>OU342578.1:10027500-12620814 GCA_910589295.1 Noctua janthe
TGTGGTTTTCTAAATAGATGCAGCGACTGTTTGTATTGGAAGTATTCCTTGTATAATTTTGATAGAGTTACTTCATCTTGGAATACTGATTTTGGAACAATAATTTATTTTAGTGTATTTAGTTTAGGTTATTTGGCAAAAATGGAAGGACTGAGTGGAGGGGTACCTACATTTTGATGTACTCTTTCGTTTAAGTCTTTCATGCCGTCTGTTTTGTACTGTTTTAGTAATTGTCCATTATAGTCAGGCTACCTTTCAGTAAGTAATTTTGACGAATCGTCAATTTATGCAGTCGATTGTCATGTTGATTGCATATGATCATATTCCAAGTTTCCAACCAACATCGATATATCACTTAAAAAAGTATTTCAAACTAACTTCTGGTGGTCCTGCAATATCCTTCCCCAGCAATAGTCGTAACGTTTAAAATAACAAAACTACATTGTATTCTTCACAGACGACACAGCCCTTACCAAACCAGTTCCATTCGCACGTGTCGTCAATGACCTTAAAGGTACACACCTGCCCATCTTCCCACGGAAGCTGAAGGTCAGATGAGGGGGGCCGATTAGCCAGGAAATACCAAGTCCAGTTGTCGTGTAGATGTCGATGGAAAAGTGACAAAATAAAAGCGCACAGCAACAGATCGCAGACGGAAGATGCGAAAGTTGATAGCGAAAAACAGAATCTTACAGTAAAGAGCTATGAGATTATAAAGGTTAGACTAAGCAAGGGTTAATTAGAAGTGCAGGGATAGTAACCTAAGAAAATATAGACAGAATGTGTGAGGTTATAAAAAGGGAAAAGTCAAAAAAATCAAAAGCATTTATTTCAATTAGACCATCACAGGCAGTTTTCAATGTCAAAAAAACAAAAAGAAGCGAAGCTACAGTCACAGTCACAAGACATAATAACTTGAGAAAGTACTGTAGTTGCACATTCCAAAGCGTAGATCTCTATGGAGAAGAATGGGCAAGAAACTCCATGGACACTCTTTTAAATCAAAATATTTTAACAAAATCTTGGTTACATCATTCATGTTGAGATTATAACTAACTAAATGATAGCCAGATGAAAAGGGGAAGAAGACGTGTTGCACCAACCCCAAGTAATTTGGGATTAGAGCAGTTAGACAATAATGAGAATACAGCTTATTTGATAATGTCGACAAAATAGGTATTAATAAAAAACAAAAGCGCACAGCAACAGCGTTTAAGGAATGGTGGTAATGTGAAATTAAACAGATAAGTGACGGGTAGGGCTGCGGGACTGTTCGAAAGAGATACCGTGGCCCTGGAACACAAAGGGCAAAGATGGAACATGGATGGGTTTTAGTCAGTACAAGTCTGACACTCCCTTCCCCTCCGTCCAGAGCAGGGGGAGGGGGGGTCATTTGATGATTTCCCATCAGAAAAAAAAAGTCTCGGGTAAAATGTTTCGCGTGGTGGGTTGAATTGGCCTTATTCACCTATTGTCAGTAAGTTGGATGCACTTATCTAAGCTATCTATACTTTTCAATTCACATTTTGTAGTATATTTTTCTTTTTCTTTATGAATCATCATCTTTCTGCCTTTGTCCCATGTTATTTGGGGTCGGCCCAGTACTTTGTTTCTTCCATTCTCCCCTGTCAACCGTCACGCTATCATTTACTCCTTTTTCTTTCATATCGTTCCGCACACAAACCATCCATCAACATTTATATTCATTCACCACTTTTTCTACATAAAAGTTGCTATAAGATAGCCATAAGACTAAAGAAACGGTGGATGGACTTTGTGAAGGATGATATGGCTAGAAAGGAGGTGACTGCTGAGATGACGAGTAATAGAGAAGTATGGAAAAATAACACATAATGCGACGACCCCAAATTAATCGGGATAAGGGCAAGAGAATGATGATGAAGATGATACATCCAATGGTAATGACCTAAAAGTGCGTAGGTTTTTTGTCTGGAATGAATTCCGTTATTTAGTTCATAATAAAAAATAATGATGTGGTTTGCTTTGAGCTGAGGTCTGAGAATATATGGATTTCCTGCAAATGACGGCAAAATAGATGATAAAATACCACATGCCATAAAAATAAGCAGGCAAATGTACTTATACATAATAAATGAATCATTAAGGAACGACATAGAGAATCTATTTTAGTTGATATTATAGGTATAAACAACAAATAAGTATAGGCAATAATGTGTTACATAGCCTACACTCTGTAGGAAATACATTCATTACAAATATTTCAAAGTCTTCAATAGCCTAGTCGTCTTTCTAAGGATGTGTTTCTAGTCTAAAAGATCAAACATTTTAAGTTGAAGTTAAGTTACAGCGAACTAAAACAAAACAATTGAACTATAAAACAATTAGTCAAAATTCTCCGAACCATAAAAAACTATCACAGACAAAACCATAAACAGCCAATGATACGGTCATTCCCCTGACAAACAAAAAAGTATAGCTGTAAGAACACAACCTTTTCCTAATACCCATGTAAAAACACCACGAGGAAGACAAAAAAAAATTGGAAAGAAACAGCTTATAATAATACACCCATAAGCAGTAAAAATAGGGATAGACAATACTATAATAGTATTATTTCGAATGCCTTTCTATAGAAATCTAAAACATTTGATGCATGTTAAGCAAAAAGTGAAAGTACTACAATTATTTCTGTGAATGCACATTTAAGCCCATAATATACAGGCCAGAACAGCCATAATAATGGACGGTAGATCGTGAATGTTACAATTTAAAACGGTCTAATGGATGCATTAGACGGAGACTATAATTTGGAAGTAGATTTTGGAGGTAATATAGCAATCCAAAATGATTACTGTAACTTAGGTGCATACCAGCACGTTGTCAAAAATCTATCACTTGAAGTTATTTGCTTATTTACATGAGAAATATACATAAATGTGGAAGAAAATATGCTTACATTGATAATTAAAATTAAATTCACTCATGAATACTCATGATGGATTGACCAGAAAAGGCAGTGAAAAGAGATATATAAATCTATGGGATGAGAGGAATCATTATGTATTGCCATAGAATATTAGCTCATATCGAAAATAACACAAAAATAATGAAATTATTATCACAATAACTTAAATCAGCACATAATGAAACAGAACAAAAACAAACAGGGCTCTCTATGAGATGTCGAAGGCTGAAATCCACCACGAGATATAGCAATTTTACAATACGTTAATAAAATGCCGAAGTATTCACAAACAAGATTAATTTTATCAAAACGAGAGCAACAGCTACCTTATCGATCTAAATTCAACCCATCGTTATCAGAACACCAGTCAGATGATATTACGTTTCAATGAGGCTGCGCCTGAGCAATAAGATCGTCAGTGTTTTGTTACATCTACGACCGCCATTTGTAAGGGAAGACTATAACATTGGTCGAGAAGTACGCACGAGTAATATTGATGAGAATAATGTCATTTTGGAGATTTGAGATGCTAAACCTTATGACCAGTAGTGGTCTATTACGGACACTATAGTAGTTCTGAGATATTTCTCGACGGCATGTAAAGCCAAGTCAGAGGCTCATGGGCGGCATATAAACTCTTGACACCAGGTTAAGCACTAACCACACGATAAAGAAGATAGTTGATAACGCTGATATTGAACCTAACATTACGATAGTCTTTTGTGAGTGCTGTATCATTACATATTTCCAAATCATCACCATAATACATGCGAAAGTGCGTTCTGCTTTCATGGCTAGAAAAGGTATAACTCATAGTTGGTGCACTGAAGTCGATAAAGATAGTTTACCCCAGTTTCTCAAAGCCTGATCCTGACTTGAACTAGTATCTATCTACTATTATCAAATCCTACGTTGTTGTGATCTACATGAGATAGAAAAACATAAAATAACAGTATCTTTTCAGAAACTTCGAGAACAGAAATAAATTTCAAACTACTTACAAAGCCCAATATTCTTCCCAGTTCTTCTCCTTCGTGGATCCGTACCCCCTCGGCAGAGTAGCAGTCTTCGAATGCCTTCCATTTAAAGAAGCATACGATCCCCTCTTCTCTTGTAGACTCATTACTGAGAGCCTAGATATAGGCTCTGATCTAAACGAATGCAAGCTCTGAGATCCTTCATCAGACTTTAAACTGGTTTGAGAGCCTTTAAACTTGCCGTTTATTTCTGGCGTAGAGTACTGTTGTTCCTCTTTATTATAATCCTCGCTTCCGTTTCTATATTCTCCAAAGTTACCGTTCAGAGAACGACTGCCTGAGTCAGAACGAGCTGGAGGAGGCCTTGGAGCAGTTCGACGGTAGTCATAAGTATCTGTTCGACTGAAAGAAGATGTTCTCTTCACCATTTTCGGGGATTCCTGTATGTTCGTTAGAGAAGGCATCTTGGATTCCTTTTCCAGGTCAATTTCGTGTTCTATTTGAGTCTGGACGTGGGCTAGCATCTCTTCCAAGTCTCCTAGATCAGGGTCTAAGTTCATTTTCTGCCGACGCATTTTGGAATGTTTAGTTTTCCTTGTATCACAGACGAAACACAGTCACTGTCACAGTCAAGAAACGTTTTATTGGTGGATTCTTTGTTATATCGCTATATTATTTTAAAGCTCAGTTTTCAACTGTCATAAACACAAACTTATAAAAAAACCTATATAAAATTCACAGAAACTTAAAATAAAACACGTCAGCTGATACTAAAGTACGTAAGACACAATTCTACTAAACACTCGTGACTAATTTTCGAATTTGGATAAGAAATAACCGTCGTCTCCGTAGCCGTGCGCACGCGGCGAGCGTTAGCGCGCGAATGGCGCAAACTGTGTGACATGCGCAGTGAACCTCATCCGTTATCTTCAACTGACATCCGATAGTAGGAAGATAGGTAAACAGATAAACGAATCTATTTACAACCTTAGTGCTAAGAAAATAAGGGTTTAAAAGTCTGAGTAATCAATGGAAGGGACATTGATCGATCAACGGTTTTGCTGTACTACATTTGCAGTTTGTAAAGACTTTGTTCCTGTGAGATAGGGTTGAAAATTGAATGGTTTAGTGACGAGATGTTTTTGCTGAGTTTGTGGGTTATTGTAAAACTAGTGCACTGTAACAGGGTGGGAAAGTTGTAATTTTATACGTTTTATGTCTGTATTAATGAGTGCTCATGCACCGTATGCTGTAGAAAAAAACTATAAAGACTGTAGCCATGTATAAGTTAAGAATGAAGAAAATGGAGCCATGAACCAGTAGATTAGTTTAGTTATGGTGCCGCCACCGACATGCAATCGAATGAAAAATTTAGAATAAGACAGCACTATTGGGGCATATCTGCACTATTTCAAAAACGGTTTCAAATCAAAAGGTCCAGGTCTTCATATTATATATGTATAAGTAAGTATTATTGTTGTGTTAGATGTTTTATTGCAATTTAATAGATCTGTATGTTTAATGTGTATCTACTGATTCATCATCATCATCATCATTTCAGCCGAAAGACGTCCACTGTTGGACATAGGCCTCCCCCAAGTGTCGCCACATTGACCCGTGCGACTCGCATCCAGCGGATCCCTGCAACCTTCACTAGGTCATCGGTCCACCTAGTGAGAGGCCTTCCGACGTATCTACTGTTTATATTATTATTATAGTCTACTATAAATTACACTAGTTATAGAACAATGCATGTTTTGATGATATCATTCATTTCACAGAGAAATAAGAGACGGCACACGTTATACAACTTACATGCGACAGCGGTAAGTAGTGCAGTAACGCGATTTATAAAACAACCAGCTCATTAAAAAATATGCTTCATATAATGATCCTGTGATGCGGGGGAATGTCGTGAGAAAGTTTTTAGTATGAATGTGGATGGGTATAAGAGTAGAGGAAGACCAAAGAAACGATGGATGGACTGTGTAAAGGATAATATACCAAGGAAGCAGGTGTCTGATAAGATGACGAGTAATAGAGAAGTATGGAAGAAGAAGAAGACATGCTGCGTCGACCCCAAATAAATTGGGTTAAGGGCAAGAGAATGATGATGATGAATAGGGCTGACAATACTTGGTTGGCTTAGATAGATAACAAGCTTTACCAACTAATGATCAGATTAATGGCAAGACGAGTCGGCATCGGCACTTAGACTTTGCTGGTTTAGCGTCTCATGCACTTTTATTTATATTGAGTTAAGGTTCATCTTTGTATAGATCGCTTACTTTCCTTGGCAAACAAAAAATCAAGTGCAGTTTGTTTATCTGGCTCAAATTCAGGCTTCCTGTATGTCATTCTTCTGTCCTTATCCTAATTTGTTTTGGGTCGTCACAGCATGTCTTATTCTTCCATCAGTCTTTCAATAAGTAGACTAATTAGAGAAAATCTAGGATCAGATATTGACCCTCCATATGTAATAATAACATGATTTAAAGGTAGCATAAGCAATTGAACATAATTTTAGCTTTCTCTATGCAAAGTTCACAAAATGATTGAAAGTCGTCTTAGCAATAGATTTTCCTTTCACTTTTATAGCATTAGTTAGGGTCATTACGATTACATACATAACTTACTACATAGTTATATCATGTTCATCATTTAACCTGTTCGCATTTGATTAACATGTGTTTTAAACTTTCATCAATGTTGCCTATCAGTGGCGAAGGTCCCATAGAACACGATTCCTATCGGAGACTTAGAAAACGGCATGACGACATAGAGGCGTTTGTGCGAGATTGGCTTGAGAAAACCACACGGAGAGAAGAGTGGAAGGCTGCCCCTGCCCAGTAGTGGGACAATATAGGCTAAAGAAAAAGAAAATGTGGCTATACGACACTTCAATTCCTACTCGACCCAAATGTATGGGACAGCTGATTATTTTTTCGCGTTCACGATACTGCTCCCATGGAGATAGTTATGCAGTTCGATTGTTTGTACCACACCCTTAAATATGACCTCATATTCCTGCTTGGTCGACGCTTTTGGCTAGTAGTGGCAAACGCGACTGCTGAGCATGAGGTCCTGGGTTCGATTCCCAGGTCGGGCAGTGTTATCCGGTTTTTTGATTAGAAATATCTCAGCAGCAGTCACGGAGTCCGGATTGATACCCAGTTGATGGCAATAGACTCGCCCCCTATTACATAAACTTAAACATAAATGGCGTGAATGTGGGTGTACTATTAGGTACACCTCTGCCTAACCCTTCGGAGATTACAGGCGTGATGTTAGGTTATGCAAAAAAAAAAAATCGTACAGTGTGCGACACATCTTCCTCCACGAACAGTTTTATCAAATTGTGTCGTGCTCCTAATTGGCAAAGATTTGTTGCGCACTCAATCTCTGGAGTTAATTGATGTTCATTGAGATGTTACATTTGTGACAGGTCCGTGACGAAAGCTTAGCATTGATACTAATTAGTATGGGGGCAATGTACTGTACTTAGTGTAATAGATGCTTTTTGTATTATTTTTATTCTCTATGATTTCTGGAGTTAGTCTGATGAGGTTAAGCATAGCATAAGCATAATCAGCCTATTAATGTTCCCACTGCTGGGACGCAGGCCTCTCTATGAGAGGGAATTGGCTATAATCCACCACGCGGGCCCAGTGCGGGTTGGTAGATGTCACATGTCTTCGAATTTTTGGTTCTAGGACATGCCGGTTTCCTCACGATGTTCCTGATGAGGTTAGTAATAGAGAAATATGAAAGAAGACATGCTGTGCCGACCTCAAATGAATTTGGATAAGGGCATGAGAATGATGAAAATGATTTCTGAAGTTTACTTCTAACTGTTAGTGTTGTAATTAGGCAGGCTCCGCTAACACCTAGGTTAATCAATGAGCCACACGGTCTAGAAGGACGATTTGTTTGATTAATAAGATTATTTACTTTAAAACTAGATTTTTAACATGGTTCGTGGGACTGTTTATTAGATATAATGATGATAATATTATTGAGGAGCTCGTGGCTAAATAATAACAGCCGCTCGGGTCGATCTTTAGGTTAAGCCGTGCTTGCCTAGGTTGGTCTGTGGATGGGTGACCACCCATTACATACCGAGTTTCCTCCGTGCCTCGGAAAGCACGTTAAGCCGTTGGTCCCGGCTGTCATTTGTAGATCTTTGACAGTCGTTAGGTAGTCAGTGGCCCAAAAAAAGTCTGACAACCAGTCTTACCAAGGGGTATCGTATTACTCAGTACTGACTGAGTTGTGGAGGTCAGATAGGCAGTCGCTCCATGTAAAATACTGATATCCAGCAGCATCCGGTTAGACTGGAAGCCGACCCCAATATAGTTGGGAAAAGGCTAGGCAGATGATGATGATAATATTATGATATCTTCTATGTCAATTGTTCTGCTTCGTTGATCTAGTAGTCGCAAGCACGACTGCTAAGAATGACGTCCTTGGATCGATTTCCGGGTCAGACAAAACTTTTTTTTTTCATCGGAATTTCTCACAGTAGCAGCCACCGAGTCTGGATTTGTGCCCGGTTGATGGCAATAGGCTCGCCCCCTATGACGTCCAGCACTGGACGTCTTTCGGCTGAAATGATGATGATGATGACCTCTTCGAAGATCGTCGCTCCACCGAGCCTGAGGGCGTCCCACCTTACGCTTGCCGATTCGCGGTCAAGCACTCGGTCATCGGAAATGCCTTTTTTAAGGCCGTTAAAACAAGTTTAAAGATTAAGCGATTACATTTTATCTACAATCTAAATAAACATGTTTAGCTGACAGTTAACAGTAGTATAAGGATATTACAATTATTCGTAATATCCTCCTAAACAGGAAGTGAATCATACAAATACAAAAATACTCGGCAAAATCTTGACACGTCATTTAATTCAAGTTATTTCGATACATATCTATTCTATAAAGATATCGGAACTCATTCTAAGAAAGGCGGTTAATATTAGTGATTTATTTCACAATATAACATCACGGATAGTATTTCCCGAAGGGTTTGACGGAGTCAGACATTTTAGTTCCGAAATGAAGTGCCACGAATAGGGGGTCAACCTACCGGGCACCGACTAGACTCCGGGCTGTTCCAGCGGAATTCCAGATGAAAAAACATTTCACTTTGTCCTAACATTAGCACCTAGCCTAGTACTTTTTGGTGGGTAATCAACGTATTATTAAAAATACGTTATCAGCGGATGAGCGAAATTACTTTATTAATTAAATAGCACAGCCGTTTCGTTTATAGTGTGACTGTCAAGTCGAGGCAAGTTTAAAAAGAAATTGTTCCAATTTCTTATAGAAAACTGTTACTACTCTGTTGCTGAATTTTTAGGTACTAGAACTTTTTAAATGTTTCATGTCCGCTTGACTTTAATTTATTGTTGTTTTTGTCTTGTGTCTGTCATGCATGAGCAATAGTAGTAATACAATTAGTATTTGAACAAAAATTGAAATTTATATCAAATAATTTTAGACTAATATTTTCAATATTTAATAATTTGTATGTCCAAGTGGCTGGTCATGGAATGAACATTAATATTATATAATTATGTTATGAACACCTGCATGTTACCCATGTATCACAAAAAAAAGATTTGATTTGATTTGAGGCGAAACAAAAGACAATACTTTAAAACCAAGCAAAATCACATCAGTCGACGTAAAGGGAATCGATAAAGGAATGATTCCTTGCGACCATTCGATTAACGACGCAGTATGATTTATTTCAATACGTTCATGTATGTAAAAACTCGACCAGCCTCACAAGGTAATGTTATGAAATAATTATTATGTATGTACCTATGTCGATGTTATTTTCCCTTATATACTGATAACACAAAGGGTATTATGGCATATGGAATTACCTGCATAATCATATACATTTACACTGAACTCATATAAAACATGGATCAGAAAACGGTAGCAGTGAATGCAGTGATAGCCAAGTGGTGTGCACGAGCACCTCTGATTTTTTTATGAGGGAACAGATGACACATATATATGACAGACACATACATACCGGTCAAAATCATAACCATCCATTTCGCTTCGACATAGTCGGGTAAAAAGTCTAGGTAGTTGATGACGATGATGCACCTTACATTATCTTTCTCCTAATCAGTAAAAAAACTCCGTAAACAAATAAGGTTAACGAACTAACAATTATCTTAGGAATCTTCATGAGGTTATTACCGAAAACATTACAAGTAGTCAAGCAATTAGCGTTAATACAAATATGTAGATAACTAGTTGTTTGTTTACTGAAGATAAGGCAACTAGGCCGGTTACCCGGTCAGGTGATAGTATGTAGTACAAATATTATGTTTGGCATTCCTAGGTTCAAAGATATGAATTGAATAACCATAATGGACCGAAGAAACAATCGATGGGCCGTGTAAAGGATGCAGTAGCGAAGGGTCAATTTTTGTAAGAGGTAAGCCGGAGTACATATCTTTAATGTGATTATACTATTATTTGTCTATAGAATACTGACTGTGCCATTTTTCAAAGGGAAGCCGGTAGGAATCGAGTTGAATGGAACCTTCGCCACTGAAAGGATGATATGCTAAGAAAGGAGGTGTCTGATGAGATGACCAGTAATAGAGAAGTAACGAAGAAGAAGACATGCAGCGCCGAAAATGAATTGGGATAAGGGTAAGAGAATGATGATGAATGGACCATCAAAAAGGTGAAGAAATAACCAGACCATGTCAGCGTAGTACACTTACAATGAAAGTGTCTTTAATTTTGACACTTCAAAATCATTTGGTTACTTATGACTTTGGTTACGTGCAGACGAATTTTTATAAACTATGACCGCCTTGGAGTCTGCTAAACAGCAAAGGAGCGCAGCATTCTGGGTGTAAAGAGAGCAGATTAAAAACGGAACACTACGCTGCACTCCAAAGCAAGAATCACAGACAGCAAAAAGGCTGCGAGGCTCAAATGAGATTGGACGGGTCACGTGAGCCGCATGCATAACGACCGCTGGGCCAAGTATCAACACGATGGGTGCCTGAGGATGGACGGCGCCGGCCTAGAAAGAAGTGGGGAAATTATCTAGACGCGCATCATGGAGGCTGGTTCGAGGTGGCGCAGGAGCTGAGTACCTAGAAAGATTTGGGGGAGGCCTTTGCCCAGCAGTGGGACTAACTAGGATACTGAAAAAAACATGAAGCAAAAAGTAATTAATTTCCTTCCAAATTGTTGGAAACTAATAAAAAGGCTTGTGTTAGGCAGCAACTCGCCTGATGTAAACCGATGATGCGACTTAGGGTGGAGCGCGCTTGCCTAGAAGAAACTAATTCACTCGAACTTTGAAGAGATCCAGATTATAGTGATCAGGGAACAGCATTCGGCAGTGAATTCCACAGACTGGCGATTCGCACAATAAATAAGGAAGCATAGCGCTATGTTCGGGTCCGTGGAACTGCGGAGCTGCTAAACTAATTTTGTTGTTTAAGGTCAGTTGGCAGCCGTATGTAAAATATTGGTATTCAGCTGCACTCTGTTAGATTGAGAGCCGACTTCAACAAAGTTGGGAAAAGGCTAGGAGGATGACGGAATACTACTGAAGAATTGCATGAACTGTCAGTTGTTCATGCCTATACGACAGAAGAAGAGTTAGAAGTATTGATAGACTCTCTCGCTCTCCCAGATGCAGCAAAAATCATCAGTATTTTACACACAAAAGCGACTACTGCAACAAAACATAATAATATTGTAAGGGAATGTTTTATTCTTATCGCAACATGGACATTGGGAGCATCAATGGCGGAAGTCAGTGTGGCAACCAGAGATAAGCGCAGAGGCGCAAAAGTTATAGATTACAATGTTTTGCGATAGTTTTTGTTGTTTATAATACTGGTGACTGGACCTTGGAGTTTAAGGTTGTAGCTTATCACTTTATCAGTTCAGAAGTCAAGTCGAAAATCGACTGATTTAATTAAAATTATCGCCTTATTGGCGGTCGCCGGCGGTTTTGGGTGGCTCTTTTAGGTATTTGTCAGAAGCCGTCTGGAGTCTGGATTTGTTCCCGGGTGCTTTCAGTTACGAGTTTGATGATGGCAATAGGATCACCCTCTATTACTGGGGACTTAAAATATAACTGGTGAAACGAGGATGTTCTATAGTTCCCCTCTAAATCTTCGGGAATTGCAAGCACAAAGATATCATAATTAAAATGCATGCACTCTGAAGGTAAAATTTACAAAATACCGCTTCCAAATCGCTCATTTTTTACCATTGTACAGTCTTTAAGCTGGAAAAAGTATGGAGCTCAAACAATCTCCCTAGTAACAGTTTCAAAGAACTTGAGTAAAATTTTTTTACGTGATTTGTGCCTTTTCAGCGTATCTTCTGGTAATCAAACGCACATGCTATCTTAAAAGTTGTAAACCATTCAGGGTAATTTCGTAAGAACAAAAAATATTCTTAATAATCTTGATGGATGAACTTAATTTGTTTGAATTCCTTTATTACATCCAAAATCACAACGAAATTTATTTCAGGTGGAAACGCCAACGTAACGAGCTTTTCCCATCAACCGAGCATAAATTCAGACTCCGTTGCTGCTATTGGGAAATTCCTGATGAAAAAAAAAACGACCTGCTAATCGAACCGAGGAACTCATGCTCTGCAGTCGCGATAGTGACCTCTAGACCAACGAAGCAGTATGAGAAATTCTGATGCAAAAACCCAATAACATTTTACTCGACACACAATCGAATCCAGTAGCGCCAACGAGGAAGACATAAAGCCATTTATCAGAGTAATTAGAACATGATTCCTCAAAGGACCTCCTTAACAAAGAAGTCTAACAATTCCCAGAGATTCTCACAATAAGAAGTTACACATACACAGCATCTTACTTCATCTTCCAAGAATGTAGACCTCGCCAGATTCGTATAATGGCTTCTGACGTCAATGAACCTGATGCCTCGCTATTGTTTCAGTGCTAAACAAGTGAGGTATTCAATTGTCATCCGTTATGGGCTGCTTGTTGGGTAGTAATGTGGTACAGATCACCTAGATTGATTTGAACGAGATTTTCATCAAGAATTAAGTCTACTTGCAGTTGCACCACATATCAATAAATGAGTTTAGCGCTTATCATCATGTTTTAAACATCATTCTGTATCTGTCAACATAAAAGCTGCAAAAAGTTTTAAATTGTTTACCAAAATATACAGGGTGGAAAGGGACACCGACGCACAAACCGTTACCACGTATTCTGTACATCATTCTGAACCCCCCTCCCCCACAAATTAAACTTTTTTTGTTCTCTCCCTTCCACCCTGTATTTAGTGATTTGTGGTGCGGGCCTTAGCCACTTTCAATTTTTTTTAGGAGGAAGCTACAGGTATAGTCATTATCTGCTCAGCCTTTTCCCAATTTTATTGGGCTCGGCTTCCAGTCTAATCCAGTATTTTACATGGAGCGACTGCCTGTCTGAGCTCCACAACCCAGTTAGTACTGGGTAATACGATATCCCTTGGTAAGACTAGTTGTCAGGCTTTCGGGCCACTGACTTCCTGTAACGACTGTTAAAGATCTATAAATGGCAGCCGGGATCAACGGCTTAACAGCTTTCCGAGGCACGGAGGAACTCGGTATGTAATTAGTGGTCACCCATCCACAGACCAACCTAAGCAAGCGCGGCTTAACCTGAAGATTGATCCGAGTGGCTGTTATTGGTTAAACACGAGCTACAGGTATAGTATGTCAACAATAAAAATGTATTAGGTACTAAGCTTCTTTAAAAGCGAGCTGTTCTCAAATAGTTCAAACATGGAGATCGCATCCTCAAGCAGTTGAATTAAGGTGCTTGTAGACTACCCACCATCAGTAACAAAAACTTTTCCAAAACTTCCGTGTCATAAAATCATCACACCAGTTAAAACAGAGGCTTCACTTCCAAGTCCCAAGCCACCTAATTATGCTCTTTCAACTTCTGCCAGCCTAGTACTTCGCTTGTTTGAGCTCATTAGGCACATCCTCAGCACAACGACCCTTGAACCGTGTGACTTGAGACCTTATTACACGTCAACGTTCTTTAATTGCCGGTCAATGGGAGCTCAGGATTGTTAGCTTCCTGCTTTTATACACCAACACAAGAAAATAATGTCACGTTTTAGTCGGTGAAGACTTATCTTCGAGGCATCAGTCTGTCTTTATTGAAGACGTCATTGGTGGTGGGAGAGGAGTCATATGTGGTGAGAGAGGGTGTCTTTGAGTCTAATCCAAATGTCGTTGATTGTTAACAAATTAGTAGCCGGTTCTTTTGTAATGTCTTGGAAGAGTATCGTTTAAACCTGCTACTACATCAGTGAAAACCGTAGTTAGAGTTAGTAACTAAAAAAATTGTCCCCAAAAAGCAGTACAATTCTAAAGTCACTATTGAACAGTGAAATTTACTGTATTAGCAAAGATTTAGCAGAACTCTCACAAAATTCACCAATTTCTGTAACACATGTGTGTCTTCAGTAGTGCAAGCTAGAATTACAGATCAGGTGCTACATACATACATGCATAATCAGCCTATAATGTTCCCACTGCTGGGACGCAGGCCTCCTCTCTATGAGAGGGAGTGGGCTGTAATCCACCACGAGGGGGCCCAGTGCGGGTTGGTAGATGTCACATGTCTTCGAATATTAGGTTCTAGGATATGCCGGTTTCCTCACGATGTTTTCCTTCAACGTTTTGAGAGCAGTGGTGATGAAATAAATTATACAAAGAAATGCGCCACACACACCACATACACTAACGGCTTTTTCTCATGAGGGTGGGTAGGCAGAAAATAAAGAACGTCACCTGCTACGATCCTTACATATTTTTCGCTTCGTTAACGTTCATACATCAGGCCATACACGCACACCGGTTGCGAGTACAGATGCAACATTACCACAAAATCTGCAAAATCTCTCATCAACCGACCCTAATGTCACCATGTCAGTGCACGACTAATTGTCATCCAATGGGGGCGAGCAGATTGCCTCCTTCCTGCGCGTACGCACATCCGGCGTATAATTGTGACGCTATTACTGCCTCATGAGGTATTATGAGCAGATAAAAACTGATTTACTTCCTGCCGAGTTCAAGTTGATCAGTTTTTGCGAGATCAAGTTATTAGAAGCCGGAAGGTCTTTTTTATGTGGTTATGGTCAAGGATTTTTGGTGCATTTACTCGTACTCTTGAACTTGCGTGGGTTCTCTATGGTTACATAATCCAGTGTTTGACAACAACAGACACCACACAGCAGCATCATAACTTCATTAGGCAAAATGCAAAAAGGTATCACAAGCAAACAAACTGCAAGAAGGATACCTCCTTTTGTACCCTTGTTTATAAAGATAATTATGGAGCTACATTTTAAACAGCTGAATAAAAGTTTATGAAAATTCAAAATAGGCCGAAAGGGCGTCAGTTTATGGAAGACCAAACCGGTTTATATATAAACAAATTGAAATGACTTAAAATGTTATGCATAACAATTTGTTTTAATTCTGCGAAAAAGATCCAGGCCTGGATGCCTGGATGCCGAACCGCCCAACAGCCCGCAAAAATATGCACATGCAGGAAAAGCAATAACATTAGGAAACTATTTTAAAATTGCAGGATCAGGGTGTTCACAACACCTTCTCCATGCAGGCCTGAATCTTTTTCGCAGAATTAAAATTCAATATTTTGCATTAACTTACAAAACTATGGTAGTCTGAAAATAAAGTTAATTTATTTTAATGTCACGGATTTCCGCAAGGTAACGCCTGATTCTATAACTTAAACTAAAATGAAGTTGAATCAGAGTCTTCTGATGACAAAGGGGAAAACACAATCATTCCATACAAATTGAAATTTACTTTAACGCGATCGAGTAAACTTTTGTCAGTAATAAAATACGTAGTGTCATAAAGTGCGTTTGTGTCTAATCACCGCGCTGTACAGTTCGATATTTGTTTAATGTAAGTAATATGATACTTCTGATTCTTCTGATTCAATAAAAATATACAATATGTTACCCGAATCAATAAAAGAAGAAAAAAAACTCCATCTATTTACAAACAAGTTAAAAAAGTTATTATTGAGAAAATGTTACTACAGCGTCAACGAATATTTACATGATAAATCCTTGAAACTTGAAAATTAATGTTTTTAGTGATTCAATGTCCATGTTATTAGAATAAGTTAAATTATAAGAACCTTGCAAGTATATTTAGTTCATCATTCCTAACAAGCACGGTGCTCTTTGTAATAATAATTAAAATGTAATTGGACTTTAAGATAAAATTAATAATTTCTTTTCTATTTTTATTACTAATTTAAACTGACTTGTTTTGTACCCATTGACATACCTACTTAATACCTATTCCCAGTGACATTTGATGTAATATTATGACATTTTTATATTTATTGTGATTAAGAATTATTTTACATGAATTTTAGTAATATTTTAATTGTTATTTAAATGTAAATTAATTGTTAATGATTTGCATACCCATGTGACGGCAGAACAATGGAGAACTAACTTCATATCAATACCAATGCACCAATTTGTATACCCATGTTCGCAAAGAAGTTTTATGATTTATTTATTTTAATATTCTTGATAGGTCCTCTCCAAATTTCTTTTGCTGTGCCCGACAGGGTCCATGATTGTTACAAAAAATGTTTACCACCTAAGCCTACATTGTGGAACGCAATAAAGAATTGAGTAATTGAGTAATTGATTTATAACAACTTATAAGTTTAAACATTACACTTTGTCAATCAATCAATCAATCAATCAAACTTTATTTGTGAACATAGGTATTACAATAAAGGTCTTAGGTATACAATTTAGTCGAGCTCTATGTCCTACCAATGAAATTGGTGTACAAATCTATTAATTTTTTTAGGAATAAGTCTGAATTTATATAATAAAAAGTCAAGTTCGAATAAATAATGTCAATTAATAATACTGTTATTAGGCAATCAATCAATTATAATTTATTGTTACATGCATGTCATAGGTAAATTGTATTAAAAAGGTTAGTAATGTCATATTTTATCATTTAAAAATTCTTCTATGGAGTAGTACGTCTTATCTAATAAAAATAAATACAATTTACTTTTGAATTTGCGGACATTATCTTCAATCCTTATACATTTTGGTAATTTATTATAGACCCTTGGTGCCATTACAAAGATACTATTTCCATATAGCGCAGTTCTAGACCCAACTGTTTATATGTATTCGTAATGTTTTATACAACATTATTTTTAGTAAATGCGAAACCTGAATATAGTTTGTTCAGAATAAGTAACTGAATCGATTCCAATCATTTTTAAACCATGTTATATTTTGTCCCAAAAATATTTTTAAAAAGTTACAAGTTGGACATCGAGCGACATTAAGTACCTATCGCAATCATTTAGGTACCTACTGCAAAATTATTATTATCAATGAGCTCAAGACGACGCTGGAGGCACGCGCGCAGCTGTGCCGCGTGGTGACCACGTTTTTGTGCGGACAACCAGGTAACAGAACAAGCCTATAACTTTCTGATTTTTGATGATACAGTTTTGAAATTTTGTACATAGATTCTTTACATAAAAATACTAGACACGTGTTTCAGGTTTCGCAAATACTAAAACTAATGTTGTATAGGCGCCATAGTCTGCACAAAACACCCAATCATAATGTTTAATGCTTTTAGAATAAGATCTGTATGTCATTTATCTGTTTTGTTTATGTTAAAATAAAGAAATTTCAAAATCAATCAGTAGTAAAATACTCGTATCTAAGCCACACTATCAAGGGCTGCGGGACTGTTAGGGCTGCGGGACTGTTCGAAAGAGATACCGTGGCCCTGGAACACAAAGGGCAAAGAAGGAACATGGATGGGTTTTAGTCAGTACAAGTCTGACACTCCCTTCCGCTCCGCCCAGAGTGGGGGGGGTCATTTGATGATTTCCCATCCACACTATTAAACATACCCTTACCAAGCAAATAATTGGAGCACGAAACCTTGTGAATAAACTGGCAGACATAAACAATGATTAAATCATAATCAATAATTAGTGCTGTGAAATAGAGCACGCATAAGAAAGTAAGACTTAATGAGCTGCGTCCACTTTCGATTATGAGATATACATGAGTTATTGGTCATCATACCGATCGATGTATGGATAAGCGAGTTGGAGATGCGTTAAGTCGATCAGATAAAATAGTTGAAATAGGAGAAAAATGTAATTATACTGTTGATTTTGACAAGAACGTGCATGGAAAGTTAGCCATCTCATCATGTCAAACTCAACGTATGTCAGTATTAGATATGTAAATAGACACGTTATTATTCATACATATAAAAACTCTCTAAACTCTCTTTATGTGCGTACTGGCGTACATGTCGCCAATTAATTTAAGCTTTTTATGTACTAACAATAGGTTAAGATTTTAGTAACACTATATGGATCAATGGTCTGAATTAAATAAATTATTATTATATAAAGGGTGTAAATAGAACCTTAACGAAGCCGAAAAGAACTTGTTCTCCCCGTCTTTGCGATATTTTTTTTTTCTAGACCATACCTGGAAACCTTCTAGTTACGGAGATATTGGGGGTCAAAGTTCCAAATTTTTCACAACTTTTTTTTTTAAATACATGTTTTTAATGTATGATTTTTACTTTAAACACCTCCACGACCCTCGTACTATTCAATCCATCCATCAGCACAATGCTTTGAGTGCTTTCCATCGAGTCCTACCGTAAAACGTGATAAATTAGTCAAAAAAAAAAAAAATCGTTTCGCAGCAATAATTTTTGCGTAAAGTTACTTAGTTTGATGTACAGAATGCTTGGTTGACGGCTTCGTGAAGGGTCTGTTTACACCCTATAAACTCACGGCTTTTTCTTAAGGGGTGAAGGCAAGAACCACAGAACGCCACCTGCTACGATACTAACATACTCCTTTCGCCTCGTCCACGTTCATACATCTAGTCAAACACGCACGCCGGTTGCGAGTACTACTCACCTTTATTTATTGTTTACACCAAACCAGTATTTTACAGGACATCGAATTTTCTCAAGTAAACTATGAAAGTTAATCTAAGCCTTTTACAACAAAATATATTATGTAGAACCTTATTTGTCATCTACGTTACGTAAATGTTTTAAGTATAGATAGCACAATTAATGGTCTTGCCGAAGTCAATGATCTTGAGAAGACAACATTAATTAGTCTTTAAAATTAATCAGCAGTGTGCCAAAATTTGAATATCCTGTGGGTAGATGAATCAACAGCTAAGAAACCTCTTAATATACTTACAAAGAATTAGTACGAAAATACTTATCGATATCAAGAATATTGGCAAAGACAATGAGTCATCAAGAATGCCCAAATTGCTTTTACCGAAATGTCAACTATTGGAAGATATTATGACGCATTTCATAAAGACGGCGTGTGAAGACGTCACTGACAACAAATCGAATAAGATTAACGATGTGATGACGTGTTTCGATTATTGCCATGATTCCAAATATAAGGGCTTCTGTTTGAAGAATTATTAGAAAAAGTAAAAAATAATCACTAGAATTTACAGGTACTTTTGTGGGAGGTAGTGGGCCATGACCCATAATCCCGAATATTTCTATGAAATTCCATATTGCAAATTACAAAGCACCGATATGACATCGCCTCGGTTCGGGGTCAGCTAGTAAAAAAGATGTGAGATCTATCAGATGCAGTGACCAAAATGTGCTTTGAGTTTTAAACACCGATACGGGATCTCGTTACATTTACAAAAATACAAACATCAAAATGTCCTCAAACAATAATAAAAATCCTCGTGTCAGGTTTTTTCAATCCCACTGCTATCAGAGCATAAACATTCCAACTTATCAGTCCCTTCAATACGGAACGAAAGTTCAATAGCAGTAGCTTTTTACCCAACGTAATCGAACCAAAGAAAGGCTTCCCGAGCACTGGAAACTAATTCACAAAGGAGTTCGGAAAACCACCTTCCTGGATTAACAATGGATGACACTCACAAACTTGGCGCTGGAGATGTGCTAAACCGATATAGGCTTTAAAGTTAATAAATAAGAGCGAAGCTAAACGCAAATGCTATGGTTATTACTATCACATCGACAAAGTTAACCTTAGGAAATGGATTGTTAGAAAACAGGCTTTAAATGTTACTAGTTAAGGGTGAAGCGGGTTGTAAGGTACTTGGTTATTTCTTGCGCCATCTGTAGCGTAACAGAAGTGTGTTCTATCTGGTGCATTGGAGCGGAACTAGAGGTTGGTGCAAGTTTTAAAATGTTGACTTTGAAAGTTTTGCTCGGAGACCGTAAAGTGAGGCACGATACCTGTGATAAATTATGAAGTTCTGGTTTTTGGACTGCAATAACACAGTGGTAGTGTAAGTGCCAAGAACTGTAATTTCGAAGATCTTTCGGATGTCACTGAGAATTTAGGAGTAGAGAAAGACCAAAGAAACGATGGGTGGACTGTTTGAAGGATAATATGGCTACAAAAGGGGATAACTGCTGAGATGGTAATAGAGAAGTATGGAAGAAGAGACAGGCTGCGCCGACCACCAATAAATTGGGTAAAAGGCAGGAAAATTATGATGTAACTGATAATTTAGGATACTAGAAAGAAGCGTGGCCTTTCTTAAACGACATGAGAGACTGTTGGAAGACATGGCCATTGGCGAATGTTGCTCAAGAGTTTATAAGCAGAACGGTCGTGCTTACACCAAGGAGAATGACGACACAATATCCGTAGGTGAAGATAGTGTGGGTGTAAGTAGGTAGCCAGACAATAAACAGTTTACTGTCTATTCTCCAGTAAATCATTTGATTTAAGCACAGCCATATTTGGAAGACAAGACTTTAATTGACTAAAGAACACAGCTTGCTATTAGGAAAGACTTTCACGGCTTTAAAAGGTTTTCAACCATTAATCTGCCTAGCCTTTTCCCAACTACGTTGGAGTCTAACCGGATGAGCTGCATCCGGTTAGACTTCTGAATACCAGTATTTTACATGAAGCGACTGCATTTGTGACTTCTCAAACCAGTTACACGATACCCCTTGGGTGTTAGTAAGACTGAAAAAGACTTTCAACCACGATTTGAGACATAATATTCTCACAAAAACGGAAAATTATTAAAGGGAAGAAAATGACTGCTAGCAAGTTAACAGAAACTGACAAAACTATATTATACGACCCCAGGACATGCAAGTGCTAACCCAAATGCATAAATGAAAACCTGGACCAATGCCAGTAACAACAATTAAACTGATTGTATTCAAATAGACACCAAAACAGTATAAAGAGACCATAATAAATAAGTCCTTTGCCTATAAATAGACCACGCTACAGACAGACGAATCAATCAGTTAAGACATTTGTAACAATTGCTTCAATGGCTGCTACCTTGAAACAATGTTTTTGTCATTTAGATTTCGAAATATCGGTAATGTGATCAGCTGTATGTTGGTTATTCAGCGATTTTTCGTGAATATGAAATATGGTGTTGAAATCGCCGTTATTTTTGCAAGGGATCTGTTTCTTTCTTATTTGCGATCAAGAAAAGATATCATCTGCCTAGCCTTTTCCCAACTATGTTGGGGTCGGCTTCCAGTCTAACTGGATGCAGCTGAATACCAGTATTTTACATGGAGCGACTGCCTATCTGACCTCCACAGAACAGTTAGTTACGGGGTAATACGATACCCCTTGGTAAGACTGGTTGTCAAACTTTTTGGGCCACTGACTACCTGTAACGACTGTCAAAGATCTACAGATGACAGCCGGGACCAACGGCTTAACGTGCTTTCCGAGGCACGGAGAAAACTCGGTATGTAATGGGCGGTCACCCATCCACAGACCAACCTAGGTAAGCCCGACTTAACCTAAAGGTCGACCCGAGCGCCTGTTGTTATTTAGCCACGAGCTCCTCCGATCTAGAAAAGATAGTTGTTTCAATTACCTTTTCTCGATCAAGAAATGATAGTTGTTCATTAATCTTGTATTTGTTGGTGCATTAGAATTGTTGTTTATTTTGCATGCATTATCCTCCTGCCCTAGAACTAATTTATTTTGAGGTATCATGAGCAGGTCGTCTTCTTACATGAAGGTATCTTTCCTATTTTTAGTACATGTCCATCATTGTTTATTTACCAAGTATTTTGCGTCACTATTGGCTTTTTCACTACATAGAACTGTATCATTCTTTTCATCTTCCATAATGCGAACACTTTGTGCCCACAGCAATTTATCTTCAACAAAATCACGATTCTCTATCAAATCAGATTACCACGCTTTCATCTCAGGTCTTGCACCACAACAAACCACGTTTTTTCTCATCCCGCGTCCCGGTCACGGTGTGTTCCCAATAAGACACGCGTGCTATCACGTTTAGTACAAGGACAGCTTACTGAGAACGATCAAATTCTTTAGATGGCTGGTGTAAAACTTACGTTTTTGTCGGCTTGAGAAATATTTCATTGAACACACCTTTGTTTTTCTGCCTTTTTCCTAATTTATTTAGGGTCAGCACAGCATATCTTCTTTGTCTATATTTCTCTATTACTCGTCATCGCATCAGTCACCTGCTTTCTAGGCATATCATCCTTCACTCGGTCCGGTCCATCCATCGTTTCTTTGGTCTTTCTCTACTCGTATAGCCATCAATTTTCAATACACCTTATGCGAATTAATTTGCAATTAAGAATTACTTTATAGGGGATCCCGCGCTTGGCAGTTGTAATA
Organism: Noctua janthe; assembly: GCA_910589295.1. NCBI lineage: Eukaryota > Metazoa > Arthropoda > Insecta > Lepidoptera > Noctuidae > Noctua > Noctua janthe. The sequence continues at coordinate 10,050,214 of OU342578.1, forward strand.
CAAATTTATGACAGACATTCTTTGTCATACTGCGATGTCTAGAAGAATAGGGCAATTATATAGCATGACTTCCGTGCTGGTTTGAGTTTTGAAATCTATGAAAGAAGCACCTATATTTTTTTCGGAAATTCATTTGCGATGCTATTGATGTACAAAAAATATGTTTGATCAGAGTTTTTGGAAATTTTGAAATACGGTTGAAGAAACACGAACCGGCGAATGAACTCACAACAAAATAAATCTTTCGAAACATCTCCAAAATTCTTCACAATAAAGGAATAACGCTCCATTTTCGAAAATCCGCTCAATAAAAGGCCATTAAAATGATTATCTTCATCCATAAATACAATCGACTCTCGACCATATAAAGACGTCTGCGCGCGTTATACGCCAACGCACGACTGACCTAATGTACCTTTCTGTTTAAACCTCACGTTCAAAATTCGAACTACCCACATACATAAAACAAATAAAAAGACGCGTGGGAGCAGTTTAGCGCCAGACGTATCTGTTTTGGATATTCGAATGTTCGCTTTTATTATTGACATATTGAAGATCTATTAACATATTGATGTAACATACCATAATCAGCCTATAATGTTCCCACTGCTGGGACACAGGCCACCTCCTTTTGAGAGGGAATGGGTTTCATTCACCAGTGCAGGTTGGTAGATGACATTTTTTGGTTCCTGGAACCATGCCGGCTTCTCACGATGTTTTCCTTCACCATTTTGAGATAAGTAATGATGAAAAAAATTACATTCAGTAACACGTTTGCCTGGATTCGAACTCACGACCATTAGCAAGTCCGGGCACCACGGAGCCACAATATTATTGTAATATCACTTCTATATCTTGCTGATACATTTAATTTTAATAAAGTAAAACCTTTTGCGAGCTTCGCGTGTCCTTTGTATGTTAACAAACCAGCAGGCTTACTCTCGACACTCGATCTCAATCGGAATTGGAAATTGGGATCGAAATCTTGTCATTTGGCACTCTTGAATGCTACACTAGCTCACGATTGGAATCGTATTTGGTGGATTTTTTTGGAACTAAATGAAATCGACTTTACTCGAACGAATGCACTTTTTCGGTACTCTTGACGGGATTTTGACGTTGACATATCGAGTTTGAATTCGTGTTTATGTCAAAGTTGACCGATTACAAAAAGTCTACTTTTTTGGGATCGAGTTTGTTATTGTGACTGATTTGTAAAGTTTTTATTGTAAATAATGGCACGTTTAGGACTCATTTGTGATATTTTGGACAATGCTCATAAGTTAGATATGAGACAAAGGCGGAATTTGAGACGAATGGCGCGTTATGCAGACAACGCGTTTGCCATGACTGACGATGAATTTAGGAAAAATTACCGAGTTACTAAGGAACTTTTCGAAGTGATATATAGGGATTTGGAACCTTTGATGCCCCAGCCTACTCGCCGTAGCGACATATCGAGAAAATACAAGGTTTGTAAACTAGCAATTCTATTTTCACATGGTGTTTTTTATATAATATTAAAGTAAGTAACAAAGATAATAATTCAATTTAATTCTTTAGGTTTTAGTGGCTGTTTCATTTTACGCCTCAGGCAGCTACCAAAGATTAGTAGGTGGGACACAAGGTACAATGATGTCCCAACAGTCTGTTTCGAGAGCAATACGAGAAGTTACGAATGCTCTCAATTCAAATTATATTTTGAATAAATGGCTTAAGTTTCCACAGACTCGCCGACAACGAGACATAATTAAACAAAGGTATATCTGTGCTTATTTTTACCTAAATATGAAATATGTAGTATCATTCAATACCTACTTTTGATGTGTTTATTTTCAACTTATTTGTTGTTAAGATTAATATTCTAAGTAATAATACTTAAATTAATTTCAGATTTTATGAAAAGTTTAAAATTCCGGCAGTCATAGGTTGTGTTGATGGTAGTCATGTGGCTATCATAAGACCATCACAAAATGAAGAGCGGTTTTACAACAGAAAAGGTTACCATTCGAGAAATGTTTTAATTGTGAGTTAGGTTGGCTATTTATCTAATTATTAACTATTAGAGTAACTGTAACTTTCTATAAAAAGTATTAATTCTTTTACAGATTTGTGATGCAGATCTCAATATACTGAGTGTAGATTCTTCATTCGGTGGAGCCACACATGATACTTTTGTTTGGAACCAGCATCCTGTAAAGAATCACTTACAAAATTTAATAAATGCAGGGGAAAGAGTTTTTTTACTTGGTAAGCATTTCATACAGTTGTTCAAATTGGAAATTAATCTACATTAGGTCTGCAATATATTTTGTATAACATATTATAATTATAGGTGATTCCGGTTATCCTCAAAGGGAATACATGATGACCCCAATACTGGATGCAACGCCAGGCTCAGCTGAAGAATACTACACAAATCTGCATTGTGTGGCTCGCAATACTGTTGAGCGCACAATTGGGGTTTTAAAAAATAGATAGAGGTGTCTTCTGGACCATAGGGTTCTTCATTATCATCCAGACACAGCAGCTAAAATTATAAATGCATGCTGTGTTTTACACAACATTTGTAACCGAGCACGATTGGGTTTGGATGATATTGAAGATACCGTACCACCCATGGGAGAAATGCAATTGGCACAAAGTGGGTTAGAGGTGGATCGAGGGGCTGCCTCCATGGAGCTGTGCAGGGGTCGCGAGGCTCGTGCACAGCTTGTACAAGAACTGTGGACAGCTCGGCATCTTCATTAATGACTGTATAACTGACCATGGTTATTGTTATTAGTTATTAACTGTTTATTTATTTTACTTTGATGGTCCTAATTTTTCATTTGTGACTTCGAGTTACAGCTATGTGTGGGCCTTTTATGCCTGGAGGCTATTATTATATTTTGCTACAAAGTCTATTGTGTAGAATCAAGTTTTTCTTACTGAACAGACAGCTGTGCTGCTGGGGAGTTTTTTGCGCCACTTCTTCTTTCCAGCAAAAGCACTAGGAAGTGGTGAAGGGCGGGCGTTCTGGGGGACTGTCTTATGTAATTTTGACGTTCAAAAAGTGCTGATTCTTAGCCTAGTTTGAATAAATTACTTTTGATTGATTTGATTTGATTGATTGATTAATGTTATTATTTTTTTATGTAAGAACATTTTTTGACTAAGACTTATTCTATGTAATTACAAAACTAATTAAATGAAACTTATTTTGTAAATTACTATCATACTACTTATATGGATAGGTAAATACTTATGTGACTAAGACTTATTACTCTCTTTTATTATAATCTTAAGATATTCCATTGTGTTCATTGTATTGTTCTATCATGTTGTTTGGTTTCTGATGTGTATTAAATAATGTAATGTGCTGTGCTGAGGGTTAATAATAATCAAAATAACAATAAGCTTACATAATCAGTCTTTTATAATAAGTTCCTGGTACAATTAGTAAAGACCTTAAGTTTAAAATGTAATGTCTAATTAATATTAACAAGTATTTGAATAAATAATATTGCCTTTTTATTATGTATTTTTTATTTGTATTCACATAAAAGCATTTCAGTTAGATGTACTAAATTTCTGCACACCGCCTAGTGCATTTAAGGATACTGCTATCTCGTCCCACTTTCTCCTAGTCTCCTACTTAGCATGAGCAGTGCGCAATAACTCCTTGGCAATTCCGGGGTTCTGTACCAGGATATTCACTAGAGTCTCCAGCTGTTGATGTGTTGGCCTACTCATCCTGCTAGAACAATTAATGTTTGCATTAAGCAAGTGTTTAACTTTAAAATTTAAAGGAATTACAATAATAATGCATTTAATAGAATTGTGGCCTTACCTTGATATTTTCGTCTTCCTCGGTTGAATAAGTACTTCTCTTAAAATACAACTAACTTGAACTTGTGCATATAAACGTACTTTAAAACATTCCAAACTAAACACTTGAAAACTTTTAGATAACATCGCTTTGAAACTTTTTATTATCACAACAGTAATAATTCACAGTTTTTATTCAATTATGAACCCAGACCCACCTATAAGATTTTCAAGTGGATGACAGATGACAAATGCGCGAGAAGTTGTTTTTTTAATGTAACGTAGGCAATGGCATACACAATGAGCCATTGCTGCCTAAATATTTAGTGTTAAAATACATATAAATGCAAACAAAGAACACTTAAATGATTACTTATGTTAAAATAAATATCAGAACAAATTTATTAATAGGTTTAACGAGTTATTCAATATTTTTAATTTTGGTAATTAACGTTTTGATTTGTATGGCCACCCCATGTCAATCAGTGTACTCGAACATGCAGTCGATTCCAATCTCAATCTCGATTTCGTTCAAGAGTGCCAATTTTCTGAAGATTGGAATTGAAACTGGATCAGATTGGAATACAATCGAGATTGGGATTGATTTCAAGAGTAAGCCTACAGTTTATCTTTACCATAGACACTGGCAGGAAACGTGATGCTTTTAATTATGGAGAAATAAACTATTTCCACCTGCTTAGCTAATGGATTCATTGCCCTTTACAGTACGAGTGAATTCTTTGAAAAAAATATGACTTGTGCTTGGTAAAGATGAAACTCCTCTGTGCCTTAACAATGCAGCCCTAAATTTCACTTATTTTTTTTTGCTATTTTCATGTTTTTCAGCCTATTGTTAGTAAATTAACTTCTAAATGTCTCATGCCTACAACAATACTAGGAAACACATAAAGGAATACCTTAATTTATTTATTTACTAAAAATGAAAAAATTGAAAAATGACGCATGATGTTTCGCACTGTAAGATTTTGAACTGTTGAAAATTCAAGACCAAAAAAAAAATCAACAGTAATAAAAGCACACTTTATTTTTTCAAGTAGTCATGTCCGTAATTCCGATCAGTTGGGAGCAGAGCACTAACTAAACATAAAGTAACCTGGTATGTCTTGTTAATTCATAGCGGCGTTGTTACCAAGCCAGCAAAAAGCAACAAACGGTGTACAATGCAGTGCATTCAGTACATTTAGTTCAATATTTGAAGCTAAGTTTGGCTTGCCAAGATATATTATCAAAAAAAAAAATCAAAATCAAAGCATTTATTTCAAGTAGGCCAGTTATTGTAGAGTGAGGGAATTCACTGCGTTGGGCTAGTAGTCGTAAGCGCGACTGCTGAACATGAGGTCCTGGGTTTGACTCCCAGGTCGGGCAAAGTGTTATTGGGTTCTTCCATTAGGAACTTCTCAGTAGCCATGGAGTAAGGATGAGTGCCCGGTTCATGGCAATAGGCTCGCCAACTATTACATGGGACTTAAACATAACTGGCGAAATGTGGGTGTACTATTAGGTACACCTCTGCCTAACCCTTCGGGGATTACAGGCGTGCTATGTGCGAATTCAAGAACGTAGCACAAATACGAGAAGTTGAGAGGGATGAGACGAAAGTCACAAAACGAAGACTTGAAGGTAATGCAATCAAATCAAGCGTTTTATAGAATCGTCAATGTCTATTCTCCTCAAGGAAAGAGCCCTCCTTAGGCTCGGGGCCCACGGGTAAACAAAACATTGAGATAAAATGCTAGCTTACTGTCTGGTTATCAAGTTTTCTTTTAGCCAGTAAATCTATTTTTTTATATTCAATAATTTCACCAAAATATATGGAACAATATATAATGTATGTGGCCCAGTGGTGGAGACCCCGACTTACGAGCAGTAAGTCGTGGGTTCGAACCCAGCCAGGCGCATTACTTTGTTTAAGTTATTTCATCACCACTGCTCTCAAAACGGTGAAGGAAAACATCATGAGGAAACCGGCATGTCGTAGAACCAAACATTCGAAGACATGTGACATCTACCAACCCGCACTGGGCCCGCGTGGTGGATTATAGCCCATTCCCTCTCATAGAGAGGAGGCCTGCGTCCCAGCAGTGGGAACGTTAATAGGCTGATTATGCTACGGTATGCTATATGGAACAACTGTAAATATTTCATTGCGAAAATTTGGAGTAGTTAAAAAATGCCGGTTACACCTACCTGTACCACTTCGTAAACCTTCAACTGATCTACAATGCAGTTAAAATAAGTACGTAGTTAATGTAACTTTGAAGTTAATCCCTGCAGATGTCAATCTAAGTTGTTTACAAACTTTACAAGCTAGCTTAGTCTCCTAACTTTCAAGTTATTTAACTCCCAAGGTAGTGGCTAGGTTTATATCAAAGTCAAATTCAGCAAATAGATCAGTACCTAAAATAAGTTTCTTTATAAAAAGATCTAGTCTTTTATACTTATACTCAATATCAGTAGCGAAGGGTCAATTTTTGTATGAGGTAAGCTGGAGTACATATCTTCAATGTGATTATATTATTTGTCTATAGAATACTGACTGCGCCATTTTTCAAAGGGAAGCCGGTAGGAATCGGGTTCTAAGGAACCTTCGCCACTGCTCAATATTATCATCATCATTATCATCATCATCATTTCAGCCAAAAGACGTCCACTGCTGGACATAGGCCTCCCCCAAGTGTCGCCACATTGACCGGTCCCGTGCGACTCAAATTATAAAGAGGTAAAATTTGTTTGTAGGGGGTAATCTTCGAAACTACTGATCCAATTCCGAAAATTCTTTCACTAACGGGAAGCTACATTATCTAAGAGTGGTATAGGCTACATTTAAAACATACCCGTGAGTTAATTTCCGTACATAATGGGAGTTAAACCATGAGCAAAATCTAGTCTATTGATTGAAAACAAAAGCTTTTAATGTAAAATGGCAGCGAAGTCATTGGTTTCGGAATTTTATTCGCATTTTCTTTTTGGTATGTTATGTAACCTTTTTTTTTTTCTTTTTTTTTTTTCTTATAGGAAGACATCTCTCTCTCTCTCATCTCAAGTCTAAAACCCATCCATGTTACTTCTTTGCCCTTTGTGTTCTAGGGCCACGGTATCTCTTTCGAACAGTCTCGCAACCCTGGCAGGCATCGGCCCTTGCGGACCTCTACTTGTTTGCTGACATCTCTTTGAGGCGCACGTGTAACACGAACATGCCGTCGACACGGCCTGTCGTCATAAGACGGCCGGACGGCGAGCAGGTAGCCCTTGGTTAACAACTTAGTAGCTAGCCCTATAAATGGATTTATAGGGAAAATATCAACGTATTAATTACCAGCTTATCACCAATTATCTACAATTCTGATTATCCTAGTATCGATGACCGATAAGTACAATCTAAAATGAAGTCAATGCCCTAATTGCGTAACGCAATCGTAGTAATAACACAAATCATTTTTTTTTTGACGGTACAATTAAAGCCCTTTGAGTCAGTGAGGTGGTGGAGTTTGCTGCCCTGGGTGCGCCAGTGGCGTAGTGCATTACCTTACTTTCAAAGAAGATGAGCAGAAGAGGGTATCACGTAATGCAGGACACAGGTCTATGTCTTTTGGAAGGTCTATTCTAGTTTAAGAGATTCTGGCGATAATTTAATGAACAGTCAGTGCCCTATCCCGCTAACTCTTCTTTTTTAAAGTAAATTAAAGTTCCAGAATGCAAGTTGCCGACGTAGCTTATAAAGCTGCCAGACTAAAATGGGACTGGGCAGGCCATGTGTGCCGGATGCCGGCAAAACTGTGGGCCCGAATATCGCAAGACTGATGCCCTGAAACAGCTAGACGGGGTCGCGGTAGACCGAAGAGAAGATGCCCGGACGTCTTGGATGGCTTCCTCGCGAATTGGCGAGAAGAAGCACACCATCGTGAGAAGTGGAAAGAATGGGGGAAGACCTTTGCTCAGAAGTGGGACAAAAAGTTCTAAAAAAAAAATATTAAGTTTTGCCACAATCTTTATAAAAGACCTTATGAACTAAGCCATCGAGTTCAAAAGTACACCTAACCAAGTTAACACAAAGTTGCAATTGAACTTCAACCCCAAGTTCCCAAGGTGCATTATCTAGGTCTATATCAAAGTCAAACACTGACGGATCGTTTTCGAGGCTTCACGGTAGACCGCAAGTCCGGACATCGCTCACTGTATTGAGGACAACGTTGTTTGTTTTCTAATGTTTGATTACTGTTGATAACTTTGTTTGTTGTTGTTGAGTTTACTTTTGAACAAATAAGAAGTATAAGGAGAAAATAATTAAGGAATAAAGAGATACGAAATGTATAGGATAGTTTTTTTTTAAAGAGACAAGAATCGTCATCATCATATTGGGAACAGTCAAGAGGATATGCAGCAGAGGATAAGGAGGAGAATACACAGGGTGGAAGGGACACCGACGCACAAACGATTCACGTATTCAGTACATCATTCTGATGTCCACAAAAATTTTCACCGCTAATTTAAAAAAAACAGCTGTGGAGGTATGTGGAGGGCGTTAGGAATGATGTACTGACAACGTGGTGGCCGTTTGTGCGTTGGTGTCACTTCCACTCTGCACAACATTAATTCTGCAGTCAAGCAGTAAGTGTAGCTTTTTCCCAACTATATGGGGTAGGCTTCCAGTAACGGGATGCAGTTACATGGAGCGACTTTCCGACCTCCGTAGTCGAGTTACTGTCATGAGGGCAGGAATGTCTTCGTTAAAAAATCTCATTTCGTAACTAAGCTGCATTCATACCACAATTTTATAACAATCTCAAAAAACCACGAGACCACTAACGCGGCGTAGCACGTAATTACCGAAGACGTTTCGTGGGAACCTTTAATTGTGGTTAGTACCGTTGAGCACATTGTTCTGCTTGTACCCACGGCTGTAAGACTTAAAATACCGATACGGGTTATTTGATACCTTGTGATTGAAAAACTGATTGTGATGACCGGATTTTGGTAGAATGGACTGAGAAAAAACTGAAGAGAATAATGACAGCTAAAAGACATGTTGAGAAGGAAGAAGAAGACTTGCTGCGTCAACCCAAAGTTAATTGAGAAAACGGCAGGACGATTATGATATTATAACAAGCTGAAGTGATAAATGATTTACAAATTTAAGGCCACGATGTAACGAATACAGATCATTGACACACCGCACAAGTCGATCGCTCCTCTGACACTTTAGATAAGAGGGAAATGTCGGATAAAAGATCCTGCAATTTTAGAACCCCCACGCAAAATGTACCCGTTATGTCTCATCATTTATAACTAAGGAGGGCTATACTAGCTACACGAATTGAATAAAGCGATTAATGATCATAATTTAGCTGACCCTAAACAAAATCACGTGTCCAAAGTCATAAACCCCGATGTTTTAATCGGACTCGGTACAATGAACAAAACAAAGCCGATATCCATTCGCGACTTGATTGCACACCGTACGATGTAGACAATTGGAACAAATTGTTGGAAATGGAACGAGACACGCGTTCATGACGCATCACGATAGATTGACAGCAGATAGGTCAGCTGTCTGGAATTATTAGGATTGTATTTCTAACTGTAGGAAGAGCTGATGGGAAACACGTATTGTTAGTTTTGCTTATTGATAGACATTAAAAGTTAAACAAGAATTTATATAGGAATAAGAACTAAAAAGTTAATCCAATGCTTTATGGGCTGATTATGCTGCTATTGCTTACACTCCTGAAGATTTTGATCCATTACTACAAATGGTTTCCATTTAAGGCACTCTCTCACTGGGAGCATTCGCTTGTACCTAATGTAACAGTTCAGATTCACTTGTTTCTGTACAAAATCGAATCTTGGATTGTTACATTTCAGACGAATGCCCCTGGTGAGGAGGGGCCTTAATAAGTGAAAAAATTGCAGCGCCATAAGCTCACAGAATAGATGTCACAGAAGAATAATCATATTAAACCAAACATTCCAGACTTTATTGAAAACATCTCCAAAGAGCTCAAATAATTGAACATGAATAATTATAACACCATTCATGCACACAACTATATCACTACAAATCAATTCGAGCTGAACGTTTATCTAAAGCCCAATAAATTCCATATTTATGATACAAACAATAAAATTCCATACATCACAATCGTTACTAATAGTCCGTAAACACAAAACACAGATAAGATGCCAGAAGTTAAATACTGCTCAGAATTTGTAACCTCATCAGCTTGTAACGTATCTACTGCTGGAGGACAGACCTTCTGTCTGTCAGAAGTGCCATGTACTCCCGAAAAATGATTGGACACTTTCTTACTTTCCGATATCATGAACACCCTGATCTCATCCCAATTTATTTGGGGCTTAAATCTGTCATCGTCGTCTCCCCAAGTACTTTTTTTGGTGAGATTGGCGCAGAATGCTCTTCTTTGATACATTAACGGTTCCTTTGTGCTCTTATGTCTGTATATTATTTCCTGATGTGTTTTATGTGTACATAAATTAATAAATTAGTCTTCATACCAGTCTTGACTCCCTTTCTAGCTATATCGTCTGACGAATATTTCTATACTTTGATAGCTATTCACATTCTTACTCGGGCGTTGGGGGTCCTTAATTCCTATAAGCGTTACCTGAATTGCCACCATGTTGCGAAAGGACCTTGGTTTGTTCAGCGGTGCTTCTCCCTGTTTCTCCACTATGCACGCAGTTTCATAGTTTCCGTCTACCTTTTGCTGTTTAAAGTAGACCTTCTACTATTCCTTTGTGCTGTCAATCGCGTGTCTGTCCACTATCTATCATTATTATGCTAACATGTTACGATTGATGAGTAATTTAATTTATTTACACCGAATGTACCTCGGCATGCAAGCCCATGAGTGGAGTACAAATTACGTTCTCGACTATTAAGCAACAAGCCGTGCTTTTTTTTTTTTTTTTTTGGATGGGAAATCATCAAATGACCCCTCCCACTCTGGGCGGAGCGGAAGGGAGTGTCAGACTTGTACTGACTAAAACCCATCCATGTTCCTTCTTTGCCCTTTGTGTTCCAGGGCCACGGTGTCTCTTTATTTATTTATTTAAACTTCATGTACAATAGTGATACATAGGCGGACTTAATGCCACAAGGCATTCACTACCAGTCAACAGCCAGTGACTCGCCAGTGTCTCTTTCGAACAGTCCCGCAGCTCTGGCAGGCATCGGCCCATGCGGACCCCTACTCGGTTGCTGACATCTCTTTGAGGCGCGCGTGGAACACAAACGCGCCGTCGACACGGCCTGTCGTCATAAGACGGCCGGACGGCGAGCTAGCCCATAACTCGCCGTCCACAGGCCCGCGCCTACGGTGGCCGGGAGCCACCACGTGACCCCCGACGCCCAGGGCGTCTCCCGCGGCGGCTGGGACGTGAGGTTCTTTCCCTCTCACGTCCCGCCACCTCCTTCACTAGCATGACTGCTTCACAGAAGGTGGTGACGGCTTCCCATTCCCTCTCGCTCCGGACCATGGCTTGAACCAGGGCCGGACGCGAGAGATCGCCGCCGCCAATCGCCGCTACAAGGACACGGCGGTGAACAAGCCGTGCTGACGATGGTATTTTCCATCAGCAAAAACTACAAACTTCCAAAGAAACTTTCATTGGCTATGTAACCAAACACAACAGAGAAAGAATTTTCAAAAATCCTTCCTTAGTGCTCATTTTCGTAATATAAGGAATTCTTGTGCAAAATTTCAAGTTTCCAGACCCAGTGGTTTAGGACTTTGTCAGTCAGTCAGTAAATCAATTAATGTATTTTTTATTAAGTAGAAGTCTCAAAGAAACGAATTGTGAAGTGTGTAGAATATTTGCTCTCCTGAATATTAAGTACTTATAGGTCATTCCCCGATCTGTCTAGACATTGAACACAGTCGGTTCTTATCTCAATCGATAGATAACTGGCTACAATTTTTACCACAGCATTAGTATAGCCAATTGGATATGATAGAAGATTAAATCTGTTATCTATGATTAATATTATTACTTAAACTGAACCAGAACTTAACGTTATAAAACTTGACATAGATATCATTTTGAAACGGATGTAGGCTACTATTAATTCTGAATACTTATGATGAAAAACAAGGAGATAAAACAACAGCTAGTAGAAGACATCTATGATATTCAAGACGAACTGGCGAAATGTGGGAGTCCTACAAGTACACCTTTATCTAACCCTCAAAGGAATAGAGCAGACAAGTTATGTTAAAGTATTCTGATTTAAAAGAGTGTCCATGGAGTTTCTTGCCCGTTCTTCTCCATAGAAATCTACGTTAGGGAATGGGCAACTACAGTACTTTCACAGTTTTTGTGCCTTGTGACTGGGACTGTAGCTATATTTCACTGTTGTCTTTGTTTCGACAATTCAAAAGTGCCAGTAACTGGCCTACTTGAAATAAATGCTTTGATTTTGATTATGTTATAAAATATAGGCGTATTTGTAAAAATTTTCAAAACATAAGAAAAAAGAAGCGTAAACTGGAAAAAACATATCCAGAACGTGTATTCAACTAGTATTGAATCAGCAAAGAGTCAAAACAAACGTTGAAATGTTTGACCTAAATTGTGTATCGCACAATCGATTCAATTTACACAGAAATCGATTTGTTTATTCGCGACTGCATTCGCAGCGGTTTACGAATAAAACTGTAAAGTTTTTAAACACGTAGTAATTAGTTTTATGAGATATTCTGAAATGCGACCAGAATTCGTGTTTTACTTTCTGAATGCCAGGATGAATTACTGTGGTGGAGAAAAATATTAAATTCGTCTAACGCTCTTTTCTCTCATCTTTTGAGGAATTCTAAACTAGCTTATGCCCGCGGCTTCGCCCACGTGGAGTTGGATAATCGTCCCACGGGATCATACTACCAGGATAAAAAGTATCCTATACAGGTTATAAACCATCTGTGTGCAAAATTTAATCCAATTTCGTTCAGTAGTTTTTGCGTGAATTTAAAGCATAACTTACGCATTAGAGATTTTGTAAATAAACAGAAAAACCACGCACCAACTCATATACTCCGTAGTTTGCCAAAAAGCGCCCTAATTTAAGTCTCAGCAAGAGTACTAATTAGCATTCCCAGCAGTTTCCATAACTAGGCCTTCCGAGCATTTTCAACCCTTTTTGCTACTTTGCCTCTTTCATGTGCCCCAGAGCCATCTGACTTCTCAATATGAAACTGTGCACAGTAATTGGTCCTTTTTATTGCCAACAAAGAGGATTTTTTGTCAGAGCGTTCTTTTTGGTCGCATGTTACGAATAATGATTATTTTTTAGACATTTTCTATAATGCAATTCTAAGGCATATTTCCATTGATCACCGTTGCAATTATTGAAAGACCTGATAATTATCGCATCTAAGTTAGGCTGAGTCCAAACGAGCGTAATTTTTTGAGCCGTGAGTCGCGTAAAATGAGTCGCGGAATTCACACTGCATTCCGCTGAATTCCGCGACTCGTTTTACGCGAGTCACAGCTCAAAAAGTTACGCTCGTTTGACCTCAGCCTTACATTCAAACCACAACATAGGTACTACAGAGTCAGTGGCAAAGGTCCCATACAACTCGATTCCTACCGGCTTCCCTATGAAAAATGGCACAGTCAGTATTCTATAGACAAATAATATAATCACATTAAAGATATGTACTCCGGCTTGTCTTACAAAAATTGACACTTCGCTACGTTACAGAGAGAGAGTTCACTGACGGTCTGCCACTTTTCACCCTTATGTCTTAAATAATAAGGTTGAAAAGTAGTCGACCCTCAGTGAACTCGGTAGTACAGTTGCCAGCACATTAAGTTACCACAAACTGTCAAATTTCTCCAAATTATTTTAAACCATAAAATGTTGATGGTTAAGTTCAAAATCGAATAAGAAAATTTGAAAGTTTGTAATAACTCGATGCGCTAGCGACTGTACATACATAAATAAACTCACGCCTTTTTCTCAAAGGGGGCAGAATTTACAGAACACCACCTGTTACGATCCTTGCATACTCCTTTCGCTTCGTCCACGTTCATACATCTAGTCATACAATAAAGTCAAACCACAAATTACCATATATAGTAAACTCTGGTATACCACACAACAATTTACTAAACAATAAATACTTCGATACAGTAACAGTTTCGCCAAAAACGCGTTTTTATCGAAATATCGCAAGACTTTTATTACCACTAAATGGTGCAATGTAAAAACGAAGTTTATTTTAATGGTAAAACCAGTAAGTAATACGGTAAAATACTGGAGGTAGTAAAACGTGTGTCATAAAAATTATGTAAGCTCAAGTATTTGTATGATTTGTCCCGCTGTGAGATATGGTTTAAAGTATTTACATCATCATCTGCCTAGCCTTTTCCCAACTATGTTGGGGTCGGCTTCCAGTCTAACCGGATGCATAAATACCAGTATTTTACATGGAGTGACTGCCTATCTGACCTCCACCGTTAGACCACCAGTTAGTACTAGTTAATAGAATACCCCTTGGTAAGACTGGTTGTCAGACTTTCGGGCCACTGACTACATGATCTACAAATGACAGCCGGGACCAACGGTTTAACGTGCTATCCTAGGAACGGAGGAAACTCGGTATGTAATGGGTGGACACCTATCCACAGACCAACGTAGACAAGCACGGCTTAGCCTGAAGATTGATCCGAGCGGCTGTTATTATTTAGCCACGACCACCTCGTGAACGAGATATCATCATCATTATTTCAGGCGAAAGACGTCCACTGCTGGACATAGGCCTCCCCCAAGTGTCGCCACATTGACCGGTCCCGTGCGACTCGCATCCAACGGATCCCTGCAACCTTTACCAGGTCATCGGTCCACCTAGTGGGAGGCCTTCCAACGCAACGTCTTCCGGTTCGCGGTCGCCACTCCAGAACTTTCCGGCCCCATCGGCGATCCGTTCTGCGAGCAATGTGCCCTGCCCACTGCCACTTAAGTTTGGCTATTCTTCGGGCTAGGTCGGTAACCTTGGTTCTTATGGTTAAAAGTATTGACATATAATAGTAAAAAAAGCCGTGAAGTAATTAATAAGAATCTACTCAAACAAAATACTGCCTTTTCCAACGACTACCTGCTTGTAGGTGGAATTACATAGCATAATATGATGGGACTTCTTCACGCGAAATATTTATTACTCATCCTCATTCTAGTGCCCACAAAGTTCTGATCCACTTGCCATTCATTTTAATTAGTACCTACAAAGCCCTATTATCCTCGACCTAACAATAGCGTGTTACTTATAATAACAGCTGGTCCCACCATAATACTGGCACAGGAATGTTAAAATAGAATGTCATTAGTATGGTATGGTATGTTAGGAAAAAAGGGCTGCTGGCATCTGCCTTGTGTGAGGGTATAACTAGCTGTGGACTTGCTAGTTATACAAGGTGTAAACGGACCCTTCACGAAGCCGTCAACCAAGCATTATGTACATCAAACTAAGTAACTTTACGCAAAAATTATTGCTGGGAAACGACTTTTGTTTTTGGGGTGAATAGTCAAGTTTTACGGTAGGACTCACATGTAACGCACTCAAAACATTGTGCTGATGGATGGATTGAATAGTACGGGGGTCGTGGAGGTGTTTAAAGTAAAAATCTAACATTAAAAACAGGTATATCAAAAAAAAAAACTTGTGAAAACCTTGGAACTTTGACCACCAATATCTCCGTGAGTAGAAGGTTTCCAGGTATGGTCTAGAACAAAAAAAATATCGCAATGACGGGGAACACAACTGCCTTTCGGCTTCGTTAACAGTCTTGTTACACCCTTTATACCCGAGGTGTGTTACAATGTAACAAGCATGATCTTTAAAAGTAATCCTTTTTGGGAAATTTTACAGACACAGTACTAATATAGGCGTCATCAACATTTGAGCCATAAGACTCCTGCAACCAGTGCCCGTGCCGTGGAGTGGACTTCACAATGCTATCGTCTGAACCTGAGACTATAAACTGTATAAAACTTGTGAAAATCCTATCATCATCATCATATTTTATTTATTAGCCCGTAATCACCTACTGCTGGGTATAGGCCTCCCGTCTTCTACCACACTTCCTGGTTCCGTGCGTCCCTTATCCAGGTGTGTCCTGCGATTTTGACGATATCGTCGACCCAAGGAGCTTTAGGACGGCCCTGGTTTCGTTAGCCGGACCTTGGCCACCACTCGGTCAAAGGCTTGCTCTTCTCCTCGTTTAAAAGGCTTTACCGAAATCCTCGGTGACTGATAATCAGCCTATAATGTTCCCAAAGTCTGGAGTCGGGCCTGTTATCTGTGAAAGTAAATGGGCCGTGTTTCATAACGCGATTGGTGCCAAATAGGTACCAAATAAATTGAAGACCGATTCAATATCTAGACAGATAGGATGCACTTGCCTTTTCAAGAAAATCGCATTAGCTTAGTTACCAAGTTTGTGTTAGAAATAGCGGACGCCAAAATCCTGCCTAGCAAGCTTAGCCTTAGGTCTATCGTTAACGGAGCTACACAAAAGTGACGTCATACAAATTCAAATGACCTACTCAAAACCAAAATCAAAGCATTCATTTCAAAAAGGCCACTCAAGAGTTGACGAAACGAGACTCAATGTATGAAGATCAAAACAGTTACGTAACGGTACTTTTGTCATGGTTGATTTTGTTTAGTTGGCGAAACGGGAAAGTTATCAATCGGGACGTACCCCAGTTACAGGCACTTTTCAATTGTCAAAAACAAATGGAGCTTCAGGCCCAGTCACAAGTCATAATAACTATGAAAGTACTGTACTTGCCCATTCCAAAGCGTAAATCTCTATGGAGAAGATCGACCAAGAAACTCCATAGAGGGACACTCTTTATCAGAATGTTAAAGCAATACTACTTCAATGATGGTTCGAACACAATACGAGCTACTAACGCGTTATTAACTCATTTGTGATTGGTTGCGCTGTGTCGTCAGGGAAGCTAAACTTGGCAATTCAGGAAAGCATGAAAAAAGTCCATAATAGGAACTCAAGAAAAAAGGCAATTACATTACACGAGCGAGTCACGAGGCAGTTATTACGAAATCCATTAACATTCTACACATACTTGGTACAAGGATATAGGAATGCTATTCCGACTAGGGGATCTGCTGACCTCTAGACTTTTTAATGACGTGATATGAAGGTCATGACATAACGGGAGTTCATTGCGAAAAACTAGAAGATAATATTAATTGGGGAAAATTTAGATCGATCATGATGGCATTGGTAAAAAAGAGAGGGAGAGGTACCTAGACCGCAAATTACCTGACAAATATCCGGGAGGACATGTAAAAGCTAGGCCTTACGAATGACGATGCTTACCAGCGAAGTGAATGGCGCCGCAGGATTAAGAAAGCCGACCCTGAGTAACGGGAAGAGGCGAGCGCAAAGAAGAGGAAATGATGCCATTGGGGAGAGTTGGATAGAAGTAGCGCACCGTGACCGATGGAAGGTGAAAGGGAGACCATAACTAATGAGTGAGACAGTATGAGCTAGTTAAAATAAAAATAGTGTTCACAAAATTCATTGGTTTGAGATTTTTTTTCAGCAAGCAAGCGGACACTTGGGGTGAATTAAATAATCACTGAAATCTGCAATAGACCCTTTTGAGATCAAGATCAGCAGGAAATCCAGTGCCCGTTGAATGAATTATCATGTATACCAGTGTAATGAATGTCCATTCATAATGAAGACCACACGCGACACAATAAAGTAATCAAACATTGAAATAAAACCTTTTGTTATCAGAATATGGGCAAGCCAAGCACTTTCAAATTGTATGCACGCCTGTTCGCTTATATCTCCGAAACGAATTGACCAATATCGATAATCCTTTCACCTTTAAACAATAGATCGTGCTGTTAAAGTGAAAGTCACATCAATTTTAGTAATTGAAGGAAAACATTACCATTAAGATGTGGAGATAGCGAATTTTATTGATTTATTTATTGGTCAATGAATCAATGGGATTGTTTATTTAAGAAATCAGTTAATGGAGGACAAACACAGTCATAGTCTCTTTGAAAAGAAACGGAAGATGGATGGAATGTGTGAAAGATGATATGGCTAGAAAGAAGGTGACTGATGAGATGAGAAGTAATAGAGAAGTATGGAAGAAGAAAACATGCTGCACCGAGCCCAAATGAATTGGGATAAGGACAGGAGAACGATGATGATGAAATATACAGTCTTTCGAATCTGCATGAGTATTTTTACATTGAAATACAATGGCCGCGGCGTTTTGTTTTACTTTTTGAAGCACGTTCGTGCAATGTTTTGCTATCGATATTCAAGTCTATTTAAACTGAAAAGGAGCTCGTGGCTATGTAATAACTGCTGCACGGGTCCATCGAAGGTTAAGCTACGCTTGCCGAGGTCAGCTCATGGATGGGTGTCCATCCATCGCATATCGAGCTCCACCGTGCTTTAGATAATACGCTACCGGCAGTCATTCTCATTTGTAGATATTTGACAGTCGTAACAAGAACGCGAAAGTCTAACAAGCAACAACCAGTCTTACCAAGGGGTATCATAATACCCAGTAACTGGGTATGTAGAGGTCAGATAGGCAGTCGCTCCATGTAAAATTCAGCATACATTCCCATACACTTGGAAGCCAACCCCAAAGTAGTTGGGAAAAGGATAGACAGATGATGACATTCGAGTGTATTTAAAGGAATTTCTCGTCACTTCTTGAGTCAGTGTTGAAAGGAATATCAATGAATAGAATGGCAATATTTTCCATTGCATTCCTAGCAGTGGTGTGCCTGGAGGCCAACAATACGGCAAGCCCAAAAGGCAACCAGACTGTTCAGAAATCCAAACATCATGAAGAATAGGATGCCATAAGGGCAAGCCAAGCTTTAAGGCTTCTATGAAAGTACAGCTACTACTATCTAGATAGGTACATACATTATGTATGAATTTATGTTAGGAATCCTAGCAACACTTACATTATTTTGGCAATATCCAACCAGTATAGTTTACTTAGAGCACGAATTCTAGACTAAAACATACAAGTAATTTCCCTATGTCAACAAGACGAATATGAAACCTCTGAAAACTACCAAAGATTAAGTTTTGAACGTCAAAACAGATACGCCACGCCAGTATCGTAACGTAAATTTTCGTAAGAGGTAAGCCGGAATACATATCTTTAATGTAATTATATTATTTGTCTATAGAATACTGACTGTGCCATTTTTCAAAGGTAAGCCAGTAGGAATCGAGTTCTATGGAACCTTCGCCACTGCGCCACACATAAGATATATATATTCCGCATTTTCTGCGCCAGTTACGGCATAGAAAATGCGAAACTCCTATTCCAACCTCATTCAAAATCGTAAGATACTCTACAGTACAAATCTGTGGACTGTGTGAAGGATGATATGGCACGAAAGGAGGTGTCTGATGAGATGACGAGTAATAGAGAAGTATGGAAGAAGAAGTCATGCTGCGGCGACCTCAAATGAATGAACAAGGGCAAGAGAATGATGATGGCTCTACAGTAGTAAGCTTATGATGAACCAATAAGGGTTGTACGAGGTCTTGACTGGATACAATTTTCATACCCTTATACACAAAGTGACAGCGGCACAAACATGGCGACATAAACTACGAAACGGGTGCTATGATTCTTATTCTTATTCTTTATTGCACACAAAATAACAAACAAAACAAACAAACAAACATTCTTACTCGTAAATGCTCCCTTCGCCTCGTTCACGTTCGTTCATACATCTTGTTACACACGTAAGCTGGTTGCAACTTGCAAGTACTACGCACCTGATCTTTCTGAAGCACATCACCAATAAGGTCTGTGTACGCACGGCGGCCAAACAAGCTATACAAAACCAGTTTACGCGGATCTCTCATTGTATAGGAAATCTATACAAAGCGAGGCCAAGCCATACTGGAAATGTACAGCTTTATGTGCCGCCATGTGTACGGTCATCTAGCGCGTATCCTCCTTTGAAGGCGTTCAAAAACAAGGTCTTCACGCTTTCCTTCTTCTTCGTGACGATGATTCCCACAGTTATTAAATTACATTTCGACTAGAACTCAGGTCCCTTAAAGTGCAGGTGGAGTTGCACAAAGAGCAGGTCAGGAGGTGGTGCGCGGTATCTCATTCGAACAGTCTCGCAGCCCTGGAACACAAAGGGCAAAGAAGGAACATGGATGGGTTTTAGTCAGTAGAAGTCTGACATGCCCTTCTGCACCGCCCAGAGAGGGGCGGGACTTTTGATGATATCCCATCCGAAAAAAAAAACAAAACGGGAGTGGGCCATGGTTTGGGATGACACTCTACAGTCGCACTCGGGTTTATCGGAATACCCCGACCGGACCAAGTTGTTGAAGCTTGCAGCGGCTGCAGCGGCCCAGCTGGCTTCGAAGTCGTTTTAGAGTCTTCCAGGTGGGCCACGGAAGTTAGTGACCCGCTTGGACCTTTTCTGCAGGCTCAGCATTTGTAGCATTGAAACGTTGTTTCGCTTCTATACGCTGTTATTACTCTTCTATGTTTCAGCCCACATAATAATTACGCACAGACAGAAACCAGAGTCAAATACAACAGTACAGGAAATTATGAGTAGGTACATATGTATGATGTATGTTTATAAGAACGGATAACATTGTGGCGCGGTTATCGTCACTAACCACAAAATGTAATAAATATCACAATGGTCTGTCTATTGTTGACCTGGAATCTAGTATTCATTACTCTAAAGCTTTGTAATACTATAATTTAGTTTATTCATTCTTCTCCATATCTTTTATATTTTTTTCTTAAAAAAAACACAAAAATTTGAAAAAAATAAAAATAGTGGTCCGCCGGTGTCGGGAGCAGGGTCCAAGCTACCGGTTGTTAGGGCTCCAGAGGCAGGAACCTTCTATATTATAATTGTTATTTTTCCAGACCACCGTCTTCTTCCTGCCTTGTCCCATGTAAGGAGAGGTCAGTATCACACGTTTTATTTCCTCCCCCCCTCAACTCCCCTGTTAGTCGAAATTCTATCATTCACTCTTTGTTCATCCATATAATTTCCTCACACAACCCATCCATATTTTATTTGGTCTTCCTCTCCCTCTACATCGATCAATATTTTTATTTATTTTTATCAATATTTCTGGCGATGATCGCTAACAGACTGGATTGCGCTTATGTCCGGCAATGCTATAGCAGACATATTGTTACCTTGTGAGTGTTCGTTTTTGCCTGTGCTTGTTATCCTGTCTGTCTGGTTGTGCATGAGTCTTGTTACGTGAAATATACTGATTTGATTTTATTTTTATATTCATAACTCAGTGACATGCATATCATTCTTCTTTATCTCTGCCCACACCAAGGCAATCGTTTTCCTTTCAACTCTTCTGTAACTGACGTTACTTTCAAACTTTTACTCTCTCCAAATGTACTAATTTGATACAGCAAAATTAAAGGCATGTTTACAATTAAATCAATAATTTTAAATATAAATATTTCCGTTTTGAGCGCTATTATAATAGTTATTTAAAGTTTTATACCCACCACGGGAAACCACAAAATTCAATTCGAAGGGGAAGTTATAAATAAATCGCGGACAATATATTTATTATAGGAAAACTAATCTGTTACAATTATTAGTAGGGACTGAAAAAGTTATTTAAATCAAATCTGAATTATAATAAGTGCGAAACCAATTAACTGAAACGTTTGTTTGTAAAACATAAGTTTCCATGTTGTTGATTTATGGAGATAATTAAGATGTTGTTTGCTTCAATTTAGTTTTAGACAAGGAGTCTAAATCATTATCCTAGCCTAGCCTTTTTCCAACTATGTAGTCGGCGGCTCAGCTTAATACAAGTAGTTTATATGGAGCGTCTGCCTATCTATTCAACAACACAAGTTGTCAAACTTTCAGGCTTCGAACTGTCAACTGTCAAATGACAGCCGGGAGTCCGGGACCGACAGCTTTAATTAATTAATGTTATCTTAGTACCTAAAAAAAAGGATTTTAACACTGCCATGAGGACAAAGTCTTTTAAAAGATTTAGCGAACATTGGAAATATTTTTTGATCCCGAACATTTTTGATTTCAAGTTTTGACACACGAATGCTACACTGACAAGCGTATGACAATAGACAGACCGATTTGTTACTAAGTAGTAAGAAGTTATTGGATTACGATTTTCTTCGTCTTGTCCCTATATCGCTCGTAAATATTATTGAATATATTTGCATGAGGATAATTTACAAATCCTGAAAAATCCGGAAAGATCGAGACCGGGTTTAAATAAAATGAATTAACTTAAATAATAACTTGAAACCCGTTAAAGTTTCAATGCCGTTTCAACTATTTTCTAATAACATTGTGTTCTACAAATACATATTTAATTAAATTATTAACGTCTTGAAAACTGAGCTTACAAAATTTGCGTTAAAACATTAATTGTATTAAAAAAAATCCGTTACCAATAACTGACAGACGAGCACAAAACCTCACTTTATATTACTATCAAAGAAACCATTAATAAAAAAACCTAATTAAAAATACATCACACTCTGGAATGCATTCTGTAACAGTTACAAACACAATGGATCCTTGTCCCCACAATATCACTCACTTAGATTGCACTTGCAAAAAAATCGATCTCCGAACGATCGATACGGGTACATGCGCACGAGTCTACCGCGCGACTGGAGACGCGAACGGGAAAATTGTAAACATCGTGGGGGAGAGGGACGGAGACATTGTGAAAGAAAGGGATAGACAGTGATTTGTTTAATTCTTCGCGAAGTATCGTTTGTAAGCTCGTGTGTAGATTAAGTTTGTGTGCAGAGGGGGAATTTGATTGGAGGAGATTCTGATACAGCCTTTGTGAGGCAAACGTCGACTTTGCTATCATTGATGTTGATATGCAACTATGTTATCTTCTTCTTATTAAACATAGACATTATAAAGTTTGGGCCCAGTAAATAAATGGCCACGTTGATTGCAGCGTCAGACACGCAAAGCATGTAATAAAATCAGGACATGGCTAATAGTCTAAATATTGAAAGGACATGCTGCGCCGAGCCCGAATAAATTAGTATAGGGGCAAGAGCATAATGATGAATGAAGAAGAATTGGTTTCATCTAAAGTATCTTAGAACGCAAAACTTGACGCGTCAGTGATTCAGTGTAAAAGGCGTACGTGTCGTCACATATTTCAAAGAAAAAATTCCACAGTTACAACACTCTAAAGCTTTAGGGAACTAGTATTCCACTAAGACCCATTGTGCAAAAAGACAAATAGACCATCCATTATTCTTTCCTCCGCATAAAAGCGCAACTGCAAACATTTTCGGTAAAAAAAATCTGTGAAAACCTTTCAAACGGACGGCCGGTGTTAAAACAACGAGAACACAATCCAAGTTACTAGTGTGAACCTTTTAAAACTGTTGACACGTGGTAAACCGAACGCCCGAGGGATCACAGCTGGATATCCAAATGAAATGTCCCGGTAAAAGTTTTTAAAACTGTCACGAATATATAAGTTTGCGCAGAGCGAGTTTAATGCAGTTCAAATCCAATTTTCGTGTTCGTGTATGAAAAACGGTAAATGTGATGCAGGGAAATGAAAGCGACGTTTCAGTACGTAGTTTTATGAAAACCAGAAAGAAATAAAAGGCTACGAATATTGCTTTAGTTTAAGTGCCACTTGCACTAGTTCTTGACGATAAATTCCTTGAAAACTTTTCTTGAAAATAAAGCTGAACGTAAAAGATAGTTTGCTTATTATTCAAATTAAAAAGTGGCCGGTAAAAACTGGATAGCCCTAACACAAAACGGCCACAAATGGAGAGATTTGTAAGAATTACACTCGGCATTGGGTGGGCAAATAAAAGTAGAAGAAGAATATCCAAATTAATGTGTTACCATCTAAAAACATTATTTTAAAAGCTGGGCAAAGGTCTCCCAGTCATTATATTCTATACTATCCTCATTTTTCGGTCTGCAGTATTTTTAAGCAATTTAAAGAACAACTTAATTTTTACTTGCCGTAAGAGGGCGACGTAGGCACAATACCATACCCTCACCCGTCTACTCAACATTAATCTAATCTATGTCAGCGTATGTTTACACGGAGTGACATCTAGTTATACTGAGATGAATCTGTAATGGAAGGATGTTAGTGACAGGGGAATGTGTTGTAGTATCAGTATGTACTCGTGTTTGTTTAACGTCTAATTTATGTGTTGTATCCTTTAATTTAGGATAGCGACTGCAGCGTAATATAGATATGAGTTCATATGAGACTGTTATTTGTATGTTTAGGAAACTTCAACCTAAGATTTGTCTGATCCAAACTACGTTCGTCGGTAGATAAATACCAGTATTTAACATACGAGTGTCTGCCTATTTGACCTAGTCACCCAGTGGCTGGGTTACACAATGCCCCATTAGTAAGACTGGTTGGCAGACTATCAGGATACCCGTTACGACTGTCAAAGATTTACGAATGACAGCCAGAACCAACAGCTTAATACGCTTTCCGAAGGACGGAGGGATCTCGCTATCAAATGGATGATCTTTTAATAGCATTTAATCAGCCTATGATGTTCCCAATGTTCTCTCAACTCAGGACTCCTATATATAGGAGGACTCTTACAGGGAGGAGGTCTGTGCAGTGAAACGTAATCCACCACGCCAGCCTTTTGTGGGTTAGTATTGGATGTCCGTTAAAGTAATTTCCGATGACTGTTGGGGTAGACGTGTTCTTGAGTGGAGACCGCGAATCGGTAAGCGTAAGATGGGACGCTCTCAGACTCAGTGGAGCGACGATCTTCGCAGGGTGCTGGTAGCAACTAGATGAGAGCTGCTGAGAATCGAGTTGAGTGGCGTGCGATTGAAGAGGCCTATGTCCAGCAGTGGACTGCCGTAGGCTGATGATGTGTGGATCTTCGACTCCACTTACTCATAAAATAACCGTCAGGCAAACGAACTAGCTCTTCATCACACAAGGTTAAACCTTCATCTAGTTACAACTAGTCGTTGTTAGTACTACGCTACGTCAATATTTACCGATACCGGTCGGCACTACCTTATGTTCGGTAAAGTTACGTGATCGGTAGCCTATGTAATGAAGGGGACGGTCTGAAATGTTGGAAGGGGACGGTCTGAGATGTTGCAAGATGTGTTAGTCAGTGTACGAGTAGTTACACGAGCGTAGGAGGATGCATCTGTCTAATCATCTAATGTCAAAGGAATGTGTGTAAATTGTGGAACGGTACTAGCTACTTCAGCTGGCACAGCTGGGACTCAGACCTCCTTTCTGTAACAAGGAATGAGTCGTAATCCACCCCGAAGGCACAGTGCGGGTTGGTCGACTAATTAAAAAAGAACAATAAAGATATTGAAGCCAGCACGGTGATCATCATCATCATCATCATCATTTCATCCGAAACACGTCCACTGCTGGACATAGGCCTCCCCCAAACACGGTGATACTGGTTCTGATTTACTTCGAAGTCAGATTGTCTGATGGCCATTTGAGTATTGCTCTGATTCTCGACTAAGTGTGATTTCGTGAGAGAGACGAGATCAAGACAGGCAATAAGAAAAGAAGTTTTAAAACTCAAATTCAGGGCTGTTCGACATTATCAAATGAGAAATATTTATACATAACATCACGCCTGTTATTCCCGAACGGTTAGGCACAGGTGTACCTTATAGTACACCCACATTTCGCCAGTTATGTTTTTAAGTCCCATGTAATAGGGGGCGAGCTTATTGCCATCAACCGGGCACAAATCCAGACTCAGTGGCTGCTAATGAGAAAAAATCATAGCAGCCACTGAGTCTGGATTCAATAATAGAAAAAAAACCCAATAACACTTTGCCCGACCTGTAAATCGAACCCAGGACCTCATGCTCAGCAGTCGCGCTTGCAATCACTAGACCAACAGTCATTAAAATCATGCATGTAAAATGAGGTAGAATATTTAAAACAAGGCCTAATTCAAGTGTACGCACGACGGCCAATCAAGGTTTATAAAACCAGTTTATGCGGATCTCTCATTGTATAGGAAATCTATACAAATCGAGGCCAAGTTATACTGGAAATGTACAGCTTCATGTGCCGCCGTGTTTACCACAAATTACTTCTGTCCTTGCAAGATACGAGTATGTCTTGTCACGATAGTACTTGCAATGGCCGGCAAGTGTCCACATTCCTATTAAGATTCAGAGCAGATGGAGATTATAAAGCAGATAACTCATTAATTAGCCAGGTGGTTGCTTATCTGGCGTAGGTACCGTAAACTACGGTATACATACATCTAACTAATGGATAACAACTTGTAACAGAGAAAAGAAGAAACTACTACTGGCTGAGAATGTGGTAAAATTATCGTTTCCTCCAACTACAAGCTATGTGCTCGACAGGATATCCAATAGTCAAAAATAATCAATCAATCAATCTTTATTTGTGAACACAGGTATTACAAAAAAGGTCTTATGTTATACATTTGAGTTGAGGTCTATGTCCTACCAATGAAATTGGTATTAGCTTTTAGAAATAAATCTGAAATCATACAATACAAGTAAGCCAAGTTCGAGTAAATAACGTCAATTAAATGTATTACTAACAAATAATTAATCAATTATAATTTATGTTTTCATGTAAATTATATTAAAGGGTCATATTTTATAATATTGTATAATAATGTCCATTAATTGTATTAATAATAATTTCTTTCACATGCATGTCAATAATGGTAAATTACAATAAAGGGCTGGTAATGTCATATTTTATCATTTGAAAATAATTAACTTTAATCTCTTATTTATCCTATAAACAAACATAACCGAATAAACTAGACATGAATAAAAAGAAAAACTCGGAATTTCAGAAAACAAAATTCAAAACCCCTACAAATCACAATCCCGGACAGCCATACATCACCAATACACAGTACCACATAAATTCAGTTTAACAACGCTTTCAGAGCGGTTTTGGGTCCTTTAGAAGATCTTTCACAGTGGTCAGTTTCCTTAACAAGGTAACATAATAAAAGCAAAACCGCTCGTGTGGTATCTCGGACCATGGAACTGAACAATTTTAGTACTACGAGGCTCTTGAAATTTGCAAAAAAAAAAACATCGACAGGAATTGATGCCATCAGCTTGATCAACGTGTACGGTAAAACTAAAAAAAAGTTATGAAGTCATAGAACAAAAGCTGTTCAGTTTCATAACTTTCATGGTCTGAGACACCACCAGAGAATTCTTGCATTCATTATGTTATAAGGAACTGCGAGCAAAATTGCATACTTCTAGACGACCGTTTTACAGGAGAGTCTCAGCAAATAATTGAATTTAAGAATTTTATATATAGTACATTTATTATTTTTCTCCATAAACAGTTAATTATGTACTTATATAATGAATCCTATTTAATTATAGTACAAAAAAACTAAACTTTCGACTTTACGCCGCTCACCGCTAGATGGCGTTACTAGGATCATCGTATCGTGCATCGGATAAAATAAGCTTAAATAACTTCGTAAAGAACAATGGAATTCGCGAACGAAGGCAGATGGTTAATTTGAAACAGATGGTCATACGCTCATTGCCTTTTAATTAGAAGCCAGGTAAGATTGCATGGGAAGACAGATGGACTTGCGAGAAAAGCAGGTGAGACAAAATTGGTACCGGAAAAACGTTAGTGTGAAATGAATTCGGGAGATACTTTATGTTCAGTAGTGGCCTGCTATAGCAGGTGTTGATCGCTTAGTTAAATATTTTAAGCACCTTGAGAATTTTCTCAAGTATTCATAAATTCGAAGACATGTGACATCTACCAACCCGAAGCGGGCCCGCGTGGTGGATTATATAGCCCATTCCCTCTCACAGAGCCTGTGTCCCAGCTGTGGGAATATTATAGGCTGATTATTCTATGCTATTTATAATTTCAAGCTTTGTTAGAAGTTTGGCTGATAAAAATGGCTTTTATTTTTCACCCGCCGCTTCTGACTTGTTTTATTTTTGCTCGGCCCCTTTTGGTCGTAGCGTGATGTTATATAGCCTATAGCCTTCCTCGATAAATGGACTATCCGACACTAAATATATAATATTTCAATTCGAACCAGTAGTTCCTGAGATTAGCGCGTTCAACCAAACAAACAAACTCAAGTTACGGAGATATTGGGGGTCAAAGTTCCAATTTTTTCACAAGTTTTTTTTTTTTTAATACATTTTTTTAATGTAAGATTTTTACTTCAAACCTCCACGACCCCCGTACTATTCAATCTATCCATCTGCACAACGCTTTGAGTGCGTTCAATCGAGTCCTACCGTAAAACTTGATTTTTCACCACAAAAAAAAAGTCTTTTCCCAGCAGTATTTTTTGCGTAGGGTTACTTAGTTTGATGTACAGAATGCGTGGTTGACGGCTTCGTGAAGGGTCCGTTTACAACTTGTAGTTGAAGTTTTTTTTAAAACCGATGATGATGGTTTTTTTCGAATGTATTAAATTAAATTGATAGAAATAAACAATTTGTTAATATAATTAAATTTCACCATGATTGACCATGGTTTACTTATTCTTTTTGCGACCGTACCACAATCACCGAACGGGCCCAGTGCTGGTTGGCGGGCCAACGCACTTGCTACTAAATACGCAGTAACTCGACTAATTAGTGTTAAATTAAAGTGCTATTAACTCATCTTGCTATTAACCGAGGTGAAATAGAAATGTGTTCTCACTATTTTTATGCAATTAAAACTATATTAAAACCTATCCCAAGTAAACATTGGGTTAAGTAATTACGTGAAAGAAAAAACTAATTTAAATTAGTCTTCACCCTTATTTCTATACTAATAAGGTTGATTTTAGCGTGTTGGCTAAAAATCTAGGGAGAATAAAACAGATGCTATCCTGGTTTTGTCTATAGGTCGTATGGTTATCGGAATAAGGTTGTATGTTGTATGATCGCAAACCAGGTATTTAGGTCAACGACTTGATAATGCTGGATGCGGTAAGTGCACAAACTATTACATAATAATTGTACGCTCAATTTGTGACCATAAGCGTGAAGATTAGGGTCCGATATAGTTTTATTTCTATTAACTGCTGTTTCCCTGGTGATAAAGGGATCTGCTTCCCGTGTAACCAGTAGCAGCCAGTTTTAATCAGGTTATTTTTTAAACCCTAGCGAAAAGGTTAACCCGAATTATAGGGTTAATCAGTAATATTTAAATGATTAACCCATATATTATAACGCTTAATCCGTATAATAGTTAATTAGCAATATTTAAATGGTTAACCCATTTTACTAATATTATAAATGCGAAAGTTTGTGAGTATAAACTACTGAACGGATTTAGATGAAATTTAGCACACACATAGTTTATAACCCGGATTAACACATAGGATACTTATTATCCAGGTAGTATGATCCCGTGAGACAATTATCGAACTCCAAGCGGGCGAAGCCGTGGGCATAAGCTAGTGTATTATAAGGGTTAACCCAAACATACTGGTTATACGGTTAACCTTTTAATCTGATTTATCGGTCCCGGGTAGCAGTAGAATATCAGTATTTTAGATAAAAAATATTGCCAACCATTCCAATGCCAAGCCAAGGAATTAGACCAAAACTCAGAGACTTTTTAACACACCGTAAATCGTAAAAGGGTAAGATAAGAATTAACGAGGTCACGTACTGGCCAAAATTAAAACCTTCGACTCCCCCAAGGAGTACGATAGGTCGAATATACTTAAACCATTTTATGTACACAATAAAATACCTTCTGTGGGGGTTACTATGACATCTTAACGCAGGAGTAATTCCAATGTCGGAAGAGACAGAGCTATACAGGTGGTCTAGCGCCATCTCTTTCTCACACTGGAATGACTTCTGCTTGGTAGGCCACCTGGTCGTTCAACACATAGAGAGGCTTTGGGACCTTGGTAGACCGCATTTCCCCTCGGTCCCTTCTTTACAGTTCCTATGCACGTCTCGAAAGGAGATTTTATAGCCTTATTTTGAATAATGAAGTTCTAATGAACTTAGCAATATGCTGCCACCACATAGCTAGCTAGCAGTGGCGAAGGTTCCATACAACTCGATTCCTACCGGATCCCCTTTGAAATATGGCACAGTCAGTATTCTATAGACAAAGAATAAAATCACATTCAAGATATGTACTCCGGCTTACCTCTTACAAAAATTGAACCTTCGCTACTGGTAGTTCGATTATCTTTAATTAAAAGTACTCACGAATTCACGATCATGGTAATTTAAGAAGATTTTTACCTGAAACATAACAAAATATTTAGTAAATATTGCTTTGGAAGATATTAGATACAAATTGTTTATTTTTGACCAAAACTACAAAAGTTAAATGTAGCCAAAAGCCCAGTACTCAAATTAGTATCAGCTTGGGTATTTGAAGTTTGTACCTTGCAAAACATAGATGGCGTTAGTAGTATAGTTAAAATAGCTGCAAGCGATAAGATATTTATTTACACTGCGATGACATGATCACTTCCAGTTAATGATGAGTCAGTTGCACTGATATATTTATAGTAATTATTTAATACATAAAAATCTAGACATTGTTATAAGCACCCTTAGGAATAACTTCTGAAAGAATTCTATTGTGAAAGATACAGAAAAAAGCCAGTTTACTATTTTCAAAGACTTTTTTTTTTTTTCAAGAAAAGGGCTCACGTATTTTTAAGGCAATTAACTAATCAGGTTGCCATCTGAAGGTCATCGCCGCTTCATGAATCTCACGACTAACATTTGCATTACCATCTGCGAGATTAAAGCCTAGTAATGTAGTAAACAGAACCAATGCATGAGGTCCTGGATTCAATTCCCGGGTCAGGCAAAGTGTTATTGGGTTTTTCCATCTGGAATTTCTCAGTAGCAGCCACGGAGCCTGGATTTGTGACCGGTTGATGGCAATAGGTTCGCCCCCTATTATGTGATTATTAAAAACATAACTGGCAAAATGTGGGTGTACTCTGCCTAATCCTTCGGGGATTAGAGGCATGATGTTATGTATTTATGTAAACAGAACCAAGTAGAAATATTTAACCTAGGTTTTCGCCTCGTCCACGTTCATACAAATGGTCATACACGCACGTCGGTTGCGAGTACGCACCCATCTGAAGAACATCACCAACAAGGTCAGTGTTATCCATCTAGATCTAGACCTACGGCGTTTGTTCCCACATCTTTATTTTCCCAATTATTTTCGACCTTAAATACAGGGTGTAAACGGACCCTTTATGAAGCCGTCAACCAAGCATTCTGTACATCAAACTAAGTAACTTTACGCAAAAATTATTGCTGGGAAACGACTTTTTTTTTGGGTGAAATATCACGTTTTACGGTAGGACTCAATGTAACGTACTTAAAACATTGTGCTGATGAATTGATTGAATAGTACGGGGGTCATGGAGGCGTTTATAGTAAAAAAAAATACATTAAAAACATGTATTTTAAAAAAAAACTTGTGAAAATGTTGGAATATTGACCCCCAATATCTGCGTAACTAGAATGTTCCCAAGTATAGTCTAGAACAAAAAAAAATATCGCAATGACGGGGAGAACAAGTACGTTTCGGCTTCGTTAAGGGTCTTGTTACATTTTTTTTTTTTTCTTTTCTGGTAAATCATCACTCTGGACGAGTGGGAGTGTCAGACTTGTACTGACTAAAACCCATCCATGTTCCTTCTTTGCCCTTTGTGTTCCAGGGCCGCGGTATCTCTTTCGAACAGTCCCGCCCCTATAACAGGATTATATTTAAGGTCATCCCACACACACAAGACGAAAATTTCGAACAAGCCACAAGACTGACCGCGGTTCAAACCGCGGCTTTACTACTACTCCAGGGGCAAACATCCAAGATGGCCGAAGTATCTGTTACTCGACAAGTAATAAGCTACTTTAGATCGAGTTAATCACGTCAAGTTCTAGATTGTATTGCGGTTTTCAGGATCTTGGTAATTTCAAGGGCTTGGTTGAGGAGGTGAGGTTGATTTGGTGATTTTGTTTGCAATGGTTGGTTTTTAAAAACCCACCAGTTTTAGTAAAATGTAAACTGGTTCTCACCAGAAACTTATATTTGAAGACATGTGGGATCCACCAACCCGAGACCAGAATGGTGGACTACACCACAGCCTACTGCCTCACACAGACAGGATATTCCCACGGTTGGAGCACAGGCCGTCCACCCCTGGGAATATTTTAGATTTTAAATACGCTGATTATTGACTATGATGATTATTTATTTAGTAGTTTCCCAAAAGTTCACACACTTCAGTAAAATCTCCAATTCTCCAAATTCTAACTTGACCACTTGAAATGTCATAAAATCCAACATCCCTAGTCCTCACTATCTACGATACACAACGCCACTTATTTCAAGCATTTTGAAACGGAGCCAGAACGCTTAGCCACCGATTGAGAAAAGTGGCGCGACTATGGCGCAACTACGTGTATAAAGAATTCACTTGTTCCGGGCAATGTTACTTCAAGATTCCAGCCAGTAACCTAATTACTGGCGGAATAGAATCTTGAGATTTCCACAGTTGGAAACTGTCCAAATGGGTAACGAAGTTGAGATTTTGTGTAATGCTTTTATAGAAAGTATAAGATAAAGGATTCAGGGGTAGACGGTAGAAAAGACTATCCAGCCTCCGCATTCACCAACACTTCGATTCGATTTCGATTCGACAAGTCGTATGTCTATCTCGCTCGCTTTCGTTATGCCAATAAAGATTATATGATTAACGACATACGAACTTTTGTTAATAAGAGAGCTAAAGATGCTATTAATTTAAAAAAAATATAGCAAATCCGTTGATTAGATGTAAAATTGTAAATACTGCCACACACTAGACTCTAGTGTGTGGCAGTATTTAGTACTATAGTCGTCTAGTGACTAGACGACTATAGTAAACTGTACTATAGTCCTTTTTGTATGTACCATAGACGTCTTTTCAGGTTACCGGTAGTCTGGAGCGCAACAATGTATGAAGTTTAATAAATAATTCGGTAGCGTTTCAAGCTTACGCTGCAACGTTACGAATATAATATTGAAGAGACTTAGACTGAAGACTGTGGGTTCTGGCGAAACTTCATCTTGATACACCAGATCATAATACAAGTAAAAGCAGTATAATACCAGCTTGTTTCTGTCCCTCTTCTGGGCAAAGGCTTATTCTCATACAGAGAAGGCACGAGCATTGATCACCACGCTTGCTCAAGACTGGTTGGCGATTTCAGGCTTATGTTAATTATAAGTCAAGGTTTCGTCACGATGTTTTCCTTCACCGATGTCTGTGATGTGCAAACTTAGAAAGTACATGTATGAATTAAAAAAGTCACATTGGTACTTGCCCGGATTTGGACCCACGACCTCAAACAATAGTAAAAGCTTGGAATATAGTAAGACATAAAACTCACGCCTTCTTCCCATGGGGTTAGGCAGAAACTTCAGTTTCAGCTTTAGTTTTACAGGCACTCCGGTTCCGAGTACCATTCACTTTACCTGTCTGAAGATCACTAATAAGGCACACTGAGCTTAACTAATACAAAGTTTATTGCATTGAATTCAGAACGGCTGTGAATAATAGACTTAAGACCCTGTCTGTTTTTCATATGCCCATAATAATCTTAACTCTTGGAAGAATGATATGCTGACAAGAAGTTGAACCCCAAGAACACATAATCATCATTATGCTGCCCTTATCCCAATTTATTTAGGGTCGGCGCAGCATGTCTTCTTCTTCCATAATTATTTCTATACTCGGCATCTCACCTCCTATCTAGCCATATCATCCTTCACACAGTCCATCCATCGTTTCTTTGGTCTTCCTCTACTCTAAACCCAAGAACACGATTCCCTAAAAAATAGGCCGCTTCAGTAATCGCCACACACGGCAACAGTAGCGCAACAATAGTTGTCGCCTGAAAAGAATTCACTAGCGCTTCGGGCAACGTTCCCAATTACCGCTAGAGAATGCTTTGTGGGTCTTGAGGACGGCTTGTGGAGTACTCTTATACGGCGCGGTTTTAAGGTTTAAATATGTTTCTTTTTATGGTGGAATTGGGGAATTATGGAAGCTTTCTGTAATTAAGTGTAGTGTTGGTGATTACAGACTACTTGTCATCACTTTGAGATTTTATTTAGTTTATTCAGGTTTGAGGTACAGTTGATGTCACTTGATGTCTGTCATGTCAAACACATTCATAGACTTATTCATTTACCAGTACTTGTAGCCACATATCGAAGCAGTAGCTCCTTTAGCATATATTCAAATATCTTGTTCTTCTTTGAAACTTTTTCGAGCTTTTGATGTAGACCTGCTGACCAAATTCCGATCATGGACACCTCAGCGGAGGGTAGCCTTTGTCGCGAGAAATTTAGAATGCTAAAGTGCGCAAACACAGATGTAGTCTCTATTTTCTGACTCTCATATACGAGGCATGGGAGTATAATACCGCCAACTTGTAAATTACGAGCTCTATCAATTAACAAACTCAACCCATTGC
Organism: Noctua janthe; assembly: GCA_910589295.1. Classification (NCBI taxonomy): domain Eukaryota; kingdom Metazoa; phylum Arthropoda; class Insecta; order Lepidoptera; family Noctuidae; genus Noctua; species Noctua janthe. The sequence goes on from OU342578.1 coordinate 10,084,623, forward strand.
AGTGTACTGCTGGATATAGGCCGCTCCCAAACTGCACCACAGCACCCGAACTGCTACTGAGAAACTCTTGAGTCCTGCCTGGATTGACGAACAAAACGTTTGTATAAAATCTTAAGGCTCACCTTAAACCTTCTCAAATAAACAATAACACCGAAAGCACTTTAATCTCTCAACTCCAATATGAAGTAGACGCTGCATTATACATTATACATATAACGCACGGGGCGGAAATTAAACGCTGCATCGGCTGAGAATTGGAGCGACCCGGGCGATGCCCTAGATACGTCGCGTCCTTAGGACTGCTGCACATGGAGCCACAGGACGAAACAACGAAATGGGGAAGAATCTCCAAGAACTTATGGGGCTGATTTGTCACCTAGTTGGTCTGGATGGAGAAAAGTCTAGTTGGTATTAATAGAGCAAATCCAGAAGTTACTTCAAACTTAATATTATTTCCGCAACTAAGGACAACAGGCAGTACATCATCACTATGACCAAACCTGTTATCCAGAAGTTCCATAACACGGGACTTGGCCATTAACTCGGTTGAGCAAAGGGTTGATGCCATTTTCACGACGATTCAAATCAGCCATACACTCACGTCGGGACATACTATGCTCATTTATCTACTATTGCAATTTAGCGACACCTATAGACAGGACGTCAATATCGCTGGGCAAAATTGCTTGCGAATCGGGTCTGGCAAATAAAACACAGATCAAAAAGATCTTGCAAAATCTACAAGATGAAAACCAACATGAATACATTCTGTTATTAAAAAGATTCCTTTCAAACCATTGTCAGAAAACTTACATTGATATCCTTTTCGACGCAAAATCACGTCGATTTTTCAAATGTAACGGGATTGCAAAATCGTTCGGTGTGCAGACAGCTTTATTTGCGGAGACGCTTGGCATTTAATGAATTTTATTTTATGGCATTGCATTTTGTTGCTACCGCGACTTGAGACTGAAGTAAGTAGGGATTTTAATTACGTAAATTAAAAGTTAATTACATGGTTTGGTGGAAGAAAGAAAACTTATTCCTGTCTGCATTAGCAATAAGCAGTTTTAATTACTTTTTTAGTATGAGAAGCAAGATGAAATGTGTTTCTAACCCCCCGTAAAAAGGGAGTATTCTCCAATCAGACGGTGAGTCTGGTGCGCTACCGCCCAAATGGTCGTTGTATATGTTAATCACGCGGATAACTCTGCTTGCGCGATGTAGGATTTGCATGACATTATTTATGATGCGTAGTTCGTATGTGGGGTTGTAGATGGCGCCACATAATGATGTCCGTTTATTAAAAGGACACACACAAAAAGACATATAAATGAATATCCGGCGCACCCTGTACAAGTCTTCTCCGCTAACAACCTGCTGACTGTAATCCAAGTACGCAAGAGCGCTTCTTTAATGCAACGTTTTTCACATTTTTTACTATGAGCTTATTAGCATTCGGAATACGCAGACTTACTACGGCATGAACTCAGGCTCATGTTCTGCATGAAGACTAAGAATCCAGAACTACTGCCACTAGCCACAATAAATCTAAGAGTCCTTATTATCGCAACCAACGTCTTCATAGAATCACGTTGACGTCAAAGACACCTACCGATAAACTTAATTCTCGCAGACTCAGCCAAAATTCGTGGAAATCAGTAAGTATTTACGGCTACTGAAGCACAGTAGACATAAAAATAATAACATCAGTATTTCAACTAGGAACAAATGGTCGGAATTGGCTCATTTGGGGGTATGAAGAACAGGGTGGAAAGTTCTTCATCCCCTATAGAAAAAGGAGGACCAGGATCCTCCGACCAGACGGGTGTTATGTTTGGTGGGCTACTGCCCCGACAGTTGTTGTCTGGTTCTTCTCTAAACTCTTAAGTCGCGGATAACTTTACTTGCGCGATGTAGGATTTAGGTGTATTTCGATGTTTAGTTCATTGTATGTGTCATAGATGGCGCTGTAGTACTTTTTGTTCAATGTTGTTGTAGTACTCTTTGTAGTGCCGCTACAGCTCACATGCAGATGCGTTTTTAGCAAAAGTCAGGTAACAGGTTACTCTTAAATAAGTCGAGGCTGTCGCATCAAGACAAGTGGTTACGTTTTATTACTTACAAAGGCTTTATTTTGTATGTTTAACATAAACTTTAAATTTCATCTACTGCATAGCCTTTTCCCCAATCGTGTTGGGGTCGGCTTCAGTCAGTCTAACCTGAAGCAGCTGAATACCAGTATTTTACATGGTGCGACTGCTTATCTGAGCTCCATAACCCAGTTAGTACTGGGTAATACGATACCCCTTGGTAAGACTGGTTGTCAGACCTGTAACGACTGTCAAAGATCTACAAATGACAGCCGGGACCAATGGCATAACATGCTTTCCGAGCCACGGAGGGAACTCAGTGTAATAGGTCACCCATCAACGAATCAACCTAGGCAAGCTCGGCTCAACCGACCCGAGCTGCTGTTATTACTTTATACGTATAGTATTGAAAGTAGTAACAAATGCAAGCGTTGACAGCTCCGGTAGTTGATTTCACAAAAACGGACTAGTTGGATTACTGGTTATATTTGTACTGTGTTGTGACTGAAGATAAAAGTTACAGTAGGTTAGGGAGTTATTTATAGAACGGCCATTGATAAGGGCCGTGGAACTAAGGCATGAATGGTGTGGGGGATTTACTAGCGCTTCTGTCGTCATACTTGAGAATTTGTACACCTGGACATTTTTTTTTAGGCATTGTATAACGGGCTGGTGTGGTATAGCAACCGGACTTTAAATTGATGTTGAATGTTATGCCTGATACAATATTAATGGAGCATCTGCTGGGTGGCCGCAGGTTGGCCGGCGTCGGGGCGCGGGCGCGGCGGCGTCGCATATGCAATGGCGTCCCATGCCTTCGGCAGCCGATCATGAATATACGATACACACTCCATAATGTAGCTGGTGTCCGCAACTCCACGTCCAAAGCGCGTATTTTGCGTACGGGTGGGAAAATTATTCGATCCACCCCAGTTCCCCGAGAAAGGCCAGCAGCGCTGACGATCTCGTGGAGAGTACCTGGGTTACCGAAGTACTTTGCCCTGTATATGAGGTAACCTCTGGGCAGTGTAGAAGCACGTGGGCTGCTGTCTCGTCTTCCTCCATGCAGCTTCGGCACAGTTTTTGTAGGTAACATACATAAACATAACATCACACCTGTAATCCCCGAAGCGTTAGGCAGAGGTGTACCCAATAGTACACCCACATTTCACCAGTTATGTCTAAGTCTCATGTAATAGGGGGTGAGCCTATTGCCATCAACCTAGCACAAATCTAGACTCCGTGGCTGCTACTGATAAATTCCTGATGGAAAAATCCAATGACAATTCACCCGCCCCGGTAATCGAACTCAGGACGTCATGCTGAGAGTAAGATTTTAACAAGCTGTGGTAGTTACGAAGAAGCTGCTGATCCACTATCTTGAACCTGAATCTGCTAGTAGCGAAAATATTAAGAAGCTCTTTACATAATGTCAAGCAAAAATTATTAAAGAAAAAAAAATACCTACTCCCTTAACATACTAACAAACAAATTTTTTCATCCGTTTTAAGCTTTCACGGTTTACAACTAAACTTATACTGTCGCTTACGGGATATCTGTCAATAACGGAAGATATTCCGTAAGTGACAGTATAAGTTTTACATCCGTGTACAATAATAAAATAATTAACAGTTGGTAGGCCGATACACACACGTCTTATTTCAACAGACGAACGGGATGTGTAATGTAAATAATAATTTATGAATGTCTCAAGACTTCCGTAAACATCGGATGCAAAGAGTTCGGAACTGTTCCACAAATGTATCAAAATGTATAATATCCGGGCAAATGTCCGACAGCTGCACGCTTAGCATGACCACCGTAGAAACGGGATTTGTCGACGGAATAATCGACAAAACCCGTTTCTACGGTGGTCATGCTACGCGTGCAAGAGCTTCCAAATATCCCAAACTAGCTGTGTTCCGCGGTTTCTCTCGCCGCTCGGCTCCTTAGGATCGTATCGTGATGTTAAATCTATATATATAAAATGGTAAACTGACTGACTGACTGACTGGGTGATATATCAACACACAGCCCAAACCGCTGGTCCTAGAGACATGAAACTTGGAGAGTGTGTTCTTTGTGAAGAGTAAGTATCCACTAAGAAAGGATTTTTGGGAATTCCACCCCTAAAGGGGTAAAATAGGGGATGGAAATTTATATAAAAGTCCGTCAGTTTTGAAGTTAGGATCTTCAAATTTTGTGTTTAGGCTGACGATTGAAAATTAATCTATACGTGTCTCAGCGTTTTTGAGAGTTCTTCCCCCGAAGGGTTAAAATGGGGGATGAAGGTAAGTAATCGAATATTTTTCGACATCCACGCGGGCGAAGTCGCGGGCAAAAGCTAGTAGCTTATAAACTTCCTCAAGAATGGGGCTATCAAATGCAAATATAATTTTCCAAATCTGACTGGGTAGTTCGTGAGATTAGCGCATTCAAACAAACAAACTCTTCAGGTTTATCATATAATTAGTTTGTAATATGTAACGAAGTCTTATTTTACTTTCTAAGCCATTTAGATATTTAACTTGAATATCAAATATGTTATTCGATCACACTGACTTCGGAGTGACTTTTAACGACGGTGAAAACGGACGTCAAATATTTACCCGGAATTGCATTAAACTTCTAACAATTTGAGATCAAAAGTATTTGATAAACTATTTATTACCGCGAAAGTGAGAATTTTAAATAAATAGCGAATTTAGATACTATAACGTGTGGAAGTCAGTTTTAGCCAATATTGCTATATCGTCGTCATTGGCTGGTTGGTCTAGTGGCCGCAATCGCGACTGCTGAGCATGAGGTCCTGGGTTCGATTCCCGGGTCGAGCAAAGTGTTGTTGTGTTTTCATCCATCAGGAAGTTCTCACTAGCAGCCACGGAGTCTGAATTTGTGCCCGGCTGATGGCAATAGGCTCGCCCCTAGTACATCGAACATGAACATAACTGGTGATATGTAGGTGTACTATTAGCTACACCTCTGCCTAACCATTCAGGGATTACTACTTAACGGTTAATCAACTTGTTTTTCGCACGTTAACGTTAACTACCACATGGTAACAGCGTTGTAAACAAAACCGTAGCACATGGCAGTCTTCACTTTTACACGCCATTTCACCTCAATATGGCGAGGTGTTGGGTTTCAGAAACAGGTGTTGATGGAGAATAAGTGGGACTTTAATTTTGTAACGAGGCATGTTACTTATGGGTAATTTTTGGCAATAAATGCGAAGATAAAATACTCCCTCGTCACCTCGTTGATCTAGTGGTCTCAAGAGTAACTGCTGAGCATGAGATCCTTGGTTCGATTCCCCGAAGTGTTTTGGGTTTTTCCATCACGGAATTTCTCAATACCAGCCACGGATGATCACTGATGGCAATAGGCTCGCCCGCTATTACGTGGCACAACATAACCGCAAAGTACACCTATATATAACCCTTTCGGGGATTACAAGGCATGATGTTTTTTTTTTTCTTTTTAGTGAGCAATTGTTTGATGAAGCAAAGGCTATCTCCCAAAAACTTTTAGCCTCAAGAGCCAGCGACCAGTGACCACCGGGTTGAGTGGGATCTTCAACTCGTGAATCAGCGCTGAAAATCCAATCGTGCAGTAACATTTAGATATTCGTTTAAGTGTTGCTAAATTTTAATAGTGAAAGCTGACATTTAGGACCAATTGGCCACTAATAGGGACAAGAGATATTCAAGGAAAAAGCCACAACGATTACAATTTTTTCATAAATGGAGAAAATAATAAAACTATTCGTCGATTACGAGACAATTTCTCCTCACATTAAATTCTTGCTCACACAAACCCAAAGAAAACACATCAATCGACTAATCCAATTTAAAACCAATTACATTATCATAAAACACAATACCTCATTATATCGAGAGAATGTATAACCCGAGCCGTTTGAAAATCCGGCGATTTCGTTAAAGGTGCGCGTGCGCATGGGTTACCGAATTCGGTCGGGTAACACCGGCGAATTGTGGCACAACAACGTCCGGACGGATGAGTCTATTAAATCATACGTGGTCAGGGGCCTTAACTGTAAAAATGTGGCACAGTGCATGAGCGAAAGCGGTTTGAATTTTAAAAGTGTTTCGATATTTATTTTTTATCGCGCTCTGGTTTTCAACTGGCAGTATTGAGCATTGTTAAATCAATAAGAGCGCATTCCAGCACGCAAAAAAACCTCAACTACTGGATTTTCAACTGTCGGCGCTAAAGCGTCAATATTTCTGTTTAAATAACGTTTTAAATTTTACACGGCTAAAGCTAAATCTATTCCTTGTAATTTTGGCATAGAGATAGCTTGAACTCTCATAGGAAGGAAATGTGCATTAAGTTTATATCGGGAAGTTCAAAGTAAACATAGAAAGTGCTTAGAGCAACTGCTAGTAACTTAGCACGTACTACATTTAATAACACTTCACAGTAATCTACTAGCTCCGCTAAAAAAAACGCTCCTCACCGCACAACCTACATTCCCCCGCTACCGCCTATCACAAGGCCCACACTTAATTGCCTCAACTCGAGCATTGAACGGTGGCAGCTAAAAAATTGGCCAAGCGTGATGTTAGCACGATGAGCCACGCTATTAGCTTTCATCATTATTTTGTGTATCTGCCGATTCAATTCTTATTTACTTTCTTGATGAAGATTTTGGTTAGTTCAGACGCATTCTTCAGGGAGGTGCATTTGTCCCTGTGATGCATCCACCAAGCTGCACTGGGCTCGCGTGTTAGGTTACGGATTTACGGCCTCCCTTTCATAGGGAGTTAGGGTTGTTTCGGGTCCCAGCAGAAGGATCATTTTAGGCTGATTCAGTACACACTTAAATGAGGAAAATCGAGAGTAGCAAAGCAACTCAGATCACGATTCAGAGCAGTAAAGCAACAAGTTATCTTTAGTGGACTGTGATCGGTCGATTGGTATTTGATTTGATCTTGAGTTTCGTCGTGGCCGCTCTTAAAATTTAAAAGGTATCTTTAAAAGTACCGTAATTATTTTTTTAAATTATCTATTTCATAGTCGATTGCTTACTAGTGTAAGATTTAACATATTTAAAACACAACATTTGTTTTTTATTTTAACATATTTATGTCCAGAAGATTGGCTAAACACGTGGCTCAGGTGAGTCAGAAAGTCACGTTCTCACTGCGGTCTCTCTATAGATTCAAGCATTTCCTCCCATCTAGCACCAAACTCACGTTGGTCCAGTCACTTGTGCTCCCCATCATCGACTATGCTGATGTTTGTTATTCTGATCTTTCCCAAGAACTTCTAAATAAATTGGATCGTCTTCTCAACAACTGTATTCGCTTTGTTTTTGGCCTTCGTAAATACGATCACGTTTCTTCCTTCCGTTCTCAGCTTAAATGGTTGCCTATCCGACTCAGGAGATCCCTCAGATCTCTCTGCATGCTCTTCACGATTATGAACGATCAATGTGCTCCTGATTACCTAAAAACTTATTTCAAAGTGTTGGGCAGTTCTCACAGTCGTAACCTTCGAGCTTCCAAGAATCTACTTCTCCAAATTCCTTCACACCGCACTGGATTTATGTCAAATTCTTACGCTATCTCTACTATAAAGCTCTGGAACGCGCTACCTTTTGGCATTAAAAAAGCTGAAAGCAAATTCAGTTTTAAATTAAAAGAAAAGTGTAACCACTATTTAAGTCAGAATAAATAGCTCTCTCTCTATTAGAAGTCGAGTCATGGTAATTATTATTAGGATTCTCGTTTTTAATTTTGGTATTTGTTAAAATATGTATTAGTTTATTTTATTTGTATATAAGTATTAGTATCATTATAAGTGCCTATATAAATGTTCGATAGCAAGAAGTTATTTTTATATATTTATTTTGTACCCTATCACAATGTTTTCTTATTTAACACAAAGGTTGACTGGTAGAGAATGCCTTGTGGCATTAAGTCCGCCTATGTATCACTATTGTACATGAAGTTTAAATAAATAAATAAATAAATAAAAACAATTTCACTTGCTTGCGATTTAAAAAAAAAACGGAATCATCCCGAATCCCACCAACCGGTTCACCAGTGAAAGTTACAACTACGATGCACAAAGCCAACAAAAAGACCATACAATAAACGAACATTACATGTCCAAGCCCCATTTACACGGCCATCAGGCCATCACTGGCCAACACAACACCATGACGGATCGTCATGATGTATGACCGATGGCAACGCTTATGAGGTACGGACCGTTCCCACTCAATCTTCAGAGGAATTTCTTCACGTTAGTCCAGGAAGCGAGCTTGTATTTTACTGTTTTGATGTGTAAGGAAGTGGTTAGGAATTCTTCATGTTCAATGAATAATGGTTATTGTGGTATTGCATTAAAACAGATTTAAGTGATGATACTTAAATGCTTCTTGCCGTCTGGTCAATTGTGGTGGTACCTCCGAATAAGTCCGTAAGCTAGCTAGTCTGCTTGCCTTAATTTTGACCCCTAGACACACCACTTGGGTTAAGCTATTATTATGGAGTTCGAGTTGATACGAGAGAAGCAGCACAATGATCAGCTTATAATGTTCCCACTGCTGGGACACAGGCCTCATCTCTGTGAGAGGGAGTGGCTATAATACACGCGGACCCAGTGCGGGTTGCAGATGGCACATGTCTTCGAAGTTTTGGTTCTAGAGCATTTCGGTTTCGAGAGCAATGCTGAAATAAATTACACAAAGCAATGCGACTGCCTGGGTTATTTGTGAGAGAAAAGCAACAAGTGTACTTATTCTAACGAAAATAAGGATTCATAGAGATTACATTTAAGACCGCCTTTCTTTTATAAAGCTTCCTAAAAAACTTTACTAAAGCTTTTGGATGAATTTGCAGGAAATTCAAAATTTTTGAGTTTCCTTTGAAGAAAATTCCGGATATCCTGTCCTATTTACCTCGCTTTTGCGTAAAGTTTTCTTTGGGTACTAAAAGTGCCTGGAGTCCTATTCATATTTTTGTTATTTTAGTTTTACGAGGCTAATCGAGGGGTTCGTATTACCCAGTAACTGGGTAGTAGAGGTCAGATAGGCAGTCGCCTCATGTAAAATACTGGTATTCAGCTGCACCCGACTAGACTGGACGACCGCCGACCCCAACATAGTCGAGAAAAGGCTGGTAGATGATGAGTTTTCTAACATGAGAAGGCTTTTATGATTTCTGCGAAGAGAACTTCTTAATGAAGTTCTTAATATATCCCTACTTAGACTTTTATCGAAACATTAAAGAAATTGCGATGGCAACTGTGAAACGAATGGCCCTAGCATAGATGGTTCCAAGTAACGTTATTGGTTATATATTTGGTAAAGTCATTTTTATATTTCAAAATAGCTTGACCTCACTGATCAGATTGAGACCCAGCTATAGTCGCGCCATCTACAATTGGTTTTTAACGTTCTTCCCCATTAGAAACTTTATTTTTATGTACAAAACAGTATGCGTACTTGAAAGCCTTTTTCCTGTTTCTATATTCGAACGAGACAATTTCAACCGCAGTTGCAAATATGTCTAAACCCAGAAATTAATTTTGCCTGCAAGTGATATTCCAATTTCCTATCTCAATGGTTAGTCTTTCCGAACCACTGTTCGCATTTGCAACGGTACTAAAATCAGACGGCAAAAAAGTTTCTTTGACCATAATATACCACTGAATAACACCTCGACTCCAATCGCTTTTTTATCTGTCTGTATCTAAAAATAATTCTTTAGATAGTTAGGTACTTCAGACCAGGTCATTACTCATTTCAACACAATGTCTTGCCCGACCGCGGCTAAAGAAAGAGGGTAATGTTTTTTGACTTATTTGTATACTGACCCTTGATGTCAAAGTTTTCTTTCATGTCTTACAAACTGGTGGGAATTCTTTTGTTAGAGTGATTTATGTTGGGTTCCTCGGTGTTGAGTTAAAGTAAAGCAAGGATTTTAAAAGAAAGCGTTTGCGATAGTTTGTGGATGGATAAAGTGTTGAACCTTAGCAGAATATTTCCATGCTGAATGAGTCATCCGGACTCTTTTGTGCTATGGATTCTCAGGGACTCACAACAGATAAGCTAATCTAACCTTTTGACCGTCAGAGCATAAACGCATGCGCGTGCCCTCTACGCCAAGTCACAATTTCACCTAAAATTTTGTCACATATTTGTGTCGTTTGGCGTACAGGGCACGCGCTTGCTTGTCACGTATATGTGACTGTTGCGGATGAAAGGTTAAATGTATTTTGTAACTGCCTATGATCAATGAATGAATCTGCTGTTTGAATGTTTTGACTGAAATAATAACAACCGATTATATCAGAATTAAAACACATGGTAAATCAATATGTCGTAGCTGTTTTTTGTAGAGGATGTAGAACAAGAATAATGTGGAATGATTTTGTAATAGTAACGTCATCAGATGATGACGTTACTATTACACCTAGCCTTTTATCAACTATGGTGGGGTCGGTTTCCAGTCTAACGGATGCAGTTAAATACCAGTATTTTCGTAATAGTAACATTGTTTAGAAAGTCAATGGGGGACTTATTTTTCATCGTGTCAAATGTATTTTGTAACCGGGGAATCTTTTTTATAAGAACGCAATTGAAATAATAGCTGATGCAGAAGGTTGAAAGATAATGTAATCCTGACTAATATTATAAAAGCGAAAGTAAGTTTGTTTGTTACCTTTTCACACCTAAACCACTGAACCGATCATCCTGAAATTTACATACGTTGTCTGGTGTACAGAAACGGAGAAAAAGTACCTTTCATCCCGAACAACGACGATAACAATAACGTTCTTATGATAATAGATGGCGCCACGTGTTTTCGAATCTTCATTGAATTATATTATTACAAGCAGAGTACAACGGGATGCGGGACTGTTGGGCTGCGGGACTATTCGAAAGAGATACCGTGGCCCTGGAACACAAAGGGCAAAGAAGGAACATGGATGGGTTTTAGTCAGTACAAGTCTGACACTCCCTTCCGCTCCGCCCAGTGGTGGGGTCATTTGATGATTTCCCATCCGAAAAAAAAAAAGCAGAGTACAACCCGAATTGATTGTCAAATTCTAAATTAACGCGAGCTAAGCCGCAGGCAAAAGCTAGTACACATTAAATTAAGGGAGATGTTACCAAGAGACCATGTCAATAATATCTTTAAACTCACAACCAATAATCCAACTACCAAGCATAAAAAATACCGTCACCAACCTTCGCTTAATCAAATCGATTCCACCAAGCCTCTGCCTAATTTGGCCGGAACAATCGATGCTATAGTGAGCACACTTCCTGCCCTTTTGTCATATTAATATGTGGATGCACGTACCTATTGTCACAGTATAACAATAACCAGTTAACTAACTAGGCCCTTTTTTACCCGACTACGCCGAAGCCGAAATGGTTATGATTTTATCAGTATCAGTATGTATTGTATTTCTGTATGTTCCTCCGTAGCGCCTGAACTATTTACCCGATTTTGATGAATAAGGTGTCAATTAATTCGTTATTATGCTCCGGGTAACATAGTTTACATTTAAACCGACTTCAACAATAGGAGGAGACGATTTTACCTTGTAAACCCCGAATTTAATTAGAGCGTTTTTTTTTTTTCAGCAGTCGGGTTTTTAGTTGTTTTATACCACACGAATTCTTGTTATTAGAAGCTTTTATTTAACTTGCAAGTTTAAAAGAAGATGTAGTGACAAAAATTGAAAAGAATATGCGTAGATGGTTTGGTCATGTAGAGAGGATGAGTGGAAAGGCGACTAACAAAAGGTATTTACAAGGCAGATGTGAGTGGCAACGACGTGAAGGGACGCGCGCGTCACTGACCTTATTGGCGAAGTTCTTCAGAAAGGTCAGGTGCGTAGTACTCGTAACCGACGTACATGTATGAACGAGTAAAAGAAGTATGTATGGAAAAAGGTGTGAGTTTACGTATGTATGTTTGTTTGTTAATTTGTTTGTGCCTGGAGCAGATTTTTCCAGTGAGACATCCAGTCCAGTAACTGTATTGGTGGTCTACTTTTCAATCTAGCGCGCCCATTCCAGCTCAGTTGGACTCGTGTAGACGGCCAATCCAGTGCTAATAAAAGTGTCATACGGTGAACAGATGTTGTTTTTTCCTGCCGATAGGTTGTTTAACATAGTTGAAAAAGACTGGAATAATGTAGACAATCGCCATCCCAGTCTAGCGTCAGATTCGTTCACTGGACTAGAATAATGTGAACTGGGCATTAGTTCAAATCTTGCAAGCTGTATTAGAACCACTTCCTCTCATCCTAAAGAGTTGAAATTTTGCATGTTGGTTCAGTTTCGATGACAATGTATTTTTATGATAAGCAAGGTTAGATTCTACACCCAGGATTGGTTCTTGAGGGAACTCCTTAACGGCCAATAGCACAGACATGAAATTCTATACGCGTTCAATTATGAAAACTCGTTGTGAAGTTCACCACAACTTGGCTGATGGGCCCAGGGTTTGATCGAGACAAGATGTCTTCCCAAAGGTCATAAAACCTTTTTGTTAAAAAGTTTTTACAATCATCTTGTTGTAGAATCAAGGTGATTTGTTATAAAACGTAATTGATGCGACAAAACAGTCTTAAATGCTTAGAATTTGTCTAAACGCGTTCGAGCCGATTACAATCATTTGTTCCTAGTTGAAATACTGTATTTTCTGTACTAGTATTAAAAAATAATTTATGAATACACGTACCTATTGTTATTGATATTACAGCAGTATGGGCGCTTGTCCCAAAAATAAACTTATTACTTGTACTGTCTCATTACAATGCGGTAGTATTCTAATTGAGTTTTTGTGGTGTGTGCATTTCTTTTTGTTGGTGAATTGAATGATTGTGCATTAGAGCTTTACAGCGCTTTTTTATTCATTGTAAATAAGGTCAAGAAAGAATTGATTGAGAGATATTATTTTCTTAGTAGAAACTATTAAGCCAGAGTTTTAAAAGTCTGATCATCAAGTCCGTAATTATACTGTCAAATCTCATATTAGCTACTGGTTTTAGTCAAGGGAAATGTGCATAATATACCTACATTCGATTTTGCCCGGTCTGTGCCGAAACAAGCTGACCCGAACATGTGTGTGGACGATGGCACACGCACTCCTCGTGTGCACCGGCGTCACCCAGATCCGCGAGGAGATCTTAGAACACCAAGATCTCTTGCGGATGTCCTGAGATGGCTGGGTAATTTGATCTGCTTCTGAAGGGAGGTGAGCTGGATGGAGTAACGGCCATCATGGCTCACGTACAATGGTTCACTTTAAGGACTAAGTGCGGATACCAAAACCCTTAACACATAACATGTATGTGCGTTTATGATAAAAAGAAGTCCTTGTCATCACCATCAATGAAACATAATAAACAAGTAAGAAATATTTTTTACCCAAATTAGATCAAACAAATCAAGAACTAACAACCATCCAAATGAAGAAGAAAATAACGACCATGCCGCAGATTTATAACGACCAGCGCTTGCGCACTCCTCAGGAATGCAAAATAATGACTGAGCCACTGACGCATCGATGGTATAATATAAAACGGACAAAAACGCAATCGAAAGCTACGGCTCGACGGAAATAACTGACGGAGCGATTAATCGCAATGCTTGGACGTATGTCGTATAAGGATGGAATTCCAGCGGATATGAGAGAGAAGCGGTAAAGTTAAGTGTTAAAGTTATGCGTGCATTTCTACCAGATCTAAACTATTCTATTATTGAATTTTGCTTAGTGTATACAAGGTGTAAGAGACAGCCCTCCACAAACTGATGGGGTGAATTCAGTATATCATACTAAGATGACCGGTACAAGAAATTATTTCAGGAATGTTATGGGAATCCAATAAATTTGATTTGATTTATTCCTCATACGCAATGTATAGTTACCGTGGCAAAACGCACGTAGCGAACGGCAAGCGCGACGACGAGTTCGATAAATTCTGTAGCAGGGCAGAAAGTGAACAGCTGATTTCACGCGTCGTTCAGTATTGTTGAGTTGAGTATACAGTTCAGTTGAGTATTTTAACATCCATTGTTGAATTTTTGATTTTATTTACATAAATGGAGTGCTGCATACAGGGAATGTAATTTTACATTGAAATAAGATAATAGTAACTGAAAAAAAAAAATCCGGAGAAACATTCCGGTGGAATATGATCCAAAATAAGGAGCTGAATGCACCCTGTCAGTTGGTGGAGGGCTGTCCCTAACATCCTGTATACATACACATTACCTCGTGACTGTACCTATATAATGTTGGCCATGTTGCGGTTAAAAAAGTGCGGTTGCTCAACCTATTTGAATAAATATCTTTGAACTGGTTTAGGGGAGCGGGCAAGATGATCAGCTGTGTAAGTAGACCTCATCATCGAGGTAGACGATGGTTGACGGATCCCATTATTTTCTTGGGAGATTTTTAAATTATTAACTTTGTTGAACTCTTGGTTATCGCTAAACTAAGATCGTCATAGTTATTATTTACAGCCTGACTTCACCACCACTGCAGGGTATAGCTTCTCTTTAGTTTTTGCGGTCCTGTGCCAAGAGAATCTGTGCTAAAAAAATCCTATTGGTTTATATCATTAATTCTAGCTCAGCTTAGCACATGGTGGAAAAGCAGGGTGTATGTATTATATGCTGTTTTTAAGGGCATCTGTTTAATGAGCTGAAGATTCTTTCGTTGCGAGGCTATGTCGCAAATATTTGGAGTTTGGCTTACGTTGCTTTTAAAGGAAAGAAAGTTTCAGTGCTTTAAAGTTCTCGCGTAAGGTTTTGAAAAGTTGGATGAGAAAGAAGGTGTTAAGACTTGGGTAAGGGGATTAGAAACTACTTGAAGAAATGAAGTTTTAAATCTTGAAGTTCTAAGTGCATAAGTTAGGAGAAAACTTCAAAGAAATGCTGATTTCTTACCGTCTTACGTAATCCATTAAAATCAATGCTAAATTCTTTATTACATTTCATAACGTAATGCGTGGATTATGGTTAGTGTCAATATTATCGATATGTCGGTCATACCATTGTTAAAAATAGGACAGAAGAAGAATGCTTATAATTGTGTTTGAATCATCATCTGCCTAGCCTTTTCTCAACTGTGTTCGGGTTGGTTTCCAGTCTAACCGGATGCAGCTAAATATCTAGTTTACATGGAGCGACTGCTTATCTGACTTCCACAACCCAGTTCGTCGTGGTTAATGCCATACCCAAAAGTAAGACTAGTTGTCAGACTTTTGGGCCACTGACTACCTGTACTTGCGTTTGAATGCAATTCAAAATGTATCTATTCAGTTAATTGCAATGAGCCACTTACCAACGTCGGTAACTGGCTCATTCTTGCAGACAATTTTCGACAGAAACACCCAATTTGTTTCTTATTCTCAGACAGGACGCCTATGTCCCAGCAGAGGGAACTTATAAGCTGATTATGCTACGCCAAAATTGGCCCAATCTGTTTCCATTCTTTGAAGATCAGTTGCGTAAACAACCTGATCATTATTTCTGCTTTAATTAAAACAAGTGAAGAACCCTATAAATTGCAATACTTGGCGCCAGGCCAACTCTCTCTCGGTAAAATGTAGAATGCCTGTATCCTTTAAATTTTTTACAGTACTCAATACTCAATACTCAATACTTTATTGCATTCCATAATGTATACAAGGCTGGTAGGTAAATTATAGAGAAACAATTATGGACCCTGTCGGGCACAGCAAGTTAGTTTTTAGAGGAGAGGATGAAGCGCTTTTTGTTTAAAAACATAATAATATTGAAATTATAATATTGAAATTAAGGAGTAAATCTTATATTTAGATATTTAAGTAGATATTATTTATGAGTAGATTTATATTAATTTTGTTTATTATTAATATTTCTATATTTATTTATTTATTTATATATTTATTTATTTATTATTAATAGATATTTTCTAAATTATAAATTAGGTAATTACAGTTTCACTAGTGAGAGCGGTTTACTAGTTAAATACTTACTTAGGCGTGAGGTTTATGTATGTAAATACATAAATTTCACGCCTTTTTGCCATGGTGGTAAGCAGAAACTACGGAAGACCACCTGCTACGATCCTTACATTTGCTTAGTCGACGTGCATACATCTGGTCAAACACGCAACAGGACTGGATTGCACAGGATGATAATTACACGGAAGCTTAAAAGTCATCATCTGCCTAGCCTTTTCTTAGGTTAGGATTCCAGTCTAACCGGATGCAAGTGAATACCAGTATTTTACATGGAGTGAATGCCTACCTGGCCTCCGCAACCCAGTTAGTACTGGGTAAAACGATACCCCTTGGTAAGACTGGTTATCAGACTTTCGGACCACTAACTAGGTACCTGTATCGACTGTCAAAAATCTACAATTGACAGCCAGGACCAACGGCTTCACGTGCTTTCGGAGGCACGGAGGAAACTCGTTATGTAATGGGCGGTCACCCATACACGGACCAACCTATGCAAGCGCGGCTTAACCTAAGGGTCGACCCGAGCGGCTGTTATTATTTAGTCGAGAGCTCCTCCACATATAAACAGCTACATAAACATAAAAATAAAAAACCCAAAAAAATCCTTTACCAGGCCAAAATGCGAGAGCGTATCCTCTCATATCCTTATGTTACACGCCTTTCATTCATCCTTTCTACATGACCAAGTTTTCTTTTCAATCCGGTCTAACTTCACGATAATATATGTGATACCCAGACTAAGTTTCCGGTTGTGAAGGTCAAGTGGCAATCGATCCGTATTAAATATAGAAATTCTGCAGCCGCGTGTAACTTCAGGTCATCAATAATGCAAGTCATTATGTGGCGAAGGTCAAATGGCCATAAATCCATGTCAAAGCTGCATTTAATTTGACTGTTTTAAAACTCAGCATTTGATACAGGAGATGCTTATACATCGTACTTTACAGTAAAATCATTGGTTCCTCTAATTCGGCTAAGAACACAAGACCTCTGACTTTTCGGATTCATGTGCGTCTTGTATAATTATCACTTGCTTCGGTGAAGAAAAATATCGTGAGGGGAACCTGCATGCCTGAGAGATATTTCTCGCCGGCATGTAAAGGCAAGTCAGAGGCCCATGGGCGGCATTAAACTCGGACACCAGGTTAGGCACTTACCACACGAAAAAAAAACCAGTTGTGACACAAGTATTTTATCATATTTCCAGTAAATACAACTACGTCATCTGCCTAGCCCTTTCTTCAGCTTCAAGTTATGAATTTCGCTGCCAGGGCTGCGGGACTGTTCGAAAGAGATACCGTGGCCCTGGAACACAAAGGGCAAAGAAGGAACATGGATGGGTTTTAGTCAGTACAAGTCTGACACTCTCTTCCGCTCCACCCAGAGTGGTGGGGGGGGGGGGGGGTCATTTGATGATTTCCCATCCGAAAAATTATGAATTTCTAAAAGTCATAGAACAAAATTGGTTCAGTATCATGGTCTGAGTCACCGCACGAGAGGTTGTGCGTTTATTATGTTACATCTTGTATATTGGGGTCGGCTCTAGTCAAAGCCAATGCAGCTGAATACCAGTATTTTACATAGCCCGACTGACTATCTAACCTCTACGAACCAGACCCAGAGATTTGACTTACGGGCTCCACAAAATTCAGCTAATCCAATCATCATCATCGTCTGCCTCGCCTTTTCCCAACTATGCTGGGGTCGGCTTCCAGTCTACCCGAATGCAGCAGAAGTATTTTGCATAGAGCCACTGCCTATCTGACCTCCACAACCCAGTTAGTACTGGGTAATACGATATCTTGGTGATACTGGTTGTCAGACTTTCGCGCCACTGTCTACTAATTATTTATATAACTATTGAAGCTAATCCAATATGATTCATAATAAAGCCCCATTTTCATCCACTCTATTCAGTCTCCTTTCAAGCCTCACCTTTACAAATTTGTAAACAATTAACAAACCGTCTACCTCGTGTAGTTACTGTACTGGTTACATAACACCCGACCGTGCTGTTCAACATAATATATTAAACTAGGCTAGATCTGATGCGGACTGGCGTATTCAGCTGCGTTTCGTTGGAGCATTTACTTTTGATACAATAGGTAAAATGTTTGTTATGAAAGTGATGCTCCGATAGGAACTAATTTTTTTTTTTTTTTCATAAAAAAACTTATTTTACCCAAACCTTTTTAACAGTGAGAAACCTTCAGAAGTTGCCAGAATTCCAGCTGCTAGGGTATAAGACAAAGACAAAGACAAGACTAAACCTTTTGGGACGGTATTCAGCACTTACAAAGGGTCTCGGAAATCTAAACTACACCTGTTATAATTGGTAGTACTTACTGCCTAGTACGCGTCATCAACGGCTAGACAAAAAAAGCATCCCCCGATATCAAAGAAACATGGGACTGCAGAAATGGCCTACACAAATGTAATCTGAATATTACTACTGGCACAAATGAACTCTCCTAAAGTTTTTCCGAGAGATGCACGATCCACCAAAATATGGAGCAAAATCCTTCCCGCTTACAAAAAACCCGTTTTACAATGCAAAAACATCTACAATAAGGCCACAAACACACAACAGCAGTTTCCTTAACAAAACTGGGGCGATCATAACTAACAAAAACCATTTCTCTTCGCCTGTACTCCGCAGTGGGCACAATGAACCGCCTATCCAGCTACGGATGTACTAGTTTATACCTCCAACGTATAATCAGGCGCATTCCTTACTACATTGGTGCAAAGGGCAATGTGGTAATCGACAGCTGGGTGTAGCAAGGTCGTTCAATGTATTGGTCAAAGATAAGCGTGGATTGATTGTGTGTTATTGGTTGGTAAACAATGTATATTTAGATGGACGGAATTCTGGTAGAGAGGGCAGAAGATGGCAGGAGGAACCGGATAAAACTTCATAGCGTCTCGACAGCAAACTTTCATTAAATATATTTGGTCCAAAATTTAGCTATGCGAACTCCGCTCGCTGATACAGTCATAGGATCGTCAAAGTGCACAGGTGTCAGGGCATGCAGCGCAAAATGGAGGGTGGGCAGTTGTTTGTGGAGATACGCCGCATACATACTTGAGATCTGAGCCGTCCATGAACCCCCATCTGTAGAGATTGTCTGGGCAAAACGGACACTTGTAATGATGCGTAATGAAGTACAGAGCTACCGGGATTTCTTGGCCCTGGATTGGCATTGATAGGGTTGTTGGGGAAAATTGGTAAAAAAAAATCGGGGTATTGTATCGAAAAAGAAGTTGGCGCGGTTAGTTCCGATTTGGACTCGTCAAAAGATTCTTATGACAAACTACACTTGGAGAAGGCCTTTGCGCGGACATCTGCAAAAACTCTTTTCGAAGATTCCGAAGAAAATTGATGCAGAGCAGACTGTTACAAAATTATGCATATTCATAGATTGACCTCTGATTTCTTAAAATAGCATTCACTAGAGGCTATAGTGAAATGCATGATTGGCTTACCCTGGGAGTCTGGGCCTGCCTAGTTCGTCTGGTTAGTTGATTGGTAATATTTTGACCACAACACGAGTTATTCTCATATTCTTCGTACACGTACAGATGCGAGAAGAAGAACCTGTCTAGCGCCTGACATACTGAAGGTATTGGCAATTTTTTTTTTCATGAACAATTCCTTACGGTGAATTACTCTCGATTGTTAAGAGAAAAAAAACTTCCATGATGTCAGTCGGTTTTGTTTTGGAAATCAAGTGCTCGATTTCAACTAGAACTAGCTTTGAAAAAAATATTCCACGGATTCTTTGATCGTGCAGTGACAGACTGACAGCGCCTATATTGACAGGACTGGTCTTGGATGGATTTATGGAGATTGCAGACCTATCTCAACATATCTGGTAATAATGTTTCATCGGTAGGACATGTAGTAACTGGTAGAACAATAACCACTTAAATAATACAATCTAGGTAAGTAGTACTCGATACATTTTTATGATAAGATAGCACCTTGGAATTCATTGTGTTTTTTCATGTTAATGACAAATCGATTCGAATAAGAAGGTATACTCCATTTGCTTCGGCCACGTTTATACTAAACACGGACGCCGGTTGCGAGTACAACGCACCGATTTACTACTTCTAGACTAAAATTAAATCCTTCAACAGCAATAAAAACCAGATCTCATCATCATGATTTAACAACCGGACTGCCTCATTGGTCTGCGACTGCTGAGCATGAGGTCCTGGGTTCGATTCCCAGGTCGAGCTAAGTGTTATTGGGTATTTCCATCAGGAATTTCTCAGTAGCAGCCACGGAGTCTGGATTTGTACCCGATCTCGATGGCAATAGGTTCGCCCCCTATTACATGGGACTTAAACATATAGCAAAATGTTGGTCTTTGGGGAGGTGTGATATTATGTAATAATTTAACAACTCCCTCATTTTTTAAATCGACTTTCAAACTCCGTCGCAATATAAACACGCCGTATACTAAATTTACAAACCGTTGACAGCTCACAAGTAAAAGTGATCATTACAGCACAGAGAACAATCGTAAGTTTTTATGTTATCTTATTATGCAAGAACAAGTAAGTGCTGTTACAATATAGGTACATGCAATCTGTACCGAGAAGGCAAGTACAGTTCCGCTTTGCATTGCATACCACGTGTGTGTTGCAAGGTAAGCGATTTGTAAATGCAGCAATGTATTGGTAAATTGTGCAATTGTGGGTACGTGTTTTATGTTTTGCATAACATTTAAAAACATCACGCTTGTAATCCCCGAGGACTTAGGCAGAGGTTTACCTACTAGTACACCCACATCTCGCCAGTTATGTTTTTAGTCCCATGTAATAAGGGGCCATCAACCGGGCACAAAAAAGAAATTCCTGATGGAAAAACCCAATAACACTTTGCCCGACCCAGGAATCGAACCCAGGACCTCATGCTCAGCCAGTCGAGCTTGTGACCACTAGACCAGTCGAGTTGCATATAAGCATAATCTGATTAATGTTCCTGCTACTACTGCTGGGAGACAGGGCTCCTATCTGTGAGAGGAACTGGGTCTTTTTCAACCACGTAAGGACATCAGGCGGATTAGTGGGTGTCACTAATATCGTGTCCTGTTGTTTGTTCATTACAGGAACTGATGAACGCTACTGTAGGCGCCAGTAGCGAAGGGTCAATTTTGTAAGAGGTAAGCCGGAGTAAATATCTTAAATTAATGTTAATTTGTTATTTGTTTATAAAATACTGACTGTGCCAGTTTTCAAAGAGAAGCCGGTAGGAATCGAGTTGTATGGAACCTTCGCCACTGGTAGGCGCCAAACTAGTGGCTCAGTTATGCGCCGACACAATTTAGATTGCCATCGACACGCTAAGCAGATGTCTTTACATTTTCAGACATAGACATGAAATCTTACATGGAATGACTCTTAGACAAGTTGGTTTCCTCTCGTTTTTCTTGAGCCTGTTTGGGTTTCACAATCTTGCAACTTGTAAGTCAGGGTCGGCGCCACTGGACCACCGCTGCTCTTTTTCATTTCGATGTCTCTTTCACTTTTAATTATTATGAATAGTAGCTGGAAGTCATGAAAGACAGTCTTTGCCCACCATTGGGATGATGTAGGTTGATTAGTAACTAGTTGTAAATGTACATTGCTCTTTATATGTATACCGACGATTCCGAGGACGGTTACACGACACCACGAAGCAAAACACGACGCCGTCAACGATTCTTGTCTAGTTTTAGTTTAATAAGGTTTTTTATATGTATTAGTTTATTATTTTATAAGATTATTTTGTGTATTTTTATCTATGGGCCTCAGTTGCCTGACAACAAAATGATTGATTGATTTATTGAGATTTGGTCAACGATACGGCAGAGTTGAGAAATCCTATTTAGTCTTGAAGACTAATTTTGTTTATCAACATACTATTAAACATAAACGATATGTATGACTACCTAATGTTACTGTCAGTCTGAGGCGAAGGTTCCGTAGAACTCGATTCCTACCGGCTTCCCTTTGAAAAATGGCACAGTCAGTATTCTATAGACAAATAAAATAATCACCCTACAGATATGTACTCCGGCTTACATCTTACAAAAATTGACCCTTCGCTACTGCTGTCAGTAATTAATTTTACTTAAACACCTTCGAATACATTACAACATGAGCAAAGCTTGTTAACAATATTTCGTTAACGAGATATGCTCGTCTCGGTTCGCGCTGTTTAAAAAAATATTGCAGCATAGTTGCTTGTCAGAAGTCCGAGTTACAATCTCTTTGATGAATGATGACATGACTTAATCTTCTTCTTAGGCCTTCGAAGGCAAATTCATATACAGAGTGTAAACAGACTCTTCACGAAGCCGTCAACCAATTTTCTGTATTCGGTACATCAACGGCATTCTGTACATCAAACTAAGTAACTTTAAGCAAAAATTATTGCGAAACGACTTTTTTTTTGGGTTGAAAAATACGTTTTACGGTAGAACGCACTCAAAGCATAGTACGGTGGTCGTGGAGGTGTTTAAAGTAAAAATCTTACATTAAAAAACGTATCTAAAAAAAAAACTTGTGAAAAAGTTGGAACTCTGACCCCCAATGTCTCCGTGACTAGAAGGTTCCCAGATATGGCCTAGAACAAAAAAATGATCGCAAAGACGGGTAGAACATGTGCCTTTCGGCTTCGTTAAGGGTCTATTTACACCCTTTATGTCAGCCCAGCCCCCGGAAAATCATATGTCTATCTCGTTCGGTTTGTCGAATCGAAGCGTTTCTGAATATACGGGGGCAGAACTTAGTTAACGAGTCTCCATAAATAAGTTCTTATATATGTCAATACTCATGGAATACTAGTTACTTCTTCTTCTTAGCGTATCGATGGCAAAAATTTTAAATATGTTTAGCCCAAAACTCAGCTACGCGTACCCCGCTCACTGATGCAGTAAATAAATCAGCAAGAGCGCAGGAGATAGGGCATGCGGGGCAATATGGAAGGTGGGCCATTGTTTGTGGGGAGACGCCGCATAGGCACTTGAGATCTGAGCTGGTGGTTAAAGAACGCTAACATGCAGCAAATACGGAGTGTTGAAACGTACCAAATCACTTTGAACCATGAATACCTACACAGTTATGCAACGCGCACTGCTGAATAATACGGATCAGCGGCAGGTCAATATTTCCATAGAAATGAACCATAAAAACTAAGTTTTAAAACGCAAACTTCTTCTGGAAGCTCCGCTTGCAAATGCGCGGAAGTTTAGCAAGTTTCTTCATTAATAAATGCTCTGCTACATTTCAGAAAGTCCTTAAATCGAAGAGTTTGTGGGTCTTTAACAAATTGTGTTTTAAAGTAGTTTTGTTTAAAAAACATAATTTAACATAGAAACCTGTAAGTCGTTATCTCAGTAGTCACCCCCTTTTTTTGTGTGTGGATATCCTCATGGATGTCCTCCGCCGTGGGGTAGGCGAAGGGGTCTGTCATACTCGTACTGACTTAAACCACACGGGTGTTATTCGACTACCTTGGGCCGGGATGCTGAAGTACTTGCTCAGTACGTCACGCTCCCCCGGCCAGGTTTTGGCCGACATGAACATGCGCACACCGTCGCCGTCTGCACATGGCCGCAGTTTCTCAAGAGAGGCCCGAGACGGGGCGGCGCGCCGTCTTCCGCGCACCGCCGTCTCGAGCCTGTGTCTGTTCTTCTTCGGTAGACAAATCCAGTTTTTACGGTGGCCATGCTACGCGTGCTGGTGGCAGTCACCCCCTTTCTAATCAGCAAACAACAACAAATGACCAACGGAAAAAGAAATTCGTTAAATGAGCAAAGACTTTTTTTATAGAACTTCTACTTATTTAGCTGTTTTGTGGTCATCAGCTGACATCAAGTAATAAAGTTCTATAAAAACGATCGTGCATCTCACCTTGGCATATTTGAGTAACAGTCGATTGGGCCCTTCAGTTCTTTATGGGCCTACTAGAAGGGTATTGCAATGGTTTAAAAAAAATCATCGATTCAAAAATCGATTAAAATGTAATTTGTTTTAATTGTATTGTTTGATTTGATGTCTTTAATGGAGGCCCTTTGCTTGAAAGGTACAATAAAAATTCTGAGGTCACAACATTTTGGAGCTAGCATAGCTTTAGGCTATTTGCAGAAGTGAATGATCTAAAAGAGAATGTTGTGGTGTTGCAAACAAATGAAACATAATTTGGAGAAGGAGGAACAGGGTCGAAAGAGTCCTTGAAAAAAGAGTATTCTCCAACAGTGAGTGAACGGACACAGGGAGAGGAGAGAGAAAGCGTGAGACGTATGAGGCGCAGGGTGGAAAGTTTTTCATCCTCCGACCATGACAACCATCGGAAGTATTGGGAAGTGAGTTCCGATGGTTGTCGTCGTGCTGCCGTAGGTTGTATACGCAGATTTTGCCGTGAACTTTGCTTGCGATTTCGGATTTCTGTTACGTCGTCTTACGTAGTTCGTATTAAGCGATATAGATGTCACCACTATACCACTTTTCCCTAACTACGAATGAGGCGACGAGTGTCATATATTCACATTTTCTACCACTGAACGTGATAGACCTAAAATTATGTAAAACAACATTAATTGATGCTAATTGTCGCGTCTGTTTGGAAGGAAGTCGTATCATTAGCGTTATTTTAGGATGTTGGACATTATCATCATGTTTTTGATGCAGGTGATAACATTGTTGGCGTTTTTATTATGACATAATGATGTAATTAGAGTCTACAATCGAGTTTTTGTGTGTCAACTCCGTGATGTATGACAGAGGGGAGGTCTCATCATCTGCTAGCCTTTTCTCAACTATGTTGGGGTCGGTTTCCAGTCTAATTGGATGCAGCTAAATACCAGTAATTTACATGGAGCGATTGCCATTAGTAATACGATACTCTTGCGCATCGCCTTTCTTCTGAAACATACTTCTATCTATATGAGTGATAATCTCAGAGTCAGTCCCTTTCTAACTACAGGGTGTAAACAGACCCTTCACATAGCCGTCAACCAAGCATTCTGTACATCAAACTAAGTAACTTTACGCAAAAATTATTGCTGGGAATCAACTTTTTTTGTTGAGGTGAAAATTCGGATATGTTAAGGGTCTATTTACACCCTTTATATCATCCTTCACACAGCCCATCCACCGTTTCTTTATTATTTACTAGTCCGTACGAAATTGTAGGTTTACAGTTGCAAGTATGTTTCCATAGTTTGCTAAACATGCACAGGTCCCCATAGACAAATACAATTTGACAAATTGTCACGGCATAGCCAGCCGTAACTAAGGGAGAACGTGGCTCCTCCTCATAACATAATGTGCGAGTTACCATTTACGACGCCAGCGTGTTATGACCCAGTGGGTAGGGTTGACCTACTGTTTACCCGGTTGAACGGAAATCGGCTTTTAAACAAATTAAAAACAAATGGGCTTGATCTTCCGGCCTGTTTGGAATGGTTATCGAAATGTAATGAGCCTGATAAGTTACAATACATGGCCGATCAGTAGAATTTAGGTACCCAGTTTATAGGTCTCTTCGCATTATACACAGACTCGACACCGACTGAACTCCGATTCGACTCATGGTAAAACATTCAAATGTGAGCTTTATATCGTATTATTGTCGGTAGATTTTTTCAAAATTTACTTAAAAGAAATTAAACAGTTCTTGAAGATCTGTAGGTATTCTTTAGGGATTGACCAAATTTTAGAGCTGTGCAGGTGGCTAAATACTGGTCTAACACAATTTGAGTCACATCGACACGTAAAGAAGAAGGGTGTGACCTCAATTATCGACGTGGACTGAGCTTGAGCAGATCAGAACGAGCTTTTATATCCTTGCAATAAAAGCGAATAGCCCGACGCGAATCGCGTCATCCGAACCAAAACGAGGCAAGTTACGACTATTTTGCTTTTATTGAATGGACATTAAGTTGCTTCTGACCAGGTCAAGCCTATGTGTACTCACTCCATAAAGTAACAAAATCACGGATTAACGGATCATATCTATTTTAAATACAGATAGGTAATTAAAATTACACACTTGACTTAACACAAAGAAAAGTGACTCAATCCCTGCATAAAACCTTGACTTTAAGAATATGTTAGTAATGTAGTACATGACAAATCACTTAAGTATTTCTTAGGTAAGTATGTTTAATGTCACCAGGTGATCTTTTACAGACGATGAATGTATAGAAAGTATGACAAAAGTCTTTGTTTCAGACTATCAGTAGCTCTAACAGCCTGTACAGCCTTAGTAAAGTTCTATATTTTTGTTTATTTCTAGACGTTTCGCCGATCGTTCCGCGCGAATTTTCGCGACAGCGAATTTCCAGTGTTAAGTTGTTTTTTTTGAGATTCGCAAAGATGTGAAATGAAAAAATCAAAGCATTTATTTCAAGTAGGCCAGTTACAGGCACTTTTGAATTGTCGAAACAAAGATAACAGTAAAATATAGCTACAGTCCCAGTCACAAGGCACAAAAACTGTGAAAGTACTGTACTTGCCCATTCCCTAACGTAGATCTCTATGGAGAAGAACGGGCAAGAAACTCCATGGACACTCTTTTAAACCAGAATACTTTAACAAAACCTTGGTTACATCATTCATGTTGAGATGGTACATTATATGGTTGTGATTGATTCTGAGTAGCAAATTTGGAGGCCTCGCGAGGATTAAAAGGGGGGGTGCAGTGCCCAAACGTTCTAGATAAAGTGGCATGCATTCCATTACCGATAAAGAAGAAGGACCCTGTAAATCCTGTTGCGTCTTTGTAGAAATACGTATCGCTTTAAAAGCGATTGCTACTTGTCTAGGCCTCCAGGTATAGTAGGTATTCAGAGAAGAGTGATTATTCGACAAGAACTATACTACAAGTTTACTATTATGAGAGGTAAAAAAAAATCAAGAAAAAAAATGGTGAGTCATGCAGACTACTCAACTTCAAATATTACTAATTAATTAATGTAACTCCTTCCTATGACGAAAATCTGTTTCATTATAATGCAATCTGTGTGGTAAGTCAGGTGATTATAATCATTCATATTTTTTTGCTATCTACCTATTAGGTGTCAATTTGGTGGGTCAAATATGATGACTGATTATGGCTTGCCTACTTGCAATAATATTCTCCCATCATTTAAGCCGAAAGACGCCACTGCTGGACATAGGCCTCCCCCACATTGACCGGTCCCGAGCGCCTTGCATCCAGTGGATCCCCGCAACTTTCACCAGGTCATCGGTCTCTCATCATGGCATAAAACACTTGAATAACTCATACTCATGTTGTGGGGGATATGCCAATCAACCATCGGTATTGAGCAGTGGACTTAAGTGTCCTAACTCATGGGTGTCCTAAATCTAGGCAGGCCCTCACATGGTGAGGATACCAATGTCCAAAAACCACATATCCATAAAACATGGGCCATCCACTTATCTGCAGTTGGCAAGCATGGTTTATTTAACCGCACGCAAAATACGCGCTTTGACGAGGAGTTGCGGACACCAGCCCGTTATACAAAGTATGGTTTATTATAGCCCACTTCCTCTTATCGGAAGGAAGTATGTGTCCTGAACGTTATAGGCTGAATATACTGGTATGCTACAATGTCAGAATAAACTGATTAAAAAAAAACCTACATTTACCGATTATTAAGCCAGAAACTGTTGCAACACACTATCAAAATGTCACAGCCATATATTTCAACAATAACTTTTAACTGTAAACCACCTTGAACAAACCTGTTCATTAATACAGGATGGACAGTTGACAGGTGAGTAGGTAGGAGCGGCCGAATACTGAATTATTTTGCAATTATTAAACTGTGTCATTTGGGTCTGAGTTGACAGTTATTTTAGCAACAGCAATTTGGTAAAAAAAGATTGGTTGAAAGATAATGTGAAACAGCTGTATTGTATGTATGTATGTAGTGAAGAAAAATTCTGTATTTGAATTTTTCTTCACTACATCGTATAAAACGAAGTCGCTTCCCGCTGTTTGTCTGACCCTATGAATGCTTAGATCTTTAAAACTACGCAACGAATTTTGATGCGGTTTTTTTTAATAGATAGAGTGATTCAAGAGGAAGGTTTATATGTATATATTGCACCCGTGCGAAGCCGGGGCGGGTCGCTAGTGATAAATATTTTTTCTTTAGATACTAAGCTGCATCTAAAGTCATCTCTAAATACCAGATAGAGACATAACATGTCTAAGTGAAAGCATGTGCTAAGTTTATTAAAATTATTTATTCTTTGCTTAGTATTACCAAAGTAACAATGGAAGGATTTTTTCAAAGATTTACGATCCTTGTCACAGATGATGAGCGATGCTATCTGAGATGATGGCCATTCAGTATTCACTCGAATGAGGAGAACAAGATATCTTGCTGAAACCCTTAATATAATAGGATTAAGAAGGGCATGATGATAATGAGGACTCAAGGCATTTCTTCAGTTGGTACCTTACACCTTTTGATAGTATGTGGCAAAAACAAATACCGGGTAGGTATGGGTTGCACACCCCATTTTAAGTATAACAAAAACATTGCATTATTACCAATTAATGCAATGTTTTTGCAAGGTATTTGTATTTTTTTTTACATTACTACATATTATTATGGGTCATCAAACTGTATTAAGGAAAAAAAAAACTCAAAAATTACTAATTAAATACAATTCTATGTAAAAAAACATTAAATATTAAAGGACTTATAAATGTTGATGACTATGTGTTCAAATGTCATTGGAAATTCTGAATTCATAGTATTCTGAATCACCTATATTCTGTGTGTCATTCATAAAAATTGCTTGGAATATTTTGAGTAATTGACTTGTTTCCATTAGTTTTATTAATTTAAAAATGATGTCAAGGCTGAGTATGGAGTAAGGTGATGTGGGTTGTGCATTATGGTATTACCTGAAAGAGCTTTTAATACATTTATGGGCTGAAGCAATCAAATTGGTCATACATGTGATAAATAGAGTATTTAGTAATTGAAAGTAAAACAACTTAAAATCTTTTGCCATGTATATTATTGGAGCCTATGTATACTGAAAAGTTTTGTGGTAATTGGTAGGATTAGTTACTTGGTATGGGCATGAGATGTGGAGGTATGAGGAAGACATTGTCAGGAAAATTTTGAGTAAATATGTTGATGGCTATAAGTGTAGAGAGAGATCAAAGAAATGATGGATGGACTGTGTGAAGGATGATATGGCAAGAAAGGAGGTGAGTGACGAGATGATGAGTAATAAAGAGGTATGGATGAAGCAGATATGCTGTTCTGACACCAAAAAAATTAGAAAGGGCAGAAGAATGATGGTTATAGGAGCCCTGTAACATAAGTGAAAAGTTCACATGTAGTTAAATTTAAGGGCAGACATATCTAGACTTAATCTATTAATATGTTAAGAAGCAATTGGACTAATCTTAATAGCTGAAAAGAAGGTTAGACAGCCGATCTAAAGGCTTTCAGAGACTTGGAATAATTTTGTATGACAAGATAATAATTCATTATCATACAAAAATACTCCCTCCCACATGGATTCCTTTTTTTTATAATTTTTTGACATTGCCAGTAAACATCCTGTTAGGATGAGATTATTTGTTGTTATAAGGATACTTCTTCATTTGTTATCAGACTTGTTTAATTTATTATCAGACCCTTCCTAGCCTTGTCATACCCCAGGATCAGGTATGATAAAAAACTTTGGAAGGATGAAATACTCAGCACTGAATAGAATCATATGATGACCACATTACCAAAAAGTTTGATACTGTGATTATTTTCAATTCTAAACCTCATTGGTCTACTTACTTATTTCATATTTAGAACAAGTGTTATATTTTCAAAAGATACAAATTCATTCATGAATACAATACTTAAGCCTTCAATTTAGCTCATTGGGTAATTAAGTAACTAATCTCATCAATATTAATTAATTCCTCATACCAGGAAATGCTTAACGATTAGAAGTAATATTATACAAATTGAGTGATAACTTTCTAAATAAGTTATAACTCAGAAATTAAACAATTTGTTTACATACTGATGTCACACAGGAAATACTCAATGACAAAATGATTTATGAATAAAAATAATATCCGAAATTCTACTATATCTAGATTATGAGTCAATAGTGTAAACAACATTATCAGCAGGTTCATTTACCTGGCTTATCTTACAGAAAAATAATTACTACAGTATTTGATAGATAAAAAATCGTGATAACTTAGAATTTTAAGTGATCAAGCAACATTGCAATGCAATTAGAAGTAAAGAAATTTATTTTTACGCAGAAATAGGGGTGGAGTGTTTATTATTAGTCATATGCATTCGTTTTAACCAGACACCCTTCCTGGGGGTCCCATACACCCCAATTCGGCGAAACATTACGCATATGGTGCTAAGGGACATCCCTATTGGACAAACCATGCCCCAATTCAACAAATTACCTCTGAACCCTCACAAGGTCACTGCTAAATTCCTATTTACAATACTTTCACAGAAAATAATATGAAAATACATCGTGTGGGGGAACGCAACGCGAAGAAAAATCGATAAATGTATCCGAAAGCTCATGTATCTTTTACTAATGCATGCAGAAATTATCAAGGCACACTTTTTTACAGCCTCTAATTACAATGTCATTCATAAACGTATGTAATTACGATCGTAATCAAGTAATCGATGAACCGTAACGACCGCACGCCCGTGCTATGTTTACGTTGTAATATCTATGAAAAAAACAGTCTGCCGATGAAAAGGAAGACCGCCGGTGCAGCAAATACTACATGGACGTAAATAGATCGACGCGTGCATCATCATCTTTGTAATTATTTATTTGTTTTGCTAACGAAAGCTCCGAGGAGCGATGAACTCGTTATATTGTACATACCTCATTTTGACGCTCTTATCCTTTGTCGTGACAAATCCGAATGCACTACTGCACAGCACGAAACAATTGTTCACTTATAAACTGCATATTTCCACAAACACAAACGAGCATTTCCGTATTATCGACTGGTGTACACGTCTGGGACACTTTCGGTAGCCATTTTTGTCAAAAAACACTTTTTACGTCCCGATTCCCTATTTCGGAAAGCTGTGAGCGAGATGACGCTAGCGCCGCGCCGAGACAACGAATGAAAATAAATGGAACATTGAACCGGGCGGTCGCGAATCCTATTATATTACTGTCCGATTCACATTACAACATCCAACTTAGCTTCCGCCAAAAGCTTCCACGTCAAACGTTAAGCCTACGTTCACTGCTTGACAAACTCGCAGCTTTGAACTTCAGTATGCGAATCGGAACGCGAATTTACATTTCTCGTCCTTATTCGGTATTTTCTTCTATACTTGGGCGGGTAATATCCTATCCTGCCCCCACCAATCACCATTTAGAATTGCATTTCGAAATGATACCGGTTCTGCCATCTTTTGACAAACTGCAGAACTAGTAGTGTTAAAAACTTTCTTGGCAACACTGATTAAATAAAATATTATTTCTAAAATTATAATTGTGATACTAAATTGAAATAGCTTTACTTAGGTGTTACTTGAATTGGTTTATGCTTCTGATCATTTATAACCGTGATTTATAAGCGGCAACCGTTTTCAAAAGTAAACAACGAAATCTTAATTTGGTTTATAAATTCGGCAACATTATTTTGCTAGTGATGGAACAAAACTTACTGTCCACTGACATTACACAAAACTACTAGCTTCTTTAACATAGTCGATACAATAAAATTTTGTTTTTATTATCATTCTTGATTTTATTTTCTACACGTGTCTTCATAACACATCAGACATTGGCAGAATTATCGACATTGGCACATATCGCCTCAGAGATAAAAATAACTATAATATGACTACACTCTATTAATTGAAAAATAATTATGATCTAGATCGATTATATTTACCAAGAACGATTATAAAACATAATAACAACAGTTTGTGTTGTTGTGCGGTGCGCTCTTGTGTTGGATACGAGATTTCTAAGAGTAGTCTACAGAGAATATAGAGGAATAAGCGGCAAAGCTGGGCTTTTCCCTCTGCCAAAATACGTTATATAAAACTATGTAGTTCATTCGCTCATCGCCACCATTGTGTATTTATTTTGTGTTGTAAACAGCTGCTCTCTAAAATGGTTAATAATTGTGCAGTTTTCTGTCGTCAAAAACGATCTGCCACTACAAGTGTACAAGACCATGCTGTTTCGTATCACATGTAAGCTCTAATTATAAGCAAATAAATAAAATAAAATTTTTGTTCTTTCATTGAATGAAATACTTACTACTCATTGGTTGTGCTATTTCACTTGCACGTTTTGTTTGTGTAATACGAAATTTGAATTTATACATGCAAATTGTTCGATGTGTGTGTTTATTTATTGTGTGGTTGTTTTTTTTTCGTGTGCGTTTGTAGCAAGAGGATGCATGTATCTGTGTGTGATTGTCAAATTCCCGTTGTGTACGTACGTGTTTACCTCGCCTCCCACAAAAAGTAGCATACTGCGATTCGCTCTTTGCTTTTTCCATAGCTTATTTCTCTATGAAGGTAAAATAAAGAATTCATAACTAAATAATTTCAATCAATTAAATTTAATCATACTTTGGATATACTTTTTGGGATAATGTTAACATTATCCCAATTCATCTAATGAATTCAAAATATGACTCAAATCATTTAATTAAAAGGTTGCAACACGATACGTATTAATCGATGATACACACGATTAAAAAAATCGACTACATAATAATGAAACTAAATATGAATCTTTGCATTTGCCTACCCTACAACGACGTAGATTGACAAGCAAAGTGACAACAATTTTCGGGGAAAAAGTCAGCCTGTTTTTCGTTTGATAAACAGTTCCTTTTTCGAAAACATAAAAATAATGGTGGGCGCAATGCCTGTTAACTTAATACCAAAATTTTGCAACGGTACCATGGATAGTCACAATGGTACCGATGACAGCGAAATTCAAGTGCACATCGGTAGTCGCGTTAAGTATACTGATGATTTTGGTACGGTAAAGTATATTGGTGAAGTGCAGGGGTATAAAGGTGTTTGGTACGGTGTCGAATGGGATGATCCCTTGAGGGGTAAACACGACGGTTCTGTCGACGACGTACCGTATTTCAAGACGTCCAAACCTGGAGCAGGTTCTTTTATTCGTCCGAATAAAATTGCTCCATTTAAAACTTGTGCTGAAGCTATCAGGAAATACTATGGAGATCGAGAGGTGAGTAAGAGCAACTGTATAAACAAAAACAAACTTTTAAAATTATTTTTTTATTTTTGTTTGTGGGTGTACAGCATTAGGTCATTCCACCTACATAAAGACTTGGCTGTATAAGTGTTTGCGTGGGTAGTATGCTTGTTTTCAATCTGTCACTACATGTCAAGGATGTTTTTTTTGTCTAGATTGCTTGTTAATCTAAATAGAATATCTTTAGAAATGCAACACAAGGTCCACACAATAATTTATTACTTGAAATGGAACATTCTTAACAGCTAACACAATAACAAAGCGTAGATACACTTTATTGTTTAATTTAATGGACAAAATAAAAAAGTTACAACTTAGTTGTTTGGTGTGCTCCAGATTTTAGCAGTTTATTATCTTGCAATGTTCTCACACGACTCCCTGGCCTGCATTACTATGGTCGGTAATAAAGATTTTTAAAGAGTAACTAAGCAGCCAATGATAACAATAACATGTCTAAAAATGAAAGTAAAATGCCTCAGTTATCACCCTAACATACTAAGGCTGAGCTGATCTATCTATACTCCCCCAGATTTCCATTTATCTTATACTCACTGACAACTTTTTTCACCCTTTCTGTTGCTCAGAAATATCATTCACTTCTTTCCAGTTCATTCAAATGACTCAATACGATGAAGTCACAAGAAGGACCATAGACGTAGACGTTAAGTAAGTTCTTTTTTTTTAATACCCTTAACAATTTATCTATTCCAGGATGAAACTGTGGCCGCTCACCGCAGAACGGTCATCAATGAGTGGAAGAGGGAAATGGGCGCTCCGTTCATTGAGATGGTTGGCTTTGAGAAAATTCATCAGAAACAGTGAGTGGATATGTTATTTTTTATTATGATGGTAGTGAAGCATATGCAATTTTATGAATCATTGCTGCCATCTGTCAGTGAACTTTTATGTTCTGTCTCTCATTCATCTGGTTTGGTTCCTTATTGATGCATTTATCAAAGATAAAGTAACTTAGTCCGTCTTTAAAACTGGTAACGCCATCCGATTGTGGTTTTAATCAATAATTACCGTCATTAGTTCCTACATTTGACGTTAGTGTCAGAACGGATGAAAACTCCTATGCCCTTACCGCAAAATGCACGTCAACCAGACCAAAATGAATAATCCACCTGAGTAGGCGTGAGCTGTGTCGCTCCCGTGCCGAGAACGAGCTGAAAGAAGCTCAAATTCCGCTTAATTTCCAACACAAACTGTAATAAAACGAAGATGAACTGCCCGCGAGTGTCATCGAGAGATTAAGTGCCGTGATGGACTCCTGTGATCAAATTGTGTGCTTCGAAGTAGGAACACACTGCATTTTGGATCAAGGTAAGGCGTGCATCAAATTCAAACATTTTTCAAAATCGCCTACATAATTTGGTTCCTTTCCGAACCACTGGGTGTAAAAGTTTACAGACTGGACTATACATTTTCACAACCAATGTTAATACTGCAATGCAGCTAATCTCTTTCATGATAATGTTAACAAATTGCAGAATATTACTATGTATGAATCACCAGTTGCTATGTATGTACATTTATGTTTATCGCCCTTATCTTTTGTTGAATTTGGTTTTTTTTATCAGGTATCATGAGTATGTATTGATCCAATTGACTTATACCAACTGCTTTCAAGCATACTTTTTTCTTATCATTCAAATGATTTGTACCAATATGTTGGTGTACTATAGGTAGGTACACCTTTTCTCGCTCGTGGCTAGATAATATCAGGCTGCTTAGGGGTTGATCTTTAGGTTAAGCAACGCTTGCGTAGGTTGGTCCGTGGAAGCCATTACCTAGGTACCGAGTTTTCTTCCGTGCCTCTTAAAGAACGTTAAACTGTTGGTCCTGGCTGTCATTTGTAGATCTTTGACAGACGTTACATGTAGTCAGTGCTCCAAAAGTCGGGCAACCAGTCTTACTAATGGCCATATTCCCATGTACTAACTGGGTTGTGGAGGTCAGATAGGCAGTCGCTCCCTGTAAAATATTGGTTTTCAGCTGAATTCGGTAAGACTGGAAGGCGACCCCAACATAGGTGGAAAAAGGCTAGGCAGATGATGACCTTTACCTAACTCTTCAGGAATAATAGACATGATTTCATGTTATTCAAATTGTTTTGGTCTGACAAGAAAATGCGAGATTTATAATCTTTAAGCTGAAAGACCAAATATAGGTATAGGAAGTGGCTAGTAGGTAGGTTCGGTTCAAATAACAAGTATCAGTAACTTAATAATGTCATATGTTACTCTCGAAGTTTTTTTTTCCGATCAGACTGGGGTATTACAAACTAACTTTGCCTCAACAAAGAGAAGTTATGTATTTACTAGTTTTTGCTCAATGAAAAATTTCAATATTTAAAAAAAAATATAAAAAAGAAATATTCGTATTTTTATTATTGAACAGATTAAAAAAGGAAGTGGAAAAAAAAGCAATGAGCCTTAAGCGCTAGATTTTTGCTTATTCCCTGGACTACACACTAGAATACCCTGTGTCGTGGTCCAGTCTCTTCCCAAGTAAGGCTAACATGACAGCTTTAACTGATATATTACAATTAAGTTAACAAACTAAAAACTATTAGAATTATTTATAAGAATGTGACATTGGCCAACCCGCACTGGACCCGCGTCGCCGATTATGGTCCACTGCCGTTCACACAGAAAACAGGCCTACTCTGTCCCAGCAATAGGAAGATTATAGGTTGATCATGCTATTTTGCAGTCGTAGATTTTCTTTCTGGGCGGACTGGAGCATTATATTATAAACTAACTTTGTCGCAATAAGAGAACTTGTATTAATAGAAACGAGAGTTTTTTTTGTAAGTAGAAAGACACACAAAGTGCCACCAGGAATTTAGTAATTATATTTCATAAACAAAATACAGAACTGATAATATACAGGGTGAATTTTTCAAATGGGCGTATATGGTCAAATCCGAAACTATTACACAAATAAAATGGCCATTCCTTTTTTATCAGGGTTTGGTGCTGCATAAGTCACATGAAATATTGATTTTTAAGCATGTTTAACAAATAACAATAGGGCGTTGTGCATAACCCATGTCGCCCCAAAACTATCTGGTCAGTCATGCATTTGATTGTTAACACATTCAAGGTCACTTGGTTGAATTAAATCATGAATTAAAACTTTTTGTAGTATGTCGATTAATACAGAAAGCATTCGCCAAAAGCGTAAAACTAAGCAGCTGAAGCCATTAGCCAGATTTTTGCTAGACATCTAGACCGCATGCAAGGAAGTAAAGGAACCCAATTTAGCAAATCAAACTTAACTTACATAAACTCACGTCTCAAGAGCTCGTCTGAGGATCGCTGGTGTTTTTAATGTGTAGGTGTAAAAATTAACAGATACAGCATGGAGCAAAACTGTCGGCTGTGTAGTTGGCTGTTTATTCCCCGACATAATATTCGTCTACGGATTATTTGCCGGAAGCTTGTAGGTAGTCACAGCTCTAAAGCGACGCCGAATACACCTACAAATTATATAATATAGGTAGGCAGAGGTGTACTTAATAGTACACCCAAATTTCGCCAGATATGTTTAAGTCCCATGTGATAGGTGGCGAGCTTATTGCCGTCAACCGGGCACAAATCCAGACTCCGTGGCTGCTAATGAGAAATTCCTAATGGAATGGAAAAATCCAGCATCTCATGCTCAGCAGTCGCGCTTGCGACCACTAGATCAACGATGCAGTTCTATAAATTTTGGCGACGAAAAAGCTTGTGTGTATTTGCCATGGGGCGACTGCCTTAGTTTCAAGCCTCTGAGTACCCGTAACGACTGTCAGAGCCCTACAAATGGACCACATACAAATGTGTCTACCAGTAGCGAAGGGTCAATTTTGTAAGAGGTAAGGCGGAGTACATATCTTTAATGTGATTATATTATTTGTCTATAGAATACTGACTGTGCCATTTTTCAAAGGGAAGCCGGTAGGAATCGAGTTGTATGGAACCTTCGCCACTGGTATCTACCATGGACCGACTCTGGCAAGCATAGCTCTATCTACGTTCTCACCGGCTAAAACAGCCGAAAAACATTGCTGTAACAAAATCTGTATTCTTTCCAGAAAATTCGACCGCCTCCTAGAAGTATGCGTGCACGATCAGAACATAGCGAAGTCCGGCGACGTCGCCTCCCTGTGTCCCGCCGTGCGCAGCCTAGACGTGTCGCGCAACTTGTTCTGCAACTGGCGCGAGGTCATCCAGCTGTCCGCGCAGCTGCCGGACCTCAATGAGCTGGATGTTAAGTAAGAGAATGTTCTAGAGCCTCTGTGTACCGTGTGTATCCTTACGACCTGGTAGTGTCCCACAACTTGTTCTGCAACTGGGTCATCCAGCTGTCCGCACAGCTACTGGACCTTAAGGAGCTGGATGTTAAATAAGAAAATGTTCTAGACCTGGACGAGTCTCCCAACTTGTTCTGCAACTGGCGCGAGGTCATCCAGCTGTCCGCACAGCAATTAAAGATCCTGGAACCTTCTGGCGGAAGCGCCAGACTAGCCTGCGAAATAGGTTAATAAGGTTTTCGGTTTAGGCAAATTTTTTGTAAATATCAGGATAATTATCTCTTTAATAGACCTTTATTGGACCTGGGCCTGGACCTGGAAAAGGCCTTAATTGCAACACACGTAGATATTATGTTGGTTCTAGACACAGGCACTAGAAAGTTCCATCACCTACAACTAAACTAAGTGTTAATTATTGTTATATTTCGTCACAATCTTTTTATGACTGTGATTGTCCGACAAAATAGAATAATTTCTACCTTTTATTCTTCCACAGCAAAAACCGCATGGCCATAGATATGTCAGAAGAAACAATGGCGCAACTATCCATCAATTTTGCCAACCTTGAGAAACTTAACATCTCAGTGTGCGAATACGAATGGGCGGATATTCTCGCTCTATCACACCTATGGCCAAAACTGAACGAAATGATCGTTGCCTACAACAGAATTAAGAAAATAATACCACCATCAGTAACTTTGAGAACTTTAACCATATTAAAACTAGATGGGAATCCGCTAGACCGATGGTCTGAAATCATGAACCTTGGTAGTTTGAAAAACTTAAAGGTTCTAAGTTTGAATGACTGTCAGTTTACAGAAATAAGGTTTAGTGAGAACCCTGAGGACAAGGTGGATGTGTTTAAGAAGTTGGAAGTTCTGTTTTTGAATAGAAACAGGCTTAACAATGTGAGTATGGTAACATTTGTTTTTTGTATTGCCATGTGTTATTTTTATTTTCTTATTTTAAATAACCGTTCTTTGTTAGTTGTTGTTTGTTATAACTACAATGGTTTTTGTACAAAAATTAAATTAAAAAAAACTAGTGCAACCTCAGAGCTTTTTTATCGCTCCTGTTTAAAAATACTTCGATTTCTTATTAATTATATCATTCAGGTTTATTAGAAAGATAATTTAGACACAACATACAGAAACAAGTCGAATTTCGCCAACATTTATAAGAGAGAGAAAGAATAATGCGTTAATAAGACCAAAGAAGCACATAAAATGCTTATAATAAGACCAAAGAAGCACGTATAATGCTTATAATAAGACCGAATAAGCACATATATTTTGCTTATAATAAGACCAAAGAAGCACTTATAATGCTTATAATAAGACCAAAGAAGCACGTATAATGCTTATAATAAGACCAAATAAACACACATAATGCTTATAATAAGACCAAAGAAGCACGTATAATGCTTGTAATAAGACCAAATAAGCACATATAATGCTTATAATATGAACAAAGAAGCACGTATAATGTTTATAATCAGACCAAAGAAGCACGTATAATGCTTATAATAAAACCAAAGAAGCACATGTAATGCTTATAATGAAACCAAAGAAGCATATAATGCTTATAATAAGACCAAAGAAGCACGTATAATGCTGATAATAATACCAATGAAGCACGTATAATGCCTATAATAAAAACAAAGAAGCATGTATAATGCTTATAATAAGACCAAAGAAGCACGTATAATGCTTATAATAAAACCAAAGAAGCACATAATGCTTATAATAAGACCAAAGAAGCTCTTATAATGCTTATAATAAGACCAAAGAAGCACGTATAATGCTTATAATAAGACCAAAGAAGCACATAATGCTTATAATAATAAAAGATCTAGCATGTTCAAAAATATACTAAAACCTCAATATTTTCCATTACAGTGGCGATCACTAAGCGAACTGAATAAACTGCACGGCCTGAAGAAACTGTATTTCCTGAAGAACCCCATACAAGAGACTGAAGACTACGACACTGGATCACAACTTGTTATTGCTAAGATTGAAACATTGATGGTAAGGAAAACCTTATTATTAACACGCTATTATTAACTTCACCTGTAACTAGCATAAGCATAATAATCAGCCTATAATATTCCCACTGTTGGGACATAGGCCTCCTCTCTATGAGAGGGAATGGGCTATAATCCACCACGCGGGCCCAGTGCGGGTTTGTCCGTTGGTTCCCCGTTTTGAGCAGTGGTGATGAAATAAATTACACTAAGTAATGCGCCTGCCTGGGTGCGAAACCACGACTTAAGGTTCGTAGGTCGGTGTCGCCACCACTGGGCCACCGTTGCTCCACCAGTAACTAACTCACCACGTAAAAAAAAAATTAGAAGTTAAATTTGTCTTACTTCCTGATTTTCAATTGAGCTAATTTTATTTTTCTCTGTAGTCGGCTTGCCTTATGGGTAGGCACGCCACAGTGTAGGATGTGGTTATAAAAGTCATATAGTAAAACGCGCAAGCGCAGCCATGCGTGGAGGCGTGCAACAGCAGGTGTGGCACCCTCCGTCGGCCGTCCGGCCAGCTGACTCGGCTCAGTCGTTCGCACCCCTCGTTCACTGCCGCAAGGACGCAGCGTGGTTCTGTTGTGTCTAGGTTTCTCTGCTCGTGTCTCGTGATTTACCTTAGTGTAAACATTAAAAATATGGTAAATGACGTGGTCTTTTACGTCTTCAATGCCTCGTGTTTTCTCTGTATGTAATCATCTTCATCTGCCTAGCCTTTTCCCTACTACATTGGGGTCGGCTTCCAGTCTAACCGGATGCAGATGAGTACCAGTATATTCACGGAGCGATTGACTATCTGACCTCCACAACCCCGTTACTAGGTAATACGATACCCTTTGGTGAGACTGGTTGTCAGATTATCGGGCCACTGACTCATCATCATCATCATCATCATCCACTGATAAGTATTAGGCTTCTCTGATTCTGTGCCAATCAATCTTCATGTTTCTGTGCTAGCCTCATGCACTGTCATCATCTGCCTAGCCTTTTCCCAACTTTGTTGGGGTCGGCTTCCAGTCTAAACGGATGCAGCTGAATACCAGTATTTTACATGGAGCGACTGCGTATCTGACCTCCACTACCCATATTTTTTTTATAAGATACCCTTTGGTAAGACTGGTTGTCAGACTTCAACCTCATCCACTGTCTAATCAATAAATGTTTGATTATCTCTCCAGGAATTAAACGGCTCCACAATAACTCGGGAACTGCGTCGTGGCGCGGAGTACGACTACATGAAGCGATACGGAGCGGAGTGGAAACTGGCGCAGAAAGACCCGGCTACGCAACAAGCCTTCAATGAGGAGCACTGTCGGTTCGCGGAACTTGTTGGCAGTAAGTAGTTATTCATCGTTATGTGTCTAGTGTCCTCTTCCCAACTATGTGTTATACAGGCTGTCCGGTAATTAATGGATAACCTTGAAAAGGGTCATTTTAGAACTAAGGTCCATTCTGGAAAAAAAATAGTGCCAAGTAGTACCAAAGATATTTAAAAAAAAAAAGCGACATTTTTTATTAAAACATGTGAATATTGGACAGCTATTTGCGACGTTGCCAACTTTTTGGATAAACGCTCTTAAATCATCTGTGAAATCTTAAAAATTATTAAACAGAAAAGCTGGAAATAAAAAAGGGTTTTTTTACATGACGCAAATACCTATCTGAATTCAACAACTGAATTACTGGGAAAACACAATGCCCCTTTGGCCTTAGTAAGCCTATCTAGCATATTTGTTTTTGACTGCGATAACTGTGCTGAGACTGGCGTACGTGACCATAGCTTAGCCTGTTTTCAGAAGCCCTAAATGTGAATAGATTAACCAACTTTGGCAAGCTCAGCTTAACCTTGATTAATAGGTTCCTTAGCCACGAACCCAACCTCGCAACTATTCAAACTACTACTACTATTCAGGATGCTGTTGGGTCTACCACGCTATTGTAGCGCCGAGGCCAGGGTTGATGGTTTTCATGCCATTATGTGGAAACGGTGCGCTTCTATTCTCGGTAAAGTACGTGCTAGCTCCCACAGCATTCTGAATGTATTGTATTGTGTGATAGGTGGGACAGCCTCATGCTGGCTGACTGGATACAGTTGCACACGTAGGTGTCAGTCGTAACAATTTTATATACAAGTCTGTTTTTTACTAACATTAGGTTAAGACTTTTACTAAGAGCATATTGATCTTGTAATGTGATCTGAAATAAAATAAATATTATTATTATTATTTAGCTGTCCACGGGATTCTTCTTATAATGAAAAACACAGTCATTTCAATATGTGTTCACTCGAACACCGCAGAGACGTAACGGACCAAAACCTACTTTATAAAATAGTTAACGGCTTAGTAAATGCTCCCGATCTTTTAGCAGAACTAAGAGTAGCTGTACCTCGCCAGAAAACTATTAGATCTGGTCGCGGCACCATAATTTTTGCCACCACTGCAAGTCGTACTAACCTTGGTAGCACCGCACCCATGAACCGTCTTATGAGAAATTATAATAAAATTGCTGCACGAACCTCAGTAGCATTGACATCTACTCTAACCCCTTTCGTCAATACCGTATGAGGCTTTTAACCAGCTCGGAGTCTCTTGACGTCTGTGCAATATCAGACACCGGGTAATTCATTGCATCGACTTCCATTCTCTTCTTTTTCAGTCTTTTAATTTATGCATATTCTTTAGTTAAATAATTATATATTTCCCACCGGTTTAATGTGCATAGCCCATTTTTAATTTTTAACTGTTTAATTATAATTTTACTGTGTAACTTAAATTCTGTAATGCCAATCTTACTTGCCCTTTTATTATTCTGCGAGTGCTGTGCACTTCTATAAATGACAAATTCACTAGACCTAAAATAGTTTGTGATGTGATTAATGTTTATGTATGTTTTAGTGAGTAAGTCATTGAAGTTCCATTTAAATAAATAAATATATTGTTTCTCAATTTCAGAATACGGCATCCCAGAGGACAGCTTGCTAGAGAAACAACCGAAAAACATGACGCTCACATCACAATTGCTAGAAGTTATACTAAAAGAT
Organism: Noctua janthe; assembly: GCA_910589295.1. Taxonomy (NCBI): domain Eukaryota; kingdom Metazoa; phylum Arthropoda; class Insecta; order Lepidoptera; family Noctuidae; genus Noctua; species Noctua janthe. The sequence goes on from OU342578.1 coordinate 10,127,387, forward strand.
GCAACCGGCAAACAATTCAAAAAGAAATTCCCATCCTCCATGTTTGTGCAAAAACTGGTCACACTCGCACAGAGATTGTTCCCGAAGGCAGTCCACACTGGCCCACCAACACTATATTTACTCGACGATCAAATGCAAGGCGCAGAAATATGCCTTGACAACGTTATGAAAGACCTCGCCTATTTTTCAATCAAAAATGGAGACACAATTCTCGTGAAATTCAGTTAAATTGATTTTTTCTCGATTGGCAACACAAATCAAGATGGCCGTTGATATTAATTGGCGCGCATTTTAATGTATTTATTTCTAAAACTTATTGAGCTTTGTAAATAACGTTATCTCGAAATTGTACCTGTATTTATGGTGAATATTATTTTTCTCAAAATAAATGTTCAATTATGTATTTTTAATAGCATGTTTTATTTGTTATTCGACTCAAATGGCTGATGTCCGCTAAAACACGCGGACGTGGGCGCGGGTGCACGCTCGCTCGAGTACTAATGTTCTTTGGTAAACCCATGGTACACCCTAGCGTGTCTGTTTTGAAAAATTGACGCGTGCGGCGGGTTTTCTGAGGACATTTTGACAGCGGTCACCCGCTCCGTGCATCCACGCGAGTTTTAGTAGAAACCTGAAAAACTTAGCTACTAAATTATGAACTTCGCTTTCTCACAAATAGGACTAGGACGCTGCCCTTATGACTCTGGTAAGTAAATATATCCGAGCAAGTGGGTGCCATAAGCCATAACCACAGACTTAGCCTAAAAAAAAGGGCGTACGCTAAAATTCCCGGTGCCCACTCCGGATATCCTGTCAGATTATCTTTCATAAAAGCCGTAGCACGCGCTCACACCACGTAGCGCCGTTCATACTATTTAAAGGCCTTATAGTTCATCTTAGGGAAACATTTTATGGGATAAAACAAGCTATCTGTGCTATTTCGTATGATATTTTGTTACATGCTTTGATAATGATAAGCAAAAGGCGATGACACACCCCTACACTCCGCTTACCCATTATAAATATATACAAATTGCAAGGACATCGTCATTATAACGGAACAGATGTGACCTTTAATTTTACAATCGTTATTTATGTGGAATTGTTCAAATACAGCTGTCGCCTTGGAGTAGACAAGCGTGAAACATTAATTTATTAGTCAACATCGGATGGCGCTCGACAGTCGTGGTCATTAATTTATGAAAGTGCGGAAAAATTAAATTAATTTATGGTTTTATTAGGGAAAAAATTGTCATTTACAGTGTAGACCTACACACATTTTAATAATTAAATACGCAACCGGAGTAATATTCAATCTATTAAATTATAAAAACATAAGTATTAAAAATAAAACTAACCGGAAAACAAAAAAAAATCAAATTTATAAAATGGGCAACGAGAACAAACCAATGCATAACACTGGCCACATCGAACTCGATCGCTATTGGTAACCAATGTGTCAACAAAACTTTTGTTTACAAATGGCCACGGGTGACAAATTCAAATTTGAAACACGGATTTGTGATATGAGTAGTGATTTTTTATCGTTAATCTAGTTGTAAGTCGTGTTTATTATGGGTAATTGTCTGAGAAGTGTTTTTCGACGGCGAAACCAGCGTCGCCAGATCGTATTGATACTAATAGGACTGGATAACGCGGGAAAAACAAAAACAGTGAATAATTTGGCCGGCGAAAAGGATGACAAGGTTTTGCCGACTGTAGGTTTTAAAGCTGTGAATTTAGTGCATAAAGATACACCTGTGACGATATATGATTTGGGAGGAGGCCCTCATTTTCGTCAGATATGGTCTCAATACTATAGCGAAGTGCATGGAGTGATATTTGTCATCGATTCTAGCGATTTTTCACGGTTGGATGAATGCAGAGTCGTTCTTGAAGAGGTCTTATCGCACGACAAAATATCAGGTATGATTTTTATTAATATTTTGCAATTGTCGTCATGGTAACTCGAGTCTTATTCACGTTTAGATTTCGTAATCATTTCGCTCGGAAAATGTGATTCAAAAGGACGAATTTTCCATAATAAATTGGTTTCTGCAGTATTAAGTAGTTGACGGTAGTTCAACTTATGGTTATAATTGTATGTGAGGGTGTCCGTAAATACATGAGTGTTTAACCAGTTTCGTTTTCTCGAAAGTAATAATTTAGAAGGGATCAAAATAATTATTCTTATAAACCGATCTAAGCTAAATCTGCTCTTACAAAGAAAGTGGGAAATTCTGAAGTCGCAGGATTCCATGCCTTTTTTTTTCAGAGGTCTAGGGAGCATCGTAATTTAAGATCCTTATTGTTTGCCTCATAATCCACATTTTTTTTCAATATGTATAACATTGCTACAGTAATTTCGCGTTTATGAAATAAAATCACCATAAAATGTAAATACCTAACTACCTCACCACCAATCGACATTAATCTACACCTCTAGTTCTAGGTCAAGTCAGTTCTTAGCTTTTCCAGGGCATAGTTTAATGACCTACGTACCTTGTACATGCTCCTGTCGGTGTGAACTAAGTTGATATTTATCACATCATCATCTCAGCTGAAAAAACGTCTAACATTCATACATGACATCACGCCTGTAATCCCCGAAAGATTAGGCAGAACGTAGCTAATAGTACCTACACCTACATTTCGCCAGTTATGTTTAAGTCCCATGTAATAGGGGGCGAGCTTATTGCCATCAACCGGGCACGAATCCAGACTCCGTGGCTGCTATTGACTGAGAGATTCCTAATAGAAAAACCCAATTACACTGCGTGACCTGGGAATCGAACCCAGGACCTCATGCTCAGCAGTCGGTCATGCTACCACCAGACCAACGACACAGCCTGAAAAGCGGCTACCTACTGCTAGATATAGGCCTTTCCGTTCTTCTGAGGGACCTGAACCTAAGTATCACATCATTATCTTCGCTGAAATACGTCTATTTCTAGACACAGGCCTCGCAATCTATAGACCGACCGATTTAATGAGTCCTCCGCCTTGCCCTATCAAAGCTACATTAAGCGTCCACAAAGTAGTAACAATATCCCACAGGTTATTTGCTTTAAAATAATCATAATCCACGTAGGTATTACGATACTAATTGAACCAATACGTGATCAACCTTTAGAATATTCCATTTAAATTGAAACCTTCGCGAGGACTCATTAGAGCGGTCGGTCTGTAGTGGATTGCGAAGTCAGGCTAACTTGTGAACGGCCCACCTCTTCGTCCCTTATGGAAACCTTATAGTCTCAGACTTTTGTGAAGTCTTTAGATGTTAGAGCTGGGAACAGCTCATGTTGCTGAGATTTCTCGTTGGGTGCAAGCAATCCTTGAGCGAGGGGTTCCTCTTTAGCACATTTTAGTCCACGACGGACTAAACTAGAAAAAAAAACGGACACGGATGGATGAGTCGGCACGTTTCGTGCAGTGGCTGAGCGATTGGCTGCTGCGCTGCGTGTCTTGGGTTCGATTCCCGCTCGGGACAAATATCCTGGCAGGCAGTTGTTCCGGGTCTGGCTGTTTGTTAGTTTAAATGTTTGTAAAAGCACCCACGATACTGTAAAAGTTCCTAGTGTGAGGAAAAAGAAAGATTTGTAACACGTGGGAAAAATAAATTATATGCTTTTCCGATTCTATTATGTTTGAAGTAATTTCCGTTGCCTTCAGTTGCATTTTACGACTTTCATCGATATTAACTCGAGCGAAAAATCTCTTATACAATTTTTGTTACGTACAAAAATTGTATCGACAGATTCAGGAGATTTTCCGCATTATTCATTTATTGCGGCATTAATAGAGATGCCGTATTTTAGGTCCTTGACAGTCGGTACTGGTAATCGGAAGCCCGAATGTTGGACAACTAGTCTTACCAAGAAATATAGCGCTAGTGCTACCCAGTCTTCTTTTTTCTTTCTTTTTCGTGTGATTACTGCCTAAAGGTCATCAATAATGCAAGTCATTATGTGGCGATGGTCATCATCATCTGCCTAGCCTTTTCCCAACTATGTTGGGGTCGGCTTCCAGTCTAACCGGATGCAGCAGAATACCAGTATTTTAGTTGGAGCGACTGCCTGTCTGACCTCCACAACCCAGTTAGTACTGGGTAATACGATACCCCTTGATAAGACTGGTTGTCAGACTTTTTGGGCCACTGACTACCTATAACGACTGTCAAAGATCTACAAATGACACCCGGGACCAACGGCTTAACGTGCTTTCCGAGGCACGGAGGAAACTCGGTATGTAATGGGTGGTCACCCATCCACAGACCAACCTAGGCAAGCGCGGCTTAACCTAAAGATCGATCCGGGCGGCTGTTATTACTTAGCCACGAGCTCCTCATTATGTGGCGATGGTCAATGGTAATAAATCCATGTCAAAGCTGCATCTAGTTTGACTGTTTTAAAACCCATAATTTGATACAGGAGATGCTTAAATGCTTATACTTTACAGAAAAATCACTGATTCCACTTCTTTCTTTCTTTCTTTATCGTGTGGTTAGTGCCTAACCTGGTAACAGAGTTTTATGACATCCATGGGCCTCTGACTCGGCTTTACATGCCGTCGAGTACATCTGTCAGGCATGCTGGTTTCCTATGTCCTGTCCAGTAATTGGGTTGTAGAGGCCTGACGACTGCGAGATATACAGTCGAAGATTACCCCAACAAAGTTAGAGGCTAGGCAGAGGAGTAGCTAGGTATTAGTGATGACATAAAAAGATGATGAGTTAGTTGTGTCTTTTGTTATATCAGATAAAAACAAAATACTTACTTTCCTAATAGCGCAGGTAACGCTAATAAGTATGATAAAATCACTCTGCACTTTTCATTAAAACGCTTATCGGTAAAAGTAGATATGGCGGGTACATACTACCTAGGTAGTAAACTATTTATCGTGCTACTGAACCGTGTCCGTTGCCGTGGTTAATATCGTCAATACACGGTACCTAAACTACCTACTTGCATTACGTATGTACTCTACTACTTAATTCATGTATGTACTTTCCTACTTAGCGGGCATCTTTATTTATACGTATAAAAATCACGCGTCGTTATCTTCGTAAACTCTCATCTTTTCAACCACCGATTGAAGAATTTGCCCTGCCTAATTTCCGCCAATTTATTTGATTTTGAAAATAGCAGCCACGCTGTATTTATCAATAGCTGGCATCATTACGAAAATGAATCCAATGCAACAGTAGACATGGTAGTTCGATGCATAATATGAAACGCTTTTTTTTTGGCGAATCGGATGTGAGTTTCTTTGGGAAAGTTGTTTAATATGACGCTCACCTCCTTGAAGGATACAAGTAAGTAAATCGCCACTCTGAAAATTCAAACTGATTGCTGGCCACGTTTATTGCGGCCCCATTCAATCCCCTCATTCGTCAGTTACCTGATCTGTGACTAATTGGAGCGTGAAACAACACATCATTAACACAGACTTCAGTATTTAATATAGTTGTTCTAGTAACATAGATCGTGAACTCGGAATCCGGAGTCATGGTCGGTCTTTCATAGATATTGATTTAATGCAGTTGCCCCACACTATGAATTTCTCCTGGTCCGTGGGAGCTTAACGCATAAAGCCACCTATACGAACAGCCCTTGTTGCATTTTAATATACAATACATACTCATTGCAATTTAACCCTTATTTGCAACCCAAACTGCCGAGCCTGTTTCCAGTTATGTTGTCGTCTTCCAGTCTAACCAGTTTCAGCTGAATATCAATAATTATTTTCATGGCGCGGCTGCCTATCTAAACTCCAAACCTCACAGTTACTGGATATCACGATACCCCTTGGTCAGACTGGTCACATTTTGATGTACCCGTAACGACTGTCAGCCGTGACTAAGGTTGCCAATCGGCAGTCAGACTTTCACGCACCTGACTATCCATCGAATGCCAAAACTATAACGATATTTCAAAATCACATGACGGTAGTTTGTGATTTGCAGACTATTTTCTATATTCAAGTATTCAAAGATACTCGTTTGCAATAATGGCCATAATAGGTTTGTTATTTGACAATTACAAATAAAACATTTTTAAAGTGGGTAGGCGGAAATTTCAATATTTACTTTTCTCTGAAAGAGTTCAAGGTGACTGTAACACTATGTTATTCCGCCGGGCAAGGCCTTCAGGTGGTTGATAATAATGTGGTATTAGCCAGCAATTTCCCTTTGATTTATTTACTAGATGACCGCTTTGTTCTGTGAATCACTGTTTGAAGTCGAACTTTACCCCTTGTTAAGGCCTATTCAAATCTAAGCGGTATTCGCTGCCGCTGTAGGTAGAGGTACAGTAGAGACCATAAGTGCAGTAGCAGTTTCACAAAACGATCGCATCAAAACAAGTCGCACTTACGACCTTTTTCCATAAAAAACATTTTGCACACATACACGATCTCGTATATCGCACTCTTTCATAATTTTCTAGTCAGAAAGAGTGCGATATAATGATCATTTGCCTTAGTGACAAGCCTGTCATGTCGCGACGGAGTATTAAGTTAGTGATATTTAATTTCAAACTAACAATTATGTGTCTATCTGGCTTAGCGGTTAACGCTATAGATAAAATGTCTCGCACGGTGTAGCCTGCGTTCGAACCCAAGTGACTTTACACTTTTTGTGTTTTAATTATAAATGATACGTTAGACCCGATGAGATATGTTTTTCTAAATATTAGTTGGAACTTATTATTAACAAAAAAGATGAGGGTGAATGTGAAACAAAATAAACTTCTGGATTGAACAAAGTAGTTAGTTATGACGTTGTTAGTTGGTGAACTTTGTCACGAGCGTTTGTGTTATTATTACGATTAGCGTATTGTTTGATTGTCTTTATTCAAGATGCAAGCTAATATTAGTATTGATGACAGGGCAAATATTGTCACTTTGCGTAAAAATGCGCTTAATATTTCTCAAATTTCAACGAAACTGGCTTAAAATGTGTAAGTTATTTTTAAAAATTATAATAATTATGATGATAGTTGTGGTGTGTGATTTTCTTATTATTAAATAAATTGCTAGTTGCAAGTGTGTATTCATATTTTGTTTTTTTTTTAGAAATTCTGTTAGCCGTTGGGTAAAGAGGTTTGAGGAAGAAGGTAGTCTGAAGAGTCGTCTAAGAAGTGAAAGGCCGCCGCTTATTAACCCAACTCAGCGACGTTTTATGGTGGAAGAATATGAAACAAATGGTTTCATTCCAACTATAATGTTTGCAGAGCAATTGGATACTACATTACAGACTGTTCGCCATGCAGTCCATGCTGAAGGTTTACATCATCGGAAGCCAGCTAAAAACCATTTTTGACACAAAAACACAGAGAGGAAAGACTACGTTTTGCTCGAGATTATTTAGATTTTAACTGGGAGGTGACTGTATTTTCTGACGAGAAGACTTTCAAGTCTTGCCAAAAGGAAGACTTAATTTATGGCGAAAAAATAATAATACTTAATTTAATAAGTAGACCGGGTAACTAAATATTTAGTAATATTAACATAACCGTTAATAAAAATAAAAAAAATTAAGAAATAAATTTTAAATTGGGGTTTAGTTTCAATATTCTTTTCGTCAAGAAAATGAACACTTAAGCTATAACCTCAATACATTCAATGTGACGTTACATAAAAAAACACGTTCATAAAGTCTAACTCATATATTAGTATTCAATGAACTCTGCTGAATACTGATACCTATAATAAGCGGGTATCAACAATTATTTTTGTGTTATTAGAATATCCTTTCCGTGTTATGTTATTCTTATTATGAATTGACTAAGTGGGTATACAACAAAAAATCTTATGAACGGTGATAAGAGAACTTTTTTTTGCCTAGATAGGAATGTGACGTCACAATTCTCATAAAAGTTTGTTAATTTTATAAATAAATAAAACGAATAAACATTTTTGTTATCATTCAGCATGATTTTTTTATTTCCACCTTCCAACACTGAAAACATAAAATAAAATTCAATTAATGAGGTTAAATAATAATACAATAACTATCTAATATTTAACTTCTTATCAAAAATAAATAATAAGGGGTCGTCCATTAATCACGTGAGGCTGGAAAGGGGGGGAGGGGTGTTCGGAAAAAATCACGAAATATCACTAGGGGGAGGGGCAGTGTACTGAGATATCACGTGTATTTATTTTTTCTTTGAACGCGCGATTTCTAAACCGAAAAGCGGTGCGTGACCTTGACATTTTTATCACGGTGCTTATTTTTCCAGAATTAAATTAGATTATACCTGTTAACCTGTATTTAAAGATAATATTCAGATTTTTTTTAAGATCCTTTGTACCAAAAAAAATACACGTGATTTTGGGTGGGAAGAGGGAGGGGTAGTCTAAAACTTCACCACGAATCACCATGGGGGAGGTGGGGGTTAAAAATTTGCTAAAAAACATCACGTGATTAATGGACGACCCCTAAAAGCATGACTACATTATAAATAAACATAAATACCTAACGACTTTCTGCTTAAAATACAAATATTATTAAGGTTTCAAAGAAACAAAAAACAGCCACACATTGTAATAACATGGTTTCGAACTTGGACTGCATTGATCGTGAACCCATGCTCAGCCCAAACAGCTACCAACACATGTTAATACTACGCGAATTTTAACAATGCAATGGTAAGAACAGGTCATCACTATGATGTGTATTCTAAATGCAACAGAAATATAATGCTATTTCGCGTAGTGTGACAACAGTTCATTAGTGTGTGTTATGTGTGGAATGTTGAGACATCACTCATACACGCACGCGCACACACACTGCTGTATCGCGCTCGCACAGTTCATAGCAATATAATCTTTAGCATGGTAGTGCACTTTTGAGCGTCTACTGTACATACCGCGCGGGTTTCGCTCTCAACTTGATACTAAATACCTGAGCGAAACCCGCGCGGTATGTACCACTACCAACAGCGGCAGCGAATACCGCTTAGGTTTGAATAGGCCTTTAAATAGATGTAGGTAAATACCGTCTTTTTAAATGCCTGAGTATTATTTCATCATTTAGGGTAAAACTTCTCTATTGCTTTTCAATCTTTTTATAACCTAAGTTTTTAACCTTTTTTTACGTGTGGAAATTAAAATGGATGCCCTCCGCCGTGGGGCTGGTGGGGTCTGACAGACTCCTACTAACTAAAATCCACACAGTGTTCCTCGTCGTCACTTCTGGCTGGGGTGCGGGGACACAGTTGCTTCCTGCACAACCTGGGTTACCTAGATGAACTCTGAAACACAATCTAATTTTGCGTAATAAAAGGTCCTGGGGAAATAGTAAAGTACTGGGATTTATTCTAACATTGTAAGGCATTTTTTTCATTCCAATGCTAGCCTAGTAGGGCGGGGGTAGAAATATATATTCATCATCATCATATCCGCAGCCTTGCGCCACTCACTGCTTTCTATAAGCCTCCTCCTTTTGTACCATTGAGCTCCTTGGTCTGCGCGAGTCTCACAACCAAGTTTAGCCTGTGATCTTTGGAATGCCATCCGTAGGAATGAGAATTATGATCCTCTCAAAGAGCGACCTACTAAATAAATCTTCGATAAAACCAAAATTCGTTTATTTCCGGACAAAAGAATTTCAAACAAATTCCTACTTCTTTTAGGAAGGCCCTTGGCCTTATACTGACGTGACTCATGCTATGCGTCACTATTTTATGTATGAGTAATTATTCCGTTAGTTAGCAGTTATCACAGTATAATTCCTTTCGGTATACGATTTGGTGTCAATAAACTTCGTAGTGTTGATGGACCTTTAATTTGAATCTGGAAAAGTAGTAAATTATTGTTTCTGAGTATGAGTGGCCCACTCATACTCAGAAACAATAATTTTCTACTCAGCTTTCAGCTGCCCAGCTTTACCTCCACTACGTCGTACCACAGAATACCTAATTGTATAAGTAGTCTTACGATATTAACCAAATTATCTGCTAAAAATAGCTGTTTCATACTTTTTAACAGATTTCTGAAGTCATCATCTGCCTAGCATTTTTCCCAAATATGTTAGGGTCGGCTTTCAGTTTTACCGGATGCAGCTGAGTACCAGTATTTTTACATGGAGCGACTGCCTATCTGATCTCCACAACCCAGTTAGTACTGGGTAATACGATACCCCTTGGTAAAGCTGGTTCAGACTTTCAGGCCACTAACCTATGAAATGACCAACCTAGGTTAGCACGGCTTTACCTAAAGATCGACCCGAGCGCCTGTTATTATTTAGCCACGAGCTCCTCACATACGCATACAACACATTTCTAAGGCAAGGAGGTTTTACTTTACCAGGTAAACCAGTGCTGGTTCTCGCCAACAAACAGGACAAGCATGGAGCCCTGGACGACATCGATGTGGTTGAAAAGCTTAACATAGAGCCTCTGGTTAATAAGTACGTATACTCAAACATAACCCATTTAATATAAAATTACGCCCGTTTCCACGAATGATTAACCAGAAGTGTACATATTGTACACTCCCATTTCGCCAGTTAAAGCCCCGTACACTAGGAAGTGAGCCAATTACCAAAAAGAACAACAACGCACAAATTCAGATTCTGGGCTGCTACTGACAAATTCCTGATGGTCCATGTATTACCTATTTCTAAGTAAATGAAGCTATGAACTCGGCCTATGCAGTCTACTGCTGGCAGAGGCCAAGCTGTACCACAACACTGTTTTCCATCCTCCGCAACTAGCCTGCCGCAGCCACATTCTTAGGGACGTTGGTTCAACTAGCGGTTTCTATTACAGGACGCGTTTGCTGCACTGGTCCTCGGTCAGTTCTAGCAAAAGAAGAACATCTGATATACATCTCAAGAATACCCCAACACGCCTTTCACTTCTTAATCCTTCTCTAGATCCGTCCCAATTGTGTCTCATATAGTACCTATTTTAAGCGCACTTTTGAAGATCTGATGATCGCTACGGGTGCTGCTGTTGAGACGGCCATTTACCTACTATGTCCTACTGATTTAGAAATACCATCGACGCCAAAATTGGAGGCCTAAGTATTTTGAGCCTGCTAAGGATCAGCATCTCGTAGCTAAACACTTTTCCTATTCTCATTTCACAGGTACCGCTGCCCAACTCTAGTCGAATCCTACAGCGCGTACGGCGACCACCCAAAATCTAAAAAGCCGACACTCGACCCCGGCCTCCGCAAAGGCTACCAATGGCTCCTAAACTACATCGTTCGACGCTACGGGGACATCAACTTACGCGTTCAAACAGACATACACGCAGACTTGGAAAGACGTAAACTAATGCTGAACAAGGCATCGAATACTAACTCTCAGACTTTCACAGGAGTGAGTGACGATATAGCCACACAAACGGGCTTCGAGAACCCGAATTACGATCTAGAAAAACCGTCTAAACTCGAAGATGATGACATCCAAAAAGGACTGATTATCGTCAAACCGATTAAGCGTAATCCGAACAGTATCGATTCGACTATTACGATCGAGAGTGTTGACGAATCGGATGTTACTAGTGGAGTAAAGCCGAAACTGTCCCCTTACTTCGGCAGGCCCAGTAACTCGACAGTGGAAACAGTTAGGATAGAGTTGGAACCGAGGAGCGAATATAGGAAATTGTCGCCGATTATTAGAAATAAGGTTGACAAGAAACAGCATATTGATTTTAAGAACAGACCCCAGTCCAGTCCTACTGTGAAGAGGAAGATTAAGGTAAAGAATATTATAGTATGCCTTTTTTTTAGATTTTGGAGTCAAGCACACGGTCCATATATTGGGTCAACGTGGCCTATAAACGTCTGTAACAATAAGAATCACAAATACAGCTTATTTCTCTGGGGGCAACAGCACCACTATGTTGGGGTCGGCTTCCAGTCTAACCGGATGCAGCTGAATACCAGCTGAAGGGAAGAAGCACAGATGCAATTTCTCATGTGCCGGTAAAATTTCCAGAATTACAGCCGCACATGAGAGACATCATTCAAATGATTTTAAAACCGAAACACAGCAACGCTGCTTAGCAGAAGTAATAGATTTGGTGGTAGTACATCCTCAGACGAAACAGATCCACCATCCTAGGGGTGAATTTCGCGATTAGCACATCTAAGCAGCGTTCAAGAGATTATGACAGCTCTTAAACACAGTTTAGATTTCCTTTAAATTCCGTGATTCACGATCTAAAGTATTTTTCGCACACTCTTAGGTAGAACCTGTAATCAAGAACACATCATTCGTAGACGAGGATCTGAAACCTGACGGTAACATGACCGTCACCATCGTAGACCGCAACCGCTCCTGGGACGGCTTGGAGAAGAAGCACAAGATCCAGGTCAATGATGCTGAGCTGTCACAGATGCATCGCGACATCGTGCTCACCGAGAGAGGTGGGTTGAACAGCTTAATTCCATTTAGACTTGCTTCTCTCTGTATAACTAAGCGGACTAATAGCTAAGCGGACTGTCGCGCTCACGCTGACCCTCTTTGCCATGAATTGTAGCCTTTTGACATAAGATTACATTGAAAATGAAGTTGTAAGTTTTATATGATTTCTTAACACAGAACAGCAGTTGTTCTCTATAAAACTCAATTGATGGTGATAGCGATTTAAATATGTAAATTAGCTGTTAAACAGAGTTAGGAAATCATTTAAAACTTGCCAAGACACAACCCAAAATTGAAGCATCTTCGCTCCTGTAGTCTTCCTGTGCATTGCCTTTTCTGTCGGTTATCTACAACATGGGAGTGTTGGTAGTTATCATGCCGTCATTTCCTTGTTATATTCCCTTGCTCCTGCTATCCACAACCCGGCTTTTAACCAAGGGTTTCTTTCGCAGACTTCACAAGCAAGACAGCATATTCAGATGTAACCCTGCAGCCAGCCACTCTGCCGCTGGGTCCTAGACCTGCATCCGCCTCGCAGCTAGTGCGGAGGCAGCTGGAGCTGTCTGGACAACACAAGCGACGCCTTAGTCTGAGATGTAAGTACATCAGCAGGTTACAATACCCTGCAGCTACTACGTACCTGACCTCTCTGAAGAACGTCACCAATAAGGTCAGTGTATGTGTTCTTCTAGGGCATCCTCTCCTGGCGTTTCCACTCACATCTGCCTTGTAAAGTAGATCATTAAGCAGTTAACTGGCGGAAATGGTTACCTTCAATCTAACTCTGTTTTATTTTATTCTCGACGAGGCCCCTGCTGTTACCAGCCACTCAGCTAAGATCCTCGTTCCACCTAGTTTAAGAGGTGACCCACTTTTATAGATGCTTTAAGATTTTCCTGCAGTCATACTAAAACAGCTTTTTTTTCCAGATATGCAACGGAACAAGACCAGTCCGGAGCGCATGTCTATGCTGATCTACGAGCCATCGAAGGCGCTCCAACGACATCTTGACAAGGGGGACTTTGAACATTCAGCCACTATCAACTGAGCCCGGTAAATATACAATGTTCATTTTTACTTGAAAATTACAGTTGTGGAAAGGATTTTCTTTGAAAATTCGCGATCGTATGTTCTTCCCGGCTGGTCATGGGTACCTCGACGCCTATGGCATTTGAAGACACAAAATCCTATGTCCCAATTCTTGAATTTATTGTTCGTTTATCATTTCAAAATTTTCACTGTTATTCAAATGTACCGAATTTATTTTACCATGATATTTATTCTTTGTTGCAGGTATACAAAATGTGAAATTGATACAATCACAGTACAATATAGTTAAGACATATGATATGTAGTAGTTTTATAATAAGCAAATAATATATTAACACAGGGTATAGATAATATAGCAAGGTGCTCCAGTTTTAATACTTTACTGAGCGATACACCCCATTAGTATAATAATATAAAATATAGACTCTTTAAATGTCCACATTATTTTAGAACTTTGAATTGAACAAAGATTTAAATTAAAAGATTCACTCATCCACCGCGTCAGAAAATGGTCAAGTTTCTGACAGTTCAACATTGTTGTCTCGCTCACGCATGTTTGGGCTCATTCTTCTGCGCAATCTAGGGAATGTCCATTTAAATTCTTATCTTTAGATATGAATGATGGATATTTAGAAGTAAATATATGGGCAATTTTCTTGGCATAATTTGACCCCTGGAGTTGTCATCAGAAGTGGTTTTAATAACTGACCTTTTTATTGAGCCCCAGACATCTAGACACATTACATTCAATTTTGTAACTCCGCATCTTATGCATACCCGACTAATCGTCAATTTGAAGTATTTGGTGGTTGAGATACTGACTGGTTGGGATTTTTATTCATAATTTTTCCCAACGAGTCAAACTGTGACATGTTACAGTGTGAGTTTGAAAAATATACTGACGTTTTTTTCTCATGTTGGTTGGCAGAAATTACCTTATATACCTATTCCCTTTGCTTCATCAACGTTCATTATATCGAATGGTATTCCATTCGATATAATGCACGATTAATTCAAGTTTTCTTAATCATATACCGTTCGATATATGGTTCAAAAAAACTATTTTTATTTATGGATGTATACTCTATACATAAGTATGATTGTATTTTGTTATACTAACATTTGAATTGGATTAAACAGAAGTAAAAACAATGATTTTAGAAAAATATTCTGCTGATTTGACTTTGTGTTTCCACATTATAATCATCGTCTCGGCTTTTCCTAAATACGTTGGAGACGGCTTCCAGTCTACCGGACGTAGCTGATTATCCACATTATAGAAGATTTATAACCATATCATAACTCTTTACGATAGATAAGAGAAAAAAAACAGAAAAGGTTTTCGTCTGACTGTACCAAAATATGGGGTGTAAGGGCATCGACGCGCAATTTTTTCTTAAAACCATAAGGGCCTTTAAGTTTTTCATATTCTAGAATCATGTACTATGTATCAATAGGTTGCGCGTCCATTTCCTTAATACTCTTTATATGGCCCTTAAAAAAAAAATGTATGATTATTCGTTTTGACATATTTTATGTGCGTCAAGAAAAAAATGTAATGGGACGCGGGCATTTAAAGAGTAAGGTTACTTTATACAAAATGTATTGTATAAATAAGCCTAATATAATATAGAGTATAGTAATATATATATTTAGACGTAGATAAAAGCAAAAATATATCGAAATAGAATAATTTAGTTTTGTATTTTGTGTACTGCAAGATAATTAAAGTTATGTTATGTACTTTTGGGTTTAATTTATTCATATGTCGGATCCGTTCGTTAGTACGGACATAAAATGAATCGGCCAGTCTACTACTCTACCAGTCTACCCACACCACAGCGTGTTTCTACAGAGCCCTGATGTCCAGCTCGAGGCGAGGGCGACAGTCAATGACTGATCGAGTGTATCGCACCCAGAGTGTTTCATAGCACGAAACCCATTGTCTGCCCACATGATGTACGAGCCTAACAGAGTAAATCCTGGCATACCCGACACATTAATTAGCCCCACTTTTTTCCCAACCAGGTTGTGTGGCATAACCAAAATCAAAAGGTAAAGAAACAGCACTTTTTATAATTATGAAGATTCTTGTAACGGAACTATAAAACAGTTATCCACAACCTCAGACCAAATAAAACACCAAGACAGTGTGTCAACAGTGACGTGAGGCCGGTTTCGTTAACATGTATGCTTAGTGAGCGTAGTTTGATGTAAATGTGTGCGTGTCAGCGTGTATGCACAGAGTGAGGCTAGTTCTGCGCCTTCACTGTATTGTTCGCAGAGCTGTCTTGGTTTTTTATTTGGTCTGAATCCCCAACCGATTGAGCTGATGGAACGTTTTAGTTTGGATCACAATGTATGGTTAGCTAAGTGACGTCATTCTAAATCTTATATGGCGGACTAGTTATTCTAAATGCACCACCGTATGATATGGGTATCAACTAGAAAGGTTTGCAGACAAGAATCCGAAAAAAATGGCATCACACCTAGATTTAAAACCACGTTTTAAAAAATGTATTTTTACTATAAGCTTGTTGAACTCCCAAAAGACCTGCCCTTCACCATTTCCTAGTATTTTATCTGGAGAGAAGAAGCGACGGTACCAACTCCCCTGTAACAAATCTGTGTGTTTAGTTAGAGAAACTTGATTTCATACAATAGTATGCATCATCATCATTTCAGCCGAAAGACGTCCACTGCTGTACATAGGCCTACCCCAAGTATCGCCACATTGACCGGTCCCAATAGTATGCGTATGCGCATTAATATTATAAAAAAAAGTAATTAAATTAGGGCCAAGTGGATCATATACCTAACTCACAATTGCCGAGTGTGAGGTACGCCAAGTTTCAGTAAACAGCAGTATGTCTAACGATGATGAATAAGGTATAGTAAGAAAAATACATGAAAAGTGTACAATTGTTTATTTTTTATTTCCATAATAATGTTTATAATCATTATTTTGAATAAATATTTAGATGTTTATGGCAGTGTGTTGTGGTAACATTTTTAGTTCTTATTTATTAAACTTACATACTCGCTAGAACCCGCGACTTCGCTTGTGTTTCTAAACATTGCACAAAAAGGAAGACGAATTTATATAAAATCAGATAAAATACTAATAAATATAAAGGAGTGTACTTAATTTCTTTTAATTTACAATATGAAATAAAATGTTAATATACCAAAATTTACACACACTGATTTAATTATATACATTTTTTATTAATAGTTATAAATTGATAATATTACCAACTTATTTAAATATCAAATATTACCTACGTTTTTACGCTACATCAATAAGTATAAAAAAAAACTAAATAGCGACACTGATTCTTGGTTACAACACAAAATGATTATAAAACTATATAATTGCCTAGGGAAAATTAAAATAGGTCCTTTTACTAACAACATTTACGTTTTACTAAAGTTTCGAAAATCCAGTGATACCCTAATCTGCATTATTAAAGCTCTGACCACACTAGGGCGAATCCCGCCTCAACTGAGAGCTTTTTTTTTGTGAATGGCATTTCGCAGGTCAGCCTAGGAGGTTGTGGTCTGCATAACCGGGTTATCCTGTGGCTGCCTTGAGTAGCATAAAAACTAAAAAATAAGCGACCACACGCTAACGCTAAGGGCACACCCTGTAGGGTAGGCGCCTCGGCTTAGGGCGTCGCTGGGTAAGACAGCAAGGGCCTCGCTGGGTAGAACAGTAAGTGACAAACTCGGATCGGATTTAGGGGTGAATTTAAACCTACAGGCTCAGCATCTCGGGCTGGCTCGAGCAAGGCTCGGGGGGTCAACTGAGCGCGCCTGTTGATTTTACTATTAGGAAGTCACAAGACTATTCACGCCAAGTTGAACTCCATTAACATTTTGAACACCCGAGCATAAAGGCAAGCGCGTGCCTTCCACGCCAAGTCACAATTTCACCTACCATTTTGTCACACAATCAGCGCGTGCGTTAGTCTTGAATCCCGCGCGGTTTTCGCCCCAGTTGGACCAGAGCTTTACATACAGCTTTAAACTGCACGAACTCTTGTATGTTTTAGGAAAAAGTTCAGTATCACTGTATTTTAATTGATTAAATGCTTCTATGATGGTGGACTAGATATTAAACACATCTTTAATATGTGTTGCATTGGTTGTGAATACACATGAAAATAAAATTGTCTAAACATAGGAATATTAATTGAATTGTACTTAAATGTAAAAGAATATTGCATGTTTTTACTACCAGTAACTAAATGAAAGCGAATTCACGGATTATCAACGCTTTGCTCAGTGCTGAAAGTTGAAATTCCAACTAGGTAATAATATTTTGGTGTGGTAGTGAAAACGGCATAAATGACGTATCTATGGGACAATAAATGTTCTATTTAGGGTGACTGGTAATTAGTGATCGATACTTAAGCACGTGATTGTACTCATGATAACAAACAACTTTCCCTAACAAACATTTTTTTAAACGGCTAACAGCTGATAGGTGCGTACGTGCGAATTTAATACGGCTGTTGTTTGTGTTGTTGTATGACTATAATAACGTGTTTAAGTACCGGTCACTAATTACAAGTCACCCTATTTATGCGAAAAGGTTAATAAAACTATATTTCGCGATGAACGGGCCTACTTAACATACAATGATTCTATATTGAGATCACTAAAAAATCTATGTACTTATACTAATAAATGCTATTTATGTATTTACAGATTTACAAAAGAGAGCCTCATTTACGAGTTTAAGATCTGCTTGCACTACAAATGACTAAATTCGTTTAGCACTTACATAGACTCTGATATAATGAAGCTGAAGAGTTTGTTCTTGTTTGAACGCGCTAATCTCAGAAATTACAAGATTTGCAAAAAAAGGGACAGCCCTCCACAAACTGACAGGGTGCATTCAGCTCCTTATTTTGAATCATATTCCACTGGAATTTTTCTCCCGAAAATTTTGTTTTATTTTTATTTATTTTTACAGTTACTATTCCTTTATTTCAACGTAAAATTACATTCCCTATATGCAGCATTCCATTTATGTAAATAATACAGCTAAAATAAAAAATCCAACAATGGATGTTGAAATACTCTAACGAACGACGCGTGAAATTAGCTGTTCACTTCCTGCCTAGCTACAGAGTTCTTCGAACTCGTCGTCGCGCTTGCCGTTTGCTTCGTGCCTTTTGCCACAGTAAAACGACACGACGAGTACGTATTAGGAAATAAATCAAATCAAATTTTTTGGATTCCCATAACATTCCTAAAATATTTTTTTGTACCGGTCATCTTAGTATGATATACTGAATTCACCCCATCAGTTTGTGGAGGGCTGTCCCTTACACCCTGTATCTATACAAGAATTTTTCAAGTGGGCGTGGATTTTGCCGCATATCATTACTTCCCAGAATTTGATCCTTATTAGCGACTCTATCGAATGTAGTGTTAATTTTTTTTCTAAAATTGATGGTTTTGATTACTGATTTTTCGCTATTCCTCATAGTTTCGAATTTCACCATAAATGCCCACTAGAAAAATTCACCCTGCCTAAACCGTGAGACTGCAAGACCACTGAGCACAGCTAGTTTCCAATAATATTCCGTCACTGTCATCATCATCAAACGTTAGACAACAGTACAATGTTTTAAATTCGCTCAGTGCTAAATTAATTTACTGATTAGTACTGCAAGCTGACATAAGAATAAAATATTAATAAATAGATTTAAAAAAATGCTACAATGAGCATTAAGTGAGAAAAGACTCTAAAAACCATTATAATAACATACAATAAGTCAGACTCAGTTGAGCAAGACGTAGATTTGTAATAAATAAACAATTTTACAAAACAGTCTTTACGTTTGACACAAGTTAAGGTATCCACAAAATGTAAAAAAAGACTTCGAAGTTTTATCGTAATATTTATACATAGTGTGCCTACCTTTAGTCATAATTCACTAAAGGTTTAGTCAACATAGTACGGACACTTTGCGGACTTGCTGCAGACACCGGACACTGACAAACTTACTTTAGTATGGCGGATTCACATTAGCCTATTTTCGTGTAAGTGCGGGTTTTGCCTCACGCGCAACTCTTACGACCAATGACGCGCGAACACTCCGTATTAAGCGCGAGTTACGCGCGTTCGATTTTTCGAATCACAAAACGTGGCGCGCATGCACGCGCGTAGATACGAGCTTATACGCGCAGAAAAATACGCTAGTCTGAAACAGCTCTTAATATTCAATGAAGATGTCCATGTCCGTAACCGCGTCCGCGTTTGTCCGTACAGGTTTGACCGAACCTTAAAAAGATCAAATATACATAATCATAAAATTTTCGTTTTATATACTAAATAATTTTGTGACAATTTTGAATTTGACTACTTTTTGTCTTGCATCGAGCGAGACATGAAAATTAGGAAGACAGAAAAAAAGTCATTTTGTCTTAATAATTAATGTTTCTTGATCGTTTTATATTTGGAAGAAGAACGACAATAATAAAGAAATGGACCAACTCTTCCGATATTTAACTACCCCACATAAGCCCCGTACACGACCTCGGGCGATACGACTTGAACCAAGAGACACTCGCTGTACGTCAGTTGTCCTTCAGCCCGATTTACATTGGTCTAATATTTAGCGAAGTAGAGAAGTATAGTGGGTAAGGATATCGACATAATCAACTTAACTCCACCTGAGTTAAAGCGCCCTTTCCGGTTAGATGTCGTATCACTACATCACCGCGGTAAGTAAGGACAAACCCCTGCCGAGGCCGCGACATGGGTGGGTTTTAGTCAGTACAAGTCTGACACTCCCTTCCACTCCGCGCAGAGCGGGAGGAGTCATTTGATGATTTCCCATCCGAAAAAAAAAGTAAGGACCAACCCACCAACTCTCATTGCCCCACCGATATCACGTCATATGGGGCGACACATCAAGGAGACGACTGCGGATATAGCCCGGACTAGGTAGGTAGTTCTAGGTGGACGTGCTATCACCGCAAGCAGCCTCATGACTCCCTGTTACAAATCCTCCCGTCCAGTCTGTTGTTGCCTGTCCTTCCAGCGATTAAGCACAAGTGCGCCACTCGTCACTATACTTGTAGTCGCTACTCGTCACTGTCCTTTAAATTACCAATGTAAATTAGGCTTAAGAGCGTTTACGACTTACGGCATTTCATACAAACTTTCAAGTCCTTTTTTTTTCGAAATGACTGAACCGATTTTAATGAAACTTCATACGCATAAGCATGATACATAGGTCTAAAAAGTTATCAGAGATCATTTTCGAAATGTCTTTTTAAAAAAAAGATAATTGTAAATTTCTGTTTGAAATCGGTCTAATTTAACTGTACCACTATTTTTCGAAAATGTTCTCTGATAACTTTTCAGAGCTATGTTTCCTGTTTATGCGTAGGAAGTTTCATTAAAATCGGTTCATTCATTTAAAAAAAAAAAGGACTTGAAATTTTGTATGAAATGCCGTAAGTTGTAAACGCTCATAAGTACTATCCCGTCGCAAGTCAGGTCGAGGCGATTCATGGCTAGTAGCATAATCAGCCTATAATGTTCCCACTGTTGGGACACAGGCCTTCTCTCTATGAGAGGGAATGGGCTATAATCCACCACGCGGGCTCTGTCCGGGTTGGTAGATGTCACAGTCTTCGAATTTTGTCATGGCAAGTACGCAACTTGTTTCATTTGAGCCTGTACCTCGTGGCCAAGTGATGTTATGTTTCACAAATATTATTAGTTTGGTCAGTCTTAACTCTGATAATCTAAAAGATTGTTAGTTAGTAGTAAAAGGAATGTAGTTGTGAAAAAGAAAAGAAAACTAAGATTAAAAACTTTACTTATTCATAAAATCTTTACAGTAGAGGAAGAATATTGTACCTTTAAATTATGGCACAATATAATGGCGAATTTAAATGTTATACAACATTATTTTTAGTATATGCGGAACCTGTATATAGTTTGTTCAGAATAAGTAACTGAATACTGAAAACTGACCAATAATTTTTAAACCATGCTATATTTTGTCCCAAAAATAATTAAAAAAGTTACAAGTTGGACACCGAGCGACATTAAGTACCTATCGCAATCATTTAGGTACCTACTCCCAAATTATTATTATTAATGAGCTCCAGACGACGCTGGAGGCGCGCACTCCGGCGCGCTGCGCGGTGACCACGTTTTTATGCGGACAACCAGGTAACAGAACAAGCTTATAACTTTGTGATTTTTCATAATACAGTTTTGAAATTTTGTACATACATTCTTTACATAAAAATACTAGACACATGTTTCAGGTTTCGCATATACTAAAACTAATGTTGTATACTTTTGTCTAGGTTTTAGCATGGTATAATAATATATTTCGCCTGGTATTCTCTTCCCACGATGGCGTAAGACTACGTCACGGTAAGTGTCACCATTGATTGTCCTTTTCAGGAAATTTAGGGACTTTCTCATTTAATGAATGAAAATAAAAAAAATACTAACTAGCTTAACTATTTAGTAACTCGTGTGATTCATCTATTTAGTTTTAAATTAATTTACATATTGAAATATTAGTTGATAATTGCTTTGTTAAGTTAAAAAATGCATTTCGCTCGAGTAATTCAGACAGATTTTTACAATAGTTATAGTTATAGTTATAGTTTTTTATAATCATTTATACGTCTTTTGCTCAGAATAGTTACACAGCACTGATAACAATATTTGTGGCACTTGTTCAATTTAGTATTTTACAATATTTTTTTGTATAGATTCTTTTTTATCAATTGTTTGTGAATGTGTGGACATTGTAGGCTTTGTAGAGTCCCAGCTGCTTGTTAACTTTTTATTTGATTCTACATTTTTTGTGTAGTAAGCAACGACTTCTAGTCGGGCCTACGCTGTTCCCCCATACTTAAGTAGAAATGCTGTATCCATGATAATTGTAATACCAAATGATTTGAAAAGAGTAACCATGGAGTTTCTTGCCGGTTCTTCTCCATAGAAAACGACCAACCCGAACCGTGCACCTTTTTGTCGACGTTTTATAAGTGCCCATCTAGGCCTATGTGAAATAAAATATTTAGATTTTGATTTTGAATTCCATCACACACCGAGGCAACACATCGACCGCATCGCAACTGATGACGTATTCTTTGGCAAATCACGTGACCCAGCTGTCACGGGTATTCTCACAGGTAAAGTATATTATTATACCATGGGTTTTTAGTAAATAATTGTTATTAGATAGTGTTTCTTGTTTTAGTTATATGGATAAAACGTAATATAAATATAACGCCTGTTATCCCTCGAAGGGTAAGGCAGAAGTGTACCTAATAGTAGGGAGCAAGCCTAATCATCTATCAGGGTTGCTACTAAGGAATTCCTGATGGAAAAACCCAATAACACTTTGCCCTTAGCAACTTTGTTTAAAAGAAAAAGCTTTAGTTGTCAGTGTTAAAAAAATTAAAAAAAAAAAAACGCAGTATAAACGGTACGTTTCAGATCTATTCTTTTCAGCTGAAATTCATGACTTTGGAAATTATTTGAGCTATACACTTAAGTTCTAAAGAACATAGCACGGATATTGACTAAATCTCACAGAAATGCTAAGATACTTTACATTACTATATATCGTCGTGGATAGTGCAAATCGCGGAACTAGCATTGGATAATTCCGCGTATCTGAGAAATGTAGCCAATTTCAATTACGCGTTGTCGCAGCGACTAAATTAATTACCTTAATAGATTTCTACTGTTAACAATACATAGAACACATGAACTGTTACTATTTATTCATGTAAAAACGAGGTCAAAAATCGTTGAAAAAAAAAAAAAGTAAAACTTATAACCTTCCCCTGTAAACCTACACGTAGTGCAGATACGCACTTTACGTACGGTAGACTCGCGGATTTGCACTATCCCCGAAGACATGCCCGTTTTCAGTAACACTAAGCGATACCTAAATAGTACTGCATCATTGGAATTTAACTCTCGGTGCTAAACTATAACGTTGGAAATACAATAGAGCGATTTTATTTAGGCATTATTTAAGTATGGCCTAATGTTAGTGAAAATGGGGATAAATAATGGCAATGGAAATGTGAAGATACTATACATTACTTTATAGTCACTTATAAAATTATTTGC
This sequence comes from Noctua janthe, assembly GCA_910589295.1. Lineage (NCBI taxonomy): Eukaryota > Metazoa > Arthropoda > Insecta > Lepidoptera > Noctuidae > Noctua > Noctua janthe. The sequence goes on from OU342578.1 coordinate 10,150,963, forward strand.
TAATTAACTTTTTATGTTTTGTTCGTACTATAGTTCAATTGTCAACACACTTGTATTTTCAGACTCTAATAAAAACATTTTAAGTATTTCTTTTAGATACCGATATGTACATAGCATTTTGTTAATAACTAAATCTACGCTTAATTTTCTCAATTAGATAGAGAATAATCTAGTTAAGCTTTTAGTTTGCCACAGCTAAAACATTTTTAGATATTAAGAATCGTGACCTGCAACTAAAAACTCGTTGAAAAATGTTGGGACGAGATGTCTACGAAGGAGTCGTAGTTAGAGGACTTGAATGTTGGGAACTAACCATGATGATCGGAACGTAAACTATGTATGTATCTTTATGTGCTTTTTCTATCTGTATATAAAGGGCATATGACTCAAAGCAGATCTAACTTGGTTAAGTAAGTTGTAAACAGGATGGAAGGGACACCGTGCGACGCTAAAACGGTTACCAACATATACATTTTTTGTTGGTTATTATGAAAAAAAAAAAGAGCTAAAAGCAAATGTACGGAACAGCAAATTTTTTTTTATATTACCGACGAAAAATTTCTTTGTTCAGAATGTGATGGTGTTGATGATTCCATCTAGCCGATTTCAGCCACAGCGACTGCATTCGATGGCTTTCAAGGGAGGTTGTCGGGAGCTTTGGTGTGCTGCTCTGTCATGTGCTCTCAAGTGGCTAGCATACCCAACTTTGGCCGAAAAACTCCGAGCACAAAGCGGATATGTCAGAACACCATTGACGAAATTGTAGGGTATCGCTGCAGGTGGCCTAGCTTTAAGGTTATCGCGCTTTAAATCTAGCTACGACCTTCTTCCTTCTCCAAAGGCATTAACCTGCCGATGCACAAGACGTCTCCACTCGGGCCGAATGATGTACTGAATACATGGTAAATGTTTTAGCGTCGGTATCCTACCCTGTATATAACAATAACGAGCGATAAATGCACTACAGTACGAACCCAAACATTTAAAACTATCAGACCAAACTATTAACCAACCACAATACAATATTTTACCTAGAACTCTGTCTAATTGAGTCATCATCTGCAAAACTAGCTCGATTCCTCCTCTCACACCGTTTCTGATGCTGTCTTATAAAGGCACTAAGCCTATTCAGTAGGAACTGTTTATCGTGGCCTTCTAGCACCAGCTGGTTCTTCAAAACTGTCACCATATGTCTATTAGCTGCGGCAACTGCCCAGTAATAATACAAAAAGAAAAGTAAGACAGCAAATGCTGGAACAGCGAATGTAGAAGTTCCCATCCTGAATATAAACTCTCTTATAAGATAAGGGAATCCGTCAAAGGTCTCAACGACGAAGTCCCATACATTTTTTTTACCTCTGTATGGGCCACAGTTGAATGAAGGGAATATTTCGGCGACGGAGTAAGCTACAGGAGCTATTGAAGCTATGAAGCCTAGTAGCAACACTGACATGAATAAGGACTTTGATTTTGAAGCCTTATACACAACTGGTGACGGCGTGCAATTCGTCAGACATGTGAATTTTTTTACGTAAAAAATTAGGAAATAAAATATAGTACCTATGATGGGGAGGAACGGACAGAAGAATGAGCCCATCCAAATAATAGTTTGCGTGTAAACTATATCCAAAACGTGCTTCGGTAAATAAAAGTCTTGTTCCCCGATAATTTTGAAACATCGACCATTTGTATGCCTCGCTAAAAACGCTCTGGGCAAGTTTATGAAAAAAGTAGTCACAAATTGTACAGCAAAATCAGTTAGAATTAACTTATACAGTTGTTGACCTACATAGGTCTCCCAGCAATCTAGTTTTGATAACGTATCGTCGGTAGCATTATCAATGGAGCAGATGGAACCATTGTCCCTTACATATGTATACATTTGACTTAGCAAAACGGCTAAAGAAGACAGTCTTAGCAGCACAGTCCTGAGCAAACTGATGATTAGAACATGCGCAGGAGTGTAACTCTCGAAAGGTATTAAATAACTAAATATCTCTGGAACTATTACGTTTAAAACTACTATACATATGAAGGGAAGGAATTCTAGTAATGTGTTTTCTAGCTGTCCGAAAAACATTTCACCCTTATACAGCCTTAGGGTGAATTTTTCTGGTTGTGTTATATTAATATTTGAGTTTTCAAAGTTATTTGTGTCATAATTCTCTTCAACAATTGGACTCAATTTATCTGTTGAATAATTAAACGTGAAATATATGAGTACGCCTGAAGCTATGAGAATGATGAACACTATAACATTAATTAATAATCTTTTGAAATAAATTATGATTTGAGACTCCCTGGTCCTTAATTGTCTTTCTTCATTATATTTTTCTTCTTCCAAATATCCTTTTATTTCGTTATACAACGCTTTATGTTTAATCTTAGCTGATTTGTCATTGTGGATGCAGAAATCCCAGCCTCCGAAGACTAAATTACAATATTTGTAAAACTGTCCCTCATTTTCGACCAGCCTCTCTTTAAAACCTTTGGCGGCAGTTTTCACTATGGCTATTAAAGACAAAAGAACCCAAGAAATAGCCACAAGAATATACGCCATAGGCATATTGTAGTAAAGCTTACTTTGGAACAAATTTTTGATGTAATACTCGTATATTTCATTTGAATACACTCCATAGAAGAGTATCGTTCGTTCCATCCATCCTGTGCCTTGAATAACGTCTAAAAACACATTGGAATCTGACATATTTTTAGTGAAATAAAAATTTGAGCAGCAATCAGTAGATGGTATGAGAGATGTGGTATTTAGGTCAGAATCGTCGCATTTAGATTCAGGTCTGTTTAGCAAAGTTGTTGGTAATATCATGAATAGTATAATCAGCATTGATATGGCAATGTTTAAGAATAGCAGCCATCTTAGAAACAAGAAGTATGAGACGACCCCGGTACCGAACTTGCCTTCAATCTCTCTCATTGGGGACTGCCAGAGTTCTAGCTTGCCGACTATTTCGGAGAATCGTATTCGGAAGCGATGCCAGACCTTGCGTTGTCGCCATTGGAGCTGCTCGAAGCCTTGAAGGCGGAGTTTTGTGGCGTTCTGTGGAGGAAGTAATGGTTTTTGGGTTCAGGAACTTTTAACACAACATAATTATTGAATATGAACGTGGACGAGGCAAAAGGAGTATGCAAGGATCGTAGCAGGAGGCGTTTTGTGGTTTCTACCCGATAGGAAAAAGACGTCTTATGTTTTTATGTGTGTATAATCTTTATTTATTTTCAAGCATCTTTGGCCCCTAGATATACAGGGTGTAAGGGACAGCCCTCCACAAACTGATGGGGTATATTCAGTGTATCATACTAAGTTGACTGGTACAAGAAATTATTTCAGGAATGTTATGGGAATCCAATAAATTTGATTTGTTTTATTTCCTCATACGCAATGTATCGTTACCGTGGCAAAACGCACGTAGTGAACGGCAAGCGCGACGACGAGTTCGATGTACTCTGAAGCTAGGCAGGAAGCGAACAGGTGATTTCACGCGTCGTTCGTTAGAATAATTCAACATCCATTGATGGATTTTTGTTTTTGCCGTATTACTTACATAAATGGAGTGCTGCGTACAGGGAATGTAATTTTACATTGAAATAAGAGAAAAGTAACTGAAAAAAAATCCGGAGAACAATTCCGGTGGAATATGATTCAAAATAATGAGTTGAATGCACCCTGTCAGTTTGTGGAGGGCTGTCCCTTACACCCTGTATACCCTGGCTCATAAAGTTTTACATATTAATTGAAATCAGACCTGAGACTCCGTTACGAATATTTCGTCATTCTTTATAGTTTAGAATTTAGCCATCCAGGCTTACCTAGAGATTTTTTCCTGTTTGAGTATGTTTTAAGTAGAGGAGGAGCTCGTGGCTAAATAATAACAGCCGCTCGGGGTCGATTTTTAGGTTAAGCTGTGCTTGCCTAGGTTGGTCTGTGGATGGGTGACCGCCCATTACATACCGAGTTTCCTCCGTGCCTCGGAAAGCACGTTAAGCTGTTGGTCCCGGCTGTCATTTGTAAATCTTTGACAGTCGTGAGGCAGTCAGTGGCCCAAAAAACCTGACAACCAGTCTTACCAAGGGTTATCGTATTACCCAGTACTAACTGGGTTGTGGAGCTCAGATAGGCAGTCGCTCCATGTAAAATTCTGGTATTCAGCTGACTCCGGTTAGACTGGAAGCCGACCCCAATATAGTTAGGAAAAGGCTAGGCAGATGATGATGAGTATATTTTAAGTTTACCTGTAATCTAGCCTTCAGTTCTCGTTTCTGGTTCATGGGCACCGGCATGGCCTTGATCTGCATGATCTCCTCCCATGTTCGCTCTTCATTTGATAGGTTCTCTGAAATTATACAAACAAGTCAAATGATTAGTAGCTTTCTGGAAGTTGACTGTACAGGGCGTGCCAGACGTAAAAAGTAAACAGGATGTGAACAGATCCTTCACATAGCCGTCAACCAAGCATTCCGTACATCTAACTAAGTAACTTTACGCAAAAATTATTGCTGGGAATCGACTTTTTTTTTTGGGTGAATAATCACGTTTGACGGTAGGACTCGATGGAAAGTACTCAAAGCATTGTGCTGATCGATGGATTGAATAGTACGGGGGTCGTGGAGGTGTGTAAAATCTTACATTAAAAACATGTATTTAAAAAAAAAAACTTGTGAAAAAGTTGGAACTTTGTCCTCCAATATCTCCGTAACTAGAAGGTTCCCAGGTATGGTCTAGAACAAAAAAAATATCGCATTGACGGGGAGAACGACGGCCTTTCAGCTTCGTTAAGGGTCTATTTACACCCTTTATTGCCAGGGACCATCTCAAAAGACAGCCCAACTTAAATGGGACTGGGCAGGATATGTCTGCCGCATACCGGACAAACTGTGGGCCAAAATTGCAGGAAACTGGTGCCCTGACATAGTGAGGCGAGGTCGCGGCAGGCCACGAAGGAGATGGCGAGACGAACTGGACAGGTTCCGTCAGAACTGGAAGAAGGACGCGCGGGTTTGCGAGAAATGGAAAGAGTGGAGGGAGGTCTTTGCCCAGGAGTGGGACAGAGAGGCTAGGAAAATAAGGGGACACAGAAAACAGGCAAGAAAGAGAAATCGATCGCCGAGTCGAGAACGCTTGGAAAAGCTACGGGTCCATGAAGACGCTAATGAAGGGTGATCTTCCGATCTCCCTGAAGCGCAAACTCATCGACATGTGTATTCTGCCCGTCCTAACCTACGGTGCTCAGACCTGGTCACTCACCGAGACCCAGAAGTTCCGCCTTGGAGTTTGCCAAAGGGCAATGGAACGCAGCATTCTGGGTGTCAAAAGACAAGACAGGGTTCGTAACACCACGCTGCGTTCCAAAACGGGAATAATGGACGTTGGCAAGAAGGCTGCTAGGCTAAAATGGGATTGGGTGGGTCACGTCAGCCGTATGGACGATGACCGCTGGGCGAAAGTCTCCACACGATGGTTGCCGGAAGATGGACAGCGCCGCCGAGGCCGGCCCAGAAAGAGGTGGCGAGATGATCTGGACGCGTGCCGCGAAGGCTGGTTCGAGGAGGCGCGGGAAAAGAGCACATGGAAGGAATTGGGGGAGGCCTTTGCCCAGCAGTGGGACAGTACAGGCTAACAAAAAAAAAAAAAAATTGTGTTATTAATAATAAATTATTGTTGCAAGTGATTGTATAATAGTGTTATGAATTTATGATACAGTTAAAGTTTGAGATTTGAATTCATTTATTTGCTAATATGGGTAATTATATAAAGTGTTTTATTTTTTTTATAAGATTTTGAATTTGAAGGTTAGTGTTTTATTCTTGTAAAACCACTCACCGTACTTTGTTCTTGGTGGGAAATGAACTTTCAAGTGCGTACTTGCGATACGAACAAATTTTCTGTGCCTTATATTTCTCTCCATTTGTGAAACCACATCAAAATCGTTTCGGTAGTTTATATAGTCACAAAAACGTGAGAAAAAGATGAACTTAATGTCTCTATCACAGTTTTAGTCATTATCCTTGGAGACAGCAATCCAGTCTAACCGGATGCAGCTGATCAGGATCAACAGTATTTTACATGGAGCGACTACCTATCTGACGCCCACAACAAAGTAGCTGGCGACTGGGTACTTCGATACTCCTTGGCAAGACTATCCGAACGTTTAAAATGTTGATATTTTATGATCCAAGAACCACTTCGACACAGATTTAACCGCAAATGCACGCACAGGACGCACTTTTAATTTCAAAAGAAACACAATTAGACACGTTGTCGGTATAACAGTAAAAATTCAACTGATAATGATGATAGGATAAAACCCTGACCCGTTGTTCAAACGCGTTAATTGGGTAAGTTCATTCCCATGAGTTTTCGTAACTGTGCCGGTAATTGGGTAGTCACAATTGTGGTGTTTGCGTGTGTCAGATGTAGGAAAATCTAGTTGGTTAAAGTTTGATAGTGGCAATATTTTTTCATTTAATTTTGAACCTTATGTTTAGCAGATAGATAAAACATTGGGTGTAATCTCTTGACAGTAATTTTACATCTGACAGTCCAGTGACCTTGTGACCAGAATAATGAAAATTGTGATTTTAAAAGTGATGTAAAACCTATATTTTATATTTTTAAAGATAAAGAATGTTCGAATTTTGTGAGTTTGTATGTATGCCGAGCTCGTGCCGGTCGCATCGGTCTTTAGCTTAAGCCGTGCTTGGATAGGTTGGTCTGTGGGTGGGTGACCAACCATTACATACCGAGTTTTCCCCGTGCCTGGGAAAGCACGTTAAGCCGTTGGTGCCGGGTGTCATTTGTAAATCTTTGACAGTCGTTAGGTATTCAGTGGCCCGAAACTCTGACAACCAGTCTTACCAAGGGGTATCGCTTTACCGAGTACGGTGGTCAGATAGGCAATCGCTCCATGTAAAATACTCGTATTCAGATGCATCTGATTAGACTGGAAGCCGTCCCAACATAGCAGAACGTACAATACGTAAGCGTACACGTCACAACGCATGCGTCTAAATACATAGCAAGAAAATTCGTCTGACGCAAGTAAAATCACATTAACTACATAACAATTCTATTATTATGTTTTTGTTGGTAATAATAGGTACAATTTAAAGGCATTCTTAGCCAACTCTATCCTCATATCAATAAATGGATTTTGGTATAATATGTGTATGAGATTTGTAGTCTTTACAGGCGAAGCCTGTGATGTTTTCTGACCTGGAAGACCTGGTTTAAGACATAGGTCTCCGTGCGATATTTTCTGGCCTCCGCCCGCTGAGACTGAAGCTAAGGCCAAAAGCAAGCATCATCATCTGCTGGGATCGGTTTCCAGTTTAATCGGGTGAAGCTAAATCAGTATTTTACATGGAGCGACTGCCTATCTGACCTCCACAACCCAGTTAGCACTGGGAAATATGATACCCCTTTGTTAGACTGATTGTTAGACTTTCGGGCCTCTGAATACTAACGACTGTCAAAGATCTACGCATGACAGCCGGGACCAACCTAGGCACATCGCAGCCGACTAGGTGCCCTGCCGATCATGTGCTCGGCGTTATGCTTTCGTATTGATGTAGGTACATTCGTAGATACCCGTTTGCTAGGTCCCGGACGCTGCTTATCATTGCCATACTTTTGAAGTAAGGTTCGGGCAATGCTCGGAGGAAACTAACGGTACCTAATGTATGGTCATCCATCCACAGCCCGACCATGGCAAAAGCTGTTTAACCTTCAAAATCTACCTAAGGGGCTGTTATTATTTAGCTACGAGCTCATAAATAAAAATCTATACATATGATAAAATTGTTACAGGCCGATGTCTGTACATTGAAGATATTGAAAAAAATAAAATAAATAGAAGACCTTTATTAGAGCAACAGAAGCGAAAACAACAGTTTTTAGATTTTTTGTCTGTCTGTCTGTCTTTCTGTCTGTATGTTTGTACGCGCATCACGCAAAAACTACTGCATGGATTTGAACGCAGTTTTCACAGCTCTACTGCTAGATGCTTAACTTAAAATATAGGCTACATTAGATATAGTTTTGGACCCGATAGGTGGCGCTGTTAAATAATACAAATTATAATGAAACTGTAACTCACCCGACAAATCTGGCAACATAGATAAATGTATGTCCCTGCTCTGCGTCGTCCGTGCGTACGTCGACTGGCGCCGTTCATTCTGTGAGCGAGCGCGCTTTACTGTTGTCGCTGTGGAGAAATGATTCATTATTAGTTTATAGTCCTACTAATCTAATAAAGTGGAAAGATTTGTATGTTTCTAACGAATAAACTCAAAAACTACTGGACCGATTTCAAAATTTTTTTCACCTTTAGAATGCTACATTATCCCTGAGTAACATAGGTAATATATTTTACTTGAAAAAAACAGCGGGGGGCGGGGGGGGGGGGGAATTAGGGGAAAATAAATGTCCACCCGTGCGAAGCCGGGACGGGCCGATAGTATGTGAGGATCTATGGATGTCTAGATGTTTGTTACTCTTTCAAGCAAAAACTACGGACCGGGTTGTAGTGTTATCTATTTAATGGATATAGAAACACTGTCTCACAGCCACAAGTAGTCAGGTAGCTGTCACTAATGACAACTGTGAGTCATCACGAATGGCGGGAAGTTGGAAGGTGAAGCGTACCCTGGACTGGGGGCTTGGTGGTGTGGTGAGCCTGTGATATAGTTAGTAAATTGTGTTATCAACTTAATAGGCAGTTACAAGAGGATATTACACGGATGAAATTTGGCACACAGATAGTTCATAACCTGGATTAACACATAGGGTACTTTTTATCCCGGTTGTACGATCCCTTGAAATAATTACCGAACTCCAAGCGGGCAGACAGAGGTGTAACTAACAGTACACCCACATTTCGGCACTTATGTTTAAATCCAATGTAATAAGGCCGAGCCTATTGCCATCGACCGGGCACAAATTCAGACTTCGTGGCTGTTATTGAGAAATTCCTGATGAAAATCTCAATAACATTTTGCCCGAACTGGAACTCGACCTCAGGACCTCATGCTTCTGATTTTAGTACTTAAATTATGTAGCTGGTACGTCGTTTCAGAGCAGTTGTGACAAAAGAAACCGGGCTGTGGTTTTCTTAGAGTAATGTCGTTTTCCGAATACAATTGAATGTCATTGTTTTCCGACATAAACGCGAGTGACACCGTAGGCAGTAACTATAGTCTGACCACTTTAAGTGTGCAGTGCAAGGCAGCGCTGCGTGTCAAGAAAATTTACATCGATATGTCAAAGTTGGTCTTCTTCTTAGCGAGGAGCTCGTGGCTAAGTAATAACAGCCGCTCGGATCGATATTTAGGTTAAGCCGCGCTTGCCTAGGTTGGTCTGTGGATGGGTGACCACCCATTACATACCGAGTTTCCTCCGTGCCTCGGAAAGCACGTTAAGCCGTTGGTCCCGGGTGTCATTTGTAGATCTTTGACAGTCGTTATAGGTAGTCAGTGGCCAAAAAAGTCTGACAACCAGTCTTACCAAGGGGTATCGTATTACCCAGTACTAACTGGGTTGTGGAGGTCAGATAGGCAGTCGCTCTATGTAAAATACTGGTATTCAGCTGCATCCGGTTAGACTGGAAGCCGACCCCAACATAGTTGGGAAAAGGCTAGGCAGATGATGATGGTCTTCTTCTTAGCGTGTCGATGGCAAAAAGTTCAAATGTTATGTTTAGCCTAAAACAGCCACGCGAACCCCACTCACTGATGCAATAAGCAGATCATCAAGTGCGCAGGTGATAGGGCATGCGGTGTAAGATGAAAGGTGGGTCATTGTCTGTGAGGAGACGCCGTATACGCACTTGAGGTCTGAGCCGTCAATGAACCCCCATCTGCAGAGATTGTCTTTGGTCCGGCCGACTTGGGTTCGAAGTCTGTTTTGGTCCGGCCGACTTGGGTTCGAAGTCTGTTTTGGTCTGGCCGACTTGGGTTCGAAGTCTGTTTTGGTCCGGCCGACTTGGGTTCGAAGTCTGTTTTGGTCCGGCCGACTTGGTACATTTTTATTTTAGTTCTGTGTTTTCCTGCCTGCATTAATAACTTGGTTGAGGTGTAGTTAAGTATAAATAAATTGTATAGGAAAATATATGTATTTATTGTTGCGTTCCTGTAAGGGAGTTTGCCATTTAGTTTTCCCCAAATGTCTAGGAGGATGTGGTCAATGGATAGATAGCCTACCAATTTCGTCAGGTACTAGGTACATACAGGGTGTAAACAACCACGCATTCTGTACATCAAACTAAGTAACTCTACGCAAAAATTATTACTGGGAAACGACTTTTTTTTTGGGGTGAAAAATAACGTTTTACGGTAGGACTTAATGTAACGCACTGAAAAAAGTGTGCTGATGGATGCATTTAATAGTGCTGGGGTCGTGGAGGTGTTTAAAGTACAAATCTTAACTTAAAACCATGTTTTAAAAAAAATACTGTGTAAAAGTTGGAAGTTTGACCCCCAATATCTCCGTAACTAGAAGGTTTCAAGGTATGGTCTAGAACAAAAAAATGATCGCAATGACGCGACAGGAAGAACAAGTGGCTTTCGGCTTCGGGTCTTGTTACACCCTTTATGTAACTGACGCAGTAAGGACGATTTAAAGCCGATCTCCTCAATATTGATGTCAGTAGACCAAAATATATAACAAAATATCCCTGTGATTACCTCTATAAAAAGGGATTATACCATTGGCAGATCATCATCATCATCATCATCATTTCAGCCGAAGGCGTCCACTGCTGGACATAGGCCTCCCCCAAGTGTCGCCACATTGACCGGTCCCGTGCGTCTCGCATCCAGCGGATCCCCGCAACCTTTACCAGGTCATCGGTCCACCTAGTGGGAGGCCTTCCAACGCAACGTCTTCCAGTTCGCGGTCGCCATTGGCAGATAAGGAGAATAATTAGAAAACAAAGTTTTCCTTATCGCCTATTATCAGGTATATTCGAATTATGATATTTTGTATTGATCTATTTCGGATTTAGGTTATCACAGGAAAAAAATCCGGATGTTTCGGAAATATGTAACTATATTAGTTGGATTGTCTTTGTTTTATTTTCGATCACCATAATATGCCTAGCCATTTCCCAATTTTTTTGATGCAGCTGGATACCAGTATTTTACATAGAGCGATTGCCTATCTGACCTCCTGGGTAATACGATACCCCTTGGTAACGGTTGTCAGACTTTCAGGCCACTGACTACCTGTAAAGTCTGTCAAAGATCTAATTGACAGCCGGGACCAACGGCTTAATGTGCTTCACGAGGCACGGAGGAAACTCGGTGTATGATGTAATGATGGTCGCCCATCCACGGACTGATCTTGGCAAGCGCGGCTTAACCTTGAAGATCGATCCGTGTGGCTGTTATTATTTAGCCACGGGCTATTATTGATCACAATCGGTCTAAGGGAAGGAACATAAATTTAACTAAGACACTGATGAATCTGATGGTAGCAGTAGCTGTGGTTGTTTGACTGAGGTTATAGAATAGAATTCTCTTTAATCGACTATCAATTAAACTGTTAGTAAAACTTACGACTATGTTAGTAAACACTGATAAAAAAAAAAAAACAGCCATCAAAAATATTAGCTACTAGCTCCCGTTCCCCGAGACCTTCGTCAGTTTGAAATTATTATACAAATATTACTTTCCAATTTAAATCAATTTTGTTAACAAATACTTGCGTTTTAATTAAGTTGGACACACGGAAACTTAACCTTTTTCTAAAATAAAAGCCTATGTTAGACCTTATAACATCAGCTGTCTGCCAATAAAAGTCTCGTCAAAATTGGGCCAGCCGTTTCGGAGATTAGCCCGGAACAAACAGACAGACAGACAAAAATTGAATTTATTGATAGATATCGCCAAGCGGTTGGTGGACTCTTCACGTGACCAGAGGGCTGGCTTTTTTTGGCCAAATTTGCAACATTGCCATCCAACGCGGCAATGTTGCCAGCTTTCTGGGCTTTCCAATTGACAACGATGTGGACGAATTTTTTGACGCTCCGTAATTCTTTTCACATTTTGATACTTGTACAAATTATTAACATAACAACTACTATTACTTATTAATTATATTTACATTATATACAGACTACAAATAGAACTAAACTAATGATAAAAATAAGACTAAAAGTAAGAAAATATAAACATCTAAACAACGACGACAATAGGACACTTAGGCGTCAAAGTACTCCTCCGCATCGCTGTCATCTGGAAACGTCCCCAGAAGACTGGCAGCATTGCCACGCTGAATAGCAATGCTAATTCTTTGGCCAAAGAAAGAGCCAGCCCTCTGGTCACGCGAAGTGTCGACCAGTCGGCGAGAGATTTCCTTAAAAAGGAGACGCGCACTCGGGCACATATTATTTTTATTTTAGATCTATTTGTAGTTAGTAAATAATGTACCTACTGGCGAAATGTGGATGACACTATTAACTTATTCGACTGGCTAATATTTGATTGTTTATGACAAAAAGGGCGCACTGGCCCAGTGTCATCTACCGATTTTAATGTATAAGCATAGCATAGCATAAGCATAATCAGCCTATTAATGTTCCCACTGCTGGGACGCAGGCCTCCTCTCTATGAGAGGGAATGGGCTATAATCCACCACGCGGGCCCAGTGCGGGTTGGTAGATGTCACATGTCTTCGGATTTTTGGTTCTAGGACATGCCGGTTTCCTCACGATGTTTTTTTATAAGTATTAGTATCATTATAAGTGCCTATATAAATTTTCGATAGCAAGAAGTTATTATATACCCTATCACAATGTTTTCTTATTTAACCCAAAGGTTGACTGGTAGAGAATGCCTTGTGGCATTAAGTCCGCCTATGTACCACTACTGTATATGAAGTTTAAATAAATAAATAATGTTTTTCTTTTAATGTATAGTTTCATAAAAATGATTAGGTAATCACAGCAAATTAACAGGTTTTGTAATGATTACAATTCATAAGACCTTGAAAAAAGCCCGGAATTAGTTACGATACTATAACGCTAGTCATAGAAAAAGCGGTTATGGAAATGTAAGAGCTATATAAAATTGTTTAATTTGGTCGACAACCAAATCTAATGTGTAGATGTTTGATAACTTTATTTTATACTCATTTCGTTAAGAGCGAACTGGCCTGAAGCTAGGATATAAAGTAATGGACAATTTAATGTTGACCAGCAGCTTGGCCCAGACATTACTTTAGTCACAAATGCATAGGGTGTGGACTGGACTTATGATGTCTTGAGCAATTTATGCAACATTATTATGATACGGTTAAGAATTATTCTACTTAAAATGATGCATTTTTACAGAATTTTCCGCATCTTACTTTAGAAATTAGAGGGGAGAGCACAATTTTTACGGCTTTAGAAGCTCATATCTCATCAACCATTGACTTGAAAATTAAATAGTTTTGAGGAACCTCGATATCGTTTTGTGTTAGTGAGTTTAAATGTTTGTAAACGCACTCACGATACAGGAGAAATTCAAAGTAGGGCAACTTTTTTTCTAAAAAAAAATATAAATAATTTAGGGCTATCGATAGACGTCCCACACAGTTACGTAATTTTTTTAAACCTCCTATTACATGTATGGAAGGCCAACCCTATTTTATTTTAATTTCACCTAATTTTTGTGTCATAGAAGACACAGTGTCGGTGTAAAATGGCTGTGACATAAGGACGGACAGACAGACACATGGACAGGACGAATCTAAAGGGTTCCGTTTTTACAATTTGGTAGCGGTACCCTAAAAATTTTCTGAAAAGCTTAATTATGTCAATCATCTTGGAATTCATTACATTAGCGAAATATGGAACGCATTGAATGCGGTTGACATATGTCTAAGCCCTTTAGTTAAAAGAAAAAACCCTTATACATTGTCGCTTTTCCATTGTTTTCGAGAACAGACTGATTAGTCTTCATATCAATCAAAATAAAAACAAAATCGTGTCATTAAAAACGGAACTATCGAAATTATCAAGAAATCACATTACACTGGATTTTTAAATCCTTTATTATACGGACTAAGTAATCATAAAAGATATTAACAGCCGATTATCGGAAGCAAAGACCCAATTCTGATTACAATATATGATAAGATAAGAATAAGACCGTCCAAAATTACAGGAAACAAGGAAATGACGTCATTTGTTTGGTTTGCCCGGCCGCCACCTTCTGACTGTATAGATCCGGGATAGTTCAACACTGACGAAAAATTCAATTCTTGGTGTTGAACTATTAATTTAGATCTAGTTTTTGAGCTGTATTTAAATTTACTAGCATCATCATCTGAATAGCCTTTTCCCAACATGTTGGGGTCGGCTTCCAGTCTTACCTGATGTAGCTGAATACCAATATTTTACATGAAGCGACTGCCTATCTGATCTCTACAACCCAGTTAGTACTGGGTAATACGGTACCGGTTGGTAAGACTGGTTGTCAGACTTTACAAATGACAGCCGGGACCAACGCGCTTTCTGAGGCACGGAGGAAACTCGGTATGTAATGGGTCACCCACTCGCAGACCAACCAAGGCAAGCGCGGCTTAACTGGCTGTTATTCTTTAGCCACGAGCTCCTCCATATGTAAATTCACTAGCATTACAGGATAAAATATTTCGCCTAATGCACTTCGGACTACTTAGTCAGGCCACGTGCTGATTAGTTCCGAAAACAATTCCCGGATCTCAGTAAACGGCAACTTCACTAGGTCGAAATCGTTGCAAGACCGATTGTTGACAAACAAGTTAGTAAAGTTGACGGCACGGTTGGCGCAGTGGTTGAGCAATTGTTGCTGTGTTGCGTGTCGCGGGTTGGATCCCCGCACGGAACAAATATTTGTATGGCCTACAGGTAGTTGTTCCGGGTCTGGATGTTTGTGTATGTGAGTTTAAATGTTTGTAAACGCACCCACGATACAGGAGACATTCCTAGTGTGGGCAACATTAAAAAACAAATGTGAGGTTCAACCGTAGGATGGTAAAATAATTACGAGGTGGACTATACATACATGGGGATGGTCGGTTATACATGTATGTCGAATTCAGTTTTAGAAAAAAACTTACTAACAGGGTAGGAGCCACAGAGCAAAGTCGACCTTTATCCTGTAATTGATATGCGAACGGCCTTATTGATTAACATTTTTCATTGCTAGCTAATCAACCTAAAAACTCAAAATATTTGGCCAGGGGCAATACATGATCAAATGAAATTAGCATGTATTGCTATATTTTGAATTTTTGGGACCGATCGTGGGCAATGTAAAATTTATAATAAGAGTCCAGGTTGATTGTTAGCAATATAAAATAACAAGATTTCGGGTTGACTGTTAGCAACGTAAAATAACCAGATTCCAACCCACCTATCAACCTGCAAGAGCCTGGTGGATTGCGTCCCACTCCCTCTCATAGAGAGCACACCTGCGTGGCTGTGTCCCAGCAGTGGGAAAATTATAGTCTGCTTTTAAAAAAATATTAACTTACTATTCCTCGCCTGCTTCGAAGGCAGTAACGTAGCCAGCTTAGCAGCATCAGCTCGCTGCAGGTTATCGAACAGCTCCTGCTCCCCTCCAGGGTACAACTCTTGATAGAACTCTCCCCCGGCTTCCTCCCATCCTTCCTGCTTCTTGGAGCGAGCCTTGTTCTTTGAGTTACCGCCTGACATATTTTCAGATCATCTGGAATTGTAAACATTTAATATTACTGTTTTGTTGCTCTAGTATCTAGTGCACAATTACATACATATGTAGTAACAACTTTGATTCCCAGGTCGAGTAATTTTTTCCATTTGGAAATCAGCAATATCTGGATTTGGTGGCAGCGGTGGCCCAGTGGTGGAGACCCCGACTTACGAGCAGTAAGTCGTGGGTTCGAACCCAGCCAGGCGCTTTACTTTGTGTAAGTTATTTCATCACCACTGCTCTCAAAACGGTGAAGGAAAACATCGTGAGGAAACCGGCATGTCCTAGAACCAAAAATTCGAAGACATGTGACATCTACCAACCCGCACTGGGCCCGCGTGGTGGGTTATAGTCCATTCCCTCTCATAGAGAGGAGGCCTGCGTCCCAGCAGTGGGAACATTAATAGGCTGATTATGCTTATGCTATGGTGGCAATAAACTGGCTCCCTCTACTCTTATGTCGTTGGGTATAAAAGTAGAGGAAGAATAAAGAAACAATGGATTGACTGTGTTAACGATGATTAGGCAAAAAAGGTGCCTGATAAGATGACGAGTAGAATTGGGATAAGGGCAAGAGAATGATGGTGAAGCTTGCTCCCATTACATGGATTACGTGGGGGCACTAGAATGTCATAACTAATAAAAATAACGATTTGCTGAATAATTATGGTATCTACTCCGTTGAATTATTATAATACCTATTTTTAGTACACAATGTTATTGACATTTACAGGTAGATACAGTTTAAATTAATTTTAGTTAAGAATTGTATACAGTATTTAGGTAGTATTAAACCTAAATAAACCAGGAAAATTATCATTGTATGTGGTGTTTATGGAAGCATGGTTATTGACTACAAAAACCAGCCAGTAGCACAAAACTGTTTTTGTTTTTAACTCTTTTGCTAAATGAAATTAAAAAAAAAACACATTATGAAAGAAAATATGTCCACGGCAGCGTGCAGCAAGATATTTGGCAATAAATTCATACGAGTCAAGTTTATAAAAAACAATAATAAGTATACTTATACTGTCACTTTTAGGATATCTTCCGTGATTATAAATTATTCTGAGCTCATGATATTACACACACACACACGCAAAATACAAGTTAACAGTGACAGTATAAGTTTAGTTATAAACAGTAAAAGCTTAAAACAGTGAATAACAAGTACTTAATTAAAAGAACTAAACAATTGTATACATTTGTATATATGCTTTTAGACATTTCCTAGTAAAAATGACTTGTTACATTTGTTTAATTATGCTCACCTTATGAATGACTGTGGTTAAGCAAGTGACTCACAAGTAATTCACTACTGCGAGAAATAATCCGGAATTTCCTTGTTATTTTAAGATAAGACTAGTGATTCAATTTCGTCAGTGTAGTTGTTATGTTTGACCAAATATAATATAAATATAAAATATAAATGTTCAATAATAACAAAAAATGTTGCCAAAATATCTAATATATGGGAATGAAACTTCAGAATCGGACATGACGAGAGCAGCGAGAGGTTTCTTGAAAAAAAAATTTGTGTTGATTTGAATCCTTGGAAATCATGTAACATTCGAAAATGGACCTCTCATTAGTCAAAGTTAAATAAAGGTGAAACCGTAACATACAGAGGATTAAATTCTAGTGCCTGAAAATATTTTCAAGTCAAAATTCATTGCATGTTTGATGTTGTACCAAAAAAAAACAGAAGACAATCAAATCTCTTGGTATGTATGAGATATGATAGCAATTTAATATAGAAGCTAAACCTCGGAAAAAAATATATTGAAACATTACATCGGTAACATAATAGCCTGAATGATTAGATGAAGGCGTATGTACTTACACCCATATTTTGCAAGGTATAATTATTGAGGCTGTTTGAATTAGTGGGTGAGCCTATTGCCATCAACTAGGCACAAATCTAGAGTCTGGGGCTGCTACTGAGAAATTCCTGATGGAAAACTCTAATAACACTTTGCCCAATCTGGTAATCAAACTAAGACCTTTTGCTCAGTGCTTTGAGACAACTAGATCAACAAGGCACTTTTATTACTAAAGTCATATTTAAAAAACGCAACATATTATTTAAAAATCATTCTAATTTTAAAGAATCTTGTGAAAAAACTATACAGAACTCACATGAAACATTTATAAAATAGTTCAAGGACCGCTGTGAGAAAAAACTTGATAGTTTTTGTGGTAACTATTTTAAATGCATTGTCATGGTATTTAAACTTGTTAAAATAACTACTATTTTTATTTGCCTTACCATAATGAATTATATTTATGTATTCAACATGATCACAACAAGGTAAGGAAGAATGAAATAATGAAAAAAAAATGTTCATAGGGACTGGAAATATTTACCTGCTACAATGGTGGGAACCAATTGAAATAAATGACAAGTAAGAATTGCAATCATAAGCATTTATAATCTAGATCTAATCCAGTCATTACGATAAGATAAGATTAACAATCAAAACAAATCATTTAAATTATGATTCATGCTGAACTAGATTCGGGAAAGCAATTGGAATAAATGCAAATGCAATGCACTTTTTGTAATAATGCACAATACAACGATACAAAAGCATTTTCATATTCAGAACACAAAGCATTGATAACCTTTGCTACTTTTTTTCAAAATAAGGGCAAAGGTACTGTTAGGACACTCACCGTATAACATAAACAATAGATTTCTATCCCAGTGTTAGATTACCGACGTCACTTGATGGGCACCACACATTGTTAGAAATTAGTTACTTACAAATTCTGTAAGATAAATAAATTACCGTTTAATTAGTTGTAAAAATGTAGGTATTTCAGACCAAAATAGTATACATCCACAACGCAAGGAGTGGTACGTACTGCAAGATTGTCTGTCTGCGTTCGTTCGGAAACAGTGAACAGACATGATATTTTTTATCTGTCAAATTATTTATAGTTTTCTTAAATGTTATGATTAGGGACGCTTTAAAGATTGAGAATTTATTTATAGACGTGTATACATATCATTATATCAACTCTCTTTATTACGTAGTTATTTATTTCGTGAAATAGTTTTCTTAGCCGTATTAATATTATGTTGCAGAACAGTTACGTGATTCGGAATGTTCATTTTAATTGCGGTAATCTGTCACTCACATTATGCACTAATTTAAACTCTTCATTTGTTTATATTAACAAATATCACTTACACAGTGATTGTATCATGTTTTTCCCATTAAAACAAAAACTGTAAGCTATCTATTTCATGGGAACATTATTTTTTATTCAACAACAAACAATGGGAGTCCTTATCGATCACTTTTATAAATGGAACGCGTCGGTCGCACTTGTTACAAATGAGATTTCAATCAATCCCACCGCACAGATCGTAATAACATTTTTCTCGGGAAACGAACTGCCATGGAGCAGATAAAAACACTAAATTGATATCCGCAATCAGCAAAAACTCGACGACCACCCGCCGTTCGCGTAAACAAATCTCTGAGGAAATTTTCTTCATGCAATATCCGGTACGGCTCATGATAGGAGCATTTTCGCGGCATTTCCACCGTCGACCTATCACGATGGGCCACCTGTAGGCGTGGCCAATCGGAGCTATGTTACGTGAGCACTGATCCTAATTGAGCCAATGCAATATCCGGCGACCGATGCGACTACATCCTGCGCGAAAAGCCCGGGAACGGTCCGGGGCGGGACGACACCTGCGCAGCATCCCCACAGACGCCGCTCCAAGATCACATCTCGCGAAAAGTAATGATTATTTCTGTCCGCGGGCGTTTAGTTCCGCATACTCCCGCGGTAGCGCTGTGCACGGGAGTCCGACCGCGAATACGTACCTCGTTATATGGATTTTAAAACGTATTAACTGTATTGTAAATTGATAAATTACGTGTTAAAATATATTAAAGTGAAATATGATCAAACCGTGTTACGTGGCAGTGTGTAGAAATGTATAAGTTGATGTGTCTGGGCGTATCACGATGTTAGCTTGTAAGATCGGTGTCCTCCATTAGAAACGATTTTCCAGGGGCAGTGTAGGGTGTGCGAAATAAAACGGAAAATTCCCCAGTGCGTTGAATTACATGAGTTTATAGGCTAGATGTAGTGGAACCAATGAGTGTTTTTCCAAAATGTATCTGTTCGGGAGTGTATCGACCGCGCCGAGAGCACGGCTGGCTGTTTTCCAAACCCGCGTCGTCGGCGATCGCCCGAGCCTACACGCTTAACGAGATAATCACGGACGATTTCGCACTGAACTCTGGTTTAAACTATTGTTATGAGTGTTAGCACGCATAATGCCCGCTGTACCGACCGCTCAGTGCGGCCATATCATCTAAAAACAAAACGAGATCACTAAATGGCGTTTGGGAAGCTTCTTTCTGTGCTGGTCGTGGTAGCCATAGTCTTTGGCGACCATGAGGTTGAAAAAGAGAATAAAGCAAAGAAAACCATGGCGGCGGAGACGCAACAGAAATACCGGACTGCTAGCCCAGGGAAGGAGAAGGGGTCCTTGCACAAATTGACGATGTTAATGAATCGAACGGAAGACCGACGTCAGAACCGAAGGGGAGACAAGTCGTCGGTCGACAAACTGTTGCGGTTGAACAAAAAGTACAACAACGGCATGATGAATGACAATGAGGGGGCGATAGCGATCAACCAGAAAATAAGCCCGGACAATGACACTTTCTCATTGACTGACAAAATGAAGATTTTGCGGCCGTACGGACCGATGTATGAGGCGGTCAACAAGAATCCTTACATTTCTAAGGCAACTGGTGTTTACTGCTCTTTCGAGAAGAATGGGCCAGAGAATCCTGTGAATATGTGCATGTGGCAATGGAATTCCACAGTTTCGAGCCACGGGCTTGGGTTCAAGGTGGTGAATGCGGCAGATGTAGTAGCCATGAACCAGTCCACCAGAGGGCTAAAGTTCTCCGGACCTACGGCAGATGCGGACAACAATGAAGGAGGTGGGTGTTATACGGCCTCTTTTTTTGCGTATTTTTGCTTCCAGGAATGCTGTTTTGAAGGCGTGGCGGAGAATTAAAGTTTTGTGGGTGGTGGAGAATGGGACAGAGAAAAAAAGTACCTATTACACGTTTTTGTAGTGATCTTTTAGATTTGTGTATTTGGTGTTTATGTTATAGACGCAAAAATATCAAAAGTATTTTTGTCGGAAACGAAACTATTTTTACAATATAGTAAGACATGCAAATAATAATTACAGCGGGAATTTAACTTATTAAATCCATGATCCATAATATCACTTAGAATCCTGAAGGCTGAGCGTGTCAATAAAATCGTTAGTGTAATTAAACAGCATTTTTTCACAAATGGTCGACTTTTTGTCACTTTTTTCAGTTCATTCAATAATGTTAGTTACACTGACACTTGATGTTCAGGAGTGACAATGCAAATCGACATTGTTTAGTTGCTGACCGTACCGATACTTGTTGACATTACGTGATAACCTTTATCAATATCAGGGCCATCTCTTCCATTGGGCACTCTGGGCAAGGGCCCACGTTCCAAGGGGGCCAAAAGTTCCTGTAAGTGTCATTGCTATAGTGGCTGTCAAAAGAACATCCCAAGCGGGATACTAAAATTTTCGAGCTTGTCCTACTCGTTCTTTCACCCTAAATTATTATGATTCTCTTATTTTTCAGCATAAGTTGCTTGAAATATAGCGTGATTTCCTGCGAAGAGTGTGTTATTGTCCTACTCCTCGTATTTCGGTCAATATTTAATATTGTGAAAGTACGCTAATAAAACGTTTAAACAATAAGCGTTGATTTTTGGAGTAAAACAAGTGTAATGGACAAGTAGAGGAAAAACGCAGCAAAATTGCTACCATCATTTCACTATATATGTAAGTCTAAGTGTCCAAAACCATATGCCATGGATCATAGAGCGAAAAAAGTGCGCACAATATGCAACGACGTTCTCACGATTTTCTCGTCAAATTTTTCCCACTTCTGAGCTAAAGTTTTAACCACAGCCTTCTTTTACGTAGTGACTGTTTATCTGATCTACGCAACGTGTTATTAGATTAGGTAGCACGATATCTTTTGATAAGACTGATCTTCTCAGGCATTAAACATAAATTCATCATTCTCTTGACCTTATCGCAATTTATTTGGGGTCCGCGCAGCATGTCTTCTTCTTCCTTTGTTAGTCGTCATCACATGAATAAGATAGGGCGTGCTTTTCTAACCATATCATCTTCCACATTTAAAAAAAGACCCTGCAACCCCGTCCTAACTTTGGTGTGGGATGCAACTTGCGTCCACGGTGCGCACGGTGGGTTGCGCTGGGGCTGAAAACCTCAAACGGCGCAAATACAATAACTTAATTGGTAATTACGTGTTTGAGCCGTTTGGGGTTGAAACACTTATAGGGCCATGGGGTCCAAGTGCCCCCATAGTATTTCGGGAATCGCCATGCGGTTGGTTAACTCTTTACGTGACCAGAGGGTTGACCTATTTTGACCAAAGAATCAGCCATGCCAGCAACGCCATCCAACGTGGCAATGCTGCCAGCCTTTTGGCGACATTTCCTATTGACAGCGATGTGGACGAATTTTTTGATGCCCTGTAATTCTTTTCCCGTTTTGATACTAAACTTGTAAGTATATTTTTATTAATATTTTAAATCCATTTGTAGTTTGTGAATAATACCCTCAAGCTCCTAATACCATTACATTATTAATGATCATAACACCCACTACGCGAGTGGGGGTATCTTTTGACAAAGCTAACTCGTGTTTATTTATAATTGGCTTAATAGCCTGCTGGGTGTTTGCTGCCAAAAGGTCACAGGTTCGAATCCCTGCCGGCGCACTATTGTTACACCTACACATGTTAAGGCTTAGGGGATAAATGGAAATGGGCAATTTGGTAAAGTCATAAATGATCGTCAGCAACAACTTTTATTTGGTGCGTTAGAATTGAGGTGGTATTTTTTGTTTTTTTTTTTTTTATTTGCAAATACCGAGGTCCGTTGAGTCGATTTTAACCTTCATGGAAGATGGGACTGGTGTTCTCTGATCTTTCAATGTCTTGACTGCTGTTTTATAGTAATTGCTTGCCTTCTTATTGAATTGCTTGCTTTCAAGAACTAATTGTTCCCAATTCTGACGATTTCTGTCTTACCGACATTGAAAGGTATAAAATTGCCTGCTTCATTTCTGCGCAGACGATTGCTAAGTAAGTGTTGCTCCTTGAATTTATTTTAAACAAATTCTATAATTCGTTAGTCATAGAAAGAATGAATTATTGTGGTAGGTATGTTTTTTAGACTTTGAAAACCGTAAAACTAAAAAATCTAAGGTGGAAAGCTGGTTTAGATGACGAATTTCAGCCATTTCTTTGAGACCTTGTCTCTTGGCTGTCAAACTACCTAGAAGAATATCGGATAGACGAGGTTTCTCTAAAAGTTACTAGAGAAGGAATTTAGTTAAGGTCATGAATTTCCACAGTAAACAATAACAATAATAAGGGCGTGGTAAACTTTGGGTATCTATTAGATGTCTGCTTAGACTAAATTAACTGGATGGCTTAGAAATTGGCACATTGACGCAGTGGTTGAGCGATTGACTACTGCGCTACGATTCGCGGGTTCGCTCCCCGCACGGAACAAATATTTTTCTGGCCTTCAGATAGTTGTTCCGGGTTTATTATTATAATTGTAGGTATTATTTATTTATTTTTCAAGACAAAGTTTATAAAAATCTTAACTTAAGAACTATGCCCCATGAAACGCACATGCACTTTTAAATGTCAGAAAAACAAAGAAAGCGAAGTAACAGTCCCAGTCACAAGGCATTATAACTTGTGAAAGTACTGTAGTTGCCCATTGTAAAGCGTACCTAGATCTCTTTAAGTAGAAGAATGGGCAAGAAAGTCCATGGACACTAAACTTATACTGTCACTTACGGGATATCTTCAGTGATTGTTCATTATTTTGAGCTCCTGTAGGTGACAGTATAAGTTTAGTTGTAAACCGTGAAAGCTTTGAAAGTATGGAAATCCTAATTTACCAACACACAGATCAGTGGGACAGTTCCTGCATTTACAAAAAAGAAAATATTGGTTCTTAGAAGTAAGAAGACATAGGTATCTAAGTATAGCGTAGCTGCAGCTTTTTAAAAGGTCGCAGGTCAACTATGACGCGTGTGCGAGCTTGCACGGGGTGCATTAAAATAGCCACCACATACCCCGGGTATTCAGACCCGCTACCAACTTGATGACTGACTATTAGGTTTCTGATTTTTACAACTGAACGAGCTTTTCTTGGGAAGTTCAATGTTCAATGATGATGATGGTATAATGATGTTTATTTTGTTAATTGGTTTTTCGCGTCGAAAACATCTAAAAAGATGAGGTTGGTCCAACTACTCTGAGAAGAATTGTGGGGGAAGTTCAATTAATAATATTATGACGAAGAAAGAAAGAAAGAAAAAGTAGTAAAGAGTTAAAACAAAATTAAATAAAAACAGACCAACAACAAAAAAATAAAAAACAAAAAGTAGACGTACATTTAACTAAATTGGTCCTGAACGAAGCCAAAAGCCACCCCCTATCTCAGCATGGTGCTGTTACAAAAAAAATTGACAGCTCTGATATTCTGATAGGGCCCAAGTGATGCCACGGTCAAATACGACAGATTACATAATAAAAAGAAAATAATAAGTGTAAGCGTTTCCTCCAATTTGACCAGAGATGAACACAAAACCTGGAGTAAGAAGAAAGATTTCAATCAATGCAGGGAAGGTCAGATACTAAACGAAGGACGTACTTGAGTAGCACAGCTGGAATTTCAACGCAATAGTTAGTTTTAAAAAAAACGGACGTTAAGTGACATTAAATCGTCTACCCCTCCTCTTACCATGCTACAAAAAGATACAAAAGTCTTGCAGTCGCCAAGACTAACGAAACACGTAAACGTCAGATATACTTATTCTTAGCGTCCCTTTGTTATGTGTATTTAAATACAACGACAGGCACGGATTTGGGAATAGATCTATACAGTCTCCATAAGAATCTAGAATAAATGCGAAAGTGACTGTTTGTCGGTATGTAACCTTTTTACGACTGAGGCTGAACCATAGATGTTTTTTTTAATTTCTGTGGGCTGAACGGTTTTCGATGTTTGACACACATCACATGACCTAGGTTAGGACATTTTACATGAGCTGGATGATATTTATTGGTACCGGTAGAGTTTGATGGGATAATATTCGACCTCCACCCGAAGACACGGGCTAAATCTAGTTTTAAACTAAAAGTTATAGGTTAGCTGGAGTGACAGTGAGACCAATGAGAGTGTCCTGTTTTCAGAATCACAGTAGCTAAACATAGAACTGTCGGCATCCAGTCATTGAATATCTCATCAAAGCTCTTTGGACACGTTTAAATTCATGGAAAATGTTATCTTTCATAATATTATAAATCTTCGAAAGTACCTAACCGTCCGTTACCTTTCCGCGCCTTCTCAACAAAAAAAAAATCTGCTGTTTCCTACAAAATTCAAAAGTGGGATCTACACGTCGAAATGTATGCAACAGTGGTTTTTTTTATTACCAATGAAAAAATTCTATGTGGAGTTTAGTATGATGCTCAGTATACGAAGTAACCGTTTGTGTGTCGGTGTTCCTTCCAGCCTGATACTTTACTACTGGATACTTTTATCCGCTACTTCATTCCCGTGGTCTGTCATTCCTACATCATCGCTGGCGAAGTTCTGGACAAATGCTAGTCGTAACATAAAAGTTATAGGTTGGCTGCAGTGAAAGTTATGGCCAATGGGTATATCGTATTTTCTGAAGATGTTTTTAGAGCTGTGATGACTGAACATATATAGAACTCTGTAGACACGTTTTGGCGGCACGGTTAGTGGCTGAGCGATTGACTGCTGCGCTGCGTGTCGCGGAATCGATTCCCGCACGGAACAAATATTTGTATGGCCTACAGGTAGCTGTTCCGGGTCTGGCTGTTTGTGTATGTGAGTTTAAATGTTTGTAAACGCACCCACGGTACAGGAGAAATTCCTAGTGTGGGGCAACGTTTTATTTAAAAAAAAAAAGCTTTTACATAAATCTTATTCATGAGTTAAGAGTAGTCTAAAATGGTTTTTATTTTGGGGACAAGAAGGTAATTTTTTGTCTGTTTGGGTCTCGGGTCTGTTTAGTCTGTAAATGTTTGTTATTGATTAACGTGACTACACTTGATTTGCTTGCAGTTTTCCACATGTCCTATCTTTTAGACCAAATACAACTAAATTATAAACGCATAAACATACTATTTAAATGTTCAGCCCCTTTCATTAAAGTCTAGCAGACAGACTAACGTTTGCATCTAAACGAGGGTTATTTTTAGCGTCCCTTTGTTATGTGCATTTAATTATACCCACAGGCACGGGTTTAGGGTCGATATTATGTTCATTTGTAAAAGTTAGAAGTACTTTGTCATCATCATCTGCCTCGCCTTTTCCCAACTATGTTGGGGTCGGCTTCCAGTCTAACTGGATTCAGCTGAATACCAGTATTTTACATGGAGCGACTGCCTATCTGACATCCACAACCCAGTTTGTACTGACGATACCCCTCAGTAAGAAGATTTTTATGATTACAAAAGTTAGTCGGTTGAGATTTTATATTGATATTATTATTATTTCCAGTAAAAATCTTTACAACTATATTATTAAGCAGTTTGTTTAAATATCAACAACCCAATTACGTAATAATTATCGAAAATATATAAATATTATGTACGAGACGAGTATTTTCAAATAAAAATCGTTCCAATTTTCATTACGTTCACATCGCGTTTCCGAGCTAGACCTTACGGTACATGTTTTAGGCCTAAAAGACTAATACTGTACTTTTACTTATTTTATTCTATTTAACAACACCGCCCTGAATCCTGCCAGCTTTTTAGAGAGTTACAATTTGATCCTCTGAACTGCACAGCCAACACAAACAGTTTTATCATCCTGTTTTCGTTCTCTCAAGGCATTATGACGTATCGTCTGGCGGTAATTATAGAATTTATATTTTTGACACCTTTTCTACTTATAACTTGTGGGATAACCTGTCAAAATATTATGTCTGCATCAGTGTGGGAATCAAAAATAAGGAAGATTGAAAGTTTTCTTTAAATAGATCGCTGAATCATATGTTAACCCGGCACAAATCTCAGGGTTTTCAGTAAGAAAAATTCATTATGGAAAATCCCAATACCAATGCTAGGTGTTACACTGTCTCTGAGATGGCACCATACAACTAATTATTTCAGTTACTATGGGACTGATCCGGATATCGCGTAAAAAGAAATCAGCTGTTTCGTACATTTTGTTGAATTACGTAGGTACGTATGGAGCAGCTGTTTTTTTTTCGTGATTGCAATTGGTCTTCTTGTAACAGTTCCACAAGTTGTTAACAATGATAAATTAAAATTACCCCATAAGAGATTTTCAGCTAAAACATTGCATGGTTTTCCATGTTTAGCCATCCAACAAGTCAACAACAAACATATTTTGCTCAATTTGGGGATCAATCCTACAATCACTAGATAAAATACTGGACCAATATCACCAGAAAATAACATTCTCTTCACCAAGTCTTTATATTTATACACAAACACGTCTTGAAATTCGTAAATAAACACGCATGTAACATTGATAAACACGTGTCGTCTGCGGCTGCGATCATTCTAAAAGGAAATGACCTATAAAGCTACAATTTGAACAGACGGACTGACCAGCGGGCGTTGAAGAGATCCGTGGTCGAAAACGTGAGTGGAAGTTGGGTTACTGATCAATTGAGGAACATACATACTTAACTGCACGTTCCAAACACTCTTTATTCTAACGCTTTTATTGGCTTCACCTATGTAAGAAAATCTTAGAAGTTAAATTTGACCCACATGCCGGTTTCCGATTGAGCTGATATTTTGCATACTTGTTTACTTTGGATGACAATGCATGGTTCGCTAAGTGATGTCATTCTAAATGTAATATGGTGGACTCTCAAAGATGGCAGACTTGTTATTTTTTTTATGCATTCCCACGATATGGGTATCAAATGAATTTTATGAGAAGAATATGAGAAATAAAGGCGGCAGCACTATTTCAAATTGTCATAGGTTGTGGTAGAATTGACATAAAATTGCTGTAGTAGACAAAAGTCCGTCTCTGCTCGACGTCACGTATTCCGCCATTTGCTAAGCAATTATTTTGGATGCGGCGTCAAGACGAAGACGATCTAATAATAGTTTTAAACTCTGCCACTTCAGTTAGACGCACAGCATTACAAGGAGTGGGCGTCGCTAAGCAACAAGTTGAACAAAGCATTCAAACACTTAGCTTTAATTCGAAAAAGAAATGGTGGAGTCCAAGACAAGCTTTATTTAACTTGCACTGTTCGTCTACATGTATGTAAGTTGTCCGCTACAAAAGGAGATCGGGCGGAAGCGGTTCAAGTAGCGTCGGTATTCGAGATCTACATTGATCTCCTTTGCAAACCATGTTTCGATCACTTGTTGGTACCCAATTGAGCTAAAATTTTGCACACACCTTTGGTTCTGGTGACAACACATTTTTATGACAGACATGACAAGATGCTGTAGCCAGGATCGTTTCCTTACGAGGGAACTCCTCAACCGTTAATAGCAAGGACACGAAACTTTGTATCCGCGTTCAATGTTGATGGATAAACCTAAGCTTTTTTCTTTTTTTAGACTAAAAGCTTGTTTTTTTTCAAGTTAAATTTATTTTATACTCTGCTACCAGAATAAATCAAGTAAATATGATCTTGGACTTTGCCAGTGACATCTACCAACCCACACTGGGGTCGCGTGGTGGATTACAACCCAGACCATTCCCTCTCATTGGAGTGTGGCCAAGCAGTTGGAATATTAGATATAGGTGTTAGTAATAGTGACCTAGAGGTAGAAGCCTCTTACGGATGAGTCCGAGGTCTGAGCCCAGGCTGGTGCTTAATTTTATTTAACTCCAACAGTGAAGCGTTCCATAGGTTTGATGTTTTCCACATCGGAAACCTTTGGAATGCTCTAGAACCAAAAACTCGAAGACATGTAAGAAAATCTTATGTAAACCTGTTCAGGTGGAGATTCATAGATGACTCTGCCCTGGAGTGTAAATATGTTGCTGTTCCACAAACGATAAGACACTTAACATCGTGTCTTGCCTGTCCTGGTGTTTGCACAGTACAGGAGCTGATGGACGCAACTGAAAGTGCCAAACTCATCGCCAAATTTTGGGCCGACTTAATTTAAGACGAAGGCATAATGTGACATCCACGAATCCACCAGAGATGCCTATGTCCAGCAGTGGGAACGTTATAGACCGATTATATGCCTTTAGTGTTAGTCAAAACGGACATAAACCTTTAACCTTTGGAAAATAGGTAGCAGAGTTTATCACCTATAGTTTAGTACTGAGTGGGCGGTTATCAATTTTAGCTCTTATTTTGCTATAGATACAGGCTACCTGAGAATAGTTCTTGCAATGGTAAATATAGTCAGTCAACGAGGTACCAGAATAGCTCGGACTAAGATATTAAATCTCTGGGCCAGGATATAGGTACCGGATCCGATGAACGGATGTTTCTTAGTATCACTATAGACCGACCACTTTAATGAGTCCACCGCCTTGCCCTATCAAAGGCTCATTAAGCGTCCACAAAGTCCTAACAATATCCCACAGGTTATTTGCTTTAAAATAATCATAATCCACGTAAGTGTTACGATACTAATTGAACCAACACGTGATCAACCTTCAGAATCATCATCTGCCTAGCCTTTTTCCCAACTATGTTGTTGTCGACTTCCAGTCTAACCGGATGCAGCTCAATACCAGTATTTTACATGGAGCGACTGCCTATCTGACCTCCACAACCCAGTTAGTACTGGGTAATACGATGCCTCTTGGTAAGACTGGTTGTCAGACTTTTTGGGCCACTGACTACCTACTGTCAAAGATCTACAGATGACAGCCGGAACCAACGGCTTAACGTGCTTTCCGAGGCACGGAACCAACCTTCAGAATACCTTTGCGAGGACTCATTAAAGCGGTCGGTCTATAGTTAAGCACTTATAGCACTTATACAGGGTGGAAGAGACACTATCACTCGGCAAAAATGATTAACACTTATTCAGTATATTCTCCACATCGAAATTTTTCAGTGAGTTTTGAAGAAAACACCTGTTTTTTGCATTTTTGTAGGAAATAGGTGTTCAGAATGATATACTGAATACGTGGTAACCGTTTGTGCGACGGTGTCCTTTGCACCTTGTATGAAATTGATATTAAAACGAAATTGTAAGATCAATTGCATACAGGGTGTAAACAGACCCTTCACATATCCGTCAACCAAGCATTCTGTACATCAAACTAAGTAACTTTACGCAAAAATTATTGCTGGGAATCGACTTTTTTTTTTTGGGGTGAAAAATCACGTTTTACGGTAGGACTCGATGGAAAGCACTCATAGCATTGTGCTGATGATTGGATTGTACGAGGGTCGTGGAGGTGTGTAAAGTAAAAATCTTACATTAAAAACATGTATTTAAAAAAAAAACCTGTGAAAAGGTGGAACTTTGACCCCCAATATCTCCGTAACTGGAAGGTTCCCAGGTATGGTCTAGAGAACAAGTGCCTTTCGTTTATGTTAAGGGTCTATTTACACCCTTTATAGTGGATTGGATTATTAATTGATTCATAATAATGGCTATCACTATCTCAGGAGCTCGTGGCTAAATAATAACAGCCTTTGGGGGTCGATCTTTAGGTTAAGCCGCGCTTGCCTAGGTTGGTTCATGGATGGGAGACCGCCCATTACATACCGAGTTTCCTCCGCGCCTCGGAAAGCATGTTACGCCGTTGGTCCCGGCTGTCATTTGTAGATGTTTGACCCCCGTTTTTTATTTTTTTTTTATTTTTTTTTTGTTTTATGTAATTCCAATGACATGCCACTTATTTGTTTGACATCATTGATAATATTTTTATTTTTTTATTGTTTTGACCATGTTGACATTTTTTTTTTTTTATTATATTTTATATAATTCCAATGACATGCCGCTTATTTTAAATTTATAATATTTTGTAAACCAACTATTTGCATGCCCATGTGACGGCAAAATGTGGAGAACATTTATTATAAAAAGAAAAAAACATCTATGTACCTATTACCCATGTTTGCAAAGAAATAAATGATTTGATTTGATTTGATTTTTTTGACGGTCGTTACAGGTAGTCCGTGACCCGAAAGTCTGACAACCAGTCTTACGAAGGGGTATCGTATTATCCAGTACTAACTAGGTTGTGGAGGTCAGATAAGCAGTCGCTCTATGTAAAATACGGGTATCCAGCTGCATCCGGTTAGGCTGGAAGCCGACCCCAACATAGTTGGGAAAAGGCTAGGCAGATGATGAGTAATGGCTATCACCTCTCATTCCCTGTATCTTGTAAAACAAAATTAAATATACTACTGACTACTTCCAAATTGACTGTCAAAAGAATCGCGTGGGTAGTGCGACTTGCACCTTACCCATTTTTTATAAGCCGCCATTATTTACTTCCCGCTTTAACTGAGCTCCCTTCCCCCATAGTGATCATGTTTCAATTAGGCCAAATTCAGTCACTTTATGTTTTATTATCTAAATTGATCGCTTACCCGCCCACCGGACAGATGTCCCTACCACACCGTGCAGGAATGTTCCAGAAGTTTAACGGTACACGATTTTTGGGCTCCCGACCTGGCGGGTTACCATGACCTCAAGCAGTATTATTTTAATGTCACTCCAGTCTGGGAAAAAGACGGAGCTATAGAGGAGGACCTCTAGAGCCATCTCTTTCCCATTCTGGACTAAGATTAAACAGTACTGCTTCAAGACGTCTTGGTAAGCCTCTTGAGCAACAGATGTGCGTGCAATCCTCATATAATTTTTTTTGTAATTTTTCTACTATCAGCGTAGTAGAAAAATTACAATAGTTTTAGTAGGTAATTATAGTGATACAAACTTGAATATAAAATGCAAGCGATTACAGTTTTTGATTACGTAGGTAACCCCTCTCATTTCACTAATCGAGTTTGTTATTTTTTACTTTCTCTGTCCACGGCTCGTCTAAGTCGCATCCGTTCTTCTCCGCGCCATTTAAATCATTAACGTACGAAGTGACGGGACATTTGATCTGATTGACCGTGCACCGCGGTGGATGGACCGTGCCGTGTGAGATCTCCCATATAAGCGTTCGTACATGTGCTAATTCTTAGCAGTATAAAAAGGTTCATCTCGAAAGATTAATTATCCTTTTGACTTGTTGGCAGTAGCTCACTTGATTGTGGACTAATTATTAAATAAGATGTAGGTACAGACAAGTTCATCAGTACAAAATATTGCTCTATGGGACCAGTTGGGACTCATAAATTATAATAGGTATATCTACAGAGCGGAACACCGTCGCACAAACGCTTACCACGTATTCAGTACATCATTCCGAACATAGAAAATTTTCATTGTAATTTTTATTACATTTTGACCGTGTAAGTAGGTTTTGCAGTTAACTACTACTTACCGAATACGTGGTAAGCGTTTGTGCGTCGTTGTTCCATCCACCTTGTAATGTAACTGGCCGAATGTGACGATCCTTTCGGGGTAATCATTCGTGATTTTCGGTAAAAACGAAAAAAATCTGCCAAGTTTTAACCTTCTACTTTCAACAGCATACATGATAGATGATTTCCCACACCCACATGATACTCATAATTACATAGACCCATTCAAACAAGCCTTCTGAACATTTCACTGCGAGATGTTAGTCCTACGCGTCCGTTCAACCACACCCACGTGGTGAACGTAAAATGTTCCCTCTGTATCGTTATACACTGGAATAATATGTTATGGAGCTAATTAAATTGTTCAAATAAATACAGAGTGTTTATGGTATTATGGAGAGCTGAGATTTCTATGACCGTTGGGGTGGAGGTATTCTTGAATGAGTCTGCGAACATGCAAACGTGTGACACCCTCCGCAGTTTAGGTGGAGCGCCGAAATGAGTAGAGTGGCTCTCATCAATTCATAACAGTTCAATGGGAGTACTTTTTAGGATCTCAGATCTTCGTTCTAACAAAAGCAGTGGGCTAGTATCCCGTTACCTGTTGGTTTTGCTGATGCCAGTTTTAATTGTTTGGTCGATCTTTTGCCCTTTGATCAGTTGGTTAGGTCTACAGTCCAGACTGTACGGAATCATTATTTTGTTTGGCGTACAGACAGCTGTTCCAAAGTAGGATGTTTTTGCTATACTGTACGTCAGTGGTGCCCAACCTTTTACCATAAGCCAATTTTCTTCTAAAATCATTTCCTCCCCTTGTATTTTTGGATTAAACTATAAAGAGCTGATGACATGTGCCGAATGTGCGTGATAGCGTCTATAGAACGACGGAGTCCTCCTCCTTGCCTTATCAAAGGCACATTAAGCGTCCACAAAGTCCTAACAACATTCCACATGTTATTTGCTTTAAAATAACCACAATCCACGTAGGTATTACGATACTACATGAACCAATACGTGATCAACCTTCAGAAAATTCCATTTAAATTGATACTTTCGCGAGGACTCATTAAAGCGCTCGGTCTATGGTAACTGATTTAGTTACAAACAGGTCGCTTCCTTAGAACCACCAAGAACAGCATTTTTCAATTATACTCAAGTACAGTATATTTTTGGAGCTGGCGAGTACACTCTAAGCCAGTCGAGTGGGGCTTTCCCCATGCCGTATACCATTTCATAACTACTGTATTTAGTTGACAAGATGTATTTGTTGTTTCAGGTCACTTCCTGTACTTGGCTGTGGACCCGACTATGGAGAACATGGTCATAAAGTCACCGCCGTTCAGAGGACTATGGGAGTTTTGTCAGGTAACTTGGAACTTCGATTTGTATTTGATAGCCTACTGGATGAGCGGGCAGCCTATTAAGTAGATGGTAACAAACTTCATGTACAAAATCGAAACTCATTTAATCAAATTAGGCTGATTATTAATCAGCACTTTTGAACGTCAAAGTTTACAAGAGACAGTCCCCCAAAACGCCTGCCCTGCATCACTTCTTGGACTACTGTATTAGCTGGCAAGATGAAGTGGTGGAACGAACTCCTCAGCAAGAACGTGAACATGAACATAACTCGCGTATTGAGGGTGTCCTGTACACCTCTGCCCAAACCCCGTGCAGGCTTGATGTTATTTATTGTGATTTAACATGTCATGTTATGCTTAATGTATTTGTCCAACAGCTCGAAGCCAATCTCCACCAAAGCAAGATGCAGAACGCAAGCATCAAGCTCGTGTCGGAAGCCACGACGACTGAGGTGCAGTGGATCGCCGGGGAGATCACTGGCAACAACTTTGATGTGTAAGTAACCACCAGCATCATCATGATCACCGGCCAATGGGATCGCGTGATGCGGTTCTACGTCATCGTAACGACACCCACCTAACGCTAGGTCCTCGAACATACCGGGGGCAATCGCTCACCGTCACTTACCGTGCCCGTACATCGGCAATTTTATTTGTAATCCACCCAGCCAATATTATACATAGGTGTAAACGGACCCTTCACGAAGCCGTCAACCAAACATTCTGTATATCAAACTAAGTAACTCTACGCAAAAATTATTGATAGAAAACGACTTTTTTTTTGAGGGTGAAAAATTACATTTACGGTAAGACTCAATGTAAAGCACTCAAAACATTATGGTGATGGATGTATTGAATATTACGGGGTTCGTAGAGGTATTTAAAATAAAGTACTAATTTGAAATAAAAAAAAAATCTTGTGAAAAAGTTGAAAGTTTGACCCCTAATTAAAAAAAAAATATTATTCATTTATTTCAATTAGACCATCACAGGCACTTTTGAATGTCAAAAAAACAAAAAGAAGCGAAGCTACAGTCACAGTCACAAGACATAATAACTTGAGAAAGTACTGTAGTTGCACATTCCAAAGCGTAGATCTCTATGGAGAAGAATGGGCAAGAAACTCCATGGACACTCTTTTAAATAAAAATATTTTTATAAAATCTTGGTTACATCATTCATGTTGAGATTATACATATGTATATATGAGAACGATGTAGAAAGACTTGCACATTAATATCTCCGTAACTAAACCTGGTTTCCCTAGTCCAGAACAAAAAAAAAATATCGCAATGACGGGGAAAACAAGTGCCTTTCGGCTCCTTTAGGGTATTGTTACACTCATTATAGTCTTCTTATCGAAAAACATCAGTTTCATATAGTCGAGACTACCAGCACCTCAAATGGAGGATGACACTCAAACACTTGTTCTATGTTCTATCTAATTACTTTTTCATACATGGATCTTTTTTAGCTGCCATCTTGTTAGTCACACCCGTCCGGTTAGACTGGAAGCCGACCCCAATATAGTTGGGAAAAGGCTAGGCAGATGATGATCTTGTTAGTCACACCCTTTCTAACCGTTCAAGCTTTTTAGAATATATTAGAGAGCGATCAACATTGTCTTGCTTCAATCTTAATTTTATTTGAGGATGAGCAGCATGTCTTTTCCTCCATATAATTATCTCAAGTGGTGTTCTAGAGGTAACTACCACTGCGCAATTTGTACCCTCATAAAAGCTCTTTAAAGTTAGATTCAATCATCGGACGAGCAGAGATTCGGCGAAGAGTCTTCGTTTTTAGTTGTAGTTCCTTGAAACCGAAAAAAGTGCCATGCTTCCACGTGTATTGTGCGAACCGCCAGTCTGTGGAATTCACTGCCGGCTTTTCTGTTTCCCAATCATTATTATCTAAATCTCTTCAAGTTCGGGTAGATCGGTTTCTTCTAAGCAAGCGTGCTCCACCCTAGGCCGCGTCATTGGCATGAGGCGAGTTTAGTATAAAAAAACGGAGAAGGAAAAAGTCGTGAAAATCCGGCTTATCCTAGAACCGAAACACCTAACACATTGTAAGAGCCAACACAAATTAGACTTTTCTACGTGGTTATAGAGAGAAGAACTGATTTCCAGTAATATAAACAAAAAAATTGTCGCAGGGACATGACGTGCATACAAAAATTAATAAAAACATAACACAAAGCATAACAAATTAATGGAGACACAGACAAATAGAATAGGAATGTAGGAGACCCATTATCTAGGCCCTAGAAATTGTTTGTATTGTGTCCACTGTATCATCACTGTATAATCAGACTTATCATCCTTATAATTTTTCTTATAATTTACACTAGAAACGGGATTCTTACCATGTTTACTGTTTGTCTGTGGTTTATCCGTGATCATGGTGCTTGCAACAGCGCGAAATATCAGGAACTACAAACAAACAGTAAACATGGTAAATATCCCGTTTCTAGTGTCAATTCTAGTGTAATGTTAGGGACCATGACAGTTCAAAAATTTGTCATCCTTCTCTTGCACTTAATCTAAGTCATAATTCTAAATCCCCTCTCCCTTTTCAGTTGGCAACCCTGGCGCGTCATGATCGGCAAGGTCCTCCAAGAGGTCCGGATCATCATAGAGATCACCCGCCCGGCCTACGTGAGCCTCGCACAGACTCTGCCGCATATCGCTATAGACAATATTAGGATGATGGACTGCGGGCCCGAACCACCTGTCTATGGCGGTAAATGTGTGCCGGGACAGCTGAAATGCAAGATTATGAATGTGAGTTTATTTTGGAGTTATAGATTTTATTAGTAGGGGAAATTAAATGAAATATATCGATTGCTCAGTAAATTAACCATACAGCAACGGTTAAGGCACTGACAACCAAACCTCGTCGCGAATACCCACAGGATGCTGCTGGAGCTGGCCTGAACCCTGCGGAACTTCTAGTGCGAGCAGGGTTTGAACCTGCGACCTTCCGATTCAGTACACCGGATGTCTTAACCAATTAGACCACCGCACCCTGCTCACAGCTCTCGAAATTTTCGTTCCATTAATAACGTCTTACGGTGACGTTAGCGCCATTTATAGGCATTATGTTATGTGCACAATACTGCACAAGCTAATTTAATTCTCTTTCTTTGCAGAACGATTCGTGCATCAAGCTGCAACAAGTCTGTGACCTGGTCAAAGACTGTGATGATGGAAGCGATGAAACAAGGAACTGTGGTATGTAGCTAAAATGATTGCCTTGTGAAAGAGTCAGAAGTCACTGACATACATCATCAAAGTTTTTGGAACCATGTTTTTGCGTGTTGGTACAGCGTTACCAAACGCTCATTTTCAAAATACTTTGTTTCAGACAAAATGCCGTACGGTTCATACTGCAACTTCGAGCAAGATGCGTGTGGCTTCGAGAATGTACCTCAGTAAGTAGGAAATAGTTATATTAACATCTGTTGCTATTAAAAGTGTGACAAAGAAAAATGAACAGTCAGTGCCAAGCATTTACTCAGGTAAATGCTTGGCATGTTGAATGATGATATAATGCAAGGCACAACTTTACGCTAATTTATTTAAAACGAGGGGGGAAGGACGAAGGTATGCATAGCAACATATAGCAGTGTAAGCCTAGTGGTGTGAACGTCTGACTATCGAGTCATAGGTCTTGAGTTCGACCCTAAGGCACGCACCTCTGATTTTTCGGATTCAAGTGCGTCTGCGTGTGATTATCACTTGCTTCGGTGAAGGAAAACATCGTGAGGAAACCAGCCAAGTCAAGGCCCATGGGCGGCATTTAAACTCTGACACCAGGTTAGGCACACGATAAAGAAGAAAGTATAGGGCACAATAACAATATCAACACCCTAACTAACAATGGGAACATTGCCCCAAGAGCCGGCGAAATCCGTTTGCTACATGATTTCGCTATGCTTTTCAAAAGTAGACAAGTTTCCCTAGTGAGAAAACCGACATCGTCTTTCCCCACAAAAAGCACAAGCTATTGCAAAATTGAATAGATGCATGTACGTGGAAGAAAACGGAGGGAGCGAGAGAGGAAAGCAGCAGATGGCGATCGGTAATTTTTTCGCGTGATTATCATTTGTATCTTTTTCTCACAGACCAATCCTCCGCTGGTCCCGCCACAACGGACCGACCCCCACAGACAAGACTGGCCCCGACAACGACCACACTTGTGGGGACCAGCAACCACACCCAACCATGATGGTGCCGCTCCTCTACCCAGCGCACTTGAACCAGACTTGCGTCGGATACTATTTCTTCGTGAACATGAACGTGACGGGTCCTAATCAGAAGAAGGCTGACTTTGCTTCGACAGCGGTCATGAGAACCGTGATCTTTAATCCGCCGCCGAAGGTCCATGGGAATATTACTTCGAGATATTATAATTGTTGTATGGTGAGTATTTGGGGTTTTTCTATCAGCTGCTGGTTCCTCATTTCCAGTTCAGTATCCATTAGGCTAAAAATTCCGCCATAATTATATGGGTCTTAATGTGGGTGTAACCCTACCAAATACTTCGGGGATTATAGATTTAGGCCCTGTAACCACACCCTGACACACCCTGTAGTCTAGACCCCATAACTGGTGAAATGTAAGTGTAGTTCCACAATTCACCAGTTATGTATTGTTTGCCGTGGACCTTTGCCTGCCTATGATGAGGAATACAGTCCGTTTGATATGACATTACTTTATTTTTTGTTAGTTCTTACTCCGTAAATCCGAAAGTAACTATCTATTCTATGTCGTATGCCTGTCCTTTTGACGGCTGAACGGATTTTAATCAAATCAAATCAAATCATTTATTTCTTTGCAAACATGGGTATTATTGGGTATTAAGGGCATAGATGTTCTTTTATAATGAGGTTCTCCACATTTTGCCGTCACATGGGCATGCAAATAATTTGTTCACAACTATAAATTTAAAATAAGTGGCATTTAATCTTTGATGCACCGGTAGACAATGATCTGTATCAGGGGACACCAGATACTATTATCGAAATATTCTCGAGGGACTCACGCGGGCAAAACTGCTGGAAAAACCTACTCCGATACTAACCAAGCTTTCCCATCCATAGATACGTTTCTACTATACCCAGTACGGGCGCAACTTCGGCTCCTTGAGCGTGAACGTGGTGGAGCTGACGAAACGCGGCAATATTTCCACGTCTGTCTGGTTCAGTACTAAGGACATGGGCCAGCCGTGGTACAGGGCTTCGATCTTCTTGCCGAATGTTACTAGAAGGTTAGTAGTGTGCCTAGATCCATCATCATTTTATTATACTAGCTTCTGCATGCAACTTTTCCCGCGTGGTATCCGGATGAAGAGAAGCCCTATGCCCTTTCGAAATAACGTACCTTTCAAATGGTGACAGATTTCTTCAAATAGGTGCAGTGTTTCCGGAAACACACATACAAACTCACAAAATTCGCACTCTTTCTTAATAGTATTAGTATAGACTGGACATAGTTAAGCATCGCAATCCAATGTTGTACTTCCAGCCGCTGTGGCCAAAATCGGCTAGATGGCATCATCATCACCATACATTTATGAACCTTCGCGCAAATTACAGCCGCGGTGGGCATTGCAGCGGTTTCCACACGATGTTTACCTTCACCGTTTTGAGAGCAGTGATGATGAAATAAATTACACAAAGTAATGCGCCTGCCTGGGATCGAAGTTTCGAACCCACGACTAATTACAAGTCGGGGCCGCAACATCTGGGCTACTGCTGCTCTCTCGCTCGCTGGTCTCTGAATTACTAGTAGCTAACAGGTAATTAAAAACCTCTTTCTTCCAGATACTTCCTCGAGTTCAAAACCCGAATGGGCATGCGGATATACTCGGACTCAGCGATAGATGACTTCTCGATGGCCCCCGAGTGTTTCGGCCTCAACATGGATCCCAACGAGCTCGGGGACTACAACTATTACGATCCTTCGTTTGAGGAGCAGACTACGCCGCATCCTGCATTTGCCGAGAAGCCTTGTAAGTTTTTTTACGGTTTCCATTTCATGACCCAGTATCCGAAGGTCCTTCTCTTGGTTGATCTAGGGGTGATCGGTGTTCCCTGTGTTATTTAATCAGGCTTATTTGCACTGCGGCACTAAAATTATCTTTGGCAAAATATTAACTAAAGAGTTCAAATATAAGAGTATGAGCAGATATGCTAGCAAAAAAAAACCATAGTCACTTTTAACAGATTCGGTACTGCGGTCCATCGATTTCTTTGTTTTAAAATTGATGTACCATCGATAGAAAAACGTGGTTTTGATAGTGTGTTTAATCAAACTCAGGCATTACGTAGTTTCAAACCAATTGGTGAAACGCGCGATTCTGCGGACATGCTCAACTAGCAATCGGGGATTCGGTCAGTTTTAGCAAGCTCCATACAGCGATAAGCCGAACTTTTCGTCGAACTGTTTCTTCAAACAATAAAAAGAGTTTTTTATGCATAAGTGGAAGTCGCGTTGTTTTGTCGCGCAGTGTTCATAAGTAGCGAGTCGCGAAACCGCGTAACATTGAAGCAAATACGTATTCAAATTGCAGAGTTGCCAAAAGTAGCTCCTTTGCGTTCATACATTAAAACACGTGGTCTAATAAAGATATAGCTATGTAAAAAAAAATACTAACCCACAATTACATTCCCCAGTCTACCGCTTCACTACGTGCGGTGCGACCGGGCGCTTTGGCCCAAACCAGACGATGTGCGACGCGGCATACAACAACACTCCAGTCTCCGTCAGCGTTATACAAAGTCCTCCCTACCAGGGCATTCAGCTGTGGGAGGTCCCTGCTGAGGGGTTGTATACGTAAGTCATCATCATCTGCCTAGCCTTTTCCCAACTATATTGGGGTCGGCTTCCAGTCTAACCGGATGCAGCTGAATACCAGTATTTTACATGCAGCGACTGCCTATCTGACCTCCACAACCCAGTCTGTACTGGGTAATACGATACCCCTTGGTAAGACTGGTTGTCAGACTTTTTGGGCCACTGACTGCCTAACGACTGTCAAAGATCTACAAATGACAGCCGGGACCAACGGCTTATCGTGCTTTCCGAGGCACGGAGGAAACTCGGTATGTAATGGGCGGTCACCCATCCACAGACCAACCTAGGCAAGCACGGCTTAACCTAAAGATCGACCCGAGCGGCTGTTATTATTTAGCCACGAGCTCCGGGTTGTATACGTAAGTACCATAGCTATAATGTCTATATTACTATAATAACAAGCTAGTCTCTGGTGTCAGAGTCCTTCCCTATTAGGGCATCCAGATGTGGGAGGTCCCTGCTGTATCCTGTATTGCTACAACAACACCGGCTCGTTAGTGACCACTATTGTGTGACAGAAGTAAAGTACAACTACTACGAAATGATGATGAAATAGAAAATGGTAAAATGCTGTAGTGTCTGCCTACCTCTATGAGAAAAGGCGTGAGTTTATGTATGGATAGTAATTTTGATGAAATGATTATTAATATCCGGTACTGTATGAGAAACACTCCTGAAGCACTTAAAATACGTAATCATATCGGACCTAATGTGATCCTTGCGTAACTCATTTGAAAATCTGGATTCAATCAAGAAAACGACCTAAGAATAATTAGCACCTTTGTGATTAAATACCTCTATTTTAGTCAGAATTTAGGAAAAAATACCGCTTGATGATATTCACATAAGTTACATGGGTAATTACATGTTTTTAACAGTGTTAAATGCTTGTGATAAGTCTAATTCGTTTTACAGCTCGTTTACTATATTTTCCGTAAATAAATTTGGGTGGATGAAGTTAAACAGAATGAAACTATGTCCAACAACGAACTGACAATAGGTTGATAATTATAATTAATACCTTTGTTTGAATCCTCCTTCGTATCCATAGGTTAATAGCAACAGGTGCAAGTGGCGGGCTCGGCTCGGCCTGGGCAGGTGTCTCACACGCCGCATC
The DNA here is from genome assembly GCA_910589295.1 of Noctua janthe. Lineage (NCBI taxonomy): Eukaryota > Metazoa > Arthropoda > Insecta > Lepidoptera > Noctuidae > Noctua > Noctua janthe. The sequence continues at coordinate 10,192,603 of OU342578.1, forward strand.
AGTGCGAGCTCTCGTAGAACTGCACAAGAGTGAACGAGTCTATATCCTCGTGGGGCAGCAGGGTACCAACGCTTGTAAGAAGGTAAGGACAGTAGCCGAACTCTTTGGGATCAGCTATTCCGGGGAAGTGGGCTACCAAACTTAATTTGTGAAACGAGTATAAAAGGTGTTGAAAGACCCTTAACAAAGCCGAAAGGCTTCTTGCCGTCATTGCGATATATATTGAAGGTCATAGTCCCAACTTTTTCAAACAGTAAAAAAAAAACTAATTTTATATGTTGTAACTTTTCTTAAAATACCTCTATGACCCTTGTACTATTCTGTATTCAATACATCCATCAGCGCAATGTTTTCAGTGCGCTACATTGAGCAATACCGTAAAACGTAATTTTTCACACAAAAATCAAAATCAAAATCAAAGCATTTATTTCAAGTAGGCCAGTTACAGGCACTTTTGAATTGTCGAAACAAAGGCAACAGTAAAATAAAGCTACAGTCCCAGTCACAAGGCACAAAAACTGTGAAAGTACTGTAGTTGCCCATTCCCTAACGTAGATCTCTATGGAGAAGAACGGGCAAGAAACTCCATGGACACTCTTTTAAATCAGAATACTTTAACAAAACCTTCGTTACATCATTCATTTTGAGATGGTACATTATGTGAGAACGATGCAGCAAGATGTGTACGTTAAAAGTGTCCATAGTAAAAACAATTCAAAAATAAAATAATTAATTCAAATAAGCCGTGGCAAATAAGAGATGACCAGTCACAACTGACAGCGCCCGTTCACGAACATGACGCATGTATCAGCACCATTCAACTCAACCATTTTGAAGGGAACTAAATGATCCGACACACGTGCCACCATCAGCGAGACATTTGAGTGAGCATGACATACTCCTAACCGCCAGGGCACATTCAAGTCAAGAAAAGACGCAGGTTTCCAGCGAATGACAGCTTTCTAGTACATAGTACTCACACAATATGGGCTAGGCGGCTATATAATACAAAAGAGATTGAATCTATACAATGCAAAGATACAATCTTCAGCAGCTCCAACAATACTATTTAATGCTATCAATTTAGGCGCCCCTGTTCTTGTGGAGCAGGACCGGCATTGAGCCAAGCATTTTTATCAGTGATATAATCGTCCAACTTGTAATATGCTTTCTTACATAGTGTGCGTTTAATGCATGTTTTAAATTTCGTTTCATTCAGTTCAAGAATACTTTGTGGAATTTTATTATAGCATCTCAAACAGTACCCCATGAAAGATGAGTCTACTTTAGCGAGTCTGAAGCCCGGCTGAACTAATTGGTCTCTATTTCTAGTACTGTAACTGTGTCTGTCACCTCTTTTATTAAAAAGATGTAGATTTTTTCTTACATACATTATGTTTTCGTAGATGTATTGACAATGTAGCGTCATGATGTTAATTTCCTTAAACAGTTCCCAGTTAGAGAATCGCGCCTACGAAGATTATATATGGCTCTGATGGCTCTTTTTTGCAGAATAAATATAGACTCAATGTCTGCAGCCCGTCCCCACATTAAAATGCCATAAGACATAATACTATGAAAGTAACTAAAATAGTCCAGTCTAGCGGTATCTACATCAGTATATTGACGGATTTTTCTTATGGCATACGCTGCTGAACTTAGCCGCCCCGCAAGAGATGTTAAATGAGAACCCCATTGTAGCCTTGAATCAAGCGTAATCCCCAGGAAAACCGTTTTATCTACAAATTCAAGTTTCTCTTTATTCAATACTATATCACAATCGCTACTTTTAACATTCGGTAAAGCAAATCTTACGCATTTCGTTTTTTTTTCATTTAACACTAAATTGTTTGCTGTGAACCAATTATGGACCTGAAGTAGGGCATTATTCACGTCATCTAGATTTTGGGCCCGTCTATTTATCTTAAAAATTAGGGAAGTGTCATCAGCGAATAACACCATATTTTGAGGTTGGTTTTTCAATAAATAGGGGAGATCATTTATATATACTAGAAAGAGGAAAGGACCCAATATTGAGCCTTGCGGTACCCCCATTTTTACTTTTAAACCCTGTGAATTAACACCATTTATTTGCACATGTTGTTGTCTATCACTCAAATAAGATTTTACCAAACTAAGTGCAAGTTTCCCTAGTCCGTAATGCTCAAGTTTCAAAAGTAATGTGTCGTGATTTACGCAATCAAATGCTTTGGAGAGGTCACAAAATACTCCAATGGCGTCTTGGGACTCTTCCCACGCAGTAAATATGTGCTTTAATAAGGTTACACCGGCGTCAGTTGTACAAAAAAAGTTGTTTTCCAGCAATAGTTTTTTGCGTAGTGTTACTTAGTTTGATGTACAGAATGCTTGGTTGACAGATTCGTTAAAGGGCCCGTTTACACCCTGTATAATCATTTAACCAGTATCTAGGCTTAATTTAGACATCAGTGAATTCCGTCTTTTCAAGTACTTATTTATTAGCGTAGGAGGAACGTGGGTTTGCGTACGCTATTTAAAAACTCGTCGATATCTAGTAATCGATTGCCACCCTAAGAATAACATCACTGTTTCTATGTGTATCAAAACTTAGCTATCATTATTTCTCTTGTGTCTGTTGCGATCTATGATTTACTCTTTGTCATAGGTGACATTAATATTGATTAGATCCTTAACAGGTTCTTTTACATTGTCATTATTCTACATATTAATTGGATCACTTTGGGAATCTGTTAAACAATCAATCAGAATATTTTATTTCACATTTTTTAGTGCCCTTAGAGGGCTGCATGGGCACTTACAAAACGTCGATGGTTCGGGTTGCTAGTTTCCTATAGAGAAGAACCGGCAAGAAAGTCCATGGTTACACTTTTAAAATGATTTGGTTTTACAATATTAAAATGTTACAGCATTAGTACTTAAGCATGGGGGGACAGCGGGCCCGACAATAAGTCGAAGCATCTAGGAATCTATAAGGCCTACGCTGTTCACACATTCACAAACAATCGGTCATCTGTCTGTCATACTAAACGGGAAGTGCTGTCTTCATTACCTGTCTATTAAAAAATTTGCATTTCAAAATACATTTGACAAGGCTCTAAGTACAATCAAGATTACCATTTGCCTTACAAAATTTGTATCTTATGACTTCCCTTCTACCCTCAGACGCTCTCAGCTCAAGACTCCAATCTCGAGTGCTCCCGCCGTTTCAACGAGACCTCCGGCCAGGTGTTCACTAGCAAGACGCACGAAGTGAGGAGCATGCAGGTCAATGATGGAGGGGGCGGCGGTGGCGGGGCTACTTATGTGTTCCTGGTAAGTGCAGACTGCTAGTCAGCTTTCGAAAGCGTTGATGATTGAATACCCTTCCAATTTTACAACGCTTAAGTGTAGACCAACGGCTCATTCATCCTAGATGGAGCTGTAAAGGCAGCTACATATCTGTCTTGTATCGAACTAACTGCACGATGTCAGCTGGGTGCCGTGCAATCAGGCGCAATAACTGCTGCTTCCAAGACTTCTTGGCAGACTTCTCTCCAGGAGCTTAAGGTCAAACAGCAACAAGATAAAATTGGAGTCTGTTATACTGATACCCAATAACGAAACTACTAAACCTATGGGCTCTGACAGAATTATTGACACGTAAGATAGACCAAGTGTTATAACATACACACGACACTTTTACCGAATTATGAAAAATCACAGATAAATAATGACAGGGATTTCGGAGATTAGGGGAGATGGTGGATGGTGGGTGGTGTGGCGCAGTTTGTGAGAGGCCTATGTCCAGCAGTGGACTGCAATAGGCTGAGTTTTGATTACCTATGACCACATACGACTCTTTCTTTCTGTCCAAAATAATCAAAGGTAATGATCAAATTAACGACACGACAATTGACACTGCGTGTCGCGGATTCGATTCCCGCACGGAACAAATATTTGTATGGCCTACAGATAGTTGTTTCGGGTCTGGCTGTTTGTGTATGTGAGTTTAAATGTTTGTAAACGCACCCACGATGCAGGAGAAATTCCTAGTGTAGGGCAACGTTTTTTATAAAAAAAATTCTAACAGCATATCTTTTCCTTCAGCTCGACAAAGACGGCCAAGCCTTCCCCCTGCTAGTAGCAGGCGGAGGGGGCGGCATATCAGTGGGCAGCTTCAGGGATGATGGGTCCCAGCACGCTAGGCCCTTGACCAACGCCACTCCGGAGTCAGGGTATATGTACGGGCAGCCGGGAAAGACTTCAGGTAAGGGTGTAGTTATAGGTTTATGTCCAAACACTGCTTTAAGCTTTCACAAATGTATTGTTAACTCTGTAAAATAAATGCATAGCAAATATTTGTACAGGATATTACAACAAAAAATGGAAAAATAAAAAGTCGGCGCCAAACAAAAACTGAATCAAACAAAAAAAAGTCACGGACTTCAGAAGCTAAAGTAATTTTTCACTTTTTTTTGTTTTTGAACTCGATTATATTTTTTGCAGAATGGTTTTTTTTTTTAACCTAGAGAACTGCAAATATATGTAGGTATGCTAAGAGTATGGGGCCTTACAAAAATAACAGTGGAAGAACAGTCCAGAAGGTTTTTGTAGATTTTATCTACAAAGTTAAACGTTTTTACGGCAAAGATAACTAGGAATTGCCTCGATGATAACTTGACATTTATAAAATTTTGTGACTACGTGAGGTTCGAAATCAGAAGACTACTTTTTCATGATTGATGGTCTTTGAGAAAATAGAATTTGCCTCAATTTTATAATATAATAACATAAATAAATAACATGAAAAACGAATAAAAACATGCAAGCTTATTGCGTATTGCGTATTCTAAAAGCAAGTTTAGAGCGACCCAGTCTTCTTCTTAGCGTGTCAATGGCAAGCTAATTGTGTCAACCCAGAACTGAGCTACGAGTCTGGCGCCTTCAGTAGTGTCCATCAGTTCATGTAATGAACAAACAACAGGATACGCAGGACACGATATTAAGTACTTCATCGTCTGTCGAACAGCACCACATTTACACTCCAGGGCAGAGACATCAACCAATCTCCACCAGATCAGGTTATAATTGCTGCGGTCAACCAGGGTCCGAAGTCTATTTAAAGACTTCAATATGCCACATTACACCTGTTCTTTCCCCTAGGTGCCGGCGGCGGCTGGCTCGCCCGCTCGGGCCCCATGACCCCCGGGTTCGAGCTCGTGCGGGGGGCCGCGCTGCACGAGGGGGGCGCGGGGGGCGCCGCCTGCGCGGGGGGCGCCAGGGGAGGCTTCGGCGGGGGAGGGGGCGGCTGTCTGCGCGGCGGCGGAGGAGGGGGCTGGCTTGGTGAGTCGCTTTATTAATGTAGAAGAGGAAGTACTCCAAAAAAGTTCGCAATGAAATCAATTTGAAAGCCTTCCACCTGGGTTACCATTACCGTGGCCGATTTGGAAATCTCTAAATAACGATAACGATTGTAGTCGGCAAAACAAGCAAGCTGAACTGGTTTCGCCGGCCATATTGAACATAAAACCGATGACTGTTGTAGACGTATTTTTGAGTGACCGAATCTGTAAAGGTGAGGTAGGAATACCCCTTAGGATAGATGGACCAGCAATTCTTGATGACAGCTCCTACCGAGGAACTGAAAATCGAATTGAATAATGTGCGGTGGGCAATGCTAATGTCTAGCAGTGGACTGCTATATGTAGCTGATGATATTAAAATAATTTATGAAACAGACTTATATACCGCTGATTCTCTTAAATATACCAGTGAGTCTTGCAAACCAAAGCTTCAACCAACAATTCTCCCATGCAGGTGGCAACACCAACGACAATGGTGGAGCACACGGCGGCGGCGGCTGGTCGTACGTAGCAGCCAGTCGAGCTGTCAGAGACTATAGCGATGCAGCTGTAGCACCCAGGACTGGCCCTGGAGAACTACTTATATTTCCAGCTATACATGTGAGTATTGGCTTGATAGGTATTCTAGGGATTAAATTACGCGGACAGGGAGAATGAAACGAGAACAGCTGATACACCGACCCCAAATAATATGGGACAAGAGCAGAAAGATTCATACAGTAAATTGAAGAAAGGAAAGTTCGCGGCAGTCCAACTTCCATTGTTTTGTTGCACCGCCGCCACAGCAGCAAAAATTCTGCCAAGGAAATTCCAGGCTGTGAGCTGTGGTAGTTATCTTTGATGATTTGTTGGTTTGGATAAACAATACGTGAATGCGTATGATGAGTGGATGTTACCAATGAAACTGCACAAAAGAACGCATCTAATGGCGTTCAAGAGCGATCACTTTCAATAGTCCACAGCAATTTCGACGGTGACAGCTCTTGGACCCGATTTAGATGCGTTGATTGCATTCAGTTCCGTTATTGTAATTCTGTTTACTAATTTATTCTCTCATACATAACAGTATTTTGTGTCCAATATTACAATCATTTTCAAGTATTCTTAGTTCTAAAGCCCAGTTTTCAAAGCTTCCTAAATTGTTTGTCGTGTACTTCTCTATATTATTATACTGTTTGTTTCCCAGGATTGTGACTGTGACTACCGTTGTGTGGCTCTCAACGAATACCGCAGTGACGTGAAGTGCTACTGCCCCGCCACATGGACTACAGATGCTCATGATCCTACCAAGTGTATACGTAAGTTTATGGTTTGCTCTTTTACTGTATATGTTACCGGCCAAACCCGATTTCAGGCCAAACCAGTTCACGTGTTTATCGTGTCAGGATACACTAACACAAACAAAGCAATTACAATGCGCCCAACTTTGCTGTGGCACTCATCGGCCCTGCTCTAACCTAACCTATTTAGTCAGAGTGCCTAGTTTGGCCTAGGACAAACTAGTTTGGCCTAAACTCGGGTTTGGCCGGTAACATATATACTGTTACTCTGTAAATTGTAGTCTTCTTCGCGATATTGTTGAAGAATTTTATTAGCAAGGTTTTAAGCGTCTAGACCAAGAGAAACTCTTGTATAGCCCCATTCTTATAATGAACTACGGGCAAAAATAATTACTATGTCGCGCCCTGACACACCCGGAGAGCAACGTGGCAAGTTTCGTTGAAGATAGAACGACGAGCTAAACCCAACGATCATTGGCCCACAATAGCCTTGGCCTTTGCCCAACAGTGGGACAATGCAGCCTAACAGTAAAGTTACATCGTGTTCGAAGCAACTGAACCATTGTAGTTTGACATTACTAAATTCCTAAACACTATGCTGGTTTCAACTTTGAATTTGCTAAGTTTTAGTGATAATCTTTGATGAGGCATTACGGTCCGGATTCCACTAAAGCAGAGACGAGCGGAACAGAGAGGTGTGGAAACTTACCAATCATCAATCTCATTGGTTAAAATCTACATGGCGTCTCTCCTGTGATTGATGGAATCTTGTACAATCTCTCCGCTCCGCTCGTTTTCACTTTGTTGCAGTGCGGGCCTCCTATGTAGTTGTGGAGAAAATAGTTTTTTACAAGTTAGTAGTTTGAATTAAAGTAGTCACTCTAGACAAAAGGCCATTAATATCACCAGCTTCTAGTTTAATATTATTGTATGTTCCAGTGGAAGACGCCTGGCCGCGAACACCATGGGTGGTGATCATAGTGCTATCAGTTGCCGTGTTCGTGTGCGCGCTCGCTGTTCTTTGCGTTTGTTTGTATCTGTGTAAGTATATTATCGAATTATTTATGTGTAACAGCGTTCGAGACATTTATTTCAGGCTTTACTTTTTTACAACCTTCATCTGCATCAAAACTATTAAAATATGCTCCGCTAGATGAACATTTCTAAAATGAACATCTTCTAAATAACTAAAGTCAATTGAAATCAACTCTGACTGTGTTAATAATAAAAAAAAAATATATTAGTTTTGTCATGTTCCCTAGCTTACTTGTAACTTAAATGACTAAGTTCAAATTGAAAATCCAGACTGCAATATTAGGACACGGGCGTGTGAAGTTAGATAGATACAGAGAATATACTTAATCAACAACTTTATTTAATTTCGTTATAGTAAACGATGGTATTGTTACAATAGTTTCCTGTTTAGCTTTTCTTTCACGTAGGACTGTATCTTCAATCCTATATTAAAGAAATCTTGTGAAGTCCTTTAGATACCACAAAGATATTTAAGCAAAACAATCTTCCTCACCAGACAACACATACCAACGCAAGAAAGAGGCAGAGCAGCAACAGAAACGTCTGCTAGAGCAAGACGTGCAGCTCCAGCGACTGCGGAGTGCGCCAGGCGGGAACGACAACCTGACCATGGCGTTCAACCCGCACTACGGCAGCGAGAGCATCCTGCCGCAGGGCATCGACGTGCGCGGCCTGCCGCAGGTGTCGCGGGAGAGTCTGAAGCTGGTCAAGTAAGTTGATACATGAAAATGTTCATTCCTAGGCAGACAAATTTGATTGTCTTGCTGCAAGAGGATGTCTGCAATATTGCAGTAGTCACCAGGTTCACAATAGCAATAATTCGCACTGGGAAAGGTGTTCCTTAATTGCCAATACTGTAGATTGCAAAACATACTATAATTCCTAATAAACAATAGTTTGATCCAGAGTTGTGAAGGATTGGCATTATCAATCTGCTAGTTATCCTAGTTACGATTACTACCACAGTATCCTATGTCAGTATTGTGGTATATTTTCTCACAAAGTCAAGTCACACTTCAGAATATTATATTGAGTTTTTAATCTCAAAGATCATCGCTTATAGGTCCTATTATAGCCCATTGTATCAAATATTTATTTATTTATTAAAACTTTATGCACAAGTAAAAACTGTCCAAAGGCGGACTTTATGCCAAGGCCATTTTCTACCAGTCTACCTTATGCAGAGACAATATACAGTAGGTAATAAGGCATATTGTCTGCCAATAAAATTTTACACTTTTCTTCTCTTCTCAGGGCTCTCGGCCAAGGCGCTTTCGGCGAGGTCTACCAAGGCCTCTATCGTCACCGCACCGGCGACACGGTAGAAATGCCAGTAGCGGTCAAGACGTTACCGGAACTGTCCACCGGACAGGCTGAGTCCGACTTCCTAATGGAAGCTGCCATCATGGCCAAGTTCAGTCACCCTAATATCGTGCATCTTATTGGAGTGTGCTTTGACAGGCATCCGAGGTAGGTGTTTAGATTTACGTAAAATTTTGGAAGCTATAAAATTAATTTAGATTTGCAAAATGGGGCAAATCCCTCATACAGAGAGGTCTGTGTCCCATTGCAATTTGCCTGCAATAAAACACAATTTATTTATTAAATTGTATAGGCTTAGAACCAAAACTACACACTGCATTTTGTAACAAATACTGGAGGGTTATTATAAGCTGAAGAATTGAGAGCTTGACTAGACGATCTAGTTTTCTCTAGAAACGTATAATGAGAATATGATAAGTAGCTACACCAGTTTGTTACATCGATGATGTTCTTTTGTTCCGCAAATTTAATTATAGTAAGGTTTTTTTTTAACATAACACCAGGAAACCAGTATTAATACTCGTTTACGATTCTTTAAGATATTTCAAAACAATTTGAGCATTATCGATCACTAGACACCAAAATAAAGTATCAACTTCTATCTGATAAAACCCAGGACTCAACTCTAGGACTTAACCATTATTCCTCTTACAGGTTCATAGTCCTGGAACTGCTAGCGGGAGGAGACCTGAAGAACTTTCTCCGTGAGAGCAGACCGAAGCCCGAGCGAGCCAGTGCGCTCACTATGAAGGACCTACTGCTGTGCTCCATCGATATATGCAAAGGATGCCGGTATCTGGAGAGCAAAAGGTTTATACACAGGTAAGAATGTTTTTAGTGGATTATATTGACCATTGTGTAAATCATTATGTAACCTACTAACACTAGAACTTAAGTAAAATTGTTACTAACCCTATGGACCCTGGTCTGAAATAAAAAGTTTCTATTCTATTCTATTCTAAATCTCAAACCGGTGAAGGAAAACATCCTAAGGAAACCGGCATGGTCTAGAACTAAAAATTCGAAGACATGTAACATCCACCGTCACCGCCCACTCCCTCTTAAGTAATTGCATGAGTGATATTTCCATCTCAAAATTGTACTTCAAAAATGACATCTCCACTCTCCAGGGACATAGCAGCTCGCAACTGCCTGCTAACGTCCCGCGGTCCGGGCCGCGTGGTGAAGATCGCCGACTTCGGCATGGCGCGCGACATCTACCGCGCCGACTACTACAAGAAGGGCGGCAAGGCCATGCTGCCCATCAAGTGGATGCCACCGGAGGCTTATATCGATGGAGTTTTTACTATTAAAACTGATGTTTGGTGAGTGGCTTACGTGTTTGTGAGGATTTCGGTTAATATAATAGGATTGGCAAAAGACCTACGCGGGTTTAGGATCTGAAAGTCTGCCTCAAATACGTACAACAATAGCATGTCAGTTTGGTGTTCTACTTTCTTAAAGCTTTCAATTCAGTCTGTTTTTATTTGTGAACCATCTCGTCAATCTTTGGCATGGTTTGGTTTCTAGTAGAGCGATAAAATTAAGATGATTTTGATCAAAAACTTGCCTGAGCTAAAATCTTTCAAGTTAAGTTCATTTACGATATTTTTAGCAGTTGTCACGTTATTGATTTTCAAGCTGTTCAATTTAAAGTTCCTTCCTGAACCTAGATTTTGTGCTCCATAGTTTCAAAATGGTCTTCCCTCACAGGTCATTTGGAGTGCTTCTATGGGAGGTGTTCTCACTGGGCGTGATGCCGTACACCGGCTGCGCTAACAGAGAGGTCATGGAGATGGTCTCCGGAGGGGGACGACTGGAGAAACCTTATGGTGAGTTATTTTAGGATTTTTTGACGTTTATGATGTTCTGTTCTAGTAACTAAATAATAACAGCAACATATGAAGCCGCGCTTGGCAAGGTCAGCTTGTGGATGGGTGACCATCTCTAATATACCGAGACCACCAAATCTCGTAAAACTTATTAAGATGCTGGTTAGCATTCTTTACTGGTAGTCAGACGCCTGAAAGTCTGAAAATCAGACTTTCCAACAGGTGTCGTGTTACTTACTGGATTATTGAAGCCGGATGGGTAGTCGCTCTATGTAAAATATTTGTATTCAGGTGCATCCATTAAGACAAGAATACCGACCCCATAATAACTACAAATCATCATTGGTCAATTACAGGACCAGATCTTTGTATATTTTATGAATTGACGGAATTACTATTCTGTTAAAGTTACGATACGTTTCTTGTCATATACAGGTTGCCCACAAGAGATATACAGGCTGATGTGCGAGTGTTGGAACCCGACGCCGACCGAGAGGCCTTCCTTCGCGCACATGTATGAGAGGATGCAACGGTTTGTGCAGGTATGTGCGACAAAAATATGTAACTAATATAAATATACAAAATATAAAATTCTTCCCTTCCAGACACCGCAATATGAAGAATAAAGGCACGGTTGTCTCATTCTATTTGGGGTCGTTGTAACCCGTTTTCTTTTTCCATTCTCCCCTGTCAGACGTCACGGAATCATTTACTTCTTTCTCTTTCATATCATTCCTCACACAATTCATCCATCTTTTCTTTGGCCTTCCTCTCCCTCTCCATCCATCAACATTAATGTCCTTTATTCTTTTAGTCACTTGCTTTTCATTCCTTCTCATTACATGTCCATACCAAGACAAACGACTTCCTTTCAATTTTTCTGTAACAGGCGCCACTTTCAAACATCCTCTAATATACTCATTACTTATTTATCATGGAAATTTCTTATTATATTTAAGTCCTGGCAACGCATGACTGTTCACAACTACGTTAATGGTGTTCGGTGCTTTAATTATAGACTTAAAGTTGTAATTGAATTACAGACACAATTCTCATTTGCGTAACATTTTTGTTCATGGATACCCAAATTTCAAGATAGCAAATTTAGCTTTCCCGGGTCACTGCCGATGCTTTAACTACAACCAATTACAATATCTCTTAAACTGCTTGAACATTTTAATATTTTGTGTTTTCTCATGCTACCCGCCATTTTATAACAGGACCCTGCGATAGTAAGTGCACCGCTACCAATAGTGAGGTCGCTCTTACCGCCGCATACTGAGATGCCAACCAACGCCAACGGACCGCAGGTGAGTAATCGAGTTTGTTTTATGATAATAATCGATTAAGAGTTAAGAGGCGTTGTTCCGAAAAAAAAAACAATTAAAATATTGCAAAATAAATGATGATAACTTAGCAGAAAACTTTACTAGATGAAATATAATAAAAAAATAAATTACAAAAATAGTATAATAAGATTGAAGCAATGTGAAAACCTTATGTGGGTAGTTTTCAATGTTAGCAGTAATGTGGTCGTTTATTTGTAAATATATTGTTTTTGTTACAGTTAAGTTATTAGCGAAATATTTCAGTAGTTTCACGGACACCTTGTACACACTTTTGTAGATTTACCCCGACTTTAGTTTACTGAATTATTTTTAGTAAAGATATAAAAAAATAGTAATATAACACTATTTATTTCATAGATTATACGACCACGTTTAGAAAATATTATTGAAACGGAACAACGCTTCTAATAAAATAGAAAATTCTAATAAACAGAAACTGTAAAAGGTCCCTTTCACAAATAAATGTATAGCCCACCTAATGATAAAAAATAACTAATAAAATCAAAAATACTAATGCGTACTACATTTTTTTTTCCAAATGTTTTCGCTCTGGCTACTAGAAGCAAGTAAATGGATTTTATTATTAATAAAAACATATAATTATACATTTTATTTTCTAATTCGGTGTTAGCGATCCTTATAAGAGCCCGTGCTTACGAGTTCGCATGACTACCTCCATTTTTATTTTTATTTTCTAAAACTACCCGCCCTCTCCTTGAATGAAATTCGCGTAGAAAACTAGATCCCCAGTAGTTTAGTCAGAGATTCATTGGAATGTGAAAAAGTATCATCAAAATAATCGCATGTTTGTCCATAACATGATTCAGTTTCATTTAATTATTTATTAATTTTCTTCTCCGCCATCATTGCTTACATTTCAAAGAATCTCTAAGATCGGTTATTTCAGAGACTTGGGTGTTTACTTGCCTAGTAGCTATAGCGGGAATCTATTACCTATATATCTATTTTCTTTTATTACCTTTGTCCCTGCCTCTGGGTTTTGTAAAATTAATCTTAAGTTTTATAACATAAAATTCAATGTACATTACTTTTTGTTTTGAAGTTTTTACAAAACACAGTGGTATGCACGCGTAGAATTAAAAGTGAAACACAGGAAGATTATAAACAGTCACAATATTTATGAATTCGATTAAAGCTTTTCCGCAATTTTTTGAGAATAAATTCAGCCGTTAATAACATTATTTTTAAACTGAAGTTAACTTAATCAAACCAACAACTATCAAATAAAACTGTAAAGTCAGAAATATTTAACGACTTGAAGATTTTTGTTGCAATAATATTGTGGTCGCAATTAACACAATAAAAAACTAAGCAAATAAGCCGTTGCTTTCGGCTGTCATTTGTAGATCTCTGTCAGTCGTTACAGGTAGTCAGAAGCCGGATAGTCTGCCAACTAGCCTTATCAAGGGGTATCGTATTACCCAGTTACTGGTTTGTGGAGGTCAGATTAACAGTCGCTCCATGTAAATACTAATGCTCAAGTGCATACGGTTACACTGAAAGCCGACCCCAACATAGTTGGAAAAACGCAAGGCTGGCTGGCATCAAGAATAACCTTATACAGGTATTGGTGCAAACAAATAATTTTGCTAAAAGATCAAAACTAGTATAAACAAGATAGTCAACGCCATAATGCAGAGACAATAAAAAAATACATTTATGGTGCTTTATTTAACGAACTCAACAAAAGATATCGGAAAGCTCATACCTAAAATCTTCCTGTGGTCGTGTGCGTGTACTGAGCGTGGCATGTTGGCAGCGACCACCGGTGTGCGACTACCTCGTGCCGATGTCGCCGCAGGACAACCCGCCGACCAGCAATAGGTAACGCCTTTTTATATCTGAGGGTGCTGGCAGGAACAGGAAAGACGAGGATTTAGGAAAGAAAATATTAAGGCTATTTCGAGTCAAATCGTAAGATGGGCTAAAGATGACACTGGGATTATTTTAAGAATTGTAACTGGAGTTAAATATCGAAAATAATATACCTAGTGATAGTGACTAAAATGATATTGGTAGGTAGTCTTAACATGTTGTATGTACATGCACATATGAGTATATCGTCTAGATACACCATTTTCATAATGTCGTCAAGATGATGAATTTTATTAAGTTCTACGTTTATTCTATACTCATGAAGCCTAAAAAAGACAATTGAGATACGATAAAAAGTACCGTTAAGTTTCAACACAAACACGAAAAAAAACAACAATATTGAAAATTTTAACGACTTGATGATAAGCCGTGGCCGTATCGGGTATGCTAGGAAAGTAGACAGTGACTTTTTTAAACCGATTAATAGAATACCTGCCAGTGTCCTCAAGTACTAATTACTGAGCTACTTCTAAAATCTAACTTATATGTGGCACCTCCTATCACAGTTCGATGTTGTATAGTAACAAACATACTTTACAACTGTCAAATTACTTTTGTATGTCGAAATTTTCTCAAATGCAATTTATGTAGTAACAGACTAGACGTTTACATTACATAAATTTAAATACTGCCCAGGTGTATTTCCTATTCCGATACGTTAAATACAAAATGCGATTTTTGTGAAATGTTTTCAACTTTGTTATTTCATTTATTTGAGAAAATTTCGACATAAAAGCGAGCAGTAACAAAGTATCAAACTGCTTTAGAAAGACTGAGCAGTGGCAGCATGCGATAGACGCTGAACTTTCCTCACCAGCCGATGTTTCTAATTTAAACAGCGACTATGATAAACAATCAAATAATATATGCTACATTTAAATCAGCCAGAAGGATTCTTGATGCTTTTTATATTATGCCAGTTGCTTTGATACCAAACTGAAACAGTATATTAAAAAATGAAATATATAGCTTAAAACAAATGGTCTACACTTTTAACATTAGCAGCACCTCAAGCAAAAATGAAATAAGATCGTTTACACCGACTTCTGATAAATGTTTTAAACCTTCTACACCCAATTATATGTCCCTTTAAACACCCAATCCAAGCAACTCGGCTAAACCAATCACAATTTTATAAAGCTTGTCATTTGCACAGTCAGTGTTCCAACCCAGTCTATGTACAACCTGTATCAATGCAAGCAACTTGTTATAGCCCAACGGAACCGCTGGTCCCTCATAGCAAATCGCCAACGGTGGTGCAGGATCAACCAGAAACGGAGGATTTACAATATCCACCTCTTCTGAAAGGTATTTTGGTTGTAGAATAAGAAATATGTTTAGGAGCGAAACTTATTTATCAGTTTTTCTGCCTAATCGCCAAGATGTGTTCTTGTCAAAGAATGCATCGGCAGAGTGCGTGTCACACTCGCATTCACAATGCCATTTATTTTGTCAATTTAACAACATTCATAGCGAGTGTAACAAATGATTTGACACACAAATGAAGAAATAAATAAATAATTTGCCTCGAAAACCGTCAGATTGTGATAGGTGTGTCACGCAAATGGGGGTGTCAATCGTGTCGATAATTAAGTGTTCACGTACTGAAACTACTCGACTAACGTGATTTACCTACCATTCGTTCAAGAGTTTCGCTTCTATAACTTCTAATTTCTAAGCATTGGTTTCTTTAAAGCTACTCCTCAACTTGTTAAACAGACGACCAAGGTTCTTCAGGTAACATTTTACTGGTTATTCAGGAACGACAACCCTTGTTATGTGAACCGAATGAAACCTTGCTCGGGTCTACCACACCAATTATTTTTACCTTTCGACCATGAATGGCAACCTTGTCCTAATGTTAAGTGCATCGTGTAATATAAGACAGCGTTTCTGTATCAGGAAGGTTTGGTTATAATTGGGGACTTATTCAATTTGATGGTCTATACCAAACCCAAATATGACCACATCTTTCTGGTACATGTTGAATAGTTTTTACTGTACATATTTCAACAGTTACTTTGTTTTATAGCATCACAAGAATATGGCAACATTCAAACGGCGTCCCGGATCGGCGCAAGTGCAGCAAGACGCGATGTTTGCGCTACCTCCGGCGTCGAGACAAGGACCACAACAAAGTTTCTGCCGTCTAACTCAACAGATAGGTCAGTTTATTTAGTTCAAAAATAAAATTAATCACACTACTACCTGAAGGATGGGCTCAAATTGCAAAAGATAGGTACAAATGGAAGGAAGGCATTTGCCCTGCAGTTGGACACAACAGGTTCATAATAATTCAGATTATGTAAGTCGTTGTTTCGACGCCTTTATTAAAATCGAATAAACTCCATGAATGACGATATGCTCTTTATGTTTGGCGCACTCTTAGCTCGTTACTTGTCTAGCTGCTGCATTATATTCATTAGATATTATAATATAACAAATGCCAACACCATGATTAAGAAAAATAAGTACTCTTCTTAGAATGATTCCAAAGTAAAATCCGTTACATAAAGATCTGAAGTTGTTAGGCAATGACTAATCCCGCTTTGTTCATAATTTCCAGATTGCTAAGCTCAGTAGAGGGTCCGTCACTGGACGAGATAACCTCGGAGTGTGGCGACAAGCCGGTCATCTGGGAGACGTCCTTCACCGAGCCCCCGCGTCTCGCCACGCCGCGCCAGAGCATCGACAATGGACCTGCCGTGAGTAAACACTATGTTATTACTGTCTCAAATCTATTTAGCATTTACTTTAAGCCCATCCGCGCTGGATGCGCTGCTCTGAAAACTGAAGGAAAACATCGTAAAGAAACTGGCGACATGTGACATCCATCACCAAGCCCGCACTGCTGGTGGCTAAGGGTCTGCTTCCTCTCAACGAGAGGAGGTTCTAGCTGTGATGAACGTGTTCCGACTGAAATAATGTTTTTTTAAGGAACCTAATAGTTTTCGGTTTTAGTTTTACCATTTTGTAATTCATGTTTTCGAAATAATCCCGAAAAATTGGGAGTTTAGGTTCGTACTATAAAAAGTATTTTTAGACAGTCTGAATCCTTAAGTATGCAGCCTTACTTGGTTGATGTGAAAGATGATCGTTTAGGGATGGGCCACTGTTACGATCGAACTTTATTGTAATGTAATTTACCTTACAGGTCGAAAAACTAATAAGCATAACCCCGACCTCACCGAAACCGCCTGAAAACGCTCTCACTAAAGCCATAGAGACGAATGTCATAGACAAAACTAATCACAAGAATGCATTAATGCCAGAAAGGAAAACGGCGCCCATAGCGTCCCCAGACCCACCACGAATCAACGCTTGGGCCAAAGAAATAGTAAAATACACTCCCAAACCGAAGCCTCTATGCCTCGATGCGGCACAACTAGAACAAAACCTAAACGCGTTGAAGAAAAATAGCGGTTCAGTCAACTTGACAACTATGAACATGAACATCCTACCGCCCTACATCAACGTTGTGACCCCTAACAAGTTATCAGAATCAAAAACCATTCAAATAGACCCCAAAAAGGCGGTGATAGACGACTTGCCAAAAGAAATCGAACCGAAAGAGGAAAAGGGAAAATTAAAGCAATCGAACTCAGCGGCGAGCTTGCTCAACGGCCCGATGACAGACGTGCCCTACGCTGACAGCGACAACGCGTCTTCAAGTTCCAGCAGTAACCAGATCAGCAAGAAATTCGATGATAGGAATATAGTGAACAAACAGGGTAGTAATGGCGAATATGTCGGCGACTCCGAGATTAGCTGTTAGACGATAGATGGCGCCAGTGACAGTGGTTGTGTTGAAACTGTGCCATCAAGACACTCGGTGAAATGTTACATATTACTAGTTGTAAATATTTTTAAAAATAAATAGACTTTGTGATGATGAAGACAAGACATTAATAATAAATATTTATTTTGAAATTTTTGTATTTTTATCGTACGTGTACAAAAAATGTTTTTTATTTCCGTTACGGATAGTAGTTTATTTGACATGGTGGCTTCCTCGATGCTTATAGTCATAGTTTATTGTTGCTCAATTAGCTCAATGTTTTGCGAACAAAATATTACCTAGATGGAATAAAGGCAGTTAGTTTTTCTACTTAGATATTTTATCGGAAAATCAGTTGTGTAATTTTAAATAAAGACTTTTTGTAAATAAACTGGGCTTCGTAGCTGTTTATTTTATACGATTTTGTATAATTATTTCCGCCGAATTTAAATATAATAACTTCAGACGTACGTTTCTCTCAAACATTTATACATTTTTTTGTGAACTAGACCCAATTTTATACAGAATTTTAAACAAATCTACACCAGGTGACACATTTGTATAATGATTTGAGAGTAAATTTCTTCTGAAAATGTGTTAAACTTTACATATTTTGAAAAACGAACGCACAGGCGAATATTATATTGCTTCTTGAATATCTAAAAATTAAATTAAGGTCACGGAAACGAATTATACGATTCTGTCTTTTTTGTTAAACTTTCAGGACCTTTCGTAGATTTTTTATAATTATTAAATGAAACAAAACATACAATGTCAGTCTCATTGTTACCTTTATTCATTAAAAATATGTCATTATTTTTTCAATATACAAGAAAAAAATCACGAAAGGCCCTTTTCTCATTCCTAGAATATAAAATAGTCACCGTAGACGCTTAAAATGTTTGTAAATAATAAAAAAAATGTAGGTATCTATGTACATCCGCCCTTTAAATTAAAAAATACGAGATATATAACGTTTCACGTAGATGTACAAGAGGTAAAACTGTATTTCGTTTTTAAAAACTTTATGTGATGTTAACTAAGATTTTCTGGAGTTTTCTTTTAGGACGAATTTCACCGATCAAACTGAACTTGATCAGCACATCTGAACCGCGTTCACGAGCTGCCAGCGTCCTGTTCTTCTTTCTTGAATATTATTCTTGCTGGAATATTGACACTGCAACCTCTTGAACGCCGTTTAAATGTTCTTTGTTGTTTCATTGGTGAAATCTGCTCTTAGTGTTGTTAGACTTGCCATAATATATAAATATACACTTAGAAGATATAAAAAAAATAGATTTATTATATATATATGAAATTAAAAATGTGGAAAGTCACATGAATGCTTTAATTACTGTAAGATAGTTTAAGATAAGGATTTCGTTCTGTTCACTCGTAGTAGTGCCATTTTTTTAAGTTACTGCCTACTTGGATGTGCATTTAGTTACGTTTTAGGCATGAAATTACAGGGTATCATGGTAATTTTCCTTTCTCCTCCGTTTAAAAAATCCATCAAATCTTTTCTTCGGTTAAGGTACGAATTCTCTTGGGCACCGACTAAACCTCAATTTTTTTTCAAAAAGAAATCGCGAGAACGTGATGGTAACTGTCAATGGCTCGGCTTGAGCTGTCAAATGAGCTGAGGGGGTCTAAAATGGCCGCTTTAGCAGAATCATAATGGGACAATAATATAAATCACGTTACAATTCGTAAATTGGTCACAGACGCATTTAATATAATGAATTGTCATTTTGACCATTTTACGAATTCTAACGTAATTTATATTATTATCCTATCTGCTAAACCGGCCATTTTAGGCCCCCAGGACATTACTGACAGTTTTCACTAGCACCAAGTAACACATAGTTGAACGCTTTAATGTACAAAAATTCTAAAGTGAAATGATATTCAAGTCATCAGGTTAGCCGTGTTTTACTACTAAAAACGGGCATAAGTCACTTATTTTGAAGTTTCTTCACAACTTCGATAGTAGCCATCTCTTTCTCGTAATATCTGCTAGAAAAGGATAGCAGCAGTTTAGTTCGTGCTATGAGAATCACCTTTCAAAAATACTTAAATGTTTCTCTTGTGCCAAATTTTGACTTCGTTGTGTGAAACTGAAATCATTGTGTAGACTTGGATACTATAGCTTAGTTTCTGATCGATTTGAGCATCAACCTCCTTTTCTGTTATGGTGAGTTAGCTACCGGTTATTTTTTATCATGAATGACCTAGATCGAAACTAAGCTAATTATGTTTGAAATTAAAGTTACGCTGAATTATACTCACATTAGTTTTTCAGTTTGTTTTTCGATAAAATATTTGAGGAAGTAGGGACACTCAAAATTATTTGAAACTATACCAGATTACTACGGATATTTAAAATAGTTTTAACTATATTTAATATTGTAAAAAGGATGTACAGATACAATGTTGTTTTTTGTATTTTTCTGCGATGTATAATAAATTGTATTAGGTAACATTAAAGAAAAAAAAACTTGAAGGATTGTAATTTGAGTTAAGCCATTTTTTTTTAGCATCTTTTAGTTGTCATTCTTTAGCATTAGTATATAAATCCTGTTAAATGAACAATTCAGAATTACGAAAACGTCAATCGTAGTCGTAAAAACGACTCTAAATATTAAAGACCCATAATATTTCTTGACGAATAACGTTTTACGGTCACATCTAACTTTGCTCAATTTAGAAATTACTTTTGAACTAGAAATGAATCTTTTTAAACCTTTTTTTAATGAAAAAAAAAAATGTAATGTGGTTGTGAAGTAAGTAGGTTACGGATGAAAACGAGAAAGAGCGTTGTAAAGAGTTCCTTTTTATTAAAAAATCGAGTGACTTTGAAATGTTATTCTTCATAACTTTTAGTTATAAAATTAAGTGTTGTGCACTGGTGTAAAACAACGAAAAAGAAATTGTTTAACATTAAAACGGGAGTTTTTATTTACTTCTTGAGATGCAGTAATTATTTATGTTTTCTAATCCCTCTTGTATTAGGTAATGTAATGCTAAAATAATTAGTAATGAAACTTTATATATTATATGGTATATGAAATACGAAATGAATATGTAAAGTTTATAAAATAACAATAAAACAAAAAAGTGTAATTGATATTCAAAGATAAAATCAATATTATAATAAATGTATATCTTGTTTAATTTTTTACCCCTACCATCTTGAAAATACACAACAGCACTCTGTACAGGGTGGCGATTTAGTCACCTGCTAGCATCGGCTGCATCCGTCAAAGGGTGGCTCTACCCGTCATACTACGCAACTTTGGCCAAAAAAAATCATATCTGATTCGTCAACAAAAAACTCCTGTATATTTGTTTACCCTATTCTTTCCCACTGCTGGACAAAGGCCTACCGCATTCCTTTCCAACTCTCTCGATGTCTTGCTTTCTCTGGCCAATCAGTCAAGAACGAGACCACATCGTTAAGCCAGCGTTTCTTAGGCCTGCCTCGGTGACGACGACAGTCTTCAGGCACTCACTGTGTGACGATTCTGGCCCATCTGTTCTGACCCATCCTGGAAATGTGACCCGCCCTGTCCCATTTGAACCTCGCAGGCTGTCGCCTGTATAATTATTCTTCGTATATTTTTTTTGAGTAAATCTTTATAATTATGCAAAATACTGACCGGTGCAATAAAACAGGTTTTTCAACTGTATCTTTACACTGCTCAGTATTTTGTCAAAACAGATCTATGAAGAGATTCAATAGATTCAATTAAGTATAAAATAATTGTGTTAAAGTTTTGATCTTGCTTCTTAGAGCGGTTTTAGACTAGTGAATTTTGTACCGCGTATAAGCTCGCGTACTGGCTCACGCACGTAGGCGTGCGCCACATTACGCGTTTCAAATAATCGAACGCGCGTACACGCGCTGATTCTACCGAGCGTGTTCGCGTGGGATGAGCAGGCGTGCGCAGAGGCGTCTTTCGCGGCTCACGCTTATACGAGCTTATAAGCGTGTTAACACTCTTACGAGTCACGCTTGAAGCAAAAGGCTCGAGAATATGCGCGTACATGCGCTTCCAAAAAACGACCCTATAAGCGCCGAAAACCACCAAAAAACCACGAACCACGTCATGAAGTCGTACCAAAAAGATCAAATAAAACAAGATCAGTAATTTTAAACGTTTTTTTTATTTGTTTCCTATTTAAATAATATTTTTACAAAACTCTAAACATCAATTATGTTTTACAAATATTAACGCTTGCAGCGTCTATGGTACAGTTTCGCAGTAATTGAAATAAAGCCAGGCTTACTACTAATTATAGTAAATCACTACTCAAAATTGAGATAACGAACACATGACATTACCACAAAAATCCGCCATTTTGAATTTATTCCCAAAGAACTAAGACTTGTTTTTGTGGTCAAATCATAAGTATCACCTTAGAATTTATTTTAAAAACATTTCAGCAGACTTTTTTTGAGTTATAATTTAGAATTGCATTCTCTTCACTTTAGAATATACTTTTTATTTGCATTTTATTGTAAATATAAAGAAAACAACGTTATTGTACTCAAAATTAAAAACATTCTAACACGAAAAAAAACTAAGTTTTTTTTTTTTTTAAGTAAAGAGATGTTTTTTTTATTTTATTTAACATTACACTTAGGTAGGTATATAATATTTCGCGTAAAGCTTCATCAAGTGCGAGTTGTATAGCCTGGCAGAACTAAACCAACAATGCATCGTTCTTAGGACATTTATATCATATTTTTTCACAACGTCTATGAAAAATTTGCAAAAAATACTCTGCTCTACTACTCCAGTGCTTTGAAAAAACAATAAACGCGGAAACAACTTTATCTTTCAATAACTTGAGTATTAAGACCAATAATACATATTTAATACTCAAAAAGTACAAAAATATCATAAACGAAAACATTTGTTCATATTTTAAGCTGGTAATAAATGTGATGTGGTATTGCACTATACAAAAATGACTAAAACTAAAAAAGGGTTAAATATTTCTAAAATACATCGATGTATGAATGATATGAGCAATATAAAGGGATATTTTATAATTATTATGATATAAGTTCAGCAAATATTTTTAGTCTACATTTATTTTAAACGGACATTTAGAGAAAAAAATCTAATCTCATACACTTTTAAGTGGAAAATAATAATAGCCAATCCTAAAGATACTGTAGGCATTATTAATTAAATCACATTTAATTATTATTTTATATTTTTCCTAAATTTAATCCTTAACTTTATCGAGAAACTAATATTTTACAAAAAAGAAGATATTATTGTATAAAGTACTCAGTATAAAAATAGTAATTAAAATAAACGGCGATGCATTTTTTGCGACAAAAAATAATTTTGATTTGTGCGGGATAACTTAAAAATAGAAATAAAAAAATTGCATCGCTCCCAATCAATGAACATTTTCATTTTTAATCGTCAGGTTGATAAAAATCGTGGATTTCAATTTTTGCTAATCACATACAGATTTGCAGAAAAAAAGAGGATCAATTCTGTATTTGGCGGGAAATCAAGTTGGTGTCAATTTGACGACTTTTATTCTGGAAAACAGAAAATGAACAACGCATAAATACCTACTTATGGCAATAAATTTCATTGATAAGTTAATCTAATAAAACTACCTATTTAAATTCTTTTTAAACGTTTTTTCTTTAAATAATCATTTCGTTGATCTTTGACTAATTTTTCTACCTCTAAATGCATTGCTACGACTATTTTCTATTTCATTCCTTTTTACTAACATTAATAAAATAACGTTTTTTTTTGGGTATTGTTACTAATTATTTCATTTTTTTTTTTCGTTTTTTTTAAGATATCTTTTTGATCCCCAAATACAGAAATGAAACCAAGATGTTACAATATCGGTTTATAATAAAGCATTCTTAATCGAAAATAATAATTTACGACCGATTAAAAATAAATTAAATGATGTACTTCTAGCTTTTTTATCAGGATTTCTTTGATTAACCCGACAAATGCCGTACAAACCGACGAAAGTACTAAGGACAAATGTACTAAACGACAACAATATAAATTAGGGCGGATTGAAGGTAATCACTTTACAGGCTAAATAAACAAGCTAATCGAGCGTTAAAAACTTATTTTCGACATTGTAACATCCTTAACATATTACAACAAAATAAAAAAAGGGACTTGTTCGAAATTATTTTACCGCGTGACTATTAACTGTTTAGGAGTCCCTGCAACATTATGCATCACATTGCACATCACACTACTAACTGGTCTTATCCACAGTTTGTGTCGACGCAAAACGACACTGGAAATTTGTAGAGACCTAAGCTACATTGACGATCGTGCTGTTGGATTTACAACTTTTGGCGCTAGGCCTAATGTTGCAAATTCTACAGCCCTCAATGGCGCTTAAAAAAATTCAAATTTCCATCGCCGAAAAGTTATCCAAAACGCAATATTCCTTCGACACCAAACTCAATTATAACACTAACAATTAGTATGAACACACTGCGCTGTATCCCTATTTTGTTTGATACAAAAACCATTAACTGACAAAAAAACGTGAGATCATTTTGACAGCTAATGTCAAATTACTTGACGATATTACGGAGCGTTTAAACGAAGAGAGTTACTCGACCGTCACTTCTAAAGACGACAACACATGCTATTGATGCTCAGCTAAGAACCTCGCCTCACTACCGTTGACGGTAGTGAGGCGAGGGCGAGGCAACTCTTTTCATCTTAACGAGGCTTATTTCAACGAGTTAATGAGTTTCGTACCACAACAAAGACTAGTCTATCTCAAGTACAAACACGGTTATATCACAAGTCGTATTCGACAGTGTCGTTAAAAATCGTTGTCGCTAGAAGCGTCATACGTCTCGCAGATCTGGTCCGGGGGCAGGGGGCGGAGCCCCGGGTATGCCGTCACCGGGCCATGGAAGGATTGTGAGCGGAGCACACTAGAGGAAAAAAAAAACTGGTTATTTTCGTCTGTTGGCTGAATTGTGTTTTGTTTTATTTCTTTGTGTTAGAACAGTGTTTGAAGCAGCTTGGTTAGATTTCTTCGACGTTTGTTTGTTGAGTATTTCATGTTTTATTCTGATCGTTATCTAATTCGTGGTTGTGCGTGGGGTGACTTATAAATAAATAATTATGCTGTTCCACTCCACTACAAGGCATTAAATGAATTTTTTTGTCATAAAAAGGTAACGTTCATATTACTAATATACATAACATCAAGAATTAAGTCTCATTACATCAAACAAATAAAAAATTGAGCATTTTGGAGATGAATATTAAAAGGTTAGTTAGCTTAGCTTTAAAAACACCAATAAAAGAAATCGCGAATCTTTAAAACATGGAAATAAAAGGTCTACTAAAGTGTAATAGAGACCCAGAACCACATTTATTAAGCGTTAAAAGTTTTGCCAGTAAATAAAAACTATATTTACACATTGCGCCAAAGAGTTCCTATGTAATAGTCTAACCAGCCAATAGAAACCATAGAATTTTGCTTTTTTTTCGTTCCAATTAAGAGTGAACAAAGCATTTATTAGTTAAGCAGACATCTTGATTCTTCATAGATAGATAGAAAAAAAAATCTTCAATACATAACAGAAAAAAAAACTGAAATATCAACAAAATAAAATTCAAAAAAATTGTTACACGGACATGAAAAATCAAGAATTTTAGCAGCATAGTCGTGTCAAGCTCTTGAAGCAAAAAAAAATACACCAAGTGTCAATAATTTTGACAGCTGTCAATTCGAAAACTCGTGGTCGCCACAGCTGTCAGTTTTGACATTTGACTAACCTTACACGTCAAGATGGCGGCCATCATGTCACTTACACGGAATTGCATGCATTTTGAGTTTTGTCACGCTCTAAAATTTACAATAAATTAAGTTTCAATATATTATTGTACCTAACTTACTTAAGGTTAAAAGAAAAGAAATGTTAAAACAAAAAATATTTACAAATAAGAGATAGATACTTTACGAAAACAAAAGGTTATATTAGATACAGCAACCAAAAAAATATGTTAAAAACTGATATAGGTACTCCTTAAAACCCCTTTTACCCTTTAACCCAATTACCAGTTAAGTTCTTTAGTAACTGTTAACTTTAGATTATATTAAACGTTATTTTTAGGTGACGATTCTACACTGACGACTTTCTCTCATCAGTCAACCACTTTGTTAATATCAAGGTCGAAAACAATAATTTCAAAAAAATTACTACTTGTTAAACAAAACTGCCCCCCTAGATCTATTTTACTCATTGTCGAGCCAACACTGGCAAACGTGAGTACCCAAACAGCCTACCATAGACTTAAAAAAAAATAGGGAACTTACCTAGCGGTCTTTGACGGCGTCTTGTTAGACTTTCCGAGAGCAGCCGCCTTCCTCGGGTCGTACGAAGCCCTTCGTTTCCACTTCTCTAATTCTTGTTTCTTTTGTTCTGAAACATAAATGTTTTAATTAGTAATCCTCTTCAGTAAAGAAATATAGTCGTCACTTCGGTTAATTCCAAAAGTAAGAAAGAAACATCTTGAATTATGTGTTGGAGCCAAGATGAGTAACGGGCCAAAAATAGTACCTTGAGGTATCCCAAAACAGATTCAACACTCATAAGTTGTTATGTTTTGTTTTATTACCTTACGGGATCTGTAATGCGTGTTATTTCAACAGTTCGTTTTCCATTACTGAGAACACTTAAATTTTGCGCAGTAAATTGTGATAACTTCTGGCTTATGTTATACCGTATCAATTGCCTTACCCAGGATTACATTTTGCAATATTATTTTAAAACTTCATATCTCGCCACATCATGAGCTGTCCTCATAGTTTATAATTTATTTAACACTTCAAGCAAACAAATGTACAGAGGCGGACTTAATGCTTTAGGCTTTTCTACTTAGTCAACCATTGGATGGTGCAGAGATATTGCTAGGTGCAATTTGGAAAGTAGAGGAAATTTTTAGCCTATATTATAGAAGAGGATTATTTCGCTTACCCATTTCATAATGCTGAGCGCTCCCTTTGCTGACGACAGCCTTTTCGGTGTTGAGTACGCCCACGTAAGTCTTGCTCGGGTCCCGCCGCAGGAAGTTCTTCGGGGACTGCTCGTTCTTGTACTTGGAGATATCCATGTACCGGGGCTGGACTGTCGGCTTGCGCTGGCTGATCGAGGTCGTCGACGATGACATTGAGTAGTCACCGCTGTACCTGGAATCGGATGATTTGGATACTTGAATTTTTTGTGTTGTTATACAAGTTATAACCCCATAGCGCCTATAACGCTTTTATTTGTTTCGAGATGTATGATTACAATATTTTGAATTTTTGCCCTATTCCAATGTTACTTGTAGTCGGCACAGTACATTTTTTTTTTAAACTACCACATTCTTTGAGATTGTATGTTTCAATGATTAGTCATCTGATGAGTTATGATCAGAATAATGACCTAAGATTACGAGTGGTAACGTAAACGTTAGGCACCAGAAATTGCCATTGAGGTCATAATATGACATCATAGAATGCATGATGATAATGCACGGTGATTATCTATAATTAAGTCTTTAAAAAATGTATTATTTTAAGAGAAAATAATGTTTTTTTTGTAAATTTTTGAAATATATAACTTCTATAACTTTTTTTAAAACTAAATGAGTTTAGTGTTTTCGAGTCGACTTCTCTGTTATGAAACACCTAAACAAACTCAGAGGTCAAAGTAAAGTCTGTACGAATTGTAAGATGTTCAACCAACCTCTGTTTAGCCTGCACAGGCGCACTCCTCTTCCCTCCCTGATGCCTCATCACAACAGGAGCACTCTCAGTTCCACTCTCCCCCTCCGTATCACTTGTCCCAGTAGTCAAAGAATTCTTTTCATGGCTGAATATAGACGAGTTCCTGGGACTACTGCCATTCGTTGTAGAATTGGTATCACTGTCGAGGATAAACGTCTTTCGCTTGTCAATGACAGAGTCCTCTCTTGTCTTTGTTAGGAAGTCTATGTTCTCTTTGGTTGGGGTGATGTCGTCTATGATGAAGGTTTTTCTTTTGTCCGCTTCTCGGGCGTCGCGGCGTTTCTTTTCGTGTGTTGTTTGGTTTACCTGTAATGTATTTTTGAATTTGTAAAATTTTATTTAGGATGTTCATCATACATTTCTAGTTTTTTTTAAACACAGTTTATCTGCGATTGTTATCAGTGTAAACATTGTATGCAATTACCCTCTTTCTAAATGTGGAAAAGAAACAAGAATACGTTCAAACTTTCCTTTACTAAAATTAATGTAATTAGAAATAGTATTGGCGAATAATTTTCAAGTTATCCGTCTGCTAACATGTGCGTTCATATTCGTAATCGTATGAAGCTTTTCATAGGAATCATCATCTGCCTAGTCTTTCCCCAACTATGTTGGGGTCGGCTTCTAGTGTTACCGGATGCAGCTAAATATCAATATTTTACATGAAGCGACTGCCTATCTGACCTCCACAACAAAGTTATTACCGGGTAATACGTACCTTGGTAAAACTGGTTGTCAGACTTTCGGGCCACTGACTACTTGTATCGACTGTCAAAAAGATCTACAAATGACAGCCGGGACCAACGGCTTAACGTCCTTTCCGAGGCACGGAGGAAACTCGGTATGTATTGGGTGGTCACCCATCCACAGACCAACCTAGGCAAGCGTGGCTTAACCTGAAGATTGATCCGAGCGGCTGTTATTATTTAGCCACGTGCTCCTCCGAAGCTTTTGATAGGAATATGAACTTTATTTACGCGAATATACGTACGATTAAGTCGAAAAGATAATTCATTGTCCAAAGAGGTTACATTTGTAAAAGTTTGTATAGAAGCCCGTAATTTTAACAAATTCCTATCGGGTGCTCGGTTTGTGTAAGACAAAACAAAATAATGTAATTACCTGGAAATTAGTGACATAATCCCTGGACAGCACCACATCATTAGTCATGGCCTGTCTCCTCAAGTTCCCATAGTCCTTCGGTCGGAGGTCCAGTATGTCCGAGTGAGTGGACGTGATCATCGGGTCTACCGGAAGCGTGACCAGGAGCTGGTCGTCTTCCGTCTCTTCGGAGGAGTAGTCCAACGTCTCCAGGTCTGCTATATTGGTGGTGTGGAAGGATTGGGAGCGGTGGACGGGTGATGAGTGACTGGAATTGATAAATGCTGTGTTAAAATTGGGTTTACAAACAGGTTTTATGCAATAGGCTTCTGTTTTTCTAGAAACTGGCTTCTTCATTACTATTCCTGTCCCATCTAACTATGACAACGTATTTAATGCTAATAATTAAGATGTAGAAACATACCCTTAACGAAGCCGAGAGGCAATTGCTTTTCCGGTCATTGTGATAATTGTTTTGTTCTGGACCATAGCTGGGAACACAGGCATGCCATGGCTGAGGCTGGCATAGGACCGTGGAGATTGGCACAAGAAAAGAGAGGCCTATACCCAGTAGTGGGTGAGTTCGGGCTGTGGATAGCTGTGGACCGTCGAATTCCGGAGATATTGCGAGTTGAA
This sequence comes from Noctua janthe, assembly GCA_910589295.1. Lineage (NCBI taxonomy): Eukaryota > Metazoa > Arthropoda > Insecta > Lepidoptera > Noctuidae > Noctua > Noctua janthe. The sequence continues at coordinate 10,221,985 of OU342578.1, forward strand.
AGTTCCAGCATTTTCACAAGTTGTTTTTAAATAAAAGTGTTATAACTTTACGTTGAACGTGTACCCTGTACTATTCAATGCACCCATCAGCACAATGTTTTGAGTGCGCCCATACCCCAAAAAAAAGTCTGATCCCAGCAATAATTTTTGCGTAGTTTGATATACAGACTGCTTGGTTGACGGCTTCGTGAAAGGTCCGTTTACACCTTGCAGTTGATTCATGACTATAATTCAAAGTATCGAATTCATAACCCATCAATGAAAGACAGCGTTTTTTTCGCCTTTCGGATGTTGCAAATTAGTTATGTCCAAACTTCAATCGATTCAAAAAAGTCTTATGAGTCTATGTATCTATAGTATTTACTATTCTGATTGTGCACAACTGAGAACTCATGTATGGAAGTCTTTTCTGCACGATAAAACACCCAACTCGATAAACGTACGCATGATAACTGGAATCCTTCAATTCCCTACTTAATATACAGAGCAAGATGGTTTTAATTTGATTTACCTGGGCGAGCTCAGATCATCTTTGTTACAATCCTGCCTCTTAGCCATCTGCTTTCTTCTTTTGTCCTCTTGAGCCGCCTTCATCGGGTCGTATGAGGCCCGCTTCTTCCAGTTGGAGAACTCGATCTCTTTGGTGGCTAGAGCTGATGACGAGCGGTGCTGGCTTGGCTTCTTTGGACCTGGGGAAATGAATGCGGGAGAGTGAGAAATTATTTTTGATTAGTTAACTTTTATACAACATGAATATGGTGCTAAAATTCAGATATCAGAGTATTCAGAAATTCTAACTATCTTTTGTTTTTTGGCTACTAATCTGCACGAGAACTGCTAATAATAGGAATCTCTCTGTAGTCTCTTTCATAAACTAAGTTGTAGTTAAGAACAAAAAAAACTTCTTACTTACTTAGGGGAAAGCGCCAGGGTGGCCGCGAAATTCTATTTTTTTTTTCGTTTTTTGCAATTAGCAGGTCATTGAATGAGTTTTTGATGAAATAGTCATTCAATGGGATTAAATGAACTTAGAGGGTTGTATGACTTTAATGATTATAATCCTGTAAATACATGAGTATTACGGCAGCAAATCATATTTTGTTCAAAATTACAGCCTGAAACTGACCGGCAAATTGCAAAAACATTAGAAAATTTGAATTCCGCGGGCTACCCTGGCGCTTCCACCTTAATACTAAGCCATGGTGATTATGGGACTTTATTTTCAAAAAACAATACAAATATCATCAAGGTAAAAGCCATTAACGGTCTTTTACTTTTTAGTGCGAAAGCCTTATGATATAATTCACTATATTTTCTGTAAGCCTTGTTCTAGGGCATCTAAAAAGAAAGAGTAGGTACAAAAAAGGTTTCTATTTTCATGTAATAGAAAACGAACGAAGTCAAATGAAATTTCCTTTACATTTTATGTCATTGCAGCAGAGAAAGGGAATACATATAATCGGATCAGCGATTCCTCCTAGCGGAAACGGACAAGGCACTGTCGCGCTGCGATATTGAATTTAGAATCTGATTTAAAACAACTGTAAAATTCAAATAGAATATAGCGGAATGATATTCTCAGGAGAACGCTGTTGGTAAACATTTATGAAATTATCTGTGGAAATCGTATTCAAAAAATAATTTAGCGGCATTAGTTCCGCTAAATATGGCGCTAGAATCATGGTAGCGCCATATCAGTTTGGAACGAATCGAATCAACGACTTATTCAGTGTGCCATTCAAGTATTTTATCGATAATACGATGTTGTAATTGTAATCAGAATCGATTACACCATGCATTCGTTCCGGTAATCAGTAATGGTCATTTGTATGTGGCCTATGAATGCCTGTAATACAAGACCCTATAACTATGTATTAGTTGTTACAATAGTCACATTCGATTAAATTCAAGTTTAATCAAGATTAGATTAGATCAAGTTTCTGTTTAATTGTGGTAATATAGTACTCCCATATTATAAAAAAAAAATAAGCAGTAGTCAAAAATGAAATTACCAATCTTTCATAACGGAAACCAAAAGAAAGGGAAGCAAATCTCTCCAATTTTAAATCAAATCAAAACTCAGACCAAAAACAATCTGTCAAAATCAAACCGTAATTTGGCGCCAAATTGCATTCCAATCCATAATGGCCGCCGTGTCGCAAGCATGACGGATCGGTAAGTACTACAGCCTAACAGACACGATTCAAGGATAACTTGATTCTCTATTAGTAACGGTATGTGTGTTAAATAGAAATTATGATCAATTGTATTCTTACTCGTGAAATTAGTCAATGAAGGTTTTGAAACTCAACCTCCTTTGATTTCCTTTTCTCTATCTGTTCTAAAAGGGCAAAGGTTGCATTGTTATTGTGCTTCATTGTGTAAACATTAGGTAGGATGTTAGCCAATATTGCATTTAAATCTCTTGAAATTTCATTGTTTGCATATTTCTATCATGGAAAAAAAAAGAATCGGCATTTCACAACCAGTAACAATAATATCGGTGAACTCTCTCTTCTCACTCTCTCTTCTCTCTCTCTCTCTCTTCTCTTCTTCTTACATGTTCTTCTCTTTTCGGTCTCTCTTCTCTCTTCTTTCTTCTCATTAATCGACTCCACCATCCACTATTTTAAGGTTGTCGGTCCATCAAGACACTATGTACGTGCTGGCCGATATGCGCTCTGGGACACACTAACTTAAGTATATTGCAAAAAATAAGTTCAAAATTCCATTTGCATATATCTAGATTATATGATGGTAGATTATATGCTTCGTACTGTTACGTATACACAATGAAATCGCCATGGTACTAACCTATTTACTAACATAATGATACCCTGTCGCTTGAATAGACGACATGGCGAACGACTCACGAATTACAGCGGAAACGCTATTTACTTGATGCAATATGAAGACGCTACCGTGGTGACATACAAATTCTGAAAGTAACTAGGCCTTTTAAATTACATAGGTACAACTTTGACAAACAATTATTTTGTCGATAACAATGGGACTGTAACTGCAAAATGTAATAAACAACAATTACTGTTAACAAGAACGAATGTCAAAGATGCCTTTCACTACTTCTATGAATAGCTAGTTGATGAATAATTTGCTTTGAACCACGAAAGGTGCATTGCTGGTATAACGAATGGTGTTAAACTTCAAGATCAAATAAAAGGAACATCCATGCCATTGAGAGTGAGACGCCTAGGTTTAGCGATTACACAAATTAGTTTAGGTATGCTGTGCCTTGCAGTAAGCCAGAATAGCAATTCATTTTTCTTCATTTTTCTGTCGTAAGTCATCAATGCAATACAGGATTGAACTTGACTGGTAGGAAGTCCAACAATAAGTTGTTTACTGGGTTCGGCAAGGTGATGGAAGAAGACTTATAGAACTATCAGACAAGTAATAGATCTTTTGCTATGAAATTGCCGTTTTTTTCTCACATTTTGTTCTGTTTGTAACTTTGACGTATAGTTATATTTTTTCCTAATTCCATTTTTCTTAGATTAATTGTTAAATTACCTACTTTCTAGCGTTTAAAAACAGTACTAGTAGTTGCATATTACCTCATAGACTATGTATTTTATCACTTTTCACGAAATCGTCCATACAAATCGTCAATTTCATACTTTAAATATAAGTGACAGAGACTGAGCTCGGCAAATCCGTTTTTTTTGAAACGATGTCCCTTATTTATGGCCCGGTACTAATCCCATACAAAATTCATTGCCCAGTTAAGCAGCCGACAACCTCCTAGGTCGACCTACCTGCGAAGGTCGTTCAGAGAAAAGGGAAGACATTTGCTACTGATTGCGTTGTCGACACGCTTATATCGGTAATCATCTTGCCTAATCATTCGATCATATTCATCGAATCGTAACCTACTTACAAACAATAGATGTAACACTAACCTTTATCTAGATGTTTTTGAGGCTGGACTTCCCGCGTCGAAGACCTAGATTTGGTCAGCCTATTCAACGTCGTCTGTCTGGGTTCCGCTGACCTCCTGCTCTGGTGATTGGTCGGTTTTACTCTTTCCTCTCTCACTATTGGCTGCTCAGATACCCTCGGACTCATCAAGCGTTCCTTATTGGTCACTCTGACGGAATTCCTTGTCAATCCTGGCCCGAATTTTCTATGCATTTCAGGTGTATTTGGACATCTTCTTGGCGAATTAGCAGGTGCTATCGACTTCAAATCTGGAGAATCGATCCGTCCCCTATTTATTATCTGTCTCTTATACCTCGATTCTTGTGATTTATCATAAGACCCATTATCGGATTCATCCGAATAATCTTTATACTCTTCCGAATGTCCACTCGACCTTCTCGATGTAATTCTAGCATCGATATAATTATTGTTCTTGTTAACAGTGTTGAAGGAACTCGATCTTTTAATCGATGACCCGAAACCGATGTTATTTGATTTGTACTTGAGACCGTCGCTTAGGACTCTCTGGTGGCTTTTCTTGTCTCCTTGACAACGTGTTGGTTCGATACGAGGGTATTTCGACTCTAAGGCGTTGTTTTTTAAGACGGTCTTGAGGCATACTGTCGGGTTCGCGTTACAAACGTCATTTGCTTGGCTTTCAAACGCTCTGTTTCGCGTGTGTGTCTTTCTATGAGGAGATAGTATAGCCTCTACATCGTATGGAGGTCTATTCGACAGTGTTTTGTCATCAGAACTGTTACTTAACAACCCTCGATCAGAGGATGGGCTGTTCATATTCAAATCATGTCTTCCATCAGTGTCTAAGGACCTTGACGCGGAATTCAAAAGTATTTTCGTGGTTCCGGGGATTTTAGTGGAACCAGTGATGACGTAATGGCCAGGACTTCTTAAAGGACTGCTGTCATTCGAGTGATCTTTCCTTCTAAGTCTGTAGTTAAGTGAGTTGGACCGGCTTAGCTGTGAGATTGGGAGCCGGGAGATCGCTGTCTTCTCGCTGATGAGACTAGAGGTAAGTGCTGAAGGAATGGTACTGAAGTTGTTCGTTCTTGAAGCCTGGAGCTTCGCTTGGAGGTTAGTGATTGCGTTTTGCGTTTTTTGAAGGTATGATTCCGTGTCTTGAGCGGGGATGAGGTCCTGTAACAAGAGAAAGAATGCGTTAAAGTATTGTCTATGCGTTACATAAAATTTGGCAAATACCTTTTACTTATTTAAATATTAGATTCCAGCGTAATGGTATTCAATATTTTAGTAAAACCAATATTAATATTTTTTCGCAGGATAATCCTCGTAAGATTTATTACCGTAAAGGTTACGTGATTTCTTAAAAGCTAAATAAGAAATTATCTAGTTTCTTTTGTTTTTCTTTCTAGATTTTTAAGCCTAGGGAATTCAAATAAAATATCGAACGTATCATAAAGCTGACATACTACAATACATTTAACAAGAGTCATTGTCAAGGTAAACAAACCGAATACCTAACAAAACTTTCGCTTGGAAAGCCATTAGTATAATTAATGTATCATGCAAGTGTCCCTGACCAACCCACGTCAGAAATTCCGAACATGTGCAACACCTTGATAACACCTGTGTGTTTCCAGTAGTTTCAAAGTAATTAGACCACCCAAGGAGTTACAATTTCCCCGACTGGTTGACAGACAACGTTTCGCTCCCCGGTAAAAATAGTGTCATAACATAATATGAACCAACATCAGAAGCATAAGATCGAATGTACAAATACAGAGTCTACAATGCTACAAATAAATAAATACAGAGCTGCCTTTGCTTCTGATGTCGAGTTTTTGGTAATTGTTTTTAAAAAACAAGATGGCGCCTTACGTTTAAATTGGCGCGCTAAAGCCTAGAGCGCCAAATGAAACATACAGCTCTAGAGGCATATGAGAGCGTTCACTACCAAATAGATTACGGTATTAGCCTAAATACTGAGCGTGCTGGGGGGAGGCTTATGTCCAGCAGTGGACGTCTTTCGGCTGAAATGATGATGATGACTGAGCGTGAATCAATTATGCGCCGAAAAAACTCCAAGGACCGTGCATCTCAAAGTTACCATAAGAAGTGCCCAACATGGCATTATGTTTCTCCCTTTTAATCATAATAAATTAATGATAATGTAATGACAGATAAGCCTTACACACAATGACATGACCATTTAATCATGAACTTAAAAACAATAATAAAAGAAAAGCGTAACTAACAAAGAAACAAAGTGATATTTTTCCGCATGTTTTACTTGGAAACCGTTGTCAAGATGATCATAACAATCAGGGTTAAACTGCAGTAAGATATGGCAAGCTAAACAATAGGTACATGTGAGTTATTATCGCTTTTAACACCCATTGTTTGTTTGAGTGCAACGTTAAGATATTGCTGGCATAGAGTTCGAAAATGATTGCAGATGTGACGTTTTTTTCTTTGATTGTTTTTGCATCTGAGAGGACGATACGCTATCAGCATTAATTGTATTATTGTTCGACTTTGATTTTCTATTTTAGTTTTGTAAGTTAATGTTGTAATGTGTTAGATTTTGCTGCTTTTACCGAGGCAGTTGGATTATTCACCCACAAAAAAAACTAAAAACAATACCTTAAAGATAAAATTACGTTTATTTTCGCGGCAGGTTTTTATTCTCTTTCTCATTTGGAACTACATAATGCAATTGTATCTACTTTCGACAAACCATATTTATGTCAAAAATAAATAATAAAATACTGAAATTGTCATAAAATCTTTAGTTAATATCTGTACTAATCAGTTTTGGGCGTATTAATATTAACTGCAATTGTATTAAACAGGTCAAGTTTTTATTTATCTGTAAAACAAACAGAAAGACTGAGGAAACAGAGATTAGATTGTTACAAAATTGTGTCACCAGGCCTGGCTGGCTATGGAGAAATTTTACCTTATAAAAGAGACCTTATCTATCGCGTTGTATAGTTTATCAAATCCTACTAATATTATAAATGCGAAAGTTTGTGTGGATGGATGGATGTTTTTTTTTACTCTTTCACGAAAAAACTACTGACCGGATTTGGATGAAATTTGACACCCAGATAGCTTATTACCTGGATTAACACATAGGATACCTTTTATCCCGGCAGTACGATCCCGTGGGCCAATTACGGAACTCCACGCGGGCGAAGCCGCGGGTATAAGGTAGTATATTATTCATTTATTTGTCTTTCAAAAACCGTCGCGGTAATTGCTACTGCATATTGATAGTTCATTGATATTCATTGGGTCATCTACACTATCGAGTAAACGATATTTTAAACAAACTAAATTCAAAATCACATCATAAAATAATTATAATTCGTCTGTGATAGAAAATTGTGCCACTGGGCTGCGGGTCTGACCTCCTAAAAGTCATTGAGAAAGAACCCCAAACCCTGTCCTGCGACAAATAAACTATTGAATTTCAAGACTACACTGCAAATTCTGCATTGCGATTGTGACGTAACACGTGGCAGCAAATAAAAGACGATCTGGCGCGATTCACACGACCTACTTATTAATGTGTTATTTTCGTGAGGTAGGTCAAATTGAGACCAGAATTGGGACCGCATGGATCGCAGTGGGGACGCGGGAAACCGTTTCAATAAAGAACGCTGGTTACGAAATCTGTGTGATAGCTGTTAAAAATCTAACGGTCATAGAAAATAACATCCACCATTTTCTATCGCATTTCAAAGGACTTTAAAGAAATTCGGAATACGTTGCTCATAATATTCATATATTGGAAAATTCGTCTGCTCGACGTCGTAAAGACGCAATTAATGTTGTTGAATGAATAAATAGCGTTGGGAAAATATCTAAAATCGTCCACACGCAGCTAGCAATTCGTTTATTAATGCTCTTTTTGTCTATGTAAAAAGAACTTTTTACTTTACTGTAGAACTATTATACACAATATGAAATTGAATTTTAATTTTGTATGTTTTTTTTTACATTGAAAAACGACATTCAAAAGTTATTTTTTAAACGTCGCTTCTGTCAAAAATATCATAATATTTGCATCATCAAGAAAGAAGCGCGTGTAAAAAAGCAATTCAATTTAACTTTATATAACTTACGAAATTACATTATGTATCACAACTACATAATGTATAACAATATGAACGCATGTTAGCGGCAATAGCACAACGACTAAGCGTGATGGCAAACGAAAGATCGTGAGTTCAATCGCCACTCGTTGTAACAATGACTTGAACCCAATCCCAGCAGGATATTGATGCTTAGTTTAGTTTGATGGGTCAAAATAACATAACATAACATCACGCCTGTAATCCCCAAAGGGTTAGGCAGAGGTGTACCTAATAGTACACCCACATTTCGCCAGTTATGTTTAAGTCCCAAGTAATAGGGGGCGAGTCTATTGCCATCACACAGATCCCGACGCCGTGGCACTGAGACATTCCTGATTGTCAATTGTAGATCTTTGACAGTCGGTAGTCAGTGGCCCGAAAGTCTGAGAACCAGTCTTACCAAGGGGTATCGTATTACCCAGTATTAACTGGGTTGTGGAGTTCAGATAGGCAGTCGCTCCAAGTAAAATACTGGTAGGTATTCAGCTGCATCCGGTGAGACTGGAAGCCGACCCCAACATAGTTGGGAAAAGGCAGGCAGATGATGATGGTAGTGACTGGTAATTTAAGACAAGGCAGCAACGTTAAATGTTAGTCGTATAAACAGGAAAGCATTTGTAGAAAGCCATGTTCTTTAAGCAACGTCAATGTTTTGCATTGTTGTTTAAAAAAAGAATAACAAACCGCGCCATAATAAGTATGACATAAGACACAATGCAACGAATCAATGAACAAGCAACCTGCAACCGTTTCATGCAAGACCGTGATCTTATGACCCAGCATGCGCGGTTACATAATAGATAAAATGACATCGTCATTGTTATAATAGTTACAGGTAGTAGTATAATTCTTGTTATCATAACATCTCATAATAATGAAGGAAAACATTATGAGTAACCAGGCTGTCATAGAACCACCATTCGAAGATATGTGACAACCTGCACTGGACCCGCGTCGTACTACCGAATTGACAGACGGTCGACCATTTTTCAACCTTATGACAAAAGGGCATAAGGGTGAAAGTGGCAGACCCTCAGTGCACTTACGTTCCGGTACGCTCCCTCTCAAAGAGAGGAATCCTGTGATCTGAAAGTCGGATCTTTCAAGTCTCGTAATACTTTATGCTATGCCATCAATGCTATCATTCATAATAGGGCTCGTCTTTTGCTAAATGGGACTTGAGCTAACAAACGTTATAATTGATCATGTAATCTAATGATGCCCTTATTATATATAATGTCGTTTTGACAGAATGGTGACCAAGGCTGGGTCTAAGAAACCAGGGCTGTCCGAAAGCGCGTTGAGTTGACGTCGACAAAATCGCGGGAAACAGATGGAAAAGGAAAGAAGACCTGAAATGATGATGATAAAGTCGTCAGTTTCCGCAAGGGAAGGTTACTGCCACTCTTCACTTCTTGAGTAAGCAGAAGACTCATATCCCGATCCCATTCCAATCTCATTGAATGACTATTTGATGAAAAATTCATTCAATATTCTAATCAACATACAACCTGACACCGAACTGCAAATTCCAAAAAACGTGAGAAAATTTGAATTTCGCGGGCTACCCTGGCGCATCCACATGATCAAGCTGACGCTCAAATAATCTACTAAATGCTCTCAGAAATGAAAGAGAATTTAACGACCATTCACTTGCAGCTTCCACCAACAATACGGAAGAAATAAACTTATTTGCCCATCCGACGAGCCATTCAATCTATTTTTTGCACCCATCAGGCAAAGGTGTAGCTATAATCCGCATCGCGAATAAAATGAAAACATATTTTAAAAGTGAAAGTCCGTTACGTGTTGGTATGTTGGAATGCAACGCGCCTAAACGGACCTCATTCGCTCAGATCTATGTGATGACTGTGTTGTGAGAATAAAAACTATATTTATCATAGACAAACTTTGCTAGATAAGTATTACGATGAGGCGGGAAATAGTGATTTATGAGGTAAATAGGTAGCTAATATATTTATGTATTCAAGTTATGCTCTATGCTAAAAGACAAACTTAGTTGCGCTCTACTGTTTTATTTATTATTTATAAAAATGATATTACAATTTTGTTTAAAACAAAAAAAAAAACGCTTACGAGTTTAAATAAAGTATGTAAAGAAATAACGAACCGAGAATAAAGCGCAGGCCACACCGCCAGCTAGCGAGCGAGCGAGCGAGCGAGCCGGGCGAGCCTCTTTTCATACTTCGTTTCTGCTCTTTCGGTGATTCGTGGTGTGAATCAAAGTATGAAAAGAGGTGAAACGATGCCTCGCCCGGCTCGCTCAACAGTCTGTATCTATTATTTTCTACAACACTTCGTTTATGTAACCATTCCATTAGGTACCTTAATTTCTAACTACAATATTACATAATACGCTTTAGTTAAAGTCTCTTCGTATCCAGTTATATTTTGAGACTAACGCCAACGTAACTAATTCCAGACTGAAATTAGCGCATCTTCGGTTACAACAATCTTACAATAGCCAGACCTCAGAAGATTTCTAATTTCATATTTCCGACACTCATAAAAACTATATTTTGACCTAATTTTAACAGCCTTGCAAATAATTTTACACATACTCATTGCATTTACTTTATCAACTTTTTATTCAGGATCAAAATCTCAGTAATTATTGTGATTTTGAGAATGAAAAGAACTCTATGGTTTGACATCGAACTTTTTATGAATTAAACCATCAGCCTACAGCAGTCCACTGCTGGACATAGGCGTCCTCAATCGCGCGGCACTCAACTTTGACTCAACTCGATTCTCAGCAACTCAATTAAATACAGCAATGTGGAAATATTTCTGCTAGAAACCTCTGAAGTAGATCCACTGGCACTCGCACATACCATAAATTTAAAATTCTATTGCTTTTTTATCGGAAAAAAGTCTGTCTAATCGTTTCGCCCTACCATACCACAACATACGATTTCCGTTTTAAAAGTTTACAAAACTACTGCGGGATGATAACAAACTGGAACATGCGAGCATTGTTTGAAAACAAACAAACGTCAATGTCATTGACAGAAAATGGAGAACTTACTAAAAAGCACGTACGAAACGATAACGGTCATTCACTGTATTACTAAGTAATTTATTGCAAACTAATTTAAATATGAACGTGTTTAAACGTAATTTGTGAGTATATTGTTATTATTAGTTAGGTTCTAAGTAAGTTTCGGTCGTGGAAGTTGTAATTACTTTACTTATTATTTATAAGTAAGTTACCGTCACGTTTAGTATGCAGGTTTACAGTTTTACACCTAATGACTTTTGCTCACGATGAATCTGGTTGAAAAAGGCAGACGCATAGGAAAATATGTAATTTGACTTATTTAAGCTCAACAATGTCTATTAAATCAGGATATTTCAATAACATAATGTTATTGCTAGACTATCATGCTAAATTCCTTATATTAGACCTCAATAAAGCAGTACTGTAGGGTTTCTGGCGCGTTAAAGTATGTAAGAACTGCGTGCCATTCTGAAGGAAGGCCATTCAAATATGCGGGTATCTGTAAATAATTTACGTTGGGCGCCAGGTACCTTGTATTGGCGCCCGACGTGGGCCTAGTGTAAGGTTTTTGGCGCCCAACGCGGTTCAAATGTAGGGTCTAGACGCCCAACATGAATAAGCTAAAAAAGTTGGTCTAAGCTTTTTCATTGACAAAATCTATTGTATCTTCATTTAAAAAAATCGGCTGCTACATACATTTATGTTCACATAACTTGGCGAAACTTACGGAACAGCAGATTTCTTTGAGTTCCTTAATATATAAATGTTATTGACAATAATAAGAGCAATGACCTTATAAGAGATTTACAGTTATTTCATTTACACTTAGTTTATTATGCTAGTGAATCATAAACATTTGCAACTGCCACCGATTTACACTTAATTCACTTCAAATACCTAGTCAAATAGCCACCTACTTTTAAAACCGCGAACCCAAAACAGCGTGATTAATACACTTTGATTAATTATAAACCGCTATTCTCTTTGTTTACCCGTTCTGGTTTGGTTTCTGTCTGTTTTGTGTTAAGACGATTGAGTCATAGTTAAGAATGCTGGAAAATAAATAAACCTTTTTGTATGCAGACTTTACGGTAAACTGAACTTTGCTTATAGTTACTACGGATTTTAAAGGAAGGTTGTAGTAAACAGGTTAGAATATACGTTTATGTTGGGTAAAATGTTTTGTTTAGCTACATTTAGAGACTGAAAGTGAACTTAGTACGATACTATTTCGAAGAAAATTAAGACAGAAATAATGATGGTTTTAAACTTTCATGGTCACTAAAATTATTATAACTAGAAGACGGGATATTTACCATGTTTATTGTTTTCTTTGAGTTCCCGATATTACGGCGCTGTTGCAAGCACCATGATCACGGATAAATTTATGAGCAGACAAATTGGTCTACCCTCTTTCTTGTTCGTTTTTTGCACTCAGTACCGCTACCACTGTCACTCACAACTCGATTCTGTTCCCGACACACGAAACTCACTGTGTCTGCTCGCGAACTTTTTTCGGCACTATTCCGCTTTTTACACAGCTGGACCACTGGTTTCCAGGCTTTCGACAGTTGAAACCCATCCTCCCGATTGAAGTTCTTATATTTGGTGATCTCAATAGCTTCTCTAACGAGTCTAGGAATATAGTGGCGTTCTGTCGAGATGACCTGAGGGTTATGTAACTCAATCCAGTGGTTCGATCCTGATTCCAGGAGATGTTGAGCTATGGCTGATTTTTGGGTGTTGTTGTTCTTCATCGCCCTGATATGTTCCGATATTCGACAAGCCACCGTACGTTTCGTCTGACCGATATAAGACTTGCCGCAACTGCAGTCCACTTTGTAAACACACGGAGCACGGATATACAGGGAAAAGAAATAATGATGTTATCAGTCTTCTTCTTTATCGTGTGGTTAGTGCCTAACCTGCCCCCGTAGCACGACCACCGTAGACAAGGATTTCTTTGACGGAAGAATCGACAAAATGACAGATTGTGTCGACACAATGACAGATTTCTTTGCACTATCTGTCATTTTGTCGATTCTTCCGTCAAAGACATCCTTGTCTACGATGGTCATGCTACGGGGGCTGGTGTCAGAGTTTTTCTGCCGCCCATAGGCCTCTGACTTGGCTTTACATGCCGTCGAGAAATATCTCTCAGGCATGCTGGTTTCCTCATGACGATGTTTACCTTCACCGAAGCAAGTGATAATTATACAATACGCACATGAATCCAAAAAATCAGAGGTGCGTGTCTTGGGTGGAAACAGTTATAAAAAACCCAATTACGCAAAGGTATGCTAGTTTTCGAAAACCTGCTACTTCAATTATTCTGCTAATAACCGCGTAATGATTCATTTACCAAATTCCAATTGTAATACAAAAATAGCCCAAACAATATAGCTAGTGCTATAAATACTCCAACCTGTCACATATATGGCAACATTATGAATATTTTATCTGTGTCAATATGACAAGTACCGTTTAGGCGCAGTTTCGGTCAGAGACACCAAGGTTAAGTGAAAGTTAGACCGAACAGTCGTTGCCACAGTAATCTAGATCTAACTGAAATTCTTGACAACACCGCTGAAATTCTAGACTTTTCGAACACAGGTTAAGAAATAATTTAATTAGAATCGGAGTTTTAGTTGAGATTACTAGTATGAGGGCAGATTGTTTAAAGTGGTTTCGTTGATATAATCCAGAGTTCAGGATTAATATTAACGCCAAATTGAGTTTCACAGTCTGATGAATGCCACATTGGACAGCCTTTATAAAATCAACTTTAAATTAGCAACTTTTGGCTGAAAAGGGAGGTTCTATCGTCTTGTTAAAAAAATAATGTTAAATCCCGGATTTTCGGAAATTTTACTTGCGGATCAGTAAATTAAATGGTCGCTCTTTTTTACCGATTTTTCCCGGATTTGATTCTCAAGGTCGAGAAGTGTTATTGAGTTTTTCCGAAAGGATTTCTCAGTAGCTGCCACGGAGTTTGGATTTGTACCCGGTTGATGGAAGAAGACCCTCTCCCTATTACATTGGATTTATGTTGATGTACTATTAGGTAGACCTCTGTCTATCACTTTGGGGATTACAGGCGTGATGTTATGTTATCGGACTAGTATCTGCAAAATCCACAACTAAATGTTCAAAGCGCGTGTTTTGCGTTTTTACAGTAAAACACATTACAAAAGTATTAATTTCCTATGCACTTTCAAGGTATTAAATTAAGAGTACAGAAAGTGATTACCAGAGGTCGGAATTAGGTAGAGTTATTTATGTACTTGCATCGAAATGTTGATATTAATATGGATCTTTCCGGGATTTTCTGGGATTTATAATACAATCCCGTGTGACAAATACCCAGACCCGGAACAACTACTTGTAGATCATAAAAATATTTGTTCCGTGCGGGAATCGAACCCGTAACATTTTTTCATTAACTGCTGCACTGCGTGCGCATGATGTCCGATGTCGGATGGTTTAAATTGTGTAAAAGTAAATAACTTTTTTATTTAATAAATTACGGGATTTTTCTGCTCTTTAAAATTAATCTCGGGATTTGAGGCATATCCACTTTATTGTTTCGCTGTATGAAATCAGTGTAAGTGCACAAATAAGTCTACCTAATTCCGACCTCTGGTGATTACAGACCCTGGTATTGATCGTTGGCTTAATCCTTAATAGAACAGCTACCTACTTTAGAATAAGAAGGCTTCGGTAATAGTCTTGCCAAGGCAATCCCGGCTCCATTATTGTAAGGTCAAGTTTCAATTAAGATGGAAGCAACAAGGTGAGTAGTATGAGTATTTGATGGAAAAGTAATTCAATGGTGTTAAATGAACTTAGAGGGTTGTATTAATTTATTATGATTTTAATGATTATAATACTGTAATTACACTCTTCAACCTGATACTGACATGCAAATTGCAAAAAAATGTAAGAAAATTTGAATTTCGCGGGGTACCCTGGCGCTTCCACTCTAATAGCAGCATAGAATAAGAAGGCTTCGGTAATAGTCTTGCTAAGGCAATCCCGGCTTCATTATGTTGAGGTTAAGTTTCAATTAAAACGTCTTCGCCTTGACTCGGGTTTTGCATCCTAGAGTGAAACTTACGTAGGTAGTTAAAACCAGCATGGTTTTAAATTCAGTTATTATTTTGAACAACATTTTTTATTTAAACTAGCTTGTGCCCGCGACATCGTTTGCGTGGACTTCAGAATTCGTCGTTTACCGGATTAGAAAGAATGTTTATAAACTATCTGTTTGCCAAAATTCATTCAAATTCGTTCAGCCGTTTTTGCGTGATTGAGTAACAAACATACACACTTTTACACATTAAACCAAAAACACCTATTTTTAGACTAGAATCCAACCTAAACATAGCTGGGAAAAAAGCTTACAAGTATAAACAATTGACATTGTCAACAATGTCTTCCGTATTCTAAGATAAAAATCGCAATTTTAAACAAACATCACTATGAGAACAACTTAATTAACAATGCCATAAAGTGTTGTGACTAAAACAGAAAGATTTACTGCTATTTTTTCTCGAGTCAATATTTATTCAAATAGACGATTTACTATAAAACAATCATATTATTACCATAAACTGGCAACTTTATGGCTATACCAGTATTTATTTATAACGTCTCTACGTCTCGTCTCGTCTCTCTCGTTCGCAGCTAATAAATTTTATCGATTTATTGGAGACGAATTTAATCGATTAATCAATCGATTCATCTAGAAAATCACTGCTATCTTCATCTCGTAATTTACGGTTTACAAATAAAGCAATGACCACAATATGATGTCATGTGCTACATTGATCATGACTCACAAACTGAATCACACCTCTTGACCAAAAATGGCGAGTCAAGTCAAGATTCTTTTGTGCTTATTTGAACTTGGCCTTCGAGGTTATGTCATCTGCTTTGAGAGTTTAATTTTAAATAATGATACCTCCTGGGTGATTTAATTGCTCACCATAAACAAGATAGACCATGATTCATTTTAGTTTTTTATATGGCGGTTATTTTTTGACGTTTAATTACGCGGGAAAATCTACCTGTGTCAAAATATTTTTTTTTTCAACTTTGCAAGCAGAAAATGGATTTTTTTTGCGATAATTATGTAAAGTCTACTTGAAACAGTAGTTGTAGTAACATTAAAATGTAAAATATATTGTTTTAAAAGGGACAAAGGGCCGGTAGTGACAATGACGGGAAGTGACGCCAGCAGCAGGTGCAGGTAACATTAGATCGCCCCTACACAGCGAGATGGTCTAAGTTAGAAGCGTTTAATTAAAGGAATAATCTATAAAAAATATAACTGAATTGTCTGTTTGTAATTTCAAAATAACAGCTTTTTACTGAATGTATATGAAATTATACAAACGGTACTTTTAACAAACAAAGCATTTTTTTTTTAATTTTTGTATGTCTGTTTGTTCCGGCTAAACTGATTTTGACGGGACTTTTACTGGCAGATAGCTGATGTTATAAAGAGTAACTAAGGCAGAGTATTTTAGAAAAAAGGTAAAGGTTTCGTGCAACAAAAATAAAACCCATGAAATTGTTAACAAAATCATATTCAAATAGGGATGTAATCATTTCACGCGGACCAAGTTCCCGGGCAACAGCTAGTTGTAACCAGGAATAATTTGCATAAATATTTCACAAAACTAGGCATATCTCGATTAGGAAATGGCAGTTGTTTTCAGAATTTGGATTCTTTCATCCAATCTGAGACATGTAAAATAAATCATTGCACAAACAGCATATTTAAAGAGGTACAAACAATACAGAAGTTTGAAAACATGTTAAGCCGTTGATCCCAACTGTCATTTGTAGATCTTTGACAGTTTTTACGGGTAGTCAGTGGCCCATAAACGTCTGACAACCAGTCTTACCAAGAGATATCGTATTACCCAGTACTAACTGGTTTGTGGAGAACAGATAGGCAGTCCCTTGATCCCAAGATTGGAAGCCGACCCCAACATAGTTGGGAAAAGGCTAGGCAGATGATGACAAAAATACAGAAGTTCGTTGATTAAATTAACACAACAATGGTTACTGAAAGCAAATCCTTAACACTGGAACTTGGGAATAAGCTCAGTGTATCCAGGCGGAAAAAAGTAAACATTGACACATTACAAATTAATTCACGGAAACAAAAAAACCGCTAAAAATAAAACCTAACCTCAACAATGAGTGAATAACAGACCGCATAATTAATGTATTCATTTAATTCAACAACAAAAGCATACTTAAATGTTTTATAAAACTGTGTTTACTACTCAAACAAAGGCGTTTGGTAGTGTTTATAATTTATGAGTAGGTACGTGATAGACATCTGTTTCTGACGCCTAAATAGGAGCGTCCGTCTGGCCTACTTTTAATATAAAAATGTGTTGGCCATATTTGTCTGTAACCTAATTGCAATTATATTTAAAAAGCGAAAGGAACTTTGTCTGTTTTTTACCTTTTCAAGCCTAAACGGCTGAATGGATTTCCATGGAGGCACACAAGTAGACTTCGACATAGGCTTATAGGAGATAGGATACTTTTTATCCAGGTAGTATTCCCCCGAGGATGAGGCTGGCACAAGAACGTGGAGCTGGTACAAGCAAAGAGAGGCCTATCCCCAGTAGTGGGTGAAGTCGGGCTGTGGATGTATATTATGGATTGTTTGAATAATGATATGAAAGAAAAAGCAGAAAATGGTAGCGTGTCGGCTAACAGGGACGAATGGAAAGAATCGTGTAATTTGGGACAAGGGCAAGAAGATGACGATGAATATGCTCCCGTGAGATATTTTCCGCCAATCACACGAGCGAAGCCACAGTCAAAAATTAGCATAAACGATTATGGGTCAACAACGCAAATCGACTAGTAGTCCAAACTAATAATTTTGTCGATTCCTACATATTCTTTTTTATTGACTTTTAATTTATAAGCGTGATACTACTCCCGCGCAAAATAAATAATTATGTCATCTTCATAAATGGTAATGTTGCGTAACTATGTTTGTATTCGCCGTTTTAGGTTAAGTCTATAGCTACCTAATTGGGATTAAGTTTTTGTTACTTAATTGTCTTTAATTGGCGTAGGTAGGGAAAATTATACATCTTCACCACTCGTTTCGATTTATCTAGCGTGTTAAAATGGGTGTCAAACTAAGGCAGCGAGTCGCGTAAATTTCTATTCAATTTTGTCACTTCCTCATCACAACTGACAGAGAGGACGCCATATATCTTTAGAGCGAACTCAGAATTAGCTCAGTCACGCTTCATCGTAAAATAAACCTTATAATTATTTAGTTAATGTGCATATTCCTGCAAGCGACTGTGATCAAGCGTATCATACGAGTAAGAATATTAACTTAATGCAAATAAGCTTCATATTCGGTCTATATATAAAAGATATGTCAATGTGCAAATTGAGCTCTGCTGCAATTTTACTGTTTTCGATAGCATGCGTATGTACTACACAACGTCTTAAAACCAATATGGCCGAAGCATGCTTTTGTCTGTAGACCCACCAACAATTTCAATTTATTGTCTCTTATCCGTATCCCAATACAACAATATTTTTTTATTTTTTTTTGGGACAAGCCTTCTCTACACTATACCTAAACCATGTTTTTGGTCACTGCGGCGTGTCTTTCACACTTGACAAGAGACATCAATCACACCCCATCTAGAATGCAGTTGTTGCTCAATCACTGGGACAACATAATCCATCATTCGATCAACCTCCGACCCCTCTAAGGGTCATGAGTGGAGCGGAGAAAACATGCAAGATTCGACCTTGCACAGGAGAGAAAAGAGACCTATGTGATGTTGACCAAAGTCAAACCATTTATTTCAAGTAGGCCATTAAAGTTACTTTTGAACGTCAAACTTTACACGGAAATAGAAGATAATATACAGTTTAGTTTTTAACCAATAAGATTGGTAGATTTCAGACATCTCTTTGCCGCTCTGCCAGTCTCCGCTTTCGGGTCTAATCCCCTATAACTTGCACCACACCCCACACGCTTGCATCGTGAAATATTCTTGACGTGACCGCCCAAGCGTGATACCTGCATCATTATTGTTATTGTTAAATCGTGTCAGCTTACTTCTTGTTTAAGACATGGCCGCTTCCGTCACAATTTCAGGTTAGTTTGACTCATACGAGGGCGGGTCAATAAGTCCGTGACTTTTTGAATTTCTGACCTCTTTACTGAAACAGCAACACTGCTCCTGTCAACAGGCATCTGTCAGTTGACTCCTGTCAAAATTTAAACTTGCTGCGTCAGTTAGTTTGTGTTTGACAGCTATTTTTATCAGACTACCCACTAATTTGAGGAGAAAATGGAAAAAAGTGAATTTCGTGTGCTTATTAAGCATTATTTCTTGCGAAAAAAAACCATTACCGAGACCAAGGCTAAGCTTGATAAATACTATGGGGACTCTGCACCATCGATTTCAATGGTAAAAAAGTGGTTTACTGAATTTCGTTGTGGCCGTACAAGCACTGAAGATGCCGAACGTCCTGGACGCCCAGTTGAGGTCTCTACACCCGAAACAATCGAAAAAATTCACGATATGGTGTTGACCGACCGAAGATTGAAAGTGCGAGAGATTGTGGAAGCCGTAGGGATCTCGCATGGCTCAGTGGTTTCAATTTTGAATGATCACTTGGGCATGAGAAAGCTTTCCGCAAGATGGGTGCCGCGTTTGCTCACAGTCGACCACAAACGCAATCGTGTAACAACTTCACAGGAAGCTTTGGCGTTGTTTAATCGCAATATGGAGGAGTTTTTGCGCCGTTTTGTAACCGTGGACGAAACATGGATCCATCACAACACACCAGAAACCAAACAACAGTCAAAACAGTGGGTTTCTAAGGGTGAATCGGCGCCAAAGAAGGCCAAGGTGGGTTTGTCAGCCAATAAAGTTATGGCGACTGTTTTTTGGGATGCACGCGAGATAATCCACATTGACTACCTTCAAAAGGGAAGAACAATCAATGGGGAATATTATGCCAACTTATTGGACCGATTCAATGACGATTTGAAAAAAAACCGACCTCATTTGGCCAAGAAAAAAGTTCTTTTCCACCAAGACAATGCAAGGGTGCACACATGTGCAGTTGCCATGGCAAAAATCCATGAATTGGGCTATGAATTGCTCCCTCATCCGCCCTATTCTCCAGATTTGGCTCCGAGCGACTACTTCTTGTTCCCAAACCTGAAGAAATGGCTTGGTGGAAAAAGATTTGACTCCAATGATGAAGTCATCTCGCAAACAAAGGCCTATTTTGAGGACCTCGACAAATCATTTTTTTTGGAAGGGATAAAAAAATTGGAGAAGCGTTGGACAAAGTGTATAGAGCTCAAGGGAGACTACGTTGAAAAATAAAATTATTTTTTTATCAAAAAATCTGTGTTTTATTCCAAAAGTCACGGACTTATTGACCCGCCCTCGTAGTTCAGCTATTTTTGGGGTCTCGGCTTTGATATCCTTATTAAGAATTTAGTTCAGGTCGAGTTGGATTAATCGAAAGTGACTTGACCTATTCACCTGAGGGCGTAGACGAAGTGACACTTTGAGAGCGTGTCTATGGCAAAATAAATTGAGTTGGTCCAAAACTGGGCTATAAATTTGGCGCCTTTTTTCTTTTTTCTGTCAGTAGCGTCTATCAGTCCCTGTAATAAAAAGACAACAGGGCACGCAGGAAATTAGGCGCCCCATCGTTTGTGGAACAGCACCACGTTTACACTCTAGGGCAGATTCGTCAATGTTTCTCCACCTGACTTGCTTCGACCAACATGAGTCCCGAGTCTGAATGACTTTCGTATTTCTGCAAGGACTTTCAACAAAATTAACACAAGCTTTTGCATATAAGCATAGTACGACAGGTCTAATCACGGACAATATTAATATTAAAAATAATAATATAATAACAATATTAATATAATCCACAGGATGAAACTCGCCCAAAGATCATTCGAACGTTTCTAAATTATCTTCATAAAAAGTAACAACTTTCAAATGACCAAGGCACGCAAACAGCCTTGGATAAGTCATTAGCCAAAAATTAAATTAGCTCAATTTCACCATCCCTCCCACACTCGCCCGAGGCCGTGTAGCCGAACCCTAATATTGCATGTAAATGGCAACACATGTTCCATATTCGATGTTCAAATTTTGAACATTCGCGAACGTTCGAATTTAAAAAAAGGTTGAGTTATTTTTGGTTATTTTGTGCCTTTGTGTTTTTATTTGATTTTGATTAAGTATAACTTTTATTATTCCAGTCAGTTCTCGTCGTAAATTTGACATTCATGACGACTGAAAAATTAATACGAGATCAATACCGATTAGTAGGTATTTTTAACAGCTGCTTTTTTGTTAGGTAAGAACCGAACTTCAATTTCAAGTTTTTAGTAGATACTTATTATAAACTTTTACAAGGATATTTTGGCGCGTCGCCTACATTGAAACTCGCTGACATTTCGTTTTGTGCAAAAAACAATTTAATAAATGTTTACAAACAGCGCCCTCTTGTTGACGTTTTCGAGAGCCAAAAGATGCCTTGTAGCAATGAGTTAGCTACTACTGCGATGTATTTACTTCTTTTGTTTACGCAACAGTTATGTTAGTTAAATTATTACAAACAAACATTACGTATACGGAGGTATAATCTCTAAAGAAATTCTGTAGTCCAACCTTTTCCCAACTATGTTGGAGTCAGCTTCCAGGCTAACAAGGATGTAGCTAAAAACCAGTATTTTACTTGGAGCGACTGCCTATCTGACCTCCACAACCCAGTTAGTACTGGGTAATACGATACTCCTTCGAAAGACTGGTTGCAAGCCTTTCAGACATGAAATTCTGTTGTATCGTCAAAGTTTCATATGTGCTGGTCAGTAACATAGAATTATATTTAAAAAATACTCTTTTATCTCTGCGTAATATGTAATAGGGTTTTACAAGATTTCACACAATGTAAAGTAATGTTCGAAGTAACGTAAAAAAAACCACTTGTTGAAAGTTAATCACTTAGGTATCATGAACAGCAAAAAATTAAACCAACTGTTGTAGGTCGAACGGCGATTGCGTGTTTGTAGTTACATAATTTGAATATTAAATAAAGTGCGCGATGTACTGAAAACAACGAGAATTAATAACGTGTATGTGGAATTTTGTGTAAAATTATAGCGATAACAACGATGCACCTTCTCTTTTTATACTAAAATCATTACCCGTCTTTTGGGCTACAACGCAGTCGGGTAAAATTATACTTTCGAAATCTTTGAAAACATTACATCACGCTTGTAATCCCTGAAGGGTTAGGTAGAGGTGTACTTAATAGTACACCCACATTTCTCCAGTTATGATTTAGTCCCATGTAATAGGGGGCGAGCCTATTGCCATCAACCGAGCATAAATACTTGAAACAGTGTCTTTTTCAGATTATACAAAATCGTAGGTCGGCTTAGGTACTTATTCACTTCTGTTTACTCCTGTGTAGACAAAAAGCCATAGCGTTAAGATGACTTTAAGCACCACTAATAGCACCAGGATCTTCGGGTACATAGCCAAAACAGGAACAAACGCCGCCATGTTGTTAATTCAATACATTCACAAAAAATGTTTACCAACATCTAATCGTAAAAGATCCATACAGCATTATACAATGTACTTATGTATCATAAAGAAAATTATCTTTCTCTACTTTTCAATTATGACCTCAGACAACGGTCAATGGCTTACACTGCCTAACCAAAATAGTCGAGCCGAATAGACACGTAAAAATCGACTAAATAAACATTTCTAATGAAATTATTTCATGTTTGGTCATGATTTAGCAAGAGTACGCTAATAGACTTTTTTATTTCTATTTTAGAATATAATTGTTAATAGGCGTTATGGTTCGATTCGATTTTCTAGCGGGAACTATGAGTCAACCGTACTGGTGATGACAAAAGTTTTTTTTTTTTTACGGTTTTTTGTTTAACCGAAAGGAGGTCAATTTTATTTAAAATGTGTTTAGTGCTTTTTTAGTACTATATGTATGCATAAAACAAACTGCTTGAATATATTTTTGCATCGTAATCTTTGTCAATATTTTTTATCTCTTCAGATTAGCATGAATTTGGAATTTTATTAACACTAAAAGTCAAGTATTAAATATACAGGTCATGTCACCTGTGCGACGACGCCTTGAACTTTCAGATAGAACATAAAACAATGTCTTACTTCCGCAGATTGTCAGTTTTTACCACAACATTGATTTATCTATGAAATCTAAAACGGTATCTTTGAAAATACAAAGTTCTATTATTGGCACAGTCAACACGAGAGGGTTTTTCCTCGCCAGTTGCAATAAATAGTACATTACGTTTGTGAAGTACATATTTAAAGTTCACAGCTATTTATAAACGGAAATGTCCTCAAATTCACGTTATTAAACACGTTTCTACACTAGTTTGAGAGTATTTTTGCACATGTCACGCTGTCATTTGAAAAGGCCAGGATGCTGTCTCAGAAATACGGCCAAAATTGTTGCAGCGTTTGTTTTCTAGCTTTAATTGGCCAAGACCAACGGCTTAATGTCTCCCAGTTATTTCGCAGTGAAATTGTGTTATTACACTTAAGTTGACGACTGTACATTCAAAGATGATTATTTAGATAAAGCATTACAGAAATTGCGGAAGCGTAAAGCCGGGCGTGACGGCTGAGGATTTATACCACTTTCCTTTGCTCTTTTACACGTGTGTCACGTGCTTGTCTCTGGTTATTTGTATAATCTGTGGAACACTTGTCATTATAAACGTTTTGTGTCAAATTATGGCGGGATATGTCCAGTTAAATCTCGTGAAATAGAAAATGTTTGTTAAATCTAGTGTTAACTGGAAAATTATTCTGTTTGACCGAGTTTAAAGTTGGCTACTGTAGTGGACGTAGTAATTTGGGGAAATTTATTATTGTAGTCGCCTATTTATACTTTGCTACTGCACAATTTATTAAAACCGTCTTGATTCGTTTACGTTTTAATTATTTTGGCCTAATTTTGTCACTTTGCAAATAATACGTCGTTTGTAGGCGAGGTAAAATTTAACAGATAAAATCTTGGCGGTAATGAATATGTATAATTATGATAAACACATCCTATTAATCTCTTAACCGCTTTTGAAAATAACAGTTTAATTTATTAACACCTACTTTAAATACCTTCTATTTAACGGTAATTTCAAACTTGATAAATGCCGATGTGCAGATTTTATAAGTGTAAAAAAAACTGTAAAAAAAGAGGTTGCAATCACATAGCGGTTTCTAAACGGAACAAAAAACAACTCCCACGTCCCTGATCTGTGTTAAATAACAGAACAACTATAAAATATTAACTTCCTGATGTTCCGTAATGTGAGCCTTATTTCTATGTGCGTAAGATTAACATTGAGTGTGGTGTCAAAGTTCGCGTGAAATAATACATAATTTTCTCATTTTTCTTTTATTCTAGTGTTGTTCTCAATGACAGGTCATAATTTAAAAAATGGCGGTCAAGTTCAAATGTCATTTAGGTCACAGTTGTTTGTTTTATTTCGAATTTTACTGTGAAGTGGTCATTTTTGGGTGTGGAACGAAATGTTTTGAATAAATAAAATGATAATTTATTTTTTATCAATTTACTTATTCGAAGTGTTTCAAATAACCGTAAAAACTAATAAAGAACCGCATTTTACCGATGACATCTTAACCCAATCAGAAAAAAAAACAATAATCTTCGCGCGTTCCAAAATACATAATGCGAAATGTCAAATGTTGAATTCCATTTTCAAATCGTAAGCATAGCGAGGCCGCGCCTAGACTGTTAACATGTTTATTCCAAAGTCGACCTTGTGAGGGCAAAGATAAAGTTTATAATTACGAAAATAAATAGCAAATATGACATCAAAAGTTCAACAAGCCACTCCCAAGTGCTTTCAAGTTATTTTGTTTTAATTGGGTATTTATGAACAGAATATATATAAAGATTGTATTTTCGAGATTTTTCGGCATTAGGGTGAAGTTTCCAACCGCCGTTGCCACAGTATTACATGCAATATTCAAGTGTATGGTTTCCAGCCTCAGTTACTTAGTTCTTTGTAAGCCGAAACTGGCAAGTCCAAGGAACATAAATCAACAGCCTTGGCAGAGAGCACTACGAAATAAATCAGTCCGAAATAGTTAGAGTTAAAAATAACTACTAAGTTTCAATTTCCGACGACAAGACGGTAAAACAGAAAATGTCCTATCCTAGCTAAACTACTGCTTGGCCATCTTTCTCGGGAAGGTTCTGTTGCATAGGGATTAGTCACATCGCGGACCAGCTATGGACATCGGACAATGTCAGATACTTCAGTTAAGTATACATTATGGAGGTGTCCGTGTAACGAGCCACGTCCGTATTTTTTCCGTATCGATTTGACAGAACTTTGACAGAAACATAACATAACAAAACGTAAATATGTAATCCCCGAAGAGTTAGGCAGCGGTGTCCCTAATAGCACACCCACAATTTGCCAGTTATGTTCTAGTCCTATGTAATAGGGGGCGAGCCAAATGCCATTAACCGGGCACAAATGCAGACTCCGTGGCTGCTACTGAGAAATTCCTGATGGAAAAACCCAATAACAATTTGCCCGACTCGGGAATGGAAACCAGGACCTCATGCTCAGCAGTCACGATTGCGACCACTAGACCAACGACGCAGCAACAAACAACAACACTAACAATTAACAAAAAATCGTGACTTAATTGTTAACTTCCTTCTTTGTTAAAACATAAATTGTTACCTCTTAGTCATAAGGAAAAGCTTTTAAACAAAGCACAATATATTTTATTACACTTCCACCAACTTATCTGTGCAAGCGAGAAAACACACAACTAAAAGAAATGTACCAAGCTTGACATATCGATACAAATTTTCTTGAAAAGCAACACTACCTTGAACTGCACGCTTTAAGTGGTCATACTATACAACAATGTCCATTGACAGTAGTAACGCGCATGCTTCCATTTTTAAACAGCCATAGACAATGGGTACGTATTTTTTTTTTAACAAGATGTGTAATCTTTCTTAGAGGTACTGTGTATTGAGTCATTTCCGTCATTCAGTCTAACGAGTTGTAAGAAAACGTTTAAAGTTTAATGGCTTCATACACCGACTTTTTGTGTTAAATGTATTATATATATTATCTAGAACAAGAAGTATCCCCATCGTCTCTAGGATTCAAGTAACAATTTTTATGATTATCATATTCCTTTTACTTTTAAGACATAAAAAACTGGCCTTGTTATTTAACTACATATTTACGGTTTTCAGATTTATTCCTTTACATTTGTGCTGTAAGACATTGCTTCTTGCCAAATTTCTTTATTCTAGGTGCCCTTTCTGCCCCAAGGGGTAGCAGATCTGAGTATTAGATATTAATTTCAGCTTGATACCGCCACGCGTTATTGAGAAAAAAGGGTCTTGACAGACGGACAACAAAGTGATCCTATAAAGGTTTCTTTTTTGCCGACTGAGGTACGGAACCCTAAAAATATAGCAAACCAACGGACAGACTCTCCTACTCATTGAATAATCATTACATCGGTGTGGATATGACTGAAGATTGACTAACATTAAACAGATGAGAAGTACATAACATATTAACACGAATGACATCATACAATGATCACCAACTCCTCTGCAAAGTGTAATGATTAATTAATTTCAGTTTCCAGCTAAGATCATATGATGACTCTCAACATTATCTATGAAACAGACGAATTTCCTCATTTGACGTTCTAAAGGGATTCCAAGATCCCCAGGATTAGGGATACGTTAGGCGTACCCTGGGCAATCAGCCGCGCTACCAACAGGGGACCTAAAATGACCACTTTAGCAGAATCATAATTCGATAATAATGAAATACGTTAAAATTCTTAAAATGGTTGAAGACGCAGTTTATATCATGAATTGTCACGAATTGTAACGTAATTCCTAATGTAATCCTATTTTTGCCATGGGGCATTTAGGGGGCCATTTTAGGCCCCCTGAACTCATATTGTTCGTACCGACAAGAGACGAAGAAAAAAGGGATAGTATGTATTTAAAAACCGATAAATATTACCGTCGGACCGTAACTTTAAAAACATTGGCACATCACTATTTCTAAGGAATGTTGCCAGCTGCTACATACATAGTGAATATTTAAAAAAAAAAAGCAAACAAGTTTTTGAAATGGTTACAATAACCATGGTTATCGAGGTTACTTGGTCAGTGGTATACAATGTAGGTAGGCATCTTAGTCAAGAACGATTTATGTCTAGGATTTTAAATAGATAAATCATTTAATTAATTGATTATCTTACTTTTAATAAGTGTTATAGGTATTCTTAGTCGTGAACATGGAGTTCTGTGCCAAATTGATGGCAATAGGCTCACCTCCTATTACGTAGGACTCAAACATAACTGGCGAAATTGTAGATTGGGCTACTAAAAGAACTGTTATATTGTCTTCTAAAAAGAAACCTTACATGTAGGCAACATTTTGCCTGATTTTGACCAAGATCGGAGGCCCTAGCAATAATTGTACCGTAAATATGGCGATTTTATAACTAAAAATAGTCGTTTCACATATAAAATTTTCATAACTTCAAGTTTTTTTTTTTATATCTATGGATGAGACTTACTAAATTGTTTGCAACAAGCACGATGTAGCTTGTTGCAAACAATTTAACTAAAATGCTAAAGGATAATTGTATTTTCAATTAAAAAATCGACATTTACACCACGCGCTAGGTATTGCGTTGCACATTTTTTGCACGGCATTATGATAAATGGTATGACTTCGCAAATTGAAAGCACTTTACAATGGGTAGACGGCTAGACTATCGTACTTTAATTACGTTCTCAAGTTACTCTAAAGAAAGGCTTTTTGGTTCCAAACAAAGCACTCGAAGAGTGAGTCATCATAATTCATAGATCTTATTTAATTATTAGTATGATGATTATTTCATTCCGAGATTACTTTTTTTTGAGCATCGTGCTCTTGAAAAGTACCTATGACTCGCAAATTCAAAATCTCTTTATGTTAATAAGTTCATACATTAGTTCTTTGTGAATAAAAATTTGTATTTTTATTTTATTTTACGACCAATGATTTAAGATGTACATCTACATACTTATCCAATAAGGTTTTTTAAGAATAAAAATAAAAACCTGTTTTATAGTTATTAGTTGAGACTTTTTACGACACACTTAATTTAAATACCAATACTATATATTATAATCTAGAAATTAGATACCTTGTATTACAGGTCTAGATTGAAAAACTGAAAATTAATATCACGGTAATTTTAGCTAAATTATCTTCCATTAAATGTAATAGATAAGCTTTCGAATTGAAAAGTAAAATAAAATGACATCATAACTAAAATGTAACCTCCGTAACCGTTGGCAAAAACGGAAATACCGGTTATTAGATTCAAGCACGGGTTATATCGATACCCATAGGATATTTAACTGTACAAGAAACTTTCGGTGCTTGGCCAAAATCGGAAATATCACCACCACCTTGTTTTAGAGCCTATTCACAAGGCTTATTTTATACGCGCCGACGACGCGCGTTTTATCAACGCGCGTTCGCGGCACCCTAAAAAGCAGATTGTTGCGTTTGTGTCGATGCAAATGCGCGTATGAAGCGATACGGTGCACGAGAAGCGCGGTGTATTATTGTATACGGGCAGATGACGCGCGTTTCGCAAACGCGCGTTTACGGCGCCACTGACTTTCTGAATGTGTGCTGAGGTTTTAGTGGCTGCTACTGAATCTCATTTAATATTTACACGGTGTATTTTATTTACCAATACATTTCATAGAACAATTTTCACAAATATTTACCGAGGCTTCTGTCAACATCATTCGAATACCAAAAAGCCCTTGTAGCACTGTAACTGTGACCCAACTAGATTGTGTTCCGACTTCTCTCTTCGTTGATCTCTCTGTCTACACTTTATTGCTACAAATTCTTAATTCTTACGTAGATTCTCATGGCTTTGGCATGGCGAGCTGAAACAGTTGCTGCCAAAAAATAACATCAATACTGTACATTGGAAATAATCCAAGGGTTACACTGTATAATACACACATGCAACAGTAATAAAACCGATTGAATATTACTTCAGAGAACCGTTTTAAATAACTGCTAGAAGATATTATTAGTTCCAATACATTCTGTTAGTTTGTTCGGGATAGCGGATCTCAAGTCGTATTGCATAAGCATAGCATAGCATAGCATAATCAGCCTATTAATGTTCCCACTGCTGGGACGCAGGCCTCCTCTCTATGCTCTAGGGATTGGGCTATAATCCACCACGCGGGCCCAGTGCGGGTTGGTAGATGTCACATATCTTCGAATTTTTGGTTCTAGGACATGCCGGTTTTCTCACGATGTTTTCCTTCACCGTTTTGAGAGCAGACCGCTGCTCTCAGTCGTATTGGCTTGTAAGTAATTCGTTGATTCCTAACACACGTACACACAGTGACACATCAAGCTTTACATTTCCAGTATAAAAAGGCCTCACTTATTTCCCGTACGACAGTAGCGAAGGGTCAATTTTTGTAAGAGGTAAGCCGGAGTACCTACATATCCTTAATCTGATTACATTATTCGTCCATAGAGTATTCTATAGACGAATTGAGTATTCTATAGACTGACATTTTTCAAAGGGACTTCGGTAGGAATCGAGTTGTTTGGAACCTTCGCCACTGTCGTACAATGAGAGATCCACATAAGGGGTCGTCCATTAATCACGTGATGTTTTTTAGCAAATTTTTAACCCCCACCTCCCCCATGGTGATTCGTGGTGAAGTTTTAGACTACCCCTCCCTCCTCCCACCCAAAATCACGTGTATTTTTTTTGGTACAAAGTATCTTAAAAAAATCCGAATATTATCTTTAAATACAGGTTAACAGGTATAATCTAATTTAATTCTGGAAAAATAAGCACCGTGATAAAAATGTCAAGGTCACGCACCGCTTTTCGGTTTAGAAATCGCGCGTTCAAAGAAAAAATAAATACACGTGATATCTCACTACACCTGCCCCTCCCCCTAGTGATATTTCGTGATTTTTTCCGAACCCCCCTCCCCCCCTTTCCAGCCTCACGTGATTAATGGACGACCCCTAAACAGGTTTTGTACAGCTTGATTGGTGTCCGTGTTTACACCGAAGAACCGCGCCCCTAAATGCATGTCAAACCGCTGCTAAAAAGAAACCTGAAACTTCGAATATAATGGTCCTCGGAGAAGGATTTTCAGGTAATTACTAGCCGAGATGATTTTTCGTTTCAGAGTAATAGGCAGTCAACTAACCAATATGAAACCTAATTTAAAATTGTCACTACCTATCTAAAAATATAAACGTCAGCCAAATTCAAAATGACCCAAATAAAAATTCAATTTACAGCGAAACATTTTAAAACTGGCAACCCTCTCCAATGCTACCAACCGCTTAAATATTAATCTCTTGTTCCCAGTATAGTCGTTTCTGCCTGAATATGCATATACGACCTCCTCTTTCTAAACATCGAACTTTTAACTTTAAACCTACGAGATTAGGATTCTAAATTAAATGTGCTTAGGATGGAGTTAAGGCTAGGTTAGGCTAGTTCAAAGGTATATTTTTTTGTTTGAATAATGTAACTTTACAATGCTAAGTTGAAATTAAACGAGAGAGTGTACGTGTAAGGGATTTTTTTTTTTTAAAATACTAAAATATTAACGATGCCCTCGCTGTACATTTATGAAACGTCTATGTTCGTCAAAAATAATTTACGTAAATTTGCTCGAGTAACTAGTCAGCGCCGTTGTGATCGGTTACAAACAGTTGGGTCTAGAACTGCGCTATATGGAAATAGTATCTTTGTAATGGCACCAAGGGTCTATAATAAATTACCAAAATGTATAAGGAGTGAAGATAATGTCCGCAAATTCAAAAGTAAATTGTATTTATTTTTATTAGATAAGACGTACTACTCCATAGAAGTATTTTTAAATGATAAAATATGACATTACTAACCTTTTTAATACAATTTACCTATGACATGCATGTAACAATAAATTATAATTGATTAATTGCCTAATAACAGTATTATTAATTGACATTATTTATTCGAACTTGACTTTTTATTGTATAAATTCAGACTTATTCCTAAAAAAATGAATAGATTTGTACACCAATTTCATTGGTAGGACATAGAGCTCGACTAAATTGTATACCTAAGACCTTTATTGTAATACCTATGTTCACAAATAAAGTTTGATTGATTGATTGATTGAAAAGAAGGATAATGAGTGAATGAGTCAATTAACATGGCGATGTGCGTAAATCATTACCATCTGCCCTGCCTTTTCCTAACTTTGCTGGGTTCGGCTTCCAGTCTGACCTGATGCAGGTGGTATTTTTATCGACTGCCTATCTGTCATCCTCTGGAATACGCTACCCCTTGGTAATACCATAAGGATAATAGGGTTTTGGGTAGGATTGAACCTACCTAGTCTAAACCATTGAAAAAGAAATATAGGCTAGCCTAGGCTGGTCAGAAATCCATGTTGCAGCAAAATATTTTTAATTTTTTTGCCGCACCTTCGTCTGCGTTACAAGAAGCAGCCTTCTCCAGCACGCGTCGCATGACTAACGTAGAAACGGGTTTTGTCGATGGAAGAATCGACAAAATGATAGATTTCTTTTGTTGATCTGTCATTTTATCGATTCTTCCGTCGACGAATCCCGTTTCTACGATGGTTATGTTATGAGTGCTGGTTTAGCCGTGAAAAGGTAACAGATAAAGTTGCTTTTGCATTTATTATGTTAGTAGGCTTTAAGTTGTCTACCTACATGTGGCGGTACTACTCTTCATGTTGCTAACATCATGAAAAGGTAGTAAGCATAAAACAACGAGAAAATATTTAAAAGCAAGTTTGTGAAGCTTTTTTTTTTTTTTTTTTTTTTTTTCCGGATGGGAAATCATCAAATGACCCCCCCCACTCTGGGCGGAGCGGAAGGGAGTGTCAGACTTGTACTGACTAAAACCCATCCATGTTCCTTCTTTGCCCTTTGTGTTCCAGGGCCACGGTATCTCTTTCGAACAGTCCCGCAGCCCTGGCAGGCATCGGCCCTTGCGGACCCCTACTTATTTGCTGACATTTCTTTGAGGCGCACGTGGAACACGAACGCGCCGTCGACACGGCCTGTCGTCATAAGACGGCCGGACGGCGAGCTAGCCCATAACTCGCCGTCCACAGGCACGCGCCTACGGTGGCCGGGAGCCACCACGTGACCCCCAACGCCCAGGGCGTCTCCCGCGGCGACTGGGACGTGAGGTTCTTTCCCTCTCACGTCCCGCCACCTCCTTCACTAGCATGACTGCTTCGCAGAAGGAGGTGACGGCTTCCCATTCCCTCTCGCTCCGGACCATGGCTTGAACCAAGGCCGGACGCGAGAGATCGCCGCCGCCAATCGCCGCTACGAGGACACGGCGGTGCTCCGCCCAAGCGGGGCAGACCTCCACGGTGTGCTCCACCGTGTCCTCCGGACGATCCTCGCAGTGGAAAGTTTGTGAAGCTTTAAAGTCTACATCGTTCGATGTTGCCATGCAAAAAAACAAAACAACTTTTTAATAACATATATCACCAAAGTTCCGTTGAAAGTTGGTCCTACGATATATTTTGCTCAAATTTTAATTTTGGAACGCAATGTAGACGCTTTTATGGTCCATCCCAACTTCAATTTAAATTAACTAGGTACGTTTGGGCGAAATGCTTCAAATATTAAAGTCCATTTGCCGGTGAGGGATTCGTTACAGACGTCCAAGTTTCAGATTTCATAAAGATTAGTGAAATAAGATTTATTAGCTGCTTTCTGTTTGTTAAGTGGACTGTCTTTGTCCGATTGGGGTTTCCTTTGCCATTATATTTATTTTTTTTTTTTTTTTCAGCCAGTCTAGAGCTGTTCTTAATTCGTTTGTTGAAAAAGTATGATATTTTTTTTTTTCTAGGTCTTCCTAATTCAATTATTGATAGTTTTATTCTCAAGAGAGTTATACCCTAGGTAGGTTTAATCTTAACTGTAGTGTATCGATTTAATCGATATGTAAACACTGTCTCACAAGTAGTCAGATAGATGTCATTAATGTCATCTGTCCGTCACCATGAATGGCGGGAAGTAGGAAGGTAAAAGCGTACCCTGGACTGGGGAGTGGTGGTGCTGGTGAGTCTGTAGTTAGTAAATTGTGTTATCAACCTATTAGCTCTGCTACGAGTGGATACGACACTATCCAAAACCGGTTATCCTTAACATTTACGAACATTACCACGTTATAATGTTTAACTTAATTGACTCATACATTGTGTTCATTTCCTTTACACGACCTCTCCAGTATAATTTTAACTCCACATTGTTAAGTTTTACTATTTAAACAAAAAAAACGACACAACTCAACTAGAATAAGCTGAATTAACAATAGTCTTAACTCCATCCAAACCTGTTCATTGTTCCACTTAGAACTCTAAACACATATTATTATAAGTCACAGTCGCCTATAAGTTTTAAAACACCCACTTTCCAAACAAAAAATAATAGTAAGCTCCTTACACATACTCCACTACAATTCCCATGACCACAATGGAAATATCTAGAATAATCTCGACGCTTCCAAGCACCATGTAAGTTGTAAGAAGGTTAAATGTTTAAGTCTCGTCATGCATTCTCCGTTCGTGTGTACCTCACATTCCGTTCCGACAATGGCGTCTATAAAATCGTGGTCTTGCAATTCTAATGTTTGGTACCCCATCCATTGATTACTTGTTACGAAATAGATTTATAATACTTCATATTATGCAACTTTACGGCGGGTTATTGGACCTTGGGTTGTCTTTGATTTAGTTTTTTCCTGAGCGCGAATTGTCTTTTCCTTAAAAAGTTTTGAGAAATATCGGTTGCAATAGAGAAGGTCGGTCAAACCTCACTGTAGATGGCGTGTCCATCGCTATTTCCCAATCTGAACAATGAAGAATAAAATAACAAATTTTCAATAAACATGTTTAGAACTAGTTATAAGTTTCCCAGTTCTATCTTATTCAATTCAGTTGCAATAAGACACGGTCGCCAATATTTCAGAAAGTTCGAAGGAGACATGAAAAGAGCCTCCCTGAACGACAATACATCGTTGCTGTAATACTGAAAACGTCTGGTGCAGTCTTGACCTGCTAGAAAAGACAGGTTGGAATCCATTTTTACAATTCCCTTTTATTATTTCTAAAACTACAATAAGGCAACCGTCATATCTGTCCTCTACAATAAAATCAAGTACACATTGGGAAATACCAATATTACCTATTCAAGAAATACCACAAATTAATGACATCATGAAACGTCAACTGTTCAAACAAGTTTCAAATTAAAGAATGCGAATAACTTCACATGCACACTGTTGCCAACATACACATAATATGAGGTATCTATGACGTCAGCTGATACTGGCTGGTTGAAAGGCCAGGCGGCCTTGCGTTGCTTTCAAAAGAAAACGTAAGTGAACGAACGCATATAATCGTAAACGTCACAGTTTTTAGTATGGATTATTCACGTGTTAGATTATGATTTGTAGAGGAATTTTGTTACACTGTTTAAATCGGTGTCAGTTCATCATCATCATCATTCACCTGCTATATCAATTTATATCCAGGGCGTATGTATTCTTCTTCCATACTTCAATACCACTCGTCATTTCACCTCTTTTCTAGAAACATCATCCTTCACGCAGTCCATCCATCGTTTCTTTGGTAGAAATCGGTGCCAATCGGTGAAAAAAATTGAATCGACCATTTAGGACTTCCGAAATTAATTTGAATAAGAGCTAATTATCATATCACTGCTGCTTAAAATAATGTCTACAATTTCCTTAATAGCTAAAAAACCGTTTATGGCCCTAACCTTGGAATACCGGTATAATAAATCAGATTGTGGAGGTTATGCCAAAACAAAATGGATGTCAGTTGCTCCGAGTAACATACTGATTTAAAGGCCCGTATTGACGGCGAGTTATGGGCTAGCTCGCCGTCCGGCCGTCTTATGACGACAGGGCGTGTCGACGGCGCGTTCGTGTTCCACGCGTGCCTCAAAGAGATGTCAGCAATCAAGTAGGGGTCCGCATGGGCCGATGCCTGCCAGGGCTACTGTTCGAAAGAGATACTGTGGCCCTGGAACACAAAGGGCAAAGAAGGAACATGGATGGGTTTTAGTCAGTACAAGTTTGACACTCCCCTCCGCTCCGCCCAGAGTGGGGGGGGGGGTCATTTGATGATTACCCATCCGAAAAAAAAAGGCCCGTATTCGAGATAGATGCACAAGCATGAACCTTATGTGTCGGATTATGACTAAATCCTTCTCAGTGAGAGTGGGCCTGTGTTCCAGCAGTGGGAACTTTATCGGCTGATTTTGTGTAGGTGTAGCTTCGAAGCGAGATTTAAGGTGGAGTATTTGTTCTTGTACTAGAAAATATAGGATAAGCGTTCGAAATACAAGAGCAACATACTCGAAGCCTTTGATTGACGTTATCGTAAACTGTGACGTTATAGCTGTCAAACTAACGTCAGTTGCGTCACGTAATCTGTAATCATAATAAATGTAGAAATTAACTTTAGTAAGACAAAAATAGTCACTTTCCACCCGCGACAAAAAACCCCAATAAATATAAATTTTAAATACAAAGGATCCAAGTTAGAAATAGTTAATAAATTCACCCTTTTAGGCCTGGACATAGATACACACATAGACTGGAAACCACACATACAGAAAGTAAAAACAAAGCTATCTAAATTTGCATATGCCCTCAGAGAAATAAAGAAAACTACAGATCTCAAAACAGCAATAGTAACATACTATGCGTACGCGTTCGCTTGGCTTAAATACGGAATAATATTATGGGGTAACAGTACAGACGCACCTTCGCTATTTACAATACAGAAGAAACTTATAAGAACATTGGTTAACATAGAAGACACCGACTCATGTAAACCACACTTCAAAGAACTAAACATCCTAACACTACCCTGTCTCTATATATTTGAAATTTGCAAATTTGTAAGGAAGTACCCACAATTCTACAGCAAAAGAAAAGACATACAAACAGAAATCAAACTTAGACATGGAAATAGACTCAACCTGCCAACTTCACGATTAAAAATGCACTCCTCTAGTGCGTTTGTCACGTCAATAAAAATCTACAATAAATTACCTGAACACATAAAAAACACAGAAACAAACAATATATTTATAAATAAACTAAAACGATTTCTCTTAGATAAAACCTACTACACAATTGACGAATACTTCAAAGATAAATTCCTCCTAGAGAAACGAAGATAATTAGAATAACCAAGTAGTACCTAATACATCTATTTACCTTATCTACCGTGCAATATCTTTAATTACTTACTATTTAGTTAATAATAAATTACAGCTAATATATAAATAAATATATAAAATAATTACCTAATTTATAATTTAGAAAATATCTATTAATAATAAATAAATAAATATATAAATAAATAAATAAATATAGAAATATTAATAATAAACAAAATTAATATAAATCTACTCATAAATAATATCTACTTAAATATCTAAATATAAGATTTACTCCTTAATTTCAATATTATAATTTCAATATTATTATGTTTTTAAACAAAAAGCGCTTCATCCTCTCCTCTAAAAACTAACTTGCTGTGCCCGACAGGGTCCATAATTGTTTCTCTATAATTTACCTACCAGCCTTGTATACATTATGGAATGCAATAAAGTATTGAGTATTGAGTATTGAAAAAAAATCGTCCGTAATAGAATGCGTTGACAAATCAACGTCAAGTTTGAACGAACACGTTGAAAGTTTTTCCTATACTCGTAGCATACACATCAACTTGGGTTTGCCCGGGTGGCAGGCAGAAATGATGCCACGGGGGAGTACTACCGGGATAAAAATATATTAGGTCCTGCCAAGGCTGGTAATGGTCTACCATTGTTAAATTTCTTGGAAATCCGTTCATCTGTTGAGACATGAAAAGACTCTTGTAATTTTCAATTCTTCGGGATTATGGGGTGCAGAACTGCAGATGGTGCAGCCCATATCCCATCATCATACTCCTGCCTTTATCCCAATTTATTTGGGGTTGGCGCAGCATATCTTCTCCTTCCCTACTTCTCTATTACTTGTCATCTAAGCAGTCACCTTCTTTCTTGCCATATCATCCTTCACACAGTCCATCCACTCCACCATAATTTCTTAGGTTTTTGTCTACTCTTATAGTTACATCTATTTTTATACTCAAAATTTTCCTCACTACATTTTCGTCACTCCTCCGCATCACAAGATGGTGTATAACCCGAACTGCAAAAATTACTTGCACATACGTCTGCCACACCCTGACTCTTGGTAGTCACAGTTAGCCCCACTACCACCTTGCTGCCTGGCAAATATTCCACAGCTCCAGTTATTCTTAAACAATTCGTGTCTCGAAAAAGAATTTCTCATAGTCGTCACATCTCTTAAGAAAAGGCTTAGTAAAAGGCTAACGCTTAAGTGCTCTCACATCAAAGGAACCAGATAGTAGGTCAAAGATAATTCTTGTATTTTCACATGAGCCTAGCTTTATGTTTAAATAAAACTATTACGATTACAATCTCAGTAGTCTTAGGCTAAGATTTAAATAATTAGATTCATTCTAGCGAGTCAAGCAAGCAGTGATTACGTTTTTATTCTTTGACAATGACATTAATGGGGAAGAGCTAATTGTAAATGGCACGACCATAGCTAAGCCGCAATCTGACCAATGAGGTCAAGCTATTTTGAAATATAAAATGACATTACCAGATTTTCAACCAATAACGATCCTATGATAGCGCCATTCGTTTCACATTTGACATCCCCCATTGTATTTTTGCATATAGTATTAATACCAATACAAAAACCTTTGAACAGACTGCAGTCTCAAATTGGCTGCTACTGATCCAATATGGCTAGATGAGGTAATCGACCCATCTCGAAAACAATGCGAGTGTGGAGACCCAACACAGGATAAGGATACCACTCTCCCTCCTGCTCGTTTGGCACAACTAACTGTTACCATCCAGGACCTAAATAAAGCAAACGACAGAGCTAACCAGGTCGATAAACACTGATCGGACAAAATCGAGCGTTTCAAAGAGAAGAAGAAGTATAGAATATTGTCTCGCTCAATCATACTGATAATCGTATTTTTCGTTCCATGCGGGATGTATGAGCTCACTCCTCTTAGAGTGAACAAGTTGAACGCTTTTTCGCCCGTCCCAAGAACGATGAGAGCACATCTACAGATTTAATTATTTTTTCTTTTCTTATGTTAGTGGCTTCTTCTCATACTACTTGAGGAAAACATTAACTATGACATAACGTAATAATGATATCACTATGTATATGTTAATAAGTTTTTATTACTCATTATGCCTTGTTTTACCTGTCTATAGGTCATTTGTTATGCTGTTCAGTTTAATTAATTTCCTTCTGGGTGGTTCATTTTGTTACTATCTTATAAGCAAGCAGAGGTGGTCCCGGATGTCATTTATCGGTCTTTGTCAGTCGTTACGTCAGAATTGAAGTCTGACAATTAGTCTTACTAAGGAGTATCGTTTTACCCAGTAACTGAGTTGAGGAGATCAGATAGGCAGTCACCAAATTCAATTTCATATGCACCCGGTTACAACCCACCTGTTCTATTCTATTGTAGACTGGTAGCCAAATCCAAAATATGTAGTTCGGAAAAAGCTAGGCAGTTGATGATGATGTGTTCGTTTATCAAATTAATTCATGATGCATGATGAATTCACGTGCGTATTGTATAATTATCACTTGCTTCGGTGAAGAAAAAAAAAACATTGTGAGTAGACCAGCATGCCTGCGAGATATTTCTTGACGGCATGTAAAGCCAAGTTAGAGGCCCATGGACGGCATAAAAACTCTGACACCAGGTTAGACACTAACCACACGATAAAGGAGAAGATCAATTTAATTATGGTACGACAATATTTTTATTAAATACATTCTTAACTTCTCAGAAATTCAGCTTTAAATAAAGTTCAATTATTCACTACAAATACGAAAAACATAAATCACGAATCAGAAATAAATGCTCTAATTAATCAACCTTGCAATTAACTGACAACTCAAGTGTCAAACTTTACTTTTTAATTTTTAACGCGCACAAGACAATGCTGCTCTTGAGTCATAGAAGAGATCGTTGCCCCCGACTCCCGCGCAGTCAACATGGCGCGGGATAATTTCCGGTAAAGCTTTACAGTGTTTATTTATTTATTTAACCATCATAGTTTATGATTTACGATTTATTGTCGTAACAACCGTAAATTTTTACAAGTCATATTTTACGACGATATTAATTTTATTAGATTGGTAGTTGCTGTAGTTGGTTTTAAGTTTTTGTAAAATGGGTGGGCTGTTGGCTTTAAAAAGCAATATTTTATAAACAAAATTAACTAACAATTAAAAGTAAAACATTTATCTGTTTAAGTCTCTGAATTAAACAAGATACAGTGCTACAAGGATATTTTGACACTTGATACCATTGACGGGGGGCGTCGTTGGTAAAGGTTTTGTGAAAGTGTCTGTAAAACATCTATTGAAAAAAACAATATGGCAGAATTAGTTCTTAATTTAGCGTCACACCCAAATGTGCATAGTACAACCATAATGAAATATAACAACTAAAATCTAACATGGTAAGCAAACCAGTCTTAAAACATTCTAACCTGAGAACAGACTCTTTGTTCAGCTGACCTATTGACATACATTGTCTAAAAAAGTGTTAATGCATGCAGTAACAAGTAAATGTATTACATAACTGACACAGCGGGACATTGTACTGCATGTTTTGAAGAACATACATCATGAATTATACATGAATTCTTTGTTAAACTACTTATACGACATGTTTTACAGTTCATCAACTTTTTCTTTATATTCTTTTACGTTGCGGTGTTTGTGAGCATGCTTATAACATTAATTAGGTATTTGTTTATAGCAGAGACTAGCAACTTATTTATTATTCCTT
This sequence comes from Noctua janthe, assembly GCA_910589295.1. Lineage (NCBI taxonomy): Eukaryota > Metazoa > Arthropoda > Insecta > Lepidoptera > Noctuidae > Noctua > Noctua janthe. The sequence goes on from OU342578.1 coordinate 10,262,251, forward strand.
TATTTATTTTCTTTACATATAATTTACATTTTTAGATATTTATATACAAACTAATATAAAAAAAAAACATTTAAAAATATAAAAAAAGTAGCCCACCGGCATCAGGAACAGGGTCCGAGCTACCGCTGGTAGGGCTCTTGAGAGAGGAACCTCCTAACGATACGCGCCGTGTCCAGTAGTACTGCTTTCTGAATCAAGCCCTTGATCCAGCTGCCAAGCGAGAGCCTCCTCAGATGTTGCTCGAGGCTATTGATATAGCCTAGCAACTTATTTTATTGTTACAAAATGAGTGCACTAATAACACCCTCGAATGCACCTGGAGAGGAGAGTAAAGATCGTCACTCACTGGATGCCTGAGGGAGTATATCGCCGTCGAGGTCGAACGCGGTGAAGGTGGTGTGACGATCTGGACCATATTCGCGGGGCAACCGTGTCCTTAACCACAACCCAACCTCTGTTTTTTGCAATTTCTGGCCACATTTTCAATCCTCTCTAGGTTTTGAAGAAGAAAGGGGAAGACTTTGGCCAGTAGTGGGACACGGTATAGGCTATCAAAAAAATAAACACACTAATAAGAGATAAACTTAGGTGCTAGCATAGCATAGTCAGCCTATAATGTTCCCACTGCTGGGACATAGGCCTCCTCTCTGTGAGAAGGAATGGGCTATAATCCACCACGCAGGCTAGGTGCTAACTAAAGCAATTTTTTTTTTACTACTCTGAAGAACTGAAACTCAAAGCATTTATTTCAGGGAAACCGATGCAGGCACTTTTTAAGGACTTGTTGCCTATTCCAAAGCGTAGATCTCTATAGAGAAGAACGTGCAAGAAACTCTGTGAATACTCTTTTAAATCCAAATATTGATACAAAATCTCAATTACATCATCAGACAGTAGAAATCCGATTTATTAGCTAATACGTTCAGGAAAAGAGTAAGGAAAATAGTAATCTAACTGTGAATGTAGAAAAGTAACACCAATATGTCCAAAGAGAAATATAAAACGAACTTTTTATAGACGTCAATAACGAAACCAGCATCATCTGCCTAGCCTTTTCCCAACTATGTTAGGGTTGGCTTCCAGTCTAACCGGATGCAGCTGAATACCCGTATTTTACATGGACCGACTGCCTATCTGACCGCCACAACCCAGTTAGTACTAGGTAATACGATACCCCTAGCTAAGACTGTTTGTCAGACTTTGAGCCACTGACTACCTGTAACGACTGTCAAAGATCTACAAACGACAGCCGGGACCAACGGCTTATCGTGCTTTCCGAGGAACGGAGGAAACTCGGTATGTAATGGGCGGTCACCCATCCACAAAACAACCTAGGCAAGCACGGCTTAACCGAATCGAATCCGATCCGAGCGGCTGTTATTATTATTTAGCCACGAGCTCCTCAATAACAAAACCACCAAACACCTGATTTAGTTTCGAGACCAATTTAAAATGTCAGCATTTCAATTTAACTCCGTTCTGTCATCAACCGAAAGTAATATACATAATAACGTTTTACTATCAACCGCAAATTTTCGAAAGAGAGAAAGTCCCATCACAAATGGTTCAGTGATTTTTGAGCCTGTAATTTAGGCGCGTGCAAAAATATTCTTGCAAAGTAATAACATATTTTCTCCTATATTAATAAAATGTCGTAAAAGCAACGTGTAGCGAATGTGGATAAACGAGGACAGATCTGTGAGAAATCCCTGAATATTAAGTTAAAAAAAAATTAAATTCAGCTGAAAGCATCCGAATTGAAATTCAAGTTCTATACAGGGTGTAAAAAACCAAGTGCCCTTCGGCTTTGTTAAGGGTGTTTTCACACTGGTTTATTTACCTAATATCTGAGTATTAAGCGCTACAAGTACAACTACTGAACATGAGGTCAAAGTGTTATTGGGTTTTTCTATCAAGAATTTCTCAGTAACAGCCACGAAGCCTATTACATGGGACTTGAAACATAACTGTTTCGAAATGCGACTGTACTCCAGGTGCAAATCTACCCCACCCTTCACATGTGTGATATTATGTTAAGGAACTAAGAATAACCCTAACCGCAAACAAACCTCAAGCAGGCAACTCTAATAGGAAAATTCCCTTCAAAATATCTAGCCTTCGTTGAATTTCATATTTTCATTATTATATCAGCATATTTCCAGCCAATATGAATATTTATGATATTAAAGTTCCCTCCCTCGCCTACGCCGAATGCAAGCGGATAAAAGCTGATTCAAAGTGCAATATTATAAAACCGAATGTATGTGTAATAACATATCTGAAATTGTATCCAAAAATAAGGCCCTATCCACTGCCCCAAGCGTGGCGATTGCATCAAGCAGACTCAAGCAACATGCACTCGCGTCTCTTGTTTTCTTCGAGTGAATGCCGTCACTCCGCAAGCGTCACTGTGATTCGTGCCACGCTTTCAGCAACTTCTAACTTCACGCTAAAGCGACACATGACTTGCTACAGCGACTGCGGCGAAAACAAATGAAGGTGGTCTCGACCACGAGCCACTGCGACACGACGGAAACAAATGAAAAACGCGCCGTGTCGCCCGATGCCATGTCGCCTGAGGTCATAAACTCGGCGTAACGGAATGCAGAACATTAGAGAATACTTGAATGATATTGCTGCGCAATCTTCAACAATAGTCCAGACACCTAAATACTTTCGAAATACTTCGAAACCGGAATATTATGTTTATTCGCATTCCTTAACGTTTCGTAATGTCATTGTAGTACATAGATAGTAAGCTTTGCATAAGACAGATTGTGAAACGGCTAAGCTAGCAAGAAGTCATTGACCATTTTATTTTCTTGCTAAATCAATCAAGCTCCGTCTTATTTCTGCCTTTATCGTGCCTTTTTCTGAGGAGCTCGTGGCTAAATAACAACAGCAGCGCTTGCGTAGGTTGATCCGTGGATGGTCTACTCATTGCATACAGAGTTTCCTCCGTGCCACGTATAGCACGTTAAGCCGTGGGTCCCGGCTGTCAATTGTAGATCTTTGACAGTCGTTTAGAAGTCAGTGGCCCGAAAGTCTTACAGCCAGTCTTACCAAGGGGTATCGTATTACCCAGTACTAACTGTGGAGGTCAGATAGGCAGTCGATCCATGTAAATAAAATACTAGTATTCAGCTGCATCCGGTTAGACTGGAAGCCGACCCTAATGATCGTGTCTTCTTATACACTCACTATATTAGCCATCTTAGCATTCACTCCCATCTTAACCTGACCATCATCATCATCAATTACTGTCTTGTTCTATCCATTGCTTCCTCCTTTTCCAGCCATGGGTACCCGTCATGTATCACACAAACCAGCCATCGTTTCTCTTATCTTCAAATTACTTCTAAAATCAAAATAATAAAGTGTGATTGTCTGAAACGCCTTTAATTGGTCGACTTCTGCCGCATCACCAAACGTAATGTTGAATAATTTCATTCTGATTGGTTGTTGACAGCTTAAATCGCTCTGCATTCCTTTGGTTCATTGTCTTCGGATTCCAAGATTCAAGTTTAACAAGCAACGGTAATGAATATTCAACTTAGGTTCAGGTATTCGTGTTAATGTCAAACGAAGCGCTTAGTATTCTACGACGAGCGGTGTCGCTAGTGATACCACTCAGACCTTTCCCACAAGTATTATCATGCATTATTTCAGGATGACTAGCTTTTCCTATGTCATCCGCATAGCCTTTTCCCAACTATGTCGAGATTCGCTTCTAGTCTAACCGAATACAGCTGAATACCAGTGGACACTTGCTTGGTAACTACATGGGACCTGGTAAAATGTGGATGTTCTATGATTAAGTACACATCTGCCTAACCCTTCGAGGAATCCAGGCGTGATGTTAAGTCGGTTTATTTAGTTGGTAACTAGCTTCCATCGGCCTGATTATCTTCCGTCGAAGATTCCAGGTTAACCAGATACAAAACGTTGTTTAGTAACAAAGCATGCAATAGTAAATACTGCGCAAAACATGTTTTCTTGTTGTATTAACTGACGGGCTGTTTATGATCAAGAAAATGACGAGTTCCTTTAGTTAAATAAATGCAGGAAGGCATTGTATTAGTCAATCTGTCGACGTGCCTGCATAACACCGACGTACGAAGAATTGGCTGACGAAATAAGACTGCATATTATTTCGTTGAGTTCGTTCATTGACTTCAAATCAGACAGGTCTATTTTGGCGTTGATTCAGCTTATACACTACGAAATCGTTTCCAAAATCGCAATTTAGGATATGTGTAGGTGTCGTCATTTTATTTGAAGTTCTTAAAATTGCACCATTGACACCAATTATACAAAAAAAAACATACAACTTTCTCGCAAAATCTTGATTAGACACAGACACAGGTTACGGCACTAAATCTTTAATTTCCACGAAACAGAAAAAATACAAATACATCACAAGTATCTCGGAATGCGGGGCGGTGAAATAAAATAATAAAAAAATATCGCAGAACCGCAATCTTCGTGATTCACTGGCCACCGTAACGTCGCCATTTTTCCGCGCGAAAGTTTGACAGGTGAGTCACGTTTGACATTTGTCAGGGTTGCCACCTGCATAAAGATAGCAAAGATGCAGACTGTGTTGCACAAAGGTGCAATTTAAATCAGGCTAAAGAGCCTGATTTAAATTGAAGACGTTTCCGCTACAATTATCGAAAGAATATTTAGTCACCGTAATGCAGTTTATTGTTGGGCGCAAATTAGGGCAATGTATTCTTGAGGCAGTTTGCCGTGTGATGGCATGTAACAGAGTTGCCCAAAGTCCTGGCAAAAAACACCGAATAGTATGAAGCATGCATGATGTGTGGCAATCAAGATTAGCCGGTAATCTAGTTGGATGCTGGACGGTTACAGCAGAAAAACTTTTCCTGATGTAACGCGGAATTGCTTTCTCTTTCTCTCATTATTCTAAAAATATGTGTTTTATTAATGCACTTGTTATTTTTATCGCTTCAGATATACTCTAGGAAGTATAAAGATAAGATTACTCAAATATTTCTTCTTACTGAAGTATGCTTGGTGTGGCAGATAAACAAATCATCACAAATGTCAGTCTGATATCTGAACTCATTGGGGACTCTAGTAAACGGTTTGTCGCAGTATTCAGAGATAGTATGATCATTGTTATCTCCAGCCCTTGTCCCAATGTATTTGGGGTCGGCGCACTATGGTTTCTTCTCTACTGGTGATGAAGAAATATCGGAGTACAGTAAGTGCAATGCCTTACTTGACCCCATTAAAAGAAGAAGAGGAGTAGCCTAGGGGCCTAAAATTGCTGCATATTCATATTATTATCCTATGATAATTCTGGTAAATCGGCCATTTTAGGCCCTCTGGTCTGAAGCAATGTAGGGACACTGACTTACTACAGGGGCACCTCTAAACAGGTGTTTAATTGTTTGTTATGAAGACAATGTGAAAGAAAAAACACGTAATTTTTCCGTATTTATTTAAACAAGTGCTCTCAACGGTCGCGAGTCTTAGGGCCACGTGAATCACTCTAATGAAAATGACGTAATGCAAGATTTACAAGTTGATAAGAGTATGACGCGGTGCTGCCTCACACGTGAGCACACTTTGATAACAAAAATTATTTAATGCGGATCTTTTGATAAAAGCAAAGCGCATTTCTAAGCTAATGGCTAATTGTGGTGGGGTTAGTTGCGTGTGTGTACCTAATAGTAGACCCACATTTTGCCAGTTATGTTTAAGTCCCTTATAATAGGGGGCCACCCTATTGCCACCAACCGGGCACAAATTGCTTGCGACCAATACACCAACGAGGCAGTTCCTTAATTTCTTAATTCGTTATGAATATGAAATATACCATTATATTGTTTATTGTTTATCATTGCATAAAGCCTGTCATCCCCGAAGAGTTAAGCAGAGGTGTACTCTATTATAGGACACCCACATTTCGCCAGCTATACAATAAGTATAATTTTTATGAAAAAACTTTAATAGTAAGCATACTAAAACTAGTGTTTGCGCTAAAACTTCAAACATTTTTATATGACTCAGCTAACAAGTACCTGGTTACCACGTATTCAGTACAGCATTCTGAACCCCTCAACATAGACAATTTTCGAGCTGTTTCCTTCAAACTGCAATACCTACAAGGTCAAAATGTATGGAACAACTTGTTTTTTTTTTTTTAAATGACCGCGTTGGTGTCTCTTCCACCTTGTATTTTAACATGCTATGATTATGACGCAAGTGAAAATTCTGCAGCATTTTTCCCGCTCAAATTTGCCCCTTTTAAGTACATTTTGATAAGAATAAAGCGCAAACTCGTTATTCAACGCGCTGGTGAATATCATACGCTTTCTTGTCGCGTTAATAATATGGTGCCTTCTTAAAAAAACACGAGAACCTCGTAAATACTCGATATCATTTTCCAACATCTTTTCTGACTCTTCAATCATTTTTAATTAAGATATTAAAGGATTTATTATTATTAAAAAAGAAAAAAAATATATTTTCTACGTAGACATTGATTAAATTAAATTTACATAACATCAAAAAATAAAAAAAATATTTAAAAAAAAATCTATTACAGGCTTTTCCAAGCTTGTTCTTTTACTGGCTTCAAATACACCAATAATAATATTACAATTATTTTATTATATTACAATTCAAATTTTCGCAAAATTATAAATTGGCAACCCTATCCCATGAAAATTGAACCATTTTTTTTACGTGGTGAAGACGACGCGACGGTGCATCGTTTAACAGCCAACCCATTGTTTCCACAGAGTCTTGATGTTCACTCGATTAAAATAACCGTTAATTATGTTACTATGAAACTAATTCTTATTTCGAGTAAGCTTGATATAACGCAGCATGTAATTACAACCTTAATTGTTATTTCCTTACGCTATTTTTCATTTTCGTTTCGGTTTAATTCGTTGATGACATTATTAATTTATTAATGAGGTCTTTTGAAATTGTAAATTGAAATAAGTAGATGTTATCGTAATATTTATGTAACCTATTATTTCAGAAATCTGGTGATCGAAACTAACATCGCCATTTTGTTTTTTTTTTAAATACCTACATTTTACTAAATAAATGAAAATGGCCACTCACAGCGCCCTTTTGTCAATGTCATTCGGGTGCCACAAGTTCCTGTACTTCGACATTTGAATGTCTCAAAAAGTTAGATTCTAACTATTTTATCGAGAAAAGCGTTAAAAAACATTCATCGTTTACTATAACGAATTACAAATTGAGTTAAGTAGTCCATTTCATTATTCAAAAATCTAGTTCAAATTCTAGTCTCATAATAGCTTTATTAGCTACACTTTGAATTTTTTTACTTTTATTTTTGAACAGAAAATGTTTCTCCAAGAAGTTTGTAGTCTAAAAAGGTTGGTTATTCATGTCTCTTTAAGTATCAGGCCGAAAATAGTAGTCAGTATTTTCTGTAACTTTTTCAACACAATTATTAAATTTTCTAGAAAAGATCGTATGCAAATAGGAGTTAAAGCCCGCAAGATATCCATCTTCGTGCAACGTTGATGTCGTTTCCCGGCAAGTGAATAAGTAATCTTACCATCTTACTGTAACTAAATTGGTTAGCAGCATTGCAGTCAGATCTTACATTTTCTTTGTATTTCCGTAAAAAGAGCAATAAGAGCCACTTTTCAAGCAAGTGTGGTGTTGTTGTTGAAAATCGTCCTTTATCACACTTGTGTCAAAATGCAATTGGCTACTATTAAACCGGATAACACCTCCAAAGGTTTAAATCAATTTATTAATATTTTGACAGCTCATATTTATCATTTTCATAACTCGCATCTCTTTCTTAGCCAACCCGTTTAAGCATTATTGAAATTCGACCCCAAAAACTATAGTTCTATTTCAATAACTAAGTTTACATGCTTTTTATTATTCAGAGACCAATAATATCTCTCATGTATGTATCATACTAACAAAATTAGTAACGTGTCGCATCACTAACACACTCGCCTAACGACAGCTGTAACTCGACTAATAATATCAGAAGACGCAAATACAATGCTTCCTTGTTTAGTCACGATTTAAAACAAAATGTATAAGTACTGAGCGCTTGTTACTAAATTTAACCGTAATCGGTTGAGAGTAATTACGGTTGTCGCAGCTTTGTCGTTGTACGTATTTTATTTCTGTAAGAAGCTTAGGAGGAGTGATGTTGACAGATTTTCTTTTGTTGCTATATCTGCTTACAAACTCTGAAAGTCAAGATATTCGAACTGGGTTTTAACTGGACACTTTACAATTTATAACGTTAAAATGTGATGTGTATATTTAAAGAGGAGTTCGTGGCTAAATAATGACAGCCTCACGGGTCGATCTTCAAGTTTAAGCAGCGCTTGTCAAGGTCGGTCCGTGGATGGGTGACCATTGATTGCTTACAGAGTTTTATTCGTGCCTCAAAAGGACGTTAATCTGTTGGTTCCGGATGTCCTTTGTATTTGATCATCGACAGTCGTTACAGGTGGTCCGAATGCATGAATGGTTGAGAATTATGATGAATGGTGGTGGTCTGATTGCGTATTACCCAGTAAACTGGGTTGTGGAGGTCAGATAGGCAGTCGCTCTATGCAAAATACTGGTATTTAGCTGCATCTAGTTAGACTAGAAGCCGATCCCAGAATAGCTGGGTAAAGGCTAGGCAGATGATGAAATGTGATCAAATGGAAAATTGGGCGCAGAAATGTGACCAATGTACCGATATTTTCCTTTTATGCCATAGATAGACCAATAGAGCACCTACAAAAAACGTACGTACGTATTATAAAAAAATAACGTCTTCCATAGTTCTGCTTAAAAGACGTATTAACTGACATTGCAATATTTCACAGTATTATTTCAGAGGAGCTCGTGGCTAAATAATAACAGCCGCTCGGATCGATCTTTAGGTTAAGCCGTGCTTGCCTAGGTTGGTCTGTGGATGGGTGACCACCCATTGCATACCGAGTTTCCTCCGTGCCTCGGAAAGCACGACAAGCCGTTGGTCCCGGGTGTTATTTGTAGATCTTTGACAGTCGTTAGGTAGTCAGTGGCCCAAAAAGTCTGACAACCAGTCTTACCAAGGGGTATCGTATTACTTAGTACTAACTGGGTTGTGGAGGTCAGATAGGCAGTCGCTCCATGTAAAATACTGGTATTCAGCTGCATCCGGTTAGACTGGAAGCCGACCCCAATATATGTAGTTGGGAAAAGGCTAGGCAGATGATGCAATATTTCACAGTATTATGAAACATTTTAGCATAGAGGACTCCCCCATGAATGGTCCTTCAAATGACTTACGCCTATAATGATATTTACGGTCTTCAGTCATAATAGCAAGACTTTGACTGTTAACCTAACGCGTGAAGATTGTTTGACAACACGTACGTACGTCTTAGTAAGTAGTACTAAGTTAGTTTTTAGACTATTTGGAAACTAAAGATCAGTAGTTTACTTCGTAGTCTGATTTTTCACAAAGTCAAAGTTCGACTTGTCACTTTTCGATTGACTCTTAATTATGTAACTACTATAATTAATGAATAAAAAACCATAATTAACACTGAAAACGGGATATTTACATTATTTACTATGTTTTTTCTTTGTACTGATTTCCCGATATTTCGGCACTAAATAAACATGCAAATATTATTCGTGCCCAGTGTTTAGTGCCCAGTGTCAGTTAAAAAAAAAGAATAAAATAAGACACAAACTACCTCAATTTATCAATAATCTTGGCAAAGCCCTCTTTTAGAAAAATTCACTTTTCATTTTGCTTGCTGAGTACGTGTCTTGACTAAAATCTACGCTAATTTCAACCATTCATAATCTTAGGTCCATAATCTGGCAACACAGATCGTTCACAGCCAATCTCGACTCAAAACTAGTTAAAATCGACATTTACGGCATCATTCTGGAATACGCGCTTGAGCCTACCACCAAAAACAACAAGGCTGTAGAACTTTGTGCAAAAAAAAAGATAATATTATTTAATTATGCAAGCAAGAAAACATCTAGAGTGGAACAGACTGGAAAGCACATGATTTCACTTAACTCTGCACTGTAATTATGTCTAATCTGTACTTACTAAGCGAGACTTATGTATGTCTGTCTGTTTGGGTGGTTTACTCTGAAACTGATGGGCTGATCTTGATGGATGACCCTACAGAGTATGTAGATACAAAGGGCTACGAATTGTTACTTGATTTTTTTGTTTATATTTGCTAGAAATTGTATTAGAATCGTAGTATAAATAAAGTAGGTCCCCCCCCCCTTTTTAGGAGAACTGTAAAGGGGAATTAAGCTCTTTACAAAACTAGTTCATGCGGATCTCTCATTGTAAAGGAAATCTATTCAAAGCGAGGCCAAGTTATGCTGAAAATGTAGAGCTTGATGTGTCGCCGTGTGTACTACTGATTTCACTGACGGTCTGACTTTTCACCCTTATCTATAATAATAAGGTTGGTTGGTCGACCGTCAGTGGACACTGTAGTATCTACAGTATTATCTTAAGAATGTAATTGACTGAAAGGCGCAGGCGTTCAATATTTGTGAATTTGTCCGTAGCAATTATATTGGAAAACAACGATTTACAACAGTACTGCCTGCGATCTTCAGATGATAAGCTTTTGTTTTGAGCCCATGAATATTCTATTGTTATTTAAAACATGAATGATAAAATCTTTTTATATCGTAGACTAGAATTGCCATTTAAAAACAAAAGAGGAAATGTTGCCCTCAATAAACAATCACAATAAGTGATAACTGTACTGAACTTTGATACAAAACATTGTTTTAGTATCCATTTATTTTCTATCTTGTCTCCTAAAGTTAGCCTGTGAAATATTAGACAGAATGCCACAGGACATTCATAACGTATTAGGATAGAACAAAGTGTATTACTTTTTGTGGGATAATATTTTTGAGAAAGCAATATGGCAAAGCGAATCATGTATTCGATACATAATTAAATCGAAAACAAAAAAAAACATTTAATTCTTTCACAACACTATTCAAAAATTCATCATCTTATACGTTCGACAATCATTTTTATCACTGGCAACATTTATTTCACGCCTAAAATTACTTCACTACTGAGCTGTAAAAACTTAATCGGTCGTAAGGTAAGCTCATTTGTTATTTTATAGTTATTTATTAATCGAATATAACACCTATTCGTTGTCTTTATTTGTATTTTTATAGTCCCCGCAACCGATAATCCGTAAACCTCCATTGATAGACAACTATAATTTTGACAGCCCGCTTCAAAAATGGCGCGATTGATGCCAAAAAAGGCGCGTAAAGCATTCTGGAAACAGAAGCGATTAACTTCTACACACATTCATAGTTATAGAGTTTTATAGTACAGATTGATTTTTTTTTTGGCCTTTATAGACTCTTTGGTGTATCAAGTTACCCACATCTATTTCTGAGTATATTTCTTTACGATCTTTTTCAAATATGGTCGGAGAGACTGAGACCAATTAGAAACGAACCTAATATGAGTTTATTATGCTTATATCTGGAAAGCAATGGTAATAAAAACAATTTTATAGACTAATCCTTTTTAAAATGGAGTTCATTTTTGGAAGCGACAACTGAATCGGGTAGCAAATGTTTTTGGTCAGTCCGACCTAAATCTCATTTCAATTTCTCCACGTTCAGAAGTAGATGACCCAAATAATCTACATCAAAGAAATTTGTTTTAAGTTTTAAAAGAGTCCTCTTCATCATGAACTATCTTCAAGTCAATTGTGGTCAAATCGGATCGTCACCAACATCTTCCAGCTCTTCACCCATTTAACTGGGGGTCGGCGCAACACGTTTTCTTCTTGAATTCGGTCGTGTCAAGCGTCAGGGTATCACACTGTCACACAATCCCTCCATTTCAAGCCGTCAAAACAAAAAGGCGCATAAGGTGGTCTAATAAGGGTAATTTTCCCTCATTGCCTTTCCCTAAATGCCACCTCCTTTACTTACGGCGATGGCAACATAGTACGTACATACGTTTTTCCACGTTTTAACAATAATAGCATTAACCGCGGAGACCGCAGACCACCGATAAACGGTGATCGATTTTATGCGGGCAGAAATAGACTGCATGGAATCCATTACTTAGTTGTAGCCCAATATATGAAGGTTTAGGTACGTTCGGCGCACCCTGGGCAGTCCAGCCTTGCCTTGCTGACTGGCTAATGTTTTAACCACGGCATGAGCTATTTCTGGTCATTTTATTGCAATTCTGGAGAAGAAAACTAAATGTCGTATGGGAAAGCCCGTAGTCTGAATTTCTGCCTGGTTGGTGCCAAAAGGCTCGCCTCCATTACATGGGATCTAATCCTTAGAGGATTATGTTATGTTAGGCCATATTAATACTATAGAAAAGGACTGAATATAATAACAGAGCATTCAAAGAGCCTAGAACACAAATAGCACCCCATCGCCATTTTTTTTTTATTTGATTTGAAAAACATGATGGGCAATGGATTTGGGCAAATATGGACAAACGCTTAGCTAAGTTCTGGGCCGACACTTCATACATAGATTGCTACGGATTCGCTAAGAACAAGAAGAAGGGTAGAGGACACTTTAGCAACCATCGTCGTGCGCCGCAACTTGATAGAAAACATCTAAATGGTATGTCTATGTCAGCATCCATAGAAAAAAGCTCAAACCGGTTTATATGTTAACATACATAGTATATTTTACCCATAAAAATAACGTTATAAACAAAGGCAAATCATCATAACACAAACATGATTCTCGCAGACATTGATTACAAAAATAGATGAAACTACTTCGAAATCACACAAGATTTTATTAGAAAACAGTACAAACGTAGTGTTTGAATAGGCCAGGATTCACTATTCTTGACTAACCATGGGGGAATTACGGTAAACGTCCTTAGGGGTGGAAATCTTTTATTATTATTCTTATATTCTTTATTTTTTTTATGTTATAATTTAGTTTTTTTTTTGCATGCTGTGTCTATCGCATTATTGTATTGCACATGCTTGTATCAAATTGCTTGTAGCATTAGGATAAACAGTGTAACAATTGTAGATAGGCCCATAAATAAATAAAATAAACCTAAAATTAAAAGGATGGTTGTTAGTGGTTGATTTATCGAACTAACTACGATAATAAAGTTGTAAACGGACCCTTCACTAAGCCGTCAACCAAGCATTCTGTACATCAAACTAAGTAACTACGCAAAAATTATTGCTGGGAGACGACTTCTTTTTTGGGGGCTGAAAAATCACGTTTTTCAATAAGACTCGATGTAACATAGATGTATGATGGATACATTGAATAGTACAGGGGTCATAGAGGTATTTAAAGTAAAGTTATAACATTAAAAAAATTACCTCCAGCAACTCCGTAACTAGAAGATTCTCAGGTATTGTCCAGAATAAAAAAAAAATCGCAACGACGGGGAGAACAAGTGAGTTTCCGCTTCGTTAAAGATTATTATTATCTTCTTATTTTTATGGACTGTCACAATATCTGCGGGACTGTTCGAAAGAGATACCGTGGCCCTGGAACACAAAGGGCAAAGAAGGAACATGGATGGATTTTAGTCAGTACAAGTCTGACACTCCCTTCCGCTCCGCCCAGAGTGGGGGGGTCATTTGATGATTTCCCATTCGAAAAAAAAAAAAAAGACTCACAATATAACCTCATTTTTATCTGTCACAATATAACCTCATTTTTATCTGTCAAATATAACAGATTCGCCTTCATTTTTGACGACTGTCGGTGACATATTGATTGCGACTGTTTAAATTACGAGAATTGGCCTATCTACAAAGACATTCAATTATTTATGAGCGATAGACGGGACAAGACGAAATAAATTGTAATCCAAAATTTATTACTACTTAGTAACATATCGTTCTGTCTAGTGTCATACGCCCGTTTAGTAGCATTCGTGAGGTAGCATTCGTGTGTCAAAATCAAAAATGTTCGGGATCAAAAATTTTGGTTCAAAATATTCCTAATGTCCGCTCTAGAAGTATTTTAAATCTCTTTGCCTATCTACAAAGTCAGGGAACCTGCATAAAAGGCTTCAGGCATTGTACATTCGAGGAAATATCTACTCAGTAAGACTACTTAGTCAGGTAGCACAAAATGAAGCTGGCTCTAATTACCATAATAACGACAATATAATAATTCTCCTTATTATAATTTCCCAGAAAAACATGCGGTATCAAATCGCATAATACTGCAATATAAGAAAGAATCCATCCAAATCCGTCGTTTTTGCAGAAAATATATACCTAAATATTACCAGGCTTGGATTCCGTTTATTTTCTGCATTAAATATTTCAGTACTAAAGAGGCCAGAGCAGGGATGGAAAAAGTTTTTAGACCAGTGTGCCAAATTCATTAAAAACATTGCGTCAGCATAAATTTGGACTCGTATTACAAATTCGTTTATAACAACTGTAGTCTTTAATTAAATCAACTTTTCCAAAGTTTAACTGTATGGATAGTGTTTTCTAAAAGTCAAGCAATCTTATTTTGACTAAAATAATGATTTAGAGGTGTGAAGAACAGGGTGTTCCTCATACCCGATTGAAAAGGGAGGATCCTCCGACCAGACGGTTGTAGTCGGGGTGTTCTATATTATACATCCTTATCCCGCGGATAACTTTGATTGTGCAGGATTTCAGTTCTTATTTGCGTCATAGATGTCGCTGGCGTTCTTTTTGTCAACTTGATTATGTTCGCAAGCAGCAAACCAACAGCATAACGGTACCGAAAATAGATTTCAAAGAATTTGACAGAGACGTAAAATCAGAGATAAAAGAACTTGTACCTTATTCTCATTTAGCTGACACCACCATCGCATGCCAAGTACCAACTACAGGAACGCGTGTAAAAGGTTCAGCAACCCTGTGCAGTGTTATCATGTCCAGACCACGTGGCGTTAATAAAGTACTTAACTACTTGATGGCTGCCATGACAGATGGCCTGCCGACTACTATACCAGCCATATTAATGGTCAAACACTATATTGATGTCGTAAAATTTACGTAATGACAAACAGAACTTATGAATGTGATCTAAAGATTCCGAATTTTGACGCTTGTTGAAGCATAAAGCTCTGACCAAACTGAAGTGAATCCCGCAAGGGATTGCAGAAAGAAATTCGCTTGGGTTGATTGTGTAAACTAACTTGTATAGAGGTGTTCTAACTGGTGTGAATAGTTTCATGACTTCCCAGTTCCAATTATATAAAACAACTGAGGTAGCCGGGTCCCTCGCGGGACTGGCCTCTATGGGAGCCGAAATTTAGACACGTTCATTAAAACTATCTAGTGTCCCACTACCACACTACCAGGATTTTTTTCTTCTGCCACGACCTGTGGTTCTAGGACCACCAGGAAGACTATCCTCAGCGATCAACGTTAGTCAAATTGTTTTAGAAGTGATCTGACATAACTGTTTTTTTTTTCAAACTCGCGTTGAAAATCGCAAATAACATGGAGAAAAATTCGGAGTTGATGAACCTTCAGTAATTAAAGATGCAGCAAAAGAAGAAGAATTACATTTAGAAATCCGTTTTAATCTTCTTCTTAGCGTATCGATGCCAAAAAGTTCAAATACCACCCCAAAACTCAGCCACGCGAACCCCGCTCACTGAAGCAGTACCTAAGTACATCATCAGGTGAGCAGGTGATAGGGCCATGCAGTGCAAGATGGTCTGACCCGTCCATGAACCCTCATCTGCAGAGATTGTCTTTGCTCCGATCGACTTGGGTTCGAAGTCTGTTTAGAGATTTCCAAGTCGGCCACAGCAACCCCAGGTGGAAGGTTTTAATTAAGTACTTGTATTTCTAGTACTCTAATTATCCATTTACGTACAGACTGGACCACATCAAGCCACCCGAAACTGTCAAATTTTCCCAATCAACCTGAACCTACTGCTTTAGCGATAGAGTTGAAAATCTATTAAATCAATTTGACAGATTGTATGTAGCTTGATGTGCTGCCATCTGTACATTAAACCCAACGTCTTAGATACTAAAACGTCTCTGTCTCAATAAAATGTAAACTAAAATAGATATAAAACTAAAACTTACCGGTGTTCTCCTAGATAACAGAGTGCCAACAGGACTCGGTATCTTGGTGGGCGTTCCCGTATGCGGGCTGCGGGCTGTCAACAAACATATAGCTGTTACTGACTGTGGCGGGAAAAGTTTCACTTTATTCTATAATGTTTATGGTAGGTTAGTTTTAATGTGGGTATAAGCACAACGCCCATACTTAAGTACAAATGCTGTATTCATGAAAATATTGTAACACCAAATGATTTGAAAAGAGTAACCATGGAGTTTCTTGCCGGTTCTTCTCCATAGAAAACGACCAACCCGAACCGGGCACCTTTTTGTCGACGTTTTATAAGCGCCCATCTAGGCCTATGTGAAATTAAATATTTTGATTTTGATTTTGAACCATCAATCAAGCTATAAAAAATCAGTTTATGCGGATCTCTCATTGAACGGGAAATGTATACAAAGCGAGGTAATGTTATACTAGAAATGTAGAGCTTGATGTGACGCCGTTCGTACTACAGGTAAATCTCTGCCAAATGTTTCAATGTGAGTGTGCATTCGTATAATTATATAAATTATCACAGGCTCAGCTAAAAGGAAAAATGAAGTGGTGAGGTTTCTAATCATTTTCTAGACCATCCATTGCCATTATCGTATACTTTCGTCAACGGTCAAAGATTTAAAAAAAGGCACTTATGCTAAACCACAACAACATCTGGGATTTTGCTCTGAAACCGTTTGATTTTTTTTTGCACCCAGACCCAAGGTATCTCCCTGATTGATCTTCGCAAGTAGCATCATTCTGGGAGTTTTTAGTCATCATTCTCTTGCTCTCATCGAAATATATAAAATATTTGGCGACGCCGCAGCATGTCTTGCTCTTCCACACTTCTCGTCATATTAACAGTCACCCCCATTCTAGCCATATCATCTCTTACAATCCATCCATCGTTTCTTTAGTCTTCCCCCACTCTTATAGCCATCCACATTAAGGTGGAAGCGCCAGTGTATCCCGCGAAATAAAAAAATTCTTACGATCTTTGCAATTTGCCGGTTTTAAATTTTGAATTTCACGGGCTACCCTTTTTTTTGGGATAGGAAACCATCAAATGACCTCTCCCGGTCTGAGCGGAGCGGAAGGGAGTGTCAGACTTGTACTGACTAAAAACCCATCCATGTTCCTTCTTTGCCCTTTGTGTTTCAGGGCCGCGATATCTCTTTCGAACAGCCCCGCAGCCCCGGCAGGCATCGGCCCTTGCGGACCTCTTCCTGTTTGCTGACATCTCTTTGAGGCGCGCATTGAACACGAACGCGCCGTCAACACGGCCTGTCGTCAAAGACTGCCGGACGGCGAGATAGCCCATTACTCACCGTCCATAGGCCCGGCATGGGCTACCCTGGCGTTTCCACCTCAATATTGAAAATTTTACTCACAATTTCCTCACTTATTGCCGATGGAGTAAATAACCACCAAACCCATTTTCTCTTAACGAAAAGCTAGAAGTCCTTCGCAACTTATTGGCAGAACAAAGTTAAACCTTTGAATCTCAGTTCTATAAAGCACAAACTTCCCAGTTTATTCCGTAAGACGTTCACTTAGTTCTTTGGAAACTTCCAAAGCCTTGGGATTGGATACTCCTAGCAATCTATTAAATGTTCGCGCTTTGTTCGAAGGTTTATTAAGCTGCTGAGCATCTCGTAAAACGAGAAATAGTATTTTGCTGCTTCAGCAGCTTAGTAGTTTCATTCTTATCATAATTTCCAGTGTTTTTATCATAGACTTATTCGAAAAGCGGACTTTGGAAGTAGGTTCTGCAAAATAACTACATCCGATCAAACCGTGTGTTTTTTTTTATTTTCATCGATACCTAGAAACTTGAGATTAGCAAGTACATAAACTCACGCCTTTTTCCCAAGAGAGTAGGCAGAAACTATCTACAGAACGCCATCTGCATTGACCTGCTAAGATCCTTACACCGCACCCTATTGCCTGCGCTCCTGATGATCTAGTTACTGCATCAATCAGCAGGGTTTGCGTCGTGGCTGAGTTTTGGGCTAAACACATTTGAACTTTTTGCCATCGAAATTCTTACACGACATACTTCATTTGCTTCGTCCACATTCATACATCTGGGGGCCTAAAATGACCAGTTTAGCAGTTTCATCATTTTAGGATAATAATATGAATAAGTGTGTTTATTTAAAATTCGTGAAAATTGTGCACGTTGCGTGTTTAGGTTAGATCTTTTACACCGGTATTTTATAATACATTGATTTGGCTGACTTTTTGCACTGATTTTATTAATCGTGCTTTCTGGGCCCATAACCTTTTGAGGTTCAATAAAAAATAACTTGATATTTTAATTAAAAGCAAAAAGCTTTAGTCTTGTGCTTTAGAACAATACTCGTAGCTAGAGATGTCCACAGAGCAGTAGTGATGCGACATAAAAGTAACTATTGGTCATCGATATAGATTCTAGAAGGCGCAACATTTAAATAAATACAATAACAATAACGTTACAATTCGTAAAATGGTCACAAACTGACAATTTATAAATAGAATTTAAATATCTGATGCACGCAGAGATTATATTAATACTGACCCATTTAAACTAATGACTTTTTTAATCCTAGATCGGCGCAGAAACAACATTGCATCATTATGCCATTATACCACAGTTCGACCTTAGCGTGCTATATTGCCATAACGGCCATGAAAATAAACAATTTTCTCCACCTCTTAGATTGTTTACTGCAAATTCGGACTATGCCATCGTTAATGTATGTTTAACACTCTCAAGGGCATACAATAATGTACATACTTTACAGCTTCAAGTCCAGAAAAGTTTCAAGTGCAAAAATCGCGAAAACGTCATCATCACTCTCTTGCCCTTATCCCAAATCATTTGCTGTCAGTCCAGCATGTCTTCATCTTTCATACTACTCTTTTATCGCCATCTCATCAGACACCTCCTTTCTTGCCATATCATTCTTTACACAGTCCATCCATCGTTTCTTTGGTCTTCCTCTACTCTTATACCCATCCACTTTCATACTCGAAACTTGATAAGTATTATCTAGAGAAGCCTAGAAATTAGCTTAGGGATGGGGGAAGCTGATTAGTCAGTAGCAACTAACGGCTAGGGGCTAGCTAGTCAGTAGAAGTCTGACACTCCCATGTTGTGATGATTTCCCATCCGAAAAAAAAAAGCAAAAGAAGGGATGGCGGAAGCACAAAAATAACAAGAGAACAACATTACAATTAAAATATTTTAAGACCTCTTTTTCAACATAAAGTAAAAGAGCTTAAGAACTCGGAGATTTACTCTGTGCAAAGACTCACAATTCCTTGGCGTAATACCCTGGTGAGGAACGTCACGTAGTTTTGTACTGAAGTAGACAGTAATACTGATTTTAAAGAGCTACCCACATTACTTGAAATTGATCTCTCACTTGTGGACGAGACGCTTAATATAGCTTAATTCGTCCTCCTTAATATAGCTTAATTCGTCCTCTCTTAAAGTAAGGGAAACGTTAACAGCTGGTGTCCTGTGTGTAAGCATAAGGTTCACTGAACACTTGCATTACATCAGTAATCCCCGGCTTTGGAAAGCTCGATCGAATCTCTGATCAGTAGCTTAGATGTCAAATCAAAGCTTGCTTTGATTGGCTAAACAAAACAATATCCACCACGTAATATATTTTGGCAACTGATAACCTCGTGGATGCAACCACCATAACATGACAACCCTAAACCACTGACCACAAGAGTTTCTTACATTATATTGTAAACAAAGGTGAACACTGAGGTGGGATTGACAGACACGCTTCTTGTTTGAATATTAAAATCTATGGATCTAGATCTAGACTAATACAAAATAAATTCAATTGCCACATGTGACAGAGCATGTCTTGAGAACAGCTCGCCGATTCGACTAATTGTTTTTTTTGTTGTGTTCGTAAAATGTCAGGACAAGATTTGCATGAAGGAAAATTTTGTTTTTGCTAGTGCAGTTGCACTTGTCACTTTCTTTATTAGAAAATTGCAACCGTGAGAAGCCGGGGAGGGGGGGGGGGGGGGAGGTCGCTAGTAATTTTATGAAAAGACAATTTTTAAGTTTAGATGACTACTTTGAGGATTGTAGGTGGTGATCTTCGGAACTATGATCTGACTGTGAAAATTCTTTCACTAATGGGAAGCTACATTATACATAATATTTATTTAATAAAATCATATTTATTTCTATAAATTGCTTATAAAACACTTTTACACGGCACATCATGTTATGTAACTTTAAAACTATACACCGTGACTTTTTAGTCGTCTTACAGCGGCAGCCCATTTCATGTATCCAATGACTGCTACACATTCATTAAAAAAAAATAGATATTTAAGAGATTTTAATAATTACAAAAAAAAAAATATTCAGTATTATGACGCATGACGTAGTACAAATACCCTATTGCGAGCGATGATCATATACTGGACTCGAGCCCTGGGTAGGTATATTCTCCCGTTTGACAATTAAAAATCATTAACAGGATGTTTAATAATTTTATTCTAATATATTATTTATTTTTCTTTGTATCTATTATGGTAGGTAAAAAAAAAACAAATCGCCCCTAGATCTATTTTATGTCGGGTACATTGAGTGGACCACCTTTGTAAGACGACTAAAAAGTCACGGTGTATAGATGGGCCGGTGTTTCGTACCTGAACTACTCTGAGAAGAAACATCCGAAACAAACTCAGAGGTCACTGTCTCTTTTAAAGTCCAGACATTGGGCAAGTCAAGGGTATATTTACGACGTTCCAATGGGATAATTTCCGGCCATAAGGCAACCGAACCCGCGAGGAAAACCTAGTCAAATATAAAAAGTCTTTTCATAAATCAAAATAGACATGAGATTTGACAACCACTTAAATTGAAGTACTAGGCTGTCAGAAACCTAGAGTACCTTCAAGCATAAATGTTCTGACTTGGTAAGCCGCAACATGACATGACCGTAGCGGTTTCTATTACATTACCATAATGACCATGAAGTCTTGAGCCGTGTGGGCGAGTATTATGCAAACTATTTGTTTGTTATTTCTATATTTTTTGTTCTAGACGTCCTGTGTCTCTTGCTGGGTCAGAGACGGCCCACGATTTGGTTACTTATTGTTTTTTTGTTCGGTTTTTGTGCAAGATACCAGGTGTTGCCCACGAGTTCGTGGAAATCGTGATGTGTAATGTGAGAAAAAAACGTTGCCTATGTTGCTATTCCAGACTATAATATTTCTGTGTCAAATTTCAGACATCTATCCATACATGACATCAATCCGCACTAATTTTTGCATTTATAATATTATTAGTAACACTGTCTGTTCAGCTCGCGGTCGATCTTCAGGATGGTCCGTGGGTGGCCACCCATTATATACCAAGTTTCCTGCGTGCCTCGGAAAGCACGTTAAGCCATTTTTGACAGTCGTTACAGGGTGTCAATGGCCCGAAAGTCTGTCAGCCAGTCTTAGAAACAGGTATCGTATTACCCAGTAGTAACTGGGTTATGGATGTCAGATAGGCAGTCGCTCCATGTAGAATACTGGTATTCAGCTGAATCCGGCAAGACTGGAAGCCGACCCCAACATAGTTGGGAAAAGAATCGGCAGATGATGTCGTGCCAGCGACCCACATTGCACCAGTTTTGTTTAAGAGGACGAGCCTATTGCCATCAACCAGGCACAAAGTACTACTGAGAATTAGTTTTTTTGTTCTAGACGTCTTTATTGCTAGGTCAAGTCAGCCCACGTTTAGCTGACTGCTTTTTTACATGTTTTGCAAGAGATATTCAAACGATAATTGTAGGAATGAAGATGTGGGTGAAACGTTCTATGTTGCCAAAACCAAATGGTTCAAATCAAAGTGCACGGTCTCAATTATACCGGGAGAAAAATCTTAAAAGAGTTTATGTAAAGAGATTTAAATAATTATACGATAGACAAAGCGAACAATATTGTAAATCGCAATGTACATTCGCCAGCACATCAAGCTACCCGAAACCGTCAAATTTTCCATTTAACCTTGAACCTTATTGCTTTAACGATAAAGTGTGGTAAAGCTTGAAGTGCTCGCGTCTGTACTTGCAATGACGAACGGGTCGGCTTCCAGTCTAACCGGATGCAGCTGAATACCAGTATTATACATAGAGCCTGCCTATCTGACCTCCACAACTCAGTTCATACTAGGTATTAGGTAATACGATACCCTTTCGTAAGACTGTGTGTCAGACTTTCGGGCCACTGACTACTCAGAACGACTGTCATAGATCTACAAATGACAACCAACCGACGGTTTAACGTACTTTCCGAGACACGGAGGTAACTCGGTATGTAATGGTTTTGGCCACCCATCCATGGACCCACCTTGGCAAGCGCTGCTTAACCTAGAGTATCGATCGAGCATCACTACTGCAAGTATACTATCTAGTAACACTTTTGCAAGTAATATTAAATGATTAAGAATCCAAATGTTCTTCTCGAAACAAATGGTTTAATCAAGGAGCACGATTCCAATTCGTTGTTGATCATTTGTTTTTGCGATGCAAATTGAGAAATCCTACAATTGTCGTGTCTGTCATATGGCATAAATCGATGTGAGCAAATTAAAAACATATATTGGAAGCCCGATTTAGTATTCGGAATCACTCGGCTGCTTCCGTAGAGAGAGACAACGGTCAAATCGATTCGCAGCTCGCAACGAGAGCAGCAAATTGCTCTTCCACAATTTCCATGAAATGTGCCTTTAAAGTGCACTTCGAAAATTGTTTCATGGCTTTGACAGGGAACGCAGTATAGCGGCGTTTTAAGTCATAACAACATGGCTCATTAATATTAGCTTTACGCCCCGTTCACGCCCTTAAGCGATGCAACTTGCGACGCGGCTCGCTTAAAAAACGACACGCGCGTGTTTCGCGTGAGTCGCATCGCGTTGACTTGTGGCATGTGGCATGCCCTAAACAACTTCTTTTTACAAGCTTCAATCAATCAATCAATTTTTATTTGTGAACACAGATATTACAATAAAGGTCTTATGTTATACATTTTAGTTGAGCTCTATGTCCTACCAATGAAATTGGTGTACGAATATATTAGTTTGTTTTTAAATCAATCTGAATTCATACAATACAAGCTACCTAGCTTTTCTTTGAACTTGGAATGTTTGTTTGTACTTATGTTTGTTTGTTTGTTTAGGTCATATCCTGCAACCGAATTATAAAACAGATCCCCAACCGACTGAGCTGAAATTTTGCACACGTTTAGTTTGAATGACAATGCATGGTTAGCTAAGTGGCGGACTACCAAAGATGGCAGACTAGTTATTTTTAATGCACCGCCATGATATGGGGTATCAATTATTAGTTTGCTTAGCAGAATACGAAAAAAATAATGAAGTCACAGCTAATTTAAAAGCTTGTTTCAAATATTTTTTTTTTTACTATAACCTTGTTAATGTTAGCTTTAGTCGTGGTCTGCTCTAAACAAACATAAATTCACGCCTTTTTATGAGTAGGAAGAAACTACAGAACGCCACTAGCCACGATCCTCACATACTTCTTTCAACTCGTCCACGTTCATATATCTGGATATACACGCTCTAAACAACTTCCATCATCTGCCTAGCCTTTTCCCAACTATGTTGGGGTCGGCTTCCAGTCTAACCGCATGCAGCTAAATACCACTATTTAACATGGAGCTACTACCTATCTGACCTCCACAACCCAGTTAGTACTGGGTAATACGATACCCCTTGGTAATACTGGTTGTCAGACTTTTTGGGCCACTGACTACCTATAACGACTGTCAAAGATCTACAAATGACACCCGGGACCAACGGCTTAACGCGCTTTCCGAAGCACGGAGGAAACTCGGTATGTAATGGGTGGTCACCCATCCACAAACCAACCTAGGCAAGCAGGGCTTAACCTAAAGATCGATCCGAGCAGCTGTTATTACTTAGCCACGAGCTCCTCCTTAGCCACGAGCTCCTCAACAACTTGTTTCATAAATATTCCCCGAAGTCGTCGCAAACGCGTACCGCTTGAACGTGAAGTTCGTGGCCAAGCCGTAACAGGGACATAGTCCATTAAGTAATGCCCTAACGGAGCTGGAAGGCACTTTAATAATGCATTTCCTTAAGTCAACGCTTATGAGTTCGCTGGAAAAGCGAATAATGTTTGTGTAACTGTTTTAAATGACTTTTGCTTTACAGTCGCAGTAAATAGTTAGGTTATGTAAGACTGCAGTTCTTTTCCAATCACATTTGTGATTTGCCTATTTGAAAGAAATTAATAATTCTTAATAAATATATTTAAAAAAAAAACACCTTTGGAAGGTATTGCCAACCAAGGCCAACTAGGCCTCAAAAATTCTCAATATTCACAAGGAGTCTAGTTGCCCGTGGGATAATCTGCCTATAGAGTTCCCACTGCTAGGACACAGGGCTCCTCTCTGTGGGAGGGAATTCTATGAGACACTACAATAAACCCCCTCTGAAAAAGCATAGACATAAACCCCCTCTGAAAGTCTGAATCCTATAATTGTAAGCACTTTAATCAAAAGCATGAACTAGAAACGCCACATTCAAATGCAGTTTCCAATTTCAAAATGAAAACATTCCATTCCCGCGTATTTTAAATTACAAATGGCGGCGATGCCGTTGAAATAAGAACCAAAGATGGCGGTGCAATAGCTCACGTAAATTCTACTACTGCAATAACATTTCGGCCTTGCAGCGACCTTTACAGAAGCATTTGGAATCCTGACAAGGCACTTGCATTTACTCTAAACTAGCTTTTGCATCCAGCTTCGCCCATGTGAACTTGTGGTGATCGCAAATTATCACACGGCATGTACTACTGGGATAAAAAGTGTCCTCAGGTCCTGGGTTAAATACCTATGTGCCTTAACAGACACAGAGTTACTTTCGCATTTGTAATATTAGTATGGATACAAAGTAAGGAAAAATAGAGGCACAAAGTCATCTTCGATAGCCACCAAATTCTATATTTTAGAATGTTGTGTTCATCTTCAGCTAGTACACACGGCGGCACATGAAGCTGTACATTTCCAGTATAACTTGGCCTCGCTTTGTATAGATTTCCTATACAATGAGAGACCCGCATAAACTGGTTTTGTATAGCTTGATTGGCCGTCGTGCGTACTAAATTACGTAGATTTCGACGAGGTTGACGAGAGAGAGAGAGATTAAATTCGGCTCAATAAGCATTTACAAAGGCGCCAATTGATTCGCGTGCGATTGTATTGGTAACATTTGGGAATATATTATGAGAGGGTGCAATTTACTGGTTCGTTCGAGAAGAGGATGTAGGGACGCCTTGGATGGCATCCTCTTAAATTGGCGAGAAAGGAATGGGGGGAGGGCTAATTCCAACAGTTGAACAGCTTGGACAACAAAATAAAGACCCGCTTCAGGCGATTCAAAGAATTACCATTTTATGTGTAAATCGAAATACTTCAGCTGTAAAACCGTGGCTACGCTCTCTTCAAGGTTACTATCATTTCCGATTAAAAATAACAATCAACACAAGTCCAGCTGTTTCCGAGTTTATAGCAGACAAACAGGCAGCCATCAAAAACTTCTCAACACAGATGTTAGATGTGCGTCAGTTCGTAAATTATCATAAACATCACAATTACCTTTGAAGTCAGTATTTATTTGACTGGTTGGAAACACAATCAGTTTTTACTTTTTAGTAGTAAGTAGTTAGTATTTGACTTAGTATTTTCCTCATGAATCACGAAACGAATCGACACTGATTGTAAAGGTTCCAAATATATTTATTTTTGTGTCCGCAATTTTGATTCGAAAAGAAGTCCGTGATGATACTTCAAAGTCATCATCTGCCTAGCCTTTTCCCAACTATATTGGGGTCGGCTTCCAGTCTAACCGGATGCAGCTGAATACCAGTATTTTACATGGAGCGACTGCCTATCTGACCTCCACAACCCAGTCTGTACTGGGTAATACGATACCCCTTAGTAAGACTGGTTGTCAGACTTTTTGAGCCACTGACTGCCTAACGACTGTCAAAGATCTACAAATGACAGCCGGGACCAACGGCTTAACGTGCTTTCCGAGGCACGGAGGAAACTCGGTATGTAATGGGTGGTCACCCATCCACAGACCAACCTAGGCAAGCACGGCTTAACCTAAAGATTGACCCGAGCGGCTGTTATTATTTAGCCACGAGCTCCTCAAAGATAATACTTCAAAGTATGTCCTTAAATTGAAGCATGCTTGACATTTGCCTTTGATAAAAAATGACGGACAATGCGGCAAGATATAAAGCAAATGTAATCTGTATGAAAGACAAACAAATAAACAATACGATAGATGAGACAAAGTGAATAACATCAGATTCTACTTGCAATAGTAATCAACTGCTTAATGTTGGTAAAAGGGTAACGTAACTCTTAGAAGACACGTGTCTTTTGGCATTTATAACATGTAGGCTGTTTCTATTTGCTTAGTTATTTCTTCTGTTAGCCTCTCTTTCCATCTAGGTGGAAGCGCCTGGGAATCCCGCGATTTTTTTTATTTTTCTTACGTTTTTTGTAATTTGCAGGTCAGTGTCAGGTTGTATGTTGATTAAAATATGATTCGCGACCGTAACAAACATAGCTTTACAGAGTTATAATTATTAAAATCATCAATGCATCCCTCTAAGTTCATTTAATCCCATTGAATGACTTTTCATGAAATAGCCTGACACTGACCTGCAAACTGCAAAAATGTAAGAAAATTTTAATTTCCCAGGTTACCTTGTCGTTTCCCTCTTAAATCTTTTTGATTATACCTAAGCAAACTCATAGACACAGTCATATTATACAAAGTCTGACCACCGTTTAATGCATTAATAAACAGACAAAAAGAAGATAATCTTGTCCCCACCATAAACAATATTAAAAAGGTCAATGGAACTAAATTGTGACACAAAGTGCCATTGATTGGTTCACGCCCTAGGTTCAACGGTCCGAGCTATTTATATTGTTTACTTTGTTGACAGCCAGCAGGCAACCTATATTGTTTTCTAGACAGCCAGTGGTGGCCCTAGAGTCCCTTTTTTACTAACACTTAATTTAATAAATGGTTGTTAGACTTTTGGCCGAGATTCTTTATTTGAATTCAATCGTCATTCTCTTGCCATTCTCCCAATTTGTTTGGGGTCGGCGCTGCAAGTCTGTTTCCATGTACTGCTATTATATTAACCTACTACTATATTCACACAGACTATCCATCGATTTTTGATCACACTCTTTCCTTTCAACATACGATAGCTTCCTAAATTCTGGAATCTGACTAAACCCAACAGTGAAGATATTTTTTCAAGACTTAAAATGCTGAATTTCAGGTTTTTCTTTCTTGACTTTTAATGAAACGAAAAAAATACTAAGGTAATGAAAATGTGTGGTTAATTGCCACATTCATTTATACATTACTACCAAGACCTATAAACAATCATATTTTTGTAACCGCGCAAAATTATACAATAACAGTAAACCGGATAGTTCACTATTTACGGAACAAGTGAAACCCTTTGTCTTTAAAATAGAATTCAGTTATAACATTCCTTTGTTTGAACCATAGACTATACTATTTTCGCTTCTTTGCGAACTTTGCGAGCCAAAGATGGAAACGGTTCGAAGGATAGGAACTGCTGTGACTATCTTCTAACTTAATAGACATGTGGGAAGTTTCTCCCGCCATTTTTTCTTCCCAGCTAAAACTCTAATATGCGTTGACGGGGCAAGACTTTTGGGGAACCGGCTTAAATGCAATTTTAGAGGTACAAAAATGCTTATTCGAAGCCGAATTTAAATTAAAAATAAGTCTTGGTTTGATTTGACAATAACCCTTCGGCGATTAATGTGTGATTTTATTGTTTTATGGTCAGTTGTTATCATAACTAAAACGGAACACCAATCAGAAAGGTATAGAAACCCATAAATCAGCAACGCCCAAGGAACCACACTCAAATCTTTTGTTCGGCCGGTCACTCACAGAACGCTCATAACTTCATCCGTATGGCGCACACATACTCATAAATATTTCACGAGCGTTCGTAAGGGAAACGAACTGAAAGGTATGTAGTGATTGTTGATGACAATACTGCTTTAAGTGTTTACAAGTTTAGGAATGTATTATTTGTAATAATAGAAAGGAGAAATGGCTTGAGTTATGGGGAAATACGGCGTTATGGTTCTTTGAAAAGAATTAAAGCAAACAGTCTGTCAGTCAGTATGATTTGAAAAGAGTAACCATGTAGTTTCTTGGCGGTTCTTCTCCATAGGAAACGACCAACCCGAACCGTGCACCTTTTTGTCGACGTTTTATAAGTGCCCATCTAGGCCTATGTGAAATAAAATATTTTGATTTTGGAATCGTTGGACCGTTTTACTACAAAGATTAAGTACAACCACAACCATTATTGTAGGCCGTTTAAATGTTAAAGTACTCAACAGACCGCTCAAATGAGCTGCTGCTATTGTCATGACAGACGAATTGGTTACTGGGCAAACCGCTCATCCCACATTACTGTCGCACACTTCCAAAAAAATGTGGAAGGAGATTGAGAGGCTAATTGCTTAAAGTTAGCTCACCACAATCCTGATCTTAGAAGGAAGCAATAATCGTTCATCTTATCGTCTATTGACAAATGTGTCTATAAACTGCCAAGCATTACAGGGTCCTTCCTTAAATGTTCTGAGATAGGTTGGCATACACAGCTTGGGTGTAGAAATACATCATAATCATCTGTCTAGCCCTTTAGACTGGAAACCTTCCCCAGTATTGACGGGCTATGTTAGGGTAGGCTTCCAATCTAACCAGAAGCGGCTGAATACCAGTATTTAACGGTGGTATGTCGATGTAAGATGGTGATGGT
Source organism: Noctua janthe (assembly GCA_910589295.1). Taxonomy (NCBI): domain Eukaryota; kingdom Metazoa; phylum Arthropoda; class Insecta; order Lepidoptera; family Noctuidae; genus Noctua; species Noctua janthe. The sequence goes on from OU342578.1 coordinate 10,291,272, forward strand.
ATATTGGTAGTAACTTTGATAATACAATACTTCCCCGGACGAACCCATTTAGAAAGAGCTCTGTTATCAAACGATATCAAGGCCGCGGGAATACCATTATCGCAAATACACCAGTTATCAGACAGATAGACAAAACAACTGACATGACACACTTTCGAACCAACTTAGGAGCAATATGTTTACAAACACGACTGTCATTTTCAGTCTCGCTCCGTTTATCTCAAATAGGGACATTGTAGCATGCTAGAAACTATGCTAGTATGCGTATGATAAGTGGCTCAATTTAGTCGTTTAGTACAATTTTAAGGGAAACTTTGTGGCATGTTTATAGAATTATGCTTTCTATCGTGTATGGTTTTCAGTATAATTTTCCGCGATTGCTCTTACCTATATGGCGTAAAACCGCAACATCATATGCGGTGTTGTGGTTTAAACCATGTAGGTTGTACGCCTTACAAGGAAATTACAAAGTACGTTTTGTTCTTTCCAAAAAAGGTTTGAATTAACATCTTCCTATCCGTTACGTCTTTTGAAGTTCCTATTTCTGACGAGAAGTGCAGAGCTCGTTTTATCATAAATGCATACTGAACACAACAATAGATTGCTTATCGATTAGACATAAGTTCGTCTATTAAAGACAATTATCCCAAGACCGAAAGTAAACATGATTAGGCACGTTTGTGTAGAACTAAGCATTATTCCGAGCGTTCTTATCTGCGAAAACAACGTCATTCAACATCGAGCAGAACAAAACACATTAAAGATAACATTATCTTTGCAAATTAGCTGCAAACGATCAATATACAGCGATAAAATTATAAATAAACACGTTAACTTGCTATTTCATAACAGAAAATCTCTCCCAAAAAGATTTTTTGAACGGAAAAAATTGCAATAGATAGACACCCTAACCACCTTGAACAAGCGAGATGATCATTGCCCATACCTTCTTTGTATCAAAAGTCGCCTTTGCCCTACAGTGAAACAGTAATAGATTGATATTATTTTTTCTTATTAGCCCCTAAAATGTCCACTCTTCACTAATTTTTAGTGCTTGTGCTGGGATTGCAAGGAAGAAGTGGTGCAACAAACTACCAAGCTTCAGACATAAGCATTTTTGTGCATCATTGCTCATTCGTTATTATAAGTCAAAATATGAAAATTAGGGATAAAAATGAATAGGTTAATATGTGTATTTTTGACCACATTTTTCCTGTTTTCATTTACACGTCAAATTAATGAATGGCTCGCAATGACACACCTTGCTTATTCCTCAGTTTTAATTGAGGACGAATGAATGTTAATGTCGTACATTAAAATTAACCTACTCGATTGGGGATACTTAAATGTACAGGGTATTTAGCTCAGTTACCACCTTGCTAACTGGCTAATATTTTCGCGACAGATGCGCTTGAACTTGAATTAGATAAAAATAAGGATATGCAACTGTTTACTGTTGCTTACCAAATTACACATAGTACATGGTCATTATCCTGATGGCATGATTCGACATCCTATTTGAACAGCTGTTTAATTGGTAACCATTTTTCCTTGACGCGTTGATGCGTAAGGGGGCTAAGGTATCGGAGATTTAATAAAAATACAACTGTCTTTACATTACTTTTCCGCACTTTTCCTCTTGGATTTTGCCCCACGCCTTATTTATGAATCATTTTTCTATTTCTACGTTATCTAAGCGCATGTACAGAACTGTATCACTGATAAAAGGGTTAACAATGGTATAAAAGCAAGTGCATATTGCGGTCGATGTCCGTCGCTTCACAAGTTCACAGTTTTGTGTTTTGATTTGTCAAGTTCTCGTCTTCCTGAACGAAGCTGCCTAGGCTTATTTTACATGGAGTATCTTTAGTGCCGTCTTCCTCGTTTATTCGAGACTTGATCCGGCTATCTCATGTACAAAGCTACAAAATTACTCAATCTGAAGTATCGAGCATAGAAATTGGAGACTATACCATTAATCTCAGAGATAGCTTGGCTCGCTTTACGAAAGCGATGCCCGTATATTGTACCGCATCAAGTTCAAGAGTAATATTCCAAACGTTACGTTTCAAGAAAACATCGTGAGGAAACTCCAGACCTTGACCAAATAGTTCGAAATCGCAAGGAGCAAGCGTGATGTCATTTTTCTTCTAGCAGCGCAACTTCTCATCCATCCAGCCTTATTTCAATTTATTTGGGATCGACGCAACATGTTTCTCTTCCATACATCCATAGCATAGCATAAGCAAGCATAGCATAATCAGCCTATAATGTTCCCACTCCAGGGACACAGGCCTCCTCTCTATGACAGGGAATGGGCTATAATGCACCACGCGGGCCCAGTGCGGGTTGGTAGACACATGTCTTCGAATTTTTTGGTTCTAGGACATGCCGGTTTCCTCACGATGTTTTCCTTCACCGTTTTGAGAGCAGTGGTGATGAAATAAATTACACAAAGTAATGCGTCTGGCTGGGTTCGAACCCACGACTTACTGCTCGTAAGTCGGGACCGCCACCACTGGGCCACCACTGCTCTAACACACATCCTGCTCTCCATACATCCGATCAGTCATAAACTCAGTATCAGTAAAAGATACCACAAGAAAGGCTCTGGCCCTTTTCCTGCGGTATCTTTTACACAATCCATACATCGTTTCTTTGGTCTGTCTCTAATCGCATAGCAAACAACTTTGCATTGATACTCATAACCGGGTTCCACCAAAGGGTAGGGTGGAAAGGAGACATGGCGACAATTGACCAATCATGTGGTCTCTCCTGTTATTGGTTGAATTTATGCGACTCCTCTCGTAGCATTCCCAGAATACCAGCGCTGTGACATTTCTTTGTCCAATGTCCCAGTATCATGCTGAGATAGGAACCTTTTGGCGTCGTACAGAACCAATTTATTTTAGTTTGTTTTTTCCCTTTCTAGTTTTTTTTTTTTTTTTTAATTTTAGTTTTATTGTTTGTCCTGTGTGAGACCAATAAATGTTTTTCTTCCTTTCTGTCTTTCTCTCCATTTTGGTTGAACCTGGGCCTTAAAATTCTCACGATATACATTACGAAAAGCTACGTGGTACTTCTAAAACGTACCTGTTTACTGACCGTATGCAATCTTGATTGATTACAACGCCGGTAGATTTGCTAAGGTTAATAGCGCATTGCAAATGATTGGTGAATGTCTACGCGACATGTCGTAAGCAGTAAGTTCAATTGATGTGGTTGGAGCGTCATTAAGGCGTTTGATAGTAGATTGATCATTGCTACACAATGTTCACTGGTGTCTTCAGAGAAAGACAGTGGTCAGGGGCAGGGCTGATGTGCACCGCACCTATATTAATATGTATTGAGACTATTGTGTGTAAAATTATGTTTTTTCATTCATTCATTCTTCTGCTCTTGGAATTTATTTGGGGTGGCCACAACATATCTTTTCGTCATCTCAGCAGACACCTCCTGTCTAGTCGTATCACACTTCACACAGTCCATTGATCGTTTCTTTAATCTTCTTGTACCCTTATTCATACTCAAAATGACCACTAATTATGTTTATGAATTTTGAAAGCAAGAACCAATGGGGGTAATATTCGTGATATTGAAGCCATTTTAAAGTGTGTTGTTAATGTTTTTTTCCCCTTAAATCGATTTCATTAGCGTACCATTACGCCTGAATTCAGTAGATGAGGGTAGACATAGGTTTATTGTACATCTACATTTCTATTTGTAACAACAAATAGCAATATCATAGATATATGATCCATTCCAATGATCGAGAAAATTTACCTTGGGAATTAGTGATGTTTTAAGATAAATTCTTATTAAATATACAACACATGAACTTGGTTCGTTTTGTAAATACTATTGCTTTATCTAATTGGTATTTGGGTTCATATTTATTGGGTCATACATATGGCAAAAGCACTAGTCATTTAGGATCTAAAATTTGGATTATTTAAATGTCTTTGTAGGCGGAGGTAACTCATTAAACATAATATAACAGGCAGGTACTGCACTAAAAAAATAAGTAATTTAAAAAAAAACTCACGTTTGACAGGCAGTTGTCTGGGACTCATCGGTGGCCTATCGTCCAGCACCACATTTTCCATAGTCAAAGTATTAGTGTTGTACTTCTTTACGCTTTCAGCCCAGTCCTGGATCCAGGTCTTATCTCCTTTACATCTATTCAGGCTCAAGTAAGACAGTTTTCCTACAACCTGCTCCGGAGTCATGTCTGAAGTAACCCCAAACTCATCCCTCAAAGCTTTCTGAGCATTCTTCAATGCAGTACTCTCAAATTTAGTGTCTTCTAACCCTATTTTGGAACTTGGTAACGAGACTGGTACGGAAGTTTCTCTTGACAACCGATGGATGTAATCAGTCTGGTCTATCTCTGATTTTGTTAAACTACACCTACGTAGTACAGGCTCTATTTTAGGAGGGGTTCGAGAGGATAAAACCCCTGAAGTTGTGACGCATGTGAAACTACCTTCATCACAGTCATCATGCTTAGGAGGAGACTTTGCAAATGTTTTTTCCGTGATTGTCCTCACTCTATTTTTTATTTTCTCTAAGTAACTCCGAGTAGATTTGATCTGTTTTGAAGTTTGAGCTGCCAAATCATTCTCAGTCGGTGATTCGTAACAGCAAGATATTTCTAAAACATTTTTGTCTTTAGAAACTTTTGGTATTTCAAAGGACTGGTTTAGTAGAGGACTACGGAGGCCTACGTCTCTCCTAGGCTCTTTTGTTATTACTCTTTGGTGGTTGGGGAAGTCAAACACTAATTCTGGGTCTCTCTCACTTTTTCCTTTCTTCTTTAAAGTTTCTTCTATAGCTTTTGTAAGGGTATCAGTACCGAAACTTCTATCAATACTCATTCTAGCTTTCTGTTCTTCTGTATAATTATCCCCCTCTATAGTGTAAGTACCAGTTGAAGAGTTTTCAGACTGGCCATCAACATCATCATCAATATACAAAGGTTCTTTTGCAATACACTTCTTGAACAAATCAGGGGTTTCAGAAGATGCTCTACTTTTGCGTATTAATGGACTTTTGGAATTCTCTGGGGTAGACAAACCATTATCAGGGGTTAGAATATCTAATTCAGGACTTGATATATCAGTCAACATCACTCCTTCAGGGCTCTGGTCTATGATATCGGCCATAGCATGCCTGTTAATGTTCCCATAACTTGGTGTTCTGTGTACTTCTCTCATGTAAGTATTACTTTTCAGTGGCAAGTTGAGACCCTGACGACAAGTATAGTTTTCACTCCTAGACATTATACTATCAACTATGGGACTTTTGGACGTGCGTTTTGGCTGGACATTGTCAGTAACAGGGGATTTTATATGTCTAATTGTAACAGGAGATGTTATGTGCGTAACATTTTGAGCTAAAGGACTGTTTCGAAGTTTGACAGAACCAGATAGGCCGCTGTCTTCCTGATCTGAGGAAAAGTAGCCTTCAGAGTTGTACCCTTGAGCTTTGCGGGGGAGCTTGGCGCTCATCGGAGGCCGAGCGAGCGTTGGACTGGGCCTGGTCAGGCTAGCAGACATAGACTGGACTCGCTGATGCCGAGCCTGCGATTTCTTCGCTAGCTCCTCGAGCTTCCGAGTATCAACGGGCTTTGCGGCACCGAAGTCGATGGTAAATGCCATCGGATGGGGTTTCGGGGTACTAGGTTCCGATTTCTCATCCTGACAAGGCTCCTCGTCTATCTTCAAGCTGTCCGATGATGATTTCGAGATGGTCGCGTCCTGCCCGTCCGACAGGGGGCTCGACACGTCCCCCTCAACACTAACACTCATGTTTTCAAGGTATCACGCAGAATAAAAGTGACATCATATTCACAATCCGACTTTAATACAGCCTTCACACATCACTTTAGAAACCAAACATCAAGGTAATCACAACACACAGCATTGAATTTTAAAAATAATAAAAGATTACTTTCGAAAAGTGGAACGAGAGCGCAAAAACTAAAAAAATATGAACTCCACCTACAACATCGAGCGCAAACGAACTATGAAAACGCGAAAGGCTCCGATTCTCAACAAATAATGTCAGACGTGACAGCTGCTAGTGACGTCCGACACGACACTGCGATTGAAAATTGATTGTTTTATCGATTTGGCAACACAAAGACATTGTGCAAGATCAGTGACCTTATTTTATCAAGGAAGTGTGTTTCGAAATTGCAATATATTCTGCCAGTGAAAATCTTCTCTTAACATTTTTATTGATAAGTTTGAATATTTAGGTGCTTCAGAATTACCTAAGCCTTTCACAATTATTTGTTTTGATCCACTTATCAAATTAAGAGAATTGAAAGAAGTGAAACGCGCTTTTATTTTTTTCAGACGGTCAACATTTAATCCGAATGTCAGTTACTTGAAAGTTACGTTACGTTCAACGCTATGTTAACTTAGTGTGTCATCTATAAATAATCCATATTTCATCGTTATTTCTGGATATGATGTAGTCTTTCTAAACCTTATTAAAAACTGCAAAAAATTTCATTGTCTCTGGAACAGAGAACTGAGAGACATTTATCTTCATCAGATTTCCACATGAACTTTTGAATACATCACGTGGTGATGATTTCAAGTACCTTCAGGACGGAACGCAAGCTGTCAGTTGACAGTTCGATTCGGAATGAACCATGGCAGAGGCGGCATTTTCCGATGATGGGAAATATTATTCTGCCATCACTCAAGATGGTAGATTGAGGATATGGGACACAGAAACTAATGTACTCAAACAGGAGTATACGCCAGACTTACATTTGACCTCACCGCCTTCATGTTTGCAATGGATATCGGCCACACAGTCAGCGGTACGTACAACACGTGGTTTTTATAAATTATCACATATACCAGCTTTTTCTGCAGCTTTTGCTACATTTATAACCTTTAATTTTCATCTAACTCCTGATAAAAATAATTTACGCAATTTATCGAAGATTTTTGTTAAAATTATGTTTTGTTTTGGTATACTCTATGAGGTCTCTTTTAATCATATGTGACGCTGGTACTTTGTTTACCAACTTGTATCTAGTTTCCAAAAACCCAATTTTACTTAAAAGCTCTCTACAAACTGTCCTCAAGATAATAATCAAAATGAAAATGTAAATATAACCTCAATACATAAATTGGGCACATTAATTGAGTAACCTTGATAAACTACTTCATTCAGATTGCGTTCGTCGTAAGCATGGGCACTATCAAATATTACGGTGTTTTTGAGATAAGAAACTGGTAATGATGTAAACCCTTCAATATTGATGAAAAATAAATAAAAAACTAGTATAGGAGTAAGTAAGTAAAGTCCAAAACAGGCGGCATTCTGTGGTTTATGTTATATTTTAAACACTAAACTAATAACCATCATTATCATCATCATCAATAACATAACATCACGCCTGTTATCCCCGAAGGATTATACAGAGGTTTACCTAATAGTACACCCACATTTCGCCAGTTATGTTTAAGTCCCATGTAATAGGGAGCGAGCCTATTGCCATCAGCCAGGCACAAATTCAGACCCTGTGGCTGCTGTGAACAAATTCCACATGCTCAGCTTACTAAACTAATAATCACCTCATATTTCAGGGTCACCCACAAAAAGGAGGAAAACGAAAAAGCCTATCTGAAGAAACACACTGCATAGCCCTCGGCACAACCAGTGGAAAGATTTTAATATATTCTGTAGCACAAGCAAAAGTGGAAACTGTTTTATCCAATGAAAATACCAGTAGCGCTATAAGCACGCTAGATTGGCACAAGAAGTATGGCTTGTACAGTTGTAATAAGGAGAATAACGTGTGCGAGTGGGACTTGCATAGCTCGTTAATTAGATATAAGTATAATGTTAACGTTGACAGTAAGAATAAACATGGAAATAATGTGTGTGCCATTAAAATTGTACCGCATAAACAGGTGAGTGTATAAATATATTTTGTTTTAAACTAAAAGTGCCAGGGTAGCCTGTGAAACTTCTCCAAGTTTATTTAACCTCATTGAATGACTATAAATATTCATTCAATGGGGTTAAATGAACTAAGAAGGTTGTATTGATGATTTTAATTAATACAATTCTGTAACTACATACGTTTTACTTGCACAAATCATATTTTTATCAACATACAACCTGACACTAAACTGTAAATTGCAAAAAAAAACATAAGAAAAATTAAATTTTGCGGGTTGCCACTTCCTTAAGTGTATGTTTTATACTGGTCAAAAATTGGTCCATGTAAAACACTGGTACTCCGCTGCATCCGTTATACTGGAAATAGACAATAACATAATTGGCATAAGGTATAAGATGATGATGTTTAAGATTCTTACCATAATAATTGGTGCTTCTACTAGACCAAAAAGGCTATGAGGAGACATACCTAAAAGTAAGCCAAACTGGCTAAATAGATGCCCAATCATTCTTTCTTCATTACCCATAGCCTACCCTCTAAATTCTGATGTCAAATGCAACTGAATACAAGAGCTTTGTTAAAATATTTTCATGTGAACCACTGAACAAGTACAGCAGCCACTGTTTGTTATGACAACTACAGGAGAATGCTCATACTCATGTACTAGAAAGACTTAGGCCGGTGTAGGACAAAACTCCAGCACAGATCTTTCCTTGAGCTTAGATTTAAAATCATTTTTTGACTGAATTAAGCTTTAAATAAAGACTTAATTTGAGCTGTACAGTGTTGTTAGCAGAAAGGTAGACAGTGATGCTTTTCGTCTTCAAACTATTTCATTTTTTCTAGAACACAACTGCCCGATTCCTGGTGGCAGCATCATACCAAGTGCGACTATGGCGGCTGCACGACGGGGATGCGACCGTCGTCAAGAACTTAGGACACAACGCAGCACCCACTGCGCTGTTGTCGATAGCCACGCTCAATGATGTCTGCTGGCTTATTGAGGGGTCACAGTGAGTATACATATTGATATTATGATGAAGTATTTGTGTCTGTGCTGATGAAAACGTGTGGGACAATGCGCATTCAGCACGTTGCAAATGGCATAAAAAGTTTCAGATTACACAGTCGACACAGTTCCTTTATTTCGTTTTGTGATCAGTGGTTCACCATAAAATGATTTTCTAGTCTCAAGCCGATTAGTGTGAACTTAAAATACAGTTAAACCAGAAAAAGTATGCGCTTCGATAATCTTTGAATGACCTGGCGAAAGAATTATGACGAACGTCGCGCCACAGACTTATCTTACATAGTGGCCTATGTTTTACTGCCACGCTTTATAGTATAATGACGCTTTTGTATAAACATTTCTATGTGAAGTTACTTATTCCAGTCACAGTTCGACAACTGTCACTCAATAATGATTTCTAATTTTTGGTAATCTATAGGTAATTTGTAATAATGTTAATACAAAGTAGGCAGTTCATTTTAATGTTTTGTTTTTAAAAAACTTTGCCCCACACTGGGAATTTCTCCTGTATCGTGGGTGCTTTTACAAACATTTAAACTCACATACACAAACAGCCAGACCCGGAACTACTATCTATAGACCATACAAATATTTGTTCCGTGCGGGAATCGAACCCGCGACACGCAGCGCAGCAGTCAATCGCTCAGCCACTGCGCCAACCGTGCCGTCAAACATACACAAACACCCAGAAAAAAAAAACCATGGTACTAACAGATTTATAATAGATAATATTAGTATAGATCTCATCATCGCGCGTTCGTACTTCTGTAGAGAGACGATGTTTCCCGAAGCGCATACTTTCCTTGGGATATCTGTACATGATTGGACATACCCATTTATAATTTACAATTTATAAATTAACTATATCAATTTATCCACCAGAAACGAGCGCCTTCTCTCATTCTGGGACGTAACAATAACAGAAGATATCACCCCCCAACTGAACGGCGACGAGACCCCACATAAGAAGCAACGCAGGAAATCCATCACCAAGCAGCCCATCATCACCACAACTACACCTACGTACAACTTTGTGCTGGAAGATGCTCCCAGGATTGTGGATGTGGAGTTGAAGTTAGAGGATGGGGCTACACGGTTGAGTTTAGCTGCTGCTACCAGGAGCGGGGTCGTGCATTATTATGGGCATATGTTGAATGGGTAAGTTATTTTTTTTTAAATAACTGATGAAAAATTTCTATGTGGGGGCTCAAAATGATGTACTGCATCATATCTGAGAAATTGGCTGGTCTTTGGAAACTAATTCTGTATACAGGATGTAAACAGACCCTTCACATAGCCGTTAACCAAGCATTCTGTACATCAAACTAAGTAACTTAACGCAAAAATTATTGCTGGGAAACGACTTTTTTTTTGGGGTGAAAAATCACGTTTTATGGTAGGACTCGATGGAAAGCACTCAAAACATTGAGCTGATGGATGGATTTAATAGTACGGCGGTCGTGAAGGTGTGTAAAGTAAAAATCTTACATTAAAAACATGTATTTAAAAAAAAAACTTGTGAAAAAGTTGGAACTTTGACCCCCAATATTTCATTCATATTTGAGGTATGGTCTAGAACAAAAATATGATCGCAAAGACGGGGAGAACAAGTGCCTTTAGGTTATATTAAGGGTCTATTTACACCCTTTAGATAAACAACTACCCTTAAACTCTTTAAGGGTGTGTTTCGCTGAGCTACCCTGGCACTTTCGCCTTTTGTAAAGCTTCTACCTCAATTAAGTTGAAATAGATTTATAACACGACATGCCACGTAACATTAATGTAGCTTAACACTTATCTCAAGAGCCACATTTCTGCTGCAAAGCCACGCTATATCATAATCGAGAGCAATATGTCTGCTACGGCCCTTACTCACAAAATCTCTAACCCCTGCAGATCCTCCACAAAACCAATCAAGCCATCAGTGACCATCCAGGTGTCAAGCGGGGAGGCGCGACCGCTGCCTCTTCAGTGTTGCCGGCTACCTCCCACGGGGGACCTGCTGCTCGGCTACTGGAATGGACCCGTCTTGACCTTTGAGAAAGTGGTGAGTTGATGATGAAATTTTCATTAACAATTTCCGGCTCTTGTGTTACCTGGAATCGGTATAAAATATTTTTTTCCCTCCATCTTTCCCTGTTAGCCGTCAAGTTAGGTTACGCTAAGTAACCTCCACTGCCCCCGTACTCTGAAACGCTTCGATTCTGCAAGTCGTATGTCTATCTTTTTTTGGCGTAACGAAAACGAGCGAGAACCTATTAATTCTGTTTCAAAATTGCTTGACCTCATCGCTCGTATTGTCACGCTATTTACAATGAGCTTTGATCGACCTTCCCCTTTGTCTAATTTACAAATTTCCTGTTAAATCGGTGCCACGCTGTCGTGTTTGGTTGATCGAACGAACAACAATCAATCCAAATAAGTTGGCATAAGATTTCACAACACATTAATCTAAGTAGGTAACTATCGCCTTAATTCTAAGTTTTTTTTCGGTAAATTTCCTTGACCTTGGGCCAAGTTCATTCAAACAAAATCGAACGCGTCTAGCCAAGGACGTTTACGTGAAATGACTAAGCATAGCAGGTTTACAATCAATAATCATACTATTAAGTGATTAAATAATACTTTAAGTAGTTAAAAGTGTTAGTAGTTGCAAGTAGGACTAGGCATGGATCGTTCCTATACTAAGTACACTTTTATTTGGTTTTTCCACCAAGAAAGCTCCCATAAAAATACTTTCCCCTATTACATGGAACTTGAACATTACTGGACCGATAACCCGGTGAAGGTTGCAGAGATTAGCTGGATGCGAGTCGCACGGGACAGGTCAATGTGGCGATACTTGGGGGAGGCCTATGTGAAGCAGTGGACGTCTTTCGGCTGAAATGATGATGATGAACATAACTGGCGAAATGTTGCAGTACTGTACAGTTAAAACAGAAAAGGTGTGGTCTTCCGAAGATAGTCGATGATTGCCGAAGCGTATACATTATCTGGGAACACTGTACACCGGTGCCTATATCTTCCACAAATACAGGCATGACTCATCATCATCATGATTCTCCGGCCCTTACCCAATTTATTTGGTGTCGGCGCAGCATGTCTTCTTCTTCCATACTTCTCTATTACTCGTCATCTCATCAGACACTTCCTTTTTAGCCAAATCATCTTTCACACTGTCCATCCATGAATTTTCACCTATTTTTATGTATTTTTTACAGACACCCGACCTAAAATCAAAAACCCAAATTCTCATACGTGGTGACAGTAAGGAACCGAAGAAGAAGACCAAACAGAGCAATGAGGTGAACAAAGTGAGGGGAGATCATGACGCGTCACAGGTGACCTACGTGGAGCCTATGGGAGGAGTCGCGAGGAAGAGGGCGACGCCCGGGGATAAGGTTAGTAATATCATCATTATATCGTATCTCTTTACCATCTTATGTCACCTGTCTCGAGTAAAAGCTAGCAATTAGAAACGAGCTGGCGAGCAACAAGTGTTTAGTTCAAAAAGTTTTTTTCGATGACCTATGAGCGAATGTTTGAGTGCTATGGACGATTACTCGCGCCCAGCCACTGGCTGGCATGCACCAAGCGAGAGCAACGAGTGTTCTGCCCTCCAAGCGAGCGTCGCTGTTCGAGTTTCTACTTTGACAGCTCTTGTCGCTCCTATAAACTAATCATAATACCAGCGTATTACTGTCCCACAGCTGCGCAAAGACCTCTTCTCATACAGAGATGGCGATTTCAGACTTATGTCAATTATAAGACCAGGTGGCCTAAAGCAGGAGAGTAATTCCAGTGTGGGAAAGAGATGGCGCTAGACGACCCGTATAGCTCTGTCTCTTTCCCACACTGGAATTACTCCTGCTTTAAGACGTCATAGTAACCCCCCTGGTTTCTTCACGAAGATAAACTTTCTCTTTTAGTCCTCCATTTCTATTTTTAGTTCAATTACGAATTAAAAGTGGAAATGGAGTTATAATATTAATAGAGGAACCGTTGGACGTCGTACTTTTTTACTACTTGGGCTGTTGGCGCTGCCTGCTCATTTGTTCTCTACTGTCCCATTTGGGTCCTGTCCTCTCTAAATTAGTTCTAATTATGTTTACAGATAGAAGTACCGATGGAAGCTCGCCTAGCTAACCTGGCGCTCGACGTGAAGGGACGCGGCAAATCGGCCGTCAGTCAGAACTTGACCAAACTCTTGATGCAGGGACTGCACTCTAAGGATAAAGGGTAAGATTTCCTGACAGATGTATTTATTAGATTCGCACAGGACAAAACGATAAACAACCCGTCTTACCAAGGGGTATCGTATTACCCAGTACTAACTGGGTTGTGGAGGTTATTTAGGCAGTCGCTCCATGTAAAATACTGGTATTCAGCTGCATCCGGTTGGATTGGAAGCCGATCCCAACATAGTTGGGAAAAGGTTAGGCAGTTGATGATGAGGGCAAAACGATAAAACAAAATAAAATAAGAACAACGAAAAAAAACATAAATAAGAAATCACGTACATTAAATAGTTTTTTTTTAAATATTGAATATTTTATAAAATTTTAATGTTATTGATAAATTATTAATGGACTGATGATAACTGATGACTCTGGAGATTATTATGCAGTTTTGTAATGTTTTAATTTTAAATTTGGACGGCGGGGTAGGCCCAGGCAGAAACTGAGCGATTGCCTGCTGCACTACGCGTCACGGGTTCGATTCCCACACGCAATAAATATTTGTAAGGCCTACAGGTAGTTATTCCGGGTCTGGCTGTTTGTGTATTTAAGTTTAAATGTTTGTAAACACACCCACGATACAAGAGAAATTCCTAATGTGGGACAAAGTTTAAAAATAAATGAAAAAAAAGCTGTATTTGATGCCTTTGGGAATCATCATCTTCCTACCGTTGTCCCATTCTATTTGGGGTCGGCGCAACACGTCCTTTTCTTCCATTCTCCCCTGTCAGTCGTCACGGCATCATTTACTCCTTTCTCTTTCAGTCTCAGTCTTCACACAATCCATCCATCAACATACAGGTGAATAAAAATATATATATATATATATATATACCTAACAGGCTGGACTGCGCTTATATCCGGCATTGTTGTGGCAGGCATGTTGCCGTTCCAGTGCCGGTTAGAAAATTGTAATTATTGTGTGTTGATTTTATTTATTTTTTTATTATGTCCAACAATTTGTAATTAATGAATACGTTTAATTTGATTGTATTATCGTTTATGTTTGTGTTGTTATTGAAATTTTTGTGCCAAATAATGAGTCATGTTACTTGATAATGAATAAATATATTATATTATGAAGGACGGGACGGTTGACGTGTGTCGGGCATGTCACCGTCCGGGTGAGTCCATTAGACATATTATTCCTGGTTGTTCTCGTCTGGCTAACGGCGAGTACTTGCACAGGCACAACCAAGTAGCCAGGATTATTCACCAGCAACTTGCCTTGAAATATAAACTTGTGGAATCTGAGGTACCGTACTACAAGTATGTGCCCGACCCAGTTCTCGAGTAAGACCATGTCACGTTGTACTGGGATCGGTCTATCATTACTGACAGGACTATTGTTGCCAATAAACCTGGCATAGTAGTTATAGATCGATCAGCGCGCCGCATAATGATAGTCGAAGTTACCATCCCGCATGACGAGAACCTCGTGAACGCTGAGAAAGATAAACAAATTAAATATCTCGACTTAGCACACGAGGTTGTCGACATGTGGATTGTGAACTCGGCTATCATTGTGCCGATCGTCGTGACGGCCAATGGCCTTATAGCCAAGAGCCTCGACGACCATCTTTCGAGGCTCTCCTTAGGCGGTTGGATCAAGGGCCTGATTCAGAAGGCAGTACTCCTCGATACGGCTCGCATTGTGAAGAGGTTCCTGTCTCTGGAGCCCTAACCACCGGTAGCTTGGACCCTGCTCCCGATACCGGCGGACCACTATTTTTATATTTTTAAATGTTTTTTATATTGATTTATATTAGAATATTTAAAAATGTATTTAATATGTATAAAAATAAATAAAGGAAATAATAATAAATATTAAAATAAATCGTTCCTGTACGAATCCAAAAGGTGGCATGGTGCTGTAACATATAAAAATGTCACAGTGCTAATATTCTGATAGGGCCTAAAATAAACCAAAAGGAGTATGTAGGGCTTGTTGTAGTAGATTTCTGTTTATATTTATATTTTCGTTTTTATTTCCAGCATTATTCTCACAGTACTCCAGAAGAATGACCCCCAGGTCGCCCTGCGCACCGTGAGCAACTTACCAGCTGACTACGTCCCGCAACTGTTGGAGCAACTCGCTGACATGGCCACAAGGAAGACTAGCCAGTAAGTAGCTCATTCATTATTATAAAAATAACTAAATACTAAAAACATACTAAAAACTAAAAAAAAAACACTTTTAAAATAACATTACTGAAGGAAAACATCGTGAAGGAACCTGGAATTATAATTAACCTTTAGACCGTCATAGTCACATATACGTGACAAGCAAGCGCGTGCCCTGTACGCCAAACGACACAAATATGTGACAAAATGGTAGGTGAAATTGTGGCTTGGCGTGGAGGGTACGCACGTGCCTTTATGCTCTGGCGGTCAAAAGTAATATGAGTCTGAAATCGGCAATCCAAATTCTGACCACTTTAATGTTCGCCCCGCTTTTTAGGTCATATAGAACATACATTAGCGAATGACAGCTTTCTAGTACATAGTACTCACACAATATGGGCTAGGCGGCTATATAATACTAAAGAGATTGAATTTATACAATGCAAAGATAGTTATACAATCTACAGCAGCTCCAACAATACTATTTAATGCTATCAATTTAGGCGCCTCTGTTCTTGTGGAGCAGGACCGGCATTGAGCCAAGCATTTTTATCAGTGATATAATCGTCCATCTTGTAATATGCTTTCTAACATAGTGTGCATTTAATTTGTAGATCTTTGACAGTCGTTACAGGTAGTCAGTGGCCATAAAGTCTGACAACCAGTCTTACCAAGGGGTATTGGTATATTATACGACTGCCTATCTGACCTCCACAACCCAGTAGGTACTGGGTTGTGGAGGTCAGATAGGCAGTCGCTCATGTAAAATACAGGTATTCAGCTGCATCCGGTTAGACTGGAAGCCGACCCCAACACTGGCGAAAACCAGGCAGATGATGTCAGCAAAGCAACCCATTATTTTATAAACCTATTCAAGCTGTGCCTTTTTACCTTCAGATGCGCGTCAGTATGCACGTGGCTCTCTGCGGTGGTGCGGTGTCACTCTGCCTTACTCCTGGCGACGATGGGCTCGCGATCGTCCGCCCACCTCACACAGCTGCTAGCTATATTTACACACAGGTACGTTTTATATCACTTGTTCTTATCGCATGGATATTCTTCACTGGTCTACTGGTCGCAAGAGCTACTGCTGGATTTGTGCCTGGTTGATGGCAATAGGGTCGCCTTAAATGGGACTTAAACATAACTAGCTAATTGTGGGTGTACATAAGGTACACCTCTGCCTAACCCTTCGGGAATTACAGGCGTTATGTTATGTAACAAGAAACTTTACGCTGGCAAAGTCACATAATCTTATTTAATTTGATGATTTAATTGCAGACGGTCGCACCTCTGCCAGTTGCTGAACCTTAAAGGTCGGCTGGACCTGACGATATCACAGCGAAGCGCCGCCGACGTCGCGTTGGATGAACAGGAACCTGTGCTTAATTATAATGGTAAGTCTTACAATAAAATATATTCTAATCCTCTTCGTTTAGCCCCAGGAGCAACTGCCAGACGGACGTAGCCAATTTTGTAACAAAGCATAATCAATTATATAAAAACTAGACAACAGTTGCTAACTGCGGATATACTCGAGAATGCGCGAGGATTCTCCAAAAGACGCTGGACTCGTTTTTTGGGTCATATCTAGTCTGTACGTTACAATTAACATAAAGATCTTTGCATTGTAAGATTTCTATTCTTTTTCAACCTTTAAGCGCAGGCCACACCGCCAGCTGGCGGGCGGGCGAGCGACGCATCGTTTCACCTCTTTTCATACTTTGGTTCACACCGCGAACTATCGAAAGATACGAACGTAGTATGAAAAGGGCGTCGTTCGCGTCGCTCGCCCGCCCGCCAGCTGGCGGTGTGGCCTGCGCTTAAACCAACCAATCCTGAGTGTAGGTCTCTTTTAAATCTTTACACATTTTTGTGGTTTTGTGTCATGGCTGTCGTTTCTTCCGACCACTTTAATAAAATCGTCTGTCTTTATTCTATTGTAAAAATAAATAAATACTCTTTGTTGAAATATTAAGTTAACAAAAAAAGTGTACAGATAGTTTAGTAGTAGTATATATTAATTATAGTCCAATAATAGTTTTATAATTAAATGGATAAAAACTAGGGTATGACTTATATAAGATTAAAGTTACAACAAATTATAATTCTTAAAATAATGAGCGCCATGCCGATCTAGATTTATTTAAACCTGTGTTCCAGGTCATCTCCACCAGTTTTTAAAGAGGACAATAATAAACTGTATCTGTGTTCACACAGCATACATTATGCTTCTACTATTCCGAAGTTTATTAACCTATCACCTCATTCCAGACTCATCATCTGATGATGAGATGGAAGCGGAAGCCTACCAGTCGGACAGCGACGCGTCGTGGGGAGACGACAAGTTCGAGGACGACGCGAGCGCGGCGGAGGACGAGACCGACGGAGATTGACGTTATGGAATAAATAGTTCGTTTTCATATCACTGTGTTTTATTTACTGTGCTTTATAGTTATCATCATCTTTCTTCTGCCCTTATCCCAATTTATTTGCGTCGGCGCTGCATGTGTTCTTCTTCCATACTTCTCTATTACTCAACATCTGAGCACTGCAAAGGGTGACGGGTAGATTATACTTGGCGTTGGGTCCGCCTCTGCATCCCATTCTTCTTCCCAGTTAAAACACTGGGAATGTCAAAGGACGGGCGTGTGGATGTTTGAGTTTCTGTGAGATGTCATTGTTTTTTTTTTTGGTATTTTATTTAATATTTTTGTCCGACTTACTCCGACTTTCTGTATCTCTATTCACTCGTGCAAAGCGATGGCGAAATAGATCGTAGTGTAAAGCACAGAATTAACACGGGAGGGATGAAATGGCGGCAGGTCACGGGAACAATCTGCGACTCCCACATTCCCCTTAAACTTAAGGGGAAGATTTATAAAACAATGGTTAGACCTGCGGTCTTGTATGGATCAGAATGTTGGGCCACAAAAGGGATGAACGAAAGGCATTTGCATGTGGCGGAGATGAGAATGCTAAGGGGGATGTGTGGTGTTACGCGAATGGATAAAATAAGAAATGAGTATATAAGAGGAAGTCTGTAAGTGGCGCCGGTGACTGAAAAGTTGTGATAATCGGTTGTCGTGGTATCCATGTGATGCGGAGGAATGAGGAAAGTTTTGAGTATGAATGTGGATGGGTATATGAGTAGAGGAAGACCAAAGAAACGATTGATGGACTGTGTAAAGAATGATATGGCAAGAAAGGTGTCTGGCGAGATGACGAGTAATAGAGAAGTATGGAAGAAGACATGCTGCGCCGACCCCAAATGAATAGGGATAAGGGCAGGAGAATGATGATGATTTAATATTTTTTGTCATTCCTTATTGTAATCTGTGTTTTATCTGTGCAATACCTTCGATTTCTCTGTTAAATTGTTCATGTTTATGTCAAAACAAATAAATAAGCGCACTGACAAAGTAAAGCTAGATGCGGTCCGCCGGTTGCGCGCCCGGGCTTCGACTGCTGATCAGGTGGGCGACGGAGGCCTAACGCGCTCTCATCCTTTGTGCTTCGTGTCGATCAACGTGTCCCTAAGCCCGATTTCCATGGTCTAGTGATTAGCGAAATCGGTAAGTGGTGAATCGATCGGACAGTATAGCGACATTCAGTCTAGATTTTCGCCACTGTACTTGTAGTCGCTACTCGCCCGTCATGAGATCGGTAAATCGGGCCTATAGGAAGATCGACTGCATTTGTAATTTATCCCCTCCGCCATGACAGAGTAGATACATGGTGTACGAGTGGGGACTGGGGCACACGTGCGGCGCCGCAATTATGAATTTTGACGAGTGTGTTCGATTGTATTGTCTGGGGACGTGGTATCTCAATTTTCTAATCTCAATATTCTGTTTCTGGTATCGACATCCCACTGAAGTGGTTTAGGAACTCGACCCTGCCTCGCAAACGCTAGTACTGCTAAACATGAGGTCGAGCACTGTTATTGGGTTTTCGATCGGAAATTTGGCATAGCAGCAGTCCGGATGCCAGGTTGATGGCAATAAGCCCGCCTCTATTATAAGGAACATACACATAAATAGCGGAATGTGTGGATAACAGATTATTATAAATAAATAAAACACTCAAAATTTAGTCATTCGCACCATCATATATTTCATACATCACTTATCTAATTAACATACTCATCTCGTATGTATAAACTTACAAACTAATACTTTGATAATCAGAACTTATCATATAAAAATTACTTTTTAAAAATTGTGTAGGGAATGAGGTAACGACGGCGTCTAGCAGCGTTCTCTTACAAAAAGATTTAAATTGGCAATTACAATTTAATTAATTGATTGTACAGGATGCCTTTACATCTAGCTTTGATGGTGCATTATGGCAATAAACTATTCAACCAAACTGATGAACTTGGGTTGATAAATTGAATAATTTCTTAGGGTTTCGCAGATTTTCGGCACAGGCAGGTCAGGCAGGCTTATTTTGCCATCCGGTTGTGCTAAATCAAACCGATCCTAACATGTAAGTAGAACGAAGATTAGGCTTCGTGTCCACCGGAGATGAGCGAAACTAACCAATAATATCGCTTCTTTATCACAGCTTGAGCTATTCTAGCTATGTGATTAGTTTGTTCTACACACATCCCTCGCTACGCATCCTTGCTCATCTCTGGTGGAAACGCAGCCTTACACTGCGTTAACGTTGCGTTCACGCAGCTTAAATACTACGCCAGATGCAAAGACAACCTACAGTTAAACAAGACTGGTTACCCAAATACTTAGTAACAAAAAAAATCACAATATTAAAAAAATTAACTTATTTCTTATTTTATTCTTTTTTCGACGCCGGAGCTCTGAATATACCGACTACGACCGCGTGGTCTCTTTCATAGGGCTCCAATGTCAACTGCTCTTGTGGTTTTAGTTTGTCAGCTTGTAGTTTCTTTACCTCAGCTGCGAAGACTGCCTCGGGCTGTGCTGTGGAGTCTATGCAGGAGGCCTAGAAGACAAGAGTATGGGGTTAGCTGGTGGAATGGTTGGATAGAGAAGTTAATAAATTGTGTTGGAATCAGTGAGAGAGTTCAATCTTATCAACATGTATAATTTAGATTGTTTGTATCATCATTTAAAAGATAAATGTTAAAATTTTTTTACGACCTCGAGATTTTACGATTATTGACAAACTTGGAGATTTAATTTGACACAGAAACATCAGTAGTTTTACTACACCAACGCATTGTTAGGTCCAGATAAAATTTAGCTGGACATACTGCAACTAGTCATTAGCTAGCAGTGCTCAAAATGACCTGATTTTGAGATAAATTCTATCAGTCTTTAGTATTACCTACCATGAATAAACGTAAGAAAACTCACCTTAATAGAAATAACAAAATGTCCTCCATTCTTCAGGAAGTGCTGTGCATTCAGACTGACTATCCTAGCCTGATCAGGTTGAGCCACGTCGGCGAATATGCAGTCGACCATGCCGACCAGCATTCTGTGAAGGAAAGAGCTAGTTATAGCAGATTGTTTGATGTTAGACGGAGATGGGTGTTGTTAGGTTGAGTCAGAGAGAGAGTTCAAATATATCAACATGAAATATTTAGTTAGTCGAAATCATCATTAGGAGTTTTAGATTAGGGACTGGTACTGTTGTTCACTGACACTTAAGTGACACCCAAAGTGAAGACTTCATAATTTTTATGTTGGAATTTAAACTTTCAGCGCAGAGCCGTGCTTTGAATGTGTGCCAACACAGCACTTTTATTTAGTCATTCGTTTAAGTGTCGCCTAATGTTAGTGAAAATTATAGTACAGCCACATTTAGCAAATTATAAGTTATCATGTAGTGTTAACTCTGTCAACAAAATTTATTTATTACCTGTATTTGAGTGGATGTCTAGCATCTTCAATAATAGGAATAATATTCGTCCTCTTCTTCGCCACATTTATAAGATCTCTCCCTGATCTATGTGAGAACTCCACAGCATATACCAGACCTTCCTGTAGGGTAAACATTGAGAAATAATGTTAATTTATTGAAGGTAATTGAGACATTTTGTTGGTTTTTCTTTATAATTGATATCAGAAGTGGGTATGTGGACATAGTCTTCATGAATAGGTCTAGATTAGAGGGACCACGATCATCATTTAGGAGATATTTCATTCGAGTATACAAATGAACTGTATTTTAACTGCAATGTATTACAAAATAGTTTCTTGCCCAATTGACTTCAAGGAAAACTTGGTTTAGGCTTTAATGTTGAGTTTCCTGACACTTTTATTAGGGAGTTAGTATACAGATCATCAGTATACACCAATTCATTAAGCCTTCTTTTGTTGTAAAACTTTTCTATTTCACCAGCGCAGTTTCAACAACAAACTTCTAAGTTGACATCAAGTTATCAACCACAAATTCACTATTAAAGCAATAAAGTCTCAACATACCGGTCCAACAACATCGGAGACATGACTGACAGTGGTACCGCTAGCAGCACCAAGGTACAACACCCTGGAACCTGGAGGCATGTGTATGGCATCTACTCCACCCATGATCGCAGCCGCTAACTTTGATCTGAACGGATTCCATACTCTGTATTCAACCTTTTCTCCATCGGTCTGTGAAAAGGGTAAGTTCAGTTAGTTAAGGGTTAGGGTAAAATGGGGTAAGGGTCATAAGAGGATGGAAATCAGAAGTGGGTATGTGGATGTATAGTCTTCACGAATAGGTCAGGTTAGAGGGACCACGATCATCATTTTAAAATACTGCTAATGTAAAAGTATTTTTACTTTTATGATTTTATGAAAGGTATAAAGGCTTTTATTTGTCTTGAAGAAGATAAAAGCCTTTATACTTTACTTCAAGAAGTAGAAAATGAATTTAAAAATCAATGTATTTCTGGTGTTTTTCTTTTTACTGATTGCTGAAAACCGCTAGTCTCCCTTCTAGGAGAGGAGGCCTGTCTCCCAGCAGTGGGAACGTCATAAGATGTTTATATTATGCTATGATTACCTACAAGTATCCCTATTTCCATGTATTTAAGAGAACATCAAGAAAATCATACAAACCTCGACTGATATCCTCTTTTCACCATAGACTTCTGATCCAGGCACCAAATTCTTCGTAACCAACGCATCTTCTTTGCCTCTCGCAATGAATACTCCTGGATGTCTAAAACAAAGATCACAATAGTTAGAAAGGGTAAAAATAAATGATTTTTAAGGGTAACAAATGTTAAAATCAGAAATATATTTTGGCTTCAAGCGTTCGCTTTCAGAAGAACGAAAGTTATATTAGAAACATCATTTGAAAGATAAATCTCATTAAAATTTGTTACTTACATTGCCCTTTATGTATTTATTTAAACTTCATGTACAATATATGGCACATAAGTCAGACTTATCGTGATAACTAACAGTATGCTCCATTTCATTATTAGAACAAATGCATACAAGAAATTTAATCTGGTTGACCTAAAAAGTATTGATAAGCAACTTCATGTTTTAGCTTTTAATGCTTATTTTTGCTGATAACACTCACTAAGTGGACTGTAACAGTTATTTACTTTACTGTTGTAGTCAATTTTATCGCGTCAGGAAAAGATTTATAAAAGGTTCGTTGTATCAGACAAGTCTCTAGTCGTAGCATTTAAATTTCGCCCTCATAGCCCAAGTATAGACCAACTCGGCAGATGAATTATTACTGTTGCATTAAAAATCTTGGAAAAAAATTCTATTTAACTAAAAATTTTGCTCCAGTCTGTTCCCAGAAGGCACATAACCCTAAAATCATAACATACCTGTGAGGTTCAAGAATAACTTGTTTGCCTCCCTTGAAGCCACCCCCTCCTCTCCCTCTGCCGCCTCCAGGCCCTCCACGACCACGAGCTGTGACAACAAAAGAGGTTTTAGTACAAAATAATACAAATGAAGTTGTTTGTTAAGTTTGTCTATGGTTGATATCAGAAGTGGGTATGTGGACATAGTCTTCATGAATAGGTCTAGATTAGAGGGACCACGATCATCATTTAGGGTTTATTGTAGGTATAGAAGTCATTGTAGATTATATAAGTTGGCACCAAGGAAGTGACCTTCAGTCTATTTTAATCTTTAGCCACCCTTGAAATCGCCATTTTATTTTTTACATTTTGTGTCTTGGCAATACTAATACCATTATTAGGTGGCATTTTGGTAGTAAGTAAATTAGAAATTGACTGGTTTTCAATCTGCTTTGCAAGAAGCAGTTCTGAGGTATCGCTTTGACCATCTGCTATGAGCATTTATACAAACAAACTGCTTACTAACTGGACATAAAATAAATTAGAGTAGCAAGTTACCACAAATTTTGCTACTGACACGCCATTGAGAGAAGTCATTTGAACTATGACTTCTCTTACACCTTTGACGACATCAGTCATCCAACAGGTCACAACTAGCATCACAAAATAACTTACGTGCTCCTCGGCCACCTCCACCGCCGCGTCCACCGAATCCTCCCCTGCCGCCGCCGCCCCCGCGTCCTCCGAAGCCCCCCCGGCCGCCCCGATCCCCGCCGCGGCCGCCGCCGCCGAAGCCTCCCCTCCCACCTCCACCGCCGCGGCCTCCAAAACCACCGCCTCCACGGCCACCGCCGCCGCCACGACCGCCATTAAATTCTGTTGGAGAAGATGGACTAGTAAAATTTATGTTTGAAAAAGCAGGGACTAATTAGTCAGGTTAACTAGTTAAGAGTTTAACCATTACCCCATATGTAGATTTAACATATAAATAATGATCAACCAGAATGAAAGTGACAAAACACCAAGCAATTCATTCAACTCCATCAATTTCTGCATAAATATTTAATGCACAAAAATGAATTCTGTGCGTAAACCCGTATTTTTAGGCTGATTAACCCTTTAATAACTTTTAATCATTACCATAGGGTTTCCCACCTAACCCTAAAGAATAACCCAAAGAAAACCACTACACAAGTAACCCGGTTCCTGTAAAAATGTCTAGAAGACTCGTAAGAGATTTCAGATGTTGCTTAGTTTTAGTGGAAACCAACATTGATGTCACATGCTTTGGCTTAATCGAGTTCCTGTCTATTACTTTTATAATAATTCAAAAGTTGTGCAAAAGTAACAAGACAACACTCACACAAACAACACTCAGCCAAAGTATGTGCTATGTAATGTTATTTTTTTTCAAAATCTAAGTCTGTTCAATTTTCTGGTAGTGCTAAAATCAACCTAAGACGTTTGTTAACTGCCATGAAAGGCAAGATAACAAAGGTGCATCCACTTGTTAAAGTCACAGGGCATGAGATTCATTAACATAAACAACTCGCTATGAAGAATGTTTAGTTGTGTGGTAATCGGTTGTTGTGGTATGGGCATGTGATGCGGAGGAATGAGGAAAATGTTGTGAGGAAAGTTTTGAGTATGAATGTGGATGGGTATATGAGTAGAGGAAGACCAAAGAAACGATGGATGGACTGTGTAAAGAATGATATGGCAAGAAAGGAGGTGTCTGGCGAGATGACGAATAATAGAGAAGTATGGAAGAAGACATGCTGCACCGACCCCAAATGAATTGGGATAAGGGCAAGAGAATGATGATATGAAGAATGTTTAATTAAAATCACCATGCTTAACCAAAATGCAGCCAAGAGTACTACCCAATTGTTGTCTAAGGCAACACAGAACATTATTTCACTAATGAATAGGTACTAGCAATATTGAGCAACTTGTGTTTGTATGTAGAATCCATTGTCTGTATTTAGTAATTGAAACTTTAGTAAGTTGATCCACAATGTACGGCAACAAACAATATACCACACTAGTATACTTGCAAGTGTTAACTGCATGGTAGCGTATGTCTATACTAGTTTCACCTGGCCATCTATCAGATAATTATTGTGGACAGTTACCAGCATGGGAATTTTATCTAATAAATAGGTACTTTTTCTTTCTCTATTATGAAATTTGTGTGGGGATAGGCACATGTTAACACGGACCTATGCCAAGCAATAAAGGCTGTGTACGGACCATGATAAATTGATACAGCATTACCAGGGCCTGTGTTGTGCTCCATCTTAGTTTATAAGGCCAAAATTCTAACACGAGTTGGTCCTTGCCAAAGGAAAAAACATGACCATAAGTGCACATCAACAATAATAATGTGGGAGTATTAACCTCAAATGGGCTCACACATGGGGTCTTCTACTAATAAGAGCTTGTGGAAACAAGAGCAAGCGTAGCGTCTTTAATGTATGCTTGACAGTCAAAGTTCACCACGTGGTCGCTATGTTTGCCCATTGGCAACCAACAAGTGAAAAATACCAGGTCAACAAAACCATGGAGATTACATCTGCAACACTATTGTGTCTAAATTAATAGTAGTTTTAATACGTGAAGATGCTCATGAAAGGCTAATTTTAGCATGGTATTAAGTAATTTCAACAAAAATTGAAGTAAAATGAAATAGCGTGGTGCCGGCGTGGTGGAAAAATAAATAAATTTACTGGAATAATTATGAAATACTTGGTATATAACTGCGTGGTTTGACAGATTTTAAGGCTAAAGAACACTATGAAGAGACAACAATGCCTGAAACTAGAAAAAATAAAGGTGGGTCGTACAAACTAACCTAAAAAGGACACATGAATTTTGGATGTAAATTATAAACTTGGGATTTAACAATAATATCACGGAGTAAGCATTAATTGAGACATCTAAAAACTTTGAAAGAACAGTATTTTCTTATAAAAGTTGGTCAAATACCACACGCGGCGACCACGCGTGTACCAAACACCGATTGTCCACTATTAAGTAAATAAAAATCTTACCTGGCTTTCCCATTTCGATATCACTAGTTTATTGAACAATATTCTACTGTTTAAACCAATAACTTTTGCTATCTAAACACAAAAATAAACTGTAATTTCTTCATAAACCGCGCGGAGCCATCACGCCGCGCAGCCGTCCACGGAAATGACGCCATCTTAAATGAACAATGTTGCTGCTTCTCTCAAACTGATTGAAAAAAATATTTGTTTCGAGTTGCTGCTCCAAAAAATAAAATATTTATCAGAACTATTTGGATTTATATTCAGATTTTTTGAAACTTAAATTAAGCCCCAATATTTTAATAAATTAAATATTTACGTAAGAAAATGACATTTGAAAATTTCACTGATATTGATATTCAATTGTTGACATGATTACGTAATCACATGAGCGATTTATCGCCAGACGGACAATAAAATTTGGTTAACCGGTGTAAACACGTTATAAATAGAGAAAATTGTAAATTTGTAATAAATAATATTAAAATCAAGTACTTTAACTGATCAGTTGATAAGATAAATAACCACTTGTATTTGAAGTTATAATAGCTAGAATAAGCAACTCAGTTTGTTTATTTCAATAGTTTCATTAGTGGTTTCAAGTTGAGTTAGTTCTTTGTGGTTAAAAATAATAAACAATGGACTCAAATAAGTTCGAAAAAATACGTCTTACAGATTTTAAATGGGTAAATGAGCCCAAAAAATGGCAGAGCAAAGATATTGACAACATCCTTGAAGTAACAACAGATGAAAAAACAGATTACTGGGAAGGCACATACTATAATTTTCATTATAACACGGGCCATTTATATGGAGTAGAAATCAAAGAAGATTTTACGTTTACGGTAAGAATTTTGATAGCTTATTAATTTTATAATTTAAACTTATTTTTAAATGACTGTGTTTTAATTTTTCTCTCACCCTACGCCACTATGCCACGTCATCGTTTTGTACAGTGCCACAAGGATCTTTGGCACTCGAAAAACGTTACCAGTCGCTGTTTGTCAACTGTTGGTACAGACGCTAGCACATCAAGCTACTCGAAACTGTCAAATTTTCCAAATCAACCTTGAACCTAACCGTTCAGAGATAAAGTTGAAAATCTATTAAATAAATTTGACAGATTATAGTAGCTTGATGTGCTGGCATCTGTACAAAATGTTTACGAATGTTTTGTGTAACGTATTGAAAAAACAAGATGGCGGTGTTACTTCCAATTTTGGCCACGGGCAAAAAGATCCTTGTACAACTATAGGGCTGTCGCCACTCGCCACGCCGTTCTTAGCTAGTGAAAAAACGCTTAACTGTCTGCTTAATTTTATGCATAACGTCATAAAACAATAATAATGGCCCATTCACAAGGTCTATCCAACTTTGCTGAACTAATTTCAGGTATGCGTGGAAGCAGAATTCACAAACCTGTACGACCAAGCAGGACTTATGATTTATCTTGACAATAAGCATTGGTTAAAGGCTGGCATTGAGTACAATGACGGGCAGCCTATGATTGCCAGCGTTCTCACTAACGAGCTCTCTGATTGGGGCACAGGTATGATGTTTTATGGTTATTAGGCGGAAAAATCTTTTCTAAAGTTTCAGAGTTCAGCTTGTGTAATTTTGAGGTACCTAGTAGTTGGGACTCGGTCCTCAAGAAGAGTAACTTTTATGTATTGTCCGAGACCTGATTCCAGCTTAACAAATTCTTCCAAAACTTCGTTTTTTCCATCGTTTAATGATGAAGTAAATAATTTTTGTATGGAATAACCGTCAAAATTTAAAAATAATTCCTAAAATAAAGGACTATTGCAAAATCGGCATTTATTCTTTGTTTTTGACTCTTGCGATACAGGGAATCCTAGTACAAAAGCCAGGGCTACACTGATGTTTGAACAACCACCAGTTATTTAAGATTTTATTTATTTATTCGTTTATTTTCAGGTGTTTTCACCGGTAATCCACGGAAATTCTATCTTCGGATGACCAGAAAAGGCGATGTGGCGTGCGTGAAATATTCAACAGATAATAAAATCTGGACCCTGCTGAGATTATGTCCAATGTCGTTTTCTACCAACCCCAATCCTTGTTTGGTTGGCCCAATGTGTTGTACCCCTTTGAGAAAGGGCATGAATGTAAAATTCAGCGAAATACTTGTTACTGTCCCGGAAAGTGACATACTGCATTCGAATTAACTTGAAGTTAAGTAAATAATTTGGAACAATAAATTATGCCATAATTTTGTAGAGGTTTTTTTTTGACATCATTGAAGACGTCCTCAAGAAACAAAACTTCTTCGGAACAACTCGTGCGATGGGCTTTTATAAAATATATGCAACTTATACAATAAAAGTAATTCGAAATTACAAATCGTATAAAAAGTGAATAAATCTAAATCCATCCTCTTTCACATTATGAAACTAAAAAGCTAAAAAACCCGACTGCGGCATAAACTGAAAACAAAAAAACAAGTACATAAGTAGGCGGGACCCATTTCATGTTTTATTAATTTTATATTCAAGTGGGTCCCGCCTGCTTCCGAATGTACTCCAAAGTCTATAGGAGCTGCTTCCATAGTTCCTCCATGTAGATACCTACTGTTATTCAGCTGCATCCGGCTGAACTAGAAGCCGACCCCAAAATAGTTGGGAAATGCAAGGCATGATAAATATGATGATTCAGCAAATCTTGAGAGTTAAAAAGAAAGTCTTTCAGTAGCCTATCGAGAAGTTGTGAAAAATAAAACCAAATTCTATAAAATATTATTTTTTATTTCAACGGTATACAATCCGTGATAATTTCTCGTAAATCTACAATATTCCTAAGGTAAGGAATGTACAGACGTAACACAACACTTTATTGTTTATTTATTTTTAACATTGTATTCTGTTCGACACATTAATAAATTGGCCTGCACACAATGGCCCATGATTGCCAAGTTTAACGACCACGTTTTACTTCGTATACAATGTTTTTTTATTCTTACGCACTTATTGTTCCATCAATTAACATTCTAATCAAAGAAAACAGTCGTGTGATTGAACATTTCGATGAATATACAGTACCTACTACGAAATTAGGCCTTAATTTAGCAATATCCGTCCAAAAATGGCTAACATCCGCCATTGCACGCAAGAACATTAAATTTAAACATTACAACTTTCATTTTGGTTCATACCTGGGACTACTGATCCCACTAACTAAACACAGAAATATTTGGACATTCATTCGAAAATGTACTAACGCTTAACATAAATTACTAACTAGAAAATGCGTTTATTATTTTCCTTTATGTTTACACGTTTTGCGTACATACAAAAATCATAGAACAAAAAAAAATAGAAGCCAGAATTTTCCCGCGCAATACGTTTAATGAAACAAAATGGCTGCTCCGTGGCCGATTTTTTTCCCTCTTTTTAAATACACGTGTTTTGAGATCGAACTTTTTGATCGGTCTACGCCGCATAATGTGCGTAAAATTAAATAATAGTATTTAAATTACATCGCTCGATTTCTATTCTGAAAAGACTAACAGAAAGTAGGGTTGGTTGGCGCAGTATCTGAGCTAATGCCTTTTGTAGGCATACTGCAGTACTCTTACAAGGAAATAATCTATTTAACATTATAACTTAAACATAATAATTATATGGCTAAAACTATATCACATTTCATTCACCACAGTTACAACTTACAGGTGTTGAATTAATTCTCATTAAAAAAAAAGCATCCGTAATCGTACTAATGGAGTAAATTATCCGACAGAGATCGAAATTCTTTCAGTGACATTAAATTCGACAGATTTTATTACTAATTTTGTTGTCTTGTAGGTAGCTATTTCTACATGAAAAGTGTGTATACATTTCACAATATATTAAACCAATTCTTAGGCAAAGGGAGCCTTGATTATACATTTACAAAAACTTACTTGTTCTAATGTAGAACAAAGCCTTTTCGTTAAAATTGAAATGAAATCAACATCTGTTTCTAACAAATATTTATATAATATAATGCATGCAGTTGCTCAACATACTAAAAGTGATTGCGTTACAATTGAAGTCAGATAAATAAGACCGTTAGCATAGTCATGCCCTTATTTCAACTTATTTGGTAGGCCTAGGCACAACATGTTATCAAATACAGATGAGACCATAATGCCTGTTTTCGTTAATTTATGCAGCAATCGGCATCACCTAAATATTAATGGCCTGATGGGATTTTAAGTCATGGTGCTGAACAGAGTATTGAAAAACCAACAAGGCGCTTTTATTTAGGTGCCTTTAGTGTTCGTGAAAACAAGGATAAGAAAACGACACGATTTACCCATTAACACACACATATCACTGTAAAAAGGTTTTTTTTTATAAATGAGACAATTTTTTGTGTTTCTTAGATTTAAATTAACAGATCACTTAGAAAATTTTCTTGATATAGCATACTCTTGTTTTACTCAATACCAAAATATAGTATCCAGATTATACATTTTTAACATACATAAACTTAACTGACTTACAAATATGTATATTTACAACATTTATATATTTAGAGCTCACATTCTACTTGATAATGATATCATAAACAAATTCTTTGAAAAACCAATTATTGTCCACTATGTCCTTTATTTATTATTTAATTAATTTTATGATAAATTACATACACAACGGAACCACAGAATATTAACAAAACTAGTGATTTTTACACTCTCGATTAGAATTGTAAAAACCCAAAAGAACTGTATGTTTTTGGAACAAACCTGACTTTTTGATCAACCGTTTCGACACTCCGGTTTTCAGAAATTCTTCGGCCAACTTTACCCAGTGATATCTTTAATGGGGAAGACTGTTAAAAGCTAATTGTAGATGGCGCGACCATAGCCAGGTCTCAATCTGACCAATGAGGTCGAGCTATTTGAAATTTAGAATGACATTAACAGATTTTCAACTAACGACGTCGCCTGATTGTCAATTGTCAACTTTTGACAGCTGTCAGTACATTTGATTATCATGACGTTACTTCTACAATAGTGTTAGGTATGGTGTTAGCTTAGCTTGGTTGTGGCTCCGGGTCTACGGGTTCGGTTTTTATGGACACCTGCATTGCTTGCGGAGGTAGTGCTGTCGCGATTTTGGACCTTTCCAAGTTGTATATCTGTAAGGTAGAGAGAGTTTTTATTAGTATTGGGAAGAACTTGTCAGAGGGGCTTTTGGCTAGATAATAGCCACATGAGTCGATAACGTTGAAGGCCAAGCAACGTAAGCTTAGGTCTTTTTGTGGATGGTCGATCATTCATTTAATACGGAGGCTACTTTGTGTATCAAAAAACACGTTAAGCAGTCAGTCTCCAGTCAGAACCCTAAAAGTCAACCTGTTTTTACAAGGGGTACCGAGTTAAATCAGTAACTGTGTTGTGGAGGTCAAATAAGCAGTGTTTCCGTGTTAAATTTTGGTATTCAGCTGCATCCGGTTAGACTGGATGCAGCTGAATACCAAATAATTTGACATAGTTCCAAAAAATTTGAAGTTATAGCTTGACGTTTTTAGCATAAAACACAATTTAAAAGTGCTTACGCACCGGATCGTCATCACACCCTCATTTTTAACACGCTTTTATTGGCTTCACCTGTATATAACTATGTAAAAAAAAAACTTAAAAATTAAATTTGACCCACTTCCCGGTTTCCGTTTGAGCTGAATTTTGCATACATGTTTAGTTTGGATGACAATTCATAGGTAGCTAAAGTGGCGTCATTCTGAATCCAATATGGCGGACTAGTTACTTTTTATGCATTCCCATGATATGGGTATCAAATGAAAGGGTTTACCGAGAAGAATATGAGAAATAAAATGTCGTTACAATGTTTTTGGGCCTACCTTCATAAACATGGGAGTAGACAGTTGAGCTACGCTGGTAGCGTTCGTATATGAATCCTCTTCACAGGGAGCTTCGCTCACTTTCAGTTTAGGTAACCGCTTCTTGGAGATCTGTTCGTCGTCTGAATCTGAGGGTGGTGGCCGAATCTGTAAAGGAGAAACGAATAGTTTTTTAAGATTGATTACTTTATTCATCCATGTCGATTATGTTCCGCGGATTATGGAGACGTGGTTTGTGTCCCACTTATCCCAGCCATGGGAATGTTATTGGTTGATTATGTTTTTTGTATTTTATTTATATTGCATCTCTCAAAAATCATAGTTATATTTTTTCTTATTGTATGAATTAAGGCGGCTACTGGATTGTTGCTGGGAGAAATAACTGTCAAAGGATTGTAAATAATAATACGTTAAACTGATCAGAGAGGGAGTTACTGCTACTGGGGAGTTCGTTACGTCGCTAGCTGCTAAGAAGTGGCGTAACAGACGAGCCGCTTGAGCGTAAATCTTCTATAAAGAGCATCCTTAAGAATAGATTCTTAGCTATGCGATATTTAAGTGCATCAGTTAGACACAGAGCTGTCTTAATAGGTACTTTAGATTTATAAAAAAAATACTAATTTCATTTGTACCTTTCTTGGACGCCCTGGACCTCTCTTTTTCGCTGGAACCGGCACGGGAGATGGTGATCGTGCCTGGAAAAGAGAAAAACACAAAATAAATAAATAGGCAGGTAACATGGCAGTTATAGGACTTCAAGAATGTAGTAAACTTCATAATATTAGCTCTATGTGAAAGGGCTCGTCTAGTTTAGTACTACCATCACAATGTATTTCCGTTTGGAAGGCATTTTATAGTATTGGTGAAATTAGAAGCAAATGTAACATTAAAATTCTTAGTGCAAAGTCCTTAGTGTTGCAAGTGCTTATGGACAGCGGAAACCTCTTTCCGTATGAGATAAAGGTGGCGGTAACTTTTTCTCTTTTTATCTACATCTTTTAGGTAATATAAAATACTTACTCTCCGTTTCCTAACAGGTCTACTACCATCAGCTGACCTCGTAGTCATGGCTAACTTCGACTCCGTACTCTTCTGTGTACTAGTCGATACATTTGTCTCGTCCTTCGCCAAGACTCCATTCATTCTATCCTTGGCATAGGAATCTTCTGCCACTTTCAATGCCTCAAAACACTTATGACCTTGGAGGGCATATCTGATGATTTTCAGAACCTCAATCCGACATAGGAGTCTCGTATCATCATTCATTTTCTTGAATAACGGTATTAGAGAATTCATGAAGAGTTTGTCATCATCGAAATGGTCTTCTGGTAGAATAGAGTTTGCATCTATTTTAATTTCAAGGGAGTTAGGTTTGTCTATGCATGTGGCTTGATTACACTTATCCTGTGTCTCTGGTTTCTCGTCATGTTTAGTTTTGAGGTCTAATGGTTTTTCCATGACTTCTGTTTTTATTTTTGGCATGATGTCCTCTGGAGGCGGATGCTGGGGAGAGTTCGAGATCTCTGAGAAAGACTCGTATTTGTCTTGGGAATATCTGGGTTTCCTGGAACGAGAAGATTTGGGGTTAATAATGTGTAACGAGTTTACATCTGGTAAGACGCAATACTGGAAATGAGACTAAACTTCCTAACTAATATATAAATGCGAACTAAGTTTGTTTGTTTGTTTGTTACCTTTTCAAGCCTAAACCACTGAACTAAACATCCTAAAATTTTGCATATACGTTGTCACGTGTACAGAAAAGGACATAAGGTACCTATCATCTCGTAAAAAGTACTGTTACCGAAGAAAACAACAATAACGTTCTTATGATATTAGATGGCGCCAGGTGTCTTTCGAATCGTGATTGATTTATATTATTATAAACTTTAGTAGTATGTTAAGATTTTAACTGTCAAATTCTATATTAACGATAAAGGAGCCGCGGGCAAAAACGAAGAATATTCTTTGCCTGTGTCAGTCAAACAACTTTGTAACCTCTCTTCGGCCGTGTCGGACTTTGAGAGTGACAGACGAGAAGGTACACCAGTGTCAATGGCTAAGATTGACCATCAGATTGATAAGATATCTACTCACTTGTTCTGCAAAGCCTTCAGTAAGAAGGACATCTGCTGATGGTACTGGTAACGCCTGCTGCCAGGGGGGCACTGCTCCGGTAGCACGCACTTGCCTTGCCTGTATGTCTTGGTGTATGAGTCGCGGATTGAGCGCCATCTCTTCTGCACCTCTTTACCTGATGACAAGGAGAAAATGAATTTAGTAAGGCTTTACAGATCAAATAACACTAAAGGGAAAAAGTGACATTCTATCATAATGATGATTGAAAAGTCAAAAATATATAGGACTGCCATAAACTACCTAAAAGTTTGTACTACAACAGTAATCAGTAATGAATTTCAACAAACTTGAAAGTATTTGTATAATTACGAAACGCTTTAAAAGTGATTGTTACTTGTCTAGGCCTTCTTGGGGGTAATTGAGTAACAGACTCACAGTTTTAACAAAAATTTAACGACTTTCATTGCGTTTTTTACGTCGTCAAGAAAAACACTAATAATTTTTCAGTAGTTTCAAATTCCAAGTGCCAAGTTTCACTGGCATTGAAACGTTAATGAATCCATTACTTAAGACGCAGTCGGTCTGACGTCACGCATGAATTACTTGTTATTGAAAATAATATTTATTGAAGGTGTGTTTGAGTCCCAGAGTGGAAACCTCGTATTGGCAAGCGTAGTGGACGCTCCCTTACTAGGTAGACCAACGACCCTACACAGGTGGCAGGGACAAACTGGATGCGGAGGTCAGGGTGTTGTGGTGGAATCTGGGAGAGGTATAAGTGGGTTGCAGTTTGGTAGAGGTCTAGGTCAAGCACTGCTGTGCGATCAACCGAGTGGATTGATTGTTGCAGATTTATCAAAAATTTTGAATGATTTACGTTTCACGGCAGTGCGTTAAGTTTAGATTTGTATGCTTAGAAAATTGTTCCCACATTTTTTTTTCGACCAAACAAAATACGGTTCCAAGATACCTCACAATAACGATATAATTCGATAAGGCAAAACATTTAAAAGTCAGAAAGCAAGCGAGGTCGCCCGTTGGCCGGACGAGTCAAGTTGAAGGCCGCAGATAAACATAATATGTACGTGGCTACGATATTGTTTTGTATAAGGCGTTTGAGAATGTAGGCATGCGTTTTTTTCTTGAGGTAGGCGTGTATTCTATGAAGGGATAAGGGGGTAAAATACGCGCTTTGGACGTGGAGTTGCGGACACCAGCCCGTTAAACAATACAAGGGGGTTCCCATAGGGAGTGTTTTGGGACTCGTTATACTTTTGAAATAATTAGTATGATTGAAGGTTTGATGTATAATTTTAGACTCAAGTATAAAGAATATGCTTTGTTGTTCTGTTTAAAAGGTCATACAATACTTGCCGTGATAGTAACGAGATAAGTTTATTTGAAGGATAAGGAAAATACACGGATACAGTTCCATAGAAAATGGCGGTTCGTTTCTTTTTCTAGTTTTATGTGATTGGTAAACCTGCCCATAATCTTAGCTACAATCAGGTTTTTTATGATTTTCCGCAGAAAAATAAAAGATTATTTTTGTTTTTTTTTTTTCATAGCATATTAACGTCGACCTTTGTGTGTCGAGATTGTTCGTCAATAAACGGCAAGTTTTGAAGGACTTTAGCCGTCAAAATTAATGTGTGAAGAACATTTTAAATTCTGAAAAACTTGACATCATACATTTATTACGCTATATTCATCATTATGCTTTAAGATATTTTATTTAGTAAAATAATTCCACCTACCTGTTCTTCTTTAAAATTAAGGTTCATCGGCCAAACCGGTACGGACAAAGAACCTACGCGTCTATAACCTACTGCTAATTACCTACTAATAACCTACTGTCAGTGTCCGGTGTCCGCCTGCAACTAGTCCACTATCTGTCCGTAATGGCTTGACTGTAAATAGATTTTACTGTAACTATCATAACTCCATTGTAGTTATAAACGAAGTCAAGGGAGTAGGTTCTTTATTAAAAATGTTTTAGTTTCTTTTAATTCTATATTTTATCTAAGTACAAAATTAAATCTCTATTCTATTTTACGCACGAATTACTTAAATTGAAAATACTCGAAAAAAATCATATTGACAAAATATTATCCTACCGATAAACCAAGCCAGCTGCCATTTTATATCCTAGAACTTTAAATTCAAAAACAAATCACAGGCAGTTGTCAGCACTGCGCGCAGTGGGTGCAACATTACATAACAAACGCAGGTGTGTTTGCGTTATGTTGGCACTGCTATCGGTTGCTTGCTATCGTAGAACTGATATACCTACTTATCTAATAACGAAGTAATGATAAAATAAAATCGGTATTTCATTCGATTATCGAAAATAGTTGTTTTTACGATTCTTTGTTTAAGAGAATGACCGTTAAGTATGACCTTGGGTGATCGCTATTAGAGATTTATGCAATTATAATCGCAGATAAATTATGCTATTATATTTAATTAGCTACCAAAACTCGACAAACTTGATGGGTATCGATATATCTTAATTTTCATGTTTAGTTAAAATAAATGTTGTTTTTTCTTTTTACAAGAGAAAACAAAATAAATTAATATTTTTGGGTTAATGACCACAGGTTGCTTGACATATCAGATTGAGATTTTTTTGTTTAAACTTTACTGACGCAAATGGCACTTATTTATATAAAAATGATTAAAAAATAAATTTTCTAAATTCATCTCAATTAAAAATAACTAAGCATTTATGTTTAAGTAAATTACTTAAAAAAAAACACCAAACCATTTTTTATGCTTTACCGTGCTTAGATATCGATGATATCAAGTTTGTCAAGTTATGTTTCCCTCGCGAATTAAATTTAACCTTGTAATAAGCGCGAAATTTCACTTAAATTAGGTGAGTGGTAGTACGGTTTTCTTATAAATTAGGCCATTCGATTGTTTTGTAAGTAAATGCGTAGCGCTGTGTTAAAAATAATAGTGGACCATGGCACTATAATTTTTAATACCGTGATTATAGTATTAATGTGAAACCATTGACTTTGTTTTGCAATTTACTTGTAGTTTTTGTTTTCTTAACAATTTTTTTACATTTATTTTCAAGTTTGCCATAAACAGAAAAAAATCTTTTAGATGTTCGAAAATAATATCCGGCCAAGGAAACTTTCCTTTTATTAACTCGAAGTTTTCTCATTTTTCTTGAATAAAATATTTGTTTCTTTAACCTGTCAGATATTATTTAAATATTTCTATGAGAATTGGTAACGACAAAAGCATTTGTGCATCGTTCCTTTTAGGAGTATTTGATTTATTTATAAAAGTCACATATTACTATGTCGTTTCTACATGCATTTTTGTCGCAGCCTCCCAGATTTGTGATGAAATTCTGAATAATGACAGAGAGGGAAAACCCAATTCTGGGTTAAGCTCGCCTTTGGACATAAGCTATATGTTGTAATCATGTGTGTATTTCTATTATTTTCGTGTACAATAAAGAATAAGAATGAGAGGGGACAAACTAGTCTTAATTCAATAAATATGCACATCATAAAAGGTTAGATATTTTCCAGTCGAAGAACTTTTTTTTTTTAATCTTCAAGATAGCCAGCCACGCAAAAAGATTTTTTTTTTTTTTCACTGCCTGCCTTTTAAGTACAGAGATTCAAATTCACTTAGCTAGCGGAACTCCGTCGACGTGACGAATAACGATAACTAAAACTAATACGCAGGCTGTAATTACGGAATCACCTTACCCTAATACACAACATACTATTCGAAGTCATTGCTTTATTTTAAATAGGTAAAAACTGTCAAAAAAGGGCTTTACATCGTCGGTTCTCCGTAGGTGTCTTGTGAAATGTCAGCTTATAATTAGTTTGCGTTGCTTAACGGACGTTCGAATAAGCTATTAGTTTCTTAGTATGACTAATTCTGGTGGGCTAGTATACTGGGTGCTGGGTGGAAGACATCAGCTAGAGTGGGTGAAAGTGTTCATCATCACTAGCTAGCGGCTGTACTTTCATAGAAGACTAACTAAAAAGTAAGCTCACTACGAAGATCGCCGCGGCAAGTGTTCAAGAATGTGAACTTGTATTATCATCAATCAAACGTATGAAATTACAAAAATAAACGTGTATTTTATTGTGAATCGCATTTTTAATAGAACAGCAGTTTTTCCCGTTATTTCAGAGTTGGTGCCATATATCGGAGCTGTTGACATTGATAAGTACTTTCGCCCCCTGAAAGAATGATAATGACAAAGTCAGCTGGTATTCTTATACCAGCTGACTTTGTATATGTATTTGTATATGACAAAGTCAGCTGGTATTCTTATACCAGCTGACTTTGTATTCATTACCATTCTTAATTCTCCCTCTTGAGAGAGAAGATAAAAGCGATAAAATAATTGGATTCGCTCAGTAACTCAAAGGCGAGTTGTTGACATTTAAAAACCATGACTCAGATGACTCGAAACATTGGAAACACTTGTTACATCCAAAACTAGAGCGCATGAGTCATTTTTATTATGTGTATAGCAAAATTAGTTAATAATAAGGTTTACGTGATCACCTTAAAATAAATTATAATTCTTTTTTTTTTACTTTAAATTTTTTTTTTTTTTAAATGGTTTTTCACTTACAAAGCTGTTTTTTTACTTAAAAAAAAAGGATTTTCTAAAATTTTAATTTAAAAAAAAAATGCTTTTTTACTACAATTAGAAAAAATAATAAAGAGACTTGCTTTGTAATATTATTCTAAATTTGGTAACAAAACGATTTATTTACAATTTTTTTTTGTTGTGTAATGGTTTATACGTTTTTTTTTTTTCTTTTATCTATACTTGCAAGTATTTACCGAAAAGAGTAGGTAGAGATTTTTGTTACAGTTATTAAATTCCACCCCACCGAAAAAATCGCTATTTTAATTTTCCCACTGCTCTATAATTGCATACCAAATCTCGGTACAAGTGAACTAAATCTGTAACTTCTGTCAGTGCGACCGTCCCTGACCGGTCGCACGACACTCGCGCGTTGAATCACCGACCTATTCACGTTGCCTTCATAACCCAATCAGTTTGTTGGCTAATTTATCTTTTAATTTTAGACTATAGTTTATAATCTGGCCTAGTTCATTTTGAATATATGTATAAGGACACAATTTATTTTGTAAATTATAGTATCTACTAGGGACTTGACTTATTCGAGTTCCAAAAGGAAGTTCAAACCAATAGGAAATTAACAAAACAAAATATGCACATGATAAGATTATATTTTACATAACATCACGCCTGTCATCCCCACATTGTCAGGCAGTGGTGTTTCTAAAAGTACACCAAAATTTCGCCAGCTATGCTTAACTCCCTAAAATCCTGTACCCTAATTCTAACCCAAGACCTCATGCTCAGCAGTCGCAACTGAAATCACTAGACAAACGAGAAACAATTTTATTTTCTGAACAATAAATTAGGGTATCTACTGCAGTATTAAAAAACAGTGAATTGCTAGCAAAAACGCATATTTCGTAATTGTTCCTTAAAAAAAAAGAAAATCCACGATCATCTTAGGTACTTAAAAAAAGAACTTCACTTTACTTGCGAATCCATCCATTCATAATAATTTAACAAAAACAATTTCACTTAAAATAATACCTAAGTCAGTTATTAGTAATAATAAACTTATACCATTATTTTTTGATTGGTCAACACTGGTTTTCAGAAATGTGATTCACAGTTCGCGAATTTGTATTGGAATCATAATCTTGTTCCTTCTAGATATTTATTTAGTGTTGGTTATAAAAAAGTATGATCGCTCCGATGTGGGTTATTTGAATAAGTATTAAATGTAGGAATTTGAGATTCAGGTTTTTACGCTTGGATTTTTGGTTTGGGATCTTACTGTTTTTAATAGGTATTTAGGATAATATCTTAGACACTATTGAGCACAAAGAGGTTTTTTTAAAATCTATAAGTAGTTTTTTGAAAGCTTGTAAAATATAGCTGATATGGAAAGAAAAATTCGAATGCGAGCAGGGTTTGAACCTGTGACCTTCCGATTCTGTACACCGGACGTCTTAACCAATTAGACCATCGCACCCTGCTCACAGCTCTCGAAATTTAAAAAAAAAACTTCTAGAACTTCAACTTTTTTCTTGTAAAATATGTTTAAAAAACTACGTGGACCACTAAGAAAAAAAACCGTTTTAAATTAAGTACTTATAAATCTGCAAATCTCGCAATCCAAGTAAGATTTACTGTAAGGAAACCCAATTCTGGGTTAAGCTCGCTTTTGTACATAAGCTATATGTTGTAATTCTGTGTGTATTTCTCTTAATTTTGTGTGCAATAAAGAATAAGAATATAATATAAAAAAAAAAACGACTTAGTCACATTTCTTTCCGATGGATTATTTATATTACTTAATAAAACTTAAACATAAACCTAATATCAATAAATAGTTTACATTAAGTGGGTGGAAATACTACTGGAAAAAAAAACCGTCTTAAATTATATTAAAAAAAAACGACTTAAGTCTTTCCTGTTGAGTATAAAAAATATAGGGTCTAACTATTCATACACGAAATATTTTCAGGGAATCATCTAACGGCTATAACAAAGCCATTTCAAGGGATTTTTTTTTTATCTGAAAATATTTTTTTATAAAAATAAATAATTTAAAATTACTTGACCCACAAAATAAATACTGGCTCCTTATTTTTAAGCATCCATTACGGTTTACTACGTCGTATTTACCTACTGTCATTGTTAGAATATGTGATAGAGTAAATGATAGCATGACGGTTGACAGAGGAGATTGGAAGAAAATAACGTGTTGCGCCGACCTCAAGTAACATGGGACAAGGGCAGGAAGATGATGATGATTGTTAGAATATGTGAGTAAAGGTTTTATGCAAAAAGTCTCAAAAAATTTTAGAATTATAATAATTTTGTAAAAAAAAAAAACACTGAGATAATATTTTTTTTTCGTTGCTATGGCGACTTTACGACTTATAGAAGTTACTCTTAAAATATTCCGTGTATGAAAAGATAGACCTTATATATTGTTATTACCTTTTATCATACTTTACATTACGTACTAGTATAGGCACGCCATTTTTAAAAACAATTAAATTCTACTTAAATTCAAAATTAGTCTTAACTGGAACATTTACCACGAAACGGTAAAACCAGTCTTACCTGAAACAAAATGTCCGACATTCGGTTCGCATAAAAATCAGTTTAGCATACTCGTTCAATTATAAGAAAATTACTTGAGTATATAAGTATTCAAGATTTATTTTAATAGCTACTTCAGATTTTGTATTAGATTTATTGTAATGGTAGTATTAGGTACAAAAATAATTATACTAATTAAGTAATTCAAATTTTAACTACAGAATTACTCATTAAAACTGTGTGTTTTCAGGAAAAAAAAAAACAGAAAATACAAAGTTAAGAATAACTCATTAAATAACATTAGCATAATTTTATTAAAATTTAAAATTAAGTTCCAAAAACATTGAAATTTTAAGGAATAAAATAAAGTTATACCTATGCATTATTATACGTCTATTTACAGTTTGTACATATTCACACTAAATAAAGCATTATATGCTGAGTACCGGGTAAAACGGGGTGAATAGGACCGCAGGGGTGAATAGAGATAAAATTTGAAAGGGATTTAATAATAAAATTAACGTTGAATTAATTTGATTATGTTATCAAAAAGTACTCTGTTTTATTTACTTAGTTATACTTAATTATTTAGAGACCTTGTTAGCAACATAACATATTAATTCAACGTTAAAATCCCTTTCAAAATTTGTCTCTATTCACCCCTGCGGTCCTATTCACCCAAAATTGGTATAATTTCAATAAAATCAAGTTGCACGAACTAATAAAAAGAACTTAGAGCTTAGACAATAATTTTCTAGGAAAGGCAGTTCCGACCCGATTGGTGTGACCGTCGGACTGCCAAATCAGGCCTGAGTTGGACCCCAAGACACGCACCTCTGACTTTTCGGAATCATGTGCGTATTGTATTATTGTCACTTACTTCGGTGAAGGAAAACATCGTGAGGAAACCAAAGCAGCGTGCCTGAGAGATATTTCTCGACGGCGACTTCATGTAAAGCCAAGTCAGATGCCCATGGGCGGCATAAAAACTCTGACACCAGGTTAGGCACTAACCACACGATAAAGAAGACAGTAATATACCTATAGTGTGATTCAGAGAATTCTATAAAGCTTTGACATAGTGGTTTGGTTACATATTAGGTTCTAAGCCTGTTACAATAATAATACGTCGATCGAGCGACTTCACCTTGACCAACTTCATATTTTTGGGGGCTGCAGTCAAGCAAAAGGGCGAGAACGTGGGTCTTCATCAAAATATTAGACGTCCAGTCAGCGTAAGTTGGTAGCATGTACTGGCAAAAAACGTGATAAAAAAAACAAAAGAAAACCAGACCGTTTTGTAAATATTAATAGCTGTTTTTTTTTACTTTTCCTCTAACTTAGGAATTACCAAAGAGCATAGCAATTTAGGGTTCCGTCAAACATTACTTGGTTTGACTTATTCAGGCCATTTTAATAAAACACTTAACAGTAAGGTATCAAAAAGGCTTAAGAGTAAAAATAAACAACCATAAAAGAAAAACAAAAAAGATCCTTCAAAACTACGTAATAGAAATCATTTAGAATAACCCAACCTTCGCGGAGGTCGTTTAATAAATATTAATAACTTTTATTTTTTTTATCTTAAATTCAAAATGGCGTACCGTACTATCATTTCCAAAGACAATAACGAATCGGTAATTAGTTTATTCGATAACAAATTGTTTTAACGACTTGTGTAACTAAGAACGTATAAATAGATTTCTTTAGCATTGAAACGGTGATGTAATATTATTGTAGACTCTATTTTGATGTATAGTTTTGTCTAGGAAAACCGTTTCAAAATATCATGAAAATCTTCCATCTGAAGGAGACTGAAACTTACAATAACTGATAACCCTAAACCCGAGACCGATTAATTGGGTTCAAAAGTTAACCGGTTAGACCCATATGTTTGAATAACTCCTGTACGGGTTAACCTTTGTACGGGTTAACACTTGTACGGGTTAACCCTTGTAATAAATAGGTTAACCATTTAAACATTGCTGATTAACCAAAATGAAAAAGGCAAAGCAACGAGCGCGGGCTAACTCCGTCACTTTTTTCGCATATTTTTGTGTACAAAAATTGAGTCTATGCGTGAACCGGTTAATATAGGCTGATTTACCCTTTAATACGGGTTAACCTTTATTATAGGCTGATTTACCCTTTAATACTTGTTAACCTTTACTCTAGGGGCTTTCACGTAACAATAAAAAAATTGAAATACGAGTAATCTTTTCGGTCCCTGCTGAAAACTTGAAAAGTTATCACTGAACTCATAATTGGACGGGGTTAAAAAGTTACCTTGGAGTTTCTTACCGGTGACCCCATAGGAAACAACCAACCCTACCCGTTCATCTGTTTTGACGTATCCTAAGTGCCCCTGTAGGTTTATTTATTTTACCATTTATGTACACACAAGAGAGAACATAAGGAAACATTATAACATAACTTGAGAGTACAAAGGTTTATGTGATATAAAATATATTGTTTTTAGTCGGTGTTCCTTCCATACATTTCACTTAGTTCTGTAAACATTACAACACAATTATTTATTCAACCAATCATTCTGTATATCAAACTAAGTAACTCTACGCAAACATTATCGCTGGGAAACGACTTTTTTGGGGGTGAAAATTCATGTTTTAAGGTAAGTAAAACTCACTGCAACGCACTCAAAACATTGTGTGATGTATGCATTGCATAGTACACGAGGATTATGGAGGTTTTTAAAGTAAAATTCTAACATTAAAAACTAGTGAGAAAATTGGAACTTTGACCTCCAATATTTCTCCGTAACTAGAAGGTTCCAAGGTATGGTTCAGAACAAAAAAAAAAACGCAATGACGGAAAGAACAAGTGCCATTCGGCTTCGTTAAGGGTTTTTTTTACACCAGTTATTATTCGGGGCCAACGACAGTGACTACAATTCAACTGCAACCGCAACGACAATTCTTGCCCCAAAAATTCATTGTCAATATTCGACGACCTATTTCACTCAACCGTCTTATATTTAAACTAGTCAACGACTAAACGAGCTCGGTAGCAAGCCCTGAAACACTGAACATTTTATTTCATTGCTATCGGCACAGATAATGCCTGGCGGCGGCAAATGCGAAGACACGAACGACTACAAAATGGCGCGAAGAGAATCTGCAGTGAATGTTATGGCGCTTCTTGTAAAGAGACGTTGACAAATGTCAAATAATTGGCAAATATTTCTTAGCTTATATTAAGGTCTATCTTTTCATACACGAAATGTTTTAAGAGTAACTTCTATAAGTCGTAAAGTCGTCAGAGCAACGAAAAAAAAAGAATATCTGAGTGTTTTTTTTTTTACAAAATTATTATAATTCTAAATTTTTTTTTAAACTTTTTGCATAAAACCTTTACTCCCATACTCTAACAATGACAGTAGGTAAATACGACGTTGTGAACTAGCGTAATGGATGCTTAAAAATAAGGGGCCAGTATTTATTTTGTGGGTAAAGTAATTTTAAATTATTTATGTTTTATAAAAAAATATACTCAGAAAAAAAAAAAATCCCTTGAAATGGCTTTGTTATAGCCGTTAGATGATTCCCTGAAAATATTTCATGTATGAATAATTAGACCCTATATTATCCCTGGCTAGCAATGGCAGTAAAATAAAATGAAGGTACACATCGTTGACTCTCA
Organism: Noctua janthe; assembly: GCA_910589295.1. Taxonomy (NCBI): domain Eukaryota; kingdom Metazoa; phylum Arthropoda; class Insecta; order Lepidoptera; family Noctuidae; genus Noctua; species Noctua janthe. The sequence continues at coordinate 10,336,151 of OU342578.1, forward strand.
AATCTATGAAATTCAAAGATGACGTTTACATTTTGACAGCTGTCAGGTGTCATTTTATTTTTAAAACATTACCTATCCTTATGCAAAAACTAAAATGCCGTTACCCATGTTGCTCTTTCCCTTAATTACTACGAAAACGACAAGTATATAATAACATTTAGGCAAACGATAATTTTAAAGTTTATAAAAGTATTATACTTTTCAGGAAATCATCTCGGCGTAAAATGAGCTTGAAACGGCCCGAGCCCTTCTCGTTGAGAGCTTGAAGGACGTCTGCGAATCTCTTCCCGTTTTATTATAGGAAATATTCTTGGATAAAAGCATAATGTATTTCTAGAAAAGTACTGGTGTTTGAGTAGCTTAAGTAGGAGGAATTTTTTCTCAGAAAATACTTGGAAGGTAAGTACTTGAGTGCAAGGCATTTCTCCTGCATCTTGAAAATGAATTTAGTGCTAAATGAAATTGGAACATCATTCTATTTATATCGATTGTATAGAGATGATAGAGGAAGAATGATGTATTAAATATGTATAGCATTAAACGTATTAGTGAGCTGTGGTCCAAGTAGGACCACTGGATGACCAGTGGGTATTTCTTCCGCACAAATGTCGAAAAAAACTCAGGTAGGTACTGTGTCAACCGTATAACAGGTATAACTATCAAGTAGGTTCCATTTTGTAAATCTAAAATAATATTGCAAGCAATAAGGAACGACTTACTATCGGACATACGCCGGCTGTCCTCCCATATATACATAAGTAGGTACCTACTAAACTAACTCTGTAACATAATAACATTGTCGTCATAATCATCTTTCTGCTCTTGTCCCATTCTACTTGGGGTCGGCGCAACACGTTTTCTTCTTCCATTCTCAAATATCATTGTAAAACCAGATAATTTTAAAACAGTACCCATGGAGTATCTCGCCGGTACTTCTCCATAGGAAACGACCAACCCGAACCGTGCACCTTTCCGCGACGTTTTATAAGTGCCCATAGGCGTATGTGATGTAAAATATTTTGATTTAGAATAATTTGACAAAAGTAATTATTCATAAATAATAATTATTATAATTAGCGACTCAAACTAAATGCACGTAAAAATTTTCGTGACAATCTAAATATGAAAAATACAAAATGGCACCCGCAGTCGCGTCACGCCACCTAATCAAGAAACCGCAAAACGTAGGCAAACAAACAATACTTGTACCTATCGCTACAAAAATTCTTTTCGTTATCAATGAATATACATAAATATACATATTTTGTTTGAATACATAAAATGTAGGCATTTTGTACCTTTGTATTCTATCGATTTGTTACGGTTGTGATACTGACTACATTGAACAAACAGTTGGGTTGATGTGAACAGCAGCTGCTTTAAGGTTATTAAAAAAATGTTTTTTTTTTTTCTTTGACCTTTGTAGTGTCATTCTTTTTTGTTTTAATGACTTCGTACATACCTACTTGCTTAAAATATCAATTGTTTAGTTATGAATAATTAATAAATTAAATAAAAATGTATGTGTAGTCGTGTCCGAATTAGTGTTTTGTTGATTCAGAGAAATATAAAACCATTAAAACGTACCAAGCAATTCAAAAAGGTCACTCAAACTTCAAAATCAGTGTGTTTTTCGTTGGTAACGTTTTTTTTCTTGTAGTTTTCCCCGTTTTAACAACAAAGTTTTGGTATATTAAAGTCTGTTGCCATGGTTTCATTCGTAATGAACTCTATATTTTTCAAAACCAATATCAACTTATCGGCAAATCTACAGGTAGTTTCAATAAATGAGCCGTGGTTAAAAAAAAACAACGTTCTGGGCAACAATATAAAGCTATTAATTCAGCAGTTCGACACAAAAAATCTAATGATTGGATTTTAACGATTCTACTCTGGAAATAAACGAAGTCATCGAAAGTATACTCAGAAGGTGATTAAAATAAAAAGGCTTATCGTAAGGCTGGCAAACAGAAGCGAATGTTGTTTGAGTCATCATTAAAATAGCATACGATTAACTAGAACTAGAATCTACTGCTATCTACTTTCATAGCTGGTTGACAAGGATAGTGACTTCATCATCTGCCTATCATATTTCCACCTATGCAAGGGTCGACTTACAGTCTAATCGGATGAAGCAGAACACCAGTTTTTACATGGAGCGACTGCCTTTCTGAACTCAACCAAGTCACTGGGTAATAAAATAATGCTTATATCCTTTGGCAAGATTAGTTGACAAATATAGAAAGATTTTATCGTAAAATGCAGCTCTTCCGTAAGCCACTGTGAAGATAAGTATGATGCATGAACGCAGACGCAAGAAAATTCTATACGAAAACAAATATTACACATAAAGTACGTCTCATCATTATCGTTCTCCCACTCTTATCCCAATTTATTTGTGGTCGGCGAAGCATGTCTTCTTCTTCCATACTTCTCTTCTATTACTCCTTATTTCAGAAGTCACCTCCTTTCTAGCCATATCACACAGCCCATCCATTGTTTATTTGGTCTTCCTCTACTCTAATAGCCATCCAAATTCATACTCAAAATATTCCTCATTCCTCCCCCTTACATACCCTCTATAACCGATTACCACACAACTTTTCAGTCACCGGCGGCACTTTCAGACTTCCTCTTATGTACTCGTTCCGTATTTTATCCATTCACGTTACACCACACACTCGTCTTGAGATTCTCATCTCAGCCACATGCAATTGCCTTTCTTTTTTATAGTGTGTAATATTTGTTTTTTAGACCAAAGATACATACACTCAACAACTTTCTTGGTAAAACTGTTGTTTTTAATGCTTATAAATTATAATTACAAGACAGTCTTTCAAAGAGAAGTGGAAGTTTTACAAAGGCAAGATTTCGCTCGGGAGTATAATAATAATTGTTAATATAAGTTTAACTAAAATTATCACACAGCTACAGCAACAACAACAACAACAAACATGCAACAGCAAACAACAACAAACATGCAACAGCAAACAACAACAAACATGCAACAGCAACAACAACAGTAAACATGGTATTGGAATTGTTAATGTACACGACGTGGCAACAGATTGGGTTCCGAACAACAGGACCTGGGCGGCGTGGTTGCCGTGACGAGCTGGACTCTTACCAAGATTGGCTCTAATAGCCAAAAACAGAGAAAAATTAAAACATGGAAGGGAGACCTTTGCCCTGAAGTGGGACACATCAGCCTCATAACAAATTTACACTTGATAAGATCCTTACCAATTTGCTCATTAGCATAAATATAGTTTTGGATAATGTAAAACAAACAATTATTTGCTATTTGGTATTTGTAACAAGAACTTTAACAGTCAAAGTTGAAAAATAGAAGAGTCTATTAATAGAAAAAGGACGCGAAGTCTCTGTGGATAAATGCAACTGAGTTTATTAAAAATCAATATGCAGCCTCCAGTCGCTAACGGGAACGTTTTAAGCTAATATGGCTTTAATGGTCAAAGTAGAAAAATAGTAGAATATATTAATAGAGAAAGGACGCGAAGTCTCTGTGTATAATCTCTGTGTGATCTAAGTTTATTAAAAATCAATAAAAAAAAAAACAAAAGTTAAATAAATAGTTGTAAAAGCCCATGGCTTAAATGCCCAGAGCCTCGATCAATATCTGAGGAGGCTCTCGTTACGCAGTTGGATCAAGGGCTTGATTCAGAAAGCGGTACTCCGGGACACGGCTCGTATTGTTAGGAGGTTCCTCAGTCTGGAGCCCTGACAGCTTGGACCCTGTTCCCGATACCGGTGGGCTAGAATTTTTTACATTTTTAATATTGTAAGGAATATTTAAAAATATAATTGATTTGTGTAGAAATAAATAAAGGAAATTTAAATAAATAATATATTTTTAAATAGTTTTTATATAATTTTAGTTAATAAAAATATTTTAAAATGCAATTAGTAAGTAAGAAAAATCAATAAACGAGAAAATAAATAATATGCAGCCTCCAGTCGCTAACGGGAACGTTTCAAGCTAATATGGGTCCATTCCCTATTCTCCGAAACTTTAATAGAAATGGTTCATATTACAAGTTTCTTGTTACCGGTATTTCTCTTGCCTGACATAATTAAATTCAGCCTTTGATAGAGTCTGCTCTTTCTTGCGTAAAGGTTTTCTAGCTAATTTAAAATCAGAAATATATCGTTTTCTAGTAGTTTTGTTTTTAATACACTTTTATTAGCTTGGTATCTATGTAACGGAATCTTTGAACGTGATTTTCACCCACTTCAAAACGTTGGATTGAATTGAAACTTCGCACACTTATCAACGAGCGATGACAATACAATAATTTAATATGTTTATTATTCTGATTATTCTGATCAGGATTTTCGGGATTAACGATTGTTTCCTTATCTGAAAATACGGTAGTGTCTTGTGCCACGTACTAAGGCGTGTACTGAAGCATATGTGGCTTATTATTCTACATTTTGTACAGGATTTAAGTACTAGTAAAATTTAAAGTTTCTTGCGATCTCAATGATGTCCCAGACAATAGTGTCCCTTTCATAAGCAGTCCCTTTCTCAAATATGTTGGGGTCAGCTTCCAGTCTAACATGATGCAGCTGAATACTAGTATTTTACATGGAGCGACTGCCTATCTGACCTCTACAACCCGGTTAGTACTGGGTAATACGATCCCAATCAACTATGAATCTTTGATATAATAAAATTTCCAGTAGATAACCATCTCTACAGATTTCAGATACTGAATCGTATTTAACAGTAAAACTAGATCAGCAGTCACGATTTCCATTTAACGGTCGCTACTCGCAATAATGTTCGTTTGAATTTAGAATAGAATTTGATATTAGAATCTTAACGTTTCCGTTTTGAAATGGATTTTTATTAAAAACTGTACTTTTAATTGCTTATAAAACATTACTATTTTTTTTATCTACTGAGGCATCCTTAAAATATGTTTAACTCAATCTTTTGCAAATATTATTTTTTATATTAGTTTACAATTTTAAATAAAATATTTTTTTAAAATTGTTTTGACTAACTTCTCTTAATATATGAGTTTGTTTGCCTTAATTTAATCTCGAAATCAATTTGATACTTGACAAGGATTTGTATGAGATACCATACCACAACTAAAAAGCATAAAATAGTTATTGATATTAAGCTTAGTTATTAGTTTATGCAACAATAGTTTATTGCTAACTGTGGAGGCTTGTAACTGGCTCGTCGTTTATTGCCTAACTACAAATGTTTGTGTACTGTTAGCTGTACAAACACAATAAAATAAAAACTTTTATAAAAAACACTAAAAAGTGAAAAATTACTTTCGGAAGTCGGCGCAAAAAGTCAATAAAAACAAACAAAAAACACCGATTTCCAAAACTAAAGTTATTTCCACTTGTGTTTTTTTAGCTGATAATATACGTGTCCCAAAATTCAACGATAAGCGGACACCAGAGGATGGACCTGCTGATGACCACTCGAGGAAAATAAGAAAAAAAAAATATCTCAATTTAATTCGAAATAAAAAAATTAAAGCCTTCGAGAATTTGACCACCCTTTTTGATATTTTTAACTACCATGACCACAATTTTCCACCACACATATGTCACATGCCCCCATGTCTTCGAATTTTTACCATGACCATCTTGAAGTTTATAATTCTTCAAAGGTACTATTTTTATTCTACCCAGTATACCAATCACAAGAAACTCTAGAATCCTAGATAATGTTACATTATTATCTACGTACTAACAATCTGTCATTGAAACTATACTTACCAACCGTCACACAGCTGTGCAGGGAAATTACTGACTTCCTTTTGAAGGGTCTACCGAAGGGTGAAACTGATATCGAGGCATACAAGAGGTAATCACATGTATTAAGCACCATTTAGTAAGGGGAACGACTAACATGGCAATGATAGCAAGAGACATTACAGAGTCCCTTGCAGGACTCATAGCCAGGAACACTGACAATACAAAGAGTTTTCCGGAGGGTGAATCAGATGTCCAGGTATAAACCATACCTTTTCCGATTACAGTTAAATAGTATAATGAAAGAGGGGAAACAAGAGGAGGAGGAGGGATTAACAAGGCAATCATAGCAAAAGGCTTTGCTAGTTCCCTTGAAGAAGAACGAATTAGAGCCAAGGACGTTGCCAAGACCTTTAGAGAAGGACATAACTCAATTAGAATATTATATGGAACTATTTTATTTACGGCACAATCAATGGCTGTTGTGATGTTCTTGACATATTTTCCGATTGTATATTCAGTACGAATAAGCATCTTCAAGGATTTTCTACCCCCTGAGGTTTGCAATTAATAATCTTACTAGTCTTACTAGTATTATAAATGCGAAAGTTTATGAGGATGTATGGATATTTGTTCCTCTTTCACGCAACAATGGTTGATTATATAACAATATTGATTTAGATGAAATTTGGCACACAGATACTTTATAACCTGGAGTAATTATGGGATACTTTTTACTTCGGTAGTACGATCCCGTGGAACGATTACCGAATTACACGTGGACGAAGCCGCGGGTATAAGCTAATAAATTGTAAACCAGTTCGTATCTTTCAAGCTGGAGTTTTAAAATTAACTTTTATTGATTAAAGGTTTCTGGTGCAATTGTAAGCTATGAAGGAGACCGAGACGAAAACCAAAGAAAAGATTATGTGAAAGAAAAAGAAGAAAAAACGTGTTACACCAACCTCAAATAACATGAAACAAGGCCAGGATGATGATGACGATGGTACAAGTCTAGCTTGTCTGGTTCGTAACACATTGAAAACATATGATGATTCTTCGATTGATGACGTTCATTGATTCATTGCTTTAAAAAGATAAACTAAAGTGGTCATTGAACCAGCAATAGACCTTGAAGTAAACAATTTGGAACATTTTATGATAAGAACTCAATTACACATACTTAAGAGTGACACATATGGCATTTTAGACAAAAGTTGGTACAATTATAGTAAGTATTAGTATTCTTTTTTATTTGGAACATGACATAAGATCACGCCTGTAATACCCGAAGGGTTAAGCAAACGTGTACTAAAAGTAAAGTTATCGGGGGCGAGCCTATAACGTCGAGTGTAGTATTCTGTATTAGATATATTTATCAGCAGTATACCAATGATAATGGGCCATCCACAAATTACGTCACACGAATTTAATGATATTTTTACCCCCCCCCCTTTGTGACTCTCCCCTCCCTAGTATATCCACCACACAAATGAAGTTGGAAATGTAAGTTTTTCGTTTGTGTTTTAATACTTACATATGTTAGATTTCGAAATGTGACGTCACAAAATTTAGAAGCCCTCCCACCCCTTGTCACAAAATGTCACACTTTGTCGACCCCCTCCCCCCCTTAAAGTGTGACGTAATCTATGGATGACCTCTAAACCCCTTCTTGTTTATTTTGACTTCGTTAATTCCATCCAAAGGTTAGCGTGAAGATGTCGCTATCAGGAATAACACCACCACTGCACCGATAGATTTAGAAAAAATTAAAAGAGCTCCATGACAAAACTCTATTATCAATAACTGGTAATTATTAGTTATTGTATACTTACGTATGAAGGTCATAGGAACAAAGACATAAATGTCAAATGCAGTTTATGCAGCCGTAGCTGCCTAGGTCCATTTATGACTCGTAAAAGCCATATAAGTCGTAAAGAAATATTATACTCCCAGTTCTTCAAACAAAAAGCAATCTAGATTCGCGATCAACATAACGGTTTTTCTTCTTATTGACTAACGCGTGAGAATATAAAACTTATAACTGCATTTTCTTTTTATTCCTGCACTAGCTTCTGCAAGCGGCTTCGCCAGGAATGTTTCGAAAATGCTCCCATCGGAATATAACTTCCAGGATAATACAAATATCCTAGGTTTAAACTATAATAATAATAATTTATTGGAAAGAAATAAATAACTCATTTTACAAAAACTCTGTGGTCAATAACAACTGCATTAGTATAAAACTGTGTCGTAGTCATTAACGCCCACCCCCAAAAAATAAAAAACTAAAACTAAAAATTTGAACAAAAAAAAAAAAAAAACAAAAAAAAAAAACTAACGCAGTTTGTGGTCTACATATCCATTTAGGCGTAGAATGGTAACAGACAAAGTAATAGAGTTACTTTCGCATTTATAATACTAGTACAGAATAAAGAAATAACAAAGAAAAATGTTCTGTAAACATTGCGAAAATATTTGATCCAATAAATTGAAAAGCTTAAAACAGATGATAGTCTATAAATCTTTTCAGCATTCTGGCAAACCAAGGGGGTATCTGAAATTAGCACGAATGCCCTTTTGTAGGCGGTAGAGGGACGTGGAAGGAGGGGAGGGACGACCCACAGCTCGCATTATCAAATGCATTCAACAACACAAGTATAAATACACTCCCAATAATACGCCTGACACAAATAATGTTTGTATTATCTGTAATCTTAAACATTGATGTCATTAAGTAAATATATCAGGTAGGTATTTAATAAATATTTTAAAGTATGAATTGTTCTAGATTCATGGAAGAGGAAAATTGTATATGTTAATTGCTAATTTATTTCTTTTATTTAAAAGTATAATGTAAAATTCTCACAATTAATGACAAACAGGATTAATATAAAATCAACTTACTCATGTTCTTTTTCATCGCACAAAGCACAGTTACTTAAATGCTGTTGAATAAAAATAATCAAATAAAACCTCATTTGCCACAGAGTCACTGCAATACGCCTTTATGAAACCGTCACTAAAGGCAAAAATGAAAGGAAACTTGCAATCAAACCACGACGAACAAAACAGGTACCTACATTATTCTTTTTAATTACACGGACTTATTTTTCTTTTCAATTTCGACACTTTATTTATTGTCACTGGCAAACAAGAATTTCACTTCGCAAAAATTATGAGAATAACACTAAAAATAAACGCGACGAAACTGGCAGTCACAAAAAAAAATTACAGCTAAAAAATCGCGGGAATCAAAATCAAATATGGCGTAAATATTATTCGTTTTTATAAATTCGCACTAGCCTTTATAAGAGAACGCTATTACGGGCGTTCGATAAAGAATCTTACGAAATATAAGCCCGTCGCGGTACTGCTTCGGCACTAGTCTGCCGTTAGTATGAGGCTTCGGTCTGCGAAACGCCCGCCTCATACAACCATTTCAAAGTATATAAATAACCTTAGCCCGCTCTCTGTTGCGTTCGCATTTAAAGTAAATTTAATTGAAATAATTTCTGTGTCAATATAATTCTAAATGATAAGCAGCGAATAGGGAAAGTAATTTGTAAAAAAAAAATGATTCATTTTATTGAGGAAACGTGCTGGTTTCATATTTATAGGTAAATTATTTCTTTACTTAGCAAGCTAATATATTTTTTATCGTTGTTTTTGATTTACAAAAGGAAGTTGTAAAATAAAAAAATCTATGCTATGTTGCATAAAACATAGAAACTACTAATTGTAAAACCCATTATACGGCTTGTTTTTTTTCTGGAAAGATGTAATTTTACATACATGTCCGTCATATTGAAGCTCGGTTCAATATTGATCGAATTATATTGCGAGCCGATGGACAAAAGAATTTTTTTTATAAAGTTTCGTCGGTAGCTATCCTAAAACAGTTGCATGATAGAAAATATTCGCGCTGTGTAACATGATGGAGAGAATTACGACGCCATTTTGAATTTGTATACCTACCTATAATACCTGTTACTTCAATAATATAACTTATTATTGCAGTAAGTATAGGTAAATGGCTGGTTTATGTATTCGAGTTTGTTTTTCGGAGGTCGACGGGTGAAATAATTTGGATAGCAACAAAATAAATATGGCGTCCTAATTTGTGGGTCTTTTTTTGCTTGATATCGCCTGGTTATCCGTAGTAAAAACCTAAATACTATCTTGGGAAATATTTATAATTCAGAATTGTGTTTTATTCAGTAGGTTTTTTAACTGTTGACGGATTCAGGCCCAAGAAGGCCAAATATTTATTTTTCTGTCAGAATAATGGCAGTACGCAAATATACATAATTGTTTTTATAAATTATACGAAGGCCACGAAGATATTAATAAACTTTAATAATATATTTGTTGGTAGTGGAAAATCTGTGAGAAATAGAAAACCATAGTATTTAGAAAAGATGTGGACTAGATAAATAAAACTGAATAATCAGGGCCCCAGGATACTACCCTGTGGACACTGCATTTAGATTCTATTACTCGGTTGACTAGAGGTTGAGGCAAAGATAGTTGCTATTTTGCTTTCGGCCTGAGCAGATTTAATAGGTACTAATTATAGGCTAGGCACTCTCTTTCAATCACATATCTTATAGTTTATTTATAAGTATTATTATGATCTACGTGATCGAATGCTTTACAAATAATTGTCGTTTTTGCAGCAGACAGAGAGACGAAATATCATAATTGTATCCTTGGAAAAACCGTCAAGTCAAAAGTGAACGACAAATGGTTGCATTTTTGTCAACCTGTATTGTCCCACAGCTGGGCAAAGGTCTCCTACATAGCTCTCCACAGCTTCAAAATTATGTTAATCAAAAATATATTTCACCGGCTTTAATATCAGCGAAGTCAATTAAACTGATCAGGCAGCAAACCGCACCGAACTAGCTGAATTAATACAAGCGAAACATGTTGTCTATCAAGTCCCCTTTTAGTAACTTTAGCAATAGTCGATTCATGTCATTCTAGTTTAAGCATAGTAGGTATAGGTACTGTTGTAAGTCGCAATTCTTGGACAAATCGTGAGAATACGACATACGTTAGAAAATGGAAATCCAAAAAAAAACAGTTCAATCCACTTTTGTTATCACGTACTCCTCATTTGTCTATAGCACATTACGTGTTTTAATTCATATGAATGAAAAAATAACATTTTTAGAAACCAATAGAATTCAATGAAATCTTCAACTCGACGCATAATTGCTTTTTTTTCCTTCTTTTACAGATCTAACGCTAATACAGCAACCGGTTTAGCATAGCTTCTATCAAAATAGTTAACAATGAAGTTTAAACATTCTCAGGTCGTGTTACTACATACATAGGTACACGTAGACACTGAGAAACTAATGGATATCAAGGTGAGAAAATTGTTAGGATTATGGAAATAAAATTCATTTTAGGGGTGCTACACAACATGTCCGGAACGGCATGATTCGGCACAACCAGGCGGAAAAATCAAAATGTTGAAGATACGAAGATAAAACAACCGAGCGTTTTGCTTTTTCCGACGTATTGGTATTGTGCCGAACCAACTCTAACATCGAACTCACGCGTGGTTCAGCATTCGTAGGATACCAAACAGACATAGCTCACAGAGCACAGAGAGACAAGTAAGCTGAAGTGGCAATGGGCTGGCCGTATTAGCCGTAGAACCGATGTCAGTTGGGGCAGCAACCGATGACGTGTTCTTGAGTGGAGACCGAATCGAAGAACGTAAGGGTGTCCCACACACCCTTTTTTTTTTTTTTTTTTTTTTTCCGGATGGGAAATCATCAAATGACCCCCCCCACTCTGGGCGGAGCGGAAGGGAGTGTCAGACTTGTACTGACTAAAACCCATCCATGTTCCTTCTTTGCCCTTTGTGTTCCAGGGCCACGGTATCTCTTTCGAACAGTCCCGCAGCCCTGGCAGGCATCGGTCCTTGCGGACCCCTACTTATTTGCTGACATCTCTTTGAGGCGCACGTGGAACACGAACGCGCCGTCGACACGGCCTGTCGTCATAAGACGGCCGGACGGCGAGCTGGCCCATAACTCGCCATCCACAGGCCCGCGCCTACGGTGGCCGGGAGCCACCACGTGACCCCCGACGCCCAGGGCGTCTCCCGCGGCGACTGGGACGTGAGGTTCTTTCCCTCTCACGTCCCGCCACCTCCTTCACTAGCATGACTGCTTCGCAGAAGGAGGTGACGGCTTCCCATTCCCTCTCGCTCCGGACCATGGCTTGAACCAAGGGTCCCACACACCCTCAGGCTCGGTGGAGCGACGATCGTCGCAGAGTGGCTAGTAGCAACTGGATGAGAGTTGCTGAGCATCGAGTTGAGTGGCGTGCGATTGAGGAGGCCTATGTCCAGTAGTGGACTACTGTAGGCTGATAATGATGATGAGGATGCCAAACAAAGTTTGTTAATCGGCATGAGTCGAAGGAAAACCTATTGTGTACCATTTGCTTCAGGTCGCATTTGTTGTTAAATAAATATGACCGAATCGAATGCCGATGCCGGCCAAATAGGTGTGTGTAGTACCTCTTAAGAGCCGAAATTCATTAGTCATGAGTAGCGAAAACTGACGAAGGTCAGAGGTGGTTGACATCGGAAAACTGATCATGGGACTTTAGTGGCTTGGGCAGGACACATTGCTTGCCTTAAGTGTGGTGATGGACGGATCTTCGATTATTGCATGGAATCAATAAGTTCTTCTAATTTAGCAAACAGATGTGTTCCTGGGGAATTTTGAGTATGAATGAGAATGGGTATAAGAGTAGAGGAAGATGAAAGAAACGATGGATGGACTGTGTAAAGGATGATATGGCAAGAAAGGAGATGTCTGATGAGATGACGAGTAATAGAGAAGTATGGAAGAAGAAGACATGCTGCGCCGACCTCAAATGAATTGGGATAAGGGCAGGAGAATGGTGAAGTTGTGTTGCTGGGGAGTTTGTCCCCACCAGTTCTTCTGCTTAGCTAAAATACTAGCAAGTAGTGAAAGAAAGGTGCTCGTGGCTAAATAATAACAGCCGCTCGGGTCGATCTTCAGATGAAACCGCGCTTGCCTAGGCTGGTCCGGGTGACCACCGTTTAATTACCGAGTTTCCCCCATGCCTCGGAAAGCACGTACGGAGAACACGTGCTTTACGGCTTCGTTAAGGGTGTTTCCCACCTTTTATAGTTTCTGTTGTAGATATGTACATACAGCGACATCTATACGTGAACCGCTACATTAACATGTTTCTCTAACAGGCTTTGTAAATAAACGAAGAGTGAAAGAACACGGTCATACTGTAGAAGTGAATAAATCACTGATTGCATATAGCACAGAAAGAAATCACACATGTTTCTTACATACTAGTACTACATTAGGGGAAGCGCTAGGGTAGCCCGCAATTCAAATTTTCTTAGTTACTTTTAATAGTTTTATTGATTTTAATGATTATAATTCTGTAAATACTACGTGTTACGGTCGCGAATCTTATTTTGTTCAACATGCAGTCTGAAAATTGCTATAATGCAAGAAAATTTTAATTTCACGGGCTTCCTTGGTTTTTGCATGGGTGTAGGCAAAAACCACAGAACGCAAATTGCTACGATTCTTACATACAACATTTTGTTATTTAAGGCTTACAAAAATAATGCCAGTTATCACGTATACTAGGCTTAAATTTACACTCTCTACGATGCAGAAAATAGCGGTCAGAATCCTTTCCGCTTTGACGTGTCGTTAGTAGTGTAAACAGGCATTAGGCTATGATTTTTTAAGTTGAAAAATTACGTAGTAACTATTATGTGATGCAAATATTATTCCATTAAATCAACACAAAAAAAAATATTGCCCAGTATTGCGTCATAGGGTAAATGGCCCAACTGTTGTCCATACGTAATGGTTAAAAAAATCTAAGAACGCGTGGGTATCGATTGAAAAAAGTATTAAAAAATCAAATCTGAGTTACTCGGTTTGTACGTTGACTCATTGACCGGTCTAGCGGCATTTAAATGGAAAGTGATTAATACAGGACATATGGGAATACCAAACTTGGTATTCACTTTAAACTTCGTTAAAATTCCGTGCAATTATTTTAATATTATAGGTAAATGCGCAACTGTATGTCTGTCCGTTTCACGTCTAAACCACTGAACCGATCGTTATAAAATTTAACAACTAGATAGTCTGAGACCTGGAGAAGGACACAGGCTTCTTTTCATCCTGGATCGCAGACGAAGTCGCGGGCAACGGTTAGTTAGCTTATAGAAGTAAGTTCTAGTGTAAATCTCTGTAGATTTCAGCCATATTCACAATCAAAACTAACTTCATGATGATGCAACTCAAACTTTCGATACGAAATTCACAATCGGTTGAATCCGATTTCTTACAAGGTTAAGCTACGTGGCCACGGTCAAGGTTTCGGATGGATAACCGATATTTACATACTGATAGATTTTTATTAGATTACTCAGCGATTGATAACGCAATGTGAGGTGTGATTGCAAAGTTCATGTAATGCAAAAAGTAACTCGAATTGTTTTATTTGATCTTTTATGGCAAAAATCAAGTGTACAGGCATCTAGTTACGATTGTTCCTATTGACAACATAACATCGCCAGGAATTCCTGAAAGATTGGGCAGACGTGTACCACATTTGCATGGTGTAAATGTTTCTTGGGAAAGTTGTCTAGTTTGATGGTCTGAATCACCACATAGGAGGTAATGTGTTTGAGGTGGAAGCGTCAGGATCAGGATAGCCCGTGAAATTATATTTTTTTTGGGTTATTTGCAATGTACTTTAAATCATTAAAAATACTTACGCTACCGGCGTTATACACATTAGAAATTAGTATCTTCGCCAAAATAAATCCCAACCTTTTTGAAAAAATGACAATGGTACTAAATGTTCCAATTCGTATTGAGTACAAAAATACTTTGAGTAATTATAAATGTAAAACTGCGTTAGTAACAAAAAATGTATGGCTCCACGCGTTTATAATAAAATTCCAGATGCCATAAAAGAATTAAATTTTACACAATTTAAGAAAAAAATGAAATTGTTCTTAATTGACAAATGTTATTATAGTATTGACGAATACCTAAATAACGAATTATTTTAAAATAACAAATATTGAGGTTTGAGATAAATTGTTTCAAATATTAATATTGACATTAAATAACCATGACATTTTAATTATTTTGACATGATTTTTGACATTTTAATAATTTCTCATTTATGTCTGACATAATTGGAGCATTAAATAACATGTAATTGTTCCATTTATTTTCTAATTTAATACCATAATTATGCATGACTTTCAAATAATTTGTAATCCTCAGCTAGATTTGCACACCATATTTGTACGCCTTCTGGCATAACATAGCGCTCTGTTCATCAAACATAAGATCTGTACTTTTTTTTACCTATGTTAACAAATAAATTATGATTATGATTATTTCAGTTAGGTACATACATTCTCTATAAAACATTCTGAATAAGTCCATTTCAATTGTGGTAACTGTGGTAAGTTTTATCCTCCAAATGATGTTGAAACCCGCAAAAAAAAAAAAAATCTTTATTTTTTATTTCATGGAATTTATTGTTCAAATATATGGAGTATAAACTAGTTATTTTTTTAATCATTAATCAGAATTGGCCGCCAAACCAACAAAAACCAAACGACAGTTCACGCGCAAATGAAGCTGTTTTACTAGGTACACCTCTATCTCCTCATTTAAGTCTATTTTAAGAAACCGGTATTGCTAACTTCGTATTATTAGTGGTTAACTAAATTAACGCCAACGTCATCTCGTGTCATGCTGTGCTACCCACGGCTACACCACACTTACAGCAGTGTTTCTCTGGCACAACCAAAAAGACATTTTGTACTATAAATGTGCCTTGGTTCGAAATTTGAACGAAAGTCTGGTCACATTAATTTTTGAACATCCTTTTTTAGTAGACATTCAAGTATTTCCAATTTCTAAAATCTCTCTAGTTGACATGTTCAGTGAAATAGTAACGTCCGAACGGAGGGCCAAGGATAGTGCACCATTTTGCAGTGTATTGTCAATGTGGTATTAAGATATAACCTTTATAGTGTGGGGAGAAAAAAGACTTCCTACACGTGTAGCGTGACCACGGTAGAAACGGGTTTTGTCGTCGAAAGAATCGACAAAATGACAGATCAACAAAAGAAATCTGTAATTTTGTCGATTCTTCCGTCGATAAAACCCGTTTCTACGGTGGTCATGCTACGTTTACTGTAAGGACTTTGGAGAAGTTTTAGCAAACAGTGCACGTATGGGCGAAAGATCATATTCTATATTTATTTTTAATTGGTAAATTATGGTAATCTCATGATTTTGTTTGTGATTTTGTGGTCGCCAGCGCAGCTGTTGACATCGGGTCCACCAAGGAAAAGTGATCGTGTTTTCCTGTTGTGATGTTCAGTTTTCGGTAATGTTTAATGGCAACATAGCGCAGCAAAAACTCCCTTTTTAAAGGACTGTATACTGCCATTAAGTACCAAATATAGATAGAGACAAATTTTCCCTGCAGTGGGAAACTCCAGGTTTACAGTATTAATAATAGTGAATAAGCAAGAAAGATAAATAAACGACATAGTATTGAATTAGTAGACGTGTCAGATACGACTATACGAGTGGCTAAGTTACGAAATGTAGAGACCTTGAAGACAAAAAAAAATATTTCGACAGTGTACTTTAGTACCTACGCCCTATGAGTTGTTTATCCCACACATCTACCTACTTGTGACTTTAAATAGTCTATAATCATGGTGTTAATAACGATTCTTAGGCCCGGTTGTACCACGACTCACTAAAAGAGTTTAACGCTACACGTTAACATCATATTTTCTCTGTCAACTTGTAAATGATTGACAGAAACAGAACAATAGTTTAAACACGTTTAGCACTAAACGCATTAACTAATTAATAGTGAAAGCGGACGTTAAGGTTAGAAGCTAAATGATGGCAATTAAATGAGATTTAAAGATGAGCTTGTTGGCAAACAAAGATATGTATTGAATAGAAATAAAGAAAAATAAAAGACATAATAAGAAAACTTATAAAAAAACTAGAAATGCGTTTTACGTAATGATTATTTATGAAGTTAAACGTCAACGTCAAACTGCAGTTACGCTTGCGAATATCAAGTTTTTGTTCTAAAGACGAAATGGAAAAAATAAATAATTTATGTTAATTGAATCTGTGATGAACACAACTTTGAAGCAATTAGTAACAAATTAAGACGATGTAATTTTAACAATAAATGTCTCTATTAACATTCTCGGTCACGTCGAGCAACTGATGCAACCAAGATGAGAATAGAGCCCTTTTATAAAAATCTGTCAATTTTGTTGGCAACCTAACTTTAGTTCGCATCTAGTGGCGTTTTTTTGCTCCAACTAGTCTGAACTCATTGCTTAACTAGATTTAAAAGCAAAATGAAAAATACATATTTTTGCATTACGTTTAAGTATTCCTACTTATGCCTGAATCTTACTAATTAAGTAATAATTTCACAAAGCGCCACTATTTTTAAGCGCAACTAAATTATTTCTCGAAGCGCGACCATTAGTTTCGTCCACAAATTAAAATTAAAAATATTATATGTTTTTTCCTCAAAGTGCAATGAAAACAAAATTAATGAATCCATCTTACCTCTCGCTATTTTTGTGCTTTGAGGAGTATTCCTCAAAGCGCAAAAATCCCAGTAATAGTCGTCCGCGTAGAAGCAACATATCCATGACATATGTATAGATATACATAGATCGGTTCATTGTATCTCGTATGAACGAAACAACAAAGGTTGAATACTTTATCCATGACGCAAGTTTAAGTAAGTGCGGATATAAAATGATACGCCAAATATTTCCCTGATAATATCGACTGCCGTTGTATTTATTACTATGTACTAGATTTCTTATCAATTAAATGTATGTACATAATTAGTATAGCTGTATTAAAACAAGAAGTGATTTATTAAATTCTTGTAATTCCTGGGTTATTGATTGGGTATTTCACCCTACGTACTATTGTGCATAAATTATATTGTTTGAATATAAATATCTAATCATGTAAATAAATAATTTTTAAATTACAATTAAATTGTTTTGATAATTTGTTACTTAAAGAAATAATTATGTTCAAATACATAGTATTAAATAAAACATTGTAAGCAAGAAATACTATTCAAAATGGTCGTGATTTACTAAACCATAGGCTCGGACATTAACTGGCTACTTCACCCTACGTCATGAAGTGCATAACATTCTAATAAAAAATTACGTAAGTAATTATAAAATGCACGATATTTTAACCTGGCATTACTTGATATAGGCTCTCATAATAAACAGCCGATTACTATACCAGTGGAAACAATGATTATTAGAACAAAACATTTGTAACAAGGAAAGTACTATTTTATAAGGATTTAAAACCTGGCCTAATGAAGATGTAAATAAATTATTATTTCATGTTATACTTAAAGATGTACGGGTAGAGCTACGGAGTCTAGATTCGTGCCCGGTTGATGGCAATAGGCTCGCCCCCTATTACATGGCACTTAAAAACATAACTGTCAAAACATGGGTGTATTGTTAGGTCCACCTCTGCCCAACCCTTCAGCGATAACAGTCGCGATATTATGTTATTTGTGTTATAAAGAGGTACATTTAGTAAGTTTATAAGTAGGCGGTAATCTTCGGAACTACGAGTACATACATTGTCCTGTGGGATAATTTTCGACCATGACGCGAATAAAGCCGCGGGCAAAAGCTGTATTTTATTCATCTCGTATTTTAGTTCTAACGGTATGCTTGATAGGTACATTGCGTACGTTTGGTCTTGCACGTCGCGTCGACGGATACATTCTACGTAGCGCGTTAGTCATAGAAATATGTTGTTGATTGTTAGCGACATGCTTGAGATTTTAGATTGATTTTATTTGTGTAAGTCATTAGTTTAGTAGGTATATATGTATACATACCGGGTGTAAACAGACCCTTCACATAGCCGTCAACCAAGAATTCTGTACGTCAAACTAAGTAACTTTACGTAAAAATTATTGCTGGGAATTGTCTTTTTTTGTTGGGGTGAAAAATAACGTTTTACGGTAGGACTCGATGGAAAGCACTCATAGGATTGTGCTGATGAATGGATTGAATAGTACGAGGGTCGTGGAGGTGTGTAAAGTAAAAATCTTACATTAAAAACATATATTAAAAAAAAAACTTGTGAAAAAGTTGGAACTTTGACCCCCAATATCTCCGTAACTAGAAGGTTCCCAGGTATGGTCTAGAACAAAAAAATGATCGCAGTGACGGGGAGAACAAGTGCCTTTCGTTTATGTTAAGGGTCTATTTACACCCTTTATACTTATTATAGTAGATTAGTTTATTTACATTTTGGTAGTAATCGTCTGCCTAGCCTTTTCCCAACTATGTTGGGGTCGGCTTCCAGTTTAACCGGATGCAGCTGAACACCAATATTTTACATGGAGCCACTGCCTATCTGATCTCCACAACCCAGTTGTACTGCGTAATACGTTATCCCTTGGTAAGACTGGTTGTCAGACTTTTTGGGCCACTGACTACCTGTAACGACTGTCAAAGATCTACAAATGACAGCCGGGACCAACGGTTAACTTGCTTTCCGAGGCACGGAGGAAACTCGGTATGTTATGAAGGTCACCCATCCACAGACCGACCTTGACCAGCGTGTTTTAACTTTGACGATCGAGCTGTTACTACTAAGCCAGCTTACTACACTAGAAGGGAATAAGTAAGGATGGTTTTTTGTACCTTTTGGTTTTGAGAGTGCTGACTGACTGATTGTCAGTCTTATTTTGGTAGTAAGGAAATGATTTTTGAAATTAGTAACACATTTGCGGACCCTGATCTTCTCTATCTTCTTGTATACTTCTGAAACCTGGACACTGAAAGCACGAATTCGTAACAGAATTGATGCGTTCGAAATGTGGTACTGGCGCAAAATGTTCGGCATTCCCTGGATGGCGCGCCGCACAAACGCCTCGATCCTGAACGAATTGAAAGTCAGATCTCGCCTATCGACCATCTGTATGAAACGACTCCTACAGTACTTCGGACACGTGGCAAGGAGGGAGCCTGATAGCTTGCAGAAGCTTATTGTGGCTGGTAACATGGAAGGAAAAAGGGGCCGTGGAAGATGACCAACCCAAAGTCTGTAGAGGGAATTTCTAGGCATCTGTCCGCATGGCCGAAAATCGTCAAGCATGGAGAGCGTTGGTGGAAAAAGCAACGACCTCATGTGGTCACGACCCTCAGTCATGAGGAAACGAGAAAGACGAAGAATACATTTGAAGTATTTGCTTACCCAAATTATTAGATTATGGATTGATGCAATAATTGAACTGGTATGCTTACCTGTAACAAAAAAAAAGTAAAACATTACTTAATTGTTAAATTAAATGATCAATTTAAATAAAAAAGCACAGCCTATGTATGTACATAAGGTCTATCTTTTCATACACGAAATATTTTAAGAGTAACTTCTATAAGTCGTAAAGTCACCATAGCAACGAAAAAAAAAATTATCTGTGTTTTTTTTTTTTACAAAATTATTATAATTCTAAAATTTTTTGAGCCTTTTTGCATAAAACCTTTACTCCCATATTCTAACAATGACAGTAGGTAAATACGACGTAGTAAACTAGCGTAATGGATGCTTAAAAATAAGGAGCCAGTATTTATTTTGTGGGTCAAGTAATTATATAATTATACCATAAATCTTACTAATTTAGTTATTCCACAATCAGTCGCGAGGTCTAGATCTAGCTAGATGCATAGACTCTGTGTACCATAATAAACGCAAAACCTCTCCTGTGGTATCTGACCATGAATCTTAACAACTATCCCATTCTTACTGCTCCTTTCAACTATTATTGATTTTTATAACTGACATCGTTTAAAAATCAGGTACAGTCAGCACCAAAAATAAGTGACCATTCATACACTAGAGGAATGTTTTCAAACGCAATATTTTTTTATTAAAACTTTTTATTATTATTCTAACAAACTGTTTTTAAATAAACTTGTACAATTAAAACAATAGTAAGCTCATGTAATATTTCGTTTCGCAATTCAGAAATGTTATTAAACTTATGTATGATAAGTTGGTAACTTAGTTTATTATACTATTGTTGTACTCTATTCTCTGATATTATCTCGCCGGTTTTAATAAATATTATAAATTATTGCTTAGTTGCTGAGACTAAGAAGTGTTTGTCGACCTATTTCTATTATTTTTTAAATATACTGTTCGCATATTTATCAATTAAGGTATTTAAAGAGGTGTGTCGTGACAGTCCGGTTTTTTTAATACTTCGTTTGTCTAAAATACGATAAGGAGTTTAGGAGTTATGTGGTAACAGATGAACATTAAGATATACATAGCCCGTTAAAACCATAAACCTCCTTTGGCTTTGACGTAGTTATTAAACTAAAGGTGACAAGTGAAGGTTTTTATGGCACAGAAAGCATGAGAATCTTCAAATATTTTTTTTTAAACATGCTCTTTGATATTTTTGGGACTTGAGGTCTCAAGTTCCTGCACCGAATCGGGCGGGAGGAAACGCCCGGGTGTTTCCACTGCGAGGATCGTCCGGAGGACACGGTGGAACACACCGTGGAGGTCTGCCCCGCTTGGGCGGAGCACCGCCGTGTCCTCATAGCGGCGATTGGCGGCGGCAATCTCTCGCGTCCGGCCTTGGTTCAAGCCATGGTCCGGAGCGAGAGAGAATGGGAAGCCGTCACCTCCTTCTGCGAAGCAGTCATGCTAGTGAAGGAGGTGGCAGGACGTGAGAGGGAAAGAGCCTCACGTCCCAGCCGCCGCGGGAGACGCCCTGGGCGTCGGGGGTCACGTGGTGGCTTCCGACCACCGTAGGCGCTGGCCTGTGGACGGCGAGTTATGGGCTAGCTCGCCGTCCGGCCGTCTTATGACGACAGGCTGTGTCGACGGCGCGTTCGTGTTCCACGCGCGCCTCAAAGAGATGTCAGCAATCAAGTAGGGGTCCGCATGGGCCGACGCCTGCCAGGGCTGCGGGACTGTTCGAAAGAGATACCGTGGCCCTGGAACACAAAGGGCAGAGAAGGAACATGGATGGGTTTTAGTCAGTACAAGTCTGACACTCCCCTCCGCTCCGCCCAGAGTGGGGGGGGTCATTTGATGATTTCCCATCCGGAAAAAAAAAAAAAAAAAAAAAAAAAAAAGGTCTCAAGTTCAGTTCAGACTTGAAAGTAAAAATGATATCAGAACTATGTAGGGCAACGATTTCTCCACGCATAGAAAGATAAGTAGTGTTATCAGCTTATCTTTCTAACACCATACATACAGTTACATAGAATTAGATAAAGGACAGGTTTTAGAAATGTCTATATCGGTATAGAAGAAGAAGATATGCTGCGCTGACCCCAAATAAATTGGGATAAGGGCAGGAGAATGATGACAGTCAGCGACAAAAGTCGCAGACCGTCTCGGAATTTAGATTCTTTATTTTATGAACAAAAAATCGATGAGTTTTATTAGATGAATGAGAACAGCCCAAATGACAATAAATTTATGATTTTTTATTGAGTTTTGACGAAAATCATCATCATATCCCTTCTGCCATTATCCTAATTTATATGACGAAAAATATCGATCGTTATTTTACAAAAACTCAAAATGAAGTCACAAAAATTAATGCAAGATTTGTTACGAAGACGCCAAGAAATCCGCAGCTCAGCGCGCAAAGACAACTTACGGAACCAGTTTCAAGATAAAATTATAAAATGAAATCAATAAACTCATTAAAGCCAATTTTTATTTAATACAATTCACGTTATGTTCTTATGTTACAGGATAACCTGTTATTTAACCATGTAGGTGAAAAAGAAAAGGTTAACCAAGTCCATTAGTACTTAGCAACTAGGGAAACATGAAATAAAAGAGTGTTTTGCCGACCCCAAGTAATATGACAAGAAGATGGCGATGATGATGATTGGTGTCACATTTTTAAAGAGTTAGGCAGACATGTGATACCTACAGTGCATTTCCCAAGTTACGTTTAGGTGCCATGTAATAGGGTGCGATCCTATTGCCATGCAGCGGGCTCAAATCCAGAATCTGCTACTGAGAACCATGAATCTGTTCGTAACATTTTGCCCCACCTGGATATTGATCAGGACCTCATGCTTAGCAGTAGCTCTTACGACCACTAGACCAAAGTGGCAGCCTTATCTTTATTGATATCATTTTGTTTGATTACCTAGATAAGTTAACTGTTTGATTGGCCCGTCATCACAGCTGTCTAATTTTCTTTCCGAGTCGTTTTATATTGATCTGAGCATTGAATTTGCATTTTTTTTTAGTTATTGAAATATCACCAAAAATCCTTAATTGAAGATATATGACCCGAAAAAAATACTAGTCCTTGATAACAAATTAAGCTATTACTAATAACGAAATTCCAAAATTGACTACAGCCATTAGCAACAATAAAAAAATATGTAGTCAGTTTGAAAATGGAATCCAGTCGTATTATCAATGACGTGAGTCATACGCAACGCTGCGTTGAGAATCGGCCGCCATTGTGGATAGGATAGCTGAACTCTGAGTTTATTGTTATAAATATGTAATTAAATAATGGTCCGATCACGGTTGTCAATATGTAATTAAATAACGATCCCATTACGGTTGAACACTGAGAAGTCGTTGAACTGTCACTAGTTTGACACACTGTATTAGTATTGAACTAGTAATTTTAATGTAATATTATTTTAAAATAGTAGGTACAATACTATTTTTATTTATTGATTTTTTTTAATTCTATCACATTTCTTCGTCTATACAGTTATAAACATAACCCACCTTATCTGCATTCTTATATAATTCACCCTTGAAAGTTATGCAAAGAGAACCTACTTACCACAAGCATAACATACCGTACCTAGCGAAAAACTGATGTGACATAAATGTATACCGATTAAAAGCAAGAGAATTCTCGTATAGTTTCTGGGTTATTTTTACCCAATTAACAAAATAAATGTCATTTAACAATTGTGCCATTACGTCACGTTATTTAAAAGAAATTCACGAACTTTTCCTCCAACTATTTAATTTACTCGGTACTGACTACTGTTAGCCTTCGAACAACAGCTATTTACAATTTTACAACTTACGCCCTAGTTCTCACGTAGCACAACAGATGGCGTTAGTATCTTTCAGATTCAGCTTGTTTCAGTACCTATTGAACTATTATTAACCATGTGCTGTCTCGTTGGTGTAGTGGTCGCAAGAGCTAATGCTGAGCATGAGGTCCTAGGTTCCATTCCCAGGTTGGGCAAAGTGTTATTGGGATTTTCTCAGCTGCAGTCACGGAGTCTGAATTTGTGTCCGGTTGGGTTAGATTATAGGCTCGCCCCTATTACAAGGGACTTAAACATAACTGGCGAAATGTGGGTGTACTATTAGGTATACCTTTGCGTAATCGTTCGGGGATTACAGGCGTGTTGTTATGTTATGTAAACTATTAAAACTTGATTACTACTTTTCGAAGCCAGTTAGTTTTGAAGTTTTGGAATGGGCAACTAGCTACAACTCTCTGACTAGCTGACAGACTCTTTGACTATACAAAAGTGCTTGTACCTAAATGCTTTGAGTTTTACCAACGCTAAGGACACAAGAGACGCGCGCGTGTCGCTTGACGCAACTTGTTTTTCTTGAATCCTTACAGTACGTAAAGGGCACCGCTGTCTTCGAAACACACAGCTGAAAATGGCGTATTTTGCATAAATTATAAAAATTATAATTAATAATTTACAATCTGTTCTTTCGCATTGTTGTTTTCATTAACAACGCCAGTAATTATTTTTTTCATAACTTATAAACATATAGGTAGTTTTTCAAGAAAATGTTCAAGAAATCATAATATATAATAATACAGATATTTTAGGTTATTTCATTTTTATTATTTTACCTAGTTATGGTATACTTATTAATATCGAGGTAATTAAATTACTACAGCAGGCCTAGGCTGATATTTATGCTACATCATTTTGGAATAGTAATTTTCATTATTTAATCATTGTTGTTATTTAATAATTGTGTACAAGTTTTTGAAGCTGACTGTACTTTATTTTCTAAACTTTTTTTGCTCGATTTAAATACAAATTCGATGGAATTGTTTTTAATATAGTGACAGTGTTGAATAGACACATTTACATGAGTTTATTTTGTTATTAATGCCCGATTTCACCCACAACATGCAATAATATTTACGCATACATTTAGGGCGTCGCTTGTGTTAATGAAGACAGTCATAAGAATTTTCTCAGCCGCATCTACAAAAATACCTACAATTTGCACTACCATCTCTTTTTAGCAGAGCATAGAACAAATATTTATACCGCTCACAGATAATGCAAGTCTATAATTACGCGTAGGTACTATAAAAATTGTGTCTGTAGGTGAACGCATCCGTAAGATACCAACAGGAAAAACTATATGGGTCAAAGTTTAATGAAGAAGACGTATAAATGAAATTAATCCAATATTCATGCACCTTTCTTTCCGTCAAGGCATCAGAGGAAAATCAAGCGGAGATGACGCTAAGGCCCGGTTTGCACTAAAGCGGAGACGAGTGGAGCGGAGAAGTGACGTGGAAATCCTCAATCACAGTGGAAATGCGGCCTCAGATGTGTGTCTACGCATTCTCAAGATCGCGACAGATACAGGCAGTATAATACCTACATAATAAGGGGTGTAAATAGACCCTTAACGAAGCCGAAAGACACTTGTTTTCGCCGTCTTTGCGATCATTTTTTTGTTCTAGACCATACCTGGGAACCTTCTAGTTACGGAGATATTGGGGGTCAAAGTTCATACTATTTCACAAGTTTTTTTTTTTTAATACGTGTTTTTAATGTAAGTTTTTAACTTTACACACCTCCACGACCCCCGAACTATTTAATCCACCCACCAGCACAATGCTTTGAGTGCGTTCCATCGAGTCCTACCGTAAAACGTGATTTTTCACCCCAAAACAAAAAGTCGTTTACCAGCAAATTTTTGCGTAAAGTCACTTAGTTTGATGTACAGAATGCTTGGTTGACGGCTTCGTCAAGGGTCTGTTTACACCCTGTATATCCTGAACGTTTACTGACACGGCGGCCAATCTTAGCGGAGATAAGCCATCGGGGCAGGAGATATTATAGTATTCAGGTTAAAAACTGTGTGCCAAACATTAAAATCCGTTCAGTAGTTTTTGCATGAAAGAATAAAAAACATACCAGTGGCGAAGGTGCCATACAACTCGATTCCTATCGGATTCTCTTTGAAAAATGGCACAGTCAGTATTCTATAGACAAATAATATAATCGTATTAAAAATATGTACTCCAGCTTACCTTTTACAAAAATTTACCGTTCGCTACTGAAACATACACACATGCATCCATCCTCACAAACTTTCGCATTTATAATAGTAGAAAGACAAGGTAATATTGCTAATCTCTCTATTAAATCATGTTTTTGTTTATGTATAGTGTGGACGTACCCTTAACCACGAACTCCCTACCTCCATTCCATGTATTATCCAATACACGTGGAAGACCCTTAACGGAAAATAATTTATCATTTCCACTGAAAATCTATTTGCAGGATTGCAGATATTTATTACTGGGAAACTAGCTTTTGTACGATTTCTACGAAGGGCGGGTTGAACGCTTAAATGAGATAGAAATCACAGAAATTTACTTTGATATATGAAATCAAATTGATTGATTTTATTCAAGTTGTTTACATTATAAAAGTACATACTTAAATGTAAGTGGCAAAAGATAATAATAATAGGTATCCTCGAGGGCCTTAAATACAGTTGCCATCCGTTCGGATTTGGCCGGACTTAACATAACATAACATCACGCCTGTAATGCCCGAAGGGTTAGGCAGAGGTGTACCTAATAGTACACCCACATTTCACCAGCTATGTTTAAGTCCCATGTAATAGGGCGAGCCTATTGCCGTCCGCCGGGCGCAAATCGAGACTACATGGCTGCTACTATGAAATTCCTGACGGAAAAACTCAACGACACTTTACCCGACCAGGGAATCAAACCCAGGTCCTCATGCTCAGCAATCGTGCTTGCAACCACTAGACCAACGAGGCAGCAGTAGCGAAGAATCAAATTTTGTAAGAGGTAAGCCGAAGTAGATATTTTTAATGTGATTATATTATTTGTCTATAGAATAATGACAGTACCATTTTTCAAAGGGAATCCGGTGGGAATCGAGTTGTATGGAATCTTCGCCACTGCGAGGCAGTCACCGTGACCGGACTTGTCCGATTGTATGCCCTCCCGTCCGGACTGTGACCGCCCTTCTAAACAGATTTGTACGGACTTTATTCGAGAGTCCGGTTTTTTGTCGCGACATTCCTAAATGGAAAAATGTTGAAACAACCCTAGCCTTAATAAAACTTTCCTTCTTCAAAAGAAAACTGAATTATTAGCTTGGCAGACCTTTCCATATGGGTGCCATTCTTATTACGGCTTCCACAAGTTTCCGCAGTATGATGTAACGAACTACCACGTGTATAAGCCTACACCCTTGTTAACATGACCTCCTGGTACTTCAAATACGATACTCGAGGAAATGTTTTGCATTTTACAACTGTAAACGCTTTAAAAAGTTTTCAAGATTTTTCAAAATCTTTTACCTCAAAGGACACACAGTCACACACACACACACACAGCCACACAACACACACAAACACACACATACACACACATTTACACATACATTTTATCCCGATAGAAACTTCACGTAGGATAATTATCGATCTCCACGTGAGCGAGGCCGCAGATAAAAGTAAGTTTAAAATGAATTGCAATGTACAATTAGGTCAGTAAGACCTAATTGATGTTTCATGGCGTAGAGAATGTATTCACAAATTACATGAATCGGCTGCGAGGTCGTCAAATAATGAAGGAAATAACAAAACTATTAAGAACACGTTTTGTCTGTAATGTACTATTTTTAAGACTAAATAAATTCACACAGTTTTTGTAGGAGGTCAAGTAGTTTTTGTATACAGGGTGTTTTTCGGGCATTCCTGAGATCTCTTTAAGAAATCACCCATTTTTAGTAATTTTTCAGGTTATTTTCAAAATAAACAGCAGAAGTAAACGTAAAAATCTGTTTAATTACAGGTCCACACGAAATACGCAAAATAACGGGTTAAAAAGACACTAAACGGAGCCGTATCCCTTAGTCTTCTTGTCATTGTCATTCTTTTTGTTTGGGTCGTACCTGAGAACTTTCAAGTAAGTGAAACCTTGAAGGTTCAACTTTTTTCGAAGATTTCTTTTTACCCGACTGCCAAGAAAGAGTTATGTTTTTCGCGCGTATGTAAATTTCTTTATAACCTTGTACTTATCATACTAACGGCCTGGATGGATTTCGAAAATTAAGGTATTATATTCGTCTTAAAAACCCAAAAGACAAAATGGTGAATTTTTGGCGCGAAATTGTAAGTCGTTAATATTTTTTTTTCAACCAAACCTATCGAGTAGGGTTTCAAAATGAAGAAAATTAAAAGGAGACTACCAATATATATACATATAGGTAAATAATATAATTTGTAGTCGGATTTTTTGATACTTTTAATTAAATGTTATTCGTTACATTTATACAGAACTAGTTTTAAATGTAAATAAGAGACTTTTGAAGACCGCCTAAAATATACTCGTGCATGAGACAAATGTCTTGCGTGCTTTTCATTGCCCGCTACGGTAAACAACAGTTTTATGTACTACAAATAAACGTCATCGTTTCCCGGCAACCTTTATTTAATATTACTTGGTTAGATGCACAGAATGCGTAAATACATGACGGCTTGGTTATGGACCACCCTGTATAGGTATTATTGTACAGTCAACACAATTAAAATATACAAGGTGTAATGTAAAAAAAACGCAATTAGATGGTGATCCAGACCATCACACTGGACAGAATTCCCTATGGAACACGGGTTGAAAGAAAACAAATTGGAAAACCATTTTTTTATTTTTTTACGACGTCGTATTTTTATGCACTAGTGCCATAATTTACGTCCATTTTATTTTCGGGGCTAATAGTACTGTTCATCTAAATTAAAGCCCTATTCAATCATTGTTCTGCGTGAGTGTTATTACAAAAATACTGACTGCTGATGATTATTGATTACCGAAAATATTGAAAATATTTAATAAATATGTTTTGTTTTTATGCAACGACTAGCTTAAGCTCGTTGCTTCGCTCGTGTGGAATTTGGTTATTGTCCCACGGGATAAAAAGTCCTATGAGATAATCCAGGTTAAAAACTATTTATGTGCTAAATTTAAACCAAATCCCTGAAGTCGTTTTTGAGTAAAATGGTAACAAATGTCTTCACAAACTTTCACATTTATAATGTAGTAAGTTACGTTAAATCCATTTTTTTAGATTTGTTTGAAATGTAGTCATATTCGAAAACGCGTGTCCAGGCCGGGTTGGAAAATATCACATTTATAAACCAACCCGCACTGCCCGCGTGATGGATAATTCATACATTCCCTTAATGACATAACATGACGCCTGTAATAATATAAACAAATGTGCATTCAACTACTTTTAGAAAAATAAGTCAAGTTCAGTGAAAGAAAATCTTTCAAAAATAACCAGTAATTTTCTATAGTGGACAGATAAACCAAGTTGATTAACGTCGTGGGGAGTCGTTGAATGCAAGCAGTTAACGATTCTCGTATTGAGTCTGGCTGAATGTATTTATTGCCTATTCCCAGCAGTTCCAGCTAAAGCAGCCTTCTTAATAATAACACGATAGTTTATTTCTATTAATGATTATCGGTTTTTTGGTATCTAAATTGAAAAAATGAACTTAAAAACGAAGTATTTTTTTTTAAATAGGACGTAAAAAGATGTATTTTACAACCTTGTGTGACATCAATTTTGCTATTGTGCGTATTTTATTAAGCGTCAGGATTACGACCGTTTCTACTAGCAAATTTTAGAAACCATCTTGTCATGACATGAAATAGTTACAGAATTAGTGACAGTTTTGTTTTTTTTTTTCATAAACCGCGTATGTCACTGACGTGACTGCTTTTTTCCGAAATCATAGTTGACTATTTGTTTAAGAAATATGAATTGTGATCGGAAATCTTACGAATTCCTCTACAAGATGGCGTAACTAACTCATATCATGAAATTATTGACAAAGGTGGTTTTTTAAATAATGTCTTCAATTGCTCATGGGCAGTCGACTGACTTGCGCATCTTGGTCTGTTGCATATTCGTCACTAACTCGACCGTTTAGTTGGCCTAGTGTGCGCGTTAGCAGCCGACCCGACTAAACTATCGACCGATAGAAAGTCTGCAGTCTGCAAAGACTCATAATACTTAGCATAAGCATAATCAGCCTATAGTGTTCCCACTGCTGGGACACAGGCCTCCTCTCTATGAGAGGGAATGGGCTATAATCAACCACGCAGCCCAGTGCGGGTTGGTAGAAGTCACATGTCTTTGAATGTTTGGTTCTAGGACATGCCGGTTTCCTCACAAAGTTTTCTTTCACCGTTTTGAGAGCAGTGGTGATGAAATAAATTACACAAAGTAAAGCGCCTGCCTGGGTTCGAACCTACGACTTACTACTCTCTCATAATTTTTAAATAAAAAAAAAACAAGTGGGTAGATTCTAACTATGCTTAACAAAGCAGCTCTAGCATCTATCAAGTTCATTGATTTTCAAATATACTTAGTTACTTACTATTATTGCATAACTTCTTTGCTAAAACACGTGGCTAAAAGCTTCCAATGATGAGTAAGCGCTATGGGTACCAAGAAACTTAAGTTCACAACCTGACTCATGCTATGTGTAGTAAGTACGTGGTCAGCTAAGCCAAGTCGCGTTATGGCGCGAAGTTAAAAGAGTGTCCATGGAGTTTCTTGCCCGCTCTTCTCCATAGAGATCTACGTTAGGGAATGGGCAACTACAGTACTTTCACAGTTTTTGTGCCTTGTG
Source organism: Noctua janthe (assembly GCA_910589295.1). NCBI lineage: Eukaryota > Metazoa > Arthropoda > Insecta > Lepidoptera > Noctuidae > Noctua > Noctua janthe. The sequence goes on from OU342578.1 coordinate 10,366,996, forward strand.
ACTGGGACTGTAGCTATTTTTTACTGTTGTCTTTGTTTCGACAATTCAAAAGTGCCTGTAACTGGCCTACTTGAAATAAATGCTTTGATTTTGATTTTGTTCTTTTTTCACCATAAATAATGAAAACGTTAAAGGAAAACGCAAATCGTACACGAATATTGTAGCCAAAAGTAAAATGAATAGGGGTGGTTCCCGAGTTAAAAAAAAATTGATTATATTTAGTCCGTCAGTTAGACTATCGAAAAATATTGGATACGTATTTTTTTGTTTATCAAGCCAATAAAAATTGACGAAGATAAAACGCTTCAAATAATCGAAGTGGGGGCTTGTGACGTCACTTTCCGGTAAAGTGTACCGAAATGTGACGTCACAAGAGATTTCGACGCACTCTATCGTCTTCATTTTTTAACGTGAAAAAACAAAAAACACGTGTCCAATATTTTTTGGAAATCTATCTGACGTACAAGAGATTTTTTGTAAAAAAAACTCTGATTGGTTTAAATTTCACTTGCAATAGTGGTTCTACATAGGTGGACTTAATTATTTGAAATCGCGCGCTATGGTACTTATTTTTTTCTCGTTTGATTTTTTTAACATACTATTTAACCGAAATTATAAGTAATCAACATGTTACTTGCTTACAGTCTTATTTATGAATTAATGTAAAAATACCAAAATTCCCCCCCCCCCCCCCCCGACCCCTATTACATAGGACATCATAACTGGTCAATTTTGGATGTAGCTGTTGAGGCAGACCCCTGCCTGACCCTTATCACGTTACGTTATAAGAATAAGTACGCAATTTTGTTTCTAAGCATGAATACAACATCTCATACAGCAAAAAGCCACACTCATTGTTAAATAACAGGCGTCATTTTTTGTAAATCAATTACATTAATAAAAGTCGTCAATCAAGTTCAATATACAGGGCCTAAATCATAGTTGACATACCAGTATTAACAATACAGTATTTCAACTAGGAACAAATGCTCGGATTTTGCTCACGTGCGCGTTTGCACGAATTCTAAGCAACTTTAGGGGGCCTAAAATGACCGCTTTAGGACAATCATAATAAGATAATATCATTGTACGGTTTACGTACATTCCGTCAGGCTGTACAAACGCAGCAACCTACTTTTCTCTTTGGTATTTAAAACAATGTTTAATATGATTTTAAGTTAGTTGACGAATTACATACTTACGCGAACACCGCGGATTAGCATCCAACCCACTTTTACTTTGTTGTGATCGGTACTCTAATAAACCTTTAGTGTTACCAAATCTGTGTGTGTTTACATCAACTCGCCTAACTCCAAGTACTGACTTACAACTTCTCACTTAAAGCTACAAGTGTAAGGTACCAACTACTACGGGACCTTACAATCATGAATTACGTTACAATTCGTTAAATGGTTACAAAGTGACAATTCCTAATATTAACTGCGTCTATGACCATTTTAAGAATTTAAAATTTAAATTCCTGGTTCGAGGAGGCGCGGGAAAAGTGCACATGGAAGGAATTGGGGGAGGCCTTTGCCCATCAGTGGGACAGTACAGGCTAACACAAAAAAAAAAAAAATATATATATATTTTTTTCATAAAGTATGATGCCATTTTAGGCCCCCAGGTAACAGATAAGTCGTGAAGTCGGGGCGGTCGTATCGAGACACAAGTGGAACGTTACGTTTTGTGTGTGTAGTGGAACATAGCAAAAAGTTTAGGTGTCAACCCTAGCACCCGAGTTCCAAGCACGAGCGCGCGGTGTAAACGTAACCTAACTACGGCGATATTTGAATCGAAAATACAATATTATTCTATAGCATTTTAGTTACCTAAATCGTTTGCAACAAGCACTATCAGTTTCATCCTTAGATATGCTATTTTTTTTTTAATCATTTAAAAATTTCGTATTTTGCGGTGGTGCTAGGGCTTCCATTAATGATTTCGCAAAAAGGGCCTAATTGATTTACTGGTTGTCTAAATGTCTATGTACTGTGCCTTAATAGTTAAAAGTTGATAATGAAACATCGCCAACGTGCGAGCTGATGACGTCATCAGCACCTGCTCTTACTAATAAATAACGAACGCAGCGTAGACAGTTTTCTTTGTAAAACATGCATTAAAAACATTAAATTGTTATAGGGAACGGATATTTATTTTTGTTTTTTATTACGGGGTAAATTAAAAGTTACCCTGTATAAATACCTTGTGAAAAGACTTGTTTATTTTAATTATAAAGTGTCTAAACACTTGGATCGCGTCATACAATAATTATGATTGACTGACTCACTAAATTAAAATCAAAATTGTTTCATATGATGAAATTCAAGGAAAATTATCATAGTTATCAATGTTATTATTCTACCTTTGTCTCTCACATAACGGACGATATTTCCTTGATAATGTTTTCTTCCAAAACGGAATTCCCGAAGCAGTCATCCGTATTTATGAAATGACAAACGTATTCTTACTTTTCTCCGCGTTAACAGTCATAGTAAATAACCGGCCATGTGCGAGTCGGACTCGCACACAAAAGGTTCCGTAGGCCCAAACAATAATTTTAAACGCTCATTCATAATTATGTAATTTTGCACTCAACAGCAGGTTCCTTTTTTCCATTTGGCAACGGAATCCTAAAAAACTTGATAACGCTGACATGAGAATTCCCTAATGAAAGAAGAAAAAAAAATGTCACCGAGACACGTCGATATGAAAAACAAATAAATGGACTAAATAAAATGTTTACTTACTTACCATATCAAAATATGTGATTGTTTTAATCAACCGGTTTAGAAATGTCAATAAAAATCAAGTTATGAAATTAAAGTAATGCCAACTTAACTACCGAGACGCCACCATCGCCATTTTGTTTCAATGTCATACGCCGTACGCGTAATCTCGTTATGACATTCGATAATGTAATTTGATTTGTAAAAAAATTATACAACTGTCAAAATAATTTTTTTTTTAAGCAAAAATACTACGGGATATACTTTGGAGTGTCCTGCTATATTACGGGTTACTACTGAGATGATGAGTAATAGAGAAGTATTGAAGAAGACATGCTGCCAGGCTCCCAAATAAATTCTGATAACGATAGGAGAACGGTAAATAAACGGATTTGCACTGCTTTTTTAGATCATTTTAAAATGTGATAGCAAAAATAATTTCATAACAAATTGAGCGCCGTTTAAAACGACGACGGAGAGTTCTCAACGTTAAGCGAACCTACTCTACAACGGTCATACACATTTCCTTATGTTCACGTTACATTGACTGCTAGCTTCACTTCCATTCTAACGTACGTCTTGTTTGCCCGGCATTGGACTTTATCAGCACTAGAGTGTAATGTGTTACAGGCTGGTTAGGAACTTATGAATAAACGGGTGTGCGGGCCGGCCCCTTGCGTCGATTGAGTCACGACGACCGAACACCGCACCGTTTCTACCACTGCATTATTTCACGATAATTCTGTCCGCACCAATTCATTATTAACGATATACACTGCTTTGTACGTTACGAGTTTTTGCTTGGCAGTCTGTTCTTAAAGTGTAATGTACTGTGAGTATAATAGCAGTAACATTTAAATACCGGTGTGTATTACCGGCTTGAGTTGACACGTCGTCGTGGACTCGACTACCGAGTTTTTTTTTTAGCTTAAAGAAATATAGGTTTTATTATTACGGAATAGATAGTTTATACAATCAATGACAGGGTATTGAAAAAGCGAAAAAGACAATGGGTTTAAAATTAAACCATTTACTGCGTAATTATGCACGCCATAAACAAAGATTTAAATAAATCTTGCTATACATGTTAGGTATTTATCTGCAAACCGTGTTTTGTTTTAATAAATTGTGACGTTCAGTATTGAAACGGCGTATCAGCAAATTGATAGGAACAGTAGAAACACGGCTTTATTACAATTGTGTAATGTGAATCATTTTATTAGTTATTGAGGTTGGTAACAAATTGTGTTACGAACAATAAAAGCGGTGAAATGAGTTGAGCTGCACAAATAATAGGACGCACGTAATACCGGCAACATGGCGGATCTTAGGAAAAAGTGTGATTGTTAAAATATTGCGAGGTTGCATGCGGTTTTTTAAAGAAACATTAACAAAATATGGGTAGGTTTTATAAAAGTATTATTTTTGTTTGAAAAATTATTCAATGTATGTAAGTATACCTAGTCCAAAGTCTAATAATTACATGACATTTTTTCCGCAGAGTTCAGTAAAGAAAAATATTGCGAAATTGCATGCAGTTTTTAGGATTCCGTAGCTAAATGGAAAAAACAGAACCCTTATAGATTCGTTCTGTCCGTCCGTATGTCACAGCCGTTTTACTCCGAGACTGTTGACACAACACAGTTCAAATTTGGATACCTCTATGTAAATCCAGGATGATAAAATATATAAATCTAATATTTAGGTTTCTACTTCTAGGTTCAAATGTGGGTTTATAGAAGGTAAAAGTAACTTTAAATGAAAATTGGTTTGAATTATATTTGAAATAATTAGTTTTTGAGAAATGGGACTTTTTCGTGAAACTGCAGCAATAAAAAAAAAAGTTTAGCTGTTGAGTGTAAATTGACCTATGATTGATCGCTTAAAATGCTGTTATTTTATTGTTTGCTGCTACGGAATCCTTTGTGCGCGAGTCAAACTCGCATTTGGTCTATTTAAAGTAACATTTTATATCTGGGTACCTATATTTTAAATTGAGCAAGAAAAGGGTACATGACTTTTTTCGTTTTTTTTTTTAAATATAGGTAGGTATCTAGGCACCTACAGGTGAGAAATATAACAAGGTAAACAATTACCTTAAGGAAAATACCTATATTATTTAAAGCCATTAGAATAGGAAGTAAGGAATTCCAGAATGAATAAGTAAAAAGAAACTCTCTGTTCTTCACGAGGTATTTTCCATACTTATAAAATATCCACAACCGCAAAAAAATATTGCGATGCAGTTTTTGTAAAAGGAAAACTTAAAAATGGTGTAAAGCGGACTTTTTTTTTGTTTTCAAAATGCGTCTGGCTGGCGAGAAATGGGAGAAAAATGGTGCAACAGGTGAGTAAAAAGTTTTAAGACCAAATAGTTTTGTTGACACTTTCCCAAGAGATTCGCCAGCCGTCATGTTGTATTTAAAAATATAGTGCAGCGTGGTTTTATTGGCGTGTGATATAGACGGCACTGAAGTCGTCATCTTTTTTTTCTCAATACAAATTCGACAGAAAATTTCACAAATATTTAACAACAGCTGACAATGTAATTCAAACCAGTGCCCTATAGAAAGCATTACCTATGCATGAAAGATGTCAAACTGCTGCTCACGCAACACATGACTGCGGGAAGTTAAATATGTGCAAAAAAATGTGCCATGATTTGTTTTCTTCAAAAATAAAAAAAAAAGTTGTAACAAGACCTTTAACGCAGTCGAAAGGCACTTGTTCTCCCCGTCATTGCGATCATTTTTTTGTTCTAGACGATACTTGGGAGCCTTCTAGTTACGGATATATTGGGGGTCAAAGTTTCAACTTTTTCACAAGTTTTTTTTATAAATACATGTTTTCAATGTAAGATTTTTACTTTAAAGACTTCCACGACCCCGGTACTATTCAATCCATCCATCAGCACAATGTTTTGAGTGCGTTACAACAATATTTTTCTTTAAAATCTTCATAATAAGGATAATAAAAGGGTTTGCCAATAGAATATAACAAACACGTGACTCAAGCGCTCAGTAATGGCGACGAGATGATGACGGCTCACGCAACACACGACTGCGTGAAGCAAAATGTTCGCAAACGATGTGAAATTGTAGATAAAGTAAAGTATATCTAAGGTTCCCAGATGTACGTTTTTTTTTCTGAGAAAATTCCGGATATTTGAAGAAAATTTCGGACTTTTTTCTTTTAATTTGTACAATTTAACAAAAATTTAAATTTATTAATTTTGTTTTATTAAAAAATATTTTATTTTGTTAATGGCTATTTGTTACTTTGTCATTGTTACAAAATTCCAGACGTTTAAAAAATTCAACCCGCAATTCCGGACACTTGAGCTAAAATTCCGGATATGTGCGGATAATTCCAGACGTATGGCAACGCTAAGTACCTATACATATTTTTTAGGATAATAAACATAAACTAGTTTTCAGCAGCAAGTAATAGCATAGTACATAACTAAAGCAGTACTAGCAAGATAATTAGGTAAATATTTTTTTTTGTAAGTACTTTAATTTGCATAGTAATATTTTAATTATTTTTTTTTTCAGTTTTTCATGGTGTTCTGGATCGTTTTTTTAAATCGCAATTTTTTTACTATTGTCAATATTACCTACATGATATTTTTCACTTGGTACATAGCGGTACCACCATACAGTTTTGGTGCATTGCGTTTGTTAATAGTTTCAATAGTTTGTGGTTTTATTTTTTTATTTATTTTACTGTTTATATACACACAATGCAACACAGGAAAATTACATTTTAATACTTGAGTACATAGGTACTGCTTATTTCCTAAGAAACCTTTTTTTTTTACTTATGTAAATAAGTTCTAAATACTCCCGTTTTTATTTTTTAATCTTTTTTCTAATTTTATTTGGGTAATTTAAAGTGTCGTATGCAATTTTACAAACATTTTATATAGAAGTATTCCCTGATTTAACCACGAAAACACAAAAAAAAAAAAATAACTAAAGGGTCGTCTATCGACGCATAGGAAAAAAATGTTATACAGGGTGATTTTAAAAAGTGTGGGTCATTTTTAAGGGCTCAAGGAATAAGTTAATAAAATATCTTTACTTTACTTTCGGTGTGAAAACTTTATATTTTTCTTATTCTCATAAATTAGTGTATCAGTGTACGGTACGTACTTTAGTATTTCTGGAACACAATTGAAAAAACCGTGACATCCAATCGCGGCTTTTAATAACGATGGCCGAACAGATATAGACGATTTGTTCTACCACGCAACCTTGGACGAGGCCGATTTAAATTTTAAATGGTTTTCGCTAATTACAAGTATGTAACGCTCTAAATTTATTCAGTACATAAATCGTGTAATAATAAGGTTCTTTGTAAAATTATCATGGAGCATTCAACTCGTTTTTTTTTTGTTTTGTTTATATTAATATCAATTTTGTTTCTTTTCTGCTATATTGGTTTAAATTACTTCAGAGAAGTATTCCCTAATTATTTTTGAAATAATGCCACATTTCAAAATATTTTTCGCAAAAATCACAACAAAAGATTTTCACATTAAATTTGCTGTGTTCAAGTATCATCGTTCAAAACTGCACGTGATTTATATTACCCGTTTATGCCGATGACGCCATTTTGCTGATATATTTCGATCAAGCCACAATGTGCGGACTTTGATACTCAATTTTATTTCAAAAATATTTTGTTATTTTAAATGTAAATGCTGCTGAGCATTTAATAGAAATACTTGTAGTTCCGGTAGTCGAGGGTGCACTATGCACCTCCTTTTGATTTCACCCTCAACCCAGGAAGTGGAAAATTCAGCTTCGCTACTGTTTTAGGAGTTCCAGTAATTAAATATTCATTTTTGTATTTTAATAATGAACTTGTAGTAAGTTTGGAAGTATGTATTTATTTATATGGTTAAAAGTTAATACAGCATACCATGCTGACTTTATTATGTAATTTTAAACTCAAGTCAAAATTTTCTAATTAATTCAAAAGAATTTTGTAAATAATAAAATATATCCGCACGATAAAATATTGTAAAATTATTTTATCACGCCCAAGTACGACGTGGGGGCATTATCTAAAATGACGCATCGAATACTTCCTAGGCGTACGTTTAAGTAAGCAATATTGAAATGGTGAAGGCTGAAAATATTTTACACGATTCATCATGTTTTTTTTTGCAAAATCTAGTCTACCTACGAGCTGAAAAAAGTAGCGTAAGAAAAAACATCCGCAACAAAATGACGTTCCTATTATTTTTAATAAAAATATCAAATGTCAGATACACCACGTGCCATTTTTAATGGAGCGTTATTTCGAACTAGGTACATTTCGAAAGCATCCGAACGTTCGAACAAAGAGCACGCAACTTGAACGCGACAATTACAAGGCGACCGGTTTCTGTGATCGTGTGCGCGGCTCGCGCGCCTACCGCGAGCCCACATCCGCGAATCGGACGGTTTATAAAAACGTCACTCAACATACCGGCCGCAAACTTCTCAGGCGGCCCGAGCGCAGCCCAGCCGGGCACGACGCAGTCACAAACTTCCTCCCAGCATCGCGCCTTCTCTGCCCGGTCCCCGTAGTTGGGGTCGTTAGTGTCGAACAAGCAGGGCCTCTTCTTCACTTCGGATATGATCAAGCTACTCTTGATCCCGTCCCCGTCTTTGGTCCTGACCATGTCTACGAGTAGGGAGCGAGTTGGTGCGCGTCGCGACGTTACGTTAGTTTGGATCGCGTGCGGATCTTCTGTGCGGCAAGTATACGTGAGCGGTATGCGCCTCTCGTTGCCCGCGTGAAACTGGCGGGTTTGTGCGGACGGCAGCGCGGCGCATCGGCCAACATGGCGGCCAGACGGCGGGGAAACAAAATAGGTGTGAGCGGAGCGCTATGAGGCCGTTTGCGATATCGCCTTCCTCGCGCTAATAAATAAATAAGATGCATGCAACGTATCCTTACCGTCTTATATACTACATTGAGCGAAAACGAGGACTTTATACGCAGTTTATTCATTGAATTTTTGGGTGCAGAATTACAGCACTATAAATTAAATAATGTTAGTAGCTAGCTGCTAGGTATCAAAGTTGGTAATATGTAGATATGATTCAAAATGCCGGGTGTACAATTGAGTTAGAAGTCAGCTCGCCTCGTTACGTAAGTTTGGCCGCGGTGCGTATCTTTAGTAGGTGGGTATCGCGCGTACAGTTTTTTTTTATCTTTATTAGGTGTTCTGACGTATACAAACTAAGTTTTTGTGATATTTTCGTCTTATTTACTTAACTAGTTTGGTTGAATGTCTCATTCAAGTCAATCAGACGATAAACTTTTGTCAGTCAAGGCTTAAAAAACTAATTTTGTTTTGACTTTTTAAATATGAGTTAAATGGTCACGTTTACACTTTTCTAAGAAATGAGGAAAAAATAAAAAAAGAAATAGTACAAGTCCTGTAACTGCGTGAAATTGTTATCAAAAATACTTAATTCATTCCAACACGTTGACAAAAATTTAAGTGGTAAACATGATTAGTAAAAGAAACCAGAATATTTAGCTCATTAACGAGTACGTAAAGTAATTAATGTAACGATCCAATAGACAAGAGCAAAATGCGTCAAAAACAGACGGACAACATATAAATTGTGACTGCTGCGTCAAATAACATAAAACTAAATGTTTATTATTTATTTATTTTATTTATTTAGGTAACCAACAGCGATCCATAAAATTATTTTACAAAATATACGTGTTACAGTTAATATGGCCAATTATAGGTTTCCCTGTATAACTGGGATATTTGTATAAATAAATGCGAACGGACTAATGCTAGATATTTGAAATCTTTACTGTATTTGTTTTTAAGTAGTAAGAAGTATCTGTTTATTTTATTTTTGACGATAACGAATAAAAATAAATAAGTATATCCTGGAATTAAGCTACTGTAGAAAAGGAGTTATTTATTTTGTAAACTAGTTTTTGTAAATAACACAAGTTATAAAACGCAGTTTACACAAAAATAAAAATTTGATAAGGTATAATCAAGAAGCAGTAATAAATACAGACCTATTTTAAAATACGATAAAAACTAAAAAAAAATGTAATTAAGGTCAGCACAAAAAACCAAGGTGAAAAAAAAAAAAACTCCATAACGAAATAACAAAGAAAGTAGGTACAATTTGCGGCGGGTTTTAATGCGCACTGCGCATTCAGTGTCAATTTCCCAATAAGAGGCCCTTTCCGTTACATTTACTGAGTTACAGGTGGTAATATAACCTAAATAAATAATAAAACAAAAAAAAAAACGTGCGGACAATAATTTCCTTGTAGTTGTCTAATGAAAAAACTTCATTGACTACGTAAGACAAATAGAAGTTGCCCGCATCGCCGAAAAAAGATTTTCAATTTTTTCTCGACTGCCTCGTAATTTTTTACACCCTGTATAACGAAATGCAAAATAATAAGATTTTTTTAAAGAACATCGGAAATTCTTTTTTTGCCGGTACATTATAATTATAAACACACGCCCTTTTCGCGTGGGGGTAAGCAGAAACTATAGAACGGTACCTGTTACGACCCCTACATAGGTACTCTTTGCGCCTCGTCCATGTTCATACAAATACATGTGGTCATTTTTAACGTTCTGGGTAGGTACTGTATGGGTTCATACAACGCATAGTGTTTTTTTTTAAGTTTATTTGTTTGCTCCTGGTTAAATTAAACTTTCCAGATGTAAGAGGTATGCAATATCTGAACACGATGACAACGCAATTTTTTAATTGTTTTTATAATTTCGTCGGGGATAGGGCAAATCCGCGGAACTAGCATTGGATAATTCCGCGTATCTGACAAATGTAGCCAATTTCAATTACGCATTGTTGTAGCGACTAAATTAATGACTTTAATAGATTTCTACTGTTAACAATACATGGAACACATGTATTGTTACTATTCATGTAAAAATGAGGTCTAAAATCGTTGAAATAAAAAAATAAAAAACTTATAACCTTCCCCTGTAAACCTACACGTAGTGCAGATACGTGCACTTTACGTACGGTAGATTCGCGGATTTGCACTATACGCGAAGATAAGCAACATCTTATGAGCAAAAGTATTAGCCGTTGGACATAATAGTACATTTTGATACAAGTGGGAAAACTTTGTTATTGCAGCCGAGGCAGAACTCACAATCCGAACCGCAGGCTAGGGTGTTATGGACCCGAAAACTGTAGTAACAAATGCCCACGTGTATTAAACGACGTTTTTCAATACACTTTCGAAGACATAAAATAATAGAACGAAAAGTATTTTTGGCATGTATTATTAATTAGGAAACTATTATTTAAATTACTTTTTTTTCCGCGTTTTGATTTCGTAGTTTGAAAGAGACGCAAAGGTATGAAACCGCAAAACAGCCTAATATAAAAATAGAAAACTTATTATTATTTAATTTGGAACACGATTAAATGTTAATTTGTTAATGAAAGCAAATATTTTTATTAATAATATTATGATATTTATGATATTCTATTTATAAATTCAGTTTTTATATTCATAAAATACATATTTAGGACTATAAAGAGTGTTTTTTTTACAAGCTTGTGTTTGGCCGCAACTCGCCTGATGTGAAGCGATGATGTGGCCTAGGGTGGAGCACGCTTGCCTATAAGAAACTGATTCACTCGAACTTTGAAGAGATCCAGATTTTTATGATTGGGAAAAAGAGAAGCCGGTAGTATGTGAGTGAGTGTCTCGGCAAGAGTGTACAGTCACCCTAAGAAAAATACCGAGTCGAGATAGGTACTATTATTCGCCAATAAAAACTCTCAAGTTGATTATTTTTGACATTGACACTTACGAAACGTCAAATTAAACTAGCTAAAGAGACAGCACAAAATGATTAGATAATATTTTTTTTTGGGATCAGCTACCACAATTTGTGTAGTAAATCTTTGATACCAGCATTGGCATTTATCGTAAGTTATTAAAAAAAAAAAAAAGTTCCATACAAAAGTGCAATAACTAAACGGTCAAAATGGAAACATAGATCAGTTGGTTTTACAGAGATATTTTTTTTAACTTGTTTTTCGATTGACCTCACAAGACCTCCCATTCTACTTTCTATTTATTTTGAGCTAGTATTGACCAATCCTGCCAATAGAGGGTAAGCCATCTTCACCTAGGTCTGCTGCGATGACGCCAGAAGTATTCCGGGACCCACATTGTGGTTGGTTTAGCCCCTCTGTGGCCCTGGAACACAAGGGCAAAGAAGGAACATAGATGGGTTTTAGTCAGTACAAGTCTGACACTCCCTTCCGCTCCGCCCAGAGTGGGGGGGGGGAGGGGTCATTTATCCCACAATCCTTCCGACATACGGCATACATGTCCAGCCCAAATGACAATTTTGCACTTATACAACGTCAAATAAATTAGCTAGCGAAACTCTGCTACCGAATTCAGATAATTCTCAGTAGCAGCCACGGAGTCTGGATGTGTGCCCGTTTGATGGCAATAGGCTTGCCCCCTATTACATGGGACCTAAACATAACTGGCCAAATGTGGGTGTACTTTTTAGGTACACCGTACACCTCTGCCTAACTCTTCGGGGCTTACAAGGCGTGATGTTATGATGATGTTATGAGTGACTCTGCAAACGTTATTGGTGTTGATATCAAAGCTAGTGATTTATATTTTTGTTTGTGGTCAGCGACCACTGTTAGTGTAGTAGATCTGTGGTATTTTCTTTGCTGAGTCCCGCAACCCATTTGACATTCATTAATAAAATAATTAGGTAAGAGATAAGATTTTTCATATCGATCGATTTGGTGATCACCTGATCACGGTCATAGGCAGATTAAAGATAATGATGTTTAATGTTTATTTATAATTATAGCCATTATATAATTTTTGTTATTATCCCAAGCCGTACGAAAAGAAAAGATGGGTGAGCTTTTTAACACGCTTTTATTAGTTACACCTGTAACTAACTATTGTATAAAAAATGTTCCAGATTTCTGATTGAGCTGAAATTTTGCATAAAATGTTTAGTTTCGATGAATAGTCATCGAAACTTGGTTAAAACATGGTAAGCCAAGTGGCGTCATTCTAATTCCAATATGGCGGACTACCAAAGATGGCGGACTAGTTATTTTGTATGCATTCCCATGATATGGGAATCAAATGAGAGGGTTTGCTGTCAATAATGAGAAATATAAAATGACGTCACTCTAAAGCGTCTTTTTTTTTTACTTTTAATGTTTTATTGGGGACAAGTCCGCCACACTGTTCCCAACCACTGCAAGTTTTGAAAGCAAGAATCAACAGTGGCGATCGCAAGGAAAGCGCCGAGACAATGAAGCTCAACGGGTCCCTGAGAAACGATGGACAGACCATGTAACGATCATGTCCTGAAAGGAGGACTATTGAGATGGCCAGCATTAGTTAAGTATGGAAGAACAAGAGAAGAAGACTAGACTGCACTAACCACAAACAAATTGGGTTACGGGAAGGTGAATGACGAGATGACGAATGAAAATTTTGGTTCTCGGACACGGCGGCTTACTCACGATGTTTTCCTTCACTGTTTTGAGAGTAGCGGTGATGAAAAACTAACACAAGACTTGCCTTATGGAGCAGGAACTAATGAACGTTACTGAAGCCGCCAAACTCGTAGCCAAATTCTGAAATCAACTCAATTTAGATTGCCATCGACGGTATCGATACGCTAAGAAGAAGTTTAGGGGTATGAGGAACAGGATTTCAAGTTCGTCATCTCCGATTGCAAAGGGAGGATCCTCCAACCAGACGGGTGTTGTGTCTGGTGCGCTACTGCCCGACAGTTGTTATTGGGATGTCGTATAACGGGTGGAGGGGACATCGACGCTCAAACGATTACCACATATTCAGTACATCATTCTGAATTCGGGGTATTTAAGGTAAAATCGACTCCTCGTTTTGTTGAAGTCGGTTAAAATGTAGCCTTTGTTACCCGGGCCATAAAAACGAATCGATTGACACCTTATTTACCAAAATAAGTAAATACAATGCCACCAAATCTACAATGCAGTAACAAATGCCCACGTGTATCAAACGACGTTTTTCAATACACTTTCGAAGACATAAAATAATAGAACGAAAAGTATTTTTGTCATGAATTATTAGGAAACTATGATTTAATTTGCTTTTTTTTCCGCACTTTGCTTTCGTAGTTTCGAAAAAAACGCAAAGCTATAAAGCCGCAAAATAGCCAAATATAAAAATAGAAAACTTATTATTATTTAATTTAGAACACGAATAAATGTTAATTTGTTGATAAAAGCAAACATTTTTATTAATAATAATGTTTATTTATGATATTCTATTTATAAACTCAGTTTTAATATTCATAAAATACATATTTAGGACTCTAAAGGCTTGCTCCTCTTTAATACGAGGGCGGGTCAATAAGTCCGTGACTTTTTGAATTTCTGACCTCTTTACTGAAACAGCAACACTGCTCCTGTCAACAGGCATCTGTCAGTTGACTCCTGTCAAAATTTAAACTTGCTGCGTCAGTTAGTTTGTGTTTGACAGCTATTTTTATCAGACTACCCACTAATTTGAGGAGAAAATGGAAAAAAGTGAATTTCGTGTGCTTATTAAGCATTATTTCTTGCGAAAAAAAACCATTACCGAGACCAAGGCTAAGCTTGATAAATACTATGGGGACTCTGCACCATCGATTTCAATGGTAAAAAAGTGGTTTACTGAATTTCGTTGTGGCCGTACAAGCACTGAAGATGCCGAACGTCCTGGACGCCCAGTTGAGGTCTCTACACCCGAAACAATCGAAAAAATTCACGATATGGTGTTGACCGACCGAAGATTGAAAGTGCGAGAGATTGTGGAAGCCGTAGGGATCTCGCATGGCTCAGTGGTTTCAATTTTGAATGATCACTTGGGCATGAGAAAGCTTTCCGCAAGATGGGTGCCGCGTTTGCTCACAGTCGACCACAAACGCAATCGTGTAACAACTTCACAGGAAGCTTTGGCGTTGTTTAATCGCAATATGGAGGAGTTTTTGCGCCGTTTTGTAACCGTGGACGAAACAGGGATCCATCACAACACACCAGAAACCAAACAACAGTCAAAACAGTGGGTTTCTAAGGGTGAATCGGCGCCAAAGAAGGCCAAGGTGGGTTTGTCAGCCAATAAAGTTATGGCGACTGTTTTTTGGGATGCACGCGGGATAATCCACATTGACTACCTTCAAAAGGGAAGAACAATCAATGGGGAATATTATGCCAACTTATTGGACCGATTCAATGACGATTTGAAAAAAAACCGACCTCATTTGGCCAAGAAAAAAGTTCTTTTCCACCAAGACAATGCAAGGGTGCACACATGTGCAGTTGCCATGGCAAAAATCCATGAATTGGGCTATGAATTGCTCCCTCATCCGCCCTATTCTCCAGATTTGGCTCCGAGCGACTACTTCTTGTTCCCAAACCTGAAGAAATGGCTTGGTGGAAAAAGATTTGACTCCAATGATGAAGTCATCTCGCAAACAAAGGCCTATTTTGAGGACCTCGACAAATCATTTTTTTTGGAAGGCATAAAAAAATTGGAGAAGCGTTGGACAAAGTGTATAGAGCTCAAGGGAGACTACGTTGAAAAATAAAATTATTTTTTTATCAAAAAATCTGTGTTTTATTCCAAAAGTCACGGACTTATTGACCCGCCCTCGTAAGATTAAAAAAAACAAAACATTAAGCGCCGACTGTAGCAATTGAACCAATTTGGACTCTATAATGTAGTTATCTGTGGAAAATTAAGCGTAGTGCGTAAATACAAACATACATACATCATCTGCCTAGCCTTTTCCCAACTATGTTGGGGTCGGCTCCCAGTCAAACCGGATGCAGCTGAATACCAGTATTTTACATGGAGCGACTGCCTATCTGACCTCCACAACCCAGTTAGTACTGGGTAATACGATACCCCTTAGTAAGACTGGTTGTCAGACTTTTTGGGCCACTGACTACCTAACGACTGTCAAAGATCTACAAATGACACCCGGGACCAACGGCTTAACGTGCTCTCCGAGGCACGGAGGAAACTCGGTATGTAATGGGTGGTCACCCATTCACAGACCAACCTAGGCAAGCACGGCTTAACCTAAAGATCGATCCGATCGGCTGTTATTATTTAGCCACGAGCTCCTCCCATACAACAATACAAACATACATACATAGACTGCTAAAATCATAACCCTTCCTTTTGGCTTTGCCGTAATCGGATAAAATACAAATATTATTATTTAATAATTATTATTATTATTTAAAATATTAGTGATAACGCAACTCATCATCTGCCTAGCCTTTTCCCAACTACTTATACATATTAGGGTCGGACTTCCAGTCTAACCGGATGCAGCTGAATACCAGTAGTTTACAGGGAGCGACTGTCTATCTGACCTCCACAACAGTGAAGGTTCTATACAACTAGATTCCTACCGGATTCCCTTTGAAAAATGGCACAGTCAGTATTCTATAGACAAATAATATAATCACATTAAAGGTATGTACTCCGGCTTACCTCTTACAAAAATTGACCCTAGCTATCGCTCTACAACCTTATTAGTATTGTATTGGGTAATATGATACCCCTTGGTAAGACTGGTTGTTAGACTTCCGGGCCACTGACTACCTGTAACGACTGTCAAAGATCTTCAAATCACACCCGGGACCAACGGCTTAACGTGCATTCCGAGGTACAGAGGAAACTTGGTATGTAATGGGTGGTCACTCATCCACGGACCAACCTAGGCAAGCGCGGCTTAACCTGAAGAACGACCCGACCGGCTGTTATTGTTAATTTAGCCATGAGCTTAATCTACATCATCGTCATCATTCTCTTGCCCTTATCCCAATTCATTTGGGGTCGGCGCAGCATGTCTTCTTCTTCCATACGTCTCTATTACTCGTCATCTCGCCAGACACCTCCTTTCTTGCCATATCATTCTTTACACAGTCCATCCATCGTTTCTTTGGTCTTCCTCTACTCATATAATAGCTTAATCTACATAACGCAACAAAAAGCACATAGCATTTAGTTCGATATCAAGCGATGAAACGCTACGGACATAAACCGAATCATTGAGTTGGGGTACGGGAGGTATAGGACTCGCTATTATGCGCTGATGATCAGTCGTATTTGATTAGACTTAACGTTGAGTTTAACTACCCTGAACAGAATTTGTGTGCGGGAGAAGGACAAAAGTGGAGGAGCTCGTGGCTAAATAATAACAGCCGCTCGGGATCTTTAGGTTAAGCCGTGCTTGCCTAGGTTCAGAGGCGGCGCTAGGCGTAGGCGACGTGGGCCACCGCCTACGGCCTCGCGTTACGAGGGCCACCTCGCACCACCCTCGCACCTCGAAAACCCATTGCCAAAATTGGGACCGGAACGAAAAAAAAACTCTAAACTGTACATGGCCAATTTTGGCTAATAAATATTTTTTGTTGACAGTGCACTCTGTTTTATTTTTTTTCGATTTTGCTAACACAGCGACATCCTTCGTTCTTGTACTGACAGAAAGCCATTGTAGTTTCTGATTTTTACCATACCATTTAGCTATGATTTCGAAGTTGTGGAATGATTTGTTTACACTGTGCGTCGCGCCGCTGTAGGTATATATTTTGTACTAACGAATTTAGTCTTTGTCTAAGAAAATAGTTTGGATTGCAGTGTCTTTGTTATAATAAAGTAGTAAAAACAATATTTCAACTGTTTTTTAATTTATAACATTGGTTCTTGCGCCACCAGAGGGCCTCGATAAATGTACCTTGCCCACATAAAATTGTGGTCTTGCCCCGCCACTGCCTAGGTTGATCCGTGAATAGTAGTCAGCGGCCCGAAAGTCTGACAACCAGTCTTACCAAGAGGTACCGTATTACCTAGTACTGAGTGGGTTGTGAAGGTCAGATAGGCAGACGCTCCATCAAAAATACTGGTATTCAGCTGCATCTGGTTAGACTGGAAGCCGACCCCAACATAGTTGGGAAAAGGCTAGGCAGATGATGACAAGGACAAAACTGATAACAGTTGGTTACCTACATCGTATTAAGTTTTATGCACGTGTTATTTTTACCTCTAAGGAAGAACTATTGTCCCAGTTCAATAACAACCATTTTATAAAATAAGCCAGATATACGAAACTCTTTTTGTTTATTGCTGCGGGTCATCAGTGTTTTATTATTTCTTTAAATGTTTGTTAGAAATAGTTTAAAGAATGGTATTGTCGGCACCCATTGATAATAATATGAATACTTTGTAATAGTTTCAAGTTCGTAGTAAAAGTAATTAGTGCGGCCATTGTTACTCGCATTAAATGTACCTTTTATGGTTTCAAATAAACAATAGGGTGCAAATTCCTCTAATCCAGCTCACTGTGCGACCCATCGTACAAAATTTGGTTTAACAATAGTCTTGGTTTAAGTCCAAAACAATAGGCTAGTTCCTGCGAAAGCTCGTTTTCACAAGTACCGTAAAGTAATGCTTAACGGAAGAACATCCTTGCAAGAATTTCTGTTCCACCATTCGTCCTGTTCCCCACTCTGAGGGAAATCGTAAGCGACGGCACGGTTGGCGCAGTGGCTGAGAGTTTGTTTGCTGTGCCGCGTGTCGCGGGTTCGATCCCCGTAATGACCTACAGGTAGTTGTTCCGGGTCTTGCTGTTTGTGTATGTGAGTTTAAATGTTTGTAAACGCACCCATGATACATCGGAAATTCCTAGTGTGGGGCAACGTTTTCTTTTTTTTTAAAAAGCCTCCAACACTACATTTTTGGCTTGCACTTACCTATGGTTTTGAAGGCAAGTTAGTGGTCTGACATGCTTACTCATAACGCCCGATTTACATTGGTTAAAGACAGTGGCGAATAGCGACTACAAGTACAGTGGCTTGTGGCGAAAACCTAGACAGTGACTGTTTACTCATTATTGTCCGAACGGTTAGTTACATCACTGTCCTTACTCGCTGGAAAGCAAGGCAACAAGGGGATGGACGGGAGAACTTATAACAGGGATGTCAAGAATCAGCTGCGGTGATAGCACGACCATCAAGACGGCCGATGTCCGCAGTCGTCTACTTGATGTTTGACGGCCCGTATGACATGATGTCGGTGGGTTCATAGGTGCTGGTCGGTTTTATCCTTACCCACTGTACTTACTACTTCGCTAAACACTTGACCAATGTAAATCGGGCCTTTGAGTTGAATAACAACCAAAGATGAGAGGTCTATGGGTGAGAGTGTGCAAGTCAAGTATGTTTTTCAAACAATGTGATTTGTCGAATTGTGCACGTCTTCTCTCCGCTCCGCTCGTCATCTCAGTGTACACGCACCCTTACTTTGACAAAGATTTTAAGAATCCGGGAACAATTTCATATAAACAGATTTTAGTCCACGTTTCTATTTAATATGTATCATCATTCATCATGATCATTTCAGCCGAAAGACGTCCACAGCTGGACATAGGCCTCCCCCAAGTGTCGCACATTGACCTGTCCCGTGCGACTCGCATCCAGCGGATCCCTGCAACCTTCACCAGGTCATCGGTCCACCTAGTGAGAGGCCTTCCAACGCAACGTCTTCCGGTTCGCGGTCCCATTATAATATGTATAATGGGTGTAAAAGTACCCTTAAAAAGGGAAGAAGAAAGGTAGACGGAGAGAAGAAGAAAGGTACTTGTTCTCTCCGTCATTGCGATCTTTTTTTTTTGTTCTTATAGATAATTGGGAGAGATATTGGGGGTTTTGTTCCAACTGTTTCAAAAGTTTTTTTTTAAATACAAGTTTTTAATGTTATAACTTTACTTTAAATACTTGTACGACCTTTGAGTGCGTTTCATTGAGTTCTGCCGTAAAACGTAATTTTTAACCCCAAAAAAAAAATGACATTAACCAGCAAACAATTTTGCGTAGAGTTATTTAGTCTGATGTACAGATTGCTTGGTTGACGGCTTCGTGAAGGGTCCGTTTGTACACCCTGTATATTTCTATCGAATAACATAATGTAACATCAAGCCTGTTACCCTAGAAAAGTTAAGCAGTGATGTACCTAATAGTACACCCACATTTCGCCAGGTATGTTTAATTCCCGTGTAATAGAGGGCGAACCTATTGCCAACAACCGGACACAAAACAGACTCCGGGATGCAACTAAGAAGTTCCTGATGGAGAAACTCAATAACATCATTTATAATGTAGTTTTCAGAATAATCTCGTATCCAGGAAATCGTTGCGCCAAAAATGCACCATCTTTTTATCGCAAGTTCACGACTCACGAGACGTTGCCATGACAACAGTACTGCTACTTGCTTGCACTTATAAATACATAGAAGCTATGTAATATGAAAGGGTAGTAATTAAACCGACTTCTATTTAATAGCCTTTTTCTCCTCCAAAAAACTACCATCATCATCATCATTTCAGCCGAAAGACGTCCACTGCTGGACATAGGCCTCCCCCAAGTGTCGCCACATTGACCGGTCCCGTCCGTCTCGCATCCAGCGGATCCCTGCAACCTTTACCAGGTCATCGGTCCACCTAGTGGGAGGCCTTCCAACGCAACGTCTTCCGGTTCGCGGTCGCCACTCCAGAACTTTTCGACCCCATCGGCGATCCGTTCTGCGAGCAATGTGCCCTGCCCACTGCTACTTAAGTTTGGCTATTCTTCGGGCTACGTCGGTAACCTTGGTTAAAAAACTACCTTGTCCCCAAAATTACTAAGTCAGCCACAATCAATGTGCATCTAAAAAGTACTATCTCAGCCACCATATATCATCGGTGTAAGCTACTGTAAATACATCCCTGCATCGTTGTCATTTTATAGCATCTATATTTGTGACATATATTCAAGCAATAATATAATAAGCTTCTAAAATAACTAGGTATACACCAATAAAGTAATTCTATCGCCTTCTAATTTTATAACTTAGTACGTTTAAGACTTAATTATGACTAATTCATAACTCGTTCTATAATTTATTGTTCATAAAATATACCTAAAATGATCATCAAAAAATTAACTATGGCCACTAAAAATATAAACAACAAAACAACCGTAGCTTGTTTTGTTTTAGTAGAATAGACTCTTTCTAGTGTTTAAATTCATCAAAAGTTAGGTGCAGCTAGGTGCTAGCTGGTTCATGGGAAACAACAATATTTTGTGATAGGCGGAGTCGACGTAGCCCCGCTAGGCGGGGCTCCTATTCCTAGCTGCAGGGTTTGAAGTATCCTAACACGAACCTAAGACGTTTCCTTTGCCGTAATGCCATTTTTACGATGTTTATTATAACAAATTGTGTTAATGTTTTTTTAACTAAATAAAAGATTTACAATCTAGTGGACTATTATTGTTTTGATTACACGAAACGACTCGTCCCCGCGTGAATCGAAGGGCACTCTCTCATTGGTGGTAGCGCGCAGTGGCGCCCGTCTCGCTCTATCGTTGCAGTTTCTAATTTTATGTTGAAAAAATGCAATGTAATATTTTAAAAGCTAATTTATATCAATGAAGTTTTCGAGTTGATGCCTGAACTATATTTTTTTAAAGCAACATACGTTAAAGCTGTAAAACTTAAAACGTTGGCGAGTTGCAAAATCCGTGGCTGACTTAGTAAATTAGATGGTGATGTAAATCAAAGAGACAAGTAAAAATAATTGTTGCTCTTAACTTTACGCTTTTATAAAAGACGAATTAGTTTATTAGAAGCTTTCTTATTTTCCCGAGGCTGACATATAAAATCAGCGGTAACGTTCCGTGGACAAGAAAAAAAATTGTGGCTTGACTTATAATTTCCCAATATGAAAAAGCGCACCTCTGAGTTGAAATGAGAAAATATTGAAGTAATAATTACCTCATCTTTTTACATTCATAAAGGCGCATACCCACCGCGGCGCACGGTTAGGCCACGCACGTGTGTTAAGCTTCGCTTTGCAAGAAAATGCATGTTATTGTGTCCACTGCAAACCACGAACACGCTATGCATCAATTGACGTCATTAATACATGCGTGGCTTGCTCGTATAAGACGCTCACATAGCTCAACGCTATACACGCTGTGCATGCGGTACACACTATACACGAATATTAACCCACCACTATGCCGCGGTGGGTCAAGCACGCTACGTAGTGGTGTAGTGGAAACGTAGACCCACGTTGTCACACAAATGAATCCACGCAGCTAAAATGCGCCGCGTGCCCGTGCACAGCATGCGCCGCGGTGGGTTTGCGCCTTAGGTATTTATAGGGATAGGGTACCCCCTATGTCCAAGGTAATTTGATATTGACGATCTTATTGCTAGTTTCCAGGCAAGAATTCCAAATGAATGTAAAATCGAATAACACTTTTCCCGAACCGAGGATCGACCTTAAGACCTTAGAGGAGTACACCGAAAGTGTACACCCTCACAATTCTGGTGTACACCAAAAGCGAGTAACTTAATGTGGTGAACCAGCATTATCAGTCTATACTGTCCTCTCTGTAATCCACCATGCGGGGCCAGTGCGTTTCGGCAGATGTCACATGTCTTCGAATTTTTGATTCTAGGACATGCGGGTTTCCTCACGATGTTTTTCCTCACCGTGTTGAGAGCAGTGGTGAAGAAATAAATTACACTAGCCGACCATAATGGCTCCTATTTCTACGACGCACGAGGTATTTTATGGTGTATATGTATCGCATAACCCGTGCCGGCACGGGAAAAAAGTTTTAAAAATTTCACAAAGTTTTTAAGTTTTAAGACTTACCATTTACTTGTCAGATGTTTCAATCAGGTTTTCTTTTCTCTGTGGGTCATCATGTGTAGACTCCACTGTTTCCGAGATGCAAATCTACGACAAGCGAAATCTATTAGTGTTAGTGTCAAAACTGTCGTGATGCGTGCCTAAGACGCCCAAGTGCCTTTGACTTTACGGTTGGCGCAGTGGCTGAGCGATTGACTCCTGCGCTGCGTGTCGCGGGTTTGTATGGCCTACAGGTAGTTGTTCCGGGTCTGGCTGTTTGTGTATGTGAGTTTAAATGTTTGTAAACGCACCCACGATACAGGAGAAATTCTTAGTGTGGGGCAACGTTCTTTTTAAAGCAAAGAAAAAGAATAAGATCATTTGAAATTAAATATTTTATTCTTTGTGTCCGCGACTCCACTGAAGTCCATCAGCTCATACAATAATATACTATAGAGTGGAGTGAGATCAAAACGAACGGGTCGATCTTCAAGGTTAAGCCGTGCTAGTTTTCTAAGATCGGTCCGTGGATGGATAACCATTTCATACCGTGACTCCTCTGTACCTCAGAAAGCCCGTTAAGCCCTTGGTCCCGGTTTTCATTTGTAGGCTTATTTCTTTGACAATCGTTACAGGTAGTTATTGGGCCCGAAAGTCTGACAACCAGTCTTACCAAGCGGTATCGTATTACCCAGTACTAACTGGGTTGTGGAGGTCAGATAGGCAGTCGCACCATGTAAAATACTGGTGTGCAGCTGTATCCGGTTAGACTGAAGTCGACCCAAACATATGTAAGTTGGGAAAAGGGATGATGTTAACATACCTCTTGTCACACTCGGCACAGTCCAGCAACCCCTCTCTGTGCAAAAACTTGACGTGTGTCGCTTTGGTTGACGCTCTCGTGAAGGTCTTTTTGCAGATATCACACTCGTGAGGACGTACGTTTGAGTGAGAACGGAGATGGGTTGTTAGGCTGGGGACAAAGAGAAAACTTTGATATTTAACCTTCTTCTGTCTGTAAGAAAATCATATTAACAGACTGCCAAGAAGAGATTTTTTAATCAAAATACTATGGTCCAAAGTTGGTCACTTACTGAACAACAGAAGTCCATACTCAAGATTTGCCATTGGGCAATTGAGCGCAGCATAATAAGTGTTAAGACCATTAAAGTCTTACGACATTTCATACAAACTTCCAAGTGTTTTTTTTTCGAAATGACTGAACCGATTTTAATGAAACTTCGTACGAATAAGCAGGATACATAAATCTAAAAACTTGACAGAGAACATTTTGAAAAATAGTGTTACAGCTAAATTAGACCGATTTTAGATTTTCCATAGAAACAGAAATTTCCAATTATCTTTTTTTTAAAAAGACATTTCGGAAAGTTCGCTGTCATGTTTTTAAGACAGATGTTGGAGAAAAAACAGCCAAGCTGAAGTGGAAGTGGGCTGCCCACGAAGCACTAATGCGCCCGGAAAGATGGGCAACGATCGTCACTCACTGGACGCCTGTGGAAACAGCCGTTGAGGTAGACCGTGGCGAAGGTGGTGTGACGATCTGATCCTGTTTGCGGGGCGAACATGGCCAGAGATAGCACAGGGTAGAGGAAAGGGGAAACCTTTGCCCAGCAGTGGGGCAATCAACAGCCTAACTTACCCAAAACAGAGTGCTTCTCTGTCTACTTGTGATCACGGTTGCGCATCCAACGACACTCCTCTTGAGTATTTATTTATGAGTCTCTGGCATCTATCTATTATTCTACTACTAACCTAGTCCTGAACCTCAGCTTGACACCACAAACAGGACACTCCACAGTCTTGTCACTGTGCGTGTAAGCATGTCGTCTCAACATGTGACGTTCAGGGAATCCGCGGCCACACTGCTCACAGATGTATCTCTTGCGGTCCGCACAGTGCACTCTACGTATGTGAGATATGAGGTGGGCCTTTGTTGGGAATGTACGAAGGCAGTTGAGCTGAAACAAATGCTTTATTGGTATGGTTTATTGAGTTTCTAAGTATTTTTCCTCTCTTTAATGAAAATACTAGAATGATAATACTTGAGAGGAAAAAAAAACAGTTGTGTTATACATATTTGGTGAGCCACCAACTAAGCATCGCTTGTATCTTGTGGCTCGGGAGTTGGAATTTTAGAAATTTAAAATAGTTACATTCATTTGAGGTTATTCACATATAATAGTACACATTAACAGGATTTGAAATTAAAACGGAGAGCTTCTGAACACAAAGTAATAAAATAGAATTTAAAAAACAATTTTCAAATTTATTTGGCTTGTGTTACGGTGTGTGTATTTCTGCAAGTGTGTAAGTTGTGTGTGTATGGCTATTCTGCCGTGGTATAACTAAAATGCCGTTATCCAACATCTGGTTGATTTTCAACTTTTGATGCTATATTAATAAGAAAAAAAAAATCTATCAATCTGTGTTGCGAATATTCAATATCTTGAATAGTTTTGGAAATAAAAATTTAAAAAATGCCATTAAGTACATATTTCTCATGTGTAAAATAAGCAAAAATAACATTAAGTAACTTTGTGAGTCTGAGTTAACGGCATTATAGTTATACCACGGCAGTTTCGTGCAGATGCTAAATCTATATTAAGACTTCGGTGTTGTTGTATGACAATTTCAAAAGGGCTGATCTTAATATTTTTACAGGTGGTGGTTGATCAGTCTTGTAGGTACATACAAAGATTTTGTACACATTACCCTTCTTTTGAGCTTTGCCATAGTTGCATAATAAAGCTGGCAGATAACACATTTTGAATATCTTAAGTTACAAAAGATGGCTCCGAAAGCAGGGTTGTCAAATGTTGCCCTTTAGGGGTTGCTAGGCTTGTCTACTGAGCAAGGGGTCATGGGTTTGATGAAATGTGGTTTTATAGTATACTGTTTATACCTTGGAGAAAAAAAATGTGTATACATTATTATGATCCATTTACCTGAGCACATCTTGTTGGAGATCCGTCTTCAATATTGAACTGATATTTTTTATATTTCTTGCTAGTTTTCTTATGTACTATTACATTTTCTATGATTGTTATTTCAGTTTCATCTATAACAAAAATTAAATAAATGGATATAATAGAAGAATACTTTTCGCTACTTTGTTGAGAGGAGACCTAAATACCATTATTATCAGCAAAACCTATTAACTGTTAATCTTCTTAGTTTCTTATTATAATTCAATATGAAAAATCATTTATTACACAAAGAAAAAATTACCTTTTGATGAGTTTTCTTCATTAACCATACTTTTCAGAGGCTCAGCAAACACAATATTGTTAATTCTATAGAATCTTGGTTTAGTAGCCAAAGCGCGTTCAGCACCATATTCCTCCAACGGCTAAAATAGTTGATGGTGGTAAGTTCAAATAACGATTTAATCACAATATATTACGAACACCCTGTGACCGTAAAATTTACTACATTCTAGTAAGAAGGTAGACTCTATGGGAAAATAAAGAAAACAAAATCGAAGTCATGACTTACATCAGTTTCCGAACCAAAATCAGCATTGTTGCCTTGTTTGTCGCTGTTCTCACAAAGTAAACTAAAAGGTTGTTCCATTTTCAGTAAAAAATCACAAGGTTTCATTTAACTGCACGTTTTTTAACGATAATTTTTATTATATTGATCTATCACAAAAGACGGTTTTGAGACTTTTATTGACATGGTAGGTTTTTGACATAAAGGTCCGATATTACCACATATTTTAAAACCCAAAACCACCATTTAAGTCATGACAGTTAAAAAGTCAACTGAAAAGCATTTGATCAAAAATCAATTACTTTCAATTTGGTTTAAACGGACGCAGAATTATATTATTTGTGGTTTAAACTGAAATGGGTAATTAATATGTGTGGTTTGTTTTAGGAGTAAAAGTTCTAAGTAAATTTACATTTTGCACAAAATATTACCACCTCGTTGTTGGTTTTGTTGTAAGGCAATATTATGTGGTAACTCACGTTTAGTTTTACCACTCCGTGTTAATGCCTCTCGTCAATAATTTTATTATTTCATGCCAGTTGAGCATAATTCAACGTAAATAGTAATTTATTTGAATAAATATGATGTTAATAAATGCATTTTCATCTATAAAGATTTCTATGCATAGAAACTTCAAAATAAACTTTTGCAGTTTTTAAATTCTTTAATGGCCAATAATAAAACGTATTTATTCTCGGGCGAAGCGTGTTTCGTTTCGTGAAAATTTATTTTGTTATTAGATTTTTTGCCGCAGCCGATGTGCTAAAGTACTTTAAAGACGCGTTAAATTCACGTATAGGGCAGTTATTTTGTAATTTAGGGGTTTTATTTGATTAATTTGTCAAAATGGTTGTTGTATCACCAACATTTTCGGTACCGGCCGAGGGAATTTTAATGCAGTTGCCTTCGGTGCAGTTAATAGTTAACAACGACGTGGATTTGGGTACAGCCACTTTGTACATCACCGAGCAGTAAGTAAAAAATCTTATTGTAGTACTCGTTTTCTGTAAATTCAATGTTTTTGTTTTGTCACATAATTTGCGCAAGGGCGCACGTTTTCATGAAGGTTCACGCACATTTTCCTCTTGGGAATAACAAAGGGAACAAAAGAAACGTGATTTTTCTGGTAACAATTAAAACTCGCTGCGGGAAGTCCTATAGTGTATGATCAAACTTTCTCCATTTGCGGCTGGTTTAAAAAAAATATTACCTTCGAAGCTGAATTGTTTACTATTTCTTGTAATCAGCTGAACATAACAGAAACAGATGTCATCAAACAAGTACTTGTAATCAAGTAGTTCATGTGAAGTCAAAATGATCACAGAGGTGACCCTCTCTTTGTAACAGCTTCATCAAATAGAAAAAAATGGATGGTCTGAATTCAAATTTAGAGTATCACCATATGGGCGGTGTATTCGGCGACAATTGATTTCATTAGAAACTGCTTATTTTTTTAATGAGTTCAGTATGTTGAGTTAACTGCATAAATAAAATTTAATAGTAGATGCTTCTCTAATACAGACCCAACCCTACACCATTTATCTAATGACCATGGGCTGAATTACATCACTGCTTACCTCTTTTTATTTTAGATTATTTTATAAAGCTTCATCTGCATTATTGCACATTTAATTACCTACCTATTCAATTACTAATACACACATTCACACAAAATATAAACTCAACTGTGAATTTGTTACCCAATGTTTTGATGAACTGTACCTATGACGAGTAACAGAGAAGTATCGAAGAAGACATGCTGCGCTGCCCCCAAATAAATTGGGATAAGGGCAGGAGAATGATGACTCTATGATCATTTTTAGATAGGTTAAAACAAGTTCAACATTTTTTAATTCTTTTTTCCAGTAATGTAGTATGGGGCGGTGGTGTAGGCAGACAGGGTGGCCCGTCCCCCACAGTGACCCTGCTGTACCAGAACATCTCCCTGCATGCCATCCAGAGGGACCCCGGCCCAGGACTCATCCTGGTCATCAATCATGAACTTGGGTAAGTTTGATATCACCACCTGCATAGCTTTTTCTTTTACAACTACGAGGGCGGGTCAATAAGTCCGTGACTTTTTGAATTTCTGACCTCTTTACTGAAACAGCAACACTGCTCCTGTCAACAGGCATCTGTCAGTTGACTCCTGTCAAAATTTAAACTTGCTGCGTCAGTTAGTTTGTGTTTGACAGCTATTTTTATCAGACTACCCACTAATTTGAGGAGAAAATGGAAAAAAGTGAATTTCGTGTGCTTATTAAGCATTATTTCTTGCGAAAAAAAACCATTACCGAGACCAAGGCTAAGCTTGATAAATACTATGGGGACTCTGCACCATCGATTTCAATGGTAAAAAAGTGGTTTACTGAATTTCGTTGTGGCCGTACAAGCACTGAAGATGCCGAACGTCCTGGACGCCCAGTTGAGGCCTCTACACCCGAAACAATCGAAAAAATTCACGATATGGTGTTGACCGACCGAAGATTGAAAGTGCGAGAGATTGTGGAAGCCGTAGGGATCTCGCATGGCTCAGTGGTTTCAATTTTGAATGATCACTTGGGCATGAGAAAGCTTTCCGCAAGATGGGTGCCGCGTTTGCTCACAGTCGACCACAAACGCAATCGTGTAACAACTTCACAGGAAGCTTTGGCGTTGTTTAATCGCAATATGGAGGAGTTTTTGCGCCGTTTTGTAACCGTGGACGAAACATGGATCACAACACACCAGAAACCAAACAACAGTCAAAACAGTGGGTTTCTAAGGGTGAATCGGCGCCCAAGAAGGCCAAGGTGGGTTTGTCAGCCAATAAAGTTATGGCGACTGTTTTTTGGGATGCACGCGGGATAATCCACATTGACTACCTTCAAAAGGGAAGAACAATCAATGGGGAATATTATGCCAACTTATTGGACCGATTCAATGACGATTTGAAAAAAAACCGACCTCATTTGGCCAAGAAAAAAGTTCTTTTCCACCAAGACAATGCAAGGGTGCACACATGTGCAGTTGCCATGGCAAAAATCCATGAATTGGGCTATGAATTGCTCTCTCATCCGCCCTATTCTCCAGATTTGGCTCCGAGCGACTACTTCTTGTTCCCAAACCTGAAGAAATGGCTTGGTGGAAAAAGATTTGACTCCAATGATGAAGTCATCTCGCAAACAAAGGCCTATTTTGAGGACCTCGACAAATCATTTTTTTTGGAAGGGATAAAAAAATTGGAGAAGCGTTGGACAAAGTGTATAGAGCTCAAGGGAGACTACGTTGAAAAATAAAATTATTTTTTTATCAAAAAATCTGTGTTTTATTCCAAAAGTCACGGACTTATTGACCCGCCCTCGTATGTTGGGGTTGGCTTCCAGTCTAATACCAGCATTGCACATGGTGCTACTGCTTATAGCACTGCTACAACCTAGTTACCGGGTAATACAATAGCTCTGGGGGCCTAAAATTGCCGCATTAGCAGAATCATAATAAGATAATAATATGAAACATGTTAAAATTCTTAAAATGGTCACAGACACAGTTAATATTATTAATTGTAACTTGACCATTTAACGAATTGTAACTTAATTCATAATTATTGTCCTATAAGGATTCTGCTACAGCAGCCATTTTAGGCCCCCAGGTAAGTTTTGATATGAGATCAAAATATTTTGACATTCTGCAGTATTGTACTTGTGTAAACTAAAACTCGTTGGATGTAAAGTTGAGGTAAAAAGCAAAGAAACTTGATGGTGTGTAACATGATATAGCTAAAAAGGGGCCGATTTCTTACATCTACACAAGTAAACAAAATTAAAGTGTCTGTTTGTAATTTCAAAATAGTAGCTTTTTACTGAAGGCATATTAGAGAAAGTATATAAGGTACTTAAAAGAAATTATATAATTTTTGTCTGTTTTGTTCTGGCTAATTTCCGAAACTGCTGGACTGATTTTGACGGGGCTTTTACTAGCAGATAACTGATGTTATAAGGAGTAACTAAGACTACTTAGATGTAATGCAAAATATTTATTTTAATTCCGCGAAAAAAAAACACGCGGTTTTTTGTTATGCCACTGATTTCCGAAAAGTAACGCCTAATTCTATAACTTACTTTTATTTTAGAAGAACGGTTAGGGATCTATACAAAAAATTGAAAACCATTGATGTTAGTCAATAATATAAGCCTGACCTACGCATAGCATGACCACCATAGAAACGGGTTTTGTCGACGGAGGAATCGACAAAATTACAGATTTCCTTTGTTGATCTGTCATTTTGTCAATTCTTCCGTCGACAAAACCTATTTCTACGGTGGTCATGCTACGCGTGTTGTAGTTAACAATTGGACTGCAAAGCAGAGACTTTCTCTTTCAATTTGTAATAATTGCCATTGCATGTTTGCACCGCAGTTACAAATAAATAGGAATAAGTAATGAGTTTATTGCTCTTGTTGCTGTTGTTTGTTGACTGCCTCGTTGGTCAAATGGTCGGAAGCGTAAATGCTGAGCTGTCTTGGGTTCGATTCCCAGGTCGGGCAAGGTGTTATTGGGTTTTTCCGTCAGAAAGTCTTAATTTGTGCCCGTTTGATGGCAATGGGCTCGCCCCCTATTACATAGGACTTCAAAGTAACTGACAAAATGTGGGTGTACGATTAGGTACACCTTTGCCTAACCCTTAGAGGATTACTGGTCTTCAGAAGGTTTGTCAGGAGTTTAATATGTTTTTCTTCCCAGTTTACCAGAAATGACACAGCAGGGCGCCGGCGACGCGATAGCTGACGACGATGATGATGAATATGATGCTGATGAGGAGCCCATGACTAAACTACGGTAAGAAAATCTACAGTACTGATATACTATAAGGGATATGAGTTTCAAAACGAAAGCAAATTCACTTTTAGGTTTCTCGTTTTTAATTTTGGCTTTTGTTAAAATATGTAATAGTTTATTTTATTTGTATATAAGTATTAGTATAATTATAAGTGCCTATATAAATTTTCGATAGCAAGAAGTTATTTTTATTAATTATTTTGTACCCTATCACAATGTTTTCTTATTTAACCCAAAGGTTGTCTGGTAGAGAATGCCTTTTGGCATTAAGTCCGCCTGTGTACCACTATTGTACATGAAGTTTAAATAAATAAAGTTGTTTCGTGTGATGGGTAGTATCTCCCCCTTGAAAGACACAGGTGACTAAATCGCCATCCTGTATTTGTCAATAATTTTTAGGGTTCCGTACATCAACAGCAAAAACCCTTATAGGATTACTTTGTTCTCCCATCTGTTTTTATAATGCATAACTTATCTTATTGATGTCGTGACCACAACGCGGTTCCCGAACATGATCTTTTCAACCCCTGTGTTTTGTTTGTGCAGTGTTCGTTTTTGTCATACATACTCTTTGACCAATAGCTACGGTTAACTCGCGTCTTACGACTGCCGTGGACGGGGCCATAAAAGAATTATCAAAAATAATTGCGGCTCGAATTATTTATTCGAATATCTTTTTGTAACTAGTCGTCTTGGTCTTATCAAGTCTTCCCTCCACCCAGGTTCGTCCCACCCAATGACAACGAACTGGAAGCGATGTTCATGGCAATGAACCAGGGCCAGTCTCTCCACCCGGACCCCGCAGACGAGATCGACGAGGATGAAGAAGCCTACATGGATGGAGAAGAGTTCGATGAAGGTAACTAGTAGCTGCACAACAAATATTGAACATCTTTTCACACTATTTAACATCTACCTCTCAAGGTACTTTTTTGTACAAAGTATACCCATCGGGATTTACCATACGCAACTGCTCAAAAACTGGTATTCAGCTGCATCCGGTTAGACTGGAAGCCGACCCCAATATAGTTGGGAAAAGGCTAGGCAGATGATGATGATGAACTGCTCAAAAGCCTTAGGTAAGAAGATAAGTTTCCCAAAAACGATGAAACTAGCGGCATTACAAACAGTACTAAAACGCCATCTGTGACACAAATGAAGAACTGACATCAAAATTCTGGATCGCGCTATTCAAGTTATCCGCGACTTAAGACCATATAGAAAAACCGGACAACAACTGTCGGGCAGCAGCCCAACAGACAACACCCGCTGGTCAGAGGATCCTCCCTTTTCTATGGGAGATGAAGAACTTTACACCCTGTTTTTCAATAATATAGTAATACAACTAACATCCTTCAACATTTCAATTTCATCCTTCTAGCCCAGCAGTTTTTAAAGATGGTGGTGTCTGAATAAATGAATATAAGATTTTTTAAAATACATATTATCTGTTCCTAGGAGAGGACGAGTTTGAAGATGCAGAGGAAAGTAACATGTCCCCTGAGGATGCCGCCGCACGACTCCGGCAGATGAGGCTCGAGAACTCGAATGGACAACGTGAGTGAGAAATGTCTTTGTACAGTTCCTTCAAACTGGACTTTGGCAGATATTGTACTGAATCTTTTTTAGTGTTTAGTTACTGCAGCCGGTCTGTATTTGACTGAACTCTCTTGTTGGATTTAAGACTCACAAGCTCGGCAAAAATTTAGAGGAATTTAGAGGAGCTCGTGGCTAAATAATAACAGCCGCTCGGGTCGATCTTTAGGTTAAGCCGTGCTTACCTAGGTTGGTCTGTGGATGGGTGACCGCCCATTACATACCGAGTTTCCTCCGTGCCTCGGAAAGCACGTAAAGCCGTTGGTCCCGGCTGTCATTTGTAGATCTTTGACAGTCGTTACAGGTAGTCAGTGGCCCAAAAAGTCTGACAACCAGTCTTACCAAGGGGTATCGTATTACCCAGTACTAACTGGGTTGTGGAGGTCCGATAGGCAGTCGCTCCGTGTAAAATACTGGTATTCAGCTGAATCCGGTTAGACTGGAAGCCGACCCCAACATAGTTGGGAAAAGGCTAGGCAGATGATGAAGCTCTGCAAAAATTTCAGCGTCTAGATATTGTATTACTAATGGCCGAAATTAATAATGTATCTCAATGACCTACCCCTACTTCACACGACGCATACGCATTCAAAAAATTTCATTGCAATCGGTTGGGTGGTTTTGGAGATCAGCGTGTACGTACATTTTTAAATATTACAGTTACAACAATTATCGTAAGATCTTCCTAGCTAAGATTTTGGCGCCTTCATTAGCACCCATCAGTTCCTGTTATCAGCAAGCAACAGGACACAATATTAAATGCCCCATCGTTTGTGGAACAGCACCACACATCATTGTATGGCATAAAATGATATAATGTTGAGGAATTATGAGCATAACTGTGTAAACTATGTAAGTCTAGTAAAGTTATTGCACCACCTGAATTAAGTAATATTATTGTGAACATAACATGCAGTTAATCTGTTTAGTTTGCTTATACTATGTACATCGGAGACAGCAAACTGGCCGTACTACTCTGCCGTCGTACAGTTTACAACTAGTACGGAGGGTAGTTATCTAATTTGTTTGTCACAAAACTAGCCATTGCAGCTAGCTTAGCTATTGCAAAATTGTTTTTTTTTTTTTTTACGCGATATAAACATACATGTTGTTGTAAAATTGTAAACATAGGCTAAGTTTAACGGAAATAAAGATTTATTATTATTATTTACACTCTAGGGCGCAGTCTTTTATGAATCTCCATCTGAGCAGGTTTTCCTAGTGTATGCTTAGGTTAGGCAAGGCAAGTTAGTCGTTCCAGGGAAGCGTTGCGAAGGAAACGAAGAGCGGAGGCTTTGGTGGACTGTCTCGCGTAATATTTTAGTTTTTTTTTAAAAACGTTGCCCCACACTAGGAATTTCTCCTGTATCGTGGGTGCGTTTACAAACATTTAAACTCACATACACCAACAGCCTACTATATATTGATGTTCAAAAAGTGCTGATATCAGCATAATTTGAAAAAAATATTTTTATTTGATTTTTGGGTGCAAAGTGCTTATATTATACATTTTTTAATAACTTTGGATAGGTTATGCGTTTTATGTCAGAACTGTGTTGTATGTACCTAATATTTCATTTATTAATTTTATATACTTATTTTACATATTTCTTAAAAAAAAACATTTAAAAATATAAAAAATTGTGGTCCGCCGGCGTCGGGAGCAGGGTCCAAGCTACCGGTGGTTAGAGCTCCAGAGACAGGAACCTCCTCACAATGCGAGCCGTATCGAGGATGCGAGCCGTTTCTACTGCCTTCTGAATCAGGCTCTTGATCCAACCGCCTAAGGAGAGCCTCGAAATATGTAATAATAATTATTATTATTTGTTTCAGATGAAGCCGAAGACGCAGAGATCGGCGAATGATCATCTCTATACATAACATCTATGTAAATTAACAATTAATATTGCTTCTTCAATGTGTACACATAAGTACGCACACATACTCGAACATTCAGCTTTTATAACACTGCATATGAGGGGACGACTGATCTGTAAATCTGCTGTCAAATGTAACCGAAATAATGTTTGAAAGCAGTTGAATTTCAATAGAAAACGCTGTTATTCTTGAATGAACTTAGTTTGATTTTGGCCAACAGTCGAAAGTGAAAGTTCGTCGGAATTACAGAAGAGAAAGTACTAAATTGTCCTTAGCTACCTATAAACAACACTGCTAGCTAAGTGCTAGTCGGTACTAAGGATTTTTAAGCCTCTATTAGGCGTACAGCTTGTTAGGTTTCTTACAACTGTGACAAATAGTCTTCATGAAGTTTTTTGTTTCATTCACAATCATCATCTGTCTAGCCTTTTCCCAACTATATTGAGGTCGGCTTCCAGTCTAACCGGATGCAGCTGAACACCAGCATTTTACATGGAGCGACTGCCTATCTGATCTCCACAACCCAGTTAGTACTGGGTACACAGTTTCGGGCCACTGACTACCTGTAACGACTGTTTCGTTCAGAATGATATTTAAATATTGTTATCTCGCTCACATAGGTACTGATTACCGTGATCTTTTTCAAATTCATCTTACGATTGAAAACTTTGCATTTATTATAAAAGCCCTCGAATTTTGTCCCGAGTCGCGATATTCATCACTCGGGACCTCGATAATATCTTTATTTAATATATTTAGTATGAAAGCTGAGTGTTTTAGTATGTGTGTATGTATAGATGTTTAATTTCAACACAATATAGCTGTTTGTGTCATCGATGTATGCTCAACCATTCCTAAGATATTACCTCTCAAACGGATAGATTCTTATTATTTCGTATTTTACAAGCTCATGTTCGCACAGGCGCTATTTCGTTGAATTTTATGAGCTAAACCGTGCGTTGAGAGTTGAAATTGTTTTATTTTACCTGTTGTAGCTTAGTTTGAGCCTTCACAAGTACTTTATCGTGTTAAAAAACTCAGCAGTCTTACAAAGATCTGTTGGCGCTTGAGTGACACTGAGATGTTCTTGGTGGATATTTTGTTAAATTGATTCCTATTTTGTCCGTGCGCGAAAAGATCTGTGTACATCTTGTGTAGATAGTTTGCTTATTTAACCAATAAAAACAAACTGTTACCAAGTATCTGAATACTTCGTAACAGTTTGTGCGTCGGTGTTCCTTCTACATCATTGGAAATTTAAAAACTCAAACAGTCAAAAGCATTTATTTCAATAAGACCCTCACAGGCACTTTTGAATGTCAAAAAGAAGCGAAGCTACAGTCACAGTCACAAGACATAATAACTTGAGAAAGTACTGTAGTTGCACATTCCAAAGCGTAAATCTCTATGGAGAAGAATGAGCAAGAAACTCCATGGACACTCTTTTAAATCAAAATATTTTTACAAAATCTTGGTTACATCATTCATGTTGAGATTATACATATATGTGAGAACGATGTAAAAAAAATAAATAACATGTAGACACGTTCAAAATGTATGGAACAGCTGTTTTTTTTGTAATTCATCAGCTTCCTGCCCTTGTCGGATTCTACTTGGGGTTGGCGCGACACGTTTTCTTATTAAATTTTCCCGTCACGTCAAAGCATTATTTAAAAAAAAATTAAAGATGAAAAATTGTAGGGTTCAATATGTACTGAATACGTGGTAACCGTTTGTGCGTCGGTGTCGCTTTCACTTTGTATTGCAATCTATCCGTTTTTGAGGCCATCATTATAAATAATAACGGGCAAAGCGAGTATCATAACAGCATACGAACACTTGAAGCGATATATTCTGCCAAATTCTGGACTTTAACGTCCACTTCAATTAAAATCTCAATTACAATTTATTACTAAAGGCGTTTTTACTCCAAATATGTAATTTGTTGTTTTTTTAAGACAGTTTTGTTAAAATTTAAGCTAGAAATGCAAGTTCGCGCATTGTATGTCGAATAATATGGAAGCTGTAAGTACCTACGTACAGATTTCCCAGAAATGTATTTGTTTCGGTAATCATCGTCTAGGTTTAGAAAACTAAAGCCATTCAAATATTTACGAGCGATAGACGGGACAAGACGAAGAAAATCGTATTCTACAACTTTGTAACACGGATCTGTCTAATATAGGACTGCCATAAATGCTAAAACGCCGATCGGAATGTAATGACAAGACGATGAGGATGTAATGACAAGAAACCTTTTCGAGGTCAGGTTTTTCAATCGTCAGTTTTTTGACCGCCTGGGGCTCGTTGGCATTAGCCATAGAGCCTACTAAGAACAGCTACGTTTTCAATTGCATTAAGAGTTAAAAGTTATTTCGCCACACACATATGGAAGCAGTGTCTTTAACACGAACACGAGAGAAGCGAGCGCGACATTTGAACATTCTGTTCTGGTAGCTCAACCAACTGAACTGGGATAACCCTAGTCTAGTATGATACGCCCGGTTGTCAGGTCACATTCGTGTGTCAAAATTGAAAATTACGACGATAGAGATCAAAAATTTCATGTGGGAATATTGCCAATGGCCGCT
Source organism: Noctua janthe (assembly GCA_910589295.1). Lineage (NCBI taxonomy): Eukaryota > Metazoa > Arthropoda > Insecta > Lepidoptera > Noctuidae > Noctua > Noctua janthe. Next base: position 10,403,869 of record OU342578.1, read on the forward strand.
CTATAAACTCTTTTCAATATCAGGGAAAAAGGAATATGAGATGAGGAAATCTATCATAGAACTATTACATCCATGAAAGAATTTCACTAAGATTATTGAAGAGCTGAGCGCAGCACTTACTCTGATTTATTTTTAAATGATAATTAGGTATCTTGAAACCTGTTTTAGTTTCCGGAAAAACACCGTCTACTAGATAAGTTCCCCAAAACTTATCCGCATGCTAAAATCCCGAGTCAGGTCGAAAATATTCGACTATGTTATGATATTCTAGATTACCAATTAAATGTTGAAATTGACAAAAATTCATCCTAAATGGTGATGGAAAAGCTGGTGGAATATAAAGTTGAAACATTCTAAATACATATGGATGTTACTAATTCCTTTAAAAGTGTGATGGCGTGAGAATTTTTTCAAAGCAGAATTCACATCAGATATTTTTTGAACAGGTTTTAGAAGTTCTCGAATACAATGCACGACCTTACATTTCTAGTTTTTAATTCTTCAGATGTGTATTTGTGATATTTTTTGTGTCAAGTGGCTTTCGCACCTAGCCGAAGCTATAACAGACGCGTCACTCGACTGAATGTTCATTCAACGTGCACCCTTCAAAATTACATAGAAATTAACGTTCAGCTCCTTTCATTTCATCTTTCGAGCGGTAAAGAGTGAAAGACGGTTCACTATTACTATTAAATTAATTTTGTTTGAAGTCGTTTCACTTCAAATGAAAGAAAAAATGAATAATAAGTGAAGTGTCTGATGTCAGGTTTACTTTCGACCGTCGAATTCAGCCGAAATATGTATTTTATTAGTTTTCAAATTTTTACATTGATTTTTATTAAATTCTTTTTTTGCATTTTCCTGAAAAAAATTGGTAGTTCCTATTTTATGATAAAAACTTGTTTTTGACGGTTTTAAGTCGAGTATTCAAAACGTTTATTTTAATACTTACGGCAACACTGAATAAGTAGATTTAAAATTATAGAGAACTTCTTATATGTAATATTCTTTCGGTGTATAAAATCTAGAGATTACCCATTTTTGCGCGTACTGCGGTTGATTTTCAAAGGTGTTAAAAGACGAATATTAACTTATACTATGTATTTTGTATGTGTAGTTTTTAACATAAATAAAAGTTTAAATAAATTTTACGAAATTGTCATAAATTTTCAATTTTTTCATTCTGTCTGTTTGAAAAATTATGCGTACCTCCTAGATACATATTTTTGTAGATATGTATTCTAATGATATGCTAACTATTATCTGTCAACATACTTAAATTATTATTCGTAGTAGGAGTGGATAAGCAGATGAAACTAACTCGAATATTCATAAGAATTTGATGGTTCGCAAGACGACCAATCTGGTTATGCGTAACCAAATTAAGCTGATCTCTCATTGTACAGGAAGATCATACAAAGTCAGGTCATGTTATACTGGATATGTATAGCTTGATGTCGCCGTGTGTACAGTCACGAGCAATGAAATGTAAATACTTAGCAAAATTAAAAAACGATTTTTTCGTGAAATAATGGTTCTACTTTGAGATAAAACTATTTCGTAATAGTATGGCTTCTAAAATACTATGTTCGTGAAAATGTTAATCGATAAAGTAGGAGAAATCGCTTTTAAGTGTTAACATTTCATTGTTTATGACTGTACAGAACCAATGTAAAACAACTGCAAGGCAAGGACTTTGTACTTAGGTGATATTGACAAAATTTTGATGTCTGTATTTCTACAAGGGCAATTTAGTAACTCGAGGAATTGTTCTTATAAAGTATTTAGATAGGTTTTTTTATAGAATTATCGTAGTGATACCAGTGGCAAAATTTACCACTGCTCAAGTAGTAGTCACAGCAGAAATTAGTAAATAGTATTTATGTATAATATTGTCTAAAATGCACACATGTAGTATTATTATAATATATAAAACACGTGTCGCTATATTCGTACACGCTGCCGCACCGATTTCAATGAAATTTTTTGGATGTGTATGGTTGGTTCCCGCTAGTTTGGGACCCGATAATTTGCGCCGTGCGGAGCAGAGGCTAGTATTAACTTATAACAAGGAGTAAGGATCATATAAGGCCAGTTTACTCCCAAGGGAAAAATCGTGTGTCTATGTCAAAAATGGTTTGAAATCAATCGTCGTGCGCGCATTTTTTAAATGATTTTGTTTATAAAACCTACGACTGTCGATATCTATAACCTACGCTCAAAAGTATGTAGCGTAGTATTTGTATTCCAAATGTGTAATAACTGCAACTTGAATAAAATAAACCATATCAAAAATATATCATGTATGTTTTTTTTTACGAAAAACGTTAAATTTTTGAGAAAATATTCTTGCAATAAAATAAAACACAAATCTTACACTACTATTTTATTAGGAAAACACAATACATTATAGTAATTCATCTTTATTTTAACAATGAAGAAATATTATAGCGTCGTGTGAAAGAATCAGTACATTTTGTACTTTTTATAATCATGCACGAAAAACGTTACTATAAAATAATTAAAAAAAACTTTCAACATAACGTTGACTTTATGATTTCAATGTTTTTACTACAATACTTAACTATTTTCCGAAATATTGTTTGTTTTTGTACCAGTCTAACGACACGAATACAAACAATCGACAATTCGCTTATAATTATTTATTTATATTTCTTTATTATCTAGCAACCTCAGCACTATATGCGACCACAAATCGCTAAAAAGATACTATTTTACACGTCACGTTCAAGATTGTTTGCGTTTTGATGATAACACTGAATTTTGTTCGCACTCAAATAGTACTAATTTCTTCCACATTGGCAGCTTTCTCTAGTTCATCCAACTTATAAAACTTAAAAGCTATAATTCCTAACTCCATAGCAATCCGATTGTGATAAATAAAATTATGCTTCGAATCAGTTTTTAATACGATTATTACACTTTGATGTCACTACATTTTGGTGTCAGACACTCTTTGTAAATTCGATAGCGACTATCCTTACTTTTAAAACTTATTATATGTTCATAGAATTATCAATATTGAGGGCTTCTAAGCCACTCTTACGAACCAAAACAATTCCAATTGCATTATTTTATAAAATTATTCCCTTCTAAAAACACTTGAGCCGAACAAAACTGCAGCTTCAAAATCCTTTAACAAAATATCGACGCCAGCAGTCTCCGAACGCAACATTTGTCATATTCGAAGTTGAAAACGTTTATTTTACTATTCTATGAGTGCCTTGCTAACAATTCGAAACGTCACGATAAATGTGAAAATTGCCCGAGATCAGAGTAGAAAGGAATGGTGATACACACATTTTTAAATCGAAAATTCGTCTGAATACTCTTCTCTGATTGGCTGAATGCACGCGCACGTTTTTAAAGCGTCGTTCTGACTGGCTTCTGTTTTTCTTCATCTTAGTTCTTCACTTTCATTCCTTTTTCAGACCTCTGACCCGTTAACTACTTTGACATCGATATAACTCTTTCTAAAGTGAACATTGATAATATTTGACTGGAACCTTAACTATTATAAAAATGCAGTGAACCTCTAATTTGACTATCGCGTCGTTTCAAATCGCGAAGACTTAAATATTTTAATTGTACAACAAACCGTTCTTTAACTATTCAACTAACACATTGACAACTATTGGAGAAGTGTGAAAATGTTGCTAAATGTAATGTATTTAACGATAGTTTTAAAATTATGAATAAATAAAATAAAACTAGTATTTCTGCTTATACTACCATTACATGGAATTTAAAACCTTCAAAAGGTTGAAATGTTGAGTAACATTATATTTAAATACTTATACTCATATGATAAAATTATTTATATTATATTTTGGGATACGGTTGAAATGGTTGCGGAGAGGGTAACCTTAGGAAAGTGAGAAAAAGAATTTTACTTTAGGTTTTAGCTTTATTAAAGGTCAAACATAATATTAAATTATTAATAACACAACCTTCACGCCTCAATCAGCCATGGATAGGCAGAAATGTACTTATTGTACACCTAAAGGCGTATTTGAACTAACCGTTAAAAACATTACATTCACTGAGCTTACCTATTAGATCAACTTCGAATATACTTTTGTAAAAATACACTGTATTGATACAATGCAGTACATTAAGACTCGGTATCGTATGTACCAAGTGCCCAAAAGTACCACTTTGGTACCTTAGTCAATTTATACGTAAGGGTTTAGCGACAGACGACAGGGTAATGGTGAGTTTTATGAAAAAATTAATTTGTAACATAACTTATAACTGTGACAGGGTAGAATCATAGTAACGTAGTAAAAGGAGATGTTTGATTTTGGGCTACCAGTATGTACACTACATAGATAAATAAGAAAAAATAGGGCAATTACATAAAAATACTAACAAATTAATTTGAAGAAGGGTACAGGCGTACAAATGTGATCATTTGAAAAGATTTTTAATATGATAATAACCCTATTTTTAGGTCAGCCATGACAGTTGTGTTTGACGACTTTGACAGTTTTAGGAAGTGACGTCTTTGAGATTTTCTTTGCTTTGAGTTTGAATTGGATGTGTTTCGGAGTTTTTAGTGTGTTTTTGTTTTGCAACTCGGTTTACTACTACGGACATTGACTGATTGCTTCTCTGTTGACCTCGGCTTTGTTTTATGTTTTTTTTTTTTCATATCGCAGATATTACGATACACGTCAATCAAATGTCATTGTTAAAATGACATTTTTCGCATCTGTTTCATCATGTTTAATTTTATGCTGTGTTGCTCTCCCTGTCCAAGTTAATTTGAAAGTTCATTGAAACGAAATGAAAGTAAAGAAAATTAACAATAAAAAATTGTTACTGTTTTATATAGCGATATTTACATATAGTGTACTTAGTGCTAGCCCAGGCTCCATACATTTCTGGAACATCTCCTTTCAATTAAACTACGACGCTTTTTTATTCCCAGAACGGGTGTGCAGAGACGTTTATGAACCAGGTAATAGGAGCAAGGTAATTGCCATGCCAGTAACAGAAAAAAAAGCATTCTAAATCACCGATTTTGCGACTCACTGACAATACAAAAGTAAGTTTACTGAAATAAATGCCACAAGTAACCGCGAAAACGGCGGATTTCATATTAGCTTGGTTAATAACCATCATCATCCTGTCCTTGTGTAGTTTGGTTGATAATTACTAAAGAGGATCAATGCAATGTGCAACGAATAAAACTTTAGCTTCAGCTCCTTGCGCAGTACAGAACCAATCTAGTCAATTACTATGAAACATACCTTACCACAGTTTCAAGCAAGAAAAGCGACTTAAAATTCATTTAAAAAGCTTGTTTTTACTAATAGCCTATCCGTGATGAAATCCTCAATAGAGAATAAGGCACGAATTTAATGAAGGCGCTACGTATCAAATCTAATATACACTTTAGACTAAAAAATGCGACGAGGCGGTTCATTTAGAATAAGTTTTAATTAGTAAACTAATGTTTATATTATAATTTGTTAAATAAAAGTCATGCTAAGTGATGTGAAGTACAGCAAAGGGCTCAAATTTATTAAGAAAATCACCAGAGCGACCACACTTGGCGCGGAATTGGGTTGAGCCGACCAGAAAGAGCTTGATCTCCATGCAAATTAAACGAATATTCGTCGAGTCGCGTCGTCCGAACAAAACGAGATGATGCCGCCTTTTTAGCTGTTTTTGCATGGACAGAAAGCTTTTTCTAACCAGCTTAATCCTATTCTGCGTAGCACAGTAACCCCCAAAACAAATTAATTCAATGTCCCATACTACTTTAGCGTAAAGATATGTATAACTCAACCGCCAGACCGCAAACCCGAACGTTTAAACCAACTACGTACTGTCCAATCACAAACACATTTACCATCACGCCGTAGTTGTTAGAGGATTGGCTGTCTGTATAACATCAACGGTTTTAGTTTCAATCGTTTCCGGTGTCCCGTTGACTTCTGTGCGTTCTTCGCTCATTTCTACGTCAGCTTTGTCTGTTTCCGTTTCCTGGGACTTGTTATCGAGGCTATCTGTAGTTTCTTGGCTTGATGTGTCTGTCGTCTCTGGTTTGGAGTCCTCGGTCTGTGTGTTCTCGGGTTCTGTCTGGTCATTGTCGGTATGTTCGTCTGCTGATTTTGTTTCTGTCTCTGCCTCGTCTTTCTGTTCTGTTGGGTTGTCTGTTGAAGGAAAGGTAGCTTTATTATTATATGTTTTTATGTCTACATTTGTGGTGACAGCAAATGCATGCAGACATCACCTGAGGTTCGTCGTGATCCTCTCCAGTGAGGGACACGACTGAGGAGAACAAACAATGCGGTGTTTGTAAATTTGAATGTTAGAAAGTACATTTATAAAATATGGGGGAGGCATATAGGCCTTCTCCATTTCAGAGAATTATAAAATTCGCTCAGTAAGATATTTATAATAAAATTGTAAAACAAATCACTGGGAAAGTATTAACTTGGAAATGGAGTCTGATTTTAATTTACATACAAGTATTTTAATATCTAACAAATATGAAAAAATAACGTTTTAGGTAATTAATAACGATGCCGCAAACTCACCAGTTTCATCAACTTCCATAGGAGTCTCTTTCTTCTCGTCGCCATTCACCTTCTGGAAGTTAAAATTTATTGTTATCATTTTATAAAATTACATTATAAAACTTGTTTCCCATTAACCTTGTAATGTTAGGCAGGTAGTTTATAAGACCTAATTCATTTAAGGCGCTCCCTCACTCTTAAAATAAAATCTTGGATTTGTAGCGCCAATACAAAAAGTACTACAGCGCCATCTATGGCACAGATGACGAACTAACATCGAAATTCTACATCGCGCAGTTAAAGTTGTCAGCGACTTGTTCTCCCCGTCTTTGTGATATTTTTTTTGTTCTAGGCCATACCTTCTAGTTACGGAGATATGGCGGGTCAAATTTCCAACTTTTTCACAAGTTTTTTTAAAATACATGTTGTTAAAGTAAGATTTTTACTTTACACACCTCCACGACGCCCGTACTATTCAATCCATCCATCAACACAATGCTTTGAGTGCTTTCCATCGAGTCCTACCGTAAAACGTGATTTTTCACCCCAAAAAAAAAATCGATTCCCAGCAATAATTTTTCGTAAAGTTACGAAGTTTGATGTAGAGAACGCTTGGTTGACGGCTATGTGAAGGGTCTGTTTACACCCTGTATATTGAAGAACCCGACAACAACTGTCGACAGAACACCCGTCCGGTCGGAGGATCCTCCCTTTTCTGAAGGGGATGAAGAACTTTACTCCCTGTTCTTCATACCACAAAGATTGTTACATTACAGGTAAATGCTCCCGGTGAGGGAACGCTCTTAGGTGCTTAAATATTATAGCACTTTGGAATTTTAACTTTCAGCTATACCAATCGCTGGAAGTACAACAGAGCGCTTTTATTATCATTGAGGTGACGTTTAGCGTTAATGAAATAAAGCTTATGTTTTGGATTGTAATGCCTCTTCATAATAAATAAAAGTTGGGCAACATAATAATGTTCCTGCGACCATATTCTAATAGTTCCTGATAATAATCATCATCGTTCCATCCAGTCTAGCCTTTTCCCAACTATGTTGGGGTTGGCTTCCAGTCTAACCGCATACAGTTGAAAAGCAGTATTTTACATGGAGCGACTGCCTATCTGACCTCCACAACCCAGTTAGTACTGGGTAATACGGTACCCCTTGGTTAGACTGGTTGTCAGGCTTTCGGGCCACTGACGACCTGCAACGACTTTCAAAGGTCTACAAATGACTGCCTGAACCAACGGCTTAACGTGCTTTCCGAGCCACGGAGGAAACTCAGTATGTAATGGGTGGCCAGGGTATCAACGGACCAAACCAGGCAAGCGGGGCTTTACCTTAGGATCGACCCGAGCGGCTGTTATTATGTAGCCACGAGCTCCAATAATATCCATAATTAATTAAAAACAAATTTCGATTCACATGGTTTCACTCACTAACACTAAAAACTGAATAAACTGAAGTTATTTAGTTAGTTCAGTTTATTCGTGATGTGCTTGCAATAGTGTCGAAATATCGGGAACTCAAAATAAATAATTTATTTTGTTAATCTTTCATTTTCTAGATCCTTCCGTCGACAAAACCTGTTTCTACGTTGGTGTTGCTACGCGTGCAGTAATTTTAACGTATAGACTGTTTTACCGACACAATCGAGCGAGATCGCTTTAGTGTGGCATTTTTTTTTAAATCCTAAATGGGCTTACTATTGACCTCAATCTAGTCCTGATGACAGAGATGAGGTCGACGATGGAACAAGCTAACCCAAAAGAAGCCTATTAACTCGCGACTTAAATAGATTGGGGTCATATGAATTTCTCACAGAGAGGAGGCCTGTGTCCCAGCAGAGGGAATATTGTAGGCTGATTATGCTATGCTTATGCATATGAACTTGGGAACACCGACGCAGGCAGGGAATTCCACTCCTTGGCTGTGGCTAGTGCTCAATTATTTACTATATAACTACATTATTGTATTAATTAACTACATATATATTTATTACAACTACCTCACAAATGTCTACACCGAACGACGTTAACTAAATAAAAAAAAACTAAACAAAAGGGACAACACAATGAACAGAACAAACTAAAACTACCTACAATCTAAAAAATAAATAAAAAAGGTATGTTGCCTTCACCTCTTCGTTTTGAATTATTCTACTTCCTGCCGTCACCTTAATTATTTCTCTACGTGTTTGGTCTGTGTTGCACTTGTAAAAATAACTATTACGACAGATTGATGACACTGAAAGATACTTCAGCACGCGTAGCATGACCACTGTAGAAACGGGTTTTCTCGACAGAAGAATCGACAAATTGACAGATTACTTTTGATGATCTGTCATTTTGTCGATTCTTCCGTCGAGAAAACCCGTTCCTACGGTGGTCATGCTACGAGTGCTATACATTATCTGTTCGAGTCCGATATCTGGCGCTGCGTCCGCAATTTGTTGATCGAACTTTAAACGGGGCTGCTTTCTTGTACTAAAAGATTTCTGAGGGTGGGGCGTATCAACGGCTGTCCTTACTATACGAAGGTGGAAGGGACACCGACAAACACAAACAGTTACCACGTATTCAGTACATCATTCTGAAGCCACACACATAGAAATTTCTCATCGGTATTTTTTTTTAAATCAGCTGTTGATTATTGTGTTGTGTGTTATACATTTGGACAGCACGTATTGTACTTTTGTAGGAAACATTAGTTTTTTGGTTTATATCATCGATTAAACATTTCTATTTGGAGAGGTTCGGTATGATGAACTGAAGACGTGTTAACCGTTAGTGCGTCGATGACCTTTCCGCTCTGTGTAAGTTGTATCCCTCATTACGAGAACGTTTCCAAGTTTCACACACATCTTCTGAATAAGTATTATTTATAAGTACTGCTAAGCAATCTTACAAATAATCAAATTGTAACAGGCCGATGTCTGTACATTGAAGATATTGAAAAAAAAAAATGTGGGGCCTTTATTAGACCAACAGTAGCCAAAACAACAGTTTTTAGAATTTTTGTCTGTCTGTCTGTCTGTATGTTTGTACGCGCATCACGCAAAAAGTACTACAAGGATTTGAACGCAGTTTTCACCGCTCTACTGCTAGATGCTTAACAAAAATTATAGGCTACATTAGATATAGTTTTGGACCCGATAGGTGGCGCTGTGCGAAACAACGGCGGGTCGCTAGTTAAATAATAAAATCGAATGTTCATTATTGAAGCTCTAAGAATATGTTTATTTTACTTGCGAAGGGACTGGACATCGACATAGGCAGATTGTGAACATCTAACGCTTTAGGTTCCTAATGTACTTTTTTAAAATATTGTACCATATTGTGTCTTGCCAAGTATATGAAGTTACCCTGACTAATAATAAAAATGAGCAAGTTAGTGTGTATGTACCATTATTTACACAAATAAATAAAATTGAATCGTCTGTTTGTATTTTCAAAATGACAGCTTTTTACTGTATTAAGTATATGTATTACGATACTTTAACTTTTCCTGTGTGTCTGTTTGTTCCGGCTAATCTCCGAAACGGCTGCACCGATTTTGACGGGGCTTTTACTGGCAGATAGCAGATGTTATAAGGCCTACATTAGAACTACCCTTTTTTTGCACGGAACCCTTATGGGTTCCGTGCAAAAAAAGGGAAGCCATAAAGGAACCCATAAGGGTTCCGTGCAAAAAAAGGGAAGTAATATTATTTTTATAATAGTTTCGCGCGAACGAAGGTGGCGCGTAACAGCTAGTTATGCATAAAAAATGACAAAACTAAATTTGAGACGCAAAAAACAGAGTAATTTTCCTCAGAACCAATACAAACAGTTTATTTTCCCAAGTGCAACACAAACAAAGAGGCGTACCAGACAATGTAACAACTAGCAAGAACCTAATTCCGCCGTGCCTTTTTCCTGGATTTCGGTGCTTTCGTCGCGGCGCTCGACGAAACCGACGGCGAGCGCTTTTTCTTTTTACCCTATAGTGGATGGATTATGAAAGTTAAATTTAAAAAAAAAACGTCTATTGGTGACCATTTTTTTTTTACACTTTGGTCAAATTATACTGTTGCCGTCAGCTCACGGCCTTGAGTTGAAAATTGAGTGCGCGGAAAAAAAGCCGCGGTAAATAACGCTTGCAATGTTGCAAGCGCTTATTTGTCGCTTGTATGGGGCTAACAACATCAATGCCACCTTGTAGCCTTTCTTATATTTGTTTGAATAATTATGTTCGGGCTTTTCAAAAAATGGGACTACTTTTTACAATAATAATGTTATATTAAACTTCATATACAATAGTGGTACATATGCGGACTTAATGCCACAAGGCATTCTCTACCAGTCAACCTTTGGGTTAAATAGGACAACATTGTGATTGTCCTAACGATTATGGCCGCATCCTAAACAATCGCGATTGTCGTGCCAACACACGACCATCGCATCATTATCTAGGGCAATTTTATCATTTTTCTATGTCTTAAAGGCTGTTCAAACACTGTTTTAAGTTTTCACGGTTTATAACTAAACTTACAAGGTCACCTAAGGGGGATATCTTTCATGATTTTCAATTATTTTAAGCTCCCAATATTTCGACGCTGTTGCAAGCGCCTAGATCGCGGGATGACTGCTCAGTCACCGTGTAAGTTTAGTTAAAGGCTCTTCTTCTTCTCTCTTTCGGAAACGTCAACGATAACGTATGAAGCACTATGAAGGCTTGTTGGCGATGCCAGCGCGAGCGCCTCTAAATCGTACCTCTTTCCGACTATCAACAGGGTCCATGTAGGAACTAGTCGTGATAAAAAACGGAGAAAGAAAAATCTGTTGTACTGCCGTCAACACGCTAAAAAGAACAGCGACTATACAATTTATACAGTCCTTTCAGTTTGTACTCTGAAGAACATATTTTTTACACTGACCTCAGGTTAGTCAACTTAATAAGTACTAGGTAGGCATAAACTGAAAGGACAGTACACCTTCTTGCAACTGTCACCCACCTGTGGTTTAGCTTCCTCGCCGACATCGCTAGGCTGTGCACTAGACGTGGAGGAGATCTCTCCCTCCTGTTCGCTCTTCTGTCGCTTGGCGGGCACGACCTCTTCCTCTTCAGACTCGACGGACTGCGAGTCGCCTTTCTGTTCGGATGTCTCGCTTTCTGGAGGCGGGGAGGCTTCCTTTTGGGATGATGGGTCCTCCTGTTGGGAATGAGCAGTGTGAGTATTGGCGAAAATGTGAGATGTTGGTAATAAATTGGTCTTTGGCTTATCAAAGGACCTATTTATCTGACGTGGGTTAAAAGAGTTGAGTTCAACGCACCCTGGATAGTAATTCTTGTAATAAGATGATGCCTTACTATGGCTCATCTTATTACAAGAATGACAGACGCGATAAAAAAAATCCCAAGAAACACTTTTATCCCAATAACACAACAGCCGTATGAAATTTGCGCGTGCTCTCGCCTGTAACCTATCAGCTGTTCTGTCTCCCACTGTGATCTGCCTACCTGCTGTTGCACGGTACGATAGTAATGGGACAGAATGGCGTCACGCGGCTAACAGCTCACAGGCGCGCGCGCGCGTTTTTCTTACGGCTGTTGTGTGTTAGTGAACGAGTGGGTATAAAAAAAAACATGTTTGTTTGGGTAAGTTGTTTGTTATCATGTGTTTAAGTATTGACCCCTAATTACCAGTCACCCTATACGACGTGTAACAGATTAAGTGCAATACCTCAGACACCCCAATTAAAATATTAAATTATAAGTATAAAACAACATCCGTAATTAAATAAATTTAAACCAAACCTAGTCATTTTTATAAAATAGTTATCCTTACTAAACGCAAAACGTATGTACATCAACATCCCTGCACACACACTCATGCAATGTTAGCGGCCGACGCGACACGCAAACTCTAGCGCCCACCAGCTGACCATAGCTGTAGGCAATAGATGTGCTTTAGTTCAATGAACGATTTTACGTACCTAAACTGTCACAGGCTGATATTATGAATAACTTTTGATACTTCATTGAGTTTACCGTGTAATGATTGATAATTTTAAGTGAAATTATCAACACGAATCTAACACTTTAGGCTTGGTATTACGGGGATGCATTTAAAACAGCAACTTTTTACCCGAACTACGAAACTAACGAAGGGCGAAGCACCCGGACTCCGTGCGGCACACGCGGGTAAAAAATGTATCTCAGATGCGTAACTTTCGCGATATCAACTACCCCCGGATAAGTCGTGTTTAGGTACAGTTTATTGTTTGTACTACAAAAATATTCAAAGAGCCGCGTGTTTAAAAGATTTGAATAATAATATTTACAGTGATAAGTATACAATCGTATTGATAGGAAGAAATAGGTACTTACAGAACTGGACTATTTACACTTTACACTTAGGTTATTAATTTGCACTATTTCTGCGAGCCACTTTCATTAAAGTTTCAAAATGCCTTGTTCTATGCACTTATTTGCACGCTTTCTTAAATTGTATTTCAATTTTGTAAGCACTTCAGTATCACTTTTCACCGTCACAAATGCTTGGTCAATTTTCGTTTTAAGTACCTCGACACTTGTAGATTGACTGACGTATACGAGCGATTTTATGCGACCCCACAAATAACACGGCACAGGTCCTCCACGACCTATCCAACGATTGCCATACTCCGCATCCAGATGCCGTCGAACGGTCCACGTGAAATGCGCGGGAGCACCATCTTGCTGGTAAAACATGTCACGTGAAAGACCGACAGGGACGTCATCCAGTAAGTCCGGCAATGTCTCTTGCAGGAACTGCAGGTAGGTATCTCCGGTCAACCGTGGAAGGAAAACGGGGCCGAGTATACCAGCCCACACGTTGACGGAGAACCTATGCTGGAACGAATCCACACGGCAAGCATATGGATTCTCATGCCGCCACAAATGCTGGTTGTACATGCCAACACGCGTGAATGTACTCTCGTCCGTCCAAGGAATGTTCTGTTGCCAGTTCTCCAACAACCACCTACTGAATTCCAGTCGTGGCAAGTTGTCGGCCGGCGTTAGGTCTTGACGCCGTCGAAGATGGAATGGGTGTTCACCATCAGCACGCAACGTTCGCCACACGTACATGTGGCTGCAGTCGAACTGGGGTGCTGCTTCTCTCGAGCTGTCTTCTGGATGTTCGTCGAAATGGTCGAGAATACGCTCTTGCAGACGAGTAGTCCGTACATTCGTCCCTCTGTCCAAAGCCGTATTAGGAAGGAACGTCCCAGAGTCCCTCAGTCGCTGAGTTGCAGCCAGCATCTTCCTGGCGCTCACACTGCAGCCAAAACGGTAATTGAACTCCCGACAAGCTAACGCGACATTATCAAGACAGCGAGCCAGTGTCCTCACCATCTCCGTGTATTGTATGTTGGTATACCGGAAAGCCATCGCGCGCGTAAACAGAAATGTCACGGAAAGAACAACTACACTAGATTACTACCGGCGGACGACTGGCTTAATGTTAGGTAGTCGGCGTAGCGGCGGCGTGTGTGTCGGCATTTCGCATAACCGACAAAGAGGTGGCCGACAAATGCTTTATCTCTTTGCAATAAGTTCGAAATTTCTTCAAATTAAATAATTTTATTTTTGTAGGGATACTCTGATGACCAACTAAGTTAGGTCGTGTATTCAAATAAGCCTTACTCATTGGAGATAAAGTTGGAATTCCTTTAAATTACCTCTTTATTTGATTATTTACGTGTGTATTTTGAGCTATGAGCGAACTGCAAATAATGTCGTGCGTTTTAGTACCCTTTATTGCTTTGAGTTAAGGTTTCAATTTCTTTGAATTAAGGATTGTATTAATTTGTCATGACACTGTGTTTCTAATTTAAGTTATTTAAAAGATTTTTCCGTCAAAATTTAACACCTATTTTTTATGACGGAAATCGATTCAGAAGCCGATTCTGAACCAACTACTTTCAGGAATTGCGTTTATTCTGTTACACGTTGTATAAGCAAAGACAATGAAGCTAATAAGTGACAGCAATCATGCTGAGCTTGGTTGCCATACAAACTAAATTGTTGTAGCAACAACTGCATCCACCAAATCATTAAAATAGTGATTTGATTAATAAAATTGCATTATAAATTGACTGAGAGTCTAACTGTGCGGAGTATTTCCTAGACGACGCCTGTGTCAGTATTAATAGAATGTAGTAAGCAGTAGGTACCACGAGCAGCACGGTGTGCTGTCCGCCGGCCGAGACCCTGTGTCAGTATTAATAGAATGTAGTAAGCAGTAGGTACCACGAGCAGCACGGTGTGCTGTCCGCCGGCCGAGACCCTGTGTCAGTATTAATAGAATGTAGTAAGCAGTAGGTACCACGAGCAGCACGGTGTGCTGTCCGCCGGCCGAGACCCTGTGTCAGTATTAATAGAATGTAGTAAGCAGTAGGTACCACGAGCAGCACGGTGTGCTGTCCGCCGGCCGAGACCCTGTGTCAGTATTAATAGAATGTAGTAAGCAGTAGGTACCACGAGCAGCACGGTGTGCTGTCCGCCGGCCGAGACCCTGTGTCAGTATTAATAGAATGTAGTAAGCAGTAGGTACCACGAGCAGCACGGTGTGCTGTCCGCCGGCCGAGACCCTGTGTCAGTATTAATAGAATGTAGTAAGCAGTAGGTACCACGAGCAGCACGGTGTGCTGTCCGCCGGCCGAGACCCTGTGTCAGTATTAATAGAATGTAGTAAGCAGTAGGTACCACGAGCAGCACGGTGTGCTGTCCGCCGGCCGAGACCCTGTGTCAGTATTAATAGAATGTAGTAAGCAGTAGGTACCACGAGCAGCACGGTGTGCTGTCCGCCGGCCGAGACCCTGTGTCAGTATTAATAGAATGTAGTAAGCAGTAGGTACCACGAGCAGCACGGTGTGCTGTCCGCCGGCCGAGACCCTGTGTCAGTATTAATAGAATGTAGTAAGCAGTAGGTACCACGAGCAGCACGGTGTGCTGTCCGCCGGCCGAGACCCTGTGTCAGTATTAATAGAATGTAGTAAGCAGTAGGTACCACGAGCAGCACGGTGTGCTGTCCGCCGGCCGAGACCCTGTGTCAGTATTAATAGAATGTAGTAAGCAGTAGGTACCACGAGCAGCACGGTGTGCTGTCCGCCGGCCGAGACCCTGTGTCAGTATTAATAGAATGTAGTAAGCAGTAGGTACCACGAGCAGCACGGTGTGCTGTCCGCCGGCCGAGACCCTGTGTCAGTATTAATAGAATGTAGTAAGCAGTAGGTACCACGAGCAGCACGGTGTGCTGTCCGCCGGCCGAGACCCTGTGTCAGTATTAATAGAATGTAGTAAGCAGTAGGTACCACGAGCAGCACGGTGTGCTGTCCGCCGGCCGAGACCCTGTGTCAGTATTAATAGAATGTAGTAAGCAGTAGGTACCACGAGCAGCACGGTGTGCTGTCCGCCGGCCGAGACCCTGTGTCAGTATTAATAGAATGTAGTAAGCAGTAGGTACCACGAGCAGCACGGTGTGCTGTCCGCCGGCCGAGACCCTGGCGGGCGCGCGGGCCGGCGCGGGCGGCGCGGCGGCCGTGGGCTCCGCCGCGTCGCTGCAGGCGCCCGTGCCCAGCTGGCCCTCCGACCCCATGCCCCACGCTACTACTTCACCTGAGGGACAAACAACTATTCGTTTAAATGCGAAACTCTCACTCTGAATATAACCTAACCCCGCTTGCACCATCATCTGCCTAACGTTTTCTCAACTATGTTCTCGGCTTCCAGTCTAACTGGATGCAGTGTCAGTACTTTACATGGAGCGACAGCTTATCTGACCTCTGCAACCCAGTTAGTTTACTACTGGGTAATACAATACCCCTTTTGATAAGACTGGTTGTGAGACTTGCGAGCCACTGACTACTTGTCACGACTGTCTAACATCGACAAACAAATGACATCCGATACTAAATTAAGCGTCGTTTTGTCCCAGAATTCCAAAAAACAGCGTAAAATTTTGTGAATATAAAAGTAAAAGAGTGGGTCGATCGAAAAATTTATATCTGGCTCAGAATGATGTACTGAATACGTGGTAACCGTTTTCGGGTCGGTGTCCCTTCCACCGCGTATGTAGAAATTTTTCAGTTATTTACAAATTGAAACTTACCAGAATCGGTAACAGCAAAAGAATTGCTGGTGCCTGCTGCTATGCTGATGACCTTCTTGTTCTGCAGTTTGGGCACCGGCTCTAAGACCTCGGCGTCGCCCGCACGGTCGCCTAGGCCCAATCTGTATGAAAACCATAATGGTTAGCTACTTATTAACCATATTCACCGCAGGGCCTTTTCCCCAATATTATGTCCTGCCCCGTACAATGAGATGACAATTGGCACTTTGTGAAAACTGAAAGTGGGCCTTTGCCTGAAACTTTTCATAGTACAGTTTTAGCGTTCTGTCTTCACGCCCTACCTACTCCGCTATCAAGTATTTATGCTAAATATGCTTGCGGAGAAACCATCTGGGCTCGGTACCATAAGCATAGTCTCGAGTCGGGCTGTTTCGACGGCGTCGTCTAGTAGGTATTTGGTTTAGTTGAATTAAACCCTTGAGTTGTCTGACCTGCCGTACTCGCAACGGCCGATAGCGTAGACCTGCCCGTTGGTGTCGAGCGCGAGCGAGTGATGCTGTCCGCACGCGACGCTCTTCCACGTCGTGTTCTGACTGGTGAACGCGTCGCACTCTGTCGGCATGAATAACGCTGTCTTGCGTTTTTCGCCTGTTATGCCTGTTGGGGTGAAGTTTAATTAGTTAGAAAGTAGAAAAAATATTCAAAGTCCTTTTTCAATAAAATTCTGGGCCAAGGACCAGCCGTCAGAGTAAGCTCCGGAATACTAAGGGCAGGTTCAAAGTGAGCAGCTTCTTTTTATGAGTAAATAACATAATAAGACATGGTGACATCCACCAATCTGCACTGAGCCCATGTGGTGGTCAACAGCCCACTCCCTCTCACATAGTGGAAGCCTGTGTCCCAGCAGTGGGTACATTATAGGCTCATTATGTGTAGTATTGGTCACCTACCTAGAGTCTGCACTGAGTATGTTCACAGACACATCCGTGAACACGCTTGTGCATTATAATATTTCCTGCGTCGATGGCTAGTCTTCCCACCATCGTCCACCAAAAACGGTTAAGAAGGCTATTATTTCTAGACATGATGTCTACTTACCCAGCTGTCCATAGTTGTTGAGTCCCCACGCGAACATCTTGTCGTTGTTGTCGAGGACGAAGGTGGCGTGGTAGCCGGCCCACACGCGAGCTCCGCCGGCCTTGAGGGTCACCTTCGATGGTACTAGCAGAGCACCTGGCGAGAAGATAGGTAAGTTAATAGGAGTTTTTAGAAAATTATTTTACAAGAGCTTTACTCTAATTATTCTGAGAAAGTGAGAACCGAGAGATTACCATGTATTTGTATAGTTTGTGGTTTTTGGCAACTACAGTACTTTCTCAAGTTATTATGCCTTGTGACTGTGACTGTAGCTTCGCTTTTTTTAATTGTTTTTTTGACATTCAAAAGTGCCTGTAATGTTCTAGTTGTTTGAGTTTGTCATTATTTAGAGAATTAACACATTTATATTTTCAGCCATACAAAGCTGAGTAAATTCATACTATGTTATTTATCAGAAACTCACTGAATCCTTGTCTGGCGTCCCTGGTAGCGGATCTCTGGGGCAACCTGCCGAGCTGGCCCTGCTCCCCGCAGCCCATTGTGTACACACCGCCTGATGCCTGCAACACAATGGTTAATTAGATTTATAGTTGAAAGAAATTATTTTGTAGCGGCACCACATCAACATAGTGCAAAAAGTACTACAGCGCCATCTATGGTACACATGAAGAACTAACATCAAAATTATAAATCGAGCAGTTAAAGGTATCCGTGACCTAAGACTATGTAGAAAAACCAGACTATAACTGTCGGGCAGTAGCCCACCATGTCACAAAAGAATGAACATAAAATTTTAAAACGCGCTTTTAAGTTATCGGCGACTTGTGGTCTTTCTTATGATCTAAAACCACAAAGATACGTACCGACAATATAACAAGATGGTCGCCACCGGAGGCGATGGCGACCGCGGTCTCTCCGATGTCCACCTTCACGGGTTCGCGACACGACTTGCCTTCGCGACCGCGGACGACGAGGCCCATGCTGCCGTGAGAGTCCTGGAATATAAGAATTACATTAACTAACTTAGACAAAGTGACATTCTATCAGTGATAACGATGATCGAAAAGTAAAAAAAAATATGGAACTGACGAGAGCTACCAAAAAGGCAATATGTCTTATCTCTGGGCAGTCACACACTCTTATAGCTGCCTAGTTTCATTAGCCGTTGATGCAGGAAGTATTTATACAAGTAGTAGAAAAAAAAAGTGCAAAAGTGTGCACACACTGGCACTATCTCTGCCCTAACTCTCTTAGTTTAATAGTCGTGTCAGACTGCTGTCCAGTAATCCAGTCCAGTAAGCGACCGGAGAGAGCAGCTCAGGACAAACAGCTAAAAGGTGTCAAGTCTACTCTGATAATCCATTATCCAAAAATCTTTCCTGAATGCTCATTTTCGTTATAATAAAGAATGATGTGTTCATAACAAACTGACCCTAAAAGCTCCCCAAGCATAAACATCCCCGTTATCGAGCAAGGCGGCGGAGTGCGAGTCGCCGGCCGCCACGCACACGGCGCGCGCGGGCAGCTGCACGGCCCGGGGCGCGCCCTCGTCGCTGTCGCCCGCCGTGCTCCTGCCGAGGGCTCCCTCGTCGTTGCAGCCGAATGTCCAGACCTGGTGGAAAGAGGTTGCTATGATTAAAGTAGATACTCATCAAAATATCATAAAATTCAAAAAGTGCTGATTTTATGACAAATTTGAATAAATTACTTGATTTTATGTTTTTTATCATGCCTAAAATAATGTGGTGGGAAGTGTGACTTACCTTCCCGCTGCTGTCAAGAGCTATCGTGTGCATGCCGCCTGCATACACATCTACTATTTTGTCACCCAATGCTGTCACATACTTAAATCTGAAACAAAATATAGGTAATAGTTTAATTTTTTGACATCTTCAAGATCATAGTCATTTTTTATCTGGAAACAAGGTGAAGACAGCTAAATAGTCAGTGTATTCCTTTATCAAGCACCAAGTTAGCGAATTCCTTATTGCAACCTTTGTATAGACCTTTTCACAGTTGCCGTTTAATGTGCTTGGAGGAATAGGTAGGAGTTGAGGTGCGAGTACCTCAACTCCTACTTATTCCAGCTTCATCTTTTACCCTCTTATCCGACGCGCACGCATATTGCATCGCCGCACATCGATTCTACGCAGCGTGTTGCAATTTTCCTAGACCAATAGTTGATAACTTACTTGGTAGTCTCCACGACATCTTCGCCCAGTCCCAGTTGTCCCACATCGCCCTGTCCGCACGCTAGCACACGCCCCCTCTTCTTTGGCGCGGTCGGGATCTCCCATTGGATTGCTGTACAAACATCACACCATTATGAGTATGTTTATGGCCAATTTACATGTAAATCAATGAATCCTAGGCCTTGTACGAACTTGAGAGGTACTACCGCGCTCACTGACGGCCAACCACTGTCAACCTTACTACTCAGGGCATAAGGGTAAAGGACATTGTTATGTACGTATAGCAACTTTGTCGCCAAACATGTCGCCGTCGCCAGGTTCGACGGAGAAATATAAATACAAGGTGTAAACGGACCCTTCAGGAGGCCGTCAACTGTCAATTCGTACATCAAGTTAAGCTCTTTAAAGATGATTGCTGGGAAACGACTTTTATTTTAGGGCGTAAAATCACAGTTTACGGTAAGACTCACTGTAACAAGTGTTCACAAGAATTACAAATTGTACAAATCCAAGAGATTGAAGTCAATGTTAATGCTTGCATACCTACTCATTTAGCATTGGGATTGAAGAAACATTGTACTGACTTTATAATAAACAGAATATTTCAGAAACTTAAGTAGGTGGTAGACATTTTATACAACCCATTTTTGGTTAGTCTAGGTTCATAAATTAGTATCTTATGACTGTTTGGTGTAATTTTAAACAGAATTTATTACTTTACTGTCTCTATTTTATAGGTTGCAACAATTTTGTTGTTGATGTCATAAAATTCTCACACAAAATCTTATGTATGTTTTATCATTAACAGAGATTGGATTATGTGGAGTTCATTTGTCTAAACTTGAAGGAAATAAGTAACAAGTGGATAACACGGGAGGTGTTATCCACATGTTTCCATGTTGTCCACATGGAAATATGTTCTTCACCTATGACTATCTCCAACTCTGTCTGGTTGTGGCCACAAACGGTCGTCTTCATGCATTATTTTCGAATCAACTATTAATTTTTTACTTAAAAATCCTAAATTTGATTAGTTTTGTAAAGAGTATATTAAAAAAAACCTGGAAGAACAATTTTCCCGTGGTATAATTTAACAACAACCTCCACATGGGTTAAGCCTCGGGCTAAATCTAGTATAAAATAAATAAAATCTAATACAGTTTATCAGAATCTAGCAATTCTAACATTAATTATCACCTTGTCCAAATCATCAGGAAATGTATTCTCTAGTGCAAATTGATTTGAAGCACTCAAGTCTAGGCAATATATAACACTTTGAGGTCATCCTTATCAAATATGATGACACAAATATTATAAAAAGATGTAGGTATGACATAATCCATTTGTTTACTTTTGTCATTTTTAGTTATGTGTTAGGTAAGTTTAAAATGCCAATAAATCCAATTTTGATATGTTCTGCAAAATGCTTTTTTTATGCTAAGGCTGTTTTTTTTTTCAAAATGGAGTTTGACCCTATTGTTATATCGGCTTTCGTTTTCAATGTAACCAAACAGTTTTATAAATATTTTGCTTTGAAACTTTTAAGATTAAGCAGTCTATTTTTGTTTTGGGTAAAATGAGCCTAAATATGCATATATGAATGAGCTTAAAACTGACTATGAAATAAAATAAAATCTTCAGGAAGTCCTATTTTACATGTTTTTCTGCAAGATTGGTTCTGTCATCCTGTGTCTTTGAGTGTACTAACATGCATGTTACCAATAAAAATTATGGCTAATTTAGATAAGATAAGTATTACATATAGTTGCTGTGTGGTTTTCTGCTGATTCATTCATCAGTGTGAGTAAGCCCTAACCTATTTGTTTATGTGAAGAATACTAAAGTCACTAACTCCAGATGACACCTAAATAAAAGTATTCTGATGTATCTTTAATGCATAGGGTTCAAATTCCAACAGTGCATGTTTCATAAATAATCTTTATTTCTGTAAATTGCTTTTAAAATAACTTTTATGTCATTCAAAAAATACAAAATGCTAAAAAGCAATTGTCACATCTCTAGGCACTTCTAACCATAATTTTCGTCACTCAAAATGAGCCGATAATATTTATGATTCCTGTGTTATGTTTTAAAACAAGATGAGGCCAGTTTTTCATACCAAATAACAGCCGAAATAACCTCAGCGGTCAGTTTCTTTTAAACTTCAGACAATCATCAAGTCACATGATGACTATGCAGATTTATCAAGCTAGAACACAAGGGCAAAGTATAAACATACTCGCACTGGCCCCTTGTAGTGGATTAGGGTCCATTCAACGAAACCTGTGTCCCATCAATGGGAACTTCATAGGCTGGGTAATCAGATAAGGGTTCTACAGACAAAAAAATTTGGCTTGACTTATAATTTGTCATAAGTAAGATGTAGATGACATCTTCCTGTAAAATTTCAATATTATTCTTAAGTTCCAAAATCGTTATCATTCTCTTGCCCTTGTCCCAATTCATTCAGGGTTGGTGCAGCATGTCTTCTTCTTCCTTACTTCTCTATTACTCATCACATCACACTTCCTTTTGTTTTAAGTCCCGAAATAAAGCTGTTAAATTATTACTTACTGACCTATGTTCCAAGAATGGGAACTTCACAGGCTTGTTATCCAAGAGAAACAATTTATTATTCAAAACTAGTCATTAAAACTTTTTTATTTATAATTTTTAAAAGTTGGTGATGATTTAGAATTTTCAACTCAGTTATAAAAAGGCATCTTAACATTATTTAAATATGATGTCTCACATTTTTATTTGAATAAGATGTATAACCAAGGTAAACAGATTATTATGTAGTACAAACAAGAAGTGTTACGTATGAATGGAATACTTTTAAAGATAATAACCTTACAAGGTAATCTCGCTATTCTTTCTACTTAAGAAAGGGTCAGGGTCATGCAGTGTTGCCGTGTAAATAACTAAAGATTTTCCTAAAGGTGAGTTTTGTTAAAAGTACTTATAAAATATTTTAAGTTTTCTTTTTCAGATACTAAAAGTAATAAAAATACTATTTTTTTTTTAAATATCAGTCTACTTCTATGACCTGTTGTGAGTTATTCGGAAAAGAGTCTGTATAATTGCCATACAGGCAAAGCTATACTAGTGTACAACAGTACTAATATAATAGTATTTATTTATTGTCGGTTAGGTAATCAATTTTAAACAATCATCTCTTATCAAGCTTCTATAGGTGGGAACTTGCAAAACTTTTATATAAATATGTAACAAAATTACTCAATACTGAGCAATGAAACTATTTAGTGAAGTCATTGCTTTATAGCATTTTTAAATGTGGAAGATACAGACAAAGATAATCTTAAAAAACTATGCCATTTGGCATGCTTTTAATGCTTATCTCTATGGTACGGCTAATGGCACAATAATGACTGCCTTGATGTTCATTAGCTAATTTTATACCAAACTACAATGATAAATACGTTCTTATTCATGTTCGTGACCGAAATTGGTCACAGTTATTTACGGAATACACGAAATTATGTGAAAAACACATCTTGTAAATACGATAGAGCGTCGACCAAACCAACTAACCTCAAAAGAATCCAATCTTAAGCGACTCTTACATAACCAAAGCAATATTTACGCATAAACATGCTTCTAACTGACCAAATCTAAGTACTTAAGTCTCATTTCAAGTACAGTTAACTTGTAAACACAAAAAAAGAAGTTCTGAGGCGAGAGTTCGCGCCTTTCGTTTCCCGCCATCGCATTTGACAGGTCATTGACATAGGCAAAAATGTAAAGAAAACAATTGCAAAATGCCTTTGCAAGAACTCACCTCCACGTTTTTTCTTGTTTTTGGCTGCCGTTGACGCCGTAGCGGCGGACGATTTAGATGCAGCACGTTTAACGCCTCGCGCCGCCGGCATTATGCCTGCAATATTGCAACCAACGCGTCAATAAACACGGCACACAGCGCGGCAAAACACCCGGACTTGATGGCTTCGCTCCGATGACGTTTTAACTACTTTTGTAATCGCATTAACGCCTTATTTCCACATCGGCTGCATCTGCATCAATTACAAGGCTGCGGCCTCATAGATTTATGCAAAGCGCAGATAGGTTATATTATGCATTTGTATAGGCACTGCACAGGGAACCAAACAACGCGTCCATACCATACGGCGACGCGTGGGACGACGCCAGAATTATTTACTTACAGTTTTATTATCAATTTCTAAGCGGAACCGCGAATTAATTTACAGATATCACTTTAGAATAAGAGATGACGTATTAATTTTAACACAGTACGAATCTCGTACATCTCCCTCCGCTTGCTTCGCTTGGCCCGAGTGACGTAATCACGTGAATCGGATTCAGTCACACTAATCGGAGTGACATATTTCGAATACTGAAATGCCTGTTACAGGTTACGATAAAACTATTATTTTGAATGATACAAATGATTAATAATTGCCTAATGAGCCGAAACAAGAAATTTTCCATGGTTAAATAGATTTTGAGTAAAATTATAATACAAAATAACTTAATATAGGAATCGATTTGTGTCAAAATATATCGATTTAAAATGTTTACTCGTAGTAGCTTACCTATGTACCATAGACAATAAATGTAGAAGATTTTTTAAGAAATATGCTGCCATAATAAAACCTTTACTCACCCATATTTAGAACGCTTTTAGTGAACCGTTATGAAATGGGGATCTGTTACGCAGATTAAAGAAGGAGTAGGTGTTCGTAAAACGAGAGATTTAAAATCTCCGGTATAAAGTTGGCCTCAGTTTTACTTAAAGCAAAAGCCCTGATATATTTTTTCCCGTATTCTATCCAATGTGAGTTAGTACTTTATTGATATTTCCATTTTTACACTTCAACCTTCTATAAATAAGATGTCTGTTCGATCTATTTCTATTCGGGTAGGTTTTGGGGCCGTCTATTCTAGTGTACTGTCTGACTGGTCAGCGAGACTATTTTCTCATTGCAAAAGGTCACGTTCCAGAATAGTTTATTGGGTTAACGGTATTCCAATTAGTACCTATTCGATTTTTATATAGGGGTCAAAAATAATTAAAACACTCTCAGAGGCATGCTGGGCAGAAATTACGTTACGAAAAATTGTCGGGATGTTTACTCGTATGTCCTAACCCAGGCCATGGTCTACGTTTGTGCCAAATATGAAAATTGGTTCAGCAGTTTATTACGAGGCGTTAAAACGTAACAGACGGATTGACTGTCATGAGTTACTTTCCAATTTATAATACTAGTATGGAAGTGTGAATAGTCTGGATAAAATTATACATACTAGCTTCTTCTAATTAATATGCTTTGTGAGTCGAGGGTTAGACTTTAATTAGGTGATAAACTTTAACTTAGTTGTGCTAGTTGGCCTAGTTGGGTGACCACAACGTAATTTCTTTTTATTTTTGGATTACCTTTGTTTTTCTGGAGCAAAATAAAAATAATCTCGGTTTTCCCAATAGTATTCAAATAAAACACATTTTGATAGGAGCTAACATTACTCAGCAAAAATAAATATTTGAACATGATTCTTTTATTAAACCATATTTGCTTAGTTTGGTTTGGACACGAATATGGCAACATTGTAAATTGCAAACTTGTTCTATCTATAGGTCTATGGTACTAATGACGCGCTGTGCGCGCCGACCGCCTATTCCGTTCCGCTATCTCACAGAGTACTTTTATATATAGGTATAGAGGCTTTACTCAACGGGTTCAGAAGGAAAGCGTTTGGTGGCGCCATCTGTATCCACAAACCTACAACTTTCCTGATATGTATATAATTGTGTAGATGTATACGTCTACCATCATTCTTGCTTCCAGGCAGGATTTTATTTTAAAATTAGGCAATTTATGTTTATTAACCCCGTAATTTACTCATAAACTAACGTATATGAATAAATTAAGGAATTACTTGGCTGCAGAAAATTAAACCCATATTATTATAATCATAGTCATTTATTTTGGCCTAAGCATTGGTGCAACAGTCGTCGTAGTAGGTCATACATAATAGAATCAAATCTTTTCTTTTATCGTTAGTAATGTTAGCTTTTAGCGACATTTCGTCAAACAATAATAATAATATATAGTTTGTCGTTAACACATTTGTTGTTGTTGAATAACACATTGAATGCATTCAAGAACAGACTGGATGATATCTCCAAATCTTAAGGGTAACAAATATTGTCTTCCATTCAAAATTCCAATTCCAATTTCTTGAAAAATAACAAAAACGACCGTCAGATTGATTGTTTGACAGCTTGCTTCATTGATGCAAGTAAAAAGTACAAAATAACTACTACGACACCAATTTAGCAGGTTTTATTTAGAGTATCACTTACATTAAAATGTATGCCAGTAGTAATGTTTTATTTGTTAAAAACATATTTTATGATTTTATTTGATATATTACGCGTATTTCGAATTTACTTAAAAAGTTTGGTAGTTTATTTAGTTCAATTATAATAAAATAAACTACTAAACAGAATATTTATTTTATTAATGGTAACATTTGGCGTTCATTTGATGGAGTATAATGAAGCAAGAATAAAATAGTCAGTTCGTCAGTGAAGCTGTAGTATATTGCAATCTATTTTCAATTTAGTCGGTTAGCGTCAGCAAACGCCATCTGTATTCACAAACCAGCGATACATGATTTTATAATACGACAAAATTATAAATGCATTAGGAGAAGGACCTGTTACTAGATTACGGTAGTCTTTTAATTTGGTAACATTATTTTCTCCTAGTTGCATGGTAAAATGTTCTAAGATTGTACAGCCTGCGCTATCTATAGAATAGGTACTTCATGTAGAATATGGATCGAATGGAAACTGTGTAAATGAAATGTATAAACCTACTTTTTTAAAGATAATTTCAATTGCTAAGCAACACGATAAGATAAAGTTTGCAACAAAACACTTGAAACACAAGAGGCGTTTCTAAAGTTATCATTAAAAACTTCAAGGGGGTAACAGAGAGAGTGGATTGTATATTTATTTGGAGCTAAAGAACTCCCTCGATGTTTCTTGGTTGCCCTGTTGGCTGTTCGTTATAATAAACGCTTTCATCAAGTTATTTTGGTTTTGAAAGTAACACGATTGACGTCACGTAGGCACGTAAAAAAGTAGTACTAAATTTGTTACTCTACATCAAAATAGATGGCGCTGTAATCGCAAAATATTTGTTCGTGTTTTTGTATCCTGTATGACTCATTTTCTAAAAATCTATCGTTATTAAAGGCCGTTTTATGGCGTAAATTGCTTATTTGTACATTTTCGTGTTAACGATCGTACAAGAAAATATTACATAGAACTGGTATAATTGATAGTAGCTATCCAGAGATCCAGTGCTCCCAGTATATTTTAGCCATAATTCTTGGTTTCACTGCTTGTGGAGGAATTCGACGACAACTATAATTAATTTTATTTTTTGTATAGTTCAGTACTTACTCATTTACTTCTATTGTTAAAAAATCTTTAAAACGACCGCGTATCTTTAAGATTCCGGTAAATTGGTCTTGTGGTTGGAAGCGTGACTGCTGAGCATTTTGGGTTCGATTCCCGGGTCGGGAAAAGTGTTTATGTTCAGATTTCTATCAGAAACATTCACACATGTTCATGTTGAGATTATACATAAATGTATATGAGAACGATGTATAAAGATGTCCAAGTTAAGAGCATTCAAAGTAAAAAGATATAAACAATAATTCAAAAGCCCTGCTTGTGCTCGTACCCAAGACAGGACCGTTTCCATCACCGTATCTGTTTAAGTTTATCAGGTACTGACATTCGTTATTTTACTTGATTGCAGCAATATTGTTGAAAAGCAATATAAATGCAAATGTATCAAAATGGTTTGTTTTACATAATTCTAGTGCAATTTCTGTACCTTTTGGTGCCAGGAGCGAGATTTTAATGGTTCCTGGTACATTGTAAATCAATCAGACAATAGGGGAAGGCTTGTCAGAACTCATTGTAGATGGAGTAACCATAGATAAGTCATCATCATCATCTGCCTAGCCTTTTCCCAACTATGTTGGGGTCAGCTTCCAGTCTAACCGGATGCAGCTGAATACCAGTATTTTACATGGAGCGACTGCCTATCTGACTGACCTCCACAACCCAGTTAGTACTGGGTAATACGATACCCCTTGGTAAGACTGGTTGTCAGACTTTTTGGGCCACTGACTACCTAACGACTGTCAAAGATCTACAAATGACACCCGGGACCAACGGCTTAACGTGCTTTCCGAGGCACGGAGGAAACTCGGTATGTAATGGGTGGTCACCCATCCACAGACCAACCTAGGCAAGCACGGCTTAACCTAAAGATCGATCCGAGCGGCTGTTTTATTTAGCCACGAGCTCCTCTATCGCTACCTATAACCATAGATAAGTATTTTGACATATTAAATGACATTACCAGATTTTCTACCAATGACGACGCTTGGAACCAGCTATGCTAGCGCCATTCGTTTCAGGGTTACTTTTCCCATAATGCAGTATTTGATTTTTTAACCAACTTACAAAAAGAGGAGGTTATCATTTCGTCTGAATTTTGTGATGTTAAAACTTAATGTCACATCTGTATGTACGAGTATCTCCCCAAGAGGAAGAGAGATAGTTAGTATCCTCTTCTTCATCGGTCTAGCGTGGTTGCAATGAGCTACTGATTATCATGAGGCCTTTCATACGATTCTCAAGTCAGGCAAAGTGTTATTGTGTTTTATCAGCAGGAATTTTGCAGTAGCACCACGGAGTCTGGATTTATGCCTGATGGCCATAGGCTCGCTCATAAATATTGGGCGTAAATATGGTTGGAGACATTTGGATGTACTTTAAATGTAGGTGCAGTTATTACTGCAGGGGATCTCTCCAGCTAGGAAGTGGTGAAGAGCAGGCGTTTTGGGGGCTGTTATATTTAATTTTTGACTTTCAAAAACTGCAAAATCTCGGCTTAATTTGAAATAAATTACTTCCAATTTTGAAGACTTCATGACAAACTCTTCAGGGATGACAGAACTGATATTATAATTACACCTCTTCCTAGCACGGTGCAGATGCTGAAAACCTCAAACGGCGCAAATACATACAATAACTTAATTGGTAGTTATGTGTTTGAGCCGTTTGAGGTTGAAACACTAGTGCCATCCAACGTGGCAATGCTGCCAGCTTTCTGGGCACTTTTCCTAATGACTGCGATGCGATGTGGACAAATGTTTTGACGCCCCGTATTTATTTTCCTATTTTGATACTTGTACATATTTTTACTAATATTTTAGATTTATTCGTAGTTTGTAAATTGTGTAGACATACTGAATTCAATTATACCTGCTATTGAATCCATTTGATTTTCTTTTTTTTTTCAACAACTAATAACAACAACATCACACGTAATATATTCACGGCACTAGCCCCTCGAGGTCTGTCTGAGGGTGCCTGACGTACACAGGTATTAATTAACATGTTGTAGCACAGTGGGTCTAGTGGTAGCAAGCTCTACTGTTGAGCATGAGGTCATGAGTTCGATCCCCAGGTCAGGCAAAGTGTTTCTTCAATTGTGTTTTTTAGCAGGATTTTCTCAGTAGCAGCTTGGAGTTTGGTTGATGGCAATAGGCTCGCCCCCTATTACATGGAACTGACACGTAACTGGCGAAATGTGGGTATCTATCAAAGACTATTTAACCAAATCTATTGTATGATAGGTATACCTACACCTCATCCTAAACCTTCGGGAATCACAGGCATAATGTTTTCATCATATTTATAATGAAAACTGCATCAATTAAAAAAAGTAATTTGCTTTTGCCACCTTGTAGGTAGGTACCTTTTTTTTTTGGGACAAGCTCTCCACACTATTCCCAAACCACTGTAGTAACTCCTGAAAGCCAGAATCAACGGTGGCGACCACCAGAAAAGCACCAACACAATGAAGCTCGACGAAGTCCCGGAGAAACAATTTAAATGTATTGGATCCCGCAACGAAATGAATCAGAAAAGAATAGAGGAGGAGTAGGAAAACCATAATTTCCACTTCCCTACTTCCCTCCATATCTAGTAGTAACACCTATTGAAATCATTGATATCAATTTGATTCATCATGATACGTAGTATATCCACGACACAAGCCCCTCGAGGTAAAACTGCCCGCAGAGGGTGCCTGACTGACGTACGTACCTATCAAGTTACATAACGTGGCACGGTGCACGGTGGGCCCGTCCTTTGGTGGTAGAAGGTTGTAAGTGACGGCTTTGGAAACAAACGATTGTGGCTGATAAGATGGGTAATATTTATGTGTATACTAGTAATTTTATATCAAATTGAATTAGCAAGCAAAATTCCGCAGTCTTATTTGTTCTGTATAAGCGGTAGTACTCAGTGGCAAAAGGCATTAGAAGCTCTCGTTAAACCAAAGCGAATCCCTCGCGGGATGCTCACACTGATTTTGTCAATTAACTTGTATGAAGGTGTTCGGCTGGCAGGAATAGCCATGGAACAATTATCGAACTCCACACAGTCGAAGCTGCGGGCATAAACTACTTGCTAGCCATTTAATAAATTTTTACAATTTTTTTTTTTTTTTTAAATTACCTTCAACAAAGCACTTTCATGGGAACTGACTTCTATCAAATGCAAAAAGTTCTTATTCAGTTGGTAGCAGAAGAGCTCTTTGGGAAGGAAACCAGAATCCGCCAAGCTGCGATGCTCATGGGACACTTCAGTTTTATCTTTAGGATGCCAACGCCTCTGACTAACCCTCGAGAAATACACGCATGAAGGTATTCACACGGCAGTGAAACAATTACCGGCTGGTAATAACTACATTTTAGTAAGAGTTCTACCTGCCCTGCCACTCGCGTCGTACCTCGGGTGACGTACAGAGGTGTCATGTTACAGTGCGGTGGGCCTGTCTGTCGAGAACATGTATTGGAAACACGAAAGTACTAGCGACTTGGCGGCCATTTTTGATTTTTTGACATTACTTTTTTTTTGTATCTTGGTGTCTTGTGAGTATGAAAGTGAAAGGGTATTAGAGTAGAGGAAGACCAAAGAAACGATGGATGAAATGTGTGAAGGATAGTATGGCAAGAAATAAGGTGGAAGAAGAAAACATGCTGCGCCGATCTTAAATTAATTGGGATAAGGATAGGAAAATGATGATTGTGTCTTGTCTTTTCTTGTGAATGTAATACATAAATCACGATGACCATAGGTCCTAGACAAATGACAGTTATTGCTATCAAACTGTTTTGTATTCCTACGAAGACATTCAACAGGATTGACCTTAGTATATCGCCAATTCAATGCATTTGAACTTTTCCATCATCCATGGCTATCGCTGATTTCTATCAGCTTTGTCTATGGCCCTCAAGACAAAGTAATAGATCTAGAGTAGACAGAAAAAATCAGGTGGGCTGATCTATTTAGGCACGTGCAGCTGGTCTCATGATTAGAAAAACCTGGACTTGTAGCCAACGAGTGCGCGAATTTATGGCCCCTAACGCATCATTCGCTGGCTCTGTAAAGCAAAACTGGCTAAATGTGTAAGGAGTTGTTGGTCAGGAGGATGGGCTGCAGCAGCATTCTCCTGCCCACGTCCCAGAGAACAATTTAACTGTCTTGGAACCCGCAACGAAATGAATCAGAAAAGTATATCGGAGGAGTAGGAAAAAAAATGAAATCCATAATCGATTGTGGGAAACAAGCTGTGCGAAGTGGTTCCAAATGGTTCATCATCAAGGCTCATCAAAACTTCAAAAAGACAGTTCTACAAAGAGTTCTATTAACTGATCCCAACTTTTTTGAAATAAAAGAAAGAAAAGAAAGAAAGAAAAAATATTTATTTGAAATCGTATATTTTTCTCAAAATCCCTTCTCAGCACTTTCCTCCGTCCATACCGAACCTCGGGACGTTTCAGTAGGTCGTAAATTCGACGGGACGGCATAACGCCACACCGTGTGAGAATCCCGGGAATTCGGGCTGCGATGCGACGCGGGACAATCAAATTATGTGTTTTATTGACATTACTATCATATTTTTTTTTGTGTTTACACTTCGTTTTTTAATTTTCCAGTTATTGGTTTAACTTTTATTTAGGTTTAAGTTAGAATGTTAGTAATAATATTAATTTTGGATACAGAGACATAATGGAACTCACTGGCGGCTTCTCCGTTTCCCGATCATTGTAATCTGGATATCTTCAAAGTTCCAGTGAATAGGTTACCTACTTCTTGGCAAGCGTGCTTCACCCTAGGCCGCATCATGAGCCAGAGGTGATGAGATGGGGCCCAGAATCTTCCACAGTCCTCGTTGCGACCTTTCCTTTTCCATGTCGCACCAGCTATCGATCTCAAGACATCCTTCCACCTACGCAATTCCACTTACGCATCTCTACAAATAAATAAAATTGAAGTGCCTGCTTGTAATATATATAACAGCATTTTACTGAATGCATGTGAAAACAAATACGGCACTAATGACAAAAACACAGTTTTTTCATTTTTTGTCTGTCTATCTGTCTGTTTATTCCGGCTAATCTCCGCAACGGCTAGCTGAATCGATTTTGTCCGGACTTTACTGGCAGATAGCTGATATTGTAAGGTCTAACATAGTTTTATTTTATTTTAGAAAAATAATTAGGATTCCGTAGAAAAAAATTAAAACCTTTGAAATTGTTAACAAAATCCCGATTCACACGGCTTATCTCCGAAACGGCTGGACCGATTTTGACGGGATTTTTGCTGACAAATAGCTGGTGTTATAAGGAGTAACTAAGGCTACTTTTGTTTTAGAATAAGATATAGGGCTCCTAGCAAAAAAAAAAAAATCACGCGAACGAAGGTACCTACAACAGTTAGTTCTCAAATAAAATCTAATACTAATATGGTATAATCACTACAGAAATAATCCTCGGAATTTGGTTCTCGATTAATCTCGACACAGGACGACCAAATTGTGTGCTTCATGGCCGTTTTCACCACAAATATTTCATCATTCTCCTGCCCTGATCCCAATTTATTTAGGATCAATATAATCTCACACCCGTATCTATATACCAGTCAAACTGATTACTTGAGTAAAAGTAATTACTTAAGCTACGATTTTTATTCTGTAGTTTCGTAATTGCTTGAAGTTAGAACTGTCAAAAGTTAGAATTCTTAGTTACTTACTTTCTTCATGTCTTCTTCTTCCATGCTTCTCTTGTCATCTCATCGGACACCTTGCTATATCATCCTTTACACAAATATATTGTGATCTTAAATTCTCAAACCAGTAAATGTGGTACTTACGTGTCTATACTTATTGGAATCTTGTTAGCTGGTAGTTTTATTAACATTGCTAACTGAGAGTTTTAACCCAGCTGAAAATCGTGATCTCATTCCAATTAATTACCATTACCAAATGATCAATCTTTTCCTTACCAATCTTTTCCCTAGTTTATCTCACTCAGTCTCGCCTCGTCTGTTGTCCTAGTGGTCGCTAGCGCTACTGTCGATTCTAGGTTCGAATCCCAGGTCGGGTCAAGTGATTTTAATTTTATTCCATCACGAATTTCTGAATAGTAGCCCGGAATCTGGATTTATGTTCGGTTGATGGCAATTGGCTCGTCCCCTATTACATGGATATGACTTAAACATGGGTTTACTAGGTACAGCTCTGCTTAACTCTTCGGGGAAATACAAGCGTAATGTTATGTGTTACTTACTCATATTTTTCCTAAAATATATCAAAACTTAACAAAATACAATAACATTCGACCAAAGTTTGTAAAGAAGTATAATTTTAACTGCGTAAGAGCGGGACAGCTTGTGTAAAAGAGACAGCACACAGAAGGCTTCGCGGGTGGGCGTGGCTTAAATCGACGCACCCACTGCTCTATCCATTGTTTCAAAATGTAGGAAAATTATTGGAAATGTTAATTTGGTGGTTGAATTAAATGGAAAATGAAAGGCAGACAGATTAATATTGAAATGGAGTGATTGAGATAGGAAAATGAGTTCCGTTTTAAAAAGTAGTGTTTCCAATGATGCTGTAATACGAGTTTTTAACTTTTAGTAATACGTACTTAATTTTTATTTTTTGAAGACCAATTCCCGAAATTAAAAACGTTCAAAAATCTAAGTAGTGACTGCGCAATTGTCTGCGACTATCAATTTTTAAAACTTGTCAAACAAAATGATTAGACTGAGAAAATTCTTAAAATACGGGAATTCTTTGTCTTTTTGTCTTTTTTTTATAAAACATTGCCCCACACTAGGAATTTCTCCTGTATCGTGGGTGCGTTTACAAACATTTAAACTCACATACACAAACAGCCAGACCCGGAACAACTACCTGTAGATCATACAAATATTTGTTCCGTGCGGGAATCGAACCCGCGACACAATTACGCTTCCGATTACTTCGGAAACCCCCTGGGGCAAGCAGACTGATCAGAAACCCTGATATCGTGAAGAGTAGTAGGGTAGGTTCTAAGAGCAAGCCTAGCTTTTAGCTTGTATGAAAGAACCGCAAGTGTGGAGCTCGTGGCTAATACCGAGTTTCCTCTGTACCTCGGAAAGCACGTTAAGCCGTTGGCCCGGGTGTTTTTTGTAGATTTTTGACAGTCGTTAGGTAGTCAGTGGCCAAAAAGTCAGACAACCAGTCTTACCAAGGGGTATCGTACCCAGTCCTAACTGGGTTGTGGAGGTCAGATAGGCAGTTGCTCCATCTAAAATACTGGTATTCAGCTGCATCCGGATAGACTGTAAGCCGGCCCCAACATAGTTGGGAAAAGGCTAGGCAGATGATGATGAAAGTACCGCCAGTACTGACAGCACTGGTTTCAGCTTTTTGGGGTCGTCTAGGTTTTGCTCAATCTTCTATTATCCTAATCACTGACAAAGACCTCCCTTTCATCTCATTAATGTCTTTGTAACATGTCCATATCTAAACAAACCATTTCCTGTCAAGGGCACACGAATCTAGACTCCGAGCTCAGAGCCTATTAATTTTATTTTTTCGAATTGGCATCTCGCAGTTCAGCCTAGGAGGTTGTCGTCTGCTTAACCGGACTATACTGTGGGTGCCTTGAGTGTAAGGTCTCCATCCAGGGCTCAGAGCCTACAAGCATCGGCTTGACCTAGGGAATAAATCTAGGACTAGCCCAGAACCATATTTCTGTCCAGCCCCATGGGATAAAGGCATGTGTATGTATGTAGGTAGTTTCTTGCCCATTCTTCACTATGAGATCTACGATTTTGGACTACGCAACTACAGTTTCATTCACAGTTATTGCCTGTGGCTTGAATATAGGTAACTGATTTTTGACTATGCGAAAGTGCCTGTCGCTCACAGGACTATACATATACATAATCAGCCTTCAATGTTCCCACTGCTGGGACACAGGCCTCCTCTCTATGAGAGGGAGTGAGCAGGCAGGCCACGCAGGCCCAGTGCGGGTTGGTAGATGTCACAGGTCTTCGAATTTTGGTTCTAGGACATGCCGGTTTCCTCACAATGGTTTCCCTCAAGCGGTGAAGGAATACACAGGTCTATTTGAAATAAATGCTTTGAGTTGAGTTATAGGAGGACCTCGTGGCTAAATAATAACAGCCACTCGGATCGATCTTTAAGTTAAGCCGTGCTTGCCTAGGTTGATCTGTGGATGGGTGACCACCCATTACATACCGAGTTTCCTCCGTGCCTCGGAAAGCACGTTAAGCCGTTGGTCCCGGGTGTCATTTGTAGATCTTTGACAGTCGTTAGGTAGTCAGTGGCCCAAAAAGTCTAACAACCAGTCTTACGGGGTACCGTATTACCCAGTACTAACTGGGTTGTGGAGGTGAGATAGGCAGTCGCTCCATGTAAAATACTGGTATTCAGCTGCATCCGGTTAGACTGGAAGCCGACTCCAACATAGTTGGGAAAAGGCTAGGCAGATGATGATCCTTTGAGTTGAGTTATTGGTCGCGGAAACACAGATTTTTATTATCTGTCAAAATCCCAAGGAAATGCCAAATAAAAAAGACAGTTATGTCTTTTTCTCACGTATTCATCTTGTTTCCCATCTAGCATCCATTGTGATAATGTTGTAATAAACTGCACAATGTGAAGCACAATGCCACAATTACTGGATCATTTTCAAGCACCCTTAGTGCAGTCAATAGGGTGCGGAGTTGGGTTGGTTCCGTATACAGGAATAAAAGCTGTTGCAGTTTTCAAAAGAAGAGTGAAAGAACATTATCTTTCCATTTCGTCATAGTTGCATAAGTACTTATTTTTAGTTATTTTATTGTATTTACAGTATTGTTATGTTTTGTCTTTGTATTATACGTATGTTAGTATATTCTTATTTTATTATGTTTAAATAGTTCTGCTTTACGTTTTATGTATTCCATTTTCTCTTCTTCTTTTACACACTATGTCTACATCTCTTTTTTAGTATCTCCTTTCGCAGGTATGCTGGAAGAGATTTCTTTAGAAATAAGCATCACCTTTGTACTATTTTCTGTTCCTTTCTTCTTTCCTGTATTTAGTGTGTACATAAATTGTTAAATAAATAAAATCGTTGCTGATGGAATGGTTTGATTTGTAGTGATTGTGGCCATATTTTAGTTTAACAAGACTTCTGAGTGTTTAGTAACAGTTTAAATGTTTTCTGTAACAGTTTAAGATGTAAAATGGTAGTTGATATAGCAAGTATACCTTTCAGAGGGTAGACATGTAAGTATCTACTGATACCTCAATCTTAAATATCATAAGGTTTTAAGGCCAGTAAAACGATACTGACAGTGACACTTCTAAGGTAAAGTCGCCACCGCATCAAGTAACCACAAACTGTCAAATTTTCTCATTCGATTTTGAACTTAACCATCAACATTTTACGGTTTAATATCATTTGGAGATATTTGACAGTTTGTGGTAACTTGACGTGCTGGCGTCTGTACATACTGCATCTAGTAAAGTATTGCCAAGGTAACTTTTTTTTGAAATCAACAAGCCTGTGTCTTTTGAGGTATTGCTGCAATTTTTTAACTTAACGATACTACAAACATTAGCTTATAGGTACTTAGTTCGACACAAACGATGGGACACTTGGTATCGTTTCCTTCCTCTTCAGTTGCTTGCACATCACAGGAGCTGATGATGGGCGCTACTAAAAGTGCCAAACTCACCGCCAAATATTGGGCTGACTCAATTTAAGAAGAAGTTCGACTGGAAATCGACTTACCACCTCAAAAGGCCTGTAATCTTGACAACTTATTAAAGCTTTCCATACTTCATAATAAAAAGAGCAATGATCCAATAAAAATGGCCAAACAATTACCCTCTTCATTATTCACACCACATTATCCTTGGTTTTACAAATTCGCCACGGGACCCCATGCCGTGGCAAACATTATGGGCTGTTATGTCGTTACTCAGCATATTGTTAGCACCCCATGACGTAATGGGGTGATGGTGTACCCCATTCATACCCCTGTTTGTTACACTTTTAATAAGGGCGTGAGTTTTTGCCATTTTTTGTAGATTTTTGAAGTCTGTAGGATCGTACTTGACTTGTGATTTATATTTCTTTGAGGAGAACTTTTTTGAGATAAATCGTGTTATTGGATGGTTTACGATAAATAAAATTATACCTTACTTTTTCATGAATACAGATATTTAATACTTAAGATGAATATCGCTCATCACCACACCCTGCTTAGCCTTTTTCCAACTATATTGGGATCGGTTTCCAGTATAACCGGATACAGCTGAATACCAGTATTTTACATGGAGCGACTGCCTATCTGACCTCCACAACCCAGTCAGTACTGGGTAATACGATACCCCTTGGTAAGACTGGTTGTCAGACTTTTTGGGCCACTGACTACTAGATGAATATATCTCAATTGAATCAAAATCTAAAGTAATTTACTCAATTAGTTTGAGTAAATTACTTTAGATTTTCATTTTTCATCTGAAGATCATCATTTTTTGAACGTCTATTCCATAAGACTGTCCTCCAAAACGCCCACTCTTCGCCACTTCCTCGTGTTTTAGCTGGGAAGATGAAGTGGCGGAACCAACTCTCCAGCAACACATCTGTCTGATAGCTTAGCCTTAGAAGAACCAGATTTAATGATTAAGAATGACAGCGTGACGGTTGACAGGGAAAATGGAAGAAGAAAACGTGTTACGTCAACCCCAAGAAGTAAAGGTATTGTGACCGCACGGTTGGCGCAGCGGCTGAGCGATTGGCTTCTGAATGTCGCATATTCGTTTGAGTGTACGGAACAAATATTTGCATGGCTTACAGTGATATAAAATCAGAAGAAAACACTTCAAAATTCGAAACGATTTGAAAGCGGTTATCACTAGTCTAGGCCCCCAGGTCCATAGACACACATGTAGATCTATCTCATTAATCTATGATGATACACCTCTAAGCAACTTCCACATAGATCCCACACAGAAAGACACATGCTTCACAGCACAATTAGGCTCGGATATCCAAATAATCAACATCCCTTTTAGTTTTTTCGCCACCGTACCATCCCTTCGGCGTCTTTCAAGCGAATCTGACAGAGGTTCGGTGTTATCTTGACATCTCTTACTATTGTTGACTGTTTTGCTTTAGTTATTGCTAACTTGATTCCTTTTTAGTGAACTGTGGAGTACTTTAGACTTTGGTAGCTACTCGAGTCTTGTCTGTTATCTACGTAACATCATAAAGACGGGTAAATTTGTGTTATTTTTATATTTCCATTGTGTTATTGTACATCATCATCATCTCTGCCTAGCCTTTTCCCAACTATGTTGGGGTCGGCTTCCTGTATTACCGGATGCAGCTGAATACCAGTATTTTACATAAAGCGACTGCCTTTCTGACCACTGTGTTATTGTACATCTTCGCAAAAAGGCTACGAGTAAGTACCTTCTTAGGCCCCATTTATAAATCGAAATGGAATAGAGCACTAAAACGAACTGCAATTGGCGGTTCCATGACTTACTTATTTTTTCTTCTTCTTTATTTCTTTTTCTTATTTCTTACTTAGAAAAAATATAAATTAACTGCATCTTATCTGGAAGTTAGACACAACACATTTTAGAGCAGTGCTCTAGAAATCATCATCAAGCATTTACTGCAGTCGTTGCGCCATTTGGACTACCTTACAATTTAGATGTCCTTTTTTTTCAAGCCTTTTTTTCAAGTAAATTCGACAAAGATCCCGTTTATCGGGTAATCTTAGACTATTGTTGTCTATGCCGTCTATGCCTTGATCTATTGTTGTTTGTCTATTGGTCCGTTTAAATAATTGACTACTGAAGAGCGGCTTGCAAAGGTGGTCACAAAAAATGTGAAGTTCTTCATGATTAATTTCAGTAGTCACAAATCCACTGCCACTGCTGTTTTCTTCATTTGTCAACCCTATTCTCAAATTAGGTTACTTTCAGTCTAATCGGATGAGTTGATGTTTAGATATCAGTATTTTACATGGAACGTTTGCTTGTAGCTTTAACAAGATGCTAATCTGTCATGATCATCGCTTAGCCTTTTCCCAACTAGGTTGGGGTCGCCTTCCAACCCACCGGATGAAGCTGAATACTAGTACTTTACATGGTGCGACAGCATATCAAAGGTTGTCATAACTTAGCCAATCCATACGCCCCTCTCCGGTCTCATCATTCATCATTTCAGCCGAAAGACGTCCACTGCTGGACAAAGGTTTTGCCATAACCGCCACGCTTGAGAGGCGGGTTGGCGATCGCAGTACGGTTGTTAAAAAAAGCACAGAAAACGCTGCTGCCCATTCTCTGGTAAGTCTATTCGTCGCCTCTTACGACACCCACGGGAAGATATTTGGAAGATAATTGCTATTATTTTCGTCCGACACCATACAGTACAGTCTCTCCGGTCTCAGGTCTCCTCTTTTCACCATCTACAATACTCCCTCAGGCAGTCAAAACCATGTGTCATTAGCCACGTGTTTAAATCAACCCATCTTGTAGCAAGATGTTAATCCCTTAGCATATCTAAATAAACATCCTATTACTTTTTTTCAACCCAGTCTAATCTAAAGCTTACAGCTTTCACAATTGTATAGTTTTATCTCACGAAAGATCTTAGACCATTGTGTTGCATTGAGTTGTACTTGACTGTTGAGGGGTATTTTAAAGGTGCTTGAATTTGTGTGGGGTTGAAGTGGGTTCCGGTGGTTATTTTAATTACATTGTCCTTTTTGATCCACCAGCGGGATTATATCAGTGGGGATTTCTGGAATAAATCCTTCAAATACTGAAAATGTAGATTTTGTGTAGCCATTATTTAATTGTTTTGAAGAGTATATTCAGAGTTCTAAATTATGGTTTCTATCATCTGAGGCCCTAGAAAACGTGTGATATCAGATATATAATGATGATGATAAAATAAAAAATTAACACTTTTTTTTATTGTTCCGATATACTTACCGAAAAGATTATGGCAATCGTAAGTCATTGTAGGAAAACGAAACGTTTTAAAAGTGATTTTGACTTGTCTATGTCTAGGCTCTCTGGTTCCAGATGCCATTAAGTGCATTGAATAAAGCATAATAGAAAAAAAAAACTTAATTACAGTTAACTTTGCCAGTCTAGGATAATATTATGTAACCATGCCGGTATGATCGCATAAACTGTCTGAATGAAGGAGAGGACTTGCATAAAGAATAACAATTATTTTAGACGCATGAAAGTAGCAAATTCATGAAAGGATCCCGATCTACCAAATCTAACCATGGACCCCAGAAACGTCATCCGTTTCCCGACAAAAAAAAAATGGCTACCGATAAACGTCAAACTACAATGGCGGGCGAACACAAAAGGCAACAAAAGGACAAACAACCGTGTAATGATCGCATTCAATGCATTATACAAATAACAAGCGGTATTTAACTGTTTTTGTCAACTTTATGGCGGTAACCATAAAGACTATTTTAGTGGTAGTTTATGCTCATGAAACATTTTTTTTAAAGAGTTTTGTGCTTTGAGGGTTTAATTCATGGGTTGTCTAACTTGTCTATCAATTTGTCATTAATGTGATATCTTTATTATTTAGTCCAGTACATTAAACGTTTAGGTCTCATGAGAGGTTGGTCTGTCCAAAATATATCTGCTTGAACGTAAGTTTCTGTTTAATGTATGTTTGCTTTAATTATTATTTATAGTAAAGCTCTAAAATAAATTGTAGAAGCACAAAACCTCTTTTTATAAAAAAAATAACATCATAAGCTGCATTTTCAAATTAAGAATTGAAAATTTATAGGTTCAACGCTGCGATAGGAAGCTAGTGTCAATGACTACAACCACTTCAGCTGGAATAATCAAATCATAATCGACTAAACGAAGAAAGCCTCT
This sequence comes from Noctua janthe, assembly GCA_910589295.1. Classification (NCBI taxonomy): domain Eukaryota; kingdom Metazoa; phylum Arthropoda; class Insecta; order Lepidoptera; family Noctuidae; genus Noctua; species Noctua janthe. The sequence continues at coordinate 10,445,179 of OU342578.1, forward strand.
ACTTAAACTGAGAACGGCGCCATATGCAAAGTAAAAAACTGTTTTCCAAAGGTGCATTTAAATAAAGAATAGAAGCGAAATGAGCAAACAATCGCCTCTTTTGATATTTGAAGAAAAAGTTCTTTTATTATTGAAGTGGCTTTAAAATTAGACGAGACGATTCCGATACGACTTTTGATAAAATTTCGTCATCGAAAACATTATTTTAAACTTTCATGGTCACTAAAATTATTATAACTAGAAGACGGGATATTTACCATGTTTATTGTTTTCTTTGAGTTCCCGATATTTCGGCGCTGTTGCAAGCACCATGATCACGGGTAAACTGAAGTTATTGCGGGTGGGTGTTTATGAGCAGACAAAATAAACATGGCAAATAAACATGGTAAATATCCCGTCTTCTAGTTATAATAAAAACATTATTATTGTTAAAGCTGGGCTAAATTTTATTGATTGGACTCGCAAGTAGAATTTTCTTCAATTAAGTCATGAAAAAGTAGCATAAACATTGCTATTTAAAACAAGCACATTCTGAAGGAAAAAGAGTCCCTCAGGGTGCTGCAATGTGTTTTATATGAGTATTTGTTACCACATGTTATGACTTCGAAGTCACATTACACTAAGTATAAGTTTATAGTAATTAATATCGCTAATTGTGCTATTATTAAACTGACAGAGGATGTCCTCATTATAAGAACAGCTGAAGTAGTTTATTTAGCACATCTGTGTCAAAATAAAAACGCTGGATTGACAAAACTTGCGCAATTATTGTTTCTTTTTTCAACAGTAAATGCTTTGTCGTAGCCATTTCAGTGCTCTCTTTTGAAACTTTAAAACTTATTAAAATAATGTTCATTTTCATTTTAGAGAAAATTTATTCTACAAAAATATTTTAACAATTTTAAAGTCACATCAAGTTGTCAAAAACGGCTCTAACGATTTTGATGAAAGTTGCAATATAGGGGTTTATGAAGTGAAAAATCGATCTAGCTTTAGAGGTCTCATATATGGAAAAAATCGTTTTCTATATTTTAATTCGAGCAGAGCTCACCTTCCAGGTAGTTACAAATTAAATACGATAGGACTTACACAATTTCTGATTGCCTCTTTCTAACCACAAATATTGCAACACAGAGCGATACTGTTGCTGACGCTGATGGTGATCATTTTCAGAAGAAACTCTCCCAAGAGTTCAAAAATACACTAATTTGAGAACCCGTCACCGTCCCCGTACCGTAGCATGTAAACGACCCTATTCAAATTCCCTAACAAACAACAGACTGTTAATATTTGTTCACGTGGTCATTGGTGGCTCATGATCTAATGAGCGAACGTCTCAATCAGCTGCAATTGAATGAAATAGGATGAGTATGCGTTGTGTTGCGTCTGGCTGCGACAAATATGAGGATAAGGATGTGTACAGAGAGGGAAGTTTGTAAGCTATGGTTACAATTCAAACCTCTTTACTTGACAAACTTTTCACATGCCAGACCCCGTAATAAATTCACTGTCAGACAATGGACAGCTTTCTCCACTTGTTTTACAAGCTTGTCATTTGGCACAAGAGTTCCTTTCAGGTGAACGTGAGCACTACGGAATTTTGAAACCTCTATAGGAGTTAAATAAGGGTTATTTATTTTTCTTTGGTCGAAAATTGTCTCTAAAAGCACTTTTTTCAAAATTTACTCTTAGTAGCTCTGTCAAAAGTGAATTCAGCAATCAACCTAACGGAAAAAAATACGGCTAGAACCAAACCTAAACGAAAACACAACGAAAGTCCATCGACTCCTGACCCGCATCGCCCACACCGTCTGTCACATTCAAAATTAGCAACCAACCGACTAATTGACCGAGAAAGACTTTCTTCACACCCGTTACATCATGAACACCGGATGATTTAATCATGTCAGCTGAAACGAACCCAATTCACGCATTGTGGGACGCAACGAAAATATCCTCACTGTCTCATAAAACGTTAACCGGTGATAGTCAAGAATCCGCCTACATAACAAACCCAATTGTTTCACGAAACTGAAAAATGGCGAACCTACACACCAACCAATAAGAGGCGGTACCCTTTAACAGTACAAAACAACCCCATTGGACGATTCCATCTCTTTAATTCAACTCAGCCAATCGCAGGGCCCGACGGAAGTTCAAGTCAAACCAGTTCCATTTTAGCGTTGGTACGGCGCGCACGCGTTTCAAATTTGGTATTGACGGCATTTAAAAAAAATCGGATTTCGAAGTCATTTCGTGTTGTATGCCAGTGTGTTTAGTTTGCCGGTATTTTGCTGTGTTCGATATATAAATTCGTAACGGTTTTGTTAGTTTTGAATGGTAAATCGTAAATAGGTTGTGTTTCGTCATTGGTGGGGGTATTATTTTTAGCATTTAGCTTGTTAAAGCTGTTGGTGTGATGTGAGACGGTTCTTAATTTAGCGGTGCACATGAGTGTGAGTATGCCACGGCCTGTCTTCCTTATTTTTAAAGCTCGCCTGCCGACGGCAAGCATGTTTGCATTTTTTAGTTTTTAAATAAGAAATGAGCCTATTTTTCCTTTATTTGTACGTCAAACACCCAACTTCAGTAAAATTTTAGTCGAAATAGGTTTTAAACGCACTCTATTTGGAGATTCCAAAAGAAAATATAACAAATCTGATGAAGAATCAACATTAGAAAAAAATAAAGCTAATAAAAACTCTTGCGCATAATTTGCGCGGTATGAGAGAACAGTTTGATGTTGTAAACAGATTTATGCTTCACATAAAACGTGAAAAAACACTACATGAAGAAAATTGTTTTAAAAAACGTGCCATTGACATTATAAAAAATGTTCATAAGATTATATCTAGAGGATGATGAAGAAATGAAATCAAGGCATAAGATTTGCTCACAAATCTGAATCTTCCCTTTTAATACCAATAATGATAATGAAGACATGTATCTCAAATTCATCTGGCTGGTCTCCGTATTAGGCTTATGTTTTGCAGAAGACACATGACATATTTACCAATGGTTTTTTGTTTTGAACCCTTTATACAAATGAAAACTTATAGGCTTGCGAGAAAGATTGAATTAAAACAAGGATAGGTAGGTATCCTAATTTCAGACGAAAGGCATTTAGTGCTGGTCTCGTTAAGAACTAACATTACGATGTGGGGTCTAAACTTATTGGCCTATATTTAATAAAAACAAATATGAACAGTTCCTATCAGATATTTTATACAGCTGAGAGAATAATAGTAATAAGACATAATGTCAGGACATAACCGTATCTGTCATTTAAGGATAGGACTGACCGACTGTAGAGGGCAGGTCTAGGCAGTCGTTTCATTTAAAATGCTGGTGTTTAGCTGCATCTAGTTGGACTAGAGCCGACCCCAACATAGTTGTGAAAAATCCCTGATGACTTTGTAGGACAGGACACTGGCACAAGTTCAAATCTTTGAGAGTAGTTTCTTAAAGATTCTTCACTAAAATAAGAAAACCCCCTAAAACCTCCAAAGTTGCATTACTAAGTAGTTCCAAATAAAAAAAAAACAAAAGAGTAGACAGAAATATTTCAAATTTAGAACGCACTTAACTTCCGCTTGACTGATGTTAAGAACTCTTTGGTGTTAAACTTCATAGAGAAATTCTTTGTTCTTCTGTTTTCGTTTTAGTTTCATTCCAGTTAATTTATCGCTTCTGAATAAAATTGACCGTGGCACATGGGCTTTTAAGTCTATCGGTCTATTAATTTTCATGGATTAGTTAAAAGGAGTAAGGATACATCAAAAGTGTAGATGTCACAATAATATGAGCGGTCAAAATTAAGCGCACAACTAAATCTAATCCATAAGTTCATGTGACGCAGTAGACAGTATCACCGAGGGTGCTAAAAGCCATATTAGCACAGCCTAGTACTCTAAAAACACTGGACATAAATATTATCACCCGTCAAGTAGTTTGGTGACAGTACCTACAGGCTAATACATTCTACAAAAATACGCACTTTGACGTGAAGTTGTGGACACCAGCCCGTTATACAATACAATACAAAGGGTAAGACGGGGCCCGCATGTTTAGTAGGCAAAACCTAGCCGAGGAGGCGTGAGGAACTGCGCAAGTACTTCAGCACCCCTGGTCAAGGTAGTCGAAGATCACCGTGTAGTTTTAGCTAGTAGAAGTTGGACAGACCCCATGAGGATTTGCACACGTAAAAAAATAATCATGACGAACTGTATGAAATGCACATGACATGGAAACTTAGGCATAAACATTGCAGCATTGCATTGCATTGAATTGGACTAAGTGTTAACTGCTGACCTGACATTCTATTGTTTATCAATAATACGGCTGGATTTATAATAAAGTTGTGGCGGCATTTATACGCCCTGACGTTACGCAAAAATCTACATCATGAAAGCAAAGTTATCCGCGAGATAAGGATGCATACAACAGCTCGACAAAAAACGGCTGGCGATGTCCCTTTGGACGACATTGCCGTGAATTCGTATGGAAATTTCTTGTGTCTATCTTTGGACTGTGCTGCTAGGCTACGCCGATACTTATTCGTTTGGGCTCATATGCCTAAATACGGTGGTACAACTCCCGTCCTGCCATATAATCCGTTACGAGATATAAAGCTCGCAAAGTACAGTCAAATTGTTTTAAACGCTTTTCTGAAATGCAGCCGCAGTTCACTGCGAATTCACGCCAAAACTGTCCGGCAGTAGTCTATCAGACACAGCACACGTCTGGTCGGAGGATCCTACCTTTTCAATCGGGGATGAGGAACCAGTGAAGTAGGTCTTGAGGTCCTATTAAAACATGTATGGGTTGACATGAGATGCCGAAAAGCTTACGACAACCAAAATGTAAGTTGTTGTATACAACATAATTTTTAGTATATGCGAAACCTGAATATAGTTTGTTCAGAATAAGTAACTGAATCGATTCCAATAATTTTTAAATCAATATTTTGTCCCAATAATTAAAAAAAAAAGTTACAAGTTGGACACCGAGCGTCACTAAGTACCTATCGCAATCATTTAGGTACCTACTACCAAATTATTATTAGCAATGAGCTCAAGACGACGCTGGAAGCGCGCACGCGTGGTAACCACGTTTTTGTGCAGACAACTAGGTAACAGAACAAGCTTATAGCTCTGTGATTTTTCATGATACAGTTTTGAAATTTTTTACATAGATTCTTTACATAAAAAGACACGTGTTTCGGGTTTCGCATATACTAAAACTAATATTGTATATGGAATGCTTTGAAATCGCGATTACCACTAGCCTAGGCCCTCTGGTCCTATGTTCGGTGCACTATGGGCTGCTCGGCTAATCTGGCTGACTGGTTAATCTTTTCACCACAGCAATAAATATGTTTTATTACACGTAAGAATCGCATATGCATTTTCAACACAGCAATAAATATTTTTTAGTAAACGTAAGAATCGCATATGCATTCCACCGTAGATTCAGGAGCCTCACTCTTTGATATATCAGCGTATAACGTTTCTACTGCTGAGACCTCCTCTCTGTAAGAGGGATTGGGCTGTAATCCACAAACGTGGGCCCAGTGCGGATTTAGCCCAAATCCGACAATGTACTTCCGCCTATCCTAGGTCAGGGAAATCCATGAAGATTGCAAAACAGTAAAACCGTTGCACACCGGCCATACCACTCTATATTTAGAAGCAAAACTAATAAACAGAATCAGTTGCCCGTCTACTGTCTAAAAAAAGTTAAAAACCAAAGATTTGCAACTAGTGAATATTTGGCTGTAGGAAAAACTGCATTATTTCGGTGTAGCTCGTCCATCAGTTATTGAAATAAAAATAATGAATAATTATTTGAACACCATTAGATACGCTTACGTCATTGCAAACGAGAACCGCCCAAAGTATGGGATATTAGTTAAAGCCGTCGAAGTTAAGCATGCCACAGTTCCGTGGGTCCAACGTCAGTCAAATCTCTGAAACATCAGCTGCATGCTCAAGCGACACCCATCTTGTGACAGCGACTAAGGAATAAACAAAATAAAAAGCAGATTGCAGTTGTTTAGAGCATGGTGCGCATGCCACGAGTTACCGCGACGCGATGTTACTCCAGCGAAAACAACGCGCGAGTCGCGTCTCAAGTCGCATCGCCTGAGGTCCTGGTGGCCCACACTGGCGTCATGGTAACCCCCCTGAGGTTGTGAATGGATACATACTCTTGTTTACAAATTCAAAACCACATGGATATGATTCGTGGACCACATGGCCCCATAATATTTCTAATTAAATCATTGATTGTCAAATTTTATCTAACAGTGGACGCTCACAAGCTGATTATTCAAACGATGAATCACCGTAATTACTTACTACACACATCGTTGGCCTAGTGATTGTATGCGCAACTAGTCATCATAGTCTTCTGGGGTCTCTGTCCCGGGTATGGCAGTATTTTTTTTTTATTTGGGATAAGCCCGCCACACTATTCCCAAACCACTGTAACTCCTAAAAACCAGAATTAACAGTGTCGACCACCAGAAACGCGCCTACACAATGAAGCTCGACGAAGTCCCAGAGAAACAATTTAACTGGATCCCGTAGCGAAATTAATTAGAAAAGTTTAGCGAAGGAGTAGGAAAACCATAATTTCAAGTAAAAAAAGATTTAGCGGAGTTTGCAGTTAGGCAATTCTCAATTTCAAAAGAGATTCCAACAGTCAGGCTGTTGGAATCTCGATTTGTGCCCAGTTAGTGACAATATGATTGTCTCCTGTTATAATAGAACCGAGCCGAATTCCGCGGGAGATCGCGAGAGGTAAGAGTTCACTCTCTCTTCCTTTACTCTCATAGTCCGATGGGACAGCAACCAGACACGACTGGAGGGAGACCAATGGCATAACGTGCTTTCCGAGCCATGGGGGTACCACACATTAACTTCAATCTCCGGGCTCGTGTCTTATAACACTCAAACATAACTGGCGAATGTGCACCGAGCACCTCTGAGCAACCTTTGAGAGGTAAACCGTAAACCCACATTGTTATGTTATCTCATCTTAATTAGCACCCTGTCACAATAATTAAGATCATCGGCCTATCCCATAGCTTCGAACGGTCGTAAGTACTGTAAGAGTTGCCAAGTGCTCCCAATTCAATGAGTCATTTGTATTTGGCAGACATGAGGCTGACTACTGATGTTTTAATACAGGTTTGTTATTATTCTTCTGTCGTGTTGGACCTGTGAGAATAGTTCTGCCTTACAACGAGTTTGAGTGTAATCACTAGGGTTACAAATGTTTGATTTTACTTCTTCATATCGTCGGCCGAGACACCGTCACGTATTTGGCTAGGTGTAATTCCTGCAGTCAGTGTTGCACGGCTGCATCCTGTTAGACTGGAAGCTGACTCCAACATAGTTGGAAAAAGCTAGGCAAGTGATGATGACTGTCGCACAATCGTTAAACTACACGTGCAAGACTAAAACGGGAAAATATCTTAACGAGAGCTAAGAACAGTTTATTGATCTTAGCCTGAGATATTGATTGAGAAATGTGAATGGTTTTAATCAAAGGATTCCTCTCCAAAGAGTTGAGGTTCGGGAGATTCTTTATTTTTTTTTTAAATTTCCGATTGACTAATGTTAAAAAAACCTCTAATGGTGTTAAACTTTATAGAGATGTTTCTTCTTCTGTTTACTAAGAAACTCACTTCTATCAAATCTTCTTAAGTTCATTTGTAACAAAACTCCTGGCTGGTGAATCCTTCCATCATTGCAATATTTTTCCATACAGTGCATACGCATACGGACTTGAGAGCGATCCATATTGCCATTTTTTCCTTTGACATAAACCCTTTCTCGTCGAGAAGTGATAGGGTGGCCCTTTCGAAGCCGGGACCACACCGCGAGAGCGATAAATGGCTCTTATGAAATTATAGAAGTGTCCCTCACGAAATAAAATGTATTTTGTAACTTAATCTCTGTAAAGGTCATTGAATAAAGGTTTGGTGTCTCGGTGATAATTTTGAAGAGGAATAAATGTTGACGTGTAATAAAGTAAGAAAGCTATACTGAAAGTTTGGAAATTATGTTATTTTCTTGCATCTCAACTGTTCTTTTCTGATCTATAATTGTTGAATCGTTTTTCCAGGCCCCCTCGAGCTCTATTGCCTCCCCGCTTTTCATGTGGTCAGCATTGTTAATTCTGGCTTTCAAGAGTTACGTGGTTGGGAACAGTGTGGTGGTCTTAGTGAAAGATAATATCAATAGTCCCCGACCTACCCAGTCAAATCTCATGTTTGTTTTTTAGTTGACAGAAATAATGGCAAGAGAAGGCTGCTATTATTTTCCAATGTGACTCTCGAGCTATAAGTTCCTCGAAGGTTGTCAAAGGGTTGTCTTTGGAACAACACTGGCCGTTGACATTCTTGTTTCAAAAAACCTTTATTACTCATAAAAACTATGACGTGTCACTTTGAAACTATCCCCCGATACATTCAAACCAAGTTCTTTTTTCAAACTCACAATTTCGAAGGACAACGAAAAAAAAAGATGGAGATCTCCGTAAAACCATCAAACGGAGTTTTATCGGGCGATTAATTAAATTTTTCAATAATATTATCCCAAAAACATATGTTACGAATGTTCCTAAGTTTATTATAAGCTCTCGGTCGTAAGTCGTGGTGTAATATGGTCTTACATGGCCATTAATTAACCTCCTGCGGGTCTTGGAACATAAAAGTACCATTTTATGGGCCCTCGATAAAATCTGGGTTCAATTGAGTTAGGCCTATTTGAGCGCAGTGTTGGGTCGTTTTCTTAATTGATAGTTTTGTCAAATGGGCGAAGGCAGTTGGAGGTTTTAAGGCTTTTTAATTTGAATTTAAGAGACGTAGTTAGTAGGTAAATGTTCGTTTATCCATACTATGTATTCTGGTCTGTTCGTTTCGTTCGGATTTTCCTTCAAAATACTGGACCAATTTAGGCAAAGTCGATTTTAGACACATAGAAAAGGATTTATGCAAAGTAGTTAATAGTTTGAACCATGAGCAGAAAATTTTAATTGTATCTACTCACTAAGTACAGCTATATAGTTTTGCGATCTATTTAGTTCATTTAAATACTGACTAAGCATAAAATTATATTTTGCTGTGTGTTGGTCTATTAAAGCAACATAAAACCAGCGGTGCGTAAGTAAGAATTACATCCGTTGACAATAAAAACCTCTCTATGAAGGAATCTTAAAGAATTTTATCAAAAACCAAAAGAATTTATAATTTCTTTTATCGTGTATCGTTAAGATTAATTGCCTGATTCGAAAAGTTAATGACATTTATTTTAATTTCTTATTTTATGCCTCAAGAGAAATCAAAAGCAAGAGAGCACACATTGAGTCATTTGCGAAATCAATAAAATTAAGAATCAATCAGTTGCTACGAGCTACGAGCTTGGCACAAGTAAAGAGAGGTCTATAATCAGTCAGCAGTGGGTGAAGTCGGGCTGTGGATGGTGATGATGATACTATGGGTTGTCAAAAACCCGAAACTCTGACCACCAGTCTTACCAAGGGCGTGTATGTACCTAGCAACTGTGTTGTGAAGATCAGACTATAGGCAGCTTGTAGCTCAATATAAAATTCTGGTATCCGGCTGCATCCGGATAGACTGGAAGCCGACTTAAACATAGCTAGGATAAAAGCTAGGCAGTTGATGACGATGACTGGTCTATCAAGCTCAGATTGTAGCAATAAGTCTTAAACTTAAACTAATAGATCGACATTCCCACTTAAACGTTATCTAAAATAACTAATTAATTAATTCAGACATTTTATCGGAACGAAATCGGTCAAAACAGAATTTTATCTCACCAAAAATCAGTCGACGAAACTCACAACCGAATAATTGTTATATCGAAAAATCAAATCGCTAAATAGTGCCGTGATTTGTACAACCATCGTGGAGTGGTAAAATATCGATAAATCTTGCGTTTTACAGCTGGTGTTGTACGATAAGGATCGCGGACACCACGTGGGGTAATAGTGATGCGGTCTGCGATGTCGATTGTCGTTATTATACGTAAAATATTGTGTAGTGGCGCCTACAAACCGGGGTAAGGGAATGTTAATTGGAGAATTACAGTTTATCGTATCTTTATGACGGAACGTCTCTAGCACTGTGTTCTTCTCGGAAATATTTCTGCTTGCAAAATTAAGGAGGTATACAAACTCATTATGATAAAATATTCGCGTTTTTATCTATTTTTGTTTATATTATAGGTAGCTTAACTTTAGATCATCTTTACAGATCTTATCTCTTTTGCATTTTATAAGTTAATTTTCATTTAAAATATAATGAACCTTGTTCGCCTCATTCTGATTAAGATCTCTATGTTTTTGATCATAGATAAAAGAGCTTACGGAATTAAATCGAAACTAATAACCCTGACAGGTTTCAAATATTTAAATGACATAGAAAAACAACTTTTTTCACTCGGAATACATTTTGCGTACTATTAAGAAATATAGGAGAATATGAGTATCTTAAAGTATTCGAGTTGACGAATAGAATCATTTGGAACGCATCCAAATACGTTACAATGTAAATACAAAACGCAACCTAAATTTCTTCAATGATTCTAAATTTAAATTATTTTGAAGACGCTTCGGATTGTCGCAAACGTTTTCTGACGTCCGTTGTTTTTCTCAAAGTGACCCTATTACGGGGAATGAGTTTTTATTTGATTTTAGTTCTTACATTTAGAAACTTTTAAAGCCAGCCGGTTATTAAATTCTTATATGACTATAGTCACAGCTTTTTTGTGGAGAATTCACTTGTATCTAGTACTATATAATTTCTATGAACATACCTGCTAAAATGGGGTTATAACTAGATCATAAAACAAAATATTAAATGTCGAATTTAATCACAAATATGTCAACCATAGGGTCAACGAACTCCAGAAAAAAAACACTAAAGCTAAAGGTAAAACATCTAAAAATGTCTCTATGACACAATTCATTCGCTAAACACGAACTGGTACAAAACAAAAAATAAACAAGAACCATCGACAATAAATGTACATCACTGTTAACCCGTCAACTCCATATATCAAGGAGGCCTCCCTTGCGATCGTGTCGATGATAAAAATTACTTAAAACACCAAACATTTAACATCGTGCCCCCTGACGACCCTCCTGCATCTCCCTCACGCTTTTATTACACCAATAAAATAGAAAGAGACAGAAACATACTCAAGCTTTGTCTTCTAACAGTATTTTAGGCTTTGTAACACAAAATTTTGGATTGTTTTATAGAATTTTGTACTAAATCTTGCGTTGTCGCGTCAGTGAATCTTAGTAATGCTTCAAAGTACGTGATGGTATGTTTTTTTGGTGATAAAAATATGGAAAATTGATGGTGGGGCCTCCTTTCAAAAGATTTTGTGGATGATTGCGATGAGAAATTGATTTAATATGGTTGACACTTAACTTTACTGCGGTTGTTTTTATATGGGGGAATGATTTCATTGTAAATTATTAGTTTAAGTGGATTCCTGTTAGAAATATAAAAAAAATATAAATATTTTTTTAAGAATATTATAACATTTAAAGTCAGTAGTCTATTCTGAAGTCTAATAACTTTAACCAAGTTGTTACGCCCCAATATTTTCCTACTATTTCTCAATGTGGTCGATAAATGCCAAGTTAAGCAAATTCGATAAAATAAGCATCCCAGGTTCAATCAACTCAGCCCACAAATCATCCCAATTTTTTGTCAACTACTGGATTAAGGAATGGCCTATGTCAAATTGCGTCACACTCACAATCCAATTCATTCATTGTCATCCACGCTTGTTCAGGTTTAAATGTGGCAGTTTATAAGCAGAGCCGTATGAATGTCTAATTCAAAAAAAATCACTTCAGATAAACCCTCTAAATATCTCTGTCAATAGGAAGTTACCACCGAAACTGTGGGAGTTCCACACGGGTCAATTCTCTGCCCTTTCCTAATTCTCATCAATATTAATGAACTACCGTATTTTTTAAAAGATAATCTTCAGAATCAGATAGTGTTATTTGCAGCCGGTAAATCATGAGCAACTAGACTTGAATGAAGCCTAGTTGGTAGCAGTCAAAGAATGACTGTGTAAATAGCTAAAGCTAACTCTGTGCAAAATAGCGCACAGTAAAGTAAAAAATAATAATTATTTATTCAGTTTGGCATTTATGATATTAGTAAAAAAAATTGCTAGTAAGCAAGGTCGGACTGCCAAGGCTGCACCGGATGGAAGTATAGGCTCGTATAACGCACCCCAGGCAATAAGTAAATTATGTTATTTGTAGCTAAGTTCGTTTATGTAAGTCCTACATCGCGATGCATCGGTAATATGTAGTAACGGGATTTCATCAGCTGTTAAACTGGGGTAGAAAGGTGCAAATATTTTGGGCCCAATGTAACGATATTTTATAAAGAATTTAAATGTTGGAACTTTGTATTTCTGCTTCTTCTCAGTTTACCATACTTAGGATTTTGAGTTTTCTTCCGCCAAGAAAGATGATGTCAACTCTTTCAAAAGTCTTGCTGTTTATTTCTAGTTTTGGAATATCTTTAATTTTCATAATACTACGGGTAGAGTTCATAAACTAAAGTTCGCACTTTAGTTTATGAACCCTTCAAATCTTGACATATTTGGTAGGCTTGTTTGTGCACCTATCTATTTTATTTTCATAGTTATATTTAGGTACTGAAATTTTATTTATTTATTCAGTAGTACACAATACATTTTATTTATTTAAGTTGGTGCCAACATAAACTCATAAGAGTTTTACCGTGCAACAAAATCATCCACTACTTAATTTAGAGAATTAGATTCACTTAAGTAGGTATTTACTTAAAAATTACAGCGGGTATTAGGCGAAATAATATCTAATAATCGTACTAACGAGCGTGGTGCGTAAAACAGAAGTGGTGGAGGAAGTTAAAAGCATGTGTTTTAGGTAATATGTAGTTATTTAAATGCAACAATAATTAAAATAATTTTGTGTTGTTACAGGTGAACGCAGCGGCCGTCTGCAGTAATTAAAGTAAAATGAAAAAGAAGAGAAAACCAATAACGAAGTGAAATACATCAAGCAAATAATATTTTTTAAAAGCATTTATCTTAACAAAAACAACGCATGGTGTAAACGGACTTTATCCAGACAGAGACTGGGAGTGAAATTAAAAAATAAAATTAAAAAAGTTGACTCTAAATACAACTCACTCGTATTCATAAACAAACTTCAGGCCATTTTCGAAATCGGAACACAAATAAGTAATCGACGTTTAAAAGGTGATCGCTTTTGTTTAAACATTTTTGGGACTGCCGCCTTTTTATGTTTATTTACCGTTTTAAGTATTTTCAAAAAACAGTGGGAGTGCAAACACTCGACTTTTGAACGCACTGATATTCTTGACAGAAAAAACCATAGATTAAAAAAAAGTGAAAGCGCGGGAAAAGTGAATGACATTTCGTGTATTTTTGTGAACTGTGGTGGTTGATCACCATTTTTGGTGATTTTTCGCGTGAAATTGGTGTGAAATTGTGTCAAAGTGGCTGGAGACGAGCATTTGGACATGTTGGGGGGCCCCGAATGGGGTCAGCGGGAGTCGAGCCCCCCTAGAGATGCTCCCCTGCCGAGTTTCGGCTTCACACAGGAGCAAGTGGCGTGCGTTTGTGAGGTAAGCTTTATTCAATAACGTAAACAGTAAATAAAATTTATAATTGGTCATTTTTGATAGTAAACAGTAACTAAGATTATTATTGGTCGTAATTAAATTTTATTAAGGGTAATAATGTTACTCTAACTAAACTATAAAAATACTCATGATCCGCCTTGATTATGCGTGGTGATCAATGCTCATGCCTTCTATGTATGGGAACAGCCTATACCCTGCAGTGCCACGCTAATAGGCTGCTATTTATTCATGATCGAGTTCGACGTCTTGGGTAGAGGAAAGAAACAAAATACATTTAGAAAGAAAATACGTTTAATTGACACAAACCACAAGTGCACACAATATAAAACAAAGATTATAATATGGACACTTTATTTTTTGACAAAGCCAAAGCTAGGGACAACACAAATCCAAACTGAAAAAATGTGCACTCATTCTGCTCAGATTGTTGCCAGGGTAACGTCAATGATGCGTTTTTCCCGTCCGGAAATGTCACTCGTTGATCAGGTGTAGCGAGTTCTGTCGCGTCAGACTTGCCCAGAGCAACTTAATTATCGCACTCTAATGCCAGTTTTCACTAACACGTCTAGGAACTGTTGGAATTTCTATTTCTTCTTTCTTTCTTTTACCCTCTCGGCGTTGAACGTAGCGTTAAAATCGATCAGTGTGTAGGTAGCTTGTATTAGTCATACATGGTCTTGTCCGGTGCTATTATCATAAGGCTGACATCTATAAACGTTACTTAGTACGTCCTTCGGCTTAGATGTTCACTTCTCTACCATGAACCTGTATATTGGTAGACTCGCGACAGTGATAGTATTAACGCTTACCCGCTTATTTAGAACCATGTAAAACCGCCAAAAAATGATAAAAAAACTAGCTTTTGTGCGCTGCTTAACTCGCGTATATGTCGGAAATTATGCCACGGCAACGTACCACCACCTTTTTAAAAGTATCCTATGTCTATAACCAGGTCATGAATATCCGTGTGCCATAATCTCACCCAAATACTCCAGCCGTTAAAACTTGCAAAGGTAACAGACAAACAAACACAGTTCCTTTCAAGTTTTCTTGCTTTTTACTAGTTACCTTACAATTTTTACTAGTTTCCTTGAAATAAACTTCAGTGCCTATTTATTTGGAGAACATTCCACTAAACGTGAGCAGTAGAATTCATTTGTTTTGCTCGCGTAACTACGTGTTTTTATGATGGACGCATTTAACCTCGCGTATTTACGGTATTCTACCGTTTATGTACGCACTGGCCGAAATTGGCCACGATTCAACGCCTATTGAAGAACGAAGGTCTACTAAATACTTGTAAAGATTGTTAGGCTTCAGTTCCCATAAACTTAAACTAAAACTACTGAAACAGAATGACCATCAACATTCAGTCTTTCTCCCAATTTATACAGGGTGTCAGGGACAGCCCTCTACAAACAGAAAGGGTGCATTCAGCTCCTTATTTTGAATCATATTCCACCGGAATTTTTCTCCGTTTTTTTTTTTGCTTTTTA
This sequence comes from Noctua janthe, assembly GCA_910589295.1. NCBI lineage: Eukaryota > Metazoa > Arthropoda > Insecta > Lepidoptera > Noctuidae > Noctua > Noctua janthe. The sequence continues at coordinate 10,460,395 of OU342578.1, forward strand.
TTTTTTTTTCAGTTACTATTCCTTTATTTCAATGTAAAATTACTTTCCCTGTACGCAGCACTCCATTCATGTAAATAATATGGTTAAAATAAAAAATCCAACTATGGATGTTGAAATACTCTAACGAACGACGCGAGAAATCAGCTGTTCATTTCCTGACTAGCTACAGAGTTCATCGAACTTGTCGTCGCACTTGCCGTTCGCTACCTGAGTTTTGCCACGGTAACGATACATAATAAAACAAATCAAATTTATTGGATTCTCATAACATTCCTGAATTAATTTCTTGCACCAGTCATCTTAGACCGGCCAGCCGACCTTTGTTGTATGTCGTCGGCGCAGCATGTTGTTCTTGCCATCTTTCACATAGCATAAGCATAGCATATTCAGCCTATTAATGTTCCCACTACTGGGACGCAGGCCTCTCAATGAGAGGGATTGGGTTATAATCCACCACGCGAGTCCAGTGCGGGTTGGTTCCATCTTTTACACTTCTCTATTATTCGTCATCTCAGTAGTCACAGTCAGGTACCCTCTTTCTAGTAATTTCATCTTTTACACAGCTCACCGTTCCTGTGGACCCATGATGAGATCTGCTTCACTCATCCCCCATTAGGCTGCGTTTCCACCTGAAATGTGCGAGGATGGGTAGCGAGGGATGTGTTTGTCAAGAACCAATAAAATCAATTCAGTTACCTAGCCTCGCTCAGCGCAGCTCCAGTGGAAACGACTCAGCGGAGCGAGGTTTTCAGGAGGTGACAAACAAAACAATGCAAGGATGTGTGCGAGGGATGTGATGCGAGAGATGTGTTCTAGGGACGGACGCGAGCGAAAAATAGCAGTCACACGGTGTGGTTACCGCTCGCATCTGAAACGAACCCGCTACAGATCCACACACCGCTCATCTGCGCACCGTTTCACAGCGTCGCTACGCGTCCTGACACTGCTTATGGGCCTAACACAACACTGGTGGAAACGCTCACACCGTTCCACAGCTTCGCTCTGCCTCGCCTCGCCTCGCACATCTCTGGTGGAAACGCAGCCTGATTCTTAAAAAACCTCTTGGAAGTAGACGGTAGTAGCCAGAGTTGTTGTTTTTTCGTTGACTTTGTAACTTCCACCATCGCGCACTTAGTTCGCGTGGTGGATTATGACCCACTTCCTCTCACAGAGTGAAGGCTGGTGTCCTAGAAGTGGGAACGTTATATAGTTGACATTTTCAATTGAGTTCTGCCTAGATTTAGATATTTTGTTTGCACATGCAGCCATGTCTAGTCATTAGGAGTGGCCTATTTGTTCTAACAAACAAGAATTTGTGTGGTATACTATAACTAAAAAACCCGACTGAAACTGAAAAATCACGCTCTAATTAAAATCGGGGTTTACAAGGTAAAATCGACTCCTCTTATTGTTAAAATGTAGCCTATGTTACCCGCGCCTAATAACGAATCGATAGGCACCTTATTCATCAAAATCGGATGAACAGTTTAGACGCTACGGAGGAACATACGTAAATACAAACACATATGTCGGATATGTCAGGATTTACTCCGTTAGGCTCGTACATCATGTGGGCAGACGATGGGTTTCGTGCTATAAAAACACACTGGGTGCGATTGAGATTACAACTTAACACAATAACACGGGGCACACTGAATCGGGTACAGTGCCAAGACGTCTCAACTCTGCCGCGATCAGACATTGACTGTCGTCCTCGCCTCGAGCTGGACATCAGGGCTCTGTAGAAACACGCTGTGGTGTGAGTAGACTGGTAAGTAGGTCGCGTCATGTCACCAGTGCCCATTGGATTCATTTTATGTTTGTACTAACGGCCGGATCCGACACATACATACATAGACTGCTAAAATCATAACCCTTCCTTTTGGCTTCGCCGTAGTCGGGTAAAAAGGCAATGTATAATCACAAGTAACAAAAAAACTTGCTTTACTAAACAAATAACTTAAAACAATTAGCTGCTTACATTGTTTTGAGTTCTTACTAAATGGCTTGATAAGCGTTCTGAGAAAAGTAAATTAAGTAGGTCCATTTATAGTAAGGTAAGCGTAAAATCCCGTGCTTGGCTTAAAATATAGGTTTAGCTGTGCTGGCTTTGTATAAAGCTGCGAATGTAGCGCTGCTGGTATTGTATTTTTAAACAAAACTAACCCAAGAACTTAACACCAACCTTAAAATATTAATGGTTCGTCAAGAGCTCTCGGAATTTATCGTTGCTCTATGAATTTCTCCTGTATCCATTTAAACTCACATACACGAACAGCGGAACCCGGAACAATTATTATCTGCGAAAAGGGTATTTTTATATTAAATAATCGACGTATTTGCGTTACGTTTATACCGCGAGCTCGTGCTAGGGCCTCTGTATTCATAATCCTTAAGTCGCGAATCTATTTGTTAACCACGATATTTGGTTTTACGATTGTTTTTGTACGAAGTACTACACTTGCAAAGTGTACTACGGTTGATCTAAATCCGTCCTCGCAGCTTGCGGTCACGTCAGTCGCCATTTGTTTACCCATGTGCGGATTGAAGGCGCTTATAAATAAGTGCAATTGCAAAGAGAGAATTGACGTTTGCTTAAAACATAACATAAGAAAGAAAGAAAGAAAATATATTTATTTGGCACATGCCACAACTGCACACAATAGGTATAAATAAAAAAAAAACTTAAATCTAAACAAGAAATGTAACACTGTGTAACATAACATCGCTCCTGTAATTCCCGAAGGGCATTGTAGGCAGAGTTGTACCTAATACACCCACATTTCGCCAGTTATGTTTAAGTCCCACGTAATAGAGGGCGAGCCTATTACCTTCAACCGGGAACAAATCCAAACTCCGTGGCTGCTACTGAGAAATTCCTGATAGAAAAACCCAAAAATATTTTGCCCGACCTGGGAATCGAACCCAGGACCTCCTGCTCAGCATTCGCGTTTGCGACCACTAGATCAACGAGGCAGTCCAAAATCTACCCCTTACCGATGCCTGTCTTTGAATCATTTGCAAACTCAAAGCTTCGCACGCGTCGCGGTTGGAAATTGTTCCACGGAGCTAAATTCCTGGCTACTGCCTTGCCATTCTATTCTCTAACTAGGAAACTGCGCTTGAACCAGGACGAATCAAAAGAAGTATATAAGGATCCTAGCAGGTGGTTTAGTGTTCTGCCCACTCCCATGGAAAATATAGCGTCTAGTTAGTTTACTCGAATTTTGCATGTTGACGTGAATGGCCAAATCCGAAACTATGAGGAATTGCGAAAAATACTCAAAGGAGACTCGACCCCAATTTAGATGAAAACTAAAATGCATCATTGGATTTTTTGAAAAATTAATATTTCTAGCCAGGAATCGAAAACATTAACTTTGAAAAAAAAATACTACACGCTGTATTAAAAAAAAAAAATTGTGTTTTATTTCAGGCAAAATACTAATAAATAGAGACGAATGAAATTGTAAAAACAGTAATGAATAATTAAAAACATCATTAAAAAACGTATTATTACTCCATTCGATAGGGATAAAATTCTGGGAAGTTATCACATCGGCATCGCTGTTCCTCATGGTTTCGAATTTGGCCATCCACGTCCGCTTTAAAAGTTCACCCTGTATTTATATAAGCTTTTACCAGCTAGTACTAACCAATCATAATTATTTTGAACCAATACCATGGGGTTCAAACTTGCTCTCTCTATTTCGATCCTCTTCATCAATTTAAGTTCGAAGCCAAAACTTGGGTTAGACAAAACAAACAGGGTAGGTAACCTTGACGACAGGGCTTCCACCCGGATATCCGGTTACCGAGGGGCGTGGCGAAGGGCCGGAGATGGGGGTCGCGGGACCAATGGAGTACCTCTGAGTAATTTAATTTGGAAGAGACTTTTTAGTAGGTATTGCGGATCCGTTTGACTCAGAAGATATTTGAATTTAGTTGACCATTTTATGAAATGTCCGATCTTCTTGATAATACCTATGATGAATGATCATGTGGCCAGAAAGGAGGTGTCTGATGAGACGACTAGAGAAGTATAGAAGAAGAAGACATGCTGCGCCGATCCCAAATAAATTGGGATAAGAGCAGGAGAATGGTGATTATGATGATGAATCATCATTCATCATCATCATCATCTCTAGTCTTAAACTATGGAGTAGGTACAGACTGCTCCGTTGATAGGGTAGAGTCCGGAACACTCTACTGAACAAACAATCAAGCTTACGATCACTAACCCATCAACGGAGCAGTCATAAAGGTGATCGAACTTAGGAGTTCGATCAAGTTTTTAGTAGTGGAAAACGGAAACGTGGTGGTCAGTTTTAACGTTTCAAGCATGTTCAAAATAGACACTTCAAAAGATGCGAAAATGATCCCTTAGTGTGGGAAAAGCAGGCACAAATTCCTCCCGAGTGGAGTCGTCATGTGCATCGGCAGGTCAACGCCTTTGAAGAGTTAAGAAGGTCTCAGTTAGATTTAAACCGTGATGACCTTTAAGCTATACCCTTCGTCGTCAGTGGTGTTCTGACATGTCCGTTTTGTGCTCGGATTTTTTCGGCCAAAGTTGTATATGACAGCCATTTGAGCACATGAAAGAGCAGCACACCAAAGCTCTCGACGTCCAACCTAGAAAGCCATCGAATGCAGTCGTTGTGGCCGAAATCGGCTAGAAGCTTCACCATTAGTGTTTTCGAATCAGTTGTACCTGGTTAATGACGAAGGTCACACACACCTCATAGTCCATGCCAATCTCAGTGTCGTAGGTCTTGCCTAATTAGACCTAAAGCTAGTGGTATTCAGCTGCATCCGCCGCGATTACACAGGTAGCTGACCACACATCATCATCTGCCTAGCCTATGACTATGTTGCGATCGGCTTCTATTCTTACCGGATACAGCTAAGTACCAGTATTTTACATGGAGGGACGGAGGCAACTCGGTAGGTAGTGGGAGGTCACCCATCCACGAACCAACCTTGGTAAGCACGTTTTCCCTGAAGCTCGAACCGAGCGGCTGTTAGTATTCAGCTACGAGTTGACTACAGCATAATTGGGAAAAGGCTAGGCAGATGATGATGGTCAATGGTCATGCATATTTTTTGCTAATAAATTAATTTCCATTCTTTCTTCATACGCACACTCCCCACCCAATCGCTTCAGGAAAAACACGCGTCACATCACAACAAGATTAATCACATACAGCACCGAAATTATAATCCCTTACTACCCTCAAACATTTAATTCCATCATTTTATCAGCCATCACCTTTCATTTTCCATTTCATCAATAAACCGGTCGTCATGGTGTGGCGCAAATTGAATGGGATCAACCCTCTAATGGTGTAGTATCGGTTACCGTAATTTGCGATGCGCCCCGGTGTAGATAATGAGATTCAGAGGCTTGAGTTTTGATGATTACGGTGTGGTGTGGTAGTTTAGGGTTTTCCTACTGTTTTTGTTTTATTTGATTCATTGTAGGAGTACTCATTGAGTTTTGTTGTATTACTTTTGCGTGGGCTCTGTACTACATTCCTTTCAAAGTTATTTTAGCTATGTCAGCAGCCAGTAACCTTATAGTAACGGAAATAAAAAAAGTGATTTTGGTATTGTAGATGTACCGTAGCTATGCGATTGTTTGAGTGATAAGACCGCGTATTATTCTACTAATGATTATTTATGAATAGGAGGAGCTCGTGGCTAAATAATAACAGCCGCTCGGATCGATCTTTAGGTTAAGCCGTGGTTGCCTAGGTTGATCTGTGGATGGGTGACTACCCATTACATACCGAGTTTCCTCCGTGCCTCGGAAAGCACGTTAAGCCGTTGGTCCCGGGTGTCATTTGTAGATCTTTGACAGTCGTTAGGTAGTCAGTGGCCCAAAAAGTCTGACAACCAGTCTTACCAAGGGGTATCTTATTACCCAGTACTAACTGGGTTGTGGAGGTCAGATAGGCAGTCGCTCCATGTAAAATACTGATATTCAGCTGCATCCGGTTAGACTGGAAGCCGATCCCAATATAGTTGGGAAAAGGCAGGCAGATGATGATTATTTATGAATAGTTTACCTTTCTTGTATGTACGTTTCACCAACTTATTTCAAGACTCTATCATTTTTTTTCGGTAACTCAGGAAGACTTTTTCCAATGGTTAATCTCAGATCAGATTTTTGATTATTTTATTTCCATTATTATTTCCATCCAAAAACTGTCAGAAATTAATTATAAACAACTTAAAAATAAAAAATTAAGATGAAAATGTTGCAAAATCTGAAACAATGAAAATGTGGGTGTGGTCCGTACAGTTACATTTTAAACGTATGTAGACTTATTTTCTTTTCTCTGTGTCTCCCAACACAGATTGGTCATAATGGAGGTCAAAGTCAGTGTCTCGGCCAGTAGAAACAAAGAACGGCCCCCACCAGCCAGATGGCGTATGATTGAAAATGAAGAATGTACAAGTATGTTTAAGAGTCAAGTAGTAGATAAGATGATTGAAATGAAGAATATGGAAGGAAAATCTGTAAATGAATGTTGGAAAGAGATGGCAGATTGTATAAGGAGAGTAGCAAAAGATGTTTTTGGAGAATCCAAAGGGAAAGGTATGATAGACAAGGATACATGGTGGTGGAATGAAGAGGTGCAAAAGAATCTGAAAGAGAAAAAGGTTGCGTTTAAAGAATGGCAGGGTGTAGCAAACGAGAACGACAGTTTGAAAGAAGAAAAGAAGAGGATCTATAAAGAATGGAAGAGAAAGGCAAAAAAGGCGGTAGCAGTTTCCAAGGCTAAGGCACAGGAGAAGTTATATGACTCACTGGACAGTCCTAGAGGCCAGAAGGAGCTCTACCGGATTACAAAAGAAAGAGAAAGGAGAACGAGAGATATGAATCATATAAAGTGTATGAAAGACGGCGCTGGTAAGGTTTTATCTAAAGATGATGAAATAAAAAGGAGATGGAAGGGTTATTTTGAAAAGCTAATGAATGAAGAGAATGAATGGAGCGGTGTGCTTAACGAGGTACAAGTAAATATGGGTTTGGTGAGGCAAATTAGCATGGATGAAGTGAGGAAGGCAGTTCAAAGTATGAAAAATGGAAAGGCCATGGGCCCTGATGAAATACCAGTAGAAGTATGGAAGTGCTTAAAAGAAGACGGATGTATGTGGCTGACTTTATTCTTCAATAAGTTGTTGTATGAAGGAGCGATCCCACAAGAATGGTGCAATAGTTCGCTAGTGCCCATCTTCAAGAATAAAGGTGATGTGCAAGACTGCAACAACTATCGGGGGATAAAGCTCATGTCACATAGTATGAAAGTATGGGAGAAAGTGATAGAGAAAAGATTGCGAGAGGAGAGTGAGATTACCCAAAATCAGTTTGGGTTTATGCCAGGTCGAGGAACAATGGACGCCACTTTTGCACTCCGCCAATTGTGCGAGAAGTATAGACGTGTACACAAAAACTTGCACATGGTGTTCATTGATCTGGAGAAAGCGTATGATAGGGTACCTCGGGATGTGTTGTGGTGGGCCTTGAAAGAGAAAGGTATACCAGGGAAGTATGTAGAGTTAATTCGTGCTATGTACAGTCAATCTTGTACCTACGTCCGGTCAGCTGCTGGCAACACCGATGAGTTCAATGTGGCTGTAGGCTTGCATCAAGGGTCGGCTTTAAGTCCTTACCTCTTCCTGTTGATTATGGACGCTTTGACGTCGGACATACAGGAAGAGGCACCCTGGTGCATGCTGTTTGCCGATGACATTGTTCTTGTCGGTGAAGATGGATCTGAGATCCAGAGCAGATTGGAGAAATGGCAACAGAAGCTGGAGAATGTTGGCTTGAAAATCAGCAGAACTAAAACGGAATACATGTTCTGCGATTTCGGCGGTCTCTCCAGTTCTGGAGCCATAGCGCTAAATGGCGCGTTTCTTCCTGTCTGCTCCGACTTTCGGTATCTCGGTTCACTCGTGCAAAGCGATGGCGAAATAGATAGTAGTGTAAAGCACAGAATTAACACGGGATGGATGAAATGGCGGCAGGTCACGGGAACAATCTGCGACTCCCGCATTCCCCTTAAACTTAAGGGGAAGATTTATAAAACAATGGTTAGACCTGCTGTCTTGTATGGATCAGAATGTTGGGCCACAAAAGGGATGAATGAAAGGCATTTGCATGTGGCGGAGATGAGAATGCTAAGGGGGATGTGTGGTGTTACGCGAATGGATAAAATAAGAAATGAGTATATAAGAGGAAGTTTAAAAGTGGCGCCGGTGACTGAAAAGTTGTGTGGTAATCGGTTGTCGTGGTATGGGCATGTGATGCGGAGGAATGAGGGAAATGTTGTGAGGAAAGTTTTGAGTATGAATGTGAATGGGTATATGAGTAGAGGAAGACCAAAGAAACGATGGTTGGACTGTGTAAAGAATGATATGGCAAGAAAGGAGGTGTCTGGCGAGATGACGAGTAATAGAGAAGTATGGAAGAAGAAGACATGCTGCGCCGACCCCAAATGAATTGGGATAAGGGCAAGAGAATGATGATGTAGACTTATTTTCTTTTATTTCAATTAGCCTATTGTTTCCGATATAAAAGAATAAAAGACTTGTTTTGTGCCAGCTTTGGTTACATGAATCATGATAACATTGCATGGTCTTCACCATAAGGTATGTAAATCTAGATATCTAAAAGAAACATGGTTACCAAATTGCCGGAAATATACTAAGCCCATTGGCCCTAGCACCTACAGCTATCTTCTTGTTGAAAAAACGTGTATCGCCGACCCCAAGTAACATGGGACAAGAACAGGTAGATGACGATGAGTACTTCTTGTTGTTTAGTTCAAAACACAGAATTTGTAATAATTCCAATAAAACATCCTTACATTTTCAATCCGTCAACAAGGCACGGTTAGCGCAGTGGCTGAGCGATTGGCTGCTGCGCTGCTTGTCGCGGATTGCGTTCTTGCACGAAACAAATATTTGTATTGCCTACAAGTAATTGTTCCGGGTCTGGCTGTTTGTGTATGTGAGTTTAAATGTTTGTAAACGCACCCACGGTACAGGAAAAATTCCTAGATTGGACGAAGTTTAAAAAAAAAGCAGGTGATTATAAACATTCGTGTCAGGCAATTTGTTGATCTGACAGATGGCCCCAGTCAGGACTAACCTACTGATAAGCAGTGATAGTTGATTTTACGAACTTAAGAACCCTTTATCCGAGAAATAAGACAGTTTTTCCATACTAAAAAGATGACTATTTTATTCCATGGGTGACATTTACGGTATAATGATGGATTACATAACATAACATCGCGCCTGTAATTCCCGAAGAGTAAGGATGAGGTGTAACTAATAGTACAGCCACATTTCGGCAGTAATGTTCAAGTCTCATGTAATAGGGGGCGAGCCTATTGCCATCAACCGAGCGCAAATACAGACTCCGTGACTGCTACAGAGATTTCCAGATGCAAAACTCACATGATGAATCATAAATCATATTTATTTCTGTCAATAGGTTTACAAAACTCTTTTACATGTCAACATGTTATGTTTTAAAACTAGATGGGGCCGGTGTTTCGTACCTGACTACTCTGAGAAGAAACATCCGAAACAAACTCAGAGGTCACCGTCTCTTTTGAATGAGATGACATTGTTAACATTAGCCCTTAGTAGAAAACCATTTTAAAACATTGTTTCATGTGTATTTACTAGAAACAAACGAACCTGTCTGTACGACATGTATCTCTTGTAATAAGTGAGTAGGTTATTTATATATTATGTCAAGCTAATACAAGAATTGGCGACATCTCCAAAAAAATCCTTTCGTTTTCAACCCGTCAACAGCCCGGGGGTGGTCACAAACAGCCGTAGTTATCAGGCTATTTGCGCAGACGCACATGTGCAAGGACATCCGGTGCCTAAACCAACACTTTGTACTCTAAATAAATATGGCGCTTGCACGGAATTCACGGGATCTTTGCCAATTTTTTCTCGGCTATTGTCAATGTTCAAAAATGTTGTATGTGGCTGAAATGCGGTGTTTTGTTTTTTAATTTTTTAGAGAATTATTGTGAAGATTACATGAATGAATTTGCTCAATTAGCATCATACCTGCTAAAACATGATTCCTCTCTGCGAGGGTGCTTAATGGGGATTACTTACTTATGTTCTACCATATGGTTGAAAATTAATGAAATATTCTTTGTTTAAGCAGTCCTATCTTCTTTAGCTTCTTGGCTGGGTTTTGTTTTATTTTATTCTGTTTTGTATTCTTTTCTAATAATTTAGTGTCAATATTGTATAGACGTTACGTTGGAAGGCCTCCCACTAGGTGGACCGATGACCTGGTAAAGGTTGCAGGGATCCGCTGGATGCGAGACGCACGGGACCGATCAATGTGGCGACACTTGGGGGAGGCCTATGTCCAGCAGTGGACGTCTTTCGGCTGAAATGATGATGATGATGATTGTATAAAATAAGGGAAGTAGCGAGTCAACCCCAAAACAAGTATTTTTAATTACTGTCTCAACTCATGTATAGCATGTAACTTTTGAGACACAATAAACATTTTATTTTTATTTATTATTATTAAGCAGTCATTTTATTTCAGAACAGAAAAGAAAAGTGCGTAACGACTATTTAAGTCAGAATAAATAGCTCACTCTCTATTAGAAGTCGAGTCATGGTAATTATTATTAGGTTTCTCGTTTTTAATTTTGGTATTTGTTAAAATATGTATTAGTTTATTTTATTTGTATATAAGTATTAGTATCATTATAAGTGCCTATATTAATTTTCGATAGTAAGAAGTTATTTTTTTATATTTTTTTTGTTCCCTATCACAATGTTTTCTTATTTAACCCAAAGGTTGACTGGTGGAGAATGCCTTGTGGCATTAAGTCCGCCTATGTATCACTATTGTACATGAAGTTTAAATAAATAAATATAACATTGCACTGAAAATCCATTTAAAGTGAGGCATCAAGGCTAGGAGTAGGCTACATAATAAAAAAACTCATAGGCAATGTAATACGGATTTGCTAGTAGTACTTAACGGTAATGCGGCAATTTTAGGAACTCCTATACATGCTTCAACTCACAACACCTTTTGGAGGTGTAATTTTCCTTCATGATCCAGCGATGTTCCAATAAATCTGTTAAATTCGTGAGAAATAATTACCGGTGGGATTGAGTTCTAGCCCTGCGAAAACGAAGTTTGTGTTACGCTCATAGAAAACAAAACCAACGGTGTTTCATGTTCTATGAAAATACAGGGTGTAAACAGTACATCAAACGTTACTTAATAACATTACGCAAAAATTAATGCTGGGAATCAACTTTTTGTTTTGGGGTGAAAAATCACGTAGGAATCGATGGAAAGCACTCAAAGCTCTGTGCTGATGGATGGATTGAATAGTACGGGGGTCGTGGAGGTGTGTAAAGTAAAACCCTTACATTAAAAACATGAATTAAAAAAAAAAAAACTTCTGAAAAAGTTGGAACTCTAATCCCCAATATCTCCGTAACTAGAAGGTTCGCAGGTATGGTCTAGAACAAAAAAATGATCGCAAAGACGGGGAGAACAAGTGCCTTTCGGATATGCTAAGGGTCTATTTACACCCTTTATGAGGAATTAAAGCCAGTCTATTTCCACTTATTACCTCTTACATTGAACTTACATCACAATGTCTCATCTCCACCACTCTCTCCCCAGGTCCTCCAACAAGCGGGCAACATCGAGCGCCTAGGGCGCTTCCTCTGGTCCCTCCCCGCGTGCGAGAGGCTCCACGCGCACGAGTCGGTACTCAAAGCGAAGGCGATGGTGGCCTTCCACAGAGGGAACTTCAAGGAGCTGTACCGGTTGCTGGAGTCACACACCTTCAGTCCTCATAACCATCCCAAGCTGCAGAACTTGTGGCTTAAAGGTCAGGATTAAAATAGAATGCTTTAATGTACTGCACCAAAGATGTTGTAAGCTTTTTACAATATTCTTATATCTAGGGGAACAACAACAATGGAGGTCTTATCGCTGATACCAGGGTCTTCTTCTTCTTAGCGTATCGATGGCAATCTAAATTCTGTCAGCCCAGAACTGAGCTACTAGCGCTTTCGGTAGCGTCCATCAGTTCCTGTAGTGAACAAACAACAGGACACGCAGGACATGATGTTAAGTGCCCCATCATTTGTAGAACAGCACCACATTTACACTGCAGGGCAGAGTTATTAATGAATCTCCACCTGAGCAAGTTTTCCTTGCTGCGACTAACCTGGGTCCGGAGTCTATTTAAAGACTGGTGATACCAACATTTTTGGTTCCATGAAACAAGTTTTCGGAATGGTACTGGTAATTTCGTGATAGCAACGTGAGAAACGTATATTGGATGATCCATCATCTAGTGATGTCTCCTCTGTAAAGAAGTTTTTGAATATGTTGATCTGTGGAATCATGGTTACTGAAGTTCTGGTTCCTGTTCGACAATATCGCTGATGAAACACACTTCAACCATCTGGTTCAGCAGTATCTCCAACTTTTATCGTTACTTGGTCTAGTATAATTATAGCGATTAGCTCAACCCGGGAATAGAAGCCAGGACCTTAGACCAACGAGGCAGTCAGTATTCCGTTATTTTTCACTAAAACGATGGCATTTTAGAGGAAAAATAAAATGATTGTTTTTCTTTGTCAACCAGCACACTATATGGAGGCCGAGAGACTACGCGGCAGGCCGCTGGGAGCCGTCGGCAAATACCGAGTGCGACGCAAGTTCCCGCTGCCCAGGACCATATGGGATGGAGAGGAGACCTCGTATTGTTTTAAAGTAAGACCTTATCTTCACGTGGGTAATTTCGTTCTATAAGTTCGCAATTAACGGAGTAAAGGTTTAATTATTTTGGAGCTTTCCCATGATAGTGAAGAGCCTGCCCTGTAGTGACACTACAAAAAGTACTATAGCAACTTAGTATAAAAAGTACTACAGCGCAATCTATAACATAAATGAAGAACTAACGTCAAGATTCTGTTTCGCGCTATTAAAGTTATCCGCGACTTAAGATTATTAGAAAATCCCGACAACAACTGTCGGGCAGTAGCACAATAGACACTACACCCATCTGGTCGGAGGATCTTCCCTTTTCTACTAAAAACACTTTAAATATCTGTTTTTTTTTCCCCAAATATAGCGTTATTATAGGGCATGCTACATGTCCCTTAAAACTCCAAAACTTGGTGGTGGTCTACCTTTTCATTGGTAACCTTTTTCTGCTCAGTAGGTACTTATATCTAACATCGGTGGCCATATATAGCATCTATCGTATACAGGCTGGAAGGGACACCGACGCGAAAACGGTTATCGCGTATTCAGTACATCATTATGAGCCACTTAGAAATATTTCATCGGTTATTATTATAAAAATCTGCTGTTCCAAACATTTTGCCCGTGTAGGTATTGCACTTTTGTAGGAAACAGCAATTTTTTTTAATCCATCTTCTCCATACTAATATTACTAATGCGGTAAGTTTATTTGTTACCTTTTCACGCTTAAACCACTGAACCGATCATCCTGAAATTTTGAATATAAGTTGTCAGGTGTACAGAAACGGACATAAGGTCCCTTTCATGCCGAAAAAAAGCACTTTTCCCGAGGAAAACAACAATCAATCAATCAATCAATCAATCAATCAACTTTATTTTTCTCACCACAATATACACAAATTATTTTACATCGGTCAGATTCGACAATGATACACAATTCAGGTAAGTATATATTGTGGGAGACTGGTGCCTAAGCTAGGCTCGTGGCCTGTGTTTCAGGACACCAGGATCCCACCCCTTTACATTTTCATTTTTAAAAATTATGTACTAGGCCCGCTGACAGATTGTAATTAGGAATCAGACATTTTATAGTTTTATTTACTATGATTAAAATCTAGGTTAAGTATGCGAGACGAATGTTAGTAGATGTGTAGTATGGGTGATTGAATGTGTGTGAGTGTGTGGGTGTGTGTGTGTGTGCGTGGGTGTGTGACAGTACGTGATATTGTGTTTAGGTCACTATAAGTATATTTTCAGTTTTATTATAGTTTAATGTTAGTAGCCAGTCTGTTAGCCTCTTTTTGCATTTATTATTTGTGAGGCTAAAGATATGTAACACTTTGTGAGTTTTATTGTATAAGTAACCACCCAGATAGCAAAAGAAACGCCTTGCGAACATAGTTTTGAGACGTAGATGATGGCGCTCCACAGGGTCATATCGTCTTTTCCCCCTGGACAACGTTGGATTATAAACCAAAAGAGAATGCTGTTTCAGCAGAATGTGCAATATAAACAGTTGCCGCACTGTCAGGACTTCATTCTCTTTGTATAACTGTTCAGTGGGGTAGCGATACGGTCGAAAAGACGAAACTTTCAGTATAGCTCTTTGGGTTCTTTCAATTTCTATTAGGGTAGTTTTTGGAGCTCCACCCCAAGAGGTGATGCAGTAGCAATAACGTTCGTTAGTAGTAATAACGTTCTTATGATAATAGATGGCGCCACGGGTCTTTAATTATTTATTTTTTCTTTCGAATCATTATTGAATTGTATTATTACAAGAAGAGTACAACCCGAATTGATTGTCGAATTAAATTTGGGTAATAATATAAATTTTAGACGTTTTCGCGTCGGTGTCCCGTCTACCCTGTATACAGCTCTAGCATTTTGTCAAGCCAGGATAATAATTACTTGTTATTCTAGCTCCAAAAACTTATCTCTTGTAACCCGCTCATTAAGGTTATTCTTTCTGTCTAGGAAAAGTCCCGATCAGTGCTTCGAGACTGGTACCTACACAACCCCTACCCTTCACCCCGCGAGAAGAGGGAGCTAGCAGAGACCACGGGTCTTACCACAGTACAAGTAAGTTCATTTTTATTAAATAAGTGTTCTGTTAATTGGTGAAATAAAGTAACCAGTGAGCTCTATGTGTTCTGTGTCAACGATGGATGGCTTGTAGGAAATGGCTACAAAGTGGGTACCAGTAGCGAAGGGTCAATTTTTGTAAGAGGTAAGCCGGAGTACATATCTTTAATGTGATTATATTATTTGTCTATAGAATACTGACTGTGACATTTTCAAAGGGAATCCGGTAGGAATCGAGTTTTATGGTACCTTCGTCACTGGGTTGAGGGCTAGTAGAGATGTATAGTGGAAGAGCACAAAAAATGTAACAATATTCCAAAATTATGATAAGATCAGCAGTATGATGATAATTGAGTGGTTAATTTAAATCGCAATCATTGTTGAGGTAGTCGATAGGTCGAGGAAAAATACCAAAAGGTTGCTGTCGGATTTAGTTGAGAAAAATGCATGAATGAAATGTAGAGCTCTCGCCTCAAAATATTACAATATTCATTGTCATATTGATGAACAAAAAAGCATAATAAGGGCAAGTTAGTCATGCTAGTGGCTGCACCGCTCGCAGACAGTCAGTTGTGGTCGCCGCAACTCGACACCGCTTCCTCAAACTGAACCGATCGAGTTACTGAACATATACTGTCACATATATGTATACTTTATATTTTTATATATTTAATAAAAATCTTATATTAATAGAAAATAGACTGCCTCGTTGGTCGAGTGGTCGCAAGCGCAACTGCTGAGCATGAAATCCTGGTTTCGATTCCAGGGTGGGGTAAAGTGTTATTGGGTTTTTTCAATCTCTCAGTAGCAGCCACGGACTCTGGATTTGTGCCCGGTTGATGGCAATAGGCTCGCCCCCTGTTTCATGGGACTTAAAACATGACTTTCAAAATTTTGGTTTACTATACACCTCTGCCTAACCCTTGATGTTATGTTATGTTATGTTGTTTTAACAATCTTATATTAATTCACTCACTGACTGACATCGCACAGTCTAAGCCGGAAGGTCTAGATTAAAGAAGCATTATTTTTTTGCAAGAACTTTGTACCTCCCAAAAGAAGTTAAATAGGGGATGAAAGTTTGTATGGATGTTCGTCATTTTTGCCGACGGGAAATCCCGAAGAACAACAGTAAATAGCGATATGAAAGATAGAAAGATAAAAAAAATTTATTTGTCCCGAACAGGACAAAACATGATGGTTAAATTAACAATAAAACAAAATTAAATAAAAAATAAACATTACAAAAAATTAAAACTAAGACATACATTATACTTAATTGGTCCTGTATGAGGTCCCTATCTCAGCATGGTGCTGTAACATTTGAAAAAATGTCACAGTAGCGCTGGTATTCTGTTTTGTATTCTGAATTGAGCTGAACTTAGTTGATTTTAAACCTTTTAAGTAGGTTTTATGTATTAATTAATTATTTTGATAAACTTACAGGTTTCAAATTGGTTCAAAAACAGGCGGCAGCGAGACAGGCAAGCCGAACACAAAGATAGGTGAGTCATTCAAAACACTACAATTGATATTTTTATATTTTGATGTTTTAGCAAAACAGGTAAAGTACGAGTATGCTAGCCTAGCTTGAGCTTCATAGAAATCTGTGAGGATGTGTTTATTCTGTTTTATTTTGATGAGGTACTTTTATGAGCAGCCTTAAAACTCGATACGATCCACAGGACCCTTCACGAAGCCTTCAACCAAGCATTATGTACATAAAACTAAGTAATTTTACGCAAAAATTATTGCCGGGAAACGACTTTTTTTGGGGTGAAAGATCACTTTTTACGGTAGGACTCAATGTAACTCACTCAAAACATTGTGCTGATGGATGGATGCATTGAATAGTATGGGTCGTGAAGGTATTTAAAAATCATACATTACAAAAAAAAAACTAGTGAATAAGTTGGAACTTTGACCCCGTAACTAGAAGGTAAATTATCGCAATGACGGGGAGAACAAGTGCCAAAGCTTCGTTAAGGGTTTGTTACACCCTTTATGAAGACACCTTTAAGTGTCTCAAAGTCTTTCTGCGGTCTGTTCTGATTGCTAAAAACAAAAAACAGGAGGATTTTTGTTCCTTTGATTTGCTTGGATGGGTGAATGGCCATGGAATTTCTTGCCCATTCTTCTCCATAATCGAATTAGCAACTACTCAAGTTATTATGCCTTGTAACTGTAGCTTCGCTTTTTTGTTTTTCTGACATTCAAAAGTGCCTATGTGTTAGTTTGATTCTAGATCCAAACGAACCACTTTAAAAAACTTACCTACGATGTAATTTGGTTAAAAGACTGATTTTACCAATAATGATATAACTTTTATCTGTAGAATAAAAAAGATAGTGGAAATAATATTTTCTAAAAAATATCTATCAAATTGCAATATTTATTCCTCAGCTAAAAGTTAGCTGACGACTCAAAAATTGGCTTTAGGTCTGAATTGATTAGCCAGCCAAAATGCTCGTTGCGTTTGCATCTCAAAACAAGCTGAGCTACAAAAAGGGTACAAACAATTGATTGTTATTGCAATAACCGCTGAGTATAGAATGTCTGGCCGAACGTCAACTCATCATCATAATATTAAGTTACAACGTTCACTCGTAATGAGGTTTGGGTGTTTGTAGGTTAGACATAATGACATGTGTATGACCAGGAAGGTTTTGATATTGAACATTTGAAAGGCTAGCATTTAACATAGCGCGTACACCTTAAGAGGAAATGCGGGTGGTCTTTTCTCCATACAAACGCTCTCGGCTGTTTTCTTTCTGGTTTATGACTTTAAAGCACTGATTTGTTACAGTAAAAAAAATTTCAACTTCTTCTATGTCTCTATTTTTTCCTTTTTGATGATACATAATTTTAAGTAGGTATTAATGCACCTTGTAGCCTGAAACACAGGTTCAACCTAGTTCAGGCAATAAGCAACTGTGCTCTATTTTATTTGTTAAGATATTTTATTGTTAATGTGCCCCTTTTTATAAATAAAAGATTATTTTTTTATAAATGAACGATTATTAATCTTTATAAGCACTAGAACCGTTACAAAATGCTCAAAATTGCCTATATAGCAACACAGGCCAACAGAGGCCTAGTGTACAAATTTGACAACTGTTATTGATAAAAGAAAAACATAGGGACACTTAAAGTGGTCATACTATAAGAGCATAATTTGGAAAAGTACTTTCAACAAAATAGTACACCTATCATGTTTTAGTCTTGTCATTTTTAAAAACGTGAATAGAGGTGCAAGCTCCTATACGAGGAGAATTAAGTACGCATGATTTGCAACATGCAACATAGTTGATCGAAAAAGTGTGCGCTAGTGTATGTGTGTGTGTGTGGAGCTACATAATACGTCGAAAAGAAAATTTTCGCTATCGGATTAAGCCAGAATTTCACACATATCAAGCCTAGCATTCTCCACCCTTTTATAACATTTTGGGTCATATTTTGGTGTCTGAGTCTCGTAAAAAAATTGAGCAAGGCTCGCTGGTGCTCTTTTCAAAGTTGTTCAGCTTTTCAATCTCAAAACTAAAAGCATTTCTCACTTTTGAACTGTCAAGAAGGCCGGTCAGTCAAAAACAAAAAGACAAAGCTATACTTCCCAAGTTTGTTCAGCTACCAGTCTCACCAAATGCTACCAATAGTATTATCACATAATAACCACAGTACTCCTCGTATCTATCAATCCATCTACCAACATTAACAGAACAGCATATCTATCTCAAATTGTCAAGTTATCGGCGTGTAAAATCAGCTTCTATCTAAATCTGAGCGCATCTGTTTCGGACCAGTGATGCAGAAGTCCCGGGTATGACCGCCCCAAATATCAAATGGTTAAGCGTGAACTAAGTTTTGGATGTTGAAAGAATGAGTTTGTTAATTTCAAAGAATTTAAGATAATGTTGTGACGACGGTAATTTTGAGTATGAATGTTGATGGCTAAATATTAGGAGGAAGACCATAGAAACGTTGAATGGACTGTGTGAAGGATGAAGAATAAATTGGGATATGGGTAAGAGAATTATGATGTTTTTTTATTTACTATATACTGTCCCTCAGCTGGGCAAAGGCCTGCCACAATTCTTTCCAACAACTCTTTTCTCGTACCACTTCGAACCAGAACAGCCCTCACGGTTCGCATCTATGTCGTCTCGCCACCGCTTTCTGGGCCGACCTCGGCGGCACTGTCCATCTCTTGGCAACCATTGTGTGGAGGTTTTTGCCCAGCAATTTTAATAATTTGTTGAAATCATGTTGTTTCTTCGTTCTCCGCTGTTATTTTCTGATTAAATTCGTTGCGAGAATCAACACATTTGAGTCTTCGAGCTTCAATGTCTTGACGCTGTTTTGGTGGTCGCTATTGTTGATTCTGGCTTTAAGGAGTTGTAGTGGCTATAGAATAGTGTGGCGGGCTAGTCCCAAAGAATAAAAAAATCGTTTAATTATTCTTCATCATCATTGTCCTGCTCTTATTCTTAGTACAGCATACTTCTTCCTACATACACATTTTTAGTTTGTTTCAATATCATAAGGAAGAAATAGCTCTCAATTTGCCTTGATTTGCGTAGGGATCAATTTTCATAAAATGTCATCTGATTTGGCATGTGACTATCCACATGTTTCGACATCTATGAACTGAAAAAAGCTATATTTTTTGCGATTGGATTGAGTGTTTATGATTTAATTTTAATAATTACATGTCAGCGGTATTAATTACAACTTTTTTGCATGAAGAAGTTTTTTTGTTTTTAATTTACTGGTCTCATTATCCATTCTTGGGTATTCAGTTACATTTCACATCTCTGCAAATATATTATGAAAATTGGGTCATTGGTTTTAGTGACGAGATCACGAGAATGACAATCGGTATTAATATTATTATTGTTTATGGCCTGATTAATCCATTACTTTACTACCTATTATTTTAATCAACAGAAAACTTACTTTTTATAATTTTCAAATGGAATGCTTTGCCCTTATTGATTCGAGTTCTTTATTACATGCACTAATGAACGCGTCAATGAGTAACCAATTCAGTGTCACACCGTCATAGCTGAAAAAGCCAGCCAAAACATCGTTAAAACTTTTCCAAAGTATATTTTTCCGAATTATTCGTCGACAAAGCCGCCAACACAAATACACATATAGGTACAATAACACACAAAGAGGGGAGTACACGTTTGCCTATCCATTTGGCTGGCTTCGAAACGAAACCCGATATCTTATACAGTACATCCCTGGCACTAATGCCCTTTGCAAACAAAAACGAATCTTACAGCAACTGTAACAAGGTTGATAGTCTGAAATACGAGCGAAAATAGTACAGCCAACGGTTACTTTATAATAATTTCCAATTTAGAATTTCATCGTTCGAATATTTGAATTTTTGCGTTCGAAAAATTATTGAAGAGTCTGTTTAAGATCAAAATGGCTGCCGTGTAATGTCAATTGGTGCAATCGACATTTTTTGTCGGTAGAATTTAATGATAGTTTTGAGTCGATCTTAATATTAATTTTATGGGAATAATCAATGGGAAATCTGTTTTGAATGAGCTGTAGTTTTAATTGTTGGTAATAAATTGACATTAAGCTCGTGGCTAAATAATAACAGCCGCTCGGGTCGATCATCAGGTTAAGCCGCGATGGCCTAGCTTGGTCCATGGATGGGTGACCACCCATGGATTTGAAATCCAAAGGTAACCATATTCTATTAGCGATAATTAGGATGGAAAAACAAAAATATATTTGGTTGACTGACATACAGGGTGTAAACGGACCCTTCACGAAGCCGTCAACCAAGTATTATGTACATCAAACTAAGTAACACTGCGCAAAAATTATTGCTGGGAAACGACTTTTTCTTTTTTGGGATGAAATATCACATTTTAAAACTCAATGTAACGCACTCAAAACATTGTGCTGATGGATGCTTTGAATAAACGGGTCATGGAGGTAATTAAAGTAAAAAGGAGGAGCTCGTGGCTAAATAATAACAGCCGCTCGGGTCGATCTTTAGGTTAAGCCGTGCTTGCCTAGGTTGGTCTGTGGATGGGTGACCGCCCATTACATACCGAGTTTCCTCCGTGCCTCGGAAAGCACGTTAAGCCGTTGGTCCCGGCTGTCATTTGTAGATCTTTGACAGTCGTTAGGTAGTCAGTGGCCCAAAAAGTCTGACAACCAGTCTTACCAAGAGGTACCGTATTACCCAGTACTGACTGGGTTGTGGAGGTCAGATAGGCAGTCGCTCCATGTAAAATACTGGTATTCAGCTGCATCCGGTTAGACTGGAAGCCGACCCCAACATAGTTGGGAAAAGGCTAGGCAGATGATGATGATGGAGGTAATTAAAGTAAAGTTATAACCTAAAAATTAAAAAAAAATTACATAAAAAAAACATTTGAAAAAATTGGAAATTTGACCTCCAATATCTCCGTAACTAGTAGGTATGGTCCAGAACAAAAAAAATATCGCAATGATAGAGAGAACCACATGTTCTCTCTATCATTGCGATATTTTTTTTTCTTCCGGCTTCGTTAAGGGTCTTTTTACACCCTTTATAAAGCTATCGAAAAGCCTTCGAAAGTGATTGTTCCTTGACCTGTAGGTTATTTTAGAGTTTTGGACCGTCTAGTTCCCAATATTTTGACAGGAGCTGCTCGTGGCAGTGCATTTTAGAATCATACATGACAAAATTTACATAAACTCACGGTTTTTGCCTATGAGGTAGGCAGAAACGACAGCAAGCCACCTGCTACGATCCTTACACACTTCTGCGTCGTCCACGTTCATACAGCACGCCAGTTGCGAGTACTACGCACCTGACCTTTCTGAGGAACACAATCAGTTCTTACAATTTTTAAAAAGCTGAAAACGTTCTCTCTGGAATTACTTTCAAAATTCAACCATTAGCAGACTTTGTCCAGCTGTGGGAAGCAATATCTATATTGGATACCGTCCGATGACGTATCGCATGTTAGAGCGAGACAGTGCAATGAGTGAGAAAGGGACAACAGTATGTAACCCGACACCTTCACATCTGCGGTCTAAAAGCGTACAGGGACGTACTTGGGAACTGTATTGTTGTTATAATTGGTGTTTTTTTGGTATTTTATTTTACTTTTAATGTTTTACTTCCTGAATTGGGAGTTGCAAGAATGTTGGATCAGCTGCTTGTTTTAAACTGTTTGTGCCTAATATGCACTGAACTTTAGAGGATTTAGTGTCCTAAGGATGGCTATACCCATCGATGTCTTCTTGTATTTTTGTTCCTATTGATCGAAAACTATAGTTACACCTGTTTACGACATACCGGATCAATCTACTACATCCTATCCGAGTATCAGTCGAACTGCAATTCACAGATTAGAAGAGACTGATATTGCTTAGTTGTTACGTAATTCTGACTGTACAATAGTGAACTATCTGACTGCTGTACCTACAGCAGTCAGATAGTCCAAAAGCACCACAAACACAGTAACTTACGACAAGTGAGCGACTATCACTTTCAGAGCGTTGTGTATTTCTACATCGAATTTGAACAGGATCGAAATCGACAACTGTTATCAATCCAATTCTTTTTTAACCGACTTCTAAAAGGAGGAAGAGGTTAAGTATTCCACCAGGATCTTTTTTTCTCGTTATACTTTTTTAATTTGGTAGAGGAAGCTTGCGTGGTCCATGTAAATTTTCTTTTGACCTTTCTTTCTCAAAAACAGTTAGTAAAATTAGGTTATTACGTGCTTATAAGAGATAAAGACCCCTTGCAGTAGATCACGGTTTTTAGTCGAACACTAACTAGCGCAAAAACAACAAAAGTATTGCATTACCAAACAACAAAATGCGCATTTTTCCAAGTTTCAAACAAAAAGGTCTAATACCTTAAATCCTGTTCGTATTTGATCAAGTGGAAGGCTTCGGCTCAATGGACAAGGGACCTGGATCTTTGCCGACTTAAAAAAAAACAATCTTTATAATCTGTGGAGAGTACAAAGGCTTTGTCTTGGCGCGATTTTTTTTTAACTTATTATCTTGGTTGATTGTTTTTCAAATTATTTTTGTTAAATTGTTGTAATAATTTTTAAAACTTTTGAGTAATTAGGTACTGGAAAATAAATTTTGGTATTAAAAGTATCTACGAAATAAAATGGAAAACAATAGATAAGTTTTCGTTTTATAACATAATTAGAGTAAATAAAACTATGTAGAGGTATTTTGGCTTTCGCAAGTAGTCACAAAAATGGTTACTTACCTTAATTCTGAACAACGTATTATTCATAATCATATTCATTACATATTATTTAAATATGATTTCATACTTTTTTATTAGTTCGTTAAATAAACAAACTATTCTAGCTTAAATTTTACAACTCATTAAGTTATCACAGCACTAATGAGTTAGTAGGGTAATAGTAGGGTAGAAGCACCAATTATGCGCGCAGAAAAAAGATAATGGTTTTGTGAAAAAAAATACACTACTATTTTATTTCAAGAATAAGAGAATTTCTAATGTAAAACAAAAAGGAAACACAATATTTTACAATAATACTTACTACTGTCTCGAAGTGGTAGGAAAACATGGCTAACAGAAATCCAATACACAAGATTACACAATTTATTTATATTATCACGATTAGTAAGTACTTAAACGACCTTTAAAAGACAAACGGCAAACGGCTGCCAAGCAATCGGTTCCGGGTTCTATTCCCGTTTGAACTCCGTCCCATCTGGGCTCTTATTTGTAACCAGATTGTAGTATGTCAGCCTTGTCATTTCATGTTATTTTGTATCGGGAAGTGAAACACTACGTTTGGTGGCTAATAGTTATTTCAATTTTTTTGGTAGGTATTTAGATGAGCATATTATTTTGTTCTAGGCTACTTGAGTACTTGGAGCCAACTGTGGAGATTTGGCAACAGTTCATTTAGAGGAGGAAGATCATTGACCTACAGTGGGTCCACATAAGATGAGTAGGATATCGTGAAAATTTATTAGAAATGAACGTGCGTTCTGTCACCATTGCCCTTGATGACCTTATGACTAGTGACTGTATCATTGAGCGGAGTTCGCGGGGACGAATTATAAACTTTTTGATCGATACGTCAAGGAGTAGAAGAAGTACGTTTCAAAGGCGCCTCACGCACCCTTTTAGATTGACACATAAACAAGGAAGAGAGAAACAGTTCCCGGAACAATTTTAGCAAAAGGGGCGCATTTAAGGATTAAATTATAAAAAAACAGGCCTCACTAAACAAAACAGGCTAATTTTTCCTTTATTACGGCGATAGTTTTTTATTCCTCGAAGATCCTAGAAGAGAGAAGTTAATGCGAATTTTTCGACAATTATAATTTTTCGACTAATTAATTCTAATCAAACTCCGCGTTTGCCAAACTACTCAAATACGCTACGCACTTCTAAAAGCATACACACACACACAAAAACAACAACAGCTCATCGTTTGTCTAGCTGCACACAAAAAACGAACCCCACAGGCCCACGTATCACGTTACGTCAGTTTGGAGGGCTGGCTGTCATCGGCGATATGTCCCAATGTGCTTCCCCCTCATTGAGTCTGACCGTCTGAACGAGAGTTACGACTACCTATTTTGTTTATTAATAAGTTTCTGGAGCGTGGTTTTTAGTGGGGTTTTTGGAAATGATGATGGGTGGGCGTTGTACTGTGTTGTATTTGGTCAAAAATGTAACTGTAGGTAAAAAATATGCGATGAAATGAATCGGACACTTTGATGGTTAAGCGTTCATAGGGGTCCAAGATTTCCCCCTAGTTTTTTGTTAAGGATCCGAGGTTTTTCCGAAGTTTTTAAGAGTCTAGGTTTTCAGTCAGTTGACCCAAGCTCAAAGCAAGTAGTGTTGATTCTACAACTGCAGCGTTGTGCACGTTTTTGAAATCCTCAAGTCAAACATCCATTTGCATTGTGATGTCATCTTCGAGATTATTATGACAGCTCTGTTTTCTTAGAAAACCCGCAATGTTAGACACTTATCTCTTTATACTGTCCTTCTAATTACTTGTTAACTGAAGTTATTGTATTTTCAGTAACGAGGACAGAGTATCATTTCAGTTTTTTGACTTCACCTAATCTTCATTCTCTTCTGTTCCAGCGGTGGCCCAGGCGACAAGCAGCTGGACTCGTCGACGGACGACGACAGCGACGCGCCGGCGCACGGGCCCGCGCCGCACGCGCTGCCCGCGCACGCGCCGCAGCCGCTGTACCCGCTGTACGAGCACCCGCTGGCGCACCTGCAGTACCACCACACGTGACCCTACCCGGACCATAGGGCTGGGGGAGGCGGAGTAGGGAACATAGATTTAGCTTCATATCTGTGACAGGTATCTAGTGCCAGTAGAAGAGAAGCTAACCTAACATGGCCGCTTTAGCACTATCATAAGATAATTAGGCCCCCGGTACAGTGTATGCACACAGGCAACTTACTACAACCTTTGAACTTGAAGCCATTTCAAGTACTGATGGTACCATCAACAGATGCATCTGTTGATACGTGAAAACTGATGATTTGAGACTATATAAAAAAAAACGTTGACTGCGTTGAGCAAAGTGTTCACTGGATCTGGTACCGGTTTTAAGCACTGACAAAACGTACTTGATCGAGTTATTTTATTTTTTAATTATTCATGAATAATGGTATTTTATAGCAGAGTTGGTTAGTTCAGTTCCAGTCTTAGGCTTTAAGATTTCAGTACAACTGGGGAAGGTCGGTCAAAGCTTAGTGCAGATGGCGTGTCCATAGCTAAGTCCTAATTAAATCAATAAAATAAAATTGTAGAGATCGTAATCAAATAGAAAAAAAGAACGTTAGCGACATCTATGGCGCAAAATAAGAACTAATATCCTGCTTCGCGCTGTCAGAGTTATTTGGCAACAACCGTCGGGCAAAAGTCCATCAATTACATACATCCGTCTGGTCGGAGGATCCCCCTTTTTAACGGGGGATGAGGAAATTTACACCCCTTTCCTCATACCCCTCAAACATCCGTACGTCCTGGTACGTAAATCAATCAGGAATTGGGACATCATCAATCAGACTCGTCAAATCTCATTGTCGTAGATGGAGTGACCATAGATAAGTCCTGATCTGACCAATTAGGTTCCGCTATTTAAGAAAATAAAATAATATTGACAGAATTTTAAACAACAACGATGCTTGGATCTAGCTATGCTAGCGCCATTAGTTTCACAGTTACCTTCCTCATTGAAGTTTGCATTACACGTTCGAATTTGTACAAAATCTGTACCAGTCCTCAGTACACTTGCCAGATCCTTCGTTTGTCACTATTTTCCTGCGATTGAATGAAGCTAAATCTCATTAGTATTTCTACTCTTACTCATGTCAAAGTTGTAAATATCCTGGAATGTGGACCTTATTGATGATCCGGTTTTTTTAATCTTCAGGCCGATGCTTGCCCTATAATAGTTTGTCTTCGTTGAAACTACTACTAACAGTTTATAAGCTCACAGACAAATCATTACTGAATGATAACTTAAATAAATTTATTAATAAAGATAAGAAATAACTACATCTACGGTTCGTTGAAACGAATATGGACAGATTGAGGACCGGTGGCGGACACCGGACGTGTTTAAACGTTGCCCCACACTTGGAATGTCTCCTGTATCGTGGGTGCGTTTACAAAAATTTTAACTTATATACATAAACAGCCAGACCCGGAACAACTACTTGTAGGCCATAAAAATATTTGTTCCGTACGAGGATGGAAACCGCGACACGCAGCGCAGCAGCCAGTCGCTCAGCCACTGCGCCAACCGTACCGTCAATATATTATCACCTATATCCCGGTGTCCGGAGTCACGTCCGCAATTTGTCCGTACCAGTCTGTCCGTACCTTTTCTAAGATTAAAACCGAATGCAGTTTGCTTCAGTATATTTATAAATCCTGTAATTTACTTTGACCACAGAATCATATAATTATTTGTATTTAACTTGTATATTATTTTAGTGTTACAAATATTTAATTATCTATTATTTAAGTATTGAGTTATTTTTCACTGAGACCACATTTAAAAGTAGGGTGGAACCACCAATTGATGTACTTTTAAGAGTCTTTCTATGCATTCATTTTTATTTAAAAAAAAACATTACTTAAAGTTCATTAATTTAGTTTTAAATTAATAATACAAACTGTGGCAGTGGACTATACCACTTTTGTTAACCTTAATCGCATACAAACTAAATTATTTTTAGCGTCTTGATTTTGATGATCACATTGAACACTGCTAACCTCGCTACCTAAAACTCATGATCATCATTGATCACGACCGCTGATAAACAAATACATGATTGATAAAAAAACAGGTTTCTACATCAGTATCATAAATAACCACACACATCATAATTGCTTGTTCCATCCTAATTATCATAATGTTCAACATCGCTAATTATAATAAATAAAAATGTGGGCGAAGCATGATAATAGCAAATTATGTAAAATAGATGATTAGACCAACCGTTCTCCACCAAACTAGGTTTGGAACGCCATAACCACTTTATTATACATAAAAAATTATGATCACCAATGATATTATCGCTTTTTTTACTACATGTGATTTTATCATAACAAATCGTATGTTATTTGAATTTTTGATGATTGAAAATAATGATTTGACCTTTAGATCTTATCGCGTTTGACAATTTAATCGTGAGCTACTGGCGTGTTTTAAGGATTAATTAAATAATTAATAAAGGTTAATGGAAACAGATTTTTCAAGATAACGATCAAATTGTGTTCCTTGGGACTGTAAAACAATAAAAAAAAATTAAGGGTAATTAAAAGCTGCACACGCGTTAGCCGATTTTTTTTTCTAAAATATAAGCCATAAATACTTGATAAATATTATGTAATTTTTATTAGATCCCAGAATATAGATAAGCCCAGGATATTTGATATGCAAAGCCCGTGTTCTATGTTTCTAGTTAGTCTAAACTTGATGACTACAAAATATTTGAGAATAATCTCGTAGGAGTTGATATTGCCAACAAGATACATTTAATGGATGAAATTAAATGTTGTTAATTTCTGCAAGTAGATCTTTTCCATATACATTTAAATGGTATTCTTGAAACTAGATGGCACCGTATAAATCCTACGGTAAATACTAAGCAATATAAATAAACGAGTTGAATCCTAAAATTCTTTGCTGTGGTCTCTGTAATAACTACGTGCTTACAACAATACAATTAATTATACATAAATAACTAAGTAATAATAAGCATTTATCGAAAGTTTTGCCAGTTATTCATGTAATTTTAAGAAACAATATGTATTACTAATCTCTGTACCTATGTGTTATAAACTGATTAACTGATTGTATGGAGCATTCAATTGTTACAGCAAAAATATATTTGAAAAAAGGCAGCTTTTGCATTAGCATTTAAACCATTAAAACTTATTAATTTATTATGTAAGAGTATAATATTAAGTTTTTGGAAAAAACTTTGTTAAAATATAATGTTTAAACTCTCGGCCAACAATTGGGCGCTCCACCCTAGTAATTTTTCAATAAAATACACATACATATAAGTATACATATCACAATTCAATAATGATTTATAAATATTACTTTTATCTGTAATTTTTCTATTGTAAAAATAATGCTAAGTCAAATAATTTTATGTGCAACAAATTATTAAAATTAATTTTAAAAACATGTTTGTGATTTTAACTCAAGGCTTCCTATGGCGATTACATTTTAAGAAATATTTATAATTAATTTATGTAATTATTTTGTACAATTATTAAAAATAAGATAGGTACCATTTTGAATACTATAATTTAAGTTTACAAGTACAGTTTTTTAAGTAAAACCATAAATAGAGCATATCTAATTTTATTTTCCTTTCACTAAGCTACTAAGCGAAAATATAGTAAGTGACAATTTTTTTTTAAATTATTTAACTGAATTATTGAGCCCGCTGATATCTGAACTTACGTTTACTTTTTGTCGACCAACATTTTGCAACGTAAAAACCTTAAGTAACTTTTGTGATTCTTGCTATATTTTTCTGTTATCCTTTGTTGGTCACTGAAACTAGCAAAAGTTGCTCCAGAAATAGTAACACTGAAACAGAAAATTGAAAAACAAATGAACATGATTCTTTTGGCGTTTGAATTTGTTGTCGAAAGAGCGCTGTTGGTAAACATTTATGAAATAGTATTGTAAAAACAAAATGGCGACCTTAATCCATACATCTTCTTTACAAATAAACAAAATTGAAGTATCTGTTTGTAATTTCAAAATAATAGCTTTTTCTGAATGCACATGACAGGTACTTATAAAAAAAAAAAAATGTCCATCTGTCTGTCTGTTTGTTCCGGCTAATCTCCGAAACGGCTGGACTGATTTTGACGGAACTTTTACTGGCAGATAGCTGATGTCATTAGGAGTAACAAAAGCTATTTAACAAACGAAGATTAGGGTTCCGTGAAAAAAAAATTAAACTCTTGAATTTGTTAACAAAATCCGATTCAAATAGGGAAGTAATTTTTTTTAATAATAATTTCACGCGGACAAAGGTCGCGCGCAACATCTAGTTCTGACTCTGACCACTCTGACCACGCACCAAAAGAATCATGACGGGCTGTGATTTCATTACGATATGACAATTTAAAAAATAACCTAAATATCACGAAACCTGTTAACAAACATTTAGTTATTTATTATTTAATAAACAATAATTTATTTAGTAGTATATGTCGTGCTGTACAATATTATTTTTAATTATTAAAGTAAGATGAGCATATTATAAGTTTTTCATTTTAAAACTAAAGTGTGTTGCTTAATGTTGTTTTATTTTCCTTTATACACACATACACAAACTCTTCCCACGAGGGTAGGCAGAACTACAGACCAAGGTATACTCGCGGGACAGCTCATGCGATTGATCCTGGCGACGTCCTGAAAATACTCATTTACCTTTTGAGCTGCATGTGGCCTGACGTTGTCATGCATGAATACAAAACTGCAATACCTACACGGTCAAATTGTATGGAATAGCTGATTTTTTTATTTTTAGTTATCCCTTATTGTCCCACTCCTGAGCAAAGGCCTCCCCCCATTCCTTCCACTTCCCACGATATTGTGCTTCTTCTCGCCAATTCGCGAGGAAGCCATCCAAGACCTCCCGCCATCTACTCTTCGGTCTACCGCGACCCCGTCTAGCTGTTTCAGGGCTCCAGTCTTGCGATATTCGAGCCCACAGCTGGCGGCATCCGGCAGACATGGCCTGCCCAGTCCCATTTTAGTCTGGCAGCTTTATAAGCTGCGTCTTCAATTTGCGTTCTGGAGCGCAGTGTGGTGTTTCTTATTCGGTCAGTTATTTTTACATTCAGTATGCTGCGCTCCATCGACAATTTTTTAGACCGCTTTCACATTAAGACCGCTTTCACATTTAGGCGACTTTAGCAGCGCGGCAGTCGCGCGTCTATCGTCCAGACGGTAAAAATCTTTTTTTTTTTAGTTTTTGTCTTCGACTGTGCTTCTGTCGCGCTACTGTCGCGCTGCTAACGCCTTAATGTGAAAGCAGCCTTAGGCGACTTTAGCAGCGCGACAGTCGCGCGTCTAACGTCCAGACGGTAAAATTGTTTTTTTTTTTAGATTTTGTCTTCGACTGTGCTTCTGCCGCGCTACTGTCGCGCTGCTAACGCCTTAATGTGAAAGCGGCCTTAATGCCAACGAGCTCGATAAAAAAATTATTTGTGGTGGGGCGGGGGGGGGGGGGGGCTTAGAATGATGTACCTACTGAATACGTAGTAACCGTTTTCGCGTCGGCGTCCCTTCCACACTGTATTTGATGCAGATTTTATCATTTTGATTTGATAGACTGAAAACATAAGTGAGAAAATAAGCACAAGTAAAACAACCGCCAATTGAATTATAGTTCTAAATTCGTGGTTTTTTTTTAATTTTAACTTTTTTTAATTACGTTGTAGATCATTTAAGGTTTTATTTCATACGATATTAAAATTCTCTGTAATATAAAGTAAGTTTCATTATGTACGATGCGGGCACAAATCAAGCTCCTGAGAAATGCCTGATGGAAAAACTCAAGAACACTTTCCCGACCCGGGGATCGAACCCAGGACCTCATACTAAGAAGTCGCGCTTGCGCCCACTCGACTAACGAGGCAGTCTGTTACTAATAGTTTAAAACGATTGCGGTCAATTTAAGTACCATTTTAATTGTTGAGATAGTCTTTATCGTGATAATATTAGTTTCGAAGATGTATATGTTAGCAAGTTCGTCGGAAACGTTATTTGGATATTTAAACCCGTAGAGGTAAGTTCTAATTCTATTTTCGGTTTTCTATCTATTTTTAAGGTCTTAAAGGTTGGGTCGCCTAAATTGATAGCATTAAATAGTATTGTTGGAGCTGCTGAAGATTGTATAACTATCTTTGCATTGTATAGATTCAATCTCTTTTGTATTATATAGCCGCCTAGCCCATATTGTGTGAGTACTATGTACTAGAAAGCTGTCACTCGCTGGAAACCTGCGTCTTTTCTTGACTTGAATGTGCCCTGGCGGTTAGGAGTATGTCATGCTCACTCAAATGTCTCGCTGATGGTGGCACGTGTGTCGGATCATTTAGTTCCCTTCAAAATGGTTAAGTTGAATGGTGCTGATACATGCGTCATGTTCGTGAACGGGCGCTGTCAGTTGTGACTAGTCATCTCTTATTTGCCACGGCTTATTTGAATTAATTATTTTATTTTTGAATTGTTTTTACTATGCACACTTTTAACGTACACATCTTGCTGCATCGTTCTCACATAATGTACCATCTCAAAATGAATGATGTAACCAAGGTTTTGTAAAAGTATTCTGATTTAAAAGAGTGTCCATGGAGTTTCTTGCCCGTTCTTCTCCATAGAGATCTACGTTAGAGAATGGGCAACTACATTGTGACTGGGACTGTAGCTATTTTTTACTGTTGTCTTTGTTTCGACAATTCATTTTTGTCTTTCATTCGGTGTATTTCAGTCGAAGCGAAACTTCTTAATATACAGGGTGGAAGCGACAACGACGCAAAAACGGTTACCACGTATCCAGTACATCATTCTGAGCTCCCTACATAGAAATTTTACATCGGAAATTAAAAAAAAACAGCTGTTCCATACATTTTTACGGTGTAGGTATTGCACTTTTGGGAAACAGATGTTTTTTTTTTTAAACCGTTGATAAATTTCTATGTAGCTCAGAATGATGTACTGAATACGTGGTAACCGTTTTCGCATGTTTGTCCCTTCCACCCTGTAGAGATACTAATCTGTAATTCTATACTAATATAATAAAGAGGTATTTGTTTATAGGTTTGTATGTAGGGGGGGGGAACCCATTCTAAAAATTCTTTCACTTGCAGAAAGCTACATTATTCGTGGGTGTTATAGGCTATAAGTTATATTTATATCATGCATATTAGTCGAGCTATCACAATTTTTGCTTACGAAGTCCAGGGTAGTGCTATTAAAAAATAAGTTTATTAAATTTTATGCAAAATAGGTAGTTTCTATACAAATTGTTTGTGCATAAAATATTTACAATTATGGAGTCTCAAACTACGCAAAGTTCCAGGGTAGACACTTGGTTTAGTAGTAATTGGGCACTTTGTCTAACTCCATATTAACAAAAAATATTTCCACAGGTCACAATGATGTCCAAATACCTCCTCCTTCTCTTCATACCAGCGATCTACGCCGGCATATCGATCAGGATAACAACAGGCGAAACTGAGGAAGACACCACAATCCAATACACGGGACAGAATGTCGAAATCATCAGCGACAAAGAACGAGAAACTTTCAAGATCGGAGACAGCGACCTCAAAAAAGCAGTTGAAGCCTTCGCAGGAGGCAGACCACGCGATGTCTACGTCAGAAGCCCTACACCTTGGAACGATGTCTACCACAGATTCGACTGGGATCAGGTTCAAAGAACACTCAGACCAATTAGATCAAGGGTCTTAGGGATTCACACGAAGCCGGTGATCGTATCTACAAGAGTGTTCGAGAATCATAGTGGTGTAAAGGCTAAGTTTAATGCTGCCATATCACATAATGTAGAAGAAACTGTTTCTAATTCTTGGTCTACTGGTGGAGAACTGACAGTGGGGCAGGAGCTCACTTACAGCGTCAACGTTGGTGTAGGGAGCGTTGGGGGAAAAACAAGTATCTTTCTCTGGAAACTGGGGCAATGATACAAGTAAGACTAAATCTGCTACCCTAGGAACTGCAACGAGTGTTGAAGTGCCTTTGGAACCTAATCAGGCTGTGGTAGCTACCCTGACAGCGACCCACGGGACTTTAGAAATGGAGATAGACTATATAGCTACACTCTCAGGCATGGTCTTTGCTAATTACCCGGAAACATTCCGAGGTCATCATTTCTGGCATTATCCAGTCAACGATGTCTTAGAAGCTGCAGGGTTACGAGACTATGTCAAATCTACAGAGAAGATTTCTGTAGGATTCTATACGAGTGCTAATGTCGAGATCAGGGATAAGAAGATGACGAGTAATGTTCGGCCCATGAAGCTTGTTCCTGCAGGATTTATTAGCGGAGGAAAAATGTCAATCCCCCGACATTAAACTTGTATTACTATTTCTTGAAAAAGTCATTAAATGGGATTAAATGAATTTGGGTTGATGATTTTAATTATTATAATTCCGTAAATACATACGTGTTAAAGTCTCAAATCATATTTTATGCAACATACTGCCTGACACTATTATGAATAGAAAAAACGAAAACATCATTTCCCTGACGATGTTTCACCATCTTTGTCTATCCTTGGCCAAGTGAAACGCATCATGAACCTTTTTATTAAGAGAACAGCCTATCTGGTCGGACCATCACAAAGGGCTGCGACCTCTTGGTCGTTTACCATCCACCTTGCCGGTAACCACTAGTTGTTCGATATTATTGCCATCTTTTCTTGCTATATGACCGAAAAATTCCAGAACTAGAGGTAGAGAGTCTGGTCTTTATTTTGAACTCGCGTAGGATGGACTCGTTGGTGGGGAATGCAGTCCAGGGTTTCTGCATCAACTTCCTCCAACACCACATTTCGAAGGCGTCTATACGAGCTCGGTCGGCATTTCTCGGGTCCAAGTTTCTGATCCGTATCCGTAAATTGAAAAGATCAGCGTGTTGACCAATTTCACTTTGGTTTTTCGCGAAATGTTGCGAACTCTCCATATTTATTGAAGCTGAGAAATAGCTATGCGTCTACGGATTTCTTTTTCGCAAGACCCTGTATTGGAGATGTTAGAGCCCAGGTAAATGAAATCATCGACCGTTTCGAGATTTAGAGCGCCAGTAAGCTCTAATTTATATGCTGGGTCCACCACCATTTGGTCTTTGCGTGGTTGATTTGTAGGCCCAGTACCATGCTGTTACGTTCCATCTTTCCAAGGAGTTCTAACATTTCAGACTCTGAGGCTGCTAGGAGGGTAGTGTCATCACCGTAGCGGAGATTTGTTAACTCGGTTCCGCGTACCGTCACACCACCTTCCCAGTTTTCACAGGTACGTCTGATAATATATTCTCCATATGCTTTAAAAAGGATGGGAGACATAATGCAGCCTTGCCTTTTCCGATACTGAGGGGGTTAGAGTTGGTTTGGTCGACCTTCACTATGCTTTTATTTTGAGAGTATAGGGCTTGAATTAGGGATATCAGATAATGCGGTACTCCAAGCTCTAAAACTACCTTCCACGGACTTTGCCAGACTACGCAATCGAAGGTTTTACTGTAGTCTATGAAGCACATGATGAGAGGTGTGTTAAACTCATATGACTTCTCTATCAAGTGGCAGACGTTGAGGATCTGCTCGCGAGTTCCACGACTTACTGTTCGTAAGTCGTGGCCGCCACTATTGGGCCACCGCTGCTCTATGTTTATAATATGTAGCAGTACCAGTATAACAGTTACTGGCATGAGATATTAGAGCCAGGGTTCGATAATTATCGCATTTCGAAGTGGAGCCTTTCTTTTGTAATGGCAGGATGATTGATTTTGTCCAATCACTTGGCCACTCACTAGTACGCCATACCTCATTACAAATTTTGTGTAGGGCATCTATGCCCACCGGTCCGGAAGATTTAAATATCTCCTCTGTGATCTGGCCCGGCGTCGGTGCTTTTTAAGTCTTAAGTGAGGCTATGGCAGCTTTAATTTCCGAATACATAATAGAAGGCTCTTGTGAAGTCCTATCCCATTCACTGATTGCTGATCGCCTGCCGCATTAGAATTTCTGGAGTAGGGTGCCGTCGTCGTCTTCGATTACCCGTGTTTTGTTTGATTTGAACTGGTTGGTAAGAAGTCGCACTTTTTTAAAAAGGTCAGCACTTTGGATTTGATCGCGTTGTGCTTCAATTTCATGGCAGATGCGGTCCACGAAGTTGTTTTTATCGCGACGACATTGTAACTGAATGAGGCGGCTGAGCTCCGAGTATTTGTCTCTTTCCTATTGGCTTATCAGTCCCTGGGCTCTAAGGTCTTTCCTGTACTCAATAATTTGCCAGGTATCCGCCGAGATCCATGACTGCTTGCAGGTTAATGGGGACGGAGTCAACTGCATTCCATAAAAAAAAAAATTAAAATGCTCCCACTGTTCCTCTGCAGTTCTGCACTACAGTTATTAGGTTCTGGATACTCGTATTCCGCCATGACAGATTCTAGCACATTTAGTAATTGTGTACTTTCTGCTGGTGATAGAACCCGTGTTCTTTGTGGTGGTCGTTTTTTGACTGATTCTAAACGAAGAGCAAAGTTTTCCACCAAAAGACAGTGATCAGAACCGCAGTCGGCACCCGGGTAAGTCTTAACATTGGTGATTGAAGTTCTCCAACGACTATTTATTATGACATAGTCAATCTGATTGCGAAATCGATCGCCAGGAGAGATCCAGGTGTTAAGCCGGCGGTAATGGTGTTGAAAGCAGGCGTTCATAATTGTGAGCTTCCTTCCGATGCAGAATACAAGAAGTTTGGTTCCTCTGTTATTACGAACCTCTAGTTCATATTTCCCGACTTTCCTATTTGTGCATTCCAATCACCGATGACAAGAGTTATATCTCGATTTGGTATTATGGACAGGGTTGTTTCAAGCTCCAAGTAGAATCCTTCAATAATGTCGTCCTTGGCACAAGCTGTAGGGGCATTACCACAATGATATTCAGGATACAAAGCCTAGTGCTTAGTTCCAGTGTTAGTATTCCGTCGAAAACAGGGTTATATTTACACAAATTTATTAAGGTGATTGGTGTTTGTTAGCCGAATAGAGACTCCGTTACTGCTGAAGTTTGTAGGGACTGAAACATGAAGGGTGTCAGGCGTCCTTGGATGACCTTGTCCACGCATATGAGTTTCGGTAATTCCCAGCAAAGTAAGATTATGACCTTCTGCTTCTTTTTCCACGATTTCGAGCTTTCCTGGTGCCAGTAATCCACGTTAGTTCCAGGTTGCAATACGTCTGTGTTCGTGCACTGAGATCTTGCTGTTGCGTGAATCACAGTAGCATGACCGCTGTTCAAGACCTGGTGATGCGTCTTGGTAGAGGCTTCGGTAGCCAATTTCGCACCAGTCAACCCGGGAACCGACTGGTGCCGGGTGTTAGCCGGATCGTCCAACGAACTAGCTCTGTCTGTTGTACTTTCCATGAGGGATTTTCTTGGGAAATACATCGTGGTGGGCTCCCACGTCCGTCTACGGCAGACTTTTAGAGATGATTTAGTTCTCAAGGTAAGCCGCGAAGGTGAACGTATCGGGTGTCGTGAAGGTGTCGGGTTAGTTGACCGCCGCTCGATGTTTGGCGTTGAAATTTTTACAGCTGGTAAGTCCTTCTCCAAACAAACCCTCATCCGGGCTCGGGGCTGGCAACGGCGGAGTTAAAAATTTTCAATTAATAATAGTTTTAATAATTTTTTTTAAGTGTGTAGCATTCAAATTTTTTACGACATCTGGTAGTTTATTGTAGTAAATGCGCGGTGCCATGCCTAAAACGCTGTTTCTCACTAAGGGTACTTCTCTAAGGATTAAAGAATATTATTTTAATAATTTGTTTTTTTTTTTATGGCTTTGGTTACAAATGCCCTTGTCAATGTAGAGATTAACATTGATCACCTCAAACCCATCACCATTGACCACTCGACCAGCGAGGCAGTCTGTTACTAATAGTTTAAAGCATTTGCGGTCAAATTAAGTACAGGTTTCATTGTCGAGATACTCTTTATCGTGATGATATTGGTTTCGAAGATGTATAATAAGCTAGAAAGTTCGTTGGAAATGTTATTTGGACATATAAAAGCGAAGAGGTAAGTTCGAATACTGTTTAAACTGTTTTCTGTCAATTTTTAAGTTCTGAATTCTACTGCTGGGGTGCTAAAATGACCGCCTTTGCAGAACGTTAAAATTATTAAAATGGTCACATGGCAGTTAATATTATTAATTGTCACTGTGCGACCACTTTACGAATTGTACAGTCATTCATATTATTATTTTATTATGAGTCTGCTAAAGCGGCCATCTTAGGCCCCCTGATCACGATCTTTTGCTGATTGCAGTACCTCAGGTCCTTTGGCTGATATGAGACGTTTTGTATTTTTTGTCTTTCTTTCGGCGCAGTGAACCATTCACTAGAGTAAAGTCGCAGTTTAGCAAACTTAAAAGATGATTTTAAAAAGATGTTTTTTTTTTAAAATGAGTTGAGTTTATTGTGCTAGTGACGCCTGTTGAAATAAGTTAGCAAGATCCAATCAATTGCATATAAAGTGTTTACAATTCTAGAGTCTAGAACTGTTCATGGTTTAGTAGGAATTACTTCGTCTAACTCCCTATTTACCGCCACAAACGTTTCCACAGGTCACAATGATGTCCAAATACCTCCTCCTTCTCTTCATACCAGCGATCTACGCCGGCATATCGATCAGGATAACAACAGGCGAAACTGAGGAAGACACCACAATCCAATACACGGGACAGAATGTCGAAATCATCAGCGACAAAGAACGAGAAACTTTCAAGATCGGAGACAGCGACCTCAAAAAAGCAGTTGAAGCCTTCGCAGGAGGCAGACCACGCGATGTCTACGTCAGAAGCCCTACACCTTGGAACGATGTCTACCACAGATTCGACTGGGATCAAGTTCAAAGAACACTCAGACCAATTAGATCAAGGGTCTTAGGGATTCATACGAAGCCGGTGATCGTATCTACAAGAGTGTTCGAGAATCATAGTGGTGTAAAGGCTACGTTTAATGCTGCCATATCACATAATGTAGAAGAAACTGTTTCTAATACTTGGTCTACTGGTGGAGAACTGACAGTGGGACAGGAGCTCACTTACAGCGTCAACGTTGGTGTAGGGAGCGTTGGGGGAAAAACAAGTCTATCTTTCTCTGGAAAATGGGGCAATGACACAAGCAAGACTAAATCGGCTACCCTAGGAACTGCAACGAGTGTTGAAGTGCCTTTGGAACCTAATCAGGCTGTGGTAGCTACCCTGACAGCGACCCACGGGACTTTAGAAATGGAGATAGACTATATAGCTACACTCTCAGGCATGGTCTTTGCTAATTACCCGGAAACATTCCGAGGTCATCATTTCTGGCATTATCCAGTCAACGATGTCTTAGATGCTGCAGGGTTACGAGACTATGTCAAATCTACAGAGAAGATTTCTGTAGGATTCTATACGAGTGCTAATGTCGAGATCAGGGATAAGAAGATGACGAGTAATCTTCGGCCCATGAAGCTTGTTCCTGCAGGATTTATTAGCGGAGGAAGAATGTCAATCCCCCGACATTAAGCTTGTATTACTATTTCTTGAAAAAGTCATTTAACGGGATTAAATGAATTTTGAGGGTAGTATTGATGATTTTAATTATTATAATTCTGTAAATATACACATAAGTGTTAAAGTCGCGTATCATATTTTGTTCAACATAAAACCTGATGAAAAATTGAAGGCGGGCTACCCTGGCGCTTCTACCTCTTGGAGATTTGTACTTCACTGGAATAGTAATAGGAAATTGAGAATCTGCAGTTCCTTCACAGACAGTTTACCCATGATTTTGAATTGCTGTCAATACCACAGTGATTTTTACCTTCGCTTCAATAAGGCTGGTATTGGATTGCTGCTGTAGTGGTTAAATAACTATGAAAGTATTCTGATTTAAAAGAGTGTCCATGGAGTTTCTTGCCCGTTCTTCTCCATAGAGATCTACGTTAGGGAATGGGCAACTACAGTACTTTCACAGTTTTTGTGCCTTGTGACTGGGACTGTAGCTATTTTTTACTGTTGTCTTTGTTTCGACAATTCAAAAGTGCCTGTAACTGGCCTACTTGAAATAAATGCTTTGATTTTGATTTTTGATTTTGAAAGGACTATACTGTACTACCGGTGCACCGAGGGTCTGCCACTTGTCACCCTTATAAAGTAGAAAATCCCTCAGTGTATTTTGTACTACATTGATGGAACATAGATTAAGTAATAAAACATAGAGATTTTAATAATTGCCTCGTTTGATCTAGTGGTTGCAATCGCGACTGCTGTGCATGAGAGCCTGGGTGCGATTCCCATGTCTGGTAAAGTGTTATTGGGTTTTTTTTCCATTAGGAATTTCTCAAAAACCGTTGCGTAGTTAAAATAAAACAGACATACACAAAAATAACTTTCGTACTTAGATAAATAGACTTTTTTTTTTTTTTTTTTTTTCCGGATGGGAAATCATCAAATGACCCCACTCTGGGCGGAGCGGAAGGGAGTGTCAGACTTGTACTGACTAAAACCCATCCATGTTCCTTCTTTGCCCTTTGTGTTCCAGGGCCACGGTATCTCTTTCGAACAGTCCCGCAGCCCTGGCAGGCATCGGCCCTTGCGGACCCCTACTTATTTGCTGACATCTCTTTGAGGCGCACGTGGAACACGAACGCGCCGTCGACACGGCCTGTCGTCATAAGACGGCCGGACGGCGAGCTGGCCCATAACTCGCCGTTAACAGGCCCGCGCCTACGGTGGCCGGGAGCCACCACGTGACCCCCAACGCCCAGGGCGTCTCCCGCGGCGACTGGGACGTGAGGTTCTTTCCCTCTCACGTCCCGCCACCTCCTTCACTAGCATGACTGCTTCGCAGAAGGAGGTGACGGCTTCCCATTCCCTCTCGCTCCGGACCATGGCTTGAACCAAGGCCGGACGCGAGAGATCGCCGCCGCCAATCGCCGCTACGAGGACACGGCGGTGCTCCGCCCAAGCGGTGTGCTCCACCGTGTCCTCCGGACGATCCTCGCAGTGGAAACACCCGGGCGTTTCCTCCCGCCCGATTCGGTGCAGGAACCTCCCAAAACAACCGTGTCCGGTGAGGACCTGCGTCAGGCGGTAGGTGAGGGCGCCGTGGCGCCTCTCTAGCCACTCCTCAAAGAGGGGACTTATCGCCACTATGGTGGCGTGCCCTGCACGGGGTTGCGACAGTCGCTCTCTCCATGTCGCCATGAGATCACGCCGGAGGTCTGTCCGCTGAGCAGCAATTTGCCGCGGCAGCGGAGTTTCCTCCCGACGTAGTGCCTCCGCGCGCCATTCGTGCAGGCGTGCGAAGACTATCGCCTCCAGATCCCATGGCGGCAATCCGGCAAGGAGGCTAGCCGCTTCGCCGGAGATCGTGCGGTACCCCCGGATTAGCCTTATGGCTATTACTTTTTGGGGCGCGTTCAGGTAGTGGGCGGCTTGCCGCCTCAAAGAACGCGCCCACACCGGGGCCCCGTAAAGGGCCATGGACCGCACGACCCCCGCGTATAGCCTCCGGCAGGAGGCGTTTGGACCCCTCAGGTTGGGCAAGAGCCGCTTGAAGGCAGCCCCTGTCCGTTCCAGTTTGGGAGCCAAACGTCGGAAGTGCTCCACGAAGTTCCACCGGCTGTCGAGAACGAGTCCTAGGTACTTCAACGTCGACCCGACGCCGATGGAAACCCCTCCTGCCGTCAGTAGGGATCCCGACGGTGGCGCATTCCGAGGCCCATGAAAACACATGGCCTCGGACTTGTGCAGTGCCACCTCGAGACCCAATTGCCGGATCCTCTCCACGACTATCGCAACCCCGCGTGTCATGTTTTCGGCCGCCGCCTCGTGCGACCTCCCTTGTGCCAGTACCAGCGTGTCGTCAGCGTAGCAAACTACGCTGACGCCGGTAGGGAGGTCGGCGCGCAGCACCCAGTCGTAACCGATGTTCCACAAGGCCGGCCCCAGAACCGATCCCTGTGGAACACCGCACGACATCTCTCGCCGGTTCCATTCTCCGCTTCGACCAGGGTAGATGACGGCTCTATCCGTCAGGTAGTCCCCGACCACACGACGAAGGTAGGTCGGCACCCGGTGATACCGGAGTGCCTCCCTAATGCAGCTCCAGGGCATGGAGTTGAAGGCGTTGGCGATGTCAAGAGACACCGCCAAGACGACCCTGCCCCGGGACACCGTGTACCCCGTCGTGAGGGCTCTCACGCGCATGATGGCGTCCACCGTCGAGCGCCCCTTGCGGAAACCAAACTGGTGTTCCGCAAGATCCGGTCCCATCCCCGCAAGGTGCCCGGCGAGGCGGTTCGCAATGACTTTCAAAGAGCTTGCCCACCTCGTCGAGCAGCACGATGGGCCGGTATGCGGACGGAGAGTCCGCAGGGCGCCCTGGTTTCCGGATGAGGACCAGCTTCCCCGTCTTCCAATGAAGCGGAAACTGGCCTCTCTCCAAGCATGCGCTTAGGAGCACTTCCAGTCGGGGCCCGAGAGCCTCAGAGGCCAGGACCCAGGCTTTGCCAGGCAAGCCTAGATAAATAGACTTTAGAGATAAGTTCAAATGTTGATATTTATTTATTTAGGCAAGTTTATATAAAAACTAATACATCATCATCTGCTTAGCGTTTTTCCAACTATGTTGGGGTCAGCTTCCAGTCTAGCCGGATGCAGCTGAATACCAGTATTTTAAATGAAGGAGCCAGGATACTACCTATCTGACCTCCACAACCCAGTTTGTAAGTGCTGAGTAATACGATCCCGCTTCGTAAGACTGGCTGTCAGACTTTCGGGCCACTGACTACCTGTAAGGACTCTCAAAGATCTAGAAATGACGGCCGGTACCTACGGTGGAAATTCGGGAAGTAATAGAGGGTCACCCATCCACAGCCCAATCCTGGCAAACTTAGGACTTCTGGACCCGTTTAGGAGGACCAGCAGAGGGCGATGTCCGCCCTCCGCTGATGCCCGGTACGTCTGCTGCGGGTCGGGAGAATGGTTGAGGGAGCACGCATAAACGGAGTCTACACTATCAGGACTGTTGAGTTCCGGACGCGGCGGATGATCAGCCAACAGTAGGTTTGATCTTATTGTGAATATACGTAAGGTTGAGTGTTAAATAAAACAACCGAGTACGATATACTGATCTAATTTTATCCACATATTGAACTCTATCGACAGGACCCCAACTAAACGGCGGAGAATCTTAACACCGACTTCTAATTCGACGTCAACGCCATCTAGTTAGGTCATGTGTTACTAATTTTTTGGACTTAGATTTTGGTGAGCGTATTTTGAACACACATGGTTCTTAACATACCGCCCACCAAGGACATTACTGAAGGAATGTCCTTCTTGAACTAGATCTAACACACATTTGATCTCAAGTTTGATCTAAAATCTTAAATTAAGAAGTTGTACTACAATAAGTCTTAACATACATTCTAAAACCTTAAACTACTTATTTAAATAACAATGTGTAAAACTGTTGTACAACAAAAGTAAACATAAAAAATAAAAACCCAGTTGGGGGAACTATAAATTTCATTGTGTAAAAAACATGCATAAAAAATATCTTAAAAATAATTTGAACGTACAACTGTAAACATTGCCAATAAAAACTGTAAATATTTGTATAAATAAAAGTTTGTAAAATTGATCTAAACAATAAACCTATATAAAATCAGTGATCTGCAACTGGTAAAACACAAAGTTTGGATGTTGGCCTCTTAATAGTAGAGGATTTAGTGCGTAATGTGACTACACGGGTGATATTATCAGCACCGGGATGCTTCTCTACTACGCGACCTAAAACCCAACGACTTGGCGGCAAATCGTCTTCTTTAACCAAAACAATGTCTCCAATTTTTGGCTCAGGAATTTTGTAAGACCATTTGTACCGGTTCATAAGATTGGACAAATATTCTTGGGACCAGCGTTTCCAAAATGATTGCAACATCCTTTGAATAAATTGCCACCGTGATAAATAACTAACATTCGTAGTTTCATATTTATTATCTGGTACATTTACTATTGGCTCTCCAATTAGGAAATGTCCAGGAGTTAAAGGTATCAGTTCACCAGGATCAGTAACGTTAATGACGCTCATTGGACGCGAATTTAAACAAGCTTCCACTTGATTGAGGAGGGTGCTCATTTCCTCATACGTCAAAGTAGCATCACCAATGACCCGTTTGAGGTGAAACTTTGTGGACTTTACACCTGCTTCCCAAAGTCCACCGAAATTAGGGCTATGTGGGGGAATGAAGTGCCACTCAGTACCGTTAGCCTCGAGTTGTTCTGCTATTGGTGTCTGCATGGATGCCAAATGTTGCAGCTCTCGGGAGGCCCCTACGAACGTAGTGCCATTGTCGCTCCATATTTTGGCACAATGACCTCTCCTAGACACAAAACGTCTGAAGGCGGCTAAAAAGGCTTGTGTGCTCATGTCACTGACGACTTCCAAATGTATAGCACGAGTGGACATACACACAAACAAACATATGTAGCCCTTGTACGAACGGTGCCCACGACCTTTCGTTGTCCTAATATTAATAGGGCCAGCATAATCAACACCACTGTGTAGAAACGGTCGCGCGGGAGAACACCTAACCGTCGGGAGCGAACCCATCATTTGGTTCTTGATGCTAGCGCGATGTTTAGCGCATGGTACACATTTGCGTACATGGTGTTTAACTAGGTTCCTGACTCCTATGACCCAGTAAGCTGTTCTCAAATAATTTGACATTAGCTGCGGACCTCCGTGTAGAGTCTTTAAGTGTGCATCTGCCACTATAAGGTTTGTCAGATGGCAAGCGTTTGGTAGTACTATCGGATGCTTTGTGTCTTCACTCAATGGAGCTTTCTCAAGTCTACCTCGAACTCTGATAAGGCCTCTGTCGTCCAGATATGGACAGAGTGAGTTGAGCTTACTAGATTTTAATTGTAAATAACCTTTGTCCTGTAATTGTAAATATTCTACTGTAAATATTTTTTTTTGTGTTTGTCTTACACAACATTCTAACGCTGCTTCTAGCTCTAACGTTTGTAAATAACTATGTTTAAAAGTGTTATTCCTTAAAAATCGTCTGCAATATGC
Source organism: Noctua janthe (assembly GCA_910589295.1). NCBI lineage: Eukaryota > Metazoa > Arthropoda > Insecta > Lepidoptera > Noctuidae > Noctua > Noctua janthe. Next base: position 10,504,722 of record OU342578.1, read on the forward strand.
GATCACCCTAACTAATTTTTGTAATGACGAATACCGCTCGAACATTGAAAGCTCTGGCACTACAGCAATGTGTGTTTTTGTTGTTTGCTCTAAGTCGATATTCAAATCATTTGGCCTCTTATAAGCTATTGTTCTCTCAGTTAGAAATGATGGTCCGTAAAACCATAACCTATTGTCTATCAATGCACTAGGTAAGATACCTCGTGAGGCGCAGTCTGCTGGGTTGAACTTGGTTTTAACATGAAACCATTGAGATGCCTTCATCGTGGTCAATATTTCCGAGGTGCGATTTGCTACAAACGTCTTCCATCTGCTTGGATGGCTGTTAAGCCAAGCCAACACGACAGTGGAATCTGTCCAGGCCTTGATTTTATCTCTCGAAATATTCAGGACGGCTGCTGTTTCTATTAGAAGATTTGACAGTAGAACTGCTCCACACAATTCTAAACGAGGTATACTAATTTGCTTGACGGGGGCTACTCTGGTTTTTGCAACCAACAACGAAATATGAACCTTGCCTACAACATCTACTATCCGCAAGTAAATCACGGCTGAGTACGCGGTTTTGGAGGCGTCACTGAAGCCATGAAGCTCAAGATCGTCGTGCGACTTAGTTCCAAGCCAACGAGGTATCCGAACTTTGCTAAGTAGTGACAACTCTTCACGGTAAGTACTCCATTCCTTTATTAATTCAGTGTTAATTTCTTCATCCCAACTAACACCTGCAAGCCATAATTTTTGGATGAATATTTTTGCTAAAACCACACTAGGAGCTAACCAACCTAGTGGGTCAAACAATCGGGATATGTCCGAAATAATTGTCCTTTTAGTTACAGGTGCAGTCGTCAGCGGCGGAAGATTCACCGAGTACTGGAAGGTATCTTCGTTGCGGTTCCAGGTAAGTCCCAAAATTTTTATTGTACTATCTAATTTGATTTCTAACCCTTTCTCTTCTTTGTGTTCTACTTTCTCTAATTCATTGTTCTGTATAATTTCCGTTTGTCCTATTGGTTTGTCCTTATTTCTATTAGTCCTTGTTTGATCTGGTTGTTCTTTAACTACATTGTTTTCAATTGTTTCTATTCTCTTAAGTATTTCTTGACTATTACTATTCCATTTTTGTAATATAAATCCACCTTTTCCTAATAATGCTATCATTTCCTTATAAATATCAATGCCTTCTTCTACAGTGTTGCATCCTGTCATTAAATCGTCCATGTAGAAGCAATTTAAAACCTTATCTGCAGCTAGTGGGTAGTTTTCACCTTCATCAACAGCGATCTGACGTAAAGTTTTTACTGCTTGATACGGGGCAGAAGCTGTTCCAAAGGTCACAGTCACAAGCTCGAAATCTTGTATCTCTTTATCCGGACTGTCACGCCACAGTATTCTTTGGAACGTTGCATCTTCTTCTGCTACCTTCACTTGGCGATACATTTTAATTATGTCCGCTACAAGTCCTATAGCATGTGCTCTCCATTTTAAAACCGTGTGACGTAAATCAGCCTGCAGTGTTGGACCAACCATGAGCGTATCATTTAGTGATACTCCTTTGCTGTTCTTTTCAGAGGCGTTGAAAACAACACGAACTTTAGTCGTGGTCTTGTCTTCCCTAATGACTGCGTGATGTGGTAGATACACTGCTTCTTCCCTTTTGCTATCATCTTTCTTCACGTGCCTCATATGACCTAACTGTAAATATTCATGTATTACTTCTGTGTATTTTTCTTTTAACACTTTATTCTTTGCTAATCTTCTCTCTAATGCTTGAAATCTCGATTTAGCTATGCCACGTGAATTTCCAGACTTGCAAGGAGGGTCTTCGTCTCGGAAAGGTAACCTGACTATATATCTACCATCGCTATCTCTCTTAGTAGTTTTACTATAATGCTCTTCGCATTTGTTCTCCTCTGGTGTAAATATCTTTTTATTACTAATTTGCTCTTCAATTTCCCAAAATTTCTTTAAAATATCATCTACTTGCACCTTGCAATGCATTACGTTAATTCTATTTGAACTATTACTTTCAGTACCCACTGCACCTGACAGGACCCAACCTAATCTAGTGCTCTGCGCTATAAGACTACCAGAAGGACTCTTTACTAAACCTTCCTTAATAATAGAGCTATAAACATCAGCACCCAACAGAATATCGATTTTGTTGGGTGTGTTGAATTCTGGATCTGCCAAACACAGATTGTTAACCTCTAACCAGTCGAAAGCATCCGTGTTTAAGCTTCGCTCTGGTAAGTAAGAGGTGATCTTGCTTAAAACGTAAGCATTAAAAGTAAACTTAAAACTAAAATCGACGCGAGACTTTATCGTTATTTGTACCATGTACTTTGTCATGGTTGACCTATTGTCTCCTAATCCTAAAACAAAACCTTGAATTGAAATCTTTTTCAGGTTGAGAAGTTGAACTGCTGCTTCTGTAACGAAACAAGCCTGCGAACCTTGATCGAGTAAGGCTCGGACTGTTTGGTATCCACCCGTCTTTGACTCAGCTTTTATTAGCGCAGTGGCTAATAAAACTTGCCTGGGTTTGGGTACCTTCCCTGTTGACAAGCAAGCAACTATCTGATTAGCACTAGTGGAAGGACTAGTACTATCAGCAGCTGGCATTGCTTCAGGGTCTTGGTCTTGGTTAATATGCAACAATGAATGGTGGCGCCTTTGGCAAACTTTACAACTAGTGTCCTTTTTGCAGCTTTTAACTGTGTGGTTGCTACCTAAGCAGTTAAAGCATATTTTGTTTTTACGTACAAATTCACGCTTAACCTCAAGCGACTGTTTTGCAAATTTTTTACAAAAACAAAGTTTGTGATGTTCTGAACAGAATTCGCATTTCATGTGTGATGATGAATTTGTGGCAAGCATTGTCTTAGGCGTATGATGGTTGGAACTGTTATTGTTCTGGTGACCTGAACCCTTTTTTGGTTCTATGCACTCCAATGCGCGGAAACGTTGTTCAAGAAATAATTTGAATTGATCAATGGTAGAAAAATCATTGGAATTGGTACCACTGACGCTTATTTCCCATTGTTTACGAGTTTCAACATCTAATTTAAACGTCACGATGTGTATAATAATAACGTCCCATGTATTCACATTTATGCCTAAATTTGACAACGCATTCAAACAATCACTGGTGGTATCTAACAGTTCCTTTAATGAAGTCGCCGACTCAGTTTGCATACGTTTTATGCCAAATAACCTTTTTAATATGCAATTAGCGAGATACCTTTTGTTGCTATACCTCTTGTCTAATAAATCCCAGCATTGACAATAATTCGCATCCGTTATTGGTGTATTCCTTATTAATTGATCAGCTTCACCCGAAAGATGACTTTTTAAATAGTGTAGCTTTTGTACGTTATCTAGCGATTCATTATTATGGACTAATGATATAAACAGGTCACGAAATGTTGTCCATTCTCCATATTTTCCAGAGAATGTTGGAATGGTGATCTTTGGTAATTTAACTAATGAACTTGCTGACTTAAATGAACTGTTAGAAGAACCATCACTGAGTTGTACTGGTTCCCTTGGCCTAATTTTATTAAGTGTTGCTTTTAATAAACTTTTATACATTATATAAGTGTCTTCGGCTGTTTCATACATGTCAACCACCTTTTGATCTATATTATCATCTAATTTAAAGTTTTGATAAATTTTAGTATTGGTTTCTTTAAACGAATCCCAATCCTTTTCTAACAATTCTTGTCGGGTTTCAATGTATTCGATAGTTAATCTTTCTTTAGGACTCTTTTTAAAATTTGCTAATCCTTTAATAATAACATTTTGGAAGCCTTTTAGTACGTTAATTAGTCCTTCCATCTTTGAGTCAATTATTAACGTAAAAACAATTCAATAAAACCACAAAAACAAAATGTAAATATTAATGTAAAACTTAATAAGGTTCAAATTGCATCAACAAAACTAATATGAACAAACCAACAAGTGTTTAAAAACAATGTTTGTTTTGTACTGTAGCAAAACCGACTTGAAATTAAATACAAGTCCAGAAATGACAAAAATATTCTATGTCCTAAAAAGTTTGCGCAAAATTTTGCAAGTGTTTTAAATAACTATATTCTGGCGGAAATCGGGCATAGGTTCCCCGTTCCGTCGTTTTTTTAAGAAACTATTCTAAGTCCTTAACTAACATGCACACATAACACAAAATGATTAAAATCTAAGCGGAAATATTCAGTCTTAAAATTTACTTAAAATTCTACAAGTCCAAAATTCTTCAAAAAATATCTAAGTTAAATTGTTGGAAAAAATAAAGTTCAAAATTGCTTGTCGTTAACTTCCTTTGTTTAAGAAACAAAATGTACTCACAATTTGCACTTCACTTACACAACACGATGATTCTGGCGCGCCCTGGTGGCGACGCGTTGAAGTCTTGGATGTGACGTCAGTCTTCTGATGTCACGTTGAACTGGGGGTGTGACGACCTTCTCGTGACGACACGTTGAACTGCGGGGGTGACGTATGATACGATCACCTCCCGTTTGATCTGGATGCAAGTGGCGCCTTCTTGTCACCTCTTTCCTGCCGCTGCTGCCGAGCTCGTCCACAACACTGGACGGAGCTGTCGCTGCCTATGCGGGGGACCGAGTACCTTTGCCACAGCGATCCACTGCGAGTACACGGGCAAAGCGGGCTGCGCCGCGCACAAACTCAAAAAACGGTTATTCATAGGGGTGAGGCATATTTATCGTAACAGATAGAACTAACAGATATTTACATTTAACAAATAACAATTGTTCCTACCAACTTATTTTATCTGTTACTTTAATAACAGCCTGTTATGAACAGACCTCACTGTTACCGCGGCTTGTTACTGTTACTCATAGTACTAGTCCCCATATTAAATGCGCCAGTTTCAAACTTAACTAATTACATCGTAATATTCATAAATTTATAGTAAACTGACAGTCCTAAGCCTGTAATAAAGTATGAAGGAAAGTGTTCAGTTAGGATTTTTTTAATGAACAATCAGTATCTCCTATCTATCTAATCTTTTACATTATGTTGGGGTTGAGATCTCAAAAATCAAAAATCATTTATTCAAATTAGGCTGAGTGCCAACACTTTTCTAGAAAAGTGGCTGTCCGGTTATTGCTATAACACTAGTTTTATAGCAATAACCGGACGACAACAATATAAACACTTCTAATTTCTATACTTATTTTTTATACGATTTTCGACTTTTTAATGGAAGAAATAAAGAAGATATTCAATTAAGATTTATCGTCTATGTACAAAAATAACAGGCTGTTATTTAATAACAGATATTTGGATCTGTTATTTTTATGTAACAGTAACAGTGATAACAGATATCGTGTTTTACCTGTTACAACCCATCTCTAGTTATTCATCCGGCTCGAAGGACCAATGTTGAGTTCCGGACGCGGCGGATGATCAGCCAACAGTAGGTTTGATCTTATTGTGAATATACGTAAGGTTGAGTGTTAAATAAAACAACCGAGTACGATATACTGATCTAATTTTATCCACATATTGAACTCTATCGACAGGACCCCAACTAAACGGCGGAGAATCTTAACACCGACTTCTAATTCGACGTCAACGCCATCTAGTTAGGTCATGTGTTACTAATTTTTTGGACTTAGATTTTGGTGAGCGTATTTTGAACACACATGGTTCTTAACAAGGACCCTATCAATTTTCTTATAGCAATGTTACGGAGACCTGCTTTTAAAGCTAATTTGATTCTATCAGGCGATGCAGTTTAATGACTCACTCATATACCAGGTAACATTTAATCAGAAGGCACTGAATTCCATCAGACATTCATAAGCAACTACTCGTAGTTTAAGCCTGTGGCTTCCACCGCGTATAGAAAATTATCCCACGGACAGCGATAGCCTAGTGGTGTGATCGGCGGACAGCTAACTCGTAAGTCTCGAGTTCGAACCCAAGGAACAAAGCTATATGATTTTTCGAATTTAAGTGCGTGTTGTATAATTATCACTTGCTTCGGTGAAGCAAAACATCGTGAGGAACCAGCATGCCTGAGAGAAATTTCTTGGCATGTGCGGCATAAAAACTCTGATACCAGCTTAGGCACTAACCACACGATAAAGAAAGATCTCACGGGTACTGACCTACTACCGCATAAAAAGTATCCTTTGTCATACCCCAGGTCGGGTTAGGACGAGGAATATTTATTTACAAAATCGTCTTGTGTTGTTAACTTGTGAAAAGACAACAAACAGACAACAGGCATAGTTAATTTCTTAGTTTCCATTGTGGTTCAAACCAAATAAAAACCGATAGAAAAAAAAAACAATTATCTATTGACATTTAAACGTGATAAAAAGAAACATATTCTACTCTAGTCTACTAGCAGGTGCACCCAGAGCCGACAGAGCGTGTCCTAATCGAAAGCGACGCGACGGTCGCTCGAGTAAGCGTTCATCGCGTTCGTTTTTAAATGAAAACTAGAGGTTTTGCCCGCATCTTGGCCCACTTATATGGCGAAAATTATCTAATGTAGATTAAAAGTCTAAGTCCGAATCTAGGTCGTTGCTAGATTCGGACATAGACTTTTTATCCACATTAGTTAATTTTCTGTCTGAACTCTAGGTAAAGGCATCCAGCATTTATAATAGATTGACGACGATTATCCATACCTACTAGGATGACGTAGGCAGACTAGCGTGGTCACTGATCAATCACGTTGCATTTGTATCTAGTCACCTGCGTCATAATTTAATTAATCATTTTTGTATAAATGATCGCGTCTATCGCGTATTCGCGCGACCGTCACTTTTGATTAGGACACGACGTCACACGGGAGGTCATGTTAATATCACTTGATCTTCGTTTAGTGCTCATTTTATTAGTACTGGCTGGTATTTTTATTACCTATATAATTTACTGTGTCCTCTACCGCAGTGTTGTTGTTGATAACGTAGTCTTATGTAATGTATTGGTCCATTTGTTATATACATACAAGGTTAAAATGAATATATAGTGAAACAAGGAATGAGGAAAACGTCGTGAGGGGAGATTTATTGGATAAACGATAGATGAACTGTGTGAAAGATAATATGGCTATGGAAAACTTACGAGATGACGGCATATGCAATATTATTTTTAGTATATGCGAAACCTGAATATAGTTCGTTCAGAATAAGTAACTGAATTGATTCCAATAATTTTTAAACCATGTTATATTTTGCCCCTAAAATATTTAAAAAAAGTTACAAGTTGGACACCGAGCGTCATTAAGTACCAATCGCAATAATTTAGGTACCAACTGTCAAATTATTATTATCAATGTGCTCAACGATGCTGGAGGCGCGCGCACGGGCCCGCTGCGTGGTGACCGCGTTTTTGTGCGGACGAAAGCTTGTTCTGTTACCTGGTGTAACAGAACAAGCTTATAACTTTGTGATTTTTCATGATACAGTTTTGAAATTTTGTACATAGACTCTTTGCATAAAAATACTAGACACGTGTTTCAGGTTTCGCGTATACTAAAAATAATGTTGTAGAGAAGGAAGAAGACTGATGCGCCGACCTTTGGAAAAGGGGAGCACGAAATATGAGTGGAGGAACTCCGCAGAAGTAATCGATAAAAAACTTGATTTTCTAAACCTACTTCAAGTACGCAACCAATCTAGCTTATTATGAGGTTCTCTGATGAAATAAAATGTGACTGTGGAGTCTCATCGCAGACGATGTCCCACCTCCTGTCCTGCAACTTGTGCAACTCCACCTGCACCTTGAGAGTCCTGTCTGAGGCCACTACTACCGCTGCTATTGAAGTATTGAGGTGGTGGAATTCTTGTCCAAGCGAGTAATTAAAACTAAAATAATCATGACACAAATAAGAAGATTGAGGAAGTAAACCTAAAAAAAACCTCAAACCATTTATTTCAATTAGTTAGACCATTACAGGCACTTTTGAATGTCAAAAACAAAAGGATGAAGCTACACGTCTCAGTCACAAAGCATTACAACTTGTGAAAGTACTGTAGTTGCCCATTCCAAGCGTAGATCTCTATGGAGAAGAATGGCCAAGAAACTCCATGGACACTCTTTTAAATATTTTTTTTTTACAAGAAAAAAAATCTTTTGTTTTTTGTTTTATCGTGTTTACATAACGATATCCATGACGTCTGTGGAGTGTCACTAACAGACTTTTGACCTTGTCGAACTTTTTGTCTCGTGGTCGCAAGCGCTTTATGAGGTCGTCGGTTCGATTCCCGAGTCTGAAAAAATTTAGTTTTTCCATCAGAACTTTTGCATTAGCAGTCTGGCAACTACATGCGATGTAGCTCATGTAACGAGCTCTGCCTAACACTTCGACGGTTACAGGCGTGATATCTATAAAATGTACTTGTACTTTTGTTGATTATTAATGTGCCATTCAAACCAACTCGGAAGCGGGCGCGGTCTTTTGTCAGCCAGTACCTTGTCATCAGTTACCGCGTTATGTGTGTACAGTAGACCGCACAATGTCTCCTCGCTCACAACTTCATATAGTACAACTGCAACTGCTCTGCGGCAACTGGGCTTATCCCAGTTGTAACCTTTGTGCCTATTTACCTTGTTTTGTTATGTCTCCCGCTGATATGGAGCGAAGTGGAAATTACGGTTTTCCTACTCCTCCGCTATTCTTTTCTGATTAATTTCGTTGCGGGATCCAAGACAGTTAAATTGTTTCTCTGTGACTTCGTCGAGCTTCACTGTGTCGGCGCTTTTCTGGTGGTCGCCACTGTTGATTCTGGCTTTCAGGAGTTACAGTGGTTTGGGAATAGTGTGGTGAGCTTGTCGCAAAAAAAAAACCTCAGCTCAAGAAACGCAAGTCATATTGCGTTCGTCACTGGTTTCGTACGGGTGAGTACCGTCGTGTAGTAAAGCACGTAGCTGTGACTCGTGGCTTGTAGTAAACAACGTCTGAACTTTCATTTGTTTTTTACGCTGCCCCAGACGCAACACGCGTGTAGCTTGAGCGCGTAGGTCGTGGTCAAGCATACCTTGAGCTGTCTCAGTGTAGCACAAAGGTTCAATACAGCGTGAACCAGAAAGGTGTGGTTATATTTCAGGCCGTAATTCAGACCATCGAACTGAACAACTTTGTCAATGGGACCACCATCGAAATCGCAAAAAAAAATCTGATGTCCTATTTGGATCGAGTATTATAAGAGGTATTGATTCTGGGGAAACTGACCTTATGGTACACACGGCGATACATCAAGCCATACATATCCAGTATAACCAGACCTCGCTTTGTATGAGCTTCCCGCAAAATGAGAGATTAGCTCAATTTAGTTACGCATAGCTTGTTTTTTCGTCGTGCGTATAAATGTCACGCTGTATAAATGCGAGGCTTTGATCCAAGTCAACCTGTCCCTCGCTGTCCTCCCCAAGCGATGACCCTCGCTCGTACCCAAAAGGACCGCTCATTGCGTGTTAGCTTATTTTTTTTAGTCCTGTCTGGTTTTACTCTCAAGGCATCCGCAGGAATCCCCGGTTTAGCCGACGTCAACCTCCTAGTTAGATCTGCGAATGCCATTAATAAAAAAAAAACTGGTTTTGGTTCAACTGACGTGCGGCCTAGTGCTCACTATACATTGTGACGTAAGACCGCGCCTTCCACTGAATTGCGCATTAAGTTAATAGTAGGTACCCACGACGGCTAATCAAGCAATGAATAACCAGTATAAAGGGATCTCTCATTGTACAGGAAGTCGAGACAAAACGAGGCCTTGTTATACTGGAAATTTTAGCTAGATATGTCGCCGTGTGTACCTATCTTATCTTTACTAAGATAAGATAGGTACACACGGCGAATTAAGACTATTCTACACTAGCTTTAGCCCGCGGCAGTTACTACCTTAACCTAGGTCATGTTTTATCCGTGTGCATTTGAATCCGATCAAGTGTTAAGCCGTTAAAGGTAACAGACAGACAGACACAGAGTTACTTTCGCTTTTATCGATAACTATGTAGATTTTTCCCGCTGTTTCGTCCACCCGGATGTCGGAAACTATTCCATGGTAACGTAACCCGGATAAAAAATGTGTCTTATGACCCAAATCATCGTCTAGGTATCTATGCTCCGTTCAACCGTTTAGTATTTTGTGAAAAGGTGACATACAGACGGAATTACTTTCACAAATGTGCTATTTAGTAACTGCTAGCTTTTGCCCGCGGCTTAACTCCCGTTATGTACGGAAATGAATCCACGGGAATATTTTAAATGTGGCCTATGACACTCGGGAATAATGTAGCTTCCCGTTAGTAAAAGAATTTTAGAAATCGTATTAGTAGTTCCGAAGATTACGCCCTACAAACTTACAAATATATTTTACCTCTTCATAATATTAGTTCAAATGTATTTACCTTATCATCACAAAAAAAACTATTTTACAATATATTAAATGCACTCATTTACATAAGTATGTAGGTATCGCAACGTCATCGGTGAATGGTTACAGGAAAAATGAGAAAATATCATTTTGGTAATTCCGAACGACTCACGACGTTCAACTCACACACGCTGTTTACCTCGATCCTTTCTGCGACAAAGTCGTGTGTCTTGTAAGTTGTAGTCAATAAAATAACTGTTCGATCGTGATCTTTTAATATACCCATAGTGACATCATCACATACGAGAAGTCACAAGTTCAAAGTGGCTTCAATTGAGTGCGACATTGGGACCGCTCAGTGCGACTGTTTCTATAGTCCAATTTAACCTCGTTTGGTCTACTCGCCTCTTACATCGCAGAATACAGCGAAAATCTTTTTAAAATGAGCCTCTATATTTTGGGATTTGTCGTCGCTTTAATTCTGGTGAGTTGTTTAATAATATTTTGTTTATTTCATAATCTAAACGGTAGTTTTTGTATTGTTTTGTATTTGTACCTAAGTCTATTAATAGCGTATTAAAATGTTTATTGATTATCGTCTTTATTTACGTCGATAAATACTGGTTGTTAATGTTATTCAAGATGGCGGATATTAATCTTCATTTTAAGAAGAATTTATTTAAATTTTAATGCGTCATTCATGGTTCTTTTGGCGCTACCGCGCTGTTGGTAAACATTGTGAAATTGTGTGGGGCATGCTAAACCCTATAAAGCTGTAGGTGGGTAGGTAGATGTATGTACATATAATTTAGATAGCTTGAATCACATTGACAGGAGCCCGTGTTGGTAAACAGTTGTGTGATAGTTCTGAATTTGACCACACGCCAGAAGATTCATGCACAACTAATGCTGAATTATCTTTTAGTACTCGAATGCATGTACTGTTGCGATTGTGAAACAGTTTCGTTTTAGTATTGACTAGCTATGTGTTAATCCAGGTTATAAACTATCTGTGTGCTTTTCATCCAAATCCGTTTAGAATTTTTGCGTGAAAGAGTATTTTTTCAAACATCATACATCCATCCACCCATCCTCACAAACTTTCGCATTAATAATATTAGTAGCAAGTAGGATAAAAGAACAAGATTATGGCGTTGATGGTTCTGATTTTGTTTTTTCTTTTGCAGGCAGCATTAGTTGTCATATGGATAGCTTACTGCATGTTCGTTCGGGAGCGACACAAATCGGAGTTTTATCACCATAACATCGCGGAAATTCAACGCAGAAAGCAGATACTAGACCAGACTGAAGAAGTAGTCCCTGAAAAGGAGACGGATAAGAAAGAAATGGCTGTAGGAGTGTTTATATTGCCGTCAAAACATAAGCAGAAATCTGAAGACTACGACAAGAGACCGGACTATCCTGAAACTCCAGCAAGAATCTCGCATCGCAGCACTGATCAACTGATAGACATGTTTGAAGACACAGCTGATGTGCATTACAAGGATGGTATTTACGAGGTTGACTCACCTTCGCAACACCCTGGATGCAAAGCTAACGGTGATTAATATCATATTGCACAATAATATTTGTCCTTTCACAGCTTATTCACCACGACCTATAAAGTTGGGTAAAATGAGGTTGGTGTAAAAAAAATGTTCCACTGGATATGGTATATTTATAATCTATTTATTTTCTGGTAACAAAGACCCATAGATTACCTTAACCTAAGTATACATACTATAACATTTGTGTTAATATGAGACTTAAAACTATGTTAGCAACACTTTGCTTGCAAATACAGGGTGAATTTTTCAAGTACGTGTGGATGGCCAAATCCGAAACAAAACAATAACAGTAATAGTAAGGATGAGTAAAAAAAAAAAAAAACATCACCAATACCTGAGGAGGCTCTCGTTAGGCAGCTGGATCAAGCGCTTGATTCAGTGCGCCGTACTCCTGGACACGGCTCGTATTGTTAGGAGCTTCCTCTCTCTGGAGCCCTGACCGCCGGTAGCTTGGACCCTGATCCCGATACCGGTGGGCTACAATTTTTTATATTATTAAATGTTTTTTTTATATTGTTTTTTTGTAAGGAATATTTAAAAATATAAATAATTTGTATGGAAATAATAGTAAGGAATACCGAAAAATACTCATAAGGGCCTGATTTTGATGGAACTAAAACTGCATCAATAGATTTTTGAAAAGTTTTAGTTTTCATCAAAATTGGGCCTGAGATTCCTTTGGGTATTTCTCATAGTTGCACTATTCCGTGTAGTTTCGGACTTGGCTATCCACGCCCACATGAAAAATTCACCCTGTATAGAGGGAATCATTAAAACCTCAGGGGAGATAACATAATAGACCAGCGGTAATTAAACTGTGCAAGGACTATTATCTGTTTTTACTAAGACACGTGTCACTTATTGTTATTGAAATATACTAGGTCAAAATCACAGACATACCTAACCTATACCTAGATAACGCAAGTATCACGATCCCTATGCAAACCAAGCGTTCTATGTTTTGATTACCTACTACGACGTCATAAGCACTATTTAGTACCATACAAACAAGTTCCTATACAAAATAGACTACGTTTTTGTTCTTTAAATGTCTAGAGTTAAGTTCTTGAGTTGTAACGTTCTTGTTTTAAACAAATTAGCTTGTTGCGACAGTAGCCACGTTAAGCATAAAATGCTTAAGCCGGACACGCGAAGTAGGCGTTCTTGCGTTATCTAGGTAGGTATATCTGTGGTCAAAATAAACCATTAAGCGAAACTTCACACACGTGAAGGATAGCAATGTCTGATAAAAAACGAAAAAATGGATGTGGTGTTTTTTTGTGCGGTCAACGGCCGGTGGAAGTACAATATTAGTTGAGGTAATTGCGGTCGTTGGCTCTAATAAAAATAATTGAATTATACAGGGTGGAAGAGACACCGACGTACAAACGCGTATACCATGTAATCAGTACAGTCGCCAGCACATCAAGTTACTATAAACTGTCAAATTTCGCCAAATGATTTTAAACTATAAAATATTGATGGTCAAGTTCAAAATTGATTGAGATAATTTGACAGTTAGTGGCAACTTGATGAGACCGTATAGGTATTGCATTGCATTTTGTAGCAAACAGCAGATTTTTTTAAAATTACCGATTAATTATTTCTATGTGGGCGGTTCAGATACGTGGTAACCGTTCGCTCGTGGGTGTCCCTTCCACCATATATATTTTTTCTTGGTTTATCATGTTCAAATATCGATTATCCTTCCGTCTGCAGAGTTCCGCCAGGTATTTTACTTGACCCCTCTAGATTTGTTATTGTTAGCTTGCGTCATCATACGGTGGGGGTCTTTTCCCAGCAGCTAGATGATGCAGTTTAACAGTAACAGAGGCTCCTAGCAAGAGCTCGCGGTGTAAACGAACCGTAAATACGTCGATTTTTGAATCAAAAGTATAATTATCCTATAGCTTTTTAGTTACATTTTTTGCAACAAGCACAATCAGTATCATCCACACATATGATTTTTTTTTTAAATTATGGAAATATTGTGGGAAACGATTTTTTTAATTTTAAAATCGACATATTTACGTTACGTTTACACCCAGCGCTCGTTCTAATGCTGGCGCTTTACTTGGCGTATTTGTCAAAATTTTCGCGATACTGAATCAAACCAAAATGATTTTTATGCTTATTGCGATATAGTTCACTTTGTTTTAACGATAGAAGGCGAATATTTGCCCAGATCGGTCAAGTGTAGTGCCACCATGAGGTCTCATTATATTCGTTCGTGGAATCGAACAAAGTGTCATCTCCTTGCCAAAATGCACACCATCGACACCGTAATCTATAATATGTTATGCATTTTGCACGATGCCTACCCATGCCATATTTTTATAAGACTTTTACTTTATAAACATGTTATTAATAAAACGTTTGATATTTAATGGTTTTATTTAATTTTTGAACACTAACATAACATCACGCCTGTAATCCCAGAAGGATTAGGCAGAGGTGCTAATAGTACACCCACATTTCGCCAGTTTTGTTTAAGTCCCTTCCCTTTAATAGGGGGCGAGCTTATTGCCATCAATCGGACACACATCTAGACTCCGTGGCTGCTACAGAGATATTCCTGATGGAAAAACCCAATGACTATAAATAAATGAGGGATCAAGCGCAGGTCCAACATCTTAACGTGTTTTCCGAAGCACAGGGATTTTGTACCGCCAACACCAAACTTCGGGAAAAACGCATTAGCAATTTTGCCCGAGATGGGAATCGAACCCGAAACCCCACGATCAGCTGTCGCGGTTGCTATCACGAGGCTAAAGGGGCAGTTCGCCTCAATAACATTTTGTCTGCCATAAAGGACTTTACAATGTTTATCTATAGCAAGATACAAGTGTGTAGTTTTTATTGCACTCTTGGCTCGCATGCCAAACGACGTTTTTCAACACACTTGTGTAAGGGAAAAATAAATAAAATTATCAAAATAATTTGTAACAAGTATTTGTGATTTGTAGTCGCAGTGTTTTTTCAGGCGCCGTTCCCTCGTACTTTGAAAGAGAGACACTGACAGAACGCTCACTGCAGTCCTTCCACTGTAATTTTACCTCTAAAAGCGATCCAAAAACAAATATTTTGACATATTATTTGACAGTGACACAAAGTCAGAGATAAAAAATAAATGTGTGAAGACAGTAAAATAAACACACAATTTTCTTTAGCGTTCTGTACTTCCCAAATCATCTTCTCGCCGACATATTCCCCGGGTTAAAGAGAAGTCTTCAATCTTCTACTGGTAGGGAGCAGATGTAGTTGAAGGCACGGCGAATGGTGCCTCGCTTCTTCTTCATTTTAGCTACTCTCGTGACTCCGTCCACGTCAGCAGGACCCTTCGTGACCCGACCAAGGGACCAGAGCAGAGGTGGCGTTGTTTTGTCCTTGATCAGGACTAGCAACCCCGGCTTCACTTCACCTCTGGAATCAAACCACTTTGATTTCGCCTGCAGGAGAGAAGTGTATTCATTATGAAATCGTCCCCAGAAGTGTTGCTTGATGAGCTGAATCCGTTTCCAACGATCCAGCCGTGTGATGTTGGCTTCAGTCAACAGAGTATGTGGTACTGATGAGAATGGTCGTCCAATTAGGAAGTGAAAGGACAGTTTTGACTTTGACTGACTATTGGTAACTATCTCTCCAATTTGATGAGAAATAGCAGCGTTGAACTTAGTCTTTGCTTGAGAGTAATTTTCAAATACTCTTGTTGACAATAGAAGGCTTGGTATACACACTTATTACTCTAGATCTTACAGGTTTGACTACACTTGGGCCCAGTTGAATTTGTAGTAGTCGTCTTCCCAGGGTGTCGGTCTTCTGACGAATTCATCTGTGGGTCTTTTACCGGAGTAAGATACACAGGCTTCTTTAAGTCCTCGATGTTGAAATTGTCCCGTTACTTGTCAGTGATGCCATGATGGCAACATTCTCGCCGGTGAACTAGACAGATGCATCTGCCTCTGTTTTAGCTGCTCTTATCTTGATTGCTATGCGGACGTAGATCGCTGTTCAAAAGAGGAGGAGCAGGTATTTGGACATCGTTGTGACCAGTGGAAACGTTTAAGGGATTAGCAGTGATTGAATGTTTAATTATTTGGATATTTTTTGTATTATACAGCTAGTGAATTGCTAACATATGGACACAATGAAGGTTTCGGCTTGAAGATTATTATAGTGTTATTGCATTCCTCCATCAGGAATTTCTCAGTAGCAGTCCGGACTTGTGTCCGGTTGATGGCAATAGGCGCGCCCGCTGTTACATGGGACTTAAAGATAACCGAAGAAATGTGAGTGTACTAATAGGTCCACTTCTGCCTAACCCTTCGGGGATTACAGGAATGATATTACATTTATATTGCATTGTATTTGGAATGTTAGGTGAAAACAATTGACTGTACCAAACTTATGTCACTGTTATCTAATATTATTTATTACGAACATTTTTTTTTTGAAGAAAAATTGACTCTTCAGATGAGGAAGTGGTATCAAAATCAAAATCAAAATCAAAGCATTTATTTCAAGTAGGCCAGTTACAGGCACTTTTGAATTGTCGAAACAAAGACAACAGTAAAAAATAGCTACAGTCCCAGTCACAAGGCACAAAAACTGTGAAAGTACTGTAGTTACCCATTCCCTAACGTAGATCTCTATGGAGAAGAACGGGCAAGAAACTCCATGGACACTCTTTTAAATCAGAATACTTTAACAAAACCTTGGTTACATCATTCATTTTGAGATGGTACATTATGTGAGAACGATGCAGCAAGATGTGTACGTTAAAAGTGACCATAGTAAAAACAATTAAAAAATAAAATAATTAATTCAAATAAGCCGTGGCAAATAAGAGATGACCAGTCACAACTGACAGCGCCCGTTCACGAACATGACGCATGTATCAGCACCATTCAACTCAACCATTTTGAAGGGAACTAAATGATCCGACACACGTGCCACCATCAGCGAGACATTTGAGTGAGCATGACATACTCCTAACCGCCAGGGCACATTCAAGTCAAGAAAAAACGCAGGTTTCCAGCGAATGACAGCTTTCTAGTACATAGTACTCACACAATATGGGCTAGGCGGCTATATAATACAAAAGAGATTGAATCTATACAATGCAAAGATAGTTATACAATCTTCAGCAGCTCCAACAATACTATTTAATGCAATCAATTTAGGCGCTCCTGTTCTTGTGGAGCAGGACCGGCATTGAGCCAAGCATTTTTATCAGTGATATAATCGTCCAACTTGTAATATGCTTTCTTACATAGTGTGCGTTTAATGCATGTTTTAAATTTCGTTTCATTTAGTTCAAGAATACTTTGTGGAATTTTATTATAGCATCTCAAACAGTACCCCATGAAAGATGAGTCTACTTTAGCGAGTCTGAAGCCTGGCTGAACTAATTGGTCTCTATTTCTAGTACTGTAATTGTGTCTGTAACCCCTTTTATTAAAAAGATGTAGATTTTTTCTTACATACATTATGTTTTCGTAGATGTATTGACAATGTACCGTCATGATGTTAACATGATGGTACATTTCACATGAATTTTCATTGTCTTAAATAAACAGGACTTACTTATATGGCTACATATAGATTTCCAAATACCATTTCTACACACAAACTAAAATATATAAGGTCTAACTATTTATACACGAAATATTTTCAGGGAATCATCTAACAAAGCCATTTCAACGGATTTTTTTGTTCTGAGTATATGTTTTTATAAAAAATAAGTAATTTAATTTAATTTTTATTTATAAACATATTTACATTATATACAGACTACAAATAGAACTAAACTAATGATAAAAATAAGACTAAAAGTAAGAAAATATAAACATCTAAACAACGACGACAATAGGACACTTAGGCGTCAAAGTACTCCTCCGCATCGCTGTCATCTGGAAACGTGCCCAGAAGACTGGCAGCATTGCCACGCTGAATGGCAAAGCTAATTCTTTGGCCAAAGAAAGAGCCAGCCCTCTGCCCCCGTAGCATGGCGTTTATCTATCTGTATTCTTCAAGAATCGACAAAGCTCTTTCTATACAACTCGACATGTCTTCTGCCCGAGCATGCGGCGAGCCGTAGACTCGAGTTTTCACGAAGACAAAGACATAGGAATTCTTTCCTTAGCAACGGATAAAAAATATAATTATAATAAGATGGACCTGAGATCCAGAGCAGATTGGAAAAATGGCAACAGAAGCTGGAGAATATTGTCTTGAAAATCAGCAGAACTAAAACTTAATACATGTTCTGCGATTTCGGTGGTTTCTCCAGTTCTGGAGCCATAGCGCTAGATGACGTGTTTCTGCCTGTCTGCTCCGAGTTTCGGTATCTCGGTTCACTCGTGCAAAGCAATGGCGAAATAGATCGTAGTGTAAAGCACATAATTAACACGCGATGGATGAAATGGTGGCAGGTCACGGGAACAATTTGCGACTCCCGCATTCCCCTTAAAATTAAGGGGAAGGTTTATAAAACAGTGGTTAGACCTGCTGTCTTGTATGGATCAGAATGTTGGCCGACAAAAGGGATGAATGAAAAGCATTTGCATGTGGCGGAGATGATGCTAAGGGGATGTGTGGTGTTACGCGAATGGATAAAATAAGAAATGAGTACATAAGAGGAAGTTTGAAAGTGGCACCGGTGACTGAAAAGTTGTGTGGTAATCGGTTGTCGTGGTATAGGCATGTGATGCGGAGGAATGAGGAAAGAGTTGTTTGAGTATGAATGTGGATGGGTATATGAGTAGAGGAAGACCAAAGAAAAGATGGATGGACTGTCGAAAGAATGATATGGCAAGAAAAGGAAGTGTCTGATGAGATGACGAGTAATAGAGAAGTATGGAAGAAAAAGACATGCTGCACTGAACCCAAATGAATTGGGATAAGGGCAAGAGAATGATAATGTTAAATCCACTAATAAGGTTGCCTATTATTTTTACAAGGTAGTTGGAAGGCGCACCTAACCTGAATTGAACTTACTTTAACGAGAACAGGCAGACCCTGTGAAGTGCTAGCAGACAGATCCTGGCTCAGCTCCCTACACAAATATTGCACCATCTCTTTACTTATCTTATAATTTTCGAGGAACTCGTTTTCAGGGAGATCAAAAGCCCCGGTTAAAGCTCGTACAGCGTTCCTTTTAGCCTTTCTTTCTTCCTTCTCGGCATAAAAACTGAGAAGATGGCGACGGTAGGACCCCGACATGTTTTTAAAACCAAAGTGGCTCACAAACACAAATAAGAGTTATAACAATAATCTTTTCTAGGTCTGATGTGATGTGGACTATTTGACATTGGTTGAGAAGAAACGTTTCTACACCCAAGTGCCAAAAGTAGAGAAGAAATTGTCGCCATGCTCGCCGTTGTCGACTTTTGTTGACAGAAGAATAGAAAGTTTTCTTTTCCACATGTCTAACATCGCCATGCTTAGGACGATAGAAATCTTTCTACAATCTGTCATTTTGTCGATTCTTCCGCCGTCAAAACCCGTTTCCACGTTGCTCATGCTACGTGGGCTGGTCACGCGAAGTGTCGACCAGTCGGCGAGAGATTTCCTTAAAAAGGAGACGCGCACTCGGGCCCCATGACCCGAGCGTTTCGACCCCAAACGGCTCAAAACTATAGTTACCAATAAGGTTACAGTATTTGCGCCGCTTGAGGATCTCAGCAGCCGCAGCAGCAGCGCCTGCACAGCCCGCCGTGCTTGAATGGTGAGATGGCGCAAGGGTGTCGACACAGGTTGCGTCCCACACCAAAGGCCTACCTACCTTCCAAGGCACTAACGTCATGCCGTCTGGTCTCTTGCCATCGTCACGTACCAACCGTGACCCACAAAATAAATTCCGGCTCCTCATGTTTAAGCATCCATTACGCTAGTTTACTACGTGGTATTTACCACCTACTGTCATTGTTAGAATATATAGTAGTAAAGGATTTATGCAAAAAGTCTAAAAAAAATTAATAATAATTTTAATTAATTTTCGACGTCATGCGCGCATATTATGGGGCTACTGAGGGGGGAAGCAACTTGACTGCGTACCGTGGTCGGATGCTCTCTCTGTTTCAGGTGCTTGAGCCAGGTGTCAGCGTGTCGGCGCAACGGCTGTCGGATCAAGTGCGGGTCATACAGCGTAACCACATGTTGGATGACACCGTACTTGAGCGACTACGCTTCGATTCACGGAGTAACCTAGTTATACCTGCTTCGCCAATGATTGCGGTACAGCTACAAAATGTATCCAGTGCTCCACCGCGATCCGAACACGATGGTGAAGAAGATGATGACGAAGTTATATCCGTGAGTACCCAGTGCAACGCACAATTGAGGAGCGCTTTGGAGGGTGCATTCCGGGAGTACCGATCCACACCGCCTGAACTTAGACCACGTCTACCTCGTTTACCTATGCACAAGAAACACAAGGCGCTGGTGTGTGCTTTAGATTCGCAGCTGTCAAACTGCTTTGACAGCAGCAAAGACCTCGCCGATACCTACTCAATATTGTACTGTGGAGCTGTAGCGGCATGTCGTGTAGCTCACGTCAAATTTCCCAACAACGACAGAGCTACACGACCAAAATTTGCTGTTCCAGCTTGGCAATGCAGGATTGAGCGGCGTATCGGTAAGGCTAGAGCACTCATCGGCAAGTTAATCTGCTTCAGGGAGGGCAATACTCGACCTAGAGTGTTTCGCTTTGTGAAGCGGGCGTTCTCGGGAACTGATGTTAGTTTTCGAGACTACTTAGCCCGCGTCACAGAGCGTATCGACTTCCTGAAGCAGAAGATCTGTGCATGGGCAAGCCGTATTCGTCGGTACAAGCGGCGAGTGGAGCGTTACACTCAGAATCGCACATTCCGAAGTGATGAAAGGTGGGTATATAGGGCTTGGGAACGACCGGACCAAGGTGTGACTGATACGCGTCTACCAGATGATGACGCCATGTGTTCGTTCTGGCGCAACATCTGGTCGGTGCCTGTCAGTCACACTGAGGGTGATTGGACCCGGGAGGTTGAACGAGCGTGTGATTCAATACCTGAAATGGGGGAAAAAAAAAAGGAAATAATTTCGTAAAAAAAAATCACTCAGATAATTTTTTTTTTTCGTTGTTATGGCGACTTTACGACTTATAGAAGTTACTCTTAAAATATTTCGTGTATGAAAAGATAGACCTTATATAACTTTTTAATTTCATGTTATCACAACACAACAAAGAATGTTAACAAAAAAACTATATTCCTGGTAATCTAAACAAAATCTACGTAAATTTACTATCCAGTTGCATCATATTATTTTCCCTGAAAATTTACAAATTGTAAAGACAATAGAATTACATCAGACAGTTTTCATAGTAATGTAACGTTTCAGACTTCAAGTAATAACCTATAATGTCTAATAAACCTAATTATAATAATATACTATTTACTGAAAACAATGACTGAAGTGTGGTTTTCCTTTTATGGTTCTGTGTTTTCGCTTCGGTTTATCCTTATTTAATACATAACAAGTTACGTCTTTATGATGATAGATTTTAGGAACAGCCAATGGGTACGTACATAACATAACATGACGCCTGTATTGCACTAAGGGTAAGGCAGAGATGTACATAGGTGACTATACACGGTGGAAGAGACATTGATGCACAAACGATTACCACGTATTCAGTACAAGAACAGTAACTAAAGTTATGTTTAGGAAGACTTATTTTACTGTGGGGTGAGCCTTTTGCCATCAACCGGACACTAATCCAAATTCAGGGCTGCTACTAAGAAATTCCTAAATACTATTGTAAAAACTAGACATCGCTCTTGCCCGACGCGAGAATCGATCCCAAGAACTCGTGCTCTATAGTAGTACCAGCCACTAGTCCAACAAGGCGGTCCCTGGGTAGAACTACAAAACTCGCCTCGTTGGTTTAGCGGTCGCAAGCGTCGACTGCTGAGCATGAGGGTTTGATTCCCAGTTCGGGCAAAGTGTTGTTGGGTTTTTCCATCTGGAATTTCTCAGTAGCAGCCACGGAGTGTGGATTTAGGCCCAGTTGCTTGCAATTGGCTCGCCCCCTATTATATGGGACTTAAACATAACTAGTGAAATGTGAGTGTACGATCAGGTACACCTCTGCCTAACTCTTCGGGGATCACAGGCGTGATGTTATGTATTGTGGAGGATTTTGCCATATTTTAGTGAAGCACTTAATTAAACATAGTTATCTCGCAATTTCACACTGTTTCTTACGGGAAAAAAATTACGTGAAATTTGCCGAGACCCGCCTCTCTCCCTCGTGAGTTTTGGTGAGATTCCGCTCGACCCCCTTCCCCTTAAACGGCTCGCTTAATTAATGGAAGCCCCCCTAGTATAGAGGAGGCCTGTGTCTCAACAGTGGGAACATTTCAATCTAATTATGACTGATCGCCACTTTTTGATTACTTTTGTAGGACGCACTTAGGATAACAAAAAAACAAAAATTACATTTTGAGGTCAACATTACACAATATTGCTACTTACATCATTTTGTTTTGTTAATTCATGCTTTCTAATATTTTTAAATGTCATTCGAATTATGAATTTATGACTTACATCATGATTAATGTTATGTGAGCAATTATTTAATGATAAAAATGCCACGGAGTCTCGATTTGTGCCGGGTTGATGGTAATAGGCTCGCCACCTATTACATGGCGCTTAGACATAAATGTGGGTGTACTATAAGATACACCTCTGCCTAATCCATCGGGATTTACAGGAGTGATTTTATGATGTTATGAATGAAAAATTCAAGTTTTCTGTTTACGATGGGAGCAAAGCGTATTTCTAGTGGATTTTGAGGAAGATAGATATCGATATCGTAGAAACGAATTATTTACACCTAGCATGTAGGTAGTCTGTCTTTAGTACTAACTGGGTGGAGCACGTCAGCAGGCAGTCGCTCCATGTAAAATACCGATATTCAGCTGCATCTGATTAGACTGGAAGCCGTCCCCAACATATCTGGGAAAAGGCAGGCAGATGATGATGTAGCTCTACAGCCTTTGCTCCACATTATCTGATTAATTTAGCACTCTTCTTCATTGTAAGGGGTTTATTTTTCCATTTTAATGGAGATACGTCTTCAATACATTCTAGTGTTATCGTGTTTAAAGTTATCTAATCGATATAGACCGCACTCACTTTTACCGCAATTGTCCACACGGGGAATTGCGGATTACGGGGAATTGAATACCTAGGTACATGTGTAATAATGTATAAGACTTAATACATAATAAATAACACATAATATTTGTTTACATATCACGTCATATTACGTACTGCGTCACGGATCACACCTGCATTGGTAGGCAGGCACAGATGAAGGTCTACCGACACCCACATTGCGTCTGTTTTGTCGTCATAAGGGATGAACCTGTTGCCATCAACATCATCATATGAGCTGACAGACGTCTGCTGCTAGACATAGGCTTCCCCCAAGGACCTTCAACTCGACCGATTCTGTGCTTCTCGCATCCAGCACATTCCAACAGCCTTTACCAGGTCCACGTTCACATAGGCCTTCGAACGATGCGCCTGCTCGTACTTGGTTGCCACTCCAGAAGTTCCAAAACCTTTCGACCCCATTGGCCATCCGTTCTGCGAGCAATATGGTCAGGGCCCACATAGCCCGAAGAATTGTCAACTAAGATTGTTAGGTTGTCAGGTTCTCAGGTTGTTGGTTGGTTGTTGTTTTACTTGGTTGTCATTTTATTTATTTATTTAACACTTCAAGCACAGAAGTACAGAGGTGGACTTAATGCCATAGGCATTTTCTACCAGTCAACCTTTGGGTGATGCAAAGACAAGCAGTGGTAGGTGTAAATTAATTTTAATTTGTTCACTCAGGGAAACTTCGAGCATAGCCATCGAATCTCCAAGGAAAGGATTTAAGGATTACTAACAGCTATTACAAGGCAGATGTGAGTGGCAACGCCGGGAGGGGAAACCCCAGAAGGTATGTCCTTCTAGGGCGTCCCCTCCCGGCACTGATCTTATTGGTGAGGTTCTTCAGCAAGGTCAGGCGCGTAGTACTCGCAACCGGCGTGCGAGTATGACCAGATGTATGAAAATGGACGAGGCGAAAGGAGTACGTAGCAGATGGCGTTCTATGATATCTGCCAACCCCATGGGAAAAAGGCATGAGTATGTGTATGGATGTAACTACTGATTTACTTTTCTATCCATGAAAAGAAGATTTATGGTAAAACCTCTACATTACATCACTTTAGAAAAGTGTTACTATGTAAAGAAATTGCATAAGACAACGTATAATCCATTTACTGTATGACATAATATCTTGATGAAAATTATTTAATTTCTGAATCACTTTTCATCGAATTAGAACTAAATGTTGTATAGAATTGCATCATTTTTATTGACTGTGATTATTTTGGCATGAAGTTGTCCGCATTAGTATTGTCACCATATTTTAAACTTTATTCAGGATAATCTTTTATTAGGTATCAGAAACAAATGGCATGAAAATATTAAGGCATACCAAAGCAGTTTTGTTTCCTTGACGCAGTTATTTATTCTTACTTAGTTTTTATTTTCTCCAGCCGGCTTTTATGACATTTTGATATCATTAGTGTTGTTTTATTATGACCGCCATTTTGTCATTCATTCGTCATTTGGTTATCAAAGACAAAGTTGATTATTAACGACCAGTGTTAACGTTGATATTTCTTTGGATATGAGTAATCACCTAAACAAAAATACAGCGATATACCACATTAGCTCCAGCTGCTGAAATTCTCCCACCTAGTTGCCGTGGCTAACTTGGAAATCTTAAAAATTACTTAGATTCGCCGAAGCCAGGAAGACCTGTTCAGCTGATGGACGATCCTGAAGGTAGCTAAATTCTGGGCCGATAGAATTCTCGAGTTCTTTCACAATTCTGAAATCAGGACATATCTCCTGAAACCTAAGACGTGGTTACACTACTACTGAAAGTGGCTAACTTCACAACGTTCCAGCCTGAATAAAAAGGGAACGGTCTGTTGGTAAATCATTCAGTTCTTTATTGAAACTTGACAGAGTAACAGTGAAAACAGTAATTCAGTATTGAGTTTTAATAAGTGCTTTGTGATTAATTTCTTTTAAAAGTTTTTGAGTGAAAAGTGGTTGGGAATAATTTTATGATAATATCTTGTGTAAGTATTTTATTAATAACCATTAATTAAGTTAATATGTTACATACAAGGAAAACTTGGTGTAAACTTTAGACACAAATAACTCTTGGGATTGGAGTGTATTTTTCTAAGTCAAGATATTTCAATGACATTTTATGTACAAGTTTCACATAAAAAAAAATAGTTTAGCTGGTAAATCATATCATTGTTTGTTTTGTACCATTTTAATCTATGTTATCGACTGACACAACTTTTTACCGTAGGCGTATAAAATATTGATAAGATTTTTTTTTTACATTTTGTTAGAATTACGTCACTCTTAAATGCTAATAATAACTACTATACTAGTTTATTAATTAGTGTTTTTCTAAGTTTTTGTGTCAGTTATCTACCAAGTTTCTTAATTTGTTTTTCACATTTATTTTTGCCAACGTCAGATCTCTCAGTATCTTCAATTGCATTTGTTCTCAAATCTCAAGCTAATTACTTAGGTAGAAAACCATTAGGAAACGCTTTAAAACCTCAAAAAGGCGTTCTATCTACCTACTGCATACTGTGTACTCTGTATTTTGTATCAGCAAATCTAAATTGAATCGACTCAGAATTCGACTACGAGTTTAGCATCTTCCGAGCGTCTATCAGTTCTTGTAAATTTCGGACAACAAGACACCATATTTAATTGTCCACTACTCCAAGGTCGAGTCATCTAAAATCTCCAACCAACTCATTTTTAAGCCAAAATATTTCCATAGCTGGGTCTATGGTTTTTTGGCGAATATTGTAGACCTATAACCACTGCCGAAATCTAGTCATATAGGTATTAGTTTATTTTCCGTTAAAAAAAGCTCCCTGTTGTTACAGTTCAACTCTACTAAAGAAGAAGAACAATAAAATGGCCGCTGGACCTTTCTTCGACTCGGTTCAGATACGAAACTGCAATTCCAAAATGGCGGCTTTTGACAGTTCCTGCAATTGTTCTGTTGAACCTGGAGAGTGTACCTGTAAGGATCTTATGTTCTTTCCAATGATAAACCAGGATTCTAAAAACGACATGGACAATAATGAAGACGGAATATCAGACGAAAACAGTCTTGATGAAACCAAAGATTTAAGACTCATTGTTGAAATGAATCATAACGTAGTCAAAGATCTGATTATGTTGGTGTGTTACATGGCAAAAGCACTGCTTGATGAAGACCTGAACGAGATGGCTGTTAAAACCATTCAACTGAAACCTCTGAAAATGAAGGAGCTTCACGATAATGAAGACCATATTACTATGGATATCACCACCTGGGAACTGGGACCTCTCAAAGCAAGAATTTCATACTTTTTGCAAGACCAGAATTGGGAGATGACCAGATTTACCACATACGATTCTGATCTTTTACCTGGCTAGGAGTACATCTAGCTGGATGAAACCAGTTGTATTGAGATCATTTTATATTGAATTGAATGTCAAAAAGCTCTTTGAACCTAAGAGTTGGATATTTTATTTTCGAGAACAAATAACAAGGAATGACCCCCTAGGCTACAGAAAATAGCCGTGTTATATTAGATGCAAAAGACGAAGTAGAAGCAGGTGTTGTGCTGAATTACGGGAAGCCATTTTGAATATTGTGAGTGGTGATGAAGAGAACAATATGTTTCTATGCAAATTCGACCCTTATACAAGGTTAAATTAAATTAGCTGGTGACGAAACTCCTCAAACTGGATGGGTATGATATCTAAATATGGTAGAAGTAAATAAAAATTATTTGTAGATATGAAGTTGGTATGGCCTAAGTTCCGCCATTTTTTATTTATTTTAAAAGTAGCGGCCACGCATAAAACCCATATTAATCAATAGCTGGTAAAAACACAAACAATTTTTGAATGAGACAAAATCTTCTAAAGTGTCACATTTCCGAAATATAAGCTATCAAAGTTGTGCTGATGGCGAAGATCACTTTGATGGCTTATATCTCTAAAAAGTGACACTTTAGAAGATTTGGTCTCATACAAAACTTGTTTGTATTGATGTATGTCAGCTATTGATTCATATAGGTTTAATGCGTGGCAGCTATTTTGATAATAAAACAAAATGTCGGAAGTTAGGCATGCCAAATAATTCAAAGCTATCTTATTACTTGAAATATCAGCTTAAAGACAGTTGTTCTGTTGTGTAAACTTTGCAAATGTGATTGAAACACGATTTTTTTTGTTACTTATCACATTTATTAAGGTTGATTCTAAACAATGGGTTTTTTAACCTCATACTTCAAGTAAACTACCTGGGATCGTAAACCAAAAAGACTCAAATAATTTTTATTTTTGGTTCATCGTGTTTAGACATCGATGCGTATCACGTGTGTAGAGTTTCGCTAGCTAAGTTAAATTGACCTTGTATCTGATTCGGAGTTGTATGGTGAAGGTGAAGATGCTACATGAACATTTCTATGCTTAAGATGGAATCGCCAGGGCAGCCCGCAAATTTTAAATTTTCTTAGTTGTTTGTGCCAATCGCAGGTCAGTGTTAGGCTGTAATATGTTAAACAAAATATAATTCGCGACCGTAACACGTCTGTAGTTACAGAATTATAATCATTCAAATCATCTGTTCAACCCTCTAAGTTTATTTAATCCCATTCAATGAATATTTCAAGAAAAAGTCATTCAATGGGATTAAATTTACTTATAGGGTTGTATCGATAACTCTGTAAAGCCATATTTGTTACGGTCGCGAATCATATTTTATTCATCATACAACCCGACACTGACCTGCAAATTGCAAAAGACTAAGAAAACCCTGGCGCTTTTTTACACCTTAAATGAAAACTGTGTGAAGTGTGAATGTGTTCAATTGATCGTGTATCAAGACAGAGAGGAGAATTCTTCATTTTGAAGGATTTGGAGCACCGAGTATTTGTAAGTTTATTAATATTAAGAGATTTAAGACTGAAAATTAGGCTATCTAGTTTAAAAGACTCGTTGACACAGAGTAATTTAATTGCTTTTTGAATGCAATAGATTGAAGCAGTTTTTAAATTTGTACCTTAGCAGTGATTCTACGGTACAAGTTTTAAAATAGCTTCCACGTGTATTTCATTTCACGGGCAATTAATGATAAGTTTTACTGCTCTTTGAATGTAATAAAATGAAGCAATTTTAAAAGTTGTACCGTTCAGTGGTACAAATTTTAAAATTACTTACAAAGATAACATTCAATGGGCAATAAAATCCTACATAAAACAATTTGATTGACTGTTAAATGCAATAAGTTGTAGCAATAATAAAAATTGTAGCGTCTAAATAGTATTTGGATGGTACAATTTTTAGTATTTCTTTTAATTATTTTTTTCAACGGGCAATCAATTTATTTCGTGTTAAAATATAGACTGAGCAATTGAATTGCTTCTCGAATGTAATAAATTGAAGCAATTGTAAAAGATACACCATCTAAATGTATGGTAGTGTAGTTATACTTGACTTGGCTTATTCGTACAAATATTAGCGTTTATTAGCAATTACTAAATGTACTTTATTAAAATAGAATATAGGGTGTAATTTGTATTGATCAAATAACGCAAATATTTGGTCAAATACGCCAAGTGAAGTATACAGCGTGGACACGGACGCTAAAACGGTTACCACGTATTCTACAGTATTCTGAACCCATAGAAACAGAGAAATTGTTTATCGGAAATTAAAAAAAAAAAACAGCTCTTCCATAGATTTTGACCGTGTAGTGCATTTAGGAAACAGCTGTTTTTTTTTAATATACGTCGAATAATTTCTATGTGGGGGCGTTCAGAATGATGTACTGAATATGTGCTATCCGTATTAGCGTCGGTGTCCCTTCTATCCTGTATTTTCGATTGTGTTACTTTTGATTTTGCTTTAATTACGTAAAGCCTGGGAAATAAATTTTTAATCAAATTTACTACCATCTTAAATTGACCGAATATTGAAATCACAACCGTCATTCTTTGACAGTCGTAATTTTAATATACCTAGTATAAAAATTAGGGTGTCAATGTGCTTAACAATGAATTTTTTTGGTGGTACGCAGGGCGAGATTTACAGATAACACTTGGGCTTACTAAGTTAACATCGCATACGTATATAAACATTAAAACTAGAAAATTAAGGTTCATATTCGTATAGAACGTTTACTTAGTAATGTTAAAGTATGATCTGTAAATCTTGACCTAAGATGTTTAGGGCATTTCGATTGCTCTTAGTAAATGGTCCTGTGGATATAAAAGCATTAGATTAGACATTATGGAATATTGCACACATAGTAAGCGCTTAATTCTGATGCCGTGAGCAAAATGGATAGGTACGTCTGAGGGTCAGTTTCCACCAAACGGAAAAATCCTTGCACGCGCTTTTTAGATGTCCCTGAATAAACTGTGTCGGTTTTGACTTAAAGTATAAAATTAGACGCAGACGTTAAGCGTCACCTCGAGGATGTGCGAGTGCCCAATTTTTATTTTTATTATTTTTAGGATGTTACCACACCAATCGATCGATCGTCGATCGATGGTAAAAGGGATTAGTCGACGTCGACCGATAGTTTCTCTCTTTCGACTAATCCATTCTACCATCGATCGATGGCATCGCCCGACGATCGATCAATTTGTGTGGTAACACCCTTAAGGTAATATTGATACAGTTCTTTATTCAGTGACATCAAAAAAGTGCGAGAGGATTTTTCCTCTTAGTGGAAATTGACCCTGAAGAAAAGAAATAAAGAAGGAAACATAAGCCATATTAGACAGAAAGACACATCTAATAAGACTTATTTTTCTTTACATTTTTTCCCATTTTGCTTACTGCGGCAGTATTTATTATCTGTGGCAATATAACTTAGTTCAAATCATTTGGGTTTTTGAAATTGGCCTGCAAATCGAAAACTTGAACTTGAAAGAATTAGAGAAAAGTGACCATAGGAGTTATTACTTCATGACTTTAGGCGCAAAATTGTCAGACCTAACTTCGATTTTACTTAGCCAAGTATAGTACGCGTTTCAAACATATACTATCATTACTCGTAACAGAATAAGGTTAGTATTAGCATGAACTCTTGTGCTGAGATTTACAAACATTACTTAGCTCGTACTTTGATGTAGCGTTATTCCTATCACTATCGCACATCTGTCAAACTACAGGTGTAAGACAGAGGCGGGAACTTGTCTAACACCCGTATCTATAAACAAGTCAAAGTGATTACTTGAGTAAAAGTAATTACATAAAATACGATTTTTATTCTGTAGTTTAGTAATTGCTTGAAGTTAGAACTGTCAAAAGTTAGAATTCTTAGCTTTACCACAGATAATATAATACTGCTTTACTTTCTTTGACGGTTCTTACTTCGTTCAAATTCTTGTCTATTGCATAAAAATGGTTGCAATTAATTACTTGGATTCAAGTAGTTACTTTAACTTGACTATACAGGGTGTAACAGAAAGGGTATAGTCATATGAAAGGACATGCTGCAGAACATCAACTGAACAGCAATACATTTGGTAGAGTAGGTATTGAAATTTTGTATGGAACAGCTGATAATTTTTTCGCATTTATGATATTGAACCCAAGGAGAAAGTTACGTACAGTTTGATGATCTGCAGCATGTCCTTTTATATGACTATACCCTTTCTGTTACACCCTGTAGATACAAGTATTAGGTAGTCTAAGAACGAGGTAAGTCATCTTTATAGATCTTGGGTCACTTTCGCTCAAGTAAAGCCAAAGTACGGCCTGTGAATTTTGCTCTAGGTGGTAGTTATTATAATCATTTGTATAATTTCAGGGTGTGTAAATTCTCATGAATATTAACAACTTTTACTATAAAACTAACTTTGAAATATTGAAAAAATACTTACTGTTTCATACGCAAATGCAATCAAAATTGTATTTATGAATGAAACAGATGGTTTCTTATTCACCGTTTTTGTATGTTTAATAGTAAAACTTGTTCATATTCCTAAGTAATTAGCCCCTGAAAAATACCAATGATTTTAATAAGGCCTGTATGCACTGAAAAAAACACAGTATTTTTTCGTATGAGAAACCGCCTTGTTTAGCAGGATTCTAAACCGATCTTTTTCGAAAAAAAAAGTACTATACTGTATTGTACCAATTTAATAGTATTGGAGATAAGGACAAAATCGTGCAAGGATATTTTTCTGAGGAATGGCCAAGTAAATAGCGTTTTTTTACAATTTAAATACATTTTTCAGCTGACTAGAAATAATTGTTATTTCGAAATCTTCCAAACTGAAGAATTTTTTTTAACAATAATTTCATGTCATTGCTCATTTGTATAAAAATTCTACAAAAAAAGGTATTTCATAAATTCAAAAAATACTTTGCAAGATTTGATTCGTATCAGCAACATTGTCAGTCCGTGGTATAGAATGGTATTTTTTTGCACAAAACGAGTTTTGTTTCTAAATAATTAAAAGACTGTTTTATTTTTCTCGAAAATAATGGCTTTTATGGTTAGTTTTCTCTGTTTATACTTCTAATAATTTAAGTTTTCGTTTTGCATTCCCATATCAAAAACTCATGTTAATACTCGTGTTACAGTATAATAATTTAGTGAGTAGTTTTTTTTAAATATAGTTAGTCTAGGCGTAGGTATTTCTGTCACCGACTCATAGATAATTATCCTAATCCAGTTATTATTATCGCTAAGCATAATTGGTAGCAAATCACAAAAAAAAAACAAAATGTATTCGTGACATTGTTATTTTTTTTAATATTGCCACGCAATTTTAAATGCATCAGCCGTGAGAGACAAAGACAATTCGAGACATAAATTACTATCATAGATTAAGTAGATTGTATCTAGAACCACCAGTATTGAAGCTTTTCGTAGATTATTATAAAACAGCCTGCCTTTTGTATGGAGCGGCAGTTTTTATTTCAATAACTTGTGACAATTTTCAATGGTTGGTGTTTTGAACTTTGCACTGAAACCACAGTAATATTTTGTGTCACGATACACCGTGTATCATTTTAATTAATTTTAGACAGACTTAGGAGAAATTGATTTAAATTTTTATGAATAATATAAGTGTTAAAATACAATTAAAATTGGCTGGCGATATTGTAAAAAAAACAGTCAGCAAATTTAAAAAATATTTTGATTTCTTTTATAATTTGTCTAGCAATTAATGTGATTTATAATAACTCGATTTGCATAACTATTTACGAGGCACCAGGTATAAATTAATATTTTTTAAATCATCAAAAATGTCTACACATTTTTCTAGAAAAACATATTAATTCTCTATTCGTTAATCCATGTATTAAATAAGGCATTAAATGCCAGTTTTCACGAATACATGATGACAGCTAAATTAATGCCAAGAAACAGCGCTTTATTGGTTTTTCAATTGTCGGCCTAGCACTTGAGAGTTGAAATTCCAATAGTGCAATAATATTTAAGGATTAATTTAGGTTTCGCTCAGATTTAGTGAAAACGGCATTAGTAGGTATATTGGTATTTCAGGTTTCTTACTTCTAACGGAGTGTGCATTCTGAAAATTAGCAACGTCACAAAATAGCTGTCAAATATAATATGATGAATTTCTTTAAAAATACCTACTTAATAATGAAAATGGAATATCGCTCTATTGCATTAAAGTTTTGAATATGAATTGCATTTACCTTAACCTGACAATCAATTTGTTAGTTTTAGGTGCACAAACAGCACTTGAAATACTTCCAAATGAGTTTTGCAACTCAAACTGTTACAACAACACATAATAGTTATTATTGCAATTCAAAATCAATATTTTAGTGCAACACAGAGCGATATTTCATATTTTCATTCAGTAATATTGATTATATTAAGGTGGAAGCGCCAGGGTAGCCCGCTTTGCAATTAGCAGTTTAGTTAAGTTCTAAGTTCATTTAATCCCATTTAATGACTATTTCATGAAAAAGTCATTCAATGGGATTATATGAACTTAGACGGTTGTATTGATGAGTTTAATGGCTGTTTTTTGCAATTTGCAGGTCATTAAGTTCTAAGTTCATTCAATCCCATTTAATGACTATTTTATGAAAAAGTCATTCAATGGGATTATATGAACTTAGACGGTTGTATTGATGAGTTTAATGGCTGTTTTTTGCAATTTGCAGGTCATTAAGTTCTAAGTTCATTTAATCCCATTTAATGACTATTTTATGAAAAAGTCATTCAATGTGATTATATGAACATAAGACTGTTGTATTGATGAGTTTAATGACTGTTTTTTGCAATTTGTAGGTCATATAAGCTCTAAGTTTATTTAATCCCATTTAATGACAATTTCGTGAAAAAGTAATTCAATGTGATTATATAAACTTAGACGGTTGTATTGATGAGTTTAATGACTGTTTTTTGCAAATTGTAGGTCAGTTAAGCTCTAAGTTCATTTCATCCCATTTTATGACTATTTCATGAAAAAGTCATTCAATGGGATTATATGAACTTAGACGGTTGTATTGATGAGTTTAACGATTTTTTTGCAACTTGCAGGTCAGTTAAGCTCTAAGTTCATTTAATCCCTTTTAATTACTATTTCATTAAAAAGTCATTCAATGTGATTATATGAACTTAGAGGGTTGTATTGATGAGTTTAATGACTATAACTCTGTAAAGCCATATTTGTTACGGTCGCGAATCATATCCTAATCAACATAAAACCTGACACTGACCTGTAAATTGCAAAAAACGTAGAAAATTAAAATTTCGCGGGCTACCCTGGCGCTTTCACCTTAATCAAAAACAGCGTAATATTTGACAGTATTTTTCGATGTTGTCATTTTCAGAATGCACCTTAAGCCTCGAATTCATGGTAGCTAAAATTTGCAAAACATTGTTGCATCAACATGTTTTCTTCTTGCAGTTAAGCTGTTGCTAGCATAGTAGCATTACAGCTTTCAGTATGTACGCAACATGTTTCCAGCAACATTAAAACATGTTGCTGTGACAATTTCTTGAAACTTTGTCTACTATGAATACAGGACTTTACAATTAAATATTTGAAATACCAATATCACATAAAGACAATTTTAATTATAATTAAATAATAGCGTATTACTCGTGTTTAACTATGCGTTCTTATTGGCGAAATATTCACATAAAACATGTTGTAATCTCTATTTCTCTTAGTTAAAATCTTTTATCTCATAAAACAACTTTATGTAAACATATCTTCAGTGGGAACGCACTGTCAAGATGTGTATTGATTTAGATTTAAAAATATTATTTTGTGTGGAAAAGAGGAGGCCGCACGTCAGTGTCAAAACTTGAACTTGCACTGTCCTAAAGGCGCTCCCCCAACGGGAACATTTGCCTGCAATGTAACAGTACAGATTCAAACATTACATCAATGAGCGAGGAGAAGCGAGCATTACAGTGTGCAACATGTATCGATACAACTTGGAACAATCACTTGTTTCTGTACACCATCGAATCTTGGATTTATACATTACAGGCAAATGCTCCGGTGAGGGAGCGCCTTAATGTTGGTACAACCGAGTTCACTGACGGTCGACCACTTTTCACCCTTATGCTCTCAGTAATAACATTGAAAAGTGGTAATCCGTCAGTGGACGCGGTTGTACAACGGTGTTTCAAAATATAAGTTAGTGTAAAACATAATTTTGTCTCTGTCATCTTTAAACGTATGACAGAGACAAAACGATACTGAAATTACGTAAAATTATAATTTTTCTGGATTATTTCTTTGGGATTTAATTCGTCATCAGCCTTTGTCTGATAAAATGTTCTATTTTGTAGTTTGATATGTAACGGGGATAAATCATTACTGGGCACGAATTTCCACGTTTCTGATTGATTCTTTTAATTTTCCGAATATCTAAGTATGTGGCCAGTGGTGGAGACCCCGACTTACGAGCAGTAAGTCGTGGGTTCGAACCCAGCCAGGCGCATTACTTTGTGTAAGTTATTTCATCACCACTGCTCTCAAAACGGTGAAGGAAAACATCATGAGGAAACCGGCATGTCCTAGAACCAAAAATTCGAAGACATGTGACATCTACCAACCCGCACTGGGCCCGCGTGGTGGATTATAGCCCATTCCCTCTCATAGCGAGGAGGCCTGCGTCCCAGCAGTGGGAACATTAATAGGCTGATTATGCTATGCTATGTTATGCTACAGACGCCAGCACATCAAGCTACCCGACACTGTCAAATTTTCCCAATCAACCTTGAACCTAATGCTTTAGCGATAAAGTTGAAAATCTATTAAAGAAATTTGGCAGATTCTAGTAGCTTGATGTGCAGCCTGGCGTCTGTACATATTTAAAATAAGAAGGTGGAAGCCTCAGGGTGGCCCGCGAAATTCAAATTTTCTTACGTTTTTTTTAAATTTTCAGGTCAGTGTCAGATAATTAGGTTGTATGTTGATGAAAAATAAGTCTCGTAAGTAACACGTATGTAGTTACAGAATTGTATTTACGAAAATCATTAATAAAACCCTCTAAGTTCATGTAACCCCATTCAATAACTATTTCATGAAAAGTCATTCAATATGGTTAAATGAACTTACGAGGGTTGTATTGATGATTTTAATGATTGTAATTCTTTAACTACATACGTGTTACTTACGCGGCTCATTTTTCATCAATATAAAACCTGACACTGACCTGCAAGTTGCAAAAAACCGTAAGAAAATTTGAATTTCGCGGGCCACCCAGCACTTCCACCTTAAAAGTTTTCTTAATTCACGTGGAAATTAGTCCCCTGTTATATTACATTGATTTAAATTACAAAAGCTATTTTCTTAGGTCAGGAAATTGGCAAGAATGGTTTATATCACTTCTAAATAATCGTACAGTAACTGGTCAAAATAAAATAAGGGCCACGCTGATATTTTCCAGTTCAATTTATTTTTACATGTAAATGTAAAAATCAATTGATTGGAACCTGGAACGCTTAAATACATCATAATGATTGTTTATTAAAACTATGAACGAAAATTAAGTTTATCAATTAACATTGCCTGTCTAAATAAATTTGTAATAAATTATTAAGATGTCTATTTGACTAATTCATAACACCCGATTTCAGTACCTAAGGCTTGATCAGCACAAAAAAATATCCAGAAAGAGTTAATTTGAGACGGCCTTATTCCATCACAAGATCTAAGTTGAAAACCATCGAGCCATTTTTTAATTTCGTTCTTTAATTCGAAGCTGTTAAAGATCTAAATACAAAAAACTAAAACAAGTTTCCATTTTAGTTCAAGTTTAAACCATCAAGCAATTATTTCGAATTTTATTCCGAGAAAGGTAAAGTACTAAGTACAATATTGCCTCTTATCCACAATTCACTAAATACATTAACTATAAACATATTTAAAACATCATTCTGTCTCGTCTGTCATCTTCAAACGACTGACACAATAATAATGATGGATGTTTTAAGTTACTTTAGCGCTAAAGCATTTTGAGGCCTACTTGTACCGCTAACTACTAATCGCCAGGGTAGTCCGCGAAATTCTAATTTTCTTAGGTTTTTTGCAATTTGCAGGTCAGATTCAGGCTAAATGTGAAACAAAATATGATTCGCGACCGTAACACGTATGTAGTTACAGAATTATAATCATTAAAATCAACAATACAACTCTCGTAAGTTCATTTAATCCCATTTAATTACTATTCTCATGAAAAAGTAATTTAATGGGATTATATGAACTTAGAGGGTTGTATTGATAAGTTTAATGACTATAACTCTGTAAAACCATATTTGTTACGGTCGCGAATCATATCTTAATCAACATACAACCTGACACTGACCTGTAAATTGCAAGAGTCGTAAGAAAATTTAAATTTCGCGGGCTACCCTGTCGCTACCCACCTTAACGTTAAAGGAATTTCAAATTTCGTTCTATCTCTGTCAATCATTTGAAGATGACATTCAAATGATTGACAGAAATATAACGAAATTTTAATATTGTGTTTAGCGCTAGACGAAATGATTTGTGGTGCAAACGGGCCTTAACCTCAGCTTTATTGTAATTAGAACTTTAACAGCGTCGGATTAAAGTTCGAAATTACAAAATGGCTCGATTATTTTCAACTTAGGTCTAAAGATAACCCTTGTTGTGGAATAAGGCTGTCTCAAATTAATTCATCTTTATAAGTATTTTTTTTTGCTGATCAAGCCTTAGGTGCTGAAATGGGGTGTTAAGAATTAGTCAAATAGACATCTTAATAATTATTTATGGATTTAGTCCGGCAATTCTAATTGATAAACTTAATTTTCTAATCAATTAATTATTACGTGTAAAACCATCATTGACCTGGGAAATATTACCCTTATTTTTTTTTGACGAGTACATACTTACTGTTTAAAATATTATTTTAGTGTAATTTTTATACTTACTTTCTTAGTGTGTAATCCCTAGAATATTAAATTTTACTTTTTGTGGATTCTATTTGTTAGTAATTTAGTATAATTGTGTAGGTAATAAACATTTCCGATTTTTTTTTGTGAATTATGAAAAATGGCAATATATTAAATTATATAAGTAAACAATAATAAAATAAGCTATGAAATGGTGTAAAAATACGAATATGAACTGTGTATGATGATGTAATATAAGAATACTGTGATAATAAAATAATATTCAAAAAATTTACCTGCATTTTTTATTTAAAACAGCCTGTTACGTGAAAGGTATACCTACTGGTAGTGGTTTTCCTTGGTTTTTGTTTACACCCGTATCAAAATAGACGTGAAGTTGTTATAATTGAAACACAAGTAATAGCTTTATCAAATTTTATTCAAGCCTTTGAGCTTTCTCATTTACAATGAATTAAGTATTAACCATAATCAATTTGTTCATAGTCAAATAAATAAAACTATTATTACAACGGTACAAATCTATACGAATCATCGTACTTCAAGGAACTGTCGACTACGCCAATCCGCAATACGCAGACCCGTATCGAATTATATGGAAGAAATTAAGCAAAGAGCTTAAAATTTGTGGTGTGAACAAGTAAAAAATTAGTGCTATGTTTAAAATTACGGATCTGCGTATTGCGTATTGGCGTAGTGTTAAAAAGGTATGAAAACTATTTTGCCTATTGGATATTAATTTAGGGGCAAAATACACGCTTACGAATAAAACCGACATAATCTAACATTCTTAGTTCATTTTTGTAACATTTGCGGCATGGCGTATTTTATAATAAGTGTGGACTTAAAACGAGTCTCTTTTTTACCTTTTAATTAAATATATTTTATTGCTTTCTGCAACTTGAATTTTTATGATATAACTACAGTAAAAAGGAATACTAAAACACTGTTTTTTAATTAGTTCGCTGGGATTTTCGTACAAGTAAGGTCATTTTGCACAGAATCTTATAATTATTTTTGCTACAAACTTGTTGGGGTCAGCACATCCGATTGGACAGTATTTTTTGAACAACAAAGCCGACTGGTAACAATTACCGATCGGCAAAGTCTGTTCGGCATCGCCTATTGCCGAATGTATATCACTGGATATTAATTTTGCTGCCCGGTGATCGTACCTTCTTGAAGTACAACTCATTTTTAAGAGTTAAGCATATCTAGTTTAAGTTTCTTTTGCCGACACCAACATGTGTGAATGAGGTTTGCTGTTATAAAACCCAATTCTGGGTTAAGCTCGCCTTTACAAGGTGTTACATTGTAACAATATCTATATAATTAATGTGTACAACCGATAATAAGAGTAGGTGAAATGATCTGTTGCACTACATCCCAGCGTTCTAACAAAAACAGGAACAAATAATAAATAAGTCATAACAAACTACTTATATAATAATTAAGGCTAACAGGCATCCGCCATATTGGAGGTAATTAATTATTTTATATCCTAAAGCTACGAGGTACAGTCATTTAACAGATATTTGACCTACGACAAAAGCGACCTTATTGCAACTAAAATAAGGGTCAGTTGTTTTGACCGTCTTGTCAGTGCCGTCAACTAAACAGCAGCCTTATAACATCGGCAATAAGGTACACTTTTATGTAAAGTCAGGGATAAAATAACTGTGAAAGACTGTGAAGTACGAGGCATTAATATGACACATGGAGCTTTAGAAAGAGACAGACGGGTATGAGCGACAGAGACGACGCTCTACTCTACAGACTCTTTAACTCGACATATCATAATTTACGGCCAGGTACTGAGACACGGATGAGTAACAAATGGAAAGATACTGTACTTACACAATGTGAAGTGTCTTGGTCGCGGCCGTTACCGCTGGGCCAGCGATGCACGTTTCAAACACACATCTGTATTTAGCATACACAACATGACACTTGTAATCACGGAGACGTGATTCTCCAATATTGGTATTATCCCTCCATTTGCTACTCATCTGTGGTTAAAAATATAGAGTGTATAAGTTTTGTAGGTCATTTTTTCTTCAGTTTATGAATATGATCACACACTGCTGGCTTATATTGAACTACAGCATAACCTACCATACTCGTATGGTGCGCGCGGATAAGAGGTTATGTTATAAAAGTAGCCAGATCAAAGATTTAAATCGTAGTATGTCAACCGAAATTAGGTCGCTCGAAAAATCGTCAACACTGCGAAGAGTTAAGTTTTATTTATTTATAACGTATATCCACAGTATGGTATGGTCTGGTCTGTAGGTAATGTATGGGTATGAGCATGTGATGCGGAGGAATGAGGAAAATGTCATGAAGAAAGTTTTGAGTATGACTGTGGACCTCAAATGAATTGGGACAAGGGTAAGAGAATGATGAATTATATCAACAGTATACACCGCACACACAAGTTATTGGTTGAACATAAAATTCAAGTTTAACTACATGAAATCAGACAGAATTAGAATTAAAAAAAAAGTTAGCAATAAGGTAGACGTTACAGAATTAAAAAGAAGATGAATAAAACATTTTTTCAGTATTAGCTGTAATTATTCCAGCATGAAACGATAGGACAGAACTCAGTGTACCTACAATGTAAAAGGAGTGAACAAGACGATATTATTCAAATGGCATTGTCAATGAAAAAAGAAACATGACCTTTTGCTAGGATGAATCGAACGATTTAAATCTTTGAGGCAGATTGTCACATTCAAGACTTTTCGAAAGATATGTCCTTTAAGTCTTTTTACACTCTATATTTCATTTAGGTACATTTTAAACGCGAAACTTAACTTTTACCCGATTATAGAGTCAAAATAGTTTATTATTTTAGACGTTTTAAGGGACCTAGCATTGACTACCGATTTGTGAAGGGATAAAACTATAAGGCAATGTTTCGTAGAAAAACAACATCTAATTTATTTTATGGGTAGTACTGTAGTCGTATTCTGAAGCCACAAATGTTATTGTGCGAGAAAGGGACAATGCTATTTTTTCCTGTATCTGTCTCTTTTCCACACTGTAACAAAGATGGCTGTCATGTTACATAGACACCAACCATGTTGCAGCGTTTGCAGTTGCTTGTATTGTATCTTTACGCAGGACACAGCTTGGTGTTAAACCGTATGTCAATACGGGTTCATTTATATAACAGAAATAACTATTTTATTAAATTGACTGTACTTTCTGGGTAAAATTAAGGACAGCATAACGTTTTGTATATTGAAAAACAGTATTAATATTATTTATACATTAATTATTTATTACTTAATATTTGTCCGGAGTATTGGTATCATATTGTATTACCGAAAGTTGATGATTACAATATTTGTGTTGGAAGCAATATTGCTATATGATATCACGCCTGTAATCCCCGAAGGGTTAGGCAGAGGTTTAAGTCCCATGTTATGGAGGCGAGCCTATTGCCATCAAAAATTCATACCTCGGGTCGGAATTTTCGGAAAAACCCAATAACACTGCCTGCTCAGGGCACTATTAACATTTATTTGATTTTCTATATCAATCTAAACACATCTATTTAACTACTTCATACAGTTACAAGGCTTTAATATGACACATGACATTTAGGCAGTGCAACGTCGATTAGTGTGGTCAATCCTTTACAATCAGTTCGACAGAATCAAAAAATCCTCTCGCAATTCACTGGCTGCATTGAATTGTATGAATATCGATGCGGACGTCAAGTGTCGCCTCGCGCATGCTCGCGACACGATCGCGCGCCTTTAAACAAAGGTAATACGGTCCTATTTTCAATGCAGCCACTAATTTGCTCGAGACGAAATTTAATACTCGATGATTGTGTCATTTTATTACCAATACTGTATTTAAAATTGACAACAACACAGAAATCAAATTAAAACAACCATTTGAATTTTCTAGTGAGTTAACAATTTAGCTACAAATTGTTCTAATATTAATACACAACATAACATCACACCTGTAATCCCCGAAGGGTCAGGCAGAAGTGTACCACATATACTACATCCACATTACACCAGTTATGTTTAAGTCCCATGTAATAGGGGACCAGCCTATTACCATTTTAATATTCCTAATCTTAAACATCATTATTGAGGAAGATAGTTATTAAAACATACTTATTGCTTAGTATTTGTGATTTTTGGTTCATTTACCAATACATCATTTGTCAATTTGACCAACATTTTTTGTTTCAGAATATTGGTTCCATACATTTAGAGCAAAACTTACATTTTCGCAATATTCAAATGCAAATCTTACATGTGACCAGTTTTTTAATACCATTACAATAAGGCTTGTATAAACGCTGCCATCTTTATTTTTCTATACAAGTGATAAATCTATACTATTTGTTTTGAGTTCCCGATATTTCAACACTTTTGCAAGTGCTATGATCACAGATAATACAAATAGTAAGCATGGTAAATATACCCTTTTTAAGTTTTGATGATAATGTTAGTGACCATATCAGCTTAAAAATTTGTTTACCAACATTTGATAACACTGTACACTGTACAGTCACACTTAGCTAATTTTAAAAGTGGTTTTCTCTTACTATATTGATTGCAATTGCATATCGTTACTAACTTAGTACTTTGGAGCCCATATCATTATGAAATAGATTTTATATCAAAGTTGTATTTGTTGTTCAAAGAGAAAACCACTTTTGAATTTAGCTAAGTACTGTATATTAGTGAATTGTACTAACATTACCAAACTCGTAATTCAACACAGTTTTATATCGCAAGTCGCATGACCAGAAACAAGTGACGGTACTTCGAAGACAACAGGTAGCGCACGCGTCGCTTGACACAAACCCTGAGGTCGTAGACGAGGCGTTAAACATGAGCTTTATTAGACACATTAAATGTATACGATAATGTACATTTACTTTCAATACAATCAGATAACCTAACATTTCATCGTTGAAGTTCTAACATCACATAAGTAATTTTTTGACGATTTTGATGCTGTTTGCTAGAGTATCAGAAGACGGGTTGTTTCAGCCAATCAGAAACAAGCAACGTCTCTCTAATTTGAGGTGAACACTATAAAAAGGTATTGTATACCTAACCTAGGTATAAATAAGCAGTTTTTTACTCTCCTGTAAGTTATTTCTGACTTACATAGTGTTAGAACTTCGACGATTTTTGTCATGGATTTTCACAAAAAAACACCTGATTACACAAATCATCTTAATCCAACACAGTTTTCTATTGCAAATCACCAGAAACACTTGAATTTTCACTCTAAAAACACTGTGACACTAATACTCCGGACACAAAATCACATGCACTCAGTCTGTTGGTAGTAACACTATACTCAAATGAGTCCGTGGCGTTTCTTGTACTCGTCTAAGTTCAGGGAGCGCTTGGGGCCGGTCTCCTTCACTTTAGTTGTTACTTGCTTTGGTTGGCTTGATACTGATTCTGGAAATAAATGTAGGTTTACTAGTATTGGGGGTGATACACGGGGATATGGATGGATAACAGTAGTGAAAGGTCAATTTTCGTAAGAGGTAAGCCGGAGTACATATCTTTAATGTGATTATATTATTTGTCTATAGAATACTGACTGTGCCATTTTCAAAGGGAAGCCGGTAGGAATCGAGTTGTATGGAACCTTCGCCACTGGTGGATAAGTTCCTTACGCTTATAATTTCTGATAAGGTAGTGGTGTTTAGTGCTTGGAGTGAGTGGAGTTTGTGGCGAAGGGCCGGGCGTTTTGGGGAACACTCTCATGTAATTAAGACGTTCCGAAAGTGGCGATTCTCAGCGTTTTTTGACTTTGATTTTTACAAGCTTTTATTTAATTTGTGTTTGAGTCAAATCTTGAAAATGAATTTTAAATCAGTTATCACCAATAGATTTAGCTAAAGTTCTGCGTACATGTTTTAGTTTGGATGACAATGATGACGCCTTTCTGAATACAATATGGCGGACTCCCAAAGATGGCGGACTAGTTATTTTTTTGTATTCCTATGAAATGGGTATCAAATGAAAGGGTTTGTTGAAAAGAATAGGATAAAAATGACGTCACTCTAAAGCGGGTTTATAGTTTTTTTTTCTACGTAGTCACCTAGTTTCTATGTACTTTGTAAACTGGAAAAATAAAGTTGTACTCAAAAAGAATGACTGATTCATCATAATCATTTCAGCCGAAAGACGTCCACTGCTGGACATAGGCCTCCCCCAAGTGTCGCCACATTGACCGACGTCTTCCAGTTCGCGGTCGCCACTCCAGAACTTCCCGGCCCCATCGGCCATCCGTTCTGCGAGCAATGTGCCCTGCCCACTGCCACTTAAGTTTGGTTTTTCTTCGGGCTACGTCGGTAACCTTAGTTCTCTTGCGGATTTCCTCATTTCTGATTTGATCACGCCCTTTGGCAATGACTGTTTAGCTGAACATAAAGGAAAGGTACTTACTCGCTATAGGCAGATCCAACTCGATGTTGATATCGAAGTCGTGTAGCGAGTACAAGCTCGTGTCGTTACCAGTCGGCTTAATTTGCATGGCCTTCTCTGCGTCTTGGATTTGTTGCTGGAAAATTATATAAAATTCAGTAACATGACGCCTGTAGTCCCCGACGATAGAGGCAAAGAGTGTAAAAGGTGTTAATGATTTTGACATTATTAGTAATTATGTATTACCTACCAAAATTTTTCAAATAAAATTATGTACTAACACTAGTGTTTAAGATGTGCATGTATTACTAACAAATTGGATTTTATGATCTGTTAATAAATGATTGATTGATAAAACAATTACGTTTACGTTACGTAACGTTTATGCTGAACCTATGAGGCTGCTAATTTATTATTGCTTTTCCTGCATGTGCATATTTTTGCGGCCTGGGTGTTTTTGCGGAATTAAAACTAAATATTTTGCATAATATTTTATGAGGCCCTTTAATAGGCGAGAGTT
Source organism: Noctua janthe (assembly GCA_910589295.1). Taxonomy (NCBI): domain Eukaryota; kingdom Metazoa; phylum Arthropoda; class Insecta; order Lepidoptera; family Noctuidae; genus Noctua; species Noctua janthe. The sequence continues at coordinate 10,549,139 of OU342578.1, forward strand.
CTTTGGGAAGAAAGCAGACACATTAGTACGCGTAGGTGGCCCTACGAGTTTGCACTGAGTTGTTGAAAATTTTGCCGAGAGAAGAAATTAGCTGTGATTCGTCTGGTGTAACAATGTTTATGCGATCCTGAAGAAATAAAAAAAAAATTGATTGTTTGACGGTTGATCTGGCGAAGGTCGTAGGAATTCGCTGCATGCAGGAACCGCAAACCCAGTGGTTGCGGTCATACTTTGGCGGCCTATATCCGGCACTGGGGCTGCAGTCTCGACATAGATAGCGACAAAAATCGGTCGTTAAGTCATAACGATGTCAAATTTCTTTAATAGATTTTCAACTTTATTTCAAAACTTTAAGGTTGAAAATCTATTAAAGAAATTTGACATCGTTACGACTTAACGACCGATTTTTGTCGCTATCTATGTCGAGACTGCAGCCCCAGGACGCCTTTCGCTACTAAATGGTACTGATGATGTATATCAACTTAGCGAGTATACTTACAAGTCTTTCTTTTTCTTTAAGTTCTACAGCTGCTTTTTCTTCTTCCTCTCTAATTTTAAGCATCTCCGCTATTTCTTCTTCAGTTCTTATAATTTCCTGTAAAAAAAAGAATTGTTGGTTAAAGTTTTAATAATTTTACACAATGTCCTATAATAGAATATCTGCAAGTATGATGTAGTTACTGATCGGTTAAGGCTCAATGGGTACATAATCACAGCGCCGGCATCGTGTAGAGACCACAGTGCTTATAAAATTCATTGCGCCGAAGGGAATTTAGCGAAGAACTTCTATCATAATGTGTACTTGTCTTCAGTTTCTATTGAAACGACTACTACAAACATCTATTAGGCCATATCTCAGAGCTCAGCGGGCGCACGCAACCGGCGCCTGCTGAGCGCGTACACTCAGGCCGAGCTCTATAAACCATACTAAGCTCTCGCTATTGACTTACACATGTTTATATCCTTGCAGTTTGACGGCTGTGCGACAGTGAAGGGAATATGGTTTAGCAACACAGTAAGTGCTAAGTTACGTTTATAAATCCCGGGCTCATTTCCATGATTGTAAACAACCAGAACAAGGAACGCTGTGAAAGCATGTTACGACTGGTCTACAGTGTACGCGGCCGGCGCCGGCTTCTCTCTGAAATGGGCCTTATTGCAAGTAAACAGTGATTATACTCGCACGGCACGCCTACAACAGTGCACGGATTCAAACCAAGTGTGATCAGAATGTGTGTTGAAAAAAGGTACGGGGTCTTTGTTCAGTAATAATCATTCTTTCTTTCTTTATCGTGTGGTTAGTGCCTAACCTGGTGTCAGAGTTTTTATGCCGCCCATGGGCCTCTGACTTGGCTTTAAATGCCGTCAAGAAATATCTCTGGTTTCCTCACGATGGTTTCCTTCACCGAAGCAAGTGATAATTGTACAATACGCACATGAATCCGAAAAATCAGAGGTGCGTGTCTTGGGTTCGAACTCGAGACCTATGACTTGGCAGTCCGACAGTCACACCACTAGGCTATCACTGCCATAATAGTCATACAAATGGAGAAATAACTTACCGCAGCTTTACTTCCTCCAGATTTGAAGTTCATCACAGGTTTGGTATGCCGCCTCGTGAACGGGTCATCTGTTTTCTTGCCTTTCATTGCTTTGACCTTGAAAATAAATATTTTACTTATAAACGGTGTTTGAGAGAGGATTTTTGGTTAGGACGTGCCATATACAGTGATTTTTTTTAACTGGGATAGTATGGGGAAATCCAAATCTATAATAGATACAAGTTACCTAGTTTGAGAGGCAGGGCTTTCCATATTGTGTACAGATTTCAGTTCTTAGATTGTATTGTATTGTGTTACTACCAAAACTCATTTAAACTGTCTTTATATAAAACATGTTAAATCTGTATTTTTGTGAAATAAAGTTATTATTTCCTTTATTTATATCTTTACAAATCAATTACATTTTTAAATATTCCTTAGAAAAAACAATGTAAAAAAACATTAAAAAATATAAAAAAAAGTAGCCCGCCGGTATCGGGATCAGGGTCCAAGCTACCGGCGGTCAGGGCTCCAGAGAGAGGAAGCTCCTAACAATACGAGCCGTGTGCAGGAGTACCGCGCACTGAATCAAGTCCTTGATCCAGCTGCCTAACGAGAGCCTCCTCAGGTATTGGTCGAGGCTCTTGGTAGCTAAGCCATGGGCTGATACGACTATCGGCACAATGATCGCTGAGTCCACATCCCACAGTCGACAACCTCGCGAGCCAAGTCAAGATACTTGTGAAATGAAGTTATTATTATTATTTTTTGTACTGAGAAACTTTTACTGTATTTATAGTTTCAAGTCTGGAATATTGTTTTCTTATTTAGATGGACGTTGATAGCTGCGACACAATTATAAAGATTTATAGCTATCATAGTTTTGTAATTGAGCCAACTGTCTATGTAAATAAAAAGCTTATACTTTACTTTTTTTAATCTAAGGAACCATTGGCAAGTTTCCCAATTTTTTTTTGGCATATTTAATGTTATTACTCGAAAATCACTGAGACACTAATGTGGGATATTTCGCAGTCGATTCTAGTATTCTTTTCCCCACCAAATCAATTAGCAATAAACTGCTAAAGTACCCAAAGACTGGCTTTTACCTTGGCCAAAAGCTTAGCGTTGCCATACAACGTGGCAACGCCGCCAGTCTCTTAGCTACTTTACCAGTTGACAGCGTTGTGGAGAAGTTTTTTGACGCCATTTTTTAAGTTTATTAGCAATATGGAGTGGACGTTAATTTTTTAACATTCGAATTTGTTCTAGCAGAATTGGACCCCGAGTTTCCCCACGGCCATTTTGACCTGTCGTTGAGAATTCTCCAGGTGTAAAAGAGTTTTAACGGGTAATGTAGCTCACCTCTTCCATGATAGCTTTCTCTGCGGTCTCGACGTTAAGCTTCCGGTTCCTGTTGTTGATGTAGGAGATGCTCTGTATGGAAGACGTGCGAGTCTTGTCCAGTTGATTGGCTCGCTCCTCCAACTCTTGGATCTTAGTGTTTAAATCTAGTACTGTTTCGTCGTCGCCTCTGAAAATGTTATGATTGGTAAATAAAAATGTGGTACAAAAATCATTCTTAAATACACTCTGTATTCTATTCTTTCAAAAATTTGACATTCAAGCATTCATCTTCAGTTTTATTTTCATTATTTTAGTTTTTTTTTTATTATGTTACTAGGTTACTAGGGCATGCCCTAGCGGTTACCCATCAACAGACCAACCTAAACAAGCGCGACTTAACTGAACATCGACCCGAGCAGCTGTTATTATTTAGCCACGAACTCATAATTTATGAGTCATAAGTAAGTGTACAACTATTTACCTCAATTGTGCGACATCTCGTTCCTTCATGAGCTGAGTCTTCTTCATCGCGTAGTTGGTCGGGTGAGATCTGAAGCGATCCTTCTCCGCCACTATCTTCTCAACGTCTTCCTCCTGAAAACGGTAGTCTTGAAGTATTGAAATATTTTTATTAGATACATATGCATGCTGAATATAAATTAGATAATTTTATTTTAGTTTTAATGTGAATAATATTAAATAATCAGCAAATTGGAAGGAAATATCTCAGAAAAGCGATAGCTTATTTAAAACAAGCTCCCGATTAAATTCAGTCTCAAGCAGGGCCTCGTTCTTGAGCTAATCGTAAGACATTACAGGATAATAAAATGAATTACGTTACAATTCGTTAAATGGCCACAAAGTAACAATTAACTGCACGGTTGGCGCAGTGGCTGAGCGATTAGCTGCTGCGCTAGGTGTCGCGGGTTCGATTACCGCACGGAACAAGTATGGCCTACAAGTTGTTGTTCCGGGACTGGCTGTATGTGAGTTTAAATGTTTGTAATCGCACCCACGATACAGGAGAAATTCCTAGAGAGGAGCAAAGTATATAAAAAAAATAAAAACAATATTAACTGCGTCTGTGAACATTTCAAGAATTGTACCGTGATTCATATTATCCATTTCAGACCCCCAGGTCGACGATTTAGTGTAACAGCAGAGCTCCGTTTGAGTTCCAAAACTATACGAGTCGTGCCAGAGCATATGCGGCATCACGAATAAGCAATTACACAATACTCTATCGTTAATAATGACACATATAGGGTGTAAACAGACCCTTCACGTATCCGTCAACCAAGCATTCTGTACATCCAACTAAGTAACTTTACGCAAAAATTATGGGAATGGGAATCGACTTTAAAAAAAAAAAACACGTTATACGGTAGGACTCGATGGAAAGCACTCAAAGCATTGTGCTGATGGATGGATTGAATAGTACGGGGGTCGTGGATGTGTGTAAAGTAAAAATCTTACATTTAAAACATATATTTAAAAAAAAACTTGTGAAAAAGTTGGAACTTGGACCCCCAATATCTCCGCAACAAGAAGGTTCCCAGGTATGGTCTAGAATAAAAAAATGATCGCAAAGACGGGGATTTCGGATATGTTAAAGGTCTATTTACACTCTTTATAGTTTTACAGTCTTATCTATGTGTTTTGCCATATTTACGGTGGAGTACTGTTCAAAAGTCAGAATAAAAACTACAAGCTTACCTTAAACTCATACATAAGCGCTTCTTTAACTTCCTGTATCTTATTCCTCACGAACTCCATGGTGGGTGGCTTCTTGCTCGCGTCCTTTATAGCTTTGTTCCATTTCTGGAACTCGCTTTCGGTGAATTCCTGTGATAATATAACATTGATGTAAGCTTGGACATCTATTATGTTGCACATGAGGAAAATATAGTGGGTAAAGAAACGATGGATGGACTGTGTGAAGGATGATATGGCTAGAAAGGAGGTGACTGATGAGATGACGAGTAATAGAGAAGTATGGAAGAAGAAGACATGCTGCGCCGACACCAAATAAATTGGGTAAGGGCCGGAGAATAATGATGATGTTGAACATGTTCTCTCAAATAGGTAAATAAATTATGATTCCAGCCACATTTCACGCAGGCCAACGTATTGCCATCAACTGGGCACTACTTTTTAATTTCAAGTAACATTTTTCGAGATTACACGCTCATTAATTGCGGTTGCCACCACTGGCTATGCTAGACTTACGACCTTTCGATAAAAAACGATCATTATGCGACACACACTTCTACAATGTATTCAATTCATGATGCCTAGAACCCCCAGTGCTGACATTGTTCGTCGTACCCTTAGGCGCGAATTATACACAAACCGCGTAAGGTGACGGCGCGGCGCAGGCATGATGCCGTTTCAAAACGTTTTCATACAAAATGCCTATGTACCACTATTGTACATGAAGTTTAAATAAATAAATAAATTATCAAATGTGCGCAGGCGACGTGTCGTGAATTACACTCAAGCGGCGCGGCGCGGGCACGCCGCTTTTTTTTTCGTTATACTTTCCACGCCTGCGCCGCGCCTACACCTTACGCCGTTGATGCATCATTCGCGCCTTATACACTATGAAGAGTGTAAAAAAAGCTCAGTCTCTCAAATCCCCTTTCTCCTTCCAAACCTCTCTATCATGTGCAATATCCTGGCTAAACAAATTAAAAAATGTATGGGACATTTTATATGTCTGAATAAATATCTAAATTGTCTCGGAAACTAATTTATTTTTAAAGCGTTTGGAAGTGTGTTTATTTTGGCATTAAATTAAACTTATTTACACAAATAAATAGCAAAACTGACCTGATTACTAACGAACTCCAGCCGGAACACTCTGTCTTGCGTGCCGTGCCGTAACTTAAGTCCCTTATTCGTTCGAGTGTTGCCTAAATTATATACTTTCGCCGTCTCAAATACGTCTATGATCTCTGCTACCTGTGAACCAAAAATAGTATTTTTATTTAAATTACTGGTTATGCATTTACTCTTTTTCTCAAAGTCACTAGTGAGCTAATCTCAAAACAAATACATGAGCAGAGAATTCATAGAATGTACTTTCATTAGTGGTTCCCAATTAAAAAACCCGACTGCGGTAAAAAAAAAAACTAAAGTAGCAAATAAAACTGTTTTTTTTTATTATTATTTATTAAATGGGCCTACTCTTGACCTCAACAAAATAATAAAATAAAAAAAAGTACATTTTGAATATAAAATTATAAAAATGGAATGGGACTAGCCTGCTTTCAACATTTACATGATTTTAATGTAACCAGTGACACTCGCGCCACTAAGGCGGATCTAACAACGTATCCAAAACAGTACACCTTCGTAACTACTAAACGGTTAGTAGTTAAGAGGGAACAAAGAAACGGACAAACTCATAACTCTTTCCTTTGGGCTTCGCAAAAATCGAGTAAAAATTTCTCGACAATATTAAGCAAACTTAATTGCCAAACTCGTCCAAAGTTTGACAGAATATTTAGATTATTACACGTATTTTAATGTTTTCACATTTGTTTAAAAAGTAATGCTTACATTTTTTTTTACATTAATCAAATACATTTGGAACAGTCCACATTTGTTTTCGAAGACACAGAAAAAAAAAAAAAAAAAAAAAAACATGAAACTGACTGTTATTCTGCTAATATCGAAAGCTTAACTGTAAATCTTTTTATAACTTACCCTATAAACTGGATTCCCGTTATTGTTCCCGATGCCAATCCTGACGAAGCACCCGTTGACGACGCGCGCGAAGAACGGAAGGTGCACCAGACGCTCCAGTTTAAACCTGAGATACACAGAGAATGAATACACTCATCACCTGGCTAGCCTTTCCCAACCGTGTTGGGGTCGGCTTCCAGTCTTACCGGATGCAGCTGAATACCAGTATTTTACATGGAGCGACTGCCTATCTGACCTCCACAACCCAGTTAGTACCAGGTAATACGATACCCCTTGGTAAGACTGGTTATCAGATTTTCTGGTCACTGACTACCTGTAACGACTGTCAAAGATCTACAAATGACAGCCGGGACCTACGTCTTAACGTGCTTGCCCGAGTGGCTGTTATTATTTAGCCACGAGTTCCGAGTTTCAATTTATTATTTAATGCTGTATATGGGTATTTTGCCTGAAGTAAAACTATTTTTTTTTTCAGTACAGAAACGTTTCATACTCAAATTAAACATATTCGTTTGAAGTTTGTGTTCATATTCGATTGAAATGCTTGATCACAGCAACTTGTAGGAACATGTAAATTAACTTTTAATATTGACATAGGTGACATAAAGTTATCGTTTGTTGTTTTATGTTGTGTTATTTGATCATTTTAATTACTGAATGAACCAAATTGCATTGTTATTTATTTATTTTTCTGAAGCAATTTAATTGAATTTTAATTGGGGAAACATTTTGCATGCCTAACGGCGTGACATATATAGTTTCTGAATTTTATATATTATACCACCTACGGTTTTACTTACGTTCATAAAATAAATAAATTTGAATTTGTTAATTTTGATTACTGTGTATTAATGAATTAGTGACATTATTATTTTATTTTTTGGTTCTTTTACTTTATTTAATTTTATTTGAACAATTTATCTAATTTTGACATGTTTTATAATTATTGTGGAACCTTTGAATTTCTAAAATGTATTTGTATAAGAACCAAAAACCTTTGATATTTTGTATGCCTTTTGGCGGGGCACAGCTCGGTTCTCATTTATTTATAACACCTTCTGTATATACCCTGTGTTCACGAAATAAATGAATTTGAATTTGAACTTCGCACAAATAAGCTTCATTTTCGTATGAAATCTGTAATTAGCTTTAGTGAAATCTGAGTTCAACTATCACGATTTACCTGCTAAGTCTAAGTTTGTTAATCTGATCCTTAGTGTCAGCGTATTTAATCTCCACTTCCTCACGTTCTCTCTTCTTTTCCACTTCTTCTCCACCCGATGATGAAGAACTTGAGGAACTACGGCGACCTGGTAGTATAAGAATACATTTTAGTACATAAGTAACTGGCTTGTAATCTTAAACTACAGCTAGTTTTCGGTAACCAGAGACATTTATGACGTTGAGCCTTCTTTGTCACGGGTGACTTTTTACTATGGTGATGTTTATCGCGCTTCGTATTTTCAACACTCGGTGTTCTCAAGGGCTCATTGTTGGATTTTCAAAGCAATGTTTACTGCGCGAAAAATATAACTTTTTCGCAACAGAAGACAACATTACGCCTGTAATCCCTTATAGGGGGCGCGCCTATTGCCACCAACTGGGCACAAATCCAGACTCCGTGGCTGCCCCTGAGAAATTCCTGATAGAAAAACCTAATAACACTTTGCCTAACCCAGGGAATCGTACCCATTACCTCTTGCTCAGCAGTCTTGCTTACGACCACTTGACCAAGGAGGTTGTCGCAACGGAAGAATGAAAGTAACGCCCAGGCCCAGGGTCACGAATCTTCAGACTTATTTCAAGGGAAAATAACACAAAAGTAACAGGTAGTAATGTCGAAAACAGCTCCACTCACCTTGAGACTTGTTATCATCGGAATCGGAGCCGGAATCATCAGAATAGATATCTGAGGCCTTCAGCTTGACGCTCTGTTTGCTAGTGCCGCCGATGATCTCAGCGTCAGCGTCCTGAGAACAAGCGGGGACCTTGACCTTGACCTTCGAGGTTACAGGAAGGATAGAACATAATAAGTGTTGGTTTCTAGAAGGTGATCTTTGATGGGTGTATGGTGTTTTATTGCCATTGTTTTTGATGAATGACGGCTCTGCTTGAGTCCGAAATTACTCAAACTGCCCACTTACGTGTATATATTGTGAAAATTTAAATGTACCTATGTTTATATATTGTTCTCGAAGATTTAAGAATGATCATCAATATACACACTGTCCGTGATTACTTCAGCCTAACGTCTCTGAACTATTTTATTGATTTTCAACTTGATTATCTAGCAATCTTTGGAGAAGAACGATTAGGAGTGCCGACCCTACATAAAGATGGCATAAGGCCAAAACAAGACGAAGATTATCTAGTCAATGAATATTAGAAATCATAGTATAATTTATATTTGACGCTGTTTGCTAGTGGCGTCAATGATCTCAGCGTCAACGTCTGGATGGATGTGATGTGTCTTGGCAGCAATTTTTTTTTGTAAATAGCAGCTTATACCGATATTAATTTATAAATATTGTGTAAATAAAAATGTGTTTCTTTTCCTTTTCGCAATAAAAATACAAGTAAGTAGTAAAAATACTGTGAGTGAGAGACCTTTGAACATGTTATTTTAGAATGGAGCAATCATAAGCATTTATAAAACTCTCGTTGTGTCTGCTCATTCTGTCTTCATACTAAACGAAATTATGGTGTCTCAATTCAGCGATCTCTCGCGGCAAAGGTTCTATTACATCTTCCATTAAGAGCTATCCCATTGTTGGGGATACCTCGTCCCTGTGAGGGGTTGTTGGTTATAATCCATCTAAGACGCAGGCCACACCGCCAGTTAGCGGGCGAGGCATCGTTTCACCTCTTTTCATACTTTGGAACTACCGAAACAGCCGAAACGAAGTATGTAAAGAGCCTCGCCCTGCTCGCTCGCTGGCGTTGTGGCCTGCGCTTTAAGTGGGTCCAGTGTGGGCAGGCGAGCCATGAGTATCCAGCAGTGCAGTACTCACGTCGTCATCGTCCTTATCCTTGTTGGTCTCCTCCTCCAGGCGCCGCTTCTGCTTGTTGTGCTCCACGCGGCTGGCCTTGGCGTCCCTCTGCGCCCGCAGCGCCGCCATGGCGTTCTGGCGCTTGTCGTCCACGTTGCGCTTGCGGCCCTCCGCCTTGGCGCCGAACGGCGGGGACGCCGAGCGCTCCGACGGCTCTGGGGCAGGAGGAAGGGATTGTCGTTAAGGACTGAAGACAGACAAATTAATCCTTATATGAATCTGAGCCGACCAGCATTCAAAAATTGCTCAATAATTTTACTTCGATTTAAATTGTATTAAAAATGGGTACACTACATAAATACGAAAAACTTTATTCCGAGAGTCACAAATAAGAATGTCAAAATACCGATTGCATAATATTAATACACAAATGATCATAACAAAGTAAACGTTTTTAAATTTCATCAAACGTTACTTATAGATTTTGAATTGATATGCTTAGCTGAATATTATGCTAATTGAATCAAAATCAGAATCCTGATTTTAGCAGTTTATTCGAAGTATTAAAAATCGAATGTCGTTTTTCGGATCTACAACCCATCGAGCATTTGATTCTTCGAACATATGACAATCGGAAAACAAACAAATCGGATTTAAGACTTTCGGTAAAATAAATTTCGTGATTTTTAATAATAGACATTTTAATTCTTAGGTATTATGAAATTCGGAACATAGAAATTCGGAATAAATTTTTTCGATGCTTGGCTCAATACCAGCGAGCTTCTGTCTGTCTACATTTTTACTTTCGATACAATAATATGATTGGCACATGAATCAGAGTCGAATCGAACATTATGTACAACACACACTTGACCAAAAAATTATAGACCATTTCTTAAAAAACTTTCCAGGTATTTCTTATAGATTCGGATTTACACATTTAAAAATTAAACACTGTTTAGAACAGCCCGACAACCCGTCTGGTCGGAGGATCATAAGTTTTTGTAGGATGAAGAACTTTTCACCCTGTTGCTCATATCTATACGGAGTGGAAGGGACCGACGCAAAAACGGTTACCACGTATTCAGTATATCATTGAGCCATTAGAAATTTTTCATCGGTTATTAAAAAAAAAAATCTGCTGTTTCCTACAAAAATGCAATACCTACACGGTCAAAATGTATGAAACAGCTGTATAAAAAAAATATATATAAAAAACTAATAAGATGACAACTAATAGAGAAGTATGGCAGAAGATATACTGTAACGACCCCAAATAAATTAGGATCAGGGCAGAACAATGAAAATGAAAACTGAAAGTATGATAAAAAAAAATAATAAAACCAAAAAGAACCGATACTACCTATGTCCTCCTCACCTGCATCCTTAGGGTCATCCAGGATCTCGCCAGGACTTGGAGGTGTTTGTTCTATTTCCTTTTCTGGTTCTTTAGGTTCGGGCCGGTCTGCTTCAGCTTCTGTTATGTAAATAAAAGCATGTAATATCCATCAGAATAATCCATGTATTGTAATTGCAAAAAGATCTATATGTCCGTCTAGCTGTTCACCTTAGTGGCTGAAAGGATTTGGATGAAATATCGAAAACAGGTAGACCATGATGGATCAAGAGAATTGTAATCCCGTTTCTATGGGATAATTTCTGGCCTAGTATTACATACACGTGGGTAAAATCTACTATTACATCTTGGAAGAAGAAACGAAGCCACACTATTAAGGGCTCAGGGAAGGGCTATTTCCGGCATAGTGTTTCAGCTGATTTAATGTTTATTCTAATAATGATAAAGCGGCTCAACTATAGACCGACCGCTTTTATGAGTCCTCGCGAAGGTAACAATTTAAATGAAATATTCAGAAAGTTGATCGTGGATTATGATTATTTTAAAGCAAATAACCTGTGGGATATAGTTAGGACTTTGTGGACGCTTAATGTGCCTTTGATGGGGCAAGGCGGAGGGTTCATTAAAGCGGTCGGTCTATAAGTAAGACTGCTATCGGCAACCTAGCAACGATATACAGCATCTATCTATCTCTCTCACTCACCTCTCTTCTCCTGTCGCTCCCTCTCCCTCTCTCTCTGCCTCTGCTCCCGCAATGCTCGTCTCCTCCGCCTCGCTTCTCTCCTCCTCTGTATCTCTCCGGGTGACGCCGATCGTTCGGCCGCTGAACGTCGCGCTAAGCGGAGTTTGCGTTCTATTTCCCATCTGTATTATGTAGGAATGTGTTAGGGTTGGATGGTAGTGGCATAATTTTGTTTTGTTTCGAAATATTTCAGGATACTGGAGTAATCATTTATCTAAAGCTACAGGGCTTGGCTCTTTTAATTTGGAACATGTTTAAAAAAAAAACCTATACTGGCGAACGGTATTGGCAAGCACCAGTGGCGAAGGTTCCATACAACTCTATTCCTACCGGATTCCCTTTGAAGAATGGCACAGTGAGTATTCAATAGACAAAATCAAAATCAAAGCATTTATTTCAAGTAGGCCAGTTACAGGCACTTTTGAATTGTCGAAACAAAGACAACAGTAAAAATAGCTACAGTCCCAGTCACAAGGCACAAAAACCGTGAAAGTACTGTAGTTGTCCATTCCCTAACGTAGATCTCTATGGAGAAGAGCGGGCAAGAAACTCCATGGACACTCTTTTAAATCAGAATACTTTAACAAAACCTTGGTTACATCATTCATTTTGAAATGGTACATTATGTGAGAACGATGCAGCAAGATGTGTACGTTAAAAGTGTCCATAGTAAAAACAATTCAAAAATAAAATAATTAATTCAAATAAGCCGTGGCAAATAAGAGATGACCAGTCACAACTGACAGCGCCCGTTCACGATCACGAACATGACGCATGTATCAGCACCATTCAACTCAACCATTTTGAAGGGAACTAAATGATCCGACACACGTGCCACCATCAGCGAGACATTTGAGTGAGCATGACATACTCCTAACCGCCAGGGCACATTCAAGTCAAGAAAAGACGCAAGTTTCCAGCGAATGACAGCTTTCTAGTACATAGTACTCACACAATATGGGCTAGGCGGCTATATAATACAAAAGAGATTGAATCTATACAAATACAAATAATATAATCACATCAAAGATAAGTACTCCGGCTTACCAGTTAACAAAAATTGACCCTTCGCTTCGGCAAGCATGGTCATGAAAAGTGGGTGAGACAACACCAGGTACAGTATCACACAGATTTAAAACGGTATATTTGCCATGTATATTATTTGATAACAACCCGCTCGAGTCAGTTAAAAAAATTAAACCGAGGTTCAGTATTAACCAAGTACCTATTCAGTCTTACTCGCACTTTCTATGACCACAAATGACGTAATAGCGTTGAGTATAGGTAAGTACTAACCTGGTTTTCATAAGATCCCTCCTCTCGATACGTTTGAAGATCTCCTGTTCCCTCTCTTTCTCGGACATGGCGGCAAGACGAGCTCTGTCCTCTTCATCGCCCATGAGGTTCTCATCGTATCTGAGGGAAAAGAATGGAGTTGTTGTGATGAATGTGAATCGAAGAGTATTGTAGTGGATTTTGGTAAATGGCATGCTTTCTGTTAAACCTAGGAACTTTCAGTAAGACTCTTACACCCTGTATCTACAAACAAGTCAAAGTGATTACTTGAATAAAAGTAATTAAAGAAAGTAAAGTAAGTAAGTAATTATTTATTCTGTAATTTAGTAATTGCTTGAAGTTAGAACTGTCAAAAATTAGAATGCTTAGCTTTGCTTTCTTTGATGTTTTTTACTTCGTTAAAATATTTGTCTATTGCATAAAAATGATTGCATAAGTAATTCATTAAACTCAAGTAATTACTTTAACTTGACTATAGATACAAGTGTTACTACCACTACCAATCCAAACACTTCCAGTAATTATTGAAAGTCAGAATCTATAGGCAAGCACAGCTATAAGAAATGCAGGCATAGTATTGTTTAGCGGTAAGTCTTCACTGCCTTCAACGATAGAGAGCCAAAACTAGGATTACGAAATTCATTTCCGTCAAAAATTGTTTGAGACGTGACACATAGTTATATCAGTGAAAATTCGGACCGACACCGGATGCAAGTCTACCAGTCTTTCCATGCTGGTCTGTAACACCAGGATAATTGGCGATAACGTACTCACCCATCATCAAATTCTTCCTCAGAATCAATTGAGTCATTGTCTGACGAATGTGATGATACTTCGCCTGAAAAAAAAAAGAAAAATAATAGCGGAAGTTCAGTCTGAGTACCGTAGGCTTGCTTAGACAAAGCCCAGCTGTTGTGAGAGCACCCAAACAACTTAGACATGGTACTGCTAGTCAAACTATCGACCTTTAGTTACAATTTTATGATGGTCCCTTTATTTACCTGAGATGCCATGTTCAGGTAGAATTCAATTATTGTTTTATTACCTCTAGTTTTAAAGCCCTCATAATGTACATTAACACGGGAGAATGGAAGAAAAAAAAAGGGTTGCGCCGGCGCACAGTAGTTCGTCCCCATACAAGAGGTTGGACATAGAATTAAAAAAGTATTTAATTTAACTTATTTCGCTCGGGTTTGGTCGCACTTCAATTCTTTTTTTTTAATATTTTACACGTCATATTATGTTTAATGTTTTTAGCCAAACAAACTATTTTTTTTTTTCACTTTGGAGTTGAAATTGTTTATTGAAATAACTGATTTAAAACATGGGCATTTAGATACCTGTCCATGTGATTTGGGGTCGGCGCCGCACAGTGGATCGTCCCCATATTTAATTTGACCAGCACTTTAGGAGCAAATCGATGCAATCTATTATTTTGTACGGAAACGAACACAAAAATGTCTGTATCTCATTGATTCCCTCCTTGTTTCGATTTGCGGTTTCCATTACTGTTATTTACCTATTTTATGCCACATTTACTTCTAAGACACATGGTGCCCCTAGAGTGCCCCTTCCAAAGTTAAGTTGCCTATAGTAACTATCTCTGTTATTGTATTACTGATAGAATAGAGGTACATTTAGTATACTTATTACTGAGAATTACTCATCACTAAGCAGTTGCTTAAATAACACGTGCATTAGTGAGTACTTTAATGATTTATTAACGTTTTTGTTGCAATTTAACAAAAGTGTTAATAAGTCATTAAGTAACGACTACCAGTACTTACTTAATCTAATTAGTTATTGTTCTTACTATGGCTATAGCCTTTAAGCTCTGCATTGTGATTGGCTTATGTCATCATTAGCTTATCAAATTCATTGATAGACATGGTACTGCTAGTCAAACTATCGACCTTTAGTTACATTTTATGATGGTCCCTTTATTTACCTGAGATGCCATGTTCAGGTAGAATTCAATTGTTTTATTACCTCTAGTTTTAAAGCCCTCATAATGTACATTAACACGGGAGAATGGAAGAAAAAAAAAGGGTTGCGCCGGCGCACAGTAGTTCGTCCCCATACAAGAGGTTGGACATAGAATTAAAAATCATTAGCTTATCAAATCTTTGCGAAAGTATCAGTCACAGTTACGTCTTCTTTTGCCGGGTAACACTTAAGTTTTTCTTTCACTAACATAGAATAGCTTGGGTATATCGCATGACCTTCTGTAAAACTATAGTCCCTAAGTGTGATGTAACGCCACTTGGATAACTGCATGTAAACGTAAAGAGCAAGTAATTTGTGAATAGGAACTTCACTTAGTAAAGTATTCTGTTTAGTTTTCAGGACATTCAAAACCGTTGAGACGTGTTCAGGATTTCCCAGCAAATATTTAATTATTCTGGCCCCAATTTTTTTTCCGGCAGATTTAAGTGCACTTTCAACAGTGTGTAAAAGCTCAATTGGACTACTGCAACTAGCAATATTTTCGCGCTTCATTTATTTGTTTTTTTTTTTCTCATTTTTAAAAAAAAACGTTGCCCCACACTAGGAATTTCTCCTGTATCGTGGGTGCGTTTACAAACATTTAAAACTCACATACACAAACAGCCAGACCCGGAACAACTACCTGTAGATCATACAAATATTTGTTCCGTGCGGGGATCGAACCCGCGACACGCAGCGCAGCAGCCGATCGCTCAGCCACTGCGCCAACCGTGCGTGTTGAAGTTGAAGCATCCGATTTTGATGGACTGATTACCTCTTCTGCCTCATTTTCAGCTTGTTCAGTGTGAACAATATTTTCCTTAAAGCAATTTGGCCAAATGATATCGGAACTTAACCACTCTCTGTTCTTATTCATGAACTTGTCGACTATGCTTCTTGATCAAATGGGTGCACTATTTGGAGTAAATCCGATAACAAAATCGTCTACACCAATTCTTTAGATCCGACACCTCATTTTCACTTAACTGGACTTTACTATTCGACTTCAAATTGTAAAATTTTTCATAGTCCCGAAGATCTTTATAATTACGAAGAGCAAAATAAAAATCTAGATAAGTAGAAAACTCACGGAAAGCCATAATGACAACACTTAGTAGAGATTGCAATTACAACTGAATTATATTTGCAAAACACACTAATATACAAAATTATTTTTAGTATATGCGAAACCTGAATATAGTTTGTTCAGAATAAGTAACTGAATCGATTCCAATAATTTTTAAACCATATTATATTGTGGCCCAAAAATATTTAAAAAAAGTTACAAGTTGGACACCGAGCGACATTAAGTACCTATCGCAATCATTTACCTACTGCCAAATTATTTTTATCAATGAGCTCAAGACGACGCTGGAGGCGCACGCGTGGGCTCGCTGCGTGGTAACCACGTTTTTGCGCGGACAACCAGGTAACAAACAAGCTTATAATTTTGTGATTTTTCATGATACAGTTTTGAAATTTTGTACTTAGATTCTTTACATAAAAATACTAGACACGTGTTTCAGGTTTTGCATATACTAAAACTAAGGTTGTATATAGGACAGCAAGTTTGCAACTATCAATGAATTTGATAAGCTAATGATGACATAAGCCAATCACAATGCAGAGCTTAAAGGCTATAGCCATAGTAAGAACAATAACTAATTAGATTAAGTAAGTACTGGTAGTCGTTACTTAATGACTTATTAACACTTTTGTTAAATTGCAACAAAAACGTTAATAAGTCATTAAAGTACTCACTAATGCACATGTTATTTAAGGAACTGCTTAGTGATGACTAATTCTCAGTAATAAGTATACTAAATGTACCTCTATTCTATCAGTAATACAATAACAAAGATAGTTACTATAGGCAAAATATCTTGGCACTCTAGGGGCACCATGTGTCTTAGAAGTAAATGTGGCATAAAATAGGTAAATATCATCATCTGCCTAGCCTTTTCCCAACTATGTTAGGGTCGGCTTCTAGTCTAACCGGATGCAGCTGAATACCAGTATTTTACATGGAGCGACTGCCTATCTGACCTCCACAACCCAGTTAGTACTGGGTAATACGATACCCCTTGGTAAGAGTAGTTGTCAGACTATTTGGGCCACTGACTACCTAACGACTGTCAAAGATTTACAAATAACACCCGGGACCAACGGCTTAACGTGCTTTCCGAGGAACGGAGGAAACTCGGTATGTAATGGGTCACCCATCCACAGACCAACCTAGGCAAGCACGGCTTAACCTAAAGATCGATCCGAGCGGCTGTTATTATTTAGCCACGAGCTCCTAAATACTCGTAAAATAGGTAAATAACAGTAATGAAAACCGCAAATTGAAACAAGGAGGGAATCATGAGATACAAACATTTTTGTGTTCGTTTCCGTACAAAATAATAGATTTCGTCGATTTGCTCCTAAAGTGCTGGTCAAATAAAATATGGGGACGATCCACTGTGCGGCGCCGACCCCAAATCACATGGGCAGGTATCTAAATGCCCATGTTATAAATCAGTTATTTCAATAAACAATTTCAAATCCAAAGTGAAAAAAATAAAGTTTTTTTTTTTTTTTTTTTTATATTACGTGTAAAATATTAAAAAAAAATTGAATTGATTGATTGAATTGAAGTGCGACCAAACCCGAGCGAGCGAATTTGTCAAATAAATCAGATAAAAAAAATCAAACGTAATGCTGGGTTGCTACGTCGTAAGGTTTTAAGCTATCCTGGGGAGAGAGAAAGGAGAAGAATAACCTCACGTGAATAAAGGATGCCCGTTTTTTGAATTTTCAGTAACTCCTTGTAGAAAATAGAAAAGACATCTGTTCCCTGATCATTATAATCTCAATCTATTCAAAGTTCGAGTGAATCGTTTTCTTCTAGGCAAGCATATTTTACCCTAGGCCGCATCATCGTTTTACATCAGGCGATTTGCAGCAAACACAAGCCTATTCAGTAGTAAAAAAAAACATCTAATATTGCAAGTTCAATTCAACATACCTTCTTCAGGTTCACTATAAGTCTCCTTCTTCTTCCCAGACCCCACACTGTCAGTACTCCTTCTAGATTCTGTCTTTTTGGGCTCTGGTCTTTTCCGGTTGTCGTCCGAGTGTTCTGAGGAAGTCTTTCTGCTTGTCCGAGCCGGCTCTTTCTTTTTAGAAGTATCGCTTCTGGCATCGCTTTCTGAATCTGAGCCTGATGAGGATGAGGATTTTGCTGGAAGAAGAGGAAATATTTATTTTCGTTCTGGTTTTAAGATTTACAGCTGTAACAACTCAGGTTGACATTCTATATTCATGGTAAAGTTTATTATAGAAACCTTTCATCTTAGAGCAGTGAGTGTAGCTGAAGAAATCATGCTTTGACTATTCAAGCATATCCTGGCTGCTTGAAGGCTCTTTATTAGCTCGAGACATTCGTGGAACAGGAACTCAAAGACTTACCACCACCCACACTTCGCCATTTATGTTTCAGCCCCATGTAGGGGGGCATGTGGGGGGGATTTTTCGCATTCATGTTCGTATTATATAATTATCACTTGCTTCAGTGAAGGAAAAACATCATGTGAAAACCAAAATGCCTGAGACATATTTCTCGACAGCATGTAAAGCCAAGTCAGAGGCCCAGATGGGTGGCATAAAAACTCGGACACCAGGTGTGGCTAACCACACAGTAAAGAGAGAAAATTATGGGGCGAGAATATTGCTATCAACAGGGCACTGAGGGTGACTGCTACAATCCAATATCACTATGTCCAACCTGGGAATCGAACCCAGGAACGAAGGAGGCAGGACCTTAAGTTACCAGTGAAGTAAATACTTACAGTTATTCTTTTTATTATCATCGTCATCCCAATCTGATTCACTGTCAGATCCTGATCCAGATCTTTTAGATTTTGACGGAGGAGGAGAGTCTCCGGTTTTCTTCTTTTTCTTTGCTAAGTTCAGGAATTGCTGTAACAAAATATCATCACAAAATTGTACATGACCACATGAAAATAGGAGTGGTGTTTTTAGAAGTTATGCTTAACAGAATTAAGATAATTATGGTAATATTAGAACTTCTTGAAGGTATTTATTTTAATTAAACCATTTACAACTATTGGGGGAGGCCTATGTTCAGCAGTGGACGTCTTTCGGCTGAAATGATGATGATTTACAAGCACTTTTGAATTGTCAAGTAGGTCAGTTAGCCATAACATAGAATCTCTATGGAGAAGAATGGGCAAGAAACTCCATAGAACCAATGCATTAATTACCCTGAATAGGCTGGTATAATTAAGAACATGAATCATCATCATCATTTCTGCCGAAAGACTCTCTACTACGTCTAATGCTGGACATAGGCCTACCCCAAGTGTCGCCACAATGACCGGTCCCGTGCAACTCACAACCAGTGTCACCCTGCAACCTTCACCAGGTCATCGGTCCACCTAGTGGGAGGCCTTCTAACGCAATGTCTTCCGGTTTGGGATAAATACAATCATAATATTAACCACGGTTTGTCCAAATAGTTTTAGTGTGCAACCTTTTTTTTTAATTTATTTTGAACTGTAACTGCTCATGTTTTTATGACTCATCTCATGATAACACCCTATTAATTTGTTTTTATTTCACAACAATTTTTAATAGTCTATGGTTTTTCAGGATATAGAGGTGCGGTTATTCAGGTCATACATAGTCAAAGTAAAGAAAAATTAGAGGTCATATTCTCTTAACACAAATATTTTATTGATTGGTTTTGAATGAATTGGTAATAATGTAAATAAAGTGTCAATATTTATCTGTGAAATGCTAATAATATGCATGCAAATTAAATACCACTTATTGGAAGAGTAAGCTATAAAATTGAATAATACTTCAGTTGAATGACTAAAAGAGAAAGTCTAGACTCAAAATTATATAACTATTGGACATTTTCTTGGCTGAATAACTTAGCAACCAGTACAGTAAGTACCATGACGAGATCAAAACTTTTTTTAATACACCATAAACTTTGAAATTAGTTCTTTTGATATAATATTTCAGTATAATAATTCTGCA
Source organism: Noctua janthe (assembly GCA_910589295.1). Lineage (NCBI taxonomy): Eukaryota > Metazoa > Arthropoda > Insecta > Lepidoptera > Noctuidae > Noctua > Noctua janthe. The sequence continues at coordinate 10,569,161 of OU342578.1, forward strand.
GTATTTTTTTGCAAAAATAACGGCGGGAATGTTGACTTTCATTCATTTTTACATGACTCACGCAACAGAAGCCATTTAATAAAGCTGTAACGTAAACAACGACGTTTTCTAAGAAAAAGATAAGCGACAATTTTGTTGAGATATTTTGGATACTGAAACATGTTACATACACTTGTTTTTCATGTAATGCGCAAAAGATCAATTTAGAACGAAGGAACATTGATCTTCGCCTATTTACGCAGTCAAATTAATGAAGAATGCCGTCAAAATCGTTACGTACGGACGTGAACTTATAACCTAATGTTTTTAAAGAAAATTAACTCACTGAGTCCAAATCCGAGCACTCGCTGCTGGAGTCCGAGTCTATCAACGGTTTATTCTTCCTTTTAGCCATTTTTCACTGATATTAAACTGGAAAACGATAATTAAATGCGTCTGCTTGCTTTTTCCTTCTTCGCGAACTCGTCAATCAACCACAGACTAAAAAGAAAAAAACAATTTTTTCTTGCATCTTGTAACTTTTGACTAAAGGTTACCCGTAACAAAAAAAGTAAAAGCCACAATTATGAATGTTCTAGAATATAATTTTTCTGTTATTCAAAATATCACGACTGAATTTACGTTGTAATATAATTAAATCTCTAGTTTGTAATTGTTTCAACAATTTTCTTATTAAAAGGGAGGTTTTGTGTAGAAAACTAAAGTAGTGTTGTTCTAATAGTAAGAAATATTGACAACTTTAAACTCAAACCAAACTAACGCAGAACAGCACTATTGCAATATTTTTCTGCGAACCGAGGATTGTGCCATTGATTGTTTATTTTTTATCGTAAATATTCTAGAAATTACCTGTAGCTTGCTGATAAACCTGTAATATTATCAATATTGCATCAATAGCGGAAGCAATTCAAAAGGGTGAAAGTGCAAATCATTGTGGAAACTAGGCTGTAACGGTGTCTCCCGTTATTCTTACAATTTCATCAAAAACTTATTATGCCTCATGATCTAAAGGAGTTGGGTGGAAGGAAACCAGTAGTAATGGTGAGTCCAAGACCTATTTTATATGTGAATGAGTAGTTTCATAAGTTATTTATCTAAATAACCTATGTTTTGGCATTACGTAGTTGTTATCTTAGGTTGAATTAGATATGTCCTTGGCCTTCGAATTTCATACGTTGTAGATGAAGTTCAGTTTAGCAATTCTGCTAAATTTTCTAAATTTTAATGTAGTGCCATTTGTCTCACAATTTAAAAAAAATTCAGAATTTGGGGATAAATCCCCAAAATTCTTCATGTTTGAAGCCCCAGATAGTGTTTTTCTTGCTGTTAACCCACTTTAAAGCGGCAAGAAATGGGATTTAATTTGTCATCAATTGTTGCGAGACTTCCCAGAACATTATTCTGCAACGAGATTGATAATTTCTTAACAGTGTAATTTTTGACGGAGACATGTCAGTAGTACAAACATATTTGCATTTTATCTTAGACATTAAAAATTGCTATAGGCCTAGCTCTTAACCTATTGAATAGCGAGGGTTCACAGCAGACTGTAATATGGGAGCCACCATAGAAATGGTACCAAACAATTTGATTTTTCAATATTGATGCTGCTTAAATTTGTACGAAAGGTCTACTAGGTAGTCACCACCCAATACCTGTTGACTATATTAATATGTATTACATAGTCAAATTACATAGTCATTCAATGGGGTAACGGTGTCTGTGCCTGGAATATCTGCATAGTGTAGACAGTTTAGATCCCATCAGCAGGCCAGGGCAGATATTGTATAATTATGATTTGCTTCTGCTGAAAACATTGTGAGGAAACCAAACGAGCATGTCTGAGAGATTTTTTTTCGATGGCATGTAAAGCGAAGATTCCAGAGTCAGAGTCCCTATGACCGGCATAAAAACTAACTTACTTACAGGTATACAATACTTGGCATTAAAAAGATAAAAAAAAAACAACAACAAAAAGTATGCTGGATATAAACTATCTGTGTGCCAAATTTCATTCAAATTCCTGCAGATGTTTTTGCGTAAAAGACTAAAAAATAACCACCCATCCTCACAAACTTGCATTTATAATAGTAAGAAGTGTGACCCGCACGCAAAATACGCGCTTTGACGTGGAGTTGCGGACACCAGCCCGTTATACAATACAATACAATAGTAAGAAGTAAGATTATGAAATATTTAGATTGTCATAATCATTGATCCTAATAGATAACTAGCAACTTTATCTTTAACAATAAATATTAATCTTGCCACATCATTACATTTTTAGCTAGAAAAAATCTCATCAGATAAAGAAGCAAAATCAGGTCTCATCTATGATTAGGATAGTCACAGTGTGTGTGTGTGTCTATATTATAACACTAGCGGCCCGTCCCCTTTTCGCAAGAGTAGATATTTAAAAAAAAATCCTATATTCAGGGATAATTTAGCATTCTAATGGTGAAAGAATTTTGAGGAGCTCGTGAATAATGAGCAGCTCGTGAATAATGAGGAGCTCGTGAATAATGAGGAGCTTGTGGCTAAATAATAACAGCCGCTCGGGTCGATCTTTAGGTTAAGCCGTGCTTGCCTAGGTTGGTCTGTGGATGGGTGACCACCCATTACTTACCGAGTTTCCTCCGTGCCTCGGAAAGCACGTTAAGTCGTTGGTCTCGGGTGTCATTTGTAGATCTTTGACAGTCGTTAGGTAGTCAGTGGCCCGAAAAGTCTGACAACTAGTCTTTCCAAGGGGTATCGTATTACTCAGTATTAACTGAGTTGTGCAGGTCAGATAGGCAGTCGCTCCATGTAAAATACTGGTATTCAGCTGCATCCGGTTAGACTGGAAGCCGACCCCAACATAGTTGGGAAAAGGCTAGGCAGATGATTATGGTGAAAGAATTTTTGAAATCGGTCCAGCAGTTTTTGAGTTTATTCATTACAAACATACAAATCATTCCTCTTTATAATATTAGTGTAGATGACATGACATCACACCTGTAATCCCCAAGGGGTTAGGCAGTACATCCAGTATCTCATTAGTTAATATCATACAAATAGTTTTTTAAGTAATAAATAAGTAGAGGTAGTTATTAGCCCTAACTTATGTGCCAAAAGTTGTAGGTTTGAACCCAAACAGGCACATTACATTGTGTATTTCATCACCACTGCTCTCAAAACAGTGAATAGTGAATAAGCGGTTTTAGGACATACCGTTGTACAAAATTGGAAGACATGATATCCACCAACAGCAATAATAATTCAGTAGCGAAATAATCGCAAAAGGACCTGGATACAGTCGCTATCATTGGTCATATACCGTCGCTCACGTAGCCACGATTCTGCGTCACCACTATTGCGATACAACATCGATGCAGTTGCAATATTGCATCGATACTTCCACGATCCAGAATTCGTACAGTGTAGTCTCTGCTTGTCTGTGCCTAAACGACGCTATACGCCCTATTCTTCCTTTACACCCCGGTGATGTCTAAAAACACGTGGGTTAGTAGCAATGCTGAATCAATACCATTCTACAATAACTTAGCCCCGCTACAATTCAACACCAGGAAAACCCCGACAACTCGCCCACTGCAACTCGACCCCGACAGCTCGGTGTTTTGTATCAATGCAGAAGCTGTAGTGCTGAGTCTTGTAGTACTATATGCGGTTGCAACACTTCTATCGCACGTTGCAAATGCGACCAAAGCGAAACAGCCAAAAATAGTAAAGTAGGGACGCGCATTAAAAAACGCGCTACTGAATGGCTGCATAAAGAACCGCTCTTGATGTCGAGAGACCCTTCACTTAAAAAAAAAACTTTATTAAAGGAGCTCTGTTAGACATAAGGATGTCGCATCATTGGACCTTATCATATAATACAATACAATATACATCCCTGTGAATATATTCGTGAGCCAACTTCAACAATAAACAGATCCCTCGCATGTCAAAGGCTTTAAAAAAGTTACTCAAACGAAAATAAATATGCAATATGTGTCCATCCTAACAGATAACAATATCACCTTTCCCAGTTTATCTTCCGTTTAACAAATCAATAATAATTGAATTCAATCTTTGACTTTTCGAAAACATTTGGACACGAAAACAAGATAATTTTATAACGTACTTTTTTATCATATCATGATGACTTGCGAAATTCTCGTCATGATGGTTGCAAACGATGTTTTGGCTCATAGCTCAGTTGTTATTTGAGTTGGACAGTGTGATTTTAATAGAATTTTACTCTTAATTTTATTGTAATATTTAATTTTTTGGTTGATAGGGAAGAGCCATGGATATTAATTGGGACGATGAGGTGAGCTTTAATTTTTAATTATTTTCGAAAGTTAATTGTTGAGTCTGGTGATGATTTTCTAGATGCAACGTCTTCAAGTGTGATTTCATAATAAGTGAACTTTTCCAGAGAAAGGATCTAAAAATAATACATGATATCACTTTTGCTAGGGCATCACACGTAGTTCAATTTGCGTGTTAATCTTTTTTTTCTGGACCGTGGGCTCTATTTTGGACTATAATATAAGATACCACCATGAATACCTAAATTCCCAAAATTGACAAGAGAACCTTCGTAAGGAAATTGGCACGTCCTGGGACCACCAATGAACTGGGCCTACCACGATGTGGGTACCCACTCCCTCGCAGAGAGGAAGGAGGCTTGTGTCTCAGCAGGTGGAACTTATTAGGCTGATTATGCTGTCCCTTGGTTGCTTAAGTGCGTCGTCTTCAAGATTTATTTGATGTAGAGTGACTTTCTGGAAGATATCTAGGTCAATCTGTATAGCAGCTGAGTCAAAAATTATGAATACGTGTACCCCGTATTCATAATTTTTGACTTATTTCCCTTTACAAATTATTCATAGCATAATCAGCCTATAATATGTAAGTCGGGACCGCCACCACTGGGCCACCGCTGCTCTCAAATTATTCGCACAAAAAAAAAAAAAATCTGAACGTAAATTCAAAATTAAGTCGCTTTTCATGTCTGTCTGTTTTATCGCTTTGTTCTTTTAACTGAGCGAACATGTTTAGATGCAGTTTACGCCGTTATATAGATAATTGATGCCAAAAGATAGTTAAATCGAAACTTTTATTTATACTGTCACTTACGGGATATCTTCCGTGATTATTAATTAATTTGAGCTCCCGGTATTTCGACGCTGTTGCAAGCGCCATGATCGCCATGTATTTTGTCAACGGGCAAATATTCCTTACCAAGGCTGACAAGAGAAGCAATTGAAATATGTTATGTTATGAGCCTGTCGTGTCCCACTGCAGGACAAAGGCGTCCCTTCCCTCTTTCCATTTACCTCTTTGTCCCTTGTGTCTTTGGCTATTTGAAATAAGAAAACACAAAAATTTCAATCGAGAGGAGGGTTTCAAATCGTCAAGTACGTGGAATCGTGACTTAGTGTCGAGTTCCAGTAGTGCGCGCAGCAAAAGACTAAGAAAGACGGTAGACAGATTTGTCTGCACCTAACAAGTTATTTTCCATCCACCCGCATTTTCCAGTCGTCCCGCGGTCATGGCGCATGTAACGAAATATTGGGAGCTCAAAATAATTAATAATCACAGAAGATATCCCGTAAGTGACAGTATAAGTTTAGTTATAAAACGTGAAAGCTTAAAGCAGTGTTTATTAAAAAACCTGTATTAAACGTACATCAATTAAAGAAATCTTGATGTTTTGTCTAGTCTTCAAGTCTTGGCGTTGAACGTAGCTTTGAGAATCCAATAGTAGCTTTTTTATTTACTTTTCGTTTAGTTTGACTGAAAACTGGCAAAATTCTTTGAAAAATTAATAATAGACATGTTCACACAGTATAAATAGGCAAAACTACGATATTTTTCACTCGTTACGCATTTCTTTATAATCACGGTATTTGTTCCAGGCGCCCTTGTCGCCGACCCCTTGCGCGGAGATCAGCGATGACGAGCTGGTCTCCATCTCCGTTAGGGACCTGAATAGGCAGCTGAAGATGAGGGGGTTGACCAGGGATCAGATTGTCAGGTGAGCATACTTTGACTTCATTATACAGCAAGTTTCAGAAAAAAAGTGTTCATATTTAAGAATTTGATATCGATCAAATTGAATAATGTTTTCTATGGATCCTTCACCGAAATCGCGAAAAAATATCCAGTTGTCTCAAACAAAATCTCAATACCTATCAGTGTTGAATTAATCAATACCCAGTGAGAATTAATAGACATTCCGATCCATGCAGTACGATAGCTCTGATCACGGTCTTGTATATTTTCCCTGGCGACAAACGAGAAAAAAATTCCCGTTTGTTGCCAGTGAGCCATATACATAATAGGACACATAATAATGATGTTCTCCAAAAAGCTCAAGTTGGTAAGCATTTTAATAATACTGGGTAGGTATGGTCTTCTAGTAATAAATACCAACTTAGATTCATGCCAACCTAGTACTGATGTTAAAGTTAGTCAACTAGCACAACTGTACTAACACTACTCAATCCCTTTCAATTTTTCTGAGTAATATTTTACAACTCAAAAATACGGTGGGGCCAATGGGAACAATTGTAATTATTTAAATAAATTCCCGCTGGCCCCACCTGTGGGGACACGGGCGGTGGGGCCAACGGAAATACACCATAAATGCGGACTAGTTTATAAACAATAATTGGTTATTATTACAGGATGAAACAGCGTCGTAGAACGTTAAAGAACCGCGGATATGCAGCCTCGTGCCGCATCAAACGAATAGAGCAGAAAGATGAGCTGGAGACTGAAAAGAGTCAGGTAAGCAGTAAAGACGCTTTTAAACAGTCGATAAAACTTATTGAAACTGACTAATTTTAGTTTCTCGAGAAAAGCTTCCATGAAGCATTTTGTTGGATGATTTGAAATAGATAATTTCACCGAATTAAGGTACACTTCCGGCTGTGGTACGCTATGACATGCCGCACGGGACTGGTCTCTTTGTACTAGATAAGATCGCTTCTGTAGATGGTTACATTACCGCCTGACACTGGTCGACCGGCGACCGCAGACCGCAAACCAGCAGTGCCACCACTGACTGTAGCTAACAGAGCGAAAACCTTATTATTTTTTGTTTGACATTTCGTGAAACTGTAGAAGCGGAATGGGGCTGACTTCGAAGTTGTGTCGTTGCGTGTGGAATTAAAACTGCAACGCCCCGCCGACTGAAGTGTACCTAAATGCCTAATAAAAGACTTACGAAAAATAATATCTCGAATAGCTCTCAGTTAAATTTAATTGCAACGCCATCTACCGCCACTTTCTAAAAACCAGATTCTTAACGCCATCTATCGTCACTACCCAACATACAACTAGCGCCATCTCTTAACCCTCTCCCCCAACTTTCAGGAATGGCATGACATGGAACTAATGCAGGATGAAAACAACAGGATTCGCGATGAAGTAGAAGCCTTAAGAGGGAAATACGACGCTCTGAAACGATTTGCCATCATGAAGAACATTCCACTACCGCCTGAACTTGAAATACAGCCTTAGGTTATTAGAAATAAAAACTAGAATATTAAAGAATAAGTTTTAAAGGTTAAATTGTGGCGGATTGGATTGGTAAGAATTGGGTTATATTAAGAGATAAAATGAGGTCTTCAGGGCCCAAAATTGCATTTTTGGCTTTTCAAAACACTGTTGGGTCCAGGATTTGTAGCTGAATTTTAGTATTTTGCCTTTAGATGTCACAAAATTTAAAAATTATGTATGAAAGTTGTAACTAGAACTAACTCACAAGCTTTAACTTTTTCATAAAGAAGACTAGTAAAATTCATTGGACGTTCGACTTGAGCATCTAAAGTCGAAAGTCCCTTATTTCTTTTAATGTAATATGATAGAGGAAAATTAAATAGTTGTGGACGTTGAATAGGAGAAAATCCGGTTAATCCGCCACTGATTAAGGCGGGAGCTTCAGGATAGTCTTCGAAATTCAAATTTTCCTACGTTTTTTGTAATTTGCAGGTCAGGAGGTAAGGTTGATAAGGTTGTATGTGGATTAGTATATGATTTGCGACCCTAACAAATATGGCTTTACAGAGTTATAATCTTTAAAAACCCTGTAAGTTAACGTAATCCCATTGAATGTTTTTTTCAAGTAATAGTCATTGATTGGAATTAAGTGAACTAAGAGGGTTGTATTGATGATTTTAATGATAATTTATTTATTTATTTATTTAGGATCTCCAACAAAGGATATACACAAACACATGAAATAAATAATCGACGACAAAAGTATTACGTAGGTGTACTCCTTCACTTACAGGAGACCACAGCATGCGTAATAAGATGTATAACTAAGCTAACAAAGTTATAGTAGCATTTAAACATTCAAATCAAATTAAAACACAACACATTATGTAGTACTAAAATTAAATTAAAAAAATAAAATAATTAACAAAGTCATAATAGCAATTAAAAAAAAATTAAATACTGTCATCTGGAAATACTGTTGGAAAAATAAAATTTAAAATAAATTAACAAAGTCATAGCAGCAATAAAAAAATAAAAAAATCAAAACATATTTGGCAATAAAATTGGGAAAATTAAAATAGTAATTAACATATTATTAACAAATACATAATTTTTTGAGGCATTTTTTATAATTTGCATTTTTTATAACTAGTAATACATAATAATATGTACGTGTTACGGTCACGAATCGTATTTTGTTCAACATGCAGCCTGCAAATTACAAAAAAAGTTAGAAAATTTGAATTTCGCGGGCTACCCTGTCGCTTTCACCTTAAGTCTGTCTGTCTGGTGTTACTATAACAATCTCAAAATGAGGTCAACGAAAATCAGCTAGCAAACTTTACAGCCGGATTAGGTATCTTCGAAGTTTTGCCACCTTAGCTGAGTATGAGTGTTATTGGGTTTTTCCATCAGGAATTTCTCAGTCGCAGCCCGGAGTCGTTTACATGGGACACGATATTATATGTGACTCATACATAACTGGTGGAATGTGGCTGTACTATAGGTACGCTTCTGCCTAGCCTTTCAAGAATTACAGGCGTGATGTCATGATAATCACCAGTCTTGTATTAGTTCCATTTTCGCCTATTCTAAAGGTATATTTGTCTATGCCTTGATACTGTAGACCGTAAAGATGTATTACGAGTTTTTTTAACAATCTATAATAGTTTTGTTATATCTAGCCTCTTAACTTTTTGTTACCTGAATGTAAATCGATACATGCAGACCTATTATTTAATTTAGTTTTAAGAGTACCTATACCCTATATACAAGAAAACATTTATTTATACCTCAATAAAAATAATTTTAAGGAATAATGCGTGTTTATTTTTCCTATTCCGATCATTTTTTACTCGAATTAATAAAGATACCAACCAATACTCTAAGGGTTGCGCCTCATCTAGCAGCACTTTTCCATGATGCTATCCTTTTTTGTCACTTAGAACCGTCATTTATTAGAGAGAGAAACAGAGTGTGCTGCCGAGCGCATCGTCGATACGGCTAGATAACTGATTCCGTGCTGGTGTGGCGCAACTAAGGATCTAATGGCAATTTTTAGGGTTCCGTACCCGAAGGGTAACCAACGGGACCCTATTACTAAGCCTCCGCTATCCGTCCTTTCGTCCGTCCGTCTGTCAGCAGGCTGTATCTCATGATCCATAAGACAAATAATTTATTTCTTACCAAAATATGTGTAGAAAATAACTTAAAATTAGATTAATATAATTAATAGTCGTTTAATAAAGAAACAATGTCGAAAAATTAAAATAATAAAATTAATAGTCACTTAACTACCTACAGAATATAATGGAAATGATTAATGCAATAAAAATAATAAAACACGATAATAGCAAATATCGCATAAATACATGATTGTCATTTGTCAACTGATGAACTCTTCAATACTGTAATAGGTCGACAGTTGAAATTTTCACAGAATGTTTATTTCTAATATTTTTTTATACGCAAACCCAGCGTAGGGAACTATTGCTGTTTTTGACATGGAAAAAAAAATTCTAGTGCGAGCAGGGTTTGAACCTGCGACCTTCCGATTCAGTACACCGGATGTCTTAACCAATTAGACCATCGCACCCTGCTCACAGCTCTCGAAATTTTCGTTCCATTAATAACGTCTTACGGTGACGTTAGCGCCATCTATTTAAGAAAGTATCGAACTAACTGCTACCCTGCTCGCACTAGAATTTTTCTTTCCATGTCAAAAACAGCAATGTTTATTTCTGTTGCTGCTTTAACAACAAATAATAAAAATAAATTAAAAATTAAAGGGGGCTCCCCTACTTCGATGCTACGGACACCTTCATGCGCGAGCCCGACTCACACTTGGCCGGTTTTGAGTTTTGGCCAGACTGAAACCACAGCCCAATCCACCTACTAGAACCAACACGACAATTGCGATTTATTGTCATCATCTGCCCAGACCTTCCTTACTAGGTTGCCGTCGGCTTCCAGTCTAACCAGATGCAGCTGAATACCAGTATTTTACATGGAGAGCGACTGCTTATCTGAGCTCCACAACCACGTTAACTGGTAGGTAACACAACGACGACGGCACTTCAATGTACTGTGACGGGACTTATCAGCCGGTGAAATATAGGTTTGTTACTATAGTTTACTGTCTAATCCATAGAGAGAAATTGGCGTGATGCTATAGAACACTGATATCATCATCACTAATCACTATTTACTGTTTGACTGAATGGATGAAATGGCGGCAGGTCACGGGAACAATCTGCAACTCCTGAATTCCCCATAAAACAATAGTTAGACCTACTGTCTTGTATGGATCAGAATGTTGGGTTTCGAAAGTGATGAGTGAAAGGCATTTGCATGTGGCTGAGATTATAATGCTAAGGGGGATGTGTGGTGTTACGCTAATGGATAAAATAAGAAATAAGAGGAAGTCAGAAAGTGGCGCCGGTGACTGAAAAGTTGTGTGATGATCGGTTGTCGTGGTATGGGCATGTGATGCGGAGGAATGAGGAAAATGTGAAGCAAGTTTTGAGTACGAATGTGGATGGGTACAAGAGTAGAGAAAAACGATGAATGGTCTGTGTAAAGCTGAAGGATGGTATGGTAAGAAAGGAGGTGTCTGATAAGATGACGAGTTATAGAGAAGTATGGAAGAGGAAAACATGCTGCGCCGACCCCAAATAAATTGGATAAGGGCAAAAGAATGATGATTTTACTGTTTAATTGATTGATATTCATCCTCGCCAAAACTTTTGAAAAAAAAACAAACCTTATGAATTTTGCAGTGCCTAACTCCTATTTTTAAAGATATCTTAAAGAAATAACCTGAATAATTTCATAAAAACTAAATTCTTTCGTTTCCATTCAAAACCTAAATAAAAAATCAGTCACAACTGATCTTCCATCGATTGAATCTTCCCTAACTGGCTCCTTACATAATAAGGGACCTCTAATTTGCCCGAGGACGCCATATTTAATTCCAATAAATATTTTATTGAGGCACTCAGGAACCGTACCTGCTGTTAAGAGCAGGGAACCTGGGTTGATGGACCAGTTGGCAGGAGAGAGCAGAAGTTTCATATGGGACAAAGTCAATGATGAGGCATTTCTATTCGCTATGGAATGGTGACATAACATAACGCCTGTAGTCGAAGGGTTAGGTAGAGATGTACCTAAAAGTACTCCCTTTCGCTAGCTATGTTTATGTCCCATGTAATATGGGGCGAGCCTATTGCCATCAACCGGGCACAAATCCAGACTGCGTGGCTGCCACTGGAAAAATTCTGATGAAAAAACCCAATAACACTTTGGCCGACCTGGGAATCGAACCCAGGACCTCATGCTCAGCAGTTGCGCTTACGACCACTAATCCAACGAGGCGTTTCGTATTTCTAGATCAATTTTCTTCAGGACTGAAACAAACTTTTCGGTAGCTTATGTCAATGTAATACATATTTGACTTTTCCGGCATCGTTATCGAAATAAGGTGACAAAGGTTCAGGCTCTCTTAAGGTTGGCAACGCTGAAGGAACTTACCTTATTTGAGTGGGCCGTAATCGATTATGCGAGCCCAGTGCAGTATGTCACAACATGTCGTCGAATTGTTGGTTCTGGGAGATGCCGGTTTACTGACGATTTTTCCTTCACCGTAATAATAGAAGTACTTCAAAGAGAAGTACTTCTACTACCACTGCTCGCAACTGGCTATTCCTAGTTGTCACCACCGGCCCACTGGCGACAAATGGGAATACAATTCCCAATTGTTGCCACTGGCGACAAACGGAAAAGTAATATCTTATTTGTTTCCAGTGAGGACACGAGACACAAATATGTTCCCTAATGACATCAACGGTATGGTGCCCATCAAACGACTACTTCCAAACAGACAATTTTAACCCAGTAAAAGTACTAGGCTAGCATAAGTTGAAGGTGGTAGGTATTTTAATCATTCTGGTAGGTAAGTAGGTGTGTGTGTGATAGATACTATGACGAGCCTATGACGTAGGACGTGAGGTGTGTGTGTGATAGATACTATGACGAGCCTATGACGTTCAGCGCGCTTTCACAGTAGATTCAGGCAGTGGAACTTCTTAAAACTTAACGTTATTGTGACGGAACCCCAGCCACTCAGAGTCAATAATTACATTTACGATAGAGTTTTTGGAGGAAAAAATGTTTGAAAGATACGTACCTACCTACCTACTATTTGTTCAGGTAAGTTATTAAAAGGAAATTTACCCGAAGCTAATGATTTGTAGTGTGGGGTTATTTACTTTTTATGGAGCGTTTCATCTTTTGGTGAAGATCGGGCTTCGTAATGGGGCGTTAGATATTTTTTTGACGGGATTTTCCTGTTGCGGTTGAAAAGTATTTAAGTAAAATACTACAGGTAGGTACTACCCGTTTATCGACAGTGGTGTTTTATTGACATCATACCTTCCTACCGTTTTTCCCGAAGAGTTAGAGTTAGGCTGAGGCCAAACGAGCGTAAATTTATCGAGTTGTGAGTCGAGTAAAATTAGTCGCGGAATTTACGCTGCATTCAGTTTCGTACTACTGTTTGTACCACACGACGACGGAAAATAAGTGTCAAAAATTTACAAAAGACAGCTTCATGGGCCAAGCTGAACGCCCGGAATTGTGTTAATTACAATCAGCTTATAATGTTGCCACAGCTGAGATACAGGCCTCCTCTCTGATAAGATGAAATACGCCGTAAATGTGGCCGTAATTCACATCCACCACGCGAGACCTATTCCATCCACCTATTCCATTGGGCACTCTGGGCAAGTGGCCAGGACCCCATCTAAGTGGGCCCCAAGTTCCAGCATATGTCATAGCTAGTGGCTGTCAAAAGAAACTTAACTTATTTTAACTAGGCGGGCTTTCGTGCTCGGTTCGGTCGCTGTTACATCCTACATTCTTACAATTGTCTAAATTTTTCAGCATGTCAAGGCAGGCTGCAAAAAAATTCGCTCGCTCTTGCATCCTCAAGAGCCAAGGCCAGGGGTTCCCAGTGCCCAGGGCCTCCAACTGGTTAAAGACGGCCCTGGACCTACACGTGAGTACTTGCGTAGCTTAGCCGTGTGTTGGTGTGGAGTATTGCCTTTTATTAAGGAGGTACCTAATGACTAACGCGATGTCCTCAAACAAGATATTTAAATATACTTACCGATTGACGGGACTACGCGAACAAAACCGTAATCTAATTGATATCGTGTTCTGCGTGTCCTGTTGCTTGTTTATTACAGGAGCTGATGGACGCTACTGAAGGCGCCAAACTAGTGTCTCAGTTCCGGGCCGCCACAATTGAGATTGCCATCGACACGCCAAGAAGAACATTATTTCTACGATATTTTCTGGCATCCTCTATGTCCCCAAATTAACTGAACCTTAAAAAAAAACCTATACTTAATTTTGTCTAAACATAAACACACATCCCTTCATACCCAATCGATCATCCTTCTAATTGCCATGCTAGCAGCCGTCAACCGTCAACCCTCCACTGGCAAACTGCGAAGTTTAGGCCACTTGATTCAGCTAACGAGTTCAACCACAGCGGCCGACGGTTAATTACGAGTTTAGGGCTCAGATAGCACGGGTCGATAGTATGTAGACTAGTTTATTGGTAGGCTGTGTCAATCAATCAGGATTGCTATATGTACTGTGTTTAATAATGTCCTTTAGTTAGGGACATGACTTTGAATTCCTGTGCAGACGATGGACAATTTGTCCGCGAACAATTTGCAACAACCAATGCACGTCAATGGATGAAAAAACAACACAACAGCTAATGAAAAGGAACGGTCATTTCTATCCGGTGGACAAATGAAAGGCATTTGCATGTGGCTGAGATGATAATGGTAAGGAGGATGTGTGGTGTTACGCGAATGGATAAAATAAGAAATGAGTACATAAGAGGAAGTCTGAAAGTGGCGCCGGTGACTGAAAAGTTGTGTGGTAATCGGTTGTCGTGGTATGAGCATGTGATGCGGAGGAATGAGGAAAATGTCGTGAGGAAAGTTTTGAGTATGACTGTGGATGGGTATAAGAGTAGAGGAAGACCAAAGAAAAGATGGATGGACTGTGTGAAGAATGATATGACACGAAAGGAGATGTCTGATGAGAGGACAAGTAATAGAGAAGTATGGAAGAAGAAGACATGCTGCGCCGACCCCAAAAGAATTGGGACAAGGGCAAGAGAATGATGACGATGATGATGGACAAAAGTCCCTCATCTGCGTAGGCCCTGAGGTCGCAATACCTAATATACTTGATGTTGAAATGACCAGCAAAAATAAACATCATCTGATGATCTGCCTGCCTTTTCCCAACTATGTTGGGTCGGCTTTCAGTCTAAACGGATAGAGCTGAATACCAGTATTTTACATGGAGCGACTGCCTATTTGACCTCCACAACCCAGTTAGTACTGGGTAATACGAAACTTCTTGTTAAGACCGCTGATTGCTGCTGATTGGCGGCCGATTGTTAGAAATTCAGGCCCCTGACTACCTGTAACGCCTGTCAAAGATCTACAAATGGCAGCCGGGACCAACGGCTTAACGTGCTTTCTGAGACACGGAGGAAACTCGGTACGGGTCTCCATCCCAGGACCAACCTAGGCAAGCGCGACTTAAACTAACCTAACCTGAAGATCAACCCCAGTAGCTGTTTTTAACTAGCCACGGGCTCCACGAACTTTTAAAACACATATTTATCTTCAAATTGTAAGCTGAAAATTACCAACAATACAGCAGAAACAGCTACATTAATCAATTGTTTATTATAATCGAGTTAATTCGCGACAGACGACGGGATATGATCGTTCTGTCGGCTTTCCTTCTGCGACAGAGTTTTGTATTTTTGTCTAAAGGAATTAATTAATAATTTCACAATGGATGGAATCATTTGTTACCGGTGTCGGTTGGGTAGGGGACTGTGGACTTAGCACTTTTTTTTTTGTTTAATTTATGGCGGATGGTTTTTTTTTCTGAAAAATATTGTAGGTGGCTGTGTGGTTATAGTGGTCCAAAGCACGACTGCCGTGTGGGATCGTTGGTTCCGTCACCAGGTTAAGCAATTAGGTGAAATTTGCGAACATGGAACTTGAACATTATTTTTCAATATTTAATTTCTGTTGTGAACCGTAACATACTGCTTATTATTTTTATTTTCATTATTTTTCGGTAGATTATAATCTATCGAAGTGAAACTGTTAAATCACAATCTCGCGCGTTAAATTGTCCACTGTCCGAAGGCTGTAGGTAGGTTACGTTCGGTGACTAACACTAACTAATTAATCATTCAAACTGCACTTCTTTGGTTAACCACAGTAGTATTTTGATGCCGTTTGCTAGAGAATCGGAAGACGCGTTGTGTCAGCCAATCAGAAAGCAACGCCTCTATCTAATTGGAAGGTTACACAAAATATAAAATGGATTATAATGGTATCTATGCAAAACTATGCATTTTTTTTCACTCTCCTGTGAATTTGCTATTTTTGAATTAAGTGCTTACGTGCTAATTTTCAGGCTCTTTTACCCCAAGTCCCCAGTCACCGCAGTCGCACGAGTGGGGCCGGCAAAGACAAATTACTTTATTCCCCCACCTATTTATTTGTCGAGCTTCCCTTGGCTTTCATTATTTTTTTGTTTATAACTGTCCTCCCCTATTTCCGAGTCCACTCTGGTGAAAACGCTGAAACACTCGTCAAGTTTTGTTATTCTATTAATTGTTTTTTCTTTCGAAGATAAAAGCGTGGCTATACAATTAATCATCTGGAAATCATGCCCCCGAGCCTTAAGTAAGATGCAGACTAACTGCTTAGTTTGGGGATCACTGACCAATAATACCTATTTTGTAACCTAGATGAAGATAGGTAATATTTCAAGCTATGTACCTGCTAACTGTATTACCTGGGGCACGGGAGGGGACGCTCTACCACCCTACCTACACCGAGTTTCCTTCGTGCCTCGGACACCACGTTTAGCCGCTGTTCCCGGCTGTCATTTATACCACGTTTCCTCTGCCGCGGAAAGCACGTTAAGCCGTTGGTTCCGGGTGTCATTTGTAGATCATTGACAGTCGTTACAGGTAGGCAGTGGCCAGTAAGTCTGACAACCAGTCTTATCAAGGGGTACCGTATTACCCAGTACTAACTGGTTTGTGAAGGTCAGATAGGCAATCGCCCCATGTAAAATATTGGTATTAAGCTGCATGCGGTTAGACTGGAAGTCTACCCCAATAAAGTTGGGAAAAGGCAGGCAGATGATGATGGGAGGGGGACGTCTTAGACAAGAAGGATGTATACTGAACTTATTGTTGAGGTTCTTCAGAAAGGTCAGGTGTGTAGTACTCGCAACCGGCGTGCGTGTATGAATAGATGTCTGGACGTGGACGATGTGTAAGGAGTATGTAAGGACCGTAGCAGGCATTCTGGTATCTCTGGCCACCCCCATAGGAGAGATAAACACATCATATGTAAACCAATTTCTGTCCGCTCAGCCTTTTCCAAAGAAATAAAAAAAAACAAATGAGGGAGTTATCGATGTATGTTCGAGACCGATAATTATGTTACTAAGGACGTGACGTTGTTCCGCCAATTCTTGTTTTCCAGCTAAACACTAGGAAGGGAGTCCTGAAATCTGTGTTTTGGAGGACTGTGTTTTGACGTTAAAAAAGCTGCTGATTCTAATCTTAATTTGATTAAAGAAGATACAAAACATTAACCTACTCCATATTTTATTTACAACAAAATGGCGCATTTCCCGCGTTTTCACTTTGGAATGCAGGTGTAAGAACTTTCAAACTTCGAACATTCTTGTAACTTGGATAACTTTCTTTTAATATTTTCCGCATTTCTCGTTCTTCAAAGTTAAAAGTTGTGAATATCTGGACTTGTATTTTAACACGAGCAGTAGTATAGTAAAGTATCTATAGCAGATAGATCAGACGCCCAGCAGGTTACAACGAGCGCGCGGTGCAAACTTAACGAAAGAAATATGGAAAAAGACATGCTGCGCTGATCCTAAATAAGTTGGTGTAAAGGCAGGTGAACGATGATGTAATTGTCAAAGAGCCTATTCCTTTTTACGACTCCACGTTGTTGAAAAGGTGAAAAGTATTTCTTACTAACATTTCTCGACCTGTGGATCGAACTTACGAATATTCCATCAACGCGGCAGTCCATCTTTATTTACCGTCGTAATGTTGGTACAACTTACAAAACAGTCCACCAACATAACGAAGGCAATAAAAATGCAAAAATAAAACATGAATCCGCAACTTCTGACTAACAAGCGCTAATACACTATCTACATTTCTCTTTTATCCCAATTCGTGAAAATCTTTTGTAAAAAAACTGTTTATCATACTTAAATATGATCGCCGCTTAAACAAAGCAAAGGACTTTTTTCCCGCTTTTTTTTGACAACTTTTGTACACAGTTTCAATTCAACAGACGTTACGCATGTATAATTCGGGACTCATTTTGGACTGGCCGCCATTTTGTCTCACTTGTTGTCCAACAATCAAGAGGCAGAAGTTGCGATGCCTTTGCCTCACTGTTTTGTTTTTTCCTTCTTTTTTTAAGTTCGTTAAAGTGAAGGCACAGGCAATCAACTAGGCAGCCTCGTCCGTTGATTGTTAAGTCTTTGAAAGTTGTTTTTTTTTTACTGTTTTGTTTGTGGAGTTTTATCAAAAGGTAAAGTATTACCTGGTTGTCTCTGGTGTATTTTTTGTCGCGCGACTAAGGATTGTAATTAGAGCTTTTTGTTAGTTCCTTTTGTGTTAACAGTTTGCTTTGAGACTGTGGCGCTAGTGGGCTTTGAGTAAAAGTTCGTTTTAATGGGGCTAAGTGAGTGGAAAGCGGAGTTAATTTTTTTCAGGAAATAAAAGGGTGGTGGCATATAATGCTGTAAGATTGCTTTTATGTTTGCTGTATTGAAATGGGCTTCAATGATGTACGTAGGACGAGTAGGAGTTGCATCTACGGTACAAAGATAAAAACAAAAAACAAATAACAAAGCATCACGCCTGTTAGCCTCTGAAGTCAAAATGTGCCTAAGTTCCATGTGATAGGTGTGCGCCTACTGCCGTCAACCGTCAATCTACTACTGAGAAAGTCCCAAGTGATGGAAATATCCAAGAACACTGTCCAATCCAGAAATCAAGCCCTAGGCCACATCGGCCACACGCTCCGCGGTGGTGCTGGGTCCACTAACCGATTTCCAAAAAATAACTTTACTATCGGAGGTCGGTAACTTTGTTTGTTCCATTGACTTTTCTGATAACGAATTCCGATATTAAAAATAGTAGTATTTTGGCCTTTCTTTTTCAAAAAAGGTTTTTTATTTTTCACTTTTTAGTTCTTGTCATGAATTAATGTTACATCGTGACTGGAAGTTATTAAGGAATCAACATGTCATCAACATGACCGCACGACGGCCAATCAAGCTTTACTAAACTAGTTTATGCGGATCTCTCATTGTATAGGAAATCTATACAAAGCGAGGCCAAGTTAATACTGGAAATTTACAGCTTCAAGTGCCGCCGTGTTGCCATGAAGAAAATTTATTAAATTTTCAACATAACTTAGAATTAGGTTTTCTTACGGTAAACCTAATGAAATAACTATGAAAGGGCTAAACAACTAAGTATTTTAAGTAATTATTATTGTAACTGTCAAGTCATCGATCATATTTTTCTTTCCCGCCAATCAGGAAGCCCGTAGGTACCTACGTGCAGTGGAGAGTTCTCTTTTGTTTTTCCCTACACAGAATCCGGGGGTCCCATCAAAGGTCAAGTGTCTCTCTTCCTTGTGTTACCGTTAGCCTTTTTGCTGAGGAAAAATAGGTTAAGTATTACCCAAGTATATTGCCATAATTAGCCTCCATTTCAAGCTCTGCCTTCATATATTTTATTCTCAACAAAAATCCAGAGAGCACGGTATTAATACTTTATTAAAAATAATCTCATAACTCTATGGGCTGTTTATTTTTTTTTTCGCGTAATAGGCGCACTTTTCACATCGCTTTCATTCGGTGGGTCGCCATTTTTTCAGGGAATTTCGCCCTCTGACAAATGTGTAGTATTACAGATGCACAGTGGGTTTGCATGAGGAGTGGAGTGGAAAAAATGTTAGGCATTAATTTCTTTAATGCGTCTTTTATTGGTTTTTTTGTGAAAAAATGTTAGCTTCTCATTCTAGTACTGGTCTTTGATCAAGACTTGTTTAAGTATTTTAAAACTTAACTTATCATAATATAACGTCACGCCTGTGTTCCTATGCCAGGTAGAATTTAGCTTCAACGAGGTCTCTACTTTGTAGCCATTTGCTACTCTGATCAATTAAAATCACATCTTTTTCCCGAAAGCTTAGGCAACAGAGATATACCTCTGTTACACGTACTTTTCGCCAGTTATATCCTAGTCCCATCTAATATCCTATTGCCATCAGTTGGGCACAAAATATCTAGACTTCGTGGGTGATATAGAGAAGTTCCCGATGGAAAAACCCAATAACGCTTTGTTCAATTTGGGAGTCGAACCCAAGACTTCATACTCAGCAGTGGCGACCACTATACTAAACAGGAAATATTTTAAAGGCTTAAAAAAAATAAATGATTCTGTTGTCCAGAGGTCGTTTTAGATAGGTTGTTAATGATTAAAAGTAAATTTTTAGTAGACATTTCTGTAACAAATAAATAAACGCCTATAGCAAAAACATAATCACCAAAAACCTGCCAACTTTGTCCTCAATGACACCGCACCGTACCACAACCCACGCAGGCGTATAACAGCAATTTAGCAGGCGATGTTCGTACGATATAAATCCCTACCTGTAACGCGATTTACTTGATTTAATATACAACGCAATGTTTTTTGTTGGCGTACATATTGGGGAGCTGTGCGGCGTGTGACGTATGATAGACGTCACATTTGCATGCTCGTCATAAGTGGTGATGTATTGGGTTTTTTCGCGGTGTTGGACTCTTTTTAGGATGTCGTGTAATGGGATGGTAGTTTTTTGTGTGTTGTAGTGAATAATTGTGACCCCAAGTACCATGTCTGGCTTGGGCCGTTAACATAACACGCTCGTAGTCCCGAAAGGTTGGGCAGAGGTGAACCCATTAGTACACCCACGTTTCTCCAGTTTTGTTTAAGTCCCACAAAATAAAGGGCGAGCCTATTGCCATCAACTGGGCATAAACCCGGACTTCTCAGAAATTCCTGATGTATAAAACCCCAATAACACTTTCCCGACCCGGGAGTCGAACCCAGGATCTCATACTTAGCAGTCGTGCTTGCAACCACTACACCAACGAGGCAGTCTAAAACAATACTCCATAGTTACCGCTGACATGACAGAATGACAGTTAGATATTTTGTCTAAGCTCTCTGCTGGAATTCCATGGCCGTCGTTCGTCGTAACACTGAACATTACACATTATTGCATATTTCTTTTACGCCCCTTCATAATTCAAATCTCTGGGGATCTCTTCAACCCCGGAAAGAATCTGCAGGATTGCATGTCATAATTTTATTTGACTGACATGATGTTGTTTTATTTTGTAAGCATTTACATTGCTACTAAGAGCTTTTCCGGCTTGTATTACATTGATAGAAGGGTGGTGTTGGTAGAGAAGTTATTTCTCAAAATTCAATTTTATAAACAAGATGGTGGCGTTAGATCCGATTTTGGCCACACAACAATAAATTCTTGTACAGTCGCTAGCGCATCAAGTTACTACAAACTGTCAACCTTTCTCATTCGATTTTGAACTTAACCATTAACATTATTTTATAGTTTAAAATCATTTTGTGAAATTTGACAATTTGTGGTAACATGGTGACTGTACAACTATACATTCGATTTTTTACTCTACTACGTTGTAATATGTTACACTCCGGTGTGATAGTTGGCCAACAAGATTTTTTGTCTTCCCAAGATATATAGCATTTCCTTATAGTAAAATGGAGCTCTCAGGTTTTCTGAGCTATTTTCTTCAATCGCATAATTGAATAATATTGTCTCAGGATTTTTGTCTCTGGGATGGTAACTCACCTGCAATAGCTTTGGTTTTTGTAGATGTCCATAGACGGCGGTGACTACTTATTGATGGATGGGTTATACTTCAAGCAACTTAACTGTGCAATCATGAAAACACAGAACCAAAATATACAAGGTGTAAACAGACCCTTCACAAAGCCGTCAATCAAGCACTATGTACATCAAAGTAAGTAAGTCTACTCAAAAATTATTGCTGAAAACCGATTTTTTTTTACGGTGAAAAATCACGCTTTACGACGCACTCAAAACATTGTGCTGATGGTTGCATTGAATAGTACGGGGGTCGTGCAGATATCTAAAGTAAAGTTATAACATTAAAAACTTATGAAAAAGTTGGAACTTTGACCCCCAATATCTCCGTAACTAGAAGGTTCCCAGGTATGGTCTAGAACAAAGAAATGATCGCAATGACGGGGAGAACAAGTGTATTTGGCTTCGTTAAGGGTATTTTACACCTATTATGTACTTACTTAGTTTGAAATACTGATGCATTTTTTCTTGACAAGCAGCGCCCCCTTGAGCTGTACACTTAAACTGGTCGTACTGTACCGTATTATTTAAACCAGTCTTCTTCTTGTTACTGGCGTGATAGTATTATGTATTTTGTTGGCCCTAAAAATTTGCTACTTTCACGACGCTACGTCGTCAGTGGCAGGGTCTTTGACTGCATGTTCTGGGGCTCCGAGGGCAGGGTAGGAGGTGGAGCATAGTTTAGTAGTTTGTACCAATACCCGGAGAAGATGGCGGGACGCCTTGGATGGCTTCCTCGTGAATTGGCGACAAGAAGCACACCATCGAGAGAGGTGGAAAGGTGAAAGGAGTGGGGGAGGCCTTTGCCCAGGCGTGGGACAAAACGGGATAAACAAAAAAAAAAGTGCCTTATTATCACTACACAGTATAAACAAAGTCGCTTCCCGCTGTCTGTCTGTCCCTATGTATGCTTAGTACTTTAAAACTACGCAACGAAATTTGATGCGGTTTTTGTAATAGATAGAGTGATTCAAGATTAAGGTTTATATGTATATATTGCACCCGTGCGAAACCGTGGCGGGTCGCTAGTTTCATAATAATAGATTTGTTATTTTCTAAACAGCAGGCAATAATATGACCTAATTGCAGATATCAAAATATCAGTTCGAATATAATTTCCAGTTGATGAATTTTGACGTAATTGCTTAAAATTATTACAATTTAAACTGTTTAGTAATATAAACGGCTGTTTACGTATACAACATACGGTATTTCGATTAATTTTGTAATTTATGTTAAACAAGCCGTTGCGGAAATTTATAATTTTATTTTTTTAAGTGAAAATGTTTTTCTACACAATTTAATTTTTATAACATAATTTTATTTCAACTATAAATCTATAATAGTAATAAAAATATGTACAAGTATCAAAAGGGTTACAGGGCGTCAAAAAATTCGTCCCCATTGCTGACAACAGGAAAAGTGCCCAGAAGGCTGGCAGCATTGCCACGTTGGATGGCAATGCAGATTCTTTGGCCAAAAAATAGTCCCGCCCTCTAGTCACGTGAAGAGTCGACCAACCGCTTAGCAATTTCCCGAAATACTAGATGGGTACTTGGACCCCATGGCCCTAGTGTTTCAACCCCAAACGGCTGAAACAAATAACCACCAATTAAATTATTGTATTTGCGACGTTTGAGGTTTTCAGCATCTGGAGCAGCCGCCTCAATAAGTTTAATTACTTATGTTACCGCAACTCACAGGAAAAGAGACATACACAGGTAATCACTATCCCATTTTTCTTCTTAGCATATCGATGGCAAAAAGTTCTAATGTATTTAGCCCAAAACTCAGCCACACGAACTCCGCTCCAGTCTTACCGGATGCAGCAGTATTTTACATGGAGCGAGTGCCTATCTGACCTCTACAACCCAGAGAGTACTGGGTACTACGATACCCCTTGGCGACTACCTATCTGACCTCCACAACCCAGTTAATACTGGGTAATACAATACCCCTTGGTAAGACTGGTTTTCAAACTTTTACGACTTAACCCAAAACAAGCTTTTCTTAACACATGAAAATGGTTTCATGACCCAGAAACACAGTCGTTGTATGCAAAACTTAGCAGTTTTATCGAAAAGTATAACATCAGATATCAGCGAAAGATATCGCTCGATTACGTCAAAATAAATCGATTCAACGTCCGGAGAGTTAAAAGTGGGGAAAATTTCACAATCTGATTTTGATTTTACTATTTGCTCGTGTGAAAGTGAAGGATGGGAGCGTTTTTCAGCTTTATTTTAATGGTATAGAGTGCTTTAGCTCTTAAGTACTTGTTTTTTTTTAAGCTATACAATATCGAACTGATTTTTTCGGACTATTAACCGAATGCAGTTGAATATCAGTATGCTACATGGAGCGACTACCTATCTGACCTCCACAACCCAGTTAATACTGGGTAATACAATACCCCTTGGTAAGACTGCTTGTCAGACTTTCGGGCCATTGACTACCTGTAGCGACTGTCAAAGATCTACAAATGACAGCCGGAGCCAATGGCTTGCCGAGTCCCGCTCGGTATGTAATGGACTCATGCATGGACCGACATTGGCAAGCGCTGCTTAATCTTGAAGATCGACCTATCGTCACCTGCCTAGTCTTTTCCCAACTATGTTGGGGTTGGATTTCAGTCTTATCGGATTCAGCTGAAGATCGAGTCATGCAGCTGTTATTGTTTAGCCATGAGCTTCCCTTACCTTACACCTTGCACGCTGGCAGAAAAAAAATGTCTCGAGTCCATTTAGATTTTTTTTAAACATTATAAGTACGTGTCGCTTGTTTCATGTGATGCCGATTTATATTAGGCCACGCTAAAGTACCTAAACAAGTTTTTTTTTTTTTAATAAGGGCTGTGGTTTTATGCGTGGCCGTTATTTTAAAAATAGAATAAAATGGCGGAATACAAAAATCTTGCAATCTCTTTTGAGCCTTTTTATTGGCAGCTGTTCTCGTATGTCGCGGTACCGTAAGGCAGTATGCAACGTCCTAAAAAATGGCAGCGCCTTACATAGACACCCCCATTTGTACCCGAAGCCTGTGTTCAAATGAGCGTCTTGTTTTGTTCATTTTTAAGATCGCGAACATATTAAAACAGGAAGCGTAGGTAACTGAAATGTAACAAGAAACAAAATATCAATATCCTCAACCTCGAAAACCGATAGTAGCACTCTGCTCACAATATAAATGGTGCGAAGCGAACTCCTGCCAGCTACTATAACTCACCACTGGCGCTAGCACGGTGATACAACTAGCGCCAGTGGCTCCACTTGCCCGCTCGCCTGCTCGCCTCCGATCACATCGTTTGTTATAGCGATCGTCTGCCATTGTTTTCAATTTTTGATAAATAGCGGTTGCAAGCGTTTGGTGAGCAAGGTTTTGAAACTTGAAGTTTCTCAAAGGTTGGTTCTTTGTTTATCTGTTGTCAAATCGTATGGTAGCTGTTGTGAATTGTGATTGGTTCACCAAAATAGTTTATTTTACAAACACTAGTACCTGGGCGACCGAACTCAGCTGGGGTGATAACAGAGATAACGATTTTTTAAGGATTTGACACTATTGAGCCGTTTTCGAGAACATGATTACAAATATACAAAAATTTCTCATGTGATATGTGACCCAGTGGTAACAGCTACAACTTTTTTTTTTTTTTTTTTTCCGGATGGGAAATCATCAAATGACCCCCCCCCACTCTGGGCGGAGCGGAGGGGAGTGTCAGACTTGTACTGACTAAAACCCATCCATGTTCCTTCTTTGCCCTTTGTGTTCCAGGGCCACGGTATCTCTTTCGAACAGTCCCGCAGCCCTGGCAGGCATCGGCCCTTGCGGACCCCTACTTATTTGCTGACATCTCTTTGAGGCGCACGTGGAACACGAACGCGCCGTCGACACGGCCTGTCGTCATAAGACGGCTGGACGGCGAGCTGGCCCATAACTCGCCGTCCACAGGCCCGCACCTACGGTGGCCGGGAGCCACCACGTGACCCCCGACGCCCAGGGCGTCTCCCGCGGCAACAGCTACAACTTACGCTTAGGTCGTGTTATCGAAAACAAGCTGGCGCTCTTTATTTTATGTTCTATATTTCATCACCACTGCTCTCAAAACGGTGAAGGAAAATATCGTGAGGTAACCGACATGTCCAAAAACTAACAATTCAAAGACATGTGACTTCCAGCATCCCGCACTGATCCCACGTGGGGGATTACAAGCCCACTGCCTCCCCCAGAATTTCCAGAAAGGAGGCCTGTATAACACTATTGGAAACGCTGCTGAGGTGGTGTTATCAGTCTAGTGGAAGCAGGCACAGGTGGCCTACCACGACGTCTTATAGCAAGAGTAATTCCAGTGTAGGAAAGAGATTTATTTATTTAATAAGAAGGAGACAGAGCTATAGAGGTCGTCTAGATGGCGCTAGACGACCTGTATATAGCTATATAGCTCTGTCTCCTTCCCACACTGGAATTACTCCTGCTTTAAGACGTCATAATAACCCCCCAGCTTCCTAGTCTGCTGAACTTTTAGGTTTAAGGTGGAAGCGCCAGGGTAACCCGCGAAAATCAAATTTTCTGACTTTTTTTCAATTTGCAGGTCAGTGTCAGGCTTTATAATAATAATAAAAATAAAATAATAAAATAGTTTATTTTCTCCACAATATTAATCTTACTAGTTACCTTATTTCTACGGTGACATATAGGACGGGCATTATATTGTGGGAGACTGGTGCCTAAACTAGGCTCGAGGCCTGTATTTCAGGTCACCAGGATTCCTCCATTTAAATTTAACAAATTATTTTATGTTGAACAAAATATGTTTCGCGACCGTAATACCTACGTATGTATTTACAGAATTATAATAACTTAAATTATTAATACAACCCTCTAAGTTCGCTAAAGTCATTCAATCTAGCAGTCTAAACATGGCAGGCGAAATCTGGGTGCCCCTGTACATCTATATATCCCTTCGAAAATATAGGAATGATGTTATGAGACAGTCTCTCGAAGACAACTTCGGGATACAGGTACCAAAATTGACAAATCGCCACCTTCAGAGGTACAACATGACCTGGGTTGGATCCCCTGGGATTCTTTTTATCCCGGAAGCACTTCCCGTGTAAAAAAACCCTAAATCCTCGCGGGTGAAATGCGGTCAAGAGCTAGTTCTATAATAAAACTAAAAACAACATCAAAAGTCTCTCCTACCAACTACAGACAGATATTTTTCTGTATCTTCAAAACTAATTAAAGTATGACTAAGACGCAAATTCGGATAAAGCACAAACAAACTGTGTTGCAGTCAAACAGATCGCAAATGTGCGCGTATAGCACTTCCACCTATTAAGCTTTGTGTTGCCGTGTAAGTGTGAAATGAGACGGTTCTATGAATTACCAGATTAAATGATTTTACTTAACAGCACAACACGTCTCTAACTCTCGAAGGGTAAGGAAGAGGTCAGTGAGCATCTTAACACCAGTTTTATTGTCTTTTGGGGACTAATATACACCCAAGTTTCGCCTGTCTTTAAGTCCCATGGGGGGGAGCCTACTGTCCATCAACAGGGCACAAATCTAGACATCGAAATTCCTGATTTTTGCATTTGTTTTAGGCATGTTGTGGTCACCACCACAACCTTAAGAAGACCAATTTTCACTAGAACTGGTTTTCTCAAGCTCGAGGTAGTTTCAAAACCTTGAAAAGCATTAGATTCGTTATACCGCACCAAAAGATGGCCACATTTCCGTTTCATTTTGACATCTCTGACAACCTAAATTTCGCATGCTTTGTTGGAAATGATAGGGTTTGGGAACTTAATTTACGGGTTGGGTGAGCTCTTTCTGAAGTGAAGTAATTATGAAGGTGTTCAATAATTTTCGAAGGGTTAGGCAGGGGTAGGTGGGTGTACCTGTAGAACACGCACATTTCGTTAGCTATGTTCAATTCCCAGATAGGAGGCGAACCTATCGTCATCAACCGGGCATATCTAGCTTTCAGGCTGCCCAGGATTCAATTCATGGATTAAATACACTTAGATATACAATCCGCATTGGGCCCGAGTGGTGGATTATAGCCTAATCCCTCTCATAGAGAGGAGGCCTGTGTCCCAGCAGTGGGAAAATTAATAGGCTGATTATGCTATGCTATTATGCTAGATATACAACGTGATAATAGTTCGCCTACTACATGGGACTTGTGTGACGTCATTTTATTTCTCGTATTCTTCTCAGCAAACCCTTTCATTTGATACCCATATCATGGAAAAGCATAAAATATAACTAGTTCGCCTTCTTTGGGAGTCCGCCATATTGCATTTAGAATGATGTCACTACCCACTAACAATGGATTGTCATCCAAATTAAACATTTCTATCTACGCAAAATTTCAACTCAATCGGGAAGTGGGTCAAATTTAAGTTTTTAGATTTTTTTACATAGTTACTGGTCATCATCATCTGCCTAGCCTTTTCCCAACTATGTTAGGGTCGGCTTCCAGTCTAACCGGATGCAGCTGAATACCAGTATTTTACATGGAGCGACTGCCTGTCTGACCTACACAACCCAGTTAGTACTAGGTAATACGATACCCCTTGGTAAGACTGGTTGTCAGACTTTTTGGGCCACTGACTACTTGTAACGGCTGTCAAAGATCTACAAATGACAGCCGGGACCAACGGCTTAACGTGCTTTCCGAGGCACGGAGGAAACTCAGTATGTAATGGGTGGTCACCCATCCACAGACCAACCTAGGCAAGCATGGCTTAACCTAAAGATCGATCCGACGGGTGCTATTATTTAACCACGAGCTCCTCCTACATAGTTACAGGTAAAATTAATAAAAACGTGTTAAAATAGCCAGCGCTACTAAATAAAAAATTTAAAAAAAAGTACTGTACGTTTCCAACACGGAAATCCCAGTTATTTTCCAATGCTATGAAAGGAATTTCTGTAGAAATTTACACCTTTACAACCTTTATGATTAAACAGAAATAAGCAGTTCTCGGTAAGGTTTCCCATTTCAGGTCACATTACGTGGGAGATAGAAATATTTATCTTTGTCGTGGTAGGTGAGTGAGGCAGTGTATTTAAAGAACTCTGTATCAAGGCCCGTTTTTGACCGACTTCTAAAAAGGAGG
Organism: Noctua janthe; assembly: GCA_910589295.1. Taxonomy (NCBI): domain Eukaryota; kingdom Metazoa; phylum Arthropoda; class Insecta; order Lepidoptera; family Noctuidae; genus Noctua; species Noctua janthe. The sequence goes on from OU342578.1 coordinate 10,597,881, forward strand.
TTTCGTATATGGTGCATCTTTTTTCATGTAAGTATGCAAATCAATTTCTCAGTGGTTACTAGTGAAATTTACGTGATTTTTTTCATTTAGTAGAGGAAGTTTGCGCGGTCGTGGTGTATATTAACTTTGCTTTGATAGTTACTGAGTATCTTCTATAAAACGTATGTTTTATTCTTTGTCTTTTTGAACAATTTTGTATCAGAAATTAAAAAAAAAAACACATGTTTCCTACAAAAGTGAAAATACATACACGGTCAAAATGTATGAAACAGCTGTTTCTTTTTAAATTACCGATAAAAAAATTCTGTGTTCGGAATGATGTCCTGAATACGTGGTATTCGTTTATGCGTCGATATATTCTACCTTTTATATTATGTCTTGGTCACTCTTTTTATTTATTTTGTGCCTTTTTGTAGTCGGTTTCAAAAACACCCAAACCAGTGGAACTAGTGTCGGTTTTTATGATTTTTTATCCAAATTATAGGAGCCACTACAGGCTATCAGACTGTTTTATTCTGAGTGACATGTACAAAGACATTTAAATATTTACGAGAGATAGACGGGAAAAGATGAAGAAAATCGTAATCCAATACTTGTTACTACTTAATAACAAATCGTTCTGTCCAGAGTCATACGCCTGATTGTCAGGTAACATTCGTGTGTCAAAATCGAAAACGTTCGGGATCAATTGTATGAAAATATTCCCAATATCCGCTCTATAAGTATTTTAAATCTCTTTGAACACGTCTAAGATACCTAATTAATTCCTCAATAAAATTTATCTTCTGAAATTAGTAATTACCGAAAACGTCCAACATTCGCTATTGCACAGCGACACTATAAATCACGTCAGTAGCGCAGTCCACAGTTTCGACTCATTAGATTCGCAACCATTGTCTAGTTCTACAATAAGTAATTGACGGTATTTAGTGAACGAGCTTATAAGTGATGATGACTCAACATTGTTGGGAACTGTTGGTGTTCATCATCATCATCATCAGTTTTTGTGGTGAACAACATTCACACCTGTATTTCTCCGAAGTGTTAAGCAGAGGTGTATCATGGTACAGTCACATTTCGGCCAGTTATTTTTAAGTCCCATGTAATAAATAGGCGCTCGTTATTACATTGCTCGGTTGGGCACGAATCCAAACTCCGGGCTACTGAGTTTCTATTGGAAAAATGGTATCGAACCTACGAACTTTGTCAATATAGGGTGTAAACATAACCTTCACGATGCCGTGAAACAAGCATTCTGTACATCAAACTAAGTCACTCTACGCAAAAGTTATTGCTATCAAACGACTCAAAACATTGTGCTGATGGATCGATTGAATAGTACGGGGGTCATGGAGGTGTTTAAAGTAAAAATCTTACAATAAAAACAAGTATTTAAAACTTGTTCAAAAGAAGGAACTGTGACCCCCAATATCTCCGTAACTAGAAGGTTCCCAGGTATGGTCTAGAACAAAAAAAAATGATCGCATTAATGGGGAGAACAAGTGCCTTTCGGCTTCGTTAAGGGTCTTTTTACAATCTTTATTTTAAGCCCAGTCCTGCCAGGGCTGCGGGACCCCTGCCAGGGCTGCGGGACTCCTGCCAGGGCTGCGGGACTGTTCGAAAGAGATACCGTGGCCCTGGAACACAAAGAGCAAAGAAGGAACATGGATGGGTTTTAGTCAGTACAAGTCTGACACTCCCTTCCGCTCCGACCAGAGTGGGGGGCGGGGGGAAGCCCAGTTAGTGGCCAAGGCTTCTTCCTCTATGAAGGTCCGGAGTCCACAGCCTGAATGTTACTTATCCGGACGAATCTTTAATGAAAGACATTGAAAAAAAATTGCGTCAGGTGGGGGTACTCCCACTTCTGGCTACGACTTCCGACGACAAGCGTGATTTTATAACATAGAATACCAGTGACTGTCTCATTGGTCAAGCGGTCGATAGCGCTACTGCTCAGTATAAGGTCCTGGGTTCGATTCGCAGGTCGAGCAAAGTGTTATTACGTTTTTCCATCGGGAATATCTCAGTAGCATCTGGCAACTGGATTTGTGCACAATTAGCAGTATTAGGCACGCCTCCTTTTTCAATTTATTATGTCAAGATAACACACCGCGAGGGTAAGAGCCTCACGTCCCAGCCGCTGCGGGAGACGCCCAGGGCTGCAGGACTGTTAGAAAGAGAAACCGCGGCCCTGGAACACATAGTGCACAGAAGGAACATGGATGGGTTTTAGTTAGTAAAAGTCTGACACTCCCTTCCGCTCCGCCCAGATCGGGCCCGTCATTTGATGATTTCCCATCCAAAAAAAGAAAGATATAATGCCAGAATACCTATGTATATACGTCCTATATACCTGTGAGCCACCCACGCGTGTCGCTAGAACTTTTTCCTCTAACGGCATGCACGTGACCAGCGGACTACGCGCTCCGTACAATATTAACTAAGCAATACCTTTAATGTACAGCCAGATATTTATATACAGGGTCAAGGTAAATAAACTAGCGAAACTCCACGATAGGGGTCGATTTTCAACATAACATCGCGCTTGTAATCCTCGGAAGGTTAGGCAGATATATAGGGAAACACCTGGATAAGGTAAACAGAACCGGAAAGTGTGGCAGAAAAAAGGGGAGGTCTATGCCCAGCAGTGGGTGATTCCGGGATGATATGATGATGGTGATGATAGGAACTCATCTGTAGTTAGCCTGATTTTGCGAATTATGTTTAGTTTCCATGTAATAGGGGGAGAGCCTATTGCCATCAAACAGGCAAATCCAAAAAAATCCTGATTCCGATCTGCTGCTGAGAAATTTCAAACGGAGAAACCCAATAACAATGTGCGACCCGAAAATCGAACCAAGGACCCCACTCAGCAGACGCGCTTGCGACGACGAGACCAACAGCCAATTTATCGTTATCACTACCATTAGTTCAACCCGGAATCATCCACTGCTGCTTTTGGTCTCCACTTTCTTCTGCCATACTTCTCTGTTCCCATCCATCACATACCAAGTTTCCTCCGTGCCTCGTAAAGCACGTTAAGCCGTTGGTTCCGTCTGTCAGGGGCCCGAAAGTCTGACAACCAGTCTTACCAAGAGGTATCGTATTACTTAGTACTAACTGGGTTGTGTCAGTCAGATGGACAGTCGGTCCATGTAAACTACTGATATTCATCTGCAACCAGTTAGAATCGAAGTCGACCCAATATAGTTGGGAAAAGACTAAGCAGATGATGACTTCTCTGTTCCGTGCGTCCTTCATCCAAGTGTTTCCTGGGACTTTGACGATATCCTCAACCCAACGCGCCTGTAGACGGCACTGTTTCGTAAGGGGCAGCTAAGATGGGAAACGCCAATAAACTTTGCGCGAAAGAATTAAAAGAGGTTTAAAAGAATTTACGGCTAAAGTTAGGGGAGGTGGATTTATATTTTTTTTTGGTTGCGAGTAGCTGGGTAAATACGGGGTGGAAAGGATACCGACACGAAAACGGTTACCACGTATTCAGTACATCATTCTAAGCCCCCCTACATCAGCTGTTCCATCCATTTTGACCGTGTAGGTATTGCACTTTTGTAGGTAACAGCAGATTTTTTTAAGTAAAATTTCTATGTAGGGGGGGGCTCAGAATGATGTACTGAATACGTGGTAACCATTTTCGCGGCGGTGTCCCTTCCACCCCGTATAGTCGAGAGTGATGCTGAAATGTATGTTCCGTTAATGCTACACACTTTTTCGGGATAATATATTCGATGGCAGTACTTTTTGAACCTATGTGGCGCTAATCTGGAGCATTTACTACATTTTTGACTTCGATCCGCATCGTGTGAATCGACAAACTTCGTTCTGTTCATCGCTGAATCATATCTGACTTATGTCGCCTCAATTCGATCTCGCTGTCCAGCTCGGCTGTATCAAGCGCAGGCCACGCTGCCAGCTAGCGAGCGAGCGAGTGAGCCGGGGAAGCATCGTTTCTCTTCTTTTCGTACTTCGGTTCGGCGCTTCGGTAGTTTGCGGTGTTAATTGAAGTATGAATCGCCCGCCCGCCTCGCCCGGCTCGCTCTCTCGCTCGCTAGCGGGCAGCGCGGCCTGCGCTTAACGCCGACCACCCGCAACATGCGAGTAGCAGCTTTTACCATCTTGTTTGCTGGCTAATGTTTTACCGTTGCCACAACGGCAATATGGTCATAAAAAACGCCATATTTTGAGGGAAACGCCATTTCCCGACTATGTTGGTGTCGGCTTCCAGTCTTACCTGATGCAGCTGAATACCCATATTTTACATGAACCGACTGCCTATCTGACCTCCACAACCCAGTTAGTACTGGGTAAAACTATATGCCTTTGAAGATCTATAAGTAGGTATGTACCGATCATGAAGTAAAATTAACGTTCTTATATCCATAAGATGTGCTGATAGCTATAAGATGTAGAACTTTTAAGTTAACAAAAGTTTTATATCTAAATTATGCTGAAACAGACACTTTCAACCTTTGTAGTAAAAGAAAAGGTCGTATTTTTTAAGATTCGGTATAGATTTCACGATAACGTAATTACCACTTATAAGCTCCGATAAGAAATTAAATTCCGGCCTATCGGGATTCGGGATTCGGGTATATGGAATAGGCAGATAAGTGCAGAATTCCCACTTTGGAAACAGAATAAAATAACAAGGCGTATATTCTTCTCGAAGAGGTAGGTTGAATTGTACATCCATAAGTCTTCAGTTACTCACGTTATAAAGCTCGTCGCCGTCACTTGCCGAATAATCGAATAACACGTTTCCAAATCAGAGAAGAGAGATCATGGTGTCCTAGACACAATGATCAGCAGTCACATTTGTGAAAAAAATCTAGAAATATTCTGGAACCGCCAATACTCGATTTGTTGGTGGTTCCAGAACAGTACTAGGTTTTTTTTACACCATGATTGTAGACATGTTGTGGACTGCCTAGTTGGTTCAGTGGTCGCAATTATCACTGCTGAGCATGAGGTTCCGGTTTCGATTCCCAGGTCGGGCAAATTGTTATCGAGTTTTTCCGTCAGGAATTTCTCAGTAGCAGCCACGGAGTCTGGATTTGTGTCCGGTTGAAGGCAATAGGCTTAAGACCTAGGCCGCCTGTAACATGGGTCTTAAACATAACTGGCGAAATGTGAGTGTACTATAAGGTACACCGCTTCCTAAACCTTTGGGAATTACAGGCGTGATGTTATAATTGTAGAGGTCGGGAAAAAATTAAATATCGTAACTTATATTTTATCTTTTAACAACAGCACTCTCGAATGACATTCTTTTCTTTGATTTTGAAAGAAATTCCTAACACATTGCCTCATTTGTTCACAAAAATTATCTTGTCCTCGAAGTAAGTAACGCAATGAATGGTGTTGAACTGTCAAAATGTAAAGATTTGCCATTTTAAGTATGTGGCTTTTGTTCTTAAAAAAAAACACTATTATTAAATTGGACCTTCTGTCCACAATCCTCGAATCCAAGAGTACTTAAGTAATTAGGACAGGCTCAGAATCTAGATTATTGGACGTTGAGGCCCGATTGGAAGCCAATTAGACTAACTAGGCTTTAGTGTATTAACTATGTATTAGTTACCTAGCAGATTACGCACCATTGACTACCGGTAACTAGTGTGGAGGACGTATAGACAGGTAGGTAGGTAAATGTCCAGTGCAACCGAAGTTTCTTGCTAATTATTATGATTGGATAAACAATAAAATAATATAGGGTGTAAACAGACCCTTCACGAAGCCGTCAACCAAGCATTCTGTACATCAAACTAAGTAACTTTACGTAAAAATTATTGCTGGGAAACGACTTTTTTTTTTGGGGTGAAAAATCTCGTTTTACGATAGGACTCAATGGAACGCACTCAAAGCATTGTGCTGATGGATGGATTGAATTACTATTCGGGGGTCGTAGAGATGCTTAAAGAAAAAACCTTACATTAAAAACATGTATTAAAAAAAAAGTTGTAAAAATGTTGGAACTTTGACCCCCAATATATCCGTAACTAGAAGGTTCTCAAGTATGGTCTAGAACAAAAAAAAATATCGCAAAGACGGGGAGAACAAGTGCCTTTCGGCTCTGTTAAGGGTCTATTTACACCCTTAATAGTCCGCATATGTACGCTAACTTAAAATAAATAAATAATTCATGATATATTCCTTACGCCTCGTCCACGTTCATACACGCACTCCGGTTACGAGTACTACGCAAAGGAGTATGTAAACAACAACAACATTACATTAACAACAACAACAACAACAACAACAACAACAACAACAACAACAGCAACATCAACAACAACAACCACAAAAACAACATTATTACAACATTATTTTTAGTACATGCGAAACCTGTATAAAGTTTGTTCAGAATAAGTAACTGAATCGATTGTAATCATTTTTAAACCTTGTTATTTTTTGCCCCAAAAATATTTAATAAAAGTTACAAGTTGGACACCGAGCGAAGTACCTATCGCAATAATTTAGGTACCTACTGCCAAATTATTATTATCAATGAGCTCAAGACGACGCTGGAGGCGCGCGTGCGGGCTCGCTGCGTGATAACCACGTTTTTGCGCGAACAACCAGGTAACAGAACAAGCTTATAACTTTGTGATTTTTCATGATACAGTTTTGAAATTTTGTACATAGATTCTTTACATAAAAATACTAGATACGTGGTTCAGGTTTCGCATATACTAAAACTAAGGTTGTATACGTAGAAGGTCGGCTTCCGGTCTGACCTGATGCAGCTGAGTACCAGTATTTTACAAGGAGCGACTGCTTATCTGTACTCCACAACCTAGTAAGTACTGGGTAATACGATACCCTTTGATAAGACTGGTTGCCAGACTTTTGGGCCACTGTTTACTTATAAAGACTGTTAAAGATCTACAAATATAACAACGAAAAAATATGAACCACATCGTGAGAAGGTACAAAAATTATTAGATTAGAAGACCTGGTTCTTTCTTGGGCCAAAGAATTAGCATTGCCATTACACGTGGCAATACTGCCAAACTTCTGGGCACGTTTTCTGATGACAGCGATGCGGAGGAGTACTTAGACGTCAAAGAGTAATGGTAATGGTATGGAAGAGTAATGGGTAATGTTTATTTATTTAGTTAGTTTTTTTTAATTAGTCCTTTTTTGCATCAGGACCGATGGACAGAGTCGTCACTCAGTGGACTGCCAGAAGACGGGCGTCGTCGCCGAGGGAGGCCTAGAAAACGCTGGAGCGACGACTTAGAGGCGTTTGTGAGAGATTGGCCTAAAAAAGCCGGACGTAGAGAAGAGTGGAAGGCTATGGCCTTTGCCAGCAGTGGGGACAGTACAGGCTAAATTAAAAAAAAAGGCCTTTTTGGTACATATTTAGTTTAAATTATTCTATTTAAACCGCGAACTGGAAGACGTTGCGTTGGAAGGCCGGTTGCGTTGGAAGGTTGGACCGATGACCTGGTAAAGGTTGCAGGGATTCGCTGAATGAGAGACGCACGGGACCGTTCAATGTGGCGACACTTGGGGAGGCCTGTGTCCAGCAGTGGACGTCTTTCGGCTGAAATGATGATGATGATGATGATTTTATTTTAAGAAGCATGTAAACATTCTAAAACAAATTATTCTAAGAACAAATGGATATTATTAAGCTATTTTTAAGGTTAATAATATCCATTTGTTCTAGAGCAGCGGTGGCCCAGTGGTGGAGACCCCGACTTACGAGCAGTACGTCGTGGGTTCGAACCCAGCCAGGCGCATTACTTTGTGTAAGTTATTTCATCACCACTGCTCTCAAAACGGTGAAGGAAAACATCGAGAGGAAACCGGCATGTCCTAGAACCAAAAATTCGAAGACATGTGACATCTACCAACCCGCACTGGGCCCGCGTGGTGGATTATAGCCCATTCCCTCTCATAGAGAGGAGGCCTGCGTCCCAGCAGTGGAAACATTAATAGGCTGATTATGTTATGTTATGTTATGTTATGTTCTAGATATTTGTAATATTAATTACAAACAACCAATGCTCGTTCTACACAGTCAAGCGAAGCTGCCCTTTACAATACAAGTTCTACACAAAAGTAATATTTTCACTGTATACAGAGAGTACTTGGAATGATATTAACAACAGTCGTATTCAAAGCTAGTAAATAGTCAAAGAGAGGCAAAGAAAGACGTATTCTCGGTGTTCCGATGGTAGATAGATGTAGTCAAGACTGGATGAGACTTCATTTTCACAATGGCACGGATAAACAGTGGAGGCGTTTTTGGACAACGGACTTGTCATTACAAATAAATAGTACTACAGCAACATAATACAAAAAGTATTACAGTGTCATCATCATCATCTTGCATCTTTTTGTCCTTGTCCCATGTTATTAGGGGTCGCCGTAACACGATTTACTTTCATTCTTTCCTGTCAACCGTCACACTATCAATTACTCCTTTTCCTTCTTTATTACAGCGCCATCTATGACACAAATGAAGAACTAACAGCAAGATTTTAAATCGCGAAAGTATATGGTATTACAAATGTCATATCCTTTCTGACAGCGTCACATCCAGCTGACTGTGACTGTCAGTTTTATTCGTTTTATAAGCATGTACTGAGGTTGGACTTCTTGGCTTTTGAGCAATAATTTAGTTATCCGTGACCTAAGACTATTAGAAAAAACCGACAATAACTGTCGGGTAGTAGCCCACCAGATGCAACACCCGTCTGGTCGGAGGATCCTCTCTTTTCTTTATAGAAACTGGATTGGATTTAGAATGACAGCACTTATCATCGCTAACCAAGTAACCATGCATTGTCATTTGAACTCAACATGTATGCAAAATTTCAGCTCAATCGAAAACCAGGAATTTTTTTTTTACATTGTTACAATTCAGTCAAAGTAAGCATATCAAAAAGTTCTGGCGTGGCGACCGCGCACTGGAAGACGCTACGTTGGAAGGCCTCCCACTAGGTGGACCGATGACCTGATGAAGGTTGCAGGGACCCGCTGGATGCAAGTCGCACGGGACCGGCCAATGTGGGGACACTTGGGGGCCTATGTCCAGCAGTGGACGTCTTTCGGCTGAAATGATGATGATGATGAAGCATATCAAATAGCACCCTCTCAAAACGTAAGTATTTGGTTATATCACGAGTATAATGCTTCGCCACTGCCTGCTTTATATTCTTGTAGTGTTTTAATCAAGTCTATCATCAAAATTACGTCCCCCTCATTAGAATCTAAACCTTAATTTGTATAAAACAAGAGATCTTATCTAGTAATCCTCTATCTTGTCCCGTCTTTACATAAAAAGGTGTCTGTGTCAGAGGTACGGTGCGCAAAAACGTCGCCTGCAGTGCTACGTTTCAGTGAAGTGAGCCCTGACTCGGTAGCGTCAGCAGAGAACGAGTGAATTAATTTTTAAATATTATTGAGTGCTACTTGGCGTCGGAAAGCACTTTAAGCTGTCTCGGCTGTCATTGTAGGTCTTTGACAGGCGTTACGGGTAGACAGTGGACCAAAAGTCAGATAACCAGTCTTATGAAGGGGTATTGTATTACCCCACTGGGTTCTGGAGGTCAGATAGGCAGTTAGACCGGAAGCCGACTCCAGCATAATTGGGGAAAGACTCGGTATTAGGCTTGTTATGATTTTGAAGTGTATAAGGTTTTGTTTGATTTATTTTCGAAGGGGTGTAATGGTGCATCTTTAACCCACTTGGCCTCAAGTTACACACTCAAACGACGAGCGTTTTGCGACAGCTTTAGAGGAAACATCAACTGAAAGAAGTCACTAAAAGTGTGTGTCACAGATGAACCTTTAATCTTCGGTTATTTTTTTAAATGTTGTATGAAACAAAAACTCAAGTAAACCGTAGACTTGGGTAAATCGTGAAGAATTTACGAAACGTATTATTACATACACAATGTTGCGTTTTTCGTAGGCAAAAGCTACAGAACACCATCTGCCATGATCCTCACATACTCCTTTTGCTTCATTCTCCTTCGTACATAAACATAACATCATGCCTGTAGTCCCCGAAGGGTTAGACAGAGGTGTACCTGCCCCATGTAATAGGGACGAGCCTATTGCCATCAACTTGGAACAAATCCAGACTCTGTGGGTGCTACTGAGAAATTCCTGATGGAAAAAGTCAATAACACTTTACCCGACCTGGGAATCGAACCCAGGACCTCATGCTCTGCAGTTGCGCTTGCGACCACTAGACCTACGAGGCAATCAACCGCACGCGTCCTCGTTCATAAATCTAAAGAGAGAAAAAAAAACTAAATTTATGATTACTTCAATTTCGCTTAGATTAAACAAATTACAGAGTAACTTAAAGGCGTGTCTAACAAATCTCATTAGCTCCCATTACAGTTAGTAGTTTGTTATGTGGAGGGATCCACATAACAAACTACGCACAACCCTCTTTTTGCCCCCAAAACAAAACTACCCACATATTAACATGATAATATTTACACCCCCCTTTTTTGCTGACCCTACGTCAAATAATTTGCACCAAGCCAAGCGTCACTTTTAATCTCAATATTGAGATGAGTACAATATGAAACTACGACATCTCGTCTCTCTTTCTACCTTCTAACATTCCGTATCTTGCTATCTCTGTCACTCCTTCGGAATACGTAGTTAGGGGTAGACGAATAATTGTATCTAGTAGGTATGTATGTGTGTTGTAACATCTAAAATATCTGGACGGTTTCGATTGCTGCTTTTGTTTTGTCTGTTGTCAATTCTGTTCGCTGTTATGTTTGTTATTTTATTTGGAAAAAGAATTTTAACGTAGAAAAGTGTTTTTCAGTACTTTATGAAGTCGTTTTTAGGAGCTCTCGCAATAACAGCCGCTCGGATCAATCTTCAGGTTAAGCCACACTTGCCTAGGTTGGTCCGTGCATGGGTGTGTCCGAGTTTCCTGCGTGCCTCGGAAAGCACTAAGCCGTTGGTCCCGGCTGTCACTTGTAGATCTTTGACAGTCGTTACAGTGGCAAGAGTCTGACAACCATTCTTACCAAGGGGTATCATATTATCTTGTACTAACTGGGTTATGGAGATCAGATAGGCAGGCAGTCGTTCCATGTAAAATACTGGTATTCAGTTGCATCCGGTTGGACTGGAAGCCGACCCCAACATAGTTGGGAGAAGTGTCTTGTTGTGAGGCAAACCCATTTTTCTAGGAACAAGAGTTTGCTACTTATCTGACCAACTGACACACAAGAGGAGATTCTGATAGAAGTTTTCCTTTTTGAGTTTTACCTCCAGAAGACCTTGATAAAGTGTGGTTCTAGCAGCGATAGGAATGGAAGGTGAATGTGTTGATTCTGTTGAATTTCAACAGGATCAACATACGTTTGCTTATCGGTAGCTGACGTCATCAGTTCAATATATTTCTGATTTTTTCCCTTCTTTTTCTTTCCATAACCTGTCGCTGCTAGAATCACACTTTATGCACACCTTCTACAACTTCTCCTTCTCCGTTTAATTTCTTATTACATGGGACTTAAACATAACTGGCGAAATGTGGGTGTGCTATCAGATACACCTCTGCCTAACCCTTCAGATATTACAGGCGTGATGTTATGTTATATACCAATAAAGTCAGATTTTATACTTTAACCATTATTTAATTAAAATAATTAGATAAACAATTTTATTGTAGATATTAACTAAGCTTATCGAATTCATCATTTAATAACTTTGTCTGACAGTTTCGATGTCTGTTGAAGCGAACTTAAGTTATTAATCAACATTTCTTCATTAAATCGTTTTAGATTTCTAAGAAAAATGGCCGAATTCCAGATTAATTTAGTTTGTTTGATTGATTTGAAATGGGTTTATTTATTTATTTATTTATTTATTAAAACTTTATGCACGAGTAAAAAAACTGTACAAAGGCGGACTTAATGCCATAGGCATTTTCTACCAGTCTACCTTAGGGTGATGCAGAGACAATATACAGTAGGTGCAATAACAGAAAAAAAGACTAGAAAATATTTATAACTAAAATATATAAGAATAAATACTTATATACATACATATATTAAACTTTATAAAGTTAAGAGAGATAAACAAGAAAAACTATAACAACTTAGTTCAGAGACGAATCTACTAACTTCTTGTGTATATTATTATTTATATGTTTATTATTTAGTTTATGGCGAAAAAATGTGCTGGCTAAATGTGGGTGTACTCTTAGCCTTCAGAAATGTGCTGGCTAAATGTGGGTGTACTCTTAGCCTTCAGAGATTAGGCATAGGGATACCTAAATGTACACAGGCGTGATGTTATGTTATGTTTTTTACAAAAAAATATTTTAACATTATTCAGTTCCTTTATTTATTTCTATACAAATCAATTATATTTTTAAATATTCCTTACAAAAAAAACAATATAAAAACATTTAAATATATAAAAAAAAGTAGCCCATCTGTATCGGGATCAGGGTCCAAGACCTGTGTTCTTTTGGTCCCATAGAAGTTTATTATCAGTATTAGAAACAGGATCGATTGGCATCACTAAAATGTTTTGTGTAAAATGGCCTTTTTCTTGCTAACTGTTTTTTTTTAAATCTGTGAATTTCACGAAAAATTATGGATAGTCTCCTAAGACCATTTTCATGTAGCTGCAACAGTTAAGGTAGTTCCCCTTACTGCTCCGTTGAAAGTTTCCACCCTGTGATGGTCAACCACGTCTTCGGGCCAAGCCCAGCAAGCGTTGCCTTGACTACAATCGTGCCATAAGCTATTATTATAAACCCACGAACCCTTCAACATAACATCTAAATCATCACACCCATCCCATTAAGGTCACAGCACACATATCAACTCGGAAATGGATCGGCACCATATCGCCTTTCGCCTCGCCGTCAACCTAACGTAAGCAAGCGGATCAGCAGCTCCGATACGTCGACTCGGCTACGGCTAGGCGACGCCGCGCTTACGGCTCGCCGACGCCGCACTTACGACTGGAAGTTGCCCTGTTAATGACAGCACGTCTGGCAACAGTAGTATGCGTAAGGGTGGACAAAGCCTCATGGCGACATGGAGAGAGCGACTGTCGCAACCCCGAGCAGGGCACGCCACCATAGTGTCGATAAGTCCCTTCTTTGAGGAGTGGCTAGAGAGGCGCCACGGCGCCCTCACCTACCGCCTGACGCAGGTCCTCACCGGACACGGTTGTTTCGGGAGGTTCCTGCACCGAATCGGGCGGGAGGAAACGCCTGGGTGTTTCCACTGCGAGGATCGTCCGGAGGACACGGTGGAGCACACCGTGGAGTTTTGCCCCGCTTGGGCGGAGCACCGCCGTGTCCTCGTAGCGGCGATTGGCGGCGGCGATCTCTCGCGTCCGGCCTTGGTTCAAGACATGGTCCGGAGCGAGAGGGAATGGGAAGCCGTCACCTCCATCTGCGAAGCAGTCATGCTAGTGAAGGAGGTGGCGGGACGTGAGAGGGAAAGAACCTCACGTCCCAGTCGCCGCGGGAGACGCCCTGGGCGTCGGGGGTCACGTGGTGGCTCCCGGCCACCGTAGGCGCGGGCCTGTGGACGGCGAGTTATGGGCCAGCTCGCCGTCCAGCCGTCTTATGACGACAGGCCGTGTCGACGGCGCGTTCGTGTTCCACGTGCGCCTCAAAGAGATGTCAGCAAATAAGTAGGGGTCCGCAAGGGCCGATGCCTGCCAGGGCTGCGGGACTGTTCGAAAGAGATACCGTGGCCCTGGAACACAAAGGGCAAAGAAGGAACATGGATGGGTTTTAGTCAGTACAAGTCTGACACTCCCCTCCGCTCCGCCCAGAGTGGGGGAGGTCATTTGATGATTTCCCATCCGGAAAAAAATAAATAAAAAAAGGTTGGACAAAGAGACGTAAGCTCGGGTACGGAGAGACGTAAGCGCGGGGACGACGAGCCGTAAGCGAGTTGACCACACACCGCACCGCGGATCGTGAGATTGTCCCGAGGCAAGGTGATTACGTTACGATTCCGATAAGTGTGCGTTGCAGTAGTTAGTTTCATACAAAGAATACTGAACGGCTCGAGTTGATACGGTGACGATCCCTTTCCGAGTTGATATGTGTGCTGTAACCTTAAAACAACTGGACAACTAACACATCAAGCCAACTTTGACTACCACTCAAATCTCTTCAGCGGTTACACCGTCCTCCAAACACGACACTGAATGCGTCAATTTATCAAAACAAAATTGTTAAAAAACTTGTCATGAAACTCGTCCTTAAACAAGGATTAACTTGTTGTGTAGACAGACAGACGAGCGATTTGTGAAACCATATTGGGGGCTCATAACACCCGCGGTTGGGCTTTAATGTGGGGGAGCGTACTAGGGGTCGTTCGTGCGAGTTGTGGTCGAGAATCCATTTGCCTAGCTTTTTCCCGATTTTGTTGGGGTCGCCTTTCAATTTAACATGATGCAGCTGAATACCAGTATTTTACATGGAGCAACTGCCTATCTAACCCAACAAGTTAGTACTGGGTTATGCTATACCCTTTGGTAAGACTGGTTGTCAGACTTTTGGGGCCACTGACTACCAGCAACGACGGTCAAAGATCTACAAATGCCGGGACTAAATGTTTAACGTGCCTTCCGAGGCACGGAGGAAACTCGGTAACTAATGGATGGTCATCCATCCATGGACCGACCTTTTCAAGCGCGGCTTAACCTGAAGATCGACCCGTTTGGCTGTTAATATTTGGCCACGTCGATTCGCGCAAGGATGTTTAGCTAGCCTTGCCCCCATATCACACACATTTCTCTATTATCAGTCATACCTCGATCGAGCTCGTGGCTAAATAAAAACAGCCACTCGGGTCGATCGTTGGGTGAAGCCACGGTTTCCTGGGTTGGCCGTGCATGGGGGGACGTCCCATTACATACCGATTTTTCTCTGCGCCTCGGAAAGCACGTTAAGCCGGATAAAAGACGTCTTTGAGAGTACACAGTGCCTCTGGGTGACAGGTACTTTTTCATTACACATCTATTCTTACAAAGTGTATTAAAACTCGTTTTGTTCAATATGCAAGTTTCTATTCGCATTTAAAACTCACACATCCGATGACCTTATATCACAACACAGGCTCCCATAGTAGGGGTCACCTAAAACGAAAACTTTTTAACGCCCCCAAAGTTTGAGCGCAATATTTCAGCGGTCCGTAAACTCTACGCTTAATTGTTCCAGACGTGTTTTTATTGTGATTTTTTTGTTAATAAACTTGTATATTTTAGCGGGAGAACATTCATAAAATTGCCTGATGTTGAATGAGAATGTATGAATAGTAATATAATTGTACGACTAGTTTAATATACAGTTCAAGGTGGCGCTACATGTCAAGAAAAAATGAATCGATACGTCAAACTTGGTACATTTATTTTAGTTCTATATTTTCCCGCCTGAACAGATAAGTTGGTTGTAATGTAAGTTGTTACAAGAAGGCTTTAGATATTTTTAGGTTGACCAAATATGGTAGCAGGTCGTTATCATTTTACATAATTTAATCTTTGTGTTCACTTGTAGGTATTGTGTATTGAAATTAGCATCTTGTTTATAAACGTCTGTATCGAACTCAAAGACCGTTACAGGCACTTTTGAATGTCAGAAAAACAAAGAAAGCGAACAAGGCATAATAACTTGTCAAAGTACTATATTTGCTAGTTCCAAAGCGTAGATCTCTATGGAGTAAAATGGGCAAGAATCTCCATGGACACTATATTTTCATGGCGAAATGTGTCATTGCACTAACGTATTATTTTTACCATCGTTTGCATCATCATTCGTCGGCGCAGCATGTCTTCTTCTTCTTCCATACTTCTCTATTACTCGTCATCTCAGCAGTCACCTCCTTTCTTGCAATATCATCCTTCACACAATCCATCCATCAGTAGCGAAAGGTCAATTTTTGCACGAGGTAAGCCGGTGTATCTTTAATGTGATTATATTATTTGTCTATAGAATACTGACTGTGACATTTTTCAAAGGGAAGCCGGAAGGAATCGAGTTGTATGGAACCTCCGCCACTGTCATTCATCGAAATGTATCATTGCACCACCATATTATTTTTACCATCGTTTGTACAATTTTACCGCAAATTTTTAATTTTAATTTTCTCTTTGATTGGTAGCCTTGTTCCAACGACTGTTGGGTATAAGCGTCCTCTTCTCGGTTCCCAAACTTGTCATCCAGTATGCCGAATGCTGCCTAGACCAGTTGTATGCATCTCGAATTTAAATAAATCCATTAATTCCCTGCCAGACAATTCACAGCCAAAATTGCGGGGGAAAAAATAGTTGCGCTTTGAGGAATACTCAAAGCGCAACTATTTTTAAGCGCAACCAACTACGCGCAACCAAATTATTCCTCGAAGCGCAATTATTACGCAATGAAAAACTTAAAAAAAAAAATAGAGAGTATGATGGATTCATTATTTTTTTTTCAATCATGGTTGCGCTTTGAGGAATAAACATAAATAATATTTTTAATTTGAATTTGTGAACGCAACTAATGGTTGCGATTCGGGGAATAATTTAGTTGCGCTTAAAAATAGTTGCGCTTTCAGGAATACCTCAAAATTGGTGGGATGCATGACATTTGCACTCCAAGTTTCTACAAGGAAAATTAGCACAAAGGGACGATTCTTGAAATTCCACCCCACATAAATGAAGGACGATAGTTTATGTTGGAGTTTACATTTTTTCGCCAAGGGATAAGTCCATAGGGCGCACAGATTGTATTTAGAAAATAAAGAAATTAGGCCTTTCTCAGTGCTCAGTTTCGTTATAGATAAGTAAAAATTCCAACACCCCAGTTTAGGCAGTGCGCTGTCTATGAAAAAAGGAATGGATAAAATTTAAGATTTTCATAGATTAGATAATATCGATATTACGTACGTAAGAAGTGATCCCAAAAGGCGCGTTCCGACTATGACGTGACGACAGATTATCGTGTCGTTTAAAGCGTCGTGGCTTGTGTATTTAAATGGAGGTGTTCACATACAGGACGACACGATTAACTGTCGGCCACGACTTTTACCAACTAACCAAAAAACTAACTAACTAATAAATTAATCATAACGACCTAGTGGGAACGCGCCCTTAGCCAGCAGTAATAAGATATATTAACACAATATTTGTTTATTTATTTATTTAAACTTCATGTACAAGAGTGGTACATAGGCGGACTTAATGCCACAAGGCATACCTAATATCTTATTGAAATGAAACACTTTTATTCGCAGGTGACAACGCAGACACCATAAACAGCTATAACAAACATGACATCTAACATATTCCTACCATCGATATTAATTCCGCAATCTCAAACATCGACAAATCAGTATCAGAGTATCGATTAATGACAGCTCATAAATCGATATGAGCGCCGCACTACGATATATCGATACTTACAAATTACTGCTCGTTTGTCACATCACTAGGATATTGCTTAGGTGTGTTATGAATAGTTATTGTGCCTGTTATGTTATAGTAATTAATTAATTAATTTATTGCTAGATGGTAAATAGAACATTCTAGTATTAGAATACCATATTGTATCAAACGTTTTAATTTAGGTTCATTGTCCATTTTTGAACACACGGCGGCACATGAAGCTGTATATTTCCACTTACAATGAGAGATCCGCATAAACTGGTTTTGTATAGCTTGATTGACCGTCGTGCGTACTACTGGAATAGTTTACCAGTCTTAACCAAAGGGCAACGTGTTACCCAGTACTAACTGGGTTGTGGAGGTCAGAAAGGCAGTAGCGACTGCCTTTCTGACCTATCTAGTAAAATACTGGTACTCAGCTGCATCCGGTTAGACTGGAAGCTGACCAAAATATATTGTGAAAAGGCTAGGCAGTTGATATGGGTTCCAGACCACATAACATAACATCACGCCTGTAATTCCCGAAGGGTTAGGTAGCGGTGTACCTAATAGTACACCCACATTTCGCCAGTTATGTTTAAGCCCTACGTAATAGGGGGCGAGAGATTCCTGGTCCAGGAATCTGTTAACCTAGTTTTTACCTACACACAGCTACATATAATGTGGATGATAATATACCTATAAATACTCGGCAATCAATCAAAAACTGCATTCCAAAATGTTGGTAAATAACTTAATTTACACATTCTTAACACTGGTTACGTGTTAATTAATCCAGACTTTCTCTGGACCACATAGGAGTCTCCACAAATAAGTTATGTTTGTCCTCTCCACGTTAACACAATGCGATATGCACTCAATAATCAGATACTAATGTGCTGCAGCAAAAGTTAAGAGTTGCTCCTACCATCAACTGTGTGCTTCACATGTCAACCTTAGTTCAGATTGGTACACATTAAACGCACACTATGTAAGAAAGCATATTACAAGTTGGACGATTATATCACTGATAAAAATGCTTGGCTCAATGCCGGTCCTGCTCCACAAGAACAGGAGCGCCTAAATTGATAGCATTAAATAGTATTGTTAGAGCTGCTGAAGATTGTATAACTATCTTTGCATTGTATAGATTCAATCTCTTTTGTATTACGCCTAGCCCATATTGTGTGAGTACTATGTACTAGAAAGCTGTCATTCGCTGGTAACCTGCGTCTCTTCTTGACTTGAATTGGCGGCCCATGTAAAATACTGGTATTCAGCTGCATCCGGTTAGACTGGAAGCCGACCCCAACATAGTTGGGAAAAGGCTAGGCAGATGATGATGACTCATAAAGTACCACAGAAAAGTAAATAAAATCTATATGAGACCACCGCGCAAGTATCCTCTAAACAATGAAAAAATAATCACTTAAATCGGGCCAGTAATCACGGAGAAATCGGTGAACATACATGAAAAAAAAAAGATGCTGGTGGAATACATAATACCTCTTCCTTTTTTAGAAGTCGGTTAAAATTGCCTCCTTTCAGGATTGATCAAAGTGCTGATGTAGCTCCCGACACGGACGCTGACAGACTCCAGTAATTGGTAAGGTGATAGCGCCAGAATATCCCGCGTAATTCAAATTTCCTTACGTTTTTTGCAGGCCAGTGTCAGGTTGTATGACATTCAATCCCTAGACAAACCTAGGCAAGCGCGGCTTAACCTGAAAATCGACCCGAGCGGCTGTTATTATTTAACCACGAGTTCCTCTTACGACAAAACGTCAATAGCTCTTGAATTCCCTCCATTTGAAACTAAAACCAGTCGCACTTTCCCAAAGCATTTACGCAAAACTGAAAACAATAATCCACATGCCAGACACTTTGTGTTTCTTCCCTCCCATCACTTTAAACAACATACACAGACATTCACCGTCATCTGCCTAGCCTTCTCCCAACTATGTTAGGGTCGGCTTCCAGTCTAACCGGAACCAGCTCAATACCAGACGCACACAAAACACATGACACCCCCTTCTTATAGTCGGCTAATAACAAAAACTTCGCCCTTACTGTACCTCTATCTTTAACAGTCAACCACCATTCTTTATTGTAGCAAGGTTTTCCTTTTTAATCCTGTATCCTCTGCCGCTAGCATAACTAGGGATGGGGATGTGTCGATGAATTGTTTTTATTCCAGTAACTGTATAATGAGAAATCACGCGTATCAAACGACGCTTTCAACGCACTTGCTAAGGAATATTAAAAAAAGTAGTTGAAACAACTAAAAAATCCGACTGAAAAAACTGAAAAAGCAAAAAACAAGCACATTTTAAATTAAACAAAAGTTTTGTTTGAGGGAACAAAGAAACGGACATACATACATACTTACTAACAGGTCAAACACATAACTCTCCTTTTGGGCTTCGCCACAGTCGGGTAATAAAAGGGGTTTCAATATTTTGGTATGAAACCTGTCTAACTTGCGCCATTTTATTTTAATTTTAAAATTGCAGTCTCGCAAAAAGACCTGTGTTAATCAAGAGCTAGTATCAGTTCAAACCAGTATTGTAAGATTTTATTGCTGCGTTGAGAACTTAAAAACAATGCAATAAGAGCCACTTTCCGAACACGTGCCGTGTCTTAAAAAATATTTTTTTTTAGTAAATCCCTTGATGTAACAAAGTTTTCTTAATAAAACATGTCACCGGGCGTCGTAGGCAAATATCTATCGTTTCCAAAAACAGTGGAAAGAAAAGGCATCACAGGGTGACAGCTTGGTTTGCGACCACCAGCCATGAGAAGTAGCGTGCAGCCTGAAAGATACTCAGCATGAGAAGTAGCGTGCATCCTGACAGATACTCAGCATTTTCTTTTTTGACGGTGTTCCATCTGGTATTGATTGCAATCAATGGCGACTCAGCTGACAAAAACTGTCCTCAAACGAGCCCTACTAATAAAATGCAGTAAGTATTTTTTGTTTCTAATGCAAGTAGGATTCGCGCCTTGAGGGTTCGCCCTGTGGCGCGTTCGTGTTCCACGCGCGCCTCAAAGAGATGTCAGCAACCAAGTAGGGGTCCGTAAGGGCCGATGCCTGCCAGGGCTGCAGGACTGAGATACCGTGGCCCTGGAACACAAAGGGCAAAGAAGGAACATGGATGGGTTTTAGTCAGTACAAGTCTGACACTCCCTTCCGCTTCGCCCAGAGTGGGGGGCGGGGCATTTGATGATACCCCATCCGAAAAAAAAAAAGGGTTCGTCCTGTCATTAATCAAAGTCAAAGTCAAAGTTTTTATTTGTAATAAAGACAAATTTTATTTAGAGTGGATAGTTGACAACCAGTGAAGTGAAGCTAACTAGGTAAAGGTAGCGGCAGAAGGAGAGGTACCATAATATTATGCTATAAAGCGTGATGTAACACCAAAACATGTTCATCACGTACAAGCTTAACTACTAGCTTTTAAGTGATGATGTGGTTCGGATTATGTAATAGCAGATTAATACCAGATCAGCTTGCATATTAGAATGCTTAAATAAGCGGTTGTAGTGCTCATTTGTAATGCACAATCAGATCAAAGCAAATATAATTACTATAATTACCCATTGCGGTAAAATTATCGTTCATGAATCAATCTGTATTAGTATTTCAGAACGGGGAATATAATAGCTTGTTTTCTAAAAAACGATTTAAAACCTTAAGGGCTTGAAAATTTATCCTTCAAATCTAACCTCTTAGCCACGAACTGCACACTCAAACCACACGCGTGTTGCGACACCGACTACGCGGAAAACAAATGGAGAAAGTTGCCTAAAGCATACCACGAGTCTGGAGCGACTTCTCCACTCGACTACTCGTAAAGGAAATAAATGACGCATCCATTCCGCTTGACGTCGCAGGTCGTATCGCCTGAGGTTGTGCACAGGGCATAAGGGCAAAGGAATGTTTTACCCTTTATGTCCTGAGACACCACGACATTTTTAACTTTAAACCATAAGTTTGTTTCCAAGATTTTTTTTATCGATATCGGGACTCACGTCCCATCCCTAGTTATTATAACCAATACAAAGCGACTGTCTATATTGTGTTCTCGAGAAATCTTGGCATTATTGAGAAAACAAGAATAGGTTCCGTAAAAAAACGGATGATTGCAGATATATTAAGGGGATCACAAATGTGTATTGTTGATCTTTGATTTTGATTAGTATTTCAAGTGTAATGGTAATCAATATATGAGTTACGAGAGGAGATGGATAATCCTGGCTACAAGGCTGTGTCTATGCAAGTACTCTCCGTTAGCCAGACGAGAACACCCGGAGATAATGTGACGGATTGATTCGCCTGGACGGTGGCATGCCCGACATATGTCAACCGTACCGTCCTTCACAATAAATCTGCGGTAGTTTGAATAAACTTTATTATTTTCATACTTTTACGTAGTTCAGCTTTATTAATAGGATAGTACGGGTAGGGATTGCAATCCGGCGTCATTTCCAATCCGGCCGGATTCGGCCCGATTCCCATTCGATCTCATGTATTAGTACAGGATCCGGTAAACTTTTAGTGACGCCGGATCAGCCGGATAACCGGATCCGGTTTTCCGGATTGCAAGTACGGGCCGACGCCAAGTACTACCCTGGGAGAGTGGTGTTATGATGTTGTCTTCTTACATACTAATTACATTTTTAAATATTTCTTTAAAAACACCATATAAAAAACATTTAAAATATAAAAAATAGTGGTCCGCCGGTATCCAAGCTACCGGTGGTTAGGGCTCCAGAGACAGGAACCTCCTCACAAAACGAGCCGTATTGAAGAGTACTGCCTTCTGAATCAGGCTCTTGATCCAACCGTCGACTATCATTACGCGGCGCGCTGATCGGTCTATCACCACTATGTCAGGCTTATTGGCGACAATAATCCTGTCAGTAATGATAGACTGATCACAGTACAGCATGACATTGTCTTTCTTGAGGACTGGGTCGGGCACATTACTTGTAGTACAGTACCTCAGATTACACAAGTTTATTTTCATATTATAATATTATTTCGAGTTCTTTCATGTTCTTCTGTCTTAAGAGAGTACAAAAACCCATTATTATTATAACAATATCTCCACATCATCTATTCTCGTGCAACTAGTGCCGACACGAGAGAGAGAAAGTAAATAAAGGCACATATAACAGTAGTTACAACATAAAGTATTGCCAGGTGATGTGTTACACTCAATACTTCATGGCGGCGTGTACGTACGTCTCACGCCTAGACGAATAGAGGTGGGTGGAGTCGCTGTGTAGTAGATGGTATTTTTAGTCTCTGAAAACATATCATGACATCACGCCTTTAATCCCCGAAGGGTTAGGCAGAGGTGTACTTAATAGTATACCCACATTTTCACCAGTTGTGTTTAAGCCAAACAAAATCACGCTCCGTGACTGCTACAGGGAAATTCCTGATGGAAAAACTTACCAACACTTTGACTGACCCAGGAATCGAACCTCAGCAGTCGCGATTGAGACCACTAGACCAGAGAGGCAGTCTTCTTTTAAAGTTTCGTAGTTTCTCATGTAGTGTCTGCAAGGTGCAGATGTGGAACAGAGTCACAAACTATGTTTCAACTGCCCATTGCACCCTAAATAACCTTACCATTTTAGATTTAGATTTATTTATTTATTTGCAAACATGTAAAACACTGGTTAGTAGGCATGCATTTAAATTTCATGACACAGTATTAAGACATACACCCTGTAAAGGCACTGCAAATTCTATATATCATATTATTAAATTATAATATTGAATAATTATTACAACTTATTACATTATTTTATACTAAACATTAATAAAATAAAAAATCTATATCAATTCGTTCATTCATTTTAGTCAAAGGTATAAGTAAGGTATTTTAAACTTATACTGTCACTTACGGGATATCTTACGTGATTGTTCATTATTTTGAGCTCCCGATATCAACCTGCGATCATGGCGCTTGCAACAGCGCCGAAATATCGGGAGCTCAAAATAATGAACAAACACGGAAGATATCCCAGAAGTGACAGTATAAGTTTAGTTGTAAACCGTGAAAGC
Source organism: Noctua janthe (assembly GCA_910589295.1). NCBI lineage: Eukaryota > Metazoa > Arthropoda > Insecta > Lepidoptera > Noctuidae > Noctua > Noctua janthe. Next base: position 10,621,354 of record OU342578.1, read on the forward strand.
TTAAAACAGTGTTCTTACCATTTTAGGTAATTATTTCTTAAATCATCACCGTTTAACGCTAGAACACCGTTTAACGCTAGAAACGGGATATTTACCATGTTTACTGTTTGTTTTGAGTTCCCGATATTTCGGTGCTGTTGCAAGCACCATGATCACGAATAAATTGAAGTTATTACGGGTGGGTGTTTATGAACAGATAAATAAATATCCCGTTTCTAGTATTAGTGACAATGTTAGGGACCATTACAGTTTAAAAACTTTCATCACTGTACATTAACAATATAGTCAATAAAATAATCTAAACACCGAGTATCCAACTCGATATTTGATTGTGTTTCTGTTGAATTCGACTCAGAAAATAATATTTTTTGAAAAGATTCTAGCATAACCGTACGTGTTTGCCACGCCGCTCCACCCCTCTCGCTATCCCACAACCTGGCACGTAGTGGACACCAATAAAACGGACATTAGGCCCCGCCTAACTAACTGCCTCCGTATGTCGATTTAACTTCAAGACTCAAGCAATATTGTCGTCACTAAATTACTAGCGGATAGAGAAATTGGCGAGGTACACCCGTACAGGTAGTGGGTCTACAATCACCTTACATAAACGTTTGTCTATGAGGAGCTCGTGGCTAAATAATCACAGCTTAAGCCGCGCTTGGCCGCGCCACGGCAATAGTACACCCACATTTCGCGTTATACAGGTAATAGGGAGCAAACTGGTCACAAATCCAGACTCCCCCCGTGACTGCTACTGAGAAATTCCCGATGCAGAAGGCGCGCGCGAGGCTGCGCCGCGTGGTGACTACGTTTTTGTGCGGACAACCAGGTAACAGAACAAGCTTATAACTTTGTGATTTTTTATGATACAGTTTTGAAATTTTGTACATAGATTCTTTACTTAAAAATACTAGACACGTCTTTCAGGTTTTGCATATACTAAAACTAATGTTGTATAATTGCCAAAGTCTAAACTTGGAATCCAGTTTAATTGGAATCCATCCAAAATGCAGCCCAGGTATTAAAACAGCCTATCTTGCTAGCATCCCGATCCTGCACAAAAACTGCGCACTCGTGAGCTCTCTATAGATTTGACTAAAACCGTCTAATGCCCGCACTCTGCTGTTCGATGTGTGGTTTGGGTAATTGTCCAGTGTTTCCAGAGCTAAGCTATACTATAATATTAGAGACATTACATAAAATCACGCCTGTAATTCCCGAAGAGTTAGACAGAGGTGTACCTAATACTACACTCACATTTCGCCAGTTTTGTTTAAGTCCCATGTAATAGGGGGCGAGCCTATTACAAAGGACCGGGCACAAATTTAAACTCCTTGGCCGCAACTGTAAAATTCCTAATGGAAAAACCCAATAACAATTTGCCGGACTTGGGAATCGAACTCGGGACGCTCAGCAGTTGCACATGCGACCACTAGATGAACGAGGCATTTCGAGTTTTCGAGAATTTTTTTTTTAGAGACATTTTGTCTGAAAATTCTATTGTGAGCTGTACTTGTCGTGCGTTCGTGTTCCACGCGCGCCTCACAGAGATGTCAGCAAACCGGATGGGGTCCGCAAGGGCCGATGCTTTCCGGGGCTGCGGGGCTGTTCGGAAGAGATACCGCGGCCCTGGAACACAAAGGGCAAAGAAGGAACATGGATGGGTCTTAGTCAGTACAAGACTGACTCTCCCTTCCGCTCCGCCCAGAGCGGGGGGATCATTTGATGATTTCCCATCGTAAAAAAAAGCTGTACTTGTTCTTTTTTCGTATCCATGGTACAACTTATCCTCAATTTGAATCGTCATGCTAAAAAGAAGAAGTGGCGTTTCAGATGTCACGTGGTTATTAGATGACACACAGCTAGATAGGAATATCATCATCATTTTTTTCAGCTGAAAGACGTCCACTGCTGGACACAGGCCTCCCCCAAGTGTCGCCACATTGACCGGTCCCGTGCGTCTCGCATCCAGTGGATCCCTGCAACCTTCACCAGGTCATCGGACCACCTAGTGGGAGGCCTTCCAACGCAACGTCTTCCGGTACGCGGTTCATATACAGGGTGGATTTTTTTTGTTTGTTAGAGAGTTTTGATCCTTATGATTGACCCTATCGATTGATGCCGTAAAAGTAGAGGATGTTACTTTTTTCAAATTTAGCCGGTTCGATTTCCGAGTGTGGCAAGCGAATTTTCGAAAATCTTTGAGTGCAGATTTATTTCTTTTTAAAAATAAAGGAATGTTTCCTTTGAGTAAAATTTTCTAACTCCAGTATTTAGAGTACACTCCCTCCAGGTGACGTTGAAAATTTCACCACTCTGTATATGATAGCTCAACGCTATAGCATAGCTCCCACACCAGAACCAGCTTTCTCCCCCACCTATACTGCAGAGGTCTACCGTCCTAATTTATGGCGCCCCCATTCATTACAGCCATGAAATTCACATGTAAACTAAGCTCCGGCCTCTGAACTCACATGAATTAGTGAGAGGATTTCTTGCTTCTCCTGTGAGCATTATCCAAGTTTGTATAAAGTTCCACTGCAGTGACTCCTCTTATGACGTACAGGGAGAGGGAATGAATCTGATCATCATGCTTGCTTACTGGGCTGCGGGACTGTTCGAAAGAGATACCGTGGCCCTGGAACACAAAGGGCAAAGAAGGAACATGAATGGGTTTTAGTCAGTACAAGTCTGACAATCCCTTCCGCTCCGCCCAGAGTGGGGGGGGGGGGGGGGTCATTAGATGACTTCCAATCCTGAAAAAAAAAATGCTTGTTTACTGAGTATTGGCTATATCAGCAATTCAATTTACTTAATTTTGACATATTGTTATTCAAGTTGGCATAATATTATTCCGTTTGACATTATTGATCATTTTTTATTTATTTTACTGTTTATGTACACACAATGCAACACAGGCAATTTGCATTATAATACTTGAGTACATAGGTACTTCGGACTATTAGGTACTTTTATTACTTTGACCATATTGACATTTTTTTATATTTTTTATTGTATACAATTCCAATGACATGCCACTTTTTTAAATTTATAATTGTAAAAAAAAACAATTTGCATGCCCATGTGACGGCAAAATGTGGAGAACCTCATTATAAAAGAACATCTATGCACCTATTACCCATGTTTGCAAAGAAATAAATGATTTGATTTGATTTGTAATGCAGTTGCTTTAAGATTCAGAAGGACTTTGGAGAAATTAATGATGAATTTCTCCTGCTTCATATGTTTGAATTTGCTAGCTCCGTCAGCTCTTATACTGCTTGTTATCCTCAAAGAGTTAGATAGAAAGATAAACCATTTATTCTGTGCACACAAAAGACAGCACAACACACAGAATCACAATTAAATGATACAAGTTACACGACTGTAAAGGGGGTAACCCTTAACGAAGCCGAAAGGCACTTGTTCTCCCCATTATTACGATCATTTTTTTGTTCTGGATCATATCTGGGAACCTTAACTAGAAGGTTCGGAGTTCGGAGATATTTGAGGTCTAAGGGCGTTTGTCCACCAACACCGTCACCGTCACGTCAACGAGAATGGAATGACGGCGCCGAGGTTGCTACAATACATTTACTAAAGCGGCTTGTCCACCGCACGACCGTCAGCCGATATTTTGTGTAGATCGGAGCTACCGCTAGAACTCGGACCGAGATTATGACGGCCCGATGTGCCGGCAATACAAAACACGTTTGTACTTGTCCACCTCGTCGGCGCCCATTTTTGTTTTTTAGTTTGCTTTATTTGGTGTAGGTAATTGAATTGATTAAATAATGGCCAAAAAATTTATGTATCTTTCACGTATTATCGGATGAATCCAAAATCTTTTGCATCGCCTTCGCCTTCGAACGTACAAAAGCAGAAGAAGAAGTTGCCGTCGGTTGAAGGCAGGCATTCCCTGGTTCGTTTTATTTCTACGCAGTATCACACACGATAGCTACAGGAAACCGAGTGAACCACCTAGATCGTCGCAGTGGACAAACGATCGCCGTCACGTTATCTTGATTTTGGCCAGAAATAAACTCGTGACGGTGCCGGTGACGGGACGGTGTTGGTGGACAAACGCCCTAAGTTCCAATTTTTTCACAAGTTTATTTAAATACTGGTTTTTAAGGTTATAAATTTAATTTCTTTAATTACCTCAATGACCTGTTTACTATTCAAAGCATTCATCAGCACAGTGTTTTGAGTGCGTTACATTGAGTTTTACCGTAAAACGTGACTTTTCACCCCAAAAAAAAAAGTTGTTACCCAGCAATAATTTTTCCGTAGGGTTGATGTACAGAATGCTTGGTTGACGGCTTCGTGAAGGGTCCGTTTACACGTTGTATATGGTAATTAGTGACCGATACTTAAACACGCGATTGTACTCATGACAACAAACAACTTTCCCAAAGAAACATTTTTTTTAGGTTGTAAAGCGTACCTATTTATAAATACCACCCACTCATACCACACCCACACTCACACCCACACCCACTCCCACATTTTGCTAGTTATGTTCAAGTCTCGTGTAATAGTGGACGAGCCTATTGTCTATGGCTTAAATAATGAAATAGACCAAATTGAGTCCTTACCTTTTATTGTCAAAGTCCCAAGTCCCAAGTCCCAGATCGCTAAACGCTAAGCAAAACTGCAGATATCTTAAAATGTAAAAAGACAAAAGGGCTGACATCGCCCGGTTTTATTACAAAAGGTATTATGGTCGCCGTGGGTGATCATCAAATTTTCATGTTCTGATGGTCTTAGTACACAGTCATTTGGGATACAGTGAGACAAAGATAAAGACTTGAGCTTAGTGTGTCTTGAAAAGATTATGTAAACTTTTGTTTGGACCTTGGACTGCTTCCTTGGCATAGTTATCGCAAGCACGACTGCTGAGCATGAGTTTCGGCAGCATGAAGTTCGAATCCCTGATCGGGCAAAGTGTTATTGGGTTTTTCGATCAGGATTTTCCCAGTAGCAGCCCAGATGAGATGGATGAAGGTATCATGATACCCCGTATCTGGAAAAGCTCGTTAAGTATGTAGTAGCAGTCCAGCTTCGTCCAGCGCCTGTTCTCTCTCCGGTCGTGTCGGATTGCCGTCCCATCGTACTATGAGAGTAAGGAACAGAGAGTGCACCTGTGCTGTGTAATAAAATATCTTCACGCTTCTATGGCTAATGTCCGCTGAGATCAGGTCAGGAAGATTCGAGAACTATTAACATTAATTTAAACAAAGAGATAATCACAAGATCAGTAGCTTGAATAAATGGATGTTTCTAAAGCCATTGAAACAGCTTATTTGGCGAATATTTCACGATTATTTTGCTCGTGATGGCGTTTGTCAAGAAAATGTCGTGGGTCGTGGACACGATTACCTTTCGGTTTTACTTAGGTTCCTTTCAAATAGGTTATTTAATAAGCCTGCGAGCGTTGACGACTTACGCCATTTCATACAAACTTTCAAGTGTTTTTTTTTTCGAAATGACTGAACCGATTATAATGAAACATCATACGCAACCGTTCTCTGTCAACTTTTTAGACGTATGTATCCTGCTTATACGTAAGTAGGTATTATAGCCACTAAACGATTTGGGTAAGTATTATATAGTTATATTCATATAACTTACTCAAAACAGTATTCATGTTGCACTACTGTCGATCTTTAGGTTAAGCTGCGCTTGCCAAGGTCGGTCCTTGGATGGGTAACCATCCATTACACACCGAGTTTCGTTCGTGCCTCGGAAAGCACATTAAGCCGCTGGTCATAGTTTTCATTTCTAGATCTTTGACAGTTGTTACAGGTAGTCCCCCGTAAGTCTGAGAACTAGTCTTACCAAGGAGTATCGTATTACCCAGTAGTAATTGGGTTGTGGAGGTCAGATAGGCAGTCGCTCCATGTAAAATACTGGTATTCAGCTGCATCCGGTTATACTGGAAACCGACCCCAATATAGTTGGGAAAATGCTATATTATGAGTTAGCCACGTAAATGGCTCATATTTACATATCTTACTCAAAGTAGTAGCCACGTCTTGCCAGGGCTGCGGGACTGTTCGAAAGAGATACCGCGGCCCTGGAAAACAAAGGGCAAAGACGGAACATGGATGGGTTTAGACAGTAGAAGTCTGACACTCCTTCCGCTCCGCCCAGAGCGGAGGGAGTCATTTGATGATTTCCCAACACAAAAAAAAAAAAAAATTAGTCATGTTGCACTACTGTGAGTCCGTCCACAGTGCGCCGCGTACTTTATAGACGATCGTGTGTCGTTGCGTCTTCTTTACGACTACGGCCAGTATAAACGCTAACACATCTGAACGTGATCTTATAGCCAACGAAACTATTCTTTAAACTTAAAGTCTTCACTTTGTTAAAGATCGTCTTGTTTGTCTTAAGTCCCGTCAATAAATTCCAGTTTAGGACACTGTTGTTTTAACTGACTTCTAAAAAGAAGGTAGTTCTGAATTTGGGCTGCTTTTTTTTTTAATGTTTGTTACTTCATAACTCCGTGATTGCTGGTCCGATTTACGTGATTTAAGATCACAGCACACATATCATATATAAATATATATATAATATATACATTTTTTATACATTTTTTTATACATATATTTATTTTTATTTATTTATAATTGTTTTATTTTATCATTATTTCATATATTTTCTTTCTTTTTTTTATATCAATTCGGAAAGGGATCATCACCGTATCAGTATGAAACTTTCTACTGCAATGCACACTTATCGGAATCGTTACGTAATCGCCTCGCCTCGGGACAAGTTCACGAACCGTGGTGCTGTGCGTGGTCAACTTGTAGTTCCCGCGCTTACGGCTCGTCGTCCCCGCGCTTACGGCTCGTCGTCCCCGCGCTTACGTCTCTTCTACGTTATTTTTTCTCTTCGTCCAGTGTTATGGCTATGGTAGGTACCACGCGTATTGGGAACGGAGACATAACCGTGTGCTACACTTCACGCTCAGATTCAAACTGATCTGGTACCAGCCTGGTCAACCAGCGGTCGGCGAGCCGTAAACGCGGCGTCGCCTAGCCGTAACCGATTCGACGTACCGGAGCTGCTGATCCACTTTGGTTACGTGCTTACGTTAGGTTGACGCCTGTTTGGCGTCGCCAGTTATGTTTAAGTCCTACGTAATAGGGGGCGAGCCTATTGCCATCAAGCGTGCACTAATCCAGACTAAATGGCTGCTACTGAGAAATTCCTGACGAAAAAATCCAATGACACTTTGCCCGACTTGGGAATCGAACACAGGAGCTCGTACTGAGCAGTCGCGCTAGCGACCACGATATGACAAAATTCATTAATTTAGGTTACACGTCCGTCTTTGCGTCACTGACTTATATGTGTACCAAATTTCAACTCAATCAGTCCAGTAGTTTCGGAGCAAATTGGGAGTGACGGACACGCGAGCGATCCTTAAGGAATTCCGGTTTTTCCTTTTGAGGTACTGAACCCTAAAAAAGAGTTAAAAGTCATAAGCAATGCCGTAACCAATGTTCCAAAATCAGTACACCTAACCCCATCCTCTTCACAAAGGTTTAAATACTTTAAATATTTGATCGCAAGCGATTTTAAGCGAAATAACAAAGGGGTAGATGGTCCAATAAGTTCAATATTGGGTACCTTACACTCTGGTGATCAGGGAATGCTTATCTCGATCCTCGCGCTTATTTCCTCGGGGGGTTGGCAGGGCTGTCAGCGATATTCGCTTGTAGGCGTTTGGGTAGTTTTGAAACCTGCTTTGGTGTGATACTGTGGAATATTTGAATTGGTTTGCAAAAGGTTCTGCTAAAGTTTGTGAGGATGAATGGATGGATGGCTGTTTGTTACTTTTTCAAGCTTTGAACGAATTTGGATATTTGACACACATCATCATCCACAGCCCGACTTCACCCACTGCTGGATAAAGGCCTCTCTTTGCTTGTGCAAAGCTCCACGTTCTTGTGCCAGCCTCATCCAGGATATTCCCGTAATGGCAACAATGTCGCCTGCACATCTCGCCGCCAGACTACCAACACTACACTTCCCAGTCCTTGGACGCCACTCGGTCACATCTTTACTCCACCTGCCATCACCGCGCCTTGCTAGGTGTCTCGCCCAACTCCATTTAAGTTCCATAACGCGATTTCCAATATCGAAGACCTTCGTACATCTCCAGATTTTGACATTTGGAACTTGGTCTATAGAGTCAGAGAGTATTTAACACACAGATGAGAACAGTTAAACACATGGGATAGTTTTTATATTGGTAGTACAATTACCGAACTATACGCAGGCGAGGCTGCGGAGCTAGTTTTGCATAAAAATATATTCACAACCTCTTAACCACTATTAACATTAAGTCAATGCTTCATTACTTGTATCAATCCAATAACTTTGACGGCATGGTTGGCGAAGTGGCTGAGCGATTGACTGCTGCGCTTCGTGTCGCGGGTTCGATTCCCGCACGGAACAAATATTTGTATGGCCTACAGGTAGTTGTTCCGGGTCTGGCTGTTTGTGTATGTTAGCTTAAATGTTTGCAAACGAACCCACGATACAGGAGAAATTCCTAGTGTGGGGCAAAGATTAAAAAAAAAAAAAAAAACTAATTACTGCTTCTATAAATAACTGGTAACCAGGTCATTGTTCCTAAATACAACCAATTAAGGTCATTTAAACACAGAAATAGCAAACTAAGCGACGATTCTAAAGTCATCAGTCACCCTGTCGACTGTTGTTCCATTTAAAACAATTATAATTCCATCAAAATAAGAAACTCACGATTAAAAATCTTTCCAAAAATGTTTAACTCATTAAGAGTGGGAGGGAGACTTCATAAATTCATATTTTCTGAACAACACCCCCCACTTTTCTTATTCAAGATTAATGATGCGAGGGAGAAGGAAGTTTTGAGTTTTTTCTTAATTGCGAAGCTAATTTATCATAAAGTGTTCGTGTTGGACGACAGTGGCGCAACTTTTCTTGTTTTGTCTGGTTTTCTGTCGTTTTGATATATAGGTACATAACACCATGCCTGTAATACTTTTCGCCAGTTATGTTTAAGAACCATGTAATAGGGGGTGAGTCTATTGCCATCAATCGGGCACAAAACTTGATGGATATACCCAGAAATACTTTGCCCGACTGAGGAATCGAACCACACTATTCGGTACATCTCTGCCTATCCCTTCGGGGATTACAAGCGTGATATTAAATCTAAAATTTTTAAAAAACTTAGGCCATTCAGCTCAGTTTGATGTTTGCATTCAAAATTATTTTGATATACACCACACATTATGTAATTGTTTTCACTATTTGTGTATGTGATTTTCGTGTCTGTAAACGCATCAACGCAAAAAGTTTTATATTTGATTAATACAGGGAAACACCTAGTTGGTGCCTGTTATTTTTGTAAAAGACGTAGTTCAAATAACTATCAAATAAATAATATCTCTGAGAGCGTATCAAAACTGTAGATGTCGTGTCGTAGCGATAATTGCTACGCCGTAGCACCAGTGTCTACGGCGTAGCGATCTCTTCCATCGTGCTTTGACGAACGGTTTCAGATGTAAAAACCAGTAAAGTTCTATTGCTTGCGTAATTGCTTAATAACCTTTCTGACAAATGTCGGTCATAAAAGTTGTAATCTACACTACCTTTACCTAATTCTTATAAAAAAGTTACTTTTTTTTTTTTTTTTTTTAAACTCATCAATTTATTTTGATGCGGTTTTCATCACCAATTAAAGAATTTATAAAGCGTCTACAATACATTAATACATTACATTTCCATCTTGGGCTCCATGCCCTAACACCTGCGCACTTGACGATCTTAAGACTGCACCAGAGAGCGGAGTTCGCATAGCTGAATTTTGGGCCAAACATATTTAATAAAAAATTGCCATCGACACGCTAAGAAGAATACATAAATATTAAAGGGGCTTGGGTAAATTTGTATGAACCATTGCCAAGTTTTTTTTTTCACAGCGGCCACTAAGTTAATTGTGGTCTAAGTGTAGTGGTATAATAATGAAGCACAAATAAATTTTGCCTCAAAAAATACAAATTTTTCTTTCATAGAAACCTTGTTCTAATTGATTTTTACCAATTGATTTTTATTGATACAGATAGATGAGAACAAGATTTTTTTATCTTCAAATATCAGAGCTCCGATGCCTTTTGGAAATAATCGTTCATGGAAGAAGATGAATATCTTATCGTGTTCTTTCTGAATAAATACTTTCCATTAGTGGCCGCAGGCTTAAAAAAGTTATCAACCAACCTTTCATCATCTGCCTGCCTTTTCCCAACTATGTTGGACTCGGCTTCTAGTCTAACCGGATGCAGCTGAATACCAGTATTTTACAAGGACCGACTGCCTATCCGACCTCCACAAACCAGTTAGTACTAGGGAATACGATACCCCTTGGCAAGCCAAACCCCTTTACGTAAAATAAATTAATTGTAATATTTTACAAGTCGTAAAAATCTAGCGAAACAGTGACGGATCGGTAGTTTCATTGAAAGTCATTTTTCTAATGCCCAATTGCCGAATCCTGTACCAGTCACCACAACAAATAGCTCCATCGACTTCTAGCCCACAAAATCTATGAAATGTAAGAAAAAATTATGGGGTCAATAATAAAATCAAACACACTTGACGCCGAGCCCGCCTGGGGGTGAAAGTGGTGAAACAACCCCAGCGTAATGGGGTTGAAGTAAAACTTACATAAAACTGCCGCCGCGACCTTTTATTTTCATGAGATTCGCTTTCTTTGGGGTTGGGTTTGTTTGCATTGTTTGTACGGTCGCTCACTGAAACGTGGTCGCTCACAATGGGCCTCATCAGAAGGCTTAAAGTCACCTAAAGGGCAATGGAGAGGGCTATGCTCGGAGTTTCCTTGCGTGATCAAATCAGAAATGAGGACATCTGCAAGAGAACCAAGGTTACCAACGTAGCCCGAAGAATAGCCAAACTTAAGTGGTAGTGGGCAGAGCACATTGCTCGCAGAACGGATGGCCGATGGGGCCGGAAAGTTCTAGAGTGGCGGCCGCGAACCGGAAGACGTTGCGTTGGAAGGCCTCCCACTAGGTGGACCGATGACCTGGTGAAGGTTGCAGGGATCCGCTGGATGCGAGTCGCACGGGACCGGTCAATGTGGCAATACTTGGAGGCCTATGTCCAGCAGTGGACGTCTTTCGGCTGAAATGATGATGATGATGTTTGTACGGTACGTCAGCTTTACACGCATTTGGCTATGACTGGTGTGTCTATGTTGCGAACTCGGCCCTAAAACTGGCCTAACTTGCAGACTGGTTAATCTTTTCTTTAAAATCTTGGGAATTCACACTTTTCATAGTTTATGCAGTATTTTTAAATTAGTTATTATTTATATTAAAAGCTATACAGTCATCGCAGTTCTTCTTTCTTTTTTTAAACGTGCCCCCCCACAATAGGAATTTCTCCTGTATCGTGGGTGCGTTTACAAACATTTAAACTCGGATACACAAACTGCCAGATCCTGAACAACTACCTGGACATTTAAATATTTGTTCCGTGCGGGAATCGAACCCGGGGCACGCAGCGAAGCAGCCAATTGCTCAGCCAATTAGCTACTTCGCCAACAGTGCCGTTAATGTTGTCGTCAAGTTTGCGCTATCTCGTCATCAGGCTATGCGCTACTTTCTAAAGGTAAAAGAAGTAAATAAAGTTTGTACTTTGAGGCTACCTGGTGGTCTGGTCAAGTGCCCACAAGTTCTACTGCTGAACATGAGGTCCTGGGTTGTAATCCCAGAACAGGACAAGTGGGAGCTATGAATTTCTTAGTAGAAGCCCGGTGTCTAGATATCTGTCCGTTTGATGGCCAAAGGCTTTCCCCCTCTGTTACGTGAGACTTTTACTAGTTGAACGTGGGTTTACCTAACCTTTCGAGGATTATAAGCGTGTTGTACGTCACAACAGCCTTATTAAAAAAAAAAAAGGTTGCGCTTTTTTAGTGTTCCATTGCCAAATGTCAAAAACGGAACCCGTATAGATTCGTCCTGTCCGTCTGCTTGTCTGTCCGTCCGTATGTCACAGCCATTTTACACCAAAACTGTTGGCACACACTGTTGAAATTTGGAGACCAGGTATCTTCTATAAACCGCTACATAAAAGTGATATGAAATCTGAAAATGACCTGAAAAATATTCTACGTATATAACTGTAGGTATGGTTGTCTATCGATAGCTCTTAAAAAATTATATTGAGGTCTCTCAAATATTTTTTTTGTTAAGTCAACGGTTGATTAGACATTCGCTTCTAGAATTTCTTTATCTCTTTAAGAATATCATTATCATAATTGTTTGGTGCTACGAAACTCTTAAGTGTGCGACTCCGACTCGCACTTGGCCGGTTTTTTATTTATATATTCTCGTTAGACAATGGACACAGCACCACAACTGACAGCATTTGACATGTGCAGGATATTCCGTACGTTTACGAGCGACTACTTTGACGGGCGCGACCCGCTGCCGAATGAAATGATTCTAACTTTCACCTCCTCGCTCTTATGCCATTTGTATGTTGGGTACTGACAATGTTGCGGTTAAACGAAAGACTTGAAAACTGTGTTAAAACTTGAGATTTTTCTGTTCCTTTCTCCGTTGCTCAGAGGTTGGTATAAACTTACCTCATATTTTACAATTTAATGAACACCTTGTGAAATGCCATCATCTGCCTAGCTAAAACTGAGTGGGGGTCGGCTTTCAGTCTAACAAGATGCAGCTAAATATCAGTAATTTACATGAAGCGACTGCCTATCTGACCTCCACAACCAGTTAGTACTGGGTAATACGATGTCCCTTGGTAAGACTGGTTGTCAGACTTTTGGGCCTCTGACTACCGGTAATGACAGTTCAAGATCTACAAATGACAATCGAGACCAATGGCTTACGTGCTTTCCGAGGCAAGGAGGAAACTCGGTATGTAATGGGTGGTCACCCATCCACGGTCCAACCAAGGCAAGCACGGCTTTAGCCACGAGCTTAGTCCGGTGTCCTGAATATGGAGGAGAAACGTACCTGGTCCGATAAATTTGGTGTGGCAGTAAATCCTAATAAATGTCAGGCGATCATCATTGGCAGCTCTCGCCGTCTATGCAAGTTGAATGGTACAACCTTGCCACCAGTTCTTTTCGACGGTACGGTCGTTCCTTTTAGTACTGAGGTCAAGGATCTTGGCTTGCATATCGATAGCTCTATGAAATGGCATACTCAAGTTGCTCGTGTCAGTCAGAAGGTTACTGGTTCGTTGCGGGCTTTGTACCGCTTGAGAAACTTTTTACCCTCAAATACGAAAACAATGCTTGTACAGTCCTTAATTTTTCCTATCATCGATTACGGTGACGTGTGCTACTTTGACCTGAATGCGGATCTCCTCGACAAACTTGACCGTCTTCTAAATAACTGCATTCGTTTCGTTTTCAATTTGCGTAAATATGATCATGTCTCCGAACACCAGACTCTTCTTAAGTGGTTGCCCATACGTCAGCGCAGGGAGCAAAGGGCGCTTACCACCTTGTTTTCTTTTCTTGTTTCTCCCACTTCCCCTAGTTACCTTGCTCCCCACTTTCAGTATATTTGTGCCAACCATAATAGGAGCCTGCGATCATCGCAAAACCGTATGCTTCAATGTCCCTCTCACCGCACTGATTTCATTCACCGATCTTTCTTTGTCCAGTCTATTTCTCTGTGGAATGCGCTTCCCCAGGAAATCAGGATGGCAACCAATCGCTTATCTTTTAAAATTAAAGTTCGTGAGTACATTCGGAAGAAGCTGGCAGTTTCGTCACAACGGTAATGTTTTCCCCATGGTTTGTGTTTTTATTTTTTGGTATATTCGTGGAAATGTTTATTACATATACATAATATACATTAATTTAAATTTTGATATATATTTATGTATTTGATTATATTTATAGTATTTTATATATCCTTGTAGTTAATCTTATTATTATTATTTAAAATTATTTTAAGATTTACACCTACCACTGCTTGTCTTTGCATCACCCAAAGGTTGACTGGTAGAAAATGCCTATGGCATTAAGTCCGCCTCTGTACTTCTGTGCTTGAAGTGTTAAATAAATAAATAAATAAATAAACGTCTTATATAAATAAAAGAAGAAAAAAAAACAAAATCTGATTACTTAAAGAAAAACAATCTAACTCTAAGGTTTATGCAGCCACCTCATTATCAAAACAAACAGAACATAATTTTAAATACAGAACATGGATTAAAAGAAAAACCGTTAAAAACTGTTTGCGATTCGGTGCAAATTCGAATTACAAATTTGAACACGGCTAAAGCGAGTGTTGCCGTATAAAAATGAAATTTAAAAATGGTATTCTGTGATTTAAAACTACTCGCTTTCACAGGGTTGCCAGCTGGCATATTGTTTTATTCATGTTTGTGTCTAAGGAGGTTAAATATTTATAGTTTTGGGTTTTATGACGACAATTATATCGTTTTTGTGCTTTAAGTATTTGAATATTGTTTTATTTTTGTAGTACGCTTGTTTCTAGCGTAGAGTAGGAAGTGTTTTTTCTTATTACTCTGTTTAATTACCCAAGTTCATGAATTGTTTACCAATTACTTGCAAGCCTGCAGCGTCTTTTGACAAGGCCTACTGGAAATAATTTCATAGACGTAGCTTTTGACAAAAACTATATTGACAAATGAACCGAATTTCTTATTGGTAACTACAGTTTTGAGCCGTTTGGGGTCGGAGCGCTCGGGTCATGGGGCCCGAGTACTCGTCTATTTTTTAAGGAAATCTCTCGCCGACTGGTCGACACTTCGCGTGACCAGAGGGCTGGCTCTTTCTTTGGCCAAAGAATTAGCATTGCCATTCAGCGTGGCAACGCTGCCAGTCTTCCGGACACGTTTCCAGTGTCCTATTGTCGTCGTTGTTTATACTTACTTATTTTTAGTCTTATTTTTATCATTACTTTAGTTCTATTTGTAGTCTGTATATAATGTAAGTACATAATATAGTTTTAATTCTTCTAGTGATGTATTTTTATTATAATAAATATCATGACTGAATCATTAGTCCTCAAAAACAGACCAAGGCCTAATTAAGGAGTGGAGTCGTTTAAATAAATAATTCTAAGAAAAAATCGTCTTCTCGGTACAAACAAACTTAGATACAGATTAGAAATAATCCATTAAGTACAAATAACGAATGTACTAACACACAATATATAACGGTCTTATTGTACGAGGTTGGATCGATAGTGAAAAGCAATTACTTATATTAGAGCTGGCAACATGAGCTATCGGCAAAGCCGCTTATGTGGCACTAAATTGTTCGGAAACTATGAGTATGGATACGGGCAAGAACTGTGTGCGCGGTCGGTGATAATTATGATAATCCTCTTTAAAACATCGAAAATATTAGGTACAAAAAATAAACCATAAGGAAATGAACTGTAAAAAACATCACGCTTATAATCTCCGAAGGGTTAGGCATAGGTGTACCTAATAGTACACTGGTCCACATTTCACCAGTTCTGCTTAAAGTCCCATGTAATAGGGGAGCCTATTACCATCAACCGGGCACAAATCCAGATTCGATGGCTCTTGCTGAAGTGAGCTGTGTATTCCAGAAAAAAGGTTTAAAATCGTTTATCCTCTAAATCACTTTTACTTTTTAGGCTTTCGTTTATCAAAAGGAAAAATAAAACATTAATATTCCTATCAGGGTTTCATTTTTACTATCTTGTCAGTCTTAATCCTCTACGATTTCAATCAGGAAATGGTAGAGGATTTCTACAGAGAAATCCGACTATGTGCGGAAATGAATGAAGAGCTTTGCATTTCATCCTTATGCGGTGACCGAGTACCGGAACATGCAGCATGGACCACTGACCTGACTGTCTGACGTGGGAATCTGCTGTATGCGGGAACGACACTGATGGCCGTTGTAGAGACGCTAGGAGGAAGATTTGTCCAATATTGGCCATTGGATAAATAAATAAATTAAATGGTTTATTTATCCAACTAAAACACACAGTACAAAAAAAAAGTGGTAAAAACACAATAAGCATAATAATATAACTTTTTGTGCTACTAAGATTTAGATCTACAAAAATGTCTGCATACAAAACTAGAGTGAAAGTATGAGTCAATGCAGTTTAGCCGTTACTTCTTTAAATGTATAAATAATCTCAAGAGTCTCCGTCCACAATCCTCTCCCGTATCCTCACACACAAAATGACGAACAGGTTACTTCGCAACCCGTAAATTTCGGCGTCGCCCGAATGAATCGTAACTGATAATTTAGTGGCGGTACGTCACCGAACTCGTTGACTGCGTCGCCTGTAGTTTTGAACACAGGTAGCCACGGTAAAGCATAGTTGTGGTATGTCTGATTTGAATTTATTGCGTTTTAGTGTTGTATAAGCATCATCAAATTTAATGCTCCAACTGCACGAGTAGCATGACCACCGTAGAAACGGGTTTTGTCGACGGAAGAATCGCCAAAATGACAGATCAACAAAAGAAAACTGTCATTTTGTCGATTCTTCCATCGACAAAACCAACTTCTTCCTTGGTCATACTACACGTGCTGGTCGGATATATACCTCTCTAAGGGGCTTATCGGGTCTACGCTGTCCCTCCATACTTAAGTACTAAATGCTGTAACATGAAATATTGTAAAACCAAATCATTTTAAAAGAGTAATAATGGAGGTTCTTGCTGGTTCTTCTCCATAGGAAACGACCAACCCGAACCGTGCATCTTTTCTCGACGTTTTATAAGTGCCCATCTAGGCCTATGTGAAATAAAATATTTTATTTTCTTCTCTTCTTTATAACGTGTGGTTAGTTCCTAACCTGGTGTCAGCGTTTTTATGCCACCCATGAGCATCTGACTTGGCTCATCATGCCGTCAAGAAATATCTCTCAGGCATGCTGGTTTCCTCACGATGTTTTCCCTCACCGAAGCAAGTGATAATTATACAATACGCACATGAATCCGTAAAATATCCGATATTTTATTTTGATTTTGATTTTGAGGAGTGGACTATAGGGTATTTGACACCATCAACCAATAATTCCAAAATATATCATTTGCCTAGCCTTTTCCCAAGTATGTTGGGGTCGGCTTCCAGACTAACCGGATGCAGCTGAATACCAGTATTTGACATGCAGCGACTGCCTATCAGACCTCCACAACCCAGTTAGAACTGGGTAATACGATACCTCTTGGTAAGATTGTTTATCAGACTTTATGGTCACTGACCTACAATTGGAAACTCGAAGTATAATGAGTGGTCACTCATCCACGGACCAACCTCGGCAAGCGAGGCTTAACCTGAAGATCGTCCCCGAGCTGCTGTTATTATTTAGTCACGAACACCTCCACTCTCTAAGTTATGTTTAAGTCCCATGGATAAAAGAGTCACCAATCCAATGACCAACCACGGCAGGCATTGCTAAAACTGGAAGATCCATACGTTTACCACCTGCACTGTTTTGTAGATACAAATAGATTTCATATTCAAGCCGTTCGCTCCAAAACCCTCGAAAATTTCCATCCACACGACAATTACGAAGTATACAGGCAATAAACAATTATACCGACAGTGCTTCACAGAAAACAATGTCGTATACATGTTCCATACATGTGCAGTGCTGTAAGGGCGGGCCTACATGATTCAACTTTGAACATTCCGCTTTTGACTTTAATGGGGCTCTGAATAACTGTGCTTGTGGTTTGGAGGGCTTAATAATTGCTGTAGATGTCATAAGAGCTTTAGATAATGTCTTTTGTTAGGTCTCCGGGTACTTAGTTTATCAAACTCTGGAAAGAGAGCTAAACCATATTCTTCCCTCTTGAAATGCTTTAGAAAACTTAAGGAAAATGAGTAACATCTAAGTGTAAATTCGTTTAGAAACAACATTAATATCATTATAACTAGAAAACGGGATATTTACGATGTTTACTGTTTTCTTTGAGTTCTCGATATTTCGGCGCTGTTGCAAGCACCATGATCACGGATAAACTGAAGTTAGTAATTCTAGTTATAATAATTTTAGTGACCAGGGTAGTTTAAAATCTTATAACATTAATATCAGTTCAACCGTTTATATGCCACGGTGCTTCAAACAATTACACTGTCAGATAAGGCCATATTACTTGCACCTAGGGTTAATATCAGAGATATAGACATGCCTAGATAACGCAAGAACACGTACTTCGCGTGTCCGGCTTAAGCATTTCATGCTTGACGTGGCTACTATCGCAGCAAGCTCAAGCTTCCAGTCTAACCGGATGCAACTGAATACCAGTATTATCTATGGAGCGACTGCCAATTTGACCGATATCTCCTTACTCTAAAAAAATCAGACTAACATTAGTTTCCTTACCAATCAGTCCGTTAAACAGGAGTGTGTATGAGCCTTTACTTGTCATACAGCGATCAAACAACAGTGGCAAATGCAAAAGATATATTTTTTTTGCATGTTGGTATTGGATTACGTGAATAAATGAATTTGAATTTGAATTTGAATTTGATTGTCACCCATCTACAGACAAACCTCGGCAAGGGTTGCTAAACCTTGAAGTTCGACCCATTAGGCTGGTATTACTTAGCCGCTAACCCCTGTAAACAAGCGTAAAACTGTCAAAGAAACACATAACTACCTATGTCACCGAGCAGTCGGTTAAACAGCAGTGTGGATGAGACTTTACTCGTCCATACAGCGGTCATACAACGGTGGGTGATGCGAGAGAAATAATTGTTTCGCTTGTTCGCCGGACTGTGACGCGCATGCCAATGAACGAGGCTGCTCACTTGCCTGTAAATGTATCTATACATATTAAAATACGGTTGTAGGAGTGTTTGAAATACAGGGTGGAAACGGACCCTTCACGAAGCCGTCAACCAAGCATTCTGTACATCAAACTAAGTAACTCGTCCGGCGGGTCAAGAATCTGGCCCGCGAGGAGATGCTGGAGTCTCTAACGGAGATCCGTGGGGGCGCCCTTACAAGATGGTGCGGGACAAACTCCGCACCCGGGCCCCCCCGCTGACGCAGAGTCTCCGGCCTGAGCTCGTAGAGGACGTGGTAAGCGCTCTGTTCCCTTCGCGAGGGGAGCATCCTCCCCCGCCTATGGCTCCGTCGCCGCGTGCGGTGCCGGAAGCGGACTACACCGATGACGATGACGACGTTCCGAAGGTGACTGGGGTAGACCTGAGAGTGGCGGTACGCAGGCTGAAAACCAGAAACACCGCCCCGGGACCCGATGGCTTGCCTGGCAAAGCCTGGGTCCTGGCCTCTGAGGCTCTCGGGCCCCGACTGGAAGGGCTCCTAAGCGCATGCTTGGAGAGAGGCCAGTTTCCGCTTCGTTGGAAGACGGGGAAGCTGGTCCTCATCCGGAAACCAGGGCGCCCTGCGGACTCTCCGTCCGCATACCGGCCCATCGTGTTGCTCGACGAGGTGGGCAAGCTCTTCGAAAGAGTCATTGCCAACCGCCTCGCCGGGCACCTTGCGGGGATGGGGCCGGATCTTGCGGAACACCAGTTTGGTTTCCGCAAGGGGCGCTCCACGGTGGACGCCATCATGCGCGTGAGAGCCCTCACGACGGGGGACGCGGTGTCCCGGGGTGGGGTCGTCTTGGCGGTGTCTCTTGACATCGCCAACGCCTTCAACTCTATGCCCTGGAGCTGCATTAGGGAGGCACTCCGGTATCACATGGTGCCAACCTACCTTCGTCGTGTGGTCGGGGACTACTTGACGGATAGGGCCGTCATCTACCCCGGTCGGAGCGGAGAATGGAACCGGCGAGAGATGTCGTGCGGTGTTCCACAGGGATCGGTTCTGGGACCAGCCCTGTGGAACATCGGTTACGACTGGGTGCTGCGCGCCGACCTCCCTACCGGCGTCAGCGTAGTTTGTTACGCTGACGACACGCTGGTACTGGCACAAGGGAGGTCGCACGAGGCGGCGGCCGAAAACATGACACGCGGGGTTGCGATAGTCGTGGACAGGATCCGGCAATTGGGTCTCGAGGTGGCACTGCACAAGTCCGAGGCCATGTGTTTTCATGGCCCTCGGAATGCGCCACCGTCGGGATCCCTACTGACGGCAGGAGGGGTTTCCATCGGCGTCGGGTCGACGTTGAAGTACCTAGGACTCGTCCTCGACAGCCGGTGGAACTTCGTGGAGCACTTCCGACGTTTGGCTCCCAAACTAGAACGGACAGGCAAGCGGCTCTTGCCCAACCTGAGGGGTCCAAACGCCTCCTGCCGGAGGCTATACGCGGGGGTCGTGCGGTCCATGACCCTTTACGGGGCCCCGGTGTGGGCGTGTTCTTTGAGGCGGCAAGCCGCCCACTACCTGAACGCGCCCCAAAAGGTAATAGCCATAAGGCTAATCCGGGGGTACCGCACGATCTCCGGCGAAGCGGCTAGCCTCCTTGCCGGATTGCCGCCATGGGATCTGGAGGCGATAGTCCTCGCACGCCTGCACGAATGGCGCGCGGAGGCACTACATCGGGAGGAAACTCCGCTGCCGCGGCAAATTGCCGCTCAGCGGACAGACCTCCGGCGTGATCTCATGGCGACATGGAGAGAGCGACTGTCGCAACCCCGTGCAGGGCACGCCACCATAGTGGCGATAAGTCCCCTCTTTGAGGAGTGGCTAGAGAGGCTCCACGGCGCCCTCACCTACCGCCTGACGCAGGTCCTCACCGGATACGGTTGTTTCGGGAGGTTCCTGCACCGAATCGGGCGGGAGGAAACGCCCGGGTGTTTCCACTGCGAGGATCGTCCGGAGGACACGGTGGAGCACACCGTGGAGGTCTGCCCCGCTTGGGCGGAGCACCGCCGTGTCCTCGTAGCGGCGATTGGCGGCGGCGATCTCTCGCGTCCGGCCTTGGTTCAAGCCATGGTCCGGAGCGAGAGGGAATGGGAAGCCGTCACCTCCTTCTGCGAAGCAGTCATGCTAGTGAAGGAGGTGGCGGGACGTGAGAGGGAAAGAACCTCACGTCCCAGTCGCCGCGGGAGATGCCCTGGGCGTTGGGGGTCACGTGGTGGCTCCCGGCCACCGTAGGCGCGGGCCTGTGGACGGCGAGTTATGGGCCAGCTGGCCGTCCGGCCGTCTTATGACGACAGGCCGTGTCGACGGCGCGTTCGTGTTCCACGTACGCCTCAAAGAGATGTCAGCAAATAAGTAGGGGTCCGCAAGGGCCGATGCCTGCCAGGGCTGCGGGACTGTTCGAAAGAGATACCGTGGCCCTGGAACACAAAGGGCAAAGAAGGAACATGGATGGGTTTTAGTCAGTACAAGTCTGACACTCCCTTCCGCTCCGCCCAGAGTGGGGGGGGGGGGGGGGGGTCATTCGATGATTTCCCATCCGGAAAAAAAAAAATAAAAAATTAAGTAACTCTACGCAAATATTATGGCTGGGAAACGATTTCTTTTTTTGGGGTGTAAAATCAAACACTGTGCTCTCAATGCATTGAATAGTACGAAGTGGAGGTATTTAAAACAAAGTTACGCATTCAAAACTTGCATTTAAAAAAAAAAACGTGAAAAAGTTGGAACTCTGACCCCTAATATCTCCGTAACTGGAAGGTTCACAGACAGGTGATCTTTTCTAGCTTTGAACACTACTTAGTGTGTCGATGACAAAAAAAAATCTAAATTATGTCGGCCTTCACAAAAAAAAAAAAACAAAAAAAAGTCACAGAAGCAAAAAATATTACAACATCTTTGCATCCGTGACTTTTATTACCCATCTTTTCGGCTATTATCATGTGATGAGCTAAAAATATTACAGCCATGAGCTAGTATACAAAACAAGAGGCCCACATTTCTATAACACTGTTGTATTCCTCTTCAATTATAGGTACTCTGTATGTTCGGTCACAACGGCCGAAACTGAAGTGAAATACATGCGTTTGAATTGATGACATTTGTTACAACTTGTTGAGTAAGAGATTTATGAATGTTTTTGATTTGTATTCGGTAATCCATGTAGGCATTGTTTGTTTTAGTATTTCGTTAAAAGTATATACGTACCTATTCGAGTCTTTATAAGCATAAGCATAAGCATTATCAGCCTATTAATGTTCCCACTGCTGGGACGCAGGCCTCTTCTCTATGAGAGGGAATGGGCAATAATCCACCACGCGGGCCCAGTGCGGGTTGGTAGATGTCACATGTCTTCGAATTTTTGGTTCTAGGACATGCCGGTTTCCTCACGATGTTTTGCTTCACCGTTTTTGAGAGCAGTGGTGATGAAATAACTTACACAAAGTAATGCGCCTGGCTGGGTTCGAACCCACGACTTACTGCTCGTAAGTCGGGGTCTCCACCACTGGGCCACCGCTGCTCTCGAGTATTTAGTCCTATAAAATATTTTACCTCAAAGGGTTGCTTCGAGTATGATAGATTTTATAAAAAGTATTATATTTGCGCATCCATTACACACTATCTAAAAGGTATGTCATTCGAACATACTCGAAGGGGGTGACGGGGTCTTGAGAGCGAGCGAACGAAGACCCCGCCATCCCTTTCGTTGGTTAGTATTGATACTAGCATTTAGCTTTTAAGAATACTTGCAGAATTTAATTCGAAAGAGGTCAAAAGTTAAGCTGAAACACACACGCACACACGCACTTACGTCAGTGTGAATATAAATGAGTACTAATGTGTTTATGTGTACCAGCAGTGTTTTCTGGATGTGTGAACCCTACAAATACACTGGAAATATTGTTCATCCATGAAGTGACCGTGGTATTAGCTTTACTACACAGATAATATATTTCCGTGCGACAATTATTTAGTCTCTAACCTCTAATATTAACGTCTCATCTTCCCATTGACAACATACCCAACCAAACACTTGAACTCGACCCCATAACTCACCCCCACTTGACCCCAGCACAGATAATAAATAAATTGGCTGTACCATAAACAATATACATCATGTTATACATACTCTTTGGCTTGACCGGTCATTTCCGGTCACCGATAACCGGCTGGCTGTGACGTAGGTTGTTACTCTTGTCTCTGCAATATTGTAGGGTAGTGTTGTCCCCTTTTTGACGTATGTGTATGTAGGTAGGTAGGTATTTAAAGTTGTAGGTAGGTTGTAAGTAGCTATTGTGTATGGGAAAATGGTTATTATGGTGTCGTAGATAAAGTTGGTATTACATTTTGTTCATAGTTCAACGTTATAAGGATGAGTTCGTTTCTGTTTTCAATTTAAACCCATTTCTGTGATAACTTTTAACAGTTTTTGCTTTTAATTACTTCGTAAAATATTGGGCTACATAATTATCTTTTTAAACAACGGTATTATTATTAAAAAGAGGTAGATCTCACTAGCGCGCGCAAAATGATTAATTAATTCATTCAAGCGCAATAGCTGTCTATTTCTGTATCATACGTTCCGTATTATCTATCGCAGTCGTAACAACGCAACGATATTTGAACGCCACTCGGTATGAACGTAGCATATCTTCTTAATAATATCATTGTATTTAAACCAATCACTGCATCTGGTTACACTGAACGTAGACTCAAACATACAAGGTGTAAATGGACCGGGCCTGTGGACGGCGAGTTATGGGCTAGCTCGCCGTCCGACCGTCTTATGACGACAGGCCGTGTCGACGGCGCGTTCGTGTTCCACGCGCGCCTAAAGAGATGTCAGCAACCGAGTTGTGGTCCGCAAGGGCCGATGCCAGCCAGTGCTGCGGGACTGTTCGAAAGAGATACCGTGGCCCTGGAACACAAAGGGCAAAGAAGGAACATGGATGGGTTTTAGTCAGTACAAGTCTGACACTCCCTTCCGCTCCGCCCAGAGAGGGAGGGGGGGGGGGGATCATTTGATGACTTCCCATTCCAAAAAAAAAAAGTGTAAACAGACCCTTCACGTAGCCGTCAACCAAGCATTCTGTACATCAAACTAAGTAATCCACGCCCTCCAAAATATTACTGAGAAACGACTTTTCTTTATGGGGTGCAAAATTGCAAAATCACGTTTTACGGTTAAACTCAATGTAACGCAATCAATACATCGTGCTGGTGGATGCACTGACTAGTAAACAAGGTCATGGAGTAAAGTTATAAATAAATAAAAATACTAATATATTTTTTTAAACTTGTGAAAATGTTGAAAGTTTGACCACCAATATCTCCGTAACTAGAAGATTCCCAGGTATGGTCCAGAACAAAAAAAAATACCGCAATGACGAGGAGTACAAGTGCCTTTCGGCGTCCTTAAGGGTCTTAAACACCCAAACACCCAAACATGGAATAGTCTCAGACTTAGTGTTATTGGGTTTTTCAATAAATAATAATAATAAATAATAAAATAAATAATAATAAATAATAAACTGGAATTTCTCAGTAGCAGCCACGGAGCCTGGATTTGTGCAAAGTTAAATAAAGAATAAAATAAATAATAATAATAAATAATAAATAATAAAATAAATAATAATAAATAATAAACTGGAATTTCTCAGTAGCAGCCACGGAGCCTGGATTTGTGCCCGGTTGATGGTAATAGGCCAGGCGTATTACTTAGGACTTAAACATAACTGGCGAAATGTGGGTGTACCAAATACTAACTACAAGCGTGTTGTTGCTTGTAAAGGTTTACGTGACCTTCGTTCCCATTCCCATTTTAATCGAATTTTGTTATTTTTTAAAATAAAAGTATCCTATGTCAGATTTTTTAACATCAACTATCTGCCAGTAAAAGTCCCGTCAAAATCGGCCCCGCCGTTTCGGAGATTAGCCGGAACAAACAGACAGACAGACAAAAACTGAAAAAAATGTGTTTTTGTTATAACTAGTGAAATGTGGGTGTACACCTCTGCAAACCGTTCGGGGATTACAGGCGTGATATTATGTGTATAAATTAACTATTAAGGAATTACAGCATATAGCATAAGCATAATTAGCCTATTAATTTTCCCACTGCTGGGACGCAGGCCTCCTCTCTATGAGAGGGAATGGGCTATAATCCACTACGCGGGCCCAGTGCGGGTTGGTAGATGTCACATGTCTTCGAATTTTTGGTTCTAGGACATGCCGGTTTCCTCACGATGTTTTCCTTCACCGTTTTGAGAGCAGTGGTGATGAAATAACTTACAAAAAGTAATGCGCCTGGCTGGGTTCGAACCCACGACTTACTGCTCGTAAGTCGGGGTCTCCACCACTGGGCCACCGCTGCTCTAGGAATTACAGGCAAAAACTTAAATGTTCAGGCTCAAAATAATAATCCAACCTAAACTGCACACCATTAAGTCCAATGCCATTCAAAGGTTCATTCAAATTCATTCGTTCTTTCATTCGAGACCGATGTAGACCGTGCATGTTCTTGAATAGACGCCAGGCAAATCACTTTTTGATAAAATCCCTGACTCGTGCTCCCACATCGTCGGAATGCGTTTTCATACCCTTTACGGATCGGTAAAACACGGGTTCCGTACTCTTTCTGTTTGAGGTACAATAGCTGGGATTATTTTAAAAGGTGAACGGATGAAATGGTGGAAAACAGGGATCGTCCTTTTTAAAAGGTTTTCGTTCTTTAGTGGTATACGAGTATGTTAGGTATTGCGGTTCTTGGATAAACTACAGCTGTACATCTATACAACATTAGTTTTAGTATAATTATGCGAAACCTGAAACACGTGTCTAGTATTTTTATGTAAAGAATCTATGTACAAAATTTCAAAACTGTTTCATGAAAAATCACAAAGTTATAAGCCTGTTCTGTTACCTGGTAGTTCGTACAAAAAGTGTGGTCACCACGTTGCAAAGCCGCGCGCGTGCCTCCAGTCGTCTTGAGCTCATTGATAATAATAATTTGGCAGTAGGTACCTAAATTATTGCGATATGTACTTAATAACGCTCGGTGTCCAACTTGTAATTTTTTTTAAATATTTTTGGGACAACATATAACATGGTTTAAAAAATATTAGAATCGATTCAGTTACTTATTCTGAACAAACTATATTCAGGTTTCGCATATACTAAAAATAATGTTGTATATCCATAAAATTATTATTTTTCTAAATAACTTTGCCCCACCCTAGGAATTTATCCTGTATCGTGGGTGGCCATACAAATATTTGTTCCGTGGAGGAATCGAACCCACGACATGAAGCGCAGCAGTCAATCGCTAAGCCACTGCGCCAACCGTGCCGTCAAAACAACAAATATAACTGATGTGTCTGTTTCTAATATCCAAATAACAGCTTTTTACTGAATGCATATGAAAATATACGGCAGCTATCCCTTCGGGCGTGATTTTATTATGTCTATTACCAATTCTGTTGTGGTCGGCTTCCAGTCCTACCGGATGCAGCCGAATACCAGTATTTTACATAGAGCGACTGCCTATCTAACCTCCACAAACTAGTTAGTACTGGGTAATACGATACCCCTTAGTAAGACTAGTTGTCAGACTTTCGGCCCACTGACTACCTGTAACGACTGTTAAAGATCTGCAAAAGCCGGGACCAAGGGCTTAACGTGATTTTCGAGACACGGTGGTAACTCGGTATCTAATGAGTAGCGCGGCTTAACCTGAAGATCGACCCGAGCGGCTGTTATTATTTAGCCACGAGCTCCTCAAAGATAAGTATGTCTATTAATAAACATAAAAAAATCTTGCTCAAACCAAATATAAGTATAAATATTTCTTTCCTAAACTCGTAGAAAGGTAAGCATATCAAATCATAAGTTAAGGAAACTAATTCGACCAAAAACTTTGATGATATTTCATGGGAATCCCTTTTCCTCGTTCCTATCGCTGAGTCGACGAGTTGAGTAGCAGATAGCGCGCGAAATCGGGAAACTTGGCAAATTACTGCGCGTTCTATCCGCTTTGGTTGTTTTTCTTTTAAGGGCGTTGAGGCGACCGTGCGAAAGGAAAAGGGTGCGGGAAAACGATTCTAGGTGTTTTATTGTAGTAAAAATATAAGATGATAGATTTGGAAATTTTATATTTTTATAAAAACTGAAGTTGCTCAGTGATCTGTGAATGGCAGTATTCGAAGTTTCTTTAAAGGTATATGCGTCATTAAAAAAATTTCGTCGGCGCCATCTTGAATTTTCATTTTGACCTCATTTTCGTTATCAGCAACCGCGAAAACCACGAAAACGACACCCATGACGAAAAAACCGAAAAAAGAAAATGCAGAGGAATTATACAAAAATAACAGTGATTTATCTAATGTAAGTAAGGCAACAAAATAAAAAATCTGGTTGGTACCAAATACGATATCGACCATTACTCATTCTATCTCGTTCTCCCCTACATACTTTTTTTTTCTGTCCCTGTCGTAACTCGATAATCTTCGGCTTACTTAGCTCCCTACGAAACGGTACAGCCAGGTAGCCGCGAAGTCACGTGTGCACGTACATACAATTTTAGTTCTTAGTTCTGAATTCCGACACCCGAGCACCGGCTTATTTGTCGCTACCTGTTGCACTCTTTGTCGACATGAAAAATGTTAGCAATTTTGTTATATTTTCAATCCTATGATGTATTAAATGTCTGTACTGTGGTGTGATACCCACAGATGTGTATCTACTGTATATGTACTATTTGATTGCACCTTGTTCAGCCGAAGGTAAGCCAGCAGGAATCGGTTTCTTAAGTGCCTTCGGGCCTGGTGTGTATGTATATAAATAGTAAATAAATAAACTGTTACTACTAACATGGCAGGCCAAATACTTTAGGAATTCTTAGAAACGATCTTCAGTGGTTTAGATGGTGCCTACAAAGTCCTCGAGTTCTTAGTTGAAGACTTTGTACTATGAGTAGACTAATTCTAAGAATCTTATAAGCTTGTAGTTACAACAACCTTTTCTGAGAAAAAGGGCTTTGAGACAACAAAGTGGTTACTACTATTCTAACTAACCCTACTCACAATTATCTGTTGTAACCTAATATTAACACAGTATTCACACATATTTAACAAGTATTAGTTGTTCTGTAAAATTGTATGGTTCTTTGCTCTTGAAAATATTACAGACCTACTCGTCAAACTTAATAGGATTAACTAACTGAAAAATGATTAGAAATTCTTTAAAAAAATACCTTCAAACCATATTTAACTGTGTTTTGCTTTTTCATCTTTAAATACAGGTTGGAAGGGAAACCGACGCATAAACGGTAACCAGTTCAGTTCATCATAAATCTCGATGGGTGGGGACTTAGAATGATGTACTGAATACGTGGTAACCGTTTATGTGTCGGTGTCTGTCCACCATGCCCTTACTATCCCCAGCTGGGAAAAGGCCTACCTACATTCTTTCCATCGGTCAAGATTCTTCGCAACTTCTTTCCAATTCTCAAGGAAAACATCCAGTCGTCCCTCCCGCCCGCCGTCTTCTTTTTTTTGTACCTATAGGCAATTTTTTTTCTTCAAATAATTTTCATTTCTCAATCAAAACTCCTATTTCTATCAAACTCTAATCTTCAAGAAAAATAATTAAACCAATCAAAGGCGTTTTATAACCTTTGAAATCGAAATGCAATTACCGAACTTAAGATCAGAAAGTTTTAACAAAAACCGGCGCCTTATCTCTTGGCCTCGGGCTAGTAATTTTACAAATAGTCCGATTTCGAAGTTTACTCAGAACTTTGTCGTCATTGGTCGAAATGAGTTCTGTTTTATTCTGATTGAGTCCATGCAGTTTTACTTTGTAAAGGTTTATGTTAGATGGAGTTAGTTTGCTTTTGTAAGGGGTGTTGTACACAAGTCCGTGTCGGCATATTTTAGCACAGCGAGGCGGTAGATACGAATGTGCACACAAGTAGGTTTATTTATTTATTATCAGGCAAGCAGTTGAGACAACTTGTATCTGCCTGTATCCTGTTGTTCCCCACTAGATTTTCTTCTTGCAGTATAATATATTTGTTTAGTCGATTTTTAAATTGGTTTATATTTTGGGCTGAGAAAATGAACTATGTTTGTGGATGTTTTGACATGGAAAGAAAAAATATGTATGTTTGTATGTATGTATGTATGTGTGTGTGTGTGTCTTATGTTTGTGGATACCCTGATAAAATTTGTTAGTGCATAGGTAAACTGTGACCAAGATCTGGGTTAGAATATAGGATACTTTTTATCCCAGTACTACGGGGCTGCATACTTCCTGTCTTCAACACAGACAAAAGCTAGTGTAAGATATAAAGGGTGTAAATTGACCGTTAACGAAGCCGAAAGTCAGTTGTTCTCCCCATTATTGCGATATTTTTTTTGTTATAGACCATACCTGGCAACCTTCTAGTTACGGAGATATTGGGCAAAGTTCCAGCTTTTTCCACAATCATTTTTTTAATACTAGTTGATAAGGTTATAACTAAGGCTAAGGTTATAGCTCGTGGCTAAATAATAACAGCCGCTCGGGTCGATCTTTAGGTTAAGCCGTGTTTGCCTAGGTTGGTCTGTGGATGGGTGACCGCCCATTACATACCGAGTTTCCTCCGTGCCTCGGAAAGCACGTTAAGCCGTTGGTCCCGGCTGTCATTTGTAGATCTTTGACAGTCGTTAGGCAGTCAGTGGCGCAAAAAACCTGACAACCAGTCTTACCAAGGGGTATCGTATTACCCAGTACTAACTGGGTTGTGGAGGTCAGATAGGCAGTCGCTCCATGTAAAATACTAGTATTCAGCTGCATCCGGTTAGACTGGAAGCCGACCCCAATATAGTTGGGAAAAGGCTAGGCAGATGATGATGAAGGTTATAACTATACATTAACTACCTCCATAACCAGTGTAAAATTCAATGCGTCCATCAGCACAATGGTTTGAGTGCGTTACATTGAGTCTTACCGTAAAACGTGATTTTACAAAACAAAAAAAAAATATCGCTTTCCAGTATCATTTTTGCGTAGGGTTACTTAGTTTCATATACAGAATGCTTGGTTGACGGCTTCGCGAAGGGTCCGTTTACACCTTGTATGTTCGGGAGGAACCCTTGAATTGCTGAGCGAAGCCAACATGAGTGAGATGCCGAACGGAGTTTGCAGATCGGCACCAGCCGAATGAAAGCCGAAATATCCGCACAAGTATGAATAATTCCTAAGGGTGCTTACATACAGAAGCAGGTTTTCGGTACGGGCGAGTCGGTACCGATCGGTTCAGGTATTAATTTCTATGTTATCTTATGCGCTCACTTATAAAGAAACAGGTTTAAACTTGTCGGTGCCGACTACCTGGAACGAGTCATACGGGTTCAAATCATATGGTCAATACGGACACATTTACCTGTTTCTATATGCAAGATAACCCTGAACCGACCGGTACCGACCCGCACAGATATGTCTGTACCGGAAACTTGCTTCTTTATGTAAGCACCCTTAGGTCGAATTAGTTTCCGTAGTAACGAGTCGATGTTTCTTTCCTTCTTTGTTGGAGCTTGAAGTCACTCTAGTAGTGTTTGTTGAGAGTTTACGGGTGTACTAAGGAGTTAATTTTAATTAAAAGACAAGAGGGTGTTTACAAAGTTATATTCTACTAGCTTTAACGATGATGGGTAGCAGTAGCGAAGGGTCAATTTTTGTAAGAGGTAAGCTGGAGTACATATCGCGAATTGGCGAGAAGAAGCACACCATCGTGAGAAGTGGAAGGAATGGGGGAAGGGCTTTGCTCAGCAGTGGGACAATACGGGATAAGTAAAAAAAAAAAGCTAGAGTACATATCTTTAATGTGATTATATTATTTCTCTATAGAATACTGTCTGTGCCATTTTTCAAAGGGAATATGGAACCTTCGCCACTGGTGAGGAGGAAAATATGTATTGTGTTAACATAAGATATTGACAAACATGTATCAAACAGATGTGTTGCAAGTCGTACGATACGATTTTGAAAGCGGTAGGCCATAAGGTTGCTGAAGAAATTGCTCGCGGAATTGATCGCCGATGCTACGTGGCTGAAAGGTTCTGGAGCGGCGAAGGTGCTGCGTTGGAAGACTACCTTCAGGGCAGACCGACCTGGTGAAGGTTTACGGGAATATACCGGATCTGAGATTAGTACGGGACTGGGTGACGAGGTGACGTTTGAGGGCCAATGTTCAGCGGATATGATGAAGACAGTTTTGCCAATTTAAGGCGTAGAAAATGGCGGATGAAATTAACATACTTAGGTTCTAATTAAGAATGGTGATTATTGCACATATAATAAAATTAATCTTGAGGTGGAAGCGCCAGGGTAGTCCGCAAAATTCAAAGGTAGTCAGGTCAGTGTCAGGTTGTATGTTCATTAAAATATGATTCGCGTAAGTAACACGTACGTAGTTACAGAATTATAATGATTAAAATCATCAATACAACCCTCTAATTTCATTTAGCCCCATTGAATAACTATTTTATAAAAAATGCATTCCATAGGATTAAAATGAACTTGAATACCCTGTGTACCCAATACAACCCTATTGGTTACACAGGGTATCATAGTGTGGGGTCTAACGCTACTTTATTGCACTATATCTTCATTTTATTTTTAATTTTTTACTATCTTTTATTTGTTGTGCAGATGTCATCAAAATGTGTCTAAATAATTTTTCTATTTTTATTTATCGGTGATTTTAATTATTTTCATTCCGTAAATACATACGTCTTAAAGTCGCGAAACAAATTTTGTTCAACATACAGCATTACACTGACCGGCAAATTGCAATAAAATTAAGAAAATTTGAAAAAAAATCAATATCAAAATCAAAATATTTTATTTCACATAGGCCTGAATGGGAACTTCTAAAACGTCGACAAAAAGGTGCACGGTTCGGGTTGGTCGTTTCCTATGGAGAAGAACCGGCAAGAAACTCCATGGTTACTCTTTTCCTTTTAATTTCGCGGGCATCCCAGGCGTTTCCACCTTAACGGGAATGGTAATATAATTTCTTGTGATTTCAAGAAGGTCTTGATTTTAAGTTTCATTCCACGTAACCGTCTCACTTTGAAACAATAAAGTTTTCTCTGTAACGGCAAGGAAGTCATGTTTTCTTTCTGTACAGTTCTCGAATGAAAGATAAACGTAGCGTTTGAAATCAGGATATAACTGTTGTACCCAGTATTTATACTGGTATTAATTATGCTGCGAGCATTTTAGAATGGTACTATCTAGTCTTTCCCAGTTACCGGGGCGATCTTCAAGGTTAAGCTACGCTTGCCTAGGTCAGTACGTGGATGGGTTACCATCTGTTACATACCGAGTTTGTTCCGTGCCTCGGATAACATGTTAAGCCTTTGGTCCCGATTGACTTTTGTAGATCTTTGACAGTCGCTACAGGTAGTTAAAATCTTTAGTAAAAATAAGAAGACGCCCAAGGCATTAGGTCCGCCTTTATACGGTACATGTTGATGTGTGCATAAAATTTTAATAAATATGTCGGATTGTCAGGATTTATTCCGTTAGACACGTGCATCACGTGGGCAGAAGATGGGTTTCGAAAACACACTGGGTGCGATACATTGTTTTTATTAAACTACTCAATTACTTGAAATTACAGTTTAATACAATTTAACACTGGGCACAATGAATCGGGTACAGTTCCGGGACGTCTTCACTCCTCTGCGATCAACCACTGCTTCTCGTCCTCGCTACGAGCTTAAAACATGACGACTCTGTAGAAGTGCGCTGTAGGTGTTGATAGATTTGTACCTAAGTAGGTCGAGTGAAGTCAACACCGGCGTGCTTGCGATTCATTTTATGTCCGTACTAATGACCGGATCCGACAAATAAATAACATAAAAAACAATGCGTCAAGACTTTTCACACCAGATGAAATACACTCCACACCAAACATGTATCTGAAGTAAACTTAAGATTAAAGAAACAGCATCCATCAAGCCAAAAGCAGTGTTTTAAGACAAAAGGAAAACTGAACAGAGGCACCTATTAACTAAGAACATAAATAACTTAGTCGCACAACAATGGGGAGAAATTACGCGATTGTGGACCTTATTGTGTTGGCATAGGGATGGCTGCAAATGACGGCCGGAATTGTGCGAGATCTTTTGGGGAAGTTCGCGGTGGATGGTGTAAGGGGTGGAGGTGGTAATTTATGATTTACCGGTTTATTTTAATTCAAAGTTTTTTTTGAAGTTATTTTGAATCTCTAAATTCTTTTTTTATTCACACATATAAAGGGTGTAAATAGACCCTTAACGAAGCCGAAACGCACTTGTTCACCTCGTCATTGCGATATTTTTTTGTTCTAGCTAGACCATACCTGGGAACCTTCTAGCTACGGAGATATTGGGGGTCAAAATTCCAACTTTTACACAAGTTTTTTTTAATGTAAGATTTTTAAACACCTCCACGGCCCCGTTATTTTTTATTTCATTCATCAGCACAATGCTTTGAGTGCGTTCCATCGAGTCCTACCGTAAAACGTGGTTTTTCACCCCAAAAATCGTCGATTCCCAGCAATAATTTTTGCCTAAAGTTACTTAGCTTGTTGTACAGAATGCTTGGTTGCCGGCCTCGTGAAGAGTCTATTTACACCCTGTATAATTGGGATTAGCCATCAATTGCTCTAATTCTAAAAACGTTTAAAACTTTAAAACTTTTGGAAAATGTTTTGGCTGGATATTAAAGATTTTTTATAGGACAAGCCCATTACACTATTCCCAAACCACTGTAACTCCTGTAAGCCAGAATCAACAGTGGCGACCACCAGAAAAGCGCCGACACAATGAAGCTCGACGAAGACCCGGAGAAACAATTTAACTGTGTGGGATCCGGCTACGTAATTAACCAGAAAAGAATAACGGAGGAGTAGGAAAAACCAAAATTTCCACTAGTTTTTTTTTGTAATTAGACTTAAAACTTAGCTGTAAAAACAGTGAAGGAAAACATCGTGAGGAAACCAACACGTCCTAGAACCAAAAAATCCAAAAACGAAGTAGGCCCAGTGTGGGAGTTGTCGGATATCACCTACCTCCTTGTACTCCTTCCAGTTTTGACGGAACCTTCAGTTCATCCCGCCATCTCGTCTCGCCACGACCCCGCCTCTCTGTTCCAGGTCACCAGATCTGAGCTATTTTGGCGTACAGGATTAGAAGACATAACATCATGCCTTGTAATCCCCGAAGAGTTCCGCAGGGGTGAACCTAACAAGTACACCCACATTTCGGTAGTTATGTTCAAGTCCCATGAGGAAGAGCCTATTGCCATTGCCATCAACCGGGCAAAAATTCAGACTACGTAGCTGATTCTTAATAATTAAATTCCTGATGGTAAAACCCAATAACACTTAGCCCAACCCGGGAATTGAACCCAGGGCCTCATGCTCAGCAGTTGCGCTTGCGACCACTATACCAACGAGGCAGTCAGTCGAGGTTTTAGAAGACTTACTTAGTTAAAATTTTACCACCTCCAAACCTTCCCACATCTTCCTATTATGAAATCAGTTGTCTTGAAGGAGTATTAATCTTGGCCATTCCCGTGTAATTGCATATTGTTTCGCCTCTTTTCAGCCAGACTCCTCAAATGAACCTCTCTTTAGGTCCTGGGGGAATAACCAATGATGAACTTGATTTTTTAGATTGATATGGTCTGTTATTGGGTATAAGATGTGTGAAGGATGACATGGCAAGAAAGGAGGTGACTGCTGAGATGAAGAGTAATAGAGAAGTATGGAAGACGAAGACATGCTGCCTCGATCCCAAAAGATATTAGGATAAGGGCAGGATAATGTTGATGATGGTCTGTTATTGAATTGAGATTAGAAGACCTGCCTCGTTGGTCCAGTGACTGCAAGCGCTACTGCAGAACATTAGGTCGTGGCCGTCGTGTTTTTCCTTCAGAAATTTCGCAGGATTTGTGTCCGGTTGATTACATTTCTGGTAGTTTCTTGGCCGATTTTCTTCATGATGTCTGATTTCTTTTGGATCGCGAAAATAGTTCAACTTTCTGGCTAACTGATTCAGTCTTTGAAAGTGCTTGTAAATTACTAGATTGCAATGAACGAGTAACAGTTCGAGATTTTGTCGACACAAAAAACATTAATATTACTGATATCAATTAGAGGTCCTTTTAAAGTCAAGTCATAACCTGACCTCAAACTTGTCCTGAGGACAGAGATGAGGTCAACGATGGAACGAGCTAACTCAAAAGAAGTCAATTAACTCGCGACTTAAATAGATTGGGGTCATATGAACTTAGGAACACTGACGCAGGCAGGGAATTTCACTCCTTGGCTGTGCGCATAATAAAAGATGTAGCAAAGCGCTTCGTACGAATGTGTGGAACATCGAAAAGGTAAGGGTAACCTACAGAATGTCTGGTCTCCCGATGGAAGAAGGGATGGTGCAATGAGCTCGTCGTCTTAATCTCAGTCAGGTTATACCAATAATGTACTCCAACCAGACTAAACCATAAAGAGACCCAAAGATAATAGAATAATAGTCGACAAAACTTTAAATCCAAATAAGTTTTCACCATTCACAATCAAAGGGCTATAGATTGTTTGAAATCTTATTATGGGCTACAATAGCCCAGATCCTCGGCTATTAGTTAGCTGGCTACAGGCCAACGGCTCTGAGTTTTATTGGCTTCGGTGAATTTTCAGCTCAAATTATAGCCCGGATCCGATAGACATTCGGTGGTTGGACAGAGCTGTGGAGTCGTCTTTCGAAATGGTTTTTTGATTACTTTAAATTTTCGTGTGTCAGCAGTTGAAATTAAGCCGAAAAAAATCATCAGTTGACCTCCCCAATGAATGTACTTTTAAGCGTTTCTCAAATTCAGTGACTTTCGCCAGGTCATCGGGCCCTTGTTGGGATTGCTCGCAGAATGCACGGCCGATGGGGCCGAAAGGTTCATTGGGTTCCAGGTTTCACTGAAAGACGCAGCGTTGGAAGGCCTCACACCGGTGGACCGCTAATCTGATGAGACTATCATCCGCTGGATGCCAGAGGCACAGGACTGGGCGATGTGGCGACGCATAGGGGAGGTCTATGTCCAGCTGTTGACGTCTTTCGTCTGGTAAATATGACGATCTTGATTTTCGAGTATCTACTCGCATCCAGCTGCTACTAGAGGTAACCTTCGAAGCTCGTTACTTCTCTTAGCCTAAAGGTTTATACCTTACAAAAATGTACCAAAACTTTCCTCACAGTGGAAGTCTCCACCCCTTCCCCAGTTCCATTGTTTGAAGTGTGCGTAATTAAAATTGGCGCGATATTAGTTCCCACCTGGGGTGGCGGGCTATCGCGCTCTATTACGTGTCATGGGGATGGCAGAGGTGATAGCAAGAGAAATGGGAGGTTAATCTTTTTGGTGCTATTTGTGATTTGTGATGCCGTGGAGGTGGTGGCATGAGAAATGATGGAGACTTATATTTTTGTTAATAACTTTATTAGTATGAGGAGCTCGTGGCTTAATAATAACAGCAGGACGGGCCGATCTTCAAGGTTAAGCAGCGCAGGCCAAGGTCAGTCGGTGGATGGGTGATCATTCTTACATAATGAGTTTCCTTAGTGCCTTGGAAAGCCCGTTTAGCCGTTAAAACAATGTTATAACATTAAAAATTATAAGTAAAAAAAAAAAGTTGGAACTTTGACCTCCAATAACTCCGTAACTAGAAAGTTCCCAGGTATAGTATCTATGTTAACAGAATGGTATTTTTCTTATTTATTTTATTGTACTCTGTCACAATGCTGTCCTATTTAACCCAAAGGTTGACTGGTAGAGAATGCCTTGTGGCATTAAGTCCGCTTACGTACCACTCTTGTACATGAAGTTTAAATAAATAAATAAATATAGTCTAGAACAAAAAAAATATTACAATGACAGGGACAACAAGTGTCATTCGGCTTTATTAACGGAACTTTTACACACATAATAGTTTCTGCCTCTTTTGATAAAGGCGTCAACAGGCATCTAAAAACTTGTCTTGATAACCTAACATAATCATTGATTTTCCTCATGAAAAATACATGAAAATAAAAGAGGATAAAAAATACCCGCGGTCAAACAGAGCGGGTATGTTGTGTGTGCGCGCGGTTGACCCCTTGATGTGTGCAAAACTCGCTTTGTCAAACGCCTATTGTGAAAATGTGAATGTGAAAATATTTTCTAGCGTTTGTTCGTTTTTGTTACCGCAGTTTCTATTTATATTATTTTGTTACTACTACTGCCTCGCTGGTATAGTAGTCGCAAGCGCGACTGCTGAGCATGAGGTCCTGGGTTCGATTCCTAGGTCGGGCAAAGTGTTATTGGGTTCTTTCATCACGAATTTCTCAGTAGTCTCTGGATTTATGCCTTTCTGAAGAACCTCGCCAATAAGGTCAGTGTGTGTCCTTCTGGGGAGCTTCCTCCTGGCGTTGCCACCCACATCTGCCTTGTAAATACCTTTTGGTAGTCGCCTTTCAGTCATCTTCTCCACATGACCAAAACAATGTAGAGAAATACAAGATGTAAACGGACCCTTTACAAAGCCGTCAACCAAGAATTCTGTACATCAAACTAAGTAACTTTACGCAAAAATTATTGCTGGGAATCGACTTTTTTTGAGGTGAAAAATCACGTTTTACGGAAAGCACTCAAAGCATTGTGCTGATGGATGGATTGAATAGTACGGTCGTCGTGGAGGTATGTAAAGTGAAAATCTTACATTAGAAACATGTATTAAAAAAAAATATGTGAAAAAGTTGGAACTTTAACCCCTAATATCTCCGTAACTAGAAGGTTTCCAGGTATGGTCTAGAACAAAAAAATGATCGCAAAGATGGGGAGAACAAATGCCTTTCGGCTATGTTAAGGGTCTATTTACACCCTTTATTAAAACTAAAATGAAGCTAAGCTCGTGGCTAAATAATAACAGCCGCTCGGGTCGATCTTTAGTTTAAGTCGTGCTTACCTAGGTTGATCTGTGGATGGGTGACCGCTCTTTACATGCCGAGTTTCCTCCGTGCCTCTGAAAGCACGTTAAGCCGTTGGTCCCGGCTGTCATCTGTAGATCTTTGACAGTCGTTACAGGTAGTCAGTGGCCCAAAAAGTCTGACAACCAGTCTTACCAAGGGGTATCGTATTACCTAGTGCTAAGTGGGTTGTGGAGGTCAGATAGGCAGTCGCTCCATGTAAAATACTGATATTCTGCTGCATCCGGTTAGACTGGAAGCCGACCCCAATATAGTTGGGAAAAGGCTAGGCAGATGATGATTAAAACTAAAAAGAAATTTCGACAAAAGAATCTCATTGCAACCAATTACAGACACGTAATAGAGTCAACAAAAGATTTTCATTTCCGAGGTGCGGACCGGATTCCATATGCTTAGCAATTGAATAGAGATCGCGCTGATCACGGTTGCAGAATTATTCGAATATTTTAAGGTTTTCCTGCAATGTTTTATGGTGTAATCAACGGTTTTTTAAACGATTTATGATTGTTTAATGGTGGAGTGGTATAAAAGGGGAGATGAATGACTAGATAAGGGCGTTCTGGGGGTGGAAAGTACCACAAGCTTCATATTTTAAGGGGTTCCGTACCCGAAGGGTAACGCGACCCTATTACTAAGCCTCTGCTGTCCGTCTGTCTGTCAGCAGACTGTATCTCATGATCCATAATTGGTAGACAGTTGAAATTTTGAGAATGTGTATTTCTGTTACAGCTATAATAACAAATAATAATAATTAAAGGGGGTGTCCCTACTACGATGTTACGGAACCCTTCGTGCGCGAGTCCGACTCGCACTTGGCCGGTTTTATTTACCATTGCTAACGCAATGTTTAGCTATGCCCATCAGAACATTAGCGATGTGACATTCTTAAATCTAATTGAGATGAGGCTTTTGGGCTTGTAAATTACTAATTAAGTTTAATGTGTGACTTATTTTCGTTGTTCTCTTTTCATTTAATTTTGGGTTATAGTTTTGTCCAGTGCGAGTCTAACAGAAACTTTTTCTTTCTTTATTTCAATGGGTCCGCTTATCTCTTGGGCATCTTCCTTACAGCAGGAACACAGGTCTCCCTCTCTGTGATTGTGAGGATGTATTTACCCACCTCGCGGGTCCAGTGCTGGTTGGCGGATGCTACCTGTATTATCATTTCTAGAATAATATTTTCCTTCACTGTTTTGCGAGCAGGGGTAATGAAATAAATTATCCAAAGTAATGTTTAGGCGTGTGTTCGGACCCTCTTTCGAGGGGTCGATACCACTGGGCCACCATACCCTCATTAATTAACAATAACATATTAATCTTTCATGAGACATAATACAACATCACATAGCATACATAACATCACGCCTGTAATCTCCGAAGGGTTAGGCAGAGGTGTACCTATTAGTACACCTATATTTCGCCAGTTATGTTTAAGTCCCATGTAATATAATAATAAAGACTATGTTATATTATAAAAATAGTGGGTGAGCCTATTGCCGTCAACCCAGACTCCGTGGTTGCTACTGAGAAATTCCTTAT
This sequence comes from Noctua janthe, assembly GCA_910589295.1. Taxonomy (NCBI): domain Eukaryota; kingdom Metazoa; phylum Arthropoda; class Insecta; order Lepidoptera; family Noctuidae; genus Noctua; species Noctua janthe. The sequence continues at coordinate 10,660,811 of OU342578.1, forward strand.
GGAAAAACCCAATAACAATTTGTTCGACCCGGGAATCGAACCCAGGACCTCATGCTCAGCAGTCGCGACTGCTACTACTAGACCAAACAGGCAAACATAATACAATAACTTAAATTAACTGCAACAGTATAAATAAGGACACAACACACATTAAGGCTCTAAACACCATGATTATTTATGTATCGTCAAACACGAATTTATCCATCACATTTTCGTCACTACGCCAGTATAGTCTTACTAAGGGGTATCGTGTTACCCAGTACTAACTGGGTTGTGGAGATCAGATAGGCAGTCCTCCATGTAAAATACTGGTACTCAGCGGCATCCGGTTAGACTGGAAGCCGACCCAAATATATGATGATGTTTTTTCGTAAAAATACAATCCTCAAACACTGTTTTAAGCTTTCACTGTTTAGAACTAAACTTATACTGTCATTTACGGGATATCTTCCGTGGAAAAGGTAGACAGATTTGTCTGCTCTTAATAATTTACATCTATATTTCTATTTATCATTTATATTTTTCCATCCACCCGCATTCTTCAAACAACTCGCGTTCATGGCGATTGCAACAGCGTCGAAATTTTGGGAGCTCAAAATAATGAACAATCACGGAAGATATTCCGTGTAGTGTGTTTATTATTTACTGGTTTATTTATTTATTTTAGTACATGGATGACATTTTTTTTTTTTTTTTTTTCCGGATGGGAAATCATCAAATGACCCCCCCCACTCTGGGCGGAGCGGAAGGGAGTGTCAGACTTGTACTGACTAAAACCCATCCATGTTCCTTCTTTGCCCTTTGTGTTCCAGGGCCACGGTATCTCTTTCGAACAGTCCCGCAGCCCTGGCAGGCATCGGCCCTTGCGGACCCCTACTTATTTGCTGACATCTCTTTGAGGCGCGCGTGGAACACGAACGCGCCGTCGACACGGCCTGTCGTCATAAGACGGCCGGACGGCGAGCTGGCCCATAACTCGCCGTCCACAGGCCCGCGCCTACGGTGGCCGGGAGCCACCACGTGACCCCCAACGCCCAGGGCGTCTCCCGCGGCGACTGGGACGTGAGGTTCTTTCTCTCTCACGTCCCGCCACCTCCTTCACTAGCATGACTGCTTCGCAGAAGGAGGTGACGGCTTCCCATTCCCTCTCGCTCCGGACCATGGCTTGAACCAAGGCCTGACGCGAGAGATCGCCGCCGCCAATCGCCGCTACGAGGACACGGCGGTGCTCCGCCCAAGCGGGGCAGACCTCCACGGTGTGCTCCACCGTGTCCTCCGGACGATCCTCGCAGTGGAAACACCCGGGCGTTTCCTCCCGCCCGATTCGGTGCAGGAACCTCCCGAAACAACCGTGTCCGGTGAGGACCTGCGTCAGGCGGTAGGTGAGGGCGCCGTGGCGCCTCTCTAGCCACTCCTCAAAGAGGGGACTTATCGCCACTATGGTGGCGTGCCCTGCACGGGGTTGCGACAGTCGCTCTCTCCATGTCGCCATGAGATCACGCCGGAGGTCTGTCCGCTGAGCAGCAATTTGCCGCGGCAGCGGAGTTTCCTCCCGACGTAGTGCCTCTGCGCGCCATTCGTGCAGGCGTGCGAGGACTATCGCCTCCAGATCCCATGGCGGCAATCCGGCAAGGAGGCTAGCCGCTTCGCCGGAAATCGTGCGGTACCCCCGGATTAGCCTTATGGCTATTACTTTTTGGGGCGCGTTCAGGTAGTGGGCGGCTTGCCGCCTCAAAGAACGCACCCACACCGGGGCCCCGTAAAGGGCCATGGACCGCACGACCCCCGCGTATAGCCTCCGGCAGGAGGCGTTTGGACCCCTCAGGTTGGGCAAGAGCCGCTTGAAGGCAGCCCCTGTCCGTTCCAGTTTGGGAGCCAAACGTCGGAAGTGCTCCACGAAGTTCCACCGGCTGTCGAGGACGAGTCCTAGGTACTTCAACGTCGACCCGACGCCGATGGAAACCCCTCCTGCCGTCAGTAGGGATCCCGACGGTGGCGCATTCCGAGGCCCATGAAAACACATGGCCTCGGACTTGTGCAGTGCCACCTCGAGACCCAATTGCCGGATCCTCTCCACGACTATCGCAACCCCGCGTGTCATGTTTTCGGCCGCCGCCTCGTGCGACCTCCCTTGTGCCAGTACCAGCGTGTCGTCAGCGTAGCAAACTACGCTGACGCCGGTAGGGAGGTCGGCGCGCAGCACCCAGTCGTAACCGATGTTCCACAAGGCCGGCCCCAGAACCGATCCCTGTGGAACACCGCACGACATCTCTCGCCGGTTCCATTCTCCGCTTCGACCAGGGTAGATGATGGCTCTATCCGTCAGGTAGTCCCCGACCACACGACGAAGGTAGGTCGGCACCCGGTGATACCGGAGTGCCTCCATAATGCAGCTCCAGGGCATGGAGTTGAAGGCGTTGGCAATGTCAAGAGACACCGCCAAGACGACCCCGCCCCGGGACACCGCGTCCCCCGTCGTGAGGGCTCTCACGCGCATGATGGCGTCCACCGTCGAGCGCCCCTTGCGGAAACCAAACTGGTGTTCCGCAAGATGCGGCCCCATCCCCGCAAGGTGCCCGGCGAGGCGGTTGGCAATGACTCTTTCAAAGAGCTTGCCCACCTCGTCGAGCAGCACGATGGGCCGGTATGCGGACGGAGAGTCCGCAGGGCGCCCTGGTTTCCGGATGAGGACCAGCTTCCCCGTCTTCCAACGAAGCGGAAACTGGCCTCTCTCCAAGCATGCGCTTAGGAGCCCTTCCAGTCGGGGCCCGAGAGCCTCAGAGGCCAGGACCCAGGCTTTGCCAGGCAAGCCATCGGGTCCCGGGGCGGTGTTTCTGGTTTTCAGCCTGCGTACCGCCACTCTCAGGTCTACCCCAGTCACCTCCGGAACGTCGTCATCGTCATCAATGTGGTCCGCTTCCGGCACCGCACGCGGCGGCGGAGCCATAGGCGGGGGAGGATGCTCCCCTCGCGAAGGGAACAAAGCGCTCACCACGTCCTCCACGAGCTCAGGCCGGAGACTCTGCGTCAACGGGGGGGCCCGGGTGCGGAGTTTGTCCCGCACCATCTTGTAAGGGCGCCCCCACGGATCTCCGTTCAGAGACTCCAGAATCTCCTCGCGGGCCAAGTTCTTGGCCCGCCGGACAGCCTCTTGTAGGGCGGTCTTCGCCGCTCTGTACCCCTCGTACAGCTCCGCCTCAATGGCTGCCGCATCCGGAGGGCGGATGCGGAGCCTGCGATGCCTGGCGTACAGGCGTACATGGATGACTTACAGCTAATAAAAACAAACAAAAAAGGAAACCATGGTCTCCTGAAAGCTAATTACAAACCCTCACGTATAAAGAGTGTAAATAGACCCTTAACATAAACGAAAGGCACTTGTTCTCCCCGTCACTGCGATAATTTTTTTTATTCTAGACCATACCTGGGAACCTTCTAGTTACGGAGATATTGGGGGTCAAAGTTCCAACTTTATCACAAGTTTTTTTTTTGAATACATGTTTTTAATGTAAGTTTTTTACTTTACACACCTCCACGACCCTCGTACTATTCAATCCATTCACCAGCACAATGCTATGAGTGCTTTCCATCGAGTCCTACCGTAAAACGTGATTTTTCACCCCAAAAAAAAAGTCGATTCCCAGCAATAATTTTTGCGTAAAGTTACTTAGTTTGATGTAGAGAATGCTTGATTGACGGATATGTGAAGGGTCTGTTTACACCCGGTAGACTTAGAATAAAAAAAATATGGTGTGAGCACTAAAACAGAAAACACACCGCTTTAATCAAAGTAAGAAGAATATAAATACTTTTTTTTTTTTTCGGATGGGAAATCATCAAATGACCCCCTCCTCACTCTGGGCGGAGCGGAAGGGAGTGTCAGACTTATACTGACTTTGCTGACATCTCTTTGAGGCGCGCGTGGAACACGAACGCGCCGTCGACACGGCCTGTCGTCATAAGACGGCCGGACGGCGAGCTAGCCCATAACTCGCCTTCCACAGGCCCGCGAGAATATAAATGCTTGGCTTGCAAAAAAACAAAAAATAAACAAAATACAATCGTGTCGTCGTATCGTCATATTGCTTTTAAGTACAATCCTTTTTCCAAATCCAATCACAAACTCCCGCCTTCCATATATTCCGCGACTACATGACGATCGCATAGTTAACGATTGATATATTAATCAGTTGGTTATCTGGTGTAAGTGATTGGTCGGCTGCACTACAAAAGCATTAAACTTTCATATCCAATCACTCCCCGTGCGGTTGCGCTGTGGGATGAGTTGTGAGCGGGCGCGGGTTGCGGTGCAATTTTATTTTACAGACTATCAGTGCCAAAAGCTGTTCCGTCCGTATCTATAAATAAGTCAAAGTGATTACTTGAGTAAAAGTAATAACTGAAGTTACGATTTTTATTCTGTAGTTTTTTAGTAATTGCTTGAAGTTAGAACTGTCAAAAGTTAGAATTATTAGCTATGCTTTCTTTGACGGTTCTTACTTTGTTCAAAATTTTGGCTATTGCATAAAAGTTTTACCTTAACTCAAGTAATGCTTAATTTGATTATAGATACTGTAGGAGGTACTGTTGGGTTAGACTAGCTGTAAGAATCATAGCTTTTTGGCCCTTTTCCTCTCATTCTGCGTTTTTGGATTCTGATATCTTGAGCCTTACCAGACGGAGAACTTTTTTAATAAAGATCATCTCATTTACCAAGATTTTTTCCGTTGTCTGAGGTCCTGATTTTTTAATCGAAAATACAATTGTTATCCCATAGCGTTTTAGTTAAATTGTTTGCAACACGCACAATCATTAACATCCATTGATGAGAATACAATCTTAAAATTATGAAAACATTATTTATATTTGAAACGGGTGTTTTTAATTATAAAAGCAACGTATTTTCGTAACGTTCACATCGCGCGCTGTTGCTGGGACCTCAGTTCTCAGCCAATTATTTTTAACAATACTGAAAACTGTCAAAATGTCGAGTTTGCAGTTTTTTCTGACTGTCGTAAATTCATGTCCGGTCAGAAAAAAAAAGTTCCGTTGTGCCTGTGGACATATTTTCCTCGCGCTATTTTTCTTACGTATAATTATTTATTAACTTATTAAACCATTCCGCTACATGTCCCAACTTGTCCTACCTGTGGTATCCGTGAAACCGGATGTAACCAGTTTATTGGTTTAACAGCACCCGTTCAAATTGACTTGACCCCTGAAAGGGAATTTTATAAAGTCCGCCATAACGCGCTGAGAGCTCGCATACGAGATGTTGGATGCTGTGGATTTATCTCGTGCTCTGTGGGGAATGGAGGATGTGTGTATTTTGGATAGTTCACGGATGTGGCTGTGTGCACTTTGAACTTTTAGAGGTTTATGGAGGTCCTATGTAATTGATATTGATGAAGGATCATCATCTGCCTAGCCTTTTCCCAACTATGTTATTGTCAAACTTATACTGTCATTTACGGGATATTTTCCGTGCTGGTTCATTATTTTGAGCTCCCGATATTGTCGTCGTCAATATTGTCGTTGTCGTTTTATTGATTTTGTCTCCCGTAAGTGACAGTATAAGTTTAGTTGTAAACCGTGAAAGCTTAAAACAGTGTTATGTTAGGGGCGGCATCCACTCTAACCAGATGCAGCTGAATACCAGTATTTTACATGGAGCGACTGCCTATCTGACCTCCACAATCCAGTTAGTACTAGATAATGCGATACCCCTTGGTAAGACTGGTTGTGGTTGCTTTTTGGGCCACAAACTCACTACAATAATTAGCATGCATCACCTGCCTAGTCTTTTCCCAAATGTGTTGGGGTCGGCTCCGGATGCAGCTGAATACCAGTATTTTAACATGGAGCGATTGCCTATCTGACCTCCACAACCCGGTTAGTACCCAGGTAAATAAGGTTGGTAAGACTGGTTGTCAGACTTTCGGGGCTACTGACTACCTGTAACGACTGTCAAAGATCTACAAATGACACCCGTGACCAACGGCTTAACGTGCTTTCCGAGGCACGGAGGAAACTCGGTATGTAATGGGCGGTCACCCATCCACAAACCAACCTAGGCAAGTATGGCTTAACCTAAAGATCGGTCCGAGCGGCTGCTATATGAAAAAAAACTTCACCAGTTTCAGAAAACTTTTATTTATGGTTGAAAACCATCAAGCCTATTTTCCCGAAGAGTTAGTCAGAATTTTGCCTGTAGTGTGTAGGTCCTTACAACTAAATTCCATTAGTCCTATGGGTTTGAGCCACAGGACATATCTAGCGGTAGCTAGGGTCAATTTTTGTAAGAGGTAAGCCGGAGTACATATCTTTAATGTGATAAACTGTCAAATTTCTCCAAATGATTTTAAACCATAAAATATTATTAAATATATTTACATTATATACAGACTACAAATAGAACTAAACTAAAGATAAAAATAAGACTAAAAGTAAGAAAATATAAACATCTAAACAATGACGACAATAGGACACTTAGGCGTCAAAGTACTCCTCCGCATCGCTGAATGGCAATGCTAATTCTTTGGCCAAAGAAAGAGCCAGCCCTCTGGTCACGTGAAGTGTCGACCAGTCGGCGAGAGATTTCCTAAAAACCAGACGCGCACTTGGGCCCCATGACCCGAGCGTTTCGACCCCAAACAGCTCAAAACTGTAGTTACCAATAAGGATACAGTATTTGCGCCGCTTGAAGATCTCAGCAGCCGCAGCAGCAGCGCCTGCACAGCCCGCCGTGCTTGCAAGGTGAGATGGCGCAAGGGTGTCAACACAGGTTGCGTCAATGATGGCTTGGTTGGCATGGTTGTGATTATATTATTTGCCTATATATACTGACTATGCCATTTTTCAAAGGGAATCCGGTGGGAAACGAGTTGTATGGAACCTTCGCCACTGATATCTAGATAACAACCTAGATAAAACCAAGCGTGCCATTTGTCGACTATCTACCATGACGTCATAAGCACTATTTAGTACCATACAAACAAGTTGCTCATCAGAAGGCTTAAAGTCACCCAAAGGGCAATGGAGAGGGCTATGCTCGGAGTTTCCTTGCGTGATCAAATCAGAAATGAGGAAATCCGTATGAGAAAGGTTACCGACGTAGCCCGAAGAATAGCCAAACTTAAGTGGCAGTGGGCAGGGCATATTGCTCGCAGAACGGATGGCCGATGGGGCCGGAAAGTTCTGGAGTGGCGACCGCGAACTGGAAGACGTCGCGTTGGAAGGCCTCTCACTAGGAGGACCGATGACCTGGTAAAGGTTGCGGGGATCTGCTGGATGCGAGACGCACGGGATCGGTCAATGTGGCGACACTAGGGGGAGGCCTGTGTCCAGCAGTGGACGTCTTTCGGCTGAAATGATGATGATGATGATGAAACAAGTTGCTATACAAAATAGACTACGATTTTCTTCTCTAAATGTCTAGAATTAAGTTCTTGAGTTGTAATGTTTTTGTTTTAAACAAATTAGCTTGCTGCGACAGTAGCCGTGTTAAGCATAAAATGCTTAAGTCGAGCACGCAAAGTAGGTGCTCTTGCGTTATCTAGGTATATCTATGTAAAGAAAACCACTTCATTCATAAGTTTGTATTTGCCGCGTTATCGATAAAGCTCACTAGATATCAAAACTGACATCGGTGACATAAGGAATATTAATGAAGATTATGGATGCTAATTGTAGTGAAAGAACTTTCGTTACAGTTATTAATTTCTTTATTTGTTAAGATATAGAAAGACCTGAAATAAAGCCTTTAAATGTTGTTTCTTTTGTTTTTATAGGTGAGTGAATCTTTTGTTAACAAATAGGTAATGTAATTAGTTAAATGTTGTAAGTAGTAGTAAATAAATCTTTTGTTTTTACAGAGAAACGCAATTACGTCTTTGTTTCATTGTTCCCAATTATTGAAGAGTATATATTATATCTAATAATCTATACACATTATTTTTAGTATATGCGAAACCTTATTATAGTTGGTTCAGAATAAGTAACTGAATTGATTCCAATAATTTTTAATTGTTGGAATCTATGTTATAATTTGTCCCAAAAATATTAAAAAAAAGGCTACAAGTTGGACACCGAGCGACACTAAGTACCTATGGCAATCATTTAGGTACCTACTGCCAAATTATTATTACACTGGAGGCGCGCGTGCGGGTGCGCCGCGTGGTGACCACGTTTTAGGTAACAGTTTTGTAGGTAACCAGGTAACAGAACAAGCTTATAAGTTTGTAATTTTTAATGATACAGTTTTGACATTTTGTACATAGATTCTTTACATAAAAATACTAGGCACATGTTTCAGGTTTCGCATATACTAAAACTAATGTTGTAAATGTGGTTTGAGCCTATTGCGACTACCGGCTATTAAACCGACTTCTACCAAAGAAGGAGATTATTTGGTTAATGTTTTGTTTTCTAATCGCGACTTCTAAGAATAAGTTTGTTTTTGATCTCCAGAACGGACAGTGTTCTTGGGTTACGGCGACTGTAATACGTACTAAGTGAAGTGAAGTGTGTGTATTAAGTACCAGCTTATGCCTGCGGTTTCGCCTGCGTGGAGAACGGTAATTACCTCACAGGATCGTCCTACCGGGAGAAAAATTATCCTTTATTAATCTAGGTTATGAACTATTTGTGTGCCAAATTTCATAAAAATCCGTACAGGAATTTTTGCGTGAAAGTGTAACATACATCCATCTATCGATTCATACATCCATCTATCCTCACAAACTTTCGCAATTATAATAGTTAGTAAGATGTGTTACATTTTTCTAGAAAGAGCTCCTACACAAAGATCACTCCTACACAACGATTGTCCGTAATTAAATCAATGTTTACTTATCCTTACTATAAACAATCAGGGCTAACCAATCATAACGACCGACCAATCAAATAACAGAAGCTTAATGAGGACTATGCTAATAAATTATTCATATTCCGCCATCTTGTTTTGTATATCCGACTAGATTTGGCCAGCGACTTCGCCCGCGTTGAAGATGAAAGTTACACATACGCACATAAACTCACGCCTTTTTCCATGGGGGTAGGTAGAAGTTACACCACCAGCTACGATCCTTACATACTTCTTTTGCCTCGTCCACGTTCATAGATTTGGTCATACACGCACACCGGTTACTACGCAACTGTTCTGATGAGAATTATCTTACGGAAAAATACTAGACCTATCCTGTAGATGGCCGATGGAGTAAAGATTTTGACCGAATGGTGGTCAAGGTATTCAGTATTTTTTTAAAGGTGACGTTTTCAGTATTTTTTTATGGAACTTTAGCACCTAATATCTAACAACTGGCCCGTCGGCACATGTTACCAGGTACGCATACGTTCACAGTACATGCTAACACTACTTGATGCCACACATTTTGTTAATGAGAAAATAAGTAAGATCTGGCGGCCCTGGGATCTCGGACCACTAACTTCGGTGAAGGAAAACATCGTAAGGAAACCAAACCAGCATGCCTGAGAGATAAGAATAAGAATAAGAATAATTTATTTAAAAAGTATTACAAAAAGTGTACATTTAAGCGCAGTAGTATTATTTCTCATACTAATTATAAGTACTTATAAGTAAACTATAACTAAAATATATCCTACAGTCGCAAGTATTCAATAGTTCAATTTAGATGTCAGCGACCTGCCCGATCTAGGTTTATTTAAACCTGTGTTTCAGGCCATCACTTTACCTAGCACAATTCAATAAGGACAATAAAATTATAAAATTAAATTAATCTATTAACAATTATAACTATGCATCAAGTTGGTATAAAAGAAAAACACTAAAACTAGCTTAAGTAAATATGTACAAATAGATACGATAACATAATCAAACCACAACTTCTAGAAGTTTTTCTGTGTCTGTGTAATTAAGTACCGCTAAATAATCTGACATTACCAAACTACATTTTTTATTACTTAAACTGTAGAATTTTAGTATCTTGTTGAGTCTATTGTAAAGAAAAGGTCCTAAAAACACATAAAATCGATTCGCAAACGCATGTCTAGTTTGAGGTTTTGTGCAAACTAGGTCCTTCCTTCTCCTATAGGAAGGAACTGGGTGATAGGGAAGTGTAGAGTGCTGGTGCAGTATTATGTGAAGAATAAATAATTGCCGTACTGTAAGTACATTACATGTTTTGTAGAGCTGGTGTGTAGGGAATCTAAAAGGACGGAAGGTAGCAACTTTTAGAATTGCTCTTTGAGCACGTTCTAGAGGGAGAAGAATTGAATTTCCCGCGCCACCCCAGGATATTATACAATATGTTAGAATAGATTGACACAACGCTAAATAAACCTGTTTTATTAAATTATAGTTAGCTACATTACGTAAATTCTTAAAAACATATATTAATTTTCGCACTCTAGTACACAGTAACTCGATATGTTTACGGAAATTTAGATTGGAGTCAATAGTGACACCTAGATATTTCAAGTGGTTAGCTTTATCTAAAGTAGGGCAAGAACATACAGTGTCAGCGAACGTGCTACAGTTATGCGCGTAAATGTTTAGATTAGTAAGCGGTGTGTTAGTATTTCTCATTGTAAATAAAATGTATTTTGTTTTTTCAGCATTTAATGTAAGTAGATTATTCTGGAGCCAATTAGACACAAAGTTGAAGCTATTCTGAGCATGTTCATAGGCCTCAGCTCTAGTTTTAGCTGCAAACAACAAAGCAGTATCATCTGCATAAGACATAATAACACCATTTTGGAGTGGCAGGCAGCAAAGGTCATTAATATAGATCAAAAATAATGTAGGGCCTAGAATACTGCCTTGTGGAATTCCGAAACAAGTATTAGAAAGGTCAGAAATTGTATGCGAGCCAATTTTTACAGTTTGCTGTCGATCCCTTAGATAATCTGACAATAGTAGAAGCTGTGCTCCTCTTACTCCAAGTGTTTCAAGCTTTTGCAAAAGAGTAGTGCAAGAAATAGTGTCGAAGGCCTTGGCAAGGTCTAGAAAGATCCCAACTGTATGCATTCCACTATCCAGATTTGTAGCAATGTAGTTGGTCAATTTGTTTACTGCTTGGCTTGTTGATTTTTTAGGCCTAAACCCAAACTGATTGTCAGAAAGTAGTTTATTATCTTCCAGATATTTTATCAATCTACTGTTAATGATTTTTTCTAAAATTTTTGAAAGGCCCGTTAGCACTGAAATGGGTCTGTAGTTATTCACACTCATTTTGTCTCCAGACTTGAAAATTGGTGTGACGACAGACTTTTTTAGCAATTTTGGAAATATCCCTAAAAATATGATAAACATAGCTGAAAAATGTGGGTCAGCGGAGGGGCCAGAAGGTATTTAAATCTTTTAAGTATATTATTGGGTATATCATCCCACCCAGTTGCGCAGACATCCTTTAACCCGTTTATTATTCTAATTACTTCGTTGACGTCAGTATCTAGTAAAACAAAAGAATTTAATGCGGAAGATGACCTAGTTGGGTTTTGAGTGGGTGGATGACTAATACTTGAGGATTTTTCAGCCAAGTTTTTACCAACGTTGACAAAATAGTGGTTTACCCTATTCGTTGCTTCCGATGGGTTTATATCTATTGATAGTAAATCAAGCGGAGGTTCGGAATTTTTCGACCTCAATGTATTGGTTTTTATAAATTTCCACACAAGTTTACTATTTTTTCCCGCCTTCTGTAGTTCATGTTTATCGTACTGGTTTTTTAGTTTTTTCAAAAGATTATTACAGAAATTTCGATATCTTTTATAGGTAATAGAAATTATTACGTCATCCGGTGCAAGTTTGGATTTTAGGTGAAGTTTGTCTCTGTGTCTTATACAACGAACGAGACCGGGTGTGATCCAAGGTTTAATACAACTATACTTTCTAGGGATTATCTCAGTGTAAGAGTTTTTCCTAATTGCATATTGTAAAGAATTTATGAAATATTGTAAAGAAATATTTGCATCAACAGAATCGTAAATACGGTTAAAATTAATGCCGCGTATGTCACTTTCAAGGTTTGTCATATTGACTTTAGTGAAGCTACGCTCGCAGTTTTTTCTGGGTGAATTTATTTGCATTGTTAGTAAAACAGCTTGATGATCGGTAAGCGAAGAGTTAGTAACCAATGTTTTGGATGGATTTTTTGATTTTAGAATGATATGGTCTAAGCAAGAACCGCTTTGATGCGTGGGGTAATAGTGAGCTGGTAAAAGTCCATGAAATGCACAAATATTTAGATAATTATGTGTATGGGTATCGGGATTCCCGGAAGAAATGTTAATGTTGATGTCTCCTAAAAGTATTATGTTTTTGAATGTACTTATGTTATTTAAGTTTGTGTCAAGTGAGTCTAAAAATCTGTCGATATTATGAGAGGGAGGCCTATAAATAGCTATGACTACTGTATCGGGAATAATTTTAATGATTAAGCAATTACTATCTGGGGATAGTGGTTCTTCTTTGATAGTTCGCAAGTTATTTTTAACGTAAACTACTACTCCGTCATTTTGGTTAGTGTTTTTATCTGTTTTATATGAATAAAAACCGTTTAGAGATGGTAAGTTGACTGTCTGTTTTGACAGCCAACATTCTGTTAGTACGATAATATCACAGCTTATGTCAAGACTTTGTAATAACACTTCAAAACCGTCCATGTTCCGGTTTATGCTGCGAATATTTTGTGTAAGTAAGGTAAGCGTTTTGTCGCCAGAACGAAGAAGGTGTTTGCAGTCCTCAACATTACAGATTTTAGATTCAGACACAGTAAAACTATCTAGATCACTGATTAGCTGATTGCTCATGATAACTACAGACTAAGAAGAAATATAAATAATTGATGAGCTACCTGTTTGTGTGCCTACTAAATAAAATATTCAGTGGCGCTCTTAGGCGCCCTCATAGTCTATGGAGTTAATGTAGTTGGTCTCTGCATGTTTACGTGCCGGGCAACTAACATCACCGGTTGGATGGTCACATTTCTTCCTGAATCTTTTGCATGTCGCACACTGGGGGGGAGAAGATTTGCAGCTGCAGTCCTTCACGGAGTGTCCCGTCTCTGCACACTGGTTGCAAGTAGGACTAGTCTCACGGCAAAACTTAGCTGCATGGCCGAACTGCTGGCAATTGTAGCACCTGGTGACTATCGTAAAATCTCTCACCGGGCATGAAGTCCAATTAATAAAAATTCTGCTCTGGATGATTAGCATTTTTCTTATGCCAGCGGGTACTTCCAGTATGTAGTTGCAGGTAGGAAGGCCTTTCTTACCCGATTTATGGCTTAATTTAATGGTCTCAAGGAAGGATTCACGAGTTGCATTGGGCAATTTGTCTGATAGGTTTTGCTTGTAAATACAGTCGAATACCTCCTTCTCCGAAAGAGCTACGAAGATATTTCTCGACTGCATGTACTGCCAAGTAAGAGGTCCATGAGCGGCATAAAAACTCTGACACCAGGTTAGGCACTAACCACATCATCATCATCATCATCATCATCATCATCATTACAGCCGAAAGACGTCCACTGCTGGACATAGGCCTCCCCCAAGTATCGCCACATTGACCGGTCCCATGCGACTTGCATCCAGCGGGTCCCTGAAAAAGAAAAGATTAAATGCATATCACTTAAATTCACAACTATTAGGTCGTAAAAAGGTTACAGACAGACAGAGCTACTTTCACATTTATAATATTATGTATTAGTATAAATGGGTAGGTAGACTTGCAGCTATTATAGACCTCTTTTGTTTCAGGACTTATGGTTGGAAGACGGTGTTGAACCTTTGTGAGGGAATTAGTTAAGGTTTATGACCTAACTATTGTTTTGACTTCCTTTGACTGAGTTTTAGGGTATAATACTGGCCTGTAATAGACCCTTTGTAGGCCTCAGGCTTCATTTAAAAGATATAATATAGCATACCATTAAGTTGAAAGGGCTTGGTAGATGATGGGTTCTTTTTTCAACTATCGATAGGTAGTAGGCAAAATATCGAACGTTAAAGTGTTTACTTTACAGGACAGTGTTACTAATGACTGTATATCTGTATAAAAAAATATTTGGAACTCGTATAGGGAACTTAATTTTTTAGGGAATGACGCTGCTTGCCCAGGATTAGGATTTTGCCCAGATTTTATTCCATAGCGGAATTTCTCAAAAAATCTAATTGTCACTCATATCACTACCGAATTGCATTGTAAAGAATTACCTACATTATATGATGTTGTGTTTGTATACTTAAACAATTATATTACGCTAAGAATTTGTTGTATGTTAAAAATACTTTGATTTGTAAACATGATTTGTTTTTAGTATTTTTTTTTAGTTATTTATGTTAGTTATTTATACTTAGTAATAGTCTAACTAAGCTGTTATAAATAAATAAATACTTTATTTAGTTAGCTACCTAATTTAATGTTTGAGTTTATGTTGGCAACAACTGAAAATGTTTAAAATGTACGTGTACTATTGAATAAATAAATAATATTTGCATGCTATTTTATGGCGAAATGTGTCATTGCACGTCATGTCATTTTTACCATCTTTTGTACCACATCATCATCATCATCTGCCTAGCCTTTTCCCAACTATATTGGGGTCGGCTTCCAGTCTAACCGGATGCAGCTGAATACCAGAATTTTACATGAAGCGGCTGCCTATCTGACCTCCACAACCCAGGTAGTACTGGGTAATACGATACCCCTTAATACGATATCTTTTGTACCACATTTACAGCAAATAAATAATTTTGACTTTGACTTTGACAGGATGCGCCAAAACCTACATTATAATATCTCTGGTCGGTCATGGATGTTTTAAAGTACGATGAAGGTTGTAAGGAATTGTTAGTTTTTGCCGCACGATATGTTAGTACAAGAGGAGCTTTTGGCTGAATAATAACAGCCGCTTGGGCCGATCTTTAGGTTAAGCCGTGCTCGCCAAGGTTGGTCTGTGGATGGGTGACCGCCCATTACATACCGAGTTTCCTCCGTGTCTCGAAAAGCACGTAAAGCCGTTGGTCCCCGCTGTCATTTGTAGATCTTTGACAGTCGTTAGGTAGTCAGTGGCCCAAAAAGTCTGATAACCAGGTATCGTATTACCCAGTACTAACTGGGTTGTGGAGGTCAGATAGGCAGTAGCTCTATGTAGAATACTGGTATTCAGCTTTATCCGGTTAGACTAGAAGCTGACCCCAACATAGTTGGGAAAAGGCTAGGCAGATGATGAATGTTTTGGTACAAGAACAGGTAACCTTGGTTGTCGCTTAGCAACCATCTCACACATACAATAGTGAACAATCAGTAGCTTTCTATCTGTATCGCCGATTGCGCGCGACGCGGCAAATGGCGCGGCTTACGCACAATCTTTACTAATACTTTAGCGAACGATGTACGGTTAGCAGGGGCAGAGAGAGTGTGTTGTTTTTGGAAAAAATATTACCTTTTTTATGTTTATCGAACCATCTCATCGCTATATTATATTTTATTATAAAGCATTTAAGCATAATCAGCCTATCAATGTTCCCAGTGCTGGGACGCAAGCCTCCTCTCTATGAGAGGGAATGGGCTATAATCCACCACGCGGGCCCACTGCGTCACGTGATGTCACATGTCTTCGAATTTTTGGTTCTAGGACATGACGGTTTCCTCACGATGTTTTCCTTCACCGTTTTGAGAGCAGTGGTGATGAAATAACTTACACAAAGTAATGCGCCTGGCTAGGTTCGAACCCACGACTTACTGCTCGTAAGTCGGAGTCTCCACCACTGGGCCACCGCTGCTCTCAGTCGGAGTCGGTCTCATTTTATTATAGCTAGAGCATATTGTCCCACTGCTGGGCAGAGGCCTCCCTCTTATTTTCCCATCTTCCAAAGGTCAGGATTCTGTGCTCCTTCTTTCCGATTCGCAAGGAAGACATCCAGTTCGTCCCACCATCTCCTTCGTGGTCTGCCGCGACCCCGTGTCACTGTTTCAGTTTAAACTATAAAAAAATGTAAATTTATCAATTGAACTGGATGTCACAGTAAGAGGGTTTTGCCCACTAGTGGGACGACGCAGTCTAACAGTAACATCAAGTGTGTGAGTGATAATAAATTCCACAGCTCCATTCAAAAATACATAGCTAAATTCCATGGAGAAGCTCGTGGCTGAACAAAAGCAACCGGTCGGGTCGATCTTCAGGTTAAGCCGCGCTTGCCTAGGTTGGTATGTGTATGGGTGACCACTCATTACATTCAGACTTTTCGCCGTGCCACGGAAAGCACGTTAAGCCGGTTGTCAATTGTAGATCTTTGACAGTCGTTAAGCTTGACAACCAGTTTTACCAACAGGTATCGTATTACCCAGTACTAACTGAGTTAGGCAGATAGGTAGTCGCTTCATGTAAAATACTCGTGTGGTGTCTGGCTGTATCCGGTTAGATAGAAAGCCGACCCAAACAAAGTTAGGAAAAGGCTAGGCAGATAATGAAATTCCATGTCGAATTTCATATAAAAACGCATGGATGGCTTATCCAGATCCCTTGCTACCTTGCAAAGCACCAAACGTTAAAACAATCCACCTATTGGAGCTCATCTTTCAGATAAATTAATGAGGAACACTGCCTCCCCTTTCATGATACCAAGCATTATCACAATGTTGTAAATAAATAAATTATCATAATGTTGAGGTTAAATATTTTTGACAGCCAGTACTTTTCATAGAAACTCTCCTTTTGTAAACATTTTTTATTCTTCTTTTTATCGTGTCGATGGCAAATTTCATTTAATATCTTTGGGTTAAAAACTCAGCTACGTGAACTCCGCTCCCTGATGAAGTCATAAGATCGTCAAGTGCGCAGGTGTCAGGGCATGCAGCCCATGATGGAAGGCGTCCCATTGAAACAAACATTTTTTTTTATTGAAAGAGCAAAGATGCTTTTTGCATTCAGATCCGATTGATTTTAACATAAAAAAACTACACAATCTATTAAAAAAAAATGTAATACTTTTCTGCCGACCCTCCAATCTCCGAATTATCTGGGCTCAAGATATTTAGCCCATTAAACCTTCGGAAAGTCGACAACCTCGCCCCCTATCGGAATTTCACTAATACGTCCACCCCTCCCAACCCCTATGGTATTCGTACAGGGTTCCTTCCACTCCCAATTGGGGGTTTAATGTTATATTGGCTTAAATTAGATTTTTTTTATTTTTAAGCCTTTTGTGTTTTTGTTGAGAGGTTTGTGGCTAATTAATAACAGCCGCACGGGTCGATCGTCAAGGTTAAGCCGCGCTAGCCAAAGTCGGTCTATGGATGGGTGACCATTCATTACATACTGAGTTCAAGTTGAAAGCACGTTAAGCCGTTGGTCCCAGCTGTCATTTGTAGATCTTTGACAGTCGTTACAGGTAGTCAGTTGCCTGAAAGTCTGACAACCAATCTTACCGTAGTACCCAAACACCATCTTAACTTACTCATCCGCTAAGCCTTTTCCCAACTATGTTAGGGTCGGCTTCCAGTCTAATCGGATGTAGCTGAATACCAGTATTTTACAAAGAGTGACTGCCTATCTGACCTCCACAACCCAATTAGTATTGTGTACTATGATACCTCTTGGTAAGACTGCTCTGTTCAGAATTTTAGTCTAGCCTGATGATAATGCCCCGACCCGGGAATCGAACTCAAGACTTCTTGCTCAGCAGTCACGCTTGCAACCACTCGACCAACGAGGCATTAACAAAGATCAACTTAGTAGTAAAACTTTTAGTAACGCGCAGTGTTTTAAAATCAGAGATAGTTTGTATCAAAATTTTCTTACTTTGTGTGTGAAGAAGGATGGAGAAACAGTAGTTAAGATACCTACATTGTAGTGTTTATTAGCTCTTAGAGTTTCAGTTTATTTCGAGACTGTTATAAAGCTAATTTTTTTACATTGTGTTGGAAAACTTGGTGTGGTTTGTAAACTTGGTAATTATACTAGTTATGTCTTTTTGCTATATTGCCTAATGGCCTAAGGGCCCGTGGCTAAATAATAACAGCCGCACAGGTCGACCTGTAGGGTTAAGCAGTGCTGGCCGAGGTCGATCCGTGGATGGGGGACCATCATGACATACCGAGTTCCCTCCGTGCCTTTGAAAGCACGGTGTTTTTACCCGGCTGACATTTGTGGATATTTGACAGGCAGAAAGTTGAGTGGGCAGGCGCTTCCTATAAAATACTGATATTCAGCATTAAACTGGAAGCGGACCCCAATATTGTTGGGAAAAGCTTAGACAGATGATGAAACTCTATGGCCTCACTGAGATATGGTATTACAGATTTCTGGCATCTCTTCTGATAGCCTTTCGCATAAAATAAATAAATAATAAACGCTTCCATTCGCTGATCAAAATACAGTACATTTAAATGTACGTAAATGTAATTTAATATCAAGTTTATAAAGAAAAAAAAAACTTAATTCAATTAGGTAAGTAATAATACAATCTTCAGCAACCAGTTTGTTGGTCAGGTTGTCCTTCGACGTAGTCCCTCCCTAGTTTCTTCCACTCATCTCTGTCACGAGATAATCTTCTCCGTCCTTTTGGTAGGTCATCTTTACATATCTTCAGTTGGCGTCCCTTTTGTCTCTTTTCATCTCTATCTCAACGTGAACTAAAGTAAATTGCGCACGCGATACAAAGCTATGAATCGGTGGACCGTACACTCTCTCTTTTTCCATTACATCTCGGTCCGTTCTCATAATGTGACCTGTCCAGTTCCATTTGATTTTTTATTTTATTTTAGTTAGGATCTCTTACGAAACTCAAATTTAGTTTTGCAGTGCACCAAACAAGGCGCAGTGATGACGAGCGGACTATCACCGATTAGCGTCCAAGAACAGACTGGGAAAAGAAATGTGGGTCATCCGGCGGCGAGATGGGCAGACGACATAGTTGCCATCAGGGAAAAACCTGGATGAGGCTGGCATTGGAACGGAGATTGCTGGATGGGTCGCGAACGTCATGAATAGCAGTTCTCGCGGCTCATCCACCTAGGCGATAGTAGGCTTTTTTTTTTCGGATGGGAAATCATCAAATGACCCCCCCCACTCTGGGCGGAGCAGAAGGGAGTGTCAGACTTGTACTGACTAAAACCCATCCATGTACCTTCTTTGCCCTTTGTGTTCCAGGGCCACGGTGTCTCTTTCGAACAGTCCCGCAGCTCTGGCAGGCATCGGCCCATGCGGACCCCTACTCGGTTGCTGACATCTCTTTGAGGCGCGTGTGGAACACGAACGCGCCGTCGACACGGCCTGTCGTCATAAGACGGCTGGACGGCGAGCTAGCCCATAACTCGCCGTCCACAAGCCCGCGCCTACGGTGGCCGGGAGCTACCACGTGACCCCTGACGCCCAGAGCGTCTCCCGCGGCGGCTGGGACGTGAGGTTCTTTCCCTCTCACGTCCCGCCACCTCCTTCACTAGCATGACTGCTTCGCAGAAGGTGGTGACGGCTTCCCATTCCCTCTCGCTCCGGACCATGGCTTGAACCAGGGCCGGAAGGCGATAGTAGGTTCACGGCGATGTTTTTTAGTGGGTGCAAGCCTCGCATAGCCCAACCGTCTCCCCGGACGGTGCGGTGTGCGTTTATTTTTCACGGTTTAATTAAAAAAAAGAAACATGGAGATTGGCAAAAGAGGCCTGTATCTAACAGTGGGTGAATTCAGACTGTGGAAGTTTGATAATGATGAGCACCTCTTGGCATATACTCGTAGTAGTTTTAATCTCTTCGACCTGCACCCACACAATCTTACCTTTTAAACTGGAACACAGTAACGCTGCTTGACATAAAAGTTAAGTTTGTAGTACTCCCCCAGACGAGGCCACAAGGAGCTTTACTACTAATAAAAATAAAAATAATATACTATCTTAAAAGTAACAGTAAAAGCACACTGGGTTCAGTAGTCATAAATAAATTATTTCTATCGCCCTCCACCTTGCAAAGAGATCTCATATGAATTTTTTACATTTTAATTTACTGCCTTGCAAGTGAAAGTGTTTGCTATACAGTTTTTGTTTGTTTTATGCGGTACCCTAAGTTGATTGTAGGTGGGATTTCTTTCATATTAGCATTCAAATGTCCACTTCTAAATATAGCATCATAATAATACTAACACCATCATATAACGATGTCGTGATGGTCCAGAGGTTAAGCCCTCGCCTCTCATGCACGAGGTTGTGGCTTCAAATCTGGGTAAGTACTACTGTGACTTTTTCAATACATATGTACTTTCTAGGTTTATCTTGAATACCACAGACATGAGTGAAGGAAAACATCGTGGAGTTGAATGAATTTTAAGTCTGAAATCGTCTTTTGCCTCCGCATTCACCAAGCGTGGTGATCAGTGCTCGTGCCTTCTTGAGATAATTTTCTCAAAATTTATCAGAAAAAAAGGGTAACGAATAAGAAAAACATATTTTCTTAAAGTAAAGTAACTTTGGGCCAAAATAGTCACTTTGTGGAGCCCTGACATAGCCCGAAGTCGTCGCAGCAGACCTAGTTGGAGACGGCGGGATGAGCTGGACAAAATCAACGACACATTAGCCCTAGATCAAAACAACTGCAAGTCATGGGGAGAAACCTTTGTGACCTTGTCCAGTATTCCGTTATCAAGTAGAAGAGTCAGTTCCAAAGACGAGCTTCTTCACTAAAAGCTCTTTCATTCAAATTTTTATGATCAATTGACCAATGACCATACATACTCGTACTCAAAATGTATCCCCACTTTTATTCCTCACATCACCGACCGTATTTTTCAATTACAAAATCGGACAAAAACTAGAGTTACCAAGATAATTGGTGCCGAAAATACGTTTTGATTGCATTTTCATCGATACGGCAAAAAACTGGTAACATTGTTACTATAGCGTAGGGACTATTGTTTTCACGAAATTATTTGAATTCCCAATGGTGGGGATATGATAGGATAAAGTGGATATGCTGGGTAATTGGTGCAATATTTTTTTATGCAGTTATTTAATAGAAACTGAATAAAAGTGGAAGGTGTTGGAAGCTAGTAGTCTTCTGGCCAGACCATGTCGCAAAAGATACTTGGCTTAGGTTACTTCATCTCCAGAGCTGCAGCTCACAAAATGATGAAGGAAAACCGAGGATGTGGAGGAAACTGGCATCACCTAGAGCCAAAAACCCGAAGACATCTTAAGAACAACCAACAACCCAGTGTTGGAAGACATGTCTCCGGATTTTGTCTCCCTCCCTCTCACGGAGAAGGGACCTCTGCCTGAACTTTAAAGACTGATTCTGCTTAAGCTACTTGACTTGAAATAATTAAGACTGAGGATATCTGTCAAAACATGGTCAATAAGACCAGGACCATTTTTAAAAGACGAGCCTACAGTTTGGAGCGACCAAGCACTTTACTAATGCCACAGAAACGTCACACAGTTAGCACATCACCATACCATAAACAACCACAAATTCACACATTCTTCCCCAAAAAGGCCGCAGCTGACCATAAATTCGTCAGCTCCACACTACGCTAGCCGCGACGTCACACGAGCATAGGGTTATCATTCCGAGGAAAAGTCCTGACAAATAGCACAGGTTAATAGGTAAGAAATTGTAGGTTGCTGGTTCGAACCCAGGCAGACTGGGCTGGGAACTGTAGGTGCGTTACTTTGTGTAATTTATTTCATCACCATCATCATTCTCTTGCCCTTATCCCAATTTATTTGGCGCAGCATGTCTTCTTCTTCTATACTTCTCTATTATTCGTCATCTCATCAGTCACCTCCTTTCTAGCCATATCATCCTTCACACAGTCCATCCATCGTTTCTTTGGTCTTCCTCTACTCATATACCCATCCACATTCATACTCAAAACTTTCCTCATAACAAGTTCCTCATTCCTCCGCATCACGTGCCCACAAACACAAGCAATTACAGTCACATGCAGTTTATTTCATCACCAGTGCTCTCACTTACCTTAAGGTAAGGTAAAAGCTTACTTTTGTCCGTAAGGCACATAAATATATCTATGGGCCAAAGTTGCCTGACAATAAATGAATGTTGTTGTTTATATAGGGTGTAAGGGAAAGCCTTCCACAAACTGATGTGGTGAATTCAGTATATCATACTAAGATGACCGGTACAAGAAATTATTTCATGAATGTTACGGGAATCCAATAAACTTAATTTGTTTTATTTCCTCATACTCATTGTATCGTTACCGTGGCAAAACGCACGTAGCGAACGGCAACCGCGACGACAAGTTCGAAGAACTCTGCTCTCTCTCTCTCTCTCTTGCTAGGCAGCAAGTGAACAGCTGATTTCACGCGTCGTTCGTTAGATTATTTCAACATTCATTGTTGGATTTTCGATTTTAGCCGAGTAGTATAAATTGAGTGCTGCGTACAGGTAATGTAGTTTTACAATGAAATAAAGGAATAGTAACAGAAAAAAAAAAATCTGCAGAAAAATTCCAGTGGAATATGATTCAAAATAAGGAGCTGAATGCACCCTGTCAGTTTGAGGAGGGCTGTCCCTTACACCCTGTATTATTTTGCTTCTTTCGATAATGATGTCCTTTTTATTTCATAAAAATCATGTTTAAATTTACAAGTCCGGAAAAGTTCGTATGAAGGGCCTAAAACGGGCCTGTGGACGGCGAGTTATGGGCCAGCTCGCCGTCCGGCCGTCTTATGACGACAGGCCGTGCCGACGGCGCGTTCGTGTTCCACGTGCGCCTCAAAGAGATGGCAGCAAATAAGTAGGGGTCCGCAAGGGCCGATGCCTGCCAGGGCTGCGGGACTGTTCGAAAGAGATACCGTGGCTCTGGAACACAAAGGGCAAAGAAGGAACATGGATGGGTTATAGTCAGTACAAGTCTGACACTCCCTTCCGCTCCGCCCAGAGTGGGGGGGTCATTTTATGATTTCCCATGCGAAAAAAAAAAAAAAAAAAAAAAAGGGCCTAAAACAAAAAGCGGAACATGTCGACGGGTGGTAGCCCTGTGTACGGGCACAATTAAACGCTCGCGATCGCAGCAAACTGCAAAAATAAACGAATTCTCTTTGAATGACGTCATGTGACGAGTAGCTGGTTACTGTGTGGTCCTAGTAGGTTTTATTTGATAGGAGCTAGTTTGTGAAGCACTCTGGGAGAGTATCCAGGTCACAGGACTCGATAATTGGTGTTGCTAGTGGGTAGAGGCGGCGCTCTCTAAAAACATTGCCATCAAAAATCAATTGGTTGGTGGTTTCCTCGTTATTCAATCGCAACTGCTGAACATGAGGTCCTGGGTTCGATGTCCGGGTCGGACAAATTGTTATTGGGTATTTTTTTCCGACACCATCACATCAGATTTGTGCCCGGTTCATGGCAATAGGCTCGCCCCCTATTACATGGGACTTAAACGTAACTAGCGAAACGAGGATGTAGCAGTGGCGAAGGCTCCATACAACTCAATTCCTACCGGATTCCCTTTGAAAAACGGCACAGTCAGTATTTTATAGGAAAATAATATAATCAGGTTAATGATATGTAATCCGGCTTACCTGATACAAAAATAGACCCTTCACAACTGGGATATAGTATTAGGTACACCTCTGCCTAACCCCTCATCTTTGCAAAGTTGTAAGTTGCTTTGCTAACAGCTTGCATTAGAACCTATTTCAATAAATACTGGACTGTAATTTTCCAGTGATGTCACAAAACACAGCTTACTTCAACTTGGCAGATGAACCAATCAGCGAGATGAAACTTTAAGCACGCCTCTCAAAGACCACTCCACAACACGAGCCTTTGAACCCTCAATACAGGTTTTAGCCTTTATAAGTTTATCTAGGCATCCTAAAGGCTATCGATTGAGTAGTTTGGGCAAGGTTTAGTTTCAGAGCGTCCGATATTAAGTTTGTCCTTTCGTGGTCTACGTTGACGGGGTGGC
The DNA here is from genome assembly GCA_910589295.1 of Noctua janthe. Classification (NCBI taxonomy): domain Eukaryota; kingdom Metazoa; phylum Arthropoda; class Insecta; order Lepidoptera; family Noctuidae; genus Noctua; species Noctua janthe. The sequence goes on from OU342578.1 coordinate 10,684,718, forward strand.
TGTTTCGTGGTGGCTGTCAAATGAAGGGAGTCTATTGGTACAGTCGCCAACGCACAAGGTTACCACAAACTTAAATTTTCTCATTCGATTTTAAACTTAACCTTCAACATTTTATGGTTTAAAATCATTTGAAGAAATTATGACAGTTTGTGATAACTTGATGTGCTGCGACTGTTAGTACTTCTTTCAACACGGTTAGTGGTGCGTAGAGTGATTGTGGACGTCTTTGAGAAGATCAGTATGAAATACTTGTAACGACGCCAGTGTTGCTACACGAAAATAATGAGTGGTTAGAAAGTGAATTTTAAAGTATACACACGTATCTAATTTCAGTAGGTACCTCTGACGCAAGTTTGTGGATATATCACACCAGCATGGCACTTCAAATGGTTCCATTCTGGCAAACATACGTTTATATCTAAATTTTTGACATTGATGGACGCCGAGATGACATTGCGAATACGGCAATTGTTCTTCTCTCACATTTTTAACTGCTGCTAACATTAATTTATTTATTTTAGAAGATAAATAATACGTTTATGTTATTAGAACCCCATACTTAAATAAGCTATATGACGGAAAAAGGTACACATTAAAAAAAGACTCGTTTGAACTGTTAATAAAACTTATTTCTTAAAGGTTTTGGCAATAAGGCTTTTGCTGGTAACATGTCGTTCACGTAAAACTAAAAGTCTTAAGTACTAGGTCTCTAAGTTGCCGGCAAAACAGTAAAACAGCTCGTAAAATATTATGTTACACAATGTTAATTTATTATCTCCTTGGGAAGTGTCCTTAAGGGCGAATAAAGGGCACTCCTCCGGATCAGGGCTCCCAACTCGTTTGGTGTAACCTGATCGGTAAGGCCTTGGGTTTAAGCTTGTGTTCACGAGCTGACAATGACAACTGGGGACGGACATAGAAAAATAATAATAACAATATCGAGGTACGCGAAACATTGAAGAATCTTTACTCATAACATCACTCCTGTATTCCCCGAAAGGTTAGGCAGAGGTGTACCTAATCCATCCATATTTCGACAGTTATCATGTGTAAGTCCAGATGTAAATGACGGCGATCCTATTGCCACTAAACGGGCTATTAAACTTGTTCAGACTACGGGCTACTAAAGAGAAATTGCAGTTGGGGAACCCCTTTGCCTGACCTGGTAATTAAACCTTGGAACTCATGCTTGATGGAAGTGCTTACGAACACTAGAAAAACGAGGCAGGTAGTAAATAAAAAAAATAAAAAAAATATTTTCAGATAAACACCTACCACTGCTTGTCTCTGCATCACCCAAAGGTTGACTGGTAGAAAATGCCAATGGCATTAAGTCCGCCTCTGTACTTTTGTGCTTGAAGTGTTAAATAAATAAATAAAGTTAATGACACGTAACGAAGCCGGAAGGTACTGGTTCTCTCCATCATTACGATCCTTTTTTTGTTCTAGACCATATCTGGGAACCTAGTTACGGAGACATTGGGGGTCAAAGTTCCAAGTTTTTCACAGGTTTTTTAAAAATGCATGTTTTTAACGTAAGAGTTTTACTGTAAACTCCTACACGACCCCCGTACTATTGAATCCATCTATCAGCACAATGCAATGTTTTTTAGGTTTAAGAACAACTTTATTTCTCATAAGAATTACATAGATACACTTACTGAGAAACACACTAAAATTAAAATTTGTATTTAGTGCGCACAGATTATGTGGGTACACAGATAAATAAAAATATAGACTCGATCATAAGTTTAACAAAACACAACATGGATGTAGTTTAATTTTACTGGATGTGGCATCGATGGCATAGTTTTGAGTGCGTTACATTGAGTTCTACCGTAAAATGGAACTTTTTAAACCAGAAAAAAAGTCGTAGAATAATTTCTGCGTAGAGTTACTCAGTTTGATGTACAGAATGCTTGGTTGACGGCTTGGTGAAGAGTCCGTTTACACCTTGTATAAGTTAACCTGTACAATAGTAAATCAAACATATTATGGGTTAAAGGTCTAACTGGTTAACCTTCTAACCCGATTAATCGGTCTTTGCTTTTCATGGCTTTCCCGAAGATTTTTTTTAATCCAAATTGATTGTTGCAACAGCCTTATTTTCTCGTCATTCATCCATGCACAAAAAAACATCTACTTGTAAAACAAACAAACACACACACACACACAGAAATAACCCTAAAAAGCTAACATAGGAAAATTCTTTCGTAATTGAAAGCAGCGTTACGCGACTCTCGTGCGAGACGAGATTCATAAAAACACAACAAATTGTAATAATAATATTTGTGAACGTCTCTCTCTATGCTGGAATTGTTGCAATATGGCCGCCGAATCTCGTGTAGGGTTGCCGAAATGGGGAATAGGTTTCGAGAAATGTATGGTTTGAATTGTTTGTATTTTTATTAGTGAACAGAGCGCTTGGTTAAATTTATTTAACATCATTCTTGTGTATGTGTAACAATTATAAATAGCTCTTGCACCGTGCAATATTCTTACAGTCAAAATATTCAACTCTTATTACTTTTAATTTGTCAATGTTTCCAAAAAAAAATATTAAACATAACACATAACATAACGCCTGTAATCCTCGAAGGGTTAGGCAGACGTGTACCTAATAATACTCCCACATTTCGCCAGTTTTGTTTTAAGTCCCATGTAATAGGGGGCGAGCCTCTTGCCATCGACCGGGCACAAATCTCCGGGGCAGCTTTTCCTGATGGAAAAACCCAATAACACCTTGCCCGACCCGAGAATCGAACTCAGGACCTTATCCTCAGCAGTCGCACTCACCCAACGAGGTAAAGGAAATATTAAAATTCCACACAACTCATTTCCGGCCAACCCTACCGCACATACGCGATGTAATATCAGAAATGAATTCGTTTTCTCGCTTTGATTAGGTGTCCGTATACAAATGTGCGTTTATCGACTGTATCGAATGTTGCGGAACCCTGTTATCTGCCTTACGCCTTGTGCCTTACGCTTTGCGCCTTATGTCACGTCATAGATATTATGCTGATTTGAGCGAAAAATTGGAATTATTCTACAGGGTGTAAACAGATCCTTCACATACCCGTCAACCAAGCATTCTGTACGTCAAACTAAGTAACTTTACGCAAAAATTATTGCTGGGAGTCGACTTTTTTTTGTGGGGTGAATAATCACGTTTTACGGTAGGACTCGATGGAAAGCACTCAAAGCATTGTGCTGATGGATGGATTGAATAGTACGGGGGTCGTGGAGGTGTGTAAAGTAAAAATCTTATATTAAAAACAAGTATTCAAAAAAAACTTTTAAATAAGTTGGAACTTTGACCCCCAATATCTCCGTAACTAGAAGGTTCCCAGGTATAATCTAGAACAAAAAAATTATCGCAAAGACGTGGAGAAAAAGTGCCTTTCGGATAATATTAAGGGTCTATTTACACCCTTTATTTATTCACCAAGGGGTATCGTATTACCCAGTACTAACTGGGTTGTGGAGGTCAGATAGGCAGTCGCTCCATGTAAAATACTGGTATTCAGCTGCATCCGGTTAGACTGGAAGCCGACCCCAATATATTTGGGAAAAGGCTAGGCAGATGATGATGATGATGATTTATTCACTCGCGTATGTCCACGGCTTCGCTCATCTTATGGTTGTTAATTATCCCACGGAAACGTTTTAAATATATGAGACTCGGGAATAATTTAGTTTTCCATTATTGAAAGAATTTTCGGAATCGGATCAGCAGTTGCGTAATTGGCGTATAATTCCGTAATTGTCCCACGGGATCGTACTACCGGGATAAAAAATATCCTATGTGTTAAAGCAGGTTATAAACTATCTGTGTGCCAAATTTCATCCAAATCCGGTCTGTAGTTTTTGCTTGAAAGTGTTACAAACATCCATCCATCCTCACAAACTTTCGTATTTATAATATTAGTAGGGTTATATTCTACACACACATCACACCGGTAACCGAATATTTACGCACACACAATATGATTTTATCGACAGCAAAAATAAGTTTGTTAGACACCTCGACCAATAAAGTTTATTCTGCGGCTGTAAACAAAACGAACGTGTTATATTCCAAAATGTACCTACACACGTGTTTCGGGACATAATTACGATTTTAGATGCTAATTTACATATTATCAAAAGTAAAGCTTCAATACCTTATATATTTAGTTTATTGATATTTTTATATAACATTGCATGATACTGTCAACACGTGATTATTTAAGTTTCGGTATTATTAGGATCGACATCATACGTACATCGTAAAGTTGCCCGCAGGCTCGATAGATGGCAGCACAGGAAAAATTAGAAGTCGCTATGGTTTCGTTACCGTGCGGAGTATAAGTACCCCAGCGCGCCAATCGCTTGACATTACGTTTTTGACGATTTCTGAATAAGAAATAAGATTTATCTTGAACGGGGGCTGACTGGATATATTCAGTCAGCGCCTACAGAAACTATTGATATAACCACTATGATGGTACAAACAAGGTGGAGTGCCTTTGCCTACCTGCATGTCCAATGTAGGCCACGCCAACCTGCGCGTGCGTTGCATAAAGGACCACAAACGTTGTCTGTTTATAATTAATTATTAATACATATTATTTACCTATTAAAACGAAAATATTTAGCGATAAACATTTTTAGTTCTTGATCGTTATAAAGTTCCTCGCAAGGGCGATAGATGGCGCCACTGAAGAGAAAAGTCAGATAAGCTAGCGTTTTATTTTTTGAAAACGAAAAATATAGAATTGAGTTGTTTTAATATCGAATTGAATTTATGCATGGCGTGATGAAAATCCATCCCAAAAACAAAGAAGAAAATGTCAATGTAGACAAAAACAAAGGCAAATGAAAAAATACTCTGAAATGGCTACACAGATTTTGACGGAATTTTTTGATTGCTGGCAGGTAGCTGTTATAAGGAGTAACTCGGGCTACTTTTATTTTAATAAAATGATTAGGGTTCCGTGCAAAACCCGTGAAATTGGTAACCAAAACTAATTCTAATAGGGAAGTAATTTTTTTAAATAATTTCACCTGATACAGGTTGCGGGCAAAAGCTAGTTCTTAATAAAATTAACTTCATTCAAAAACCAAAAAACATTCATTCAAAAACAAAGTGAAATGAGAAAAATATTCCAATCCCATTGCTCGGCTGCGACGGAATTAGCGATCTATAAACCTTTTCCACTGAAATGCCATTTGCTAATTGAAATTAAACTGCCGGATTGTATACCGATTTTTTTCATCCATTTCTACTTTCCAATGTCCTTTGTCCAATTACATACTAGCCACAAGTTTGACAAACATTTTGTGCGAACTGGTTTGACAACCTCGGGGCAAGGGTTTGGTTGCTCTGTGTCAAAGGATTTTGTCTCAGTAGTCCGGAGTCTCGGCTTGTTCGTTTAGCATAATAGCATAATCAGCCTATTAATGTTCCCACTACTGGGACGCAGGCCTTCTCTTTATGAGAGGGATTGGGCTATAATCCACCACGCGGGCCCAGTGCGGGTTGGTAGATGTCACATGTCTTCGAATTTTTGGTTCTAGGACATGCCGGTTTCCTCACGATGTTTTCCTTCACCGTTTTGAGAGCAGTGGTGATGAAATAACTTCCACAAAGTAATGCGCCTGGCTGGGTTCGAACCCACGACTTGCGGCTCGTAAGTCGGGGTCTCCACCACTGGGCCACCGCTGCTCTGTTCGTTTAAAGCAATATAACACGGGAATAACAGCCAAAATAGGGGTGAGTTTAACATCACGTCAACATTCTAAAAGAAAGCTCCTAAGAAAGATAAAAAAATAATTTGAATTTTTGGTTCTAAGACGTGCTGGTTTCCTCACAATGTTTCCTTTACCGTTTTGAGAGCAAACCCACCACATTATTCCCAAACCGCTGCGACTCCTGAAAGCCAGAATCAACAGTGGCGACCACCAGAAAATCGCCGAGACAATGAAGCTCGAAGAAGTCCCAGAGAAACAATTTAACTGTTTTGTATCTTGCTAAGAAATTAATCAGAAAAGAACAGCGGAGGAGTAGGAAAAGGGTTTTGAGAGCAGTGGTGATGAAATAATATTACATAAGTGCGAGCCTGGGTTCAAAACCTACACATTAAAACCTACCTTACCTGTGACTAGGCCCTTCTCGGTAACTTTAACAATAGTAGATCTTTCCTGCAAGGCTCATCAACCTTGCAGTATCGTATGTATCCGTCTTTAGCTGAATGTATTACCGATTGATTACTAAGCGTTAGGAGCCGAATGATTGGATTCTTGTGAGCTGGCAACGCGCCAAGTGTTGAAGGCTGATATTGTTCGTCTCTTTGAGGGTCAGTGGTGGTATTGTAAGGGAATTATCGGGGTTAAGGTGTTATTTTATAACGGTTAGGTTTGTTTAAACATGTATGTAGTCAAACAATGTCGTAAGTGTGAAAAAGCCCAGCAATCATTATTGCACATTACTTATTTTGATGTACAGAATTCTTGGTTGACGGCTGCGTGAAGAGTCAATTTACACCTTGTATACATAGCATAGCATAGCAGCAGCCTATAATGTTCCCACTGCTGGGACACAGGCCTCCTTTCTATGAGAGGCAATGGGCTATAATCCACCACGCGGTCCCAGTGCGGGTTGGTACCTTGTATACACCGTGACTTTTTAGTCGTCTTACAACGGTGGTCTACTCAATGTACCGGACATAAAATAGATCCAGTCGCGATTTTTGTTTTTTTTTCCTACCATAATAGGTACAAAGAAAAATAAATACTTAATACATTAGAATAAAATTATGAAACATCCCGTTAATGATGTTTACGTGTCAAACGGGAGAACATACCTACCCAGCGCTCGAGTTCAGTAGATCATCGCTCGCAACTGGGTGTTTTAACTACGCCATGCGTCATATTACTAAATAATATTTTTATTTTTAAATTATTAAAGTCTCAAAAATACCTATTTTTTTTATATTAATGATTAGTAGTCATTGGATACATGAAGTGGGCTGCCGTTATTAGACGACTAAAAAGTCACGGTGTGTAAAATCTTTGTGCTAGCCCAGAAATAATCATTAAGGTGGCGGGATTGCCAATGGCAAAAACAAAAAAACGAAACACCGGTCTTAGATATAGAAAACTATTACTTGCAATGGCCAGAAATCTCCACTGCTTTCTCTGTATCTGAAATGGCCTATTTTTTGTTGCAGACCGGTAGAACCCTTGTATAGGACCTAAAGGATAGTTAGCTATTTCATAAACACATAGCTACGACTATTTTCCATATCGACGGCCAACTGCCCTCTAGGGCGCAATGACAAACCGCATAACTTTTTCAAACCTACCCACTTTTGTCTGATTTTTTTATTTACGATCAGTCCTATCGTGAAGTTATCGCATAACTCCAGATTATTGACTTTGATTCTACAATTTATCTCGAAATTGATTTATAAGGGCGGCTGGGGCTGCCATTTTGTTTAGGGTTCCGTATTCAAATGCTGAAACGGAAAACTTATTATTCCGTATATCTGTCTGTTTGTCTGTCTGTCCGGATTACACAAAGCCATTTATCGGTGAAAATTGGAAAAGTATATTCTGTGCCCCGCTAAATATGATGTACTTAGTGAAATAAAGAAAAAAATTTGCAGTTCTTATGCAATGTAATCAAGGGATAAAATAAAATCAATACATTCAAGTGTTTGGGATAGAGGAGCTCGTGGCTAAATAATAACAGCCGCTCGGATCGATCTTTAGGTTAAGCCGTGCTTGTCTAGGTTGGTCTGTGGATGGGTGATCACCCATTACATACCGAGTTTCCTCCGTGCCTCGGAAAGCACGTTAAGCCGTTGGTCCCGGGTGTCATTTGTAGATCTTTGACAGTCGTTAGGTAGTCAGTGGCCCAAAAAGTCTGACAACCAGTCTTACCAAGGGATATCGTATTACCCAGTACTAACTGGGTTGTGCAGATCGGATAGGCAGTCGATCCATGTAAAATACTAGTATTCAGCTGCATCCGGCTAGACTGGGAGCCGACCCCAACATAGTTGGGAAAAGGCAGGCAGATGGGGTGACGTTTGTCAGATATGGGATTTTTTCGGTTGCAACCGCAGAGATATCTTTGTTTTTTAAAATTCTACGAGCAAAAAAGAAATTCAAACCTATTTTTGCGATTGATAAAATCATACCGTGTATGCGGAAATATTCATCTCTACTACGGAACATTTCACAGCGCGTCGACCGACACGCACTTGACCGATTTTTCGTACCTTATTTTTTAGTTGGAGTGAATTTGTTCTTTATGAGTTTTTATGAAGCGATGATGGCATTTAAGTATAGGGGGAAAATGTAGAGATTGATGTTTCGGTCCGCCATCTTGTTTTAGGGTTCCGTAATTCCGTTACGATGTTGAATAAGTTTGTTGTGAACAGTTTATCAAAATCAAAGGTATACAACGCGGCCATTCTATCAGCAACAACAATGATATGGCACGTTTGGCGCAGTGGCTGAGCGATTGGCTGCTGCGCTGCGTGTCGCGGGTTCGATTCCCGCTCGTAACAAATATTTGTATGCCCTACAGGTAGTTGTTTCGGGTCTGGCTGTAAATGTAGTTCCATACTAGGATTTTTCCTGAACGTTTTTTTTTTAATGAAAAGAAGAATGATGGAAAACTCAAAAATTTAAACTTATGTCAATCGTATTGAATAATAATAATAGTACCAGCCTATTAGTGTCCACTGCTGGGCAAAGGCTACTCATACAAATAAGACACGAACATTGATCACCACGCTTGCTTCGGCGCGTTTTTGACTACCCTCAACGATAGAACGATAAGCATTATTAGTATATAATGTTCCCACTGCTGGGACATAGGGATCCTCTCAATAAGAGGCAAAGGGCTGTGTGATAGTCCAATAGGCTAGTGTGATAGTACGACTGTGTTTTTTTTAATATTGTAGAATTTGAAATATCATGTTAATAATGTAAATTATGATTATAACCAACTTCTCGCTACGGCTCGAATTGTGTCTCTGAAGCCCTAACCAGCCGGTAGCTTGGACTTTGCTGCTGACACCGTCGTAATTTTATTTTTATGTTTCTTTGTATAAAGGGTGTAAATAGACTCTTAACATAAACGAAAGACACTTGTTTTCCCCGTCACTGCGATCATTTTTTTGTTCTAGACCATACCTGGGAACCTAGTTACGGAGATATTGGGGGTCAAAGTTCCAACTTTTTCACAAGTTTTTTTTTTAATACATGTTTTTAATGTAAGATTTTTACTTTACAAACCTGCACGACCCTCGTACTATTCAATCCATTCACCAGCACAATGCTATGACTGCTTTCCATCGAGTCCTACCGTAAAACGTGATTTTTCACCCCAAAAAAAAAGTCGTTACCCAGCAATATTTTTTTGCGTAAAGTTACTTAGTTTGATGTACAGAATGCTTGGTTGACGGATATGTGAAGGGTCTGTTTACACCCGTATGCATGTGTTTTTATGTTGTTTTAAGATGTATATTTAGAAATGTGTACAAAAGATAAAGCCGACCCCAACATAGTTGGGAAAAGGCTAGGCAGATGATTATGATGATGATGTGTACAAAAGATAACAAATTACATTAAAAAAAAAAAAAAAAACAGGTGTTCAAAACATGTTTCAAGTTTTATTTAAAAACCGTATCAAAAGCCATTAACGTAAGAATTAAAATACAATGAATATTCATTCAACAAGAATTCAGAGGTTCACACTGTCCTTGGATACAAGAAAATAATGAGAATACGATTTCAAAAGATGTTGTTTATTCAGCTATATCCGTGGTGTGTGGAAAATAGTCGATTGATATGCGCAAGCACTTATTAAAATTCAAATATATTTATATTATGAATAATCAGACATTACCAGATGTCAAGTAAATAAGCAGTCCACTGTGTTGTACCAATTCAGGCATGCAAAATTTATTATTAAAGTTATGCAATTTCTTAAATTCTAATTAACACCAAAAACATAGTCAAAAGTAAATAAAATAAATTCAAAAATAATACCCTCATCTACGAATAGTCACAGCCGGGATCAACGGCTTAACGTCCTTTCCGATTCACGAAGGAAACTCGGTATAATGGATAGTCACCCATCCACAGACCGACCTTACCGTGCGGCTGCTATTATTTAGCCTCGAGCTTTTACATAATGGGTGTAAAAATACCCTTAACGAAGACGAAAAGTACTTGTACATCTTCCTCTTTTTGTTCTGGACCATTCGTAAGAATCTTTTGTTACGGAGATATTGAGGGTCATACTATTCAATGCAGAACTTTTCTTTTTTTTTTTTGGATGGGACATCATCAAATGACACCTCCGCTCTGGGCGGAGTGGAAGGGAGTGTCAGACTTGTACTGACTAAAACCCATCCATTCCTTCTTTGCCCTTTGTGTTCCAGGGCTGCGGTATCTCTTTCGAACAGTCCTGCAGCCCCGGCAGGCATCGGCCCTTGCGGACCCCTTCCTGTTTGCTGACATCTCTTTGAGGCGCGCGTGGCACAAACAACAACATTCCGCTGCAAACCAGCACAATGTTTTGAGTGTGTTATATCGAGTCCTACCGTAAAACGTGATTTTTCACCTCGAAAAAAAAAGTAGTTTCCCAGCAATAATTTTTGCGTAGAGTTACTTAATTTGATGTGCAGAATGCTTGGCTGACGGCATCGTAAAGGGTCTGTTTACTGCTTGTATCCTTCTAGTCTATTCTATTTACTATTATTTCGTCTACATGACAAGCAAACTGGTTCTTAGGCGCGCACGATGTCGAGTCTTATCAATAGTCTTGACACACTACTTGTTTTTTATTAATCATAGGCACTTTCTATTGTTTTTTTTTGTTGCTGTGGTATGGTCTGTGTAGTGTTTGATGGTGGTTAGAATTTGTGTTAGTTAAATGGTATATTTGCAAGGAAATAATCGGTGGTTTTTATGAAATATTAGCTGTCGCCCGCGACCTTCGTCCGCGTGAAATTTTAGCCTATAATCTTCTTCGACAAATGGGCTATCCAACACTAAAAGAATTTTTCAAATCAAAAATCTAGTTCCTGAGATAAGCGCTTTCAACCAAACAAACAAACTCTTCAGCTTTATAATATTAGTATAAATAAAAAAAAATGCACGAAAAATAAAAAAACAGCTGTTCCATACTTATGTAAAACACGGTCAAAATGTATGGAACAGATTTTTTTTAAAAGACAAATATCCCACAAGGGCATTTTACTAGATTTTCTTACTGATATGGAGCGAAAATTTCAATTAAGTAGTATCAGAATGTTTTTTTAGGCTTTTGCTTCTGGTTAGAATCCCGTACTGAACTGCTTCTTCTAAGCGTATCGATGGCTAATAGTTCTAACGTGTTTAGCCCAAAACTCGGCCACGCGAACTCCGCTCACTGATGCAGTGAATAAATCATCAAGTGCGCTGGTGATATGGTCCATTGTCTGTGAGGAGACGCCGCATACGCACTAGAGATCTGAGCCGTCCATGAACTCGCATCTGTAAACATTGTGTTTACTCCGGTGCTCTCATGGTAAAAAAACTGTGTTACAATGTTTCTTATACTGTCTTTAATTAAAGTGAAGAGTTCTAAATGGTAGTGAATGTTACGATACTGCAGTCAGAGGACAAAAATAATTATGTAACCGCTTGTCTACGGGCTGGCTTCTCATTGGACATCATAAAAGGTGTGTAAATGTAAATAATTCCTAAACTACACGTGTCGCGGTCGTAAGCGCGGCTGCTGAGCGTGGGGTCTTGGGTTCGATTCCCGGGTCGGGTAAAAAAAGAGTTCGCGGTATGATACTGCCGTGCCTCGGAAATCATGTTAAGCCTTATCTCGCCTAATTTCTCTCCGCTAGTGTCGGATTGTCGTATCATCAGACTATGAGACTGAGAGAAGAGGGAGTGCACCTGTGCCTGCGCACACGCTTGTGCACTGTAATATCTCCCGCGCCGATGGCAAATCTCCACTAAGATTGACCGCCGTGATCGAAAACGGTCAGTAGAATTATTAAATATTGTTTTTAAACAGCTATGATGTTATAAAATAGCTTAATTAAGTCCAAAAACAGCTTCTCAAATACTGAAAAATATGATTCATAGAATGTAACCCTTTTATTTCACGTGTCTCTTTGTTGGTCAACTTTGTAATGAATCTAGGAATTAATTAGTAAGTTTAATACCTCATTATAATCACGGTTCAGTGCGTAGAATTCTAGAATTTTCCTAGAATAATATTGCGGCTAGCTTTGAGTCTGGATTCGGCATAATAATTGGAATTTTTCGGATAAAGCTAGCCATACCCGTGATATAGCTATGATGTATTTTTGCAAATTAACTTTTGATTGCTTCGTTAGTCGAGTTGTCGCAAGCGCGACTGCTGAGCATGAGGTCCTGAGTGCGATTCCCAGGTCGGGCAGAGTGTTATTAGGTTTTTCCACCAGGAATTTTTCAGTGGTAGCCACGGAGTCTTAATTTATATGCTCGGTTGATGGCAATAGGCTCGACCTCTATTACATGATATCTATATATATAACTGGCGAAATGTGGGTGTAAATTAGGTACACCTCTGCCTAACTCTTCGGGGATTACAGGCGTGATGTTATGTAAACTTTGAAAGTTTACAAGACTACAATAAGTCTATCCGTATGACCCACCGTAGCTCGGAAACACAAATCTCTAACAATCCAACACCTTTCCTTATAAAGGCGTCCCGGATCCGGAAGTCACTCGTTTCCCGCCAAAAAACGCGGGTAATTTTTTCCACCGACGCTTAAGCCTTTATGACGTAACTTCCGGTTGGATTTCCCGTGACGTCACGTGTCGTGTGACGCACTTCCGGTGGGATTATGTTATGGAATGAATTTATGATGTGGTTTTAATATTACTGGGCTTTTAAATTAATTGAATGAGCTGGCTTTTGCTATAAGAGTTTTAGAGTAATGTCAATGCATTTATAAACTTTCTCGTCATCATTCTCTTGCCCTTATTTCAATTTATTTTGGGGTCGGCGCAGCATGACCTCTTCTTCCAAACTTCTCTATCGTCATCTCAGCAGTCACCTCCTTTCTAGCCATATCATACTTCACACAAAAGATTCTAAAGATGAGAATTGTGGAGGAACTGACATCCCACCCCTCCTCACTTCATCAATCCAGCAGAACATCTTCTTCCTGGACAGGAGCTGCAGTGGCCAATCTGGAAATCTCTTAACCGTTTGCGGACTCAATGTGGCCGCTGTAAAAATAATCTGGCCAGATGGGGTATCATCGACCCGTCCCAAATACAATGCCAGTGTGGAGCCTCTCTGCAGGATATGCCCCACCTCCTTTCTTGCCCATCCTGCACATCCACCTGCACCTTCCAGGATTTAAACGAAGCCAACGACAGAGCTGTGCAGGTGGCAATATACTAGTCGGGTATTATTTGAGTCTATCGACACGGAAAGAAGAATAAGATCCTTCACACAGTCCACCCGTCGTTTCTTTGGTCTGCCAAAACTTCTCTTGGGTAAAGACAGAAATAGCAAGAACCATGTTCAGACTATATAGTTCCCACTGCTGGTTCATCTTCCTCCATTCCGTGGGCCAAAACCCATCATGTGACTTCTGTGCGGGTTGGTTACTGCCACATGTCTTCGATTTTTTGGTTCTAAGTCATGACGGTTTGTTCTAGATCTTCTCCTTTACCATTTTGAGAGTAATAATGAAATAAGTTTTAAATTAAACTGTATAATAAAGGTATTTATTAGCTAAATAGTAAATAAATTTATAAATTAAAATAACCTAAAGTAACTAACTTTACAATAAACTTAAAAAATGGCATCATAAAACTCCTCAACTGGTAATGTACTCGAGAGACTGACGGCGCTAAGCCTTCAAGCCCACTGTAATAATTAAAGTATAAACCCAAATAAAGTTATTCGTATTATTAACACACAGTATTTGAATACTAAACAATGTGTTATGTTTGCACAACTGTTGGTTCTCGAACGATATTCATACTTTGCGGCAGCGTTTTGCAGCAATGAAAACACAAAACGGCCTTGATACAGTCGCAATGCTGTCTCTGGCTGTGGACCTTCTCCCATGAAACTGGTTATTCCGTATCGCATAATATATACCTGTGAACGCTACAGGGATGCAACCGTACGACCAGAGTCTATCTTGCAAGAGTCTGTGGTCTCACATTTGCAACCCTCCTGTCGGGCGTTGCAAATTCTTGGATGACCTTTAAAAAACGTACGATAGCAACTCTAAGGCCCTTTGCGCACCACTTTTTTTATGCGATTACATACATACACGCGCATACACCTTTGTGTCGATATAAACGCAAATTTAACGTGCGTTTGTAGCTCGTTTCAATCGTAAGCAGAGTTGTCTCGAGCAACGCCATCGTAATACTGTGGTTCCAAATGGCGGCGGTATTCTGCGCGATGCAGGGCTATCAGCGCGTTTATAGTGATACAAACGCAAGGATCGTGTGCAAAGGTAACAACGTTACTTCAGTCTTGCGTTTGCTGAGCGTCCTGATTACGTTCTATGTGCGTCGACAGTGCATAAAAAAACGTGATATGTAAAGGCCCTAAGAACTCGGTGGGGTATTTTTTTTTTGGCAAGCCTGCCACACTATTCCCAAACGACTGCAACTCCTGAAAGCCAGAATCAACAGTGGCGACCTCCAGAAAAGCGCCGAGACAATGAAGCTCGACGAAGTCCCAGAGAGACAACTAACTATCTTGGATCCGGATTTCGACAATTACAAGCTACTTTTTTCCATCAATAGTTTCTCCGTATCAGTTCTGATTTGTCACCGGTTGAAGGCAATACGCTCACCCACTATTACACGGTTTAATATAACTGGCGAAAAGTGTGTGTACTATTAAGTAGATTTCTTCTATCCTTTCGAGGATTACAGGCATGATGTTATGTTACTGTACAAGGTGAGCCAAAGAATTTCATTCGAGTTCCACTAGTACAGTTTGACAGCTGAAAGTTTCAGCGGCGCCAAAGCTATGTATTTATGAAATGCCCCAACTAGTTGTTTGTTGTGCTAACCGTTGACATATTTTCGGTGACATTCTCGCTTTGTGGGTAAGACAGTATTATAAGTTTATGACTTTGAAAATTTTGGGATAATGTTTCTAATGTCATTTAGGCTCTCGACCCTAGATTAGAACTTTATAATAGCTGATTTGATGAGAAGCTCGTGGCTAACAGTCGCACGGGTCCACTATCAAGGTTAAGCGGCGCTTGCCAGAGTCAGTCCGTAGATGTGTGACGATCCATCACATATCGAGTTTCTTCCGTGATTCAGAAAGCACGTTAAGCCGTTGGTCCCGACTGTCATTTGTAGATATTTGACAGTCGTTACAGGTAGTCAGTGGGCCGAAAGTCTGACAACTAGTCTTACCAAGAGGTAATATTACCCAGTAGAAACTGGGTTGTGAAGGTTAGATAGGCAGTCGCTCCATGTAAAATACTGATATTCGGCTGCATCTGGTTAGAGTGGAAACCGACCCCAACATAATTGAGAAAAGGCTAAGCATGAATGATAAGATGATGCGTAAATTGCATTGGTATCTTAGTAATTTATTTTAGTTTAAAAGATGTATAGAAATTGAAGTAATAACAAATTACAAATCTATCAATGCATTATAACAATCAATGATTCTCGTTACAGACGTTTTGATTTGAAGGCTTATTGGCCTAGATTTAAAATAGTTTTTCAGATCATTAGAAACAAATAATTTTGCTCGTAGGTAAAATATAATTTTGGATCAGATTCTCATTAATAATGTTGGTTAAGTAGTCAGTAAAGTAATAAAAATATTAATTTCAGAAACTAATTCGAAAAAGGTTTTAACATTCATTCGTGAAGTATTTTCAGGCTTAGGGGTGAAATGTCGTACTGTAACATTTACCCTTTAAAGGCAATTTCTAATTAATGAAAAATCCTCTACATAGACAGACAATTTCGGTGCATGTATAATAAGTATAATACACAGGCTGGAAGGCACTCTGACGCTAAAACGGTTACCACGTGTTCAGTACATCTGAACCACACAGAAAGGGCTTGGAAGATTTTATATAAAACCAGGCCGGCCTAAGTTCCGCCATTTTGAAGTCCATTCTCTGATGGCATCTTCAGCAGAACTTTGATAGCTTATATCTCGGAAACGTGACACTTTAGAACATTTTGTCTCATACAAAACAAGTTTGTATTGATACTAGCTATCGATTAATATAGGTTTTATGTATGGCCGTAATTTAAAAAAAAAAATGGCGAAAGTTAGGCCGGCCATTCAATTGAAACCCCTTTTCGTCGGTTATTAAGAACAAAAAACAGCTGTTTCCTACAAAAGTGCAATACCTACACGGTCAAAATGTATGGAAAAGCAATTTATTTTTTTATAAATTACCGATATGGGAGCAGCGATGGCCCAGTGGTGGCGGCCCCGACTTACGAACAGTAAGTCGTGGGTTTGAACCCAGGCAGGCGCATTACTTTGTGTAATTTATTTCATCATCACTGCTCTCAAAACGGTGAAGGAAAACATCGTGAGGAAACCGGCATGTCCTAGAACCAAAAATTCGAAGATATGTGACATCTACCAACCCGCACTGGGCCCGCGTGGTGGATTATAGCCCATTCCCTCTCATAGAGAGGAGGCCTGCGTCCCAGCAGTGGGAACATTATAGGCTGATAATGATGAAAATAATGAATGAAATTACCGATGAGTGCGGTTCAGAATGATGTACTGAATCCGTGGTAACTGTTTGTGCCTCGGTGTCCCTTACACCTGTATAAGAGTAAACAAATCGGGATGATAGGATAGAAAAAATGAAGACCATCCCTATCAAAGAAAAAGGTCTGTATTTTAGCTTCAACTGCAAACAGTATGAAAATTAATAAAAATCTTTGTACTCTACTAGACTCCTACCTACCCTGTTCAAGGGAAGCGTGAAGTAGCGAGCAGAAACAGTCGATTCGCTCCGGAATGCAATATCTTTGAGCTAAGTCCGAATAACTGCGAGGAATTCCGAATGGATGTACCTACCTACCTACCTACTAGTTGTCTATATCTACAGGGGGAGGTTTTTTTAACACAGGTTACGTAGCAGCGGTTTTGGCTCTCAGATAAAATTGATTTGATAGAATTTGAATTTTTATGTGACATCTAAAGGGTGTAAGACCCTTAACGAATCCGAAATACTTTTTTTCTCCCCGTCATTGCGATCATTTTTTTGTTCTAGACCATACCTGGGAACCTTGTAGTTACGGGGTCAAAGTTTGAACTTTTTCACAATTTGTTTTTTTAAATACATATTTTAAATGTAAGATTTTTGCTTTAAACACCTCCACGACCCCTTTACTATTCAGTCCATCCATCAGCATAATGTTTTGAGTGCGTTACTTTGAATCCTACTGTAAAACGTGATTTTTCACCCAAAAAAAAGTCGTTTCCCAGCAATAATTTTTGAGTAAAGTTACTTAGTTAGATATAGATAAAGCTTCCTTGACGGCTTCCTGAAGGGCCCGTTTACACTCTGTATACTATTTACTTAATAGCTTAAGCCCTAAAAGTTCCCACTGTTGGGACAGAGGCCTCCTCTCTATGAGAGGGACTATCACCTTTATAAAAAAATAAATTCTTGAATAACTGAAAGGAATTTCGAATGGGTATACCTACCTATCCACTAGTTTTTTTATAACTACAGTCATCATGGCAGCTGTCTCATGCTAGCTGTTACAATTAAAAACATTTTTTTAAGAAATTGATGTTTATTCTGTAGATTGGATTTAAGTCATTAATGCGCCACTACTGGGTAAACGGCTTGCCAGGTACTCTTTTAGTGCGTATTGGTTCGATTCCCAAGTCGGGCAAAGTGTTATTGGGGTTTTTCCATCAGGAATTTTTCAGAGGCAGAAGTTTGGATTTGTGCCCAGTCGGTGGCAATAGACTTGCCCCCTATTTCATGGGACTTGAACATAACTGACGAAATGTGGGTGTACTTACCTCTGTCTAAGCCGTTTATGACTACAGGCGTGATGTTATGTTATGAGATGTCAAAAATGGTGAACAATTATAACGAAGTTGACTTTTGCTTTGAAAATTTTGAATAGTTTACACCGCTTAGGGTTACTCGTAAAAATCACCCTGTATACACAAGATGGTGTTTTCAACTGTCATGCTGTAAAACATCTGGAAGTTTCTTATTTAATACCTTCTTCCTTAACGGTGAAACAGTACGTTTTAATAACTAATAATAGTTATGTTCGGTTTTTGACCAACCTTTTTTTAAAAAAATATATGCTGGCGGCTTGTGAACCTAAGAATGTTGAAAGTAGAGTATTCGTGGATGTAAATCGTTCGTTCCGACTATCTCCTAGAAGGCAATTGAACACCACATATCTTGTCTCAACTTCCAGTTCAGCAGAAGAGTTGCAGCATGCACGGCACGTCACAGATAGGCAGTCTAGTTGGTTTTGGGTTCAAAGGTCTTGAAGATCGCACAGCACACGGTAGTGAGTCCACAAACACTAAAGATGCTAGAATGTCTAGCTTGGAGACACGATCACGAAAAGCGAGGAAGAAACGTGCATCCAGCTCAGGGTGTAAAATCGTACTCGCGTCACTGATATATGTGGCCGCGACGTAGATCGAGAGCAAGTTTGGTGATGATTTACCAACTACCCTCAATTCGACAATATGTATTATTGATATGTTTCGCGGGTTTTTTAACCGACAAATAACGAGAACCTCCTCCTTGATTCTCAAGTCGAGGTGTATTTTTTTAATGTATGACCACGCAAAACTTTTTACAGAGAAGTCCGATTTGAACAATTTTTTTTTTATTGGTGGAAGTATACCTCGAAGATTGTCATTATCTGCCTAGTCTTTTTCCCAACTATAGTGGGCTCGGCTTCCAGTCTAACCAGATGCAGCTGAATACCAGTATTTTATATGGAGAGACTGCCTATCTGACCTCCACAACCCAGTTAGTACTGGGTAATACGATAATCCTTGGTAAGACAGGCTGTCAGACAATAAACTATACCTCAAAGTTGTCACCTGTAAAAGAATGTAGACGGTGCATCAAAATCTTTAGAAGAACGTAGGTATAGTGTTTTTTTTTTTAAATATGTAAATCGTTTAAAATCAAAAAGATTTAAAAGACTTAAGAGCGGACATTGGGAATATTTTCATATTTTTTTTTTACAATAATTTTGATCCCGGTCATTTTTGATTTCGAGTTTTGACACACGAATGCTACTTGACAAGCGTGTGACACAAGACAGACCGATTTGTTACTAAGTAGTAACAAGTATTGGATTACGATTTTCTTCGTCTTGTCCCGCCTATCGCTCGTAAATATTTGAATGTCTGCTTAAAATTTTCTTTCTTAATTTTTTTAAAGCTTATTCTCTGAGTGATAACGTCGATATAGCATCACACCTGTAACCCTCGAACGGTCAGGCAGAGTTGCATCTAATCGCACATCCATACTTCGCCAGTTATGTTTTAAGTCCCATGTAATAGGGGACGAGCCAATTCCCAGCACAAATCCGTTTTTTTTTTTGGAAGTCTTGAATTAAGTGACACTTTGCCCAACTCGGGAATCAAACCCAGGGCCTAATTCTCAGCAGTAGCGCTTGCATGGACTAGGCCAACGAGAAAATAAACCTAAAATGATGGTAAAAATATTTTCTATATATTTTCACTCTCAGGTAAAATGTTCGAGGTGTAATTGTTAAACAGTACATCATTTTGCTGGTAATTAAAACAATATTAGCACAGTTGTTTCAATAATTTCAGAAAAATCGTCTTAAAATTTAAAAAAAATATTTAGGGTTCCGCAACTCACAATAATGATATAATGAAGGTGCTTTACTTGGAGGAGCTCGTGGCTAAATAATAACAGCCACTCGGGTCGATGGTTAGGTTAAGCCGCGGTTGCCAAGGTTGGTTCGTGGATGGGTGACCACGCATTACATACCGAGTTTCCTCCGTGCCTCGGTAAGCACGTTAAACCGTAGGTGTCATTAGCCTGAAAATCAGCGCTGTGTTGTGGGCCCCCCATAGCACAGCATCATGCTGAGTGGTAACCTGCTTGTCGCAGTCACGACGTGCAAGCTGTTAACTTTTTTTCTTTTTTTGTTCCGTCCTGTTGAATTTATAGTTTATTGTTTATTTTTTGTAATTTTGTATGATGCATGTCATGTCCCTGCGACAAATAAATATTTTTTCTTTCTTCTTTTCTTTCATTTGTAGATCTTTGACAGTCGTTACAAATAGTCAGTGGCCCGAAAGTCTGACAACCAGTCGTACCAAGGGGTATCGTATTACCCAGTACTAACTGGGCTGTGGCGGTCTGATAGGCAGTCGCTCCATGTAAAATACTAGTATTCAGCTGCATCCGGATAGATTGGAACCCGACCCCAACATAGTTGGGAAAAGGCTAGGCAGGTGATGATGGTTCTATTCTTGGTCCAACACTAACATCGGGTCTTCTATCGCCACACTTCTGCCTAGCCCTTTGGGTATTACTGATGATGATGAACTGATGAACTGATTATGACTGATATTAAGTTTATGTAAAATATTATCAGCATCATCTGTCTAGCCTTTTCCCAACTATGTTAGGGTAGGCTTCCAGTCTAACCGGATGCAGCTGAATACCAGTATTTTACATGGAGCGACTACCTGTCTGACCTCCACAACCCAGTTAGCAATAGGTAATACGATACCCGTTGGTGAGACTGGTTGTCAGACTTTTTGAGCCACTAACGACTGTCAAAGATCTACAAATGACAGCCGGGACCAACGACTTAACATGCTTACCGAGGCACGGAGGAAACTCGGTATGTAATGGGTGGTCACCAATCCACAGACCAACTTAGGCAAGCATGTCTTAACCTAAAGATCGATCTGAGCGGCTGTTATGTAACTTCATAATACTGTCGAAACTCAGCCTTATTTTGGAATTTAGTAAAAAGTATGGTTTGTATTTACTTTTAGTTTCAATTTTAAATTATTCGTTATTTACCTTCTTATTGTTCGTATGTGTGTAACTGTTTTGAATGGTATATATACCGAGACAATTTGCGAAATTATTTAGCAGTGAGGCGAGAGCTTTTTGGGTTAGTACATAACCTGAAAAGTTAAAAATATTTTTTTTTATATAAATATAACATCAAATTGGGTAAGAATGTTGTTTCTCTTTATTCTTCATCATCTTTCTGCTCATTTCCCATTCTACTTCAGGTTTTCAGTTCTTTTCTCCCCTGTGAATGCGGTATTCCTTAAAGCGTAACTATTTTTAAGCGCAACTAGCTAAGCGCAACTAGCTAAGCGCAACTAGCTAAGCGCAACTAGCTAAGCGCAACTAGCTAAGCGCAACTAGCTAAGCGCAACTAGCTAAGCGCAACTAGCTAAGCGCAACTAGCTAAGCGCAACTAACTAAACGTAACTAAATTATTCCTCGAAGCGCAACCATTAGTTGCGCTCATACATTCAAATTAAAAATATTATATGTTTATTCGACAACGCGCAAATATGATTTAAAAAAAAAAATGAATCCATCATACCTCTCTCTATTTTTCATCATGGTTGCGCTGGGCCACCGCGGCTAGTTTTTTATTTAGCATAACATAACATAATCAGCCTATTAATGTTCCCACTGCTGGGACGCAGGCCTCCTCTCTATGAGAGGGAATGGGCTATAATCCACCACGCGGGCCCAGTGCGGGTTGGTAGATGTCACATGTCTTGGAATTTTTGGTTCTAGGACATGCCGGTTTCCTCACGATGTTTTCCTTCACCGTTTTGAGAGCAGTGGTGATGAAATAACTTACACAAAGTAATGCGCCTGGCTGGGTTCGAACCCACGACTTACTGCTCGTAAGTCGGGGTCTCCACCACTGGGCCACCGCAGCTCTCCTGTTTTTTATTTAGAATAATTAATTTTAGAAAATATAACAAAATGTGTGTATTTAGGCACAGTTGTATTATTCCTCATGCAATGGTCTAATAATTAGTACTTATAAGTAGCCTCTAATTACATTGGACTTATACATAACGTGTGATATGTGGGTGTGCTAGTAGGTACACCTCTGCCTAACTCTTTGTGGATTACAAGCGTGATGTTATGTTTATGTTATAATTTTTGTTATAGTGACTATGGTCGACATATCATCGATTGTTACTTTGGCGCTGACACTGTTTAACTTCGACGGAAAAGTGTTTCCTTCTCAAGCTAAGTTAACTAGTAAGTATACATGCTGTTTTTTTTTTTGTATACAACATTAGTTTTAGTATATGCGAAACCTGAAACACGTCTCTAGGATTTTTATGTAAAGAGTCTATATACAAAATTTCAAAACTGTATCATGAAAAATCACAAAGTTATAAGCTTGTTCTGTTACCTGGTTGTCCGCACAAAAACGTGGTCACCACGCGGAGCCGCCGCGCGAGCGCCTACAGCGTCGTCTTGAGGTCATTGATAATATTAATTTGACAGTTGGTTTAATGTCGGATACAAGGTGTGAACAGAACCTTCACGAAGCCGTCAACTAAACATTCTGTACATCGAACCAAGTAACTCTAAGCAAAAAATATTGCTGGAAAAGGACTTTTTTTTTGGGTGAAAAATCACGTTTTGCTCTAGGACGCATTTCAACGCACTCAAAACATTGTGCTGATGGTACGGGGTTCATAGATGTATTTAAAGTAAATTTATTACATTGAAAGCCTGTATTTATATAAAAAAAAAACTAGTGAAATGTTGAACTTTGACCTCCAATATCTCCGTAACTATGGGTCTTTTCACATTCTTTAAATATACATTTATACCGCCACATACGGTACAAGTGTATCTATCCTACATTGTGATATAGATATAACATAATAATATATGTACCTACCTACATACTCGTATAATATATCAATTAATTTATTCAGGTTTACACCCATTGCCATTTATCATTATATAATCACAAGTAAAAGATACAATTTAGATAAAAATAAAATAAATTACAATACGAATAGAATTGACTGAAAAGTCTGACAACCAGTCTTACATCGTATTACCCAGTACTAACTAGGTTGTGGAGGTCAGATAGGCAGTCGCTCCATGTAAAATACTGATATTCAGCTGCATCCGGTTAGACTGGAAGCCGACCCCAATATAGTTGGGAAAAGACGCAAATGATGATGATGTATAGAAATTTTGTATGACCCATCCTTGACTAAACCTATACCGTTTCTGTTACACTCTGCATACATCTATACCGGTATTTTCTTTTTCATTTTACACTCTGTATACATCTATACAGCACTTTAGATACAGGCATTTTCATGTTATATACAGGCATAATCTACAGGGCGTAAACAGACCCTTCACATACCCACCCGTCAACGAAGCATTCTGTACATCAAACTAAGTAACTTTACGCAAAAATTATTGCTGGGAATCGACTTTTTTTTTTGGGATGAAAAATCACGTTTTACATTAGGACTCGGTGGAAAGCACTCAAAGTATTGTGCTGATGGATGGATTGAATAGTACGGGGGTCGTGGAGGTGTGTAAAGAAAAATCATAAATTAAAAACAAGTATTGAAAAAAAATCGTGAAAAAGTTGGAACTTTGACCCCCAATATCTCCGTAACTAGAAGGTTCCCAGGTATGGTCTAGAACAAAAAAATGATCGCAAAGACGGGGAAAACAAGTACCTTTTGGATATGTTAACGGTCCATTTACACCCTTTATACCTAAATGGAGACTCCTCGACATGCAATGTAAGCCAAAATGATATGAAATAAACTTATTTTATTTTTTATTTGATTTATTTATTATACCACTACATACGAAATCAGATATTATCCAACAAACAGAAACCCAACCATAAACGCCGGGCAGTAGCACGCTAGACACACCACCCCGGCTTAGGATCCTCCTTTTTTATTGGAGGAACTTTCATCCTTTACCTCATACCTCAAAATCTCTTCTATTTCAGATAACGCAGAGTTTGACTTCGTCATAGTAGGAGGGGGTACGGCAGGATGTGCGCTCGCCGCAAGATTGGTAGAGAACAAGAATTGTTCTGTACTATTATTAGAAGCTGGGGATAATCCCAATGCCCTTGTAATGGTGAGTTTGAGCAGTTTAAACACTGACACTTTATGCTCGCGGCTTAGCCTGCGTGGAGTTTGTTATTGTCCCTCGGGATCGTATTACCGAGATAAAAAGTATCCTATATTTTTATCCAGATTATAAATTATCTGTGTCCTAAAATTCATCCAACGCAATCCTTTAATAATTCTGGGTAGATACGGTCTTCTAGAAATAAATACCTTCTTGGATTCATGCCCGCCTGGTAGTATTCGTAAGGTTACTGAGTAGTGTTAGTACAGTTGTGCCATTTATGAGCATAACTGGCACAACTATACTAACAATACTCGATCCCATGCAATGTTTTTGAGTATTATTTCATTACTCAAAAATAAGGGAACAATTTTTAATTATTTTATCAATTCCCACTGGCCCCACCAATGCAGCTTCCGGTGGTGGGGCCAACAGGAATACACCAACCAGTTCAGTTGTTTTTGCGTGAAACAGTAATAAACATCTCACAAACTTTCGCATTTATGACCTTCTCATCTCGAGGCCAAGATCGTCACTCACTGAACGCCTGATGTCTCATGAAGTCTTGATGCAAGTCGCCGTGAATAGAGAGTGTGACGTTATTGTGTCTTCAAGCTATTTTTTTCTTTCAGGCACCAGGATTGTTTTTTGCCCTGCCGAAAACAAGTTACGACTATGACTACAGATCAACTGTCGATACTTATGCAGCGAGAGCCCACGACAACCAGACAAGATTAACAGCTGGCCATGGTCTCGGAGGAAGCAGTCTTGTAAACCACCTCCTCTACATAAATGACGTTCCAGAAACTTTCGAACAATGGGTACACATCACAGGAGATGATTCATGGAACTACACGAATGTTCTACGAGCTATGAAAAAGAGTCAAACTTTGAAAAATACGAAGATTGCTGAAAATTCTCCCGAGTACCACGGTTTCGAAGGCCCCACAGGTTTATCACCATTAGTCAGTGATTCCGAATCTGTTAAGGACTTCCTTAAAGCTCAAGCTGAGGTTGGCAATCCAACAGTGGTCGATTTAAACAGCAATACACGCACAGGATTTGCACAACCACAGTATACCATCGCTAGCTCAAACGAAGATGAGAAGAATCCTGTTGGAGGAATACGACAAACACCAGCATATTCATACTTGAAACGCGTAAAAGACCACTCTAATTTATACGTATCTAGAAATACTGTAGTAAAGAAAATCATTTTCGAAGATAAAACTGCTGTTGGTGTGGAGGCCATTTACGATAGTCAGACTTATACGTTTAAAGCAAAGAAGGAAGTAATAGTATGCGCTGGTGTCTTCAATTCAGCTCAGATACTGCAGCTGTCCGGCATTGGTCCTAAAGAACATCTTGAATCACATGGAATTAAGGTCATAGCCGATCTTCCCGTTGGGGATAACTTGCTGATGCCATCCGCTGTCGTACTTGTTACTAAGACCAAACACCATTATTCATTACCCATAAATATTCCTGGTCTTGTACCTGCATTAAACCCCACACAATTGCCCTTCCCCGTTATTCAAGGATCAGTAGCCTGGAATAAGTCCTGCAATATCCCCAATTCTCAGGCTTACAATTTAGTGCTGCCCCACGACACACCACTATTAACAATAGCTTGTGAAAGCGTCTATGGATATAAATCTAAAGTTTGCCTCAATTGGCAAAAGGAGATTATTTACAGAGATGCAATTATGAGTGTTTTGGTAAACTTAGAAGCAACTTCTACAGGCACAGTTAGATTGAACAGCACTAATATATTAGACGATCCTTTAATTACAACTGGGTTCTACAGTAACAAAGCAGATTTGACTAACTTTGTGAAAACAATTAAAGACTACGTTAGATTTATATCGTCTCCCACTTATAAGGCTATGGATGCAGCGCTGGTTGGCGTAGATTTTGAAGAATGTGCTCACTTAGAATTTGGTACTGATGATTTTTGGGTATGTTACATCTTAGAGAGGAATATCACTCCTTTTCTTTACTGGGGTACCTGTGCGATGGGTACAGTTGTAGATGGTGGTTTGAATGTGATTGGGATTAATAAACTTCGTGTTGTGGACGCCAGTATAATGCCTACACCAATGCGTGGTGCTATTAATGCTGCTGTTCTAGCAATTGCAGAGATAGCTGCTGAGAAAATTAACGCTGATTGTGATGCTGCTTAAATAAATTACACATACCGTTTAACAGCAGAAGGGGCGATTTTGTTGATTCCAAATTCCTTGAAGTTTTCAATTACTTACGTTATTTTGCAAATTGGGCTCTGTTGTTCATTAAATGTTGATTAAAATTTGCGACTATTATGGTAAATTAGAAAGAATCATTTGAAAGATCCTAAGAATAATTTAAAACATCAATGAAGCAAAATTATTTGATGGGAATTGTCATGACTTCACGGAATAGTCCTATTTACACGACTGCCCAAAAAAGGAGTGAAACGTTTATAGATGTTTTAAATAATTTTAGTTTAAATTTCGCGGGTTACTTTAACGAATCCGCCATAATTTTCAACTTGAGTACTAATTAATACTATTTATCAATGTGGCTTATTTCTATTCACAAAAACATACTGTTGTAACTTTATATTTCTGTTTTCATTCTTTGTAAAATAAATGTCATAAGTTGTTGTCTTCCAGTGTATTATTTTGAACAAGCCGTGTGGGCGTAGTCGCGGGGAATTCGTCCACGTGGACTTAGATCTATCTCAGCCTGGTATATAATACGCAAAATGAGTTTGTCTGTTCGTTAGTATGACAATTTACATCATCGTTTTGGTGTTAGTTGTGTTGATGTACTGAATGCTTGGTTGCCGGCTTCGTGAAGGGTCTGTTTACACCCTGTATTAGAAGTCGAATTTCCAGGCACATGCGAATATCAATTATTTGAATTAGTTTCTAATACGGAAAAGAGCCACGTGTTTAGAAAGAAAGAAAGAAAATACATTTTTGACACATGCCACAAGTGCACACAATATAAAACAAAAATAATATAAGAAAATAAACTTAAATCTTAACAAAAAATATAACACTGTGCCTCACAGCTGCGCCAAATGGGCCCAGTTTTCAAAATGCCGGACAACTAGTGCCTGATGCTGGTTTTCAACTGAACCTGGATTAGAGACGTTATGGATGTATCAGTTTTGTATGCTGTGTCAATGGTGGTGGTGAATAGGTACTTAAATACTTAAAAAAAAAATTACAACAAAGAAAAGCGAACAAACATTAGAAAAGTCAATTAAATGGCCAATTTTAATATACCCATCAAGCCCTTTCATTTGAAACCCCACTGGGGTATATTTGAAAATATTCAATTATTCATCACCACTTTCATCCCCCTTATTTAGTAAATGGCTGCACCGATTTTGATAAAACGTATCTAAGAACCATTGCCAAGAAACTAGCTTTCAAATAAAAATAATTGCATCCAAATCAGTTCACTCGTTTAAGAGCTACGGTGCCAGAGACAAACACACACACATTGCGGTCAAACTTATAACACCCCTCTTTTTGCGTCGGGGGTTAAAAATAGAAGTGTACAGAAAAAAAATATAAGGTCCCATTATAATAGATGGAGAAACTTTTAGAAACCATTCAGACCACCAAAATAAGGACAATGGCAAAAAAAAAAGAAAAAAGCATTACATGCTTACGTGAAAAAAAATCAGCTAACGAAAATACACTAAAAATGTTGGTTAAGCAATGATTTTAGGTCAAAATAAAGTCACTTTAATCAGTGTTTTTTTGACTATAGCTATATTTTTAGATGCGTGGATTCATTTTTTTGACAACCTGGGTCTACGTTTCCACTGCAGTACAGACTACACGCGTGCGTGCCCACCGCGGCATAGTCGTGGGTTAACATTCGTGTATAGCGTGTAACGCATGCTCATCGTGCATGGCGTTGACAGCGTTGAGCTATGTGAGCGCCTTATGCGAGCAAGCCAAGCAAGTACTAATGACGTCAATTGCTGATACGTGTTCGTGGTTTGCAGTGGACGCAATCACATACATTTTCTTGCAAAGCGAAGCTTAACACACGTGCGTGGCGTATCCGCGTGCCGCGATGGGTATGCGCCGTCGCTGCGCCCGCGCAAGAGAACCCGAAACGAGAAAATCGACAAATTACTTATATTACGACAAGGGGGTGTGCTATGAACAGGCACTCACCTTATTGCTCCCTGGGCGACGCTTTCCAATCCAGAACCTCCGCGAAGGAACCTTCCCAATTAACCAGAGCTGCTAGCAGACCTACCTGGCGCCGGTTCCGTTACCTAGCTTTGCCCGGCTGGAATCCAGGAGTTACGCGATGAGCACCCACTTCAATGCACAGTCACGATTGGACGAGAAACTAGCGTTATTAGTACACCATAATTAAACGAGAAATTCAGTGCGCTCACGCGTCGTACCTACGAGAGGCGGCAAAACGGAAGAGAGAGAAAAGTGTTGTATTATCCCAAAATTCGCCACGGGTCAACAACACAACAACGCGGCGATGTGTTGCGTTTTAAACAATGACTTGTGAGCGCGTGTACTACAACGCGCGGAAATGTGTGTAGTTGCAATGTAAATTTTTGTAGGGGCTGTACGTTGCCGTCACACAGCGCCACTTTCTTCACGACACTCGGTCGGTGGTCGGTCCTCGCCGAGAGAGACCCCCAGTTACTGGCGACCCACCTCCCGGTTTCCGATTGAGCTGAAATTTGTAATACATGTTTAGTTTGAATGACAATTAAAGCGAGTTTTTTAGATGTTTTTTTTCAACTTTTTTTTATAATTTATTATATAATTTAATTTATTTTAACGTCTCCATCGTCGTTATCTAAACCCTCTGTTTTCAAACCTAGGAACTAAAAGTATAGACTATAAGTCGAGGTAAAATGTCAATACTACAATAAATAAATACATAGATAAATAATGTCATACAGAACCGCTCTTTTATTCCTGCTACGACACATCCGCTGGATGTCAAAAGGAATTCTGAAAATTTCAATTTCCAACGATTTTGGTGAAATGCATCCGGCTTCCATGAAGCTACGATCGAAATGGGATGGTCGTGGATTTAATCTTCCTTCGTATTTTTTTTGTGTATCCTTTGTCTTATATGACAAAGAGATGATGAAAGGATTGTGTGAGGAACGTATTGGAAGAAAAAGGAATGAGTGACGTCTGACAGTGGAGAATGGGAGGACAAAAAAGTGGTGATGATGGTAACCTTCTCTTATCGGGCTGATATTCTTTTCTCCACAGGGGTAGGCAGACTACAGAACTCCAACTGCTTCGTTTTTTGAATACGAACACCTTTTACTTCATCTTCTTCTTCACACTGTATCTGATCATACATACATGCCGGTTGCGAGTAAGTAATACGCACATTACAAGAACTGCATTACCAATAAGGTCTACAACTTCATCATCATTAAATCATAAATCATATTTATTTCTGTAAATTGGTTTACAAAACTCTTTTACATGTCAACATGTTTTGTTTTAAAATCTAGATGGTACCGTGTTTCGTACCTGACTACTCTGAGAAGAAACATCCGAAACAAGCTCAGAGGTCACCGTCTCTTTTAAAGTCCAGACATCGCTCAAGTCATATGAGGACCATGTAGATTAATGTCTGAGATGGTCTTTTGAAGAAATAACCACACAGATTTGAGTGGACCTGTCCAGACAGTGCAAGCATTTGTCAGTGATTGTGTAGCTCGACTCATAATCCAAGGAGCTCAGCGACACGACGAACAATACCAAAGAAAGGGCATTTGGGTAGGCCGCAAAAAGTACTCAAACTGTCAGACAATCGTGAAACTAACTAAATTAAAAAATAATAATAATAGTATGACCCACGTAGTGCTCATCCTCATGCCCTTATCCCAATTCATTTGGGGTCGGCGCAGCATGTCTTCTTCTAATAAGGTCTACATCATGTAGCTTAAAAAGCTTTGGCCTTGTGGTCGTAAGCTTTCCTGCTGATATTGGTGTCTCAGGTTTAATTCCCAGGTCGGGCAATATGTCAGCGCTTCTCATCCATGTTTATAATGCACACAGTGTGGAACTCTCTGCCGGCATCTGTGGTCCCTCCCACATTTAACCCGTTGACCTTCAAAGCAAGAGTAATTGGGCATCTTCTGGGCACGCTCGTCCCATCATAGACCTCATCTATCGCTTTCCATCAGGCGTGATCGAGGTCAAGAGCTGGCCCATTTTGTAATAAAAAAAAAAAATGTTTTTGGGTAATTCTATCTAATTCAAGGAGCTCGTGGCTAAGTAATAACAGCCGCTCGGATTGATCTTTAGGTTAAGCCGCGCTTGCCTAGGTTAGTCTGTGGATGGGTGACCACTCATTACATACCAAGTTTTCTCCGTGTCTCGAAAAGCACGTTAAGCCGTTGGTCCCGGCTGTCATTTGTAGATCTTTGACAGTCGTTATAGGTCGTCAGTGGCCCAAAAAGTCTGACAACCAGTTTTACCAAGGGGTTTCGTATTACCCTGTACTAACTGGGTTGTGGAGGGCAGATAGGCAGTCGCTTCATGTAGAATACTGGTTTTCAGCTTTATCCGGTTAGACTGGAAGCTGACCCCAAAATAGTTGGGAAAAGGCTAGGCAGATGATGATTGGGTAATTCTACCTTGAATCCTCAGTTGCAGTCTAGATCCAGATATTTAGCCTGACAGCGGCTTCAGCAATGACGTTGAAGTGGGGGGAGTACGGAGGCGCAAAAGTAAATTCGATACCTGACTGACATCAAATTCCAGGTTTAAATCTTGCAGGAATTTCCCCAATTCATTACATGCACCAACGAAATTGGTGCCATTATCTGACAAGATGCTTTAGGGCCCAGTAGCGAAGGGTCAATTTTTGTAAAAGGTAAGCCGGAGTACATATCTTTAATGTTATATTATATTATTTATCTATAGAATACTGACTGTGCAATTTTTCAAAGGGAAGCCGGTAGGAATCGAGTTGTATGGAACCTTCGCCACTGTTGGGGCCACGCTTTGCCAGGACGAGACACACAGGTTTAAGGCAGCCATGTACGCTTTCTTAGTCAGATCTGTAACGAGCTCAATAGGCACAACTTTAATTGCAAGGCAAACGTTGATGGCAATAGGTACGCTCTCTTTATTACAAGGGACTTAAATATAATTGGCGGAATGTGGGTGTACTATAGCTACATATCTGCCTCAGAGATTACCGGTGTGATGTTATATAATTATTGATGTTTTGTATAAAAGTACACCCCCACTGCCTCGACCTCGGTATTGCCTCGTTGGTTTAGGTGGTCGCGAGCGCGACTGCTGAGCAGGAGGTCCTGGGTTCGATTCCTAGGTCGGGCAAAGTGATATTGAGTTTTTCCATCAGGGATTTCTCAGTAGTAGCCACGGAACCTAGATTTGCGCCCGGTTGATGGCAAATTGCTAGCTCCCTATTACATGGGACTTAAACATAACTGGCGAAATGTGGGTGTACTATTAGGTACGCCTCTGCCTAACCCTTCGGGGATTACAGGCGTGATGTTATGTTAAATAAAAGTTGATCAATATTTTTGTTCACTCCAAATATCGTAGCTCCTAACAACGATTCAATACGACATAGTTTTAAAAAGCTGCCAAATGCCGGGACCGCACCGGACTACGGGAATGCGGCTCCATATTGTAGGATCGTCATTATTACCTAAATCCGGATATAGCGTGGGAAATGTCGAATGTTCGTGTATGTTGAGTTAGGAAAAAAATATATAGTTTTTTTTGTTGTGTATGACCAGATATAAAGGGTGTAAATATACCCTTAACACAGCCGAAAGGCTCTTATTTTCCCCGTCTTTGCGATTTTTTTGTTCTAGACCATACCGCGGAACCTTCTAGTTACGGAGAAATTGGGGGTCAAAGTTCCAACTTTTTTTTTTAAATACATGTTTTTAATGTAAGATTTTTACTTTACACACCTACACGACCCCCGTACTATTCAATCCATTCATCAGCACAATGTTTTGAGTGCTCTCCATCGAATCCTACCGTATAACGTGATTTTTCACCCCAAAAACAAAGTCGATTCCCAGCAATAATTTTTGGGTAAAGTTGCTGAGTGAGTGGGGTGAGTGTTGGTGTGTTGTTTTTGTTGTGGGTGAGTGTTGTGTTTTGTGTTGTTGTGGTTGTTTTTGTATTATTGTTGAGTTTGATGTACAGAATGCTTGGTTGACGGCTATGTGAAGGGTCTGTTTACACCCTGTATGGACGAGGCGACAGCTGGAGTATGCAAGGATCCTAGCAGTTTGTGATCTGTGGTTACTGCATGTAAGATAAAGGCGTGAATTTACGTATGTAATAGGCTGTTTCGACTGTCGGGTGGTCTCTAGCTGTTTCCTACAAAAGTACAATATCTACACGGTCAACATGTATGGAACTGCTGAATTTTTTTAATTACCGATGAATGATTTCTTTACGGGGGAGCCGGAGAAGCTCGTGGCTAAGTAATAACAGCCGCTCGGATCGATATTTAGGTTAAGCCGCGCTTGCCTAGGTTGGTCTGTGGATGGGTGAACACCCATTACATACCGAGTTTCCTCCGTGCCTCGGAAAGCACGTTAAGCCGTTGGTCCCGGGTGTCATTTGTAGATCTTTGACAGTCGTTATAGGTAGTCAGTGGCCCAAAAAGTCTGACAACCAGTCTTACCAAGGGGTATCGTATTACCCAGTACTAACTGGGTTGTGTAGGTCAGATAGGCAGTCGCTCCATGTAAAATACTGGTATTCAGCTGCATCCGGTTAGACTGGAAACCGACCCCAACATAGTTGGGAAAAGGCTGGGCAGATGATGATGATGATTGATTTCTTTACGGGGGGGTTTAGAATGATGGACTGAACACGTGGTAACCGTTTTAGGGTCGGTGTCCCTTCCACCATATACAACATGTAACATAATTAACGCACATCCTGAAATTAGTTTGTTCAGAATCGTTTACTGAATCGATTTCTATAATTTTTATTATAGGTATTTTTTTTTCCCAAAAATAATTAAAACTACGTAAATTACAGTAAAAACTCGTTAACTCGTTTCGAACGCGAGCGAATACCTGCTAGGCTAACAATACCCTCATACCTACGTGTGCGACTGTCTGCTTTCGTGGATTTGTACTGTGACCACAACATTCTTCCGGAATTAGTATAACTAAATCAATCAATAATCAATGCTCATATATGTTTAACTAAAAATTCAGTGTATGTATTATGATTATAACATAACATACTAATTGGGGTGTCTGAGGGTGTGCGTTAATTACGTTACATGTTGTAGATTTATCAAAATAGTTTGACCCATTGACGTCAAAATACAAGTCCTACCAATTCTTCAACGAATAAACACAAGACATTGTAACAATTACATAACGTATAACTAAGTCTCAACCCACGAAACCATGACAGAAAAAAACACCATGCTTTGTCACTTTCCCCATTAAGAACAATAAGTCGCCGGCCAGGCATCGAACTGTGAACTTATTGTGAATTTGACACACTACATTTGGTCTATAGAGTGTTGAGTTCGTAGACCCCGATTGTTTAGACCGACAGAAAGTTATAAAAGAAAGAATAGAAACAAATGATCAAGTAATTATAAAAAAAAACTGGCCAAGTGCGAGTTGGACTCGCGCACCTAGGGTTCCGTATAAACTTATAGGTATTTTGTTATTAAACTATTTAAACTATTTAAGTTTTTCAGATTTTTTTTCGTTTACATGTGCTATAAGACATAGCTTCTTGCCAAATTTCATGATTCTAGGTCAATGGGAAGTACCCTCTAGGTTTTGATTCCCTTCTGAATTCGCAAAATATGCGACATAAATGGTCATATCTTTTGATCGCGTTGACTTACAAGTTTGTTTTTTTCATTGCTCCATAGGGTAGCAGACTTGAGTATTTGATATTAATTTTAGCTTGATGTCTCTATGCATTCCCGAGAAAAAGGTCAAACGGACAGACAGACAACAAAGTGATTCTATAAGGGTTACGTTTTTGTTAACTGAGGTAGGTACAGAACCCTAAAAACGTACGTTTTTTTTTTGTGTTTTTGACTGTCACGTTGTCGCTATTGCTGAACAGGAGGTCTGAGGTTCGATTCCTTGGTCATTCAAAGTGTTTTTAGAATTTAATACTCAAGTATCCCTCTATGACATGGGCCTAATTTGACCACCTCGGCCCGATTGCGAGGACGAGCGGTGTCATGTATGTAAATATAGGTTGACTGGTAATTAGTGACCGAAAATTAAACACGTGGGTCATGATACAACTTTCCAAAGAAACTTTTTTTTTTATACTCATTCAATGTTATCACAATAAAACAAAACAGCCGTATGAAATCCGCTCGCGCGCGCGTTTTGACCTATCAGCTGTTAGCTGCGTGACACACATGAAAAGAGTAACCATGGAGTTTCTTGCCGATTCTTCTCCATAGAAAATGCCTAACACGAACCGTGCACCTTTTTGTCGATGTTTTATAAGTTGGTATGGTTGTTCATCTAGGCCTATGTGAAATAAAATATTTTGATTTTGATTTTGATGCCATTCTGTCTCCCACTGTGCGCTGCCTACCCACTTTTGTATGTTTCTTTGGGAAAGTTGTGTGTTATCATGAGTATAATCACGTCTTTAAATATCGGTCACTAATTACCAGTCATCATCATCATCATCATCATCATCATCATCATTTCAGCCGAAACACGTCCACTGCTGGACATAGGCCTCCCCCAAGTGTCGCCACATAACCGGTCCCATGCGTCTCGCATTATAATTACCAGTCACCCTATTTAAGATTCAAGATCAAGATTCTTTATTTTGCATGAAATATTACATGTGTTGATGGTCTTATAAAATAAAAAGTTTCACACATTTCGCTGACTTCCTTCAGCATGCAAACTTAAAATTGAAATGAATCTTAATGTATCTTCTATGCAAAAGAAGGATTTAGGCACGTTTGTTATGTTGCTCATCTTTTCTCGAATAAATAAAAGACAGGAGACGTCATGTCGTATTATTTGTTCCATACCCAACCTAATTCTCTGACTCTCATTTCTTCAAATGACAGAAATACCTCTGCAAGGTGCTAACCCCAGCTTGCGGCAGGTGAATGAGTGTGAGCAGTAAAAACGTATTCATTCTTATTTCTTCACCTGTTGAGCTTTATAATTACTACTATTAGTTACTGGTGGGTTAAGGGAGGGTTAAGTTAGTTAGTAGGATGTTTGGTGAACAAGAAAGGGTTATGAGACATGTCTCATAACCAAACTCGATAGCCGATTTCATTGTGATGTACGAAAAATATGGAGTAAACACTGTTTTAAGCTTTTACGGTTTACAACTAAACTTATACTGACACTTACGGGATATCTTCCGTGATTGTTAATTGTTGTTACTTTGTTAGTATGGAGTAGGTTGCGTGTCGCGGGTTCGATTCCCGCATGGAATAAATGTTTATTTGGCCTACAGGTAGTTGTTTCGGGTAGCTGTTTGTGTATCATATGAGTTCAAATGTTTGCAAACGCGCCCCTGATACAGGAGAAATCACTAGTGTGGGGCAAAGTTTTTAAAAAAAGAAACTTTACTGAGAAAAAGCGATTGCAGTTTTGCGAAAATACTTATTTGGCGGGTTGCGTACTTTTACAAATAAAGTACTAGCGACCTGCCCCTGACTATAGTCAAAACTATACTAAGTTTCAAGCTGGAACCAACGATACACATTCACAAAATTTAATTGAAATAGGTTGAGTAGTTTCAGAGATTGGTGTGTACGAACACACTGACACGTAAATTTTATTAAAATGTTTGCTAAAATGCTATTTTTGTAACACCATTGGTACAATTATTGTAAAACAATTCTTTTTTTATTTTTATTTATTTAGGTAACCAACAGCGATCCATAAAATTATTTTACAAAATAATATACGTGTTACAGTTAATATGGCCAATTATAGGCTTCCCTGTATAACTGGGATATTTGTATAAATGCGAACGGACTAATGCCAGATATTTCCAATTAAACAAAAAAAATAATAATAATACAATACAAAATTAAATTACATAACGTTAAATTAAGATTACAATTTTGAAAAATATAAAACAAAAAAAAAGGTGGAATAATAAAAGATATGAGAACAAGAATTTTCGAAATTTGAGAAAATCCTATGTGATTTTATTAGAATTTTGCGT
Source organism: Noctua janthe (assembly GCA_910589295.1). Lineage (NCBI taxonomy): Eukaryota > Metazoa > Arthropoda > Insecta > Lepidoptera > Noctuidae > Noctua > Noctua janthe. Next base: position 10,721,127 of record OU342578.1, read on the forward strand.
AAATGCAAGCAATTTACCTGGTCGTGACTGTTCGTATCCTACAAGGATATTTTGGCGATTTAGTAAAAATTAAATCGTTTTGTAAAATATACTCCAGATTTTGGTCACGGGTCAAATACTCACTTTAACAGCTATGCAAGAGAGATGCGGATTAAATTATGATAGTCTTAACTGTTATGTGAATGGATGGATGGATGTTTGTTACTCTTTCACGCAAAAATACCTAAACGGATTTGAATTAAATTCGGCACAGTTTATAACCTGGATTAACACAGAAGATAGGTTCTTTTTATCCCGGTAATACGATCCCATGGGATAATAACAGAACTCCACAAGCTAGTTCATCATCATCATTAGTCTACAGCAGTCTCTGTGTGACATAGGCCTCCTCAATCGCACGCCACTCAACTTGATGCAATTCTCATCCAGTTGCTACCAGTCACCCTGCGAAGATCGTCGCTCCACCGAGCCTGTGGGTGTCCCACCTTACGTTAGCCGATTTGCGGTCTCCATTCAAGAACACTTCACAAGCTAGTTACAGGTAAATGAAATAGATGACTAATGAACGCCTCTGAAACGACTACTGTTGATGACTTGAGAAACGACCTTTGAAGGTTAAAAAATCTATCTCGCAAGAAACATAAGGTCTATGAAGAGCTGCCCCTTAACTGCGCACGCGCCGCGCACCTGCCGCGTCGCGTGCCGGGAGGCTGCATCCCAACAGGCTCATATTGTGTACGACGCAAGACATGAGCGGACAGCGTTTTACTGTAAGTCTTTGAAATGCTTTAAATTCTACTATAGATAGAGTACTCTTTGTTAAACATATCATAATCTGCCTAGCTTTTTCCAAACTATATTGGGGTCAGCTTCCAGTCTAACCGGATGCAGCTGATTACCAGTGTTTTACATAGAGCGACTGTCTGTCTGACCTCCACGATACGCCTTGGTAAGACTGTTTGTCAGACTTTCAAGCGCCTAACTAACTGTAACGACAGTCAATGATGAACAAATGACAGCCGGGACCAATGGCTCGCTCCATGTTTAATACTAACTTTCAACTGCATCCGGTTAGACTGGAAGCCGACCCCAACCTTGTAATGATGGAAAACTCACACGCGAGACATTACCTAACCGGTCATTGGCCGAACTAAACTCTAACATCTATCGCCGACAAGTGCAAAATAAGAAAGATTAAGTGCAAAAGATGAAATCGCTTACGCTCATGCCGCACACCATACTATATCTAGCATCCAAAGTACCGTTAAGCACTACAAAAACGTAATTAGTTCTTACAACATCACCTGGTACTAAGATGAGATAGGTATCCTAGGACATTACCTAGCTCTACCTAGGCTTAAGGTAATAAGGATCAAGCTAACACCTGTTGTTGACATGGATAAGGTTTTTTTTGTCAATTGTTTTGTATCCTCGTTTAAATAGTCAGGAGGACTTGTTTTGCTGACCTTACAGGTGTTTTAAAGATGTACGTCTTGTTATCAAGGCTGTTTTCTTGTGTTGGCACGAGCCAAATGGCAGAAGGCATTTTTCAATAATTTAAAAAATATAAAAAGAAAAACGTACAAAAAAGGCATCCAAGACGGACAATTCCTTCGTCGCTTTTGCAAGAATCCTTCCTGAATCAGAAATAAAGAAACAACTGAAAAAATACTCTCTTCACAGACATACCCTTGTCTTAGAGAACTTAATTAAACTGAAAAAAAGATAGACTCTTGACAATAACAAAGGGTGGTAAAAATCCAATTAATTTTCAAGTAAATGCTCCGGAATTCTCAGTGTTAAAGCTAGTTGGGTGCTGGAGATGAGCTGAGCTGAGATGAGCGGTGTTGAGCGGAGCGGAGATGACAAAACTCATACATCATACGCCTTTTTTCCCGTGGGTTTAGGCAGAAATGACCGCCACTTCCTACCGGACCAACATTGAAATCGCGAAAAAAAAATCCGCTGTCTCATACAAAACTTCAATATCTACTCGACCCAAATGTCATCATCATCTGCCTAGCCTTTTCTCAACTATGTTTGGGGTCGGCTTCCAGTTTTACCCAATTCAGCTGAATACCTGTAATTTACACGAAGCGACTGCCTCTCTGACCTATGATATCTCTAGGTAAGACTAGTTGTCAGACTTTCGTACCAGTGACTACCTGCAACAACTGTCAAAGATCTATAAATGATAACCAGGACCAACGGATTAACGTGCTTTCCGAGGCACAGAGGAAACTCGGTGGTCATCTATCAACCTAAGCAAGCGCGGTTTAACTTGTAGATCGACCCGAGCGGCTGTTATTATTTAGCCACGAGCACCTCTAGCCACGAGCCTCATTTCCAGCTAAATAATCAACCTGTATGAGCATAAATTAGTTACAACAACATGCATAGAATTACCATTACGTGATACGATGTAATTTTACCAGATCAGGAAGAAATTCCTGCGACAGGGCGAGGCGAGCTGTGACGGTAAAAATTCTTCGTTAATGAAGTACGGTTTTTTATAGTGCATAACTGGATGTACCTGTAATACTTTTATGATAACTAATTACTGCTTCGTTGGTGTAGTGGTTGCAAGCACTACTGCTGAGCCTGAGGTTCTGGGTTCGATTCCTTGGTAGGAAAACTGTTACTGGATTTTTACATAACGATTTCTGGAGTGGCGACCGCGAACTGGAAGACGTTGCGTTGGAAGGCCTCCCACTAGGTGGACCGATGACCTGGTAAAGGTTGCAGGGATCTGGAAGCGAGACGCACGGGACCGGTCAATGTGGCGACATTTGGGGGAGGCCTATGTCCAGCAGTGGACGTCTTTCGGCTGAAATGATGATGATGATGATGATGATTTTTTCAGCTGTATCCTCAAGTATAGATTTGTGTCCGGATGGCAATTGGCTTACCGACATTGGAATTAAATATAAACAACCCCTTTGAAGTTCATTTATACCCATTGGTGATGGTTGCGGGGATCCGCTAGATGCGAGACGTCGTCGGTCAAAGTGGCGACAATTGGGGGACGCCTATGTCCAGCAGTGGACTTCTTTCGGTTGAAATGATGATGCTGATACAATAAACTATTGTTGAATGACTATTTTATCTAACTTAGAGGGTTGTATTGATGATTTGAATGATATTTGTTACGGCCGCAAATCATATATTTTAATCAACATAAAATCTGTCACTGACCTGCAAATTGCAAAAAAATTAAGAAAATTTAAGTGTCGCAGGCTACCGTAGTGCATCCTCCGTAAACAAATACATTTCTGCCTACCTCTTTCCGCAAATAAACTCTGCTACTGTTCACAAACAACAGATGACTGCAAATGCCTTTTAAACAAAGCTATTAACTTATTATTTCATTCATTTGACACCTTGCATCAACTGCGAGCACCTTTTCATCTCACTATCAACCTTAACCTGTTAAAAGTAAGGTTCATAACCCCATGGCAAAGTGTACAGGGTAGTTTTAAGTAGTACTTTGGCATTTAGGACAGATGTCAGCTAAATTGTTATGGTCGTCTTTAAAAACATGGCAGTCTTCATTTTCTTTGAGAAAACAGGCTCAGATGGTATGCATCTGCATAATTTAATTATTATTATGTCTAGTTGAGTTCCTCGTTGGTCTAGGGGTCGTAAGCGCGACTGCTAAGGTATTGTGCCCGATTGATGGAAATGGACTCGCCTATTATTGGAGCATAAATGTAACGGGAAATGTGGATGTACTATTAGGTACACCTCTGCCTAACCCTTCGGAGATTACTGCGTGATGAACCTATCCTGTATGAGTCGGGGTGCCCCAAGTCCCGAGCTCACTTCACTTCTTATAATACTTAAAATTATATCACTAGATTAGTCTAATAAGATAGTTGACGGCACGGTTGGCGCAGTGGCTGAGCGATAGATTGCTGCTCTGCGTGTCGCGGGTTCGATTTCCGCACGGAACAAATATTTGTATGGCCTTCAAGTAGTTGTTCCGGGTCTGGCTGTTAGTGTATGCGAGTTTATGTTTGTAAACGCACCCACGATACAGGAGAAATTCCTAGTGTGGGGCAACGTTTATTAAAAAAAGAAAAAGAAAAAAGAAAAAGTTATAAATCGCTTTCATATTACTATGTTCTGGGATATAGTTATATCCTTCGGGACATAACTATATCACGGCTATAACTTTATTACACAACACACACACGTACACGTCACACTTCGCGGATTACAAGTGCGATGTTATGTTATGTTTCTTCATTAAAGCGTTAGTGTATACAAGCATTGAACACAAGAAGTGTTGAAAGCCTAGGACGACATCATAAGACGTAGCTAATTATTTATTCATACGTTATGAAGTGGATTTCAATTATCTTTAACTAGCTAAGAGTATATATTCGAGCCGACTTTGCGGTGTGCCACAAGAGCATGAGTGTTGGATTAATCTTCCATATGGTTGAGGAGCCAGATAGGCAGTCGCTCCATGTAAAATACTGGTATTCAGCTGCAACCGGTTAGACTGGAAGCCGACCCCAACATAGTTGGGAAAAAAGGCTAGGCAGATGATGATGATGATGGTTGAGGAGCCCAGAAGGATTTTCAGCAGGCCGGTTGGGTGAGGTGTGATGAGAGAAAGCCAAATTATTACATCAAATAACGCTCAATCTTTTTAAGATAAGATTATGTGCGCTATGCCCCTGCGTTACCTTTAGACATCGTATTAATATCCTACTTATATCTTACTAAAATCCTACTAATATCCTACTAATATTATAAATGCGAAAATTGGTAGTAACAAACATCCAGGCATCCGCCTGGATGTTTGTTACTCTTTCATGCAAGAACTACTGGCCGGATTTGGATGAAATTTGGCACTTAGATACTTTAATACCTGATTTAACACAAAGGATAATTTTTATTCCGGTAGAACGATCCCGTGGGACAACTACCGAACCACGAATCCACACGAGCGAAGCCGCGGGCACAAGCTAGTGATTACATAAGGGTTTAAGATGTGGCCTGTGGACGGCGAGTTATGGGCCAGCTCGCCGTCCGGCCGTTCCACGTGCGCCTCAAAGAGATGTCAGCAAATAAGTAGGGGTCCGCAAGGGCCGATGCCTGCCGGGGCTGCGGGACTGTTCGAAAGAGATACCGTGGCTCTGGAACACAAAGGGCAAAGAAGGAACATGGATGGGTTTTAGTCAGTACAAGTCTGACACTCCCTTCCGCTCCGCACAGAGTGGGGGGGTCATTTGATGATTTCCCATCCGAAAAAAAAAAAAGAAAAAAAAAAGGGGTTTAAGATGTTATAGGTTTATCCATGAAATCGCACATATATTTCCTCCCTTGCACCGCAGCCTATATTATGCCTTTATGAACTGAAGATTTGCATAATTATTATCACCCATTAGTATGATCTAATTAATACACTATATTGATAACTGCTAATGACAGTTAATGAGTATGTGTGTCTCATTAACTTCTAATTGCCATAAGTACCCGGAAGTTAAAATGACAAATTGATCTTGAGGAGAGCTGAGAAATTTTCAGTAGCCGCACGGAGCATGGATTTGTGTTCGGTTGATGGCAATAGGCTCGACCTTATTAAAGGAGACTAAACATAACTTGTGAAAGATAAGTTTACTAGGAATACGATATATATTTGCCTTGCTCTTCGGGGTCTACAGGCGTGATGTTATGCTATGTTTTATCACGAAGTTTTTTCATTATCACGAATTTTTTTTAAACAGTTCGGAATAGTCGCTGGTTTAGTGGTCGCAAGCGCGACTGCTGAGCATGAGGTTCTGGGTTCTTTTCCTGGGTCGGGTAAAGTGTTGTTGGGTTTTTCCATCAGGAATTTCTCAGTAGTAGCTACGGAGTCTGATTTTGTGCTCGGCTGATGGTAATAGGTTCTCCTCGCATTTCATGGGACTTAAACATAACTGTCGAAAAGTGGGTGTACATGTTAGGTACACTTCTGCCTAACCCTTCTGGGATTACAAATCGTGATGATGATGAAGTGTAATACAAAAGTTGCGTTCCTTTTTACCTTCAATTCGTGAAATATGGAAGCTATATCCTTTCTACCATCCTATTAAGAGAAACCAAGCGTAAATATACGTTTAAATTTCACCCACAATTCAAAAACACGTACACTAAAACATTTTCACTTGAGACTACACAGGATGTTCCACTACCTACACTATACAGGGTGTTCTCTGTTCGTTGTATATACAGGGTGTACGTAGTCTGCAGGTTGTGTGGGTACTTGGCAAACAGTGGGGGTTAATTCTCACCCCTTTGTACTAGCATGCTCCTTCCTTAAACTAGCGTCCGTCTGCAACGGAATTCCGTTTTGTTTGAGAGAGCGGCAGAGCACTCGCATAGATTATGTGGAGTGAGCAGAGAAAGGAGGTTTTTGATCTTGCCTCTGTGAGGAACTGAGGACTGTTTCCGGTGTTGTGATGATGAGGATTTCGGCCACAGCGACTGCATACGATGGCTTTCTAGGGAGGTTGTCGAGAGCTTTGCTGTGCTACTCTTTCATGTGCTCTCAAGTGTTTAGCATATTCAACTTTGGCCGAAAAACTACGAGCACAAAGTGAATATGTGAGAACACAAGTGTTGGTTGTCTAGCTGTTTGTTTTTTTTATTTAAAGCAAGATTTTATGTTTTTAAACAGACTGTTAAGAGATGAATATTCGCAATTAGTTTTCATCTGCTTAGCCTTTTCCCAACTATGTTGGGGTCGGCTTCCAGCCTAACCGCATGCAGCTAAATACCAGTACATTACATGTGACTGCCTATCTGACCTCCACAACCCAGTTAGTACTGGGTGATACGATACCTCTTGGGAAAACTGGTTGTCAGACTTTCGGGCCATTGACTACCTATAACGACTGTCAAACATCTACAAATGATAGCCTGGACCAACGGCTTAACGTGCTTTCCGAGGCACGACGGTAACTAGCTATGTAAAGGGTGGTCATCCATCGGACCAACCTGGGCAAGCGTGGCTTAACCTGAAGAAGATCGACCCGAGTGGCTGTTATTATTTAGCCAGGAGCTTCCTTTTATTACAATACAGAAACATTACATAAATCAATTACCATTTTAAAAAAACAACCCCTCTATACTTAAGCTTGATCTATGCACAACTGCATCACTGGTACTTAACTATACTTATATGAAATAACTTGCGACGGCTTTGATACTCCAAGCAGATGCGCGAAACTTCAGGTACTTAGCCACACATAGACTTGGCCCCTCCAAGCCCTACACCCCCTACAATAGGGATATTAGCTGTCTCGGGTAGTTTGCGGCTTAAAATCTGCGTCAAAAAGGTTTGATATACCTGCGTGTGGTACGACGGGTTGAAAGTTTTGTAATCGTTCTAGTTTAAGAATTTATTTTTATTCCGTGTTTACCCCGAATCAAGTTTATTGTTATCTGCGTTATCTATAATATAAAAATGAATCTCTGAATTTGTTACTAAGCGCAAATATCGAGAGCAGCTGAACCGATTTCGCTAATTCTTTTTTTGTTTTGTTTATTGTTATTCTTTATTGCACACAAAATAACAAATATACATACAAATTGCAATAATATAGCTTATGTATAATGGCGAGCTTAACCCAGAATTGGGTTTTCTTACAGCAAACCAAATTTTGACTGCGAGATTTGCAGAAGAGGAAATACTTATGTGCATTACAATTCCATTTTGTTACTTAAATTAATTAATTTTATAAACTAAACTACATGCATACAATATAATATTCGTAATACATATAGTACATATAATACATACCTATAAAATCATATATAATATACATACATACATATTGATCATGTTGACAGGAAATGTTCCTTTATTCCTTTCTTGAACACCTGACGAAGGGCTATCCCGCAAGGAGTGTGGAAGTGAATTCCAAAGGCGCACAGCACAAACAGTGAACGATCCATCATACCGACTTGAGGAGTGGGCAGGGAACCGAAGGAGAAGAGATGATGATGAGCGACAAGGTTTTCCTCTAGGCACAAGATACTCAAAGCGTTCCCGAAGATACGAGGAGCTTTAGAATTGTGAAGAATGGAAAAGAGAAAAGAAAGAGTGTGACTATCTCGACGGTGCCGAATAGGTAGCCACTTCAGCTGCTTCCGAAAACTGTTAGGGTTGCTTGTTTGTTACTGTTAGGAGAAGGTTCTTAGCTAGGCAGTAGGTAGGCAGTAGGTAGGCAGTAGGTAGGCAGTAGGTAGGCAGTAGGTAGGCAGTAGGTAGGCAGTAGGTAGGCAGTAGGTAGGCAGTTGGTAGGCAGTAGGTAGGCAGTAGGTAGGCAGTAGCTAGGTAGTAGGAAAAGGTGCATTGCAACGCATGCCGGGAACAGCTAGTACCTAATAGTTTCGTTCTTCTCTTCTTTATCGTGTGGTTAGTACCTAACCTGGTGTGAGAGTTTTTATGCCGCCCATGGACCTCTGACTTGGCTCATCATGCCGACAAGAAATATCTCTCAGGCATGCGGTTTCCTCAAGATGTTTTCCTTTACCGAAGCAAGTGATAATTATAGTGATATTATAGTTTCGTTTATTGTTTGCTACTAAAACAAGTTGTATAGACTAACTAACTAACTTGCAGAGAACTCGTTAAAAACTTTTTTAAGTTTTCACGGTGTAACTAATTTTACACTGATTTTCAACTATTTCGAGCTCCCAATATTTTAACGCTGTTTTGCAAGCGCCATTGATCGCGGGATGACCAAGGAATAAGTGACAGCTGAAAATCACGGAAGATACGAATATCCAGTAAGTGACTTTGTAAGCTTGGTACTATTAATTTTATTAATTTTACTTACATAAAATATGTATATTATTCTACATTAAAAAAAAAAATTAAACTAAAGCAAAATAACTTAAAAACAAAAAAAAAATAGTAGGCCATCGGCATCAGGAACAAGGTCCAGGCTGCCGGTCAACGTCTTCAACACGTTGGGTTCCTGAAGATGGACAGCACCGCCGAGGCCGCTCCAGAAAACGGTGGCGAGATGATTTGGACGCGCATCAGAAGGGCTGGTTCGAGGTGGCGCAGGAGAAGAGTACCTGGAAGGATATGGGTGAGGCCTTTGCCCAGCAGTGGGACATACCAGGCCAACAAAAAAAAAAAAACTAAAGCAAAATAACTTAAAAAAAAAATAGGAGGCCATCGGCATCAGGAACAAGGTCCAGGCTGCCGGTCATTAGGGCTCCAGAGAGAGGAACCTTCGTTTAAAAGTGCTCAACGTATTTGAATGCAGTTTTCAGCAATAGTTAGAGAGATTAAAGAGGAAGGTTTATATGTATATTGCACCCGTGCAAAGCCGGGGCGGCTCGCTAGTAATTATTAAATAGGTACTACAATAAACAGAGCCTGCCTACCTGCCTACCCTATATACCTAAGCTAAATACTAGCAAGTATGTGAGGAATTTGTTCACTTTGATATGATTATCTCGTCCTTTGTAGGAACAATCCGTAACACGGGCTTAGGGTGTGTGCAGTAATGGTAAATTTTAATTCTAGTTTGACCCGCGACTCAATTTGTGTGAAAATTCATAGTGTTACTAATTTTGATCGAAATTCGTATTAAGCTACGTAACAATACTTACTAGGTTATGGCTGCAGCTTCGCCGGCGTGGAGTTCGGTAATTGTCCGACGGGATCGTACTACTGGGATAAAAATTATCCCAGGTTATAAATAAACTATCTGTCGCCAGTGACTGAAAAGTTGTGTGGTAATCGATAGTCTTGATAAGGGCGTGTGATGCGGAGGAATGAGGTGCATGTCGTGAGGAAAGTTTCGAGTATGAATGTGGATGGGTATAAAAGTAGAGAACGACCAAAAAAACGATTGATGGACTGTGTGAAGGATGATATGGCAAGAAAGCAGGTGACTGCTGTGATGACGAGATGAAAGAAGAAGAAAATTTCGAGTAAGAATGTGGATGGGTATAAGATTAGAGGAATACCAAAGAAACGATGGATGGACTGTGTGAAGGATGACATGGCAATAAAGGAGGCGACAGCTGTGATGACGAGATAAAAGAAGAAGACATGCTGCGCCGACCCAAAGGGCAGGAGAGATGAAGTAGAGGAGAAGAAGAAGAGTTTTAATATTGCTACAAGCATATTTTAGCCTTTAAATAACACTAACAAGGTTTTAAATAATGTTCCCTCGTTGGTCTAGTGGTCGCAAGCGCGACTGCTGAGTATTGTTTTCTAGATTCGATTCTCAGGTCGTGCAGTATTATTGTGTTTTTACAGCAGGAATTTCTCGGGTGCTGACCCATCCACGGACCAACTGAGGCAAACACGGTGTAACCTAAAGATCGACCTGAGCGGCTGTTATTATTTAGCCACGAGCTCTTCACACAATATTTAAAACAAATTTACAAAATACGACATTTACCGTGCGTCTAAACTCACCCTTACATCTCAATGTTTGCGAGTACCGACAGCAAAATAAACAAGCGAAATGCTCAATTCAAAGTTTTCGAACAAATATAAAACAGAACAGCTCTTTCTTTTATTCGTGAGCGGCAATTCTTCACTTCTCTGTGACTCTGGAAATGTTTTTTAAGGCGTTCCTTTTCTTTATTTTTGGTGTGGGTATCAAAGTTTTTTTTCATGGTAGTTTTCAGATGTTTCTGGAACGAGGCAAGTAGTAGCAAGTACTTTCCTTGCGTGATCGAATCAGAAATGAAGACATAGCAAGAGAACCAAGGTTACCGACGCCACGTAGCCCGAAGAATTGCTAAACTTAAGTGGCAGTGGGCAGGGCACATTGCTCGTAGAACAGTGGGGCCGAAAAGTTCTGGAGTGGCTACCGCGAACCGGAAGACGTTGCGTTGGAAAGCCTCCCACTAGGTGCACCGATGAGATGGTGAAGGTTACGGGGATCCGCTGGATGCGAGGCGCACGGGACCGGTCAATGTGGCGACACTTCCACGTCTTTGGACTGAAATGATGATGACGAGGCAAGTAGGTATCTTCAACTATACGTTGTTCCGACTTCAGTCAATTATTTAAATAAACTGATGCAAATACGAATTCACTTGTGTGGATTCGAATCATTACTCAATCTATTAATAATTTTGTTTTGTCGAGTCGTCAAAAGATACACACATACAATCTAGTTAGGTATGTAAGCACTCATTGGAGAGTGTGATTTGTGTTTTCTACTATGGCTACTCGTGGACGAACGTCAGTCGTTCCTATTACAAATACGAATAATAAAAAAAAAAGAACAAATAACACACTGTTACCAAAAAAACAATTGAAGCTAGCGATAAAATTAAACAAAATTAATTGACATGACTTATTTTTTATAGCTGTCTTTCAAATCGGAACTTACGCGGCCATATTGTGTTTTTCAATAACATGACATCACGTTGGTAATCTAAGAAGGTTAAGGCAGAGGTGTTCCGAATAGTACACCCACAATTTGAAAATTATTTTTAAGATCTATGTAATAAGCGACGAGCCTATTGCCATCAACCGGGCACAAATCCAGAGTCCGTAGCTGCTACTGATAAAATTCCTGATAAAAAATTCCATAGTACCCGATCTGGGAATCCAACCCACGACCTCATGCTCAAAGGTCAAGATTACGACCACTATACGAACGAGGCAGTCGTGTTTTGTTTTTTCAATATTATAAGTAAGTACATATCAAGACGGAGGAGCTCGTGGCTAAGTACTAACAGCCGCCCGGATCGATCTTTAGGTTAAGCCGCGCTTGCCTAGGTTCTTCTGTGGATGGGTGACCACCCATTACATACCGAGTTTCCTCCGTGCCTCGGAAAGCTCGTTAAGCCGTTGGTCCCGGGTGTCATTTGTAGATCTTTGACAGTCGTTATAGGTAGTCAGTGGCCCAAAAAGTCTGACAACCAGTCTTACCAAGGGGTATCGTATTACCCAGTACTAACTGGGTTGTGGAGGTCAGATAGGCAGTCGCTCCATGTAAAATACTGGTATTCAGCTGCATCCGGTTAGACTGGAAGCCGACCCCAACATAGTTGGGAAAAGGCTAGGCAGATGATGATGAAGTAAGTACATAAAACATACCATTACACCTCACCCTCCTGTCAATGTCACTCGACCGGCAAACGAACATTAAACAGTACCCAGTTGTATCTGCTAACGTTACTTCGAAGAATTTACAATTATTTTATTGCAAGTCCGCGCGGTGCGGTATTTTATTTACTTTTTTTCTTGTGTCCATACCTTTGGACAATTTTCTGGTGCATTCCTGATATGTTTGCACCTTTTATTCGTGAAGTAAATTATGTTGTTGGTAGTTGTTTTTATTTTTTTTACACTGTTTTTTATGTCTTAAATTTTTGCAAAAAAAAATATGAACGAATCTATTCATTATGTAATCATGCATGTGAGTATTTTAACATTAAGAGCGAAGTAGAAGAAACCGTACATAACGCCTGTAATCCCCGAAGGGTGAGGCAGAGGTGTACCTAATAGTACACCCACATTTCACGAGTTATGTTTAAGTCCCATGTATAGAGGGCGAGCCTATTACCATCAACCGTGCACAAATCCAAACTCCATGGCTACTATTGACAAATTCCTGATGAAAAACCCTATAACACTTTGCCCGACCCGGAAATCGAACCCGGGACCTTATGCTCAGCAGTCGCGATTACGAACACTAAACCAACGAGGCAGTCGAAGTAAAAAGTTAACTACACATCACATATTAACTTAAATTATCTATTTACTTATGTAATGTGTACTGGCGGTGTTTACTATCAGATGGAACACCTGCAACATATTCAAAACATTTTTAGAACCTAGATTTTAACAAACGGCTTCATCACCGCTCTATTGTCTAGGAAATGTAGTAAAAGCAAAAACTTACTTTTAAATTTTCCGTCTAGCTTCACATAAACCCCAGTTCTCGACCTCGGGCGATAATATACGAGTTGGGTCAAATAACACGCGCGCGATTTATTTGTTTTCTACGCATGGCTACAGTTGCTCCCTAAGTACCGTAGCGATGTCTCGTGGCATGCAAAAATCAGCCTAGAATATTCATAATGCTGGAATAGAGTATTCGCGTCCTTTTTAACAGGAGGAATGGGCTGTAATCCATGTCGTGGGCCCATTGCAGGTTGGCAGACGTCGCATTTCTTGGAATTTTAGGTTTTAGGACATGCTGCTTTCCTTAAGATGTTTTCCTTCACCGTTTTGAGAGCAGTGGTGATGAAATAAATGACACAATTTAAAATGACAGCCTGGATGCCAGCCCACGACCTATGTAATCGTAAGTCATCATCATCTGCCTAGCCTTTTCCCAATTATGTTGGGGTCAGTTTCCAGTCTAACCGGATGCAGCTGAATACCAGTATTTTACATGGAGCGATTGCATATCTGACCTCCACAACCCAGCTAGTACTGGGTAACACGATACCCCACCGTAAGACTGGTTGTCAGACTTTCCAGTCACTACGAACTACCAAAGATAAAGACTATCAAAGATCTACAAAAGACAGCCTTTACCAATGGCTTAACGTGCTTTCCGAGACACGGAGGAAACTCGGTATGTAATGGGTGGTCAAGTCACCCATTCACAGACCAACCAAGGCAAGCGAAGCTGAAGCTGAAGATTGATCCAAGCGGCTGTTATTATTAATTTGGCATGCTCTAAATAGTTTATTTTATTTGTATTCTCCACCAGCGCGTGGCCAAGAGGTTACTTTGAAAATTTCCCCAAATTAACGCCCCATCTAGCTCACATAAGAAACAACAGCTTTTTTTTAAAAAAGCTTCAAATTTAAGGCCAGAACTAAATTCTGGGCACCGTTTGTTCCCAGGCTAAGCGTCAAATAATTTCACCCGGAGAATAATTAAATGTGTGCACCCCGGTTTAGCTTGCTAAGATTAAATAAATATTGGACATGGTAACAAGAATAATCCCTTCTGAACTTATCCACGGGTTTATCTGCCTGCCGTTTTCCAACTATGTTGGAGTCCTCTTCCAGACAATCCGGTTGCAGCTGAATACCAGTAGCAGCGACTGCCCATCTGACCTCTACCAGGGTTGTGGAGGACAGATAGGCAGTCGCTCCATGTTAGTTCTGGGTAATACGGTACCTCTTGGTAAGACTGGTTGTCAGACTTTCAGGCCACTGACTACATGTAACTACTGTTAAAATCTACAAATGACAACTGGGACTGCTTTCCAAGGCACGGAGGATACTCGGTATGTAATGAATGTTCACAAATCCATGGACCGGCCTTGAAAAGCGCGGCTTAACATTGAAGATCAACCCGTGCGGCTGTTATTATACAGGGTGACTAGATCTGGACCGGTCATAGCAAAATTTGCATGATGTAGAGGAGGTCATTTGCTAATTATTAGACATTACGTTCCCTAGCTAAAGTTTTATAGTTTGGGAGATATGTCAATTTTTATACTTTATTGAGAGTTTTCCAATTTTTTTTTTAACCCGTATTTGAGGGAAGTTCCGACGTATTTTAAACACAAATGCTTTTTAAAAACTACTAAAATAATGAAAAAACCTGAAGATTAATGCTTGAATGTCTTTTGGAAAAATCTCATAAAATATAAAAATTTACATATCTCCTAAACTATAAAACTTTATTTAGGGAAAATAAGGTCTAATAATTAGCAAATGACCTCCTCTTTAAGAGAATTTGCTATGGTATGGCGGGTCCACATCCAGTCACCCTGTATAAGTGTCTACACCCTGATTAAAATCCTCAATTCATGGATAAGAAACATCATTTTGAAATAGAAGAAAATCTTATACTTCAAAATGATGATGTCAAATACAAACGATGTTTCTAGTCTTTCTTATCCATATTTCTACGATCCACGACACTAACGCTGTTGCACAAAAGGGATAGTCAGAGGAAATAGGTTTTCTTTGAAGCCGTCTCTTACTTAATTATGACTGTAACAGCTTCTCTGTGCTTCGGACAAAAGATGGAGACTTTATGAAAATCTCACAAGGAAATCTGAAGGAAGTTGACATTTTCATAAATGTTAATTTATACTCGCTTCTGCCCCCTTCTTCACTCGCGTTATGGTCGGATATTATCACACGGGAACGTTTTAAATATAGCGTATGACATTCGGGGATAATGTAGCTTCCCATTAGTGCCCAGAAGGCTGGCAGCATTGCCACGTTGGATGGCAAGGCTGATTCTTTGACCAAAAAAGGCCCACCCTCTGGTCACGAAAGAAGAGTCGACCGCTTGGCGATATCCTGAAATACTAGGTGGCTCTGGAGTTTAAACCCCAAACGGCTCAAACACATAACTACCAATTAAGTTATTGTATTTGCGCCTTTTGAGGTTTCCAGCACCTGCAGCAGTCGCCCCAGCGCAGCTCGCTGTGGGATGGCGCAAGGGTGTCGACGCAAATTGCAGCCCACACCAAAGGCCAACCCGTTTATGTATGTATGTATTTATGTAAACCTCGCTGGCAAAGCAGGGGTACAAGCTTGTGTATTATAAGCTTGTTGTTAGGGAGAAATGTTCTTATTATTTGAAGAACACGACGTGTACCTGTTTATAGAAAATAAATTTTCATGTTTGATATAAATAACTTTTCCTTGCCTGCCTTTCAGTTCAGATTATATAATGTTCTTTTATTTGTATTTAAAACATGATTCTTATTTTCTACAGAAACCTTTTCAATCGGTAGATTTTGTGATGGAGATTAAATCAGAAAGATATCAAATAAACAAACAAATAAAAATGTAGTCTTCTAAGGTGTATCTTGGGGCTACACACTTTTTGTGGTCGGCACATTTTGTTTCTCAGTATTTGATGGACACACCTCGTTCGGCAAATCGGAACACAGCGCATCTATCATGTTCAGGTCAGCTTGGACCAATTTGAGCTTAAATAGCAAGCGGCTTTGTTACGAAGCTATAATTATCTACGTAATACTGTCATCATCATCTGCCTAGCCTTTTCCCAACTATGTTGGGGTCGGCTTCCAGTCTAACCAGATGCAACTAAATACCAGTATTTTACATGGAGCGACTGCCTATCTGAACTCTACAACCCAGTTAGTACTGGGTAATACAGGTTGTCATGTCTGACTTTCCAGCCACTGACTTCCTGTAACAACTGTCAAAGATCTACAAATGATAGCCACGACCTACAGACTAATGTAATTTCCGAGGCACAAAGGGAACTCTGTATGTAATGGTTGGTCCTGGTCCCCCATCCACATACCAACCTAGGCAAGCGCGATTGACCTGAAATCTACTTAATACACTATTTATCAGAAAGGTGTGGTCACATTTAAGGTGGTGTTGTCCATGGCCGCCCATACTTTATAAATAGAACCAAAATCGTGATCGCGAAAAAATAATTAGCAGACCCATATCGCATTTCAATTTCGTCGTTACCGGACCCAAATGTACGCTTGAGTTATTGTTTTTCTTACAATAAACACACATTTATTTCTAGAACATATGATATCGGTATCATTGAACAAGATATAGAATAAAGCACTGTTATTGTCTACGTTAGGAAACATTGCGGCTCGCCCATTAGGAAGGTTCCCATGTCAAAACAAAAGTCTGGAGCACAATAGAGAGTATTAAGGATTGTGCTGCAGTTGGAGCTACGCGATGCGAGTGATATGCATGTGGAAAGCGTAAAGGAAGGGCTTTTCTTTTGGCTCAAACTGACGAAATACCACTCAATGCAACAAAACTAGAAAACTATAAAAATAATTATGTCGGATCCGGTCGAGGACATGGACATAAAATGAATCGCAAGTACGCCGTTAAGTTGTAACCTCAAATAATTCGTTAGTTTTGCTAGAAACAGGGTATCGCACCCAGTTTGTTTTCATAGCACGAAATCCATCGTCTGCTCACATGATGTACGAGCCTAACGAAATAAATCATGACATTTCCGACAAATATTAGTTTCACAAATGCTGACAGGCAAAACACAAACAAAGCTACACTAAGGAAAGACAGGTAGTCTAGAAGATGATGGAAACGTTTGTCGTTTGTAAGTATTGAAACTAAGTAATTCGTTTGTAATTCCGATAAAACTCCTTATGAATTTTTACATATAAATATCGGCGGGTACTTACCAATTGATTGCTCGCCATCGAAGATCAGTTTTTCTTAAATATTAGTAAGTCTTTTGTAATACTTGGTAATTAAAGCCTTTTTGCAGTGTTCAGTTTACAAAATGAATGCTAAAAAGACATGTTGAGACAGGTTTTATTTGGTGTGTAATTACAATTAGACATGTAATGGGGTCAAACCACTATTGTATTGGGGTCATCCTGTAAAGATAATGTGAGTAAGTTGATAATAATAATAATAATGTTTTTTTATATATTTATTTTGTACCCTATCACAATGTTTTCTTATTTAACCCAAAGGTTGACTAGTAGAGAATGCCTTGTGGCATTAAGTCCGCCTACGTACCACTATTGTGCATGAAGTTTAAATAAATAAATAAATAATGTGTAAAAAAGAAAAAGCTAAGACAATCTACCAATATCATTGCCTCATGTCCTTTCATTTAGGTTAGGTAAATTTATCGCAGAGCAATGTTATAACGAAACTAGTGATTATTATAGCAACCATCTTACATCTTTCAGTGTGCCCACCACTTTGATATCTGAAAAATTACCAAAGAATACATTACGTCGGCCATTGGGGAAAATTCCCAGAGGCCTGTACCTACTGGGAAAGTACAAATATGTGTTATTAGCTAAATGTCCATTTTTAATTATAGACTACCTCTACCACGATATGGGAAACAATGGAAATTTTATTCCCATAGGAAATGTACTGGATTTTTACATGTGTAACATACATTTTTCTTAAAAAAGATACTATGCTATGATAATTTTAACTACTAAGTTTGAAGAAGAAAAACTTTGTGGATGAATACGTAAGTAAGTTAGAGTTTCTTGGAAAAGATCTTATCTAGGAAAGTACTACCACCAAAGATATCTTAGCAACAATAGCAGCGTTGTAGATCTTTGACAGACGTTAGGCAGTCAGTGGCCAAAAAAGTCTGAAAACCAGTCTTACCAAGGGGTATCGTATTACCCAGTACTAACTGGGTTGTGGAGGTCAGATAGGCAGTCGCTCCATGTAAAAAAAATACTGGTATTCAGTTGCATCCGGTTAGACTGGAAGCCGACCCCAATTTAGTTGGGATGATGACAGTATTACGTATTATCTCACATCACATCAGGTCTTACAGGTAAATCATCATCATCTGCCTAGCCGTGTACAAACTATGTATAAGTCGGCTTTCAGTATCCATCAAATGTACCTGAATCCCAGTATTTTTTTTCTAGCAACTATCTATGCCCCCCCTCCCTTACTCCCCTACTTTTAAAATCACTACTGAAATGTTACTGATTTTCTTTGAAAATCTGTATTTTTCACGGATTTTTCCACCGAAATGAGCTTAAGGAAACTCAATGCTATTTCACTTCGATAAAATTGTTTTACCAACCAATTTAACAACAAAATAACAGGAAAGTAGTTGAAACTTCAAATATAGACTTACCGTCAATTTTGTATACGCTAACACTTTGGAGACAATGGGTAAACTTCGGGCGAAAAAAAAACAACAATATTAACTTGGGACATGCAAAAATGTACCTTGGTGAAGAAGGAACAGGGTCGAGTTTCCATCCCTAATGGGTGTTAAATTCAGTGACGCTTATCTCAATTCAACAAAGTCTAATTTCGCGTAACGCAAACGCCTTTTCAACCAGAAGAAAGGATGTACGTAAAAAATTGAGCAAAACAAACTTATGAGTGCGTTTGCGAAAACAGTTTAAACTTGAGCTTTGTTTGGGAAAATGTTTTCGGAGCTGCAAAATTAAGTTTGTTTTTTTTAACCCTTTCGCTGGTGAAGTTTTGTGAATGCAGGTTTTTGAATATAAAAGATAGGACGAAGGGTTATCGGGACGGAGACACTATAAAATCTTTATCAATCGATAAGGAGTAATGCTTAATTTGTTTGTTCGTGTTATTTCGGATGACAATAGGTGTTTTGATTATAGATTCTTACTGATTTTGCAAGACTTCTTGTAACCGTTTTCACTAACATTTGTTAACACCTAAATCAGTGCCTAAACAAAAGTACGCCGTTGGATTTTCAATTCCGCCCGGTTTACCGAAAGTTGAGAATCCATCATCATGCCTAGCCTTTTCCCAACTATGTTGGGGTCAGTTCGAATGCTGCTGAATACCAGTATTTTACATGAAGCGACTGCCTATCTGACCTCCACAACACAGTCAGTACTGGGTAATATGATACCCTTGGTAAGAGTGGTTGTCAGACTTTTGGGCTACTGACTACCTGTAACGACTGTCAAAGCCGTGACCAAATGGCTTAACGTGCTTTCCAAAGCACGGAGGAAACTCGGTATGTAATGGGTGGTCAACCATCCACGGACCAACCTAGGCATGCGCTCTCGAGCAGCTGTTATTATTTAGCCACGAGCTCCTCTAAAGTTGAGAATTCATCAACGCGCTTTAAACTAAGCATTAATTTAGGCTGGTGGTGTTGTTAGTGAAAACTAACAGTAGGATAATGCTGGAAAGCAATTACTGTTGGTAAAAGTCAAGATGGGATAGAATAATTATACATATTAAATGTAACTTTAAAGACCTAAATGCCTTATTAGAAGTACTTAAACCAGTTCTCACAAGCATTTATAGTGTTACCCAACGAGTTTAGTAGATACTTAGCTAGAACCCTTTTTTTCTTTTTTCCTGTTGGCAAGTGAGTTTGGGTACTTAGGTACCCAGCACGTGGTCAGAGCGCTAAGTTAAAACGTAGTCACGATCGCGCTTTGTAAACCGGCTTAGGAAGAGATTTTTTTTGAGATTATTTTTGTTATTGGTGAGGTTCTTCAGAATGAGGAGCTCGTGGCTAAATAATAACAGCCGCTCGGGTCGATCTTTAGGTTAAGCCGTGCTTGCCTAGGTTGGTCTGTGGATGGATGACCGCCCATTACATACCGAGTTTCCTCCGTGCCTCGGAAAGCACGTTAAGCTGTTGGTCCCGGCAGTCATTTGAAGATTTTTAACAGTCGTTAGGCAGTCAGTGGCGCAAAAAGTCTGACAACCAGTCTTACCAAGGGGTATCATATTACCCAGTACGAACTGGGTTGTGGAGGTCAGATAGGCAGTCGCTCCATGTAAAATACTGGTATTCAGCTGCATCCGGTTAGACTGGAAGCCGACCCCAATACAGTTTTGAAAAGGCTAGGCAGATGATGGTGAGGTTCTTCAGAAAGGTCAGGTACGTAGTACTCGCAAGCGACGTGCGTGTATGACCAGATGTATGAACGTGGACGAGGCAGAAAGAGGATGTAAGGAGCAGGTTTATTTCTGTGGTTTCTGCCTAACCCCATGAGAAAAAGGCGTAAATTTATGTATGTATGTTTTTTTATTAAATTAGCTGTTTCACGAAGGCTGGTTCGCGGTGTCGCAGAAGAAGAGTACCTGGAAGTATATGGGGGAAGCCTTAACATACAAGTCTATTTAAAAAAAAAGCTGTTCCATAAATTTTTACCGTTTAGTTATTGCATTTTTGTACAGAGGAGAACAGCAGATCTTGTTTAAAATGACCGATGAAAAATTTATTATTTTATTTATTTATAACGGCTTACACTATTATTACAGGGTTTACCCTAATGCGACAGTTAAGAACTTAAACTAATATACTAAACTATATACTTACACATACAAACTTAACATAATTACTTACAATCCTAAACACAAACATAATTCACTAATATTAAAAATAAAAATATAAATTAAGTAACATTTTGCTTGTAGCACAATATAAATAGTAATACCCTTGCGAATTTATGTAGAAGTATATGTGGGAAGATTCGGAATGGTGTACTGAATACGTGGTACCCGTTTGTGCGTCGGTGTCGCTTACACCCTGTATACTTTATTTATTTATTATTTATTTATTTATTATTTATTTATTTATTATTTATTTATTTATTATTTATTTATTTATTATTTATTTATTTATTATTAACTTACACACACTATCTTTACAGGATGACCCCAATACAATAGTGGTTACCAAATAAAATCAACTTACGGCTAATACTTAAAAATCTAACAACAAAAATCTTAACACAGAATATTTTTTTTTTTTTCTAAATATAACTAACACAATTCAACAACACTCTTGCGAATTCACTCAGATTGCACGAAAATATGTCAATTCTTGTGTTTCAATACGTGTGTTTACGTAGAGACCTGATTTAGTTGTTGATAGGATTTTTTTTTTTTTTTTGCCAGGTCTAGACCACGAACCTACAAGCAACACTAGCTAGCTTGTAGCTCATAGCATTAATTATTATTACAGTTCACTGAGCCATCAATCCACGTCGCGGCACGGACAGCTGCCGCAGTGTACTGCAAATTATTTAGCGCTGCTTTATCATGTACAGTAGACCTCAAAAGTGCAGCACCATGCTAAAGATTACATTGCTATGAACTGTGCGAGCTCGATACAGCAGTGTGTGTGCGTGTGCGTGTATGAGTGATGTCTCAACATTCTACACATAACACACACTAATGAACTGTCGTCACACTACGCGAAATAGCATTATATTTTTGTTGCATTTAGAATACACATCATAGTGATGACCTGTTCTTACCATTGCATTGTTAAAATTCGCGTAGTATTAACATGAGTTGGTAGCTGTTTGGGCTGAGCATGGGTTCACGATCAATGAAGTCCAAGTTCGAATCCATGTTATTACAATGTGTGGCTGTTTTTTGTTTCTTTGAAACCTTAATTATATTTGTATTTTAAACAGAAAGTCGTTAGGTATTTATGTTTATTTATGATATAGTTATGCTTATTATTTATTTTTTATAAGAAGTTAAATATTAGATAGTTATTGTATTATTATTTAACCTCATTAAATGATTTTTATTTTATGATTTCGGTGTTGGAAGGTGGAAATAAAAAAATCATGCTGAATGATAACAAAAATGTTTATTCGTTTTATTTATTTATAAAATTAACAAACTTTTATGAGAATGTGACGTCACATTCCTATCTAGGCAAAAAAAAGTTCTCTTATCACCGTTCATAAGATTTTTTGTTGTATACCCACTTAGTCAATTCATAATAAGAATAACATAACACGGAAAGGATATTCTAATAACACAAATATAATTGTTGATACCCGCTTATTATAGGTATCAGTATTCAGCAGAGTTAATTGAATACTATGAGTATGAGTATAATATATGAGTTAGACTTTATGAACGTGTTTTTTTAATGTAACGTCACATTGAATGTATTGAGGTTATAGCTTAAGTGTTCATTTTCTTGACGAAAAGAATATTGAAACTAAACCCCATTATCAGATCATTAAATTTAAAATTTATTTCTTATTTTTTTATTTTTTTATTTACGGTTATGTTAATATTACTAAATATTTAGTTACCCGGTCTACTTATTAAATTAAGTATTATTATTTTTTCGCCATAAATTAAGTCTTCCTTTTGGCAAGACTTGAAAGTCTTCTCGTCAGAAAATACAGTCACCTCCCAGTTAAAATGTAAATAATCTCGAGCAAAACGTAGTCTTTCCTCCCTGTGTTTTTGTGTCAAAAATGGTTTTTAGCTGGCTTCCGATGATGTAAACCTTCAGCATGGAATGCATGGCGAACAGTCTGTAATGTAGTATCCAATTGCTCTGCAAACATTATAGTTGGAATGAAACCATTTGTTTCATATTCTTCCACCATAAAACGTCGCTGAGTCGGGTTAATAAGCGGCGGCCTTTCACTTCTTAGACGACTCTTCAGACTACCTTCTTCCTCAAACCTCTTTACCCAACGGCTAACAGAATTTCTAAAAAAAAACAAAATATGATTACACACTTGCAACTAGCAATTTATTTAATAATAAGAAAATCACACACCACAACTATCATCATAATAATTATAATTTTTAAAAATAACTTACACATTTTAAGCCAGTTTCAGTTGAAATTTGAGAAATATTAAGCCCATTTTTTCGCAAAGTGACAATATTTGCCCTGTCATCAATACTAATATTAGCTTGCATCTTGAATAAAGACAATCAAACAATACGCTAATCGTAATAATAACACAAACGCTCGAAACAAAGTTCACCAACTAACAACGTCATAACTAACTACAATCCAGAAGTTTATTTTGTTTCACATTCACCCTCATCTTTTTTGTTAATAATAAGTTCCAACTAATATTTAGAAAAACATATCTCATCGGGTCTAACGTATCATTTATAATTAAAACACAAAAAGAGTAATGTCACTTGGGTTCGAACGCAGAGTATACAGTGCGAGACATTTTATCTATAGCGTTAACCGCTAAGCCAGATAGACACATAATTGTTTGTTTGAAATTAAATATCACTAACTTAATACTCCGTCGCGACATGACAGGCTTGTCACTAAGGCAAATGATCATTATATCGCACTCTTTCTGACTAGATAATTATGAAAGAGAGCGATATACGAGATCGTGTATGTGTGCAAAATATTTGTTATGGAAAAAGGTCGTAAGTGCGACTTGTTTTGATGCGATCGTTTTGTGAAACTGCTACTGCACTTATGGTCTCTACTGTACATGCTGACCGTACTATGCTTTATGGACATTGTAATGGTCTAGCTGTGAGCTCGTGGCAAAATAATAACAGTCTCATGGATCGATCTTCGAGGTTAAACTGTTCCAGCCAAGGTGGGTCTGTGGATGGGTGACCATTCATTGCATATCGAGACTCCTCCGTGTCTCAGAAAGCACCTTAAGCCGTTGGTCCCGGCTGTCATTTGTAGATCTTTGACAGTCGGTACAGGTAGTCAGTGACCCGAAAGTTTGACAGCCAGTCTTACCAAGGGGTATCGAAGATACTGCCCAGTTCTAACTGGGTTGTGGTCGTCAGATAGGTAGTTGCTTCATGTAAATACACGTATTCAATTGCATCTGGTGTGGTTACAGGTAGTCAGTGGGCCAAAAGTCTGACAACCAGTCTTATCAAGGGGTTTCGTATTACGCAGTACTAACTGGGTTGTGGAGGTCAGATAGGCAGCCGCTCCATGTAAAATACTGGTATTCAGCTGAATCCGGTAAGACTGGAAGCCGACCCCAACATCATCATCTGCCTAGCCTTTTCCCAACTATGTTGGGGTCGGCTTCCAGTCGAACCGGATGCAGCTGAATACCAGTACTTTACATGGAGCGACTGCCTATCTGACCTCCACAACCCAGTTAATACTGGGTAATACGGAAGCCGACCCCAACATAGTTGGAAAAAGGCTAGGCAGATGATGAGCTGTGAGGTTAAGCTTTGCTTGCCCAAGAGGTTAAGTATTTGAAAAACGGTAACCCGTCAACACGGGTAAACGTTTTTGATATATCCCCTCTTGGTCTTATATAGCGAGTGGTAAAGAATATAATTAGCAGTTTAACTGCTAAATAATAAAAATACGGGTCAATCTTTAGATCAAACAGACAGTCAAGCAGAAAAAAAAAAATTATAAGTACCGTATATGAAAGATCATATGCATTCAGTAAAAAGCTGATATTTTGAAATTACGACACTTCATTTATTCAGGGTGTAAACAGGCCCTTCACATAGCCGTCAACCAAGCATTCTGTACATCAAACTAAGTAACTTTATGCAAAAATTATTGCTGGGTATCGAGTTTTTTGTTTGGGGTGAAAAATCACGTTTTACGGTAGGACTTCATGGAAAACACTCAAAGCATTGTGCTGATGGATTGAATAGTACGGGGGTCGTGGAGGTGTGTAAAGTAAAAATCTTACATTAAAAACATGTATTTAAAAAAAACTTGTGAAAAAGTTGGAACTTGGACCCCCAATATCTCCGTAACTAGAAGGTTCCCAGGTATGGTTTAGAACAAAAAAATGATCGCAAAGACGAGGAGAACAAGTGCCTTTCGTTTATGTTAAGGGTCTATTTACACCCTATATTTATTTTTAAGATAGATGTAGGTAACTAACAGGCAATGTTCCTGAGTAAAATAAATCGTCTATCTATCTAGACCTGCATAAAAACTGCTAACAAGATAAACGGAACAGAATAAACTATTTACGAAACAGAAAAAAAAAACTACACAACTTGTATTCGAATCCTTAACTTAAGGTGAAATGAAGCATGACCGGCTTCCAGTGAAACCGACTCTGAAGTCGAAGTCGGTAAAACTTTACACCTGTACAACTTTGGCAAGTATAAACTTAGCAAGGTTGCAGATATAGAGATGCTGGATGAGGTTTTATAAAATAAAATAAAATAAAAATCTTTTTCATTCGAGCAACACTGACTCATTACATTCCCAACATTACTAATTCAATTCAATCGTATTCACAACAATTTAATTTACTTAATTCAATGAAATATAAGGTTTTGGTATGGTAACACGTGTTTTAAGTATTGAGAGGACTTTGTTGAATGAGCATTAATCTTCCCATAGTGAATGGACCAGTTCATCATTCATTCATATAGGGATACCAATGTCATTGCCAAATAAAATAAGAAACATTCATGAAAGAAAAAAATTTAATGAATTTTAAATTGCATGATTTTTGTCCCAAATTACCACCGTTTCCCTGAATTCTAACATCTTTTTAAAACATTACAACACCTTCTTCGGCATAAGTATGTTCGATCGTCAATTGTTTTTTTTTTTTATGAAGTCACTACCCGAGAAGCGACCGCTCGCGCCCGTTTTAGTACATTTAATTTAATTTTCATCGGGGTTTTTTTTACTTTGTTCTCCTAAGTGGATTTAATATAATAATTTAATGAAATTGAATCTAATCTAGAAATCTAGAAACCTAGTAATACCCTCACGGATTGGACAGGTTTTTTTTTTTAACATATTGTATAAAAAATGTTTTTTAATTATTTTATTTTTATTGTAGGAAATCTAATACTTAGGAGGCACTAACAGTCACCTTGATATTTACTAGGTTTTTAACCCATAAAATTAAAAAAAAAAATTGCTATGCTCTTCCAGCAACTAATAACCAATACACATCCAAAATACTAATGTAAGGAAACAAACTCGGGAATTCCGCGTCCATGTTCAAAATTTGTTACACTGCATTATTAAAGAGATCAACTTTTAACTATGAGGAGTTTGGGGGTCGGCAGGGAAGGTAAACAAGTTGTATCCGACTTGCAGGAGTGGGCCCGAAAGTTTGCTTCGTAGCAAATAATATTAAGCTTTTAGCGTCGTTTCTCAGGAGGAGCTCGTGGCTAAATAATAACTGCCGCGCTGGTTGATCTTCAGGTTAAGCAGCGCTTGCCTAGGTTGGTCCGTGGATGTGACCATCATTACATACCGAGTTTCCTCCTCGGCAAGCACGTTAAAACTTTGTACAGACTCTGCTTAACCTAACATCACGCTTGGTACCGCCGATGGTTCGACAGAGCGATACCTTTGACACACCCACATTACGTCAGTAATATTTGAGTCCCACGTGAAAAGGTCCTTCAAACTGGCAAAAAATCAGGCTCCCAGCTGCTTCTAAGAAATTCTTGATGGTATCACTTTGCTCGACCTAAGAATCAAGCAAAACACCTCACGCTCCGAAATAATGCATGCAAAAATTTTTTGTTCAAAATTAAATTATCTAAAGAACTGCCTAGCTGGTCTGGAGGAAGGTGATGGCATTCGTGATACAGGGTAATCCTTGTCATCATCTGCCTAGCCTTTTCTTAACTATGTTGAGGTCGGCTTCCAATCTAACCGAATGCAGCTGAATACCAGTATTTTACATGGAGCGACTGCCTATCTGACCTCCACAACCCAGTTAGTACTGGGTAATACGATACCCTTTGGTAAGACTGGCTGTCAGACTTTTTGGGCCACTGACTACCTATAACGACTGTCAAAGATCTACAAATGACACCCGGGACCAACGGCTTAACGTGCTTTCCGAGGCACGGAGGAAACTCGGTATGTAATGGGTGGTCACCCATCCACAGACCAACCTAGGCAAGCGCGGCTTAACCTAAATATCGATCCGAGCGGCTGTTATTACTTAGCCACGAGCTCCTCACACAGGGTAATCCTTGTATGAGTGCCAAAGCACTCCTTTGACACTTAAGTGCATATTATATTTAGGAGAAAAACCACAAAAGCCATTTTACTATTTTAATTTTATATTTCTTAACTTTTTAAAAAGCGCCTTCATCCTCTCTCCTATTACCAATTAATTTAACTTTGCTGTGCCCGACAGGGTCAATAATTGATTCAATGTTTTAACATACCAACTGTTTTATTTAACATTATGGAATGCAATAAAGTATTGAGTATTGAGATTAGATTAGATTAGGAGATTTACTGTACCCATTTTACCAGCAGTCATCATCATCATCATCATTTCAGCCGAAAGACGTCCACTGCTGGACATAGGCCTCCCCCAAGTGTCGCCACATTGACCGGTCCCATGCGTCTCGCATCCAGCAGATCCCTGCAACAAAGATATTTATTTATTTGTTAAAAACAATATGCAATATTTTAATTTCAAATCAAATTTTAAAAGAAACGTTCGGAAACAATATAAATATGACATTAATTTACCGGTTATTAACAATATGGTGTATTATAAAAGTACCTATGTTACTGCTATTCGTGTCTACAATCATTTACCGCCAGCAATTAAGCAGTTAAATTGAAATAATTATGTTTAAAAATAAATTGAAAAAAATGTTTATTGCTAATGTATTTTATAATCTGCATGAGTTCTTTGAGAAAAAATAATATTTGTATGCACCTAATTCCTTAAAATACCATTGCATATCCGACTTGGGTAAACTGTTGAAACTAAAAATGTAATGTTTACTAATAAGAACTTAACGTACACAGTTATGCAATAAATACATCTTTATCTTTAAAAACACTACAATTTCCCAAATAATTAAATTTAGTCTGCTTACTCCAACTGTCCAATCCAGAACTACCCTAAATTAAAAGCAATCTTATTTATCTCTTATTTTTCGTACGAATGCATTCCACTCCCCGTAATTATGCAAATCGGGACCAAAGCTACCCCTAAGAGCGTTTTAACATCCCCTAATCTTTGGGGCTCGATGGTGGCTATTTATCTGACACTGCGGGACTACCGGCTTGACTTTTTGGGGATCCTTAAGTGTACAATAAATGATTAAGGATTAACATTGCGGGTATGGATTGAGTCCGTATAAAAGCCAGATTTACAAAGTAGAGTCACATTTCGTCTGACGTTGCCCCACAGTAGGAATTTCTCCTGTATCGTGGGTACATTTACAAATATGTAAACTCACATACACAAACAGTCAGACCCGGAACAACTACCTGTAGATCATACAAATATTTGTTCCGTGCGGGGATCGAACCAGCGACACGCAGCGCAGCAGCCAATCGCTCAGCCACTGTGCCAACCGTGCCGACAAAAGTTCCATTTAAATGGAAGTAAGTTCGTGGCTCGTATACAATCATACATACAGGGTGGAAGGGACACATCGACGGTTACCATTCAGTGCAACATTCTGAAGCTCCACATAGAAACGTTACATAGAATTTTTTTTTTAATCTGCTGTTTCTCACAAAAGTGCAATTTGATCTATACGCTCAAAATGTATGGAACAGTTGATATTTGTTACAATTACGAGTACCTTTGAACCATCGACATTTGTTGTTTACCGCTGTGTCATTGGGAAATATCAGGAATTTCTCACTTCTTTTAGGCATTACTGGTCGATAAGTCGATTGATGGCAATAGGCTCGCCCCCTTTTACGTGGGACTTAAACATAACTGGCGAAATATGGGTGTGCTGTTAGGTACCTAATACACCACTGCCTAATCCTTCGGGGATTACAGGCATGATGTTATGTTGGTTACTGTTGAAAAAATTCTATGGGGGGGGGGGGGCGGAGTTCTGAATGATGTACTGTATCTGCCTCTTCTCTAAAAAGGTCGTGTCAGGTCTTTTCTGCCATCATCCAAAACAGATTAGTTGAAGTCTCGTCTTATTTTTTTGGTGCAAGGTCATGTCGGCTTCCTCACGATGATTTCTTTTAAGGTTTTCAGAACAGTAGCCATGAAATAAATTTTACTAAGTAAAGTACCGCCCTGGGTGCGAAACTAGAACCTATGTCACACGTAACTATACACGAGGGGCCGTTATTATCAGTGGGCCCCCACTGCTGTTTATCGCCCCTAACCGGGTAAGAATCTAGACTCTATTGAGGCTTAGAATGGCAAAAAAGGAAGGAAAATAGGTTTATTTAACACATGCCACGAATTCACACAACATGAAACAAAAATAACAGGATAACTTATATCGAAACACAAAAAAGAATGATAATTATTGTGTGTTTCACAGCGGCGCCAAATAAGTCTAGTTCATCAAAATGCCTTACAGCTAGGCTGCCCAATGCTGGTTTTCGATTGGATCTGAGATAATGATGTGACTACAAAACTAGGACCACCTATTGTAATCAAATACTCTGAAGTCACACACAACGTTTTAAACACTTGACCCATCAATTCCTCGACCTCAATCCAAGTTGCTTAACCTCGAAACTGTAACAATGACTTAGCGGCCACAATAAGGGCCGTACTTATGAAACATGGATCAAAGGGCCCGCGTTAACTTAGTTTCTTAAGGAATTCCACATAGTTTCGACTAAGGGTGAGGATAGGCTGAAAATGTTGAGGGTAATTTCAACATTATTGTTATTAGAATGTTTTAACATGGCATAACATCATGCCTGTTCACTCTTAAGGGGTAAGCGTAGGTGTTATGTATAGGAGACCTCATTTTGCCAGTTATGTAAAAATAAGTCCCATGTAGCGAATAGTTTCTTGTCAATAGGGACGAGCCTTTTGCCATCAAACCGGCACAAATTCAAACCCTGGGGGGGTTTGTATTTGTGCCATAAACCGTGGGTGCTACTGAGAAATTCAAGATGGATAAACCTATAAAATTCGCTGACTGTGTCGACTACACGTTGTTAGCGAACCCTTTACGAAGCAATCAACCAAGCATTCTGTACATCAAACTAAGTAATTGTACTCAAAAAATGTTGATGGGAAACTCCTTTTTTTTTCGGGTGAAAAATCACGGTTTATGGTAGGAGGACTCAATGTAACGCACTCACAATATTGTGTTGATTAATGTATAAAATAATACATGGAGGTATTTCAAGTAAAGTTATAACTTTAAAACCTTGTACTTACAACAGAACAAAAACCTGTGAAAAAGTCGGAACTTTCATGTCAAAACAAATGGAGGTTCCATTTGTTTTGACATGGAAAGAAAAATTCTAGTGCGAGCAGGGTTTGAACCTGTGACCTTCCGATTCAGTCACCGGACGTCTTAACCAATTAGACCTTAGACCATCGCACCCTGCTCACAGCTTTCGAAATTGACAGCTCTCGAAATTAACAGCTCTCAAAATAACAGCTGTAGTTCCCTACGCAGGGTTTGCGTATAAAAATATTAAAATTTAACCTCCATTTGTTAAAAAAAAGCAGCAAAATGCTCACAAACCATTTTAACATTTTGAAATATTTCGAGTAAGTATTTAACACTGAACTTTACAAAATTAAAACATTAATTAAAATACTTAATAATTTTATCCACAGAAATCAGTCAAAAGCTATTAAAAATTTATATTTTTCCTTTACTGTCTTAACTTTTAACTTAAAAGCTTAAAACTCATAAATTTTGGACTCGAAATAATGTTCTGTCCACCTCCCAAAATAATAAAGGTTGAAGCTACAAGGACGACTCAGTAATTATTCTCTTTTTCTCAAGGTTACAGGCGTTTAAAACAAATTACTGTAACGATTTATTACTCGCCTCTACTTCACACGGCGCCACCTATCGGGTCCAAAACTATCCCTTCTATCAAGCTGCAACCAACCATACATCTACAAACTTCATTGAAAGGTTGGTGAAGAGGATTTCAGGTCGCATTGGCTTGTATGATACCTAACCCACGACACCTCCCGACCGCATGGACCAGCGGCACTTACTGCCTCTCCGCGCGGCGCACGGCACTACATTTGCTTTACCGCCTCCGCCATGTCGTGTGTGAATCGCTTAAGGTTTAATATACGACTTCTTCTTAGCGTGTCGATGGCAAAAAGTTCAAATGTTATGTTTAGCCCAAAACTCAGCCACGCGAACCCCACTCACTGATGCAGTAAGCAGATCATCAAGTACGCAGATGCGGTGCAAGATAAAAGGTGGACCATTGCCTGTGGGGAGATGCCGCATACGCACTTGAGGTCTGAGCCGTCAATGAACCCCCATCTACAGAGATTGTCTATAGTCCGGCCGACTTGGGTTCGAAGTCTGTTTAAGGATTTCCAAGTCGGCCACGGCAACGCGTGACCAGGTGGAAGGTTTTCTGATGAATCGTTGAAGTTATCAGGGGGTTTAAACCGCTTCCGCCAGAGATTGCAACTTGCTGTGGAGGCGTTGAAATTGGCTGAACTAGTTGGGCCCACGCAGCCAAGAAAACTTTTACGGCTTTTCAGCCTCGTAGGCACTGAGACGTAAATACAAATATAGGACTGAAAACATAGTTTACTGCATAAGGTAAGATTATAAATTAGATTGAAAGATGAATAACATCAGTAGTCTAAGATATGTCGAGGACTTCTACATTCAACTGATTGAAGATTTAAATTAGTGTCTAAAGCGAAGTTACTGCAATTGAAAATAAATACCAACCAAAAACATAATAACCAATCCTTCACCTAATCCCTCAAGCCTTAGGATCTGTACACAAAACCAATTTGTCCCACTTCTAACATAACATCGGAACATCTAAAGGAGAAACTTCAAGTAATTTGAACTGGTTATAGTTTTCGCAATGAACTCCCAAATTGTGATGAAGCCAGATTGCTTTGTCAAATCAGAACTTATTGATAGAATCCTTGAGACTTCAACTTGAGAGCGATGGCCATTTTGAGATTAGGACTTGACAGGAGTTCGGGCTGTTTAGGTATGGAGTTTAAAATTTTGTTTAGCTATCTTTTACCCGCGACTTCGCCCGCGTGGTAAACACATTCTATGGCACTTGGAAATAGTATCTTTCAATCAGATGAGTAGTTTTGGTGAGGAAAGATTTGAGTATGAATGTGGATGGCTATAACAGTAGGGGAAAATCAAAGAAACGATGGATGGGTGGTGTGATGGATGATATGGCTAGAAAGGAGGTGACTGCTGAGATGACGAGTTATAGAGAAGTATGGAAGAATACATGCTACGCCGACCCCAAATGAATTGGAATAAGGGCAAGAGAATGATGATGATGAGTAGTTTCAGAGATTACCTCCATCTTATTAACTTGTACAAATGATTCTATTCCCTGACAACTGTTATTTAAGAGTGAGTGCAGTGGAGTACAAACTCTGAATTAAGAAACACCGGCATTATGTTACGAAATGAATGATCATCTATCCACGGACTGACCTCGACATACGTTAAAAATCATCCCGTGTAACGAGACCCTAGTGAAAGAAAGAATAAACACAAACAAATTAAAAGTTAAAAAAATCAATTTAGGTTTGAACATCGAAAATAAATGACAGAAACTGAAAATGTCTGGCGATAACGTACATTAACATATAAATTGTTGAAAACATACACTTCATTATACAAATGTATACAAGGTGTAACGTAATACATAAATTCACAACCTCTCGGATCATGACACTGACAGAATAGGATATAGTCATATACGTGATGTGGAGGAATGAGGAAAATGTAGTGAGGAAAATGGTGAGTATGAATGTAGATGGCTATGGAGTAGGGGAAGATCAAAAAAACGATGGGTGGACTGTGTGAAGAATGTTATGGCTAGAAAGGAGGTGAATGCTGAGATGACGAGTAATAGAGAAGTATGGAAGAAGAAGACATGCTGCACTAACCCCAAATGAATGGGCTAAGGGCAGGAGAATGATTATATTGGAACTGACGCGATCAGCTGACCAATATATCTACGTATCATCATCATCATCATTTCAGCCGAAAGACGTCCACTGCTGGACATAGGCCTCCCCCAAGTGTCGCCACATAGACCGGTCCCGTGCGACTCGCATCCAGCGGATCCCTGCAACCTTCACCAGGTCACCGGTCCATCTAGTGGGAGGCCTTCCAACGCAACGTCTTTCGGTTCGCGGTCGCCACACCAGAACTTTTCAGCCATCCGTTCTGCGAGCAATGCCCTACCACTGCCACTTAAGTTTGGCAATTCTTCACGGATGTCCTCATTTCTGATTTGATCACGCAAGGAAACTCCGAGCCTAGCCCTCTCTATTGCCCTTTGGGTGACTTGAAGCCTTCTGATGAGGCCCATTGTGAGCGACCACGTTTCGGTCCCATATGTAATCACTGGCAACACACACTGGCTAGACTTTCGTCTTGTCTACGTATAGTTACTATACGTAGACAAGACGAAAGTCTAGCTAAAAAAAAAAAATATAAATTTCCAAAAGTCATAAAACAAAAGTTGTTCAGGATCATGTTCTGAGTCACCACACGAGAGGTTGTGCGTACTGTGTTACACCTTGTATATTAATTTTCTTTTAAAAATATAAACGTCGATTGCTAAGTAATTAAAAACATTTCTAGTATCAAAAAAGGTAAATGTAAACATAAAAGATAAATATTTTATAAATTGTGTTAGTATTTAAATCAACCTAACTCTCGTTTGACTACACATTAGTTCAAGTGCCATTTTGGTGGGTAGGTAATCATTATTTTAAACTGTCGTTATTACTTGATCGTTGTACACATGACGTCTAATCAAACAATGCAAAACCAGTTTATGCGGATCTCTCATTGTACGGGACATCTATACAAAGCGAGGCCATGTTAAATATGTGGAAAAGCATATTCTGCATAGCCCCGCAAGTCTTTAACAAAATCCCAAGACAAATCAAAGAGTTAAATTTAAATGCGTTTAAAAAGGAATTCAAAGACTTGTTATGTAAAAAATGTTATTATAATTTAAACGACTATTTGAATGACACTAACATGCTAATTGAATTGTAATCTTATTAACTTTGACATATCGTATCCCTTTAATAGTTTGACATTAAATAATATTTTGAATGTAATCCAGATAATATTTTTAACTGACATGCCACAAATTGTTATTGTTTTATTTTTATTATTTTTTTGTCTTGTAATAATTCTATTTATGTACCAAATATTTGCACGATACATGTGGCAGAATGTGATGAGGCCACTGATTAGAAAGACCATTTATTGTACCACATCCTAACAAATAAATGAATTTGAATTTATACTGGAAATGTGCAGCTTGATGTGTCGCCGTGTGTAGCTACTACTATACGGGGTTGAAGGGACACCGATGCGAAAACGGTTACCACATATTTAGTACATCATTCTGAGCCCCCCCCCCCATAGAAATTTTTCTCATCAACGGTTCCATTGTACATTTTGACCGTGTAGGTATTGCACTTTTGTAAGAAAAAGTATTTTTTTTTTTAATAACCGGTGAATAATTTATGTTTTCTCAGAATGATGTACTGAATACGTGGTAACCGGTTTTGCGTCGGTGCCCCTTCCACCCCGTATCTTAATTTTTTAGTTTAGACTGCCAGAAGATGGGTTCCAGTGTGGCGACCGATCTATTATCAGCTGCTCAGATTCCCTTCTCATTGCTAGCTGAGGCTGATCTCACTGGATTATTGTGGCCAAAACAGACTATCCTTAAAGGTTAGTGTTCATTTCGTTCAGTTTTAAAATTCTGGTGTTCAGCTGCATACGGCTTAATTACAAAAACCCCGACACTCCATCTACATAGCCGTATCTATATCTATGTAAATGATAATTCACGTTCACCTACACGATAGAAGAAAAATAGTAAAACATAAAACATTAATTGCTCTCAAAACGGTGAAGGAGAACATCGTGCGGAAACCACCATGTCCTGGAATTGAAAATTCTAAGACGTGTGACATTCATGAGCCTGCAAAAGGTTACGCAGCACGGGCTCTCATAGAGAGGAGGCATGTGTACCACCATTGGGAACATTGTAGTCTGATTAAACTTTATGCCGATAGTCAAAGTCATAATGTGTTTCAGACAATGCGGCATACGACTACATTGTGGTTGGAGGCGGTTCGGCGGGTTGTGTGGTCGCTAGAAGGCTGGCTGAAGCCAGAAACGAAACGGTTCTAGTTTTAGAACGAGGTGGCAATCCTCCTTTGTCTGCCATGGTAAAAAGTTTTTTTAATAGCTTTCTCTGTCAAGTGGTTTGAAAAGCCTCCTATGGCGCAAGAGTACCTGGAAGGATATGTCCTTCCAGGTACTCTTCTCTTGCGCCACCATCTCGAACCAGCCTTTGAAAGCTTTAATTTGATATAAAAATCACATGTCTCTATGTTCGTACACACTAACCTCCTAAACCACCCTACCAAATTTTGTGAATGTTGGATCCAGCTTGAAAGATTCTACAGTTTTGGACCTGAGATTTCTTATAAAATATTTTTACTTACGAAAATCAATGTTGAGGTTATCTAGAATCATGTACGTAAGTAACGATTTTCCAAATTTTATCTTGTTTCAGATTTTGTCTCTTTTCATTTTACTCCCTGGATCTTTAGTGGACTACAACTACACATCAACTCAAGACGATTACGCAGCGAGAAGTCAGAACAACTATACTATGATAACAGCTGGCAAAATGCTTGGAGGCAGCGATTCACTCAACCATGTATTACATACAAGAGGACCTCCATTAGACTATGACTGCTGGGCTAATATTGCTAATGACAAGTCCTGGAAATACGAAAACATACTTAAATATTTCAAAAAAAGCGAAAGACTCAACGATGAAGAAATTCTCAGCCGATATCCCGAATTTCATGGCACTG
Organism: Noctua janthe; assembly: GCA_910589295.1. Classification (NCBI taxonomy): domain Eukaryota; kingdom Metazoa; phylum Arthropoda; class Insecta; order Lepidoptera; family Noctuidae; genus Noctua; species Noctua janthe. The sequence goes on from OU342578.1 coordinate 10,757,102, forward strand.
ATGGACCTATGGGAATCTCAAGACAACCTGAGAAAGAAGTCATTGATATATTGAAAGCTTTTGCTGAAGTAGGCAACCCAACCGTCTTAGACCTGAACGCTGATACTCATGTGGGCTACTCAGAACCACAGCTAATGTTTGCTGATAAGAAAAGGCAGACACCAGCTTACTCATACCTGTACCCAATAAAAGATTATTTCAATTTTCACGTTTCTAAGCACACAAGGGTAACTAGAATCAATTTCGAGGGAAATGTTGCTGTTGGTGTCGAAGCTGTTCGTAAAGGCAAAACATATACATTTAAAGCCAAGAAAGAGATCATACTTAGTGCAGGAGTGTTTAATACTCCACAACTACTAATGCTGTCAGGTATCGGTCCTAAAGAACACTTGGAATCTTTGAATATAACAGTATTAAAAGATGCACCAGTAGGAGACAATTTGGTTGATCATGTCTCCGTAACGATGGTACATAAGTTAAAGCAGTATCTAATACCGATTCCGAATCTAGCTGCTGCTGCATCAGATATTTTGAGACTTCCTTTTCCAGTCTTGATAGGATTAGTACCCTTAAACAAGACTCAAACATGCCCAGACTATCAGACCTTCAATTTATTTTTTGGACATGACTTGCCGTACTTAACATTTGCTTGCGCCAAAGTGTTTGGCCTGCGGCATGAAATATGTGACCGATGGCAGAAACAAACTAAAGGTAGAGATTCTCTATACACCCTTCTTGCTCTTCTTCAACCGAAATCCAGAGGTACTGTCCGTTTGAGGAGCAGAGATCCTTATGCAAAACCAGTAATTACCACCGGATACTATACCAACAAAGATGATTTGAAAGAGATGGTGAAAATTGTGAAAGACTTCGTTACTGTTCATGGTACAAAATTCTTTAGAAAAATTGGAGCTGAATTAGCAGGGCTAGATCTTCCGGAATGTGCTGGAAAAGAAAAGGGCTCAGATGAATATTGGGAATGCTATATTTTGGAACATACTAGCAGCAGTACTTTTCATTTCACTAGTACATGTCCTATGGGGAAGGTGGTGGATGGTAAATTGAGGGTAAAAGGGATGAAGAGGCTACGGATAGTGGATGCTAGTGTGATGCCTAAAATACCACGAGCAGCTCCTAATGCCGCTGTTATTATGTTGGCAGAAAAAGCATCGGACATGATTAAGAGTGACAATAAAAATTGTTAGTCTTTTAGCAGTTGTTTTGGAATTAATTATCTTTAAGAAAATAAATACTTTTTTTTTGTGTGAGCATGATCATCATCCTAGTAGTGTCCTTTTCAGAATTTTGTTGGGGTCGGTTTCCAGTCTTACTAGATGCAACAAAAGTAACTACAACTTACTCATTAAAGGAAGCATTGAAATAAAATTCAAGTTTTTTATACAAACTCTTGACAGTTTTGTTTATTTGTATCATGCGACTTCCTATCTGACCTGCACAACTCAGTTAGTAAGGAAGAATATACTCGGTAAGATTGCTTAACTTTCTGAATACCAAGCCGGGCTGGGTACTGGCTGGGAATACGGCAGCTAATTCCACAGTTCCCTAAACATTTAACAAAATAAAATATTTCGTTGTCTAGAATTAAATGAAAATAGCTCATGCTGTGCAAGAAGAGCAAGGTTAATAAAAACAACACGAAAAAAAAAACATTTTTTTATTATTTATTTGATTACACTGAATAAGTCATACAAATGTACGAACGAACGCACGGTGTGAATAAACGTGAGGTACAAGAGTAAAACGAAAAAAGTCGTATAGATAAGGTCTTAAAAACTAATCGTCAAACTGACAATATCTGCTATCATTCTTGATTATATCCGAAGCTTTCTCAGCCAACATTATAAGCGCCGCATTAGGAGCTGCTCGGGGTATGTTAGGCATCACACTGGCATCAACTATCCGAAGCCTCTTAAACCCCTTCACCCTCAATTTACCATCCACCACCTTTCCCATAGGACATGTACTAGTAAAATGATAGGGGCTACTAGAATGTTCCAAAATATAGCATTTCCAATATTCGTCAGTACCTTTTTCTATTCCAGCACATTCGGGAAGATCTAGCCCTACTAATTCGGCTCCAATTTCTTTAAAGTATTTTGTTTGGCCAACAGTTACATAATCCTTCACAATGTTCAACATCTTTTCCAAATCATCTTTGTTTTTATAGTAGCCGGTAGTAATTACTGGTTTTGCATAAGGATCAGTGCTCCCTAAACGGACAGTACCACAGGATTTCGGTTGGAGAAGAGCTAGAAGGGTGTATAGAGAATCTCTGCCCTTAACTTGTTTCTGCCATCGGTCACATATATCATATCGCAGGCCAAACACTCTGGCACAAGCAAAAGTTAGATACGGTAAGTCGTGTGCAAAGAACAAACTGAAGGTGTTATAGTCTGGGCATGTTTGTTGTTGAGTTTTGTTTAAAACAATTGCCCCTACCAAGGCTGGAAAAGGAAATCTTAAAAGGTCGGGTACAATAGCTGGTAAATTAGGAATCGGTATTAGATACTGCTGTAACTTATGTACCATCGTTACAGAGACATGATCAATCAAAGTGTCTCCTACTGGTGCATCTTTTAATACTGTTATATTTAAAGATTCCAAGTGTTCTTTAGGACCGATACCTGACAGCATTAGTAGTTGTGGAGTATTGAACACTCCTGCACTAAGTATGATCTCTTTCTTGGCTCTGAATATATAAGTTTTGCCTTTACGAACAGCTTCGACACCAACAGCATCAGTTCCCTCAAAAATGATCCTAGTAACCCTTGTGTGTTTAGAAACATGAAAATTAGGATAATCTTTGACTTTGTACAGGTATGAGTAAGCTGGTGTCTGCCTTTTCTTATCAGCAAACATGTACTGTGGTTCTGAATAACCCACATGAGTATCAGCGTTCAGGTCCAAGACGGTTGGGTTGCCTACTTCAGCGAAAGCTTTCAAGATATCAATGACTTCTTTCTCAGGTTGTCTTGAGATTCCCATAGGTCCATCAGTGCCATGAAATTCGGGATATCGGCTGAGAATTTCTTCATCAACGAGTCTTTCACTTTTTATGAAGTATTTCAGTACGTTTTCATATTTCCAGGATTTATCCTTGGCATGTTTGGCCCAGCAGTCATAGTCTGATGGAGACCCTCTTGTTTGTATGAAATGGTTGAGGGAATCGCTGCCTCCAAGCATTTTGCCGGCTGTTATCATTGTGAAGTTATTCTGGCTTCTCGCTGCATAGTTGTCTTGGGTCGATGTGTAGTTGTGGTCCACGGGAGAATTCGGGAGTAAATCGAAGAGAAAGGCTATCTGAAATGAGAAAAGGTTTTTAAATAATTTTGTTCTATAAATTGTAAATTCGTTTTAAACTCGTGGCTAAATAATAACAGCCGCTCGGATCGATCTTTAGGTTAAGCCGTGCTTGCCTAGGTTGATCTGACCTGGGTGACCACCCATTACATACCGAGTTTCCTCCGTACCTCGGACAGCACGGTAAGCCGTTGGTCCCGGCTGTCATTTGTAGATCTTTGATAGTCGTGACAGGTAGTCTGTGGCCCAAAAAGTCTGACAACCAGTCTTACCGAGGGGTATCGTTAACCTAGTACTAACTGGTTGTGGAGGTCAGATAGGCAGTCACTCCATGTAAAATACTTATATTTAGCTGCATCCGGTTAGACTGGAAGCCGACCGCAACATAGTTAAGAAAAGGCTAGGCAGATGATGATGAAATTGTAAATTTTGACAATATGTGATTTTTCATTTTCATGGTAGAGAAAAAACAACAATATTGTAAGCCACTGTTTAAATGTAATGTGAAGACGGATAAAGTTTTAAGGCCTTCACGGTTACGTTCCGATTGAGTGGGTGGGCAAGAAACTCAACTTAAAATATGGGACAAATTCATGTAACCAACAGAGCAGGCTTCGAGGCTATGAAATGTTGGTTTGACGAATTGGACTCATCGATGACTTATTAGTTAAATCAGGCAAGAGATATAGAAAACTCATAAAATATTTGGGAAACCTTAACCCAGCCATGAGACATCATAGGATAAAACAAGAAAACTTGAAAACAGAGTAAAACTTATTGAAACATAACATAACATAACATCACGCCTGTAATCCCCGAAGTAGTAGCTGTAGTAGTAGGGTATCAGATCGAGTCTAAGTAAACCTACATTTCACCAGTTATGTTTAAGTCCCATAATAGGGGGCGAGCCTATTGCCATCAACCAGACACAAATCCAGACTCCGTGGTTGTTGAATAAAACATCATTCTTCAATATACAAAAGTACAGTACCCGTTCGGTAGTTCCCATTAACCAATCTGCGATGGACTACAGAATCTTAATAGAGCGTCAATCATAACGGCGTCAGGTTTGATATTTGATGTCCCGCGTGACGTTACAGGTTTGACGTGACGCGTAATTGGTCAGGTGGGGTGGGTGATAGATGCAGATAGCAATGCAATTTGGTTGACTGGAAAGTGGTACTTGCTAATATTGTAATTGGTAAGTTGTTCATAAAATATCATTGAAGTGTACTTACTACCGTGTTGTAATCATTTCATACATATATGTGACATACATCTACAAAAAAGAATAGCTTTGTTTTTTGAATCAATGAACAATTTATGTTGATGGATTGATGAATTTCCTTGACTTTACCCAAGTGATATTACGAACATTAATTAATTTATAATTTAGAAAATATCTATTAATAATAAATAAATAAATATATAAATAAATAAATAAATATAGAAATATTAATAATAAACAAAATTAATATAAATCTACTCATAAATAATATCTACTTAAATATCTAAATATAAGATTTACTCCTTAATTTCAATATTATTATGTTTTTAAACAAAAAGCGCTTCATCCTCTCCTCTAAAAACTAACTTGCTGTGACCGACAGGGTCCATAATTGTTTCTCTATAATTTACCTACCAGCCTTGTATACATTATGGAATGCAATAAAGTATTGAGTATTGAGTATTAACATAATAATAAATACATAACATACTTTACTCTTTACTCTTTTTCCAATTACTGTGTAAGAATCAGCAGTCTAACTAGATGCAGTTAAAGATCAAAATCATCAAAATCAAAGCAAATAGTACATTATTTTTGATATAAGTGGGGAAACTTTGTTATTGCATTCGAGGCGATTAACACCTGAGCTGCAGGCGAGGGGAGGCGGGGACGAGGGGCTCTCCTGACTTTTCTGAAGAACCTTACCAATAAACCTTACCTCCCGGCGACACACATTATTACAAAGAACTGAGCAGGGAATAGCCCATACCAAAATGTAGCTCCCATAAAGGTCCCGCATGGTGATAAGTTGAGTGGTTACTGTTGGTACACTTACCATGGCTGACAAAGGAGGATTTCCACCATCTTCTAACATTAACACTTTATGCTTCTTTTCCTCTACGAGTCTTCTAGCAACCACACAACCAGCAGAACCGCCTCCAACCACTATGTAGTCGTATGTCGTATTATCTGAAACAAACAGAATTGCACTGTGTAAGAACGTAACTAGATGTCATTGTTGAATGGGCGCGAACTGTACTTCGGCTTTAATCATGCATTGAGTACAAGGTTTTTTCAACAGATGAAATATTTCAACTTTAGCTGTCTCGAATAATCAAATCAAATATGTTATTTCGAACAAGAGTCTATATGGGTTTGTAGTGAGTACTTACGAACTATGTTAGTACGACTTTTGGAAAAACAGTTATTATAAAACTAAAACTAATTCAACAGTCCAAATTTACAATCCAAATTAATCCAATTATATATAATTTAATTTAATATCATCTAATTTAATTTACCCAAAAGACGTAACTACTACAGAATATATTTTACATACGTTCTAATGAAACAGTATTACATAATATTACAATTTACTTAATCCATAAATCTTTCCTCAGCACTGGGCCCGCAGCTATGTCTACGGGACCAGTGCATCAGAAAAGGGCAGACTGGCCTGTCCACAATAACCTTAAGGATGACCTTAACAATAATAGTTACTGAATGCATGATAAGAGTTTCCTTTTGATGTGTGCTTGTGACACATTACAAGCACAGCATTTTTTATCAAAACGTTTGCCAACTCTAGGAATTTTTCCTGTATCGTGGGTGCGTTTATAAACATTATGACTCACATGCACAAACAGCCAGACCCGGAACAACCACCTGTAGGCCATACCAATATTTGTTCCGTGCGGGAATCAAACCTGCACCGGCCACCGCAGCTGCCGATCGCTCAGCCACTGTGCTAACCGTGCCGTCAAACTTTGCTTTTATTAAGATACGAGTTTTTGCCCGCGGGTTCGCTCGCGTTAATTTAGAATTTGATAATCCATTCGGGTTGTACTCTCCTTGTAATAATATCTATTATCATAAGAACATTATTGTTGTTTTCCTCGGGAACGGTCTTTTTTTCGGGCTGAACCGGACATAGTACCTACCCTATGTCCATGTGTTTCTGTACACCTGACAACGTAAATGCATTTCAGGATGACTGGTTCAGTGTTTTAGGCGTGAAAAGGTAACAAACAAACAAACTTACTTTCGCATTTATAATATTAGTTAGGATTTTCAATTAGTTTTTTTAGTTTATGAGGAAACTCTATAACGTGTATATTTTGCCGCGTTAGGAAATCATCAAAGCGTCAAAGAATGAAAATAATTATCAGCTCAAACAAAGCATAAAACTCTATTATATTTTCTAGCTTGGTACTACCGGGATTATCAATGAAAAACAATATAAAGGATGTAAAAATACCCTTAACGAGGTCAAAAGACACTTGATCTCCCCGTCATTGCAATATTTTTTTTGTTTTAGACCATTCCTGGCAACCTTATAGTTACGGAGATATTAGGGGTTAAAGTTCCAACTTATTCACAAGTTTTTTTTTAAATACATGCTTTGAGTGCGTTCCATCGAGTCCTACCGTAAAACGCGATTTTTCACCCCCCATAAAAAAAGTCAGTTTTCAGCAATAATTTTTACGTAAAGTCACTTAGTTTGATGTACATAATGCTTGATCGACGGCTTCGTGAAGGGTCCGTTTACACACTGTATATTCTAAAAATGCTCTTTCAGTGTACGACCATATAATGTAGGTCGTGAATACCTTGTACCGGGCTCAAATCCAGAAAAGAAGAAAATATACAAGATGTTACATAATAAACGTTTTTTTAACTGACGCGATCAGCGGATCAATATGTATGGTAAAACTAAAAAAAAATATGAATTTCCAAAAGTCATAGAACAAAAGTAGTTCAGTTTCATGGTCTCAGACACCACACGGGAGGTCTTGTGTTTATTATGTTACACCCTGTATAAAGACACTTACTTTGAATAATGGCCTGATCTGGAAAACATTTTCCATCGAGGTTTGTGGCTGATAGAATTGTAAATGGAACCTGAGCGAGCGTTATGAAATCGTTTGAAACAGCAGACCCCATCTTCAAACCTGTAAAAATAATCACATAAGTCACAGTTAAATATAGGAAGAGGAAATTATCTCCTTTTAAAACGACAAATACCAGAAAAAAAAAACTCAGAACTTCCTGCTCTCTTTTAGTCGGGTAATTATTATTTTTACTACGAGTTTGAGTAACGAATGATATCATTTAAATGTAAACTACTGGAAAAAAGTACGATAGTTGAAAAAATAAATAAAACGGGTAAGTTTACAAATGAAATTCACCTTTGTAACTAACGCCACAAAAAAACTAGTAATGAGTCCAAATTATTTGATGTCTATTCTTTTATATAATTATCTGAATAAAACTAGAATAGTTAAATAGAGGAAAAGTAACACAGATACATAAAATTAACGTCTTTGTATTTTATTTTTGACATATATATGTATTATCTACCTAACTATGTGTATGTAAATTCGCTTAGATGTTTGGAATTTAAAATCTTAATGGAATCCATTTAAAGGTCAGTTTCGTTTACTATCATAAAATATTTTTGTAAACATAAAATATGTTACTTGAAACAATAGTCATTCTAAAGTCGTTTAAACGTATAATAAAGGATAATATAATCGGAAATAAAACAAACATTCTTCTTGATGCGTTTAAAAAAAAAATAATTTACTGTTAATTTTAAATGCATGTTATAATTTTGAAAGAGCTAATTTCAGTCGCGGTAAATTCATGAATACTGGGTGTAAAAGTACCCTTAACGAAGCCGAAAGGCACTTTTTCTCCCTGTCATTGAGATCATTTTTTTGTTCTAGGACATACCTGGGAACCTTCTAGTTACGGATATATCGGAGGTCAAAGTTTGAACTTTTTCTCAAGTTTTTTTAAATAGCTCCACGACCCTCTTATTATTCAATGCTTCCATCAGCACAATTTTTTGAGTGCGTTATGAGTAATAATAATAATAATAATAGCGTTTATTGTGTCCAAAAGTTATACACAAACAATTTTGGGTTTGGAGTCTTCAATTAAGCAAATGATGCCTGTATTAAAAGACTCCGCTCCTTCACAACAGTAGGTACTTACTTAAAACACAAAAAAACAGTACATGGGCGTAGTAAAACAAAATATAATTGTGTGAACGTGTGTGTGCGTGTGCATAAGTGTGGATGTGTTGTTGAGTGTATATGAATGTAATGGATGTGTGATTGTATGTGTATGGGTGTGTGATTGTACGTGTAGGTATGGGAGTCTGTATGAAGGTATGTGAGTGGGTCGTTTACTTGAATTAAGTTACGTTTTGTAGGAGAGCTTCAATATTTCCATATGTCAGTGGTTTTATCCAGTCAATCAACATTTCTTTACATATATGATAAGATTTTGCGTATACGAAAATTTCTTTATTTATTTTGTTGTATAATTGAGCTGATCGTTTACTAAATTGGATGGATCCGAATTTGGTCTTAGTTTTAGGAATTTCGACTATATTGTGTTTTCTTCTCCTAGAATGTATATCCGCATTATAAGGTAAGGATTTGTGCTTTTTTAAAATTATTTGAGTAATGTATAGTTTTCTAACTGACAATACATCACTAAGTTTGTAGAGGTTCTGTGTAGAATATCCCCTTTTTTTAAAATACATAATTTTGAGCAGGGCTCGTTGTGCTCGCTCCAATTGGATGAATTTAGATTTTGTTGCCCCACCCCAAATAGGTATACAGTATACCAATATTGATTGCGCAAGAGAAATGTATATTTGTGTAAGCACATTTCTAACAGGCTTACCGCCTCTCTGTATAGATCTAGGCAGCACGTGACGCAGAGTCTTAAAAATCCAATTTAGCTTGCGGACTCTATTGGCAACTTGCTCAAGATGGGGGTACCAGCACAAACTCTGATCCAGCATTACCCCTAAATATTTTGTGCTAGAAACTTTGCCAATACTAGAACAGTTACAATTATCAACGTTAGTACCATCACAAGTGTGTACAATGATTCGAAAATCGCCGGTTGGTTGAGTACGATTACATATGCTGAAACTAATAAACTTTGTTTTGGAGGTATTTAATGTGAGAACATTAGCATTGAGCCAATTCGCAACCTGGGACATTCCTGTTTCAGCACTTAGCTGCACATTGTGCCATGTCTTACCATAGAAGGTGACAGCAGTATCATCGGCGTACGAAAGGATTTTGGCATTAGGAATTTTCATGTTACACAGGTCGTTTATGTATACCAAGAAAAGCGTAGGACCTAATACACTTCCTTGGGGGACGCCATATGATACATCCGTGACATCACTTATATGTTGCCCCACTTTGACGCTCTGCCTTCTATTTGAAAGATAGCTCTTAAACAAATCAAGCGCGATATCTCTAATACCTATTTTTTCCAGCTTGTTTACAAGGATAGGCGTAGAGACGGTATCAAATGCCTTTTTAAGGTCTAAAAAGACGGTTAGACACTTATCTCCATTGTCTAGATGATTAGATACTAATGAAGTTAGTGATATGACAGCGTCCTCAGTGGAAATACCGTGACGAAAACCAAACTGTGAGTCGGAGATGATATTGAATTTATTTAAGTAATTAAGAAGCCTAACATTTATTAATTTTTCAATAATTTTGGATATACTAGAAAGAACAGAAATTGGTCTATAATTATTAATATCATCTCTATCCCCACTCTTGTGCACAGGAGTAATAATGGCTATTTTTAACGGGGCAGGGAAGACGCCAGTTTTAAAGCAGAGGTTCGCCAGATGGGCTATGATAGGGACGGCTTCCATGCCTATAAACTTTAAAAATTTCGTGGAGATATTGTCCCAGCCAGGGGCACTGTCAGCTTTCAGGTTAATTAATATTCTGTATACTTCGTCGGCGTCAGTTTCAAGAAGCACAAAAGAGTTTAATATGTTTGATACGTTACTGCTCTGATCGAGGGCATAATTGTCAGTTGTAGGTAGAATTTGTTGAGCTAGGTTATGACCAATTTTAGAAAAATAATTGTTAATAAAATTTACTGAATCAGACGGGGTTGGCTGAAGTTTTAACAATTCTGCATCATGATTATTTGTTTTCTGTGAGTAGGTAATAGCTTTTATATTTTTCCACAGTAATTTATTGTTATTTACAGATTTAGATAGCAGATTCCTTTCATATTGTCTTTTAAGTTTTTTAATCAAATTGTTACAGTAATTTCTGTAACGTCTGTACGTTATTTTTAGAATTTCATTGGTTTGGTCCTGACGAAGTTTATTTTGGAGTTTATTCCGATTTTGTATACAGCGCAAAATACCATTGGTAATCCACGGTTTTAAAATGCGTTTTTTGCTAGGGATCTTTAATGTGGTTGTATTTAATTTAATAGAGTCAGCTAGAGTTTGTACCAACTGAGTACACAGATAATTAGGATCATCACAGAAAAGTAATTCACTCAAATTCTTTTCTTTCAGATAATGTAGGGCCTGGTCAAAGTCAACAAATGTCTTAGTTTTACAAACATTTTGTAAGTATTTTTGTTTGGATACTACTAGAAGGGTTGTGAGATGGTCAGTTACTGTGGTATTAAGGATAGCAATAGTGGATGAAAACTTTTTCTTATTTACCTTAAGCATGAAGTGATCCAGGCATGATTTGTCTCTCGTTGGCAGCAAATGCCCTGGCAGGATGCCATGTAAAGACAACATGTTAAGGTAGTTCATTCTATTTTTCAGTTCATGGGACTGCTCAGTTCGTTTAGCTATAGTATTAATGTTTATATCGCCTGCCACAATAATGTTTTTATTTGGTGGTATGGTCTCCAAATTATTGTTGAGCGAACTGATAAAACTGTCGGTGTTTGAGTTTGAAGGTGATCGGTAAATACACAGAATGACATTATTCGATATATCCAGGCTTAGACAGGAGGCCTGAGATAGTGATATTTCTGTAACCTGATGTTCGAGTGCACTCTTCACATAAACGACTACGCCATCATTTTGGTTTAACTGACTTGAAGTCATATATGAACTATAATTGTTAAGTTGAGGAATAGGTTTATATGAATTTAATCTACATTCTGTAAATATTATGATATCTGCTTCGAAGTTAAATGTAGACAATGTCAATAAAAAATCATCAAAGTTACAGTAAATGCTTCTAATATTCTGTGATAAAATAGTTAGGTCACTTTTCTTTACCAAAATGTGTTTAGACAGCTCATTACTGTCGCATTGAAAGGTGCGCGCAACCTCAAACTTGTCTATGTCAGTAACTGTTTGCAGCGTATCACCCATTTAGTTGAAGTTTTAATAGAATGAATGTCATTACGTGGAGCAAATACCTTAAAGTAAAGGTAATTATTGTTCTCTCATAATTAGTGGGTACAAGAAAAAATAATGTAGAATTTATGTAGTAACGAACGATTTCTCTTTTTGTATTGCTAATGTACCGTAATACACGACCCGGTGTGAGGTATATGTAAATAGCGACTGAATGTATTGTAAGTGTAAGTAACAATGTGTATATGTATAAATGAGTTTTGGTTGAGGATGTGTAGTATAAGTCTATGAGAAATAAGTTTGTTTTGGATAAATGGTTGTTGTGTAAGTATATAATGCATGTATATGAGTTATGTGTAAGCACATGTGATATAAAGTTACGACGTGTAGAATAACAACTATTTATAACTATGGTGATTGGCACCGCGCAGAAAGTATTAACAGTATACAGCAAAAAGCGGGTGACTGCATAAAAAACACGGAACGAAGCGCTAATGCTGCATACAATATTTTTAGCGTATAAACATGTTAGTATAAACATATAGTGGTATAAACATGTAAGTAGTCAATTCTGCAGAGTGAGTCTGTGACTCTGGTCTTCACTTCTAATAACAATAATCGGCGATTGTTCGTCCCTTTTTACGTACACCTTACCGTACGCTGTCCAACAGTATGTATAGGCGCCTGATTTTACTAAGTCTCGGGCGAGGAAATGTAGGCGAGATCCTTTTGTTGTTAAATGCTCCGTAATGAATATGGGAGTATCTTCCTGCGTTTTGAAGCCAAGGTGTTTACAGCATAGTTTGGTTCTGTGTTTGATATTAAACGCTTTTCCCAACTTCAATATCTCGTTTTTCAAAATAGTGGAACTCGTTTCAACAATAATAGGTGACTGATTGTTGTCTCTGTTTGAACCTCGCAGTCTGTAAATATCCTTAATGTCATATTTATTCATTTTACAATCGATGCTTTGCGATAGGGATAAAGTCAGATCTATGAGATCGTCCTTGGTTTCGTTATTTTTTTTCGGAACGTTTTTTATTACAAAGTTTGATTTTCTACTGCCAATTTGCATGTCCTCGAATTTGCTCTCCAGTGTAACTATGTACTCCTTATCTTTCTTCGCCTCGATTTCTAATTGATGAATTTTTTTCTTGAATTCATCATTTTGTGCGGTAAGAAAAGCTATTGAGTTCTCAATATTGGCATTTGATAACTGAATTTCCTTCAGGGTAGCGGAGATTTTTGACATCTCATTACCTTGATTAACTGAAAAAAGAGACATCATCTTCCTCATCTCTTCTTTAAATTCCTGCAGCTGCCTAGAGAGACAATCATCCATATCCTCTCTAGTCCTCTTGACTCGTTGAAAAACATAATTAGGTGGGGTCTTATTTATATTTCCCAATAGGTTTACATCAGTATCTGACAATGATTTATTCAGCACAGTGTCCATAGTAGTCGTAGAACTTGTAGTAGAAGTGCGGCTGCGTTAGATCGTAGTATTATTCTTCGGCGCTCGTTACGGGTAGTACTTGAAAGTTGGTTTACGCTGTCGCCGGCGCCGACGAGTAGCAAGTAGAGGTACTCAACTGTCGCGCTCGCAAGACAAAGACGACAATTATTTTAACACAGATGTACTACTCGCACAGGCACTCCGCGTTTGTCAAGGTCGGGCTTGCCTATTCACTTTACAACACAGATGGAACTTAATTTAGAGTCCTACCGTAAAACCTGATTTTACACCAAAAAGTCGTTTCCCAGCAATAATTTTTGCGTAGAGTTACTTAGTTTGATGTATATAATGCTTCGTTGACGAGGAATGCTTCGTGAAGGGTCCGTTTACTGCTCCGAGCAGACCTGGCCAGTCTGCGCGAGTCCGGCTCTCGCGAGGCGCCCCAAAATGGGGGCCAGAAGCGTCCAAGCCAGCACGTGCCGGTGGAGAACCAGGTCCTGAATCTGGTTCGGCAGGAGCTGGCTGCCTTCTCCGTCCTGGAGGGCATTGTCTTACGCCCCCCCCTAGCGGCAAACAAGGCGCCCCCGGGCCCGAGGGCGGTCTCATATGCGTCTGCTGCGGCCTCCGCACCGGGGCCGTCCAGCCAGCCCTCCGGAAGGGTTATATCGGCCCCCGAAAAGCCAGCCCCGACGAAACCGGCTCCGGCTGGGAAGGTGGCGGCCCTGAAACAGAGCAAGGCGGCGGCCCAAAAGAAGGGCAAGGCGGCGAATGTGCCAGCGCCAGCCTCGAGACAGCCGCTATCGCCCCCCCCTCGCCCTCTAAGCCTTCCGCGGCTGAGACCGGGTGGCAGGTGGCCGGAGAAAAAGCAAGGGAGCGAAGGGCGGCCAAAAAGGCCAGGAGGCGGGAGCGGAAACGCCGGCAAAAGGAGCGGGGCGTCGCGGTTAGGCTCAGCGCCCCGAAGACCGCAGCTGTAGTGATTACACTACAGCCGGACGCGGAAAAGAGGGGCGTGACCTACCGCGACGTGCTCGCTAAGGCGAAAGCGACGGTGGATCTCAGAGAGCTCGGGATCACCGGGGGCCTCCGGCTTAGAGTCACCGCAACAGGGGCTCGAGTGCTGGAGATCCCTGGTGAAACCCGTGGCTCGTCTGCTGACGCTCTGGCTGAAAAGCTTAGAGTGTCTCTAAATGCGGACGAGACCCGAGTGTCCAGGCACGTCAAATGCGCAGACCTGCGCATACTGGGTCTGGACGACTCGGTGACCGAGAAAGAGGTGGTGGCCGCCGTCACCAGGACCGGTGGGTGCCCTGCCGAGCAAGTCAAGGCAGGCACATTACGTCCGGACCTGTCGGGCATGCGAACCATAACGGTAAGCTGCCCTGTGACGGCGGCGAAAGTCATAGTGGAGGGCCGAAGGCTCTTGGTGGGCTGGGTTTCGGCGCAGGTGAAGCTGCTGGAACCCAGACCTCTGAGGTGCTTCCGCTGCCATGTGGGGCACCACGTGTCGGTCCGGTGCACCTCGGAGGTGGACCGCAGTAGCTTGTGCTTCCGCTGCGGCCAGCCTGGTCACATGGCCGCGTCTTGCTCCGCCGCGCCGCGCTGCGCCGCGTGTGCGGCAGCTGGCAAGCCGGCCGATCACCGGGCAGGGAGCAAGACCTGCGGTACTCCCGCCAAGGCCAGGGGCAAGGGAAGGCCCTCCGCCACCACTGCCAAAACCCCCACCGTCGCCACCACCGCAACCGCCGCCACTGTCGCCGCCGCTGCCGCTACTGCTGCAACTTCCGCAGCGGAGCCCTCGCAGGAGGCCCGGGAGAGGGCTGAAATGGAGTGCCAGTAACGGCCCCATTACGCCTTCTCCAGGCGAACATCAACCACTGCGCCTGCGCTCAGGATCTGTTGCTCCAGAGCATGGCGCAGTGGTCGATTAACATCGCCGTGGTCGCTGAGCCGTACTTTGTCCCGCCCAGGGACGACTGGGTGGAGGACCTTAGCGGCTCAGTGACCATAATTGCGTCGGCCGCCGCCGGTACCCCGACCCTTGAGAGTGTCAGGAAGGGTCAGGGGTGCGTGGCAGCACGGTTCGGGGAGATCGTTGTAGTGGGAGTCTACTTCTCCCCGAGCCGAACTCTCGCCGAGTTCCACAACTCCCTCACGGAGTTGAGTGTCGTCATCGGAAGCCATTCCCTCCCCGTGCTTGTTCTCGGGGACTTCAATGCCAAGAACTTGGCTTGGGGTTCTCGTTACACAGACGTGCGGGGTAGAATGGTGGAGGACTGGGCTCTGGAGACAGGCCTGGTCGTCCTAAATCGGGGATCTGTCCCCACGTGCGTGCGGATGCGGGGCGACTCGGTGGTGGACATCTCGTTCATCAGTCCCCCTCTGTCGCCGCGTGTCGTTGACTGGCGTGTCATGGAGGGGGTGGAGACCTATTCCGACCACCGGTACATCCGGTTCGACGTCTCCGCCCAGCCCTCAAGCGCGCCGGTCCTACAGGCCCCGAGTGGTCCGCGATGGGCGCTGAAGCAGCTGGACCGGGAGCTCCTCCTGGAAGCCTCAATCGTGCAGGCCTGGGTGTCATCACCGGTCAGGCCTGCCGACATCAACAACGAGGCGGGTTGGTTCCAGGAGGCCATGTCCGAGATTTGCGACGTGGCAATGCCCCGAGTTCGGCCAGGAAGCGCCCGGCGTCAGGTGTACTGGTGGTCGCGTGAGCTGACGTCTCTGCGCGAGGCGTGCGTTGCCGCGCGACGCCTGTACGCCAGGCATCGCAGGCTCCGCATCCGCCCTCCGGATGCGGCAGCCATTGAGGCGGAGCTGTACGAGGGATACAGAGCGGCAAAGACCGCCCTCCAAGAGGCTGTCCGGCGGGCCAAGAACCTAGCCCGGGAGGAGATGCTGGAGTCTCTGAACGGAGATCCGTGGGGGCGCCCTTACAAGATGGTGCGGGACAAACTCCGCACCCGGGCCCCCCCGCTGACGCAGAGTCTCCGGCCTGAGCTCGTGGAGGACGGCCTATGGCTCCGCCGCCGCGTGCGGAGCCGGAAGCGGACCACACCGATGACGACGTTCCGGAGGTGACTGGGGTAGACCTGAGAGTGGCGGTACGCAGGCTGAAAGCCAGAAATACCGCCCCAGGACCCGATGGCTTGCCTGGCAAAGCCTGGGTCCTGGCCTCTGAGGCTCTCGGGCCCCGACTGGAAGGGCTCCTAAGCGCATGCTTGGAGAGAGGCCAGTTTCCGCTTCGTTGGAAGACGGGGAAGCTGGTCCTCATTCGGAAGCCAGGGCGCCCTTCGGACTCTCCGTCCGCATACCGGCCCATCGTGTTGCTCGACGAGGTGGGCAAGCTCTTTGAAAGAGTCATTGCCAACCGCCTCGCCGGGCACCTTGCGGGGATGGGGCCGAATCTTGCGGAACACCAGTTTGGTTTCCGCAAGGGGCGCTCGACGGTGGACGCCATCATGCGCGTGAGAGCCCTCACGACGGGGGACGCGGTGTCCCGGGGCGGGGTCGTCTTGGCGGTGTCTCTCGACATCGCCAACGCCTTCAACTCCATGCCCTGGAGCTGCATTGGGGAGGCACTCCGGTATCACCGGGTGCCGACCTACCTTCGTCGTGTGGTCGGGGACTACCTGACGGATAGAGCCGTCATCTACCCTGGTCGAAGCGGAGAATGGAACCGGCGAGAGATGTCGTGCGGTGTTCCACAGGGATCGGTTCTGGGGCCGGCCTTGTGGAACATCGGTTACGACTGGGTGCTGCGCGCCGACCTCCCTACCGGCGTCAGCGTAGTTTGCTACGCTGACGACACGCTGGTACTGGCACAAGGGAGGTCGCACAAGGCGGCGGCCGAAGACATGACGCGCGGGGTTGCGATAGTCGTGGAGAGGATCCGGCAATTGGGACTCGAGGTGGCACTGCACAAGTCCGAGGCCATTTGTTTTCATGGGCCTCGGAATGCGCCACCGTCGGGATCCCTACTGACGGCAGGAGGGGTTTCCATCGACGTCGGGTCGACGTTGAAGTACCTAGGACTCGTCCTCGACAGCCGGTGGAACTTCGTGGAGCACTTCCGACGTTTGGCTCCAAAACTGGAACGGACAGGGGCTGCCTCCAAGCGGCTCTTGCCCTACCTGAGGGGTCCAAACGCCTCCTGCCGGAGGCTCTACGCAGGGGTCGTGCGGTCCATGGCCCTTTACGGGGCCCCGGTGTGGGCGCGTTCTTTGAGGCGGCAAGCCGCCCACTACCTGAACGCGCCCCAAAAGGTAATAGCCATAAGGCTAATCCGGGGGTACCGCACGATCTCCGGCGAAGCGGCTAGCCTCCTTGCCGGATTGCCGCCTTGGGATCTGGAGGCGATAGTTCTCGCACGCCTGCACGAATGGCGCGCGGAGGCACTACGTCGGGAGGAAACTCCGCTGCCGCGGCAAATTGCCGCTCAGCGGACAGACCTCCGGTGTGATCTCATGGCGACATGGAGAGAGCGACTGTCGCAACCCCGTGCAGGGCACGCCACCATAGTGGCGATAAGTCCCCTCTTTGAGGAGTGGCTAGAGAGGCGCCACGGCGCCCTCACCTACCGCCTGACGCAGGTCCTCACCGGACACGGTTGTTTCGGGAGGTTCCTGCACCGAATCGGGCAGGAGGAAACGCCCGGGTGTTTCCACTGCGAGGATCGTCCGGAGGACACGGTGGAGCACACCGTGGAGGTCTGCCCCGCTTGGGCGGAGCACCGCCGTGTCCTCGTAGTGGCGATTGGCGGCGGCGATCTCTCGCGTCCGGCCTTGGTTCAAGCCATGGTCCGGAGCGAGAGGGAATGGGAAGCCGTCACCTCCTTCTGCGAAGCAGTCATGCTAGCGAAGGAGGTGGCGGGACGTGAGAGGGAAAGAACCTCACGTCCCAGTCGCCGCGGGAGACGCCCTGGGCGTCGGGGGTCACGTGGTGGCTCCCGGCCACCGTAGGCGCGGGCCTGTGGACGGCGAGTTATGGGCCAGCTCGCCGTCCAGCCGTCTTATGACGACAGGCTGTGTCGACGGCGCGTTCGTGTTCCACGTGCGCCTCAAAGAGATGTCAGCAAATAAGTAGGGGTCCGCAAGGGCCGATGCCTGCCAGGGCTGCGGGACTGTTCGAAAGAGATACCGTGGCCCTGGAACACAAAGGGCAAAGAAGGAACATGGATGGGTTTTAGTCAGTACAAGTCTGACACTCCCTTCCGCTCCGCCCAGAGTGGGGGGGGTCATTTGATGATTTCCCATCCGGAAAAAAAAAAAAAAAAAAAAAAAAAAAAGGTTCCGTTTACTTAACTGTTGTTATTACCAAATATGCAGGTTGCATTTTTCAAGTAGACGTGGATGCTCAAATCCGAAACTATGAGGAATAGCGAAAAATGTTATTTCAAATAAGGAAAAGCATAAAATTTTACCTTTTCCTTAAATTTGCCGCATGTCATTACTTCCCAGAATTTGATCCTTAAAAGCGATGCTATCGAATGGTGTTACAAGACAGTGTGTTTTTTTTTTCAAAATCAAAGGGTTCGATCCCTGCCCAGGGATATCGATTTTACAAAAATCTAATAATGTAGTTTTAGTTTTCATCAAAATCGGGCTCGAGACTCCTTTGAGTTTTTTTCGCTATTCCTCATAGTTTCAGATTTGCCATCCACGCCAACTTGAAAAATTCACCCTGTATATTTAATTATTACCCGGCTAGTAAAATGGTAACAGGGCTGATCCAGGTAAATTTCAGCTATAAAATAATATTTCTATCACCACCAAAACCAGCTCAAAAATTCCTGAAGATATTTAAATCTGAGAATTCAAACACCCTCTTTTTTACTTCGCCGCAGTCGGGTAAAAAATCTCCGCCTAATGGGATCACTTCTTAGGGTGAAGCAACAAATAGATGTCCATGTGGTATGCAAAACAACAAAAAAGACCTTCGTACTGCATAATTTGGAAATTCGAAGAATACCGAAGCGTTTCATTGATTACGTAGTAATAGTTATTTTCCTTTAGTAGGTTATCGTTTAACCCAGTAACTGGTAATGGAGGTCATTTATAGACAGTCGTTTCATGAAAAATACTAGTATCTAGCTCCATCTGGTTAGACTAGCAGCCGACCCCAAGCTGTGGAGCAAAGGCTAGGATGAGTCTTAGTTCTCCTGACTATACAAAAAAATCCACAATCTATTTATCAATTTTTTTTTTAATATACAGTTTCTGTTTAATAACAGCTCACAACTTAGTACCCATTAATATTAATTACAATAATATTTAATTTATTTTATATATTAATTTCTAAATATTCCTATTGGCCTTGTTTTAATGTCTCCTGAGAGCAGCGGTGGCCCAGTGGTGGCGGCCCCGACTTACGAGCAGTAAGTCGTGGATTCGAACCCAGGCAGGCGCATTACTTTGTGTAATTTATTTCATCACCACTGCTCTCAAAACGGTAAAGGAAAATATCGTGAGGAAACCGGCATGTCCTAGAACCAAAAATTCGAAAACATGTGACATCTACCAACCCGCACTGAGCCCGCGTGGTGGATTATATCCCATTCCTTCTCACTGAGAGGAGGCCTGTGTCCCAGCTGTGGGAACATTATAGGCTGATTATGCTATTATGCTAATGTCTTCTGCTGATATGGAGGGAAGTGGAAATTATATTTTTCCTACTTCTGATTAATTTCGTTGCGGGATCTCAGACAGTTAAATTGTTTCTCGGGGACTTTGTCGAGCTTCATTGTCTTGGCGTTTTTCTGGTGGTCGCCACCTTTGATTTTGGCGCACAGGAATTGCAGTGGTTTGGAAATAGTGTGGTGAGCTTGTCTCATAAGAAAAAAATCAGTTTATCCCTTTGTAAACACCAAAAGCGCTTAATGAATTAACCTTATAGGGTGAAGCAACAAATAGTCGTCCGTCAAAAGCAGTGGTATATGCATAACAAAAACGACAAACACACAAACGGTCATGCGGGCACTGGTAGAGCAGACTTTGTGTGCCGCGGGGGACATGGGGTGAGCAGAGAACAAGGCTTAGGAAGACTGTCTTGGAATATGGGGGATGAAAAATAGGTAAATCTTTTAAGATTTTCTGTCCTAGAATAGGTTTTTAACGAAGGCTTTCGAAAATTCCAGGTGGACCATTTATGAAATTAGATTGAGGTCCGAATTTAATAAAATAAATAAAATAAATAAATAAATAAATTTAATTCAGATAACACAAATCTATATAAGTACATTTATGTTCACAAAATCAATTCCCAATGTTAGTAAAAATACAGAACTTACTTAACTAAAGCCAGATTATTTAGTTAAAGTGTTATTGGGGTTTTCTACCAAAAAATTTACCAGTAGCAGCCACGGAGTGTGGATTTGTGCACGGTTGATGCCAATAGGCTTGCCCCTTAATAAAAAGAAAAGCAGAAGCGCTTTTGAGCACTGAACCAATGAGACACTTTTAACATGGATAATTAATTACGAAGGACAGCGTCGTCGAGGTCGACCGTGGCGAAAATGGTGACACTATCTGATCATGTTTGCGGGGCTAACATGGCCATCATCATCATCATTTCAGCCGAAAGACGTCCACTGCTGGACATAGGCCTACCCCAAGTGTCGCCACATTGACCGGTCCCGTGCGTCTCGCATCCAGCGGATCCCTGCAACCTTCACCGGGTCATCGGTCCATCATCATCCGGTCGGGTTCTGCGAGCAATGTGCCCTGCCCACTGCCACTTAAGTTTACATAAGCCAAACATGGCCATAGATAGCACAGGTTAGAGAGGTATGGAAGGAGAAAGGGGAGGTCTTTGCCTGTTGTGTATACGATGTAGGCTAGTAAATAAATAACAATAATAAGAACGATTACGAGTTCTGCACATGATTGCCATTGAAAAATTCATTACACTGATGCCGCAAAAAGTCACTCGTTTCCAGGAACTTTGAAAGGAATTCTGCAAAAATACTTTTCCTGAGAATGTACCTCAAATCACAAACGCACAGTCACCCTCGTCCTAGGCAAACTAGAAAGAAGAGATGGAAAAATAACCTAGTTTAAAATGTACTATCTACGCAGTTGCCTTTTTAGGGTTCTGTGTGCAATGGATTCCAACCAGACCGTACAACTAACACAATATCCACAGGCTATCTGTCTGTCTGGCTGTGTTTTTAGAACCGTTATAAATTTATCAGTTTTTAATTCACAGAATTGTCAAAGCAAATATTTTAAATTTTACGAGGTTAGTGCCTAACCTGGTGTCAGAGTTTTTATACCGCCCATGGGCCTCTGTCTTGGCTTTACATTCCGTTGAGAAATATCTCTCAGGCTTGCTGGTTTCTTCACGACGTTTTTCTTCACTTCGGTGATAATTATACAATACGCACATGAATCCGAAAAATCATAGGTGCGTGTTTTGGGTTCGAATTCGAGACCTATGACTTGACAGTCCGAATGTCACACCACTAGGCTACCACTGGCTATTCTTGTTTCTATTCTATCTTAAACGTGACGGCTTATAAGCGTCTAAATTAGGTTATAGCAGTAGCAGAGAGAAGGTCTGTAACTAAGAGCGATCAGTTGATTTAAGTGTTGATGAATGGATTGTACGAGGAGGAGTCTGTTGCCAAATAATAACATCCGCTTGGGTCGATCTTCAGATTAAATATTAAATCTTACTGCGGCTAGTATACTTCACCCTATTATAATCTCCTTGATAGTGCGAGTGGGATATGATCAAGGCTGAGGGAGAGGACGCAACATTACAATTTTAGCAGTCATCCCGTGCGATGAAGACGGAAGGCAGTTGAAAGAGGTCCTCAACTTTACACCAGCTATATCCTGTTTGGGCTCATTTCATGCACTTTGATGAGAACTTTAGACCTAGCCGGGCAACTTTCATCGAGTGGCTGAGGATGAAAACGTTAAGGCTTTCGAAATATTTCCGCGACATTAAAACTGCACCAGCTTTATTGGTACAGAACCCATGCTAGGCAAGTCTGGCTCTAACTTAACAAGTTTTTCAAAAGAAGTCTTACGACAAAGCTTTAGCCAAGGGCTTTTAAATGAACAACTGTATGCAGGAAGGATATTAGATCCCCCTTTTTCATCTCTTTCATCCTTTGAAGATAGGTGCAAGATGAACATTGTTTTAATTTTCATGAAAATGAATTTCTCAGCTCGTTGGGTTTGGTTTTTCTAATGGTTTGTTTATTGTGTTGGGTTTATGGGGATTTGGGATCGTTGGGTTGTGTGTTATTAGTTTTTTTACAGACAGATTTGTTTCATTTTGTCTCATTTTTAGGGTTTCATTGTCAAATGGCAAAAAATGGAACCCTTATAGATTAGTCCTGTCCGTCTGTCCGTCGGTCTGTCTGTGTGTCCGTCTGTCTGGCCATCCGGCCATCCGAATGTCACAGCCAGCCATTTTATTCAACTAACAGTGTTGGCACCACAGAGTTACGATTTGGAGTATAGTGTAGTAAAGTAAAGTGAAATTAAGATTAAAAAAAATAGAAGTGGTCCTCCATACATGTAACTGAACGTTGAAAAAAAACATTCCACATTTATAACGTAATAACAAGATATTCCTTGCTCTTTGGTAAGACTGTTACTGTTTCAAGCCTAGTGCCAAGTTGACTACTCATAACTACTGTCAACGATCAACAATGGACTGTCGCGACCAACGGGTTAACGTGCTTACACATAAACTCATGCAAGGTAAGTAAGGGTATTGATTTGTAATCGATGGTCACCCATCGCAGAAAAGACCTCGGCATGCAAATCCGTGGAACTAGCATTTGATAATTCCGCGTATCTGACAAATGTAGCCAATTTCAATTACGCATTGTCGTAGCAAATAATAGATTTCTACTGTTAACAATACATAGAACACATGAATTGTTACTATTCATGTAAAATAATGAGGTCGGAAATCGTTGAAATAAAAGAATAAAAAAACTTATAACCTTCCCCTGTAAACCTACACGTAGTACAGATACGCGCACTTTACGTATGGTAGATTCGCCGATTTGCGCTATCCCCGACGTATGTAAATACAATTAATTTACTGTATCTCCTTGTCAAACCCGTCAACAAAAAACAACTAAAACAATTTTTAATTAACAAACGATAAGTTTTGTTCAGTGAGCTTGAAACTCACGAATTAATTACGTTCCAGCACAACGCAGGCTCTTGGCAAAGCGCTGGATTACCAGTTGGCAAGCATTTTACTATTATTTAATCCGAGTACTGAGATATTTGAGGAGGATACGGGAGGAGGTTTGGTAGAGCATGTTGGGTTGGGCTGGCTGGTAAAGGGATTCTTCGGTAGGTATTTCTCCCATTCACAGAGAACCAAAGAAAAATAACAATTAACATACAACACATAGCAAATATTTTATACAATCAACAGGACGAAACAAAACAAAGTTAACAGCTTTGACGTCGTGGCTGTGACAAGCAGGTTACCACTCAGCACGAAGCTGTGCCATGTGGATGTGGCATATCATATAGGGAGTATGTTTCTCATCGTTTTCTGTACATCTATACAAATAAATAAAATTGAAGTGTCTGTTTGTAATATCAAAATAACAGCTTTTTTACTGAGTGCATACGAAAGTTTAAACGGTACTTAAAATATTAAAAAAATTATAACTTTTTTCGCCTAATCTCTGAAATGACTGGACCGAATTGACGAAACCCTTACTGGCAGATAGCTAATGCTTTAAGGAGGCTAAGGTTTTACTTTAGAAAAAGGATTAGGGTTTCGAGCAAAATAGTGCAAGTACACACATATACTGCTCTGCCGTCCACCTCACCTGACGCGCACGCGGACATCACCCATGTTTAGAGCTAACACTTCCTTGCTGACCAGTGTCAGAGGTTGATGAATAGTTAATTTATCGAGTTTGTGAGATAACATCATGCGTCTATTACACCAAGTATCAGACAGAGGTCCGCATTTCGACTGACCCACATTTCGCACGGTGCTTTATTTTTCATGTAAACGGCGCTAGCTTTTACCCACTGGGTACAAATTTAACTCTACGCTGCTACTAAGAAATTCCTGAAGGCAAACCATAAAACACATTGTCCAACCAAGGAATCGAATCAAGGACCTCATGATCAGCAGTATTGCTTTGCAACTACTACACCAACGAAACTTTATTACACTTGATTTCGCGATCAGCACATTGAACTGCGTTCAAGAACTATCTGTGTCATCACACACATTGTATACTAGTTTTTGCCTGCCGCTTCGATAATTCAATCATGATTAAAGACACGTGGCGCCATCTATTATCATAAGATCGTTATTATTCTTTTCTTCGGGAACAGTACTATTTTTCGAGATGAAAGGTATCCTATGTTCGTTTCTGTACAACTGACAACGTATTTACAAAATTTCAAGACAATCGGTTCAGTGGTTTAGGCGTGACAAGGTAACAAACAAACTTACTTTCGCATTTATAATATTAGTTAGGAAGTTTGGGTAAACACTGATACCTCTTATAAGCGAGCGCCAAGAATGTGCTGATTTCGCTTAGCGTTATTGGTAAAATTCACCCTTCCAACAAGCTCGACAGAATATTCTCCCATATGCCACCAACCCTAACTAGTGCGGAGAGAGCTCTCCCATGTTAGTGGCACACAAATGTACTGCTCTGCCGTCCACCTCGCCTGACGCGGACATCACCCATGTTTAGTACTAACAGCTCCTTGCTTACCTACGTCTGAGGCGGATGAATAGGAAACTAGTCAAATTAAAGAGAACATCACGTATTTATGCTCTGAAGGGTGAGCCAGACATGTAGCTTTAAAACAAATACAGAGTCTAAACGGACCCTTCACATAGCCGTCAACCAAGCATTATTTATATCAAACTAAGTTCCTTTACGCAAAAATGACTGGGAAACGACTTTTTTCTTGGGGTGAAAAATTACGTGTTACGGTAGGACTCAATGTAACGCACTCAAAACATTGTGCTGATGGATGGATTCAATAGTACTGGGGTCGTGGAGGTGCTTAAATATTACTTTCAAAACGTGTATTTAAAAAAAAACTTGTATACAAGTTGGAACTTTAACCCCCAATATCTCCGTAACTAGAAGGTTCCCAGGTATGGTCTAGAACAAAAAAAAATATTGCAATGACGGGGAAAACAAGTCCTTTTCGGCTTCGTTAAGAGTTTTGTTAAAGCCTTTATATTTCGGGGTGAGGTGAGTATGAATGTAGATGGCTATAAGAGTAGAGGAAGATCAGAAACGATGGATGGACTGTGTGAAGGATGATATGGCTAGAAAGGAGGTGACTGCTTAGATGACGAGTAATAGAGAAGTATGGAAGAAGAAGACATGCTGCGCCGACCCCAAATAAATTGGGATAATGGTAGGAGAATGATGATGATGATTTCGGGGTGAGCTCTTCCTGTCAACCGGACACATCAAGACTGAGGAGAAAATGGAAAAAAAAATTAAGTTAAGAAGTTTGTTCGAACGGTTCGTAAAGTTATATTACGGATCTATTTCAGCTGCCACTGCAGTGTCCTAGTTTGTGGAGACGACGAACTTAATCATGAAAGAAGCGAAAATATTATTACGATGCTTTTTAAGCATGCGGGTCAGAGGTTATGACAAAGTCGTGACGGCACGGTTAGCGCAGTGGATGCACGATTGACTGCGTGCGTGTCGCTGGTTCGATCCCCGCACGGAACAAATACTTGTAAGGCCTACAGATTGTTGTTCCAGGTCTGGCTGTATGTCTATGTGAGTTTAAATGTTTATAAATTCACCCAAGATACAAAAAAACACACTAGTGTGAAATTTCGATCTCGTTTCACGGTAAATACCTTGAAAAATGTCGGTAGTTTCAGGTCGTTATACGTCATATTTTTCCGTAGTTTTTACCTACTTCGTCGGGAAATGAACCATGCAAATATAATCCTTAGTTTTACAAGTTTATCTGTATTTTTGTCATATCGCGGCGAATATTAATTTTCTTGCTTTTATTTTTATCGTATTACAGATCTAAGTACAACAGAGTGTTGGACATGAATGTTGATGGATGGAGAGGGAGAGGAAGGCCATTGAAAAGATGGATGGATTGTGTGAGAAATGATATGAAAGAAAAATGAGTACCTAAATGATGCCGTGACGTCTGACAGGGGAGAATGAGACAAGAGAAGGAAGATATGATGAGATCTGAATACAACATACATCTTGCTCCTGGAGAGGAACTGCAGTGGCCAATCTGGAAATCTCTTAACCGTTTGCGGGCTCAGGTTGGCAGCTGTAGAAATAATCTGGCCAGATGGGGTATCATCGACCCGTCCCAAATACAAAGTCAGTGTGGAGCCCCTCTGCTCTATAAGACCCACCTACTTCCTTGCCCATCCTGCACAGCCACCTGCACCTTAAAGCTGACGATAGATCTGTGCAGGTGGCAATATACTGGTCGGGTATTATTTGAGTCTATCGACACGGAAAGAAGAAAAAGTATGACACACCACCAGAAAACCCCATGAAACAAATTATCACACAATGTACCTACACCATGATATCATTTAACAAAACACCACGGGGTACCTCTATCAACCATGTTCGAACGCACCACATTATTGTGACCAAATTGACCGTGATTATCCCGAGACGGGGCACAAATGACCCCATTACGGGGGTCCAGCATATAAAACTATTATTATATCTTTAGTTCATGTAATGGACACTAGTTAAGGGTTATCGCTGTCGTGTTTATTAGTGTAGATGTAATAAAGATACGGTATAGAAAAAAGTCTTGAAAAATAAAGGGTGTAGTTAGAATCATAAAATACCCTATCACTGAATTTCGGCCATGGTTGTCAAGCAAAACAGAGATTATTGGATAATCTCTGTGTCTGTGTTTACAAGTGTGCGATACCAGAGGACCACTCTCTGTTACTTTACTCTCATAGACCAACTGCTTTACATGCATTCCAAGGCATTATGGACAAGCCCGCCACACTATTCCCAAACCACTGCAACTCCTGAAAGCCAGAATCAACCGTGACGACCACCAGAAAAGCGCCGAGATAATGAAGCTCGACGAAGTCCCAGAGAAATAATTTAACTGTCTTGGATCCCGCAAAGAAATTAATCAGAAAAGAATAACGGAGGAGTAGGAAAAACATAATTTTCACGTCCCTCCATATCAGCAGGAGTCAGAATAAAACAAGGCCAATAGGCACAAAGCGACGTTTACAACTGGGATAAGCCCAGTTGCCTAGTACCATGGATAAATATTATGATTAATATTAATGGGTCCTAAGTTGTGAGCTGTTATATTTGGTTCCAATAATATGCATGGCAAAAACGCTTGAGCGCGCGGAAATGTGTTCTAGTTTCTACAAGGTCCGTCTAGTAAATAACTCCAGATATAACCTGTATATCTATCCAACATAATATTACGTTCATTTTACCAAAGACCACACTCCACACGCCATGAAATAGGCAATTCCAAGGCAAGGAGGTATCACACCGTCATCCAAACTCCGTGCTCACACTTTAGCTGACCCGGAAATCGAAGCCAGCGCCCCTTGCTCACCAGTAGCTGATTCAAGATTCTTTATTTTGCATGAAATATGGTACATGATGGTCTTATAAAATAAAAGGTTTCACATATTTCGCTGACTTCCTTCAGCATGCAAACTTAAAATTAAAATACTTAACACAATGTACTCTTGGTTTAGGTACC
The DNA here is from genome assembly GCA_910589295.1 of Noctua janthe. Lineage (NCBI taxonomy): Eukaryota > Metazoa > Arthropoda > Insecta > Lepidoptera > Noctuidae > Noctua > Noctua janthe. The sequence goes on from OU342578.1 coordinate 10,785,004, forward strand.
TAGTGCTAGTTAAAAATTTAACAAAATGTAATAAAATTAGAGAAAAAAATAACAAATAAAAAAAAAAATAGGAACAAAAGCTACTTAACCATTACAGATGGGTTTATAAAGTCAAAAACTCATTAATTGTATAGAACACGTTATTAAAGAGCCATTTCTTAAGTTTTATTTTGAAATAATTAATTGGAAGTTCTCTGATTTGTTTCGGTATTTTATTGAAGATTTTGCGGAGTTTGTATTATGATAAGTTGGTATCAGGACACTTGCGCGAATCCACATGCGCGAAAAGACATATGCGCGCATGGACTTTTGGGCGATTAGACTTTTGCGCGAATGGACCTTTGGGCGCATAGACAATTGCGCGAAAGGACTTATGCGCGAATGGTTAGGTTAGCTGTAGAGTAAACATAACACTGAGGTTCTTCTAAATCGGAATCGATTGATTAATCTTTTTTGTACAAAGTAACAAGAATGTTCTGTACATCAATATACATTTGTCATAATATACATTAAAACAACTGAATGACCTTAAAAATCGACATTGATGAAACCCAAAAGCTTGAACAGAGAGTAAAATTATTTTGTTCAAAATTGATATTGTAAATCGATTAAACAATAATTATATCTGGCAACACTGTTCATGGTAGATACGAAAAAATAATTTGACATGTCTCTCGGGCAGTGTTGCCACTTCCCTCGCTCTATCTCATTGAAAATAAGAAATAATATGATGTTATGTTTACTCTACAGATTAACCGTAGCCAGTCGCGCATAAGTCATAAATCTAGTCGCGGAAGTGTCCTTTTGCGCAAAAGTTCATTCGCGCAAGTGTCCATTCGCGCAAGTGTCTTTGCGCGCATGTGTCTATGCGCGTAAGTGTCTATGGGCGCAAAAGTTCATTCGCGCAAAAGTCTAATCGCCCAAAAGTCCATGCGCGCATATGTCTTTTCGCGCAAGCGGGTTCGCGGAAGTGTCCTTCGCGCATATGTCTTTCGCGCTAATGTCCCAGATCCTGATAAGTTGGTATCACGATACATCCTTTACACCATGTCTATTTCTCTACAGAGCAACAGTATTCCCATAAATCCAACAAAGCAAAACTCTTTTACTTCTACAAAGAAAAATATACAAAACAGAATAGCATCTAAGTGAGCCATCGCCTTGAAATGTATCCCTTTATGTAGCCTCGTGTATATTATATAATACATGTCGTTATTTACCTGGTTTGTCCGCAACTACCCCTCTTACGCTTTGAGGGATAAATGCACCGGTGGCAGCAGGGTTGGCGCGGTGCAAATCTTTATTTATTTATAAGTAGCTTTTATAACGGCTTCTCTCACGTTAATTTAGAATTTGACAATTTAACTTTTAACACTCTACTAAAGTTTCTATAATAATACAGGCTGTTTTGTGCATCGTTCGACAAATTGAATTAGCCGAATGGAGAGGTCATTTGCTATCTCTTCAGGCCCAAGAACTCACTCTTAGCCACACTGGTTTTTTTATTCGGGTTTTTCAAATTTTTATTTTGAAAAATTCCCAAACATACTCGTAGCATTAAAGATTAAATTAAAAAAAAAGTTATTAGTATAATCCTTAAATTACATTTTAATTTTTATACCTACTGTTGTATGGTCTATCAAATTCAAAACTACTCGCTAGTAACATCTAGGTTTTTTTTTTTAATAACTCACAAAGGTTTTAGAAGAAGAAAAAATAAACTTAAAACTCAACTTTAAATTGCTATAAAAAAAAACTAAATGTCATCGAGATCTTCGAATTCTTTTAAAAAGTTCTCTAGTCTGTCTTCTTTTCAACGGTATGCAATATGCTAAAAAAATCTTTTAATAACTTTGCTAATTCGTTAAATTTGTGTATTGGGACGCACCATCATGCATGAATATCTCAATCGAGACAGCCCTTACAAGTGTTGCAGCTAGTACAGTTCCTGCTCGCTCCACCTCCCTGACTCCGCGCACTCTATAAATACTTAGTACTACTGAGACCTTATAGTTTGTTCCTTTATTTTAACCTTAACACTGGTTTAATTTTAGTTTCAGTATAAAATGGACCGTAGAAAAAAGTAGTACCTACAGGACTAATTCGTTGGTAAAGATATTGAAGCTAGGTCGCCATCCGTCCGTCTTATGTCGACAGGCCGTGTTGACGGCGCATTTGTGTTCCACGCGCGCCTCAAAGAGATGTCAGCAAACAGGAAGTGGTCCGCAAAGGTCGATGCCTGCCGGCCTGCGGGACTATTCGAAAGAGATATCGCGCCCCTGGAACACAAAGGGCCAAGAAGGAACATGGATGGGTTTTAGTCAGCACAAGCCTGACACTCCCTTCCGCGCCGCCCAGAGAAGGAGGGGTCATTTAATGATTGACCATCTGAAAAAAAAAATGGTATTGGGGTAACTCGATAATCTAAAACAGCCGTACAGTACGCCTGCTAAGGTCTATCCGTGGATCGGAACGCATGTTAACCCTTTGTTCCCGGCTGCCATTTGTAGGTTTTTGACAATCATTACGGGATCATTTTACAGTGGAGAAAAACTATTCTGACGAATAACTTTACTCAAACAAAGACCCATATTAACCCTTCATCATCATCTGCCTCGCCTTTTCCCAACTATAGTAGGGTGGGCTTCCAGTCTGCCAGATGCAGCTGAAAACTAGTATTTTACATTGAGCCTATCTGACCTACAAACAACCCAGTTAGTACTGAGTATTACGATACCCTTTGGTGAGATTGGCTGTCAGACTTTCGGGCCACTGACTGATCTGTAACCCTTGTCTAAGATCTACAAATGACAGCTGGGACCAACGCTCTAACGTGTTTTCCGAGACACAGAAGAAACTCGAAATGTAATGGCTGGTCACCGATCTACGAACGGTCCTCAGCAAGCGATGCTTAACCTTTAAGATCGGACCTTTGCGGCTGTTTTTATTTAACTACGAGCTCCTCCACAGTCATATACTAAAAATAATGTTGTAAAACCCTCAAGCCATTGTCTATGTGCATTAGTGGACAGAAGTATGTAAGTAAGTAAAGGCAAGTAGGTACTTACTTGGCTTTGTGCTCTCAACAATAGAGGAACAGAAACTTCATAACTTATTTACCTATGTTTTAGTTAGAACAATGGTTTTACTCGGTAATGGTAAGTTCGGACGGTACAAGTTAAAGGGGAAAGTATACAAGTCCGTGATAAGAACTGTCGTACTGTATGGATCGGAATGCTGGGCTGTTAAAAAGACAGATGAAAAACGATTGCATGTAGTGAGAATGTTAAGCTGGTTGCTGTGTGGTGTGACAGGAATGGATAAAGTAAGGAATAAGTATACAGGGTGTAAGGGACAGCCTTCCATAAACTGATCCATGGATTGAATTCAGTATAATTATCATACTAAAATGAAGAATTTGTTTCAGGAATGTTATGCGAATCCAATTAATTTGACTTGTTTTATTTCCTCATACGCAATGTATTGTTACGGTGGCAAAACGCACGTAGCGAACAGCAAGCGCGACGGCAAGTTCTATGACCTCTGTTGCTAGGCAGTAAGTGAACAGCTGATTTCACGTGTCGTTCGTTAGATTAATTCAACATTCATTGTTGGATTTTAACCGTATTGTTTACATAACTGGAGTGCTGCGTACAGGGAACGTAATATTACATTGAAATAAAGGAATAGTAACTGAAATAAAAATTTACAATAAAAAAAAATCCGAAGATAAATTCCCGTGGAATATGATTCAATATAAAGAGCTGGATGCACCCTGTCAGTTTGTGGAGGGCTGTCCCTTACACCCTGTATTAGAGGAACTTTGGAAGTTGCGCCAGTTACAGAAAAGTTGAAAGGTAATCGACTGTCGAGGTATGGGCATCTGTTGAGAAAGGACGAATCGCGTGTGACTAAAAGAGTGATGAATACAATTAATGTTGATGAATGGAGAGGGAGAGGAAGACCAAAGAAACGATGGATGGATTGTGTGAGGAATGAAAAAAAAAAGGCATGGCAGGGAATAAAGTACACCCACGTTTCAGTCCTAAGCAAAAGTGGGCTCGCTATTGTAAGCAGTGTAAGTGTAAGTAACTAAGTAACTCTCCAGAATTCCCTTGGACATGGCATCGCATAATAAGGTAATATAATACTACTTCTAGTAAACACTCGTTTTCTAACTAACACAATAACCATTTAACGTGGGCTTTGAAGACAGGAAATAAGGACATTACAAGCGAAACCACGAGTAAAAGTAAGTAATTTTTAAACAAATAGCGTTCAGGAGCTACAAGAACCGATTAGCAGTAGAAATAGAACAATGGTATTGACGTGAACGTACCGGGTAATGTGTATAGTCGTCGATGAGCCGGGAGCTTGGATCATAATACAAGATGTAGACGGACCCTTTACCAAGCCGTCAACCAAGCATTCTGTACGACAAACTAAGTAACTCTACGCAAAAATTATTGCTGGGAAACGTTTTTTTGGGGTGTAAAATCACATTTTACGGTAAAACTCAATGTAATGCACTTAAAACATTGTGCTGATGGATGCTTTAAATAAATAGTACGGGGGTTGTGGAGCTATTTAAAGTAAAGTAAGTAAGTATCTCCGTAACTAGAAGGTATGATCCCAGGTATGGTCTAGAACAAAAAAAATATCGCAATGATGGGGAGAACAAGTGCGGGTATTATAACACCCATTATAATAATGGGATGTTGATTCATTCCCTGCAGGAGAAGATAACATAACATCACGCCTGTAATCCCCAAAGGGTAAGGCAAAAGTGTACCTAATCGTTGGCAGTAGCGGTAGCCAGGTTGGTCAAAGTGTTATTGGGTTTTTCCATCAGGAATTTCTCAATAGCAGCAAGTCTGGATTTGTGCTTAGCTGACGACTATAAACCCGTCTTACATGGGACTTAACACAACTGGCGAATTGTGGGTCTAATATTACGTACACCTCTACATAACTTTCGGTGATTACGGGCGTGATGTATTGTTATGTTTTGCATTTTTTTAAACGGGTGGGTTAGTTAGTAACTTATTGTGATATTAAGCAGAAATAAGAATAAAAAGCATTAACAATTTTTCACTTTGCAGTCGTCGTTTGAACGATGGCACTACACACGACTACACTAACAAAGAAACACTTTACTGACTCATAAAAAAACTTCGAAATAAGTTCCCAACTCCCGGCCTAAGACTTTATCGGTCGCCCGCCGCAGTCGGCAATAAAAACACGGTATTAAGGAAACATTAAAACAATCATAGGCATTGATTGATTTATATGATATTTACGACTATTAACTTTATATTACGGGATATTTTCTTTGTATTTGTGAGAAGTTTTGCATTCTTACGGAATGTAACAGGGAAAACATCGTGAGGGGCTGAAAATTGTACGCCATTAGCAAAACAGGCGCTTATGTGGAAAAAAATTAAAGATAAATAAGTCTTGCTACGGGGTCGCTGCAGGCCGAGTAAAAGATGGTGGGACCTCTTGAATGATTGTCTCCTTAATTGGCGAAAAAAGGTGCAGCATCGAGAAAAGTGGGAGGAATGGAAGGCCTTTGCCCAGGAGTGGGACAGATCAGACTAAGAAAAACAAACCTTACTAGAAAAAGACGCATTCATTCGGTCATTTTTCCCTGTCCTTTTTTTTTTTGCAGGCATTGTTGTGTCCCATTGCTAACGGCCATCACGTATCACTACATAGTATAAAACAAAGTCGCTTCCCGCTGTCTGTCTGTCCCTATGTATGCTTAGATCTTTAAAACTACGCAACGGATTTTGATGCGGTTTTTGTTAATAGATAGAGAGATTCAAGAGGAAGATTTATATGTATATACTGCACCCGTGCGAATCCGGGGCGGGTCGCTAGGCTATATATAAAGGAATACACATGTCCTAGAACCAAAAAATCGAAGACATGCGACATCAGCTACCAACCCTCATCGGGCCTGCGAGGTGGAATACGGTCCACTTCCTCATAGAGAGAGAGAGAGAGAGCCTGGATCCTGGCAGTGGAAATGTTAAAAGCTGATTATACTGCTATGCCAGGTCTGTTAGTAACAAAGGGGCTAATCTTATCACAAAATATTAAAACAATCAAGTCGTTTGAGAACCAATAAACAGTTACAAGCATTGATTGATTTATTAGGTATAAATAGGCTATAAAATAAGCCTTGATAAGAGCTTAGTTTCGACGGGTTCGTTTTACAGGAACTTCAGGAATTAATTCCATGTTTCCTAACTACTGATTCTTTTGTTGAGTTGGAGGTATAACCTCTGTTCGCAAGACTCCAACTTTCTCAGGAGTTCAACTTTTATAACATCCATACAAGTTTTCGCATGAGTTCAGCTTTTATTTTTTATGTTGGTACTTTTATTATCAATATTTTAATATTTCTTTAATTGAATCGGATTTTGTTAACAATTTCAATGATTTTAATTTTTTCGCACGGAACCCTAATCCTTTTTCTAAAATAACAGTATTTTACATTGAGCAACTGCCTATCTAACCTTCCCAACCCAGTTAGTACTGGGTAATACCGCTTGTACTTATTACCTGTAACGACTGACAAAGATCTACAAATGATCGCCGGGACCAACAGTTTGACTTGCTTTCACAGGCACAGAGGAAATTCGATATGTAATGATTGGTCACCCATCCACGGACCAACCTAGGCAAGTACAGCTTAACCTAAAGATCGATCCAAATGGGAGTTATTATTTAGCTACGAGCTCCTCCTTCATATCTACTTAAAGTATTGGAAAAAAAAAAAATTCCTTTGAACATAACAAGTGAATTGAAACTAAAGAAAAACAGGGAAAGGTGGAGTTATTATACTTAAAAAAAAATAACTTTAAAAGCAGGCAAACCTGCGAGGCACTACAAGTAATGTTTAAAAACAAGAAACCGAACTAGGCCAACAAATGTTGAGCTCACAACCGAAAATACTTCAAGTTAAAGTTTTAAACTATGTGTAAAAGAGTTCGCGAGTTGTTCCAAAATGTTTACAGTATTGCTTTGAAGGATAAGCTGAGTTTGAAATGGTTAAGTGAAAGAATAAAAACGTTTCAACAGTTCTACGTCAAAGCGATAGGTGCACAATTTGCCGTCATTGTCAGGCTGTATGTTGAACAAAATATGATTCGCGACCGTAACACGTATTTATTTACATGTCGGATATGTCAGGATTTACTCCGTTAGGCTCATACATCATGTGGGCGGACCATGAGTTTCGTGCTATAAAAACACACTATGTGCGATACACTGTTTCTAGCAAAACTAACAAATTACTTGAGATTACAACTTAACACAATAACACGGGGCACAATAAATCGGGTACAGTTCCAAGACGGCTCAACTCCGCCGCGATTAGACATTGTATGTCGCCCTCGCCTCGAGTTGAACATCAGGGCTCTGTAGAAGCACGCTGTGGTGTGGGAAGACTTGTAAATAGGTCGTGTTCGAAATTTTATATCCATACTAATAACCGGATCCGACATACAGAATTGTAATAATTAAAATCATCAATACAACCCTCTAAGTTCATTTAATCACAATGAATGACTATTGTGGAGTTATAAATAAAAAAATGGATTCACTTCACTGTATGGCGCCATTTTTTAACTTACAGATTTTACCAAGACGTGGCTACTAAGGTCAATTAACATCGTTCAACGAAAACTCTAACAGAACGCTGATAAACGCTGCAAAACGCAACGCTGTTCAACGCTGCTGAAATATTTTGATTTTGAATTGTAATGTTCATGAAATTTTAAAACTAACGTGTAACCATATTGAATATTAATCTTTCATTCCCTCCTCAAATATATTGTTTCCTGAATTTCATTTCTCTCCCATAGCTAGCTGTATTTAGTACCCGTAGTGTTTGTACGGTCTGATGTATGAAAGATTAGCCTGCGACTTCAAAGGTAAGAGTTTTGTATGACTGGTTTTGCTTGATCCTTAGATTTTTCAGGTTTCTCGCCCAGCTGTTTCGTCTGTTTGCCTTTGCTTCGTTGTGTTGTCTTGTTCGTAGGTCAGGTCACTTTATTTCTCATATGAATTACATAGATAATTCACTTACTGAGAAACACACTAAAATTAAAATTTATAATTAGAGCGCACAGATTATGTGGGTACACAGACAAATAAAAATATAGACTCGATCATAAGTTTAACAAAACACAACATGGATGTAGTTTAATTTTACTGGATGTGGCATCGATGGCATAGTCTGTTATGAGCAGGTTTGTTACAAATTTGTTTTTAGTTTATTGTCTTATATATTTTTTGGTACATACATGATTTATTGATTTTGATTATAATATACACATTTATATTTTGAGTAAGATAAGATAAGATAAGATAAGATAAGATAATTTATTTCGCAAATATGGGTACAGTACATGGTGTAAAAAACAATTAGCAAAGTTCAGCCACATTTTACCATTAGGCATGCGAAAGGTACAAGACCATCAACAAAAATAATTATTACATAATAACAATTAACATTTAGTGGTAGCCGTGTTTAATAGTTAAACAAATGCATTTTCTTTTTCTGCAAAAAACTCTGAAATATTGTAATAGGCTTTACCCACTAGAAAAGAGCGTAGCTTTTTTTTGAATGAAGGTAGATTTAATGCCTTCCAAGATTTAGGTAGCTTATTGTAAATGAATGGAGCCATGCAGAAAACACTTTTGCGCATGAGTGCTGTATTTGCGGTTGGCATACATAATCTGCTATCATCGCGCCTATTTCGAGGAGCTATGTCTGCGAGACGTGTGAAACGATTTGGATTGGTTTTTACAAATACAGCTACTTCCATAATGTAAAGGCAAGGCAAGGTTAATATTTTATACTGTTTAAAATATGGCACACAACTGTCGGTAGACTTTAATTTAAACATTGACCGTAAGCATCTTTTTTGTGATTTAAATACTGTTTCTTTCTCAGTTGAATTGCCCCAAAATATTAAACCATATCGTAAATGGGATTCTGCAATACCATAATAGGCAGTGAGGAGTGCGTCTGTAGATATTATCGGTGATAGAGAGCTTAAAGCATACGCTGATTTATAAATTTTCTTATTTAAAATATCTATATGCGATTTCCAGTTTAACTTTTTGTCTATTTGGAGGCCTAAGAATTTAGTGTTTTCAACTTCTTGTATAATATTGTTATTATGTTGTATTTTAAATGGGCTTTTTAAGGGGTTTCGTTGATTAAAATAAATTACATTAGTTTTGTTTAAGTTAATATTTAAATTATTATCATCTAACCATTTTACGACTGAAGCTAAAGTTTTATTAATATCATTTTCATATGTTTCTAAGTTTTTACAGGGTATAGTCACGGTGCTATCATCAGCGAATAATGTTAGTGGATGTTGTATGTATTTAGGTAGGTCGTTTATATATAAAATAAATAGAAGAGGACCCAGTACGCTGCCCTGCGGTACACCAAAGGTGACTTCACGTTCTGATGATCGATAAATTTCTTCTCGTTTATTTGTCAAGTTAATTTTCCTAATTTCTGTTATCTGTTTTCTTTTAGTTAAATAAGAATGAATAAGTTTTAATATATTTCCTCTAATGCCTTATGCCTCTAGTTTGTTCAAGAGGGTAGGAAAATGTACATGATCGAAAGCCTGCGTCATATCGCAAAAAATGCCGCAGACAGGCGTCCGTTTATCTACGGTTTTAATAATATTGTATAAAAAATCGTATATAGCCATATTGATTGTTTTGTGTTGTCTAAAACCCTTCTGTTCTTCACTTAATATGTGATTTTTTTCAACATATGTATATATTTCCTGGTATATGTATTTTTCAAATATTTTTGAAATTATTGGAATTAATGCGATGGGACGATATGATTGCATCAGATCTCTATCGTCTTTCTTAAACAGTGGCTTTATAATAGATGTTTTTAGAGCATCTGGATAGATTCCCGCGCTGATACTAAGATTGATTAAGTGACTGAGGTGTCCGCAGATCTCCAATGATACGAGTTTTAGTATTTTTGTATTAATACCGTCGTTACCCACGCTATTTGTGTTTTTTAAAGAAAGTATATGTTTATGTATATCATGTGGAAGGCAAGGAGACATGAACATTGAGTTACTAACACAATTTGTCACGTAAGATTTAGATTTGGTATGAGCAAGAAGTTTAGTTTGAATTTTATCTATGAAGTAATTGTTGAAGGCTTCAGCAATTTTTTGAGGATTTGTTTCAATTTTATTGTCTACTTTAATTGTATTGATGCTATGTTTAGGTATGTTGTACTTTGTACGGTTTATGATCTGCCATGTAGTTTTGGATTTATTTTTTGATGCTTTAATGTTAAAATTATTTTGTGATCTTTGTGTCAAGTGAATAATTTTTTTATGTAACTTTGAATAGTTTGTGAAAATAGTTTTATTTGTTTTGTTTGGGTTTAATCTAAGCTGCCACAATAGTTTTCGTTTTTTTCGGTTGCATAATTTTAGACCTTTAGATAGCCACTTTATTTTTTTTGTAGTATTTATTTTAATTAATTTAGTAGGAAAACACAAATCGTATATTAATTTCAAATTTAAAATAAATTCATTGTATGCTAGATTAGGATCTTCTGTGTTATAGATATCTGAGAAAGAAAGTTCGTTCAGGTACTTCTTAAATTTTAGAATATTTTCCATATCGTAATCTCTGGTAACAGTAAACCAATGGCCAATATTACATACTTTCTTGACCGGACAGCGAATTAATTGCGCCGTGTGGTCAGACAATGCAAATTCTAGAACATCAGTCTTACAGGCTTTATTAAAATTATGCGCAAAATTATCTATGCATGTTTGGCTGGCCATGCGAGTTGGTTCTTTTAAAGCTATGTTTAGATTAAAGCTCAATAGAAGATATTTAAATGCATTTGTTTGGCTATTCTGCTTAAGCATATCTATATTAAAATCTCCAGCAATTACAATATTCTTACTTCTGGTATGTATCAATGTTTGCATGAGAGATTCGAGTTTGTCCAGGCAGTCATTGAAATTCTTTGCATTTGGTACCCTATAGATACATACAATAATTAGCTCATAGTAAGTCAGCTCTATAGCGCAACATTCAAAAACACCTGGTGTTGATAATTTCGCTATTCTAGTTAGTTCTTTCCATTGCAATTCTTTACGTACAAGTATACATGCACCTCCCCTTTTTTTATCTTTTCGGCAATAATAAGCAGCTAAACAGTAATTTGGTATGTACAATTGACTTTGATATCCTTCCATAATGAAATGCTCTGTTATACACAAAATGTCTACATTAATTAATTTTTCCTTTAAATCATCTAAACAAATAATAAGGTCATTAGATTTATTTATTAAGCCTGCGATATTTTGATGTAACACATTAATATATTTATTTGAGAAAAAACTGTTTATTAGTGTTAGTTGTTGTGGGTTGTTGTGAAATGTAAGACGAATATAATACCTCGTCAGGGGACTCGTAAGTATATGGATACAAGAATTCATTGATCATTAGTTTAAGGTTAACAAATATGCTCGCAATGCCGCTATTATTAACTGTGCCACTTTTGTACCGAAACATTTTATAATCATATGACAGATAATAGTTAGAATCGAACAAATACGCGTAGTTATAAGTACATGCATCCAAATATAATAAGCTATTAAATGTTTCTATTCTTTTGTTGAAAACCATAGAGTAATTATCCATTCTAAATGTAGGGGCGCATAAAATAACATTTGTATGTTGTATTTTTAACAAAGTTTCACGTATATTTACAATCAGGTCGACGTAGTTATTTGTTCGTTTAAAATCTTCTTCGCCGATGAAAATTAGGCAGTGATCATCCATTGTGTAATGTTTTAATTTTGCTTCTATGTTGTTAATGAGATTAGATAAACCGCAATCAGGTGTTAAAAAGTGGCATATTTGAGAGTCGGTGAAAGTGTTCTTTGCTATCGCTAATATTTTGTTCTTTTTGTTGCTGCTAATAATACATATTTTATGTTCTTTTTCATCTTGAATATTCCGATGCTCCGCTTGTTGGATGTTAATATCATTTAGTTGAACATTTTGAAACTCCGTTTGTTGGTTCCTAATTTCATTTAGTTGTAAATGTTCTAGCTCCGTTTGTTGACTTCTAGTTTCGTTTAATTGACATGGGTGATCTCTATTTTGTTGAATATTTGGTGTATTGCTCGGTGTGCATTTTGTCACATTTTTTCTCGGTGTCATGGAACGCTCCTGAACAATATTCGTACTAGTAACCTTTTTGTACAGGCCAATGATCTTATCATATTCATTTATTTTATTTTTTAATGAACTATTTTCTTCATTAAGGGAAGCTACTTCGGCGTGAGCTATCTCAAGTAGGTTTTAGTTTTTTTTTTTTTTTTGTTAAGTTTATGTAATTACAAATGCTTGATATATTTTGTAACATGTAGTTAATCCTTTTTTTTTTTTACTTATTCGTATGTATTAATAGTGTGGGCTTTTAGTAGCTTTTTAAACCGGGCATAACTTTGTTCTCCTTTTATTACTGATGGTAATTTATTATAAATTGTAACACCTTCAAACTCCAAATTTCTTCTTCCATAGTTAGTTCTAGGAGGAGGATTTTCCCGATAAGGCCTTTGTTCGTTAGCCAATTTGCAAAAATTGGCAAATTCATTTTTTTATTTATATAACTCCACACTATTTCATGAAAAAGTCATTCAATTGTGGTCAAAACACGTAACGGACAAAAAACGGACAAATTTCGCGGGCCACCTTAGCGCACCTTCTTTCACATAGCAGATATCGAGACGTATCCGTGCCTCGGAAAGCTGGATACGCAGTTGAGCTCGGCTGTCATACGTAGTCCTTGGGCAATCGTCAAAAGTAATGTTGACGAAACTGTAATGTTGGTCACCTACATCCTGTTAGTGTGATAACCGATTCCAGCATATTTCTTCTTTCTTTAGTCGTGTGGTTAGAGCCTAACCTGGTGTTAGAGTTTTTATACCATCCAAAGGCCTCTCTTCTTGGCTTTACATGCCGTCGAGAAATATCTTTCAGGCATGATGTTTTTCGTCACCGAAGTCTCGAAGTCGAACCGAATTCTTGAGTTCGAACTCGAAACTTGGGAAAAAGCCTTGGTAAGATGAGAACAGGCTGTACGGTAACTGTCTATTTGATCTAGTGGTCGGAAGCTCGAAAAATGATGAAATTTTATCTCTTATCAAAATTAACCTCTTTTTTTTTTTTTGGATGGGAATTCATCAAATGACCCAAGGGTGGAGCGGAAGGGAGTGTCAGACTTGTACTGACTAAAACCCATCTATGTTCCTTCTTTGCCCTTTGTGTTCCAGGGCCACGGTATCTCTTTCGAACAGTCCCGCAGCCCTGGCAGGCATTGGCCCATGCGGACCCCTACTTGGTTGCTGACATCTCTTTGAGGCGCGCGTAGAACACGAACGCGCGGTCAACACGGCCTGTCGTCATAAGACGGCCGGACGGCGAGCTAGCCCATAACTCGCCGTCCACAGGCCAGCGCCTACGGTGGCTGGGAGCCACCACGTGACCCCCGACACCCAGGGCGTCTCCCGGCTGGGACGTGAGGTTCTTTCCCTCTCACGTCCCGCAAATTACCCCCTTTAGGTGGTAATTTTTCAGATATCCTTCCTTAGTGCTTATCTTAATTATGTAAGGAGCAAATTCTGATACGTTATCTGTCAGTAAATGAATAGATTGAAAGATTTGTAGACGGCAGGGTGGGTGCAGACGTCACTAAGGTTCATGTTCAAAGTTACGGTACATAATGATACTTTAAACACTAACGCCCCGTCCACAACTTCAGGCGATGCGACTTGCGACGGCGATTTGCGACATCTTGTTGTTACTTGTTTGTGACTCATGGCATGCTCCTAGCCTTTGCTATTTTCCAGTCTTTGTAGCGATGATGTCGCGCATTTTGTTGCTATCGTACGTTGGGTGTGCTCATAAAGACACGAGCAACGCGTCGCAGCGGCGCGATTCCGCGGTATATCTCCGTAAAACAATTTCTATGAAAACGCAAGCGACTGTTCAGTCAGAGAGGCACGATGCGACGCGTAGCAACGCGTTGATTTTACCGCGTGATAATAAACCTAAGCCCGCGCGTCAAAAAGCGCCTTTCTGCGCAACAGAAGCGATACAAACATGCGACTGAGCATTGCTATAGTATTGACATAGTATCTTCGTTACGTGGGCAAATGTACAAGGCCAGTGCCAGAATACTGAAACGCGATAATTTCGGGTCTACAACGCTGAAAATGTTGCGAAAAGCGCAGGTTCATTTGTTTTTTTTTGGAGGTCGTGGCCAAGTGGTTAGAGTACTGACGACCTGCCTGTCATCTAGACGCTGGATCTTAATCTATTTTCGTAGCCTAGGTTGAATAATGGTCGATGTAAGATGAGCAGCTGATACCTAAGTGTTATAGGAATTTTAGACTGGAGTTCATCGCTTGATTGGTATTTTAAGGGTGATGCGTTTTTGTTTTTATTAGGTTCTGAGAAGTCTCTGTAGTTTAAATAAATAAAATGACTAGTATTTGAAAGTTATTTTGTTATTAAATATTATTTTAGGAGGATTTTTTCAGCAGTAGTCCGGTGTCTGGTTGGATCGGAGCTCCTCCGGGCTCATCCGGTTAGACTGGAAGTCGACCCCAATATAGTTGGGAAAAGGCTAGGCAGATGATGATGATGGCATATTTATGCTGTCTTGGCTTCCGTACGTTTTTTCACGGATGACCACTGAAAACCAGCGATGTGCTGTGGGCCCCCCATAGCACAGCATCATGCTGAGTGGTAACCTGCTTGTCGCAGTCACGACGTGCAAGCTGTTAAGTTTTTTCTTTTTTTTGCTCCGTCCTGTTGAATTTATAGTTTATTGTTTATTTATTGTAATTTTGTATGATGCACGTCCCTGCGACAAATAAATATTTTTTACTTTCTTTTCTTTCTTCTTTATGATGATTAGAAAAAACATATTGCTATAATCACAATATAATTATATGCACGGAGTCTGGATTTGTGCCCGGTTGATGGCAATAGGCTCGCCCCCTATTACACTGGCGAAATGGGGGTGTACTATTAGGTACAACTCTGCCTAACCCTACGGGGATTACAGGCGTAATGGTCTGTGATGTTATATTAAAATCTAAAAAATGTAACAAAACTGACTGAAAGCCTACCAAATGATACGGTCAGTATATTACTTGTTTTACTTCATAATGAAGTGCGATTAGATGCGATTTAATGAGTCCACCCATCCCCTAGATAATTACTGCCGCACCGTTGATTGCATAACGCACAAAGACCAAAGAGTAAGTTGTGTGGAGACTGGACACATCTATCTGCACTGGTCACATGTTACTTAGAGGCGAGTGAACATGTTTTTAGGGTTTCGTACCAAAAAAGAAAAAAAATAGAACCCTTATAGGATCACTCGCGTGTCTGTCTGTCTGTCCGTCTGCCACAGCCAAATTACTCCGAAACTACTGGAGTTGAAAATGTAAGTCGGTGACCCAAAGACGGACGTGTAACGTAAATAAATGAACTTTAAACACTTTTGGGGGTTAAATTAGAAAATTAAAAAAAAGTTTTGCAAACTGTGTCGTGTAACATATCAAATGAAGCAAGCATAAGTATTTCTATTTTTTTTTAATAATTTAAGACAAATAATTTGAAGTTATTATTACGATAAAGAAGATAGGCGAAAATTGACAATTCCCTTAACTCCAAAACTACAGGGCCGATAATTTTGAAAAAAAAATACAAAAAATAGTTCTTTTCCTATAGATTACAGGAAAATCTATAAGAATTATTATAACTAGAAGACGGGATATTTACCATGTTTATTGTTTTCTTTGAGTTCCCGATATTTCGGCGCTGTTGCAAGCACCATGATCACGGATAAACTGAAGTTATTGCGGGTGGGTGTTTATGAGCAGACGAATCGGTCTACCCTCTTTCTTGTTCGTTTTTTGCACTCAGTACCGCTACCACTGTCACTCACAACTCGATTCTGTTCCCGACACACGAAACTCACTGTTTCTGCTCGCGAACTTTTTTACCATACGTGAGGGGAGTGACAGATAAGGTTGCCAACATTCTTCGGAAATACGCCGTAAAGACTATCTTCACTCCTTTCAAAAAAGTGTCTCAGATGCTGCGTTCGCCGAAGGATAATTTTCCACTGGAAAAGCCCGGTGTTTACAAAGTGGACTGCAGTTGCGGCAAGTCTTATATCGGTCAGACGAAACGTACGGTGGCTTGTCGAATATCGGAACATATCAGGGCGGTGAAGAACAACGACACCCAAAAATCAGCCATAGCTCAGCATCTCCTGGAATCAGGATCGAACCACTGGATTGAGTTACACAACCCTCAGGTCATCTCGACAGAACGCCACTATATCCCTAGACTCGTTAGAGAAGCTATTGAAATCACCAAATATAAGAACTTCAATCGGGAGGATGGGTTTCAACTGTCGAAAGCCTGGAAACCAGTGGTGCAGCTGTGTAAAAAGCGGAATAGTGCCGAAAAAAGTTCGCGAGCAGACACAGTGAGTTTCGTGTGTCGGGAACAGAATCGAGTTGTGAGTGACAGTGGTAGCGGTACTGAGTGCAAAAAACGAACAAGAAAGAGGGTAGACCGATTCGTCTGCTCATAAACACCCACCCGCAATAACTTCAGTTTATCCGTGATCATGGTGCTTGCAACAGCGCCGAAATATCGGGAACTCAAAGAAAACAATAAACATGGTAAATATCCCGTCTTCTAGTTATAATAATTTTAGTGACCATGAAAGTTTAAAATCTTAAATCTATAAGAAAGCTATAACAACAAATAATTAAAATAAATTAAAAAATAAAGGGGGCTCGCCTACTGCGATGGTACGGAACCCTTCATGCGGGCGTCCGAGTCGCACTTGGCTGGTATTTTCTTCTATCCTCCCTGTCAAACGAATGATAAATAGTCACGGAGTGAAAAAGGTAACCAAATCTTGACCCTTCAGCTTTTTTAGAAAACCGGTTTCCAAAAAAGCTCACTCTATTGAAACTTCACTAAAGTTGAAAGTATCTTTCAACTGTTTTTATTTACTTTAAAGTATCTTTCAACGGATTTCCAGACTATAAAGTACCCAATGCTGGAACACAGGCCTCTTTTCTTCGAGAGGCGTAACCTCAACATTAGTGATGTTATCAACATTTTGATTTAAAAGAATGTCCCTCTGTACCTTCATATTTTGTGAACACTTAATCTGTGGTTATTGCCTGAATGAACGAACGCACTATGTAACTAGGTACGGTAATAATTTAGATTTTCATTTAAATAATATTTCGGGACGGAAACGCACAATATTAGTTTGTTAATAACCTAACAACGAATAGCGAATTTCGGTCGGTCATTACACCTGCACTGTTATTTATTTATTTATTTATTTAAACTTCATGTACAATAGTGTTACATATGCGGACTTAATGCCACAAGGCATTCTCTACCAGTCAACCTTTGGGTTAAATAGGACAACATTGTGATAGGGTACAAAATAAATATATAAAAAAGAACATGACGTGTGTTAATTTGGTTTATTGAACTTTTCTGTTTTGGCAATAGGCTCGCTCCCTATTCCATTGGACTTAAACATGCCTGCATGCCTGAGAGATATTTCTTGACGGCATGTTAAGCCAAGTCAGAGGCCCATGGGCGGCATAAAAACTCTAACACCAGGTTAGGAACTAACCACACGATAATGAATGATAATTGGACTTAAACATAACCAGCGATATGTGGGTGCCCTATTAGAGGCATCTCTGCCTAACCCTTCGGGGATTTACCAAACGTGATATTGTCGGGGATAGTGCAAATCCGCGAATCTACCATACATAAAGTGCGCGTATCTGCACTGCGTGTAGGTTTACAGGAGAAGGTTTTAAGTATATTTATTTTTTTATTTCAATGATTTTTGACCTCATTTTTACATGAATAGTAACAATACATGTGTTCTATGTATTGGTAACAGTAGAAATCTACTAAAATCATTAATTTAATCGCTACGACAATGCGTAATTGAAATTGGCTACATTTATTATAACTAGAAAACGGGATATTTACCATGTTTATTGTTTTCTTTGAGTTCCCGATATTTCGGCGCTGTTGCAAGCACCATAGTGGTAGCGGTACTGAGTGCAAAAAACGAACAAGAAAGAGGGTGGTCCGATTTGTCTGCTCATAAACACCCACCCGCAATAACTTCAGTTTATTCGTGATCATGGTGCTGCTGTTATGTTTAAGTCGCACCTAGAAAAAGTCATTATAATGGTAAGCAACCACTTTTTTTTTAGAAAATAAAAACTGTACATGGTGGAAGCACGAACACCTTTATAATTATACACAGCCAGCCCAGCGTCCAGTTTCCTTTAAGAGTAAAACGAGTTTCCAGAACATTACGTTCTGTGAGAACTTTATATATGTCCTTTACGACTTTTAATTATAATATTAACGTAACGCGTATAAAATGCTTTGATTCTCGATGTCCACAACCGGCTTGTCCACCAGTGGTGGACTCCGCGGTGTACTCCACGTACAAAGAGGACATATCAGAACACTATTGACGACACTGTAACGGTGTAACATAGATGTGATTATTATATAAACGGTAAAGAGAAACATCGTGACGAAACCAATAATCGAAGTCCTGTTACATCTACCAACCAGGGTGTATGTCTCAGCAGCAGAGCTCTTACAGATTATGCTCATCATCAAGACTAGGTAGAACGCCAGTTAAAAAGTTGAAAATAAAAAGAATATAACCTAAAAAGATCATCATCATTATCTGCCTAGCCTTTTCCCAACTATGTTGGGGTCGGCTTCCAGTCTAACCGGATGCAGCTGAATACCAGTATTTTAATTTTTTTTTTCTTTTACGATTTTTTTTTTTCACCTAAAAAGATATTTAAAAAAAAATTAGACATAAGTACTATACTTACATTAAACTTAATTTTTCCTATACAAAGCCCATATGCCCCTATCTCAGCTCAGCTCTGTAACATTAAAAAAAAAAACAGAATACACGGGCATAGTGTTATTGAGTTTTTAGAACAAGGATTTCTCATTAGCAGCCACGGTGTGTGGATTTGTGCCCGATTGATGGCAATAGGCTTGCCCCCCATTACATGGGACTTAAACATAACGGAGGAAATGTGGGTGTACTATAAGGTTCATCTCTGCCTAACCTTTCGGGGATTACAGGCGTGATGTTGTGTTATGTTAATACTAAATTAAATACTTGATAAACCACAGATGTGTAGAAATCTAATTTTTTATTTTGTTTGCAATTCTACTTATAAATCGTACTCGTTCAAGAGTGCCCTTTTAAAACCTTTACCAACTTATTGACACACAGAAACAAATGAAACCCAACCTTGCCTCTAAAAGTTTAAGGTTCAACACAAGTGTATGAGTTTATTTGATAAAACTTAGTGCAAATTGTTCTCACGGTGCTGGCTTAAAAGACTAAGTACTAATCTTGATGTTTAAAAGATTAATATAATAAACTTTGTTATTTATTGATTGTGTTTGTGGCGACAGACTTGCGAATGTTTTTATGTCGTGTTGGAAAGAAAAAGAAATTAATGGGCAAATAATTTGTGTGCCTTATATCTTTAAGTATGGCAAACATTCTGATAGTTCCTTACGGTGGGAATTAGTTAGCATAATCAGCCCATAATGTTCCCACAGCTGGGCCACAAACCTGTTCTGTGAGACTGAGAGGGTCAGATGTCTTCGCATGTTTGGTTACAGGTCATGCCCGTTTCCTCACGATGTTTTCCTTCACTGCTTTGAGAGCAGTGGTGATGAAATAAATTACACAGAAGAAATTCCCTGAGCGAGGCCTATTAACCTATTAAAATATCAATAGACCACAAACTCAGACAAAACACAACGTATGTCTTCTTATCACTCATTTGCTCCCCTTTCTCAACTTTATGGGACCCCATAAAATGCATAAGTACCCCATAGACAAAGGTATAAGAATCCCACGCTGCTACCGTTCGGTTTTTTACGTCAACGCTCGGCTTTCTTCGTCCCACGTTCGAGGCACGCGTCGCAACCATTCGGGCGGCTTCGGGTAACTTCGGTAACCTTCGGCATACAACCTGTTCCCGGCTACCGGTCGTTTGGTCCTTGACCTACCGAGTTCTTTTTTTGAATTTGTACTTTTTGAAGCGTTAAATGCTTTGTAACTTTTTTGTTTATCGCTTTGTAGGTTTTTGGATTTAGAATTCGAGGCTACTTGAGAATGTGTTTAATTTATTGACATTTTTACTTTTGTGTGTAGATAATTTGGGGATTAAAAGTAACATAGTAAAAAAAGGAGAAACGACGTAGACGGTTAATGCGGGTTGCAGACCAAGAGCTAAGCTAAGTTAGTACAGCCACGTACAGCTTAGCTCGCATAGCTGACGCAGTTTTTCATACTTGTGTGCAGACTGCAAACTATGCAAGCTAAGCTATGTGAGCTAACTAAAATATGCACAGGTAAGCCCCACATTGTTTGCCGAGATTGAATGTGTTGACATATCCAAGGTCTGAAATGTCTTTTTTTTTTAGATAATCATAAGTCATTATTAATCTTCTTTTTCTATGTGTAACGTATTCATCATCGGAACTTTCTTCGTCAATATTATTCATGGCGAGCGTCCGTCGAATTGAACTTCGCAACACTGGACTGACCTTCCCCTTAGTTTTTGGTGTGCACAGGACATATTTTTAGCTTATCTTAGCTTAGCTTAGCTAGCTTAGCTTAATATAGCTTTGGCATAGCTTAGCTCTTGGTGTGCAACCCGCATCAAAATGTCCTTTTTAACCGTCTACGTCGTTTGTCCTTTTTTGATTATGTAATAAGTAGGGTATTTTTTAAAGATTATTTTTCCATTATTTTTACTGAAAATCAAAAACCAATTCCCGTGATTAAATATGTTCAAATCCTAGTCTCCTTCAGTCATATATCTGTGACTATCAATTTCAAAACTGTAGTTAAAATCGACGTATTTTGACAGATTTGTATCGAGATTACAATGCGAACGTTCTTCGAAAATACGGGAATCATCTTACAGGCTTCCTACAATAATAATAATTGAGGTTTGCCCCAATACACAACGAGTAGGTAAGAGAGGTAAGTCTATGGGAATTCTTTAATTACCTCACTTCCATGCTTCGGGCGGATTAGTGTTAGAGTTTTAATTGCATTACTCACTGTCTAAGTTTTTATATCTATAGATTTTTTTTTATTCCCCTGCAGGCAAATGCTTTGTTTCATAAAGAGAAGAAGCCTTGTTTATTCCGAACTCATTTTTTTTAGGAGTTCTACTCTCGAAATGATGTTCAAAGAAATAACGTAATGTCATATCTGTAAGCTAAAGGGGTAAGCAGAAGCAGTATATAGTTTACCGACACTTTGCCAGTTATATTCAAGTCGTGCTTATTGCCATCAAACGGGCACTCTTCAAGATTCAGTGGCTGCTACTGTAATATTCCTGATGGAAAAACCCAATATCACTTTGCCCGACCTGAGAATCGAACCCAGGACCTCAAGCTCAGCAGTATCGCTTGCGACCACTAAACCACCGAGACAAGAAATACTGGCAATATTTTTGACACCTCATTATCTGCCTAGCCAACTTTGTTGGGATCGGGTCCCAGTCTCACAAGATGCAGCTGAATACCAATATTTTACATGGAGCGACTGCCTATCTGACCTCCACAACCCAGTTAGTACTGGGTAATACGATACCCCTTAGACTAAGACTAGTTGTCTACCTAGCTGTAACGACTGTCAAAGATCTACAAATTTATTTTTGACACCTAAAGGTGAGGACGCACCACAGTATCATCACGCTATTTACCTAACGAAGTGGGTAAATCAAATGCCAACCTTTGCACTGAGTTGGTTAACTTATATGTATATTTATTAGACAACCTGCTGGATCGTGATAGGTTGAGTTCCCTTGGCTCGATTCTGTTACTAAGACTACGTTAAATACTCATTTTAATTAGACACTTTAGTATGGTATTTCGTTTTGTAATTAGAGTATTTTAACCGGTTAAATGCGAGTTAGACTTGCACATGGAAGGTGTCGGAAAATATACCGAAAAAAGCACATTTTTGTAACAACATAATCCCTGAATGGTTAGGCAGAGGTGTACCTAATAGTACAACCACATTTCGCCGGTTGTTTTAGACCCATGTAATAGGGGGCTAGCCTATTGCCATCAACCGGGCACAAATACAGCCCCGTAGCTGCTACTTAGAAATTCCTGATGAAAAAACCCAAAAAAACTTTCCCGACCTGAGAATCGAACCCAGGACCTCATGCTCAGCAGTCGTGCTTGCGATCAACGAGGCAGTTTATTATGTGTTGTAATAGTGGGCATAGTAATACATACTCTGTGTAAATTTCAAGTCTCTGCTTATTGCGTTTCAAAAAAACAGCCCTTTGACAGACGGACAGACAGCAGCCGAGCCTTAGTAATAAAATCCCGTTGGCACTCTTCGTGTACGGAACTCTACAAAGTCCTTATCAATCAAAAACATGAGTGAAATTATGTTAAATTGTGGTCAACTCAAATTAAAAGTAAATTCAAATGATAACTGTAATTTTTTAACAATTGTATTTTTAGTTTTAGTACATACCAGTTTCCTCACGATGATTTCCTTCACCGTTCAGTCTGGTATTCCAAACAAGCAGGGTGCGACTGTCGTGTATCAACAAAAACTATGGCACATCTCCTGTCCTTAGCTTATAATTATGAATCTAATAAAGGGAATCGTTACGACGAAGAAAAAGAAGAAGACGGTTTAGTGGGTAGTAATGATAAAATACATTAGAAAAGGTAAAATACAATCTTGGGTTCGAACCCTCGTGCTCGTCGAGGCCAATATCACTGGTCCACCACAGCTTTCCCGGAAAACCTCTGAAAATTAATACACGAAACTCCTAACCAAAATATCACAGGAAACAAAATCCAAATAATGAAATAAAGTTATGTTTCACATAACAGATAGAACACACAAACATACACATATGTCCAACACGTTTATAAGTTCATGTTTTATAGCTTATGAGGGACAGACGGACGGACAAAATGTGTGTAATAAAAATCTATAAATATAATATAAACATTGTGGGTGGTCAGATACAGAAGTTACCTTTAATATATTTTCTAGGAATATTTTGAAATAATATTCGTGAAAACTCTAACTCCCATATCTATCTATATACAAGTTAAAGTAATTACTTAAGTTTAGTAATTACTTATGCAACTATTTTTATGCAATGGACAAGAATTTAAACGAAGTAAGAACCGTCAAAGAAAGCAAAGTTAAGAATTCTAACTTTTGACAGTTCTAACTTCAAGCAATTACTAGACCACAGATTAAAAATCGTATCTTTAGTAATAACTTTTACTCAAGTAATCAATTTGGCTTGTTTATAGATACGAGTGTTACTGTCTAACTTTGGTTGAATACAAACTACACCCCGTTTGTGCTCAATAATTGAATTATTTTCTTATACAATAAAAATCCACAAGAAACAATAGTTTTGTAACAACACAATATTTTTTCTGTACATCTTTCAGTAGCCGACTCCCAGCTCTTAAAAGCCTGTTGCACGTTGAAATCCGAAGACATACGAAGGTCGTCGATATTGGAAATAGCGTTTCTTACTTCAAAAGGAGTTGAGCAGGACATCTAGCAAGACACGGTGATGGCGGGTGGATTAAAGTTGTGACCGAGAGGCGTCCAAGGATGGAGGTCACCCGGCAGAGAGATGGGCAGACGGCATTCTTGCCATCACGAGTAAAATCTGGGTGTGGATGATGATGATGATGATGAAGAGAGGCCAGGGTTTTTTGGCGTCGTTTTAGGAGAGGCCAATGCACTGTCCACCTGTGCACTGTGATAGGCTTAGTTGACCAACTAAGCCTATCACACTTACAGTATAGTTGTTTATAAAAAATAAGCTTCCATATTGCCATCAAAAACGGCCATTAAGTATATGGTCACAGTCAAGTACATAAATATATCTTTTGACACATTCGTTAGCTAGGGTCAGCGGTTAATAGTAATAAAATTAGGAGCGTAGGCGCAGTTGTGGGCGAGGCAGGTGATCTATGCATGTGTGTGTGTCTAGACATTTTGTTTTTATGTCACATTTGCATAACCGTCACGCTCTTTTGGGTGACAGAGGTCTATAGACTGAGTATGGAAACCTTGAACACACTGTGAACTGTCTGTGGCTCGTGGCTACATAGTAACCAGTCACACGGGTCGATGTTCGAGGTTAAGCAACGTTTACAGAAGTCGGTCAGTGATTGGGTGACCATCAATAGGTACCGACTTCCCTCCGTACCTCGAAACGTTAAGCTGTTGGTCCCGGCTGCCGTTTGTAAATCTTTGACAGTCTTTACAGGAGTTGACTTGGCGTGTGATGATACCGTTGAGGTTGGCACTGAAAAGTGCCTTTGATGTTGGTTTTGAGTTATCGTGGTGGAAGGATTAGTCAGCTAGACTCTGCGTTACCGTGTGCTGACTGTCCAGGGTGCGCCGGGCGTTCGAAATTTTTCAACGCCGTTCAGGGAGGCTCCTTTAATGCACCCAATACACACAGGTAGTTAATGGCCAAAAAGTCTGAAAACCAGTCTGACCAAGGGGTATCGTATTATCGGGGATTACAAGGCGTGGTATTATATTATGTTAAGTGCAGTTAGGTAGGCTACAAGCAAAAGTGATGGTTTCTGTACCATAGCAATCACATAAGAGTCAATGGATCTGCCAATAAAGAATTCTAATAACATGTTATTTCAAAATAAATTATGCTACTAATTTCCCCAATTTAAATGACCACAAGAGATATGAAAAACTAATTTAATCATCAAATTAACATTTTACATAACATAAATATGTATTTAATACTTAATTATAATATCAAGTTGTATCCCAACCTAAAAATGCCAATGCTAAAAGAATCAACTTCATTCACAAATATGCTAAAATATTTTAATAAATAACAATACATAAAATTTAATACCTGTACCGATTACAAGTCATTGTATTTAAAAACTCACTATGCATATTAAAATTCGCTTAAAAATACCATAAAAAGAACGACCACTGTACAAAAAAGTAAAGAAGTCTCACTATTATTGGTCTGCTTACTTATTTTTCTTCTCTTTTCGTGTAGGCAGGAAAATAGTTCATATTTTTCAGCCTATAATGTTTCTTCTTCTGTGGCCCTGGTCTACTCTCTATGAGAGAGAGAATTCACAACCCAGGGCCAGCCTGTAGCCTGAGTGGGTTGGTGGACCAAACCATAGTAAAAATATGAGCCAGCTGCAGCCAGTAGCCGGATGACTGCCCAAGTTCTACTTAATGTGCTTAAGTGTCAACACTAGTGAAGCCTTTTTCATAAACCCAATTTCAGCTCATAAACTGAAATTGGCTTAAGTAAGTCACAATTAGAGTGAGACAATTTGATCTTCAAACCTTCTGATGACTCAGGTTTCTATAGGCGGTATTATCACTTTATACTGACAGGCTAGCCTGTCTGTCAATGTCTCCAAAAGCATTTTCGCGTGCCAAGAGCTTTTTAAACGAGTTTATTGCCATTGTAACATTCTACAGATTAATGTTTGGTCTGTAGTGACACATGGATGTACTACTACCCAGCTCACTGACGGTCGGCTACTTTTCAACCTTAGTACATAGGGCATAAGGACGAAAAGCACACCGTCAGTGTACTCAGTATTACTTTGATTTCACGAGTTGCATGCAGTGGTACTTCTTTTAATTTTTCTGCATGGTGACATCATTAACCATACAATACGACAATCAATCAATTTTAATGGCATCATGTATTATACTTTTGTATTTTTATTGGTTTTAGAAGTTTTTATAGTTGACGACTTGAATTTCTATGGGTTTAAATAAATAACAAGATTAACAATTAAAAAGAAACTCTGAATTCCATTGTGTTATCAACATTAATATACTCTTAAAATGAAGAAACTGTTAAGTTTTGAACGTGACACAGTTGTTTGAAGAATATGGCAAAAAGAAGCTGATGACAAAGACAGACAGATGCAGAGCAAAACAAAGACAGATGATAAGCAGTACCTTTGTGCTCCTCTATCTTTATGTTATGTATAGCATAGCATAATCAGCCTATTAATGTTCCCACTGCTGGGATGCAGGCCTCCTCTCTATGAGAGGGAATGGGTTATAATCCACCACGTGGGACCAGTGCGGGTTGGTAGATGTCACATGTCTTCGAATTTTTGGTTCTAGGACATGCCGGTTTCCTCACGATGTTTTCCTTCACCGTTTTGAGAGCAGTGGTGATGAAATAACTTACACAAAGTCATGCGTCTGGCTGGGTTCGCACCCACGACTTACTGCTCGTAAGTCGGGGTCTCCACCACTGGGCCACCGCTGCTCTCAAATGTAATGTAATGTCCTGTTAAGTGTGTACATAAATAAATAAATAAATAATGACATAATTGAACAGTGAAGCGTAACACAACATTGAAATAATAAATAATTAGGAGAGGGTAGAAAATGAAAAAGCCGACCTACTATTAGTCTTAGTCAAAATATAATAATATTTTAGAAGAGCATCGTTAACAAATCAGTCCAGGGTATTCCGAAGAACCAGGGTGTGACTACAGAGCCTCATCACACACGATGGCCCACCTCCTGTTCGGCTCTTTGTGCAACGCTACCGGCACTTTCGAGGGACCTGTCCAAATCCACCAACAAATGTAACAACACCGTTGAGGCAGAGTTCTAGTAGAAGTAAATTTAACACAAATAATTATGGGAATCATCGACAAAATTTAGAGGAAGCAAATTCTCTTTGAATACCTGTGAAAGTAAGAAACAACCCTATAACGAAAGAACAATAATATGAAATTGTTACAATTGTGGCGTTTCAGGATCTCAGCAGCAGTCATTCAAGTCAAGACCGAAGAAATTCAGTGACATTTATCATGTACATTTATTATGTATACATTGATGTTCTTCATTTGAAGCACTGAACGTCCTAAATATCTATGGTGATTCTCATATGTTTTACCAATGAAAAACGATACATTATTAATTTTAGTTATAATGTTGGGAATTTAAAACCGACCTTTATTTTCTAATTTGAATAAACTAACTAAATACATTAGTTTAGTCATTGAAAAATATAGTAGGTGTTTAACTATAAATTGACGTTATTTTCTAACATTTTGTTCTGTTTGTAACTTTGACGTATAGTTATATTTTTTCCTAATTCCATTTTCATTGGATTAATTGTTAAATAACGTACATTTTAGAGGAACAAACGTACTAGTAGTTGCATATTACCTCATAGGGTAGTGTGTCAAAACACCTGTTTCAATATGCCGTTGGTGTCACTACTTTTTTTTTTTTTTTTTTTCGGATGGGAAATCATCAAATGACCCCCCCACTCTGGGCGGAGCGGAACGGAGTGTCAGACTTGTACTGACTAAAACCCATCCATGTTCCTTCTTTGCCCTTTGTGTTCCAGGGCCACGGTATCTCTTTCGAACAGTCCCGCAGCCCTGGCAGGCATCGGCCCTTGCGGACCCCTACTTATTTGCTGACATCTCTTTGAGGCGCACGTGGAACACGAACGCGCCGTCGACACGGCCTGTCGTCATAAGACGGCCGGACGGCGAGCTGGCCCATAACTCGCCGTCCACAGGCCCGCGCCTACGGTGGCCGGGAGCCACCACGTGACCCCCGACGCCCAGGGCTTCTCCCGCGGCGACTGGGACGTGAGGTTCTTCCGGTGTCACTACTTCAAGAAGGTATATTTTTGTCATAGACTGTGTTTTGAGAATTTAAGATACTTAATTACTCAGTGCAGCGCAGCTTTTTTCACTCTTTTGTTTGAAATTGCATCATACATAATCGGTTCAGATGTCCCCACGAAAAATAAAAAAATGTTAGGATGGAAATATCACTTTTCATCGTCCATACAAATCGACAATTTTATACTTTAACCCCTAATATTAAGGAAAAGATATCGATCGGCTGCTATAAGGCAACATCTATCGTTCAATTCAAACCAGTCTAGGATTTTTAATTATCTCTGCATTACCTAATAAATCAAGCAACTTAATAAAATCATCTCGCTTTCACCCCAAAACAGTAAGCAGAAAGCCAGACAGTCTAACCACACCCCACCTCACCGACTTATCTGTCCATCGTCAAGTCATAATTAACTTGAAGTTAAGCAATTGCTTACTTATTAGTAACTTAATAACACCTACACGGTCCTAAGTCAATAATTTATCTGTGTTGCAAGTTATGAGCGACGATGCGGTGATCAATATGAAATTGAGGAAAAGTTGGTCTAAGTATGGCGGTTTGGCCCGAGGCGAAAAATGTCTGGGGGGGCCATGCGATAAAACGCAGAACTTAGAAATCTGTGTGACGCAGCGTGCTTCGTCGCGAGTATCACTACACTTCACACAATGCTTCTACCTGAACAAAGTGTTCAAGGAACTGGCTGGTCGCAACGCTGCGTGGTCTCCGCCGCAAGTAACGCTACATTTCGAGAAAACGCGCGTCAAATCTATTCTCTGTAAACGCTCTCATACATCGCCATATATTTATATTTATTGTGGACCCTTAAAGTTCAGGGCATATTCGTTGTGATTTGTTCTTCTTTAACCTGTGACACGAAAAAAAGTCACAAAGAAGTAAATTCCACAGACAAATTGGCCGTTTTTTCTGTGTTTTTGTCCTTGACTGATTCAGTTCCGCAATTTTGCAGTAATACGCAATAAAAGAAGATAACACAATCACAAAGGGCAAAGGTCTCAACACGATGGGTGCCTGAGGATGGACCGCCGAGAAAACGGTGGCGAGCTGATTTAGACGCGCATCACGAAGACTGGAAGGATATGGGGGAGGCCTTTGCCCAGCAGTGGGACATACAAGGCTATTAAGAAAAGAAAAAAACTATCACAAAAACAGGAGTGCCAAATTGACAGGTCCATTGTGGCTGTTGAGGATTACCTACTGCCAAACTTGAAGTTAAATATGTTATCTTCGGCGGTAAGCTTACAAAAGCAGTCTTGTAATTTGCTCTACTACATCGCGTAAGGCTACTTCATTGGTTCCGGACCTATGAGACACCATTTTCATGAACACCCACCCTCGAACAATCAGAAATTATTATGATTCCGGTATACCGACAAAAACATCTTAAAGTATCCTGTATGGAGAAAATAACAGTACTTCATCATCTGCCTGCCTTTTCCCAACTATGTTGGGGTCGACTTCCAGTCTAACCGGAACCTGCTGAATACCAGTATTTTACATGGAGCGACTGCCTATCTAACCTCCACAACCCACTTAGTACTGGTAACATTGGTTGTCAGCCTTTCGGGCCACCAAGTACCTGTAACGACTGTCAAAGATCTACAAATGACAGCTCGGACCAACGGCTTAACGTCCTAGCCGAGCCACGGAGGAGACTCGGGATGTAATGGATGGTTACCCATCTACAGATCAACCCTGTCAAGAGTTAATCTCTCACCTAAAACAAAAATCTAGTAACTACTGTAAATGAAAAACCTTGAACCTCTCCTAACTTAGACCACACTTGACCACTGACCCCAGCCCACGCCATCCGGCCAGCAGTGGGCATAATAACTCATATCGTTAAAAACTGTGTAACACTTTCCATTGAAATATTAAAGTTTTATATACGACTCAAGTTTTTCGTTAAAATGTGGAGATTCGTGATCGCCCGAGGTTAAGGGCAAGAGTTTTAAAATTTGAGGTTGTCGTATCTATAATATATCTTATATATAAAAATCTAGTGTCATGGTGTTTGTGGTCGGTCTCCTCCGGAACGGTTCGACCGATTTTTATGATTTTTTTTTTATATTTGTCAGCCTCACCTCTGCCTAAGATCCCTTCGAGGATTACAGGTATGACTGTCTCTAAAATCTACAATCTTATGAATATGACTTCAATTTCCCCCCATATCTCACCTCAAACACAATAACAGGACCTCCATACATCATACACCCTCAAATCGACCACGAACCGACCTCATTATGGCCTCTAAAATGGATGGATGGGATGATCCTTAAGGCCATTTGGTTGGAAATAAACGAAGTAACATGGCCTCACACGGTTTAAATTCAAGGAATAGTGGTCGCAACCTGACCGGCCTGTAGTGGAGAAAATGTTACATTGGACCTTGACAAAGATGCTAGTTTTGTGGAAGTGCCCTTGTATATCCTTAATAATAGGTGTAAAAAATACCCTTAACGAAGCCGAAAGGTACTGGGGTCAAAGCTTCATGTTTCTTTTTTTTAATACAATTCTTTAATGTTATTACTTTATTTTAACTACCTCCACGACCTCCGTACTATTTACTTTTAAATTTTACTTCGGTTATTAAAAAAAAATCAGCTGATCCAAACATTTTGACCGTGTAGGTATTGCACTTTTGCAGGAAACAGATGTTTTTTTTTTAAATAACCGATGAAAAATATCTATGTGGGGGGCTCAGAATGATGTACTGAATACGTGGTAACCGTTTTAGCGTCGGTGTAACTTACATCCTGTATGTAGGTATACGTTAATTAGTATTCTTTCAAGCCACTTCCAGTGTTACCCTATATCTCTTCTTGCCCTTAAAACGAAACGGCACCTTAATTAGGTGGTATTCGGTTTAGTTCGCAAGGTAGGTATTACATTTTAAAACTCTCGTTATCCTTTTCTAATGTCTATCCGACCTGCTTTATTTTGTTATTAACGTTTGTTCACACATTCTGAAACTTAAAAATGGCGTGTAGGTATTCAATCGATCGGCAAATCATCATCTGCTTAACATTTTCCCAATTATGTTGTGGTTGGCTTCCAGTTTAACCAGATGCAGCTGAATACCAGTATTTTACATGAAGTGACTGCCTGTCTGACCTCCACAACCCAGTTAGTACTGGGTAATACGATAACCCAGATAAGACTGGTTGTCAGAATTTCGGACCCTTGACTACCTGCAACGACTGTCGAAGATTTACAAATGACAGCCGGGACCAACGACTTAACGTGTTTTCCGAAGTACGTAGGAAACTCGGTATATAATAGATGGTGACCCATCCACGGACTGACTTTGGCCAGCGCGGCTTAACCTGAAGGTGAATTGGTGCGGCTGTTATTATTTGAAGCTCCTCGAATGAAACGCATATTCATCTTACATTATTCAATGACATAAAATAATATCCGACATAGAAAACAAAGACACCATACGATTTTATTACAATTTGTATGAATGAATGAGCTTTACAAATTAATAGCTAGACTGACCGGTTTGTTTAGTTATAAATGTATTCATTTACATATTTATAAGCTCCCACGTGCTCTAGCGCAAAGGCTAAGAATAGTATGATAAATCTTTGGATGTGAATAAAGAAAATATGAGAAAAAAAAACCAAGAGCTAGTTGGACTCGCGCATGAAGGGTTCCGTAGAATCGTATTTGGGGAGCCCCCTTTAAATTTGAAGTTATAATTGTGTATTGTATTGTGAAGCGACAACAGATACACATTGTGTGGAAATTGCAACTGTCTATCTATTACGGATTATAAGATACAGCCCGCTGACGGACGGACAGACAGCGGAGGCTTAGTAATAGGGTCCTGTTGGTTACCCTTCGGGTCCGGTACCCTGAAAAGTTTATTAAGCCTCATGGAATAGGCATAAACTGCCTATATTTTTCCCATAGCTGGCACTGGCCTCCTCTCTAAAAGAAGGCGACTAGGCACACAGCACAGCACAGTGCAGATATGGATATAAAGGTATAGGGGATGAAGAACATGGTTTAAAGTTCTTCATCCCCCGAAAAGGAAGGATCCTTCGACCAGACGGGTGTTGTGTCTGGTGGTTTTTCTATGATGGTCTTAAGTCGCGGATAACTTTTAATAGCGCGATTCAGAATTTTGATGTTAGTTCTTTCTTTGTGTTATAGATGGCGCTGTAGTACTTTTTGTATATGCCGCTACTAAGAAATAAGTAAAAATACGCCTGTAATCACCGAAGGGTTAAGCAAAGTCCATCCGTAACCTCACTAATTCAGGTCCAGTTGAAAACCAACATCGGGCACGTCTAGTTGTCCGGCATTTTGCTGAGCTGGGCCTTTTTGGCGCAGCCGTAAGGCACAGTGTCACACTATTTTATTTTTTGTTTAGATTTAAGTTTTTTAATTTTTTGTTTTTAATTTGTTATTTTTTTATACTGTGTGCACTTGTGATGCCATAAGTGCACACAGTAGTGCCAAATAAATGTATTAATACCTAGTACACCAATTATGTTTAAGCCCCATGTAGTAGGGGGCGAGCCTATAGCCATCAACCGGACACACATGTCCAAACTCCATGACTGCTACAGAAAAAATCCTGAAAAATTTCCCCCATACTTAAGTACAAATGCTGTATCCATGATAATATTGTAATACCAAATGATTTGAAAAGAGTTACCATGGAGTTTCTTGCCGGTTCTTCTCCATGAGAAACGACCAACCCGAACCGTGCACCTTTTTGTCGACGTTTTATAACCTTCCGCTCCGCCCAGAGTGGTCATTTGATGATTTCCCATCCGAGAAAAAAAAAGGCCTATGTGAAATAAAATATTTTTATTTTGATGGTAAATCAAAATTTGATCAAACTTAAGACAAAAAGAAACTGTTAAACTTAACTCAAGGGTTATCCTTCAGCCGGCCTGCGGGACTGTTCGAAAGAGATACCACGGCCCTGGAACACAAAGCGCTAAGAAGGAACATGGATGGGTTTTAGTCAGTAAGTCTGACACTCCCTTGGCTCCGCCCACAGCGGGAGGGTTCATTTGATGATTTCGCATCCGAAAAAAAGGGTTCTTCTTCAGGGTAAAACAGGTTTACAACATTATTTTTAGTATATGCGAAACCTGAATATATTTTGTTCAGAATAAGTAACTGAATCGATTCAAATAATTTTTAAACCATGTTATATTTTGTCAGAAAAATATTTAAAAAAAATTACAAGTTGGACACCGAGCGACATTAAGTACCTATCGCAATAATTTAGGTCCCTACTGCCAAATTACTAGTATCAATCAGCTCAAGGCGACGCTGGAGACGCACTGCGTGGTGACCACGTTTTTGTGCGGACGACCAGGTAACAAAACAATCTTATAACTTTGTGACTTTTCATGATACAGTTTTGAAATTTTGTACATAGATTCTTTACATAAAAATACTAGACACGTGTTTCAGGTTTCGCATAATTATACTAAAACTATTGTTGTATATTACAGAATGCACTAGAATACATCCTCCGATAAAACAAAAGTAAGTTTCTAACTCTGTCACCAGCGCGGCGGCGGGTCATACAGAATGCACATAATTTAGCAAGTCATTACTACGTCACGAATGACAACAGACTGTCACAATATTGAGGCAGACGCCATGTTGGTTCAGTGTTCTGAGGTTATGATTTCAGTTCTAATTTATTGTTTTAATTAGGTAATCATTGATTTATATTGGTTAGACCTGGCAATATTGTAACACGATCCCTTTTGGTCAGACTTTCCGACCGCTGATTACCTGTGAAGACTGTCAAGCAGAGACTGTGAGCAGCGGTAGCCTAGTGGTGGTGGCCCCGACTTACGAGCAGTAAGTCGTGGGTTCGAACCCAGCCGGGCGCAGTACTTTGTGTAATTCTTTTTCATCACCACTGCTCTCAAAACGGTGAAGGAAAACAACGTGAGGAAACCGGCATGTCCTAGAACCGAAAATTCGACGACATGTGACATCTACCAACCCGCACTGGGCCCGCGTGGTGGATTATAGCCCATTCCTTCTCACAGAGAGGAGGCCTGTGTCCCAGCAGTGGGAACATTATAGGCTGTTTATGCTTAATGCTACTGTCAAGATCTGGAAATGACATCCGGGACGACAGGTTTGCGAGACATGGGCGGCTGAAATGAATGGTCACCCATCCACGGAGTGACCTTGGCAGGCGTTGCTTAACCTTTTAAGATCGATCCGTGCGGATGTTTACTTACTTATTACTTTGCCACGAGCCCCTTACCTTCTTATCCTAATAAAAACATGATTACCAACAATGCCCCTCCACAAAGCATCACACTAAAACGTCAATTAACTAAGTTATTACGATCGTCACACGATAATGTGACGTCACTGAGACGCTGTTGACGTTTGTGACGTCATAATGGCGTGTTTAATTATGTAGCTGTCAGATCGGGGATAAGTTACGTGTGCTCTGTTGGGCGGTGTTTAGTTATTAGTCTATAACGTTCCCACTGCTGGGACACAGGCCTCCTCTCTCTCTATCAGGCTGGGATTTAGTTTTTGGCACACAACATCAGGCCTTCCTCTTTGGTGTAGTGGTCGCAAGCGCGAATGCTGAGCATGATGTCCTGGGTTCGATTCCCAGGTCGGGCAAAGTGTTATTGGGTTTTTCCATCAGGAACTTCTCAGTAGCAGCCACGGAGTGTGGATTAGCGCCCGGTTGATGGCAACAGGCTCGCTCCCTATTACATGGGACTTAAACATAACTGGCGAAATGTGGGTGTACTATTAGATACACCTCTGCCTAACCCTTCGGGGATTACAGGCGTGATATTGTGTTTTGTTATGACATAAAATTGAGTTTTGTCAATATTAAAATTGCATACATTAAATGTCAGCTATAATAATATTAAAATTGCATTCATACAATTTTAGCTTTGTCAATATTATAATTGCATCTTATATAAAATAACAGCTATATCAATATTAAAATTGCATAAATACAATTTCATCTATGTCAATATTAAAATTACATATATAAAATATTAGATTTAATGACATAAATCTGTCATTTTTTTATTTACTATAGATATACTACAGAATATAGGCAAATACGTCTCCACAATGCGATTATCGTCGCCGCCAAACACCGTGATTCCTAGTCATTACCCACCAATTTCCATAATCTAACACAGAACATGACATTCGCTGTGTATTGTGACAACGTGTTGACGTTAGTGACGGTCTCATGACATGACTTAGTATGTGAAGCGGGAAAGCGTTACAAGTACCTACTCTATGAAGTCAATTGGGGGCTTGCGGGGCTTCTTCAATAAGGCTCGAATATGAGTTTACAATTTTAATTACAGGATCACAATTTCGGTTTTTACATTATGCAGTTCACTGTTCACTGATTCTTCTAGCTAGTTCTATAATAGTTATCTAGTAAAAAACACTAGGGGGCGCACGCACATCGGGAGCACCAATCACAAGAGAGAGGCCTGGTCTCGTCCAATCACAGGCGGCTCCGCTCGCCGTTGGTCACGCGCATGCTTTTATATTTGTCACTAGACGGCGCTGCTCGCCGTCCTATCGGATGTAATTCCACCGCCACGCAATAGATGGCGGTGCTTGATACAACAGGGGTATTAAAATAGTTAGCTTTTTCTTGGCAACGCCAGGAAGCCCCTAGAAGGACATACCACTGATCTTCGTGATGAGGTCACTCTGGGTCATCTTGGACATTAGTTACCATGGCTGACCTGGAATTCTTTAAATAGAGAATCCGGACACAAGCGGGCCGAAGCAAGGAAAACCTGTTTAGATGGAGATTCATAGATGACTCTGCCCTGGAGTGTAAATGTGGTGTTGCCCCACAAACAATGGGACACTTGGTATCGTGTCCTGCCTGTCCTGTTGCTTGCACATCACAGGACCTGATGGACGCTACTGGAATTCCCAAAATTGTCGCCGAATTTTGGGCTGACTAAGGAGAAGAATAAGAAGTGTTCTTTAGAAAGGTCAGGTGCGTAGTACTCACAACTGGCGTGCGTATAATCAGATGTATGAATGTGGACGAGGCAAAAGGAATATGTAAGGATCGTACGTTCTGTAGTTTTCTGCCTAACCCCATGGGAAAAGGCGTCAGTTTATGTACGTATATACAGGATGTAAACGGACCCTTCACGAAGCCGTCAACCAAGCATTCTGTACATCAAACTATGTAACTTTACGCAAAAATTATTCCTGGAAAACGACTGTTTTTTTGGGGTGAAAAATCATGTTTTACGGTAGGACTCAATGTAACGAACTCAAAACATGGTGTTGATGGATGAATTGAATAGTACGAGGGTCGTGGAGGTGTTTAAAGAACCTTACATAAAAATATATATTTAAAACAAAATACTTGTAAAAAAATTGGAACTTTCACCCCCAATATCTCCTTAAAGAACTACATAGAAGGTTCCCAGGTATGGTCCAGCTAGAACAAAAAAATGATCGCAATGACGAGGAGAACAAGTGCCTTTCAGCTTCGTTAAGGGCCTTGTTACACCCTTTATAGCTACACAATTTGACCATACTATACCGTGATTTCTAACTATTATCCACCAATTTCCATAACATGAGACAGAATACGACGTTCGCTGTGTCTTGTGACACGGTGTTGACAGAGTAATGACTTGTCTAATTATGTTTAGCGGAAGAGGGATTAAATGTACTTACAGGGTGACAACAGTTGTGACAAAGGATATTGGTAGTGTTTATAATGGTTCTCGATCAATTATTATAATCTGGATGATTTCCTTAAATTAAATTATGAATAAAAATTCAGTAAAGCCTGTAATTGTATTTTTTGTTTCATGTTGAAACTATCAGACTATGAATATCTAGGACAAGGCAACCTAGCTCTCAAAACCTAGTTAAAAAACATTTTACTGGAAAGCAAACTCGAGGAACACGTGGCTAAATAATGAAAAAAACAAAAAAAAAAAAACTTTTATGTACAAATTAACATGTTTATTTATTTGTGTTTAAATTAAAAAATATTTGAATTTTCTGTTTTTCATATTTCAGCTCAGTTTTGTATTAGTGTTTTCTGTTTTTCATACTGGGCTGTTTACTTACGCTAACTCCGCCTCGAATGCAGTAACAGGGTTTCCCCACTTATATCAAAATGTACTATGATATGATTAAACCATAACAGTAGAATTTATAAGAAATAGCTATTTAAGTAAGGTGGTTCATTGTTATGTAAAAGAGCGCCTCTCGCCATCAAACGTAAAAGTTTGGCGAGTTTAGACTTAAGCAACACCTCTGTACTATAGTCACATTAAATAAAAAAAAAAAAAAAAAACGAAGAATGAAAACAGCGCAAGGCATGTCCTAGAACTAAAATTTCGAAGGCTTAATAAATTGTGACATCTATTCACACTTATTACGTTATCACTTTAACACTTATCCACATTTAAAGTGAGCACTGCCAGTCTGTGGAATTCACTGCCGGCTTCTTTGTTCCGATGTGATCATTATAATCTGGATTCTGTTCGAGTGAATCGGTTTCTTCTAGGCCAGCGTGCTCCACCCTTGGCCGCATCATCACTTCTCATCAGGCGAGTTACGTCCAAAATCAAGGCCATTTAGTAGAAAAAAAACTATCAACCTGCACCGAAACCGCGTGGTGCATTAGATTAGAAATTAAGAATCAAAGTACAGACAGTGCTGGCGCACATCAAGCTACCCGAAACTGACAAATTTTCCCAATCAAACTTGAATCTAATACGATAACGATAAAGTTGATAATCTATTAAAAAAATTGACAGATTTTAGTGACTTGATGTGCTGGCGTCTGTACATCAAACGATTGTTTCAATAAAGAGACCGATGATTCAGGAGGGGTATTGTCAAAGAACAGTTCATCGGGAAACTTTTTGTAGAAACGACACGGAGCGAAGGCTACGATTGTGTCGCGTGTTTAGGTTGTTTCAGAATTCGATTCGGGGGCTCAAC
Source organism: Noctua janthe (assembly GCA_910589295.1). Lineage (NCBI taxonomy): Eukaryota > Metazoa > Arthropoda > Insecta > Lepidoptera > Noctuidae > Noctua > Noctua janthe. Next base: position 10,822,937 of record OU342578.1, read on the forward strand.
CTAACGACACGATACCTTGCTTCCAATACAGTGCCATAACGGGGCACTTAACATTGTGTCCTGCATGTTATGTTGTTTGTTCATTACAGAAACTGATGGACGCTACTGAAGGCAGAAAGACTAGTGGCTCAATTTTGGGCCCGGCACAATTTAGATTGCCATCGACAGGCTAACAAGAAGAAGTGCCATAACAAGCTAGTTCCCCTTCATCCACTTTTCATCTAACAGTCCACCTCCCAAATTAATAATAAAACGCAACATTACCGTAATTTCCCACTATTCGGGGTAGAGCGGTCATTCTAGAGTTTCGAACCGATCCGGGAGCTAATGGGGCATGAAGGAACAATTAAAATAGTCCGCTTGCCTTTATCCAGTGCAGTGCTGGTAATGAGACGTAAACGATAGAAACTGGAGGATGCGATGAGGGCAAAGTTACGCTTGAAATGTACAGGCAAAGTTACGAGTGTAAAGGTGATGTTGTAATTGGCTGCGAGTTTGCGGCACAAAAATTATATTATGTAAAAGGTGTTGGGCATCGGAAATCATTTGGCTCTTTCACTAGAGATTGCTACCGCTCTGCAAACTTCTGGTGACGCTATGCTTGCCAGTGGATACAGCATCTGTACTGGATTTGGTTTGAAGCAAGAAGTGAAGATCGGCACGTTTCATTCAGAACTTTGCTTGGGCTGAACGAATCCATACGGCAAACGCGAAATTTATCAAGCGTTTGACGAGACGCGCACTCGGGTCATGGGACCCGAGTGCGCGTCTCCTTTTTAGTGAAATCTCTCGCCGCCTGGTTGACATTTCCCGTGACCAGAGGGCTGGCTCTTTCTTTGGCCAAAGAATTAGAATTGCCATTCAGTGTGCAATGCTGCCAGTCTTCTGGGGACGTTCCCGTATGACAGCGATACGGAGGAGTACTTGGACGCCTAAGTGTCCTATAATTGTAGTCGTTGTATAATAATGTAATAGTATGTAGGTACTTAATAATAGTCTTTATTTTTTATTTATAATTTTTAATATCTTTGTAGTTTGTGTATATTGTATTGTATTTCTATAAAACCTTGATGAACCCTGTTCCGAAGACGTTTATTTTATACGTTACTATTTTTGCTCATTCTGAAAGCATTCACTATGATCTAAGACTTTTCAACTTCAACGTTGATAAGATAACTGACTGTGTGTATTTTGTGCCTTTTGTGGAACTCAAACGAATCATATAAAGCTTTGACACAATAAATAAAACAGAAATGTGTTCTTGTTTCTTATCTTCTTGTGTTTATTTTCCTTTACCAATGTTCGTATTTCAGAAATAAATAAACTGTTGTACATTCAGTTTCTCGTCAAGAATACAAGTTTTATTCCATAATAAACTCAATCATTTAAAATAACGAATTTAACTCTTTCAAGTTTTTTTTTTAATCGAAATAAACGTATATTTTTTCGTCATTGTGGCGTTCGTCGCTCAATGATTTGCTGGATGATTGCGTAAATAATGCAATCCTATTCTTTTTGACAGTTCAGCAATATTTATTGCATCATTTCTGTGGTCGCAAATGATTTTTTTCAAACATATGGAGAAATGGATTAAGCATTTTTTTCATAATCGTCATCTTCTTGCTTTTGTCCCACTCTAGATTTCATATGTACTTGGGGTCAGCGCAACGCGTTTTCTTCGTATACGTTCGACAGGGGTGAATGGAAGACCATTCACCCCTGTCGAACGTCACTAATCACGGAAAAACTATGATTCTATGTCCAGAGAGACGATTATTATAGCAAAGATGACAATATTGCCAAGTTGACACTTACCAGTTGGTTGTTGCAGGTTTGTTCAATATATTGCGTCAATTGTAATGCTCATCTACCATTATAAATGCGAAAGATGAGGATGGATGAATAGATGTTTGCTACTTTTTCATTCAAAAACTACTCAAAGGATTAGGATAAAATTTGACAGACATATAGTTCATAACCTTGATTAACTCAAAGGATACTTTTTATCCCCGTGCAATAATTACCGACCTCTCCGTGGACGAAGCTGCGGATACTGTCGGATAAATCAATAATAACCATTTATCTAGAATATTCTACGTTTACAGTTTTCTATGTCTACATTGAGGCGGTTGCAGGGTGATATTATTTGTCCACTCAGGCGTATCCCCGTTAGTACCGACTAATGAATTCGAAGTACGTCGTATAAAATAATTTCGCGTGTCTGTTGAGATATTTTTGGTAGTAGCGATGGATATACTTTTATAATTGCATCCACGGTAATTGGTCTAGACTTTACAGGACTATGTTTGCAATAATTAATTGAGCCTTGTTTTTAAAGGTAATTCTAGTTAGAAAACTATGGTCTCGGAGTGGTGAATCATTGAGGGTAGCGAAACTTTTTTGGCAATTATTTATTGTTTAAGATTTCATTCAATAACTACAATATTTCATGAATAAGTCTTCAATAGCTTCAATGGCTTCGTGGGCTACTCTGGCGCTATCTATGTTTCTCTAGTTGTACCTATGTGGTGTTTTGGGTTCGATTTCTGGTTTGAGCAAAGGTGTTATTGGATTTTTGAAGACATTCTCAGTTGTGGTATGCATTTGTGTTGCCATAAAAATTCTGAGTAACCAAAAGCTGGAATTTGAGCACGGTTAATGGATTTCTATACAACTTGTACTAACACAGCTGTCGAAAGGAGACACACATCTGCCATCTCCTTCGTGAAATAGAGTCGTGATGATTACTGGACAATATTGTTGATACATAACAACAATAATGATTGCCATCACGGCCAATTATAATAATTGATGATAATTACGTACGGACCCGATATTCCTAATGGTAGTATGATCGTGGAGCTATTTATTTAATTTCTCACCCTTGCGTGGTCTAATCAAATACCTACTGCCTGATTGCGTGTTTCGCTGGTTTAGTGGTTACAAGCGCCACTGCTGAGCAAGAGGTTCTGGGTTCGATTCCCAGGTTGGAAAAAGTGTTATTGGGTTTTTCATCAGGAAATTTCTCAGTAGCAGCCACGGAGGCTGGATTTGAGCCCGGCGGCAAAATGTGGGTGTGCAATTGTTCACCTCTGCCAGCTAAATCAGGACGATTTGAAAAACTAGGTTTTACTGTAGGCATCGAGGTCAATCTTTCTTTCTAGAGTCACTCAACAAGCAACAAGAACAAGGTTAAGCAACTGTCGTCAAGGTCAGTCTGTTGATGGGTGACCGTTTGTTTTTGCTTTTAGTCCGTCCAGTCATACTGCTCTTTGTAACCATATCTAGTAACGAGGTTAAGTAACTGTAGTCAAGGTCATTCTTTGGATGGGTGACCATTCGTTTCAGACAACTAGTCTGTCATGTTTTTTTTGCCATTCATTGATCCAACAACGAGGTCAAACAACAAAGTTGTCAAGGTCAGTCTTTGGATGGGAGATCGTTATTCCAAATTACAGAATTCGTACCAGGAACACTTTTTGTCTTTTGATAATAATTTTGACTATTTTCACACCAACTTACTGCAGAAAATGCGATACATAAGACATTACAGGAAGTCTCCCTAAGAAACCTCCCTCCAACAAAGAGCGGGTCCTCAGAAGTTGGCAGACCAGTGTAATTAGTGCTGCATTGGATCTGGTTGACTTAGCGCCGGGGACCGGGGCGTCTCTCAAACAACACACACGACTTATACAAGTTTAATTAATTACAAGATTCGTACACTGGCGGGTACGGTGAGGCATGCAGCTGAGAAATTGATAAAATTTATTTGGATTCTACCTTACAAGTAACTTTACATTTTTTTGTACGTACTTAGTACGAAAATGTGCTCTTCATAAATCTGTATGACATAAAATCATCACGCATGGAATTCCCGAAGGGTTAGGCAGAGTTGAACCTAATTACACCTACATTTTGTCAGCTATGGTTAATTTGCATGTAATAGGGGCGAGCCTATTGCCATCAACCGGTCAGAAATCCAGACTCAGTCGCTGCTACTGAGAACTTCCTGATGGAAAATTCTAGTACTACTTTGCCCGACTTGGGAATCGAATCAAGCAACACGTTTTTTTCTCCCATTCTTCATCAACCGTCCTGCCTTTCTTTTTTCTTTCTTATCATTCCTCACACAATCCAACCAACGTTTCCTTTGTCTTCCTCTCCATCCATCAACATTTACATAGTCAATGCTATCAAATATATAATATCGGGAGCTCAAAATAATGAACAATCCCGTAAGTGACAGCATAAGTTTAGTTGTAAACCGTGAAAGCTTAAAACAGTGTTTGAATGCTATCAAATCCCAGAAAATAACTGTGCCATTAATCCTGCACTACAGTGCACATGTAACCTACTTCTACAGTAAACCCGCAGGCATTGCCTTATCACGTACTTGTAGCATGTTCAATTATTGTTTTTACAAGTATATAAGTAAGTAGGGTGGTACCTAAATCATGTTTAAGTTCGGTATGTAGGTATTGAAACCGAAATTGAAAATATTTATTTCAGACCATGCACACATTAATTAGATACTTATGGCTAAGTTAGTAAAATTTTAAATAATTATTATTTTGGACATGCGTGAGCGACCAGTGGCTCAGGATTTGGCTGTCCACTCTGTCCGTCACCACGCTCAGAATCGTGTTGGTGCTACCTTGTACCCGAGACTGCAGAGAGGCTGTTCTTTTACGAAGCACCGCCTGGAAACCGTCCGTGCTGTGGTCGGGGAATATTATTATCTTGGGTGATTTTTTTATGTGGGCGTGCACGGCCAATTCTGAAACTATGAGGAATAGCACAACGCACTCAAAGGAGTTTCGAGCTCGATTTTGATGAAAACTATAACTAAATCATTGGATTTTAAGAAAATCAATATCCCTAGCCAGGAATCGAACCCGTTAATTTAGGAAAAAAAAACACACACACTGTATAACACCATTCGATAGCGTCGTTATTAAAGATCAAATTCTGGGAAGTTATGACATACCCACGTACCCACGATACAGGAGGAATTCCTAGTGTTTTGGCAACGTTTTCTTTTTAAACAAATTCAAATTCTTTATTGCGAACTAAGTGTACAGTATTTTGACGATGGTAACAATAGGTAGGTTCTTAGAACTTAGTGGCCTGTTAAGATATTGCAATTTAAATGGTTTTAAAAAAAAATATCCATACTTAATATTATAATTAACATTATTTTATATTAATTAACATTATACAAACATTTTATATTAAACATACTCTTCTTATTTTAATATTAAATAATTATTTTGAAAGAAAACTACATCGACTATCAATTTCACTGTTTCATTTATGTTCAAATCGCACCTATCATTCTTTGTCAGAATAAAATGAAAAGCGGTAACACCATGTCACGTTGCCTAACAATTACATTCCCTGACTATACATTCTGATAACTTTATCTAATCCCCAATAAACTTAAGGAATTTCAATCTCTGAACTTAACGTAAACCCTCGCGTTACCGTAACACACACATCGAGTAGTTTCGGGATACATGAAGCACTATTGATTTTGGGTCAACCCCGGTCATCGGAAAACGGGTAACTGTAATTATTTTGGGGATCAAACTTAAGATATTTGTTTACTAATAAATCTTTACCGAAAGTTTGTGAAGCGTTGTGTTTAAAGTTTGTTTATTGATTGTGGGACTTAAAAGTTTAGTGAGCGTTTGAAGATGTCAATTGACGTTAATGGAACATTTGCTGGAGTATTTAAGTAGGGGAAGACCATAGACGCAATAGATGTATTGTGCGTAAAAGATCATCATCTGCCTAGCCTTTTCCCAAATATGTTGGGGTCGGCTTCCAGTCTAACCGGATGCAGCTAAATACCAGTATTTTACATAGAGTGACGGCCTATCTGACCTCCACAACCCAGTTAGAACTGGGTAATACGATACCTCTTGGCAAGACTGGTTTTCAGACTTTTTGGGCCACTGGCTACCTAACGACTGTCAAAGATCTACAAATTACAGCCGGGACCAACGGCTTAACGTGCTTTCCGAGGCACGGAGGAAACTCGGTATGTAATAGGCGGTCACCCATCCACAGACCAACCTAGGCAAGCACGGCTTAACATAAAGATCGACCCGAGCGGCTGTTATTATATATCCACGAGCTCCTCTCAAGTCATGCTTACTTACATCTGTATGTATATCAATATGAGCTTTATCAAGTATATCATATCAGTGGAATAGAATTCATTGTGCGTTAAAGATGAAAGGGTGAAAACCGTGAAAGGTGAACACTAAGATAATTTTTGATAGAGATAGGCTCAAACTCCTAAATGTGACCTGCAAAGATCCTTACCTTCCTTAAGCTTCGTCCACTTTCATACAGGGTGACTGGTAATTGGTGACCTATACTTAAACACGTGATTGTACTCATGCTAACAAACAACTTACCCAAAGAAACATCTTTTTTTATACTCATTCACTTTCGGATATTATCTTCGGCAGGTACCTACCTGCCTTCGTTAGCTGCAGTATATGAAAATACAATACACCGTGACTTTTAAGTCATCTAACAAAGATGGTCCACTCAATTTACCCGACATAAAATAGCTCTAGGCGCTTTTTTTTTTAATTGACGTTATAGATAAGTACAAAAAAAAAAATATACATTATAATAATATTATGAAACATCCTGTTAATGATGTTGACGTGTCAATCGAGAGAACAGACCCACCCAGCGCTCGAGTCCAGTAAATCATCGCTTGCTACAGGGTGTTTTAACTACGTCATGCGTCATATTACTAAATAATATTTTTAGTTTTAAATTATTAAAGTCTCATAAATACCTAGTTTTATTATGAATGTTTAGTAGTCATTTGGAGACATGAAGTGGGCTGCCGTTGTAAGGCGACTAAAAAGTCACGGTGTATAATAAGAGCTTTTCACCACGAGTTCTAACCTTAATGAAACACGTGTATAATGTATCGATGACTTATGTAAAGTAAAGTATATTCTATGTTTAACTCTTGCCTCGTGCCTGCCACAAGTTATTACGGTTGATTTAATAAAATTAGTATTGGATTCTTTGATGGCTTCTAAACCAAAGCAATTAGTTCTAAGAAGGTTGCCACTGATTTTGCGAATAACGACTTTAGTGATTCAGGAATATGTTTCGTATTAATATATTTTTTTGTATGTTATTATACAATAATTGCAGACATTAATTATTTTTGCCAGGACTGTTTCAATGGCCGAGTGGTCGCAAGCGCGACTGCTGAGCGTGAAATCCTGGGTTCCACTCCCAGGTCTGGTAAAGTGTTGTAGGGTTTTTCCATCTGGAATTTCTCAGTACCAGCCCCGGAGTCTTGATTTGTGCCCAGTTGATGGCAATAGGGTCGCTCCCTATTACATGGGACTTAAAGATAACTGGCGAAATGTGGGTATACTATTAGGTACAGTCACGAGTAGCAATATGTAAACACTTAACAACTTTTAAAAGTGTTTTTCTCGTACTGTTCTTATTAAAATTTCATGTTGTAACAAACTAGTATTCTGGAACTCATATTTTTCTGAAAAAGATCCTATCTCCAAGTTACAATCGCTATTTCTCGCGAAAATTGCTATTAAATTTAGGAAACTGTTTACTTATTGGTGGTCGTACACCTCTGCCTAACCCTTCGGGGATTACAGGCCTGATGTTATGATGTTATTATATAACCTTATCACCTTAGTTTTATTCCACTGATATGATATACTTTATAAAGCTCATATTGATATACATACAGATGTAAGTAAGCATGACTTGAGAGGAGCTCGTGGCTAAATAATAACAGCCGCTCGGGTCAATCTTTAGGTTAAGCCGTGCTTGCCTAGGTTGGTCTGTGGATGGGTGACCACCCATTACATACCGAGTTTGCTCCGTTCCTCGGAAAGCACGTTAAGCCGTTGGTTTCGGCTGTCATTTGTAGATCTTTGACAGTCGTTAGGTAGTCAGTGGCCCAAAAAGTCTGACAACCAGTCTTACCACGGGGTATCGTATTACCCAGTACTAACTGGTTGTGGAGGTCAGATAGGCAGTCGCTCCATGTAAAATACTGGTATTCAGCTGCATCCGGTTAGACTGGAAGCCGTCCCCAACATAGTTGGGAAAAGGCTAGGCAGACGATGATAAGCTGTTTTGAATAACCAGGTGTGTTGTAGTGTAGCGCACAACCAGTTTGTCCATAGTTCCAAGAACTACAGAAATAAAAGAACATTGTAATACACACTACACCTTAATTTATAACTCGTTGGCTTGTGAATGAATCTCACGATGGACGCTGTCACACCGAAGCGTACAGCTTCCTAGCTGTAAATACGAACAAACTTGATAATTGTAAATTAAACTTTTAGAATCCAAATTCCTATTCAAAATCAATATATTTTATTTCACATAGGCCTAGAACCGTGCACTTTTTTGTCGACGTTTTCTAAAGTGCCCACTTATAAAACGTCGACAAAAAGGTGCACGGTTCGGGTTGGTTCTTTCCTATGGAGAAGAACCGGCAAGAAACTCCATGGTTACTCTTTTCAAATCATTTGGTATTACAATTATCATGGATACAGCATTTGTACCTAAATATGGGGGGACAGCGTAGGTCCGACAATAAGTTGTTGCTTACTAAACAAAAGATGTAAAACAAAATAAAAAGTTAACAAGCAGCTGGGAATCTACAAAGCCTACAATGTTCACACTTTCACAAACAATCGATTATTGGAAGTCGAATAGGCAGTAGCTCCATATAAAATACTGACATTCAGCTGCAGCCGGTTAGACTGGATGCCGATCCCAATATAGTTGGGAAAAGGCTAGGCAGATAATTCGTTGTTCAGAATCATTAAATAAACCAATGTGATTAGATTTTTTCACAAGAAATGGTTTGATTGTGTGAAGAATGATAAGAATAAAAAGGAGTAAATAGTAACATAGTGGATGACTAAGAATTGAAAGAAAAAAAATTCAGACGACTGAAAGTCGCCCAGGAGTCAGCCATGAAATGAAAAATTAAATTACTGCTATACACCGTGACTTTTTAGCCGTCTTACAACGGCAGCCCACTTCATGTATCCAATGAATACTAAACATTCATAAAAAAAATTGGTGTATATGAGATTTTAATTATTTAAAAATAAAAATATTATTCAGTATTATAACGCGTGACGTAGTTAAAACCCCATGTGGCGAGCGATGATCTACTGGAATCGAGTGCTGGACACGTAAACATCATTAACAGGATGTTTCATAATTTTATTCTAATTTTTTATTATTATTTTTCTTTGTACCTACTGTGCAAGATAAAAAGAAAATCACGCGTAGAGCTATTTTATGTCGGGTACATTGAGTGGACGACCTTTGTAAGACGACTAAAAAGTCACGGTGTAAATCTACTGATATTAAGCTGCAAAATGTTGATGTCGATGATGATGACTGAGCTGTCAAATAAAAACCTTCATTTCAACTTTGACACTCTTACCGAAATGACTTCAGCAAATCTCCTTGTGATTCAGGTATAAAGCGGAACTGCAAATAATTTTCCATCTGTTGGTCTGTTTTGCAACTGTGTGACGAACCATCATCTGTTTATTTTTTTCCCAACAATGTTGGGGTCGGCTTCCAGTCTAACTGGATGCTGCTGAATACCAGTATTTTACATGCCGCGGCTGCCTATCTGACCTCCACAATCCAGTTATTACTGAGTACTACGATATCCCTTGGTAAGACTGGTGGTCAGACTTTTATGGGCCACTGACTACTACTGCAACCCTGCGACGAGCCAATATTTATTTTTTCCTTGTGAACATTTTTTAACAAAATTCAAGAGTACATTGCAGCAATCATTGACCTTACCCCACAACATTACACTCCGGTGTAACGACACCCCGCCTCGCTAAACCGTTGGCTTCCTTTCCATTCACTAGTTCATTCTGGTGGTGGCTCAGACCGGTTTCCACATTAACAGTAGCTGCAAGTTATAAGCGGTGTTGTTGTAGTGTAGATAGTTCAATGAACAGGTGAAACCAAGGTTGATATCTGGTCTCTGATGATAAAGATAGAAATAAAGAAGACAGACCGCATACAAGTCACACGTCTTCACTAAGCCGTCAACCAAGCATTCTGTACATTAAACTAAGTAACGCTACCGAAAAAAATATTGCTGGGAAACATTGATATATTAACTGCTAGTAAGCTACTTTATTTTTGGGCGAAACATCACGTTTTACTGTAGGACTCAACGTGGCGCACTCAAAACATTGTGATGATGGATGCATCGAATAGTACGGGGGCCGTGGAGGTATTAAAAAAAAAAACTTGTGAAAAAGTTGGAACTTTGACCCCCAAAATCTTCGTAACTAGAAGGTTCTCATGTATTGTCATGATCGTAATGACGAGGAGAATAAGTGCGTTTCAGCTTCGTTTAGAGTACTTTTACAAACAGTATTTATTCAGCACAAAGTAAGACACAACATGTGACTAAAGATGGAGAGGGAGAGGAAGACCAAAAAAAAGAAAGATGGATTTTGTGAGGAATGATATGAAGGGAAATGGAGTAAATGATGTTGTGACGATTGACAGGAGAGAATGGAAGAAAAAAACGTGTTGCGCCGACCCCAAGTAACATGGGACAAGGGCAGGAAGATGATGAAAATGTAAGACACAATATAGTCTGCGAAATACACAGAGGACCCGAAAAGAAACAAAACAGAAGTGTGTGCTAACCTCTGCGTATACATCATTAATTTTAGTATATGCGAAACCTGAACACGTGTCTAGTATTTTTATTTTAAAAAATCCATGTAAAAAATTCTAACATGAAAAATCACAAAGTAAGCTTGTTCTGTTACCTGGTTTTCCGCACTAAAACTTGGTCACCACGCGGCGACGCCGCGCGCGCGCCTCCTGCGTCGTCTTTAGCACATTGATAATAATAATTTGGCAGTAGGTACCTAAATTATTGCGATAAGTACTTAGTGTCGCTCGGTGTCCAACATGTAACCTTTTTTAAATATTTTTGGGACAAAATATAACATGGTTTAAAAATTATTGGAATCGATTCAGTTACTTATTCTGAACAAACTATATTCAGGTTTCGCATATACTAAAAATAATGTTGCTTAGATAGAAGATAGAATACTCTTTATTGAGTACACCATACAAATTACAGGTTTAAGTTAAAAAGTAAAACCTCGATTCTCGTTACCTTGTACCACAACCACTGCCTGCCCGTGAACCAGTTGCAGGCCGTAATGATAATAAAAATGTAACCACTTCCTCTGGACCGATGTGTTTTATACTTTAATCAATAAGTATTATGAAACATTGAACGAATGTAGTTATTTTGTTGCAGAGTGTCGTTCTGTATAAAAAGGAGAGGTTTAATATAACTAACTATTCTATTGACCGGCTCTTTGGTCTAGTGATCGCAAGCGCGACTGCTGAGCTTGAGGTCCTAGGTTTGATTCCCGGGTCGGGCTAAGTGTTATTGGGTTTTTACCATCAGGAATTTCTCAGTAACAGCCACGGAGTTTGGATTTGTGCGCGGTTGATAGCAATAGGCTCGCCCTCTATTTCAATGGACTTAAACATAACTGGCTAAATGTGGGTAAACTATTTGGGACACCTCTGCATAACCCTTCGGGGATCACAGGCGTAATGTTATGATGTAATCGGGCCATAAGACTTGCTGTGCTTTCCGAGGCATAGAGCGGGGTTGGTCACCCATCCATGGTCAACTATAATCTAGCCACAAGCACTTCTCCACCACTTTAAAGATCCGTGAGAAGACTGAAGCCTATTCTTATCCAACAGAAAACAAAAGCTCAATATTTTCATAATAGAATCGATGTAAGTAGAGATTAATCTTAGGAACGATGCTGTATAGGAAATGACATAATATAAAGTATACGAGTTGGTCGCGGACTATTTTTCTAAAGTTGTGTCCATATTGGACGTAGAATTATTGTATTGTCAATGTATTATTAGCCTTCAAATGTTTTATAATAACAGCCGCTCGGGGTCGATCTTCAGGTTAAGCAGCGCTTGCCTAGGATGGTATGTGGATGGGTGACCACCCATTACATACCGAGTTTCCTCTGTGCCTCGGAAAGTACTTTAAGGCGTTGGTCCCGGCTGTCATTTATAGATCTTTCACAGTCGTTACAGATAGTCAGTGGCCCGAAAGACTGACAACCAGTCTTACCAAAGCGAATCGTATTACCTAGTACTAGATTGTGGAGGTCAGACAGGCAGTCACTCCGTATAAAATACTGGTATTCAGCTGAATCCGGTAAGACTGGAAGCCGACCCCAACATAGTTGGAAAAAAGGCTAGGCGGATGATGATGAGCGTGGAAGTGCAAATTACCATTTGCACTTCCAGGCTCATCATCCTGTACAGTAAAAACGAATGATTGTAAATGGATAACGGAGAAATCACCTAAATTAACTTTTTTTTTGTACACCATTATTAGGCTTTCGTTTGTTCGCAATTCGCCTCATGTGAAGCGATGACGCGGCCTAGGATGTAGCACGCTTGTCTAGAAGAAAATGATTCACTCGAACTTTGAAGAGATCTAGATTATAATGATCTGGGAACAGAGAAGCTGGCAGTGAATTTCACAGACTGGCAGTTCATATCGTTTTAAGAATCGAACCCAGGAACTCATACTCAGCTATAGGTAACGGTTGTTACCGTTACCTATAGCTCAAAATCACAAACTTAAAATCACAAACTTATGAATCAAAAACTTATGGTCAAGCTAATCTTGTTAGATTAGCAATAAACAATAAGTTTTTATACCATCACTATCCAGCCAAAGAAATGTCTGCCTATCCCCATAAGAATCACAACCGTAACGTAATCATGTGAAAAAGCCAACAATTTCTAATCACCGTTAATCATTTCGACGCTCACTTAGGTACCTACATGTATTTATCAATTAGTATAGCACCGCGAGTGTTACATATTTAAAGAAGTTTGCCGGTCTACCGCCATCTTCTTTTACTTCTTTACAATATTTTTTTTTTTTTTTTTTAAAACGTTGCCCCTCACTAGGAATTTCTCCTGTATCGTGGGTGCGTTTACAAACATTTAAACTCACATACACAAACAGCCAGACCCGGAACAACTACCTGTAGGCCATACAAATATTTGTTCCGTGCGGGAATTATCTTTCAGTACTCATTAGATGAGTGATTGCCCCGCGACTGCTGAGCGTGGGAACCAGGGTTCGATTCCCGGGTTGGGCAATAAGTACCATTGGATTTTTTCATAAGATTTTTTTCTTTAGTAACCTGGAGTTTGGAAATTCATGGCATGATACCCCGTGCCTCGAAAAGCCGTTGGTCCTGCGCCTGACTCTCTTCGTTCGTGATGAATGCCCTTCTTATTGGACTATGAGGGTAAAGGAATGGAGACTGCACCCGTGTGACCTACAATGCTTCCTAACGCTAACATACACGTGTTTGAGAGCCTATACCTCGGCCACCACTCAGACAATAGCAGGCCAAGACAATGTGGAAATCTAGACTAAATCTACACAAAGTAAACAAACTCCTGTGTGTCCAAGCCCTTACAAAGGAGGACCTAGCTTTATTTATGATACCACAATAAACCAGTTGGAATCCTGCCTTGGTATTATTGCGCCGTTTCCGAAACGGACCGGGCAGCTTTATAATAGATACAGTTTGTGTGAAAGAAAAGGACAATGTAACTTTATTTTTGTAAACAAATGGTTTTGTTGACTGTTGTTGTCTCTCTTTGATGTTTTAAATATGATAAGGAAAGGTATCATTTGTTAAGTATTCCGAAAAATTCCGAATTCCGATTTTTTTTCTTAAATTTATTTTTGACAGAACGGTTGGCTCAGTGACTGAGCGCTTGGTTGCTGCGCTGCGTGTCGCGGGTTCGATTGCGGCACGAAAAAAATATTTGTATGGCGTTACAGGTAGTTGTTCCGGGTCTGGCTGATTCTGTATGTGAGTTTAAATGATTATAATCGCATCCTCGGTACAAGGAGAAATTACTAGTGTGGGGCAACGATTAAAAAAAAACACTACCCTATATAATGAAGTCAGTAGTTACTTTTGTCTCAATGCGCCAAGACCTCTTCAAAGACGACAATTTCGAAGGGACGAGCACTACTCTTGCTCTTTCATCGCGGCAGCAAACCATTTCATCCATATTCCCTCACCATGGTATCCATAAAGAGACAACCACCACGTAAGTTAAAAATAAGTAAATTAAAACTTTACAGGTGAGTGAAAAAATTATACCTAGGTAACAAACATTACAAAACTATTTTTTAAGCTGTGTTCACTTCAAATTTGAAGATTGATTGGCTGACACAATGCGTCTTCCGATTTTCTAGCAACGGCATCAAAAATGGGTTAGAACTTTAACGACGATTAGTATTTACACAATTTCAACTCGTAATCGGAGACCTAGGCTAGTGGTTATCGTTTCTTAATTCTACAACGACTTTCAAATGCTATCGAAAACTTTTTCAATGAATTTCGATAGCATATGTCACTCTTATACATTCATCATCTATTTATGCAGACATTGTTATCACTACATAGAATAAAACAAACTCGCTTCCCGCTGTCTGTCTGTCCCTATGTATGCATAGATCTTTAAAACTACGCAACGGATTTTGATGCGGTTTTCAGTAATAGATAGAGTGATTCAGGAGGAAGGTTCATATATATATATTGCTCCAGTGCAAAGCCGGGGCGGGTCGCTAGTATATATATAAAAGAACCTTAACAAAAATAAAATAAAATACCATTAATTAATCTTTTCACCAACAAAATCAGCATGAATTTCCACTTACAGGTCGTCCACCTACATTGAAAACGCCTAAACAGCAACAAAAGATATTTGCCCGAATAAAGCATAAAAGGGCTCTTAAATAAAGAGCCTATATAAGGGTCAGCGCTCTTAATGAATCAAGTAATTAGCCCTGTTTCGGTTTTTTCTTTACTTTTCATTCGGGCTCAGAATTAAGTCTCTGTCAGGATTTTAGTGTGCAATAAAAGTGATTTTTCTTCTATTTTACGGTTCCTACTACCTATACTAATTACTCGTACATAGCAATTAGAGAATATTTTATCATCATGATCCTTCTTTCAGACTTGCACTGATGGACGTAAATCTCCTTCAAAGACTTTGACTGGGTAAAAATACCCTTCATGATGCTGAAAGGCACTTGATCTCTCTGTCATTGCTATATTTTTTTGTTTTGAACCATGCCTGGGAACCCTCTAGTTACGGAGGTGTTGAAGGTCACAGTTCCAATTTTTTTCACATTTTTTTTAAATACAGTTTTTTTAATTTCATTAGTTTTATTTTAATTTAAAAAAATATTATTTTCCAGCAATATTTTTTTGTGTAGAGTAACTCAGTTTGATGTACAGAATGCTTGGTTGATGGCTTCGTGGACATTTTCTGTATATACTTCGCCAGTTTTATGTGTCATGCTTGGCATTTACGTCACTTTGCTAAAGGTCCTCTCTGAGGCATGGGATACCATTTCTTGTATGACATTATTTCTGTTAATTTACTACAGTAGCTTAACTCGCTTTGGCCTGGGATCAATCATCGCCAAATCGATCGGTGTCAAAGCTAATGCCGAAAATGAAAGATTATAAATTACAATTATCGTCTAGATGTCCAGTCATTTCCCAATAATGCTAGATCAGCTGCCAGTCTAACCGGATGTAACTGTATACCAGTATTGTACATGGAGGGACTGAATAATTTGTGACTTTTACTATACAGTCTCTAGGTAACACGATGACCTTTTGGTAAGACTGGTTGTCAGACATTCGGGCTTTGGAATGCCCGTGGAGAATTTATCATCTGCCTATCTTCTCCCAACTATGTTGGGGTCGGCTTCCAGTCTAACCGGATGTAGCTGAATACCAGTATTTTAATCGAGCTACTGCCTATCTGACCTCCACAACCTAGTTAGTACAGGGTAATTGGTAAGACTGGTTGTCAGACTTTTTGGGCCACTGACTACCTAACGAAAAAAAAAGATCTACAAATGATACCCGGGAGAAACGGCTTAACGTGCTTTCCGAGGCACGGAGGAAATTCGGTATGTAATGGGTGGTCACCCATCCACAGACCAACCTAGGCAAGCACGGCTTAACCTAAAGATCGACCCGACAACGACCCTGTTATTATTTAGCCACGAGCTCCTACCCGTGGGGAACTCTCAGTATGAAATTGGATTATCATCCATCCACAGACTGATCTCGGCACACATTCCTTAACTTTGCTCGATCTACCATTGCGACTTTTACTTATCGACGAGCCTCAAAAGGCACATTCGAGAGTGAAAAGCCGTAAAGTCGAGTATCGAGTTTCACTTGTTTTTAACTCAATCAATGTACCCTTTTCAAAACATTATGAATGTACCTTTTAACAAAATAAATGTTTGATTGCAAAGAGAAAAAGAGACTCAACCACAGATATAGACAATACCTAGATAACGCAAGAGCACCTACTTCGCGTACCCGGCTTAAGCATTTTATGCTTAACGTGGCTACTGTCGCAGCAAGCAAATTTATTATTTATTTATTTACCACCAATTATAACATCATTACAGACTCGTCGAATACGATGCTATAAGACATACCATATTAAAAAAAAAAAACATACAATATAAAATAAGTTCGAACAACAACGATTTGTTTAAAACAACAACGTTACAACTCAAGAACTTAATTCTAGACATTTAAAAAACAAAAACATGTCTATTTTTTATGGTAACTTGTTTGTATAATAACTAAATAGTGCTTATGACGTCATAGTAGGTAGTCAAAAAATGGCACTCTTGGTTTTCATGCGGATCGTGATATTTGCATTATCTAGGTATATCTATATATCCGTGTCTAACCGCTTCGCTTCGTGGCCAGACTCACAAGTGACGCGCGTGTCGCGACTGGACTGCGGAGTAAAATAAATAAAATAAGGTTCTTAGGCCCTTCGAACAGGGTGATTTATTGTACGATGCTGTCGCGCGTTCACTGCATCGTTGCTCGCATTTGCAACGCGCGACATTGCCACTGTATCGATGTAAACGCGTGAGTTTTGTCTCGACGGAGTCCATCTTGTCGTACCGTAGCGTTCACTTACTCTCACACGACTGAAGCTCGAAATCATCATTAGACCCGTGATAAAGAATTGTAGTTATGAGGGCGAAGGTCACAACAACATTGCGACTGTATCGCGGCTGTTTTGCGTCCAAACGGAATTCAGATTGGCATTACGTCAGTGAGCGAGGAGAACCGATCATTACAGGGCGCAACCTGTAACGATACAATTTGTAACAATCACTTGTTTCTGTATCAAATCAGTAGCTTCGATTATTACATAACATGCGAATTCTCCGGTGAGGCACCTTTAGTGCATTCGACTATAGACCGACCGCTTTAATGAGTCCTCGTAAAGGTATCAATTTAAATGGAATATTTTGAAGTTTGATCACGTATTGGTTCAATTAGTATCGTAATACCTGCGTGGATTATGGTTATTTTAAAGTAAATAACCTGTGGGATATTGTTAGGACTTTGTGGACGCTTAATGTGCCTTTGATGGGGCAAGGCGGAGGATCCATTAAAGCGGTCGGTCTAAAGTCACCGCAACGCGACGGTACTCATGCGAAGAAAACAAATGACGCACACGCGTGTCTGCTTGACGTGAGTCGCATCGTCTAAATGTCGTGTACAGGGTATTATATCATAAGTAGGGGTCCGCATGGGCCGATGAATGCCAGAGCTGCGGGACTGTTCGAAAGAGATACCGTGGCCCTGGAACACAAAGGGCAAAGAAGGAACATGGATGGGTTTTAGTCAGTACAAGTCTGACACTCACTTCCGCTCCACCCAGAGCGGAGTGGGGGGGGGGGGTCATTTGATGATTTCCCATCCGAAAAAAAAAGGGGTATATCAGCCTTACATGGAGTGAGAAATTCTGTGACAAATCTCAAGTTTACTAGAAAGTTGTTTGTTAATAATACCATATTTGACAACATCTAAGTGAAGTTTCTAAACCAAAGTCGAGTAATACCTTACTATAAGTGCGTTGTTGGATTTTCGACTTTCGATGTTTTTGTTTAGGCGTTACATTATGGTGTTGTCTAATTTGACTAAAATCAAGCATTAACTCTTCAAGTGATCGCTAGGACGACTGCTGAGAGTGAGATCTTCGGTTCGATGACTAGGTTGGGCAGTTTTAAAATGCAGGAGTGAATTTCCTATAGCATAAGCATAAGCATAATCAGCCTATTAATGTTCCCACTGCTGGGACGCAGGCCTCCTCTATGAGAGGGAATGGGCTATAATCCACCACGCGGGTCCAGTGCGGGTTGCTAGATGTCACATGTCTTCGAATTTTTGGTTCTAGGACATGCCGGTTTCCTCACGATGTTTTCCTTCGCTATTTTTGAGAGCAGTGGTGATGAAATAACTTACACAAAGTAATGCGCCTGGCTGGGTTCGAACCCACGACTTACTGCTCGTAAGTTGGGGTCTCCACCATTTGGCCACCGCTGCTCTCAATGTAGGTCTCTTCCAAATCTCTCCACTTTTGGCGCTTTTTTGTTGGCAATAGGCTCACCTACATAGGACCTGAAGAAAATTAAAGAAATGTAGGTGTACTTTATTTACACTTCTGTCTCACCCTTCGGAGAATACAGCCGTGATGTTTATCATTCTGTGAACTACAGGTTAAAATAACATTGTAATAGTTTTAAAATATCAACTCTCTTTCAGTGGTTTCCAAAATTAAATTTTAATTGAATTGAAAACAGAACTATTTTAATGATATAATTAAAGTTAAGCTAATTAAATTTTAATTTTAACAACTTGTTTTTTAATTAATTCAACATGATATTATGCCTTTGATGTATTCAAATTTAAGCTTTTTGAGGTAAATATGAAAATGGCTCTCGTCATTTTAATTATGGTTTGCATTAAAATAAATTAAATAACACTGGCGCAAATACATACATTTTAAACTAAGTAATGAACACAACACCAGTATTTATTTTTTATATTTGTATTTATTTATTTATTTATGTTTATTTTATAAAGATATATTTTTCTTTTATGTTCTAATTTAAATTCTCCTAAAATTACATTGACACTTACAAAAAAAAAAAATTAACAATCACGGAAGATATCCTATCTTCCGTGATTGTTAATTTTTTTTTTTGTTCCTGATTGATTTTATTTATTTGTTTGTTTTTTTTGTTGTTCGTTTTTTTTCCCGTAAATGACAGAATAAGATCAGTTGTAAACCGTGAAAGCTTAAAACAGTGGTTACATTTTCCTGTTTTGTCTTTTCTACACACTGTGTCTACATTTCTAATACAACGAAGAAATTTCTAATTAAATAAGCAACACCTCTTCTATCTTAATGTAATGTCCTGTTAAGTATTTTTTGTGTACATACATAAATAAATAATAAATAAATGAAGTCGTTCAGACCCGGTCAGGACATGTCTTCATGTCTTTTCCTATGTTGGGGTCGGTTTCTTCGTACTATTTGATTTCATCACCACTGCACTCAAAACTATGAAGGAAAACATCGTGAAGAAACTGTTATGTCCATAAAAATTCAAAGATAATTATGTGTCATATACTAATTCGCACTGGGTCCGCTTGGTAGATTACAGCCCATTCCCTCTCCCAACAAAGGTGGTCGATGTCCCAGCTGTGGGGAGGTTAAAGATTGATTATAGGGCTTATTTGCAGGCTCGACTTTTCCC
Organism: Noctua janthe; assembly: GCA_910589295.1. Classification (NCBI taxonomy): domain Eukaryota; kingdom Metazoa; phylum Arthropoda; class Insecta; order Lepidoptera; family Noctuidae; genus Noctua; species Noctua janthe. The sequence continues at coordinate 10,842,729 of OU342578.1, forward strand.
TTCAATATTAACCACAAAAAGCAGTACATAGGACAAGTTCTTCTTTATCGTGTGGTTAGTGCCTAACCTGGTGTCAGAGTTTTTATACCACCCATAGGCCTCTGACTTGGCTTTACATGGCGTCAAGAAATGCCTGAGAGATAGGACAACTGACGAAAAGGCAGGGAGGCCTTTGCCCTACAATGAGACACAGATGGCTTACAATTTTTTTTTAATCAGCCTGCTCTGTACCACTGCTGGACAAATGCCTCCCCCATGGCTTTCCAATCCAGTTTACAATTTGCCCTTTCCTTCCAATTCGTTAAGAATTAATCCAGATCGTGACGCCAGCGTTTCTTGGGCCTGCCTCGGTTACGACGGCCGTCTTCAGGCACCCACTGTGTGACTATCTTCGCCCATCTGTCCGGGTTCATCCCAAATGTCGGCTTACAATAATGGGGTGAATACAGTCCTTAAAACTTCGACATTAAAGTTCAAACAATAAAATAATACGGATCATGCACATTCGAGCTCCGAACTGACTCACTTCCGGTCGAAACCTTAGAATTTATTCAATTAGATGTATATTTTAATTTCTCACAGTAATCTTTGGCCATATTCCCACGGAATTAGCATATCGGAGTACCCTTATAAGGAGTCTGTATATCAAAATAGATTCTAATGTTAAAATAGGAATTATTGAAGTTGAATTTCAAGTAAAACTTGTAGTACTGAGCGATAGGGAACTGGTTAACGTGTTTGTTAAAGGCTGTGATGACCAGGGTCTTAAACAGAATGGAACACTATTTGGACGATAAGCGAGTCTGTTAAATTCATACATAACATCACGCCTGTAATCCCTGTAGAGTTAGGCAGAGGTGTACCTCATAGTACACCCACATTTCGCCAGTTATGTTTAAAACAAATGTAATAGGGCGTGAGCCTATTGCCTTGAACCGGGTACGAAGTTTTTAATGTTATAACTTTACTTTCAATACCTCGACGACCACCGTACTATTCAATGCATTCATCAGCAAATGTTTTAACTCCGTTATATTGATTCCTACTGTAAAGCATGATTTGTCACACCAAAGAAAAAGTCGTTTCCCAGCAATAATTTTTGCGTAGAGTTACTTAGTTTGATGTACAGAATGCTTGGTTAGCGCCTTCGTGAAGGGTCCGTTTTCACCTTGTATACAAAGTTGAAAAGTGTCGTATGCCTGTAATTTTACTGGCGACCATACCTCTCAAACCGGAATACAGTAATGCTGCTTGACGGCAAAAAATAATACTTACCCGTAAGTATGGGCAAAAGCATAGAGTATCCGTTTTGTTATAGTTGTGTAGTAAAAAAGAAAAACCGAAAAACATATTTATGCCTGTAATAAGGTCTGCCTGGAATAATCTGACGTGAGGTTCGCGTAGTCCGAACAGAAACATGGCGTCATCCAAGCCTTCATCATGATTCTTCTGCCCTCATCCTAAATTATTTGGGGTCCGCGCAGCATGTCTTCTGCCTCCATACTTATCTATTACTCGTCATCTCAGCATGTCACCCTAGCCTGGTTCCAAGTATATTGGGGTCGGCTTCCAGTTTTAACGCATGCAGATGAATACCAGTACATATTTTACATTTAGCGACTGCTTGACCACCAAAATCCAGATAGTACTGGGTTGTACTCTTTGGTAAGACTGACCGTCAGACTTTCGGCCCACACTGACTGGCTACCTGTAACAACTGTCAAAGATCTACAAATGACAACCAGAACTAACGGCTTTATGTGTTTTTCGAGGCACAGACAAAACTCGGGATGTCATGAGTGATCACCCATCCACAGACCGACCTTAGCTTGGCGGCTGTTATTATTTAGCGACAAGTTCCTTGTTGATAAGAGTGGTCTCTTTAAATTGTCGCCAATACTGCCTAACTCAATTTGATAAGACCAAGATGCAAGTCTCAAATAATAGAATGTTTCTCACTATTAGTCAAAACGTTAATAAAGTAGATACAAAGATAATGTGATGTGGTGGAATAAAAAAATAGTTCGGAGACGCGTCCGGCCTACGATGCACTTACTGAACAAGATATGGAAGAGAGAGACAAGAAATTAATTAAAATCATACAATGCTGACATTGGACCAATGGTAAATGTATTGAATTACTTCTTAAAAATAAGCCTGAGATAAATAAATAATGTCGGTTAAGTAGGTATTGGTAGAAAAGTATGCATGTTATGTTAGGATGTTTGAATTTTAATTCCCTTAAAGTTAGGCGTGCTGTTAACCAAATAATAACAGCATATAAAATTATACATGGTCATACCGCAGCTTCGGATTTACATGCGTAGCTGTGTCAGTTCTATGTTGTTACTTAATGGCTTATGTTGTACTAAATGTAATAAATAAATAAATGTTTGGGCCACATTCAATCACCAGATTTAATTTAGCCCAAAAATGCCTACACTTTAAATCTAGCGATTGAAGGTGGTCCAAACATGCCCTCAGTTTATGAGAAGTGGACGACCCCTTCTGGCTAACTTTTACAATTTCATAATTATAATCAACTAGCTGTTGCAAGAGAGTTTCGTTCACTTGAAATTATTATAAAAAATATAACTTCCCTTTTTGAATCGAATTTTGTTACCAAATTCACACGGAACCCTAATTCTTATTCTAAAAAACATCAGCTATCTGCCAGTAAAAGTCTCGTCAAAATCGGTCCACCCGTTTCGGAGACTAGCCGTAACAAACAGACAGACAGACAAACATTTATAAAAATGATTTCTTGTTATAAGTACCGTATATACTTTCATATGCATTCAGTAACAAGCTGTTATTTTGAAATTACAAGCATACACTTCTTAAAGAAAGTTCTTACTAAATCTTAAACCTATGAGAGCAGTGGTGGCCCAGTGGCGGAGACCCCGACTTACGAGCAGTAAGTCGTGGGTTCGAACCCAGCCAGGCGCATTACTTTGTGTAAGTTATTTCATCACCACTGCTCTCAAAACGGTGAAACATCGTGAGGAAACCGGCATGTCCTAGAACCTAAAATTCGAAGTCATGTGACATCTACCAACCCGCACTGCGCCCGCGTGGTGGATTATAGCCCATTCCCTCTCATAGAGAGGAGGCCTGTGTCCCAGCAGTGGGAACATTAATAGGCTGATTATGCTTATGCTTATGCTGTGAAACAAGGTATGGTATGGAAACATGACACAAAAATGAATGTATGAATCGCCAACAAGCACAGATGAAAAGTGATCATTACTTGTGTTATCTTTGTAAAAGAATTGGCTTGAATTTGTCAAGTAAGGACATTGAATGTGTCACATTCTTCCCAATTTGTTTTTGTTTTTAACTGTAAACTTAGTCTTTCCGTACACGTTTGAGAAATCACGACATCAAACCAATTTCCTAAACAGTGTCGTCTCAAAACTTTCTTACCTAAAAACTTATCTAGCCTTTCCTAACCAACTCAAGAATCCCGCAAAACATTAGAAACATTTTTTCTCCATTGTTCTTGAATGTTTGACAAGCCAAACTGCGAGTCACGACAAAGATGGGATCCCCTAAAACTAGATAGGTGCGGGATACAAAAGGTCAGGTTCGTACAACGAATGGAAACGCACGTACAGAAACTTTGCACATAGAGGAGCTCGTGGCTAAATAAGAAGAGCCGCACGGGTCAATCTTCCAGCTTTAGCAGCGCTTGCAAATATCGGTCCGTGGATCGGTGACCATTCAATATATATCGAGTTTCTTCCAAACCTCAGAAAGTACGTAGTAAGTGGTCTCAGAAGTAAACAGTAAAGACGTTGGTCCCGTCTGTCATTTGTAAATCTCGGATAGAAAGTCTTACAACCAGTCTTACCATATGGTTTCGTATAGAACCAGTACTTGGGTAATGGAGGGTTGTGGAGTGACCTCCACACCCCCCCATTACCATAAGCAGTCAGTCCGTGTAAAATACTGATATTCAAAACGTAGTTCGGAAAAGGCTGGGCAGATGATGACACATACATCGAGTGTAAGCGCACTCGCGACTGGCATTTCTTATGTGTACCTTCGTTTACGCTTGCTGCTTTGCTCCATACATGTCCTCTGGCAATGAAACATACATCACTACTTGCGATGCGACCAGTGATGCGATTTGCGAAGCAACTTCCGACGAAAGTTGCGTCAAATGACTCGTGTTTCCTCTCACACACTCTTCTGTCTCTTGTTTCCTTCGCGTGAGTCACTCCGTCACTCCTCTCCACTATTCAAGTCGCATTTCGGTAACTCGTGTCATGCTCTACCTAATACATTTCTTTCGTAAGTTATCTCCCCGAATCGCTGTAGGAACACGCGTACGCTTAAACGTGAGTAGCTCTTGGTTAAGCAGATTAAGCCTTCTGTATCTATCTATTCTGTGGTTTACCTAAACAAAAACCGTAATGACTTGCGCCAGGACCAAAATTGAAGAGGCGTGGAATATTTAAGTTTTACTTTTTAGGCTCTTTGGTAAAGCAAATTGTAGATAGTGTTTAGAAACTCGAGGAATTAAGAAAGTTGAGAATCATTGATGAAGTTTGTGATGTTTTTGGCGACAATTTTGCGGCAAAAATACTTGAGATTATTTGTGATATACTCATATATCGGAAGGATTATAACATGAAAGGTAAATAATGAATAGATTGAAATAGTTTTTTGGTGGTAAAAATATGACAAATGCTGATTAGTATCTGATTAAAGGTTGAAAATGATTTTTTATATTTAATTAAACTGCTCTCAAAACGGTGAAGGAAAACATCGTGAGAAAACCCGGCATGTCCTAGATCCAAAAATTCGAAGACTTGTGACATCTACCAACCCGCACTGGGCCCGCGTGGTGGATTATAGCCCATTCCCTCTCATAGAGACGAGGCCTGCATCCCAGCAGTGGGAACATTAATAGGCTGATTACGCTTATGCTCTTAAATTATTAAGTGTAGAATGCACTTTTGGAATTTTACATCTGGTATTTACAGAACAGAAAATATTTTTACATTTTACTTACTGCTTCCATCTCGCATAGCCCGATCCAAGCCAGCCTGAACCGGTTCGGCTATAAAAAGCGACAGTAACAGGTCGTCAGCCGCAGGTGCATCGCGACCGGACAGATGTGAGGCGTGGGGTAGGCAGACTCACTGGTAGGGCAAATGGGGAAATGACTAAATACAGTTTTTGAGTGCAAGTATGGTTGTGTTAGGTTGAAAGTGTGCGTCATTTATTTCTAAGTTAATTATTAGAAATTAGAGTTTAAATGGTTTTTGAACTTGGAACCGCTAAGAATATGTTGATACATAAATGAAAGATGATTAATCTTATTATGCCCGTTTCTTAGTTGTATTTTTAACTCTGAGTTCAGCGACGAAAGTTGAAAATCCAATAACGAGCATTTAAGCCACAAATATACATATGTACATACCTGGATAACGCAAATATCACGATTCGTATGAAAACAAAGCGTGGCATTTTTTGACTACCTACTATGACGTCATAAACACTAATTTAGTTGCTATACAAACAAGTTACCATACAAAATAGACTACGTTTTTGTTCTTTAAATTTCTAGAGTTAAGTTCTTGAGTTGTAACGTTCTTGTTTTAAACAAATTAGCTCGCTGCGACAGTAGCCACGTTAAGCATAAAATGCTTAAACCGGGCACTCGAAGTAGGTGCTCTTGTGTTACCGAGGTATATCTATATCTGAGATTTAAGCTATAATATCAAAGTAATTTTGTAATTGTGTGTACAATAAAGAATGAGAATAATTTTAATTTCAGCATTCTTTTGAAAATAAAACTTTTTGATGACTGTTTGTTATCAATTTCTATAGAAAAATTTCATAACAGTAGCTAACCAAGTAACATTGTAGTTAAGATCAAAATGTCCAAACTTATAGTTCATCAGCAACAAAATTCAAGTTTGATATACGTTTAGTGGGTCCGGAAGAGATGATCGATAATAACGTTAAGACATATTTGGCCTTTAATGAAGACACAGGAAGAGGTCTATATATTGAGGTTTCTTTTAGAAAGTAGTACTTATGAGTTAGTTCTTGTATAATCTTAACGCGTGTTTAGGAACTCGGGTAGACAGAAGGTACATTTACACACAGTGGTGACAGTTTTAAGCACGTTAAGCTGTTGGTCCCGGCTGTCATTTGTAGATCTTTGACAGTCGTTACAGGTAGTTTGTGTCCCGAAAGTCTGACCAAAAGTCTGTATCGTATTATCCAGTGCTAACTGAGTTGTGGAGGTCTGAGAGGCAGTCGCTCCATGTAAAATACTGGTATTCAGCTGCATACGGTTAGACTGGAAGCCGACCTCAACATAGTTGCGAATAGCCTAGGCAGATTATGATTAGTGTCAGTTTTAGCACCATAAGAGACATTTGACTGGGAAATAATACAAAACAAAAAACTGTCGAGTGGTTAACAGATACTTTGGGACAAAAAACAGTTATACGTTACAATATTAATAGTTAGCTTAGGTATAATACTAAGCAAACTCATAACCCACAGTATTGTCCACGGAATCACATCGATTTTAAAAGAAATAAAGTAAGGACGTATACAGAAAGGGACAGTAATAAAATAAAAATAAACCGGAAAGGTCACACTAACCAACTCTAGACAGCGCTTCCCGTCCAGATTTAGTTTGTAGTCACCAATTAGATCACAACACAGCATCAGCAAGAAGCGGTCATCGTTAAGGATGACCGGTAAGCTGTAGGAGTGATCAACTGATTACCAGTACACAGTCGTATAGAACTGACATACCCATAGTCATTTCTTCACCACCTAGATCTATAAACTCTCCTAGTTACGAACACTCACACAACAGGTTTCTATTCCACATCCCGAGTCCCAACGACTCGTAGCTTGAAGATAAATATAGATTGTCGGGTCTCAGGAACTCGATGCGTATGTAATTGCCTTTCTATTTAATATAGGGTGAAGGAAAGGTAATATAAGGTTATCATGGACAGGATATAAAGGAGTACCGTATGTGTTCGCTGTATGTAGCGGTAAGGAATTCTTGGAGGGAAGTTCGATTTCCTCATATTTGTTGTCAAGAGTGAATACGTAGATTTCTTTAACTGTCAGCCAAGCGTTTAGATACTGTTTTAGACTTTAAATTCAATGACATAAAGTATGTTTCTAATCCATTTATATTACGACTAGCGACCCGCCCTTGCTTCGCACAGCGCCACGTATCGGGTCCAAAACTATATCTAATGTAGCCTATATTTTAAGTTAAGCATCTAGCAGTAGAACGGTGAAAACTGCATTCAAATCCATGCAGTAGTTTTTGCGTGATGCCCGTACAAACATACAGACAGAAAGACAGACGGACAGAAATTCTAAAAACTGTTGTTTTGACTTCTGTTGCTCTAATGAAGACCCCCATATATATATATATTTCAATATCTTCAATGTACAGACATTGGCCTGTTATAATTTTATTATATGTATAGATATAGGATAATTTGTTGGCTCGACAAAGTAAATCATTTAGCATCATCTTCATTCCATTTATTTGGGGTCGGCGCAGCATGTCTGTTTCTTCCATACTTCTCTATTACTCGTCATCTCAGCAGTGCTTTCTAGCCATATCATCCTTCACACAGTCCATCCATTGTTTCTTTGGGTTTCTCTACTCTTATAGCCATCGTATAAGTCAAAACATAGTCAAAATATGGCACGCTTTTCAAACATCATAATTATCTGTGGTCAAAAATGTATTCGACTGACATAACCTATCGAGATACTCATGTCGATACTTTTGACAGTTGTTGTAGAAAAACGTAATGTTTTAAAATTGATAGTCACTTGTCTATGCCCTCTGAGTTTATTGTTCTAAAATCAAACAAACACAAACCACGGCTTATCCATAAAACATTCCACCAAACATTATAATTACAAATCAAGCCACCGCTATTAACAGTGCTGTCACTCAAAACTTTAGTTGTCAACAAACACCTGCACCCAATTATGCTAAATATCTGTCCGAACACCAATATCCGGTTGTAATCCACATTAAACCAGTTTAATGCAGTTTGAACCGGTTAACCGGTGTTCCCCCGGGCGTTTTCGATAAGCGAACTACCCGTAAAACGGTTATTAGTTAAATTATTGCGTTTTAATGGAACTAAATGCAAGGTTTAGGACAATAGTGACAATAAATTTAATTGGTTGTATTATTATTTGGATGGTATGGATTATTATAATATGTGTTCTGGTTTAATAGGCCGCGAATTGTGGATTAATAAATTATTTTAGTCGTTTGAAGCGTTTTTAGGTAATTACCAAATAATACCACGGATACAGGATTACTAATGGACTAAAATTCTAACATAACTCCAGAGAGCTTTATAAAAATACAAGAAAAATAAAACAAAATGGGCGAATGACACCAATTGTTGTTTGTGTATACGATACAGGAGAAGTTCCTAGTGTGCGGCAACGTTTCTTTAAATTATAAAATAATAACGGAATTGAACACGATCAGTACACTTAAAATGCGTTCAAGAACTGTCGGTATCAAAATTATTGTGAACTGTTTACAAGACTGAATCGTTGGTCGAGTGGTGTGAACTACGGCTGCTGAGCACGAGGTTCTGGGTTCGATTACCGGGTCGGGCAAAGTGTTATTGGGCTTTTTTTTCCATCAGGATCTTTCTCAGTAGCAGCCACGGAGGCAATTGGCTTGCCCCCTGTTACACGGGACTTAAACATAACTAGCGAAATGTGGGTGTACTATTAGACCGTACACCTCTGCCAAACACTTCGGGGATTACAGGCGTGAGGTTATGTATGTATTTACAAGTTTACACTAACAGCTCTCTCTCTCAGATCGCGGAGTAAAAGTGCCAGTCTCAGGCAATTTCATTTGGTGTAATTCAGCCTTTAAATAGTACAATTTTGACCAAACGGTAAAGAATTTTCAAAATCAATTTTATAAGTACTACATGCACATTACAATGTACTGTACGGAAAAGAGAGCTCTAAGTTCTCAGAAATACCTTTACTCTGAGCGTGATGCGCTTTCAAAGAAACACTCAACGCGAAATTATTCTCTCATCACATGGACGGAGTGCCTCAGTTTTCAGTCATGCAGAGCATTTACATGCAGAAAGTCCATATTACCAACACCTACAGTTTTTTTTTTTTACATTCGACTTCTGCCTAGTCTTTTCCTAACTATATTGGGGTCGGCTTTTAGTCTAACCGGATGCAGCTGAATATCAGTATTTTATATGGAGCGACTGCCTATCTGACATTCGCAACCCACCAACTGGGTTGTGAAGGTCAGAAGGTCTGGGTAATACGATACTTACCCCTTGGTAAGTCTGACCTTCCATCTCCAGACCAACCTAGGCAAGCACGACTTAACCTAAAGATCGACTCGAGCGCCTGTTATTATTTAGCCACGAGCTCCGTCCTGTTCTATTTGTAAATATTTATTATGCGTCGTATGCTTATTAGTATTTATGTTTTTGTAATTTTGTATTTATTATGTACATTTTCCTGAAAATAAGTAAAAAGAGCCTAAAATAATAGGAAATTACGAAATTTTACATACAAATTACTTATTTTTTATTAATTTTCTACTCTAGTGAAAAATTAACTCCTGCTGCGTATGTTTTTTATGTTAAATCAGAAGTATTTAAGTTAACCTACAAAATGATACCAAAATATTCACTCAACACCATTTATTTCAGGAGTTACTGTCATTTGATAGCCCTGCCCCATCACACAAACAGTCAATGTAAATGTCGCAGGTAAAGTATCGGTAACCGGTAGCCAAACACACTGTATACAGACTGACTGGATCTGGCCCCGCCATAGCAAATTCGCATATAGACGAGGTAATTTACTAATTATTTATTGAACCATACTTTCCCTAGCTAAAGTTTTATAGTTTGGGAGATAAGTCAATTTTTATACTTTATTGAGATTTTTCCAAAAAAAAACATTCCAAATTAACCCTATTTTGAAGTAAGTTCCAACGTCTTTTAAACACAAATGTTTATGAAGTCTCCAAAAAAAAATAAAGAAAAAAAAATAACTGAAGATGAATGCTTGAATGTCAAATTTTAGAAAAATCACAATAAAATATAAAAATTGACGCATCTTCTAAACCATAAAACTTTAGCTAGGGAAACTAATAATTAGCAAATCACCCCTATTTTTTTTTTTTCGGACGGGAAATCATCAATCAAATCAAGGCGCCGTCGACACGGCCTGTCGTCATAAGACGGTCGGACAGCATATCACCCCTCTATGTGCAAATTTGTTATGGCGGGTCCAGATCCAGTCACCCTGTATACACAATATTGTACTTTAACTGTACAGTTATTAAAGAAATCATCCACTTGTACAACTCTCTCATTAACGAAAATTGATCGTAAGACTGTGAACTTTTCCGAAGGACTTTTCCATGTTTATCAAAATCAAAGTAGCAAATTCGTGAAACAAACAAACAAGTTAAATCAAATACTGAAAACCGCTTTAAAAAGCTCATAAATCAATCAATTAGCAAACTTTATATTCGCATTATCTGCCTGTCAAAATACAGTAAATAATCTTAAATTTTCGTCATCATCTGCCTGCCTTTTCCAAATACGTTAGGGTCGGCTTCCAGTCTAATTGGATGCAGCTGAATACACCAGTATTTTACATGGAGTGAACGCGAATCGGCAAGCGTAAGGTGGTCCCGATTCGCGTTCCCGCCCTCAGACTCGGTGGAGCGACGATCTTCACAGGGTGGCTGGTAGGTAGCAACTGGATGAGAGTTGCCGAGAGTGGCGTGCGATTGAAGAGGTCTATGTCCAACAGTCGAGTGATGTAGGCTGATGATGATGATGACATGGAGTGACTGCCTATCTGACCTCCACAACCCAGTAATCGTTTAATACTGATGTCTTTTATTGTCTGGGTTCTAACTACCTTTAAGTACACACGACTGTCAAAGATCTATGAACGACCGTCAGGGACTATCTGCTTAACATGTTCTCCGAGGTGCGTAGGGATTTCGGTATATAATTGATAGTCACGGCCACCCATCCACCAACCGTCCTCAGTCAAAGTTGCCAAACAACCATCCGGCTGCTATTATTTAGCCACGAGCCCTTTAATAGTGTTAATTGGTACTTCGTCAGTTTCAGTTTGCACAACCCCTCCACAGACCGACCCCGGCAAACGTTGCTTAACCTTTAAAATCCACCTTCCATTTTAACCAATACAACATAATAAGTCCTATAATGTTCGTGATAATCTCTCCCATAATCTACAATGATATAATTTAACGTTACAAAGTAATTAACATTTAATTCCGTACCTTTCTTCGCCGGTTCGGGGCGGACGTAACCGGATCTAACCAGTTACGACCGGTCATAATCCGGTTATAACTGGCTAATTATCTGAGGATAAATAAAAAGGGAATAGAAAAGTTTCGTCTAACGAACGAAAGAAGATAATATTAAAGTAGTAACATTTTATTGTTTTTCGAAGTCAAAGTTTTTATGTGTGATCATCAGGTGTCACGTTTTACCAAAAAATATTTTTCAATAAGTACTGGAAATCCAACATATATATAGAAAACCAAACAAGCTCGTGGCTAAATAATAACAGCCGCACGCGTGGATCTTCAAGGTTAAGCAGCGCTTGCCAAGGTTGGTCCTTGGATGGGTGACCTTCCATTACATACAGAGTTTCCTCTGTGGCTCGGAAAGCACGCTAAACCATTGGTCCCTGCAGTCATTTGCAGATATTTGACAAACGTAGGTAACAGGTAGTCAGTGGCCTGAAGGTCTGACAACCAGTATTACCAAAGGGTATTTTATTACCCAGTACTAACTGGGTAGCAGAGGACAGATGTTAAATAATAGTATTCAGCTGCATCCAGTTCGACTGGAAGCTGACCTCATCATAGTCGGAAAAGAAACTGGCACATGGCCATGGAAAGCGCTGAGTGAGTTTCCCTGCGCGATGGAATTCAAAAAGAAGATATCCCCAGCAGAACACAAGGTAAGCAACAGGCTGAAGACTTGCCGTGAACAGGAAACATTGCTCACAGAACGGAAGGTCGATGGGTAAACAAGGTTGTGAAGTGACAATTTCCAGAAGCAGCCAGAAATGTGCATTCATGTTCCTCTATTATAAACTCGTGTTGGTCTAGTGATCGCAAGTGCTACTGCTGAGCCTGAGGTTCTGGGTTCAATTCTCGGGTCAGACAAAGTGTTATTTGATTTTTTCGTCCGAATTTCTCAGTAGCAGCTACGGAGTCTGGATGTGTGCTCGGTTGATGGCAAAAAGTTCGCCCCCAATTATGTGGGGCTTAAGCATTAATGGCGAAAGTGTGTACTAATAAGTACATCGCTGCCAAACCCTTTGGGGTTTACACGCGTGATGTTATAATGAAAATAGACTCGCTCTTGAACCGAAATACCGCCACACGAAGCACAAACAAAAACACTTAAAAATAAATTATCGACGAAAACCAAAATCAATTACCAACATGCATTGTGGTTTCGCATTTTATTACACAAAATGTTAAACAATTAAAATAAGCCACAATTTTATATTTATCAATATTATGGATACTCGTTACTCATGTTACAAAGCAAGTAATAATAATAACGTTCGAGTGGTTTATGAGTGGCAAATGAGTGGGTTTTGATAGCCTCACATATTCAGGGTATATCAAAATTGAAGAATTTATACGAAGTAAGAACCGTCAAAGAAAGCAAAGCTAAAAATTCTATCAGTTCTAACCTCAAGCAATTACTGTACTACAGAATAAAAAGGTGTCTTAAGTAATGACTTTTATTCAAGTAATCACTTTGACTAGATACGCGTGTAAAACTAGTAGGAGTCATCACACATTCTTCTCTTTTATCATATGGTTAGTGGCTACCCTGGTGTCAGAGTTTTTATGCCGCCCTTGCCGCGACTTGGCTTTACATGCCGTCGAGAAATATCTCTCAGGCATGCTACTTTCCTCACGATGTTTTCCTTCACCGAAGCAAGTGATAATTATACAATACACACATGAATCCGAAAAATCAGAGGAGCGTGTCTTGGGTTCGAACTCGAGACCTATGACTTAGCAGTCTGACGGTCACATCATAAGTCAAACTGAAAATAATCATTACCAATCCATAAAATAATTACTTACCCCTAAAATTAACCCCTCAACCAGAAATAAAAGCAGCAGAGCACAATGTACGGTATACTGTTAATAAATCATCCCCATTTAAGCCTGAATACGTTCTGCAAATGAGACTCTTATTGTGAACGAACGTATAATTTATAGTTATATTTTAACACCCCTTTACTCTTTGAGGGGTGAGCAGAACGTTTAGCGATTTTCAGGAAACCAGTCATCTGAATGACGATTTGGTGGCCCGGAAGTGATTTGATACCAGATAAGTACAAAAAAGCTTAAGTGGCAGTGGGCAGGGCACATTGCTCGCAGAACGGATGGCCGATGGGGCCGAAAAGTTCTGGAGTGGCGACCGCGAACTGGAAGACGTTGCGTTGGAAGGCCTTCCACTAGGTGGACCGATGACCTGGTGAAGGTTGCAGGGATCCGCTGGATGCGAGACGCACGGGACCGGTCAATGTGGCGACACTTGGGGGAGGCCTATGTCCAGCAGTGGACGCCTTTCGTCTGAAATGATGATGATGATGATGAAGTACAAAAATGCGAGAACTTTTGACCGTCTTATGTCGACCAATAGAGGTCTCTTGAGTAAAATTGAGTGATTGGGTGATAATGATAAAATAGAAATGGCTATGTAGCGTACATTTATATTCTACACTAATATTATGCAGGGGAAAATATTTGTATTTTAGCATGTTTGTAACGAATAAGCTCCGAAATTACGGGACCGATTTTAACCATGTTTTCATCAATAGAAAGCTAAATTATCAGGAAGTAACATAGGCTATAAATTATATTTAATATCATGCTAGGTGGACCGATGACCTGGTGAAGGTTGCAGGGATCCGCTGGATGCGAGTCGCACGGGACCGGTCAATGTGGCGACACTTGGGGGAGGCCTATGTGCAGCAGTGGACGTCTTTCGGCTGAAATGATGATGATGATGATGATGATGATCATGCAAATTAGCCGAGCCATTACAGTTATTGCGGAACAAGTCGCGGACGAAGTACTAGAGTCCTTTATATTTTCAAAACGGAATATTCTAAAATCTGAAAGCAAATTCACTTTTAAAAGAAAAGTGCGTAACCACTATTTAAGTCAAAATAAATAGCTCTCTCTATTAGAAATCTAGTCATGGCAATTATTGTTGGGTTTCACGTTTTTTTATTTTGGTATTTGTTAAAATATGTATTGGTTTATTTTACTTGTATATATGTATTAGTATCATTATAAGTGCCTATATATATTTTCGAAAGCAGGAAGTTATTTTTATATATTTATTTTGTACCCTATCACAATTTTTTCTTATTTAACCCAAAGGTTGACTGGTAGAGAATGCCTTGTGGCATTAAGTTCGCCTATGTAACACTATTGTACATGAAGTTTAAATAAATAATATTATGACGCGTACCGCGAGGGCTGGTTCGAGGAGCCACGGGAAAAGAGCTCATGGAAGGAATTGGGGGAGGCCTTTGCCCAGCAGTGGGACAGTACAAGCTAATAAAAACAAAACGGAACTTTTTCGTAAACGGAAAATATCTCAAAAAAAAACATGTTGATATTGGTTGAAGTTCGAACTCACTACCTTATAGCTCGACAGGTTGCCCCACAACCAAAATAATAGTAACCTAAACAAGACAGCGAGGCGGAGGAATATAGCGAGGGATCGACAAATGTGGAGGAAACTTGAGGAGGCCTATGTCGCAAGACAACCTGACCTGGTAGTTGATAAGATGAATAAATAAATGAAATATGTATAATCTAAGGTTAGTTAAGTTATAATTTAAGTTTAAATGCAGAAAACAAATAAGTGTAGTTAGTGGTCCGAGTGCTCATAGCCTTTTTAAGGAAATTTCGAAACGCCTATTTGACGCTTCCCGTGACCCAAGGGCTGGCTTTTACTTTGGCCAGAGGCTAAGTGTTGCCATACAACGTGGCAACGCCGCCAGTCTCTTGGGCACATTACCAGCTGACAGCGTTGAGGAGGAGTTTTTTGATGCCCTCTTATAGTTTGTTGTTAGTTTATTTATTTTAGGTTATTTAATACTTTTTAATTAATAATGTATTTAGTTAGTTTACTCTACATAAATATCAGTGTAGTATATATTTATTTTTCAAAATTATTATATAGTGTATACGAAGGTCAGAGTAAATAAAGGCTATTTTTATTTATTTATTTATTTATTTATAACCAAGACAACGCTTGCTTTTTCACAAGACTCTTCTTCTCTCTGTATTTTTTAACATATAGCCTTCTAAAAGTAGGTTGTAGAACAATATTTCAGTAGCATATTGTATTAATAAATCTTTTGCCATACATTTACTTTAAACCCGTATAATTATATTGCTTACAAATGAGTTACATATTATGAGCTGGGATATTTATCGTTGTTCATGTCTTTATTTTAATATTGGGGGGAAAAGGTTTTCGTTTTTAGTGGTGTAGTTGTAGTAATGCTTAGCTGCTGAGCGCAAGGGTTGAGGATGTATTCCCAGATGAGAAAGTTTTTCGTCTGCGGCGGATTTACAGTATCTACCTTAAAAAAAAGTAACACGACAAAAATATTAAAAACTAACATCAACGCAGAACATCACGAATTTATTCACGTAAGAGAAAGGCAGAAGTATCTAGAGGAACCCCAGAGGCCAGGAAACACAGACGACAGGAACTGGTAAGGATTCCTTCTCCATTTATTTATCTTTGCTCCACGCTAGGAATTCTTCCCGTATCAAACTTTTAATTTTAGACTCACATACACAAACAGATACCTGTAGTCCAAAGAAATATTTAATTTTGTTCCGTACGGGAATCGAACCCGCAACACGCAGCAAAACAGCCAACCGTGCCATGCCAGGTGATAGGGGAGAGCCTATAGCAAACAGTAAAAATGGAAAAGCAAAATCCATATACAACAACCCCCAAAAACAAAGAAGCAATGAAAAAGAACACACAACTTCACCCCCAAAGGTAGACAGGTACCTACGCAATAAATAAAAGCAAAAAATCTCCGTTCCCAAACGCGGCACACATCCACATAATTTAGCAGAGCATCATCTAAGAAAAATCAACACTTAAATTAACAAGAAAATACCCAATTTTTATGCCCCATTTACCCCCTACGACCCCTAAGGAAATCCCCTAAATGGCAACCATTAATTAATGGAGCCCGTAATGGCAGTTTCTCAGTGTTGCCAGACATAAATTTATTAATTAAGGCAAGTGGTCTTCGCGTTTTTTTCGGCAGGTAACACTGTGTGGGTTATTTGGGGAATTAGTTCGTGCGTAATGTTGTTTTCTTATGTTAGACTTAATTGTTGTGTGTGAGAGAGTTTTGAATTATGTATTAAGAAACTAGTTCTAATTGTAAATAAGAAGCTCGTGGCTAAATAATAACAGTAGCTCGGGTCGATCTTCTTGCCTAGGTTGGTCCATGGATGGATGCCCTCGGTATGTAATGGGATCATTACATTTAGATTAGATTTTATTTAGATTTCAACGTGCCTCGGAAAGCACTTTGAGCCGTTGGTCCCGGCTAGCAATTGTAAGTATTTGCCAGTCGTAATAGGTTGTCAGTGACCCGAGAGTCTGACAACCAGTCTTACCAAGAGGTATCATATAACCCAGTAACTGGGTTGTGAGGTCAGATAGGCAGTCGCTCTATGTAAAATACTGGTACTCAGGTAAATAATACATTTTAGTTAAATTGTTTGCAATAAGCACAATACGCTGGGGTGCGTTGTCAGAATTCCTCCTCGTGTGCCTGATGGCTGCCGGTCCCTCTCGATACGTCTGGAGGGAATAGCAGCTGCTGGGCCGGTGCACCCTGGGCGTGGGCAGTATCCTTCCCCGAGGAATGGGAAGAGATTCTTATTCCTCGGGAAATGTTACTGCCCATGGCTAATATTCTGACATGGGGGGTCCCTCATGGACCAAGGGGGCGTTGCTCCGCGTGACCCTCTGAAAAGCAGAGGGCACAGCGGAGGAGCAAGGACGGGCTCGGTGTGCACTTACCCTGCCTCCGAGCAGACAGTGAAGGACGTGCGTCCTTCACTGTCTCCGTCGATATCGTAATCCCACCGTCGAAGTGTCGTGGAACACGTCTCGCGGCTTCGATTGGGACCGAGGGTCTTGGCTTAACCGCCCGGACCACGAGGTAGAAAACCTCTATAAAAAGTTACCCCGAATCTCAAGCGGCGGCGCACCGCGAGGAGATGTATGGCTGACGGGTTCCTTTGGAAAATCAGTCTCTAGTGCGAACCACTGCCGGGCCTGGCTATGGCTTATCTGGGTACAGGGGGCACTGCCCAGATGGACTATTTATTTCCCCCATACTCGTGGGAACAAAATGAAAAATATTTTAACCCAAAAAACGGCCGATAACGGCGAAGGAAGGGAGGAGAGGGATGCGGGGTCGGAGTCCGGTGCCGCATCCAGCGAGGTGAGCGCTGGCTCAGTGTGCTCCCAGCGCGGGAGGCCCGGGGCTGCTGCGGGGAACAGGGAGTTCCTACGCAAGCGGTCCAGGCCGGTAGGCGACCGAGAGTCGTCGTCAGATGGGGAGCTGGCTTCGGCTCGCAAGATCCCCACCAGCAAGCGCGGCGGGATCCGCGGCAAGGGGAGAGGCCTCTCTGCCACCGAGAGGTCGGCGCGGCTTGCCGAGGAGGGGCGCCACCCGGGGGTGGCCGCCGGTCACGAGGTGGCCCGTTCGGGCTATTCTGGCGACGAGGCGGGCGCAGATGGCGGCTCTGATGCGGAGCGTAAGGCCGGGCTCGCGAAGGAGGTGGAGGCAGCGCTGAGGGCTGTCTCCTTCAAACAAAAGCCCTCCACCAGGCAAAGGGCTATACCTGCTGCGGTCGCCTCCATTATGGCGGCAGCGGAGGCTAGATTTGCGGGGCCGCCGCCAGACGGCGTGGCCAAACTGAGGGCAGAGGTCGCTCGACTGACAGCCGCCACGGAGCTTCTCAAAGAGGAGAATAGGAAGCTCCGAGCAGACCTGGCCAGTCTGCGCGAGTCCGGCTCTCGCGAGGCGCCCCAAAATGGGGGCCAGAAGCGTCCAAGCCAGCACGTGCCGGTGGAGAACCAGGTCCTGAATCTGGTTCGGCAGGAGCTGGCTGCCTTCCAGGCGCGGTTCTCCGTCCTGGAGGGCATTGTCTTACGCCCCCCCCTGGCGGCAAACAAGGCGCCCCCGGGCCTGAGGGCGGCCTCATATGCGTCTGCTGCGGCCTCCGCACCGGGGCCGCCCAGCCAGCCCCCCGGCAGGGTTATGTCGGCCCCGACGAAATCGGCTCCGATTAAGAAGGCGGCGGCCCTGAAACAGGGCAAGGCGGCGGCCCAAAAGAAGGGCAAGGTGGCGAATACGCCAGCGCCAGCCGCGAGACAGCCGCTATCGCCGCCCCCTCCGCCTCCTAAGACTTCCGTGGCCGAGACCGGGTGGCAGGTAGCTGGAGAAAACGCGAGGGAGCGAAGGGCGGCCAAAAAGGCCAGGAGGCAGGAGCAGAAACGCCGGCAAAAGGAGCGGGGCGTCGCGGTTAGGCTCAGCGCCCCGAAGACCGCAGCTGTAGTGATTACACTACAGCCGGACGCGGAAAAGAGGGGCGTGACCTACCGCGACGTGCTCGCTAAGGCGAAAGCGACGGTGGATCTCGGAGAGCTCGGGATCACCGGGGGCCTCCGGCTTAGAGTCACCGCAACAGGGGCTCGAGTGCTGGAGATCCCTGGCGAAACCCGTGGCTCGTCCGCTGACGCTCTGGCTGAAAAGTTTAGAGCGTCCCTAAATGCGGACGAGGCCAGAGTGTCCAGGCCCGTCAAATGCGCAGACCTGCGCATACTGGGTCTGGACGACTCGGTGACCGAGAAGGAGGTGGTGGCCGCCGTCACCAGGACCGGTGGGTGCCCTGCCGAGCAAGTCAAGGCAGGCACCTTACGTCCGGACCTGTCGGGCATGCGAACCATAACGGTAAGCTGCCCTGTGACGGCGGCGAAAGTCATTGTGGAGGGCCGAAGGCTCTTGGTGGGCTGGGTTTCGGCGCAGGTGAAGCTGCTGGAACCCAGACCTCTGAGGTGCTTCCGCTGCCATGTGGGGCACCACGTGTCGGTCCGGTGCACTTCGGAGGTGGACCGCAGCGGCCTGTGCTTCCGCTGCGGCCAGCCTGGTCACATGGCCGCGGCTTGCTCCGCCGCGCCGCGCTGCGCTGCATGTGCGGCAGCTGGCAAGCCGGCCGATCACCGGGCAGGGAGCAAGTCCTGCGGTACTCCCGCGAAGGCCAGGGGCAAGGGAAGGCCCTCCGCCACCACCGCCAAAACCCCCACCGTCGCCACCACCGCAGCTGCCGCCACTGTCGCCGCCGCTGCCGCTACTGCTGCAACTTCCGCAGCGGGGCCCTCGCAGGGGGCCCGGGAGGGGGCTGAAATGGAGTGCCAGTAACGGCCCCATTACGCCTTCTCCAGGCGAACATCAACCACTGCGCCTGCGCTCAGGATCTGTTGCTCCAGAGCGTGGCGCAGTGGTCGATTAACATCGCCGTGGTCGCTGAGCCGTACTTTGTCCCGCCCAGGGATGACTGGGTGGAGGACCTTAGCGGCTCAGTGACCATAATTGCGTCGGTCGCCGCCGGTACCCCGACCCTTGAGAGTGTCAGGAAGGGTCAGGGGTGCGTAGCAGCACGGTTCGGGGAGATCGTTGTAGTGGGAGTCTACTTCTCCCCGAGCCGAACTCTCGCCGAGTTCCACAACTCCCTCACGGAGTTGAGTGTCGTCATCGGAAGCCATTCCCTCCCCGTGCTTGTGCTCGGGGACTTCAATGCCAAGAACTTGGCTTGGGGTTCTCGTTACACGGACGTGCGGGGTAGAATGGTGGAGGACTGGGCTCTGGAGACAGGCCTGGTCGTCCTAAATCGGGGTTCTGTCCCCACGTGCGTGCGGATGCGGGGCGAGTCGGTGGTGGACATCTCGTTCGCCAGCCCCGCTCTGTCGCCGCGTGTCGTTGACTGGCGCGTCATGGAGGGGGTGGAGACCTATTCCGACCACCGGTACATCCGGTTTGACGTCTCCACCCAGTCCTCAAGCGTGCCGGTCCTACAGGCCCCGAGTGGTCCGCGATGGGCGCTGAAGCAGCTGGACCGGGAGCTCCTCCTGGAAGCCTCGATCGTGCAGGCCTGGGTGTCATCACCAGTCAGGCCTGCCGACATCAACAACGAGGCGGGTTGGTTCCAGGAGGCCATGTCCGACATTTGCGACGTGGCAATGCCCCGAGTTCGGCCAGGAAGCGCCCGGCGTCAGGTGTACTGGTGGTCGCGAGAGCTGACGTCTCTGCGCAAGGCGTGCGTTGCCACGCGGCGCCTGTACGCCAGGCATCGCAGGCTCCGCATCCGCCCTCCGGATGCGGCAGCCATTGAGGCGGAGCTGTACGAGGGGTACAGAGCGGCGAAGACCACCCTCCAAGAGGCTGTCCGGCGGGCCAAGAACTTGGCCCGCGAGGAGATGCTGGAGTCTCTGAACGGAGATCCGTGGGGGCGCCCTTACAAGATGGTGCGGGACAAACTCCGCACCCGGGCCCCCCCGTTGACGCAGAGTCTCCGGCCTGAGTTCGTGGAGGACGTGGTGAGCGCTTTGTTCCCTTCGCGAGGGGAGCATCCTCCCCCGCCTATGGCTCCGCCGCCGCGTGCGGTGCCGGAAGCGGACCACACCGATGACGATGACGACGTTCCGGAGGTGACTGGGGTAGACCTGAGAGTGGCGGTACGCAGGCTGAAAACCAGAAATACCGCCCCGGGACCCGATGGCTTGCCTGGCAAAGCCTGGGTCCTGGCCTCTGAGGCTCTCGGGCCCCGACTGGAAGGGCTCCTAAGCGCATGCTTGGAGAGAGGCCAGTTTCCGCTTCGTTGGAAGACGGGGAAGCTGGTCCTCATCCGGAAACCAGGGCGCCCTGCGGACTCTCCGTCCGCATACCGGCCCATCGTGCTGCTCGACGAGGTGGGCAAGCTCTTTGAAAGAGTCATTGCCAACCGCCTCGCCGGGCACATTGCGGGGATGGGGCCGGATCTTGCGGAACACCAGTTTGGTTTCCGCAAGGGGCGCTCGACGGTGGACGCCATCATGCGCGTGAGAGCCCTCACGACGGGGGACGCGGTGTCCCGGGGCTGGGTCGTCTTGGCGGTGTCTCTTGACATCGCCAACGCCTTCAACTCCATGCCCTGGAGCTGCATTAGGGAGGCACTCCGGTATCACCAGGTGCCGACCTACCTTCGTTGTGTGGTCGGGGACTACCTGACGGATAGAGCCGTCATCTACCCTGGTCGAAGCGGAGAATGGAACCGGCGAGAGATGTCGTGCGGTGTTCCACAGGGATCGGTTCTGGGACCGGCCCTGTGGAACATCGGTTACGACTGGGTGCTGCGCGCCGACCTCCCTACCGGCGTCAGCGTAGTTTGCTACGCTGACGACACGCTGGTACTGGCACAAGGGAGGTCGCACGAGGCGGCGGCCGAAAACATGACACGCGGGGTTGCGATAGTCGTGGAGAGGATCCGGCAATTGGGTCTCGAGGTGGCACTGCACAAGTCCGAGGCCATGTGTTTTCATGGGCCTCGGAATGCGCCACCGTCGGGATCCCTACTGACGGCAGGAGGGGTTTCCATCGGCGTCGGGTCGACGTTGAAGTACCTAGGACTCGTCCTCGACAGCCGGTGGAACTTCGTGGAGCACTTCCGACGTTTGGCTCCCAAACTGGAACGGACAGGGGCTGCCTTCAAGCGGCTCTTGCCCAACCTGAGGGGTCCAAACGCCTCCTGCCGGAGGCTATACGCGGGGGTCGTGCGGTCCATGGCCCTTTACGGGGCCCCGGTGTGGGCGCGTTCTTTGAGGCGGCAAGCCGCCCACTACCTGAACGCGCCCCAAAAAGTAATAGCCATAAGGCTAATCCGGGGGTACCGCACGATCTCCGGCGAAGCGGCTAGCCTCCTTGCCGGATTGCCGCCATGGGATCTGGAGGCGATAGTCCTCGCACGCCTGCACGAATGGCGCGCGGAGGCACTACGTCGGGAGGAAACTCCGCTGCCGCGGCAAATTGCTGCTCAGCGGACAGACCTCCGGCGTGATCTCATGGCGACATGGAGAGAGCGACTGTCGCAACCCCGTGCAGGGCACGCCACCATAGTGGCGATAAGTCCCCTCTTTGAGGAGTGGCTAGAGAGGCGCCACGGCGCCCTCACCTACCGCCTGACGCAGGTCCTCACCGGACACGGTTGTTTCGGGAGGTTCCTGCACCGAATCGGGCGGGAGGAAACGCCCGGGTGTTTCCACTGCGAGGATCGTCCGGAGGACACGGTGGAGCACACCGTGGAAGTCTGCCCCGCTTGGGCGGAGCACCGCCGTGTCCTCGTAGCGGCGATTGGCGGCGGCGATCTCTCGCGTCAGGCCTTGGTTCAAGCCATGGTCCGGAGCGAGAGGGAATGGGAAGCCGTCACCTCCTTCTGCGAAGCAGTCATGCTAGTGAAGGAGGTGGCGGGACGTGAGAGGGAAAGAACCTCACGTCCCAGTCGCCGCGGGAGACGCCCTGGGCGTCGGGGGTCACGTGGTGGCTCCCGGCCACCGTAGGCGCGGGCCTGTGGATGGCGAGTTATGGGCCAGCTCGCCGTCCGGCCGTCTTATGACGACAGGCCGTGTCGACGGCGCGTTCGTGTTCCACGTGCGCCTCAAAGAGATGTCAGCAAATAAGTAGGGGTCCACAAGGACCGATGCCTGCCAGGGCTGCGGGACTGTTCGAAAGAGATACCGTGGCCCTGGAACACAAAGGGCAAAGAAGGAACATGGATGGGTTTTAGTCAGTACAAGTCTGACACTCCCTTCCGCTCCGCCCAGAGTGGGGGGGGTCATTTGATGATTTCCCATCCGAAAAAAAAAAAAAAAAAAAAAAGCACAATACGCTGCATCCCTAGATATGAAGAAATTCTTAAATCATGAAAGCATTTTAAGTGAAACGAATATTTTAAATCTTTAAAACGACGTATTTACGTTACCGCGAACTTGAAGACGTTGCGTTGGAAGGCCTCCCACTAGGTGGACCGATGACCTGGTAAAGGTTGCAGGGATCCGCTGGATGCGAGACGCACGGGACCGGTCAATGTGGCGACACTTGGGGGAGGCCTAGGTCCAGCAGTGGACGTCTTTCGGCTGAAATGATGATGATGATGTTGATTTACGTTACGTTAACACCACGCGCTTGTGCTAGGGCCTCAAATTTTTGAAACGTTAAGTTGGAAGCTTCAGGGTAGCTCGCGAAATTCAATTTTTCTTAGGTTTTTTGCAATTTTCAGGACAGTTTCAGGCTATATGTGACATAAAATATGATTCACGACCGTAACACATATGTAGTTACAGAATTATAATCATTAAAATCATCAAAAGTACCCTCTAAGTTCATATAATCCCATTGAATAACTTTTTCATGAAATTAAAAGTCATTCAATAAGATTATATGAACTTAGAGGGTTGTATTGATGAGTCTAATGACTATAACTCTGTTAAACCATATTTTTTACGGTCGCAAATCATATCTTAATCAACGTACCTTACATTGCAAGCACCTTAAGAAAATACTAAGCACGATGATCATTTTACGGTTATCTTCAAAACCAACGAAATAATATTTCTAATTTCATTTTCTTTCTGACCCCTGTACACACCTACACACTGACTATATTTATAATTACATCATATCGGTCTAGTTACTAACAATCGAACAATTACTCCGTGTGAATGTGATGTGCAGAGGACTGGCCCACGGTGTCTTGAGGTTAATATATAGGGTGTTGGTTTATTGAAGAGGTATTTTGATATGTTTAAATTCAATTACGTTATTCATGATTAAAATCAGTATTATCTTAACAAATATTAAAAGGAATGGAATAATTGATTTTGTAAAATAAAGGTCAATGGTGCATAATAATATAATAAGCAATCTGCATGTGTTGTTTTGTAATAAAACTACACTTGCAGTTGAGTACATTGCTCCAAAAAAATAGCTTTCATTTTAATTTGTTTTCAATTGAATGTAAAATTTCGTTTTTGTATTTAAGAAAGAAAAAGTAAACAACGAGCTCTACAGTCGAATCAAATAACAAGTAAAAACAATCGGAAGATAAGCATAGCATAAAAAATAAGTTTATTTCTTAACCCTGGCTTACATTGCATGTCGAGGAGTCTGCATTTAGGCAAAGAAAATGCCTGTAGTTGAAGGCTCCGCTGTTCCCTTACATTATAAACTTACAAATGGATGAATAACAAAAATAATAATAAATAAATAATAGGTGAATAACAACTTATAGTTACCACTGCTGGGGTATAAGAGGAAGCGGGCTGTCTCTCTGGGCCACGTCTGCTCTCATTTAGTATTTCATTAGACATCAGGAATGTATAAAGAAGCATCATTCTCTACCCTTATCCCAATTTATTTGGGGTCAGCGCAGCATGTTTTCTTCTTCCATACTTCTCTATAACTCGTCATCTCAGCAGTCACCTCCTTTCTAGCCATATCATCCTTCACACCGTCCATCCATCGTTTCTTTAGTCTTCCTCTACTCTTATGACTCGAATGTAGATGGCTCTACATTCATACTCAACATTTCAATGTATTAAGAAGCATTATTTTTAATTCCACCTTCTAAAAGTAGGGTCAGTTTCAACCCAACCTGTACGCAATCGGTCGGCTATCTCGGTAACCCTACGCCCGCCGTCACAGTCCACGGCCCAGTGTGGGACGGTCCCACGATCTGCTTGTTTTAATAACCCACGGGTTACAGGGCACAGATTAATGACCATAGC
Organism: Noctua janthe; assembly: GCA_910589295.1. Classification (NCBI taxonomy): domain Eukaryota; kingdom Metazoa; phylum Arthropoda; class Insecta; order Lepidoptera; family Noctuidae; genus Noctua; species Noctua janthe. The sequence goes on from OU342578.1 coordinate 10,867,727, forward strand.
AAGATGAGGGGTTTAAGAAAATATTGGGAGAAATTGGTTTGCGATGGTTGTGAGTGAAATGTTTATTTGCGAGATTGAAAGATCACAGAGTTCCATACCCTCTCAAGTATACCGGGTGTAAACAGACCCTTCACATATCCGTCAACCAAGCATTCTGTACATCAAACCAAGTAACTTTACGCAAAAATTATTGCTGGGATCGACTTTTTTTTTGGGGGTGAAAAATCACGTTTTATGGTAGGACTCGATGGAAAGCACTCATAGCATTGTGCTGATGAATGGATTGAATAGTACGAGGGTCGTGGAGGTGTGTAAAGTAAAAATCTTACATTAAAAACATGTATTTAAAAAAAAAAACTTGTGAAAAAGTTGAAACTTTGACCCCCTATATCTCCGTAACTAAAAGGTTCCCAGGTATGGTCTAGAACAAAAAAATGATCGCAGTGGCGGGAAGAACAAGTGCCTTTCTTTTATGTTAAGGGTCTATTTACACCCTTTATATCTATTAATACTCAATACAGATACCTCAATTCTTACATACTTCCTTTTCTTTCAACAGGCTGGAAAGAATCCTAATAGAGCTCGAGGAGCTCGTGGCTAAATAATAACAGCCGCTCGGGTCGATCTTTAGGTTAAGCCGTGCTTGCCTAGGTTGGTCTGTGGATGGGTGACCGCCCATTACATACCGAGTTTCCTCCGTGCCTCGGAAAGCCCGTTAAGCCGTTGGTCCCGGGTGTCATTTATAGATCTTTGACATTCGTTAGGTAGTCAGTGGCCCAAAAAGTCTGGCAACCAGTCTTACCAAGAGGTATTGTATTACCCAGTACTAACTGGGTTGTGGAGGTCAGATAGGCAGTCGCTCCATGCAAAATACTGGTATTCAGCTGCATCCGGTTAGACTGACGAAGCTGACCCCAACATAGTTGAGAAAAGGCTAGGCAGATGATGATTGACTAGTCTTCTAAGTAGTCCCTAACGGTACAATATCTTTTATTGTTCAGAAACCTAATATCATGAGGAGTTGTAGGTAGTATAAAAGCAAGCCATGTATGACACCACTAGACACTCTTGAGGAAAAACATTTTGCGGAAACCAGCATTTCCATGAACCAGAATATCGAAGCCGCACTGGACCAGGGCCGTAGATTACAGTCAACTCTCTCTTACTTAAATTATAGCATTGACGGAGTTACAGCGGGATCCCACTACCCATTATAAGGTGATTCAGCTACGACTTGGCAACTGAATCCCAAAATGATCAATTGGTACAAAGACAAGTTGTCAGAGTTCCAAACGGCGAGGAGGCTACTATAGTCCAGACTCCCCAGGAATGGGATCTTGATAGTTATGTTCACGAGTAACAGTAAAGCCTTGCTTAATTATTGCATAACGTTATTGAGTTAATGTTATGTTGTTGTCTTGCTGCACGCTTTGGTGCAAACTGTATTTACAGAAATATTAGAAAAACTAACTCACGGGTGTCTCTCATGGATGTAGACAGAAACTACAGAGCAGGTGGCGACCTGCTAAGATCCTTATACACTCCTTTAACATCGTCCACGTTCATACATCTGGTCATACACGCACGCTGGTTGCGAGTACTACGCACCTGATCTATCTGAAGACCATAACCAATGAGAATGATCTAAGGCTAAGGCAAGCATCATCGCTTAGGCGAATTGCGACCAAACGAAATCTTAATTAGTATAAAAAAAAAACAAAAGTAACACAGAAAACTTGGCACATACCATAGCTTGAATCTAAAGACTAGATTCCTAGATTATATTCCTGATACAAGGCAATACAAAACAGTCTCTAAAGTCCCTATTTCATCTCAAAAGAATGCAAACTACATCAAATAAAACGTACCTGACTCGAATATCATATAAATCTTATTTCTCGGTTGATGTAGCGTCGTATTTATCGATGCATTGCAGCATGTAGTTTTATTACTGAATGAAAGTCGGTCATAGCGAACGATATGACGTACTTTATATTTAGTTAAAGGTGGTATAGACTTTACATGCTTAGTTTATAAAATCTGCGAGATCAAAATAAATGTTATCGACATGGGAAAAAGAATAAAACTAACATATTGTTATTACAGGGTGGTAGGGACACCGATGCGAAAACGGTTACCACGTATTCAGTACATCATACTGAGCCCACATAAAAATTTTTCATCGGTTATTAAAAAAAATCTGCTGTTTCCTATAAAAGTGCACACACACAAACACTTGGTAATCGTTTTCGCGTCAGTGACCTTTCCACCCTATATAAAATCACACCTGTAATCCCAGATGGATTAGGCAGAAGTGTACTTATTAGCACCCGCATTTCGCCAGCTATGTTTTTCCCATGTAATAGAGGGCCATTAACCGGCTACAAATTCAGACGCCGTTTCTGCTACTGTGAAATTCCTGATGGAAAACCCAAAAACGCTGCCCGACCTGGAAATTGAACCCTGGACCTCATGCTCAGCAGTCGCACTTGCGTCCACTAGACCAAAGAGGCGGTCAAGAACAAAAGTAGTCAGTTAATAAATTTGTATCTGCTAAAAATTTCACACATGGGAACTCACACACATTAGATACATACAGTTACGTTATACGTAACTGGTAAATTGTTGATGTGCTATAATACATATAGAAAGAAAGAAAGAAAAAGTATTTATTAGACTCACACAGGACAAAACAAAAAAAAATATGGTTGAATTCACAATAAAATATAATCTTTAATAAAATAATTCAATCCATTTTAATTTAATTTAAACTATTCTAATTTATTTTAATCTATGTTATTTTATTTTATTCAATGTGATTACATTGAATTAAAATTCGTTTTATTTTTATTTTTTTCTCAAACTGTATATTTCTTGTTTTAATTATTTAATTGTGTAATTATCTGCGCAAAATGTAGTGCATGCTGTGCTTTTCTGTAAGTGATGAGGCGCTTAGACTTAAGTTAGCAATGTACAAATTATAATGTAACAGTGTACTCATTGTTGAGATCCCTAATAAATAAATAAATAAAACATAAATTATATAAAAAGTAAACATAAGAAAAAGATAAAACAAAAATCGAAAATTAACAGACGTGTTGCAGCCATACTTTTTGTTTAAACGTTAGTTCCTATGCCTGTCTAAATACATAGTAACCAAAGAAACTCACAGTATTAACTTCAACAGCCAATCATTGGGTATTCTATTTCATATTAGTCACTCAATCATTACATCATCATCATCTGCCTAGCCTTTTCGGCTTCCAGTCTAACCGCATGCAGCTAAATACCAGTATTTTACATGATACACAACCCAGTTAGTACTGGGTAAGACTGGTTGTCAGATTTTCGGGCCACTGACTACCTGTAACGACTGTCAAAGATCTACAAATGTCTCAGTCATGACCTGTGATCCCCTAAACGAGTGTGATTTGACGTCAATATTGCAACAAATGGGAACCGATCTCACAACCTCCCACCTTCGCCTTAACTACTGAGCTACTGGCGACTACCAAAGATATGTACTTCCACCACAACAACAACCATTCCCGTACACATCCGACCAACATAAAAGCAACAGCAGATCAAACTAGTGAAACTATAAATAAATAAATAATAAATAACAGTTTATAAACAACGTTGCCGTAACGTCAAGTCAACGGTTTAGTTAAGGGAGCAGCCGGCGGCGCAGGTGCCGACAATGGTGAGACGTGACTCATGTACACTGGCGGACGGGGAAAGGGATGCAGTTGGGGAAGAAAGGAAATAAGAAATCTCGTTTTCTTATTAACTTTCTTCAATTTTTTTTTTGGTCGGGTCTTTTCCTCCTCTTCTGCAATACCAGGAACTACTTTTGTGTTTACTTGTTTAGTATGTCAGAAGGAGAAGATGTTCCTCCGTCAGACCTGCAGAATATTCATTGGTTGCATGATTTTTTTGCGTGTTTGAATAGTGGTACCTACTTTATTAACTTTTTTTAAATAAATAATTACAGTCATGTTTTTTTATATGTATAATATAATCATAATAATATAGCCAATGACCAACATCTGAGAAGGCTGTAGCTTGGCAGCTGAATCAAGGGCTTGTTTCAGAAAGCAGTACTACTGGACACGGCGCGTATTGTTAGGAGGCTCACTAAGGAGCCCTGACCACAGGCTACTCTGACTCTGTTCCCGGTGCCGGTGGGCTACTATATTTATATATTTTTAAATGTTTTAGTATGTAAGGATAATGAATAAACGGAAATAATATAATAGTTATTTCGAAACAATCATTTTAAAACAAAAAACAAATTAAGTATTCAAGTAAGCTTCATGATGTGTAAAAAGTTGAATAATTAAATGACATATATAATTATTACAAGATATTCTAAATAATGCAATTTATTTTAAAAAAGGGTGTTTCCTATTATTTTTTATAATAACAGTGTTTTATTAAAACGCTGTTATATTTTATTCGGCGGATGTTCAATTAAATGTGCCATCGCAGACGGTGTACAAGTATTTCCAAAAGTAAATTAAATATTCTTATGTAATTACAAAATAACAAAATTCCACCGAAAAGAAAATCCCTTTTTAATCACATATTTAATCGAATTCCATTTAAATGTAAATCAGGAGCTGTTTGTAGTCCATATTATAAATTAATGAACATATTAATTCGGTGAGTATACCCGCTAACCTTTTTGGCAATTAATCAAATTCACGCTACGACAAACAAATGGGTTTTTAATTGTTGGTGACAAAAATCTCGTGTAAAAAGGGGCTTTTTATTTTGACTTTTTATGTTAGGCATGAGGGTTTAAAGATTTTTTCTATTGAAGTGGGCGTGAAGGCTGAATATGTGGGAACAATGAAAAGAAAAAATGATTTAAAGTACTAAATTGCTTTGTTATATTTTTATAATAAAAAAGATTAAAATAGAAATAACATGATGTAACTTGGGGAAAAAATAAAGTTAACCTTAGTGAAAAACCCTAGCAATATTTTTTACTTTTGTAAATTAAGCTCTCTTTTAACGACAGCCCACTCATAATGTCCTAATACACAAAGAAAATAAACACCCGCGCCATATTATTTAACAAAATCCCTTTTATTTATAATTTCTAAAACATTTTTCATCATCCAATTTCTTCGGCCACCAGTGTACCTCGCCACCTGTTCCCTTTAGGTATGTTTCGACACATAATGTCTGTATTCTATCGAGTTTAAAATTAAATTACAATACATCGCTTCTTCGCTACTGTCTTACGTAAATCATCTTTAATATAACCAGCAATGGATGTAAAATATTGTGAAAATATCCGAATTTTCGTAGTACAAGGATATAGAAAAGATCAGTTGGTAGCTGTGTTTTTTTTCTTTTAAGTTTCGAATGTGGTTTTGAAATTCGTACTGAGGGGGAACCAATATTGGTAAGAAGGAAGTGTGGATGAAATAATATGGAAGAAAGTGTAGCTACAGATGTTGTTTTGTTTTAACTGTGACATTTGTTTTTAACTTTATGTTTCTTACCTAAATCATTTCTTACAGCCAGACAGGTATGAGTCTTTCTCATTCATCATCTGCCTAGCCTTTTCTCAACTATGTTGGGGTCGGCTATCAGTCTAACCAGATGCAGCTGAATACCAGTATTTTACATGGAGCGACTGCCGATCTGATCTCCACAACCCAGCCATGGCGACCTGATGCCGCCCTAGGAGGCGTTTGCGGGCGATAGGTCGGGGAGTCTATCGTCGTCGCATTGCACGGCCCTCACGAGTGGTGGAGATGTCTCAGGTGAGCCCGGACATCGCCAAAGGAAGGTTTGGTGCCCGGAGGCGGGCTGCTCTGGATGGGTCGCGAACGTCATGCGTAGTAGTTCTCGCGGCTCTTCCACCAAGGTGACAGCAGGTTCACGGTGGTGTTTTTTGTGGGTGCTAGGTGCTAGCCCCAAACCGTCTCCCCGGACGGTGCTGTATGCGTTAAGCGTTTTTCACTGATTTTTAAAAAAGGTACAAGCACACTTTAGCATTACCTAAACCCTTTGCAATAAATGCACCGTATCCAACAGCAACCATACAATTACATACCTATCCGGTGTACTAGGATTCCTGCCATAACATCATGGGAAATAATCTCCTAATGAAAAGTTATAAAACATTAATTTTCGCTTCCTCTACCAAAGAATGCGGTTTTAGTGCGATTCTTGTAAGTAGTGTGCAATTGTGGAGATAGTATTTTGTGGAGATACATGTAAGCTTGAAGGTATACTTACACAGGGAAGATGAAAGGGGTTCGAAGATCTTCGTATGAAGGCTGGTCTCCTAACTTCCGCCATTTTATCGCCACGCATTAGGCTGCGTTTCCACCAGAGATGAGCGACGATGCGTAGCGAGGGATGTGTGCGAAAATAGCCAATAATATCGCTCCTTTTTCACAGCTTGACGTATTCTAGTTATGTGATTGGTTAGTTCCACACACATCCTTCGCTAAGAATCCTCGCTAATCTCTAGTGGAAACGCAGCCTGTGTTTATCAATAGCTAGTTTCTATCAATGTGGCGACACTTGGGGGAGGCCTATGTCCAGCCGTGGACGTCTTTCGGCTGAAATGATGATGGTACTTACGGCAGAAGTACATTCCAGGGCCACCTCTTTCACAAAGATTTCTACATAAATATTCGCAAAATATTGAGTTTAAAGATACTAACGACTGTTTAAACTTAAAGGGTAGGCAGTAATTGATCATAATGCAAGTTTTATGAAAAAACTTTCGACATTATTGAGATTTATGAAGGTATTATGAAAAAATATGAATTGTGTCTGGTTTAATGTTAACTTTCTGGAGAAAATAAAAACAAGATTTACTGGTTTTTAAACAGTACTGGTTAGAGATAACCACCTGCTACGATACCTTACATACTCCTTTTGCCTCGTCGACGTTCATACAGGGTGTAAACGGACCCTTCACGAAGCCGTTCATCAAGCATTCTGTACATCAAACTAAGTGACTCTACTCGAAAATTATTGCTGGGAAACGACTTTTTTTTGGAGTGAATATCCGTGTGTTACGGTAGGATTCAATGTAACGCACTCAAAACATTATGCTGATGGTTGCATTGAATAGTACGACGGTCGTAGAGGTATTTATAGTAAAGTTATAACACTTATAACATAAAAAACTTGGATTTAAACAAACTTTGACCGCTAATTTCTCGGTAACTAGAAGGTTCCCAGGTATGGTCTAGAACAAAAAAATGATCGTAATGACGGGGAGAACAAGTGCCTTTCGGCTTCGTTAAGGGTGATTTTACACCCATTATAATATCTAGTCATACACGCACGCGTGTTGCGAGTACTACGCACTTGAACTTTCTGAACTCTGAAGATCCTCACCAATAAGGTCAGTGTATGGTGTATATAATAAAGAATATTCTGTTATGTTCTAGGCCTTAGGGTGTTATAGCAATGGCGAGTTCACTTATACCTAGTTGAAATTATACGAGTTAGTATGCGAGTCTTTGGTAACATTTTACTTACTTATAATGCGAAAGTTCGTGGAGCTCATGGCTAAATAATATCAGCCGCTCGGGTCGATCTTTAGGTTAAGCCGTGCTTGCCTAGGTTGATCTGTGGATGGGTGAACGCCCATTACATACCGAGTTTCCTCCGTGCCTCGGAAAGCACGTTAAGCTGTTGGTCCCGGCTGTCATTTGTAGATCTTTGACAGTCGTTACGCAGTCAGTGGCCAAAAAAGTCTGACAACCAGTCTTACCAAGAGGTATCAAATTACCCAGTACTAACTGGGTTGTGGAGGTCAGATAGGCAGTCGCTCTTTGTAAAATACTGGTATTCAGCTGCATCCGGTTAGACTGGAAGCCGACCCCAATATAGTTGGGAAAAGGCTAGGCAGATGATGAATGCGAAAGTTCGTGAGGATGGATGGATATTGTTTGTTACTCTTTCACGCAAAAACTACTGAACGGATTTGGATGAAATTTGGCAGACAGATAATTTGTAACCTAGATTAACACATAGGATATTTTTTATCCCGGTAGTACGATCTCGTGGAACAATTCCACGCGGGTGAAGCCACAGAAATGAGCTAGTTATTTATAATATAAAAAAAAACCGCGCTGCAAATACTATGATCCACATCAAAAGTAAAACCAATATTCCTCTAAAATTTTGCATATAAAACTGTTATCAAAATAATAAAAAGCAACCAGTTGACAAATTAAATTTTCTTTATCAATATTCATATGCTAAATGGCGGTAAAGTCTATTTGTAATCATGCAAATTGCAACCCGTTGCAGTGACCTTTGCAACCGGCAGCTGTTTTTATATAGTAATAATTGCATAGTGCTGTCTGTAGGTCCAACAGGAACCTAGGTAGGAGATAATTGCTCTTTCTCATATAAAAGGTGTAACAAAACCCTTAGCCGAAAGGCAGTTCTCCCCGTCATTCCGACCATTTTTTTGTTCTACACCATTCCTGGGAACCTCCTAGTTACGGATATATTGGATGTCAAAGTTCCAACTTTTTGACAAGTTTTTTTTTTCCAAATACATGTTTTTAAAGTAAGATGTTTACTTTAAGCACCTCCACGACCCCCGTACTATTTAATCCATGCATCAGCACAATGCTTTGAGTGCGTTACATTGAGTCCTACAGTAAAACGTGATTTTTCACCCCAAAAAAAAAGTCGTTTCCCAGCAATAATTTTTGCGTATAGTTACTTAGTTAAATGTACAGAATGCTTGGTGACGGCTTCCTGAAGGGTCCGTTTACATCTTGTATGTATGTATAATCTCATCATGAATGGTTTACACCACAGAGCACTAAGAATGCACTTAATAAAACAAATCCAACATCATTATTTTCAGACTACATCATCATCATCATCACCATTTCAGCCGAAAGACGTCCACTGCTGGACATAGGCCTCCCCCAAGTGTCGCCACATTGACCGGTCCCGTGCGTCTCGCATCCAGCGGATCCCTGCAACCTTTACCAGGTCATCGGTCCAGACTACACTCTCAATTAATCAATAATCGTTAGGTTAAGCCGCGCTTGCCTAGGTTGGTCCCGGGATGTGTGACCACCCATTACATACCGAGTTTCCGCCGCGCCTCAGAAAACACGTTAAGCCGTTGGTCCCGGCTGTCATTTGTAGATCTTTGACAGTCATTACAGGTAGTCAGTGGGAAGTGACCTGAAAGACTGACAACCAGTTTTACCAAGGGGTATCGTATTATCAGGTAATAACTGGGTTCTGGAGGTCAGAAAGACAGTCACTCCATGTAAAATACAGGTGTTCAGCTGCATCCGGTAAGACTATAAGCCGACAACATAGTTGGGAAAAGGCTAGGCCGATGATGACTCTCAATTAATCAATAAACAGCGAAGTAAATTACAGTATTACCATTTATATAAACCATAAACGTACTACTGCAATCAATAAACAACATGAAACCGTGGGAGAGAACCCCGTCCACCATACAAATCAATATAAAGGAACTATTTATAAATCAATAAAAAATATAGTAGTAATAAAACTGATCATCTATAAACGAAGATTACGCTTGACTAGTTTCTGAGGTGCGAATTCAAGAAAAAACAGTAACAAACACACATGCAAATAGTATGTAAATGATAATTACAATGTATATGAAGAACTAGATGCTTCATGGGAAATAGATATTAGTTTGTATGCTTCTGAGAATCTTTGAAATACGTTTATGAATCAGCGTATTGGTGACGAAGACTTTGAATAAAGCTTTGAATTCTAAGAAACAATAACTTAGTTCGTAGTTATGTGTTTGAGCCGTTTGGAGTTAAAACATTTGGGCCATGGGGTCCGATTGCCCAACTAGTATTTCAAAATATCGCTAAACTTCCCGAGAGGCAAAGGTTCTTCAGAGGGCTGGCCTATTTCTCGGCTAAAGAATCCGCATTGCCGTCCAACGTGGCAATGTTGCCAGCCTTCCGGGCACTTTCTCTGTTGACAGCAATGCGGATGAAGTTTTTGACGCCCTTTAATTCTTTTCTGCATTTGATACATGTACATATTTTGAATATTATTTTAGGTCTGTTTAGAAAATAATGTAGGTCTATATGTTATGTATATGTAGGTTGTCACTCTTTCTAATAAAATATATTAGAAAGAGTGACAACCTTAATGAAATTGTTAGGAAATCTGCATGCCCTAAAACCAAGACTTCGAACACATGACTGTGATATTCACCAACAGTCACTGAACCCGCGTGGTGGATATCGGCCTACTCCTTGTCATATAGAGGAGGCTTGTGTCCCAGCATTGGGACGGTAATAGACTGATTATGATTATGCTTTGCCAACTGACAAATTGCGATATGGCTTGAATTTTTTTTTTCTGATACTGCATAGTGTCAGGTATGGTTAGAAGCTTTATTTAATCGAAGGGTTCTTAACTAAATAAAGAAGTACAGCAGCAGGGTTGATCTTCAAGGTTAAGTAGCGGTTGTGGATGGGTGACCCCTACATACCAAACTTCCTCTGTGCCTCGAAAGGCACGTGAAGCAGTTCCGGCGGCCATTCGCAGATCTTTGGCAGTCATATTGGTTATGATATCTAGAGTACCCAAGTCCTATAACTCCCGTCTTCTTTATCTTCTTCATGACGCTGTATTTTATTCGCATCGTATTGTATCGTATCTGTATTTATATTTTCACAGTTCTGAACTCCGCCTTTTCCACGACGTCGTCATCGTTGTTGGTGGCAGTGTGAAGGTCACTTCGGTTACATGTGTTACTCCCTTACGGCGCACCTATGCTGTACCTGCCTGTAAACTAGATCACAGTTAATCTCCGAACGCTACTAAAGTTCGAAGCCATGACATCAAATAATTGAAATCTTTACTAATATTATAAAGAGATAAAGTTTTTAAGATGTAGGGGATAATCTTTGGAATTACTGAACCAATTCCAAAAATTCTTTCACTAATGTGAGTATGACAAAAAAAATATTTCCGTACATATCATGAGCGAAAACACGGACAAAAGCTAGTGTTCCCTAAGTATAACATAAGTTCTGAAATCATCATCAATACTCTCCAGCCCTAATCCCAATTTATTTGGGGTCCGCGAAGCAAGTCTTCTTCTTTCCAGACGTCTCTATGACTCGTACAGTGCTAAAATTACCAACAAATTCTTTCCAGACGTCTCTATGACTCGTACAGTGCTAAAATTACCAACAAAGAATGATTTCATCGGGAACTCAAACACACTATTGGTCACAACATATTCACGAAAACTACTACACTACTCGTTAAAATCTTACTCCAAATTCTTACCCAAACCCAGAGGTTCCCCTTGACAAACAAAAGGCAATAAAAACTGCCTCCCACGGCAGTCATAGAGCCACTGACCCATGCGCTGAGTCACTTCGTCACGGTTCAGGAAGCGCCGTAAGTGCGATGCGAATAAAATCGTTGGTGGATCGAAGGGTGCTGTGGTTTAAAAATGGGTGGATGTTAGTTTTCATATGACTTTTAAGTTCGGGGGAATCCGTGGCTAAATAATAACAGCATCATGGTTTAATCTTCAAGGTTAAGCATTGCTTGGAGGTTGGTCAGTGGATGGGTGACCATTCATTACAAACTGAGTTTTCTCCGTGCCTCGGAAACCTCGTTAAGCCGTTGTTCCTGGCTGGCATTTGTAGATCTTTGACAATAGGTTCAGTTATTGGCCCGAAAGTCTGATAACCAGTTTTACCAAGGAGTATCGCATTACCCAGTACATACAGTTATGTACTGGGTAATACGATACCCCTTGGTCACACAAGCAAGTGGTTGTGGAGATCAGATAGGCAGTCACCCGAAGTCACAGTCAACCGGATGCAGCTGAATACGAGTATTTTACATGGAGATGTAAAATACTCGTATTCAGCTGCATCCGGTTAGACTGGAAGCCGACCCTAACATAGTAGGGAAAAGGCTACGCCGATGATGAGTCCGAATGACGCGACTCCACATCGCACCAAACTACATGAGACAAATGTGCTACGTGATCGGTTCAAGCCGATTCCACGTCAATGAACAGTCTTGTTACTAGATTGCTGTGCAAAAGCATTTAGTTATTCGTCGTTCCTGCTGACAAAATGCTGATTAAATGCATGTTTAGTTCACAAAAAAACTATCTACCAATGAACTCTGAAAACTTAGTGACACTTCTTGACCTACAAGACAGTGAGTCACACATGACTACTGGTCACGCGTGAGGTAACACACTACTACCTACTAACAAGACTTACAAGACAGGTGGTCACTTAAGGAACAATTGGGGTGAAGGTTAGCTCAGTTTTAATGTCGGGTAGGTAATGTGTTGCAACTTTGTAAGGCAAATTAAACAGTGGTAAATAGTGTATGGTTGGTTGTAGGTCTTGGAGTGTGATGTATCTAACTCGGATTGACTGTAAAAACTCTGCTAAGCACGGAATTTCAATACAAATAATTTTATTAAAATATGTATAGGTCCTATATTATCATTATTATATTCAGATTTCAGGCATAACATTAATTTATCTTTAACCCTTGAAATCCGCCATCTTCTCATAGGAGCTCCACGCTTTGAGTACATTTCTCTGAATATTTACTATCGTCGGTTCATACGGCAATTGTCGGGTTTACGAAAAGTACGATTCCCACAAAATGGTGACCCCAACTGCAAAGTTGTGCTGCAGCGGCCACGCCACAATAGCAATGACCGATCATAGCGGCACGATTGATTCTTATGAAAACGGAAATAGGAGGCAATATATAATACAAAATGCCAATAAAGAAAATATAAAACTTACCAAATACAAGTATCCATTTTCCATTCAAAACTAAAATCATTAATTTTTGTACAGAAATCCTCGGAATTAATGGTAATATGAACACTTGAACAGTCAATCAATAAAAAGGAATTGACAAACCAACGAACGGAAATAATCATTCAAATCAAAATTCAAATCATCAATTCATTCAACCTGACCATTAAAGTTACTACAACATTAATACTTAAACCTCTACTGACCTCAAAGAGCAAGAAACTTGTAATAGTAACTACGAAAGTACACAGAATAGATAGCTACAGAAGTATAGCTCCATCCATACAACGAGCAAAAACGCACGCACACATAGGCATGCTTCACGTACAGCGAGTGCAAGCTTACTCGCTACCGGCATTAGTTTTAGATCTCCGTACGTACGCTATTCTAAACTTTGTGAAAAAGATTTAAGAATAGTCAAAAATGTATTGGATAGGCTACCGGAAAGCTTTATGTCAATCCATCCGATTCAGGCGATATGACTTGCGACGCAAATTGCGTCAAGCGACTTTTTGATTACACTTGTTTACTTCGCAATTCATTGTTGCAGTCGCAAATCGTGCGTCAATCGACCGTTTAGGTCGTGGTCAAGCGGTGAAAGCGATCGTCACTTGTCTTTTCCCACTGCCCTTCTGTATCTATCTATGCTGTGGCAAGCCCATCTTACTATTACGTCGTCATTTCCTCTAGAGACCGATCTGCCGGATGTCTCATAAACATGTACTTTTTGTTCTACACTGTACGATGAAAAGAAAATTAAATTGGAGTCGAGATTCAAGGCAGTGTGGGTTCTGTTAAGGAAATTAATATGGATTCGTTATGGTATAGGTTCTTTTCCTTCATGGAAATTGTGTATAGGTGTTTAGGGTTGACCGTTATCCATGCATTTACTGATTACTTACCATCAGAACCCAAGTTGAGGTTTCGCAGGGCTTGTAATTTATGCTGCAAGTTCTTGCCAAATGGTAAAAATATGGCTGGATGACATTCAGAGGATCCCGGGTAAGATCAGAGAGCCTCAGTCAACGTGTCGATCACTTTCGAAGCGTTTTGTGTTTCTGCAATGACTTCCAACAGAATTTAGATTTGCGGTAGCTTGTGTCATTCAAATATATTTTTGATTTTTCATTCGTTTTTGCTGATAGTATGTCAGTTTGCCTAATGCCTCAGATTAAGAATTGTAATCAAGTTAACGTGTCCCAAAAAGGGAAGACACTCTATACTCAGCAGTTGATGGATCATAGCTAAAAATGGAAATGAAAAATTTGAAAAATAAAGAGCTTTATAACCTTAAACCCTGAATTATATCAATCACCAACAGTAAAAAGTCATAGGAAATCAGAGCATTAATTAATGTAACTTCATAACCCTCTGACAAAACACGGCAAAGCATTTAAAACTTCACTCACCAAGGTGCATCTTCCATTAAAAACTGACTTCAAAACAAAGCCTCAACAAGTTCACACGCAACCCTAAAAAAACGCCGAAATAAAAAACATGGCGGATTCTAGGAGCTCACTTAAACTCCCGCGCAATGAGCGAGCGAGACAGACGTATAGAAACACGTTTGTGTGCGACAGAGAGAGAAGTAGGTCGTTTGGCTCCCACACCGGATCTTAAAAAGAAGAAATTATGAATGAAACTAGTTTCGTATGGGATTATTTAATGATGTGATGTGTTGATACAATCTGAGCGTTTGAATTGCTACATAATATGGATTAAAAGGAGCTTCTGGATAAAGACACCAAAGTTAGGCTGCACTGGCTGCGGACGTCTGAGGATGGGTGGCATTGTATTACATGTTGAGGGTAAATTTCAACTGCGCTCAACAGCAGTTGCTATCAGAATTGTTATGAAACATTTAGGTACACTGACAGCGTTCGAACGCCGTTTAGATGTGCTGATCTCGTTCAATTTCATTGGTGACACCCGCTGTAAGACTTCTGTGTGCCACTTAGGCTTAAAAAACCATCTTTCGTCTCAATTGTCATACAAAATATGTCAAAACAACGACCAAAAGGTAGCTCATAAAAGCCCGAAGGCCTTGACGTAATTGGCATTCCTTCGTAATTGGGTTGTGGACTTGTGTAGGTCAGATAAAGGCGTCTTTGTCTCAAAAGTCTGGTACTTGATCGACATGATCTAATGGGTGTAAAAACAGCCTTTAGGTGGAAGCGCCATTCAAATTTTCTTATGTTTTTTTTGTAATTTGTAGGTCAGTGTCAGGTTGTATGTTGATGAAAATACGAATCGACAGTAACACGTATGTAGTTATAGAATTATAATCATTAAAATCATCAATACAACACTTTTTTTGGATGGAAAATCATCAAATGACCCCCCCACTCTGGGCGGAGCAGAAGGGAGTGTCAGACTTGTACTGACTAAAACCCATCCATGTTCCTTCTTTGCCCTTTGTGTTCCAGGGCCACGGTATCTCTTTCGAACAGTCCCGCAGCCCTGGCAGGCATCGGCCCTTGCGGAACCCTAATCAATACAACCCTTTAAGTTCATGTAACCCCATTGAATGACTTTTTCATGAAATAATCATTCAATAGGATTAAATGAGATATGAGAGTAGTATTGATGATTTTAATTCATTTATCAACTACCAGGTCAGGCTGTCTTGCGACATAGGCCTCCTCAAGTTCCCTCCACATTTGTCGATCCCTCGCTATATTCCTCTATCCCTCAGGCAGATCATCGTCCCATCTTTTTATCTGCCTTCCTCTGCGTCTTTTTCCGTCCCTTGGGTACCATTCAACTTACATTAACTTTTTTAGTCCACTTTTCTGTTTGTGTCCTCATCATGTGACCTGTCTATTTCCATTTTAGGGTTCGTATTTTTACTTTAACATCTGCTACTTTTGTGGTGTTTCTTATTGTTGTAGCTTTCCTTTTGTCTTTCAACCTTAGACCCATCATGCTCCTTTCTATTCCTCTTTGGCATACACCTAGTTTGTATTCAATATTCTGTGTTAGTGGCCAGGTCTGGCAACCGTAGTTAAGGCATGGAAGTATGCAGGTGTTGTAAACGGTTCTCTTTTCCGAGATGGGCACAGATTTATTTTTCATCAACATATAACCTGGCACTAACCTGCAACTCGCAAAAAACGTAAGAAAATTTGAATTTCGCGGGCTACCCTGTCGCTTTCACCTTAACTAAACCGAAAGGCACTTGTTGTCCCCGTCATTACGATTTTGTTTTTTATTTTGGACCATACCTGGAAATCTCCTAGTTACTAAGATATTGGAGGTCTAAGTTCCGACTTATTCACAAGTTATAATGCGTGGTGCAAAAAAACCAATAACAGTCTGTCCGATCTGGAAATTGAGACCAAAGCCTCAAGCTTAGCATAGCTAGCGACCACTAAGAAAGAAAGAAAGAATGAAGTTTATTTGACGTCAGTTCATTAAGCATACAGAATAAAAAAAGATGTGCTGTGTGCCTCACGGCAGCACCAAAAAGGTCCATTTAAGCATTTATACCAGGCAGATGATGCTGTCTGACGCTGGTCTTCCAATGAACCTTTGGGGGTAAGTGACGGATCAACAGTTTCAAATATAATCATCATCTGCCTGGCCTTTTCCCAACTATATTGGGGTCGGCTTCCAGTGTAACCGGATGCAGCTGAATACCAGTATTTTACATGGAGCGACTGCCTATCTGACCTCCATAACCCAGTTAGTACTGGGTAATACGATACCCCTTGGTAAGACTGGTTGTCAGACTTTTTGGGCCACTGACTACCTAACGACTGTCAAAGATCTACAAATGACACCCGGGACCAACGGCTTAACGTGCTTTCCGAGGCACGGAGGAAACTCGGTATGTAATGGGTGGTCACCCATCCACGGACCAACCTAGGCAAGCACGGCTTAACCTAAAGATCGATCCGAGCGGCTGTTATTATTTATCCACGAGCTCCTCAGTTTCAAATATAATATAAATAAATATATAATAACAAATAAATGGATAACGTATGACATGAATGAGTGATTTAATTAGTATGAAATCAATGAACCTATTACTTATTTTTTTTTTAATCTGACTTTAAATGTGACGTTGAATTGTGAATGAACAACTATATTAATGCATGACAAATGATGGACGTTGACTTAGGACGAATAATTTTAATTTTAAATAAATATGGAACTAGCATTAAATATTGTACACCTTACGTATGTCAGAGATCCTTTATATATAATCAAGAACTAATAATTCAGCTGTGACAAAACAATAACTGAATTTGAATTTGAAACACTAGCCGACAAGCAAGTTCGACATTTTTTTTTTGTTTTAACAAAAACATTAACGAGTAAAGCCTAGACAGATGAGGTGTGAACCACAATCTATTACATTAATACAGGAACTAATAATTAGTCAACAAAACCAGCAAAGATTTACGATCAATAGTTATTTTTTCCCATTAACATGGGCAATGCGATGTATCTCGCCAGTCGGTTGTCGGAAGTCTACTATGGGAATTGGGTTGGAGTAATAATATCCGATAAGCTAATCGGTTTCCGGTTGGCTTAGGAACTTGCGCACACGCAAGCGACCTGTTTGACCGAATGGTGAACACCTTGTTATCAACTTTTGATTAAGAAAACCGTTGTTTTTGGGAGTAAAAGAAGTCAGAAGAGAATGTCTTGTTGGTATAGTGGTCGCAAATGCTACTGCTGAGCGTGATGTCCTGGGTTTGACTCCCGGGTCGTGCATACTGTAATTTAAATTTTTCATCAGGAATTTGAACGAATGGAATTGATGGTTTAAAAAAACACATTGTGTTAGACGGGCCCTGTAAAAGAGTTGTTCAGACAAGATCCATATGTGATAAATGATATTTATTTCTGTAAATTGTTTAAAAAAACACTAAGATGTCAATAATGTTAAAAACTAGATGAGATGGTGTTTCCCATTTGACTACGCAGCAGTAGCGAAGAGTCATTTTTGTAAAAGGTAGGAATCGAGTTGTATGGAACCTTCGCCACTGTTACGCAGACCTAATATAGCGCTCCTGTCACCGAACCAACTGTGTTCCAGTTTAAAAGGTGTAGATAAAATTACAGGTACGAGACAATACAACCTTGTCTTCAATATTGACAAGGCATCTGTAATCGCCATAATATTCCAGCTGCCTACAGCCAATAGTCACCACTTTCAACCATCTTGGCCAATTAGCCCATCTCCTTAAAACAAAAAAAAATAAAAGATATTCCATCTTTAAAAATGAGACAGACACAATGTGGTGTCGATCATTTCGGTAATAATCGATATTGTGAGTCTCGCGGAAACGCGCGGAATTAACGTAACTTTAATTTTATGGCTTTTAAAATTAAAAATACTCGCTGTAATATTTACTACATTTTGAGACTTCATTTATAACATAGAGTGGTTTTAGTATGTGCTATGCCGCAATAATTTAAATCAAATTGCTAGAGGACAGTATTTTTTCAAAAAAAAAGAAAGTCGTTTGAATTTATGTTACGTTTACTCACGTCCAAAATAAAAACTCATTTTTTCAAATTAGGCTAATGATCAGAACTTTTTGAACATCAACCATACACAAGACAGTCCCCCAAAATGCTCGCTTTCCGCCATTTTCTAGTGATTTAGATGGGAAGAACTACTGGCAGAAAAAATTCTCCAGCAACACTAGTTAGAGAAGAACTCGTTCATGCAAGAACCTCTGTTGCAAAATTGCATCTGTCTGTGGACATTTATCTAGTAGATGAACATATCATTAACATTTCGATACATTCGTCGAGCACCGATGGTGTGGCAGGTGGTGAGAATGCTACCCAACTCGCCGGCAAGATACCTGCTCTAACAAAAAATGGATCGTTAAAATTGTATCTGTTGCGTTTAGTTGTTTTTATTTTGAAGTCGCTTGTTGGTAGATGTTAGTCAGTTCGTTCGAAGTATATTCATTGTGTGATTCTTCTGTTTTGATTCTTCGTATCGTTGTCATGACAGTGCCTCGGATCTTGTCGGCGAATCTTAAGTTACTGTTAGGAGGTGTCATCCCACTGTTGGGCAAAGGCCTCCCCCATGACCTCAAAATCTTTCGATCCAGATGCCACTGGTTGTTGGTTGTCTCCAGCTCGACCCGCCATCTCCTGCGAGGATTACCTCTTCGCCTTCCGGCTGTGTCATTTTAAGTATCAGAAATGCTGACGTTACTTTTTTATCAAGGTCTATGCTGAGTCTCGGTAAACAATCTTTAACAAACTTTAAAAGAATTGTACGACCTTCTCTTGTATTAAAAATAATATCAATTTGTTTAAATTAAACTGTCAGTGCACCTGCCTTGCAAGCTGTAGTAAAACTTACAATGAACACCTTATCGAACAAATTAGAACACAATTCTCGATTAATAAGACCAGTTTTCAGACTAACGACCTTGCGAGTATGCTTAAAAGGGTCTAAGATATGCCAAAACCGAATAATACAGGGTGTAAACAGACCCTTCACATAGCCGTCAACCAAGCATTTTGTACATCAAACTAAGTACGCAAAAATTATTGCTAGGAATCGACTTTTTTTTTTGGGGGTGAAAAATCACGTTTTAAGGTAGGACTCGATGGAAAGCACTCAAAGCATTGTGCTGATGGATGGATTGAATAGTATGGGGGTCGTGGAGGTGTGCTAAGTAAAAATCTTACATGAAAAACATGTATTTAAAAAAACTTGAGAAAAAGTTGGAACCTTGACCCCCAATATCTCCGTAACTAGAAGGTTCCCAGGTATGGTCTAGAACAAAAAAAAATTATCGCAAAGACGGGGAGAACAAGTGCCTTTCGGTTATGTTAAGGGTCTATTTACACCCTTTATATCAAAAGTACAGCATGGTCAAAATTCAAGGCAACTAGCTTGTACCCTTGGCTTCAATAGCGTTGTAGTCGGGACGTGGGAACCACAGAAACGTTTCAAATATAAACTATGACACCAGGGGATTCTTCCAGTTAGTGATCGAAATCGAATCGGACAACAATTAAGACAAACCTATATTGTCAATTACGGGATATCTTCCGTGATTATTCGTTATTTTGAGCTTCCGACATTTGGAGGCTGTTGCAATCGCCATGTTCGCGGGATGACTAGAGAATGCGGATGGAAAATAAATTGTTAATGATTAATTTATCCCGTAAGTGACAGTGTAAGTTTAGTTCTAAACCATGAAAGTTGAAAACAGTGTTTAAGAATAAATGAATAATTATTATATTCTATTCTAACATAACATAACACCTAGCTTGAAAGTTAGGCAGGGGTGTACCTAATAGTACACCCACATTTTGACAGTTATGTTTAAGTCCCACGGAGTCTGCATTTGTGTCCATAACCGGACACAAATGCAGACTCCGTGGCTGCTAATAAGAATGTCCTAATGCGAAAACCCAAGAACAAATTGCAAGACTCGGGAATCGAACCCAGGACCTCATACTCAGCAGTCGCAATTGCGAACTCTAGACCAACGAGGCATTCTATATTCTTTTCTAACCTTCATTAATTGGAAAGGTACCAGGAAAACAAGAAGCTCAAGGAGGTAGCGTGTTAAGTACTAGCTGTTAAGTGTAAAGACACCAAATCATGGCAAATAGATAGGTTACCCATACACGGCTAGAAAAACACAGCTGAACGCCACAGGCCATAGGTTGTTGGATCCCCACGACTTGTTAGCCAACAACAAGCTATGCGTATTGCGTACGGCAGAGGATAAACATCTATTGACAAACAAAATAGGTAAAAGGAACGTCGCGAAGGACGAACAAACATTCACTAAACACCAATCTATTGAAATGTCATCTGTCTGGGCATCAATGAGGTAAGGTGCAGAAGTTTTACATAGTGTTTGCGATTCCACATAAATAATGCCTCGTCCTTTTACATCACGCCTTGTAATCCCAGAAGGTATAGGCATAGGTGTACCCAATGGTACAACCACATTTCGCCAATTATGTGTAAGACCCCCCATGTAATAAGGGGCGAGCCTATTGCCACCAGTCGGGCACAAATCCAGACTCCCTGGCTGCTACTGAGAAATTCCTGATGGAAAATCTCAATAACATTTGGCCCGACCTGAAAGTCGAACCCAGGACCTCGTGCTCAGCAGTCCCGCTTGCGACCACTAGAACAGCGAGGTTCTTCCATTTTTTCCTGTTATGGTTTACATAACTTCTAAAACACCTCAGAAAGTTTATAATAGAATTTTCTAGGCCTTCCTGGAGGTGGGCTTGGGCAAAGAGTTGGCAGTTTTTTTCTACCAGAAATTTCCCTGTTTTAACCCGGATTTTGTGGATCTGCATTTCTTGATGGCTATCTACTCATATTAGGTACATGAGACTTAAACGACACTAACTTAAATGTGTGTCTACTGTAGCTATACCTCTGCCTTTTTTATTTAGCTCTTATTGTCCCACTCCTGGCCTCCCCCATTCTTTCCACTTCTCTTGATGGTGTGCTTCTTCTCGCTAATTCGGGAAGAACCTATCCAAGGCATTTCGCTATCTTCTCTCCAGTCTGCCGCAACCCCGTCTAGCTGACTCAGGGCTCCTATTTTACGATATTCAGGCCCACAGATGTGCATCCGGCAGACATGGCCTGCTCAGTCCCATTCTAGTCTCGCACCTCTGCCCTACCTTAGAGAATTACAACTAGCGTGTTATAACGCTACAATGTTCGAACTGATACTTCTATTACAAATCTGTAGCTCAAAACCCTCTCACTTCAACACATTCGCTGTACACCACAGGTGTTGCTCCCACCAAGGCTGCAGCAAATGGACCATTATACTATTAGTTATTATTAACAATATCAACTGTTATCTATTTAGAATTGAGACTAACGGAACTGACGGTCGAGTGATTAGTTGACTCAGAGTCCGGCTGACCAAGATTTGAATGGCCTTGGTACACCTGGACAGATTTAAAAGGATTTTAGAGATAATTATTATATTTCTGTGTTTCCCAAACCGGCACAGTCGGGGTAACGTTCGTAAATCTGACAGCCGAGACAGTCAAAAAATGGATAAAATTCAACACTTTTTGAACGTCAAAAACAAAGACGACTGCCAAATAAGCACTAAAAATGTCTTAAATAACTTCACTTTTGGAAGTCGGAGAATTAGTTTGTTTTTTGCCACCGACTTTCGAAAGTAATGTTATTTTAGACATTTATAGTGTTATTTTTTCATTTTATGTGTTTTTGGAAGTCGGTTATTTTGTAAACAAAGTTTTTCTTTAGAATTCGGTTAAAAACTTAAATAAGACAGTCTCCCACAGCGCCTGCCCTTCACTACTTCATAGTGTTTTTAGTGGAAAAAAGGATGTGGCGTAAAAAGCTCCTGAAGAAACACCATAGCCTGACCACCAGTCTTACCAAGAGGTTTCGTGATAACCAATAACGGTTCTGAGGGACAGAAAAGCATAGAAGCATGGAAAAGTGCGGTTCGTGCTGCCAGGTGAGGTTCAACCTCTAGAGTGATTTACTAGAAACGTACCCACGATCTATACAGAGTGATTATTTCAAGTCGGCGTGGATGGCCAAATCCGAAACTATGAGGAATAGCGAAAAACACTCTAAGGACTCTCGAGCCCGATTTTAATGAAAACTAGAACGAAATCATACGATTTTTGAAACTTTTTATTGATTTTGAAAAAAAAAAATACGCTGTAATATTACACCATTTTATAGATTCGCTAATCATCATCATCTGCCTAGCCTTTACCAACTATATTGGGGTCGGCTTCCAGTCTAACCGGATGCAGCTGAATACCTGTATTTTACATGGAGCGACTGCCTATCTGACCTCCACAACCCAGTTAGTACTAAGTAATACGATAGATTCGCTAATAAGGATCAAATTCTGGAAAGTAATGACATACGATGATAACGATCCAGTTTAAGTTTTCATCAAAATCGGTCTCGAAGCTCATTAGAGTATTTTTCGCTATTCCTCATAGTTTCGGATTTGGCTGTCCACGTCAACTTGAAAAAATAATCCTGGACATTGCCTCTACATACTCCCTCGTTGGTCTAGTGGTCGCAAGCGCTACAGACTGCTGAGCATGCAGTCCTGGGTTCGATTCCCAGGTCGGTTTTTCCATCAGGAATTTCTCAGTACCAGCCACAGAGTCTGGATTTTTGCCCGGTTGCTGGCTATTACGTGGGACTTTACGAAATATAACTGGCGAAATGTGGGTGTACACCTCTGCCTAACCTTTCGGGAATTACAGGCATTATGATGATGGCCCGCGTGGTGGATCACCGGCCCACTCTCTGTCACGAAGAGGACGTCTGTATCCGAGAGAGTGGGGACATTGAAAGCTGATTATGCTACGCACCCACGTTAAAATAATCATGGACTATGAAGTAATGTTTATTTTTAATCTCCAATTACTATTTACTGTCCTTTGCCATTCATGTTTAAAGACATTCTTTGCATAAAACTATCAACTGAGAGCATCGACCTTTTAACTATAACCATTTAAGTAAGACCCATCAATACCCAGTTCATGCTTGAAAACTGAGGTCTTTGAAAAATTTACACTTTAAATAGTGTCCAGTATAAGCAAAGCTCGATTGTCAAATAATTTTAAAATCAGAAGAGGTCATGTTAATTTGGTTTTTTAAAGTCACGCGTAGGCGTATGTATGTGTATAATTTAGGTAGCTACTTATTAGTAATTTTTATTGATAATTTTATTGGTTTTCTATCTTAAATCTTCATTAATATGTATGGTAGGTATATTAGTGCGATTAATATTTGTGAATGGAGATGATATCTTTTGCGGAATATTGGCCGTGAGTCTATAGTGTATTGACTAGACTATTGTAGTCTTTGTCTAGCAGATAGAAAAAGAAAGTGACAAAAAGAGAAACTCGAAATAAGTGTATTAGGGTTATAAATAAGAGACAGAAGTTACGCTTAATATTAAAAATATTTCAGAAGTAACTTCTGTTTTTTTATTTATTAACAATTTAATTTTACAATGAACTTTATAATTCAGAGAATTTCAGACCGTTTTTTCAGCCACAAACTTAAATTAGATTTTCAGTAAAAAAGTTTAAAAATGAATATTAATTTTTAATCTAATTTCGTAGCTCGAGAGTTTTTCATTAATATTTGAAACGTAATATGTTTCGATCATAAAATTGTTTGGATAGGCCTAATTTATGATTGATGAATTTGAAACAAATTAAAAAAAAAATGGTATTTTATTATGTCGATTTTAAGTCATCCATTATGAATTCATTGAATTTACTTAATAAAACTACGTAAAGAGGATTGACATAAAAGGCAGATTTGTGTGGGCCCTTGAAGGACATCATCCACAGCACCCACCCACTCTTGGGTACAGGCCTCTCTTAGCTTGTGCCAAGCTCCACGTTCTTGTGTGTCAATGTCATCTACCCATCTCGCCGCTCGGACGACAAATACATATGCTTTACTCCACGTCTCCACCCGCCATCACCGCGTTGCTGAGTGTCCTGCCCAACTCCATTCAAGTTTCATGACGCGATACGCGAAGGACAAACTCCGATCTTTATCGTAATACCTACGTGGATTATGGTTATTTTAAAGCAAATAACCTGTGGGATATTTTTAGGATTTTGTGGACGCTTAAAGTGCCTTTGATGGGGCAAGGCGGAGGACTTATTAAAGCGGTCGGTCTATAGTTATAGCATAAATCAACACGTTACTACCTAACCTCTAGCTATTAGAGGAAAACGGTGTGAAGAAAACTAATCACGTAGGTAGGTAGGTACACGGCGTTCACAGTTCATAACTTACACAGGCACCAAATCACCGCAATTATGTAATTACCTTCCTTCTGGCTCATACAAAAGATACACATAAATACAGTAAGGATATTATTACCAAACTACCTACCTGCACAGAAAACACCTGTTCATCAAACATTAAAAAAAAACACAAAAAATAAACCAAAATACCACTTGACATCACTCGGATACCAATACCAAGTTAATCACATCACTAAACTAACAAAAACACGTTCAAAATCCAACTCTCACACGCACCAAATAAGTCCTTCATTAGTGACGGGACAACGCCAGAATTACTTGGTATCCGATACCAAAAAAACGGGTATCGAAAAAAGCGAAACGGGTTGTGTGAGAACAAAAAATCAGAGTAAGATGCTACCACGTTTCTTCTTGTCGTTTGAAAGATTGTTTATCGCCTGTTTTAGTAAATAAATCTTTTTTCGTAACGATTAGTAATTAGTTACTATATTTGATATTTATTTTTGGTGATAAGAGTTAAAAAGTTGCAACTGGTTTTGTTTTTATAGCAGTGAAATCACTTCTGTACAAATAATTGTTAATTTTATCTTAACTACTATCTGTATCAAATTAGTTTCATTTGGTGAGATTGCGTGTTTTTTTTTGTAAACTGAACTTAATATACAGTCGCCACTCGCCAGCGCTTCAAGTTATCACAAACTGTCAAATTTCTCCAAATGATTTTAAACCATAAAATGTTGATGTTTAGTTCAAAATTGAATGAGAAAATTTGACACTTTGTAGTAACTTGATGTGCTGGCGACTGTACTTAGAACTTTTTATTTTATCAAATAACGTAACATTGCTAGGATATGAACAGTATGATACATATTTTCAAAAAGTGTCTTGTATATTTAGTAATGAGAAGACAGGCGAGGTAAATAAATAATTTTAAAGAACCCTAATAAAATTTACCATTCTCCACATGTTCGAACCACATTCGTTAAAGCCATCAGAGTTACAAAACTAAAACATGTTTCAAACGTCAATACGAATACATTACAATCAACTAAAACGTGGTTAATTGTCATTAATAGTAGTCAAACACTATCCATTGTGACTAATAATGAAATTGAATTTGGTATCGGCAATTGCGTTTAGTGGTATCACTAGACTCAGCTATCGTCCCCTCCCTATTGTAATATTTTAGAAGATTGTGAAAATCGTAAATATTGACAGGTCGCTGAGTCGACGTCTGGAAATATTTTAGATCTTTTATGAACCTTCTATAGATTATTGTGAGAGCACATTTACATTACGTGGGGTCGGACTAAGACCAAAGATCTCGATGAAAGGGTCAGACGTTCGATGCTGCTGTTTATTTCATAGCTTTACGCCCCTCTTACTAAATGGTTAATTGTAATAGTACCTACATCAATTGTCTCTGTAGATTTTGCTGTTAACGTTTGATTGTCGTTCATCGTCCATATCTGGCTTTCTCTAAGC
The DNA here is from genome assembly GCA_910589295.1 of Noctua janthe. Lineage (NCBI taxonomy): Eukaryota > Metazoa > Arthropoda > Insecta > Lepidoptera > Noctuidae > Noctua > Noctua janthe. Next base: position 10,893,814 of record OU342578.1, read on the forward strand.
TTTGCAACATCGCCTAGTGTTCATACAGCTGGGACAAATGAACTGAAATTATTCATTTTCTGTAAACAGTGACCGCCCATAACATACAGAGTTTCCTCCGAGCCTCGGGAAGCACGTTAAGTATTAATGATTTTAATGATTACAATTCTGTAACTACATACGTGTTACTTGCGCGACTCATTTTTCATCAAAATACAACCTGACGCTGACCTGCAAATTGCAAAAAAACGTAAGAAAATTTAAATTTCGCGGGCTAACCTGGCGCATCCACCTTAAGCCGTTGGTCCCGGCTGCCATCTGTAGATCTTTGACAGTCGTTACAGCTAGTCAGTGGCCCAAAAAGTCTGACAACCAGTTTTACCAAGGGGTATCGTATTACCCAGTACTAACTGGGTTGGGTAGGTCAGATAGGCAGTCGCTCCATGTAAAATACTGTTATTCAGCTGCATCCGGTTAGGCTGGAAGCCGACCCCAATATAGTTATGAAAAGGCTAGGCAGATGATGAAACAGGACGTCTAGGGGCACTGCCGTGCAACATTTTACAAATTACACGTCATAATATTTTAAATAATTTAGTCAAACCCTGGAGAAGAACTCAGAGGCTCATTTGGCTCTGGACTGGCTTTTTGAGGAAAGAGAAAATTTTGGTAAACCTGTCCTAGCAGATAGTCATCATGAGCTCAATCCTTTTTTGGAAGCTCAGTGCATAACTCACAAAGACCTTTGTGCCTATTGGCCTTGTTTTGATCTGTCTCCTGCTGATATGGAGGGAATTGGAAATTATGTTTATTATTATTTATTTATTTATTACCTACTCCTGCGCAATTCTTTTCTGATTAATTTCGTTGCTGGATCCAAGACAGTTGACAGTTCAATTGTTTCTCTAGGATTTCGTCGAGCTTCATTGTCTCGACACTTCTCTGATAGTTGCCACGGTTGATTCTGGCTTTCAGGAGTTGGTTTGGGAATAGTTTGGCGGGCTACTCCCAAAAAAATGACCTCCTCTTTCTGAGGAGTAGGCACTGGGCCACACTGGGCCCGCGTGGTGGATACCACGCGGGCCCAGTGTGGACCAGTGCTTCAACATGCGGTGCATTGCATCTATGTGACTCCATGGCGTTCAATTCAAGTCTAACTAAGTTAAACAATCTATTTACATCTCGCACAAAGAATTGCGACTGGGACGAGCTGGCAATTAGAGCTTATATTAAGGTCATTGTCTAACAAAGTTAGACGAGCAGTCCAGTCAGACATGAATACGCTAGGGGAGGGACATATGTAGGGGATAAAGTTTGAGCCTTCACACGTCCAGAATCTGATTTACTGAACATTCATTTAAGACTAGAACATGCTTCTGGGTGCTGGAAGTCGGAAGTCTATTCAAATATTGGTTTACTAAAACATTACGCCTGCAATCCCCGAAGGGTTAGGCTGAGGTGTATCTAATAGTACACCCACATTTCGCCAGTTACATTTAAGTCCCAGGGGGCGAGCGTATTGCTATTAACTGGGCGCAATTCCAAACTCCGTAGCTGCTACTGAGAAATTTCTAATGAAAAAACACAATATCTCTTTGCTGGACCCGGGAATCGAACCCAGGACTTCTTGCTCAGCAACCGTGCTTGCAACCACTAGACCAACAAGTTTTACTAAATGTGCTGTTAAATCTCAATTATGCTCAAAAGTCAACTCTCTAGTTATCACAATGATTGATAGATTGACCAAAATACCAACAACAAACCACATGAACATAAAAAAAACATCTGTTTCATAAGTTTTGACCGTAAAGGTACCCATACCTACCAGTGGCGAAGGGTCAAATTTGTTTCAGGGGAAGCCGAAGAAAAAATGAGAATTTAAATTTTTATTTCGTCACCCCGTATTCTAGTTTCATTTTCGTTATCAGCAACCCTGAAAACCCCGAAAAGACTCTTCTTAGAGTGCCCTTGTTCCCGAAGGGAAGCCGGCAGGAATCGGCATGTTGCTTTGCTGCCTTCGGGCCTGATACCTACGCTTTTGTATGAAACGGCTATTTTTTTTTAATAACGGACCGAAAATTTGTTCGCTGGATTCATGGCAAGACTTTCTACGTCGATGTTCCTTACACCATATAAAATTTGACAGCAGAGTCTGCTTTTTAATGAATTTGATTAGAGTTTTAAAGATAATCAGGCTCTTATGGTGGAAACGCCAGGGTAGCCCACGACATTAATTTTCGTTACGTTTTTTGCAATTTGCAGGTCAGTGTCAGGTTGTCTCTTGATTAAAATATGATTCGCGACCGTAACAAATATGGCTTTACTGAGTTAAATCATTAAAAAAAAGTTTTTTATCATTATAAAAAAAAGTTAGCATATTAAAAAAAAGTTTAGTATCAAAAGTTTTTTATCATTATAAAAAAAAGTTATCATATTAAAAAAAAGTTTAGTAACAAAACTTTTTTATTATTTTGAAAAAGTCACAACTTGTAATTTTTCATTTAGCTAATTGTCTTTTTATTTTTTTTTGTCAAACTGTAAGTGTTTTTCATAAAAATATGCATGCTAGATTCACATCTAGTAGATGGCAATCAGAAATATTGTTTTGTAACTTTTTTTATTGCATTTGTGATTGTACATCGGTTTTGTGAATTAAAAAAAACAAAAAAAAAAAAAAAAAAACATCAATACAACCCTCTAAGTTCATTTAACCTCCCATTGTTGGACTTTATAAACGTCACGGTTGCGATCATATTTTAATCAACATCCATCCTGACACTGACCTGTAAGTTGCAAAAAACGTACGAAAAATTAAATGTCGCGGACTACCCTATCGCTTCCCCTGTAATTGAACACGGTTACTCGTATCATTAAGAGGAGCTCGTGGCTAAATAATAACAGCCGCTCGGATCGATCTTTAGGTTAAGCCGTGCTTGCCTAGGTTGGTCTGTGGATGGACCCATTACGTACCGAGTTTCCTTCGTGCCTCGGAAAGCACGTTAAGCCGTTTTTCCCGGCTGTCATTTGTAGATCTTTGACAGTCGTTACAGATAGTCACTGGCCCAAAAAGTCTGACAACCAGTCTTACCAAGGGGTATCGTGTTACCCAGTACTGGGTTGTGGAGGTCAGATAGGCAGTCGCTCCATGTAAAATACTGGTATTCAGCTGCATCCGGTTAGACTGGAAGCCGACCTCAACATAGTTGGGAAAAGGCTAGGCAGATGATGACTACTATCATTAAGATTCGGAAACGTCAAGAGAATGAAATATTTTACTACTTGCCTAGTTTTGCACTAAAATATTATACCACCACATTAAATAAGTCTAGTTTTCCTGAAAACGTGAAAACATTAAAATAAGTCATAAAATTTTATATGATGTTTCTAGAGAGCTTTTAATTAACGCTCGTTTCAGCGTTTTTTTTCTGTTTCTCAGGCAAAAGCTGTAGCTTTTGCGTATCTATGCCAGGCTTATTATTACAAAGGTTGTATAAATAATTAAGTGAAGCACTTAGGTACGTATTTAATTTGTAGATTTCGTTTGAGAACTTCCACGTGTACACTTGTCAATTTGTTATCCCTCCATTACTTGTTATTGTATTTACGTATTGTTATATGTTTAGTCTTTGTAATACGTAAGTAAGTAAATTCTTATGTTGTATAGATATTGTATTTGAGATAGTTAGATAACTATATACCTACCTATATATCTATTATATTATTTACAAGAGAAAATGGAATAAATAAAACATAAAGCTGATGCTTTATGTTTTATTTTTTCCATTTTCTCTTCTTCTTTTAGACACTATGTCTACATCTCTTTTTTAGTATCTCCTTTAGCCGGTATGCTGGAATACATTTCTTTAGAAATAAGCGTCACCTTAGTACTATTTTTTGTTCCTTTGTTCTTTTCTAAATTTATTGCGTGCATAAATTGTTAAATTCTTAAAAATGTGAAAGTAGTTAAGTTTGTTTGTTACCTTTTCACACCTAAACCACTGAACCGATCATCCTGAAATTTTGCATATAAGTTGTCAGGTGTACAGAAACGGACATAGTACCTTTCTTCCCGAAAAAAAGTACTGTTCACTTGGAAAAAAACAGCAATATGACGTTCTTATGACAATAGATGGCGCCACGTGTCTTTAGAATCATGATTGAATTATATTATTGTAAATAGAGTACAACCTGAAATGATTGTCAAATTGAAAATTAACGCGAGCTAAGTCGTGGGCAAAAGCTAGCAAATAAATAAGTTTTCCGTACAAATATAAACATTACTTGTGAAAGAATGAAGTATTATACACATAATACTATTATTCATATTCACTCATTGAAATATGAAAATCATTCGCACAAAACGAGCAACAGTTACTTTGGGCAAAATTCATAGTCTGTACCTACGAATTTTGCCCTAAGTCTCAAGACGGGACAGTCTGAACGTGCTTAACCGTAAAACCGGGTGTTGTGGCGCAACTTTGAGGAGGCTTATATCCGGTAGTTGACTGCGACAGGCTTTGACTGTACCCGGCCAAAACCCATCGGTATTTTGTACGAGGGGTCTTCTATTCATCACGTGAAATCAAACAGAACAATGAATGAATAGTGGAATTTGGAGGACTAACACCACAAAACAATTCAAGCCTCGATTCTGTCTATAAATTCCAGTTTAGATCTTTATTTTGTCGAACTTCGCGCCTGTTTTCATGACAAAGGGTATCGCGTCCTAGTTCAGGCCGTGTTATATCACATCACGAACACAGTGAGTGTGGAAATACCCACATACAAATAAATACACGCCTTTTTTCCATGAGGGTTGGCAGAAACTACAGAACGCCACCTGTTACGATCCTGTCATACTCCTTGCGCCTCGTCTACATTCATACATCTGAGTTAGTGTGGAGCCTCATCACAGATGATCCACATATTCTCTCTTTCACGTCATGCTCAACTCATGATCATCTGCCTAGCCTTTTCCCAACTATGTTGGGGTCTGGTTCCAGTCTAACCGGATGCAGCTGAATACCAGTATTTTACATGGAGCGAGTGCCTATCTGACCTCCACAACCCAATTAGTATTACGTTACACCCCTTGGTAAGACTGCTTGTCAGTCTTTCGGGCCACTGACTACCTGTAACTGTCGCTGGGGGAGGACTGCAAAGGGACAGACTGGATCTGAGTGGGTTTAGCTCGCCAAAGCTTCGCTTTGTTTTATATGGTTTCCCTCGCCTCGCTTCGCCAGCTCGCTCGCTCGCTCGCTCTCTGGCGGTGTAGCCTGCGCTTTATCCTACACGTCGCCGGGGTGAGTAAACTGAAATTATTCCGTCAAAGCAATTGAGAGGGACTATTATGAGTCATTTGTGTACGGTCTACTAGTTGCGAGCTTTGAAAACAGGAAAATGGCTGTACCTATCTATGTTATGAAAGGAATGAGAGGTATTTAAAGCCGTTTTGAAGCATTGGCTCGATATTAGTAGCTATTGAGACTGTTTTACATAACATAACATCACGCATGTCCCGAAGGGTTTGGCAGAGGTGTGCCTAATAAACACCCACATTTCGCCAGTTATGTTTAAGTCCCATGTAATAGGGGGCGAGCCTATTGCCATCTACCGGACACAAACAGAGACTCACTGGCTGCTACTGAGATATTCTTGATGGAAAACCCCAATAACATTTTGCCCGACCTGGGAATCGAACACAGGACCAGGAGGCTAATTATAATAGAGAATATACAAAGTGGAAGACATCGACGCACAAACGGTTTACCGCGTATTCAGTAAGTACATCATCATGTTCATACCGTGTCCTGCGTGTCCTGTTGTTTGTTCACTACAGGAACTGATGGACGCTAGCGAAAGCGCCAAACTCATTTCAACTTCATTTCTGGGCTGACACAATTTAGATTGCCATCGACACGCTAAGAAGAAGAGTAAGTACATCATTCCGAACCGGGGGGGCATATAGTTTAGGTGTACTTAATGTTAATCAAAACCGGCATTAGTCTTCTACGTTTAGCCAACTAGCTTGCTTTCGGGTACTCTTGGTTGCTTCCACCATACGGAACTTGGCATTTAGAATAATGAACTTTCCCAGAATTCAGAGAACTTGAAAAAGTAATCGTTTTGTGATACCTTGTTATATGTTGCTAAAGGAAAGCTTAAATCGCAAAGTTAATTAATTATGTCAGTACTTATAGACTCTTTACCTTGATTGTTGAGAGCTTTATTTGTTGTAATTAAAAAAAAGCCCGGATTCATGAAACAATGCCGATTTTCCTCTCTCCGTATCTTTGGTAGTTTGATTTTACTATTAACTTATGTTGTTTGAGTTCAGTTGGAGGCCACATTAATTGCGGCATCAAATATATTCTTTAGGTTCTCAAAAGCAAGCGAGCACTTAGGAAATTCCAGCAAGTCGGCATGATTTAATCAATCATTAATCCCTCAATTCGTCTTATTCTGTTTGTAGCGGCCTGGAAACGCAATCAAACTCAATTAAAGCTATAAATTAAACAAAGAGACAAGACATCAAACCTTTTGTACGTTCCCCAATGTCCACCAATACAAAAGACAATAAATACTACATAACTACATTACCAACGTACAAGAAAACACATCGAAGTTGTTCGTAATCCATCATGATACGTTGAAAGGCGCAAACAGAACAATTTGTACATGAGCAACAAGAATCAGGAATCCGAAACGGGTCCGTTCGAAAAACAAACCAGAAACTAGATACCACATTTCAAACATTACAAACGTGGGTACATCACTAAAAAGAACGCAAAAATTCGAATTTGCGCAATTCAAAAATTTCGAACGTTCTATTCTAAATGTCAATACGTTGTACCAACATTGTTCTTTTCATTCGAATTAGAATTTGAAAATTAGGTTTGTAGGTATAGAGCCAAAAATAATACAAGATCAATTTTCATAAAAAAAACGAAACGATAATACGAAATCACTACGCAATTCAGCCCCAAATTATCAGTACGCAACAAAAACCGCCCCAGCGTAGCAACGTCAAGCCCGAGCACGCAGGCTCTGCGATAGCTCCCCGGGTCGCTGTAGTGATCATCCCCTCCCTTCACCCCGCGCGCACAGCGCACGCCCCGTCCGCCAGACGGCATCCAGCGCCCGACCGGAGCGCACGTGTACCTATCCTCGCGGACACCTGTGGCGCCGAACCCAGTGTTTACGGATTACAGTGAAAAATTGTGTCGAAGTGTGTGCTACCCTGTGTTTTTATGAATGAATGAATGAAAATCATCGTGCTAAACCGGTTGCCGGATGGTTTGACGGAGGACCGGTTCCGATTTCCGCTGATACGGGTTTCGTGGGAGTAAGCCTATGTTTTATACCTTCTTTTGCTTGGAACTGGATTTTGATAGTGTTTAATTATATTTTTTTAAGTGGTTTAGGATGTGGTGTTCAACCTCTTTAGTCTTTGTTCTATTTTTTTTGTAATTTTCTTTCAAAGTGACGCATTTCGGGAAACGTTCGAAAATTGGAAGGCGCGTTCCGTTTTCAAATGTCAGTGCATGCTGGTGACAAGAAAAAAAAAACAAAAGCGAGAACATTTTAGTATCAGTACAATAAAAACAAAATGAAAATGTCAAAATAAAACCTTAAATTTTACGGCGTTGCTAGAAATTGATACGTTTGGACTATGCGTTTTCAGCTACCCTCTGCGTATTATATTTATTACTATTTATAACAATCAAATGGTAGGTTTCTTATTTATTCTCACCAACATTGGTAGTATAAAATAACCCCAGAAAGGGTCCGAGTCAAGACTAGGAAAATCGTTTATATTTCACTTTTGCGTGGGCGACTTGAAGCTAGTAAATTGTCACTAAGGCTTTTGTCAACTCAAGTTTTCTCCTATCTTTCAACCCTTGGACGAAAATAGCCGTTTCAACCCAAGCCTATCTGCTACCCTCTTATGACAAAAAACTGTGATACAATCATGAAACTAGACATTTTCGACGATGTTAGGGTTAACTTAAAAAAAACTCTGAAAACTAGTCTTACCAAAGGGGTTTCGTATTACCCAGTACTAACTGGAATGAGGAGGTCGGACAGGCAGTCGCTCCAAGTAAAATACTGGTATTCAGCTACATCAAGTTAGACTGGAAGCCGACCCCAATATAGTTGGGAAAAGGCTAGGCAGATGACTTGCATTCTAAACGATGCGACCGACATTTGTTTTTGTATTCCACACATGTAACATAACATCACGCCTGTAATCCCCGAAGGGTTAGGCAGAGGTGTACCTAATAGTACACCCACATTTCGCCAGTTATGTTTAAGTCCCATTTTAAAGGGTTCGATTCAACTCATACAATGGCAGGAATGAGAATTGATCACCTCGCTTACTTACTCCGTGTTTTATTTACTTATGCAAATACAAGGTGTTGTCAATTACGAGGGCGGAGATACAAGGTGTTGAAACAATTTTATTTAACACTTGATACGGAGATACTTGGTTATTAATAAGGAGCTCCAATGGGTATAAATTATGAAGACATTTTGTAATGTAACGTTTGTTTCTGGTTTTGAAAAATCGTATTTATTACTTTCGCCCACGTCTTGGCTCGTGTGAAACTAGGCACGCACCTCTTTGAGTGTTAATTACAATGTAGATCTTCGTAAATTCATTAAAAACGGTTTAGTTGTGAATGCGTAACAAATAGACAAACTCATTTTTGCTTTATTTAGTACGTACATTAGTATCTTGGTTAAAAAGATCTTTGTCGTGACGATGATCCGTTTATTTGTGCCAAATTAGCTTCGACTAAACGTCAGCCATTTGGACAACGTTTTATCAGTGGCTTCAGACAGGTCGCTCAAAGTGTTTAAGCCAAATCATTCTTTCTTTTTCGTGTGGTTGCCTAACCTGGTGTCAGACTTTTTATGTCACCAATGGTCCTCTGACTTTGCTTTATCTACCGCCGAGAAATATGTCTCAGGCTTGCTGGTTTGGTTTTCTCACGATGTTTTCCTACACCGAAGCGAGTGATAATTAAACAATACCTACTCACATGTTTCTGAAAAATCTGAGGTGCGTGCATTAGGTTCGAACTCCTGACCCCGCTCACACTACTAGGCTATCACTGCTTTTTTCATAGTCATATCATTTATTTCGAGTAAGCCATTAAAAAGGCACTTTTGAACGTAAAATTAGATTAATAGTAAATAGAATTGCTTGAATTAGCTCGTGGTAAATAATAACAACCGCTTGGCTCGATCTTCAGGTTAAGCCGCGCTTACCTAGGATTAGTCCGTGGTTGGGTGACCACCCTTTACATAGCGAGCTTTCTCCGTAACTCGGAAAGCACGTTAAGCCGTTGGTCCCGGGTATCATTTGTAGATCTTCGACAGTCGTTGCATATAGACAGTGGCCCCGAAAATCTAACAACCAGTCTTACCAAGGGGTATCGTATTACACAGAATTGGGGAGGTCAGATAGGCAGTCGCTCCATGTAAAATACTGGTATTCAGCTGCATTCGGTTAGACTGGAAGCCGACCCCAACATAGTTGGGAAAAGGCTAGGCAGATGATGATGAGTAAATAGAATTTTTTCTAGTGTTGAAATGATGTGCCATGTACGCGCACCTTTCTTTTCAGGTTTGTCTATACCTGGGGAAATAAGATAACTTGAGTGCAAATCTCACTACTATTATAAATTTCAAAGTTTGAGGATGGATGGACGTTTGTTACTGTTTCCCGCAAAAGCTATTGAACGCATTTATATGGCACACAGATAGTTTAGCAGGATTATCACATACGATACTTTTTATCCCGGTAGTACGATCCTGTGGATCAATTACCGAATTCCACGCGAGCGAATCCGCAGGCCTATGCTAGTAGGTACATTAGTTACATCGTACAAAGGGCGTAGTATAACGTTGAACCTGACTAGTTACATTACGTTGTGAAAATTACACGAAAGTGCATGCAAGTGAAATGTCATGCAGTAACGATGCAGTAGTTTCGTAATTATAATAATTACTGCCTGAAAACTATGTAAGTTTTGAATAACTCTGAATTAATAATATTAAATCAAGCTTCCAATCCATAAAGGGATAAGCAGAGGTGTACCTAGTAGGACAGGTGTACATCTCGCCAGTAAACTCTAAATTCTAACATGTAAAATTACATGTCCTTATAAAATCGACCTTAAACACCTTTAATTAGTATCCTTGTTTCTCCAACTACTGACTAAATGCCTGACCAGGAAATCATACTATAAAAGGTTTACCCCCCAAGGGGGGTGATTTCCTGGTCTGAGCGATTCTCATTCAGGTCTTCTCGCAATCTTCTGTAGGTCGTCCAACGGTCGTTCTTGATTTGCCAACGGTCTATCTATCATGTTTCGGGAACCATTTCGTTGTCTCTACTCCACCTGCTTTCACCACGTCTAGCCATGTGTCCAGAATAGGGTAATAGCCATTTTCTCATACCTAACTAACCATTATTTTGAGGCTTTCTCCGTCATTCGTAGGTTTTTGACAGTCGTCACAGTTAGTCAGTGGCCCCAAAAGTCTCACAACCAGTCTTACCAAGGGATAACTCAGTACTAACTGGGCTGAGGAGGTCAGATAGCCAGGCGCTCCATGTAAAAGAGAGGTATTCAGCTGCATCTAGTAAGAGTCGAAGCCGACCCCAACATAGTTGGGAAAAGGCTAGGCAAATGATGATGATATAGAGCTGTTTCCGTGAGAATCTCTCCTTTCTTCAATGGTGTTTAGGAATAGAAGCTATTAGTATTACACCATTTCATAGTCCTTTCAGAGTTATTCAATAACAAGTTGCAATATTATTCCAGAGCGCTTCGAAGGCTATGGACATACACAACATGTAGCGAGAATACCACAGACGTAGTTAATATTATGAACGGTCACTTTGTGACCATTTTACGAATTGTAATCCTATTTTGATTCTGCTAAAGCTGCCATTTTAGGCCCCCAGTTCCTAAGTTTCAACCTAATGCTAGGGAGACACGAAGCTACTTTTTGCTTGGACTTCAAAATTTCTCGTCCACACACATTATTTTAAGATTCCCTCTTAAAGCACAGGCCACAATGCCAGCGAGCGAGCCGGGCGAGCCTCTTTTCATACTTCGTTTCGGCACTTTCGGTAGTTCGCGGTGTGAACCAAAGTATGAAAAGAGGTGAAACGATGCCTCGCCCGGCTCGCTCGCTCACTGGCGGTATGGCCTGAGCTTTATTTCGTACAGTTGATCCAAAGGTTATCTGGAATTAGTGTACTTAAGTATATTCTATGTATCTGTTATTTTGGTTGGTTATTTGTCGCTGGGTATGTCAAAATCTGTGTGTGCCACATTTCGAAGTCATTGCGTGGGTTCCAAGCATGAAATGGTCGAAGAAAAATGATTTCATCTCATGGAAATCTACCATCGTCACCACATAATTATTTCCTGATGAAAAACTCGGAAGCATTCTTGATTTATAAATAAAATATAAACAAACAGAAAATGAAAAATACACACCGACATTTTTTAAACTTCGCGATTTCCGATCGTGTGTCACACACGACGAATAAAATTAAAAATAAAAATTTTAAACTCGGCGTCATGACGGATTGGCTGGAACTCGTAAATGGCGTTTCAGTTATTCGGAAACACTGCAGATATTTGCTTTGTGTGTCGTTTATGATGGAAATATTACTAGAATCACATATTTTATATTTTAAATTGGATTTTTCTGGAACTAGGCTTAATTGTGGCACATTTATTTGCAAATCAAAGGATTTTTTTTTATCGAGATAAACGGTGTCCCATATATGAGAAGCTCGTGGCAAAGTAATAACAGCTGCTCAGATCAATCTTTAGCGCTTGTCTAGGTTGGTCTGTGGATGGGGTTGACAACCTGAATATATATCAGCATATCAACACGTTAAGCAGTTGGTCTCGTCTGTCATTTGTAGATTTTTGACAGTCTTCCTAATGGGTATCGTATTACCCAGTACTAACTGGGTTGTGGAGAACAGATAAGCAGTCGCTCCATGTAAAATACATGCGCGACAGCTGCGTCCAGTTAGGCTGGAAGCCCATCCCAATGTAGTTGGGAAAAGGCTAAGCAGTTGATGATTATATACTGATACCCACGGCTTCGGGGGTCAGAAATTATCCCACAGTAACGTAACAGGGATAAAAACTATTTTATATCCGAATCCTAGTTATGATCTACCTGTGTTCCAAACTTTATCAAAATCCATTCAGAAGTGATTGCCTATAAGGGCTCGTTCTATATAAAAGTATGGAATCGTTTTAATAAAGCTAGGATATTGAAATGGCAATTCCTCTCAATATCCTAGTAGAATCGAAAACCTATTTGGATCTAGTCATTCTATTCAATCGAACTATTAATGTAAAGGGGCGTTCCCGCTATCGAATATCATCAAATGGTCTGTTATTTGTCAATACAAGTGGATTAGGACATTATCATCAATGTGACATTTGTGATAAAATTTTATGTTTCATGTATAATTTGGCGTTTGGATGGAATTGAATCAAATGTCAGTTTGTGGTTTGCAAGCGACTTGTTTTGTGATTTATGGAATTTGGACAGTTGGTGAAAAATTTCCTTTTTGCTTGTCATAAGTTACTTATATTGATGAACAGAATGCTTGGTTGACGGCTTCTTGAAGGGTCCGTTTACATCCTGTATAATATTTTTATAAAATACGTGATATCTGTCAATTATTTCTTTATCGTGTGGTTAGTTCCTAACCTGGTGTCAGAGTTTTTATGCCGCCCATGGACCTCTGACTTGGCTTAACACGCCGTCAAGTAATATCTCTCAAACATGCTAGTTTCCTCACGATGTTTTCCTTCACCGAAGCAAGTGATGATTATACAATACGCACATGAATCCGAAAAATCAGAGATGCGTGCCTTGTGTTCGAACTCGAGACCTATGAGTTGGCAGTCCGACGGTCACACCACTAGGCTGTTACTGCTTATATATCTGTCAATAATTGTGATATTGAGCGTATTCCTCAATAACATTTCTAATAGTAGCTACTGAATGTTTTTAAAGGCTCTGTGTCTGCTACTGAGAAATTCTTTATGGAAAAACCCAATATCACTGTGCGCGACCTGGGTATCGAACCCAGGACCTCATGCTCAGCAGTCACGCTTGCGACCAGTAGACCAACCAGGGAGTCTGGATTTATGCCCGATTGATGGCAAAAGGCTCGCTGCGCGCTCCCTATTACATAAGACTTAAACATAACTGGCGAACTGTGTGGGTACTAATGGGTAGACCTCTGCTTAATCCTTCGGGGATTACAAGCGTGGTGTTATGTTTTTAAAGGCTTCTTCTCATTCGCAGAAGAAAAGAACGTTTGTTGATCATCACGATTTCTTACTGCAGTCACTGTCTTGATTTTCTTCCAGTTCCTTACGAATCTTACGATACAAGTTTTCCTAATGTTTTCTTACGAACAATGATAATTTTTCTTAAGAAAATTAGTATTGTAGATCTCTAATTTGTCCTTAAAACAAAATTTGCTAAGGTGGTAACTTAACTGTTTAAATGTAAAAATATAAACGTCTTCTTCAGAACCTCTTACACCTTGCGTCGTCGGTTAAAAATCTAGCGTTGCAATGCGCGTTTAGATCTTTTGTAGGATTGTTCCACAGAATTGATTATTATAATCAAGTACAGTCGTCAGCTCATCAACTTACCACAAACTGTCAAATTTTTACATTTGATTTTGAACATAACCAACAACATTTTATGGTTTTAAATCATTTGGAGAAGTTTGACAGTCTGTGGTAACTTGATGTACCTTGTCTTAGCATGATTTCTTGGCCATTTTGTTGAATTTTTCCTATCAAGTACAATGCTAACAACGTAACCACAAAGTGTGTAAGTCCGTGGCTAATTGTTACCTTTATTTTAGATGTATTGTAGATAGAGCGTTTTGGAAATCCCTTTATTATTAAACTAGTATTTCGTCCGCAAACATTGTGATAGCTCGGCTAATATGCATGATATACAAATAATGTACAGCCTGTAGCACCTACGAATAATGTAATTTACTATGTGATAAAAAAATTGGATTATTAGTTCCCGAGGTTAAAAGAGAGAAAATATTAGTATAGATGGTGAAGTCAAAACGAAAGTTCTGTTTTGTATGTGACAATATCAGATCAACAGTCTTTCCAATCTTCATTATTGTCTCCCATATCGTCTTCTATAATAATATTAATAAATACAGAGTTTTTTTTTTGTAAGTTTTTATGTAGAGGGTAATCTTCGAAACTGCTGATCCGATTCTGAAAATTCTTTCAATAATGGGAACCCAAATAAATCCCGAGTCATAGTGTCGTTTCCGTGGGATAGTTTATGACCATAAGGCGAGCACAGCCGAGGGCAAAAGCCAGTCTATCATTTTCTTCTACAATTAAATTGTACACTTGATATAGTAGAACCTCCAACATCTATGGTCAAAGAAGGGTGTCTATAAAAATAAACCAGCTAGCCAGTACAAACCGCTCGAAACCAGACCAAACCAGTTTCAGAAGACATACAAGTTTCGCGTCCGGTGCGCCTCCCACTTAAAGATTAGTGCGGGTTCGGTTCCCATGTTGAGCTTTTTATTGTAACAGGATGGTGATGTTGTTTTGTTTGTTATTAAATGTTGATTTTATGTATGTTCGAGAGGATGGTCTTAATTGTTGGTGCTTGTTTAATCGGGGATCTGATTAGTGTGTTTGATGCTTCTGGTGGAGTTAAATGTAGGTGAGATATATAAGATTTTTAGCACCTGCTTTGGTTGTTATCATTTGGGTAAATTTAAGTAAGTCAGCGGATAGAGAAAAACGTAAAACATCCACTCCCGTAAAAACACTGTTTTAAGCTTTCACGGTTTACAACTAAACTAATACTGTCACTTACGGGATATCTTCCGTGGTTTATCGGGAGCTCAAAATAATGAACAATCACGGAAGATATCCCGTAAGTGAAGTATTAGTTTATCCACACCCGTATCTTTAAACAAGTCAAAGTGATTACTTGAGTAAAAGTCATTATTTAGGATACTATTTAAATTCTGTATTTTAGTAATTGCTTGAAGTTAGAACTGTCAAAAGTTAGAATTCATAGCTTTGCTTTCTTTGACGGTACTTACTTCGTTTAAATTCTTGTCCATTGCATAAATATGTTTATTTAAGTACTTGAGTAACTCTACTTGAGTTTTGACGATAGATACTAGGTGTTCGTTTTTTTTTAATAATATACGTAATCTAGATTAGTATGACCAAATAAAATCGTGCTGATGGATTTTTAACGCTAAACTCAACGTTGAAAGTTGAAAATCTTTTAGTTAGACAAACATTTTAGTATCTCCAAATGTTTGTGAGGCATTTGTTTATTGTTTCTCGTTTTTACATCTTTACAATTGTCTCCTTTTGCCTTACGTCCGTTTTCACTAAAGTCAAGCAAAGCATAATCTAGTTGGGTAATGCCGAACGTATGCAATTTACTAAGCCGGGACTCCCTTCTCAACATTCGTTTTTCATTAATTCCTTAGCTTCGAAATCTGATAATGTCTGTGATTTTTAGGGCAAAATCGGTGTTCGTCAAATGAAATTTGTTTGTCTAGAATAAAAACATGCCTGAAAACCTGTAACTTATGGTTCATTCTGGAAAATATCGGTACTCTAGAATACTCAGCCACCGTACGTAGACGCCGTTGGTCCCGGCTGTTATTTGTAGATCTTTGACGGTCGTTACAGGTAGTCAGTGGCCCGAAATTCCAGTCTTACGACTGGTTGATTTCGGGCCACTGGCCACAAGAGATATCGTTTTACCTAGTACTAACTGGGTTGTGGAAGTTTCACAGGCAGTCGCTCCATGTAAAATACTGGTATTCAGCTGCATCCGGTTAGACTGGAAGCCGACCCCAACATAGTTTGGAAAAGGCTAGGCAGATGATGAAATATAGTCTAGAATAAGTCAAATAAATAGGTAGACTACTGCTCATCACATAAAACCTTCGCAGGTTCTTGATACTATACAAACTAGTACACACATACAGTGAGAGTATGTCCTTAACGAATATAATTACACAACCAGTTTCCTTCGAAGACGTAAGGTACCTAGAAGGCTAAGCTGTTGAACCTTCTAGCTTCTGCGATAAGGTTGTTAATCCTAGGTGAACTTCCTCAGTAATTACTGTGATGCTAGAAATCTAGTTGTCTTTCTCACGTATCGGAAGATACAAACAAAATTAGAATGGTTTATGGTGTTGTAGGAAAGGTTCAAAATTAACCAGCTATCAAGCTTTATGTCACTGATAGAAATGGCAAAAGTGGAATCAGGTTTTGATAGTAAAACTTGTATCGCAAAACTGGAGCCTTGAGACAGCTAGACGATGTCGCGGCAAACCGAGGAGGATATGTCGAGACGCCTTCGATGCCGTCCTTAATTGGCGAGGAGAGGTGCAACATTGAAAATAGTGGAAAAAATGGGAGGACAGCTTTGCCCAGGAGTTGGACAGTTCAGAATAACAAAACAGGTAGATATCGGCCCACTCTAGGCAAAGACCTCAGAACCTCGTGTTTTCCGTTTTCGTGTTTTCAGATTTTTAAGAAGTTTACTATGCATTGATGCAAGCTATACGTGGAATTGTCACATTTCCATTTCAGTATTTCCAACCCTGAGGCTAGACGGGAGTAAATCGTTTTTTAAGCGTTTCTTTGTAGTCTTACAACGGCTTTCCAGGAGACGTGAATAGCTTATAATATCTAGCTTTTCGGTAGCTCATGTCATCCAATTGAGATTTCCATCATCTTTCTCAGTGGTAGAATATCAGTTTGGCTTTTGGACTAATAGGTCCTTAAACATTATGGCATCATAATCTTGCCCTACCTTAATCCCATTTCATTTGAACCTACACCTATAACTCCACCGGCCAACTCTACTGCTTTAGCTGGCTGGCCAGACCAAATTTGCTCTTAAATACCCGATGTATTTAAGAGCAAATTTGGTCTGGCCAGCCACATAACCCTTTTTATGGCTGGCCAGACCGAATTTGCTCTTAAATACACGCAAAGAAATAGCATTAAAATATTTGAATTCAGCGCAGCATGTCTTTTTCTTCATAAGTACACCTTCATTAGCCGTCGTGATATTAAAATACCTTTTTTCTCATCTCAATTTTAGATGTTTTTCTCTTCCTTAAACTAAAAACTGATTAATTTCCAATTAAAAAGTAGTTGGTTGCCACGTGCGCCTATATTTGTGTGTTTGTCGCGTTGGTCGGTGGAGCTGTATTTTTGTCGTAAGCCTGTCATATTATCTTGTTTAGTTATACAGGGTGTGTCGATTTTTTCGTGGGAGGTTTGATTTTTGTTTTGTTTAAACGTAGAATGTTATGAAAGACTTGATACATGTCATATTAGTTTTGTTTTAATTGATTGCATTTTAGAGCAAAGCCGTAATCAGACCGTTTTTTTTTAAATTCCTGAATCAACAAAGAAATATTTATACTTAACTAGCTTTTACCCGCGACTTCGGTCGCGTTAACTAAGAATTTGACAATCAACTCTGTTTGTAATAATATAATTCAATCATGGTTCGAAAGACACGTGGCGCCATCTGTTATCATAAGAACGTTATTGTTGTTTTCCTCGGGAACTGTACTTTTTTTCGGGATGAAAGGTATCCTATGTCCATTTCTGTAAACCTGACAACGTTATATGCAAAATTTCAGGATGATTCGTTCAGTGGTTTAGGCGTGAAAAGGTAACAAACAAACTTACAGGCGTATTTATAATATTAGTAAAGAGTAAGGATAAGGAAGTAAGGATTAATTCTAGTAGTCTATTTCCAATGGTATTTTCGAATACGAAAGAAACTTAAAGAAAGAAAGAAGAAAGAAAACATATTTATTTGGCCCATGCCACAAGTGCACACAACAAGCACAAAAAAAAAAAATCTTAAATAAATACAATAAAAATGTTAAAACAAAACAAAAAAAAAAAGGAAATAATATTGTGTGTCTCACGGCTGGCTAAATAGGCCCAGTTCAGCAAACTGCCGAGCAGATAGTACCCGACGCTGGTTTTCAACTGGACCTGAGATGGTGATGTGACGGACATAAAACAGACAGACACAAACTTCATACTAGTTTCTACTTATTTGAATTTACGACCACTTAGTCCATAATTATTTATGTCAACAAATATATTATTTCTTTATACTTTAGTTACAGATAAGTACCGGTTTAATATCCGAAAAACACGTCGGATATTAAAAACAACATGTCCATTCTGAGCCACACAAAAATCAATGTGAACTCGCCTAATTGTATTATTTACACGTGTGGATGTTATTATTAAACTTGTGTGTTTTAACTGATAAAAGCATTAAACCCGAAACTGTGGTTTAAGTGGCCAATAATTTGTTTATGTGCAGTTATTTTGGAAGATAGCAACATATGTACATATTTCGACGTTCTGGTCGTCCAATTTTGGTTATGGTCAAAACTCACCAGTGTAAATGTTTACAACTACGAACTCGTAGTTTAGTGTAAATACACTAGCTGTGAAGCTTGGTAAATATGAATGATGATATGTAGCTTCGTCCTACCAAAAGGTTATCGTATTTACCAGTGTAACCGGGGTTGTGGAGGTCAGACAGGCAGTCGCTCTAAGTAAAATACTGGTATTCAGCTGCTTTCGGCTAGACTGTAAGCCGGCCCCAACATGGTTGGGAAAAGGTGAGCTGATGATGATGTGTAGCTCCGTGAGGCCAGAAGGACATTTAGAACTATGCCTATCAAGCTATAACAAACATACGTCTTACACCTGGACATATACGCAAGCTGGTTGTGAGTAGTACGCACCTACCCTTGCTTGGTCTAGTGGTCGCAATAGCGACTGATGGGCATGAGGTCCTGGGTTCGATTTCTAGGTCGGGCAAAGTGTTATTGGGTTTTTCCATCAGGAATTTCTCAGTAGCAGCCGCGGAGTCTGGATTTGTGCCCGGTTGATGGCAATAGGCTCGCCCCCTTGGACTTTAACATAACTGGCGAAATGTTGGTGTAGTATTAGGTAGCTACACCTCTGCCTAACCCTTCGAGGATAACAAGCGTGATGTTGTGATATATACGCATATCGAATAGAAAGTAGCAAAATGTATTTTCTCTTTTGCGTCTTAGAATACAATTACTTGAAATAAATTATTAGTCAGCTCTTAAAATATCTAATTATCTGAAATAAATGAGTTAAAAGTGAATAAAATCCAATTACGTTCGATTTTACTAAGTGCGTGGGCAGACTCACTATTAAAATATTATCATGCTTCGATTTCAATATAATTTAATAAAATAATTATAATTTTAGATTTTTTACTTCAGTGATAAGCAAACCCTTAAAAACTATTTTTTTCAGACCAATTATGATTTAAAAGTCTGCAACTAAAATCTTAGAAAATTTGTATCACCTAAGAAAGTTCAGTGTATGTGTGTATTATATCTATATTAACTTTTGCCCGCGACCTCGCTCGCGTTAATTTAGGATTCAGGTTGTAAACTGCTTCATCATCATCATCATTTCAGCTGAAAGACCGGTCCCGTGCGACTCGCATCCAGCGGATCCTGCTTGTAATAATATGTACATTTCAATAATGATTCGAAAGACACGTGGCGCCATCTACTATCATAAGAACGTTATTGTTGTTTTCCTGGGGAACAGTACATTTTTCGGGATGAAAGGTACCCTGTGTCCTTTTTTGTAAACCTGACAACGTAATATGCAAAATTTCAGGATGATTGGTTCAGTGGTTTAGACGTGAAAACGTTACAAACAAACATACTTTCGCATTTATAATATTAGTTAGGATACCAAAGAAAATGAAATGTATTAAGATTCAACGAACCAAGAATATGTTAAAATATTAATTAGCTTTACTTTGCCACAGTAATTGGCTTCTATACAATGCATAGTTATGTGGAGTAACTAATAGTAATTTGCTAGTTAATATAGTAATATTCAGCCGTCGCCTACAGGCTAATTGCGAGGCATACAAATGAAATTGCCTTAGGTTTGACAAATTATCAATGTTCAATGTTGATCATGTCTGGACAAATAGACTTTGATTTTTGAATGAAGAATTGAATTTTTGTTTAAATATTCTTTCATGCTTGACTTAATTATATTAGCGCAAAGCTAAATTTAAAAACAAGATGTATAAAAGGACAAAATAAAATAGTAGTTGTGTTTCGAAATATTGGTGAACCGGTTGTTATTTCTTAAAAAAAAAAAGTGATTAGAATGAGTTTACCGACAAAATGTGTTGTTCCGATTCATTTTTTTACAGAACCTATTGTTTTTTCCTTCACCTGGTATTAAGTAATATTCTTTAACATTATTTTTTTACACATTGATCCAATCACAAAAGAAAAAAACAACGATAGTAATTTTTCGAAGCTATATTTTAGTTTGTTGTTAGTTTAAGTTAAGTTATTGTTTTAATTTTTAACGTTCATAGTTACATAACTATGAACGTTAAAAATTAAAACAATAACTTAACTCTTTACTACATAGTAAAGAGTTTAAATAAATAGTAAAATAAAACTAAAATCTAAATAAAAAAACTATTTCATTTCAAACAAAATAAACCAATATTGTAAGTCAAGGCGTTGATGCTTTTCTTTTACCATTTGTAATTGCATTTCAAACACGAAAAATAAATAATCCTCTTTACATCACCCTGTATAGTCACTCGGCAACGCTCGGCAGAACTCGTCTCCCACGTAGCAATCTGGTGGCCATATTTAGCGAACAGATGTGGCAGACCAATGTACCTACACTGTTTGGTTTGTGGGCTTGAGGGGATAGGCTGAAGTACAAGGTGCTTGGTTGTACACCTATAAGAGTTTTTTGAACTTTATTCTGGAGCACCTTTTTTTTCCATCACAGATAATATACAGGGTGGTAGAAACACCGACGCTCAAACGCTTACCACGTGTTCAAGTACATAATTCGGAATTCAAATGTTCACAGAGTGATAATTCATAATAGTAGCTGTGTCTGTGACTATTTTAAGAATTTCAAAGTGATTCATATTTATTAATTATCGTATTTAGAAACGATGGATGGACTGTGTGAGGAGCTCGTGGCTAAATAATAACAGCCGCTCGGGTCGATCTTTAGGGTTAAGCCGTGCTTGCCTAGGTTGGTCTGTGGATGGGTGACCACCCATTACTTACCGAGTTTCCTCCGTGCCTCGGAAAGCACGTTAAGCCGTTGGTCCCGGGTGTCATTTGTAGATCTTTGACGGTCGTTAGGTAGTCAGTGGCCCGAAAAGTCTGACAACCAGTCTTTCCAAGGGGTATCGTATTACCCAGTATTAACTGGGTTGTGGAGGTCAGATAGGCAGTCGCTCCTTGTAAAATACTGGTATTCAGCTGCATCCGGTTAGACTGGAAGCCGACCCCAACATAGTTGGGAAAAAGGCTAGGCAGATGATGATGATGGATGGACTGTGTGTAGGATGATATGGCTAGAAAGGAGGTGACTGCTGCTGCACACTTACCAGAGCCGAAGGAAGCGAAGAAACCGAAAGAATCGAATTGTAGAATTACTTGTATGAAAGCCTATGTAACCTCGCACGCTTATCCGCGCCGAATCGGACGAATAGATAACGTTGTACGTAAATCAAAATATTTATTTGCTAGAATCATCATCTGCCTAGCCTTTTCCCAACTATATTGGGGTCGGCTTCCAGTCTAACCGGATGCAGCTGAATACCAGTATTTTACATGGAGCGACTGCCTATCTGACCTCCACAACCCAGTTAATACTGGGTAATACGATACCCCTTGGAAAGACTGGTTGTCAGACTTTTCGGGCCACTGACTGCCTAACGACTGTCAAAGATCTACAAATGACAGCCGGGACCAACGGCTTAACGTGCTTTCTGAGGCACGGAGGAAACTCGGTATTTATTTGCTAGAATATGGTACTTAAGGTGTTACAGTAAATTTGTTTCTGCATATCCAGCCATAACATGGCGTGCAAATGTATTTACAATAAGCGATGTCAATTAATCTAACTATCGAACGTTACGTTCGGCGCGGACAGTGTGCGTTCACCTTAAGTTAGAAGAAGTTATAAGAATAATCTAGAACACCTACGACTTTCCTAGCCCTCCAACTGACAGTGAAACCTATTCCAGTCATAACAGATCATAAACCTAGAAACTGAAACCTATCTGTTTACATAACAACTTCATTATTAATTTGTCCTTTGTGTTAGTAACAAAGAAGTTACGCTTTTTGTTTTAATACAGAAAGTCTTTATTGTGTTAGTATCTAATGTCAGGTGCATGGACGTGTTTTGTCTGGGGTATAAAAAAATACACCTTCTCTTAAGTGATCAGATGCTTAGATCTGATGGACATGTAATGGTAATGGTGTTGCATGTGGTTATGAAGTAATTTAACAATAGTATTCGTTGGTCGAGGAGCTCGTGGCTAAATAATAACAGCCGCTCGGATCGATCTTTAGGTTAAGCCGCGCTTGACTAGGTTGGTCTGTGGATGGGTGACCACCCATTACATACCGAGTTTTCTCTGTGTCTCGGAAAGCACGTTAAGCCGTTGGTACCGGCTGTCATTTGTAGATCTTTGACAGTCGTTACTGGTAGTCAGTGGTTTAAAAAGTCTGACAACTTGTCTTGTATTACCTTGTACTAACTGGGTTGTGGAGGTCAGATAGGCAGTCGCTCCATGTAAAAGACGGGTATTCAGCTGCATCCGGTTAGACTGGAAACCGACTGTAACATAGTTGGGAAAAGGCTAGGCAGATGATGATTATATTCGTTGGTCCAGTGGTCGCAAGCACGAGTGCTGAGCATGAGGTCCTGTGATTCCCGGGTCGGGCAAAGTGTTATTGGGTTTTTCCATCAGGAATTCTCAGTAGCAGCCATGGAGCCTTTGTGCCGGGTTGATGGCATTAGGCTCGCCCTCTATTATTTATTTATTTATTTATTTAACACTTCAAGCACAGAAGTACAGAGGCGGACTTAATGCCATAGGCATTTTCTACCAGTCAACCTTTGGGTGATGCAAAGACAAGCAGTGGTAGGTGTAAATCTGAAAATAATTTTAAATAATAATAAGATTAACTACAAGGATATATAAAATACTATAAATATATATCAAATACTATAAATATATATCAAAATTTAAATTAATGTATATATATAATAAACATTTCCACGAATATACCAAAATAAAAACACAAACCATGGGGAAAACATTACCGTTGTGACGAAACTGCCAGCTTCTTACGAATGTACTCACGAACTTTAATACATAACTGGCAAAATGTGGGTGTACTATTAAGTACACGTTTGCCTAACCCTTCGGGGATTACAGGCGTGATGTTATGTTATGTTATTTAACAGTAAGGTCTTATAGTTAAGTAATAATATTCCTACTGCAAACATAATAAAACTTCTCCCTCTTAAATAAAACGATAAAATTACTTAAAAACATCCTCGCAAAGAAATCAATAGAAGGCATTATTAAAAACTTTTCCTAACGTAGAAAACATAAAATGGCGGCCAGTTTTTTTATAAGTTTGATCATAAAAAAGTTCGGGTTCCTCTCACAATAATTAGGCATGATATTATGTCCCCGGAAAGTTTAGAAGACGTAAAATATATTTATCCCGAAATATTTCCTGAACGAAAATGTGGGTAGTTGGAGATTGTTATTCAAACAAGGATTTTTAAGGGTTTCAGTAGTCAGTATTGCTTTGTTCAGGTAAAGAATAAACTAATCCTGGCTTGATTTTGGATGTCGTAGAAATAAACTAAAGCATTGACTGTAACAGGAATAATTAATGTAAAAAATGTCACCATCATTCTCTTGCTCTTATCCCAATTTATTTGTGGTCGGCACAGCATTAATTCTTATTCCATCCTTTTCTAATACTCGTCATCTCAGCTGTCACATTTTTTCTAGCCATATCATCCTTCACGCAGTCCATCCATCGTTACTTTGGTATTCCTCTACGCTTATAGCCATCCACATTCATGCTTTAAACGTAAAAAAAATATCAATCAGTTTCGTTATTCCTTCATCATCATCATCATCTGCCTAGCCTTTTCCCAACTATATTGGGGTCGGCTTCCAGTCTAACCGGATGCAGCTGAATACCAGTATTTTACATGGAGCGACTGCCTATCTGACCTCCACAACCCAGTTAGTGCTGGGTAATACGATACCCCTTGGTAAGACTGGTTGTCAGACTTTTTGGGCCACTGACTACCTAACGACTGTCAAAGATCTACAAATGACAACCGGGACCAACGGCTTAACGTGCTTTCCGAGGCACGGAGGAAACTCGGTATGTAATGGGTGGTCACCCATCCACAGACCAACCTAGGCAAGCACGGCTTAACCTAAAGATCGATCCGAGCGGCTGTTAGTTTCGTTATTCCTTATAAATCGTTTAATAAACTAAGACTTCAATAAAGAAATATGTTTCCCAAAATACAAGCTGAAGTTATTAATAATTTTACGAAACATCTTTTGAATTACTTAGACTCCCGGTGTAGGTCACACACTTAGCACATCATACAAGCCCTATAGGACATTAAAACAAACTAACTAACTGCGTGTGAACGTCAAACATCTGCACAGCGAATGTGCGTAAACCTTTTTTTTTGGCTTTTTTTTCAACGTTTACTCTGACCCATCTTTTTACGCTCACTTTTTTGTTTAAATGGCAATAATGTATTATTTGTGGCGCTAGTGTAATAAGGTGAATTATTTGTGGCGCTAGTGTAGTGTGGAGATCATTATTTCAATGTTTGTTTAACATAACATCACGCCTGTAATCCCCGAAGGGTTAGGCAGAGGTGTACTTATTAGTACACCCACATTTCGCCGTTTTGTTTTAAGTCCCATGTAATAGGGGGTGAGTCTATTGCCATCGACCGGGCACGAGATGCCGTGGCTGGGATTCCTGATGAAAAAACCCAATAACACTTTGTCCGACCCGGGAATCGAACCCAGGCAATAAGGCAGTGTTTGTCGAACATCGGAAAATAAATTGACTTGTAACTTATTTAACTAGTTAACCTATTAACGGAGCTAAGCAAGATTGGCTTTGGCGGCGGCGATCTCTCGCGTCCGGCCTTGGTTCAAGCCATGGTCCGGAGCGAGAGGGAATGGGAAGCCGTCACCTCCTTCTGCGAAGCAGTCATGCTAGTGAAGGAGGTGGCAGGACGTGAGAGGGAAAGAACCTCACGTCCCAGCCGCCGCGGGAGACGCCCTGGGCGTTGGGGGTCACGTGGTGGCTCCCGGCCACCGTAGGCGCGGGCCTGTGGACGGCGAGTTATGGGCTAGCTCGCCGTCCGGCCGTCTTATGACGACAGGCCGTGTCGACGGCGCGTTCGTGTTCCACGTGCGCCTCAAAGAGATGTCAGCAAATAAGTAGGGGTCCGCAAGGGCCGGTGCCTGCCAGGGCTGCGGGACTGTTCGAAAGAGATACCGTGGCCCTGGAACACAAAGGGCAAAGAAGGAACATGGATGGGTTTTAGTCAGTACAAGTCTGACACTCCCTTCCGCTCCGCCCAGAGTGGGGGGGGTCATTTGATGATTTCCCATCAGGAAAAAAAAAAAAAAAAAAAAGCAAGATTGGCTTTGATCTCAAAGGGTCGCGAGTTTGACCTCTGATTGGAGCCAATATTTAAATGTCAAAAGTTTATGTGATAGTTGGCTATGTGTAGCTTTTTTTAATGTAAATATAGTGCGTCCTGGTTTGTATGGAGTGAAAGTGGAAATCATGTTTTTCCCTACTCCTCCGCTTCTCTTTTCTAATTAATTTCGTTGCGGGATCCAAGACAGTTAAATGGTTTCTCTGGGACTTCGTCGAGCTTCATTGTATCGGCGCTTTTCTGGTGGCCGCCATTGTTGATTCTGGCTTTCTGGAGTTACAGTGGTTTGACTTGTCCCATGACAAAAACGTAGTGTGTATTTAACTATTGATTCAAACTATAAGTTTTTTTCTTATTAAAACCATCAACATTACTATTAAACACACAATATTCACCAAAATTAACATTTAAAGTAGACACGCTTTGACGCCGTCGTCGGAAGTTGGGCAATGTTGTCCGTTTGCACGCGGGCGGAGTCGTGGGCGCATAGTAGTGTTGTTCAGAGTAGGTAAATGTATGTCAGTGATATTTGATGTGTGACATTTTGACGGCTTGAATGAGTAAGGTGGAAGCGATCTTTGGGCAAAGTATTACATGTATTATGACACTTGGTTAAAAATGAATTTTGGAAAAACGTAATCACTATATTATCCACTATTTAATGTTAGTGTATCTTCCAAAAAGCAACAACAAAACCCATTACATCACGCTTGTAATTCCAGTGAGCCTGGGCACCAGTAGCGAAGGGTTAATTTTTTTAAGAGGTAAGCCAGAGTACATGTCTTTAATGTGATTTTATTATTTGTCTATGGAATACTGATTGCGCCCGTTTTCAAAGGGAAGCCGGTAGGAATCGCGTTGTATGGAACCTTCGCCACTGCTGGGCACAGATATACTTAATGTTAACACTAACATTTTGCTTAAAAACATATTTTTTTTTTAGGGTTGTTTGGAAAGCTTTTATAACATAAGGCCTCATAAAAAAAAAAAAATAATCATTCAGAAGCGAAGCTAAGAAAAAACCTATGTGATTTGTCTCGCTACTGGATCGATTCCCACACAAAACAAATATGTGTTTTGACAGATGCTTATTCTGAGGTTCGATGTTTGTGCATATGAGATTAGTGATAGTAAACACACACATGACAAAAAATAACATCGACACAGTAATTTTCATTACTTTTCAATAAGCCATTTCTATTATCTTTACTAATATCCTGACTAGACTGTCACATTCGGTTAGAGGTCGTAAGCAAAACTACTGATCGAAGGTTCTGGGTCCAGTTCCCAGGTTGGGCAAAGGGATCTTGCAGTTTTCCATCAGGGATTTCTCAGCAGCGGCGGGAGTCTGGATTTGTGCCTGATTGGTGGCAATAGGCTCGCCACCTTTTACATCATCATCATCATTTCAGCCGAAAGACGTCCACTGCTGGACAAAGGCTCTCCCCCAGTCTCGCCACATCGACCGGTCCCGTGCGACTCGCATCCAGCGGATCCCCGCAACCTTCACCAGGTCATCGGTCCACCTAGTGGGAGGCCTTTCAATGCAACGTCTTCCGGTTAGCGGAAGACGTTGTACATTTTACATGGGACTTTCTAAATATAGCTGGCTAAATGTGGTGGTTGTATGGGTAGACCTCTGCCTAACCCTTCTATGGAAACAGGCGTGATATGCTATTTTACTAAAACCCCGTTACACCAGAAATATAAACGTTAAGCAATCACCAAAAAACATTTAAATCAAATTATAATTGTGCATAAAACTATGGCGATTACACGAAGCAATAATATGCCACTAAAAAGCGTAATATAAACAGTTTATTTGTTAATAAAATTATTATATGTAGCACTAAAAGTGTCATTCCAGAACGTTTTTATTGTTGCGTTTTGTGTTTAAAATAATTTAATGCT
The DNA here is from genome assembly GCA_910589295.1 of Noctua janthe. Lineage (NCBI taxonomy): Eukaryota > Metazoa > Arthropoda > Insecta > Lepidoptera > Noctuidae > Noctua > Noctua janthe. Next base: position 10,921,422 of record OU342578.1, read on the forward strand.
TTCGATATTTTAGGATTTGTTTTACAATAATAGGGCTTTAAGTTTAACTGTCGTTTTATAATCACCAGATATTGGTGATTACATTTTATTTTTATTGGTAAATACCTACCTCATTAGCATCACATCATCTGCCTAGCCTTTTCCCAACTTTATTGGTGTCGGCTTCCTGTCTAACAGTACTTTACATAGAGCGACTGCCTATCTGACCTCCACAACCCAGTCAGTACTGGGTAATAGGATACCCCTTGGTAGGACTGCTTGTCAGACTTTCGGGCCACTGACTACCTGTAACGACTGTCAAAGATCTACAAATGACAGCCGGGACCAACGGCCATTGTTTAGCAGATGTATTGCTGATTACATTTTAATTTTATTGGTAGATACTTATCTCATTATCATCATCATCACATCAGCCGAATGATGTCCACTGCTGATCATACGCTACTGAAATCGATCGATTTGAAAGTAAAGTTACGTTTGTCACGGTCATTCTGAGGATGGGTGCCCATTTTTACTAATCCCTGCTGATTTTTAATAGAAATGTCTTCATTACGAGTAGACTGATAACCGCAAAGTACTAATGAAAACCTAATCCAATTGTTAGTAAACTACAACTGTAAGCTAAAGAGCACTGAAATAAAATACACAATACAATAAACCCTAAGAGATAAGCTTTTCATTCTGGTAAGACTTATTTTTCTTTACCTCAGATGCGCCTCTTTGAGAGGAAAAAGAAGTACATTTTATGCAGAATGTTTTACACGAAAAGAGTCCTTATTCACCAGTAAAGTCTCGTTTCCTAAAAGACTTTCTCACATCAAAATGGCAGCCGGTACCGTGTCCACGCAGAAAGCTAACAAAAGCCGTCCAAACAGACAGACAGACAAAATAATTGTCTCCACTAAACATTATGCCGCCTACACCTGACTTGTGAGAAGCGGGGCGAGGTATAAGCGGTAGCGGAGTGCAGTTGTTTTGAAGTAGGATAAATATAACATAACATAACGCCTGTAATCCCCAAAGGATAGGTTAGGTCGAGGTGTACCCATTAGTACACGCACATTTCGCCAGTTATGTTTAAGTCTGTTCTAATAGGGGGTGAGCATATTGCCATCAACTGGCCAAAAATCTAGACTCCGTAGTTACTACTGAGAAATTCCTGATGAAAAACCCAATAACACTTTGCTGACCTGGAAATCGAACCCAGGACCTCATGCTCAGCAGTCGCAATAAAATCTTATAAGACTGCAGTACTGGTGAGCCTATTTGTTCCAATTTTTACTTACATACAAAAAAATTGCAGCATCATATCATTTAATAAATATTTCTCCGAGAAATACATAATGTATTTCATAAATAAAATATGACCGCTACATCAATCATTTTCTGATTCATAATGCAACAAAAACTTAAGAACATCAGCTGCTCATAACTTATAAGTTATACAATTAAATAAATCCTTTCAAGTATAAAACAGGTTGCAATCAATCGTTTACAAGTAATTAGCAATGTGTTTTATTATTGGTAAATACAGTATGAATGTAATTCATCATCTGCCTAGCCTTTTCCCAACTATATTGGGGTCGGCTTCCAGTCTAACCGGATGCAGCTGAATACCAGTATTTTACATGGAGCGACTGCCTATCTGACCTCCACAACCCAGTTAGTACTGGGTAATACGATACCCCTTGGTAAGACTAGTTGTCAGACTTTTTGGGCCACTGACTGCCTAACGACTGTCAAAGATCTACAAATGACAGCCAGGACCAACGGCTTAACGTGCTTTCCGAGGCACGGAGGAAACTCGGTATGTAATGGGCGGCTTAACCTAAAGATCGACCCGAGCGGCTGTTATTATTTAGCCACGAGCTACAGTATGAGTGTAATTATTGGCAATAAATGATGTGAACTGGAAAGAGAAGTGTTAGCCGGCGGCGAGATGGGCAGAAATTGTTGCCATGGCGGGAATATCCTGGATAAGGCTGGCACAAGAACGTGGAGCTTGGTACAAGCAAAGAGAGGCCTATATCCAGCAGTGGGTAAAGTTGGGCTGTGGATGATGATGATGATGAATGATGAAAACGTCGTGAGGAAACTTATAATTAAAATTAGTCTCAAATCCCTGTCTACCTTGAGCAAGCGTGATGATCAATGCCCATGTGTTTCTATAAGAGAAGAGGTATTTGCAGTTGGACAATAATAGGCTGGTATCAATAATTAGTACTCTCCTCGTGAAGAAAGTTTTCCAGGGAAATACTATGAATATTCTACAAAAATTTTATATGTATTGCAGTCAAACTTCATTGCTATGCCTTGACTCGGCTGTGGCAAATACTTCAGCTTTCATTATGTGATGGTAACGTACCTGTGATGGCTATAATTTGTCATATTGCAGAGTTAGTTCAGGATTCAGGATATTCCACGTTGTATAAATATTTATTTAAATAGATGTAAAATGTATTTTTTGCTCTCACAAAGTAACTAGCTTATGCCCGTGGCTTCGCCTGCTCCGAGTTTAGTAATTATCCCGTACTACCGGGATAAAAAGTACCCTCTAAGCTAATCCAGGTTATAAAGTATCTGTGTGCCAAATTTCACCCAAATCCGTTCTACCGTTTTTTCGTGAAAGAGGGACAAACATCTATACATTCTCACAAACTTTCGCATTTATAATAGTAAGTACGAAGTAAGATGATGTAAAAACTTAAAAAAAAGTAGGAAAACAAAACTCACTAAGATGTAAAATCTGCAAAAGTAATGATGTAAAACTTAAAAAAAAAGTACACAAGTACAAACGCTTACAGCTCCAAACTTAGGCCACACAACAAAATTAAACTGGGCTAAGCGTGGGTTAAGTTGTGTCGTAAGCAGAATCAAGTTTTTTAACTTAATGTTTTTTTTTTTGAGTGGGCACTGGCCAGTGGCTCCCTCCGAACTGTTATGGCGAGATGATTTCATTCACAATACTTAGAAAGTAGACTTAGGTTCACTTGAGTCATAGGATTTATGAAAATAGTACTTTTGTCATTGTTAGGTAGACTACAGCTACACAAGGCGATACATATCCAGTATAACCTGACCTCGCTTTGTGTGAGCTTCCGTACAATGAGAGATCAGCGATACTGGTTTTGTATACCTTGATTGGTTGTGGTGTGTACATGTAAAAGAATAGTTACAAAATCATTTTTTTTTGTACTAAATAATCTTGCGTATGGCCGCAACTCGGTTGATGTGAAACGATGATGTGGCCTAGGGCGGAGCACGCTTGCAAAGAAGAAACCGATTCACTCGATATTTTTGTCACAGTATGCCTTTCTGAGTTTATCTCGGCTGAGCATGAGGTCCTGGGCTCGATTCCTAGGTTGGGCGAAGTGTTATTGGGTTTTTCTATGAGGAATTTCTCAGTAGCAGCCTCGGAGTTTGGATTTGTGCCCGGTTGATGGCAATAGGCTTGCTCGCTGTTACATGGGACTTAAACATAACAGGCTATATGTGTGTGTGTACAATTAGGTACACCTCTGCGGGTTATGTATGCTTATCTTAGATATCTCCGACATCGGTAAAAAAAACATCGTAAAGAAACCTGAACTTCTAAGTTTGAAATCGTACAGTTTTAACGCCGCCCATGGGGCTCTGACTTGACTTTACATGCCGTCGAGAAATATCTCTCAGGCAAGCTGGTTTCCTCACGATGTTTTCCTTCACCTAAGTAACTGATAATTATACAATACGCACATGAATCCGAAAAATCAGAGGTGCGAGGTCTTGGGTTCGAACTCGAGACCTGTGACTTGGCTGTCCGACGGTCAGCTGAATTGTAGGATAGGAGGTTTTTTTATGACTACTTTTTAGATAGACACGTTGAGAAGAAAATACTGTTTTTTGTTTTATCATTGGTACGATTGAAAGCCAATCGCGTCAAACTTCAAATAAGCTTACGTCACGATTAAAAAAAATAACTCTGTCTTTAAAAATAATTGGGAAACATGAATGAAATTCAAAACCAATTTAGCATTTTTTTTTTAAATATGCTGAATTTAGCAGCTTTCAATCGTTTAAAATACAATAAATTTTATGATACAATCGTGTAGTATCAAATAATGATGTCATCTTAGTATTATGCAGACCGATAAAAAAACTTTGTTAATGCTATTCGCACATTTGTAGTTTATTAGTCTACGGATTTGCATAGGTTTTTTGTGCTAAGTAATAAAATATCAACAGTTTTACTGTTTGGTTGTTTGAAAATAAATGTCACTTTTATGCTTTGAATTTATTATAGGCGTTTGATTTTTTATTTATATTTACTCTATTCGATTATCGGTGACGATATTTACGCAAAAAATAACTAGGATTTTTTTTTTCATACATAAAACTATGTTTTTTTTTTTACAAAATCGAGACTTTTCAACATCAAGTGCAGTTGAAACTGGTTTTCAACCGAACAAAACAGATTACCTTAAAAAATCCAAAATCCTACAGTCATTAAAAAAATATGGACTAACAAAAAATCCGAAGTTATTTCAGCCAATGATATTTTACGACCCTTCCGAGACCCGGAGCATATTATGTCAATTTTTACAACTATGACCCCGAACGTGCTCAACCTTTTATCTAAAATATTAATGTTTCATTACTCTTTTATGGGCCATTTAAAAAAACGCCATATACCCAAGAAAAAAAGGTGTTTAGAATGTCTAAATAAACTGTCAAAAGTTTTTTGTGTTCATATTTTCGTCGTTTATGCTGAAAATTGTTTTTTTTTTGTCATATTTGCAAAAAATGTGACAGATTTTAGTTTCGGTTGTTAAGTTTTTTTGTTATGTTGGCAAAACGTGTTTTTGTTTATTTTGAATTTTGAACGGTTACTTCTTTTTATGTTCGTGATTTTATTGGTTTCAAACTGCTGCAACGCCATTTACGATTGGGTTTTTAATAGTGTTTTAGTTTGTTTAAACCGAGATTTTTTAAAGCAAAATGCTTTTTTAACCGATTCTAAAAAGAAGGTTCCTAATTCGGTCGTTTTTTTTTTCTCGATATTTGTTTGATATTATTTTTTATTGAATCTTGTATTAACATTTTCTTTTTTATCTTTTCAGAATCACAGTGGACAAAGTCAACGTCAAAAATGACCAAGTGACGTGACGAAACGGTGGTACTTTTAGTGACAGTGTAGTGACATTTAGTGACAAATTAGTGCTGTGCTAGTGTAGAAACGGATTTAGTGACAAAATGTTGAGGTGATTCTCACGACTGATTATACAAATTATGTGCTGTGTTGTTGATAGTAAAAAATCAAAATGTGTGCCAAAATTAGGAATCTAATCGCCGTGTTTTGTGGTAAGTTTTCCATCCTTTTTATTACTTTATATTATAAGAACTAAGCTTGTAATTTCAGGAAGCTATTTTCAATATTTTCATGAGCTTGTAATGGAAACAGAATTTCAGTTTTCCGTGAATTTCTACTGTGCCAACAAATAAAAGCGTTTCGAGCAGTTACCAGCTTATATTAGGTAGGAGGCCTTTGTCCCAGCAGTGGGGACATTTGGGGCTGATTCTGCTCTGCTCTTAGTTATCTAGGTCACAAAAACCTTTACTAGAAATATGTCATGCTAACACTGTTTTAAGCTTTCACGGTTTACAACTAAACTTATACTATCACTTAAGAGATATCTTCCGTGACCCCGCGATCATGGCGCTTGCAACAGCGTCGAAATATCGAGAGCTCATAATAAGAACAATCACGGGAGATATCCCGTAAGTGACAGTATAAGTTTATGTCATGCTAGTTTTCAATACCGTTTAATTGATCGGTCTACACGCGTTAACGGGATCATACGTAGTTACTTGCAAGCTATTCGTAAACCGGTATTACGATCTGTAGGAATTGAGCGGAAAAGTTTTTTTTTTACCGATTTATACCACATTTTCGTCTACTTTGTCGTGACTCTTTTAGGGGGTATTCCTCAAAGCGCAACCATGTTTGAAAAAAATAATAATGATAAAAATGAATCCATCACACATACCCCTCTCTATTTTACATCATGGTTGCGCTTTGAGAAATAAACATATAATATTGTTAATTGTGAATTTGTAAGCGCAACTAATGATTGCGCTTCGAGGAATAATTTAGTTGCGCTTAGTTGGTTGCGCTTCGAGGAATACCCCTCTTTTAGGGTTCAAACTCTGAAATATTCTGGTATGTGATAGGAATGTAGTAAAGCGAATCCAATTGAGTCAACAAATCTTAGGTAATCACCGAAATATATCTAGTAATAACGGACAATCAAAATCCTATAAGCGCCATTTCTTACAAATTCCCATTTAAAATTTAACTAAGCTTAAAACCAATTTATGAAGTGATAGTGAGTTCTATGGAGATAAATTAAATTCTCTGCTTATTATTCCATCAGTGTAAAAGTACTTACTTATGTAAACTGAATTATTTTCAATGACAGTCGCTAAGGTACTTTTCACTAGCAACTGGACTATGGCACTTAGCTGATATTACCTGAAAAGTACTAAGTGGAATAATTTTTTTTAATTGTTTGGAGAAAAAAATATGGAAGGAAAACTAAAAGCTTTGTGATTTTTTTACGTCCGTTGTGAAGCCATGATGCGGTAAATCTGACCAATCAGTAAATTATGAATTCAGTGTCGAATTTATTGAAATATCTTTTTTCATAATGTAACCAAAGAATAAAATCTCATTTTTTCAAAATGTAACATTTTCTTACCACTGTAATGTGTGAAAATAAAACAAACAAAAAAAAAATGCAATGCTTTTTTTTTTCTGTAAACAAAACTTGGCAATATGGCCGCTATTGGGTCCGTGTTAACAGGACTTTTCAAATAAAATAAAAAATACACACTCGTTTATAAAAAGTTCTATTGTGTGAGTTAGTATTTATTGGGTTTGCGTCTGTAGGGCTTTTTGATAGGGTTGCGAAACAGACATTTTGCTTGATTAAGCTTTCGGATATTTATCCGAAAAAAATTGTATCGGATATTTGCGGTAGGTATTATAATTAAGGAGCTATCGTGACCAGTGTTAGCGTGTTTTTTTAAAAACCTAAGCAAGTGTCATTGATTTTAATTAATTTCTATAAAATATCAAATAACAGGCTTCATTCATTAATTATTTAAGGTAAGAATGGCTGGAAAGATATGAAGGCAGCCTTTCCCCAGCAGTGGGACATTCACGATTAATTTTTTAAAAATAGCCTAATAATCGCTATGAAAAACATAAATGGGCATACCATTTACGCAGACATCAAACCGTTCATCTTGGTCCATTTCGGTAATGTAAACAACAACGAATAGCTTAATATCAGTCAATAGGTAATAATTCACGAATCTATATTTAACTAGGAAACGACTAATGAAATTAAACCACCACCCCCAGTTCCATATAAACTGACAGCACAAATAGGTATTTATATCCGAAACATCCACATATATCCGAAATATCTACGAATATCATCCAATATCCTACATAGTGTTTGTTGTGGCTTTGTTCCGCCTTCGTGCCTCGCGAGATGAGTTCTCTAAACACAAGTACACTTAATTATAAACAAACAAACCTGTACTAACAGCAATAATAATGTGTCGCGCGTTAATGTAAACGAGATTTAGTAATAGGAATATTTGTCTCATGCGAAATAATTTCTAAGTTATGTGCCAAGTACTAGGGTGTAAAATAAATGAATATTTGATGCTGGGATTATGAGTGTGGTTCGAATATGAAGCCTATTCGAATTTGCTGTAATGTCTTTAAGTGAAACTTTCTAGGAACAGGGCTACGGGACTGTTCGAAAGAGATACCGTGGCCCTGAAACTCAAAGGGCAAAGAAGGAACATGGATAGGTTTTAGTCAGTACAAGTCTGACACTCCCTTCCGCTCCGCTCAGAGTGGGGGGGTCATTTGATGATTTACCATACGAAAAAAAAAAAAAAAATCTTTCTAGGAAATTATTCATATGTTGGTGTTTTTGCGGTTACAATTTGTACCTGTTAGCTCATCTACGGTGTAAAGCGTATACACACAGATAAAATAAACTAGCAAAATTATTCTGAATTAGGTCGGGTGGAGCCCTAACCACACGATAAAGAATAAGAAGTCTGAATATCTCAAATCTACAAAGGGTTAACTCATAACTGAGATTTTCATGAGCCAGGCAGGCTACTGCGACAAACATTAAAATCAATTTGATTTAAAAATATTTTCCTTTTTTATCGCTTCGGCTGCAACTCAACCGCCTTGACAGCGGTGGTTGCACAAGGAACAAGATTTACAAATGTTAACAGATAAAAATTTTACAACCACTAAATTCTATAGCAAACATTATAATCAAAAAAACTTTTTCTGTTGCATCACACAAAATACGTATCCGAATATCCGCAAAAATATCCGCAGACACACCCCTAACGTAACAAGGTACACCACCATTATTTATAGGGCTGGCCGGCCACCAATTAAACTTTCATTAAAATACTACGTTCGCTACCTCGGCTTTGTAATTTGTACTGTTAGTTAGTATTTCTGTGCCCTCCACTGTTTGCTGTGTGATTTTTTAAGTGTTTCTGTGTTTTTGAGGTTAGGGTTGTGAGTGACATTTATTGTTGTTAGAATCAAAAGTCGATATGTTTTTATTTAAACAGCTTTTGTTGAATAATCTATTGAGTTATGTTTATGGGGACTGAGTACTAAAAGGGAGGCTTAAAGTAGCTCTCCACGGGCAACGGGTTTTGTCGACAGAATAATCGACAAAATGACAGATTTCTTTTGTTGATCTGCCATTTTGTCGATTCCTCTGTCGACAAAACCTGTTTCTACGGAGGTCATTCTACGCATGCTGGTGACTGCAAAGTTGAGTGGAAGAATGAAGAAAATGTCGTAAGGACAGTTCTTAATATGTGTGTTTATGGTTGTTAGTTTGAGTAGACCAAAGAAAAGATAAATAGACTGTGTGAAATATGGTAAGAAAAAATGTAATATCACGACGACGATTTTTGTATGAAATTTTGAAAAAAAAAGACTTGAAAGTTTGTCTGAAATGCCGTAAGTCGTAAACGCTCTTAATGAATAATGACCTAATTTAAAAATAAAATTATTATATTGATAAAAAGTGGGCGGGATCGGGTTAAATTACAAGCATATGAAATTTCACAATGATTATTGTCTCGATGACGGTAGTGACACATCCTATGACTGTGTTAATGACTACAAAATAAAGAGAAAATTCATTGAAATCTATTTAGTAGTTTCGGAGATTAACGTGAACGAACATTGTGACAAATGATTTTTATATTTTAAGATCGAAAGAGTATAAAGAGCTAACAGATAATAACGTGGTGTTGCCCCACAAATGATAGGACACTTGATATCGTGTCCTGCTTGTCCTGTTGTTTGCACATCACAGGAGCTGATGGACGCTACTGAAAGTGCCAATCTTGCGCCAAATTTTGGGCTGACTCAATTTAAATTATCATTGACACGCTAAGAAGAAGGAGCTAACAGAGGGTTCTTAATAAACTGTCTTCAGTCATTATTAGAAGCAAACCATTCATTATCTCGGATCTTACTGATATTATAAATGCGAAAGTTTGTGAGGATGGATGGATGTTTGTTACTCTTCAACGCAAAAACTGCTAAACGGATTTTGATGAAATTTAGCACACAGATAGTTTATAACCTGGATTAACACATAGGGTACTTTTTATCCCGGTAATATGATCCCGTGGGTCAATTATCGAACTCCACGTGGGTGAAGCCGAGGGCATAAGCTAGGTCTTTATAAATTCTCTTTAGTCAATAATAAAAGCAAATCATTAATGATTATTAATAATAGTATCAACGAATAATTCAAAATGGTTGCCTTAAAATCGTCCGTTACGTCTAAAATTGCTTCTGAAATTTAATAATCTGGGACCTAATCTAATAATTAAACAAGGGATTTGACTGGATTCCAGTCTAGATTAGAAATATGTATTGGCTTAAGTAATTTATTTATATACTAAGCTAATAACGTGGGTGGGTATATTAAAGTTTGCATTTTGAGATATAATTGAGATCGTTTTAATTAAAATATTTAAAATAGGTAAATGTTAGCATTAAGTTTCTAGCTTATTAATGTCCACCACATCTGAAGTTCAAAAACTTCGGTCGAACTTCAAGGTTAAGCAACACTTGTCAAGGACGGTCCGGGGATGGTTGACCATCACTACATGCCGAGCCCCTCTGAATCTCTGAAAGCAGGTTAACCAGTTGCTAACAACCTCGGGGTATTGTATTACTTGGTAACTAGATTGTGGAGGTCAGCTGGGTTATCATCATCATTCTCCAGCCGTTATCCTGATTTATTTGTGGTCGACGCAGCAAGTCTTCTTCTTCCATACTTTTCTATTACTCGTCACCTCATCAGACAGCTTCTATTTGACATATCATCCTTAACACAGCGCACCATATTTTATTTGGTCTTTCTCTACTCTTATCCATGTAAAATATCGTTTCATGTAAAATATTGAAATTCAGCTTCTTTTAGTTATGACTGGAAGCCGATCCGAACATAATTGAAAAAACTAGAAGTCGATGTTATTTGAATCCTGACTCATACAGGGGTTAGCTTATTGACACACTAAGACAAATTCTATTCAAAAACAAATATATGACCGGTGCGTGTATGACCAGTTGTATGAATACAGACGAAGAAAAAAAAGTATGTAAGGGTCGTAGAAGGTGGCGTTCTATAGTTTCTGCCTATCCCCATGGCAATAAGGCGTGAGTTTATGTATGTTAGCCTGAAATATCGCCATCCCTATATTGGTAGTCTGTCACAAAAACTAGATGACAATATCCGAAAAAATCCTATCAAAACCCGATCGGCATGAAAATGGGTAGAAATCGAAGCAATACCAATACTCCAGGATCAGTGGGGGTAATAAAATCGTCCCGGGCTATCCCGGACCTCTATATGGGAAGGGCATGACCTTATTCTCAAACACTTTGATCCCTGAACAGCGAATCAAATCCCGGGTAGGGATGGGACATGTATCGATAGTTCCGTAATGTAGGTATCGAGTTTTTTGATTGACAGTTTTTGGTTAAGCTTTTGTTTGGATTTTTTTTTAGAGGGTGTTTGATTTAGAAATTGTCTGTGTTGGACGCGACGCCACAACATTTTATTCAAATAAAATGATGAAGCGCTGCCGTTAGTTTGACGCTTATTTAATATTTTGAAAAGTAATCATCAATTTCGTGTGATTTCTCGCTTTGTTATCATTTTAGTCATTGACTGGAACCTCTTGTAACAATCAATAGTCTCACATGCGACCATTATACCGACCAGGTAAGCAGGCCGATAATAATGATGTAAAAGTATTAAATACATAAGTTCATCCGTATTTTCTTGCGAATATACCATGACATGACGTTTTGTTGACTTATAACAACTATTTACTACCTATAGAACACAGTGACGTGGGCGAAACACGCACAGCTAGTTTCCAATGAAGGTGAACTTTATGTGCATCATTCTCATGTCAGATTTTAGCAACCACATCATATCGACTATCGATATTTTCCCAACCCTAAAAATTATTCCATTAGCTCCCAGAAATTAATTTAATATATTTTAAACTGGGGCTTATCACGACCAAAATACACTCTACCCGGGTAATACGAATATTTGCCGGTCAAAAAGGTTCCTAAACAACTAATTTTAATAAACTGACTTTGCCTCGGGTATCAAAATGTAAATTTCGGCATCAAACTTCCTTAGTTAATTACATATTTGGTGTTTTAAACATTGAAAAAATTAGGTTTATTTTGTTACAGGAGATGTTATTAGCATTTACCGTGAATTTTAAAATTTTTTGGACCTTTTTCGGCATTACAGAATCGCCCTTCTTAGCTTGTAATAGGTTGTGATGCAACCTCTTTCCGTGCGGTTCAACTAAAATGGTTTACCTCTTCCACGACATAACCACATTCTATCAACGAATACAATGACAAAAACAAAAATGTATGGGACTGGCGTGCCCAGTTGATGGCTCACCCCCTATTACATGGGACTTAAACTTAACTGACGAAATGTTTGTGTAACTATAATTGGGTGCACCTCTGCCTAACCCTTCGGGGATTACAGGCATGACGTTACGTATGTATGTCATGGATTTAAAAACTAGACTACACCGGCATTTCCTAACCGACTGATTCTTGAAAAGTACAGCTATAAAATACTAAAAGCTCTCTTTTAAAGTACTAACGGTACATTAAGCTGAGAGAAAAAAAACGCTACATTATACTCGATTTCCATATTCCCCTCAATCATCAGACATATACGCCCTTTTTCCACTCAACCAACCTTGAAAGCCAGCCATCAGTCTTTCACTAAAACGGCTCTAAAAGATTCCAGCTATATACAGGCTGTTTGATTGAATACAGAGACGGAACAATTAATAATAACAGGAAAAATAATGTGATCAATTATGGTGGCTGGCGAAACGGTAGTGATGGATCGGGAACACCCTGTACCATCTGTTACGTGAGTTAAGGGTGAGAATTTCTCGAAGGGTTGTCGATTGCTCTGTTTTATATTTTTGAGGCCTGCTGTGTATTGAGTAGTGTTGTGTTTCTAGACGTCGATAAGGACCGCGGTGAAGGGCGGGCGTTTTGTAATTTGAACGTTCGAAAAGGCACCCTCGTTTGAAGAAATGACTTATGATTTTTGGCCATTTTATGTGGCACAATAACTGTAAAATAACATGTTTTTTATAATTTTATGTACTTAAAGAATAAAAAGACTGCTCTGAAAAAATGGCAAATCTTTTCAACAATTGAACCCATTAAAAAAATATTGTAGTATTTGGGCCTTTGCTTAATAAAGTTTGATCGCATAAAATTAAATAAAAACTCTGATTCTTCGCTTCGAAGTTTTCGATTTGATCTTTGACACACACTATTTTTACCTGTTTCATATCTGATGCCATATGATTGGCATCTTATCTTCGTTCTATAATTATTTATCAATTAGCACTACATACTAACCACTTGCTCACAAAGATCATTCAGCTCGCACAATTTACAAGAATGATACGTTTTTATCAATGGAGCCAACAATTCTATAGACTTGAGCTTCATTGTTAGTTGTTCTCATTCTCATGGTGGAACTGTTTCTTGGGGTCTGGTGGGGTTTTATGATGTCTGGGTAAGAGTTTATAGCTAGTATTTGTTTTGATTGATAAGTCAGTAACCTACTGTAGTTGTCTCTGATGTCATTCTTAAGAAGACCGAAGTTATAAAAACAAAAGCTTTTCTAGATATTTTGAATCTTTTTGAAACACAGAACTAAAATAACCGAAGTGTTCACTTACGATTTAAACAAGTTCTTTTTTTAACCCCCAACGCATAAATGATTACCTATCTGACTTCAATGGTAATACAATTAAGATGATTCATAATATAAGTATAATTAATGATTAGTTTATCTTAAACTAAACATTAAGCGAAAAACCCCGTTTGAAGACAGTATTTTTGTTTTAAATGCTAGTCTTACTTCTTACTTACTATTGTAAATGCAAAATTTTGTGAGGATATATGGATGTTTGTTCCTCTTTCTCGCAAAAACTACTGAGCGGATTTAGATGCAATTTGGCACACAGATAGTTTATAACCTGGGTTAACACATAGGATACTTTTTATCCGTAATCGTACTACCGGATTCCGGGGGACCATTACCTAACTCCACGTTTGCGAAGCCAAGGGCAAAAGCTAGTTTAAAATAAAAATTAATCTATGACTAGATGTATGAACGTGGATGAAGCTAGAGGAGTATGTATGGATGGTAGCGTTCTGTAGTTTCTGCCATGGGAAAAAGACGTGAGTTTATGCGTATGTATAATGAGTATAAAACAATACTCACATTTTTAAGTAACTTCTCGTAACATACACAAGCAAAGCACTAAAGAAAAAAATATTTGAGTCGAATTTTCCATTTTATCATCGAAAACAAAACGTAGCACCCGATACAAACTCACTCCATAGCTACAGGCTGAAACATTAATACAGGAATTAGGAGCGAGCGAACGAACGAATGATAAATAATACACCCTGTATCGCCGTCAAGTGACGTCAGTGATCGAATGGCGGCCATCTTGAATTCGACAAAAGGGACATTCACACCAAACTGGGATAATGAGATCTGAATTCGGGCCATTGTTTGTCAGTATTGGAGCTTATGAAAGGACTTAACCGTATATTATGTTTATATTATATACAGAAAAGTATATATCACACTATAACTAAATATTTTGGCGCCAAGCAGGGTTGCTGCGCTCTGGGTTGAAATTTATTATTATTTATTATTAATTTACCACCAATTATAACATCATTACAGACTCGTCCAATACGATGCTATAAGATACCATACTAAAAAAAAAAACATACAATATAAACACACAAAAAAAAAAAAAAATACAATATAAAATAAGTTAGATTACACCCAGTATCAATACGTTAAGCCGTTGGTCCCAGGTGTCATTTGTAGATCTTTGACAGTCGTTAGGTAGTCAGTGGCCCAAAAAGTCTAACAACCAGTCTTACCAAGGGGAATCGTATTACCCAGTACTAACTGGGTTGTGGAGGTCAGATAGGCAGTCGCTCCATGTAAAATACTGGTATTCAGCTGCATCCGGTTAGACTGGAAGCCGACCCCAATATAGTTGGGAAAAGGTTAGGCAGATGATGACACCCAGTAACAATACTAAGAACTAAGTTAATTAAACATGGCAAAGTTTACAGTTGCACACCTCTTTCAATTATGAAATTTATGTGAGTGATGGTGTAATGGGGAACCTTCCCCGACTGACCTCAGTCAAAGCTACATAGTAGATGGCGTATCTATAGCGAGGTCCCAATCTAAGCAACATCTTCTTGCCCTTGTCTCATGTTACTTGGGGTCGACGCAACACGTTTTTTTCTTCCGTTCTCTCCTGTCAACAGCCAGGCAATCATTTACACCTTTGTCCTTCATATCATTCCTCACACAATCCATCCATCGTTTCCTTGGTCTTCCTCTCCCTCTCCATCCATCAACATTTATATTCATCACTCTTTTAGTCACATGCGATTCGTCCCTCCTCATCACGTGTCCATACCAAGACAGTCGATTCGCTTTCAACTTTTCTGTAACTGGCGCAGCTTTTAAACTTCCTCTAATATACTCATTCCTTATTTTATCCATTCTTGTCACACCACACATCCACCTCAACATTCTCATTCGCAATCTTTTTTCATCCATCTCCTTCACAGCCCAGCATTCCGATCCATACAGAGGTCCCAATCTAACCAATATGGTGGTCCGAGTGGTCGCAAGTGCGACTGCTGTGCAGGTCCACGATCCGATTCCCGGGTCGAGCAAAGTGTTAATGGAATTTTCCATCAGCCGCAACCACGGAGTCTGAATTTGTGTCCGGTTGATTGCAATAGGCTCGCGAAATGTGGGTGCACTAGTGGGTACACCTCTGCCTAACCCTTCAGGGATAACAGGGGTGATGTTATGTTATGTTTGTTGGAAAAATCTCGCCTCCTATTTAACATAAATGGCGCAATGTGTTTGTAAACATCACACATGATACAAGCATGAAGTTACGCCATGTTTTACATAAACCTTATATGTTCTGTTACAATAGAAACCTCGTAAGAAACACGCAACTACAACCCAACACTTCCCATTGTGTAAACGCCATCACCATCTTATACCACACTCAATCGAAGTGTCGTCCCATCTTCCGTCATCGATCTAACTTTAAACTTAACTTTAACTTTAACCAACTTGTCTATAATACAGTAACTTGGGAGATTATTCACCCCATCCTCCTCTCTTAGTTATGCCAATATGTATTAATTAATTAAGTTTAGTATGTTCAAAACTTTTACGTTATTGATACAATGTTGAGGAAATAATTTACTGTTTCGAAAGTCTTAGTTTGTTGAAGTGATTTTGTGCTTGTAATTAAGATTCAATCAAAGAGTAATCAATAAAATGGCTTGGTTATTCCAAAAGCGGTGTTCTTGGACACAGCGCGTATTGTTAAGAGGTTTCTCTTTTTTGAGCCCTGATCACCAGTAGCTAGGGCACTTGTCAGAGGTGTGTAAAGCGATTATGCGGTCAAAAAAAAAGATATCGGCCGAAAACATAACCTCCTCCTTTTTTGAAGTTGCTTAACAAAACAAGAAAAACATACAGTTGGTTTTTCACGTTTAGTCCACTCTCGGCCCCTCGATTCCCAAAAAATAGACCATTTGCTGAATTTCGTGTTTCCTGATTATACTCATCATGAGTAGCTATAAGATAAGGTTTTGGGTTCAGTAGTGAAACTGTAGACTTAAGTATATTGGAGATACAAGGGTCACACCGAGGCATTCACAAACAATATAACTTATCAATTGGTTTATTCCCCAAAAGAGCCCAACTCCAAAATTCCAAAAAATCGTAACTAATCACCAAACATTCTTAACTAAAAAGCATTCCTACCCTTTGGCCGTCAGGATTATCTTTAAAGAGTGTATTTTAGAAAGTGACCCCGTTCCTCTGTTGGATACCTCCAGGCTCTCCAAATATATTGTCGTTGTCAGTCCCGATACTTTACGATAAAAATGCTCATTAAGTTTGAGTGTACTTTCTTGGAGTTTTTTAGGGACCCGTAAGGGAAAGACGATTGTAAAAACGATTGAAATTTTTCTTGTTGTGAATTTGATGCACCGTGCATTTCAATAACATAAAAACGCGTGTATATTTTGAAGAAGTATAAGACCTCAAAGTATCATAGGGAGCGAGCCTATTATCATCAACCGGGCACAAATCTTAACACCAGGCCTCTGCTGAAAAGTGCCTGATGGAAAAACCCAATAACACTGTCCAACCAGTATACAAACCAGGACCTAAGCAGATACTCTTAGAACAACTAAGAAAACATAAGAATAGAAAGCAATCACATGAAGACCTGGACATCTGACAATCGGTTTCAGTGTCTTTCGTATTTTTAAAAAGACATTCAACATGATTAACGTAAAGACGCACATCAAGCTACTACAATCTGTCAAATTTCTTTATTAGATTTTCAACTTTATTGCTTAATAGCATTAGGTTTAAGGTTGATTGGGAGAATTTGACAGTTTCGGGTAGTTCGATGTGCTGGCGTGTGTACATAAAAATATACAGGGTGGAAGTGACACCGACTTACAAACGGTTACCACGTATTCAGTTGATACTTTCTGAAGCCGCGCCGAATATTTTTTTTTTCATCGGTAACTAAAAACAAAATCAGCCATATATTTTTACCGTGTAGGTATTGCACACAAAAAATTATTATTACACAGTAAATTTAAAAAAAAAAATACTGATTAAAAATTACAATGGCTTCAGAATGATGTATTGAATTCAAATTCAAAATAATTTATTATCTCTTCACATCATCATCATTCTCTAGCCCTTATCCCAATTCATTTGGGGTCGGCGTAGCATGTCTTCTTCTTCCATACTTCTCTATTACTCGTCATCTCGCCAGATACCTCCTTTCTTGCCATATCATTCTTTACACAGTCCATCCATCTTTTCTTTGGTCTTCCTCTACTCATATACCCATCCACATTCATGCTCTTTAAAACTAACTTTTAAAACTTTCCTCACAACATTTTCTTCATTCCTCCGCATCACGTGCCCACGACAACCGATTACCACACAACTTACAAATTTACTAGTACTCAATTAAATATAATTATGATCTATAATGTAAATACCACAAAAGCCATTTTACTATTTTAATTTAATATTTCTTAACTTTTTAAAAAGCGCCTTCATGCTCTCTCCTATTACCAATTTGCCCGACAGGGTCCATAATTGATTCAATGTTTTAACATACCAACTGTTTTATTTAACATTATGGAATGCAATAAAGTATTGAGTATTGAACTTTTCAGTCACCGGCGCTACTTTCAGACTTCCTTTTATATACTCATTTCTTTTTTTATCCATTCGCGTAACACCACACATCCCCCTTAGCATTCTCATCTCCATCACATGCAAATGCCTTTCGTTTATCCCTTTTGTGACCCAACATTCTGATCCATACAAGACAGTAGGTCTAACCATTGTTTTATAAATCTTCCCCTTAAGTTTAAGGGGAATGCGGGAGTCGCAGATTGTTCCCGTGACCTGCCGCCATTTCATCCATCCCGTGTTAATTCTGTGCTTTACACTACGATCTATTTCGCCATCGCTTTGCACGAGTGAACCGAGATACCGAAAGTCAGCATTATTATCTCTTCACAAACATTACTTATTAAGTATATAGAGCTTAAAATTATGGTAACTGAAAACCTGTATAGCAGATCACCAGGGTCCACCACACTGTATTTAGATTACATAACATATTTTAAACATAATGAATACGTGGTAACCGTTTGTGCGTCAGTGGTAGGATGCTGCAGTACCATACATTTCTGATTCCCGCTAACACACATGACTCATACACACACACATGATGATAACATGTAACTTTACCGAGGCCCTCTTGTCGCTAAACCCAGCTCGCGCTTGCCATATTTAAAAAAAAATCAATATACTTAGAAATGTCGCCATAATTGAGTTGCGAACTTCGCTCGGAGCTAAATACTTGAGTTTGCTCTGATATTACCAAGTTTTGCTTGAGAGGAATTTTTGTGAGGTTTTCTTCTCAATGCTGTGCGGAAAGTTTGGCCCTTATTTGACATGGTCGAGGTACTTGGTAATAGTTGATTGGGAAGTGAGACTTTGCAGCTTTATGTGTTATTGCAATATTTAGGCTGTATACAGGGTGTAACATAATAAACGCAAGACCTCTCGTGTGGTCTCTCAGACCATGAAACTGAACAACTTTTATTCTGTAACCTTCGGAAATTCATAACGTTTTTTTAGGTTTACCATACATGTTGATCAATTGATCGCGTCAGTTCCTATAGGATTTTTTTTTTTTTTTTTTGCGAATTTTAGGACTCGTAGAACAAAAGTTGTTCAGTTTCATGGTCCGAGGGACCACACGAGAGGTCTTTTGTTTATTATGTTACACCTTGTCTAGGGGCCCTACCTAAGTAGTTAAAAATGCTAGTTTCCACTAACACAAGGCGATGTACCTAACAGTACACCCATATTTCGGGGGCGAACCTATTGCCATCAACCTGGCACTAATCCATACTTCGTAGCTACTACTGAGAATGTCCTGGTGGACCCAATAAAACTTTGCTCGACCCGGGAATCGAAACCAGGACCACATGCTCAGCAATCCCCATTTTGGAAACTCGGTAAATTTGTTAACTTAATTTTTTATCTTTATTAGTAACTACCATATCTGCTGTAAGACACGTCACTCTAAAACTATGTCTTGTAAATTTATTGCCGGCTGTTAAATAAGCTGTATTAACACTGAAATCCTCTAAAAGAACATAGTTTACCTTTTTATTTATAAATTAATATCACATAATATATAACTAGCTAATAACACAGAAAATAGTTCTAAACTAACTCAAAAAACTAAAACTACGAGCAATATGAAAAACCAATTAAAGGAAAACTAAATTAATTGATGATCGGTCTCACACATTTTGTAGAATTCATTTCTGTATAATTGGACGTCTCGTGGTAAAATGAACTTTACTCTTTGATTATCGAAAGGTTTAATATTGGTTATTTGGAATAGTTATTAAATATCGCCTGCTTTGAACGGTTGAAAATCCGTGTTAAAAACAAAACACAGTCTTTTGTTTCTCAACAATATTAGCGATATCAGACACTATTCTTATTATCAATACGAACTATAGTAACTCATCAACATCTGCGTAACCTTTCCCAACTATGTTGGGGTCGGCTTCCAGTCGAAGCAGATACAGCTGAATACCAGTATTTTACATGGACTGCCTATCAGACCTCCACAACTCGGTTAGTACTGGGTAATACAATATACCCTGGAGTAAGACTGGTTGTCAGACTTTAGGGCCACTGACTACCTGTAACGACATGACACCGGGACCAACGGCTTAACGTGCTTTCCGAGGCACGGAGAACACTCAGTATAAAAATCCATTATACAGGCTGTTTTTTTAAACGTGGGCAATACTTTTGGGCCGTGTAGTAATCATGAAAATAAGCAACTTTTACTATGGGACCGAGCATGAAATCGCGAAAAAAATATCAGCTGCTCCACACATTATTGGTCGCGTAACTCGAAAAAATGTAGGCAACAGCAGATTTTTTAAATCATATTTCATAGTTAGCCCCATAGTAAGAGTTGCTCATATTTATGAGTACTTCACTCCCTTAAAGTATTGCCCACGTTTAACCAAACACCCTGTAAACGGAGTTTCCTCCGTGCCTCGCATCCACGGATAGACTTTGGTAAGCATGGCTTTACTTTAAAAATCAACGACGGGCTCCATTTCTATCACAATTAGCAAATATTCCCTGCTGGTAATAGTCGTTGTCCTAATTCCAGTTACCGAGTGTCCAGCCTCCCGCAAAGACCAATTCGACTTCGCTCCTGGGGGGATGTAATTGTCTAAATAACCACACAGATCTAAAACAAATATATCTTTAGATTATATTATTATGCCCGTAGTTTGATGATTTGGACAGATAGGTGACCTAATTTAAAACATCTGTCTTTAAAGTGTAAAGGACTGAGACCTATCTCGATAATATATAACTATCACATATACAAAAAAATATATAATTGAAGTGTATGTTTGTAATTTTAAAATAATGGCTTTTTACTGAATGCTTATGAAAGTACATATACGGTACTTATAAAAAATATCCTTTTTTTAATTTTTGTTTGTTGTCTGTTTGTACCGGCTAATCTCCGGAACGGATGGAACGATTTTGACGGGACTTTTACTGGCAGATAGCTGATGTTATAAGGAGTTATTTAGAGTTATTTTTTTTGTAGAAAAAGGATTAGGTTTCGATGCAAAAACATTAAATCCCCTAAAAAATTGTTAATAAAATCCGATTTAAATAGGGAAGTAATATTTTATAATAATTTCACGCGGTTGAAGGTCGCAGGCAACAGCTAATGAGACAATATGAAAAAAAAAACAAATCTCCAGTATTAGAAACCTATTACTTTCTAATCAAAACACAATAAATCTTCAATTACAGCAATCAAAAGCTTAACGTTTAACCATAACTCGCTTTAATCTATGAAAATAAATATAAAAAACTACTTACTATGTTTACATGACATCCTTATTTTAAAATTGTATCGTAAACGCTCTAAAATAAGTGGCCATTTTTAAAAGCTAGGGCTGCCAAAATCGTATTGAATATTTTGTATAAAAATTGTGGGTAAGTAAGGGGTCCGCAAGGGCCGATGCCTGCCAGGGCTGCGGGACTGTTCGAAAGAGATACCGTGGCCCTGGAACACAAAGGGTAAATAAGGAACATGGATGGGTTTTAGTCAGTACAAGTCTGACACTCCCTTCCGATCCGCCCAGAGTGGGGGGGGTCATTTGATGATTTTCCATCCGAAAAAAAAAAAAAGCCATTGTTCCTAGCTATCATTTTGTAGATCTTTGACAGTCGTTACAGGTAGTCAGTGGTCCGAAAGTTTGACAACCAGTCTTAACAAAGGGTATCCTATCTCAGTAACTAGGCTGAGGAAGTCAGATAGGCAGTCGCCTCATGTAAAGTACTGGTATTCAGCTGCACCCGCTTATACTGCAAGCCAACCCCAACGATGCCGTTGTTGGGAAAAGGCTAGGCAGATGATGATGACCAGCTCCGAAATAACTGTTACTAAATACTAGTTCCATAAAATAGTAGAGTTATAAACCCAAGAATGCACTAATACGCTTTCATCCTCGTATTTTTCCAAGAATGCTACCAGATACGGCTGAATACTCGCTAATAAGGCGCTTTTTATCGTAACGTTTTTACCGCACACTATATTTTCTACGTTTGGCGATGATCCGAGAGTTCAAAATCGTGATAAAAAACAAGTTGCGTTAAAAACACGTTCATATGAACGTGGCCTAAGCATCAGTATGTTTTAATTTATGCGTGTACGCTGGGATGAAATTGTGTATGCTAATGTAGGTTCCAGGAAATGCCTAGGACTTAAGATTATGTAGTTTATTAATGAAGGTAGATTAGATCACAACTGGTTTTAATAACGTCTTTAGGCTCTTAAGTTGAAACTATTATGTGTGGAAGTAATCGTTTGCATGTGTGTAATTTTCTAAAAGATGCCTCAGCTTAAGTTTATAGTAATGATGTCTATGGGACCTAGTGTATAATTAAACCGCTTAAAAATACTCATCTGCCTAGCCTTTTCCCAACTATATTGGGGTCGGCTTCCAGCCTAACCGGATGCAGCTGAATACCAGTATTTTACATGGAGCGACTGCCTATCTGACCTTCACAACCCAGTCAGTACTGGGTAATACGATACCCCTTGGTAAGACTGGTTGTCAGACTTTTTGGGCCACTGACTGCCTAACGACTGTCAAAGATCTACAAATGACAGCCGGGATCAACGGCTTAACGTGCTTTCCGAGGCACGGAGGAAACTCGGTATGTAATAGGCGGTCAACCATCCACAGACCAACCTAGGCAAGCACGGCTTAACCTAAAGATCGACCCGAGCGGCTGTTATTATATAGCCACGAGCTCCTCCGCTTAAAAATACTATGTTTTAATTAAGAATAAATAATGCTAAAAATAATATTTCCGAAAATCGAAACAATGGCCCCAAATCTCTCAATATGTTTAGGAGTTTGAGGAACAGGGTGCAATAATCCATAGAAAAGGGAGGATCCTCCGATCAGACGGGTGTTGTGTCTGATGGGCTGCCGACAGTTGTTGTCGGGATTTTTTGTACAGACTTAAGTCGCGGATAACTTTAACTGCGCCATTCAGAATGTTGATTTTAGTTCTTCATTTGTGGCATAGATGGCGCTGTAGTACTTTTTGTTATATGTTGCTGTAGTTCTTTTTGAGCCGCTATACAGGGTGTTGGGTTAAACGTGGGCAATACTTTAAGGGAGTGAAGTACTCGCAAATGTTAGTAACTCTTACTATGGGGCTAACCATGAAATATGATTTAAAAATCTATTGTTGCCTACATTTTTTCGAATTACGCGACTAATAATGTTATGTCTTGTTAAGTATTTTGTGTGTACATAAATAAATAAATAATAAATAATGTGTGGAGCAGCTGATATTTTTTTCGCGATTTCATGGTCGGTCACATAGTAAAAGTTGCTTGTTTTCATGAGTACTACACGCCCGTAAAGTATTGCCCACGTTTAAAAAAACACCCTGTATAAGTATCCCCCTAAAGCTCCTTATTGGATTTAACCATCATCGTTAGTCTCGTACCGTTGGAGATCCATTTACTTGGGGTCGGCACATCATGTGTCTTCTTGTTCCACACTTCTCTCTTAGACATCATCTCAGTAATCACCATCTTCCTAGCCATACCATTTTCCACACAGTCCATCCATTGTTTCCAGTCCAGCCACTGTTGATTCTGGCTTTCAGGAGTTACAGTGGTTTGGGAATAGAGTTGCGGGCAGTCCATCCATTGTTTCTTTATTTACTTACCAGTGGCGAAGGTTCCATACAACTCGATTCCTACCAGCTTCCCTTTGAAAAATGGCACAGTCAGTATTCTATAGACAAATAATAAACTCACATTAAAGATACGTACTCCGGCTTACCTCTTACAAAAATTGACCCTTCGCTACTGTTACTTACACTTCTACTCGAATCGATGTCTCATTTTGCCTAATAAATACGCAGCGACCTGTAGATTCATCGTTTCCTTACCTACCTACTCTTACTGCCAATATATTGGCTTAAAACAATATATTGTATTTAAACCCAATATTGCAATATGCTAATCTCGTGCCTCGATGCCAATGTAACATGGAAATTAGACGGTATTATATGAGCGCGTGGGTTTGTTCACTGAATCATAATTTTACCGTTGCAGATAATACTTTTTATACGCCAACAATATTTGAAAACCAATCTGTTTGACTTAGTACAAAATCTTATGTCATGTACTCAGCTAAGCGGTTACTTATATTCTATTATATGTTACGGCTAAAAGCCTAAGTAAGGTTATACCTAGTTCTAGCCGGCTATACCTGAGTGCGGCCTAAGTTTGGAAGTTTGATGCAACCAATTTGGATGTAGTGCTCGCCGGCCGCTGCCGCGGCACTGCTCGCTGCGCTCGCTCGGCTCGCGCGCGTTTGGTCACAGATCTAACCTAACCTAACCTAATCCATTTGGTCGGCGTGTCCTAGCAATAAAAAGGATACATCTAAGTATAACAAACTATTACCGGCCGTACCTAGGTATAGCCGGCTAGAACTAGGTGTAACCTTACTTCGGCTTTTAGCCGTGACATATACATAGAAAACTCACGCCATTTTCCCATGAGGGTAGGCAGAAACTACGCCACCTGATACGATCCTCACTCCTTTTTGTTCGTCCACGTTCTTAAACGCACGTTTCTTTATTCTCTTTTGTCTTTAACCCCTTGTTGTCCCTTACAGCAGGGAAAAGTAACTTGCCTTTTGGGGGAATTGACGGTTTCATTAATTCTGAGAATAATATTGATGACTACGTTTCCACTCTGATTGCTAGCAGTTCCAGAGTATCAGGAATACTAAAGGAAGAATACTGAAGGACTATTCAAAATATCGTGAAGAAATCCAGTTTTATTTTTACGATATATTTCCTTCACCGCATTACGAAAATACTTTTTTTTTTTTTTTTTAAACGTTTGCCCCACACTAGGAATTTCTCCTGTATCGTGGGTGCGTTTACAAACATTTAAGCTCACATACACAAACAGCCAGACCCGGAACAACTACCTGTAGGCCATACAAATATTTGTTCCGTGCGGGAATCGAACCCGGGACACGAAGCGCAGCAGTCAATCGCTCAGCCACTGCGCCAACCGTGCCGTCAATTCATAGTGAAATTACTTGTTATTTTTCAGTAGCTATGAATGTTTCACAACCCTACTAAAATGCATTTTGTACGTACTGCATCATAATTGACCATAACTTTTCTATTAAAAACTTACTTTATGAACAAATACTATAAAGTTCAAATTTGGTTCCCGTTATACCCATATTAACTGTAACTACACGTCATAAAATAAGATACTTTACTGCCCCAACATTAAGGTTTATAATGCTTTCATAACAACTCTCCTATAGATTACTTTTCATAACATTTCTTACGATTATGCACTTTAGTGCAAAAGTAATAAAGTATACAATAGTTTGTAAATCGGTTTTCTATAGAAGTTCTTGCTACAATTATTTCGGTTCCCGTTTCTTAATGATAGTGGTTGGCGGTTAGTCCAAGCAGTAGGATTAATAATTTCCTTCTTGTGGTAAGGAATTCCTTAAAAAAACGGTTGTAATACTTAGTTCCTGTTGAAGACCAGTATTTATTTATTAAAACTTTGAGTACAAGTAACAAATACCCGTACAAAGGCAGACTTAATGCTCTGGAGATTAAATACTAGTATACATCATCTATCTGCCTAGCCTTTTCCGAACTATGTTGGGGTCGGCTTCCAGTCTAACCAGATGCAGCTTAATACCAGTATTTTACATGGAGGGACTACCTATCTGACCTCCACAACCCAGTTAGAACCGGATAATACGATACCCCTTACTATAATTTGTCGTTAGACATTCGGGCCACTGACTACCTGTAACAACTGTCAAAGATCTACAAATGACAGCCGGGACCAACGGCTTAACGCGCTTTCCGAGGCTCGGAGGAAACTCGGGTATGTAATGGGTGGTCACCTATCCAAAGACCAACCTAGGCAAGCACGGTTTAACCTAAAGATCGATCCGAGCGGCTGTTATTATCTAGCCACGTGTTCCTCGTAATACTAGTACACCTCAGAGTAATGTAGAGATGTCATCGTAAGACTGTCAACACCGTTAGTCTAAATTCTGTCAGAACTTTTTGATAGGGTTCATAATCTGTCCGATTTTATCACCCGAGAACTGTCAAAGATGGCGGCGCAGAACGCGTGGGTACGTTCCGTCGCATGCAAGTTTGATAGCAGTTCACAATCAAAATTAGTTTAGGAAGTATGTTGATATAGTACGTGGATGCGGAGGAATGAGGAAAAAGTCGTGAGGAAAGTTTTGAGTTTGAATGTGGGCTATAAGAGTATAGAGAAAGACCAAAGAAACAATGGGAGGACTGTATGAAGGATCATATGGCAAGTAAGAAGATGTCTGATGAGATGACAAGTAATAGAGAAGTATGAGAGATAGGACAGGAGAATGATGAGTGTTAAAACTGTCTAACGGGCATTTCAAGAGGATTGGTAGCAGTGTCTTCTCGAACTTGTCATTTTATTTTCAAGCCCGCCACACTAATCCCAAATCAAGTTAACTCCTGAAAGCCAAAATCAATAGTGGCGACCACCAGAAAAGCGCCAAGACAATGAAGCTCGACGATGTCCCAGAGAAACCATTTAACTGTCTAGGATCCCGCAACCAAATTAATCAGAAAAGAATTTTGGAGGTGTAGGAAAAACATAATTTCCATGAAACTCCAAGAGCTTCCATGAGTTTCCACGAGCGTCCTCGAACCTCTTCAAACTTTTGGTTATTGCTAATAACAGCAATAATTCCAAACTACAATGACAGTCATGTCCTAAAACCGAACATTCGAAGACATGTGACATCTACAAACCAGCACTGGGCCCGCGTGGTGGATAACAGCCCACTCCCTCTCATAGAGAGGAGGCCTGTGTCCCAGCAGTGGGAACATGGCTTGTTATGTATGTATGTAAATCAATCGTTTAGCCTCACGATTTCGTGACATACATTAGATGGTGTTCAAAGGGTGGGTGTCATATCACGCACGATTTTTAGCCAGAGCAACAGTATTGTCGATTTATAAATATACATTAGTCTATTATTTAAGTCGTGCTATCCTTGATGACCTCGCTCTCAAGCTTGGTCGTTCAAGTAATATTTTATAAAATGTAAAATGTGATGTAGTTTTAATTTTACGTTTTGTTACAAAATTCGGGTATATACTGAAGAAGAATTAGATAAGATGCACGTAGCGAAAATCTTCCTCTGTTCCGCTCGCGTCGAACTTCGGGTTGGTCTGTGGATGGGTGACCATCCATTACATACCGAGTTTCCTCCGTGCCTCGGAAAGTCATTTGTAGATCTTTGACAGTCGTTACAGGTAGTCAGTGGCCCGCATGTCTGACGACAAGTTTTAGTAATCGTATTATCTGGTTCTAACTGGGTTGTGGAGGTCAGATAGGCAGTCCCTCCATGTAAAATACTGGTATTAAGCTGCATCTGGTTAGACTGGAAGCCGAACCCAACATACTTGGGAAAAGGCTAAACAGATGATGATAATCTCACTCTGTTAAGTAGTGCATGCTTTTTCTTAATAAGTGTATATTTGTTTCAATGTCCTTTTTAACCAGAGGTCGTAAACAATAGCATTTTATCAGCAATACGATAGTAAGAATCACAAATTGTACAGTCGCCAGCACATCAAGTTACCACAAACTGTCAAATTTTCTCATTCGATTTTGAACTTAACCATCACCATTTTATGGTTTAAAATTGTTGGGAGATATTTGACAGTTTGTAACTTGATGTGCTGGCGACTGTACTTATTGTATTGACAATAAGCTACCATGTCAATACGGTTCAAAATCGCTGTAGAAATTGGATCGTTTAAAAAGCTTTCGTCAGTTGTCTAGATCCAAAACGGTACAGATTATTCAACCCAATTTGTTTTAACAATCAATTGACACACCTATTTTGAAAATCACACATCCCTAAAACAGAAGATGTCATATCCCCAGCTTTCCAATTGTTTTAACACTTTCAAAATCACTCCGATGACACAACCTTATAGGGTCTTGTCAAACCGTCTTCTTTTATACAAGTCAATGTACTTTAGGACCAAAAAAATACGGAAATGGTAGATTTTCTAAAACAATTGTTTTGAATTAGCAGTCGCCAAACATGCTAGTCACAGATGTCAGACTAGTCGTGTTAATTCACGCACTTGGCGCAGTCGCGAGTGTGGAGTGGCTCTTGGATGTGACGTAGGGCCACTTGGTAGTGGAAGTCATGAGCGGTAGCGGTTTCTGTTTTTTTTTTAACATAATTAGGTATGGTAAAAGGGAGAAATCCAAATTTCAAACAAATTCCCGTTCCACGTAGAGGACATAAACAACCTTTTCGAACTGCTATTTTCATTTAAAATGTATCAATGTAGTACTCGGTAAATAACTTGCAAAATATACCACGTGCTTTTTTTTACCTTGACCGTACTAACTAACACTTCTTTTGCACGGAAATCAAAAAATAAAGCAGGATTCGTACAAAACAGAGATTATGTTTTTTTTTTAAGTAAAATATTTTCTCTTGGTGTTTTTGCTTTACAATGACATTAAAAAATTAATCATAACCAAAATCCTTGTATCAATACAAACAAAATAACAGATGCAAATTGAAATTCAATTATTTACAAAGCTGCGAAAATATTTGTTTTAATCCATATTACAATTTTCATTTTCAGTATTAAGCGTGAAATATTTTATGTAAACAGTCATTATAAACGCTAAGTGCTCTCAGCAAACACGATTATGATTATGTTTTGTTTTCTTTTCGTTAACTAGTAGTAAGAGTTAAGAGTGTTTAGTATTTCTTGTTAGTTTAGCACTGTTTAATTTTAAGGCATTTTCAATTATCATCTTTACATAAATAACATCAATGTAATCGCCGAAGGATTTGGCAGAGGTGTACCATTTGCAGTACACTGAAATTTCGCCAGTTATGGTGCAGGGACCAGTCGGTTATCTCTAATACTTCCTCTCTTTGTTTCTACTACTGATGCTAAGCACCTGAACAGCATAACAAAGGCTCAAGGTTCTTTCGGCGCCAACATTTTTGGACTTGTTTTGTAAAAAATAACAATATGGCCGCGTTAGTTCCGTTTTTAAATCACCAATAAATCCTTGAACAGTCAAAGACTTGAATTTAAAAAACTTAAGTCAATCAATTGATCTACTCGAATAGAAAATCATCAACGCTGCGTTCACATAATACCAAGCAACAAATCGCTTCCTCTCCACTACCCGCTGCCCGCTTACACTATTACCTGTAAAGTACATTCAACTCACTTGTCTCACCACAAACTAAATACCACTATACACAATACTAGTGTCGAGTTAACAACTGATTTGCATCATCGATATTATTGAAAAGTTATATGCTTCAAGGTTAATGGACTTATGAATACATCGATCAATTTGTGATGCGTAATCAAGGGCAAATAAATATGGTTGTTTGTTCTTTAATAAGAAATTCTTCTGTGTTATCTTTGTGTCAATAAGTTTTCAAATTCTTGTTAAATTCTTTACTTTACTTTGGAGGAAGAAGTTTCAAAAATTCGTATTGGCAAGTTTGATTTTTTCTCAGCTGAAAGAGACCGTAGACCCGAGTATTTGATATAAATTTCAACTTGATACCTTTACGCGTTCCCAAGAAAAAGGGTCTTGACAGATAGATAAACCCTGAAAATAGGATTCCAAATCCTTCCCATGTTATTTTAATAATGTCATTGCAGTTTCCAAGTAACAGTATGGAAATTATTTGTTGAATTGACTTGCCTCGCTTTATTATACAGACGCTTTTCTTTAAAAAATAAAGCAAAGAAACTGTAGGTATTTTAAAACCATAGTTTAAAATTACAATTACTTTTGTACCACACCCAAAACCGCTACCGCTCAGCTTACCGCTACCCGCTTACAACTCTACCTACAGAGTTCACTAACCTCAGCTTGTCTCGCCACTAACTCAACACCCACTTCAGACAGTGTCGTATTAACAACCAATATGCCGCCATTGTATCTTTTGTTTACTGTCAATAGTTATTATTAATAGTAACTTTGTTATTAATAATAATAGTAAGTTTGAAGGCGTTTGACGCTTGTCTTCCTTTGTATGGAAGGAGGTTTTTGACTTATAGGTCGATTACAGGGTGGAGGTTTCAATTTCGTTGGTGTTTATGTTTAGGGGTTATTTGGGGTTAATCGATAAAATCAATGGATTTAAGGATTAAGTCATTCTGGCAAAATCATTATCTGCCTTGCCTTTTCCCAACTATGTTGGGGTCGGCTTCCAGTCTAACCGGATGCTGCTGAATACCAGTATTTTACATGGAGCGACTGCCTATCTGACCTCCACAACCCAGTTACTACTGGGTAATACGATACCCCTTAGCAAGACCGGTTGTCATTCTGGCAAAATATGGCTGTAAAATGGGGGGGGGGGGGGTTATCTCTTCTTAACTCCGACACATAGACAGAGAGCCAAGATGATGAATGATTATGCCCAGTATCTGTGTAAGCTCGCTCCCAATAACAGAATAGGTTCTAACTTGTAAAAATGTTGATGTTGTTATTAAATACCTCTGTCTACCTCTTCAAGTAATGCAAGCGTAACTTTGTGTTTATTTATAACAGGTAGACTTTGATTACACCCAGTTTTCTGTTAAAAACGTTTTTGAGTTTTACAACACTCACAAAACAAATTGCCTGCACAAACAAGAGCGTTAGTTTTAACCAGTGAACGTTAAAAAAATATACGATTATTTTAACGCCTGACATATGACAGCGTTGTCAGTTGTTAAAAGCACCATTTAATCATTAAAACCAGCACATGGTGACAAGGCTATCAAAATAATTGTACAGCAAGATACGTAAAACATCTGCTAACCATTTTAACGAATTCTAGTATCTATGCGAGTTTGAATCTGTGACCCTGAACGCAAAAGGCACTTGATCAATGCGACACCTACGCTTAACAAAAATGTTAAGCAACAGTGTTAGGTTAGCCTAGTGGCGTGACGGTCGGACTGTCAAGTCATAGGTCTCGAGTTCGAACCCAAGACACGCACTTCTGATTTTTCGGATTCATGTATGATTATAAATTGCTTCGGTGAAGGAAAACATCGTGAGGAAACCAGCATGCCTGAGAGATATTTCTCGACGGCATGTAAAACCAAGTCAGAGGCCCATGGGCGGCATAAAAACTCTGACACCAGATACGATAAATAAGCATAATCAGCCTAGGACACAGGCTTTCTCTCCTTGAAAGCTATTGAGCATCCACCAAGCGGGCCTTGGTGAGTTAGGTTCCAGGGCACGCCGATTTCCTCACGATGTTTTTATACACTGTTTTGAGAGCAGTAACAGAGTTTTTAGTTTCCAAAAATTTCAACCACCGTTTTTTTTTGTCTGTAAACATTTCATCGATTTGTTTTACTGTGAACCATTTCCTTGACAGCATTTTATGCAATGCCAACAGTCATTTTAATAGTAATAAAGAATATGTAGATAGGTGACTGCCTCGTTGGTCGAGTGGTCGCAAACGCGACTGCTGAGCATGAGGTCCTGTGTTCGATTTCCGGGTCGGGAAATGTGTTATAGGTTTTTCCACCATTAATTTCTCAGTAGCAGCCACGGAGTCTGGATCTGTGGCTGGGTGATGGCAATAGGCTCGCCCCCTATTACATGGGACTTAAACATAACTGGCGAAATTTGGGTGTAGTATTAGGTACGCTTCTGCCTAAACCTTCGGGGATTACAGGAGTTATGTTATGTAGATAAGTATCTGTTTGCCAGCTTGATTGATGAATTTAAAAAATCATCCATTTCATTCGTAGACAATACGCGGTCTTGATAAATACAAACTACAATTTCAAAAACTCACTAACTCCAAATTTCTCTTGTTACAGTGCTGGTGGTAGCGACTGCTTTCCAACAGCAGTACTTCAGGGTAGTCCCCAGAAGTCTGAGGGTGCAGGAAGGTGCAGAGGCAGTGCTAGAATGTGCAGTCGCTAACCTGGCAGGACAGGTGCAATGGGCTAAGGATGGATTTGCACTTGGTAAGTTACATTGTTTTTACTACAAATTACCGATTAAAAATTTCTATGTCACCCCCACCCGGATTCAGAATGATTCACTGAATACGTGATAACCAATGATATTATGAATAGAAAGACGTAAATATCTCACTAGCGCGCAAATTGTTGCAGACAAATTCAGACAATTGTCGTAATTTATGTACTTAAAGCGCAATAGCTAACTCTTTCTGTATCATACGTTCCGTAACAACGCAAAGATATTCTTTATAAAATCATTGGTGGTAACCGTTTGTGCGTCGCTGTTCCCTTCCACTCTGTATTCACAACGCCTTTATGTCGTAGCAACAAAGGCGACATTCCTAGTCTAAGTTTTGCAGACGGTGACGTGTGATCGACCTAGCCTATTATTTATTGGAGACAAATCCAAACTCCGACCTGCTACTGAAATATTCTGATCCCAAAGCCGAATATTGTCAAGCCCGGAAGGCAGCGATTTTTGACGAGAAATCCTTTGGAATTTTGAAACATGTGGCTTAAATTGGTTTTGTTATCACTGACGCACGGCCTACTATACGTGTAACGGCTTGGCCACGAGCTGCGGGCTCAAGCGACAAGCGCGTGTCGCTTGACGCATGTCACGTTTTAAGTCACGTCGTTCGAGGTCGTGACCGCGTAAGGTTTTACTACGTTTACTTTGATACTCAACCAAAGCCGTAATCCATTAACTTCTCACAACAGGGTGATGTTGCGAACTTATATTATAATGCTCGTTAATAAAACTGTATAACGGGTGTTAAAACACCCTTAGGCCGAGAGGTACATGTTCTTGTCATCATTGCGATACTTTGTTTGTTCCGGACCATACCTAAGAACCTTATAGTTACGGAGATATTGAAGATCAAATATACACGCTTTAAATGTTGTATAACTATACTTTAAATACCCCCATGTACAGACGCCAGCACATCAAGCTTCTACAATCTGTCAAATTTCTGTAATAGATTTATGCATCCATCAGCACAATGTTTTGAGTGCATTACATTGAGCGCTACCGTAAACCGTGACTTTCTACACAAACAAAAAAATGCGCAGTGTTACTTAGTTTGATGAACAGAATGCTTGGTTAACGGCTTCGCAGAGGGTCCTTTTACGCCCTGTATGTTCAGAAATCCTTCAGGCGAAGTTATAAACTCTGTATTATAATCAACATTAAAACAAGTTAATGATATTTGTTGTAAACCCAACTTAGTCCATTGTTTAGGACTAAATGTTCTAGCTGAGGTTTATTGGCTTAATTATGTTTTGGTTCTAGAATAATCCCAGATTACATAGAATTTAGGTGCGGGCCTTAATTAGAAAGGGCTTTTTCTATTTTATACGGGATCATTTTATGCTGATATGGGAGGAAAAATAATGACAGAGTATAACTTTCCCAATGCTGAACAAAGGCCCTTATGTGATAAGGAAAATGTTATTATTTCTCTTTGCGAGGTAAAGGTGTCTTCTCAATTAAAGAGTCTCTTTCGGAAGTCGGTAGCAAAAAAGTCAATGGAACAAACAAAATTCACCGACTTCTGAAAGTAAAGTTATTTGCCACTTAGTGTTTTTTTTTGGAAGTATGTAATTTTTTTGGCAAAGAAGTCATTATCATCATCTGTGGTCGGGTTCGAGTTTAACTGGATGCAGCTGAATACCAGTATTTTACATGGAGCCACTGCCATTTATGACCTCCACAACCCAGTTAGTACTAGGTAATACGATACCCCTTGCTAAGACTGGTTATCATACTTTCGGGCCACTGACTAACTGTAACGACCGTCAAAGATCTATAAATGACAGCCGGGACCAAAAGCTTAACGTGCTTTCCGAGGCTCGGAAGAAACTCTGTATGTAATGGACGTTCACGCATCCACGTACCAACCTAGGCAAGCGCGGCTTAACCTGAAGATCGATGCAACCGGCTGTTATTATTTAGCCACGAGCTCCTCCTGTGTTGGCTCGATGTATACGAGTACATAAACTCAGATGGCAAAAAGATCAAACCTAACAGGTTAGTAGCGCGTCTGACTGTTCATCCCGTTGTTAAACGCGGCGACTTTTTGCTGTAGTTAATATAAATCGCATTTAACGCATCAACCTCTTTAGTCCACCACTATAATCGGGTAACCAGCCATCCAATGACATTTCAGGTCAATCTAACCTCAATGCACATCAACATCAATCCATCTTGCTCACTTCTAATCCATGACACCAAATCATTCGGTCCTGCACCCAACAAGCAGTGAGCGAATGAGTGAATGTATCGGGACTGAATGTACGTTCATCGTCAATTGAATGTGAACTGCTAGGTGACAAGATATTGGGATGGTGTGGACTAATTACTGTGGCTTAAAGCATAAGTGACAGCGATTTGGGGACTCGAATGTGTCTCAGAACGAATTGTGTTGTTTCTTATGATTTTTTGGTGAAAAACCTTAGTAGAACTTTGCTTAAACCAGGACACTACGCTCAGCCGTTCCGCTTGTAACTACTTGATCTGTAAGTCACTTTAGAGAGGACCACACTTATCAGCTAGAACATTAGGAAGTACGCAAGGGATCACGTTTTGGGGACTGTCTTGTGTAATTGACGTTAAAAAAGTACTGATTTTCTTATTTGAATTATTGACTCTTGATTTGATTCACGGACCCAGAAATTGGCTTGAGCGGTCAAAAAAAACCTTATATCCATTCAATAAAACCAAACCTCAACAAGGTGAATGAAATTGTTTTCGCGATTATTGCATAGACATACAGCTCCCTCTTACCAGCTCAAATCGATACCGCCTCAACGTCTTATCATTCCTTTTGAACTCCTCCTCTTCGAGCAATCTTGTAACTTGACAAGCCTGTATACAGGGTGGAAATTGATGCATCCACGCAACACTGACTTACCATGTGTTGTATTGATATACCGTTCACTTCAATACTCTCTGATCTCAATAAGCAAAGTGTACCGTATCACGGTATCAGCTCTGAGCATTTACGGTTACGTTCAATTGGTAGAACAGGGGGTGACAGTATACAGTGATGCTAATTACTGAGGGGCAAGTTATGGGCGATAGCGATTTACTGTCTTGGTAGAAATAAGTGGACTTTACTGTGCCATAATGTTTATTATTTAGAATCTGATGTATTAAACTGAACACGAACTTTGACCAAGCATTCCTGTCGCTGTCGCGCAACTACTCTTATCTGTTACAAGTACGGGAACAAATCTCAGCCAGAGCTTTAAAGTGCTAAGAAAAAAGTATCAAACTTGGCCTAAGTAAATGATAGGTAATTTGGTCGACACTATCGGATTTGAATATTAAAAAAATACTGAGTTCTAATTGGGTGAGCATCTGTTTTTGTTGTCATCATATTCTGCATGGAAGATTTTTGTATAATGCCTGGCCCGCCCTAACTTGCGCCATTTTATTTTTTTTTGCAAACTTGCGGCCACGCTTAAAATCTATATTAATCGATAGCTGGTATCAATACAAACCAGTTTTCCCATCAGTGAATAGACTTTAACTTTGATAACTCATATCTCGGAAACGTGACACTTTAGAACATTAAATGTTCTAAAGTGTCACGTTTAGAACATTAAATGTTCTAAAGTGTCACGTTTACAAACCAGTTTTGTATGGAATATTTTTTTATTTCATACATAACTGGTATGTATTGATACCAGCTATCGATTAATATAGATTTTAAGCGTCTTTAAAAAAATTTAAATGGCAGAAGTTAGGCCGGCCATTAAATTCAAACCCCAATATTGAAGTTATAACGAATAATTATCTGATATTATTTACGGAACATCAAAATAGAATTTACTGAAATCTTATCATTTTCATAGTCTAAATCAGTATTTTATCCTAAAGAAACCCAAGTCTCATAATAACTAACTGTATTCAACGTAAAAATCTGTGACAAACCGCTCCATTAATCTCCCGCTACCGCACTAACTTTAGACCACACATGGCGGTAGTCGAATGGGTCACAAGTTCTGTTGTTCCATAGCATTGGATTCAACTGGAGATGCTATTGAAAATCAGCGTTATGCAGACGTCGGCAATTCCGGCCTTGTAGGCTGCCAGGCTGAAGCATGAGGAAACAATGTTGCCATGATTAAATAGAGGGGTTGAAGTGCAAGAGGGGTGCTCGCCTTTTCCAACTATGTTGGAGTCGGCTTCCAGTCTAACTGGATGCAGCTGAATAACAGTATTTTACATAGAGCGACTGCATCTGACATCCACAACCCAGTTAGTATCGAGACAGATCAATTGTGCAATTATGATAAGGTATAGTATCATTTATCGTTGACAAATAATGTGATAGGAAAGTTAGTAAAGAAAGGAGCCTATAACTAAAACTTACTTACTTTCCACTACAAGTGAGTTAACATAATATTTGCTGAATACTCGTGACTGAACGGAAAACCTCATATTCCTAATGGATGTTAGAGGTACTATGTCACAGCACTTATAGGAATCACATTTAGTTCATGTACAGTTACGAGCACAAATATGTATACACGCACCAACTTTTAACATTGATGTTTTGGAACCTATGTTATCATGAAACTAGCTAGAGTTCGGTAGACCGACGTGATGTCCCACGGGATCCCCTGGGAATAATAAGTATTCTATGTGTAAATGTAGATTATAAACTATCTATGTGAAAGATTTCATCCAAATCCGTTCAGTAGTTTTTGCGTGAAATAATTACAAACAAACATTCATCTATACATCCTCAAAAACTTTCGAATTGATAAAAGTAGTAAGATAAAATAGGTCTTATCTCAAATTCATTAACTCGCGAGAAAATCGCTTTTGAATTTTGCTATTAGTATACATATTTATGCTCGTGACTGTACACATATTAGTGTTAGACGTTGATATGGATCGAGTGCGGCATATGTTCGTAATTTCAAGTCTGTTAGAGATATGCATTGTGGAATTACAGCGTGGTGTGTGTAAAGTGCTAACTGAGAGAAACCTAAGCCTCAAATTGCGGATAACATCTGGTTGCCCACCAAAGCAGTATTGTTTTAATCTTATTCCAGAGTGGGAAAGAGATGGCGCTAGACGTCTTCTGTAGCTCCGTCACTTTCCTAAACTGGAGTGACATAATTACTGCTTTAAGACGACATGGTAACCCACCCTGGTAAATAAGGCCTAAGACCAGACCATGTGGCGTGCAATCTTGTAGACTTATACACTCATAATTGGGTCATACATAGATTGAAAACAAGAGAAAGAAAAGGAATTCCAAAAAAAAACCTCCGAATTTTTGATAAAAGTGACCTATGCACAAAATTGAGGTCAGCTTGGGTTTTTATCACATTACTACTTCCACAACTCCATACTAAGACAGATACACTATTCACGATGTCGATACAGGAAATAAAGTAAAGCTGGCAAGAATTAGAAATCAGAAAGAAAAAATACAACTTTTTAATCGTTTCAAATTTCTTTATAATTAAATTAGAGAAGACAAATTACAGAATCAGGCGTTACTTTCCTGAAATTCATAACATTAAATGTTATGCAAAATATTTAGTTTTAATTCCGCGAAAACGATTCAGGCCTGAATGTAGGATGCAGCACCGCCCCTCCCGCCCGCAAAAATATATGCACATACAAGAAAAGCAATTATAATTAGCATGCCAAGCACCGATACCTACACTCGACACGTGTTTTGCTCTTCCACGGGGCAGTCTCGGGAGCTGTGTTGAATCGACAACTGCTTGGGCGCGAAGCGGGGTCCTTATAGTTGCTCAACAGTCCTAAATCGCCGCCGCTTATAAACTGCACCACACACTGCGTCAGCATTATGGGTCACAGCATCTGTATGCCATGACATCGGACTCAATAGGATTTATCAGCATGCAACGGATTACTGGGCAAGGAGAGTACCAGTAAAGGCTTGAAAATGTAACTAGACTCCAATTATGCGAGTGGTATAATGGTTCAATCAAATGCTGACGCTATTGAATTTACTGTTGGCATTGAGCTGTGTGAGAATTTTGATCAGTGATGAAAAGATTAGCCAGAATTTTAGGTAGAATTGATAGTCGGACTGAGGAGCTGGTGGTCTATCTTCAGGTTAAGCCGCGCTTGCCTAGGTTGGTCCGTGGATGGGTGACTACCTTTTACATACCGAGTGTCATCCGTGCCTCGGAAAGCACGTCAAGCTCTTGGTCCCGGCTGTCATTTGTAGATGCAGTGACCCGAAAGTCTGATAGCGAGTCTTAGAAATGGTTATCGTATTACCCAGTACTAACTGGGTTGGGGAGGTCAGATAGGCAGTCGCTCCATGTAAAATACTGGTGTTTAACTGCATCAGGTTAGACTGGAAGCCGACACCAATATAGTTACGACTCCCACTCACACATAAAAAAAATCAAACACACAGTCATTTTACTTTTTAATTTTAATTTATTTTTACTTTTATTTGTTTTTCATTATTTTCTTTAAATCACTACATAATAATATATTCTTTTTGTATAACATCACCTTACCAGATCTTAATTTTCATAAGGGTTTATAGTGTCCAAGTGGCAGTAGAACACTGACTCCTAAGTCACAGGTATTCCTAGTTTAGGAGTCAGGGTTTCAACTTCTGTGCGCCTTTAAATATTGTGAAATTTAGCTAGATAGTAAGCATATTGTAAGGAATTGTATCAATAAAGTATATTATTATTAGTTATTAAAAGGTTAGGCAGATGATGATGAGTTTTTGGTCCCGCTTTTCTCGTAGTCTGAAAAGGCCAGATAGATGATCATCTACTGACCTCTTCCATAACCGTATCCACACCTGACCTGGGAACATCCAAAAGCCCCAATCGCGTGACAATAGGTGGAACAATTCCTCCAATTAACAAATCAACGGCGAATCGTAACGATTCCTCCACCGTCTGTGCCTAAGTGATTTACACGGTGTTCATAATAATTTGCTCTGTAATTACTATTCTTGCGAAATCGATTTCTTTTTTTTTCGGGTATTGTGTTCGGATTTTTTTTGGTGGTTATGCTCCGGAAGTTGGTGGTCGTTTTGATAGATTTTTGGGCTATTTGCTAATAATTAAGATAATGTTATAATAGCAATCTTACTGTTTTAATATTAGTGACTGAATGCCATTCCTTTTATATTTATCCAGATATTATTTTAATTTCGGTGCTAAAGCAGAGGTTTCGCTTATATGTGTTCAAGTTGCAAGTTCAAAACCAAGTCTTTGTTAAATATGATCTTTTGTGTTAAGAAAACCATCCTCAGGAATCCTAAACTGTACCGGGTAATAAGATACCCATTTGTAAGACTGCTGTACCATTTGCTTTCCGAGGCACGGATGAGACTCGGTATGTAATGGGTAGTCACCCATCCACGGACCAACCTAGGCAAGCGCGGCTTAACCTGAAGATCGACCACCAGCTCCTCAGTCCGACTATCAATTCTACCTTAAAGAAAACCATCTTCAATAATCTTAAACTAAATGCTCTGGAATCGCCGACACGCAGTGTGCAAACGTGGTAATTAATGCTCGCATCTTCTTTTTTGGAGATGAACCCACAACGACATATGGACGTGTTAAACTGTTATTAAGAAGACACCTAACCGACAATTAGGTGTAATACTCTAAGTCACTTTTATTCAAGGATAGACAGACACTTCGTTTCTTACTTACCCATCGATAATTCTTTTGATTCCATTTAACTGACGAAAAAAAGACAAGGGTTTCGACCAGTATATATTTTTTTTATGTCACGCATTATCTTTTAAGAGTAGTCGGATTTTTTAAACTGTTCGATTCTTTCCTACCTTCTTTTGTCACCATTTTTTCTTCTTTCCCAGGATTCTCCTCAGTAATCCCCGGCTACCCTCGCTACACGATGTTCGGAGACCGTCGGCACGGCGTCTACAACCTTCGGATAGTGAACTCTTCGCTAGAAGACGATGCTGAGTACCAGTGCCAGGTGGGACCCGCGCAGATGCATAAGGTCATAAGAGCTAATGCTTCGCTGACTGTTATATGTAAGTACTTTTGATTGATTTTTGTAGATCTAAGTTGGATTATTATAAATTGGATTTTGCGTTTTAGACGGAGTTGAAGATCGTCTGCAATCGAATGAAAACTAATACAAAAAAAAAGTACATGTCAACTTTTTCCTTTTTGTCACTGGCAGGTCATAAAACCATATAATATATATTTGGATATAGTTCTAGATCGTTTTAAACTTAGTATAGTGCTATAAAGATCTTATGGCGCCTGATGATGACATTTACAGGAGCTTTTGTTGGTAACCATTTTTAATTTAGACAACACGTCAACTGATCTGGGAACTTTTGGCCTCGTACAGGACCAATTTAATTTGTTCTTTCTTTTTCTTATGATTACTTTTTTATTGTGATTTCATCCATTTTTTTTTTCTTTCTTTCATCCAAAAAGGTACAACTCAGTGTTTTTTATTTGTGTTTTCAAAAGTGGTAAAGCAAGTATGAGACGACTATACCTAAAGACTTTAGCAGAGGCAAACCTGCGAGGTAGCGATGTAATTACTTTTACCTAAATTTTACACATTCGCGACAAAGGTATACCCCTAATCAGCGACTTCTTGATTCATTAACTTTACTGCCCACCCCCTTTTGTCATTTCTTTACGACGCAATAAAAACTTCACAATTTTCTCTACTTAATAACCGAATAACATTTTACTGCGTTACCTTTTTTTAATTATTGTGAAAAGATAACATTGTTTCAGTGGAAAGTTTTTATAGACTTGACAAAAAATGACATAGCTAAATTAATAGCAGATAACAAAAGGTCCTATCCTACGTCAAAATCTGCAATTAATTCAGCGTCAAAATAATTAGGTTTAGTAGTAGTTAACACTTTTAGAACGAATACAAAGACAGTCCCCTAAAATGTTCGCCGTTCAGCACTTCTTAGTCATCATCTGCCTAGCCTTTTCCCAACTATGTTGGGGTCGGCTTCCAGTCTAACCGGATGCAGCTGAATACCAGTATTTTACATGGAGCGACTGCCTATCTGACCTCCACAACCCAGTTAGTACTGGGTAATACGATACCCCTTGGTAAGACTGGTTGTCAGACTTTTTGGGCCACTGACTACCTATAACGACTGTCAAAGATCTACAAATGACACCCGGGACCAACGGCTTAACGTGCTTTCCGAGGCACGGAGGAAACTCGGTATGTAATGGGTGGTCACCCATCCACAGACCAACCTAGGCAAGCGCGGCTTAAGCTAAATATCGAACCGAACGGCTGTTATTACTTAGCCACGAGCACTTCTTAGTGTAGCTAGAGAAAAGAAGTGGCGAAACAAACTTCACGGCATCAGCAACAAATCTTTTTTTACCCGACTACGGCGAAGCCAAAAGGACGGGTTATGATTTTAGCAGTTTATGTATGTATGTATGCGTGTTTGTTTGTATTTACGAATGTTCCTCCGTAGCGCCTAAACTATTCATCCGATTTAGATGAATAAGATGTCAATCGATTCTTTATTATGGGCCGGGTAACATAGGCTACATTTTAACCGACTTAAAAAATAGGAGGAGCCGGTTTTGCCTTGAAAACTCTGATTTTAAATAGAGCGTGATTTTTCAGTAGTCGGGTTTTTTAGTTGTAGAATACCACAAAAAAACTTTTTTTTTTTAAATCATTTCTTTGAGTCTCTTTTCATCTTCGATATCTTCAGCCTACAGCAGTCTTCTGGATCGGCCATAGGCCTTTCCACATGCAGGCCATGTAACTCATTCCTTGAAAACTCTCATCCCACTACTGGTTTCTAGTTGAAAATCGCTTTAACTTTGCAATTACTTTGGTTTACTGCCTCGTTGGTGTAGTGGTCGCAATCGCAAATGCTGAGCCTGAGGTCCTGGGTTCGATTTCCATGTCGGGCAAAGTGTTATTGGATTTTTTCATTAGGGATTTCTCAGTAGCAGTCACGGGGTCTGGATTTGCGCCCGGTTGATTACCCTTATTACATGGGACTTAAACATAACTGGCGAAATGTGGGTGTACCTACTATTTGGTACACCTCGGCCTTACCACACCTACACTACAGGCGTGATGTTATGTTATGTTTTGTAGATTGACAAAAAAATTGTCTTTGGAGAGTGTAATAATAATAATAATAATAATCTGTGGCCCGAGTGTCAAATTGACAGCACGTATTTTATCAAACTGAATTTTATTTAATTTTATTTATCGATTTTACCCATATTTAAAATATAATTAACAAATTTTATCAATAATTATGATAAAGAAAAAAAAAAGAAAACAGATACATCAAAAAACTGGAGCCTAAAATCATATAAATATTTGAAAATGTGCATGTACGACGTACGTCTTAAAAAATGCTGACAAGAAGCCGGGCAAAACATCAGGCACACCCACCATCTCCGGACTCGTCGCTCAGCTCCGCCTCGCAGCCGCCGGGACGCCCCTCAATCGTGAGTGCTGTGTCTCCGATCGCTGCAGTTGCGTCGAGCTCGAGTGACGAGTTTTTCTCCCCGCCGTCGACCCCATCACCACCACGACGACGAGGAAGAGGACGGCCACCAGCGGGCTTGGGACCTCGAGGCCAACAGGCCCCGAACAGGGTCCCCGCTGCCGGTGGAAATGTGTCGCGCATGCGATGGACTCAGTCCATTAATGAGAACGTCATGCGCGCATATTATGGGGCTACTGAGGGGGGAAGCAACTTGACTGCGTACCGTGGTCGGATGCTCTCTCTGTTTCAGGTGCTTGAGCCAGGTGTCAGCGTGTCGGCGCAACGGCTGTCGGATCAAGTGCGGGTCATACAGCGTAACCACATGTTGGATGACACCGTACTTGAGCGACTACGCTTCGATTCACGGAGTAACCTAGTTATACCTGCTTCGCCAATGATTGCGGTACAGCTACAAAATGTATCCAGTGCTCCACCGCGATCCGAACACGATGGTGAAGAAGATGATGACGAAGTTATATCCGTGAGTACCCAGTGCAACGCACAATTGAGGAGCGCTTTGGAGGGTGCATTCCGGGAGTACCGATCCACACCGCCTGAACTTAGACCACGTCTACCTCGTTTACCTATGCACAAGAAAAACAAGGCGCTGGTGTGTGCTTTAGATTCGCAGCTGTCAAACTGCTTTGACAGCAGCAAAGACCTCGCCGATACCCACTCAATATTGTACTGTGGAGCTGTAGCGGCATGTCGTGTAGCTCACGTCAAATTTCCCAACAACGACAGAGCTACACGACCAAAATTTGCTGTTCCAGCTTGGCAATGCAGGATTGAGCGGCGTATCGGTGAGGCTAGAGCACTCATCGGCAAGTTAATCTGCTTCAGGGAGGGCAATACTCGACCTAGAGTGATGCGCTTTGTGAAGCGGGCGTTCTCGGGAACTGATGTTAGTTTTCGAGACTACTTAGCCCGCGTCACAGAGCGTATCGACTTCCTGAAGCAGAAGATCTGTGCATGGGCAAGCCGTATTCGTCGGTACAAGCGGCGAGTGGAGCGTTACACTCAGAATCGCACATTCCGAAGTGATGAAAGGTGGGTATATAGGGCTTGGGAACGACCGGACCAAGGTGTGACTGATACGCGTCTACCAAATGATGACGCCATGTGTTCGTTCTGGCGCAACATCTGGTCGGTGCCTGTCAGTCACACTGAGGGTGATTGGACCCGGGAGGTTGAACGAGCGTGTGATCCGATACCTGAAATGGGGGCAATTATCATCAGCCCCCAAGATGTAGCTCGTGCAGTCCGTCCGTTGCCTAACTGGAAATCTCCAGGGCCGGATGGACTGCACAACTTCTGGATTAAATGGTTCCAGAGATCACATGTTCGCTTGGCATCCCAGTTTCAGTCAGCCTTAGAGTCAGGGTCGCTGCCCCAGTTCTTGACGACAGGAATTACCCACCTGCTCCATAAATCAGGTAGTACTGCGGAACCCAAAAATTATAGACCAATCACTTGTTTACCAACGGTCTATAAAGTTCTTACATCCATTTTGAGAGCTAAAATCAATCATCATATTGATAGTAATTCTATCATGTCTGCCTCTCAGAATGGATGTAGGAATGGGTCCCGCGGTACTAAGGAGCTGCTCCTTATTGATATGGCCATTAGCCAACAGGTCCGCCGCTCGCGAAGG
Source organism: Noctua janthe (assembly GCA_910589295.1). Taxonomy (NCBI): domain Eukaryota; kingdom Metazoa; phylum Arthropoda; class Insecta; order Lepidoptera; family Noctuidae; genus Noctua; species Noctua janthe. The sequence goes on from OU342578.1 coordinate 10,965,614, forward strand.
GATCTGTCTACATGTTGGATAGATTACAAGAAGGCCTATGATTCTGTGCCTCATACATGGCTCATGAAGGTGCTGGAGTTGTATAAAGTTGATGCAACTCTGCGTACCTTCCTGATGTCATGTATGGGGCACTGGAGAACGGTCCTTCGCTATCCAGGATGTCGACAGATCCAGGGGAACAGCGAACCGATAAAGATTGAGCGTGGTATATTCCAGGGTGATAGTCTGAGTCCATTGTGGTTTTGTTTAGCCTTGAACCCTGTCAGCACACTGTTGGAGGGTTCAGGTCTAGGCTATCGGTTGAGGAGAGGTGGTCAGGTCATATCTCACCTTCTTTACATGGATGATCTGAAACTCTTTGCCCCCAACAACTTGCAACTGATGAAGCTACTGAAGGTAACGGAAACTTTCAGTAGCGCCATCAGGATGGAATTTGGTGTGGACAAATGTGCAGTCATGCATGTGAAGCGAGGGAAGATTATGGAATCCGTGGGAACTCAACTCTCGGATTCCATACACCTTAGATCCCTCTCCTCAACAGAAACCTACAAGTATTTGGGTATGTCGGAAGCATTAGGTATCAATACTGCCGACATGAAACAATCATTGAGGGACCGCTTCTTTGGCCGCCTGAACAAAGTACTAAGCAGTCTTTTGTCAGGTGGAAACAAGGTGCGCGCCTTCAATGGTTGGGTCATGCCGGTTTTGATGTATTCTTTCGGCATACTCAAATGGACTCAGACGGAACTTGATGCCCTGGATAGGAGGGTCCGCGCACTGCTGACCGCAAATCGAATGCATCACCCGCGGTCGTCGGTGATGAGACTGTATATCCCGCGGAAGTGCGGGGGTCGTGGCTTCTTAAATGCTAAGACCCTGCACAACCGTGAGATATGCAGCCTCAGGGAATACTTCCTAGAAGTCGACGAGGGGATGCACCGAGATGTGGTCTCAGTGGACAAGGGCCTCACCCCGCTCTCTCTGGCTAACGAGAACTGGCGCAAACCTAGAGTATTAGATACTAATGATCGCAAGGAGGTATGGCAGGGCAAGGAGCTTCACGGACGCTTTTACCGGGCCCTACATGGACCCGATGTAGACTTCTTAGCGTCCGTATCTTGGCTGCGTTTCGGTGACCTATTCGGGGAAACCGAAGGTTTTGTCTGTGCAATAATGGACGAAGTTATGATGACGAATAACTACCGGAAATACATTGTGAAGGATGGCACGGTTGACATATGTCGGGCATGCCACCGTCCGGGAGAATCGATCCGACACATTATTTCTGGGTGTTCTCGTCTGGCTAACGGAGAATACTTGCATAGACACAACCTCGTTGCCAGGATTATCCACCAGCAACTTGCTTTGAAGTACAACCTTGTGGAATCAGAAGTACCATACTATAAGTATGCGCCCGACCCAGTTCTCGATAATGGTAATATCACGTTGTATTGGGATCGATCTATCATCACTGACAGGACTATTGTTGCCAATAAACCTGACATTGTGGTGATAGATCGATTGGAGCGTCGCGCAATGATTGTTGATATAACGGTTCCGCATGACGAGAACCTCGTAAAAGCAGAGAAAGATAAACAATTCAAATATCTAGATCTGGCTCGCGAGGTTGTCGACATGTGGGACGTGAGTACAGCAGTCATTGTGCCGATAGTCGTGTCGGCCAATGGCTTAATAGCCAATAGCCTCGACAAACATCTGAGGAGGCTCTCGCTTGGCAGCTGGATCAAGGGCTTGATTCAGAAAGCAGTACTTCTGGACACGGCGCGTATTGTTAGGAGGTTCCTCTCTCAAGAGCCCTGACCACCGGTATTTCGGACCCTGTTCCCGATACCAGTGGGCTACTATTTTTTATATTTTTAAATGTTTTTTTTATATTACTTTGTATAGAAATATTTAAAAATGTAAATTATATGTATAGAAATGAATAAAGGAAATAATAATAATAATTAATAATTAGATACTAATGATCGCAAGGAGGTATGGCAGGGCAAGGAGCTTCACGGACGCTTTTACCGGGCCCTACATGGACCCGATGTAGACTTCTTAGCGTCCGTATCTTGGCTGCGTTTCGGTGACCTATTCGGGGAAACCGAAGGTTTTGTCTGTGCAATAATGGACGAAGTTATGATGACGAATAACTACCGGAAATACATTGTGAAGGATGGCACGGTTGACATATGTCGGGCATGCCACCGTCCGGGAGAATCGATCCGACACATTATTTCTGGGTGTTCTCGTCTGGCTAACGGAGAATACTTGCATAGACACAACCTCGTTGCCAGGATTATCCACCAGCAACTTGCTTTGAAGTACAACCTTGTGGAATCAGAAGTACCATACTATAAGTATGCGCCCGACCCAGTTCTCGATAATGGTAATATCACGTTGTATTGGGATCGATCTATCATCACTGACAGGACTATTGTTGCCAATAAACCTGACATTGTGGTGATAGATCGATTGGAGCGTCGCGCAATGATTGTTGATATAACGGTTCCGCATGACGAGAACCTCGTGAAAGCAGAGAAAGATAAACAATTCAAATATCTAGATCTGGCTCGCGAGGTTGTCGACATGTGGGACGTGAGTACAGCAGTCATTGTGCCGATAATCGTGTCGGCCAATGGCTTAATAGCCAATAGCCTCGACAAACATCTGAGGAGGCTCTCGCTTGGCAGCTGGATCAAGGGCTTGATTCAGAAAGCAGTACTTCTGGACACGGCGCGTATTGTTAGGAGGTTCCTCTCTCAAGAGCCCTGACCACCGGTATTTCGGACCCTGTTCCCGATACCAGTGGGCTACTATTTTTTATATTTTTAAATGTTTTTTTTTTATATTACTTTGTATAGAAATATTTAAAAATGTAAATTATATGTATAGAAATGAATAAAGGAAATAATAATAATAATAAGTAGCGGCATGTCGTGTAGCTCATGTCAAATTTTCTGATGACAGAGCTACACGACCTAATCCAGCCGTACCGTCATGGCAGTACAGGATTGAACGACGTATTGGTGAGGCCAGAGCACTCATCGGCAAACTGATCTGCTTCAGGGAGGGCAATACTCGCCCTAGAGTGATGCGTTTTGTGAGGCGGGCGTTCTCGGGGACTGATATCAGTGCTCGAGACTACATGTCCCGTGTCACAGAGCGCATCGACTTCCTGAAGCAGAAAGTTTATGCATGGGCAAACCGTATTCGTAGGTATAAGCGGCGGGTGGACCGATACACTCAGAATCGCACATTCCAAAGAGATGAAAGGTGGGTTTATAGGGCTTGGGAGCGACCCGACCAAGGTGTGGCTGACACGCACCTGCCGGATGATGATGCCATGTGTTCATTCTGGCGCAGCATCTGGTCGGTGCCTGTTAGCCATACCGAGGGTGAATGGACTCGGGAGGTCGAGCGAGCGTGCGATCTAGTACCAGAAATGGGGGCAATCACTATCAGCCCCCAAGACGTAGTTCGTGCAGTCCGTCCGTTACCTAACTGGAAATCTCCAGGGCCGGATGGGCTGCACAACTTCTGGATTAAATGGTTTACAAGGTCGCACGCTCGCCTGGCGATCCTGTTCCAGTCAGCCTTAGAGTCAGGGTCGCTGCCAGAGTTCCTGACAACAGGGATAACCCACCTGCTCCATAAATCGGGTAGTACTGCGGAGCCCAAAAATTATAGACCGATTGCCTGTCTTCCGACAGTCTATAAAGTTCTTACATCCATTTTGAGAGCTAAAATTAACAAACACATTGATGACAATTCTGTAATGTCCGCTTCTCAAAATGGATGTAGGAACGGGTCCCGCGGTACTAAGGAGCTACTCCTCATTGATATGGCCATTAGTCAACAGGTTCGCCGTTCCCGAAGGGATCTGTCGACATGTTGGATAGACTATAAGAAGGCCTATGACTCGGTGCCACATACATGGCTCATGAGGGTGCTAGAGTTGTATAAAGTTGATTCAACTCTGCGCATCTTCCTGATGTCATGTATGGGGCAATGGAGGACAGTCCTTCGCTATCCGGGATGTCGGCAAATCCAGAGGAATAGCGAGCCGATAAGGATAGAGCGAGGTATATTTCAGGGCGATAGTTTGAGTCCGCTTTGGTTCTGCTTAGCCTTGAATCCTCTTAGCACGCTGCTGGAGGATTCAGGTCTAGGCTATCGGTTGAGGAGAGGTGGTCAAGTTATATCTCACCTCCTTTACATGGATGACCTGAAACTCTTTGCCCCCAACGATTTGCAACTGATGGAGCTACTGAAAGTAACTGAAACTTTCAGTAGCGCCATCAGGATGGAATTTGGTGTGGACAAATGTGCGGTCATGCATGTAAAGCGAGGGGAGATTGTGGAATCTGTGGGAACCCAGCTCTCGGATTCCATAAATCTTAGATCCCTCTCAGCAACTGAAACCTATAAGTATTTGGGTATGTCGGAAGCGCTGGGCATCAATGTTGCTGACATGAAGCAATCGTTGAGGGAGCGCTTCTTTGGCCGTCTGAAAAAAGTATTTAATAGTCTTTTATCAGGCGGCAATAAGGTGCGTGCCTTCAACGGTTGGGTCATGCCGGTTCTGATGTACTCTTTCGGCATACTCAAATGGACTCAGACAGAACTAGACGCCCTGGATAGGAGGGTCCGTACATTGTTGACGGCATATCGAATGCATCACCCGCGTTCTTCTGTTATGAGACTGTATATCCCGCGGAGGTGTGGGGGTCGAGGCTTTTTAAACGCTAAGACTCTTCACAATCGCGAGATATACAGTCTCAGGGAATATTTCCTTGAAACCGACGTGGGGATGCATCGAGATGTGGTCGCAGTGGACAAGGGGCTCACCCCGCTCTCCTTGGCTAAAGAGAACTGGCGCAAACCTGTAGTGCTTGACACTAACGACCGCATGGAAGTATGGCAGAGTAAGGAGCTTCACGGACGGTTTTTCCGGGCCCTGCATGGTGGTGGATCGATCAGAGCGGCGTGCAATGATTGTTGACATAACGGTCCCGCATGATGGGAACCTCGTGAAAGCCGAGAAAGATAAGCAAATCAAGTATCTTGACTTGGCTCACGAGGTTGTCGACATGTGGGATGTGGACTCAGCGATCATTGTGCCGATAGTTGTATCAGCCCATGGCTTAATTGCCAAGAGCCTCGACCAATACCTGAGGAGGCTCTCGTTAGGCAGCTGGATCAAGGGTTTGATTCAGAAAGCGGTACTCCTGGACACGGCTCGTATTGTCAGGAGGTTCCTCTCTCTGGAGCCCTGACCGCCGGTAGCTTGGACCCTGTTCCCGATACCGGTGGGCTACAATTTTTTATATTTTTAAATGTTTTTTATATTGTTTTTAGTTTAAGAAATATTTAAAAATATATAAGATTTGTGTAAAGATAAATAAAGGAAATAATAATAATAAATTTATTTGCCAGAATATTGTTGTTACATAGGTGTTACATATAATATGATGTCCATAATATTCTGCTGTTTCCAGCGTACAAATATTTCAAAGAATTAAAATTAATATTAAACCATACAATGTCGAGAATAAGGAAAATGTTAACTACTATGAAATACAATGTCAGGGGTTATTAATTACAATGTCAAAAATGGTTAAATACAATGTCAAGGGTTATTAATTATAAAGTCAAGAACTATGCAATACAAAGAAGAAAAAAAAAAAAACAATACAATATCATAGAAATTCAATTATTAGGAGGTAAGTCGTCATCTAATTTAAATTTTGAATTAAATTTTTCATTTAAAAATTCATTCGTTGAGTAGTAACACTTTTGCAACAGAAAGTTAAATAGTTTCTTTTTGAATGTCATGAGGTTAAGACTTTTAAAAACATTAGGCAATTTATTATAAATTTGAATTGCCATACAGTAAACATTATTCGAAAATAGTTTAATTCTCTGCTGGGGTGCACATAATTTGTGGATATTTCGACTTTATGTATGTTCCATACAGTTATTTTTGGACTTCCTGATAACATTATTAGCTAGTAGATGCTAGTATACCTTTCAGTTTTGTGTGTCAACCATTTCTTTGTGAGGCCTGTAATAAAACAGATGGAATGCATTCAAAGAGTGAGTCTTATTTTTTTTTTTTCGGATGGGATGTCATCAAATAATCACTCTGGGCGGAGCGGAAGGGAGTGTCAGACTTGTACTGACTAAAACCCATCCATGTTCCTTCTTTGCCCTTTGTGTTCCAGGGCCGCGGTATCTCTTTCGAACTGTCCCGCAGCCCTGGCAAAAGAAGTGAGTCTTAAGTTGCGATCGTCATAACTACCAGATAAGCTGTTTTTTATTAGCCTGTTCTGTCCCACTGATGGGCAAAAGCCTCCCCCATGAATCTGAATTATTCTGAAGGATATTAATTTTGTAAACCAGTTTAACGAAATTAATTAATTGTAAATTACTCGCCTACAAGCCAGATAATGTATTACGGTAAAAAATACAATTTTTTCATCAAAAAAATAACGCTCCAGTTCTAGGTACTTACAAAAATTTACTCAATCTTACGTTATTATAAAAGGTCCATTTGTTCTGTTAATACCCAAAACTTGAGAGATCTTTATTTTTCAGAATCCCAACTTTGATTGTTCGACAATATTAAGTTTCGTTTATCTGCTCAAATCTGAAACTAATCTCGAAGTAATTAAAGCTACAAAAGTCTTTTTGGATAATCTTCTGGAGCAATTATATTAGGACTGTTATATTTATGATATTTATATAATAAAATATTTCAATCAATTTATTAGAAGAATGAAAGGCGACTAACAAAAGATTTAAAGCACTGGGAACCTTGGAAGGACATCATCATCTGCCTAGCCTTTTCCCAACTATGTCGGGGCCGGCTTCTAGTCTAACCGGATGCAGCTGAATACCAGTATTTTACATGGAGCGACTGCCTTGGTAAGACTGGTTGTCAGACTTTTCGGGCCACTGACTACCTAACGACTGTCAAAGATCTACAAATGACACCCGGGACCAACGGCTTAACGTGCTTTCCGATGCACGGAGGGAACTCGGTATGTATAGGGTGGTCACCCATCCACAGACCAACCTAGGCAAGCACGGCTTAACCTAAAGATCGACCCGAGCGGCTGTTATTATTTAGCCACGAGCACCTTGGAAGGACATAAACTGACCTTATTGGAGATGTTCTTCAAAAAGTTCTCTCCATTGCTGTGCCCGACAGGGTCCATATTGATCATTTACTTTGTTACACGATCTATGTAACACATATGGAATGCAATAAAGAATTGAGTATTGATGTTCAGCTGGATAGTACTCGCAACTGGTGCGTGTTTATGACCAGATGCATAACTTTCGCGACTCCAATGAAGGGCCCTTTATTCGATTTTTTTTTTCAAAATCGTGAGATAGTAGCGAAAGCCCCAAAAACAACCAGCAAAGAATTATCAAGCTGCGCCAACCATTGCGGACTTGTCACGGAAAAATTATGAAAATTGTTGACCGCAGCTTGTGGCGGTCGCTAGACACTTAGCGGGCAGATTTTTTGTCTCTGTCGCACCATTCGTGCCCCGTTTGTCGACACAACCTTACATTTATTACCTTACACTCCCGGAGCAAAAATTCCGGGATGTTACATTTCAACCCCTTATTACGAACAATTACAGCAAAAAGTGACGTTTCAATCTTTTTAACCCTACGCTGCGTGCATAATATATTTTATAGCTACCATATAACCTAACCCACAATGACACAGGGTGGTTATAAAACATAATATGGTACTCGGCTTGTGCTCGTAAATTTCCTAATAACATCCCCTTCTAGGGGTTGACATTCAATTTGATGTGAATTTTTTATTATTTTCACCCCGCTTAGTTTATTGGTTTCAACCCCAGGGGTTGCAGGTTCGAAATAAGTGTGAAATATTTTCAGGTGTATGTGTGAATTGGGCCGTTTATAGCGGACGGGTAGACTGATTTTGGGAAATTCGGAGGGGTGAAAGCTGTATCATGTGTTTTGTGAATAGCTTCGCTGGCATTTTCGTGATTGAATCGAGTAGATGATTTGAGGGGTGCACTGATTTGGAAATTGTAGTTGAAAAGGTTTTGTTTTACCCATTTGTCGCTTTGGAAAAACTGCAGATAACCAAAACTAGAAAAGAACAGATAGGTAGTAGCTTTTAGCTGTTAGAAATTCTTACTTTTAACGTATTTAGTAAATGGCTAGTATTGTAGGAAACAAAGCCGACCCCAACGTAGTTGGGAAAAGGCTAGGCAGCAGATGATGATAGAAAAAAAAGATAAAATAAAAACGTAATTTATTTAAAGCCCGTTGAATTCACCCCCTGTCGTTTTTCACACAACCTTAAGTATCTAAATCATTAATTGCCACCACTACACCATACAAAATAAAAAAAAACAAAAAAAATAAACAAAAGAAAAACTCCATTTTCTGAAGCCAATACGACGGTAAGCGCAAACTCTTGTAACAAGGATCGCAAAAATTTCGCTTAAAGATATGTCATGTTAGAATGTTTTAACCCCGCCGGGGTCAGATGTACCCCGCCCGGTTTATGGAGGGTTAAGATGATAGGCTCGGGTTAGGGAAGGGTTAGACGTCGATGCTTTTTAGGGTTGATTGTTGTGGATTGTTTTTTATGTGGGAGGCAAATGATAATCGTTTATGCTGAAGTATTCAGGTTTTTTGAATTAAGGCATTTTTTTTTGCATAATTTTAGTATTTTTGACCGCTGTTGAGTATGGTTTTCCTAATGACAGCTACTTTAATAACCTAGTTGTTGATATAGTTTCCACAGCTAGTTAGCTAGTTTCAGTATTTTGGTATTACCAATACAGTGAAACTAATTTTATCATTTAGTTTTATTCTAGACGAATAGAAAATGCGAGTAGGAAGAAACATGATGATATTATGTGAAAACTAATGAAAAAGCAGTGATCACTGAGTTTTTATTTATTTTTAAAATGTAAAATTATAACGCATTTTTCAAAACCTTATGGCATCAAACTAATTCTTCCAAAACTTAACCCAAAAACGGCTCACTACCCCAAATATAATATCGATACCAACCTTACACCCCCAGTCACAATAATACCCCTACTATTTTATGACGCCCCTTTTATTCAAATTCACCGTTTCTAAGCTCAATAACCAATAGGACCTGCTATATTTCTTGGACCCTACATGCATGACGGGTCCCAAAAATATAATTATGTAAAATAACGTTTTATGACCAAACCTTAAGCGAAAAAGGTGAATATTATATGTAATTTCAGCGTTTATTGGGTTAGGTTTTAAATTTGGAAGTAGGTTTTTCGGATAACGGTTTTAATGGCTAAGGGTTTTTAGTGTGTTCTTAGGGACTTATTTATTTTGTATAACTTAGTCATCTTAAAAGGCAAATAGCATTAAATAAGTCCCTACTACTGTTGAGTAGAGAAAATACTTATGACACGGTTTAAGTAATCATCAGGCTATATTTTGTGAAACTATGCCAGTCTAACCGGATGCAGCTGAATACCAGTATTTTACATGGAGCGACTGCCTATCCGACGTCCACAACCCTGTTTATACTGGGCAATACAATACCCCTTGGTGGGACTGGTTGTCAGACTTTCGGGCCACTGACTACAGCTACAGCTGCCATTAAGCTTCGTTCCTTTATTAACTTGTCATACAGCGGGCGGAAAGCGCTAAATACGTAAAGAGAGACCTTAGCCCTCCTATAATTCCACCGACCAACTCTACTGCTTTAGTTGAGACAGTGTATTTAAGAGAAAATTCGATCTGGCCAGTCATATAAGGGCACACGCAAGGAAACAGCTACAAAGGGCCGCCGTCACCGTAATCGGTAGGTAAGGAGGACTATATATATATATCATCATCATCATCTGCCTAGCCTTTTCCCAACTATGTTGGGGTCGGCTTCCAGTCTAACCGGATGCAGCTGAATACCAGTATTTTACATGGAGCGACTGCCTATCTGACCTCCACAACCCAGTTAGTAGGTACTGGGTAATACGATACCCCTTGGTAAGACTGGTTGTCAGACTTTTTGGGCCACTGACTACCTATAACGACTGTCAAAGATCTACAAATGACACCCGGGACCAACGGCTTAACGTGCTTTCCGAGGCACGGAGGAAACTCGGTATGTAATGGGTGGTCACCCATCCACAGACCAACCTAGGCAAGCGCGGCTTAACCTAAATATCGATCCGAGCGGCTGTTATTACTTAGCCACGAGCTCACATATACATATACATATATATATATACCAATACCCACGAAAATAGCATGATACCCTGAAAAACAGTCATGTTCATTTAGGCTGACGCCAAACGAGCGTAATTTTTTGAGCTGTGAGTCGCGTAAAATGAGTCGCGGAATTTACGCTGCGTTCGGTTTCATACTAAAGTCCTGTTCGACGCTAAATACGTCGCCGGGTGGTACAACTTATTTTGCGTCGCCGCCGTGTGGTACAAAAGGGACATTAGTATGAAACCGAATGCAGCGTATGGCATCTTTCACACCAAACGTATTGTCCGCCGCCGACTGTGAGTATGCTCACGGGTTCCAATTTACTGGTTCGGTGTAAACGAGAAGTAAAATATATATGGGAAAGCGATAAACTGCGTAACGCGCGCTCAGCGCAGTCAGTCGGCGACAATACGTTTGGTCTGAACAATGCCTAAATTCAGAGACTCATTTTAAACGACTCACGGCCCAAAAAATTACACTCGTTATGCCTCGGCCTTAAATGCCTTCTAAAAGTCTTCGTTTTCACCAAAAACTCAGCGTCACAATACCTCCCGTATTCAAACAAGGCGTCCCCAGAATCTAGTTAACACTACCAATTCGCACGTACGCCAAAAAAGTACGTAACACGTACTAGTACCAAATTACGCCTAATGTTACGGACTCGGGGTCTTTTAGACCCCTTCGGTGTCTCTCGGACCCCTTCGGCATCATTCGGAGGGTTATAACATTGTTAATTGATCGTTAAAGAGAGGAGATAAGAATTTTATATTATGGCTTGTCCCTTTCGGAGATAGCGTTAAGAAACGTGATGTTGATAAGGTTGTAAGTCGTAATAAAATGTATAATTACTTGAGATCGTGGAATTTATTAGGTTTTGGTTCGGTTTGTGACAAATTTGGGAAGGATATTTTTTGGAGAATGTTTCTAATGAATGAAAGAAAGGAAAACTAATTATTCGGCACGAATAAGACGCCTATTACAAAATAACATAACATCACGCCTGTATTTTCTCGAAGGGTTATGCAGAGGTGATCATAGTACACCTACATTTCGACCACACCAGCTATATTTAAGTTCCATGTAATAGGAGCGAGCCTATTGCCACCAACCGGGCAAAAATCCAAACACCTTAGCTACTGAGAAATTTCTAATGGAAAAACCTTTTTTTCTTATTTAATAACTTAATAGTTTTTACACGATAAAAAAAGGGTTATTTTTTCATTTAATTTATAATTTTGATGTTTACTTTTTAATGCCCGTTAGCTTTTTTGTATGGTACTTAACAGTTCAAGTTGGTTTAAAAAAAAAAAAAAACAAATAAAAAAAACAATGATCTTCCCGTGATCAGGGGGCTGGTCTATTTCTCGGCCAAAGAATCGGCATTGCCATCCAACGTGGTAATCCTGCCACTCTGCTAGCCTCCTGGGCACATTCCTCGTTCACTGCGATGCGGACAAACATTTTGTCGCACTTTCTTTTCTGCTTTTGATAAAAATTACATATTTTTATTATTGTTTTTCGTTTGTATAGTAAATAACGAATTTATTAAAAAAAAAAAAAAATATGATACCTTATTGTGTAGAAGAAATCTACTTTAAAATAAATAAATATACAGCTGACCTTTTATCTGACGTGGGATAAGCTAAACCTAACCTACTTCTAAGCCATTAAAAATAAAATACCAGCCTGTTTTGCAATATTCCAACACAAGTTACTTTCAACTGCAGGCGGTAAACGGGTTATCTTTTTCATAAAGCGAACGGTAAAAGTAAAAGATTGGCTTTGAAGGCATAGGAAATTAGTCTGGCTTGCAGTCAGTTCCAGTTTTCTCAGCCAGGATGTAAAGGTTTTAGTGGATATTTAAGTGAGTAAAAATCTTAAGTGACTGCTTTGTTGGTCCAGTGGTCGCAAGCACGACTGCTGAGCATGAGGTCATGGGTTCGATTCCCGGGTCGGGCAAAGTGTTATTGGGTTTTCCCATCCGGACTTTCTCAGTAGCATCCACGGTGTCTGGGTTAGCGCCAGGTTGATGTCAACAGTCTCGTCCCTTATTACATGGGACTTAAACATAACTAGCGAAATGTGGGTGTACTATTAGATACACCTTTGCCTAACTTGTCGGGGATTACAGGCGTGATGTTATGTTGTTCAAATCTTAAAAATAATCTTTCCATAATACTAGTAAATTACTAGCAGCGAAAAGGTAACCTTGTACTTACCAACGTCTATAAAAAAGCAAAAGACAAATTCTGACTACAGTAAAAGTTTACATAATTATCCCATAATCAGCCTATGAAGTTCCCACTGCTGATACATGATCCACAACGCGGGGCTAGTGGGTGTCTCAAGTCTTCAATTTTCGCTTCTAGGACAGAACGGTTGGCTCACAATGTAAAAAGGTTTTTTTTTTCTAGCCTGCTCTGTGCCACTCCTGGGCAAAGGCCTCCCTTCACTCTTTCTATTTCTCGCGAACCCGGGTGTCCTCCGTCCAGATCTGACGGAACCTGTCGTCCCTTCATCTCCTTCGTGGCCTGCCGCGACCCCGCCTCAATGTGTCAGGACACTAGTTTCCTGCTATTTTGGCCCACAGTTTGTCCGGCAAAGATTAAAAAAAAAACATTCTAAACAGCTTCACCAAAAGATTAATACGGACATTCTTTTGCTTATTTTGTGTTTTTAAAGAAGCATGTTCCAGTAATGCTTTTTGGCATATAACTTGGTAGTTTTTATTGTGGTTCTTGGCAAAGGATACCGTATGGAATGGTCTTGCAAAACCATTGTAAGTCCGACAGGACATAGTTTCAATTTTTTTTGTGTGTTTTGTAATATGTGTTTGGGGAATAAAGTTGTATCTAGAATGTGGTAAGTCGCAGTTAAAATGGAATGGTATGATCGTGAAAAATAAGAAACACTTCAACCAAGCTCTTCAAATAACGTCATACGGAAAATCGATCGAGTCGTCATACCAGCGTTTTTTAAATATACCGCATATTTGAATCCAACAAAATAAAGCATTAAAAAGCAATAAAAAAAACAAAAACATAAAGATTATTTTATTTTATTTTTATTTTATTTATTTGGCTCACCAACAATTGAATACACTGCTTCAAACATATGAGATACATTCAATAGAGTCACAGACAAGTGTATCAACCTCTTACAGGTAAGCACATCATGCACTACTTATTTGTCGTTGAGTGCCTGCTTAAAATCAGATGAGTACCTAACTACTCACCGCACACAACTATGGTTTTTAAATACATAATTTAAATTAAATTAAAATCAAATAAAATGAAAATGAAAATCACAGTCAGTATCAGAATTAAACTCGAAATTAAAGTCAAAATCAAAATTAAAAATTAGAATCAAAATCAAAATCAAAATTAAAAATAAAAACAAAATTAAAATTAAAATTATAAAATCCAAATTAAAATCAAGAATCAAAAAATTTAAATTAAATTAAAAAAAATAATAATTAAATTAAACATACATGCACTATAAAAAAAAATATATATATTTTACAAGTTTTTATAAATAATGCTTTTGAACCTACCAAGTGAGTCAGAGTGCACATCTACGAGATCGCTGCAGCTGTTTAATAGTTTACATAGGCGGGGAATAGGCGAATTAGCACCAAGTACGGTTCTGCGAAGAGGAGGACGCAAGGGGGTAATAGGAGCTCGTGGACTTTTCGTGGGCACGCGAAATTTGATCCTACTCAATAACTGGGGACAGTCAATTTTATGTCGCAAAATTTTAAATAAAAATGATGAATCCAATAAATCTCTCCTATTCTGTAGGGATATCATTTTGAAATGCAAAAGTCTCTCTTTATATGATAATTTCTTTTTAGCTATCCCGGAAGAGTATGCTAAATGCCACAGAAATCGTTTTTGAACCCTTTCCAATCTTAGTGCGTGGGTGGCATAGTGAGGTCTCCACACTGTGCTGCAATATTCTAACGAGCTGCGGACCAGACTATTATAAAGCAGAATTTTAGTTTTATCGCGTCGAAAACAGGTTACATTTCTAATGACAAACCCAAGCATTCTTGAGGCTTTTTTAACTACATTTTCAATGTGGGGTACAAATGTTAACTGCCCATCGAACAGAACTCCCAAGTCTCTTATCCGTTCCACATCCTGCACTAAGTTACCACTAATGTAATAATCAGATCGTGTTAATTTTGTTTTTCTAGTGAATTTCATGTGGTAGCACTTGTTAATATTTAAGCTCATACCATTTTCATCACACCACTTCACTAACATGTCGATATCTTTCTGTAGCAACTTAACATCAAGGTCTGATTCGATCACTCTGCAAAATTTTAAATCGTCGGCATACATGTAACACTCAGAGAATTTCAACTCGTTGACGAGATCATTACCAAATAGGTTAAATAAAACTGGGCCAACATGTGATCCTTGTGGGACGCCAGATGTAACCTTGTGGGAGCTTGATTGGTAGCCATTGAGGGCAACAAAGAAGGAACGACCGTTAAGATAAGAATTAAACCAATTAAGGAGCGAGCCAGTGATGCCGTAAGCAGCTAACTTATGAAGAAGTATATTATGAGGGACGCGATCAAAGGCTCTGCTAAAATCGGTATATATCACGTCAACTTGTTTCCCAGAGTCAATGGCACTCGTTGGGGTCTCCACGAAAGTCACTAGGTTTGTGCACGTAGATCTTGAACTGACAAAGCCATGCTGGGTATCACTAAGGTAAAGCTTCAAATGAGACTGGATGTAGGGACATATCAAGGACTCAAAAAGTTTGGCGAAGGTCGACAAAATTGAAATGGGTCTATAGTTACCTACATAATTACGATCACTGCATTTATGGATTGGTACAACCTTTGCTACCTTCCAAAGCTTTGGGAATATGCCGGTGGCAAGCGATCGATTGAATATACGTAATAAAGGAGCTGCCAGAGGCGAAGCACACATGGAGACAAAATAAGGAGGGATTCCATCGGGTCCAGCGCCTTTGCGGCGATCTAGAGATTTCAATTTAGTGAGCACGGCATCAATCTCAATCGTTGGTGTTGTCAAAGGTAAACTATAAGCTAACATGTCCTGCATGTACTCAGAGGAAGATGAATGATGAGTCACATTTTGTTGACTGTACATGGAAGAGAAGTGAGCAGCAAACATTTCTGAGATATTGATGCCATCCGAAGACGATGTGATGCCGTCAGTCATTGCCAGGGGATATGAACTGGTACCACCTCGCTTTTCCTTGATATAAGCCCAGAATCGCTTCGGATCCTTGGTTATTGCAGTTTCTAGGTCGCTAACATATTTATTGTAACAGGAAGCAGCCATAATCGAGCACCGTTTACTCAGCAGCTTCAGTTCAAGCTCATCCATGGGATTTTTATATGTTTTGTATCGCTGGCGCATCTTTTCCTTTTCTCTCAAGGTTCTTATTAAATTTTTATCAAACCAAGGTGGGTGTGTCCTATGTTTACGGGTGGTAGGGGGATTTTGCATCTCTATAATATTTTTAATTTTATCGTAGAATATACTGAGCATATCATTCACATCGTGAGCGCCATCAAATAAAAGGTCCCAATCGATCTCATTTAAGTGCTTACAAATAATATCATAATTTAACTTGTAAAAATTTAGTCTTTTGTTACTATTATACGGAAGTCTTGTGTCTTTGTATGATTTTAAATAAATTTCAATTGGGGGATGCAAAGGGTCAATTATACTTAGGGGATTTAGAGCAGAACAAACGATACCCGAAGTTAAGTCAGTCAACGCAAGGTCAAGTATGCGTCCTGACTTATTAGTTATATTGTTAAGTTGAAATAATTTGTTTATATGACTAAAATCAGTTAACAAGTGACCAATACCTGGTGCCATATAACCACTATCCAACTCACTTGCCAAGTTCCAATCAATATTACTTAAGTTAAAGTCACCAGCTATACACGACTTCAAACCCGACTGTTCAAATATATTATTACAAGAGTCCAAGAAGTGCTCAAGGGTTGAACGAAGTAGTGGTGGAGGTAAATAAACTGCGCACAGAGCTAGTTGACGAACAGACTTTGTAATCGAGATGTCTATGATAACCCACAAATCTTCACAATTACTTTCCCATTGAGTCATTCGTTTTGAATTTATTTCCTTTAGTACGGCAATCAGAACACCTCCTCCATCTTTTTTCCTGTTATCTCTATCTCGCCTATAGACTACATATCTGTTATCAAATAGCTCTGAGCTCATAACAGAATCATTTAACCAAGTCTCGGTTAATATTATTACATCATAGTTTTCGCAACAAACTTGACGATAAAAATTATGACATTTAGTGCGTAAGCCTCTAGTGTTTTGGTAATATATCCTTAAATCTGAGAATGCTAATGAATTTTATTTACTGTTACATTGACAAAAATCAGAAAGAATTAATGAAAAGAAAAACTATAAGACGAAAAAATACAAATTAAACCAGCTTATTCAAAGTGTTCTTATTTCTTATCAGAATGTGTTCTGATTCTTGTGTCTTCCGCATGAATATCCGACCACCTCGTACCCAGACAAACTGATATCCGATTTCCTTGGCTTTGATTCTAGCGGCCGCATGGAGTGCCTTATTGGTAGTGGACAGATGTTCTGTAATGTAGATCGGAGATTTAGGTCCAGAGTATCCCAAGTGTGTTGTATTCAGTTTGTTGCCAGGATTCGATTTATTGAATTTTATGGTGGCTGCGAGAAATTGGTCACGACTACGGGGGGAAGCAAGTTGTACTACCACGGCACGCGGGCGGGAATTGCTAGTATTTTGTTTTGCGACTCTTGTGCAATGCTTAATGTCGTGGTCTTGAATATTACTCCCTACTACTTTAGACAAGTGTGACACAATCTCTATCAAATTTTCCTGCTTCTTTTCCGGCAGGCACTGAATTTCCACATTGTCTGCACGGGTTTGCTGTTCCAGTTGATTCATGCGTGACGTCAAATCGTTGATACACACTTTCATCTCAGAGTTCTCCCTTTGCAACTCTCTCATATTCTCCTTGGACGCGGTATATTCTTTTAAAAGATCTTCATACTGATGATTCATGAAAGCCATGGATTTTTCCATATTCTCCATTTGATCTTTTATAGGTTGCAACTGTTGATTCAGGGTTAGTTTCAAATTTTCTATGAACTTATTTAACATCTCTGCCTGTTCATTTTTTACTGCTTCCTGAATAAGTAGACGAATATCGTCGGGTGCTAACGCAGTTTCAACAGGCGCCTGAGGTGGAGATCCAACGGCCTGCCTCTTATTGCCTCTAGTAGTTGAGATGTTGCGCAAAGGCGTGTTATCGGATTTTCTTTGTTTCGGGCCTGAGTTTAAACATTCAGGACAATGCCACTTAGCAGGTACATTGTAGTCGTCAGTTAAAGACAGACATGTATAATGATATGCCTTAACACACTTTATGCATTTAGCGTATTTTTCGTTGTCAGCTGTTTGGTCACAACATCCCCATAACATTCCAGAACTTAGCGACTTAACAGGATTATCTGCCATTACAATATGCTATGCCAACTTTTTGTAGCAGCGTAACCAAACGAATAAGAAATTATCACGTTACCTACGTTAACCACGTTAAATCCCTGACTTGTAGGGCGCTCCGATGCTCTGCGCACGTACTCGGTCGCGAGAAAAAGGTCGTAAGCGCCGTGCGTAGCTCGTCGCTTACGCGTAACGTTAAGTCACTTCTCACTTATTGTTAGACGCGGTAGATTGTAACTTAATGCAAATTGCATTTACAAATTCTGCAGTGTTTGTGCACTTCACCAAATTAGTTCACAATGCAATGGTCCACTTATAACTGTAACTATTTACTTCCAAGCACTGATAAGAGTTTAAACGTCTTTAGATAATTTATAATAATATAAAACACAGAGCGAGTTGTACCGTGACACCCTCAACGAATTTAAAATGATTAAATCAGTTTTCCTGTACAGACACTAAATAAAAATTCAAAATTTCAACTTGAGAGTCTAACCCTCGTCCTGCTACGCACATAAACATGCCGAGTTATATTAATACGACATTTAACCCTGTCAACGCGTCACCTCTCATTTTTATTGCATTCGACCCTGTGTTATTTATTTAAATTTTTTCATAAATATTTTAAACTTTATGCTGTAAATTTTTTAAAGGTGTTTTTAAAGACCGTCTTTGTGTTATTAAAAATGCTGTTAGGTTATCTGTAAATTGCCTGCTGTGTACGTAAAATACTGTTAAACATGCATTTATCAGTTTACAGAAATATTGGAAATATTACGTAAACTCACGCCTTTTTCCCAAGAGGGCAGGTAGAAATCACAAAACGCCAACTGCTACGATCCATACATACTTCTTGCGTCTCCTCATTCATACATCTGATCACACGCATGCCGGTTGCGAGTACTACGCACCTGACCTTTCTGAAGAGCATCACCAAAAAGGACGTCCCTTCCTGGCGTTGCCACTCACATCTCGCCTTCTAAATACCTTGTAACTGGTCTTTCACTCATGGAGCTCGTGGCTAACTAAAACCACCGTTGGTCCCGGCTTCAATTGTGGGTCTTTGACTGTCGTTAAGTAGTCAGTTGCTCGAAAGTTTGACAACTAGTCTTGCTAAGTACTAACTGGGTTGTGGAGATCAGGTAGGCAGTCGTTCCAAGTAAAATACTGGTATTGCATCCGGCTAGACCAAAAGCCGACTTGAACATAGTTGAAAAAGGGCTATTCAGATGATGAACTCGCCTTTCTCTCATGCTGTCAACGTGACTAAACCATCTAAAAACACTCTTTTTATTTTTGTCACTACATCTTCTTTCAGTTTGTATATTCCTATGCAAGAACATAAAACTGAGTTGCTCTGTGTCCCCACAAATAATCTCTTTTGAACACTCACAATAGAGAAAATATACAAACCATCCAACAACAAGCTTACATCTAGTATTTATTCTTCGAAAGCCTCACTCAGAAAACACCCGCTTGTACACGCTCGTTGCCATGACAACCCCGCAAATCTGAACAAGCTTAGCACTACAGATTCTACGGCAACAATTTTACCGCAGATATATACCGATCTCTTTCTGCCCACATACATCTGTCTCGTTTCAACATGTAGATAAGTAGCATTCGCGCAATCTCGTAGAGGCATAAAATTTGCCATCGAAAGGGAGATGTATTCGCATATGCTTGTGTAAAATATTTATAAGCTGGTCTTCGTAGGGATATGAAATAGCCTGCTTGTATCGTAGTGACTTTTATCCTCAGGGTATAAGCAGAAAGAATATCAAAGCAGTACACGGTCGTGACAAACTTTTTCCAAAATTTAGCACGTTAAAGAATTCAGTGTTGAATATTATTCATGGTTATTTAAAAAAAAAATCAGTTGTTGGAATATAACATTTTTTGTCTTTTCATAAGTTTTTAAATTGACATGGTAACTAATACTTAAAACGAGATATGAGTTCCCGACATTTTGGCACTGTGGAAGCGATCACGGATAATTCTCCGCATTGCAACAGTGCGGAAATATCGGGAACCGTCATTTAAAGATTTTAGACAGCCGGGCCCAACAGTTTACCGTGGTTCCCGCGGGTCTCAGTAATTTAATGGATGGTCACCCATGTAGATCGACCTGTGCGTCTGTTATTGTTTAGCCATGAGCCTGTTTGCCAACCCATAACATAAAAGTCTAAAGTTGCATTTCCCCACACATCCATATCAATATTCAAAAGAAACAAAAGCCGAAACCATCAGGAATTCCATACAAGCTTTCACACGAAAAGTTTTTATTGCCGCCATGTTGTCTTGTCTCACTCCACCGACCATCTTCTACCGAGTATGACTTTAGAAGTAGTTCCCGACTCTTTATTGTGCGAAATTTTGTTTTATATTTCTTTGCGAACCGCTCGGATGGTGTAAGCAGGTATTTTTAAGAATATTACCCGTGTTTTCGTTCAAATGATAATGTGTCTACTGTTTATGTATTGCTTTTTTTTTGTTACTAGCTTTAGCACGCAGTTACGCTCGTGTTATGGTCCGAAATGATGGCACGGAAACGTTTTAAATATATGCTTATGACACTTGAAGATAGAGGAGCTCGTGGCTGAATAATAACAGCCGTTCGGCTCGATCTTCAGCTTAAGCCTCACGTAGAGCGTTTGGTGATTCAGGGTAAAGTCGAAGACACAACAACGTGATCGACCACCAAGCCGATGGACAGACTCCATCAAATCTGTCGCCAAGAGACTGGTGGAAAACGATTGTGGGCATCCCCATATGCCCACGACCACACTGTCGCGAGTGAAAGACTAAAAAGAGGTCAGGTTACAGACATGACTAAGGCTCAAATCAAGTTTCAATCTGAGATTTATAGTTCGAAGCATAGTTCTTGCACGTAAGCTTCGGTATTTCACTATGCTGTATAGTCACCAGTGGCGAAGGTTCCATACAACTCGATTCCTACTGACTTTCCTTTTCAAATTGGCACAGTGAGTATTCTATAGACAAATAATAAATATAATCACATTAAAGACCAAAAGACAAAAAAAGACGCTTCGCTACTGATAGTCACACTATATTTTGTACTGAGACGTATCCTGTTCACATCCAGACTTCTTCACGATTAATGTCGCCAAGATAACTTAAGTTACGCTAAACGCGAATAAGTTTAGTGAATCTAAATTGTTTCTAAACTCAAATGCTACGAGCTAAAACTAAGTTTAAATTAACACAGAGCATGAGTGTTTAAACTGAAAACTGTTCGGAATAGTGCCGTTTATTTAAAACTTTTAGAGTATGCTGCGCTGGATCATATTTTGGGTAGTTATTTGCTAGTTTAAATAGTGGGTTCTGAGGTTTATTTATGAAGTTTATATTGATCTGTCGGTTAGTGCTGAACTGGGATCAGTTAACTGCAGGTGGTAAAACCTAGAACAATATCTGTTTGAATTTAAAAAATGGAAACTAATTTGAAGATCAGTATCATTTTTAAGTTCAGGCATTCGTGTGATTAGTTTTTACATGTTTTGTAAAGTGGAGCAGGCTTTTTTAAATGAATCGCATTTCTTTCTTTCGAATCTTTAAATGCACCTATAATGACGATGGAGTAAGGTTTTGACCGAATGGTAGCCAATGTTTGGCCTAAGAAACTAGTGCAGTCAAAAGCGCGTTGGGTTGACGATAGCGTCAAGACCGCGGGAAACAGATGGATAAGGGACGCACAGAATTGAGAGGAGTGACAGAAGAAAGGGAACGCCTGTACCCAACAGTGGGTGATTCCGAACTAAAACGATAAAATGCCTATAACAATAAGACAATAGTCAAAGCACATGAGGACAGTTTCAGAACTATTATTGGAATTAATTAAAACAGCTCAAAACTTAGGACCCATTTATGATAATATTTAACCGTGGTGCTAGGCTAGGGCTTATCCCAGTTGTAAACGTCCCTTTGTGCCTTTTGGCCTTGTCTTATTCTGTCTCCTGCTAATATGGAGGGACGTGGAAATTATGTTTTTCCTACTCCTCCGTTATTCTTTTCTGATTAATTTCTTTGCGGGATCCAAGACGGTTAAACAGTTTCTCTGGGACTTCGTCGAGATTCATTGTCTCGGCGCTATTCTGGTGGTCGCTACTGTTGATTCGGGGTTTCAGGAGTTGCAGTGGTTTGGGAATAGTGTGATAAAAAAAGAGGACAGTAGTAGTAACAAAGCACCTTTTAACAGTCCAATAATCATTTCCTCACTGCACCATACTCCACAGCATCTAAAGAAAAAAACAACTCGAAATAAACACAACAAGACTTCGTCTTTCAGTGAAACTTTTCAGTCTAGGTGTGTAGTGTAGGTTTTAAACTTTTTACGTTACACTCTCAATGGCTAACACGGAAACTTCGAGTCGAGTTTATTCAAGAGTGAAGTTCGGAATTAACCTGTTAGAACGTGCGCGTTTTGAAGTAATAAGCGCTGAGAGGTGAGGAGTTTTTGTGTAAATAAATGTGAGATAAAGGATAAGGTTTTTAAGAGGAGTTTTGGTTGTTTCTTGGGATATGGTGTTCAGGATAGAGGGACGATGCTGTATTGTTTTTTAAGAAGTAGTGTTTTGAATGGGGTTGTGGAAGTTTTGAAAACAATGTGGTTTAGGTGACAGAGAAATAAAGAATAAATAACTTGGTTGATTGAGATCACATACATAGAATAGAAAAAGAGGATGAACATTCTGCTTTCGTTTAAGTATTGATAAAGCTATTTTTTCTCTGTTTTGATGTGAACATTTGCCCATAGTATCAAAATTATAAGAAATCCCACAAAACAGAGAGGTTTGAGAGGAAAAAGAGGCTTTTACCGAGCAGAGGGACACGAAGTAGGCAAGCAATAAAAAAATACGCACTAGGTTAGTAACTAGCAATACAAGTCAAACAATCAATTTTCAAAATTCACGCCTGTAGTCCCCGAAGGGCTAGACAGAGGTGTATCTACACCCACATTTCGCCTGTTAGGTTGAAGTCTCATCAAATAGGGGCGAACCTATTGCAATCAACCGCGCACAAATCCAGACCACGTGGCTGCTACTGAGAAATTGCTGATGGAAAAAACCAAATCATTTTGCCCGACCTGTTAATCGAACCCAGAACCTCATTCACAACTGTTGCGCTTGCGACCACTAGACCAACGATGCGATTTTCAAAATAACATCCACCACTAGTTCATTACCAAAATGGCAATCTTTTTCTAAATTAACAACAAAAAGAAATCGTTTCAGCACCGTTCATAATGATGAATAGGTACCTCCGCGCTTTTATGTTAAAATTAATTATTCTCCCCATAAAGTAGACTGTGTTATAATTAATATAACTTTGAATACTTTGTAAAGTTTAATGAAGTTTCCGTCGTAAGCTGTTTAGTAGCCTAGTTGATTTTATTTGGAGGTGACAAAAATCTTTAAGATTTTGTAAGTACGAGTAGTTAAGATTTTTTTTGAGGGAAGTATTATAATTATCATTTAGTTTGTTCCGTGAATGAAGTGGACGAGGTATGCCTGTCCTGTGTATGAAAATTTAAACTCACCCCCTGGGGGTCGAGTGTGAACTATATTTTAGGGTTGAGAGGAAACAAATAAACAAATCCTTTTTTAGGGGTCGAGAGGCCAAGAGTGGACTAAACTGAATAAAAACTACAACCAAATTAGTCGTCAAATTCTATGTTTTTAAACTAATTATATAACAGCATCATCGTCTGCCTAGCCTTTTCCCAACTATGTTAGGGTCGGCTTCCAATCTAACCGGATGCAGCTAAATACAGTATTTTACGTGGAGCGACTGCCTATCTAACTTCCACAAACCAGTTCAAACAATAACACGATACCGCTTGGTAAGACTGACGGGCCACTGACTATCTGTAACGACTGTTAAAAATTAACAAATGACAGCCAGGACCAACGGATTAACGTGCTTTTCGAGGCACGGAGGAAACTCTGTATGTTATGGGTGGTTTCCCATCCGCAGACCAACCTACGCAAGTGCAGCTTAACCTGAAGTTTGATCCGAGCGACTGTTAATTTAGCCACGAGCTCTTCGTTCATTAAAATTCCATCTAGAAAACTATACCACCCATATAACGTAAATTTTAAAACTTTCAACGTTAAAAAACTTAAAAATAATCTAATTTAAAAACATGTTTCAACCACACACACAGATAAAATACTTTACCTTGTACATAAGACTGTCGTATATTCCCGCGTCACAAATGTAAATAATGTATCTTCCATATCTCACAGTCTATTAATCTTCAGGAAACCCGGACCGTTGTATTTACATGTGAAAGATGTTTTTGTGGTAGGCAGAGGTACTGGTAAGATAGGAATGATAATATTGGCCTGAATTTTTTATGCTATGTCAGTATTTGGCTGGGTTGTGGAGGTCAGATAGGCAGTCGCGCCATGTTAAATATTGGCATTCAGCTGCGTAAGCCAAGACCGACAGCCGACCCTAAGATAATTGGGAATAAGCTAGGCAGATAATGATGATTTTAGTTCTTCATCATCATTATATCGAGAAGAAAGTCTATGACCAGTGTGTGTTGCCAGTGACTATAACGGGACCGAAACGTGGTCGCTCACAATGGGCCTCATCAGAAGGCTTAAACTCACCAAAAAGGGCAATGGAGAGGGCTATGCTCGGAGTTTCCTTGCGTGATCAAAAATGAGGACATCCGCAAGAGAACCAAGGTACCGACGTAACCCGAAGAAACTTAAGTGGTAGTGGGCAGGGCACATTGCTCGCATAACGGGTGGCCGATGGGCCGAAAAATTCTGGAGTGGCGACCGCGAATTGGAAGACTTTGCGTTGGAAGGCCTTCCACTAGGTGGACCGATGACCTGGTGTAGGTTGCAGGGATCCGCTGGATGCGAGACGCACGGGACCGGTCAATGTGGCGACACTTGGGGAGGCCTATGTCCAGCAGTGGACGTGTTTCGGCTGAAATGATGATGATGATAATCAACATATTAGCCTGGAAAAACCCACTGCTGGGTATAGGCCTCTCCTTTTTTATGCCACACTAGGTTCTGTGGTCTATCTGTATGCCAATTTTCATCAAAATCCTGCCATATCTAATGGAGAAACAAACAAACATCCCCACTGTCACTTTTTTATTATTAGTTACGATTTGTTTTATCTAAATAAATAACAAATATTTTCTATCAGTCCATCTAAATTACTTCCAACATTAAAATCTGTACGTAACATAAAGATTAAGTAAGTAAATAATAATATGTGGGTAGGTGGAACAATTTCGCACTAGCCGCCCTCCCGACACATACCATATCTCCTGTGACACATTTACTACGATATACGGGCACGTTACCATTATTAGTTGGTTTTCGTACAAAATAAGAAAGTATTTTCAAGAAAAATCTGTATAAGTAAGAAACGAGATAGAGTTATGTAAGATTCTGTGAGTGGAAATGAGATAGAAGTAATAGTTTTCGCCCGTAATTGAAGGGCAAAAGCATCTTCTCATACGGATAATTAACTAGTATTCTTTACTTATTTGCTCAGATTTTAGGTTATTCTAGTTTTCTCAGATTTTTTTCTATCAAAACTAATATAAAAAATGGCAAAAAATCTTATTCTGACCGGCCCAGGCAGTTGAGCTTTCTTTTTCGTGTGGTTAGTGCCTAATCTGATGTCAGAGTTTTTATGCCGTCCATGAGCCTCTGACTTGGCTTTACATGCCTTCGAGAAATATCCCTCAGGCGTGCTGGTTTCCTCACGATGTTTGCCTTCACCGATGCAAGTGATAATTATACAATACGCAAATGAATCCGAAAAATCAGAGGTGACGGTGACGGGACGGTGATGACTTGGCAATCCGAAGGTCACACCACTAGGCTATCACTGCTCTAGTAGGCAATTGATGATGAGGTCAAAGCCAAAGCATTTATTTTAATTAGGTAGTCGAAGGTGCGGACAGTAGGATATACTGAACATCTTTGCTTACACCTTCAGAGCAAAGCAGGCGTGATTGTATTAGCAATCTCACCATTTTAACACAGCAATATGTGCAAAGGCCTGTCCTAACAGTATTCTAAATCCGGTACTAATTAAATCTACATAATAATCACAGCTTTAACACACTAAACCTACATTGTAAAATAACCATAAATATCCAAGTACTAATACCCTATTAATTTTCCAGCGAATACTAAGTAATTAAATATGAACGAATCAACTTTTGCCCATGGCGTCGACCACTTGGAGGTCGGAAATTATCCCTTGTCATCGTATTCCTGGAATGAAAATTATCAAATTCAAATTCTTTATTATTCTTTATATCCTTGGCCAAATATCATAAAAATTTGTTCATCCGCTAAGGCGTAACGTAACTGAAGGACAGACATACTGATAGTCAGACTGATTGACATAGACCGACCGACAGACTGACAGATGACCGACCGACAGTCAGATCGGCAACCAGACAGACAGACTTACTTACAGTTAGACCGACTGACAGAGAGAAAACGCTGGACCGGTAACCAGACAGCAATACATACTGACAGTCAGACCAACCATCACACGAACCGGTAGACAGTCCGGCAACCAGACAGACAAGCACACTGACACACAGACTGACCGATAGACATACTGACTGACAGACTGACCGTTAGACAAACCGACAAACAGACAGACTGACCGATCGACAAACCGATAAACAGATTGACAAACAGACGAAGTTACTTTCGTGTTTGAAATATCTGCATAGATGATTAAAATCGAAAGGTTAGAACTTGCAACATAATTTGCATTTAACCTTTCAGCAAGCAATCGGCTTAGGATCGAATGACACTAGATACTTTGTGACTGGTAAATCGATTGCGGTTTTACTCGAGTAGGTTAGGTAATTTCTAGCTGCTTATAATTTGTTTTCATCATCTTTGTAAGTTATTAACACTGAAAACGGGATATTTACCATGTTTACTATTTGTTTTGATAAATATCTTTGTAAGTTGTTGTGGCTTCGAAGTTAAGCAACACTTGTCGCGGTCAGGTCTTGGATGGGTGGGCTATAAAGTTCTGATAGCTGGGACACAGGCCTCCTCTATGAGTCGACCGTAATCCACCACGCGGGCCCAGTTTGGGTTATTAAAGTCACATGCCTTCGAATTTTTGGTTCTAGGACATGCTGGTTCCTTCATGAAGTTTTCTTTACCTATCAGTCCCGGCTGTCATTTGTAGACCTTTGACAGTCGTTACAGGTAGTCAGTGGTCCGAAAGTCTGACAACCAGTCTTACCAAGGGGTATCGTATTACCTAGTACTAACTGGGTTGTGGAGGTCGGATAGGCAGTCGCTCCATGTAAAATATGCCAGTATTTTACATGAAACGACTGCCTATATATCCTCAGCAAATATTATGTTAACTCATTTGTAGTGGAAAGTAAGTAAGTTTTAGTTATAGGCTCCTTTCTTTACTAACTTTCCTATCATGTTATTTGTCAACGATAAATGAAACTATACCTTGTCATAATTGCATAATTGATCTGTCTCGATACTAACTGGGTTGTGGAGGTCAGATGCAGTCGTTCCATGTGAAATACTGGTATTCCGCTGCATCCAGTTAAACTGGAAGCTGACCCCAACATAGTTGGAAAAAGCTATGCAGATGGTATCGCACTGACAGGCAAATCTTTTTAACACTGCTTGTACTTGTTTTAGATGGACCTTGTCTCGCCGAAATGACATATTATAACTTGGATTTCTGCCTCCCCTCTGTTAGACTTGAAACATTATGAGCTTCCATTTATTCTCAAGTGCAACAGTTACCTTACGGCATACAAAACGGGCCCGTGAGAGAAATTTTAGAACAATGCGTCCATTGAGACCATCCTATAGATGAGAACATCGTTCACGATCTCAAGTGAATTAATTGATTTCATCATTAAATGTATAACAGTCTTATGATATGTATGGATGTTATGAAACGTTTGACAGTTCCCATGCATGTCATTAACAGGATTTGTGAGACATTAAATCCATCAGTGGCTGATTATTTTGAATATAAATATACACCTACCTCTTGACTGCTTCGTTCTTGAAGTGGTCGCAAGCACTTCGGTCCTTGGTTCGATTTTGAGGTGGGGCCGAGTGTTATTGGGGTATTGCATCGGGAGTGCCCAGTTGATGGCAATAGGCGCACCCCCTGTTACATGTGACAACCATTTCTTTCGAAATCTGGGTCTGTACATCTGCCTATCCTTCGTGAATTACAGGCGTGATTTTATGTGCATCCTATTATGTCAAAAACATACCGCCCGGTAAACCAGTGTAAAATATTTCAAGACCTTGTTAAGGTGTCTTGTTACGTTAACTTAAGTCTAACTAAGTAGCCTGAATTTCAGACAATTCTTGTACTAAAACAAAATATAATTCCTACATAAAACAGTGGATAGAAACAAACGTATTCGTAACATTAACTAGTAAAGGTCGTTCTTAGATTTCCCAGCTGAGTAGAACGCGCCACCTCTTTACTTTGAACTCCTTGCGTTACTGCCAGCCTGGTACTTTTACCTGCATTTTTTAGTTAAAAAACAGAATCTGGTTTAAAAAGTAAGTACAAGATTTTCTTTGTTACCTACCGGTAATGTGTCTTTCTAGGAGATCAAAATCGATTTGGAAGATCTCCTAGACGTTTTTGAGAGCCTGGTACATCTCTCTGGAAACCCGAAGTCTAGATTTTTGCTCGGTCATCACTGTTCTGCTAAAAGGCTTTTTTGTTGGACAGGCCTCTCCCAAGTTTCGCCATAATGACCAGGATTATGCATTTCGCATTTCGGATTATTCTCGAACATTTATTTTTATTTGCTACCGTAAGTCCTGTCAAAAACTAGCATGCAATTGTTACATAGATGTTAACACGACTAGTTCTGCGTTATTAGTATCATACACCTGCGAGTATAACTAACTCCAAGTAATACAACTAAAATATTACGTTATGCAACGCAATACATTAACATCCAACAGTTTCGGATATAATACTAAGAAAAGCGAAATGTACAGACGAAACATTAACAGACAGCTAAGAGATTTCCCTCTGGAATAGTGTACAATGTCTCACGGATAAGAAACATTACTGAATTCATTTTTTAGATAGTAAGAGTACTTGGACAAAATTGTTGTTTCATTCCTCTACTGAAACTTTCATGGTTTGGATTTAATTTAAGTGTAGGTGATCACTTAAATCCTCATTGCTTGGTGCACTATTCTTGAAAATCGGGGTATATTTTTGAGATATCTTTGTGGTCAGACAACATTATTAACGGTGGCCCGGGCACACAATAAAATATTCAATATGTCGGACCCGGTCATTAGTACGGACATAAAATGAATTGCAAGTGCGCTGGTGGTGACTTGACGTGACCTACTTACAAGTCTACCCACACCATAGCGTGCTTCTACAGAGCCCTGATGTTCAACTCGAGGCGAGAGCGACATCCAACGTCTGATCGCGACGGAAGTATCAAGACGTCTTGGAACTGTATCCAATTCATTGTGCCCCGTGTTATTGTGTTAAGTTGTAATCTGAAGTAATTCGTTAGTTTGCTAGAAACAGTGTATCGCACCCAGTGTTTTTTTTGATAGCACGGAACCCATCGTCTGCCCACATGATGTACAAGCCTAACGGAATAAATCCTGACATATCTGACAAATACAATATTTTACGGTACAAGTTGGGATCACATGTCAACATCTACCTACTATAAACAAAATATAGCAATAAAGCGTAACCATATGGAATTAACGATAACTGACGGAGTAAGTACTTATTGGACATCTCTGTCTAACCTTTCGGAAACAACAGCCGTGTTGATGTTTCTATTGCTGTTCATTAATTTCTGGCCTCTTCCCATTTGGAGTAGGTCATACCACATTTATTTATTAAAAACTAAGGTACTAGGCTCGCAGAACCTAGAAGTGGTTGCAATATACAGCTTGAGCCTAAAAACCTATTCACTTTTAAAAACCTCTAGGGCTGGCGTATTTCGGAAAAACTTCGCACCAACGGATTCCGTTCCGTCCCAGGGGAAATATCTTTCCGGTTTTTAATTTGGATATTTTCGCGCACTAATGATGGTTTCAGCATTTAGTGTAGTAGTTTCTTGCAGTCGAAAAATAACGTTAGTCTGTGCTGTTTTTCTAAACTTTATTTTGAGAGTAATTAGGTTCGGAGTGACATTCTAACAGCTATAAAACATTACATCACGCTTGTAATCCCCAAAGGGTTAGACAGAGGTAGACCCACATTTCGCGAGTTATGTTTAAGTCCCATGTAACAGGGGGCGAGCCTATTGTCATCAAACGGGCACAAATCCAGACTCATGATGAGAATGGTTATAAACACATTTATAAATAACATTCAATTAAATTTACACTTAATACGAAAATAATTTGACAGCAAGTATCATATATTCAACAGAATATCCTAACAGTCATTTAATATCAGATATCAACTGGGGGAAAAATAATAAACTTCAAACTTTACTATGTAGGCGGCAAACAACTTCAACGCTTTATGTAAATACATAAAGCGTTGAAGTTAATATTATCCAACTTTACTTATTGGAAAGTAATTATCATCGATACACCTTTTTTCCCTATTTTCGTGTTAGTAGTAATAGGACACCCCACCACCCACGTGTCTTAAAACCATTCCATCAATTCAGAAGGCCGAAAGTCTGACAACCCGTATCATCAAGGGATATCGTATTACCCAGTACTAACTGGGTTGTGGAGGTCAGATAGGCAGTCGCTCCTTGTAAAATACGGTATTGAGTTGCATTCGGTTAGATTGGAAGCTGACCACAACATAGTTGGGTAAATGCCAGGCAGATGATGAATGAGAAAGACTCATACCTGTCTGGCTGTAAGCAATGATTTAGGTAAGAAACATAAAGTTAAAAACAAAAGTCACAGTTAAAACAAAACAACATCTGTAGCTACACTTTCTTCCATATTATTTCATCCACACTTCCTTCTTACCAATATTGGTTCCCCCTCAGTACGAATTTACTTAATATGAAACTTTTTTTTTAAATTATGCGTTGAAAAATGCATAACGCATAGCGCACCGTCCGGGGTTTTAGATAGCCTACATTGTGGCCAACTGCCAATTGTCTTCCTCCAAGCCTCTCTGTTCTGTGCAATTTCTGCCCACGTTTACCCCGAGAACATGATCAGATCGTCTCACCACTTTCGCCGCGGTCGACTTCGTTGGCGATGCCCACGCTCAGGCGTCCAGTGAGTAACGATCTTTGCCCACCTCTCCGGGTGCATCCGTGCGACATGGGATGGTGGGAATTGCACCCACTAAAAAACACCGTCGTGAGTCTACTGTCGCCTTGGTGGGTGAGCCGCGAGAACTGCTACGCATGATGTTCGCGACATTTACTATGAAACCTACCAAAATGCGGGACAAATGCCTCTCTTATATTTGTCGGTTCCGGTCGTTAGTATGAACATAATATGAATCGCAAGTGCGCTGGTGGTGATGTCACGCGACCTGACAAGTCTACTCACACCACAGCGTGCTTCTACAAAACCTTGATGTTCAACTAGAGGCGATGACGACAGTCAATGTCTGATCGCGGCGGAGTTGAGACATCTTGGAATTGTACCCGATTCATTGTACCCCATGTTATTGTGTTAAGTTGTAATCTCAAGTAATTCTTTAGTTTCCTAGAAACAGTGTATCGCACCTAGTGTGTTTTCACACATTTAAATCTTCAAGTTATCAGATTTTAAACCCTATTTTTATGCCCTACCCTTACGCTACAAACTCACTAAATATTCTCTCCATACAATATCTTAAGCACCATACATTATTACCCTATACATTTTATCGAACACTACATTTTAAGTAACATAAATTCCTAGATACGACATACTAGCAATATTTTAAGCATTTTTGAAATATTTTTAACATATTTCATAGAACTTTGCTTCTTTTTAGGACAAAATGCCATTTGATAAGAAAAGGCATATATTTTTATTCCCAACGTTTGAGCTTACTATCTCTTTCAGAGCATATATATTTTGTTTAAAATTGGTCCTAACGGTGTATCTTTGTTTTTATTGGCAAGATTTTAGGTCTAAGATTTTGTAATTTATCTGGCTTGTAAGATAAAGCTCATTGTTTCGAATATGCTAATATATTCGTTCATGCGGTCGTTCGGCGCAGCGGATCTTACGTGGCATTGACACACGTACACCGGCTGGTCCGGACGGTCAGGCGGTGTTCGTATGAGAATCGCCTATAAAGTTTACAACTCGCCATACTAATGTGTGCTCTTTTAAAGTTTTATTTGGTCATATTTATTGAAGTTAAGAAAAAAGCTGCGAACATTAACCTGACCTAACCGTTCTGATGAAAGATCATTGTGATCAATGCTTGTACACACGGCGACACATTAAGCTTTCATTCCAGTATAACAAGGCCTCGCTTTGTATAGATTTCCTGTTCAATGACAGATCCGCATAACCTGGTTTTGTATAGCTTGATTGGCCGTGCGTACTTTTTCAGTGCCAGTGAAGGATTTAGATCTACAGTGGGATATGACTTCCTATATCTCAAATCGTGTTAAAAAGTTTATATTGCATTTTGAACTTATTAAATCAACAAAATGCCTAGTTCCCTTACAAACCGCCTTTTAAAAACGCCACAAAAAATAATCGACGACACTTTATAAAAGCATCAGGTTGCTACGTTCTAGTTATGATTGTTCAATTTTCTACGCAGCATCCCGAGGGACTTACCGGCTAGTACTCAAGTACAGGTAAACCCGTAAAGGTGTGCGCTTCGGTAATCTTCGTGGTTCCGAATTAGTACGAACGTCTTACCACGTGGTAACACCCCAATGAGGCAATGCTGTGTACTTATCATTCCTCGTTTGTAGGAAGTCTCTTCTCTGTTCGGTAACCCGCTACGCTCGCAGATCTGTCAAACAAAACAAAATATTTATTGCATACATTTTTCAAAATAACAAATTTGGTACCTTTGCGGTAGTCAAAAAATACATAATATATGTTAGTAAGTACTACCATACATAATGTATTTTACATAGCTGTACTACGTATAACTCTATTGCGTTTCATGATAGCACATTCGTTTTTCCGAAGATAGCCGATAACTTCCGAAGCGCATACTTTTTCTGGGAGTGCTGTACATTAAGTTTATCTCGTGATTAAAACGGTTCAAGATGTTTTAATATGCAGTGTTTTTACTCTTCTTAGCTCGATTATTGTGTGGCTTTTAAGTGGTGGGCGGATTTCGTTTGAACGTTGGATTAAAATTTTCTTTTGATGTTTTCGTTAAGTAGGGTAAAACTTTGATGAAATACTTTGATTTATTTATTTGCTCGCAGGATGGCTTAAAATATGGCTGCATTATATTAGCACATTATTCTGCTGATAATTAGCTTTCAGAAATAAAATGGTTTTAGTACTATGGTAATAACTGTTTAAACCTTACGTTTACGTTAATAATCATAATATTTTTGAAACCAATGTTAGAAAACATAATATCTACAAATCAAAACAAAAACCACGGAAATCGGGTAAGTACTTTTTGAGTTATAAGCGCAAAAACGCACAGACAGACAAATTTTGCTTTTTATTTTAAGAAAAAAGGATGCAATTCAATAAATCATTTTTTTAAGACCACAATCAGCCATTTACAACCTTTCATCCCTCAGAGGTAATTTAAAGAATATTTTAATAATTCAATTCGCCATTTTCCAACAATATGGCACTCGTGCTTTCAGACTCATAATTCATACCAAGGTTTTTCGGTCGACACGATCATTTCCTAAATTCCTTTTTTTGTCGTTTTCCGAATTAAAATTGTAGCAAGTCGCTTCCCGTTTGTCGTAAAAAAAGTATTTTTTATTTTTGGAAAATTGAATATTTTTCGTCTTTTTCACGAATTGGGGTTGTAAAAGGGTGGTATAGGGCAGGGATTTATGGTATGGTTTTATTGTGCCTATGGGTTTCTTAGACGTTTATGGTGGGTTTTGTAATGCATACTAATAATTTATCCTACTTATTACTTCGTTGTAACAGTGGTTACATAGACTGCAAAAATGATAATCGCAGTTAGTACTCTGAAATAAAAATTCGGTGCTACAGGGATGTTTTAGCGGTGAAGCAAAACATCGTGAGGAAACCGGCATGTCCTACAACCAATAAATCGAAGACATGTGACATCTACCAACCCGCGCCGGGCCCGCGTGGTGGATTATAGCCCATTCCATCTCATAGAGAGGAGGACTATGTCCCAGTAGTGGGACACATGATACATGACACATGATACAACATGATAGGCTGATTATTCTTATGCTTTATACAGGGTTGTGTTCGAGCTCGAATTATTTTGACAAGAGGAGTTGTCATTAAAAGATTTTATGAAAACAAAATGGCGGCGTTCGCGCGTCAGTAAGTACTTGTACAGCTAGAGCAGTACGTAATATTCCCAAAATAGGTCCAATAAAAAGGATTCTTTGTACCCTCAGTTTCATATTGGCTTTTGATTGTAATATAACCCTATCACCGCTTAGTGGCCCTAATTTTATTCAACCGAAAATATTTAAACTGAAAACCCCCAGCATTTAATCCTATCACCCTACAAATTAAATCGTCGACTCAGTAACACCAAACGCAAAAATCTAATTACACGTTTACCCCAACTGGGTTTCGGCGAATTCTATACAAAAAAAAAATAACCCTAAAACGGCTGTGGAGGGTGAAACTCCCCATTACCCAGGTAAATGGCAATATATTCTTTGCAAAACAAACATGCCTATGCAAATTTGTAGGCTACACATTGAACGTATGTCATTCATCACGGTCGGAGGGGGTTGGGGGACTAACGGGGAAAAATTGGGATAAGAACGAATTTCTGGGGAAGCTGAAAAATTTTGCCGAAAAAAATTTGGTCGAAAACTACGTTTTGAATAGTGGTTCTGTAGTTTAAGCTAGGTTTTGTTTTTAGTGCTTGCTTTTATAATGTACTAGGTTTTGCTCGAGGCTTCATCCGTGTGACAGTCAAAAATTATCCCACGTAAACGTATTATCGAGATAACAAGTATCCTTTTTCCTTACCCCTCTTCCATTCAGAATTTCGCAATTAATCTTTTTATGGATATTTTGTCCTTATAAACTAATAAAAAATGAGCTCGGGTAAGATTTTCAGAACTGGTGAATATTGTTATTCAACGACAGGCTGGAAGATCAAGGAAACGATAGATGGATTGTGTGAGGAATTATATGAAAGAAAAAGGAGTAAATGATAGCGTGTCGGTTGACAGAGGAGAATGGAAGACAAAAAAGTGTTGCGCCGACCCCAAGTAATATGGGACAAGGGCAGATGATGATGTCAGTTCCGTCAATATTCTCATATCTGCCATTAAATAAAGACCTTTAATCAGAAAAATAAACTTGCAACGGGTACGAGAATTCCACCTTTCGACACCACCACAATGTAAGACATTTACGGTATGCGAGATACCCAGCTTTCAGCCAACCTAAGCTTTTATTAACATGTTAAAACCTACGTAACCCTAAAATTTCGCGCCAAAAACCTCACACGTCACACAAAGCCGGTGAGATAGGGTTATTTTTATTACGACGAATAAAAAGAAAATGGCGGTTATACGTTATTTTACAACTTTATTGTCCCTGAGGACGTATTAAGAAAATTACATGGGCCGAAGTGAATAGGATAATTTCTTTCAATTTTGTGTATTGTATTGGTCTTTTGGGGTAAGCTGAGTTCAAGGTTAGGTGTGAAAGTGTCTATACATATTGGTACAGTCAATAAAAGAAGTAAGTATACTCATAAACGCAGTTATCTTGCACCATTTAATAAATTCTTTGACATTGCTCTTTTGTGTGATTCTTAAGTTTCAAAAGTTTTTAAGCACATTATAATAAAGAATATTTTAGAAAGCACAGACGAAATATTGTATTTTCTGCTTATTTACGTAATCTTTTTTGGTTGTTTTTGTTTCCAAAGCCTGTCTGAGTCTTTTACTAGATCTCCGATAAATATGCTAATTTTAGACCCATTTAGTTCGTTTAGGTAGCTTATAACATTATTTAATAATAGCTCGGTATAGAATTATCTGAAAAACACTGAAATTGTTTTAATTTTCGCTTGTTAATGTTTCCAACTCGATTTTTTTGTAGTTTTTTTTTCAAATGGAAACAATAGCTTTGAATTCATTAACTGGGACACCATTTTAAGAGATTATATTCGTGCAAGAATAGTACCATAATTCACAGGATTTTAGCAGGATTATTGCTGAGCAAGAGGTCCTAGGTTCGATACACAGGTCGGGCAAAGTGTTATTGGGTTTTACCATCAGAATTTTTTCAGTAACAGTCACGGAGTCTGTATTTGCGCCCGGTTGATGGCAATAGGCTCGCCCCCTATTAAATAGGACTTGAACATAACTGGCGAAATGTGTCGTTGTACTATTAGGTACACGTCTGCTTAACCTCTCAGTTATGTTGTAGGATTACGATTCTGCAGTTGCTATCAACCCCTGTGGAATAAACGCGTGAGTTTACGTATATGAGTGTATGTTCAAATATAATACAAACAAACACAACAAACCTTACAATTTACAGGCTCAAAATCTTCGCTAATTAACCCATATGTTTTTAAAATAGCCTAATAAACACTCCTGAATATTCGCCAACATCGAATTATTTTTATTTATATACGCTAAGAGGATCCCGCGGTATGTAATGGCGTACATTTGTTACAGGCAAGGGTATTGTGGCAGAATGAGTTACATATTGTGTGTGTACCTTTTTGTAATAGGGTTGAATTTGGGGCTGTTTTGGTGTGATAGGGTTCTGCAGTTTATTTGGCAACACTTTTAGGTGGAAATATTGATATCGATATGATAAATAATAACAGCCACTCGGTTCGATCTTTACGTTAAGCTGCGCTTGCCTAGGTTGGTTCGTGGATGGGTGACCAGCCATAACATACCGAGTTTCCTCCGTGCCTCGGAAAGTACGTTAAGCCGATGATCACAGCTGTCATTTGTAGATCCTTGACAGTCATTGCACGTAGTCAGTGGCCCGAAAGTCTGACAACCAGTCTTACCAAGGGGAACGTATTACCCAGTATTAACTAGGTTGTGGAGGTCAGATAGGCAGTCGCTCTATGTAAAATACTAGTATTCGCTCTGCATCCGGTTGGACTGGAAGCCGAACCTCAAAATAGCTGGGAAAACGCTAGGCATATGTTGCATGCCGTAAACCTAATATGTTGCATGCCGTAAGGTAAAATGTATCGGGACACTTAGCAAATATTCCAACTTATATGTGTACCTACATTATTAGCAAATAAATGATTTCTTTCTTTCTATGATGATTATTGAAGTCAAAATGATCACCCGTTCACAACCTCAGCCAATACGACTTCAGTCAAACGACATGCGCGTATCACTTGTTTCCTTTACGTGAGTACCGTCGCGTCGCGGTGAGTCGTGGCGAGCTCTTAGCGTCTTTTTTTTGTTGTCTTCGCAGTCGCTGTGGACACGCGTGTCGTTTGTGCGTGGAGATCGTGGCCGAGTGGTTAGAGGAGACCGTACCCTCCGGTCCATTGGTGACGTATTATTATTGGTATGTGCCATTGTGTGCGAAATACATAGAGGAGGGTAGTCGCATTTTTATGTTGATTTTTTGGGCGGTATTGAGATTGATTTGTGTATTATTATGGGGGTATTTTTGGTTAGTAACCTACATGGTGGAAAATATATACTATTCCTACTAATATTATAAATGCGAAAGTTTGTGAGGATGGATGGATGGACTCTCACGCAAAAACTACTGACCGGATTTGGATGAAATTTAACACACAGATAATTTATAACCTGTATTAACACATAGGATACTTTTTTATCCCGGTAGTGTGATTCCGTGGGACAATTACGGATCTCCACGCGGGAGAAGCCGCGGGTATAAGTTAGTAAACTTTCATAAAAGTAACATGTTTTGGTATATGTGACAAACATCATGTTTTTAGTAGCCTTCTAGTCTTACCGAATGCAGCGACTGCCTCCCTGATTTCCACAATCCAGTTATTTCGTAAAAGGATACCTACCCCTTTGGTAAGACTGATTGTCAGACTTCAGGATTCTCACGACCCATGGTGACTGTCTAAGACCTATCAGCTGGGACCGCCGGGTTGTATCTTGCTTTCCAAGACCCACCCATCCGCGGACCGACCTCGCCAAGCGTCGCTTAACCTGCGATCGATCCAGCTGTTATCACTCACTCCACGAGCACGGGTACATGGTATGGGTAAGGAGGGCCTTACCTCTACGGAGAAATATAGGCATAATAGTGCCTGTATCCCCTACTTTAGCAACTTCATTCTATTAGTAAACACATTACCCTCCTTTCCGCCGTAATCGGGTAGACATGGTACTGCACTTAAGTCTATTTTCCAATATCATTTGATAGCGTACAGCTAAAACCATGTCTTCTATCTTTTGCAGTTATTTTTTATAGTTATTGCGTGATGTGAGACGTTGTGCCGCATCCTACGGCTCTGAAGTTGCAGCAATATGGCGGTTGGCAGAATATGTGCCTGTAGTTTACACGTAACTGGGTTAAAATACCATTTTATATGCTTATTTACAAGTTGGTTTCGTGATTCTGCTCATAGATGATTTTGGTTGAACTCATACTGTCACTTACGGGATATCTTCCGTGATTATCAATTATTTTGAGCTCCCGATGTTTCGATGCTGTTGCAAGCGCCATGATTGCGGGATGACTGTAGAATACAGACAGACAAATCTGTCTACCTCGAAGAAAAACATGCAAAACCATGCACGCGTAATCAGGGAAGATATGCCGTAAGTGCTGTCACTTACGGCATAAGTTTAGTTTTAAACCGTGAAAGCAGTGTTTGGTTTTGGTTGACTTCTGAATATCTCGGTGAAAGAAGTAGGCAGAGACATAAATGGCTAGGATGGTATAGGTCCCGTCACGTAAAAAGGATGTTGAGCGACAGTGGAGGTGATACATGTCCGCGCACGTTGTACAATCGCGTCCTAAAGTGCTAGGCTAATCTTTTTTTATTAAAAGTGTCATTGTTTTATTGGAGAATTAGCTTTTGCCTCGCAGCTTTGCTCCCGTTCTGAACGGAAATTAATCCACGGGAACGTTTTAAATGTAGCCTATGACACTCGGGGATAATGTAGCTTCCCGTTAGTTAAAGAATTTCATCAGTAATTCTGAAGTTACCCCCTACATCAACCAAGTAGGGGTCCGCAAGGGCCGATGCCTGCCGGGTCTGCAGGACTGTTCGAAAGAGATACCGTGGCCCTGGAACACAAAGGGCAAAAAAGGTACATGGACGGGTTTTAGTCAGTACAAGTCTGACACTCCCTTCCGCTCCGCCCAGAGAGGGAAGGGGGGGAATTTGATGATCTCTCATCCGAAGAAAAAAAAAAACCCTTACATAAAATTTACAAATAAACTGTCTCTTTATAATATTAGTAAAGATCATCATAGGTACTTTACGCTACTTAGTACTTTGGAATACGCTGGAATTAAATAAATAGATAATATTTACTTGAGCGGTCAGCGTTCTTTTTACGTGGCGGGGGGAGGAAGGTAGGTATAACTTTCGGTTTCAGTCCGGCCGTGTTTTAGGCCTAATGGCCTAAATAAGGGTAAGCTTAAATTCTATCTAGGAATTAAAGGGGTTTCAAAACGGTCTGTTTTGTGTTTTAAATATGTGACCTTTAATATGTTTAGTTTATTAGCGTAGTTTATTGGGGAGCAGCGGTGGGCCAGTGGTGGAGACCCCGACTTACGAGTAGTAAGTCGGGGTTTCGAACCCAGCCAGGCGTATTACTTTATGTAAGTTGTTTCATCACCACTGCTCTCAAAACGGTGAAGCAAAACATCGTGAGGAAACAGGCATGTCCTAGAACCAAAAATTCGAAGACATGTGACATCTACCAACCCGCACTGGGCCCGCGTGGTGGATTGTAGCCCATTCCCTCTCATAGAGAGGAGGCCTGCGTCCCAGCAGTGGGAACTAATGTTCCCACTGCTGGTAAGCTGATTACGCTATTATGCTATTGACGTAGTTATCTGTAGTTGACCCACCATTCAGACATTATTCTTCATGATCGATATTCTATGATCTGCCAATTACAATATTTTGTTCTATATATACGTTTATATTGCTGAAAATTAGAACTCTTTGGATCGTGGTGACCACAACGCTACTACTGAGGTATTAGTAATCGCAATGTTTACATGACGGTTGGTGCAGTGTCTGAGCGATTGGCTGCTGCACTACGTGGCGCAGGTTCGATCCCCGCACGGAACAAATATTTGTATCGCCTATTGGTAGTTGGTCCGGGTGGCTGTTGTGTATGTGACTTTAAACATTTGTCCCGCGATTCAGGAGAAATGCCTAGTGTGAGGCAACGTTTTTTTTTAATAAAAATGAAAAAATCTTGTTAAAAGCAGACAAGACAACATAGCAACGTATTTTGCTTTCCTATTAACAATTTGCAATACAAATAGTACAATCACGAACAAAACACATACCGATAACAATAAATAAACTCGCATCACACTAACTTCGTCACCATTCGGCTAGATTCGGCAATTTTCGTTCACCATTCGTTAAGTCGACACAATACAGTCTAACATCGGAAAAGGCCTAAAGAAATACCTTTTTCTCCTTTTTTACGCAACGATATTGTCCACTTTGTCGTTATAAATGGGCTGACTGTGTAATCTTTATTACTTTTACGTAAACAGAGTTATCTTTTACGGTTAGTTTTTCTTTTTGTTGCTGTAATCATTGGACATTGAATAGTTGGGTTAGGGACGCGAAATACGAGCGCTCCTTGTAAAAGATGGCTGCTTATAAATCGCGGGAATGTTTGTTTCTAATAAAAAAAGGATTTGGTCCGTTTTCGGTGCGATTTTTTATTGAGTCCGTAATGGCCGATGGTTTTTGTGATTTTTTTGGCTGTGCTGGACTTTTCCTGAGATTTATCTTGGTTTGAGACAATTTCCAACGTGAAAACTTATTCCTTACTAAGATTTCATGATTTCGAATAAAAGAGTTGTTAAACAAAGTAATAATAAAGAAGTACCACAACAAAAACAATAAGTACCAATATTCAAAAGTAATATCAATCAGTCATGCCAAACAACTTTTAACACAATACAAACTTCAAGTTAAAAACTTTCCCAACGACTGTACCGAAGCGAATCTTAAACATTTTACAAATCAAAAAAACTTCGTAAACTTGATCTTTTCAGAAACTTCCAGAAA
Source organism: Noctua janthe (assembly GCA_910589295.1). NCBI lineage: Eukaryota > Metazoa > Arthropoda > Insecta > Lepidoptera > Noctuidae > Noctua > Noctua janthe. The sequence goes on from OU342578.1 coordinate 11,006,783, forward strand.
AAGCAACTACTCGCAATCCACTTAAAAACTAAAAGATAGTTTCGTAAAATACTCTTTTTTCGTACCAAATAAGATTTTTATCAGAGAAAAACTTCTGTACGTCGAAGGACACTTAACTTTAATGAAATACAAAATATAATGGTTTTGTACGAAAAATAATGGTTTGCAACTAGTTTTATTTCGTTATAAGAGGATTATGGCGTATGTTGGTTAAAAGAGATTGAACACGCTTTATCTTACGCAGTCCTAAATTCGATTCAAGTTCGACAGTAAATGGAATGTCATCATCATCTGCCTAGCTGCCTATTTATTAGTATCGGCTACCAGTCTAACCGGATGCAGCTGAATACCAGTATTTTACATGGAGCGACTGCCTATCTGACCTCCACAACCCAGTTAGTACTGGGTAATACGATACCCCTTGGTAAGACTGGTAGTCAGACTTTTTGGGCCACTGACTATCGAACGACTGTCAAAGATCTACAAATGACACCCGGGACCAACGGCTTAACGTGCTTTCCGAGGCACGGAGGAAACTCGGTATGTAATGGGTGGTCACCCATCCACAGACCAACCTAGGCAAGCGCGGCTTAACCTAAAGATCGATCCGGGCGGCTGTTATTACTTAGCCACGAGCTCCTCAGTAAATGGACTGTGTATTTTTGTTTAAAAGATCTATACGGGGTGGAAGGAACACCGACACAGAAAAGGTTACCACGTATTTAGTGCATCATTCTGAACCCCCCCACATAGAATTTTTCCTCCAGTAATTTAAAAAATAAATAAATAGTTTTTTATTGACACAAAGAAAAAAAGTTAAACTAATCCATTTGAAACGCTGACTCCTGTTCTAGGTGAGACCTGTGTTACAGGAGTCAGTGTCTTCACCCGTTTTTGGTGCTAATGTCACAACATTTTATGCATCAAAAACAATTAAAAAAATAAAAATTATAAATCTGTTTTCAACAAAAGTGCAACACCCTCACGGTCAAAATATATGGAACAGTTGTCCTTTCTTTTAATTACCTGTGAAAAATTTCGATGTGTTCGACTGGAGGGCTTCAGAATGATGTACTGAATGAGTGGTAACCGTTTGTGCCTCGGAGTCTTACACCCTGTATAGAAAGATAAAGATTGGATCTCAGTTTGCAAAGATTGTATGAATAAGTTTAGGATATGTTTGCCTTACACGTACGCATAATCAGCCTATCATGTTCTCACTGTCGGGATACAGGCTCTGTGAGAGGGAATTAACTAACTGTTAACGCCCAGTTCGAGATGCCACAATATATCTTAGAATTTTCGGTTCTAAGACATGCATGCCTTTCCTTAGTCAAAGAGACACGTTTGAAATCAGCTGAGATTCTGTGCTTGCTGTAATTTCATTGAAGTTCCGCAACTATAAATTTAAACCTAATGCCTATTTACCTTCTTATCTCAACATAGAAAGAAAGAAAATTGTAAAGAAATACGGCATCATAAAAACAAAAACACCTTAAAAAATTAACAAATTAAATTTAAAAATAAAACCGGCCGCAGCTCAGCTTAATGCCAGATGGCAACACAAGGTGTACCACCTGACGCTGATTTTCAGTTACAGCCCACGAGTGCCATACGCTTGAAAAAAAACATATCCAAAAATATTTTAGACTAAACCTCGCCCCGTGTTTACCACACCCGATGATTTCCTTTCTACATCTATCCAAGCAGTTGTCTTAATCAATAATCACTAACCTTGGCAAAAACCATTTACCAACAAAAAAAAGACAAGCCACCTACATCACTACCCACCCTCAAACCGCGACACAACAGCCACTTACACCCGTCGTCCCCAAAAAGGTAATTTTTCACGCGAAAATATTCCACCAAAAGAAAATTGCTACAGACGCCTGAAATTCAGGTAGTGGTCTCAAAATGGCAGCGTGTCTGTTTGAGGGCAACGATATGGTAGACCATGTATCTGGGTTGCTTGTTAGTACTGACGGGCGGAAAAGTGAATCGAGAACCTTTTTTTAAGATTTTTTTTGTTTTTTTTTTAAAGTTTTTTTTTTTTGGTGTACGGTTGCCTGCTACCCGCGTTGTAGTATTTCTGCGGTTTTTTTTTCAGGTCGTTAATAAAGAAATAGGTACAGACTTTATTAAAATTTTAGTTTTCAAATATAACTGTAAATTCTACTATTGAAATGTGGGTTATAGGCCTTCGGGCATATTATATTTTATGTAATTTGATAAAAATTGTTTATGAACGTGTGTCTAATAAAGTTTTTTTTGTTGTTTCAGGTAAGTACCTCATTTTAAGCGGCTTTCCAAACATAGAACGACAAGAAGGTAAAATTGACAAGACAGTACACATTTATTATTTACCAGATGCTGCCCGCGACTTTCGGCCGCGTAAAATTATTATAAAAATATTTCTTCCGTAGTTGAATCGGATTTTGTTAACAATTACAAGGTTTTTTTTTTTGCACGGAATTCTAAAACTTTTTCTAAAACAAATGTAGCTCAAATTAGTCCTTATAACATCAACTATCTGCCAGTAAAAGTTCAGTCAAAATCTGTACAGCCGTTTCGGAGATAGTCGGAACAAACAGACAGACAGACAATTTAAACAAAAGGTTTTTTTCTTGTTATAAGCCCCGTAGGTATATATACTTATATACCTACGGTATAAAGCTATTATTTTGAAATTACTAACAGATACTTCAATATTTATTTGTATAGATTTGAACTTCATAAACAGTAGTGGTCCATAGGCGGACTTATTGCCATAAGGCATTTCACATTTCTTTTTATTAGCTTGTCACAACTATTTTTAAACATTGCCAATAACCCTTGTTACCCTAAAACGTCAAACAAACAAACAAACAAATATTCATAAATGTCACATTAATATGTGCCATGTCAAATTCTAACCCCAATCATTCGCTACACCCCCGACGTATTACAACAAAAGACATTGATAGAGGGGTTGTAACTAATTAGACGTTTCCGGGTGATAAGGGGTGGAACAGTTTGACTAAATAATGCAATAGTTTCGAATGTACGGAATACTGGGAACTAAGTTGCATGAATTAAAATTATGACTTCGTGTGAAGTTCCGTGAATGCCTTTTTGATACACTGCAAAGCATCATGTTTGTGAATGCTAATAATTAGAGTCGATTTATGGACCTAACAATATGTAAAATCTAGTAAATCATCAACATCATCATTCTTCTGCGCTTATCCCAATTTATTTGGAGTCTTTTCTATAAGGGTGTTACCACACCAATCGATCGATCGCCGATCACTAATCGATCGATGATAGAAATGACGACGATCTATCAATTACTGTAGTAGAAACTATCGATCGACATCGACTCATCCATTTTATCATTGATTGATGGCCTCGATCGACGATCGATCGATTGTGCTAACACTCTTACTCGTCATCTTAGCAGTCACCTCCTTTGTAGCCATGTCATCATTCGCACAGTCTTTCCATCGTTTCTTTGGTCTTCTACTCTTATAGCCCACTAGCTTTTGCCCGTGGCTTTGCCTGTGTGGATGTCGAAAAGTGTCCGAATACTTACCTTTATACAACTTTTTAACCCTTCGGGGGTAGAATTAACAAAAACGCTGTAACACGTATAAATTAATATTCAATCGTCAGCCGAAACACAAAATTTGAAGATCCTAACTTCAAAACTGACGGAATTTCATATAAACTTCCATCCCCTATTTTACCCCTTTAGGGGTGAAGTTCCCAAAAATCCTTTCTTAGTGGATACTTACTCTTCACAAAGAACATACCCTCCAAGTTTCATGTCTCTAGGACCAGCGGTTTGGGGCTGTGTTGATATATCACCCAGTCAGTCATTCAGTCAGTTTACCATTTTATATATATAGATAGATTAACATTCGTACTAAAAATTTTTCTCACGTCATTTTCCACGTGAAAGCATTTCTATAAAAAGTTTTCTCTACTTCGTTGGTCAAGTAGTCGCAAACGCTACTACTGAGCATGAGGTCCTGGTTTCGATTCCCATTGCTCAGTGTTATTGGGGTTTTTCCATCAGAAATTTGATAGTATCAGCACGGAGCCTGGATTAGTGGCTGGTTGATGCCAATACGATCACCCCGTTTTACGTGGGACTTAGACATAACTGGCGAAATGTGGGTGCGCTATAGGTAAACATCTGCCTTATACTTCGGGCATTACTGGCTTGATGTTATGTTATTTTTGTAAAATTATTGCTACTAAGTATTAATATAAGACTATTATTTTTCCTTACACAGATCATTATCAAAAAAAAGATTGCTTGCTCAGATTTTTTCGTGAAACAGAAAGGTAAAAAATAATTGATGAAATGGCTAGTTTTAATTAATGTACAAAAGGTCCAATTAATTTTGCTGTTAAGCAATTCTGGAGTCTGGCTACAGTCCAAGCAAAAAGGCGTTTTGTAGTTGAAAACTGTGTAACGACATTTGAACTATCAAATAAAAATTGGATCGTGCACGTACTTGATAAAAATAGTCAATCTAAAATAATGAGCTAGATTTTTTATTTTTATTTATTTATTTATTTAAAATTATGAAATAACACCTTTACAGCTATAACGCCAATGCGATGTTACCACCACCAAGATACAATAACTTACATAAGCTAACAAAAATACAATTAAAACACAATCAGTATTCATATCAAAAAAGAAAAATATTAAAATTTTAATTTTGTTTCCAAAATAAATATCCCAACAACAAAACATGAAAAGCGTTTAGTGATCCTATTTAGTTTTACAGCTTACTAGTTACTGTCAATTAAAATACGTAAAGGCCAGCAATAACAATTTTAGACAGTTACGAGTTAACTGGGTACCCTATAATTTGGCACCGTTTGCTGCCGTATGGTCATTCAGGTAACAGGTAACAATAAAATAGCCCAACGAGCCGTCACGAACGGTACATCCCGAAAAAATCCAATTACCTACGCGGAAAAATAATAAAAAAGTAGAAAAAAGAAAAAGGGGCGAAAAAAAAATCGTCGCGAAAAAGAACACTTCTGTTCACGGCTGTCCGACGGAATTCTGTTGCCAAGCGAGGCGTTACTTTTAATCTCGAATATTGCAATGGCGACAATTTGAAACCTACCCTATCTTTGTCCCTTTCTCTCGTTTACACTTTTGTATCTTTCCATCTCTTTTGTTCAGTGCGTAAATTTATTTTTCCCTATTGCCAGATACAAGACCAATTATTATGTAATTCCTGACTACTTTCCGTACGGAATTTCGGGGAATTCGAGCAGAAATTTCAAACACATTCCGGGGTGTAGTTACCTTTTATATCTGTTTGGGGATGGTAATTTTTAATCTGTTGTAAAAGCTAAAGTACGTAGTGCAATCCTGAGTGGTTATTTGAAGATTATAGGATTTGTTGCTGTTGTTTTTCTTTTTGGACTAAAGCTTTTTCTGTCTGAGCTCACATAGCTTTAAAGGATCATTGGTCCAAAGTGATTCTGTCAAAAGAAAGCTACTGAAATGTTTCAGAATTTCAAGGTTTTAGACTTTCATAGTAGGTGAAGAAATACAGGCATAACTTTGATAACTAAATATGGTCTCAGATCCATTAAAAATCTAAAGTTAGCGTCTTTCTAAAATAGCAATTTCGTGTTAGACCTTTGATAGATTTTGGTGATGATTAAGTATTTTAAATAACTTATACTTTAAGACGTTATGAAATGTATTTTTTTATTTTTAAAAACCTTTCAAGTGAGAGATAGAAACGCCATAGTTTTGAGTTGTAGCTACTTGAGTGTTGGACGCTTCATCGTTGAAAATCAAAACACTTAAATGCCCTTGATGAAACTAAATGAGAATAGATATATAGATGGACTGAGTATCCTTTATTACCCACCAAAATCGTTACATAGCTCTTTTACAGTGGCGTGCCTGGTAGCCAACAATACGGCAAGGACATAACGCAAGCAGACTGTTCAGAAGCCATCATGAAGAGTAGTAGATTATTAGAGCAAGCCAAGCTTTTAAACTCGTATGAAAGTACCGCCACTACTCTTTTACAGTAGTTTTTAATCTATTTGTAAAATGACAGTCCCACTTTAGCTGCTAAGCTATTATAGTGGGACTGGGCTGGCCATGTCTGTCGTATGCCCGACGAGCGAGCCAAAATAACCACGATGTGGAGCCCTGACACAGCCAGAAGGCGACACGGCGGGAAGAGCTGGACAAAACCAACGACCATTGGTCCCATTGGTCCTGGATCGAAGAATTTGGAAGTCATGGGGACAGGCCTTTGCCCAACAATGTCAATCTCCTTGTAGACTAGCCTAGTTAATTATGATCAGTACTTATAATAGCCTACGATTGACCTCAGTAGTGTACAATTGATTATTAACTGAAGCCAAAAATAACCATGAACCTATAAAGAACATCTGTTTGATAACTACCCCTCTCTTCGGGGAACAATCACACTGACGATATTAACAACCCCCATTTGCCCCCCTTCCTTGGCACAACAATAACAAAGAAAATCAAAGCTTAGACAAACAGTCTTTGCGCCGAGTCAATCTGAAAGGGTAAGGTTCGTTCAATAAATATTTGATTCATCGGCTGCTAAGTTTGCGATGAGACGTCGGACTCGGGGTTCGATTCTAGCGTGAAGATGTTTTGTTTAGATTTTCTCTTTCGAGGATATCAGTATCTGCCTAGCCTTTTCCCAATTATGTTGGGGTCGGCTTCCAGTCTTACCCGATTCAGCTGAATACTAGAATTTTACTTAGACCGACTGCTTATCTGACCTCCACAACCCTGTTATTACTGCGTAATAAGATACCTCTTGGTAAGACTGGTTGTCAGACTTTCGGGCCACTGACTACCTTCAACGACTGCCAAAGATCTACAAATTACAGCCGGGACCAACGGCTTGACGTGCTTTCGGAGGCACGGAGGAAACTCGTTATGTAATGATGGTCACCCATCCATAGGCCGACCTTGCAAAGGGCGGCTTAACCTTCTAGACCCATGCGGCTGTTATTATTTAGCCACGAGACACGAGGTCCCCTTACTTGTTGCTACCCAAAAGCATCAAAAACATTACGTGAGTTCTCTAAAATAAAACAAAATTCCCTAAATTAAACCTCTACAAAAATAACCGCAGTTAACAATAACCATGGTGTTACTAAATAAGAAGACACGTGCTAACTGTTACAATTCAAACGATTACTAATCGGTCTATTCGATGCGGTACAATCTCGAGTTGGAAACAATCGATTCGAATCGCCATCGCTAACTGCCATAGAAGCCGTTTGGCATGCAACCTTTTTACGAAAGAGGTATTCAATTTTTATTAGGAAGTAATTAATTTAATATGATTTGGGTAATTATTTCTTAATGTTTTAATTGAAAACCAACTCAAAATTGCTAACTTCACTCTTTATAAACTTTTTGATGAAATCTAACGCTAAAGTGATCGCGAGCATGACAGCTGAACCTGTGATCCTGGGTCCGATCCCCAGGTCGAGTACTTTTACTATTTTACATTAGAGTTCATTCAATATAAGCCTGGAGTTCTGACCCGTTAATGGCGGTATATCCCTCGTGCATAAGATTTAAAATGGGCAAATTGTGGAGACCCAAATCATCCCTGATGATGTAGGCTTGGGATCATTTGGGACTTTCATTAATTTTATTCATTTATTTGAGTTCGCAGATGATGACATGTGCCTAGCCTTTACCCAACTATGTTGGGGCCAGCTTCCAGTCTAACTGGATGCAGCTGAGTACCAGTATTTTACGATACATGATCCTATGCCTTTTTTAGGAAATAGAATTGTGATGTTATGTAACAATCTCTTAATATAAAAAAAAAACTAACGATATCCCAGCTTATCCTCCACTACTATTGCGTACTCTACTACGTCTGCAACTCGTACTACAATCCTGTAAAATACAATCCTTCCGCACCTACAAAGACCTTACAAATCACAATTCTAAGTTCTAATCCTCGATTTTTTGCGCTCGCTTGGTTGCCTAAAGAGCGTGCAACCATAGTGATTCCATTTAATAATATTACTGCCAAAGCGTTCGAGAATATGGTAGAAGTTTATTACAATCGTTGCCGTGGCAACTATACGCTTTTTAGGTGAATGGGGTGAGCAGAATCGTAAGTATCGAAGTTATGTTTCTACATGTAGGTTAGGTGTTCGCAGGATTAATAAAAAATGGTTAGCGTCGCCTATTCTAAAGTTGCACCATTATGAATGTGTTGATGTTCAGAAAAAAAAGTTCATTGCTGATTGACTGACTGTCAGACTACGTCATCATTTCATTCACTGCTGGGTCTCTCCTTTCTTCTTCTGTCAAATCACGCTTAATCTAAACTGATGAGGATAGAAATATGATAAAATACATTTCTGTAGGATAGGAAGGACGCAAGAATACAGTCACTTACGGGACATCTTCCGTGATTGTTCATTATTTTGAGCTCCCGATATTTAACAGACAGGAAAGGGGTGGGGTTGGAGGGGTATACAGTCACAAACCCCCCCCCGGGTTTGTGACTGTATAAGTTTAGTTGTATACCATGAAAGCTTAAAACAGTGCAAACTAGATCTTTCTCAAGTTCAGACTAGAAAGATCCAGTCCCCCAGTCCTCGTTGTATCGTGAGCTGCAAAAATCACGGGCTAATTTAAGAAATGGTTTTATTCGATTTAAATACATTATGACCAACATTCCCTTGTTGGAAAACCACATAAATCTACCCATTACACACGAAAAACCATCCTATAACTTGTAGTAACCCCCTAACAACCGAGTTGTAACAAGTCTGTTAGTAACCCCACAGTTTAAGGGTCAAATAGACCCGCGGGACACTACGTTAGTATTACCGACAGGTTAAAAAGTGAGGATTACAAAGTTAACCGAGTTTTTATGACAGTTCACAGGGTTATTCCGAAAATAATGGTCATTGAGATAAAATGTGCGGGTCATTCAGTATTTTTTTTTTTTTGAAAGTGGAGTTTAATAATGGTATTTTATTTAGTAGCCGTTTGTTTTGAATAAAATGATACAGTGGTTTAAGCTATATTGATGTGTAGTTTTTGTACATAGCTTAGGAGTCACTTTATCATTTAAAATTTCGTTGGTGTTCCTTTTTTTAGGGTTCCGTACCTCAGTCGGAACCCTTATTATAGGATAACTTTGTTGTCCGTCTGTCAAGGCTCTTTCAAGAACGCGTGGAGGTATCAAGCTGAAAATAATATCAAATACTCAAGTCTGCTACTCTTTGGAGCAATGAAAAAATCAAACTTGCAAGAATAGTCAAACTTGTTGTAACCTACAAGTTTATACGGAACACTCGATGCGCGAGTCCAACTCGCATTTGGCCGGTTTTTTTTCTCTATCAAACAATTTCCGTAGATAATGAAATTGTCCCCTGTAGTCATTTTCATATGGCTACACTGAAAACAGTGTGTGACCGCTATCTGGCAATCAGAGGCTTCACTTCTACGGTTTAGCTATTGCGGTCGCTTTCTACTCTTAGGCCCTGACAAAATGCTTCAAGGTTATTTTTCTCTTCACCCAGTTCGAGCATATTTTCTAACCTAACATTACGCTTATATGACAGGAAAATACCCTTCTGTCTGTCTAGATAAAAAAAGAAAACCAACCAAATTTTAGATTCTCTTTGTATTATACGAAGGCCTTACCAAAAGCTATTTAAATCCAAAATATTAAGATCAAAATATCAACAGAAATGAGTAGTGACGGCCCAGAATCCTATGCCAACCCTTTTCATCTGATATAAACTGTGTCTGCTAGAGATGTACCGAGTTTGCGGTTTCGGGTTTCGGCATTCGTCCTTTCATGAAATATGGTTTCGATGCGTTGTATTGAATGACGGACGTGACAGTGTTGGTGTATGATTTGATGTTTCAAAGGTTTGGATTGAAAGGTGGTTGATGTACAGGACTATGCTTTATGTCCTTTGCGTCGTTTTCTTTACCTTTCCTGACTATGTTGGCTAGTTTGCTTTGTTTAATAATGAAAAATGAGTGAATTCTTACTTGGGAAAAGATTATTTAATTATTATTTTTGATTATTATTTTCTAATAGTACACCCACATTTCGGCAGTTATGTTTAAGTTCCTTGTAATAGGGGGCGAGCCTATTGCCATCAATAGGGCACAAGTCCAGACTCCGTGACTGCTACTGAGAAGTTCGTCCCCACACACTCAAAGTCGTGTGCCAGTACTCTTATTTGTTTTCTCTCCTTTAAGATTTTTTCTAGTTTAACATTACTTATTGAGTGTATAGGTGTATCATTGAGGTAAGAAATAGAAGTCCCATTTTTGTGAATAAAACAGAATTTAATATTGACGAAGCAATCAAATTATAGTTCTTGCGTCAAAACGACTGCTTTTTTACTGTTAAATTGAGGTTCTATAAATATACAAGTATCACTGTATTTATTTAGGAGACCTAAAAGATTGGATGACTTGAAGAAAGTAAAATCAGAAAGGTCTCTGAAAGTTCTCACTATCTTTTAGATTTTGCTAATTTGGCAAAATGTTGACCGGATTTGATTTCAAGGGTTCTTGTGGTCGAGAGCGCGACTGCTGAGCATGAGGTCTTGGGTTCGATTCCCAGGTCGAGCAAAGTGTTATTGGGTTTTTCCACCAGGAATTTCTCAGTAAGTCCACAGATTTATGCCCGGTTTATGGCCCCCTATTACATGAGACTTAAACATAAATGGGCGTGATGTAATGTTATGGTTGTTAGTTTTAAGAGTTTGGTCATTTTGAAAAAACACAAAGAAATCATCATCATATCCAGCCAAAAGAGATCTCTTGCTGGACATAGGCCCCGAAAACATCGCTACACACTTATCACAAGTTTCATCTCGCTCAAAAGTCCACAAAAAACACGTTACAAAAACGTAACGCAAACCATTAAGTTTGCGTTCCCCATTCTCAAATTCGACCTATATTCATATTTCCAGACTCCAGTCCAATTCAAAACCAGACTAACATCCTCTAATACGTGATAGTCAGCTTCAAACCACGACAATCGCTGGGTAGGTAGGTAGGAGCCTAGATACTCCGGAACATTTAATTAAACTAGCAAATAGGTCAGCAATTAATGCATGTTTGTGTAACTTCCTCAGCAGACCAAGTTTGGACGCATCTATTCGGGTTTGAAGTTTAGTTTTGTGGCGTGGGTTAGGATACTGAGCCATTGAAGGGGTTTGGGCATAATCAGCCTGGTAAACCCACTGCTGGGGTAAAAGCCAATTCGCAGTGAGTGGGATCCACCGCTTGAGCCCAGTGCGAAATAATGATCGGTCGTGATGATGGGTCCATCTTCATGATTATGCCGCGCTTACCAAGGTCGGTCTGTGGATGAATGACCATCCATCACATACCGAGTTTCCTCCGTATCTCGAGCCTTCGAAGGGATTTAGGCATAATCAAGCTATGCTGAACCCACTGCTGGGGTAAAAGCCAATTCGCAGTGAGTGGGATCCACCGCGTGAGTCCAGTGCGAAATAATGACCAGTCGTGATGATGGGTCCATTTTCAAGATTGAGCCGCGCTTACCAAGGTTGGTCTGTTGGTGGGTTTTGGGACCATTCATCACATACCGAGTTTCCTCCGTGCCTCGGAAAGCACATTAAGCTGTTGGTACCGGCTGTCATTTGTAGATCTTTGTCAGTCGTTACAGATAGTCAGTGGCCCGAAAGTCTGACAACCAGTCTTACCGAGGGGTTTCGTCTACTACACAGTACTAACTGGGTTGTTGAGGTCAGATAGGCAGTTGCTCCATGTAAAATATTGGCATTCAGCTGCATCCAGTCAGACTGGAAGTCGACCCCAACGTATAATATCTACCTTTAAAAATCACTTACCCCATCCCCAAAACACAATTCAACTAAAATTAATTCCCAAAAAAAAACAAAGAATATTTCGACACGGTACAGTCAGCTAAAAGCACTGTGACATTAATATTTAAGTACACTCAGCTCGAAAAACATTATGTCGGATTCATTTTTGTGACGTGACTATATTTTTTTGTCACTTTTTTTGTCACGTCGGGTCTCTGTCACGCTTATCTCTCGAGATAAGAGTGACATTCCCCCTCTAGCAGTTTTTTCGTTAAAAAAATGAAAACTGTTTACTTTGGTGAATATTATTTTTAGCTCGCAAAGGGCAGTGGGGTTTTTACAGCGTTCTTTTGACGTTTATGTCATTGAGTTCTTTAGGATTGATAACATTGAGGATCATAATGTCAAAGTTTCGTTATCTCAAATAGATAGACTGTACTGTGCTGTTTTTTTCTTTCCATGTCAAAAACAGCTATGTTCCCTACGCAGGGTTTGCGTATAAAATATTAAAAATTTGTATGTGTATTGTATTGCACCCCAAAATTTTAGCACAGGTCTTTTGCTTAACTTAGTATTTTTTAATGGCTGATAATAATCTTCTAATTATTCATAAAGAAAAACATACTATTTTTAGAAACATCAACGGCGAAATAAGACGGAATATTTGTGAAAGTTAATTTAACGGTTTTGCAACTTATTCATAACACGCTATGATATTGTCATCAAGGAAAAAAAAACATAATTATTTGATTGGAAAACAGTAAGGAAAACAAATGAATATCTGTACCTTAATACTTCGACGAGGTAAATCTTTTGAAAAGAGAAAAAACACATAAAGCTAGCCATTTATCAGATACTGAATAAAATGCTCAATGCAGAGCCCCTGTGGTCTCGTAGTATTGGGTCTTGGGTTCGATTCCTGGGTGGGGTAAAATATCATTAAGGTTTTCCATTATGAATTTCTCGGCAGCATCCGGGTTATATAACCAAGTAGTACCTAATACATCTATTTACCTTATCTACCGTGCAATATCTTTAATTACTTACTATTTAGTTAATAATAAATTACAGCTAATATATAAATAAATATATAAAATAATTACCTAATTTATAATTTAGAAAATATCTATTAATAATAAATAAATAAATATATAAATAAATAAATAAATATAGAAATATTAATAATAAACAAAATTAATATAAATCTACTCATAAATAATATCTACTTAAATATCTAAATATAAGATTTACTCCTTAATTTCAATATTATAATTTCAATATTATTATGTTTTTAAACAAAAAGCGCTTCATCCTCTCCTCTAAAAACTAACTTGCTGTGCCCGACAGGGTCCATAATTGTTTCTCTATAATTTACCTACCAGCCTTGTATACATTATGGAATGCAATAAAGTATTGAGTATTGAGTATTGAGTATTGAAATGTTGGCATAATATAAGTCATCTCGGCTAACTTTTCAGAGAAAAACGGGCGCGATATCATGTTCAGAGTAATACAGGCATATTTTCATCCAAAATGGCCTCCATGAAAAGCCAACCTATCTCCAACCAATCTCCCATACATAGTCATCTCAATATACGTTTAATTACCAGGACACAATATAGAGACACTCCCATTTCAAATAAATAAGTCACTATTTAACAGGGTGTGGCGCTAATAAATTAGCTACCCTTAGGTTGGGGTCCAAGTGTCGAGACTATAGCGTTGAAATGATAAACAAGATTCAAGATGGCGCCTGAGAGTAGAAGTTTTACAGTAATTTCGCAGTTTTTTTTTTACATCTAACGGTAACCGTATAGCTAAGATGATAAAGATCATTGTTATGCTTAATCAAAAGGAAAATAACTAATAAGGACTAATGCGGAGTGGCGCTTGAAAGACATTGTTAGGACTCCGCACTGTTGGCAAACGTTTTTGAAATAATTGCCTGTGGAAATTGTGTTGAAAAACAAGATGGCGACGTCAGTTCTGATTTAGGCCAAAAGCCAAAAAAAAAATTCCAGCATTGTGCTTTAAAGGGGGCTTTCAAAATGTCGAAAGTATTTTGATAAATAAAATGTGTCGAGATTTTAAAGAACCATTAAATATGAAGTTTCAATTGAAAATGATTTATTAATACGAATTTCAAAGTGTCAATAAAAAAGTTAAAAACATCTTATTTATTTTTCATAAAAAAAAACCGTAAGAAGCTTTCACGAAAACTGCATTAGTGTTTTCAAAACTTAAAATATCTTTCGCAAAGACTCAAAAAGTTTCTGCTTTGAGAGCTTAAATGATGGTAAAACTGCTTAAAAATGTACGTGGTTAATAAGTTCAAAGTAAAAAACTTTAAGGAAAATTCTTGGCAACGCGCTGAAAGTTAAAACTACGGGTTTTCTTCATGAGATATCCCCGTCTTTGCTAATATTCGTTAAGCTTTCAGCGGAATTATGTATCCAAGTACAATTTCAAGTCGGTCATTAAGCTGATCTTTATAAATTCAAGCTTGTTGCGATCTTCTTCAATCTTTGTCAGTTCCTGTAACGATAACAAGGGATTAGGTGGGTAAATAATCATAGTATAATCATCCTACATTGTTGTGGCTGCTGAAACATGACAGACCTCTTTTCTGTTAAAGAGTATTGTATATAAATTTCATCAACTACGCTGGCCCAGTGCGGATTAGTAGCGTAAAAGTTCATCCCAAATATTTTTTTGTGGAGCAACGTTTGCGAGTATTAGTGGGCAATAACGAATTGCAAAAGTTACTGATGTTATCACAATTCCAAAATGTTATTCTTCAAAATGTTACTTAGATTTCAATGCTCCTTAAGCGACTCTGCGAAATACTGACCAATAAGATAGCAACGTTGCTGCATAACAGTTGCCAGTCACACATATAAGTATATATTTGTAAAGTAATATTATATTTATGTGTTAAATCGCTATAGCCTCTCTGTTGTACCAAACCACATCTTATTTAATTATAATAGAAACTGATACTGGTTGCCAGATAACTCGGATAGAATGGGTGTTTTGCTAAAAATATGTTGATCAAGCTGATAATATTGTAGCTGGAAATAACCGTGCTTTTGTGTGTAGGCAGAAGCCCTAGTTTTCATTTTTATTTTAGAAATTTCTGAAATCTAAAACACATAACACACACACAACAAATACACAACATGTATGAATACGTATCTAGGAAGCCAAAATAAGAGTGTTGTTTCATCTCGCAAACAAAAATGGAGTTAACTAATTTCACTGCCTCAGTGGTTTCGTGGTCGGAAGTACTACTGGGCAGAGCACCAGGTTCTGGTTTCGGTCATTAAAAAAACAGATATCCTGCCAGTTATAACTGGGGCATGAAAACGGGAAAACCGGGTAACCAGGGTAATCTTGTGCTTTCAATGCCAAACAAATCAATATCACAAGGACAAACCCATGCTGACATTATAAATGAAAAAGTTACTCTGTCTGTTACCTTTTCACGCCTAAACGGCTGAACGGATTTGAATGAAATTTAGCTCACGGGTAGACCATAACTTTATCTAGGATATAGGATTCCTTTTATCTCGTTAGTACGTTGCCTTGGGATAATTTCTGGTATCCACGTGGACTAATTAAAATCTTCCTGTTATTTGTTACAAATATAACTTAGCAATCTATTCTGTTATCAATAATACTTCTTTATTCCTTGGTTCCAGGAAAACGATAATTTAATTGTAAAAGAAAAATTGCAGGCTTTTAAAACAACGGTAAAAGCATTGTCGGCTAATAAAATTAATTACTTTGGAAATATATTTTTAATTGAGTTACTTTGCTATGAAAGGTTTATTTTTAAACGTTTTATTTTCTCAATATCTGTGCTTTGTCGATTTATTAAAAGCTTCCGTTCACATTAAGGCCCTTAATTATTGCAAAAACTTTTCTTAACAACTTTTCTACAAAACTAACAAAATTATTTTCAAAGAAAATCATTTTATAAATATTTGACTTCGCTCGCTTTGGCCCGGCTCTACCGTGCCCCCAAATAGATATATTTTTTCTTTAAGTTCATTAGCATAGCTAAAGTAGCTAATTTCCAAGGACATAATAAACTTTAGCCAAGCTAAAAGGAGTTCCAACTAGTCCGACAAATCAGTCTTATTACTCAATACTCAATACTTTATTGCATTCCATAATGTATACAAGGCTGGTAGGTAAATTAGTGGGTCATGTTAGCTCACATTTGGTACTCTATGCGAAATACTGGAATTCAGCTTCTGTGGGTTATGCACGAAGCCAACTTGAAAACTTGAGCTATGCTGAAGAAAACCATAATTTTATTCAATTTCATAACCTTAATTTTCTCGCTGCCCCAACATGATTACTTGCTCCAAACCATGGTCTTATCCTTTTATTACTACAATTTTTCCACCAAAGATGGTATCTTCAATCAACAGGTGCCTTGAATTCTGCCTACCCAGTAATATAACGCTCCCCATAGAGCTATTAATAATGCTCGTAACAGAAAACATACGTGGCATGTAATAAAGTAAGGCTTAGAACACAATCATTGTGGACAGAAGGTCCAGTCGACACTGCGTGCGAAAATCCAGACTGACTCAATGAGTGACGAACGATATACGCACTGTCGGAACTATAATTCTCGGCGCTAAAGAGGTTCGAGGTTTTAGTCTCTAATTCAAATACTTCAATTGTTATAGTCCTGCTATATTATTGAAAAGATTGAACAAAAATGTCTTCAAATCTTTTACATCTTGTTGAATGTAAGGCGATTGTCACTAGTCTTCATCTGCCTGGCTTTTTCCCTACTATGTTGGGGTCGGCTTCCAGTCTAACCGGATGCAACTGAATACCAGTATTTTAAATGGAGCGACTGTCTATATGACCTCCACAACCCAGCTAGTACTGGGTAAAACGATACCCCTTGGTAAGACTGGTTGTCAGAGTTTCAGGCCACCTGAAACGACTATCAAATATCTACAAATGATAGCCGGGACCAACGGCTTAACGTGCTTTCCGAGGTACGGAAGAACCTCGGTATGTAATGGGTGGTCCCATCCGCGAACAAACCGAGGCAAACACGGCTTAACTTGAAGAATAAATTTTAAGGCGTTCGAAGACTGGTTCTTCTGCCACATATTTCGTGGCAAGGCTTAAAGTACAATGATGAATGGGACAAATGAGGGGGATCCCGTTTCTCATAATGTGTGACAGTTTTGGAACAATCAAGAAGTTTTTATTTCATAAATTGTTTGGTATTAGAAACGGGAGTAATTGAGGGTGTTGCTATGACGCCTGTTGTTACAGGAACATCTCTTAATTGTATTATTTGTTGGAAACAAATTAGGGGTTTTGCCGCTACGTAATAATTTAGATGAAATTCGACCTTCGGTGAAATATGTTGCTGTGTTGTGTAGTCTCAATGATAAAACAATTTACCATTGAAATGAACCAACAGAAAGCTTAGGTACATAGGTTTTCAAGAAAAATGTAGGCAGCTAGTCAAATGCAAATTCGCTAAGTTACTATCTTGCCTTTGAAAAACCCTAATTCAAAGAAACAACTACTGCTTAGATCACTATAGAACTAAGGACTATAGAACTTTTGGGTTTAACCAGAAAACTCTTCAACAGTGATGAGACGTATGTCATACGAAAGCTTAGGACGCAAAAAAAATGAACATCTTATAAAATGTACTTGCAAGACCGTTTTTGTAAAGAACGAACATCCCATCACTGATGAAACTGTGTAAGCTTATGATGCGGTCTTCATTGCGTTCGAGACTCAAATATTTAAAAGATAACTTCCAATTTAATCCTGGCAACGTATAAAACACTCCTTAAATAAACCCCAGAACAGTTAATTAGGCTGTATCTTCATGAGCGTTAATTAGCAACGTCTGAATATTCCAATAGCGTGACGTGACACTTCTCATCTGCGGCGTGACAAATCTCGTCAGCGTGACAAAGAGACTGTGCGCGAGGCTTTATCTAGAGATATGATGTGAAATGAACGTGGATGCTCTGTATTCATTTGTTTTGAAGAATTTTGGAACAGGAATTACAGTTATATTTAGTTCAAGATTAAGATTAAGCACAGACTTTATTGGTGAGGATCTTCAGAAAGGTCAGGTGCGCAGTACCTATTCGCAACCGGCGTGCGTGTATGACCAGATGTTTGAACGTGGATAAGGCGAAATGAGTATGTACTATGGGAAAATAGCGTGATTTTATGTGTGTATGTATGATAGTAAGTAACTATAGCTTAGGTAGAAGAAGACATGGTAGGCTAAACCCAAAAAAAATGGGCTAGGATGAGAAAATGATGATGATGACCCATGTGTTTACCTAACCCCTAGGAGAAAATAAGAAAGCTGTTACTAAGAAAGGTGCGAGCAGTAAATTAAGCTGGATCGTGGATCACGATGAGGATTTAAACATTTAATAAGATTTTTGGATTTTTTTTTGGTTTAATTGGTTAAGACGTCCGGTGTACTGAATCGGAAGGTCGCAGCTTCAAACCCTGCTCGCACTCGAATTTTTCTTTCCATATCAAAAACAGCTGTAGTTCCCTACGCAGGGTTTGCGTATAAAAATATTATAGATTTTTAGTATTTGTATTCCGATATGAAATGTAACATTACCACGATTTCGCGTGGTGGATTATGGCCCACTCACTCACACAAAGAATAAGCCTTAGATTTTACTGTATTTAGAAACTCACGGGAACACAGCTGATGGAAATGGTAATTAACATGAAGATTAATGATGACGATTACCTACATAGTTCAAGCTCTCGTTAGTGGCAAATTAATTCTAGCGAATCTTCGAAAATAACCTCTAACGCATCGGTTTCTGATTTTCCGGAACTAAAACTGAATTGAATTCGTTTATTCGATTAACAATTTTAGTAACATTGCAGTTACATGTGCAATCCAATTAAAAATGCATCGTTAGTCTATTGGTCGTAAGCGCTATTGTTAAGCTTGAAGGTCCTGGGTTCGATTCCCAGGTATGACAAAGTGTTATTGGGTTTAATCATCAGAAAAATCACTGTACACCTACAGTCAGGATTTTTGCCTAGTTGCTGTCAATAGGCTCGCCCCTTCTACATTACTGGCGAATTGTGTCCTCCTTCGGGGACTACAGGTTAGAATTGAATTATGATATGTCTAATTCAAACGGAAAGTTGGCTATCACTGTACCTTAATTTGCTACCAAAATTTTAACTGTGGAGTATATTAAAATGTCGTATCGTCCACTTAGTTACTAATAACATAATGCAATTGAATCTGCCAGTCAAGCGCGTTGATTATGGCTGGGCTCCCGGGAAAGCTCATTAGGGGAGTCTACATCGGACAGTGAATTATAGGCTAAAATAAACAGACTAAAGATTTAGACAAAACTATTGTGTGATTTTTTGTGTGATAATCTGACCCAGAAAATTTATAAAATATCGTAAGGAAAGATTTGAGAATGAAATTTAGATAACTACGAGAGTAGGAAAAGACCAAAGAAACGATGAATGGACTACGTGAAGATGACATGGCTAAAAACGAGGTGACTCGTGATGTGACGACTAGTAGAGTAGTATGAAAGAATAAAACATACTGCGGCGATCCCTAATTAATTAGAATAAGAACAGGAAAATGATGACTACGCATACTAAATATTAATGGCGCCCAACTAAAACTACGAAATCACTGAACGCTTAATGATGAAAATAACCCTGACTTTTATTTGGTCTTACCTTCAAGTTAAAGATAAGTATTCTACTAAAGCTCCCAACCTCTGCCTCGTTAAGATCAAATCGGGGATCCTGAAACCCGCAGCCCCGTTTAGTAATACTAGGTCATAACCCGCCAATAAACCGATATACACCAACACTATAATCGTTACCCATATCAGCTCGAAATTCAATGCATACTATAATTTCTGAACAACCTAATTCTAGAAACTAATCTGGGAAAGCAATCACATATTCCTGGAGCGCCCCTCCTTTAGACTGTAACATAAAACTAGAATATCATCTATACATATAAGTTAAATTGTTCTTTTGAGAAGATTATGCTACTGTATTGTTCTAGAAAGTAATTGTGAAGTTTTCTTGTGCTTATGTTTATCTTTTGCAGACTAATCAGATAATGGAACACGCTTTTATCATTAGTTGCTTTTATATCCTGTATTGTGGAAACTATAGGTAACTGATGGTAGCCTTTTGTTGATTCCACTTACTGAATTGATTGGATTGCCGATTTCTTTTTCTTCTAGAACCAATTATTAGTTATTTATAGGACTTCTATTCTGACGCTACAAATTCCTATTCATCTGCATTAGTATCTAAAATCAATCAAAACCAGTCTATTAATATCCTTCACCAACAATTCGCCTTCTCAATTCCTTTGTTATCAAAACAAACAATACTTAAGACATCCGACACCAGTGACACCGATAAAAGTCGTATTGAATTCTAGTAATCTGAACATTCGTGACAGGATTAATATCCCTTGGTACCTACCTTTAAATCCAATAACAGCCGTGGAATTGAATCAGGTTGAATTGAATTCTATATAAACATTTGTCAGGCTTCAGCAGCAGTCATGACTGAGTAAACATTGTGATATCGTTTGTGTGTGGATGAAATTAGCTTCACATGGATACAAGGAAGATGGGAGCGTTGCCATGGTAACGGGATGAATAGGCAGTAATATCTCCTTCCGTATATTATAAAACGCAACGATTCACAGCGTGTCTACCAGTTATTGCGCTTAGATGTCGAGAGGGACTTATCGGGTTTACGTGATTTTTATTTTTATTACTAGATAAATTCTGTAGCTTTGAATTTATTTTCAACATTATGTAACTTAGGGCTCAGCTAATCGGTCTGAAATTATTCACCAATTCAGACTCTGAATGGAAATGGATGTTGAGGAAAATGGAAATGGCCAGAGGAGACACTGCAATAATTACTAAGCTTGCTTGATCGGTGTTCGCAGTTTGTTGTTATTTGCAAACAGCAACCCGGCTAGGTACTCATCCTTTAGACGTAATCCTCCAATCGTGTTTTACGACAGCCACGGTACGGGCGTGAAAGGGGTTGCCTGTTCTTTGTAGAGAATTTCATAGAATCTTAATCTTTTAAGAGTGTTGTGGCTCATCTTTCCTTTACTGTACATGATACAAAAGATACAGGAAACATGAATCATCTTAAATTAAACAAAACATCGATTTAAATTCTTGAGTTGCAAATCTCTCTCGTTAATTCATAATGTGTGCTTTTCTCATACAAATGATGTGTGTTTTAGAAACTGGAGCAATATTTAATTCTCTAATACTTCCTATACATGTAAGTAAGTGTAGCTAACGTTCATTGAAGCCACATAAATTAGGATCGCAGTGGGCTTAAAAGTTTCAGCAGCGGTTGAGTTATGTTACAGTTAGTTAGTCAATCGTTCGTGTATAACGTTATTTGCTGTAGGATTACAAGTATGATTCACTTCCTTATGATATGGGGTCGGTAGAATTTAAGCTGTTTTAGTACTACCAAAGTAATTACAGATACTCTACAGAATGTTGTTATCAAAACCTATCTATTTATACTAACAATGATGATGTGTGGTGTAAGAACCGGCACCGTTATTGTTAGCTTTCGCTCTTTATACAATTTAAAATGTTTGATAAAAATGACTGAACACAATTTAGTCAGGCGTCTTTTAAATTTGCCTGTTGAAATTCAAATAGCAAGTTACACATTAATTACCAACAAAATTTTGGCAGGCGCAAAAACTCCTTATGTTTTCTTCAATTCTCTATTAGATATATTTATTTTCCTTACATTCTACAAACACAGAAAATCCCAATAAATACGTAGTAAAAAAAAGCAATTTATTCTTCCTTATCCTAAAAAAATCAAGCCTGAATATTGGCACTTAAGATTACACCAGACTTTCGGTCGCCTATTCGTTTTCATATCACAATAATACAGCTAGAATAACACTCGTTTTATCCTTAATCTTTTCGTAATTTTTGATAGCTTAGAGAGCATCTTCTACGACAGTAAAATCTACATAGAAAATAAGGTCTTCTTCATTAAAAAGATCAAAGACTTCTTCTTGTATCACAATGCCTTTGTATATTTCAAGTCTGTAATCTTAGTCTGCCCGTTGATTTCCTTTTTGTTTTCAATTCCATTCGACGTTTGCTTCTTACTGAAAAGGTAAAGGAAACAGTTTGTTTAAAGTTGAAATAAAATCATGTATGTTGCTTGTTCGCTTTTGCTAGTTATTTTATTTGTTCAAGATGTTTGAATGTAGTGCAGTGGGCAACGGTGGGGTTTGTTTTCGACTTTAATTCATATTTAGAAATGAAACGAAACCCAACCAGAACAAGAAGAAACAATTGGTTTTGATGAATTTCAAATAATCCTAAAAAATTGTTTATCAATTCTATGGGACGCGTTATTTTTTTTTCTGACAATAAAATTGTGATTGTATGAGAAATACGTGATCATTTATTTCTAAGGGTGTGGTATAGCCGAAGTATGACTCATTCCTGACAGTAATACTCTGTATATGAATTTTAATCAGAACACTGCCAGTAAGGTCATTAGCAAAGGAAAGATCAGAAAAGAAAATTCTTTGTTTATACAAAACCACGTTTAGAATCCCAAAAAATCTTCTCATAACTTACCATTCCCATCCGTATATTCCGCTCCCACACTACATCTTCCCACAATCTATTAGTATTAGTATTTAACTACAGCATCCTCAGTACTCACACAGGGTTTAGAACAAGATTAGCCAAGTTGCTGAGCGGCGACTCCACGAACAGCCATAGCAGCACCGCGAGCAGTGCCGACGATATGAGTATTCCAATACCGTTTAGTATCTGAAATTCAATTAAGAAGTTTAGTATGTTCAAGCTGTAGTGTGTTGGGGGTGGGCAGATTGTTTGTTGAATGGGGTAGAGCTAAAAGCTTAAGTATAAATGTGTGTTTGTAGGAATATTTGTGCTGTTTACTTTTTATTTCGTGTATTATTTAGACATAGAACTGACACATCTGGCTAGGTTTTTCCTAGCTATAATATATTGGGAGCGACTTCCTATCTGACCTCCACAACTCGGTTATCGGGTAATACGATAAACTTAGACTGGGCTAGCATAATCAGCCTAGGATGTTCTCTCTGTAAAAAAGAGTGGGCCATGGTCAACGCGGGCTAAGTGCGGATTGATAAATGTCACAAGCCTTCGAATAGGCAAGGTTAGTGTGTCCGGATTGTCGTCGAAATCATTTAATTGCTTGTGTTGATGCACTGCTGAGTGAACAGTCCACTAAAGAGTACTAAACCTTAAGATTTTAACGAGCACTTTCTTTTAAAGAAAGTAAAAATAAACTGCCACTGATTGACATGTCTTCGTATAGACCGAAGCCATTAAAAAATTGTGACGTCAATAAAGGCTGTAAACACCACTTTTGGTAGTAAGCAATAAAATAGTGTTTCCAATAACCTACTAAAAGAGTGTTAACCAAACAGCGTTTATAGTACCTCCTTCTTTAAGAGTAAAGCCTTGAGGTCTCAATGCAATTCTAAGAAATATACAGAAAATGGAATTGCGAAAGTAACCAAGATTCTTACAAATAACTACGAAAGTGAAATTCCTAGTACTAGCACAACATGAGTTAGAGAAGGTCGGGTTCGTACAACGAGCTAAAACGCACGCACACATAGACACGCTTCACGTACAGCGAGTGCAAGCGGACTCGCGAACGCTATTTGTTTGAGATCTTCGTCATACGGAGTGTTACAAGGACCCAAATGACATGGACAGAGAAGCGCTGTTAATGAATTTATTTACGGAAATGTATTTAAAAAAAAAATCAAAGTGGCGGCGACAGTTCCGAATATGAACACGCGCCAAAATATAATTGTACTTCACTTGTTTATAAAGGGTGTAAATATCCCCTAACATAACCGAAAGGCACTTGATCTCACGGTCTTTGCGATATTTTTTTTGTTGTAGACCATACCTGGGAACCTTCTATTTACGGAGATATTGGGGGTCAAAGTTCCAACTTTTTCAAAAGTTTTTTTTTAAATACATGTTTTTAATCTAAGATTTTTACTTTACGCACCTCCACGACCCCCTTACTATTCAATCCATCCATCAGCACAATGCTTTGAGTGCTTTCCATCGAGTCCTACCGTAAAACGTGATTTTTCACCCCAAAATAAAAGTCGATTCCCAGCAATAATTTTTGCGTAAAGTTACTTAGTTAGATGTACAGAATGCTTGGTTGACGGCTATGTAAAGGGTCTGTTTACACCCTGTATATGTGTGTGCCTGTTTTCTCTTGTTTTTAACCCTTCTGTAGTTTCCTATGGTACTAGGTATAAATACGTACCAAGTTAAACATGTCGTATTGCATTGGATTCCGCTGCGAGAAAAGGAACCGTTCCAGTAGAAGCGAGTGTGTTATGTAGACCCCGTAAGCTAGACGGCTAAGTATCGTGAAGAAAGGCCAGGACATGAAGTTTCTTAGAATTTCTGAAATGAAATAAATGATATCAGACAAATTTTGTTTTACAAGCAACTCTGGAATAGAAAGTAAACACAATTTCAGTTTTACCTAAAATAATAATACCTAGAATAATAACCAATTATACAAAAAAAATCGCTTCGTTGATTAATTGATCGCAGGCTTTACTGCTGGGCACGGGATCCTGGGTTCGATTCCCAGGTCGCAAAGCGTTTTTGTGCATTTATATCAGGAAGTAGCAAACCTGCCACATATAATGGTATTACCATTTTTACAAAACCCAACATTACACGGTAAGTATCGACTTCTTGCATTTACGAAAACTCCATCGAAGTTGTAACAAATAAGCTCGATTCCTGGGTTTGTGCCCGTTGATGGCAATAGGTTCGTTCCCATTATATGGGACTCAAACATAATGTCCGTCTTACCCTGGGATTACAGGGCGATGTTATTTCCTTAATTATAATAATCGTAAAAATACCCGTTCTTCCTTTTAAAGCCGTAAATCTCTCTCAGACTTCAATTAATGATCTGTATCTTAGCCAGAATATCCGAACCGTCGAAACTCGGTCATTTCTTTATTGTAGTTTTTACGTGACACCATTTTATGAATATAGGTCACTCCGCTTTTATTGCAATGTTTTTGTACTTTCATTGTAATCTGGCGACTAGTTTGAAAGGATATTTTGAGATAGCATTAAATCTACCAAAGAGATCACCATCGTCATCTTTCTGTCCCGTGTTATTTGGGGTCGGCGCAAATCGATTTTTTTCTTCCATTCCGGGCCTGTCAATCGACACGCTATCATTTACTCCTTTCAACAAAGAGGTAACATATTAAGCATAAACATAATCTGCCTATTCCGTCCCCAGTGCTGGGACAAAGGTTACCACTCTGTTTGTAATCCACCACACAGGCCTAGTGTTGCTAGTTCGATGTCTTCGCATTTTTGATTCTAGGATATTCTGTCGGTTTCCCCACAATGTTGTCTTTCACTGTATTGAGAGCAGTGGTAATTAAACAGGCATTACCTTTGTTAAACGAACACATGTCATTACCATTGGCAAATTAAACTAATTTGCAATGATTAACGTGCACTCATGAAATGTTAAAAGTATAGTAAAAGGTTAATTTTCAACAATAACCGAACGTAAGATGCGATAAGCGAAAAAAAACAACAATAATATTTCCAAAGAACATTTCAACAACGACAAAGTAAATTTTGATGAAACAGTAACAGTCATATCTTGGAACTGAGATGAAAATATAATACCGGTATTTTGACGGGGGGAAACTAAGGGTCCTCCCGGGAAATTAGAAAAAAATGTAGCTATGTACAACATACCCCTAGGACGAGTATATTTAGTTAAAGGGATTAAAAGGCTAGCTAGCAACTCATTTCCTGGTATTTTGTTTTCATATTTCGCTGGATAAAATGATTTATGTCCTAGATTTATTAATTTACTTCGTCGTCAGTCATCAGACATCTACCAACCAGCACTGGGCCGGGTGGATTATAGCCTATTCCCTCTCTATAGAGGAGGCCGTGTGTACCAGCAGTGGGAACATTATAGGCTGATTATGCTTATGCTTCGTCAGTCTAGTAGTCGCAAGCGCCACTGCTGAAGAGGAGGTCCTTTGTTCGATTCCCGGATCGGGCAAAGCGCTATCGGGTTTTTCCATCAGGAATTTCTCAGTAACAGCTACGAAGTCTGGATTTGTGCACGGTTGATGACAATAACTCGCCCCCTATTACACTGGCGAAATTTTGGTGTACTATTAGGTACATCTCTGCCTATGTTTTGTTTTATTAATGTAAGAAGCTTTACTAAAGCTTTGTTGTTACACAATTACAGTTTTTTCGGTTTGTCGAAAGCTCTGTGGTCGATAGATAGTTAGAATACAATTTATTGCACACCAAAATGGATGCACAGTTATTTTACAATTTTGATATTGGTACGGGTACAATGACGGTGTTATCGCTGGTAGCGATATCTTTCAGATAACATTTGATAGAATAAACGGTAGGCTATTTTTCGTAAAGTGATATATTAATTTGGACAGTATTTTTTGTGTTTGATATCTGATAGCTAGTGTATTTTCGACTTCTAAGAACCATTGCCAGATTATGAGCTAATTGTATCAAAATCAATATGTGTAACAGAAATTATTGAGATTTCCATATTCTGAGTTAGGCAAAGGAGTTGAGTAGTAGGTACGTATTTGATCAGCGTATAATTCTAACCTGCGAGAAAGCTTGCAAGCGATGCTACACTGCTACATGCTATACTGCATCAGTCAGTGATGAATGTATTATTAATATTTAACATACTGAAATATTGCTGATAGTACACAAGAACGTTATTTGAACAGCAGTTTATTAACAAAATTCACATTCACAGCGATTTAAAACCGTTGAGAAAAATACGCAGAAAGGGATGAATACGAATCGCGAAACTGTATATTAAACTTATTTCAATTCCTCGTGTAAATATTTGAATGTATGCTTCAATAAATCAGGTTTTAATGTTTTTCCGGCTACTCGCAATCACCTTTCATTCTTCAAACTATCTTTGTGGTCTCCCAATTAAAAATAAATACAGAGAATAATTGCTTCTGTAAAAGATTTCTTATCAAAGACGTATCCATAACCATTATTTATTTTATCTTCTGTTTGCTTTAAATTTTAATTATTAAAATGATTTCCAGCTGTTAATTTGTGTGTCTAGTAATAAGTGACCGATACTTAAAAATCTAATTGAATTTATCATTAAGAACAATTTTTACTATGGGAATCAGAAAACCATCCATTTATGTTTAGTATCTTTTGCGGTTTCAGAGTTCGTCTCGTGGTAAAAGTAACAGTATGTTGAATACAATCAAGTGTATACGTTATCATTCTTCTGCCATTATTCAAATTTTTATTGCTATTACTACTTCTTCTTCCACACTTCTATATTTATCCACATCGCATGAATTAATCAAACCAAAAACTCAAATCTATCTCTATCTATCTCATATCTATATAACATTTTTATGTAAGTATATAGGTCACTCGAATCACCTTATTTGCCATTTTTACGTTAGTTCTACAAATTTATATACTACAAGGCTTTGCGGTCTAATGTCCGTCAGAAGTTAGCTTAGCTTGGGTATTATAATTATTCAAGCGGATAGCTATCCATTCTTAACTTAGCTACTATTAATTGTTCCGACATAGTTTCCTGGTTGAATTCCCTACCCGAGAAGCAAATAACTGTATTATTAAGAACCGAGGAACAGTACATGCATTTACTACAACTTTAAGATCAGCAAAACTGTTTCAACCAACTGAAAGAAATAAGTAGGTACGTTATAAATATTTCAATGCTGACTGAAATGATTTGGTTATTGGCTCAGAATTTTGTAAAAATAATACCTTCTTTTCGATCTCTTTTCCTTCTTTTCGTGTACTTTTACAGACTAACAGTGAAAGAAAACATCGCAAGGAAACCTGTAATAAATATTTGAAATCGCTAGCACATAATGAGCAAGCTCGTTCCTTTCTTGCATCAAAGAAAGTCTTTGATACGCTTGCAGATGTTAGTTATTGATATTTCTATATAAAACAAATGAAAAAAACTACTTACGGACATCCCCGTATTCTGTAATTCCAATACAAGCACAGGTTGCTAAAGCCCATATGTTTCTGTTGAGGGCCGCATACATAGCTGCGTTCCAAGCGTTGTATTCACCAAGGCACCATGCTGGGGCCGCTGTTAGTACTCTGAGACCTAGCCAGAAAGCAGCTGCAAGGCCTATGTAGGAGCATTCCTGGAATGCAAGGAAATTGTAGGTTAGGACCTAATAACAGTGAACAGTGAACACAACAGAGTAATTAAAATGGCACGAGACTGGATAAAAATAAACTTTTCATATTTCGGTTACAGTCGTGGCTATTGACAAGTAATTTATTCGCTAATGCAGTACAAAAGTCGCTCCATTGATTCTCAGAACAATTGCATCCTACATACAACAGTAGTCGTCTTTTGTTTTAATAAAAATCATTTTGAAATAAATAAATAACGATGAAGCAAAAGGATCGCAGCAAGAGACTTTCTGTATACTATGTGACTAGGTAGTAATAAAATAACGAAAAATACAAAAGTATGGAAAAAGTCAAAATGCTGTGCTGACCCCAAACAAATTACAACAAAAGCAGGGAATGTTGATAATGATGAATTGACTAGCAAAACAGCTTACCTTAGAAATAACTCCTCTGTACTTAGTAGGTCTGTATACGGTGATGATGTACCCCATAGCCATGCCGAGGAAATAAGAACCAGCTCTGTGATGACTCTTCATGTAGGTTTCCATGTAGACTTCGTTGTTTCGGACGTTAATCAGCTTTCTGAAAATGTGATGATTGAGACGTAGTAAAAGCATTATAGCTTAGACAGATAGAGTGACCATGGTCAGAGTGGCCGTGGAAGGCGGAGGAAAGAGCTTGATCGTATTACAAAATGTTATATAATTACTAGGTATTAAAAAAAAACTCAAAGTTACAAGGTTTCCTTGTTGAAATTGTATGGTTTTCGTTCGTTGCTGACGATGACAAATTACATGTTAAAAAAATAGTTTGTTTTCTCTACTACAATAATAATGACACATTAATAAATAAGGTTTCTAAAATTAATAAAAAGAAGATTGATTGATAATCGTTCTCCCGATACATGTTTAGGCAAAAACTCACGGAGACCTGATTTGGGGCATCTAATTTGTAGATTCTATTGAATATAGACTATCAATTTATTTTTTCATCATACAATAATGTCCTATACTTTTATAACAATAGAATACATTTTCGTTTCATGTATTTTAGGTAAATTGTAAAATTCGTAAGGCCGAAATATAAGAGGGCTCTCAATTAAGAAGCGAAAGGTCTAAAAGAATCTCACAAAACAGTGAGATTCTAAAACATTGATATTTCATGTTTTTGGAAGAAGATAATTATATCAACGATTAAACATTCATATCCAAGTTACATTAGACAGGGAAAATGTCATGGGAGATATATCACATAATTCCAAATTAAATTTAAACACAGACTTGGATTTTGTCGACTTTTAAGCATTTTAAAGTCCAGGAAAATATTAACAAACGAACAGGAAATTCGAAAGTAAACATTGTGCCATAACCAGTGGACCACATTATTTTCTATAATGAGTACCTTTCTGGGAAGCTTACATGTAAAACATCATCATCTACCTGTCTTTGTCTCTTATTACTTGGGGTTGGCACAACATGTTTTTTTTGTTCCATTCTCCTCTGTTAACCGTCACGTTTTCATTTACTCCTTGATCTTTCATATCATTCGTCACACAATCCATCCATTGTTTCTTTGGTCTGCCTCTCCCTCTCCATCCATCAACATTTATGGAAGGGACACCGACGCGAAAACGGTTATCACGTATTCAGTATATCATTCTGAGCCCACATAGATTTTTCATCGGTTATTAAAAAAAATAGCTAACACTGTTTGTTTTAAGCTTTCACGGTTTATAACTAAACGTATACTGTCACTTACTACATATACAGGGTTATTTGTAAAACACTAACAACCTCGCAGGAGTAGATTACTAACATCATAAACAACAACATTTGTTCTACGGTTTTTCCGAAAACAGACAAAAAAAAAACGACTTTTCATACAAAACTCGATCAGCTGTTCGGACATATGTATGGAGAGTTGAACTTTTTTTGTCTGTTTTCGGAAAAGTCACATGCGATTCGTCCCTCATCAAAATCATGTCCATACATGTAAAAAATAATAACATTGCTTACATGTAAAACATATTCCGAGAAATTCATTCATATAGCTTTCAGTGAAAATCTCTTTCAAATAATAATTTCGCGTGAAAGCGTCAATCAAGGCAAATTGGATTTTTATAAGCTTTAACGCTACGGTAAGGCGTTAACGAGTTTCCCATAACACTTAATTGACACGCTGTGATTTGTTGCAAATATAAAAACAACTGAAATGTTTTTTTTTTCATTTTAGCTTTTCGACAACTAAAGTTTTTCATAGGTTTCATGATTTATTAACCACAAACAGGCATGAAAAATACGCATCTCAGTGATTAAGGCGCGAACTGTGTAGAAAGAAGTCGTGTTCGACTGTGAGGATCAAACCCACGACGATATCTTTCTGGGGTCCTACAACGGCCGCTGCGTCTGTGATCATTTTAAGAATATTCACAAGACTCATTATCATGTTATAAACCCTTGGTCAATTTATGCTTCGCCTGGTTACCGGAAACGTTCGTCTAAAGGTACATGCTTCATATTAATAACATGTATATTCATGAGATATATTTCACGATATTGACCACATTTTCTAGCCTGCACGCGAAAACTAACATAAATTGATATGCATATAAAATAACTAAAATAATTAACCTTGACAAACACAAAAAACAGTTCCACGCAGTTAAACCAGAATCAGATCAAAATAACGACGAAAAAGACTTACTCAATATCGTAGAGCAAGATTCCATTCAATCCTTTGGTGTAAGTGGTGATACCAGTTATGACAACCGAAAAGATAACGGCAATGGTGGTGACAATTTTGCCGATACGCCTGTTCCACTGCCAGAGACAGAATAGGGCGGTCCCCATGACGGCTAAATGGTAGTCTGCTGGTATATACCAGGATACTTGCTGACACTGCAATAATGATGAACAAAGAAATGACTAACAATGTAAATGGAAGAATTAATGGATATTGCAATTGATAGAAATGAAAATTTCCACAACGTGTTTGTTATTTTTCTTGTAAGAGTGCAACGCAATTGTGATTATATTTTCATAAAACAACTATTAACAGGACACATAGATACAGGATGTAAAAAGACCCATCCATATTGCTGGGAAAACATTTCTTTTTTGGTGTGAACTGTCACTGTTACGGAAATGCTAAATGTAACAAAACATTGTCCTGATGGATGCTTTGAATAGTACACCCCTGTATTATTCAATGCATCATCAGAGGTATTTAAAGTTACTTTGTTTTAATAATTTTGGAAGTTGGAACTTTGACGTTCAATATCTCCGTAGCTAGAAGGTTCCCAGGTACGGTCCAGGACAGAAAAAAAGGTCTAATGGTTGGAGGAACAAGTGCCTCTCGAATTCGTTAAGGGTATTTTTCCACCCCGTTTAAATGTACACATAATTTAGAGTTACCAACTGATGAATTTATGTGACCTTGCCCAAAGAAAACCGTTAATTTCCAAATAGACCTTACGAAGACAAACAAAACAAAATCTACTTACAATATTCTCACTATCGACGTAGTTACCAAGCATGAGTAGACCAAGCAGCCAGGTCTTGGTACACGCCTGCTGTTCTCTGCCCATGATGCGTTTCCACAACGGGCCATCACCAACATATTCTGATACTGCTATCGTGTAGAATATTAGGAACGCGAAGGAGCCTATTAATCTGGAACAATATTTTATGAATGTACATAATCAAATTAGATAAAGATGAAAATTCACGAAAATAAGTAAATACAACGTGATCCAGAAAGGTGTGGTCATATTTCAGGGTGTGGTTCAGACCATCGATCTGAACAACTTTCTCAATGGAACCACAATCGAAATCGCGAAAAAAAAAGTCAGCTGTCCCATACATTTTTTTTTTATGCCCCCCCCCCTACTCTGGACGGAGCGGAAGGGAGTGTCAGACTTGTACCGACTAAGACCCATCCATGTTCCTTCTTTGCCCTTTGTGTTCCAGGGCCGCGGTATGTCTTCATTTGGGTCATATAGGTATTGAAGTTTTGTATTAGAAATACATAGTATGATATAGTAGGAAGCTATGGGGAGAGGTTTTTGTCCAGCAGTGGGATGATGCAAGATAACAGTATCGGTATTAGTAAGAGGTACTTGAAAATTAATAATGTGCTCTCATTAGATTCAAAAAATAAGAATCATACAAGTTTATGTAAATTAAAAAAAAGCGGATGCAGTTAATAAAATACTGAATATAGTTAATTATTCAAATTCGTTTCTAAAACTTTAATGATATCTATTTTATACGTTGGTTTTAAACGACATAATAAATTATGATTTAAAAACGCGTCGCGCGTCGTTCGTAACACCTGTCAATGATCTACAAATTACAGCCGGGGCCAACGGCTTAAAGTGCTTTCCGAAGCACCTCATCCGGGGAAAAACCTAGGCAAGCGCTGCTTAACCTAAAGATGGACCTGTTCGGCTGTTATTATTAACCCACTGTTATTATTTGCATTATATCAATCTTCAAGTTTATTCTGTTCTTCACCAGGCACCGATAAAATATGCGAATTTGAGAAAATAATGTTTACCTCACATAACGCTGTATCAAAGTAATAACAGGATTCTTCTTCTTCTCCATGAGACCTTTCATGAGGAGCAGTCCTGATATGACGAAGAAGTTCTCCACTGCAGGGAGGTCCAAGTGCTGGAATGTGTTACCTAGTGTGTTGCCTTTCACGCTTATTAGCTGGAAAATCGAAAAAAGAATTGATTAAGTCCCTTAAATATTTCGTACCTTTAGTTCTTGTAATTTCAAATGCACCGTAAACGACATCTGATGCCCGATTCTTATTATTTCTGAAGAATTCATTACAAGCGAAGACGCGGGCTTATGCTAGTGCATAGATAAACAAACGCCTTTTCCCCTTGGAGACTGTCAGAAACAACAAAACGCCATCTGCTATGATCTTCACATAGTTCTTAAGCTTCAAAGAAGATTTCCTAATTCATCATCATCATCTGCCTAACCTTTTCCCAACTATGTTGGGGTCGGCTTCCAGTCTAACCGGATGCAGCTGAATATCAGTATTAACATTTAGCGACTGCCTATTTGATCTCCACAACCCAGTTAGTACTGGGTAATACGATACCCCTTGGTAAGACTTTTTGGGCCACAGACTTCCTAACGACTGTCAAAGATCTAAAAAAGACACCCGGGACCAACGGCTTATTTCTGAAGAATTGTTATCGTCAAATGATGAAAAGAAATCTTCATTGCATAGTCTATAATAATGTATATAACGTAGATGTAAACAAATCATGTTTACGTCTCATATACAGGGTGGACGCTAAAACGGTTACCACGTATTCAGTACATCATTCTGACCCCCTCCCTTCCCCCCCCTCCTCCCACATAGAAATTCTTCGTCGGTTATTAAAAAAAACAGCTGTTTCCCACAAAACTGCAATACACGGTAAAAATGTATGGAACAGCTGTTTTTTTTTTTTTTTAATTTACTGATGAAAAATTGTGGGGTTCAAACTGATATTCTGAATACGTGGTACCAGTTTTAGCGTCGGTATCTCTTCCAACTTGTAGATCTATCAGCATTGACTTTTTAAATGATGTAAAATTTTCAGTTTTAAACCAAATTATCAACAACAACCCATCAATTTGTGGAGGGCTGTCTCTAACAACCTGTATAGTTTAATGAAATAAAGACTACTCGCATTTTCTGAAAACAGGAAACTAATTCTAAGGAAAAACACCCAGCTGTTAATAATATTAACATAAATATTACTTACTTGATCATAATCATGTCCATTACTAATAGAGCCAGCGATAATAAACACAAAAACATGGACGCAAGTGGTGAAGCTTAAGACCACGGCCTTAGTGAAGCTGAGGACCGGTATCTCATCATCTGATATCTTGACGAAAGAGGACCAGTTCCTCTTGAGACTGAAGGAGTAAGCTATTCTTTGAACTGAAAGAGAAAACAGAAAATTAATTTTCAGTTATTTTAAATGTGTCGAAATACTATGAGTGTGTGTTTTATTGAGTTTTTCTATCAGGAATTTCTCAGCAGCCACGGAGTTTGAATTCGTGCCTGACCGATAACAATAGGCGCGCCCCCTATTACATGGGACATAAACAATCATAACTGACAAAATGTTAGTACATCCCTGCCTAACCCTTCGGGGATTTCAGGCCTGAACGTTGTGTTTGTGAAACAAAACAACAGCAAAACTAAATTTGTTTTTCATAGTATGTTACTGAAAAACAGAGTTACTGCTGCAGTGTCACAAATACACTAAATTAATATCAAATCTCATTCAAATAATACCTAAGTCATAGTTGTTATACGTATCGGAATGAAATTGCAATCACTTACGAACGGACAGAGAGACAGACGGACAAGACGAATCTATAAAGGTTCCGTTTTTCTATTTAGCTATGTAACCCTAAAACAGCATATTCAAACAAAACTGCGTGGACAAAATTTGTAGTAATAATATAACTGCTGCAAATAATAAAATGTAATGCAAAATATTATACAATGTGTCCGGTCATGGACTAGCGATATTCTAGGTATTTAAAAAACAATAATTTTAATACACAAATACACTACACACTTGGGTCGAATCCACTACCCGGCAATTTGGCAGTCATTTTGTTTTTCATAAAAAAAAATCATATCTCCCAAAGTTTTGGTTTACCGAGATAAAAATGGGCTTATACAGGGGCAAAGATGTTGTCTATCGCTAACATTATGAAATAATGGGTTCACATTATCTTAACTTTAAGAAAAAAGAAATTAAAAAAAAAAATGCAAATCAAAAATTTTTTGTTAACAAATTCTTTGCAATTGAAAAAAATTTATTATAGAATAGTAGTTATATAAGTACCTAAAGTATCGCTAGTCCAAGAGCGGACACGTTGTATACACAGTGATGTGATATTAACCGGTCTCTTTAAATAAATAAACACAACTTCTGATACTATGATAATATAATTATTCTAGGACTATAAACAAGCACTATAATAATTACCATAATATTATTCTAAAAAGTGTTTTAGTGGCAGCAAATATTGTTATTATCTTTCCTCTTCAATAATCGTGCGACAGAAACCATCAGTTAATTACGATAATATTATTTTATGCTAATTTTATTTGTCCGGTAATTGTTGGTGTAGTGGTCATAAGACTTCTGAGCATGAGGTCCTGAGTTCGATTCACAGGTCGGGCAAAGTTATGCGAGTTTTCATCAAGAATTTCTCAGTGTCAGCCACGGAGTGCGGATTTGTACCCGGTTGATGGCAATAGGCTCGCCCCCTATTACATGGGGCTTAAACATACATAACTGGCGAAATGTGGGAGTACTTTAGGTACCTAAAGTACTCCCGCCTAACTCGAGGGTGGGTTTACATACGTGATGTTAGTTTATAATTTGTTAAGCACACTTACGTCTTGTATCTGTGTTGTCGTATTGCAAATAGATTGTCGATGATATTGCTGCAAGCACTAATCCCACCATAGTGGATCTGAAAAGATTAACGAAAATTAGAATCTTAGAGATAAAAATACAATATTATCTTAAAACAAAGTTAAAAAAGAGACTCGTAAATAAATAGTCGGGTAAATCAATGATTGATGAACGTTGGTCGCAAGCGCGACTGCCAAGCATGAGGTCCTGGGTTCGATTTCCGGGTCGGGCCTAGTGTTTTTGGGTTTTTCCATTAGGCATTTCTCAGAAGCAGCCACGGAGTCTGGATTTGTGTCCGGTTGATGGCAATAGGCTCGCCCCCTATTACATGGGACTTAAACATAACTGGCGAAATGTGGGTTACTTGTTAGTCTGCCTAACTCTTCGGAGATTACAAAGCGTGATGTTATGTAAACTAATGATACCTAGCCACTTTACTCAACTGTCCTTCCTTATAGGACATGACATGGCAAATCTAAATATTTTATAAAATTAAAACAGTTAATTTCCCTGATTGCGCAAGCGCAAAATATGAGTATTTTCCGAACAATATTTGATTTGCTACGTCAGCATATTATTTCCACGCGTGATGAATAATAATCCACAAATGTCAAGATGGACTTTGATCTATGTTATCGATTAAAATAAAGATATCATCTGTCTAGCCTTTTTCCAACTACGTTGGAGTCGGCTTCCAGTCTAACCAAATGCAGCTGAATACCAGTATTTTACATGGAGGGATTGCCTATCTTACCTCCACAACCCAGTTAGTACTAGACTTAGTAAGATTGGTTGTCAGACTTTCGGGCCACTGATTACTTGTAACGACTGTCAAAGATCTACAAAAGACGGCCAGGACCAATGTCTTAACGTGCTTTCCGAGGCACGGAGGAAACTAGTTATGTAATGGGTGGTAACCCATCCACAGCCCAACCGAGGCAAGCTTGGCTTAACTTGAAGATCCCGAGCGGCTATTTAGCCACGAGCCCTTCAAAACCAGACAAAATTAAAAAAATATGGAACTTACATTATTGAAAAGCTTATGTCACTGTTGAAAAATGCAAAGAAACAATTGCCATTTATCCTAGAACCTATGAGCTTCTAATTTAGTCTATAAGTGAATCATTCGATGCCCTTTTCTGCGACTCTCATCCAAATCTATTTGATTTAACCGTGAATATTGCAATTCTTAAATTAGATTATATTCTTGACTTACATGAACACATAGAACTTCAAGCTAAATTCAGTATTTTCTCCAGCGTTATCACAGTAGTCCACAGTGATATCAGGGTCCATCGGGGTGATAGGGTTCACCAAGTATATTGTCTTCAGGATCTTGGAAACTGATTCGTGGCTGCACACTGCAGGTAAGCAGGTACCCCATGATATTGTGTCTGCCTTTCTGCCTTCCTTGGATTTTACCTGGGAAAAGAGTTTTAACATCTTTTTTATTTATTTCTATCTTAATAATTTTACTAATATTATAAATGCGAAAGTCTGTGAGAACGGATGGATGTTTGTTACTCTTCCTCGCAAAATCGACTGAATGGATTTGGATGGAATTTGTCACACAGGTAGTTTATAACCTGTATAAACACATAGGATTCATTTTACCCTGGTAGTATGATCCTGTGAGACGATTACCGTACTCCATACAAGCGAAGACGCGGGCATATGCTGTTACATATAAAACAAACGCCTTTTCCCCTTGGAGACAGGCAGAAACAACAAATCGCCATCTGCTATGATCTTCACATAGTTCTTATGCTTCAAAGAAGATTTCCTAATTCATCATCATCATCTGCCTAGCCTTTTCCGAACTATTGGGGTCGGCTTCCAGTCTAACCGGATGCAGCTGAATACCAGTATTTTACAGGGAGCGACTGCCTATCTGACCTCCACAACCCAGTCAGTACTGGGTAATACGATACCCCTTGGCAAGACTGTTTGACAGACTTTTTTTTGGCCACTGACTTACCTAACGACTGTCAAAGATCTACAAATGACAGCCGGGACCAACGGCTTAACGTGCTTTCCGAGGCACGGAGGAAACTCGGTATGTAATGGGTGGTCACTCATCCACAGACCAACCTAGGCAAGCACGGCTTAATCTAAAGATCGTCCCGAGCGGCTGTTATTAATTAGCCACGAGCTCCTCCGTTAGATTTCCTAATTATCAAACGTAAATAAGGGATCGTTCTGACAACTTGACGGTTTACTAAAATTAAGGATAATGTAAGATTGTCAAACTCTTTGAGTCACTTAACAAGATGCATCATGCATAAACAAATTTATTAATATTTATTTTTAAATTATATTTTTTGGGTCATCTTCATGTTATAATGAGATAAAGAGTTCGACAAGGGTCTAAAATTAATTATATTTCTATACTGTCTCGTTGGTCTCGTAGTCGCAAGCGCGACTGCTGTGCATGAGGTCCTGGGTTCGATTCCCTGGTTGACCAAAGTGTTATTGGATTTTTCCGTCAGGAATTTTTCAGTAGCAGCCACGGAGCCTGGATTTGTGCCCGGTTGATGGCAATAGGAAATGTGGGTGTACTATTAGGTACACCTCTGCCTAACCCTTTCGGAAATTACAGGCGTGTGATGTTATGTATGTTAATCATCATCGAGGCCTAAAATCACCCAATACTGAGTGTCAGTCTCTTTTTCTTTTCTTCAAGCCACTTCAGTTTTGCGCGTTCTTCGTCTTAATGTTTTTATCACTTTGACGATGACGTCAGACCATTTTTTAGTTAACAACATCTTCACAACTTGAAACAACTTTGAGGTCTATGCGTTCAGATCGGCACTATGTAGGTACTCCTAAAAAAAATCATACTTACATTTAAAAATTCTTCCGTCCGTCCAAATACATCAGCAGTGCCATATTCCTTCTCTTCCTTATCCGTTAGCTTCACATCTGATAGGCAATATTGTGTCACAATCTTAGGTTCACCGAAATTAGAAGGTGCTTTCAGACATTGGTCATAGTTTCCCAAACTGTATTTGGAACCGTAGAAACTACCCACTGGATGGTGCATTGAATTCCATACTGAAAGAAAACAAATGTAATCAGAACTGAGAGTATTCTAAACGGAGATCGAGCGTCGGGGCCAGGGCGAGGTCTATAAAATGGTCATAAAGAGATAATACATAATATTAATTTCGTCTTTGACCATTTTAAGAATTTTAACGCGGTACTTCATCATCATCATCATCATTTCAGCCTCAAGACGTCCACTGCTGGACATAGGTCTCCCCCAAGTGTCGCCACATTGACCGGTCAACGTCGGTGCTTATTATTATACTCTTATGATTCTGCTAAAGTGGCTATTTTTGGCCCCCAGGTTGATTATTCTATAGTCATTTGGGGGTATAAATAACAGGGTGTTCTTCATCCCCCATAGAAAAGGGAGGATCCTCTGACCAGACAGTTGTATTATTTCTGGTGGTCTACTGCCCGACAGTTGTTGTCGGTTCTTCTATATAGTCTTAAATCGCGGATAACTTTACTTGTAGGATTTAGATGTATTTCGATGTTTAGTTCATCATCTGTGTCATAGATGGGGCTGCTGTACTTTTTGTTCTATATTGCTGTAGTACTCTTTTTTTGGATGGGAAATCATCAAATGACCCCCCCACTCTGGGCGGAGCGGAAGGGAGTGTCAGACTTGTACTGACTAAAACCCATCCATGTTCCTTCTTTGCCCTTTGTGTTCCAGGGCCACGGTGTCTCTTTCGAACAGTCCCGCAGCTCTGGCAGGCATCGGCCCATGCGGACCCCTACTCGGTTGCTGACATCTCTTTGAGGCGCGCGTGGAACACGAACGCGCCGTCGACACGGCCTGTCGTCATAAGACGGCCGGACGGCGAGCTAGCCCATAACTCGCCGTCCACAGGCCCGCTGTAGTACTCTTTAGAATGCCGCTGCAGTCATAAGAGAAAAATCAAAAACTTACTCCACACCGCCCAAACAGTATAATTCTTCACATTGTTCAATATCAACAGTGTCTGGTCTATGCAAGGTTTCTCATGTTCATTCCATTCAAGATCTTCTAGACCTTCTATGACGATGTCCACTTCAGTCGTTCTGGGTTTTGTGAAAAATTCAGCTGACGATAGACCTGAAACATTATATTATTACACCGCCTTGCTCTAAAAGGGATAAGAAGTAAATCTGTAAAGTACATACATATTTCGCCAATTATACAGGGTGTAACACTAAAACCGCAATACCTCTTCAATGGTGATTCAAACCAAACTGTAATCTTCGGCACTAAAGATCCAGTCACGAGCAAAAGCGAGTCGTTGATAGAACAGTACTTTGTCTAGCTCGTCTGACACAGACTGCCTTGATCGTTTACGAACCCACGATTTTAATAATGGTTAACAATACAGTCTTGCTTAAAACAATGTTTACGTACCTACGCATTGAATAGTAAAACAATGTCAACAGATAGTACTTAAACCATCTGTTATTTTTAATGTATGTATATATAGATTGTCAAACAGCTATAAAGAAACACTTAAGTAGGATGGGCTAAGGTAATATATTTATTTTAGTTTGAAGCAATTGGGGGCTTAGAAGATTTTTCATTTACTTAAGGCGCACTACATTTTCTATATTTCAACGATAATTCAGTCGAGACACAAGAACAGCCTATTGGGCATTGTCCATTTTTACGTTTTTTTTGCGTTTTGCAGGTCAGTGCCAGGTTCTATGTTGATTAAAATATGATTCGCGACCGTAACTTTACAGAGTTATAATCATTAAATATATACAACTCTCCAAGTTCATATAATCCCATTGAATAACTTTTTTATGAGATATTCATTCAATGGAAAAATTCCAAAAAATGCACGAAAATTTGAATTTCGTAGGTTACTCTGGCGCTTCTACCTTAAAGAAAAATGTTAACAAACACGTGATTTCCAAGGGGTTTTCCAATGCGTTGTCATTATTGAGATAAAGTAGGTATGACGCACGTGCAGTAGTGGATGCTATTACACAACCCACACATTTTGAATCGGAATAAAACAACATTGCTGTGTTTAACCGCAAAAT
The DNA here is from genome assembly GCA_910589295.1 of Noctua janthe. Classification (NCBI taxonomy): domain Eukaryota; kingdom Metazoa; phylum Arthropoda; class Insecta; order Lepidoptera; family Noctuidae; genus Noctua; species Noctua janthe. Next base: position 11,047,532 of record OU342578.1, read on the forward strand.
AACAGTTTTGTGGTAGAAATTGGTATACCGGGTGGTCGTACTTCCCCAGATAAGCCGTTCTGACCATGAGTTTGTAAGTAGATTCTCTTGTCAAGTGATCGCAAGGATAACTGGTGAGCATCTACGTGTCCCTTTTGGGTCTAGCATGATGGAAATGACGAAAAAGTATTCGATTGATTACTCTATGTCAATCCTGATGAAAAACATACTTATATGACATCACACCTGTAATCTCCGAAGGGTTAGGCCGAGGTGTACTTAAAAGTACATCCACGTTGCGACAATTACGTTTAAATCCCAGGTAATAGCGGGCGACCCTATTTCCATCAACCGGGCACAAATACAGAACCTGCTACTGAGAAGAGAAGAGCTCCGTGGCTGCTACTGAAAAATTCTCGATGGAAAAATACTTTACCCCACCCGGGAATCGAACCTAGGATCTCGCGTTTGCAAACACTAGACCAACGAGGCAGTCTGGTGACAGACATTATCAGAAATATGAAACGTCTTGAATGAGGCCCCGGTAGTAAATTGTAGTCTTCGAAATGGCTCGTTTTAAAATCAAAGTTTCAACTCGATAGGCCAAAAAGAAGCAAAACAAAACTATTTTTAAAATATCCTTCAGATAGTAATAAAAGTGAAACTAAATAAAAATCTTTAAATAAAAACATCCCGTATAACAGCAACAACTAAATTGTTCCAAAAATAAACTTAAAAACGTTTCTAAATATAACTTTTTGGTGAATCATTTCTATACCTAATCTCATTTTATCTGATAACATAAAAAAGGCACCATGTCTTTGGTCTTCCTTATTATAACTGATCATTAAGACTAATTTTAGACCGGTCGTAATTTCTGATATTCGCCGGGGTAGTTGAGTAACACGCCAACTATGTTGGGGTCGGCTTCCAGTCGAACTGGTTTGCTAAGTTATGTTATTTTGGGAATATCTTACAACAACCTAGAATAAACGAATCAAGTAAAGAAAAAAAAAACATGTCGTTGAACGGCGCATAGATATTCTTCAGGATACAACCTGTTTTCTTTTGTTTTTGACAATAGTTACTGGCAACGTAGAATAAGCTTGACAAAAGATATAATTTACACCACACATAACATGCTTGTCGACTCCCTCGTTGGTCTAGTAATCGCACACGCGACTGCTGAGCATGTGGTCATTGGTTCGATTCCCAGGTCGGGCAAAGTGTTATTTGGTTTTTCCCTCAGGAATTTCTCAGCTACAGAGTCTGGATTCGTGCCTAATTGATGGCAATAGGCTTGACCCCTTTTACATGGGACTTAAACATAAGTGGTAAAATTTAAATATATCTAATGTAGCCTATATTTTAAGTTAAGCATCTAGCAGTAGAACGGTGAAAACTACGTTCAAATCCTTGCAGTAGTTTTTGCGTGATGCGCGTACAAACATACAGACAGAAAAGCAGACAGACAAAAATTCTAAAAACTGTTGTTTTGGCTTCTGGTGCTCTAATAAAGACCCACCATATATATATATTTTTTTTCAATATCTTCAATGTACAGACATCGGCCTGTTACAATTTTATTATGAGTTTAATAGATACATGTTAATTACCTACCGTATTTTTTTATACACAAGAAATAAAATATTTAAAACACTACGTAAAATAAAAAGGATTTCCACCAAATGTAATAGTAGCAGAGATACGTACAGTCGCCAGCACATCAAGTTACCGCAAACTGACAATTTTCTCCAAATGATTTTAAACCAAAAAATGTTGATGGTTAAGTTCAAAATCGAATGAGAAAATTTGATAGTTTGTAGCAACTTGATGCGCTGGCGACTATACAACTTGTTATTTTATTTGTTTAGTAAAACGTTTTCCCTAGGTTAGATTTGAAGTGGATGCATTTATGGACACGGAGACAATCCTGCAACAACTGTGCACTATGAACTCCATACAAATAATTGTAGCTTTCGGATCGTGAATCCACTACCGTTGTAATTTATAGAAAACAATCGCATAGTCATTTTATCTACCAAGAAAATATTAAACAGGCAAAGACACTTTAAAAACAATACTTTTTAAGTAATATTACTACACTTATGTATTTACTAAAATACAAAAACTCACGCCTTTTTTCCATGAGGGTAGGCGGAAACTACAAAAAGCTCTAATTATGACTTTTACAACAATCAATAGCTCGTATAATAACTTCAATTACCAATTTATAAAAAGTTGCTTTTATGAAAGTAAGAATTTTGAAATAAAAAAAATCTCAACTTACACACAATTTTTTTTGTCTTTGTTTTTCCTCAAATAAGTTTTTTATATACAAAAATATCTCCGACACTGAAAATGCGATAGTCAATAATAATAAAAATACTTACAGAATACACTGGTTAGAACTATTTGAATGAAAACACATGTCACCTTCATTTTATCACGTATAGTTTACCACATTTAATGTCCTATCTGTCACGGCCTCACTTTGGTACTAAAACACCAGTAACGTACTCAATGATATATAAACAGCCGGGTTCAAGTCAGTGTTAATATCTAAATAAACTTGTATTTTAATTTTATGAATAAAAGTATAGTAATTGACTCATACTTTTAAATATCTAGTTTTTTTTTATAAAACAGATGACATTTTTTTGCACATCTGTTGTGGCAGACACTAATTTTTTTCTATAATTAAATTGATAGGTTAGTTATAAATATTGAAATATGTAGACTAGTTTTAATTTAGCATTAAAACTATTTTTATATTCTAAAAATAATTTTACTTTCTTAAAATAACTTTGAGCACCTTAAGGGCCAGGGGCTCGATTCACACTACAGGAAAAAAAGCCTTTTATGCTCTTTTGAGCTGCTTATTTAATATCAACGGGGTAACCCATTGACGTCAGACAAACTACTTTTTTTCAAGTCATCACTCTCAATCTACATTTATTTCTGCAGACAAAAACTTTGATTTTTTTTTAAATAATTTATAATTGGTTTGGTCCAAGACAAAAAGGTTTAAGTGCACATGTCAGCATTTGTTTAACGTTTCCTATTAATAAAAAAAATACATAATAATACCAATCACGTTACAATTAGTAAAATGGTCGCAGACGCAGTTAATTTTATGAAGTGTCACTTTGTAACCATGTAACGTAATTCATATTATTATCCTATTATGTACCTGCTAAAGCGGCATTTTAGGCCCCCTGTTCTATAAGTTTAGAGTAATAAAATAAAAAGTAACTCGATTACCTACTTACACTTAATTTATAATAGTTTGAAGTCATTCGCAGGTTTTATGACCTTTTGTGATAAAAGTTTCAAGACTGTTTTCAAGCCATGTCGAAAAAGTATTTTTCGTAAAAAATAAAACCTTTTCTAATTTTTTTTCATGACCAATAAATATAAACTTAAGTTATCTTTATCTAAGTTAAAGTAACTAAGTAATTAAACCTTAAGTTCAACAAATAAACTTAATTATCTATTTAAAGTCAACTAGAAATAAAAACGTGTTCGTTCAAATGTTCTGCTCACGAAACTAAACAGACAAAAATGCCGAGAATAGAACAAATATGTCGTATTATTTTGACTAAACAAATATTTAGTCACTGATGCGGTAAAACAAATTAATAGTTCTACATCATTATTGTAGACCGCCACATGATTCTCGATTTATAAATTACTTGCTTTTTGGTCGCGTGTTCAGTCGCGTTATGGTCGGTATTTTTTCTACGGGAACGTTTTAAATAAATAAATAAATAAAAATCTTTATTAACAGGTGATTGTTAGTAATATCAGTGTAGCTCTGGCTCTTGTACTAGGATTCCCTGTATCACAAGAGTCAGACCTTTCAATTCACAGGGAACATATAAAAAACGATAGACAAAAAAAAAAAAAAATGGGATACACTATAAGATATGGCATGCGTTAAAAGTATTTACAAACATAAAATATAAAAGAGAGAAAAAAAAAAAACATTTGACATTAGGAGACAATGTAGCTCCGAAGATAACCTACTACATCCAAACTCAAAAACATTCATCATCATCATAATTATCAGCCTGGAATCACCCATTGCTAGGTACAAGCCTCCCCTTTGCTCTGCCACACTTCCCGGTTCTGTGCGTCCCTACTCTCGTGTTTCCCGAGACTTTGATGATATCGTCGACCCAACGAGCTTTAGGACGGCCCTGGTTTCTTTGTCGTGACCTTTGTTCATCACTCAGACAAAGCCTTGCTCCATCGGCCATCTCCGAACTTTACCTCTTTTGTAATATCAGTATCGATTACTATAGATATAAAAAATGGTTGACCATCGGTCAGTCTTACCAAAGGTTATCGTATTACCCGGTGGCTGGGTTGTGTAGATCAAATGGGTAGCCGCTCCATTTATAATACTAGTATTAACTGCATCCTTTGGGCTACATGAGAGATGCCATAGATAAAATGTTATATCTAAGCCGGAGAGGTGATCTGTACTTCAGGACCTTCCTATTTCAGACACCTTTTTCTGTAAAGGTTCTCCCCGCCTTTGCGATCATTTTTTTGTTCTAGACTATACCTGGGAACCGTTTAGTTACGGAGATATTGGGGTTAAAGTTCCAACTTTTTCCAAGTTTAAATACATGTTTTTAAAGTAAGATTTTTACTTTAAACATCTCCACGACCCGTACTATTCAATCCATCCATCAGCGCATCATCATGAGTGCGTTCCATAGAGTCCTATCGTAAAACGTGATTATTCACCCCAAAAAAAAAATCGTTACCCAGCAATAATTTTTGCGTAAAGTTACTTAGTTTGATGAACAGTATGCTTGTTTAACGGCTTTGTGAAGGATCTGTTTACACCTTGTATAAGATTGTGCATATACCAGCGCCTGTAATTTCTGATGTCGTGATAAATAAAGATTTATGATTATGATTATTTTCGCCTGTGCTCTATCTGTCAGTCAGAATGTAAGATTAATATAATATTAAGTAGATTTTAACAAGGGCATCGAATAATTAGTTTAAGTTTTTTGTTGATTAACATAAGCAAATGTCAAGCTGTTCATTAGATTGACTATACCTACCGACGACATTTTTTATGATTAACTTTAAATGCATCTAATTTCCATAACAATATTATTCAAATATGTCAGCCATTTTGTGAATATGATTAGGTACCTAAAAACGCAGTTGGTTTGGTCACATTGAGATGATGAGTGAAAGGTGACTAACAAAATAAATTTACAAGGCAGATGTGAGTGACAACATCGGGAGGGAATGTCCTAGCTAGAAGGACATGCACTGACCTTATTGGTGGTGTTCAGCAGAAAGGTCTGGTGCGTAGTACTCGGAACCGGCGTGCATGCATGGCCAGACGTGGCAAAAGGAGTATGTAAGGATCTTTGCAGGTGGTCGTTTCTGCCTACGCCCATGGGAAAAAAGCTTGAGTTTATGTATGTATGTATTGACTACAAACCTTGATTGTTTTTTTTTTTTTAATTTTTGTTCTGGAATATCGTTGACGTGGCTCAAAAGGTTGCCCAACTTAAATGAGACTGGGCAGGACATGTCTGTCGCATGCCGAACGAACTGTGGACCCGTAAAGCTCAGGATTGGTGCACTGAAACAGTGACACGGGGTCGCGGCAAACCACGAAGGAGATGGCGGGTCGAACTGGATGTCTTCCTTGAATATTGGAAAGAAGTAGCACAGAAGCGTGACCTTTAGAAGGTATGATCTTTGCCCAGCAGTGGAACAATGTAGGCTTCCCATAACATAATAATACTTTTGGAATAAAAGCTCAATATAATCTAACCTCCTAAAATCCTTTTCCCAACTATGTTGGGGTCGGCTTCCAGTCTAACCTGATGCAGCTAAATACTGGTATTGAACATGGAACGACTGTTTATTTGACCTGGAACTACCTAGCTACTGAGTTATCCGCTTGATTGAGCTGGTTATCTGACTTTCAGGTGTCTGACTATCCATAAGTCAAAGATAACAAATGACATCCAGAACCAACGAGTTTTAGTGCCAAAATAAGTACAGTAGTTTAGTAGGTAAAACGTGTCATACTGACGGAAAAATTCACTGTGGAATTACAGAAATAATAAAATTGTTATGAGACAGATTTCTAATAAATAGTCATTATGTGTGTGGTTAACGTAAATTATGCAAAATGACGAATCTGCGGTCGCAATCTCGTTTACCCACTAGTTCAAGTGCGTTAGGCACTAGGTTTTTCACAGACCTATAGTTACTTAGGACTTTGAAACCAACTCAAAACAAGCGCGACTGCTAAGTATGAGGTCGTGGGTTCGATTCCCAGGTCGGACAAAGTGTAATTGGGTTTTTCCATCAGGAACTTTTCAGTAGCAGGTTTTATGTTTGTGCCCGGTTACTGGCAATAAGCTTGCCTCCCATTAAACCGGACTTCAAACATACTATTTAGGTACATAAGCATAGCATAGCATAATCAGCCTATTAATGTTCCCACTGGTGGGACGCAGGCCTCCTCTCTAAGAGAGGGAATGGGCTATAATCCACCACGCGGGCCCAGTGCGGGTTGGTAGATGTCACATGTCTTGGAATTTTTGGTTCTAGGACATGCCGGTTTCCTCACCATGTTTTCCTTCACCGTTTTGAGAGCAGTGGTGATGAAATAACTTACACAAAGTAATGCGCCTGGCTGGGTTCGAACCCACGACTTACTGCTCGTAAGTCGGGGTCTCCACCACTGGGCCACCGCTGCTCTCCTAGGTACACTTCTGCCTAACCCTTCAGGGATTACAGGCGTGATGTTATGTATGTATGTACATACATACATACATAACATGCGTAACATGCATAACATACATATGTTTCGCAACCTATACAAGGTCGAATGAAATTAGCTAGCAAGACTATGCAAATGTGAGTGGTGACCAGACTGCCTCGTTGGTCTTTTAGTCACAAGCGCGACTGCTGAGCATGAGGTCTTGAGTTCGATTCCCAGGTCGGATAAACTGTCATTGGGTTTTTCCATCAGGAACTTCTCAGTAGCAGGTTTTATATTTGAGCCCGGTAGATGGTAATAGGCTGGCCCCCTATTACATAGGACTTAAACATAACAAGCGAAATATGGGTGTACTATTAGGTAAACCTCTGTCTTATCTTTCCGGGATTACAGGTGTTATGTGTAGGGACATCTTATGTTATGGTTCCATGAGTTGCTTGCCAGCAAATTTGATGGCAGTGCTGACTATCCAAGCTGCAACGGACGTACCTTTTTTTTTATTTTTCCTGATGGGAAATCATCAAATGACCCTGCCCTGTGTTCCAGGGCCGCGGTGTCTCTTTCGAACAGTCCCGCAGCCAACGGACGTACCTTACCAGTTCCTCCTTGTTGTCATTACATAGTATAAAACAAACTCGCTTCCCGCTGTCTGTCCCTATGTATGCTTAGATCTTTAAAACTACGCAACGGATTTTGATGCGTTTTTTTATTAGATAGAATGATTGAAGAGGAAGGTTTATATGAATATATTGCACCCGTGCGAAGGCGGGCCGGGTCACTAGTGACTAATAAAGAATCTGTATTATAATAAATTTAATTAATATGAAAGTTTTAGAGAAAATTTCTAAGCAAAGATGCCTTCATAACCCGCAAAATAAAGTTCAAAGTTGTTAATTTGATTAAGACTTAAACTTCCCTTAACTTATTATACCTAATTAGTAAGATTATCTAACTTACTCGGTACATTTAATATAACTTAGCTTGATTTGTGTTTGTGCTTAATTTTGCGGCGGAAAAAATTTGGTCCTTGCGTAGGCCATTTTTTAATAACTTTTGTGACGTAGTTGTATATTTTAAAACAGCCTGTAATCCCCGTAGGGTTAGACAGAGGTGTACCTAATACTTCACCCACCTTTCACTAGTTATCTTTAAATAATAGGGGGCAAGCCTATTGACATCAACCGGGCAAAAGACCAGCCTCCGTGGCTGCGTGGTACTGAGAAATTCCTAATGGAAAAACCCGATAACAATTAGCCCGACCTGGTAATCGAACCCAGGACCTTATGCTCCTTATGCTTATATATAAAATTCTCGTGTCACAATGTTCGTTTCCGTACTCCTCCGAAACGGCTTGACCGATTCTCATGAAATTTTGTGAGCATATTGAGTAGGTCTGAGAATCGGCCAACATCTATTTTTCATACCCCTTAGTGATATAGGTTATAAAATTTCACGCGGACGAAGGTCGCGGGCAACAGCTAGTGATTATATATTTTACTACACCTACTTGTACTGCTTTTTCACATCCTTTAATATACTGTTAAAAGTTCTTATACATACATAAATACACATAACTATACAATAGGAACTACACTTACTTGTTTTCTATTATTTGAATTTAAATTATAACTTTAACTATATTATATTATATTATATATATGTATATATATATATATTATAGCTAGCCCACACTGTCCCACTTCTGGGCAAAGGCCTCCTTAAATTATAACTTTAACTAAGCTCATAATTTTTTTTTTAATTATTACAACTGTATACACATATTTTTTCTTTCATTCGTTCGTCTTATTAGCTACCAGGTCAGGCTGTCTTGCGACATCGGCCTCCTCAAGTTCCCTCCACATTTGTCGATTTGTCGTCTTTCTTATAAATTATTCTAAATATCCATTACTAAGTGTCTACTTAAACGATTCTACTGTCAGCCTACATCCTCATAGGAATTTTTTATTTTATTTGATTGACATGATTGAGGAAGTAGCTACTTCCCTGGGAGAACCCTTGTTTAAGTAGCTCTACAAACTATTGGAAAACGACCACAAAAGCTATTATTGGAAAAATGTATGACGCACATGCACAATCGTTTTCTGTATTTATTAACCTTTAAGATATAGGTCGCAAAATATACGGATACAAATTACTATTTTTTTGAATTTTTTCCTGTTACTTATCCTCTGTTATTTAAACATCGTCAGGCTGACCTTTTTCCACCAGTGTTTTACAAGTAACTCGATACTCCTTGGTAAGACGGGTACGATTATCAAAGATCTACAAATGACAGCCGAGACCAACGGCTTAACGTGCTTTCCGGGGCACAAATTAACTCGGTATGTGTAAATGGTCACCTATCCATAGACCGACTTTGCAAACGCTGCTTAACCTTGAACATCGACTCGTGCGGCAGTTATTATTTAGCCACGAGCTTAAACAACTAACAAAATCGCATTTTGTACGCCTTTGAAACCTAAAACAGTAAGTTTCTCGTACAAATAGTAACTTTTTGGAATACCCGACCGATTTCTTTGAAAAAGATTCGACCTAGAAACAATTCCATCTTCAATACTAACTAAATTTCTTACCCTTAACCACGGAGCATCCCTGAAAACTACTTAAATTGTATTAACGAAGATTGAAAGTCTTTACAAAACTCTGAAAATTCTACAGAAGTCGAAGGGTTCTTCTTGTACTAAGATACAAAGATTATAATCACGCTTGCTCACTGGCGAATGATACAGACATGTTGATAATTAACTGCTTGTAAAAAAAGAACCATAACTAAGGAGCTCGTGGCTAAATAATAACAGCCGCTCGGATCGATCTTTAGGTTAAACCGTGCTTGCCTAGGTTGGTCTGTGGATGGGTAACCACCTATTACATACCGAGTTTCCTTCGTGCCTCGGAAAGCACGTTAAGCCGTTGGTCCCGGCTGTCATTTGTAGATCTTTGACAGTCGTTACAGGTAGTCAGTGGCCCAAAAAGTCTGATAACTAGTCTTACCAAGGGGTATCGTATTATCTGTTACTAACTGGGTTGTGGAGGTCAGATAGGCAGTCACTCCATGTAAAATACTGGTATTCACCTACCTCCGGTTAGACTGGAAGCCAACCCTAACATAGTTGAGAAAAGGCTAGGCAGATGATGATGAAAGAACCTTAATTTCGTAAGTTACATTTGTACCGTTTTACAAGGTCAACGAATTCAGTAATTATATTATTCATAGTGTTTTGTCAATAAATCAAACTATGTTTTTTATCATGACCGTTTTATTTTAGAATCTGCTTCATTAAAACCTGTTGTTTCTAATTCGTCTTTGGTCCTTCGGCTCTGAGATTGGTCTTTCGATCTGTAAATAACAAAGAGATTTAAAAGGCAGACAGTGGACATTGGGAATATTTACATCCAAAAATTTTCATCCCGAATATTTTCGATAACAGTTCAAGTTATAATTCTTACCATGCTCAAAGTTGCAGATAATATTATGAATATTAATAATATATTATGATTCTGCTAAAGCGGTCATTTTAGGCCCCCTGTTAGCAGTCCTTGACCGTACAAGAGCTTCTAGGTTAGACACTTGGGAGTTCAATTGGCAACTTGGTCATAACGTTAATATTATCGGTACAATGACCGTTGAGTCTACTATCCACATAGTGATAGCCTCGCATGACAAGTATCGATACTTATTCTTATGCATTCTTGTGTTTTTTTAATTATTCATTACTTAAAAACTGGTTCAAATTATTGATAAACTTTTTTAGGCAAATTAGATTGAATTGTTAAACAAGTTGACTTGTTACTTGATCATTTGTTGTGATTATTCAGCTCCTTATTTTGAATCATATTCCACCGGAATTTTTCTGCGCAAAATTTTGTACTTTTATTTTTTTTTACTGTTACTATTCCTTTATTTCAATGTAAAATAACATTTACTGTACGCAGGCCCTCCATTTATGTAAAAAATAATACGGCTAAAATAAAAAAATCTAACAATGGATGTTGAAATACTCTAACGAACGATGCGTAAAATCAGCTTTTCACTTCCTGCGTAGCTACAGAGTTTATCGAACTCATCGTCGCGCTTGCCGTTCGCTACGTGAGTTCTGCCACGGTAATGAGGAAATAAAACAAATCAAATTTATTGGATTCCCATAACTTTCCTGAAATAATTTCTTGTACCGGTCATTTTAGTATGATATATTGAATTCTCCCCATCAGTTTGTGGAGGGCTGTTCCTTACACCCAGTATAACGAGAATAATTGTCGGTTTTGTACATAGATATATTATCATATTACTATTTATAAGATAAACATAAGAAGTCGGTCACTTACCCGGAATCGATGACTAAGTTGACGATGTTATTCAATGGTGCTTCCACAAACATCCACAACAAAGTAGCAAACATTAAAGAAATCGTCATGACGCCAAAACTGTGTACAGTCTAAAAACGAATTAATTAGTAAGCGTTCGGTTCTAATTCAATTCCAGTATCAATAATTCCCTATATGATGATAACGTCCAGCCCCTGGTTCCCGTGGTCCATCTATAGGGTCAAAACCTATACTATCTTTAAATTGATATCTGTGAATCTCTCGCAAATTATAAAAAATGCCTTAAAAAAATTATGTATTTGTTAATTATTTTATTTTTCTAATTTAATTTTAGTACTAAATAATGTGTTTTGTTTTGATTTGAATTCTTAAATGCTACTATAACTTTTAGCTTAGTTATACATCTTATGCATGATGTGGTCTCCTGTAAGTGAAGGAGTATTATTTATTTCGTGTGTTTGATATCCTTTGTTGGAGATATAAAATAAATCAATAAATATACAACCATAAACAGTCACAAAATTTCATTGTATTCGGTCTGATGATTTCGGAGATTAGTGTGTTCGAACATAGTGACACGTGATTTTTAGATAGTGATTTATGTATAACGTAGTCATATTTTCAAAAAGGAACCAATTATTAGTAAAAAGCTAAATTATTATAAACATACCTCAGAATATAATAAATCAAATTGTTGTGGATTCCTCCTTGAATACATATTTTGTTGTAAAAATACTGAATGAGTCAAATAGATTCCGTAAGCAAGTCGACTAAGTATCGTGAAACCATGCCAATTTGTGAACTTGCGAATGGCCGCTGAAAAAAATAAAAATGAAGATCAATTTGGAGTATACATGGTGTAAGTAAGGGGATCTCGAAGCGATATAGTCATATGAAAGGATATGCTGCATATCATCAAACTTAACAACTTTCTCCATGGGTCCAATATCGTAAATGCGAAAAAAATATCAGCTGTCCCATACATTTGGGTCGAGTAGGTATTGAAATTTTGTATGGGACAGCTGATATTTTTTTGGCAATTACAACGTGCATATAGAAATCGCGAAAAAAATATTCATCTGTTATGAAGAAAGTTGTTCAATTTCTAATACATGTTGTATCAAACTCAGCTTTTTTTTAATAAATAAATGAGACTTACCAATGTCCCCATACTCCACAACGCCAATTATAATACAAGTACTCAAAGCCCAGAGGTTTCTGCTAAAAACTGCATACAGGGCTGAACTCAGATGGTCATACTCCAAAGTCACCCAAGACAAAGGCACTGTGGCTGTTCTGTAAGCAATTGTACACGCTACTGCGAGGAGAAGAACTAAACGTTTCTGGAAGAGGAAATGGACAGTCAAAATTATGTGACCACTATCTTTGCCTGCGGTTTCGATCACGTTATTATTATTATTTTCTAACATACTAATTACATCTTTAAATATTTCTTTAAAAAAAAAACATATAAAACATTTAAAAATATAAAAAAAATTGTGGTCCGCCGGTATAGGAAGCAGAGTCCAAGATACCGGTGGTTAGGGCTACAGAGACCTCACAATGCCAGTCGTATCGAAAAGTGCCTTGTGAATCAGGCCCTTGATCCAACCGCCTAAGGAGAGCTTCGAAAGATGGTTATTATTATCAGCCATATGTGTCCCACTGCTGGAGAAAGGCCTCTTCTCCAACTTTCCTCTTATCCCTATCCAGTGCTGTTTCGCACGCGTTATTCACAGAAGTTATTTCACGTGAAATTCCTGTATAATATAACCTATGACACTGGGGGATACTGTCTGATCAGGAGATTTGAAGATTAATAATAAGTAATTTATGATACCCACAATATTCACCAGTTATGTTAAGTCCCATGTAAAAAGAGCGAGACAGAACCCTTAGTACATAAGTAATAATAACAACAAGAAAATCAGGACAATAGTCATAGCGACTTATAGAATTATGTTAAAGTACGGTTTTTCTATTATTGGCATTGTTATCAACTGTTTTTTCTAGAAGACTATCTTAGGCACGTGTAATGTAAACCAAAATAGAATTTCTATATTTTCCTCAACACACAATAGGAGATATAATTTCCGAGTGCTTCGTGACATCTCAAGCGTACCTAACTGTCAATTTTCGCTTCAATAGCTAGACGACAAGACAATCTCTTTCAAAGAGGTTCATATTTACTACGATTGAACGGAAAAGAGTATTATGATTTCTGGGTTCAAGTATGTTAGTATGTGTGTTATTTTCTTTATTAAGTTTACGATATATTTTAAACTCCTCAACCAATTTCAATGTTTTTGGTTTCTTACATTATCCCGGGTAGCAGTAAAGAAAATAGTAATACTTTAGCTATGGTAATTAAATTGAATAATAACGTGTTTTTTTTAATTCGTAATTATGATATTAGGTTTAGTTAATTGATATTAGTTACAAATCCATAAAACACTGTTATTCGACAAACAACCTCATGCATTTTTGAGTTACCCAAGATCGTTAGCGCTGGTGCACTGGCCACACATCAAGCTATACATTTCCAGTATAAAATGGCCTCACTTTGAATAGATTTCTCGTACAACGAAAGATCCGCATAAACTGGTTTTGTACAGCTTGATTGTTCTTCGTGTGTACAATGACAATGTCGTTTGTCTAGGTGGGTAAACATCATTCAGATATTCCATCAGGAACGTCGCAATAGGATTGCCCCCTTTTAAAACGGGACTTAACATAATTACAGGCGCGATGTTATGTGTTTGTACTTACCTTAGATATAACATTTCTATAGTTACTAGGCTTATAATTGGAAATGATAATTCCCATGACCATTCCTATAATGTAAGGACCTGCACGATTATAACTTCTAATGTAGGTGTCCAAATATACTTCATTGTTTCTGAAGTCAATGATTTTTCTGAAAAAAAAAAGTTTGACATTATTATTTTTCACCCAAAGATATGATGGATGGAATGTGCGAAAGATGACGTGGCTTGAAATGGGTGACTCCGATGGCGATTAATAGAGAAATATGGAAGAAGAAAACTACGCAACGGCCGACCCCAAATGAATTGGGACAAGGACAAAAGAATGATGATGATGAGTCCTGAGTTTACAACGGATGAAGCACGTGTAACTTAAAGAGCGATGAATATTGACGGCACGGTTGATACAGTGGTTGAGTGGTTGGCTGCTGCGCTGCGTGTCGCGAATTAGATCCCCGCACGGAACAAATATTTGTATTGCCTACAGGTAGTTGTTCCGGGTCTGGCTGTTTGTGTTAGTGAGTTTGAATGTTTGTAAACGCAGCTACGATACAAGAGACGGACCTAGTGTTGGGCTACGTTGTTTTTAAACGAAAAAAGCACAAATATAATGAACAAGCTTTTGCCTGTGGCTTCACTCGCGTTAATTTAGAATTTGACAATCAATACTCAATACTCTAGTTTTTATTGCATTCCATATGTATTACATAGATAGTGTAACAAGGTAAAAGATCAATATGGACCCGGTCCTGTCGGGCACAGCAACATTAAGAGAGAGGAAGATCAATTCGGCTTGTACTCTGTTTGTAATAATATAATTCAATCATGATTCGAAAGATACGTAGCGCCATCTATTATCATAAGACCGTTATTGTGGTTTCACTCGGGAATAGTACTTTTTTTTGGGATGAAAGGTACCTTATGTCCGTTTTTGTATACCTGACAACGTATATGCAAAATTTCAGGATGATCGGTTCAGTGGTTTAGGCGTGAAAAGGTAACAAACAAACAAACTTACTGTTGCATTTATAATATTAGTAAGGAAGTAAGGAGAACGATTTCGCTTTTATAATATTAGTAAGGATAAGGATAGTAAGGATTTTAATGGATGTAGAGGGAAAAGAAGAGCATAGAAAATACATGGATTGTGTGATATGAAAGAAAAAGGAGTTTGCAATAGCGTCGCCTTTAAAACAACCTGCTCAACAAACTTAAAACCCTATTTTTTTTTTCTGATGGTTGAATCATCAAATGATCCCCCTCCCCACTCTGGGCGGAGCGGAAGGGAGTGTCAGACTTGTACTGACTAAAACCCATCCATGTTCCTTCTTTGCCCTTTGTGTTCCAGGGCCACTGTATCTCTTTCGAACAGTCCCGCAGCCCTGACAGAACTTAAAACCCTTACTAATATAGTATATGAGAGGAAGATTATTATTGGAGTGTACAAAGTTAGAAATTCTTTGATCAGGTTTTAAGGAAAGCAGTACATTCAGAGATAAAAATATGTCATTTTTCTTTTTTGATATCATGTACTGTCCCACTGCTGGGCTAAGACCTTCCCCAATTCCTTCCATGTGCTTTTACCCTGGGGAGCAGCGGTGGCCCAGTGGTGGCGGTTCCGACTTACGAGCAGTAAGTCCTGGGTTGGAACCCAGTCAGGCGCAAAACTTTGTGTAATTTATTTCATCACCACTGCTCTCAAAACGGTGAAGGAAAACATCGTGAGGAAACCGGCATGTCCTAGAACCTAAAATTCGAAGTCATGTGACATCTACCAACCCGCACTGGGCCCGCGTGGTGGATCCCAGCAGTGGGAACATTATAGGCTGCTGCTATGCTATGCTATATATTATTTCAAGTAGGCTAGTTACAGGCACTTTTGAATTGTCGAAACAAAGACAACAATGAAATGTAACTACAGTCCCAGTCACAAGGCATAAAAACTGTGAAAGTACTGTAGTTGCCCATTCCCTAACGAAGATCTCTATGGACAAGAACGGGCAAGAAACTCCATGGACACTCTTTTAAATCAGAATACTTTTACAAAACCTTGGTTACATCATTAAGAATAGAAAAAAAATACTTACTCCAAATCATGGAACAGTATCAATCCAGGAAGCTTTCTCCAATAAGTGACGAAACCAGGTATCAGAAATGCCAATATTACTGTGATAGTAACAACTGCTTTTCCTATGATCCTGTTCTTCTGCCATACTAAATATAAAATAGTCCCCACAATAGCGATCTGGTAGTCACATGGTATATACCAACTTACTATAAGACACTGAAAATGTATAATTAGAAAATATATAATAAAAAAATTATAATAAAATTATAAAAAAAAATATGATTTAAAAAAAAATACTGATTCTCATTCCCTTGCTCTTATCCCAATTTATATGATTCGGTGTAGCGAGTTTTTTTCAGCCATGCTTCTCTGTTAGTAGATGCCATCTTAGTATTCACTTGCTTTCTAGCTTTATCATCTTTTACACAGTTCATCCATCGTTTGTATGGTCTTCCTCTCTTCTCATAAAACATCCACATTAAATCTCAAAAGTCTTGTCACAAAAAAAACTGAAATTTCATTTCTTAATTTATTAGTAGGTTTCATATATCGCATAACATTACTTGGCAACATTTTATACAGTAAGAGGTTTTTTTTCAAAATAATCAGGTTCGATTGCTGGCTAGGAATATTGATTTTCCAAAAATCCAATAATGCAGTATTAGTTTTCATCAAAATTGGTCTCGAGACTCCTTTGAGTATTTTTCGCTATTCCTCATAGTTTAGATTTGGCCATCCACGCCCACTTAAAAAATTGATCCGGTTTATATATTTTTTAGTAGTATAGGTACCTAAATACCATGTCTCATGTTACTTGGGGTCGGCGCAACACGTTTTTTTCTTCCATTCTCCCCTGTCAACTGTCATGTTATCATTTACTCCTTTTTCCTTCATATCATTCCTCACAAAATCCACCCATAGTTTCCTTGGTCCTCCTCTGTCTCTCCATTCATGAACATTTATATTAATCACTCTTTCATTCTTCTGCAGAATTGTGCTAGTTTTTTTTAAATATCCGAACCAGTACGTGGGTTAGAAGCATACTTACAATGTTCTCGGCGTTTACATAATTATTGAGCATCAGGATACCAAGCCACCAGTTGTCGGCACAAGCCTTCTGTTCTCTACCCGCGAACTTCTGCCAAACAGGACCATCGCCAGTATATATAGACACTGAAGCCACATAGAACATTACTATTGCAAATGAAGGTGTTATCCTGAAACAAAAGTTAAAGCATTTATTTCGATTACACCATAACAGGTACTATTGAATGTCAGAAAAACAAAGAAAGCAAAGCTACAGTCACAGACACAAGGCATAATAACTTGTGAAGGTACTTAGTTGCCCATTCCAAAGCGTAGATCTCTATAGAGAAGAATGGGCAAGAAACTCCATGGACACTCTTTTTAATCATAATATTAGGTGGGTGGGTATAGATGGTGATGTTCAGATGATGGTACATTTAATTTAGTGTTCTTACCTAAAATATCGTTTAACCAAAGCAACTATAGGTCCCTTCTTCTTCTCCATCAAGCCTTTTACAAGCAGTAGCCCTGATACCATGAAGAAGTTATCAACTGGTAAATCTATGTGCTTTAAGGAATTTAGCAAAGAACTCTCGGTTTCCAACATTAGCTGAAATATTATAAGTAATATGAGCTTATTATTATTTAGCTTATTTATTTGATGTTATTTGAAGGCACTGGTTGTATTTGTTCTATGAAATTGAATTTTAGTTGAATCTGTTATCCTGTAATAAAGGTAACAAAGTTGGGCGCTAGCGCATCCTGGAGCAAGCACAAGGAGACCCTTTGTCTATGTCGAATTTTACACTTAAAGGCAACACTAATACAGTCCTTTATTCAGTGACCTCAAAAATATGCGCGAGGATTTTTCTGCTTAGTGGAAACTTACCCAATCATAAACCAGCCCATTGCTGATGGGACCCATAACTTCAAAGTAAGCAGTATGTGTGGCAACAGCCAGTGCTGCACACGTTACTTTTACCAAGTTCAGAGATCCTATTTCATCGTCTGATTTCTTTGTCAACGACCTCCAATTTCGTTCCATAGAGAATGAGGCTGCTATGGTGTATATTACTGAAATTAAAATCAAAGCATTTATATCCAGAGCAGCGGTGGCCCAGATCTGGCGGTCCCGACTTACGAGCAGTAAGTCGCGGGTTCGAACCCAGGCAGGCGTATTACTTTGTGTAATTTATTTCCTCACCACTGCTCTCAAAACGGTGAAGGAAAACATCGTGAGGAAACCGGCATGTCCTAGAACCTAAAATTCGAAGACTTACTAACCCGCACTGGGCCCGCGTGGTGGATTATAGCCCATTCCCTCTCATAGAGAGGAGGCCTGTGTCCCAGCAGTGGGAACATTATAGGCTGCTGTTGTTGCTGAATTTATATCAAGTACACCAGTTACAGTCACTTTTGAATTGTCAAAAAGTAAAACTAAAAATGAAGCTACAGTCTCATTCATAATAACTGTGAAAGTACTGTAGTTGCCCATTTCAAAGCGTACCTATTTCTCAATGGAGAAGAACGGGCAAGAATGTTCATGGAAACTCTTTTAAATCAGAATGTTGTTACAAAATCTTGGTTTCATCAATTATGTTGAGTTTATACATGTGAGAACGATGTCACATGACGTGCACGATAGTAAAGCTAAATTAATAAGACAATTAAAAATAAGATAATTAATTAAAATAAACTAGCAGCTTAGAGATGACCACTCCCTACTAAAGGTGCCCGTTCACGAACATGACGTAAGGATCAGCACCATTCAGCTCAACCATTTTGAAGGGAACTAAATGACGTATGCGCCACCATCAGCGAGACATTTGAGTGAGCATAACAAACTCAACCGCTAACTTCATCTGATCTTTCAGTCGGCTCCTTCTGTTTCTCAAGGGAAGAATTTAGACTCCCAAGTTACTGTGGTTTTAAGTTATGTATTAACTTCAAGTGGTGTTAGAACCTCAAGAGTTTCACTTACATTAAGTGGTATAATTTACATAAGGGTGACAGGTTCATTAGATTACAAAAACTTAAGTGTGTTAGTTAAATCTTAAAGGACTTACCTCCAGATTTTGTACAACAACGTTGAAGGTAGTAAGTTGAAAGAATTGTTACAGTAAATAGCATAGTTATAAGTGTCCTGAAATAAATAGTAATGATTATTGCAAGGATGGACAATATGGACATTGATTTGGAATTTTTCTCTGTTGAATTTCATAAAAATGTGGTTAGTAAATTACGCAACATTTATAAATGTTGAAACATCACTTCTGTATTCTTGAGGCAAATGCTCATCCACATTATGAGAGTAGTATTGTTTCATTTGAACAGTTATTTTTGATTCAAAAAATGATAGTAAAATTGGTCCTTTTGCCAAAACTTTCTTGTCTTTCGACAGGCAATTTCATTTATGCTGTCTTGTCTGCCAGCAATTTAAACAATGAAAAAAAAAACATGAGCTGCTTTCTTGGGAAGTTCAACTTACATAAAAGCATAAAATCCATAACTATACTCCATCTTCTCTCCAGCAATTCGACAGGAATCTACAGTAATCTCGGGATCTAATGGCGTCAGAGGATTCGCCAGGTATATGGTCTTCAGAATCTTGGAGATAGAACCAGGCTTGCAGGTCGATGGAAGGCAGGTTCCCCAGATTACTTTGTTCAGGTTTCGGCCCATTGCGGTTTTGGTCTGTAAAAATAATTATTGATGAAGACAGAGTTGATGAGCCTTTAGGTTAGGTTGTAGTCTGGGTTCAAAATCTAGTATATTATGGTAATATTTTCATCTAAGACACCAAACTGAAGAATTAATTATCATCGATATGCTCGATTTTTTGCATGAGGCTTCTGTCCTACATTATTGGATAATTAAATGTATGTATTGTCTATTTACATTATACATACATTAAATTAACGCCTTACTTGGCATTTCATGATTCATATATGACTTTCCATCGCCGTCGTTCATACATCTGGTTATACACGCACACCGATTGCGAGCACTCCGCACCTGACCGTTCTGACCAACAAGGTCAATATCAATCCCTCTAGGGCGTCCCGTCCCGGCGTTTCCATTTACATGTGCTTTGTAAATCTTTAAATTAATTAACAAAACATCATGCTCGTAATCCCCGAAGAGTTAGGCAGATTAGTACCTAATAGCACACCCACATTTCACCAGTTATGTTTAAGTCCCATGTAATAAGGGGCGAGCCTTGCTATCAACCGGGCACAAATCCAGACTCCGTGGCAGCTACTGAGAAATTCCTTATGGAAAAACCTAAAAACAATTTGTCCGACCCGGGAATCGAACCCAGGACCTCATGCTCAGCAGTCGCAACTGCGACTACTAGATCAACGAGGCAGTCAATGAATTAACTCAGTCATAAAAAATAATAATCCAAGTTATACTTACAGCAACATAAGTTTCAGTAGATCCCAGAACACTTCGATCGTGTCCTTTCTTGCTGGTCAACTTAACATCAGCTAGACAGTACTGTGTTACCATTTGAGGGTCAGCAGACCTCGAAGGTGCAGTCAAACATTGGTCATAATTACCCAAACTATATTCAGACCCGTGAAAAATACCAACTGGATGATGCATCGAATTCCATACTGTAACATTTTGGTAACGAGTTTTTGTTTAATTTTTAAATGAATGGATAATTAACATGACGTGTGTCTCATGTAAATGATTGCTGAAATACATAATTAATCTCCTTTTTGTGAGTTTTCGTCATAAACATTGGGAACAGTAATTAATGGCCTATTGGTGACGGTCCGCATTTACAAGTTGCAGGTCCAGGATTCGAACCCAGTCAAGCACTTTACTTTGTTTCATTATCACTGGTCACAAAAACGGTGAAGTAAATAAAGAAAAAAAGAAAAAAAGTATTTGGCGCAGTGGCTGAGTGATTGGCTGCTGCGCTTCGTGTCGCGAGTTCGATTCCCGCACGGAACAAATATTTGTATGGCATGCAGGTAGTTGTTCCGGGTCTGGCTGTTTGTGTATGTGAATTTAAATGTTTGTAAACGCACCCACGATACAGGAGAAACGTTTATTAAAAAAATATATATATTTGACAGTCGTTACAGTGGCCCGAAATTCTGACAACCAGTCTTACCAACGGATATCGTATTACCCAGTACTAACTGGGTTTTGGAGGTCAGGTAGGCAGTCGCTCCATGTAAAATATTGGTATTCAGCTGCATCCAGTTAGACTGGAAACCGATCTCAACATAGTTAAGAAATGGCTGGACAGATGTTGAATTTTAAATCTAGGTAATACTTACTCCATATTGCCCAAACCGTGTAATTTCTCACATTGTTCATTAATGTTAAAGTATGTGCCAAACATGGTGCTTCGTCTTCACTCCAAGATTGCTCCTTGAAACCTCTCAGCACAATATCTACCGTAGTTAGATCCTTAGGTAGTAATGGGTCTGCTAAACTGACATCTGCAAATTATTTTGAGAAAAAAAACCATAAAACTATCATAAACGCATTCTGTACATCACTGTACATGTTTAAAATTCATTAATTTACGTTACACGTCCGTCATTGGGGCATCGACGTACATAAAATATGTGTACCAAATGTCAACTCAATCGGTTCAATTGTTTCGGAGTAAATTCGCTGTGACAGACGGACTGACAGACAGACATGCGAGTGATCCTATAACGGTTCCGTTTTATTTCCTTTTGAGGTACGGAACCCTAAACAGGAGTTAATTATAACGTGATGGCTGACAGAGAAGAATGGAAGAAGAATATGTTAATTCCAAGAAAATGTTGATGCATAGGAAATCGCAGTTTACAATAATGCTCAATACACCGCACACATATTTTTCACAATTTGTTCAAACACAATAATTATTTCATAAAAAAAACACTCACTTTTCAAATTCAATAATGAAATAAAAATACATAATAAAATGTTCATTTTTCACGTAGACGCCTATCGGGTGTTTTACATGAAATGAGTCGCTCCGAGAAACAGTGTCGTCAACCATAAACGTCTTAATGTATGTATTTTATTAAGCTATATAAATAGTGAACCTCGGTGTTGTAAATAATAACGTACATAGTTGACTAATATTTTCAAATCTTAAAATGTCGTCGGAGTTCGGTAGAATTTTTAACACAACATCACGCCGG
This sequence comes from Noctua janthe, assembly GCA_910589295.1. Lineage (NCBI taxonomy): Eukaryota > Metazoa > Arthropoda > Insecta > Lepidoptera > Noctuidae > Noctua > Noctua janthe. Next base: position 11,069,651 of record OU342578.1, read on the forward strand.
CAGAGGTATCTCAATAGCACACCCATTTTTCGCCAGTTATGTTTAAGTCCCATGTAATAGGGAGCGAGCCTATTGCCATCAACCGGGCACAAATCCAGTCTCCGTGACTGCTACTGAGGAATTCCTAAGGAAAAACCCAAAAACACTTTACCCGACTTGGGAATCGAACCCAGGACCTCAGGCTCAGCAACCACGCTTGCGACCACTAGACCAACTAGGCAGTCAGTAGAGTTTTTAATGTAATAAATAATCCCAGCCTATCCCACTGCTGGGCAAAGACCTCTTCTCATACAGAGAAGGAATAAGCATTGATCACCACACTTGCTCAAGACGGGTTGATGATTTCATTCACCGATGTCAGTGATGTCCAAGACTTAGAAAGACTTATCTGATCAAAAATATATTAGTCGAATCCAGATATTGTGTTAACTATTATAGAATCAAAAAACAAATATTTTATTTCACTTAAAATCTACTTTTGGAAACTAAAGAAACGATGAATGAAGTGCGAGATGGATGTCATGGTAAGAAAGGAGGTGTCGGAGATGACGAGTAATAGAAAGTATGGAAGAAGAAGACATGCTGCGCCGACCCCAAATAAATTTGACTAAAGGTAGGAAAATTATGATGATGATAGACCTACTTTTGGTACTAGGAAACCTCAAAAAAGAAATGCACGGTTCGGGTTGGTCGTTTCGTATGGAGAAGAACCAGCAAGAAATTCCATGGTTACTCTTCTAAAAAACATTTTTTGTTACACTGTTATTATGTTACATTGTAATTACTTAAGTATGAGAGGACAGCGGCCTGACATTAACTGGGTACTTAATTGAAAAAAAAATCGTAAAAGATACGGAAAATTTTAACAAATCTAAGAATTAACAATAATAGACAAACCATCACTTAGCCAAAAATCTAACTAAAAAGGCAAATTATAATACTTGTAAAAACCTACCATGTACAAGTACATGTAACCGACTGCACTGATGGTCGGTAGTAAAATTTAAGTTGACTAATATACCCAGGTCTTTCGTTAGCAATAGGACATAACAGGTAGAGTGTGACCTAAGTTAAGACACAGGACTTTTTTGATCCTGACCGTGAGTTCCGGATGACTTCCGATGTCCACGCGAGTGAAGCCGCGGCCAGAAACTTGTATAGAATGAAGTTTTAGGGTCAATTCACACCGAAGTGGCAGCTGTCGGTAGCGCAATGTCACTCTCAAGCCATTTTATGCTTTATCTCTTTTAGGAAATGCATAGTATCATTTGAAAGACGTGCGGCCGCTCGCGGCGCCGCGAGTCGTCACGCGGCATAAAATGGCTTGAGTGCACACCGCGTCGCGTCGCGTCACGTCTCGGTGTGAACTGACCCTAAGAAACCTGCGCGGTACAAAAGACCAACATTATTGTGAGAATAGCTACATAATTATTATATGAGCGTGGAACTATAATTTACAATAATAATATATCTTTCAAAAGTGATGGGCGGAACTACTTGCTGCAACCAAGATATTGTTTAGTGTTAGTCTTCTATAGAAATACGAGGAGTTCGTGGCTAAATAATTACAGCCGCACGGGTCGATCTTCAAGGTTAAGCAACGGTTTGCCAAGGTTAGTCCATAGATGGGTAATCATCCATTACAAATACGATTAAAATAGGTGATTCCCCAATGGCAAAGTCTTTCCAAGCAAGGCAGAGATTCGGTCAGCGCTCTGGTTGGCCGATTGAGGCAACATCTTCAGTCATCGTTGATAAAGTTGAAAAACTTATTCACGAAGATGCTTGTCTGAAGAAACAACAGATCGCAGAGATGACTGGAGTATCATCTACGACTATTTTGTGCATTCTCCATGACCATATTGACATGTCTAAGGTCAATCCAAGATGGGTGCCGAGAATGCTCACACTGCTTCAAAAACAGGAACGCGTTGAGCGTTCTCACGAGTTTTTGGACCTGTGTGTGGACATGGATCAGTTTATGATCCAAATTGTGACTGCAGATCAAACGTGGGTAGATCACTATGAACCTGAGTCGAAACTGGACTCGGAAAATGGACTCTCCCATGCAGTGGCACAAAAAAAGCGTAGCACCGCCTTATAAGCTCATGGTGTCTGTAATCGGCAGGTAAGATTATGGCTACAGTCTTATGAAATTCAGAGGGGATTTTGTTGATCGATTATAAAGATAAAGGTGTCAATATCACGGAGCCAACAGATGTTACCAAACATGAAAAAAGAGCTTGGTGGAAAACAATTCACCGATGAGGAAATAATGAAGACGGTTATTTCTGTCTATTTTGAGGACTTTGACAAATCATTTTTTTGGGGCACTACGATGCTACGGAACCCTTCATGCGCGAGTCCGAGTCGCACTTGGCTGGTTTTTAAACTCCATTTATTTACCTAAATATTTACTGCTAAAATTCACTTGCAAATTTTTTATCATGTCTGCCCGCAGTGATTTAGAAGCTAAAAGTGCATACTGGCAATCAATCAAAATTTCTGTCATATGAACATAAATTAATTGTCATCATAATCTTTCTGGTTGGCAGGTATAAGGTTTCTTTTGTAAACAAATGTTGTAAAAAGTCTGTTTGTCCTTCGAAGCCAAGTTAGAAGATTTAGTTATCCTAAGATTAAACTTCTTATCAGATTCCAGACCTAAGCAGCTTGCGACAAATACAATCCATCATAGATTTCAGCAGACCATTTCACAAAAAGGATTCTCAAATAAATCATTTTTGATTAATAAATCAAGTTTAGTGATTTATAAGGCGTAAGTTAGAGCCTTACCTTTATAATTTCAGTCTCTGAGAGATCGATTTATTTCAGTATCTTTAAAATGATATTGTTCAGTCCAGTTTGATCTTCTGGCCTAGAAAACCTTGGTAAATATTTTATTCCTTGTTTTAAAGGACCTGAGGGATAAAACTAAAGATTTAAAGTCACACAAAGGGCAATGGAGAAGGCTATACTCGGAGTTTCCTTGCGTGACAAATCAGAAATGAATACATCGCCGTAGCCCAGAGTATTGCCAAACTTAAGTGGCAGTGGGCAGGGCACATTGCTCGCAGAACGGATGGCCGAGGGGGCTAAAAAGTTCTGGAGTGACGATTGCGAACCGGAAGACCTTGCGTTGGAAGGCCTCCCACTAGATGGACCGATGACCTGGTTAAGGTTGCAGGGATCCGCTGAATGCGAGTCACACGGGACCGGTCAATATGGCGACACTTGGGGGAGGCCTATGGACATCAGTGGACGTCTTTCGGCTGAAATGATGATGATGAGGATAAAACCGTTTTTCTACAGCAATTTTCATCAACATTGCATATATAAGCCTTTAGGTACTGTTTTTACTAGTGATTTTTATTAAACTTATTCTGTCACTTACGTGATATCTTCCGTGATTGTTTTTTTTTTTTTTGTTTTGTTTTTTTTTGTTTTGTTTTGTTTTGTTTTGTTTTTATTTCTTTTGTTTCATTATTATATTTTTTAAGCGTGTTTGTTTTGTTATTTGTTATTTTTTTTTAATTTCGGAAGATATCCCGTAAGTGACAGTATAAGCTTAGTTGTAAACCGTGAAAGCTAAAAACAGTGTTTGATTTGTATTACTCCCTTACGAAATCAAATAAAAAATAAATGACAATAACGAAAACTCCTCAATGAGTTTCCGTCATCGTCACTAGTAATCCAAGTTAAAAAACTTGTGACATATTATTTTAGAAGACCAACAAAAGCTGAACAGATTGATTGATCGGTATTCTCCGTTGATACAAAGTATTTGTGAGTGGGGACCGAGTTTCACACAAATCTCGACTTAGATTTTCTTCTTAAATTTTTTTCGTTACACACAGAGGATTATTCCGGCGGATATATCTTGTGAGAGGATTTATCGTATCGTCGCGTGTGTTTTTTTACAATTACAATTTTTACTCAATTGGCCAACTGTAAAATCCTCGTATTACACGAGGTCTGAAACGGAACAAGGTTTTTTTAATTTTTTTTAATACTAAATGGGCTTACTCTTGACCTCAATCCAGTCCCGAGGACAGAGATGAGGTCGACGATGGAACGAGGCAACCCAAAAGAAGCCTATTAACTCGCGACTTAAATAATAAAGTTTGATAAATATCAGGGTAAAGTGTAATGTAATTAACGTATGGGGAGGCCTTGGCTCAGCAGTGGGACGGAATAGGCTAACAAAAAAAAAATGAAATTGGATTTTCCATCAAAATGAAGCCATTTGGTAATTGTAGTTGTTGCAGCCAGTAGTCCGAGTTTGTGCCAGTTTGTTGGCAATAGGTTCGCCCCCTATTACGAGGAAGTTAAACATAACTGGCGAAATGTAGTTGAACTACACCTCTATCTACCACTTCGTGAATTACAAGCCTGATGTTATATTATGTTGTTATGACCCGCCATGTATCCAACCCTTAGTTTTGAATCACGTCCATTTTCCTCTCAATGACGACAGACTCTGCGTGACGTCAGAGAGTTGACATTTAACCTTTCACGCTATTGATTCGTAACGATAGCATACAGCATACTGTGCTTCAGTTTTGAGCTGAAATTTTCTTCATATTTAGCGAGTATCAGAAAGATGTCTAACCAATATAAAAAAAAAAAAACAATATAACCTTTTGCTAGTAAAGAAAAAACTCAAGACTATTATGATATTTGTAGTTTTTTTTTTTTTTTGTTTATCTCTCTTAACTTTATAAAGTTTAATTTATGTATGTATATAAGTATTTATTCTTATATGTTTTAGTTATAAATATTTTCTAGTCTTTTTTTTCTGTTATTGCACCTACTGTATATTGTCTCTGCATCACCCTAAGGTAGACTGGTAGAAAATGCCTATGGCATTAAGTCCGCCTTTGTACAGTTTTTACTTGTGCATAAAGCTTTAATAAATAAATAAATAAATAATTATCGCAACCACAAATGGCTAGTTTCACGAGCCAAGAACCAAATAAATATTTTCAAGATTGCATTTGAATAAATTCAAATTCATTTATTGCAAATATGGGTGGGTACACAGGTGGGTTTTTGAAGAACAGGAAAGTTGTAAACAGTCATTACAGGTAGTCAGTGTGTTGTATCGCACTTCCGAGTACAAACTTGGTTGTGGAGGTCCATAGGCAGTCGTTCCATGTAAAATTATGATATTCAGCCGCATCCGGTCAGACTGGAAGCAACATAGTTGGGAAAAAGCTAGGCAGGCGATGATGATCGACCAATTGTGCCAATCTTAATATCTACATCACCTCACCGCCTTCTTCTGAAGGGTAATATTAAAACGGTTGGGTAAGTAATAACTTAAACTTAAGTAAACACAAAAGTGTTAGACCTATCGACCAAACTTGAATAAATTTCCCATTAGTTGAAACTAAGAGCGTAGACAAATTACAATCAGTTTCGAAGCATTCTGTATTCCTGCAATATGTTTTAACAGAAATGACGTTAAAATTTTCGGTAACTCATTTTTGACTTTTTCATCATTGTTAATGCTGAAATAATGGATACGGTATAGGTAAATTAAAAATAAATAATCTGTAACAAAAAGTCGATGTGATTCCGTACACACGGCGACACATCAAGCGATACATATCCAGTATAACCTGACCTCCCTTTGTATGAGCTTCCATTATAATAAGAGTTCGGCTTAATTTGGTTTTGTACAGTTTGATTGGTCGTCGTGCGTACTTCCGAGTCCACTGAGGGTCTGTCACTTTTCACCCTTATGCTCTAAGTAATAAGGTTGAAAAGTGGTTGACCCTTAGTGGTACTTAAAGTTTTGTTCAGTCATACGAGTTTTCACGAGTCTGGCAGAAAGTACCAAATTCTACTACATTTCAAATTTAATTCTAGCAGTTTAAAGCGTGTTGTTCAATTTTCAACTTTGAGGTCAGTGCCGAAAGATGCAGCACGTGTTAGCGATCAACGAACTCGCCGGTCGCTCTACTGTCACCTAAGTGAGAAAATGCTGATAAATGATAAGACGACAATTTTTTTTTTTTTAAAATAGACATTAAAATAAATGTTTACTTTATTTCATAGCAACAATAATTTTGAAATAACAGTTGTTGGTAATGGGGATATTAAACTCATCATCTGTCTTGCCTTTTGAGGTCGGCTTCGAGTCTAACTGGATGCAGCTGAATACCGTGTTACATGGAGCTACTGCCTATCTGACCTGCACATTCAGTTCTAGATAATACGGTATCCCTTCCTAAGACTGGTATTGACTTTCCGAGGCACGGAGGGAACTCAGCATGTAATGGTCACCCATCCACGGACCAACCTCGGCCAGTGTTGCTTAATCTTGAAGATCGACCCGTGTGGCTGTTATTATTTAGCCATGAGCCCCCTTTCTTTTCATTAGGTTTGATGTTTGTGTTGACACAATGACAGATTTGTTTGCAATATCTGTCATTTTGTCGATTCTTCCGTCAAAGAAATCCTTGTCTACGGTGGTCATGCTACGGGGGCTAAAGTTGTGTTGCTCCAAACGTTGGATCCAACATGTTGGCCTTTTCGTCCAACTGTGTGCCTCCACCAAACTTCCCTGCATGTACCCTCTGAGGTGAAGCCATCAATCTTCAACTTAGCTGTTTGTTTAGAAAACTTTTCTTTTTTTACTTTGGCAACTTTCAATACTTCTCTCCCAAGATATCCGCACGAGAACGGAATAATGATTATTATTGGTTTACGGGTTGTTTTATTAGAGGTATTATTTTCGATTGTGTTTTCTGATAAAAATAGTAAGTAAGTACTCGTAAGTATATTTATTTGCATAAAATGTGGTATATACAGGATGCTATAAAAATGTTATAGAGCAGGACACATTCCACCATAATAATAGCATTCAAGATCATCTTTTACATAAGATAGTTACATTAAAATGAACAACATAGGTACGTACCTATCCAACATAGAATAAATCTATACAAAAATCTCTAATATAATCTATGAATAATTTAAAGATCTAAGCCAACCATCATACAGTACTTGGTAGGAAAAAGATTCGTGTTTATTACTTCTTCTTTTTTTCGAGTCAGTACGTAACCAGTAGCCACCTGGACTCAACAAAACAAATAAATTAAATAAAGCTGTCAAAATGTGGACTGCGTACCTACCTTCTATACTGGGTGTAAAAATAACCTAAATGAAGCCGAAAGGCACTTTGTTCTCCCTGTTATTGTGATCATTTTTTTGTTCGGGACCATACTTGAGAAGCTTCTAGTTACAGAGATATTGGGGGTCAAAAGTACATTTTTTTTTTTTTAACTATAATTTTAACTTTAAGTACCTCCACGACTCCCGTACTATTAAATGCATCTATCAGCACAATGTTTTGAGTGCCTTACATTGAGTCCTACAGTAGGTAAAACGTGTATTTTTCACCTCCAAAAATAAGTCTTTTCTCAGCAATAATTTTGGCGTAGCGTTACTTATTTTGATATAAATAATGCTTGGTTGCTGCCTAGCCTTTTCCTAACGAAGTTGGGGTCGTCTTCCAGTCTATTCGGATGCAGCTGAATACCAGTATTTTACACGGAGCGACTGCCTATCTGACCTCCTTAACCTAGTGAATACTGGGTGATACGATGTACCTTGATAAAACTGGTTGTCAGACTTTTGGGACCACTGACTACCCGTAACGACTGCCAAAGATTTACGAATGACAGCCGGGACTAACGGCTTAACGTGCTTTCCGAGGCACGAAGGAAACTCGGTATGTAATGAGCGGTCACCCAGCTATGGACCAATCTAGGCAAGCGTGGCTTAATTCAGATTAAGCCACGCTTGCCTAGATTGGTCCATAGCTTAGCTTATTTAGCCATGAGCCCCCTTTCTTTTCATTAGGTTTGATGGTTGTGTTGACACAATGACAGATTTCTTTGCAATATCTAAACTCGGTATGTAATGAGCGGTCACCCAGCTATGGACCAATCTAGGCAAACGTGGCTTAATCTGAAGAACCGCGTGGCTGTTATTATTTAGCCACAAGCTCCCCAACTCTGACTCGCGCCCTATTAAAACTATGTGGCCATTAAAGTTCACGGAATCAACGGAGATGTTTGCACAAATTCCCGTTTGTTAGTCCACATTCTAGTTTCGGATTTGTTTGTCTTACTGCTAGTTCCTTTGGGACATAGATTAATGATTCACGTGTTGTATTGCAGTTCTGTGGTAACAGTAAGTCAAATAATAAAGGGTGTAAGACCCTTATCGAAGCCGAAAGGAATTTGTTCTCCCTGACATTGCGATTTTTTTTTTTGTTCTAGACCATACCTGGGAACCTTCTAGTTACGGAGATATTGGGGGTCAAAGTTTCAAGTTTTTCACAAGTTTTTTTTTTAATACATGATGTTAATGTAAGATTTTTACATTAAACACCTCCATGACAAATATTTAATATCAACTGATTACGTATCCAAAATACTTGCGATTATTTCATAAAATAGCAATTATTTTTAAGAAAAATCTATTTTTTATTCCTATTTAATAGAGGGCCAGCCTATTTTCATCAATCGAGCACAAATTCGAGTCCAGATTGCTACTGAAAACTGACGCTTTACCTGACATGGGAGTCGTACCCAGGACGTCATGCTCGGCAGCAGAAGCAGAATATTAAGATTTTGAAGTAGCCTATATCAATCTAGGATTGTTTGTGTCGCGGTTTGGGTGCCATACGCACATCTATTTACTACCGCACTCACTGACGGCCGACCAATTTTCAACTATTGTATATACTTATATTTTCATTACCTACTCTGGACATAAGGGTGAAAAGTGGTTGGCCGTCAGTGAGCGTGGTAGTACACAAACACCCCAAAGAATTAGATAAAATCACAACATAAGCTCGTCAAAGACACAGTCGCAAAATCATAAATCTCTTTCATCATTTCAATCTCAAACTATATACCAGTATCGATAGAGTCGCAAATCGCATACACTCAAACCCAAAAGCGTTTCCTCAACTTTAATAGCCGAAAATAGTTTTAATAAGAGCCCCAAACGGCTGTAACAAAAGTGATAAAACTCACCCCGCCTGTCTTATACCGGCTGAACCTTCGCATTTTATATTTAAGATTTATTATAGGAACAATAAATCTTACCGTGTGGAAACTTTTGTTAGACGAGTACGGTCGGGGAGAAAAGTGTTATGGAATATGAATTTTCTTTACGATATTATTATTTTTTAGTGCGTTTTTTTGTTATGTTGATTGTTTTAGTACTGATATTTTAGAGGCTTTAATAAAGCTTAGCAATAGTACAGGTGCGAACTGTTTTGTTTGAGAAATAATTGTATATAATACCTTAGCAAAAATAAATATGAAATGAAATAAAAATATTAATATGAAATTCCTAGGAAGACGTATTATTTGTTTCTTTTAATCTCTATAGTTTTCTTGAAACTTTACCTTGTCTCATTAAAATTCTTATCTAAAAAATAATAACCTAAGTAACCTCTTCGAAAAACATAAATTTATTATTTAATTTTCAGAATCGCGAGCTCAAAGCGATAAAACATTTACTGTTCCATTTTATTCCCTTCTTTATTACGAAGATAATGCCGTAAAGGGTTCCGGGAACTTTCTAGAATATTCTAGTCTTAAACAAATTATTAATATCCAAGTTTTCTATCTTCCTTTTACCGTTTTTAATACAAATAATTGTAAGTTTGTTGTTTATCGTAAATATCTGTGCCGGCTTCAAGATTATTTTTTTAGAACAAAAATTACCTTTCTTACTATTTTTTAGATAGAAACTACATACACTTTTGCAGATTGAATTGGGCAGTTTAAAACGTAATAATTATTATAAAAGCTTCGGTACAAATTCCAAAAACAAATATTGGAGTCAATTGAAAATCATAATCGTTGTATTACGAGTAAATACTGATAAAACTAAGATATTGTTAATTATTAGTTATGAAAAATACTGAACGCTCATTTTTTGGCACGAAATAAGCTTGCAACCCGCCTGATTAATACCTTATTGATTTATTTCAATAGTTATGTCAATAAAAATCTTTAACATCTTTCCTTTCTATCTTTGAAATAACTGCTTAGAGTTCTAAAAAAAAATCTTAACTCAATTGCTTCATAAGTACGAGCCACACTTTAAAAGAAAAAGAGCCCATTTCCATCCAAAGATTAAGCAGCATTTTTATCTAATTAAATAAAATATTCCGAAGGCGTCTGTACATTATTTTAGTTGTACGAAAACTTGAACCGTTTCAAGTGGATTAATGTCTAAAGTTAAAACACTGTAGGCCAACTTACTAAATTTTGTAAAGCATTTAAACCCAGACATATAACACGAATTTTATTAAGTTGAGCCCAAGTGTGGCGTTACCTCTATTTAACTTTCTTTTTTTTTTGGTGAATTTTTAATTTTTTATTGCGTTTCCTGGGGCGACTTTTACTTTTTATTTAAAGGCGGGTAGATTAGGGTGGATTATTAACTGAGATGGTTTTTTTCTTCTAGTAGATTGTTATATTTTGTCTTTTGTATTTTGATTGCGATTGTACTTGTACTGATTATGATGTCCATTGACATAGTGTTTTTGTGTGTTTTTTTAACATTATTTACTAATAATTTTTTTCTCTATTTCAGGTAAGTACCAAATCGTCTGAAACCTTAGATACAAGACTACAAATGGTACCAAGGTAAACTCAATCATACTATATTTAATACAGCATGTATCAGACATATTATGTGGTCATATTAAGGAGGTGTAAGAATGTAGAGATCATATTCAAACTGAACGATTTTCTCAATGAGATCAACATCGTGACTGTGAATACAAAAATCAGCTGTCCCATACATTTTTGACTCGAGTTGGTGTTAAAATTTTGAATGAGAAATTCCGATTCCGATGTGGGTCCTATATAAAAACTTGTTCAGTTTGTGGATCTATGTTGTGCTAAATAAGACCATACCTTTTTTGTATATTACGGTGTTAACAAAAAAAAAACAAATGATGAATGGACAAAAGCCCTTCAAAACCATTGCTCACCTGAAAACAATAAATACCCACTTGTCTAATAACAAATGCCGCATCAAGTTTTGATTCTACACTCCTGAGGCACCCATTGTACCTTTATCAAAAAGATTTCATGCTTCGGCCCGAGGGTATACTGATAAATCATTCTTTTACCCTCAGTTATAAAGTTACCCACTTAGGGTAAGTACACATTGGTGAACGCAGAACGAAAAAGTTCCGTGTTCAGTGGAAAGAGATCGATAGATGCCTGTCTCACCGTCTCGTGGGTCTAGTAGTCGCAAGAGTTACTGCTGAGCATGAGGTACTGGATTTGAGCAGGTTTTTCATCAGGATTTTTTTGAGCCCGGCTGTTTACAATTGTCTTTCCAATAAAATAAGAATTAAACATAACTGGCAAAATTTGGGAGTGCAAAAAGTTCACTGCTTTCACCCTTCAAGGGAAAAAACAGTCGTAATCTCGTAATGTTATATTGTTCAAATGGCCGACGAGTCAAAATCTTTTAACACCAGAGGCTTGAAAAAAAGTCACTATCGCCGAAGATTACTCGTATAAAGTTAAAAAACAAGAATAAGTCGGACTGACATTACTATTAGAAGACATGACTGACCCCAAATAAATTGGGATAAGGTCAGGACAATGATAATTATGATCTGTGAAAGTACGGTGTCCGGTGATTGCAATAAGTCCACAACAGTTCGACAGCATCTTTAATGAAATAAGAAAGAAAAAATATGTCAATATAAATAGTTTAATATATCCATCCTGTTGAAAGTCGTTATAGAAATAAGACACGCTCTGAAAGCGAGTGTCAGTTGTTCATCACGTTGTTCTTTGGATAAAAAAGATTTTTTTTTTCGGGCGGTGATCGAACCTACAACACGCAGCGCAATAGCCTCAGCCACTGCGCCAACCGTGCCGTCAAAATTATATTACGCATCCCATGTTACTTGGGGTCGGCGCAACACGTTTTTTTCTTCCATTCCCCTCTGTCAACCGTCACGCTATCCTTTATCTTTCATATCATTCCTCACAGAATCCATCCATCATTTCTTTCTCTATAATAAAAGTTATTATGCATGTAATAGGTAAGTGCATGTTGTATACATTTACTACTATTTCCGGACTGTATAGGAAACAAAATAGTCGGTAACGCATTAGCGTTGTGCGATCGCAGTAAAAACAATGACAATTCGCGAGTTGCGTTACGAACGACTTTTCCGATGTGTCGCGAGGCTCTGCGTTGTGAAACCAGCCTTATACTTTTATATCTCGGTTCAAAAATGATAAGTTTTGGTTAGGAACATTTTTTTACAATATGAGATTTTATTGCTGATAATTATAGAAAAATTGAATACCTAAAATTGGTTTTTCTTATTGCTTCTTTTACATGTATCTTTTTTAAATGATAGCAAAAAGGCAACAATAAAATTTGATGGATATAGCATAGCATAGCTTTTATTGAAGCATGCAATCACGCCTGAATAAGATAGAGATATAACTAATAAATAGTACACCCACATTTCGCCAAATATGTTTAAATCTTATGTATTAAGGAGCAAGCTTATTGCCATCAAACGGGCACAGTTGTAGCCTCCATAACTGCTACTGAGAAATACCTAATTGAAAAAAGAAATTCATAGAATATTCCCACATATATACCTAAGTATTCCACGATCATAACTTTAATTTAAAAGATTGCCTCAAGTTATTTAAGTTACTAACTTAGCCTATCAGCCTATTTATCATTTTAAGTAGATTTAGTACCAGATTTTAGATATTTACAAGATAAAGTTTGAAATTGAGCACACTTGTGATGTAATCAAACAGTCTTATAGTACTTTCCATTACAGTTTCTGATCAACTTGAATACCACAGATATAGATTTACCTAGATAACGCAAGTATCACGATCAAAATGAAAACAAAGCGTGCCTTTGGTTGACTACCTACTATGACGTCATAAACACTATTTAGCTACTATATAAAACAAAATATTCCACGCTTTTGTTCTAAATGTCTAGAATTGAGTTCTTGAGCTGTAACGTTGTTGTTTTAAACAAATTAGCTTTCTGTGACAGTAGCCACGTTAAGCATAAAATGCTTAAGCCGAGCACGCAAAGTAGGTGCTCTTGCGTTATCTAGGTATATCTATATCTGTGTTGAAAACCTACGAGAATAGCAATTTATTTGGTAAAAAAAATATGTCGTTTTTAGTAACATTTTGTACTGAAGCAACTCAAAAAGCTGTAGGTGGGATATCCTATCTTACAACTTAATGAAGTAGATATAGTTTGATCCAAAAATAATCATGACGAAATATGTTATTTTAATTACTATAGGACTCCTCGGCTTAACGGTGCCTCCTCTCACATGTGCGGATGGTGACCACCGGGGTGGTTTTAGTGCGGTAAAAATCCCACACTCCCCGGTCTTATCCCGAAAGACCGGTCGCCTTTTGAAGGATTCCCCCGAAAACAACAAAAAAAAAAAAGACTCCTCGGCTTGTCTAATGGTCCCAAACCACGCGTCCTAGGTTCGATTCCTAGGTTAGGCAGTGTTATTTAGTTTTCTATCAGGGATATCTAATAGTTGCAACCGCATTCTGCGTTGGTGCTCGGTTGATGGTAATAGGCTCGCCTCAGGCATAATGAGATAAGAGAACTTAATACATTTGCAAAATATATTTTTTTAACTTATGACGGTCTTGTTTTTTACACAATAATTTCTCAAAATTATTACCAACAGCGCCCCCAGTCAACGTAATTCAAGCGTCAAAATATCCGTGTAGCACTATACTAGTTTCTCTAGAAGGTTGCTCTTTAGTACTTACCGTACTTCATCATCTGCCTATCCAGTCTAACCGGATGCAGCTGAATACCAGTATTTTACATGGAGCGACTGCCTATCTCACCTGGAATACTCCTATTACCCAGTATCAACGTAGTTAATACTGGGTAATAGGAGTATTCCTCGGTAAAACTGGTTGTCAGACTTGAACCACTGACTGCCCATAACGACTGTCAAAGATCGACAAATGACAGCCGGGTCCAGCGGCTTCATAAGCTTATCGAGGCGCGGAGGAAACTCGGTATATAATGGGTGATCACCCATCCCCAGACCGACCTAGGCAAGCGCCTATTACACCAAAATTTTAAGACGGTTTTTTTCGACCCACCTCAATACTCGACAAACATATAAAATCAGAAAGCCACCCATTATTTGGTCGGGAAGCTGGGTGATTTATAAGAACGGAACGGTGAATATATTAGGGAGGTCGGCAGGACCCACCGATGTATGTGCGGCTGTCTGATGCGAATCTAAAATGTTTTGAAATACCCACTTATGTGGTTAGAAGGCTTTTTGTTGGAGATTTAATTTTCATTTTGGAAATTGGGTTAAGATGGTAGGGATAATGTGGTTTAGGTTTGCAGATGTAATTCTTAGTTTTTAGACTGATATAACATCCTGTAACCTAACATAACATCACCTGTAATCTTTGAAGGGTTAGGCAGAGGTGAATCTTTAGTACTCGATCAAATCAGACATCTTACTTCTTAAATGCGAAACTTTGTGAGGATGGATGGATGTTTGTTTGTTACTCTTTCACTCAAAAACTACTGACGGGATTTGGATGAAATTTGGTACACAGATAATTTATAACCTGGATTAACACATAGTATACTTTTTATCCCGGTAGTACGATCCCGTGGGGCAATTACCGAACTTCACGCGGGCGAAGCAGCGGGCTTAAGTTAGTAAGTTATAATGCTATTTTTCTACCTAAAATATTCACGCTTTTATCCTATGGGGGTAGACAGAAACTACAGATCCCATCTGCTACGATTGCTTACAAAACCAGAGTTCTATCGCCCCCTACGATCACATTGAACCCAACCACATTTTCAACAAGTTACACCAATGCTAACCACCCCGAATCTTCAGAACAGTCAAGTTAAACCACTCAAATTGAGCGCTGATAAGCATCGTCCCAAAAACTAGCCTATTTTAGAAGTTAGCCCAATTAATTAATGGCGATGGCGGCCCGATCGCCATTCAACTTGGAGGGTTTTGCAAAACGTTTGAATCGTGCGCCTTCTGAAATAAAGTTTGGCTTGTAGGGTGGCTCTGGGTTTGGATGACTTTGGGACAGTCCTGGGATGGATAATTTAAGAGACATCAAAATTACTACACAGCTCTATCAATTAGGATCATTTTTTTTTAAATTAAATCAGGTAAATGTAAGTTTTATTCACCAAACATTAATTTTACTATACCATCATGGAAATCACTTTTCATCGGGTAATTCTGAAGCGTAGTAACCAGTTTGAGTCTCCGTTATCAGTTACTCCGTTTCCATTGGATACTGAGAACTGTTTCACTAGTGTTTTCTTTACTTTTTATATACCGATACGATTAAGTTGGTTTTAACTTAATAATCCCCACTGATTTCTGGGGTCAAAATACAGGAATTTTCAAAACTGTGAGCATTTACGTTATATTATTTTTTCCCAATTCGAAAACGCGCATACTTATGTGAAATGATGCTTCACATGAAAATCTTTCGCCCTAAAACTTCGCATAGACAGATAAAAAAATCAATTCGCAAATATGTTTTGCTTAGATTAACTACATGGGTACTTATGAAATTAGGCGCACGCTTCAGATTGGTCGATTTCTATCTAAAAGAACTGGCAAGAATTTCCAAGGACAGTCTCATCAACACCAACACACATAGCCACCCCACCCCAACCAAATTAACTTCACTTCGAACCGATTGAAGGCGGCGATATATTCCAAAAGTTCCAGGAATTTATCTAGCAAACTTGAATTAACTCAAGAGTAGAGAATTTAACTGCGAGACGAGTTATCTTCGCGTTTTCTGGTTAAATTGTGCAGTTAGCTTTGCGGTTTATTTGTGGTGATAGAAAGGGGTCATGTTGGGATGATTTCTGAATTAGTTTAAGAGTTAAAACTGCCCGAGTCCGAGTTAGACTGCCTCGTTGGTCAAGTGGTCGCAAGCGCGACTGCTGAGCATGAGGTTCTGAGATCCGATTCCCGAGTCGAGCAGTGTTATTGGGTTGCTCCATCAACAATTTCTCTCCGGGCACAAGTCCCAAGGAGGTTGGTTTTTTGCTCGGTTGATGTCAATAGGCTTGCCCCCTATTACATGGAACTTAAACATAACTAGCGAAATGTCTGTGTACTATCAGGTACACCTCTGCCTAACTCTTCGGGAATTACAAGGCGTTATGTATTGCTTAAGATTTAAAAGTCAAGTAGTTCCAATTGATGAAAGACTTCAAAGATAGTTTTTGCTAGAAGATAATGAAGCGACTTAATGAAGACTCATAGAGTAACGCAAGAAACGTACCATATCAAGTGAACTCATACTAGGCAGTCCTGCAACCAATCTTACTCTCATCATCTGCCAGCCATTTTCCCAACTTCTTCTTTATCGTGTGGTTAGTTCCTAACCTGGTGTTATGTTTTTATGGCACCCTTGGGCCTCTGACTTGGCTTACCACGCCGTCAAGAAATATCTCTCAGGCATGCTGGTTTCCTCACGATGTTTTCCTTCACCGAAGCAAGTGATAATTATACTATACGCACATGAATCCGAAAAATCAGAGGTGCGTGCCTTGGGTTCGAGCTCAAGACTCGGCTGTCCGACGGTCATACCAGTAGGCTGTCACTGTGTGTGGCTGTAACTATGTTGGGGTTACCTAAATGTCGTGAAGAAAGTTTGGAGTATGATGTGGATGGGTATAAGAGTAGAGGGAAACCAAAGAAACGATGGATGGACTGTGTGAAGGATTTATGGCACGAAAGGAGGTGTCTGATCAGATGACGAGTAATAGAGAAGTATGGCTGAAGAAGACATGCTGCGCCGACCCCAAATAAATTGAAACAAGGGCAAGAGAATGATGACGATGACGTTGGGGTTAGCTTTCAGTCTAAAAGGATGCTGCTGAATACCAGTATTTTACAGGGAGCGACTGCCTATCTGACCTAGTTGTCAGACTTTCGGAATTTTCCGATTACCTGTAACGACTGTCAAAGATCTACAAATATCAGCTGGGAACAACGGCTTAACGTGCTTTCCAAGGCATGGGGGAATTCTGTTTTTATTGGTTGGTCACCCATCCATGGACCAACCTCTGCAAGTGTTGCTTAACCTTGAAGGTCGACCCGTGCGGTTGTTATTATTTAGCCACAAGCCTCCTTTTTTCCTAGTTTTTTAAGTCTAGAAAAGGCAGCCGGGCTGCTGTATGCCTCATAATTTATATACCGCACTTGATATGAAGGAAAAACAATTTAAATTCCAACTTATTAGGTCTCTTATCAACAGTTCTTGGAACATTATTGATTAGTAGAAAATTCCAAACCGACGGAATTTTCTAGAATCACATTTACTTTGTGTTTAGACATGAATTTGATAAACAAGCCTGACAAATGTTACTTTTCTCACACAACCTAACTGCTTGGCCACAAAATGCGCGCTCAGCATTTATTATGACAGCGGCTACGATAAAAACAATTGAAAGAATATTGCTTAGAAATGCCACGAGTCAATAGTTCATGAGAACTTACGTAAAAGAAACAAGTGACTTACGCATGTGTTGCATGACGCTAGTCGCATGGTATGAGGTCGTGGCCGAGGCGTAGCAATAATTTTATCTTTTACCCTACGCTCGGTTGCGACAAAAGATAACTCAAAAGATCGCCCACCTTAAAATACCTGTCGAATATTTTTTCGAGGACTTTCTTGATTTAAAAGGGCACGATTTTATAGGTTATTATTATATTTTCAGTACCTAATATTATACAGGAGAAATATAACTACAGAAAGTTTAATTTAAAAAAAAAAATATTTAGGTAATATTTGGCAGTATATTGTATTTCATTTTCAAAAAGATAGGTTTTCGTCGTTATTTATTATTTGTGTTGCGAATCGTTTTCAGTCGTTATAAGAACTTGTGATTTCGAGAATAAAAATATTGTATCATTAAAATGTGTTTAATTTAAAAACTTCATGCTGTTAAGTATTGAAGTACTGTTATACCTAGGATATCATTTGTCTTACTGCCAGTTAGACTCGAAGCCGACCGCAGCATACTTAGGAAAAGACTACGCAGATTATGACTATTTACTGTACTGGTTTTGAGCCATGTCGTTTTCAGACATCGAACGTAGTCACTGTGGCCGAAATCGACTAGACAGCATCATCATAATCAACTGAAAGCAAGTACTTAGTAGCGTTTATAGATCTAGACCTAACACTCCCGCGAAACGCGATACTTTTTCATACAATTCTGCCGCGTTGTTGCAAAAGACGTATTATAAATCTACTTTTTCACATCTGTTTATAAATGTTAGCATCATATCTCGGGGCGTTTTATCACTGGTGATAAATTGATTCACTTAGGACCTGACAAAGGGGTATGTAGCTAGTGTAGTTTGTGGGTCGGCAGAGATATAGGGCGTTGTAGATAGCTGTTCACTTTTTTTTTTTCGCTGATGTGTTGGAGAAAGTATTGTTAGAATTTTTATTTTTTTTCTGCAATTTGGGTTTTGTTCGAAGATTGTGCGTGCTTTTCTATGAGTTTGACCTGGTACTAAATGACTGTCTCCAGCCAAATTAGCGTAGCGTCCACCGTAGGTCTACTCCAGCTAGCTGGACCGACAGCATTAAAACGGTGGCTGGGGCAAATTGGATGCGGAGGAAGACAGGGTGTTATGGTAGACTACTATGTCCAGCCGTGGACTGCGATGCTTTTTTGTCTGATGGGACCACCACTGGGGGCTCCATCGTCGTTCATAAGAACATTTTCTTTACACTTAGCTCACTACGATACGCTGTCTTCTGCTGATCCAATTTGGCATCTAGAAGAAGCCATTGGTTCACTACCGTGATCAAATAACGTAGGAAATCTGAGAAATAACTGGAAGATTAACCTAGAAGATTACAGTCCCTGGGATACAAAAGACGAAATGCATTCAAAAACATCAGTTTAACAAATATCGCGCCATCATTCTCAGCTCAGCTCACTGCTCGCTCCCGTTGGATAATAAAGCTTGAAAACAGACGACAAAACATCACACAGTGGAATTAAAAACAATGAAGGCTACGGCTTAAAAATTATTACAGAAATATTCAATAGTAATGTTTTGGGGGGTGAGGAAAATTTCTGGTTAATTCCTCGATACTTGGAAGGCCCGAAGTTGTAATAAGTAATGTCGACCAGATTAAAATAATAAAGTAAAATGAACTTAGTTTTCTGTAAAACATGGGATGAAATATCAACCATTTTATTTCAACGAGTAGTCGCTCAATGGTCAAATTCGACTGAAATTCAGTCATCCATAAATTTAATAATTATGTCGAAGGTAGGGGACAATATATGAAATCCATCTTTTTTATTACTGACAACACCAAAGTTTTTATTTTTTTTCCTCTCACTATGGTTTTGTATCGTTTGTCTTAACAGTTTTAAAATATACAGGGTGTAGACGGACCCTTCACGAAGCCGTAATCCAAGCATTCTGTACATCGAACTAATTAACTATACACAAAAATTATTGTTTTTTTTTTTGGGGTAAAAAGTCATGTTTTAACGGTACGACTCAATGTAACGCTCTCAAAAAATTGTGCTAATGGATGTTTTGAATAGTAAACAGGTCATTGATGTAAATAAAGTAAATTTATAACCTTAAAAACTAGTATTTTAAAAAAAAAGAGGTGGAAAAGCTGGAACATTTACCTCTAATATCTCCGTAACTAGAAGGTTCCCAGGTATTGTCCAGAACAAAAAAATTATCGCAATGACGGGGAGAACAAGTGCTTTTCGGCTTCGTTGAGGGTCTTTTTAATCCCTTTATTCATTCACATTGTGAGAGCTGGTGCCTGAAATAGGTTTTAGAACAAACTTGTATTACAGGTAAAGTGGAGACAAAATGAGACTTAACGTTAACTGAATGAGAGTCGAATTTAAGTTCTTAACCTTCAGCAACTTAAAATCGTCCTACGTTTGAGTATTCACCCAAAGTATCTCAATAGATTTATAGACTCAATAAATGTTATTAGCCATGAGCTCTCACAATAATATCATAAATTATATAATTTTCTTTTTCCACTCAAACCAATTTATTACTTTCTTTCTTTAGTCAACAGTTTTCCTCAAGGGAAGGGTCCCTTAGATAGAACCCTATCCTTTGGAAATAACATATCTTTGTAAGCCAGTTATCTTTTTAGAAAATAATGTTGAATAGTTGGGCTACTATATTATTCGGATTACTAGTGCTGTGACCAGGTTAAAAACATTTGTTTCTTTTTAATGGAAAAAATTACTTTCCTATCTTTATTGGTTGGGAAAATTGTGTCAGATTTTAGAAGCGATTGATGAATTTAGTGTCTTGGGTTCGATTCCCAGGTAAAGCAAAATTTTAGTAGGCTTTCCCATAAGATTTTTTTAGGTTATCATTCTGGAATCAGTATTTCGTAGTAGGTTTAGTATAATTTGATAAATGATATTATAATATTAAATGTGGCTATACTTTTAAGTTTTGTGTTATAACTATAAGGGTAAAAAATAAAAAAACTTATTTAGATTTCCTTTTAGTACTGACCTTTAAAGCTATTAAGAGTAAACAGATATTTTTTCAGGACACAATGGTTAATTTAATTTTTTGGAAAGAATTTCGCATTATTTAAAGGATAAAAATTAAGCAAAAAACTTAGCTTTTATTACCCTTTTACAACAAGAAAACCATCCTACGTAAAAACGTTAACCGCCCAAAACTCGTTGTTACGAATCTGATTTAATTTATAGAAAAAGAGGCCAATTAGTGAGGCAGAGTAAAAGAAAAAACGAAAAAAAATACATAAAAAATCCCTTTTCTACCAAGCGTAGTTAATAAAGGAATATTAGGCTTTTGTCATGGGCAGCGATGGTGAAACGTAATTATTTTTTATCTTTTACCCTTGACCAGAGAAAAGATACTTCAAAAGTCTCACTCCTAGCAAACACAGATGCCTAAAAAAAATACAAAAGCGAGTGCAATGTATTTCTTCTAAGTTCATCATAATCAAAATTCCTTCGTGTCAGTTTTCCCGACTAATCTCCGTGGGATTTCTGCAATTATTTTGCCGAACGACTCGAAACAATGGTAGCATGAGAAGCATTTCCTCTCTTGTAATTATAATCAAACGGTACTGTGGTACAAATAAATTTTCTCCAAGGTAACTTCTTGTTGTAATTTCAAGGAAAATTTTACTTGTTTTCCGAGATATATATCGGGCTGTTCTTTTGAAGGATAAGTAAGATTTTTAAGGTGTATTTTGGGGGTAGAAGATATATCTTTTGTCTTCCCCTGAGGGTAAAAGATAATCGATTGGATGATTAAAATCGGGTAAAGTCGTTCATTTGAAAACTGATCGTCTAATTGTCCCTCTGGTTTAAATTTTATCTTTGCTATCGGGTGGGTAGAGGTGTAGGGTAGAAGACTATTATCTCATTTATATTTTACCCTGGAAATTCCATACAATACGGGACTGGCTCATTGTTCTGCTGACCTAGTGTCCTAATTTGATGTGGGCTATCGGGAAAGGTACGTTACTCCTTATTCCTCAGTCCGAACTACATACTAGTATTCGTTCGCGCATCACGAAGGTTGGTTCGAGGTGGCGCAGAGATGAGTACCTGGAAGGATATGAGCCTCCCCCATGTTTGCTACTCAATCACACTAAAACGGCTTAACGGATCCTGATGAAATTTGGCATAGAGATAGATTATAGGCTGGAATAGCACATGGGCTGTTTTCCTCACACATACTCATCAAAATTTCCACACAAACGAAGTCGCGGGAGACAGCAAGTCATTTATAAAGAGAGCTACAAGTATCATTAAAATTAACCAAGCAATAGCATCTTACGCTTCTAACGTAAAGATAATATAGCTTAGCTACATTAAAATATCAATAAAATAACCTCATTAAGAGGACATATTAAAGTAAAGGTATATATTTACTCAAACAGAACTACTATTAATACTATTCGACATAAATAGTCCTCAATTTGTCAGTCAATTAATTCTACCATATACATGATGTTACAAAACCTTTCGAGTCTAAATTATTCGGAATAATTTCGAATAAAATTAAACAAACACAGAGCATTGTTATCTTAGTAATTTATTGGTCGAATAAATTTTATTCGGCTCACGGTGGAACGCCTAGCAATTTGATTTCGATATTAATTGGAATTTTAAGGGTAGTTTTAGTGCTGATCGGGTAGAAAATTGCCTTTTATTTGGTATTTTAGAATTTTCTGCTTCTTAGGTAACAGATATTTGCCGAACAGTTAAATAAGGACTGGAACGTTATATAATTTAAGTGATATTGGTCTAGTGGTCGCAAGCACAACTGCTGAACATGAGGTCTTGGGTTCGATTCCCAGGTCGGGCAAAGTGTTATTGGGTTTTTTTTTCTATTAGGAATTTCTCAGTGGCATTCGGGGGGTCTGGATTTGTGCCAGGTAGATGGCAATAGGCTGGTCACATGGGACATTATTTAGCTTAGCGGTCTTTCAATGTTTAATCTACAATATTACAGTATCATTCATTAATGAGAGAGCAGCGGTGGCCCAGCGGTGGCGGTCCCGACTTACGAGCAGTAAGTCGTGGGTTCGAACCCAGGCAGGCGCATTACTTTGTGTAATTTATTTCATCACCACTGTTCTCAAAACGGTGAAAGAAAACATCGTGAGGAAACCGGCATATCCTAGAACCTAAAATTCGAAGACATGTGACATCTATCAACCCGCACTGGGCCCGCGTGGTGGATTATAGCCCATTCCCTCTCAGAGAGGAGGCCTGTGTCCCAGCAGTGGTAACATTACAGGCTGCTGCTATATTCATTAATGACAAAGTCTTTTCATATACTTTAGTTATTGCAGTAAACGTAATCAATACACTCACACACTCTTCTACTTTAAAAAATCATTACGAATTTCACTGACAAAAGGTTGCTGTAACCGCCAATCAGTAAATCTTATTCGAAAAATCTTCTACAAAAACGGATACATGAATTTTTATTCGAATATCAGTCGAAAATAAACAAAATGTATCCGAAACATATCAATTTATCTGAAACCTCGTTGGTACAGCCAAAGAGCTGAAATCTGGAGTACTAGTGATGTTGTTATTTTGAATAATTCTCGGGATTTTTACGAGATATTTTGCGTCCATCACGCGATGTTTATTATTCATGATTATGTAGTATTTGTATTGTTTATCAGGCTGGTATCTGCCGCTCCACGTCCAAAGCGTGCATTTTTCATAAACTATGTAATATTTGTTGGTGTAGTCAAATGTCAAATAATGAAATTGTGCCACATACAGTATGCTTGTAATGTAAAGCATAAAGTTCGAATAAACGGTCGTTTGCTAACTAATATCAGAAGATAAAACTGTTGTTTAGATCTCAAAGTTAAATATTAAGAACTGAGAGACGAAGCTCTTACTTAAGTAAAGTTATTAAACTAAAACTAATTAGTATTGTCCGTAGAAATTCAAAAATACACACGAAATGGAAATCAAAACGACTTTACGCTTAAACTTTTTTAATTTCAAGCTGACTGACTCTCTGATTTCCAATTCCAAAACATTGCAGTATTAAACATCAACGGTTCAATCGAAAATTAATAACGAAAACTCATTTTGGAACTTTCCATCAATAATTCCGAAATCTCGATAAATTCGATTGCATCAATCAGAAATCCCGGGCGAATACTGCGCAACCCTGGGATTTTCGATACATTTCCCATCCCTACCGACCCACTGGGAATTCTGTAGTCGTCAACACAAATTGTGATCGAAACAGTCTGCTGAAGAAATTGAAAAAGAACTGACAACCCCGTGGGGCTTGTACAGACAAAGGGATATTATACATGAGGATGACTTTCGGCGCAAAAATCGCCGTGCAGTAGTTTTTTACACTGGCAACATTCTCGAAATGAAAAATCGTGGAGTTTTTATGCTCTGTGACTGGGAGAGAAATAAAGGAGTATTTTTCGTCAAAGATGAGTGTGTCAAAGAGTTTTGAACTTAATGTACTAGTGTTGCCATTTTATTGTTGCTTGTTTATCTGTGTCCTTTATTAGTTTTTGTGGACTCTTTGGATGACATTTAAATACGATATATTGAGCAAAGCGCACAATATCGTCATCTATTTGCAATAAGTATGTACACTTTAACTAACTTATATTATTATGTGCAGGCGGCAAAACACAGAACTAAAATAAATGTACCATTTGCATTCACCGTTTGACATATCGATGCAGTTTTCTTGACAAGCAACGCCACCATCAACTGCATAGTTAAAGTGGACATACTGTAACGTAAGGTTTTCGACAGCTTATGTCAGTCCCATACATTTTTCACTTTTCTGTCATTGTATTCGCTGATAGAGTTCTTAGATTTAAATTGTCATCTCCGTATTGTAAAAATAATATAACATAACATCACGCCTGTAATCACCGAAGGGTTAGGCAGAGGTGTACACCCACATTTTACCAATTATGTTTAAGTCCCATGTAATAGGGGCGAGCCTATTGCCATCAACCGGGAACAAATCCAGGCTCCGGAGCTGCTACTGAAAAATTTCAGACGGAAAACCCAATACCAATTTGCCCGAACCGGGAATCGAATCTAGAACCTCATGCTCAGCAGTCGCGCTTGCGATCACTAGACCAACGGGAAAGCTAAATAGGACCAACTCCTAATAGACGTTTAATGCAGGGCGTTTAACCCTTACCTCACCGAACCCCTTCAATAAAACCAATACTTCAATTCAACATTAATGTTTTAACCCTAATTGCTGCAAGTGTTGGTTTTGATTCCGCCAATGAAATCGTCATCACAGACCATATGGTGCTATATTGAATCCTATTGCCTTACAAAACAAATGATAAACAAACTTGCGATCTGTATCAAACCAAAACCAACCTTATGCTACAAGTTAAAAAGGTTGTGTGAAGTGTAAAGTTAAGTTGGTAAACGTGAAAGCACATATGGCCCAAGTTTGAAGTGGTGTTGTTTGAATGTTAATTAAATCAATTAATTAATGGAAATTCTTTTGAACATTGATTGAATGAAGGCTTTGTGTGTTTTCTAATGAGAGTGAGCTTGGTTCTTTGGGGTGAGAGAACTGCTTATTGTAATAATTGGGTAAAAGTTAGGTTTTTACAAAGAGGTTTTAGTCTACTCCAGATTTTGGAAGCCTAATAATTAAGTCTTTGAGTATGAATGTGGATGGCTATAAGAGTAGAAGAAGACCGAAGAAATGATGGACGGACCGTGTGAAGAATGATATGGCTAGAAAGGAGGCGACTACTTAAATAGAAAAGTAGGAAAGAAGAAGACATGCTGTGCCGTCCCTAAATAAATTGGGATAAGGGCAGGAGAAGCATGATGAATAATGAAGTCTTTGAGCTCTTTGCCTGATTCTGTTGATAAAAATTGTATTTAGTAAGCTCATTGAAACTGACAACGCACATTCGACACCACTGGGACTAGAAGCGTGAAATGTTGTAACAGAGATCCTTATTAAAAATGACAAAAGGTCTTTCGAAATTCATTTCAATTCAATCAAAATTCATTTTAGCCACACTAACCATTAAGAGTCGTCTGCCTAGCCTTTTCCCAATTATATTGGGGTCGGCTTCCAGTCTAACCAAATTCAGCAAAATACCAGTAGTATACTGTTTTGAAGTTGGTCATACTTGCTAGGTAATATTTTTTTAAATAATTGTCACATGTCTTGTATTAACGATCTAAAATAGTGTGATCCTTACCTGG
This sequence comes from Noctua janthe, assembly GCA_910589295.1. Lineage (NCBI taxonomy): Eukaryota > Metazoa > Arthropoda > Insecta > Lepidoptera > Noctuidae > Noctua > Noctua janthe. The sequence continues at coordinate 11,095,529 of OU342578.1, forward strand.
ACTAGTCCCTAAAACTAAACATCCCCTAAACAATGTTCATTGCGCCGTCAGAAAGAAAGAGGCCGGTCATACTTTATCAATGCCAGCAATGGACGAACTACACCACCAAAACTGGTATTTAAAACCTCACTCAACTCTAAGGGGTAATCCAGACTCGCTGTCTCCTATAAAATAAAGCCATCTACCATTCAATGTGACATTTGGCACGCGTCTCCTAATTGCTTGTGTGAGCGGGCCTTTATTCCTCCCCTTTATACCCCCTATTGTTCTTGATTGCTTAATGCCAGCATTTTTAATTACTGGGGAGACTTTTGAAATATTTTTGTCATTCAATTTTATACTTTTTTTTTATTGTTTTATGAATGGTTCACTTTGTGCTGTGAGTGTGAATTTTAATGGCACAAAATATATCCGGTGTCTTCTTAGGCAGTTAATATTACGATTTCTGTTACTAAACCTCTTGCCTCAGGTTTTTTTTTACCTAAATGCCTCCTGTCCTGTCATTTCAAGTAGAAAAATATAAAATCCTGTGGTTAAGCTCCTTCTTCACACGTTTAGTTTGGATGTGCATGGTTAGCTAAGTGACGTCATTCTAAATCCAATATGGCGGACTCCCAAAGATGGCGAACTAGTTATTTTTTATACACCCCTTGATTTGGGTATCAATTAAAAGGGTTTGCTGAGATGAATACGAAACCAGCAAAAACTAAAAAAAATATGAGATTTGAGATAGAGCTCATAATTTTATTACAAGGCAAGGTATGAACTACCAAGTACGATGGTTGTCGACCACTTTTCAACCTTATTACTCAGAGCATAAAGGTGAAAAGAGGTAGACCGTCAGGTCAGTGAACTCTTTAGTACAGTCGCCAGCACATCAAGTTACCACAAACTGACAAATTTTTCCAAATGATTTTAAAAAATAAAATGTAGACGGTTAAGTTCAAAATCGAATGAGAATTTTCAGTTTGTAGTAACTTGATTGCTGGCGACTGAACGTACCGAAAACATTCAGAACTATTAACTGTAAACAACTACGTTTGTACCTGTGTAAAGTAAAATGAATGTGAGAAGTAATACTGGATTCTAGGAAATGGTCAAAGCCGCATAGGTTCTCAAAAGTACTTCACGTTGTAAATTGCTGAATATGTATGGGTATCATGAAATGCTCCTAAATATAGAGTAATTTCTCGGTATATTTACTACATTACAGTAGTAAAAAAAAAATAAGAATTTAGTTCAAACAAAAGCAGTAATCAAAATATCTTGACCACCGTTATCGTGGGTACTCGGGATATAATTCTGTCACATATTATATAATTTAATACCCCGAAGTAAATACCTGACCCGTACCCTGATACCTGTATGATTTTTAATCATTAGTACAGGCACCAACGATTCAGTCTTTTCTGAAATGCTCATTTTTATTTGAAAATTGTTTTAGTGAAGCTTAGATGTATTTTTCTGAAATACTTTTTTTAAATTTTTTTTTTTACCTCTTACTGCCTCGTTGGTCTATGGATTGCAAGCACTACAGTTACTGCTGAGCTTGTCCTGAGTTTGATTCTCAAGTCTGGTCAAGTATTATTGGGTTCTTACAGGGAGGTCTCAGTAGAATTTCGGAGTCTGGATTAATTTCTGGTTGATGGCTATAGTCTCGCTCCTTTTTACGTGGGACTTTACTATAACTGTTGAAGTGTGGGTCACCAACATCACGACTGTAAACTCCAAAGGGTTAGGCAGAGGCATAACTGTAGTGATTGCATTGCACTTACATTGTTTTTAAGTTTATCATTCCTATTTCACTATTGTAAAACAAAAAACCTATTAGAAATATAATAAAAACTTTGTCATTTTCCACAAAGCAATAATCAATTTCTCCGCAAGAAATATAATAAACGACATGTGTCTTATGTGTGATCGTCCAATTATTTGGGAATAACGTCTGCCTCAGACGGGCGCGCCACAGTATATAAATTACTTGACGTAGGTCAACTCACGATGGTGTATAAGATGAGAAAACCGCGATTTTCGTAATTTTTTTAGGGCCATAAGCTTGAAACTGACCTGAATGTCGTGAGGAAAGTTTTGAGTACGAATGTGCATGTGGATGGGTATAAGAGTCGAGGAAGACCAAATAAACGATGGATGGACCGTGTGGAGGATGATATGGCGATAAAGGAGGTGTCTGATGAGATGACGAGTAATAGACAAGTATGAAAGAAGAAGACATGCTGCGCCGACCCCAAATATATTGGGATAAGGGTAATAGCGTGGAAGTGGGTGAAGCGTGGAACTGACCATCTTGGAAGGCATGTCACATCCATCAACCAGCACTGGGTTTGCTTGTGGGATTACAGTCTCCACTCCCTCATAGAGAGGAGGCTGAGGGAGTGGGAATACTACTTTTAGGCTGATTATGCTAAGTGTGACACTTATAGGCTAGATTGTTCTTCAAGATTGAGTAGGGTAGAAAAAAAAAGACTTGACCTACAGGACACAGTAAGCCACTAGTTAGTCTGAAAAGAAAGACGAACTTTCTAGGAACGACATTCCAGGGTGCTTTTATTTTTAACCAGAAATACCCATATTCAGGTTTCTTTGATTCAAACAACAGCCTGAAAAGAAATGAAAATGAAAACAACAGTAGGAATGTTATTTTAAATTCTGCGGCCAGTTTTTATTATTTTTGTCCAAAAAAAGAATAATCTAGAATCTCAAGCAAAATTTAGGCCAAAACCACTGACCTAATAACACACAACAATACAAAACCTTTTGTCCGAAAACTAACAAAATTATACATTCACAAAAATGATTTATTTTACATTACACAATACTAAAATACAACATTCCGCTTTTAAATTACACCACAAGCAAATGCAGTCAGTATGCGTTCGTTATGGGGCAGTTTTGGAGAACCGCCAGCAAATACGGACGACCAACGGATAGGCACGAAATATATATGATTTGTTAATATCATAACTTAAAGATGGAAATGAAAAATCTTGTGTCGTGAACTTTTTGATCGCGAGTTTTGGAGCTTAGCTCTTGTATTAGTGGATGGACACACTTGGATAAAGATTTTTCTAACTTAGCTTCGGTTTAGACAAATTTTTGAGACAAATATAAGTAAATTATTTATTAATATATTTTGTACATTATATACAGACTACAAATAGAACTAAAATAATGATAAAAAGAAGACTAAAAGTAAGTACCTATGTACATAATATACAACGACGACAATAGGACACTTAGGCGTCAAAGTACTCCTCCGCATCGCTGTTTACAGATTGTTTTTTTGTTTTCTGGTTAATTTATTTCAACAGCTTCTTTCCACGATGTAAGTAACATGTGAACGTCCTTATAAAATTCCAAAAAGTTCAAAAATAAATTAGAGGTAGGTATTATCCACACCGCCTCGTTGGTCGAGTGTTCGCAAGCGTGATTGCTGAGCATGAGGTCCTGGGTTCGATTCCCAGGTCGGGAAAAGTGTTATTGGGTTTTTCCATCAGGAATATCTCGGTAGCAGCCACGGATTTGTGCCCGGTTGATGGCAATAGGCCCGCTCCCTATTACATGGGACTTAAAAGATAACTGGCGAAATGTGGGTGTACTGTTAGGTACACCTCTGCCTAACCCTTTAGGGATTACAGGTGTGATGTTATGTATTATCCACTTATTACCTATTTCGATCTCTGATATCTCAGATAATCAAATAGAAAATATGTTGTTGATACATACATAAACCTCAATTATTTGAACGTACAACTCTTAACGAAGAAGATATAGAAAGAAAATAAGCGCAGTCTTCACAAGGAACCACAGGGGCGGCTAGCAATTCATTCGCAATTACCAACGCTTCGAAATCCTGAGAATTTTCTCAATTCCTCCCATGTCGATTGAGTGAGGAGAGGCTAAGCCCGCAGTGCAGCTGGTCAAGATGACTGCAGAATAGTTGTTGAATTAGAAGTGAAATTAAACTTTGGTCCCCAAGGTAGGCTGTAACATTTTAGTCTATCTACTAGTGTGTTCTCTAAGACCTATGTGGTATACAACATTAGTTTTAGTATATGCGAAACCTAAAACACGTGTCTAGTATTTTAAAGTAAAGAATTTATGTATAAAATTTCAAAACTGTATCATGAAAAATCACAAAGTTACAAGCTTGTTCTGTTACCTGGTGGTCCGCACAAAAACGTGGTCACTACGCTCAGACGCGCGCGAGCGTCTTGTGCTCATTAATAATAATAATTTGGCAGTAGGTACCTAAATGATTGTGATAGGTACTTAGTGTCGGTGATCGGTGTCCAACTCGTAGCATTTTTTAAATATTTTTGGGACAAAATACGAGTATAACATGGTTTAAAAATTATTGGTATCGATTCAGTTACTTATTCTAAACAAGCTATATTCAGGTTTCACATAATTATACTAAAAATAATGTTGTATACATCATTTTTAATGTACAAAAGATAAGATATAACAAGAAGTATGATATTGTTTGTTACAATTCAACACAAATTAATTATGTTCTCTCAGAAACGGATGTTACATTTCCATTGACTTTTATTAACAAGAACCATCAAAGAAACGACTCATTAACTGGAATTAACATTAATTTCCTATTCTCATTAACAGATCGGCATTGCAAAGGCAAACAGAAGACCGAAAACTTCTGCAAATCTTGCAAAATTCTGAAGTTAATTAAAAGTTATCAGAAAATAAGTTTTTTTCTGTCAAACGACCGATCAATGTACAAGTAATTTGATGTCATTTCGGACGAGCCTAACGAAGGGACTTGTTCCCAAAGGTATTGGACAAGAGTATTGTCTATTTTGTGCAGATTTTTTGTTACTTGTAGTTTATGCCCGCGGCTTCACCCGCGTGGATTTCGGTAATTCTCCCGTGGTGTCATAATACCGGAATAAAAAGTATACTATGTGTATATCCTATATCTAATCTAGGTTATAAACTATCTGTTTGCCAAATTTTATTAAAATCCGATCAGTAATTTTTACGTGAAAGAGTAACAAACATCCATCCTCACAAACTTTCACATTTATAAGTAAGAAGTTAAGACGATTGCTTTTACAAAAAAAATGTATTTGTAACTGTCAAGAGATGCGCCGATTTTTGTGTCAATAAACTTTCAGTGGTGACGAATACGGAAAAGTACATAAACATGGACTGACTCATGCTACCGAAAAGCTTTATCCTGTTGAAAGATTAAACGCTATAACTATGCCACTTGTCAAGGCTCTTGCTAAGAAGTCCATGTTGTGATGAAGATGATAGACAAAGTGTAGGAAAGCCTTTGTACGCTCTTTCAGGCGTGTTTAAAGTAAATAATTAAAAATTCAGAAATAGAACTAAATTTGTACTTCAGCTTTAGAAAATAAAACGTTTGTTTTTAGAAATGTAAAAGCCCAAAGGTCTTAGATAGATAAAGATTAACTTCCTACTAGACAGCCAGAGGCAAAACAACAAAAAGTTAAATAACTCATCTAAACAATGAAAAACAAAAAACAATTTTCTTCTTGAAGTCCACTTTTAGAAACTAATTTCGGAAATCTCTATTTCAGAACCACAGGTCAAAAACCTGAGCCCATAAACTTTGAAAACCCATAAAATAAAAGCCACGAAAAATAAATTTAATTTATGACCACTGCATTGTCACTATCCGTTATGCATTTCCGAATATTAAAATGCATAGCTCATAAGTCATTATGAAATGACTGGCGTTTTTATTGACGATGACCATAGTCATTAAATCATGGACGATGACGATTAAATCATTAATGTCGATTAATTTTGTCGGTGATAAAATGACGGGACAGTTACTGACGGGGTTGTGGATGGAAACTTGCTTGCTGTGTAACTGTGGTTTATTTTGGGGATCACATTTAAAGTGGAGCTGTTAATGATGGTTTATAAGTTGATAAAGAAGTGATTGGAGAGGAATTGAGATTGGATAGTGAAGATAATTCTAATAAACAAGAAGAAGATGTGCAATCTAATAACAAAAACATCAACCGCTACAGAGTTAGTTAGACAGTACAAAATTTCTTTGACCATTAATGATTTTTTCACAATCTTTAGTTTAAGAAATATTATATAACTGATTTAACTGATGATTAAGTACCTAGACAAAGTGACAGTCTGTCTATCAGCGATAATCATGATGCGGAAGGCAAAAATCTGTTGGAATAACATAAGGTACTGAAAAGTGCATTTGAATTCCGTTGAAGAAATACGAAACACTTTGTAAGCGCTTGCCACCGGTCTCCTCTGGCATTCCTTCAATTGATACGACTATTTCTCATATGTCTGCAGTTGATTCAATTCTATTATCACATTGAGGTGTAAGAGCACTATCATCTACCCTAATAGCCTAGACAGCAATTCCACCAGAATTGTCACCATCTCCATTAATCTATATTACAATCTCGCTCCACATAGCTAAGCGAGCATGACCATCCTGAACATATAACTCAAAAAAATCGATATCCCCTTAAACCGAGCCAAATCCGGGTACAGTAAGACTAAAAATTAAACAATCCTACTTGGTTTTGTGCCAAGAATCTTTGTTTCATTGATGCATATCTTGGGTTACTTGGCACGGTGTTCTATGAAAACGGTCTTCCTGACTAGTAGTCCCGTTGATTTTTCTTGATAAAAATTACAATATGTTCGAGTCTTTTTGAATTTAGGTAGCTGGCGTTTTAAATTGAGTAAACATTTGAGCAAGTTTTGCTCGTTTGAAGAAGAGGTCGAGATAATATTTATTTAAATCTGATTCTAAAATATCGTTTCTTTCTTAAAAAAATTGTGATTTATTTTTGGGCCGTTTTAAAAAAGTTGTATGATTTTTAACGATTGAGAGACATTCGGAGATTCAGATCATTATTTAATTGAAACTGTCGTAAAAACTGTCGGTTTTCATGACGTTTTTATGATGACTTAGGGAGCGGCTAAAACCAGTCAAGAAGAGCCACAAAAACGACAAATAAGCGAAAATGCGTAAAACAGTGATAACTCCAAATCATTCATCATTAATGATTTTTTCTCTTATATAGCTTCTATTTAGGCTGCCTTTCGTAGTGGACCCAAATCAATTCGTAATTCATTAAGGATTCGCAGAAAAAAGAAAACGGCAAGAAATAACTCGTAAAAATATTCTCAGCCGCCCAGTTCATTAATGTCTATAACTTCAACCACTTCTCATAATCCACTAGCCTTTATAACATCATAAATATTCGACCACGAACTGCGTATTTTAATTCTAAAAATACCCTTTATAGCTTTATTAACTTTTGTCGTATTCAAGTTTCTAACAAAGCGTGGAATATCGGTTCAATCTTAAATGTTGGCACTTATACTACTGCTGGGGTTCTATCAATACAGATTTTTATCTTGGAACTTCCTGTATAGTTGTGGAGCCGTATTTTGTACTTGTGTACGTATTTTTCGATGTTGAGAATCGGAGCTGTTGGATAGAGCCAAGGTGCTGTTTTTTTTAAGTTTGTTGTCAAGTGTTTTGGGGCTTAGAAGCCCAAAGATTTACCCAAAGTTTTTTTAAATGTATTTGTATCTAGAATCTGTGCGAGGAGGTTGTCGCTGAATAATAACAGCCACTTGGGTCGGTCTTTAGGTAAAGCCGCGCTTGCCTTGGTTGGTCCATGGATGGGTGACATACCGAGTTTCCTCCGTGCCTCGGAAAGCACTTTAAGCCGTTGGTCGCGGTTGTCATTTATAGATATTTGACAGTTGTTACAGGTAGTTGCCCGAAAGTCTGACAACCAGTCTTACCAAGGGGTATCGTATTACCCAGTACTAATTGGGTTGTGGTCAGATAGGCAGTAGCTCCATGTAAAATACTGGTATTTAGCTGCATCCACGTAGACACCAACGTAGTTGGGAAAAGGCTAGGCAGATGATGATCTAGGCTCTGTGTGGGAGTATATCTGATTGACTGTGTGGAAGATGACATGTCTAAAGGGTGTCCTTAATTAGATAACCGACGTCAAATAAATTTTGATAAGGGCAGGACAGAAGCGTGACCTTTGGAATGAGTGGAGGGAGGTGTTTGCCCAGCAGTGGGACAAGGTGGGCTAGCTATATATACAACATTAGTTTTAGTATACCAAAATTTCAAAACTGTATCATGAAAAATCACAAAGTTATAAGCTTAATTTTTAATATTTTTATACGCAAACCCTGCGTAGGGAACTATAGCTGTTGTTATAAGCTTTTTCTGTTGTTGTGGTGTTGTCTGTCTGGTTGTCCGCTCAAAAACGTGGTCACCACGCAGCGCGCTCGCACACGCCCCTCCAGCGTCATCTTGAGTTCATTGGTGATAATAATTTGGCAGTAGGTACTTAAATGATTGCGATAGGTACTTAATGTCGCTCGGATTACAACTCGTAACTTTTTTTAAATATTGTTTTGACAAAATATAACATGGGTTAAAAATTATTGGAATCGATTCAGTTACTTATTCTGAACAAACAATATTCAGGTTTCGCATATACTAAAAATAATGTTGTATACATATAAGGGCAGGACAATAATGATGATGCTTTTATAGTAAAAGAACTCCTTAGGTATACTAAATAGTACACAGTCTCACATCATACACTGGTTGGTACCATTTCTATTTTCTCTCATTTTAAGTTAAACTTGTAAATGTTGATTTTCCATCTGTATGTTCTGTGCTAATTTTCATTTCTCATCAAACATTCACAATCCAGTTTTCCTTTAAAGGAATGCTTCTGACGTAATTCTGAAAAGATAAAAGGAAAAAATGTAATTATAGACTAAAGGTTAAAGAAGAAAGAAAACGAATAAAATGCCCTGACGAATTATTTTATGACTAAATCCTTTGCTGCAGTAAAATGGTTCTCGCTAAATTACTGCAGCAACGGGTCTTAACCTATGGTGCAGAGACTTGGTCTTTGACTAACATCCAGAAGTCCAAACTCAAAGTTTGCCAAAGAGCAATGGAGCGCAGTATACTAGGTGTTAAACTAATGGATAGTGTTCGAAACACGATACTGAGCTCCAAAAAAAAATGGCTGACGTGGCTCAAAAGGCTGCCCAACTCAAATGGGACTGGGCAGGTCATGTCTGCCGCATGCCGGACAAACTGTGAGCCAAAATAGCAGGAAACTGGTGCCCTGACACAGTGAGGTGAGGTCGCGGCCGCCACGAAGGAGATGGCGGGACGAACTGGGCAAGTTCCGTCAGAACTGGAAGGAGGACGGAGGAGGTTCACGAGAAGTGGAGGGAGGCCTTCGCCCAGGAGTAGGATAGAGCAGGCTAGGAAGAAAAACGGATCCTTTTATAAAAAAAGAAGATAGCCAGTCGTCCTCTTTCTAGCCTTATCATCCTTCACACAGTTCATCCATCGTTTCCTTGGTCTCTGGTGATCAAGGAAATGATCAAAGATCCCTTTGCTTACACGATCTAAGACAAAAGATTATTGTTTTTATTTTTATCATTTATTCTCTCTTCACAAAGCAGAATTAAAGTTAATATGTACAAAAAATGTCTCAGCTGTATTCCACAATTTGTGAGAGACTGATCTCAGAACATCAAAATTTCACAGGTTATATAAACAAAGCCACGAGTTACACTGTTATCCCCAAGCTCATCCACACTCAAAATCATCAATAGAAATACCGTCACAAAACCACTCAATTAAAATTTCGCCAGCATACAACTCGAACAAAAAATGCTGACTTAAAACAAAAATATTTGTCGAAAACTCTCGACGAAACAATATCCTTTTTTTTTGTCCTTTGTGTGTCACGGACGTACGCATTTGAAGCTCGCAGTTCTGCCAGGTACCCTTTGCGCCATGTCAACATATGCCTTGTTGTTTATTAAAAGCCTCTAGCTATGTTCTGTCCCAAATGTTGATAGAGTATTCGTGTTTTATTAAAAAGGAACAAAGTGGTAAAGTGCCGATTTCGCCACGTATTCAGGAATGGCTGGTTTTCTGTTTTGAGCTAATATTTGTTTGGGAATGTCAAATATTTTTTTTTCAATTGAAAAATACAGGGAAAATTTACATATTTACAATGTTATGTGAAAGCAAAATATAGGTATGTAACCCCTCTGTTACAGAACTGTAAGGTTAATTTTTTATGGACCCACTTTGTGGTACAATAGTCAGAAAAATCTTTTTACGTTGTAGGTACAGTCGCTAGCACATCAAGTTACAACAATTTGTCAAAGATTATTTTATAGATTTTCAATTTTATCGCTAAAGCATTAGGTTCAAAGTTTATTGGGAAAATTTGACAGTTTCGAGTAGCCTGATGTGCTGGCGTCTGTACAAACATACTCTTAAAAAGTAACTTCTAAAGGATGAGAATCACTTCATCATCTACCTAGCTTTTTCCCAACTATGTAGGGGTCGGCTTCCAGTCTAACCGGATGCAGCTTAATATCAGTATTTTACATGGAGCGACTGCCTATCTGAACTCCACAACCCAGTTAGTACTAGGTAATACGATACCCTTGGTAAGACTGGTTGTCAGACTTTCGTGCCACTGACTACACGTAACGACTGTCAAAGGCCTACAAATGACAGCCGGAACCAACGGCTTAACGTGCTTTCCAAGGCACGGAAGAAACTCGGTATGTAATTGGCGGTCACCCATCCACGGACTAACCTAGGCAAGCGCGGCTTAATCTTAAGATCGACCCGAGCGGCTGTTATTATATAGCCACGAGCTCCCCACGAAAAGGACGAGTCACTTGATATTTAAAAAGTTCACTAAGAGCTGGAACTCGTCAATAATCCTCATCATCTCTTTGGTCTTGTTCCAACTACGTGTGAGTCGGTTTCCAGTCAATTCGATAATCTCCAACTAATTTGGTTTTTTTTTGACTGACTGACACACCATTGTGCATTAATTGCATTTATACAAGCATTCTCAATAGGGGCTGGAATTATGTCCGGTTGATGGCAATAGGCTCTCCGCCTAGAACATGGGAATATGTAATCTAATCTGAGCGTACTATAAAGGGTGTAAATAGACCCTTAACATAAAAGAAAGGCACTTGTTCGCCCCGCCACTGCGATAATTTTTTTGTTCTAGACCATAACTGGGAACCTTCTAGTTACGGAGATATTGGGGGTCAAAGTACCAACTTTTTCACAAGTTTTTTTTTTAAATATATGTTTTTAATGTAAGTTTTTTACTTCACACACCTCCACGACCCTCGTACTATTCAATTCATTCATCAGCACAATGCTATGAGTGTTTTCCATCGAGTCCTACCGTAAAACGTGATTTTTCACCCCAAAAAAAAAGTCGATTCCCAGCAATAATTTTTGCGTAAAGTTACTTAGTTTGATATACAGAATGCTTGGTTGACGGCTATGTGTGCGGAAATTAGCGGGATTTATAATAAAAATGCAGCTGGTACAAGTTACGTGTATGAGTTTTTGGTTTTAATTAAAACAGTGACAATCTTAAAAATGACAATTAGCATAAAAGGTAACGGTTTCAACACGGGTGAATGACGAATAGCTAATAGATTTTGCGCAGGCGTTCCAACATGCCCCCGGGCGTTGAAAGTCGTGCTTTCAACCAGACTCCGATTCAGAAGTTACGGGTAGTGGGCATATCCTGTTGAAGGCCCTCCTGATGACTCCAGTTGACGTCTTAATGTCCGCTACACGCACTATTCCGTCAGAACCTGGGTGGATGGCAACAATTCATCCTAGTCTCCACTTTAGGGGTGGGAGATTGTCCTCTTTGACGACCACCAGGGAATCCTTTTTCAAGCCATCCTGACATGAACGCCACTTCGTCCGTTGCTGCAACTCTGCGACATACTCCTTACTCCATCTAGTCCAGAAGTGCTGGCGAAGCTGCTCTATGCGTTGATAACGACTGAGATGGGTTGTGGATTGCTCTGCATAACTTTTCTGCGGCAACGAAGTGAGTGGCCGGCCGACGAGAAAATGACCTGGCGTCAGTGGAGTGCAATCGGCAGGGTCTGAGGACAGCGGCGTAAGTGGGCGTGAATTTAATATTGCCTCAATTTGGGCTAATGCGGTGTTAAGCTCCTCAAACGTTAACTTACAATGTCCCAACACTCGCTGCAAGTGATACTTGGCTGATTTCACACCCGCCTCCCAGAGACCGCCAAAATGTGGAGTATACGCGGGAATGAAATGGAAGTTAATTCCCTCATTGGCAACACTACCGCTCAAAGACTCGGAATTAGTTTTTAAGAACTTTGATAGCTCGTTATACGCACCAACAAATGAAGTACCATTATCGGAATATATGTGGATGGGTTTGCCTCTACGCGAAATAAACCTATATAACGCTAATAAATAGTTGTGACTAGTCAAGTCACCCACAAGCTCCAAATGCACAGCCTTTGTGGTGAAGCAGATAAAAATTGCAATATACACCTTGACGAGTCTACATCCACGACCTTGACGACTAGCACTCATAATAGGACCTGCATAATCAACGCCAGCGCTTTCAAACGGGTACCCTCCTGGAAGAAGGCGCTGCCGCGGCAGATTACCCATCAATGGAGTAACCACCTTACCCTGCATACGTCTGCACAGAACGCATCTATGATAGCAGGCTTTGGCTAGATTACGACCGCCTATAGGCCAATAGGATTCTCTAATAGATGCTAACAATAGCTGAGGGCCAGCGTGCATTAACCTTTTGTGTTCAAAATTAAATAATAATTTAGTGAAATTATGAGTGGACTGTAAAATTATAGGGTGTCGTTTATCATAACTAAAATCAGAATTTTCGAGACGCCCTCCGACACGCATTAGATTATTTTCATCTAAATACACATTAAATTTTAATAGGACGCTCTTTTTTGGTAAAATTTGTTTATTTAAAAGTAAGGTATGTTCGGGAAATGATTCTTGTTGACATTGATAAATTAAAATATTTAACGCTTTTCTTAATTCTTCATTGGATAAAAATTTACTATCGAGCGATTGGCGTTTACATAATTTGATGAATCGCAACACATAAGCCATAGAACGTAAAAGTCTTAAATACTGAGAAAAACGTTTAAAATCTATAAATAATGCCTTATCGTTAAAGTCAAGAACAACACTCAATGATACATCAGGTCGAGTTTCCGGGAGTGAGCCTAATTCTGAACATTGAAATTGTGAAGGCCAACTACGTGAGTCTTGTTGGAGAAAATCGGGACCGGACCACCACATGTCCAAACCCTGCAGATGACCAATATCCACACCACGAGATATCAGGTCTGCTGGGTTCTTATCGGTTGGGACGTGCCTCCAGGTACAGTGACCTGCCTGATCTAAAATTTCAGCAACGCGATTGCGTACAAATGGCTGAAGCCTAGAAGGTAATATCTGTAGCCATCCCAGCACGATGGTCGAGTCAGTCCAACAAAAGACACGAGAGAACTTAAGCCGAAGAGAGTTCAACACCTTCTCATACAGACGAGCTCCCACAACCGCGCCACACAACTCCAACCTGGGAATTGTGGTAGGTTTAATTGGCGCCACTCGACTTTTCGACATAAGTAACCGAACAATGCATTCACCTTTGTCATTAATACTGCGGACATAAACGCACGCACCGTATGCGCGCTCAGATGCGTCCGTGAATATGTGGAGTTCCAACTCCCGTGACGAGTGACACACAACAATTCGAGGAATACGAACTTCATTTAAAAGAGGCAAAGCCTTTATAATAGTCTGCCATTGTGAATTAATATTAGTAGGCAATGGCTCATCCCATGACAATTTATCTAACCACATTCTCTGTAATAACATTTTTAAAGTGATTACAAATGGAGACAGAAGCCCCAAAGGATCGAATATCCTTGCAATCACAGAAAGTAAATCACGTTTAGTGTTACTATTACACGATATAGTTGAGCCTACTGAGAAGACGAGTTCATCTGAACTTGCATACCAACCTAGTCCGAGCAGCTTGTCCGGTTCGCTAGAACCTATATTTAAATCAAGCGACGACTTAGCAACTTCAGATAATAATTCAGGTTCATTCGACTTCCACTTACGCAATGACATGCAAGCCGATTGAAGCACATTAGTGACTTCCTGACGAATGAATTTGACTTCCTCCATATCATCACCGCCACTCAGTAAGTCATCCGCATAAAAATCGTGTTTAATGATGTCGGCAACCTTCGGATTTTGACAGTCAAGTCCTAATTGATGAAGGCACCGAAAAGCTAAAAATGGCGCACTAGCCGTGCCATAGGTAACGGTGTTTAATTTATAAAACTTAACGGGATCAGACGCCTTACCACGCCACAATATTTGTTGTAAATATCTGTCAGACGGATGGACGACTATTTGTCTGTACATCTTCTCGACGTCCGCTGATAAAACATACTTGTGCTGTCTGAAACGGAGAAGAATTGACAATAGATCGTCCTGAATGGTAGGGCCGACCATCTGTAAATCGTTGAAAGAAACACCAGATGAAGATGGACAACTTGCGTTGAACACTACTCGAAGTTTCGTAGTGGTACTACTTTCACGTAATACGCCGTGATGCGGGATAAAATAACCAGACGGGTTGGAATCCAATTGCTTGCACTCAGTCATATGACCTAGTAACTCATACTCAGACATGAAATCGTAATACATTTTACTAAAATCAGATTTAGGTTTTAATCTACGTTCTAATGACTGTAAACAATGAGCAGCTTTATTTATAGAATCTCCTAAGATAGAAGGATTTTGTTTGAGGGGAATACGCACACAGAAACGACCGTCGGCCAATCGTGTCGTATTTTTTATAAAATGGTCTTCACAAGATTTCTCTTCTAGCGAATAATAAGCAGACTTCTTATTTACCTCCTCAAGTTGCCAGAAGCGAGTTAAATCATTTCGAATTTTATCGAACTCATCGTTGAAAGTACAATTATTAATTTTTGTAAAATTACAACTAATGTTACTAGACAGCAATGCAACATAATTATGACTAATAGGACCGGAGATAATCCAGCCTAACCTGGTTTCACATAAAATTGGCTTATCATTACCTAACTTTATTCTTTGTGTACCCAACAAATCCCAGAAGACATCAGCACCGATTAAAATACCGACATCAGCGGGCTTATAAAAAGTAGGGTCTGCTATACAGATATCAGAGGGAAGGTTCAGTGAAGATATATTTACCTCACGGCATGGGACATCACTAGTTATTGATGGTAAAACGAAACAATAAAGTTCAGTAGTGAAACTATTGTGTAATGACGTCACGTTAATGCGACACGTTTTACCTACGTGAGAAGTCACGTTATTAATGCCAAATATCGATCTGTCTACCTGCCTAGTCTCTAAATTTAATTGTCGACATAGTTTTTCCGTCACAAAGCACGATGTACTACCGCTGTCAAGAACTGCACGAACAACATGTTCCCGACCATTACGATCATGTAATTTAATTAAAGCGGTTGACAATAACACATCATGACTCACACTTTTGTGTCCAGATGTGACGTTAGCCGACAACGCAACATTTGTCTCAGTCACAGGAGTCGTCGAAGACGACTGTGGCGATAAGTTATCGGACGAGTTAATGTTTACATTATTGTTACTAGGTTTAAAATCAGCGATATGAATTAAAGTATTATGTCTGCGTTTACAAAGCTTACAACCCGGCTTTTTACAATGGTTCGCAAAATGACCCGAACGAAAGCAGTTATAACAAACCTTAAAACTTGGTAGCATTTTAATCCGTGCTTCGTTACTTAGTGCGAGAAACTGCGCACACTCACCTAAATTATGGTCACCTTTGCATTTAGGACAGACCTTTGTACCTGACTCTGAATTTGAATTACCTCCACTTTGAACGGTTACCATAGATTTCAGCTTAGCCCCTGATTTGCTAGATTGTGGCTGATTATTACGAGACAACTCTAAAGTTTCAACTAGCTCGGCGCGCTCACGTATGAATGTAAGGAATGCATTGAAAGTAATCTTGCTGTCTTTATCTATGCGACCTTTGCGCTCCTCCCACTCACGGAACGTTCTGCTATCTAATTTGCAAGTAAAAATGTAAATTAAAAGAGTATCCCAATACTTAACGGGCTCGCCTAAGGTGTCTAATGCTCGTAAGTGTTTGTTTATTTGGTCAACTAAATTCTTCAAAGTAACAGAGGATTCCTTTGTAATAGTCTCCATGTTAAAAATGGCTGAAACATGATTGTGAATTAACAATCTCTTATTATCAAATCGTTCGCATAGTACGTTCCATGCCACAGAGTAATTATTGGCAGAGAACTCAATCGACTGAATCACTACGGCAGCGGCACCGTCCAGAGACGTACGTAGGTAGTGGAATTTGTTGATTTCGTCTATAGCATCATTGCAATGAATGAGACTCGTAAAAGTGTCGTGAAACTCCAACCAGTTATTGTATGATCCACTAAACTTTGGTAATTGAATTGTGGGTAACTTAACTGGCTTATAACTACTACCGCAATTACTTTTATTGCTACAAACAGATTCATTATCTTTATTATTAAAACTATTTAAAAATTCCTGAGCCTTAGAGAGTGCTTTAAAATACAGGGACTCAAAATCGGAACGCTCAGAAAACTGTGCCTTGACATCATCCACAATACATTCCATACGCAACTGTACCTCATCATATTGTTGATATAACGATTCCATCTTGCTCATGCGTAGCTGTAGTTCCGTTATATTGGAGCTAGATAATGTTTTTGAATCCAGTGCGTCTAAATAATTGACAAAGCCGGTTAATCGACCCTTGAAGCTACCTCGCTTCTTTATTAACTCCTTTTCCTCGGCCATTCTGGGATTCGGGTGTAAACTGGAATTTATACAATAGTATATGTAAACAAACAATAATAACTAAGTATCTACGTACTGTGTATTAATCTTTACTGGCGTACAAATGATAACTACACTGGCTTGAATAATTTAACAACCACTGACAATAATTACGTAGGTACCTAAAACTTACAAACTCAAATGGCTTACAAACTTTAATGAAGATCAACACATGAACTTAATAACACGGTAATTAACTGTACTTACAGTAAACAATTATTAATATCTAACACTCTTAAAATTATGTCGTTACTAGAAATATGTACCTATGTACCTACTTATGAATCCTTAAAGTGACCTTTGGCAAATACAATTTAATTGAAATAATGTAATATAACAATTATATATAATATAATAATTCTAAATTACTATACTTTAATAAGTATGTTTTTCAACTAAATTGCTGATAACTTAACCATAAAATATTATTAATTGCTACTGACTGCCATGTATCACAATGCTAACGATCCGGTACATTTCCTAACAACTAAGTAAATACACATAAAAATCGGTAATAAATAGGACTAACCTTATAACTCCTTAATTGGCGTTATATACTACCTGAATGAGTGTTGGGTGACGATATTATAAAACAATTGGGCTTAACACCGTTTAATATCCACGTACCACACTGCCGGTTAATAACCTCAAAGTTAAGGACGAGGTATGATTTGCGCTTAATCCACTGTTTATTTTGTTCTTCCAATTCCAAATATATTATAATAGCAGATCCACGCTATTTAGGTAATCCAATCCGGCTCGCTGGACCAATATGTGCGGAAATTAGCGGGATTTATAATAAAAATGCAGCTGGTACAAGTTACGTGTATGAGTTTTTGGTTTTAATTAAAACAGTGACAATCTTAAAAATGACAATTAGCATAAAAGGTAACGGTTTCAACACGGGTGAATGACGAATAGCTAATAGATTTTGCGCAGGCGTTCCAACACTATGTGAAGGGTCTGTTTACACCCGGTATAGGGACACCTATGCAATACCTTTCCGGTATAACAGGTGTGATGGTTTTTTTTACATGTAATTGTGTAGTTTCTGTTGGAGACCCAATAAATAAATAAAATAATCTGACCACTTTGAAAATTAAAAAAATTTAAACCGAAAAATTCATTATTCGTTTGTATAAAAGTACTGTTACATTCTTCATACATTTAGCGTAAATTCGTTGTGTTGTTGTGTGTTCAAGAATTCAAAGGATTCATGTTTCCATTAACAAATGAAGTGGCATGGCGGTTTACTTAGCTTTGCGACGTGTCGGAACTGCTATAACATAACGATTGTTTTCGCCGAAGGTATAAGCAGAGGAGTACTTTTAGTAAACCCAGATTTCGCCTTTATTTACGATTAATTCCAATGAAATAGTAGTCGAGCATTTTGCCAACAATCTGACACAAAATCAGACTTTCTACTGCTACTGAGAATTCTGAAATTCCTGATGTAAAAACCCACTTACTCACATTCACTTTGCCCGACCCGGAAATCGAAACCAGAGTTATGCTAAGCATTTTCACATGCCACCACTAGATCAAGAGGCAACAAGAAAAATATACAAACACTAGTGACCCACCCTTGCTTCGCTATCTAATGTAGCCTATATTTTAAGTTAAGCATCTAACAATAGAGCGGTGAAAACTGCGTTCAAATCCATGCAGTAGTTTTTGCGTGATGCGCGTACAAATATACAGACAGATAAATAAAAATTCTATAAAATTGTGGTATTGGCTTTTCTTGCTCTAATAAAGACCCCTATATTTTTTTTTCAATATCTTCAATGTACAGACATCGGCCTGTTACAATTTTATTATATGTATAGATAACAGCACACCTGAAGGCTTTTTTTTTTTTTTTTTTTCCGGATGGGAAATCATCAAATGACCCCCCCCACTCTGGGCGGAGCGGAAGGGAGTGTCAGACTTGTACTGACTAAAACCCATCCATGTTCCTTCTTTGCCCTTTGTATTCCAGGGCCACGGTATCTCTTTCGAACAGTCCCGCAGCCCTGGCAGGCATCGGCCCATGCGGACCCCTACTTATTTGCTGACATCTCTTTGAGGCGCACGTGGAACACGAACGCGCCGTCGACACGGCCTGTCGTCATAAGACGGCCGGACGGCGAGCTAGCCCATAACTCGCCGTCCACAGGCCCGCGCCTACGGTGGCCGGGAGCCACCACGTGACCCCCAACGCCCAGGGCGTCTCCCGCGGCGACTGGGACGTGAGGTTCTTACACCTGAAGGCTTACGTAGAGAGATGTGTCCTAGAAGTACCCCCAAAGGTCACCACTTTAAATCCCATGTAATTGTGGACGAGAAGAATACATCGTTCGCTAAATAATTTACTTCCACCAAGGTCCCTAAGTGTCTAATAAACTAGCAGAACCAAAGCCAGACCCGCAATCAGACAACACAATAGGTCTTCAAATAGTGGACGAAGAGTAAATACAGCTCGAAATGAGGTACCTAAGTGAGGGTCAAGCCTTCATTGTCCTTATTTGGCGTTTGGTCTTTTTGTACTTTTTTTGGTCCTTTCTCTGTAGTTGGGCTTTGGTCTTTGTGGGAGTTTAGGGTTCTGTAATTAAAGGGTGAAAATGGAGCCGTATAATTTTAGCTACGTACTAAATACTACTACGTATAATTTTGGTCTGTCTATCTGTTTGTCACAAGTAGGTTTATGATCCGTCTGCATTTGTCCGGCTTTTGGGCTCCCCGTTCAGATTTTATCCGACATTGCTATTTGTTTCGAATTTTGGGTAAGAGAGTTTGTAATTTATTTGTCTTTTCTTAAACGAAGATAAAACATATAAAATTCAAATATAGATTACGAATGTTGTGCAGACATTTTTTATGACTTAACATCAAAATTGTAATCCTAGTCTTTTTCTTTCACGTACACTGAATACGCTTTACGGTTACTATCTTAGAAAATTTAAAAAAAGGTTTACTGCAATAGTTTTAATGTTAGAGAACCCTTCGTGCGAGAATCCGATTCGCACTTGTCTGATTTTTTGTTCTTATTTCTTTAGCATTGGTCTTTGTGATTTTGAGAACGATGCTGGATTCAATGGGTTTTATTTTTATGAGCCTTATAACCTACCTTTAAGGCATTTCCTTATAATTGGTATTTCCTTATAATTGGTCTAGGTTAGTCCTTGACAAATTCCTTACGAGGAATACCTGTTTGGATTTTATTCCAATGTGTGGGATTTTCAGAGAGCAGCGGTGGCCCAATAGTGGCGGCCCCGACTTACGAACAGTAAGTCGTGGGTTCGAACCCTGCTAGGCGGATTACTTTGTGTAATTTATTTCATAACCACTGCTCTCAAAACGGTGAAGGAAAATATCGTGAGGAAACCGGCATGTCCTAGAACCAAAAATTCGAAGACATGTGTCATCTATCAACCCGCACTGGGCCCGCGTGGTGGATTATAGCCCATTCCCTCTCATAGAGAGGAGGCCTGTGTCCCAGCAGTGGGAACATTATATGCTGATTATGCTATGCTATGTGGGATTTTCAAGTTTTCTAGATAAAACTTTAAATAACTTACACAATATGTCGTAAGTTGTGGTCTAACTAATTCGAAAGAATACTGCCAGGTTATGACAATAACATTTTAAACATATGATGACAACTACACGATCAAAATGTATGGAACAGCTGTTTATTTAATATTTTTTTTATGTGGGGGTTCAGAATGGTGTACTGAATACGTGGTAACCGTTAGTGCGTCGGTGTCCCTTCCACCCTGTATCATTTACAAGCTCATATTTTCAGAGGTCAAGACTCCCTGTATAATCGGTACATCGTTTCACAAAAGACCAAAGATATTTTTGGTCCTTTCTTATCCCTGGGCACGTCAAAGTCTTGAAAAGAAGTACAGCTCCGGGTTTTAATTAGGCCGGTCTTATCTACTTTCACCAGGCGTCTGGGGAGGAAAGGAAGTTGAAAAAGTCAATAATTACCTTTTCCCACGGTCAGAAGTGGCTTTTAGTAGGCGGGTGGGGGCGCAGTGCGAGCGGGAAGCGGATTGATAAAATGGGGTACCTATATTTTGGCAACGGTCTCAGATTTTTGTAAATAATTATCTGCATAGCCTTTTTATCATTTATATTTGGGGTCTGCTTTCAGTCTGACCAGCAGTTTAGTACAAGTTTTTTACATGGAGTGACTGGAAATTATATAAACAAAAGCTATTATAGATTAGAACATCTCGATATCATTCACTTATTTTATAAAGGTACAGTTTCGAATTGCAGTGGGCGGCAATGTCGTCATCTACGGAAGCATTTTTGTAAAGTTACATAGAAACCGGTAGTGTCGCTGTGGTCTGCAATTGCGGTTTAGCGACCTTGGCGCTTCGAGTTGCGGTCTGTAGTCGTCTTAACCTTAAAGAACCCAAATTCGCAGAAACTACTAAACTTAATTTCGATACCTTTTACTTTTAAGAATTATACATACTTACACGAAACGTTTACCCATCGGTAATACAGAGGGCTGTGTCTACTAAGTACAAAAATCATTTAAAACTATTCATCATCACTAAAAATCGAATTCCTTTTCTTTACGTGTCGATGAGTTCAAATTGTGTGTGTGTATGAAACCACCTGCACAGTTCTAACATTTACTTCGATTAAATCTTGAGCGCAGCATATCCTGCAGAGGGGCTCCACACTGGTAATATGTTTGGGATGGATCGAGGATACCCCATTTTGCCAGACTATATCTCCAGCGGACAACCTGGGCTCGCAATAGGTTTAGGGCTTTCCAGATTGCCCACTGTATTTCTTATCCGGGCGCCAGGTGTTCTTCCAAGTTGATGAAATGATGAAATCTAATTTCGAAGCAATCATACTTTTATACAGTAACCCCAATTATCTTCAAGATCATTTTACCATTACCACTACAAAAAAGGTAAAACGCTAACGCTTGTCATTCCTCGCTACCTCTTATCACCAAGCCCCCACCCTAACCTTACAAGCGGCACTTCTAATTGCATTATTAACCTGGCACATTTCGATCGGCGGAACCCTTTTGTTTCTCGTTTTTTTTTCAGGGTTCCCGAAACCTTTTCCTACAAGAAATTGGATTAGAGAATTATTTAAATATATTTTTAACGAAACAGGTCTTTTTAGGAGTTTTCGTGTTTTTTCTTGTTTAAAAAGTAAACTGATTTGTGTTATTTAGGCTCAGGGGGGCGTTAAAGTTGTTTTGTTTATTTCTGGAGTTTGTTGCAGTTTAAATTTATTTGAATGCCTCGTTGGTCTAGTGGTCGAAACCGCGACTGCTGAGCATAAACTCCTGGGTTCGTTTCTAGGGTTGGGCAAAGTGACATTAGGATTTTTCTGTAGCAGCCACGGAATCTGTATTTGTGCCCGGTTGACGGCAATAGGCTCGCCCCCTTTTAGATAGGACTTAAACATAAGTAGCGAAATGTGGGTGCAGTATTAGGTATACCTCTGCCAAATCCTATCCTTCGGGGGTTACAGGCGTGATGTTATGTATTAAGATGCTTAAGCCTCAAATTTTTCAAGTAGCGGTAGGTTATATTATTTGTTTTTATTATTTTATTATTTCCTCTATTATTTTAGTCATATAATTGCAAACCAAGTATTTATTTTCTTCTTACTTTGATTAAAGCTGTATGTTTTCTGTGTTTGTGCTGACACCAAAATATTTTTATTCTAAGTTTATACGTGAGGATTTGTAATTGGCTTTCTGGTGACTATGGTTTCCTTTTGTTTATTTTTATTAGCTGTAAGTCCTCCATGTACTAAAATCTATACTTAATATTAAAAAGATAAAGTGTTTGTTTGTTTGGTTGAACGCGCTAATCTCAGGAACTACTGGTTCGATTTGAAAAATTCTTTTAGTGTTGGATAGCCCATTTATTAAGGAAAGTTATAGGCATTAAAATATCACGCGGACGAAAGTCGCAACAGCTAGTAAATAGTAAAAAAAGATTGAATTATTTTAATTGATCGCGTTAAAAAATAATAACGATTGGATTTAAACTTCATTAAGTAAACAATTTCGAAAATACATTAATTGATTTCTTTTAACGTCATTTATAAAACACCTTTTCTTAACGCCTTACTTATCTATTTACCATTCTCGTTCCGTCTAAACATTTACTAAACTTAGCTAAACTAACTCACAAACTCTATATTCGTTAGACCCTTTTACTTTCTTTCTTTCATTCACAAACTTTGGGAGATGTTTGGAATAAGTGATGGGTCTGGAATAAGGGGCAATTCGGCAGTTAGAACGTCTTATTCCTAATTACGTATTAGCTGATGGTTTTATTACTGTATACTTGTCATGGGTGTGAAGGGATGACTGATTGAGGCTTTTTTAACCGACTTCAAAAAGGAGTATGTTCTCAATTTCTTGAAATTGTTTTTTTATGTATGTTTATCCATTACTAGAAGACGTCTGAACCGATTAGGAAAATTCTTTTTTTGTTTCAAAGGTTATACTTTCCAAGAAGACCCATTTAAATTTTATCTAAATCGGTCGAGCGGTTTTTGGAAAATCTAAAAATTGTATACATCGATGATATTTTCGTTCACTCCCAAACCTCGCTGTCTCATTGGAATAGTGCGCAAATATTTGTATAGGATATTTCAACCAAAAATGGAACAATAAAAAAACCTTTTTTTGCAAAAAATAAAACCGACTTCAAAAACACAAAAAAGTGAAAAATAACTTTAGCTTCAGAAGTCGGTGGCAAAAAAAAACTGGATCAAACAAAAGTCACCGACTTCTGAAGCTAAAGTTATTTTTCACTTTTTTGTGTTTTTTAAGTCGGTTTTTGATCTAGCTGGTGCGACATTTTACGAGGTAAGTAGTCAACCTTCTAGGAACCTTCTAGTTACGGAGATATCGGACGTCAAAGGGCCAACTTAGTCACATTTTTTTTAAATACGTTCTTCATCATCATCATCTGCCTAGCCTTTTCCCAACTATGTTGGGGTCGGCTTCCAGTCTAACCGGATGCATCTGAATACCAGTATTTTACATGTCCAAGTCCATGTTAAAGCCGTAATAGGGGCAAGCTTAAGCAAAACAATGTTCCCGACCTGGATATCGAATTCAGGACTAGGAGTAGCGCTTGCTTCTACTAGACCATCGAAACAGTCACTATTATTTATATATCTATAAAAAAAATCTAGCGCTTAACATTTTATTGCTAAATAATTTATCTCAAACAGATTTTCAAATTGAAAATAGATTCCGTATCTTTTTGTTTCGTTTCTTTGCTACTTATATATCTACAAACTCTTTCACGAAAACCCTATATTTTCCCTCTAGCTTTATCTTCACACACACATCTGCATACATCCCCAAAAAGCCTCCAATATTATGAATAATATCCCCTACAATAATCTTATCCATATTTTATTGTTAGAATCTTCCCGGCCCCGTTGCCATGGTTACGGAAGCCATAATAGCTGGGTATGAATGTAGCTATTTATATAGTATTGATGAAATGTGTTGTGGGAGATGTCTTGTGTGTTAGAATTGGGATGGTTTTGTCGGCTGAGTTTTGTGCCGCACGGGTTGATCGGAGGTTAAGCTACGTTTAACAAGATTTTCTCATGGGTGGTTTTACCCACCCATCACCTATTAAGATGATGTCCAGATTATGATGGACAGTAGACAAGTCTGATGTCTTACCAAGGGGTATAGTTTTACTTAAAAATTTTGGAGATTAGAGTCGCTAATACAGGGTGTAAAAATACCCTTAACAAAGCCGATGGGCACTTATTCTCCCCGTCATTGCGATCATCTTTTTGTTCTGGACCATACCTGGGAACCTTCCAGTTACGGAGATATTGGAGGTCAAAGTTCCAACATTTATACAAGTTTTTTTTAACACTTTTTTTTAAGGTACCTACTTTATTTTAAACATCTCCATGAATCGTTTACGATTCAATGCAGCCACCAGCACAATGTTTTCAGTGCGTTACATTGAGTCCTACCGCAAAACGTGATTTTTCACTCTAAAATAAAACGTCGTTTCCCAACAATAATTTTTGCGTAGTGTTACTTAGTTTGATGTACAGAATGCTTGGCTGACGGCTTCGTGAAGGGTCTGTTTACACCCTGTATGAAAAACACTGTGTGAATGAGACTCGGCAGATGACAGATCCAAAAATAATTGAAAATTAATCATTTCAAATCATAAATTGGCATTCAAAAAATATTCTGTTGGTTGAAAGATAATATCAATATCAAGGAGTGACTGAGACTCATTTCTCTGATTAAATTTCCAGTTTTCATAAAAAATAAATAATAAATTTCTTTATTTTTTTAGTCTTATCCAAGATATCATTTTGTCTATAAATAATATTTTCAGGCTTCAATAATTTTAGTTTCAGCCTGTGACTGACATGTCATTAAAAATACAGTTTTTTGGCACAAAATATTGCTGAAATAAAATGAAAAGATCTTTTTTATTTCAAAGTTAATAAGTAATTACTTCGTAACTTTATCAAAGGTCAGAGAACTAAAAATTTGAACAAGTTAGCTAGTTTATTCCCATGACTTCGCCCGCCTTGGAGATCGGTACTTATCCCAAGGGATACCACCGGGATAAAAAGTATCCTATGTATTAATCCAGGTTATAAATAAATTACCGGTGCGCCAAATTTCAGCCAAAACCGTTTAGTCGTTTTTGCGTGAAAGAGTAACAAACATCCATCAATCCATCCCAGGTAATGTTACCTAAGTAAAGTATTTTATGTGGTCCTGTCAAAAGAAGTATCGATTTTACACCGTTTATTACTTGTTCATTATCGTGTGGTTAGTGCCCAACTTGGTGTCAGAGTTTTTATGCCGCCCATGGACATCTGAGTTAGCTTTACATGCCGTCGAGAAATATCTCTCAGGCATACTGGTTTCCTCGTGATGTTTTCCTTCACCGTGATATCATCATCATTCTCTTGCCCTTATCCCAATTTATTTGGGGTCGGCGCAGCATGTCTTCTTCTTCCATACTTCTCTATTGCTCGTCATCTCATCACACGTGATAATTATACAACAATTATTTAAAAATAATCACAGAAAAACATTTTTTTTTTCATTTTAAATATATAAGGCTTTTATTTGCTAAATATTACTGGGTATCGTATTACCCAGTACTAACTGGGTTGTGGAGCTCAGATAGGCAGTCGCTCCATGTAAAATACTGGTATTCAGCTGCATCCGGTAAGACTGGAAGCCGACCCCAATATAGTTGGGAAAAGGCTAGGCAGATGATGATGATGATTTGCTAAATATTACATACATTTATAATTTAAAGTAACCTAAAATAACTAACTTAACAAAAAAAAACAATTCCGTTTTTGCCAAACATTTAGGTAACAAGCGACACCATTGATACAAGACACTTATCATCTCTCCGACTCCTATTCTAACCAGAAATCAAAACATTCACTACCTATTTCTTTTTTTTCTCTGGCAACACAAAACCAATACAAAGTGCCACACAGACCGCAACAAAGCCCGGTTCTCACCTTTGTGTTGAGCGTCGCTTGTCAGACAGTAATATCCGGTTACTGACCGCAAGCTATAAGTGTGGAGCGGGCTTTATATTTCGAGTGTAAAGAGGGCTCGAGAGCCGTTTTCGAGAAGATGGTGTGAGACATAGTTTGGATCATTTGGTACGGAGAGTTCAAAGTTCTATGTACCAGAGAAGGCTAGATAAAATTATGTAATGTAATTGTGCCGATTTAAGTATAATACTCGATTCTTGCGGCATTTGAAGTGCTATTTTTTGGTAAATTTGCATATCTATGTAAATTTTGATTAGGCAGTAATGTAATAGTGCCATTGTTTGTTAAAATATTCCCCTACCCTCTTAAAATTTGTCGCTGATTGTTACTACATTAAAAATAAATAAGATGCCACTTAAATATAATTTAAAAGACGTGGAATTTATCATGTCGGTAAATATTTTAAAGAAAGCAATAGGAGTAATGCGATGACCGACGCCAAATAAATGGTCATATCCTAGGCGAATTTCGTGGTATATCTAATCCCTAATTCAGCATCGAGTACCTACTTAATTTTAACATAACATCACACCTTGTAATCTCCGAAAAGTTAAACAGAGGTGTACCTAGATAGTAAACACACATTTCGCCAGTTATGTTTAAGTCCCATGTAATAGAGTGCGAGCCTACTGCCATCAACAGGGCATAAATCCAGAGGCCCTGGCGGCTCCTGAGAATATTCTTACGCAAAAATCTACTAACACTTTGCCCGACCCGGGAATCGAACCCAGGACCTCATGGACAGCAGTCGCGCTTGCGACCGCTAGACGAACGAGGCAGTAAATTTAAAGCATCACGTTCGAGGAAAACCGCTTCAGCTCGTAAGTTAAGCAGGAAACCATCTCTCTGTTTATAAATGTTTGTGGCAGGCACCACAGCGAGTTCGGCTACAATTACATTATAATATTCAACTTCACACAGAATCTGGTAGCGTGAAAAATAGTCTATGAAAGTCAAGAAGCTTGCTGGTTTGCTGGCTTTGAAGGCTGTCGGGATAATTATAGATGGTGAGGAGCTCGGGGCTAAATAATAACAACTGCATGGGTCCATCGGTTAAGCCACGCTTGCAAAGGTTGGTCCGTGGATGGGTGACTACCCATTACATACCGAGTTTCCTCCGTGCCTTGGAAAGTACGTTAAACCGATGGTCCCGACTGTCATTTGTAGATCTTTGACAGTCGTTTCAGGTAGTCAGTGGCCTGGAATACTGTTAATCAGTGTTATCAAGGGGTATCGTGTTACCCAGTGCTAATTGGGTTGTGGTGGTCAGATAGGCAGTCGATCCATGTAAAAAACTGGTATTCAGCTGCATCCGGTTAGACTGGAAGCCGACCCTAATAAAGTTGGGCAAAGGCTAGGCAGGCCACAAATGAAACCCGGGACCAACGGCACTGAGGAAACTCTTTATGTAATGGGTGGTCACCCAACCACAGACCAACCTAAGTAAACACGGCTTAACTTAAAGATCGACCCGAGCGGCAGTTATTATTTAGCCACGAGCTCCTCAGTAGTTTGAGTTTATTTGTAGTTTTTAATTATAATAACGTAAGTGAGTATACAATCATAAAGTGCACCACCCGCATGGTGGCTTTAGACTTACTCATGATTCGTCCAGCCGTTTTCATGTTGATTAAGATATTATTAAACACACCTTACATTATATTTCGACGTTTCTGATTTCGTTTTTTCATGCCTAAAAATCAGAGGCCAATTTTTAACCGAAAATGAATGAGTTCCTCGACATCCCTTAAGGATTATATTTTAATTTACGATGTTCGGTTTTTAATACCCACCCACAAAATGGTGCTGACGATTAATAATAATTTATGCTTTTTGAATTAATTAAATAATTTAGGGGCTGATAAAGTCAGGTGGGGTGAAATATTTATTGGTGTTTTTAGCCTACTATTAATTAACAGAATTTTAGTCCTTTCGTTAGAAATAGAATTTCCTAGGAAATAAAATAAGGTCGATACTTTTTTTCTGAAATAAACTACAAATTATAAAACCATTGTGTTGATTTTACTTTAGCTATAAGTTCCTTCAATGTTACAGCGTCATAACTATGTTCGATATTGGTCGGTGGTGATATGTCGTGGTGATATTTTGTTCCATTCTCATTTACAAAGGATCAATAAGATACTCCGTGATCATTTTACAGTGAAAAACACCAGGTGTTTCTCATGTTCACGCTGTGAGAGATACAAATTCGTTTTCCCCTTGATATGGTAATAGGTCCTCCCCAAATGAAAAATAAACATGTTTAAACGGTATGCTTACGTTGTGATAATAATACTAACCTCCTATTTTTATTCACAGCACCCCCTACTGCAGTGGAGATCACGAATCACCCCCCCAACTCGAAACTGGAGGTCAAAGAGGGAGAAGATGTCTCCCTCGAGTGCCTGGTGAAGAACGCAAAGCCTGCTGCCAGGATTGTGTGGTTCAGAGGGAATGTGGAGCTGAAAGGGGATAAAGGTAAGAAAATATTTTTTTATTGTAATTTTATCTTTTACGCCGACGTGGTCAGCCCACAAAGAGGTGGTGAGATGACCTGGGCGTATACCGCAAGATCTGGTTCGAGGTGGCCCGGGCAAACAGTTCCTGAATCGAATTGGGTAAGTCTTTGCCCAGCAGTGGGACAGTACAGTCTAATTTAAGAAAATACAAAGAGATTAAGATACTACTGCGACGCTATCAGAAAAAAAGTCGTAGAGAAACGTGATCAGATGTCTTAACTCCCATTTACATTGGTCAAGCGAAGTAGATAAGTAGTGAGTAAGGACAGTGGCGAGTAGAAAGAACGAAAGAAAAAATATTTATTTGTCGTAGGTACTTGACGTGCATCATACAAAATGACAAAATAATAATCTGACCGTCACAACCCAGTTAGTACTGGGCAATACGATACCCCTTGGTAAGACTGGTTGTCAGACTTTCGAGTCGCTGACTACCTGTTACGACTGTCAAAGATCTACAATTCACAGCCGGGACCAACGGCTTTACGTGCTTCCCGAGGCACGGAGGAAACTCGGTATGTAATGGGCGGTCACACATCCACTGACCATCCCAGGCAAGCGCGGCTTAACCTGAAGATCAAGGCGAGCGGCTGTTATTATTTAGCCACGAACTCCTGTAACGATAGTTATTAAGAGGAATAAATAAACAAGATTCTTTCCATTTTAAAAATTCCTAAGCATACCAGTTTTCCTCCAGATCGATAAAAGCCACATACCTGCATAGAATCGCAACACTACCGCTGGGGACTGACCCGCTCTCCAAGTTTAGGTGTCGATATGTCGACAGCATACCACCTTTTAATCCTTTGGGGATACCAGACCAATATGCTGCGCGTGGATTAGATAACTAGTTTTATCACGATAAGGCTGCATTGACGTTAAAATATCCATATAATATATATTAAGCGGGTTTGTGCTGAAAGTTGGCAACATCGCAAATAACTGTCAAATGGTTCCACAGTTTTGAATACGTTATTGGGTTTTTCTTTAAGAAATTTGTCAGTAGCAGCCACAGAGTCTAGATTTATGCCCGGTTGATGGCAATAGGCTCGCCCTCCAATACATGGGACTTAAACATAACTGGCGAAACATGGGTGTATTAGGTACACCTCGAATAACTTTCGGGGTGGCATGATGTTATGTTATGTAGGAGAGACTACCAAAATAACATAACATAACATCACGCTTGTAGTCCCCGAAGGGATAGGCAGAGGTGAGGTACCAAAATGCTTATCTAAATCCAATACATTTTTTACGTTTTCATCGTCGTTAACGCCATGTTTTCTAGGCCGTTCGCTCTTTTGAATATTCAAGTACTCGGTTATGCTCCTGTTTCAAACATTAGATTTCCATGAAACTTCAAGGTTACTCTTTTTCATAAAGTTCTCAGTAACCTGACCCTTTTGAGAGGCACTACAAAACTTACAGCATTTGTGCTCAATCCTTCTGAAGGTCAAGTGTGGTAATATAAACCGCACTCGTGTAGGATTAGATGTATTATGAACGAGGATGAAGTAAAATGAACATGTGGATTTTTTGTAGTTTCTGCCAACCCCCATGTGAGAGAGCGCGTGAGTTTTTGCGTGTATGTTTGTATTGTACGACAGTACTATGAAGTACTATCTTATCAGCGGATTCGCTCGCGTGGAATTCGGTATTTGTCCTACGGGATCATACTACCTGGATAAAAAGTATTTTTAAACTATCTGTGTGCCGAATTTCATTAAAACTCGTATTGTAGTTTTTGCGTGAAAGAGTGCGTCAAAGAGATGTCAGCAAATAAGGGGTCCGCATGGGCCGATGCCGACCAGGGCTGCGGGACTGTTCGAAAGAGATACCGTGGCCCTGGAACACAAAGGACAAAGAAGGGACGTGGATGGGTTTTAGTCAGTACAAGTCTGATACTCCCTTCCGTTCCGCCCAGAATGGGGGGGGGGGGTAATTTGATGATTGCCCATCAGAAAAAAATAAATAAAAAGGGTTATAACACAACACACATTCTCACAAACTTTTGCATTTATGATAGTTGTAAGACAAACATAGTCAGCTAGCAAACTACGCCAATGATGACTTTCAACAGACTGACTGACTGACACTTTGTTTAGGGGGCCCCAAACAAAGTGCCAGTCAGTCAGTCTGTCGAAAATTGTTGACGAAATACGAAACGATTTGAAAACGATTGTCACCTTTTAAAGCCTTCAGTTAGTGTCACCCGTCTGCTTAGACTACTTACAGTCTAGTGAGAGGCGCTCTTGGCAAAGAAGAAATTTCATTATTCGTTTCTCCACCCAAAAAAAATTAATTACAGTATCTCTAGCATTGCTTCCACGTAAATTAAACAGCTTCATTAATAATAATTATAATTTTTTCTTTGAAAATATAAGGTACAACGTTTACTGTTTTTCTTAAATCTATTTCAAGTTCACCCTAGATTTGTGCCTGAACTAGGTAATCCTGTGTTTCAGGCGATAGGATTTAACATTAATTAATTAAATAATCACATATCATATTAATCTTATTGGTATCTATGTAAACAAGGTACATTAAATCATATAAATCATTGCCAATATTCATACATGAGAGCAGCGGTGGCCCAGTGGTGGAGACCCCGACTTACGAGCCGTAAGTCGTGGGTTCGAACCCAGCCAGGCGCATTACTTTTTGTAAGTTATTTCATCACCACTGCTCTCAAAACGGTGAAGGAAAACATCGTGAGAAAACCGGCATGTCTTAGAACCAAAAATTCGAAGACATGTGGCATCTACCGCACTGGGCCCGCGTAGTGGAGCCCAATCCCTCACATAAAAAGAAGGCCTGCGTCCCAGCAGTGGGAACATTAATAGGCTGATTATGCTTATGCTTGCCAATATTATGTCGACTAAAACTCTTAGACTTAACAGGAAAAGTAAATAAACAAAACAAATACAGAAACATATACGAACAGCCATTTTGAAGCGTCTGGCGTCGTCGGCGTAAACAGCAAAAATAAATATCGCAACTTTTAATCCAATTCGTCAATATAAGGATTAAAAAAAAATACCAATATCGCTTTACCAGTCATCCAGGTTTTCCAATTAATATCAGATTTATCCATAGCCATGTATTGGCATTCGATTGCCCCAAGAAATATTTGTCGGTGCCCGAAGTCACTGATCCGAAAAATCGTATCCGAATTTTTTGATTTCGTCATGTTATTGTTTTTTTTTCGTGTTATGAGGATAGAGAAATAATCGTTTACGAAGATTTGCAATCTGTGTTATTTCTTTTAAGGGAGCGATTTCTAAAAGGTAGCTTGATTCGTTTAAGTGAGTCGATTTTTAAGTTCAGGGTCGTGATGTGGTTGGATCTCATCATCTGCCTAACCTGATGCAGCTGAATACCAGATCTTAATTATTTTTTTTTTAAATATATAAAATGTTGCCATACCATACTGAGATAATTTTTGATAAAATGAAATTGGTCCTGAACTAGGCCCCACCCACATTTGGTCTCGTGCAGGACCAATTTCGTCTGTTTGATTTTTTCTTATATTTAATTTTGTTTTATTGTTAATTTAACCATTTTGTTGTGTCCTGTGCGAGATAAATATATTTTCTTTCTTCCTTTACATGGAGCGACTGCCTATCTAACCTCCACAACCTACATATAATTCGTTTCTAAACGGCGATTGCTAATAATAACTGGAACACATACTTAACTAATACACTGCGCCAGTCTGGTAAGCGATCACAACAACAATTCGAAGAGGTTAAATATAATATAGAATATTAGTCCGAATCTAGTTCCAAACTGATAAAAGGCTTTTTTTTTAAATGTTGCAGCACCATGCTGAGACAGGGACCTTTTGGCCTCGTACAGGACCAATTTAATTGTTTTCTTATGTTTATTTTTTTTTATCTAATTTTTGTATTTTGTGTAATCTCATCAATTTTTTTGTGTTTTGTCCTGTGTGAGTCTAATAAATACTTTTTCATTCTTTCTTTCTATAAACTCAATCATAATACTGGAGCCACAAGACTAGAGAATTTGAAATTTCTTTTAAAGCGTTTTACATTCTTACAACGACTTTAAACAGAACTGTCTTGAATTTTTTGGAAGCTTACTTGTCAAATTTGATACATTTCTACATTTCCATTGTCATCATTGCTGACAGAATTCCACTTTGTTTGCACCCAAATAAAAAAACCCAAAAAAAAGAAAATATCACACCATTTTTTAATAAACTCTTTTCAATATCGATATCGGTGACTGCTTTCACCACACACAACTTCGAAACGACCCTCAAACAACACAAATTAAATATTAGTTTACTTTATAAAGCACTCGACTCGATAATTGGGTGTCCCAACACTAATTGGCTCATCGCTACGTTCTGTACGGTCATTAATTAAACAAGTTTTCGATTTCAATTAGTAAACAATTGCACTGTGCTATTAACGAGACTCTATGGGTAGGGATGGGGTGATATCGATCATTTTATTATGCGTATTACGATGCGATGTAAAAAATATCTGCTGTTGTGTGAGTTAAATTGTTTTGTAGTTCAAACTGTAAATACTCTGTGATTTTTTTGATTAAAATCCACGTAGTTGGTAAGGACTTCATTTTTTTTTTAAACCTTATATTGAAAATAACAGTTTTATTTGTCTGTGCCAGTATATTTTAAGAAGGAAAATATTTTTTTTGTGTTTTAAGTATCGTTTCTAGTAAACAGGTAAATACGTTATAATTCCTACCTAACAAATTACCTCAAAAAACTGAATAATCCTTAACAAGAAACTGAAGAACGACTTAAAAAGGAATGGAAAAAATGAGGTTGAAGAAGATTGACACCGACTTTCCTCCATTACTTTTATCCACACTTCCAAAAACATGAAAACCACACCACCATAAAAATAATCCATCTCAAATTTTTCGCATATTAAACAAAATAAAATGAACTGACGTGTAACCTAAGTTTACTGACAAATATTAATGAAAAAAACTCGATCCCGTCAGTACACGCAACTACGAGTTTCGTGGCATAAAATATTAGATGTCGATATTCGTTAGTTGCATCACTAGATATTCGGTTTGATAAGGCCACTAGATGTGTCAGGGGATTAAAGTTGTTGTAAATCATATTTTAAAATGTGCAAACATAAAAAGTTACTGAAAAGATGGGTGTGTGATTAGAAAAATGTGATAATTTATGAAAAACTAACTGTTGCTTACTAGTTTCATCCACGTAAAATTATTATGAAAAAATATAACTTCCCTATTATTTGAATCGGATTTTGTTAACAATTTCAAAGGTATTTTTTTTTGCAATGAACCCTAATAATTTTTCTAAATTAAAAATAACCTAAGTCGTTGTGACATCAGCTATCTGCCAGTAAAAGTCCCGTCAAAATCGGTCCAGCCGTTTCCGAGATTAGCCGAAACAAACAGACAAACTGACAGATTTTTTTTTTTTTTTTTAAACTGCTTACATTACATGTATACTTTCATATGCATTCAGTAAAAAACTTTTATTTTCAAATTACAAACAGACACTGCAATTTTATTTACTTGTAGGTATAGAAAAGTAAAATACCTATAGATATGAACAGGTATTCCAATGGAAATACTAAATCCTATCACTATTACTACTACAGAATTTTAATGGCTGCAATTTATCAGAAGGAATTAAATTGTTTTTGATATGGAAAGAAAAATTCCAGTGCGAGCAGGGTATGAACCTGCGACCTTCCGATTCCGAGATCTGTGAGCGGGGTGCGATTGTCTAGTTGGTTAAGACATCCGGTGTACTGAATCGGAAGGTCGCAGGTTCAAACCCTGCTCGCACTGGAATTTTTCTTTCCATATCAAAAACAGCTATGTTCCCTACGCAGGGTTTGCGTATAAAATATTAAAAATTAGGAATTAAATTAGTTCTAATTCACCACAGTTTTGTTAATTTATATGACATAGTTCTCACTACGAGTTTAAATTGGCAGGAAAACGATGGTAACCATTTGTATTTGTAAGCCAATGCTGCAATAGTATTCACAGTTATGAATTCTAACTTATCAAGTTCTTTTACCTCAAACACTGTTTTAAGCTTTCACGGTCTATGGCTCTTTAGTCAACTGATCCCACTCATTTGGGATCCGAGGGATGAGCTTACTAAATTATTATTTTTATTTTATTTTATTTTGTCCATTGGACACGCTGTTAAAGTAAAAAAAAATGTTATCGAATTAAACTAAAAAAATAAAAATAAAATAAAATGACCAATCACGGAAGATGTGACAATATAAGTTTTTTTTTCTCTAAGCTCAGTTAGAGGAGCAAATCTGGTGGCAATTGTTTCCAAAGTAATTCGCAGTTCTACAGCAGTTTTCAACAGATTGACATAAAATTTTTAAGAAAAAGAATTTATTGTATTTGTCACGCACGGGACAACACAATATTATAAATAAAATAAATATAAAAAAAGAAGCCATACATTAAACTAAATTGGTCATGTACGAAGCCAATAGGCCCCGATCTCGGCATGTTGCAGTAACATTTAAAAAAATGTCACAGCGATTCTGATAAAGTGATGCCACCGGTCAGATACAGATTTTGTCAGTCACTTACTTTTTTGACTTTTCGATCATCGTTCTTCCTGACAGAATTTCACTTTGTAAAGGTCTTTAAGCCCAATCGGATGACTACGCTAATTTAAAACGGGTTAGCTCGATTAATAATGATTTCAGTCAAAGTTGTTATCAAAAAACTACTACTAAAAATCACCAACTCTTCCCAAAAAACGACTTCTCACACCCAGCCACATCCAGTCATCATATTATCTCCTTGCCGACTCCGCGAGTAATAACCGCATGTGACATTGACGTGACCCCACACCGTTCCATATTCCGCGGTATTTGGGGGCGAAAAAACGGGGTCGAAAAAAAATCTGAATTTCCGCCCCCGACGCCATTTTTATCTGACATCGGGAAATCATTGAAGTTTTTAATTTGATTTCTTATTCGCTTTATGAAGTTACGATTGGGTATTGGTGTGATCCGGGGAGTGGATTTTTGTTGGTGAAAACCGATATTGGGATCGTGTTTGTTGAGTTTCGGGTGCCCTATTTATGTTTGCGTGGTCTAATATAGGACTTGCCTGAATTCCTCCAAAGACCTGTGATAGCCGTGACTTACAAGCTGCTGATAGTTTTATCGAAAAAAGGTCTGTTAGTTTGTGTAAATTATTGACAGCTGGGACCACCGGCTTAATGTGTTTTCCGAGGCACGGAGAAAACTCGGTATGGATTGGATGGACACCTATCTATAGACCGACCCTGGAAAGTGCTACTTAATCTTGAAGATTGACCCGTGTGGCTGTTATTATTTAGCCACGAGCAACATCGTCTGCCTAGCCTTTTCCCAACTAAATTGGGGTCTGCTTCTGGTCTAACCGGATGCAGCTGAATACCAGTATTTTACATGGAGCGACTGCCTATCTGACCTCCACAACCCAGTTAGTACTGGGTAATACGATACCCCTTGGTACTCTTGGTAATTATTTAGCCAAGAGTAAAAAACGAAAAAAAATAGGCATTACAGAAAATTACAAATATTCGCAAACAATCTGCTAACAACAATCACAAACAAACCGAATTAACGCTATCATATCAAAAAGATTCTCAGAATCTGAGATAATAACAGAAAAACATCGTAATTCTTCGAATTTGGTATTAGGAAAATATTTGATTAAAGACAATTTATTTTTATGGACTCTCAATCTCTCTTGGTACTTGGTAGCTAAAAAAGTTTGTTTAAGGCTGAAGCCAAGAGTTTAGTTGCTTAGCAATCTTCACCAGAGCATTCGCCTGTAATGTCATCATCATCATCTGCCTGCCTTTTCCCAACTATGTTCAGGTCGGCTTCCAGTCTGACTGAATGCAGCTGCAGTATTTTAAATGGAGCGACTGCATATCTGACGTCCACATCCCAGCTAATACGATACCTCTTGGTAAGACTAGTTGCCAGATTTGGCGAAAATGTTAGTGTACTATTAGGTACACCTCTGCCTAACCCTTCAGTGATTACAGGCGTGATGTTATGTATGCATGTTGTCAATAAAAGTCATAGCAGAAAATAACTTCAATGACAGATGACAATGCTGTTGACAACTCTTTACCGTAAACAAAACAGAACGTAGAAATTATGAAGACAAATGTCTCTCAGGAAACCATAGCCATATTATAGCCACATGACGTTTTCGTGATGCGTATATCGTGGATATAGTACGGATATGGTGTGCGGAAACCTCAGCTAATATATTGAGGAAAACAAAACAAATATGGCCTTGGTATATGAAGAGATAGGGAATATTATCGTGGAATGAGAAATAGGATTATTAATGCAAGGTCGCGGCAAGTGTGATATTGGTGGAAGGTAATACAAGCATGGCCAAGAACTAAAGTTTGAAGACATGAAAATTCTTTCACTTAGGGAAGCTTCGTAATATGCTATGTTTAAAACCTTCCCGTGATATGATTTCCCACTATAACGTGGACTAAAACTAAGAAAAAACTAGTAATAAGTGTAGAACAATTTTCTCAGTAACAGCCACGGATAGCCTAGTCTGGATTTGTGCCCATTGATTGAATAAAAATTAATAAAATAAGATCGCCACTATTACGTGGGACGTAAATATGACTGACAAAATGTGGCTGTAATATTAGGTACATCTCTGTCTAATCCTTCGGGGATTACAAGCATTACTACAACAACAATTTCATCTATTTTAGTCTCAGTCAACCCCCTCGTTTCGTCGATAAAAGTAATAGGTACCCAAACAAAAAAATAACAACAAAAGATTGAACCTTCCACAAATACTGAGTAAAACTTATCCCTCATCTTATGTTATCGTGAAAGCAATTCATACACGAATGATGTATCTGAATACAAAGATATATATTGTAGATAATAACAGCAATAACACAGATACTGAAACCATCAAAGGACCGATGCTGAAGGCTCGTTCCGTTGTCTTACTGTCTGAGTTATAGACGACAGCGAACGAAATTGAGAAGATATAAAAATGTTTAGAAATGGAAAATTTTAATTAAAAACCGGCCAAGTGTGAGTCGCAATCGCGAATGAAGGGTCCCAATCCATCGTAGTAGGGGGGCCCTTTAATTTTTAAATTATTTTTATTATTTGTTGTAACAGCGGCAACAGAAAAACACATTCTGTGAAAATTTCAACTGTCTGAATTTTTCGGATCATGAGATACAAAAAAAAAACAATCACGGAAGATATCCCGTAAGTGACAGTATAAGTTTAGTTGTAAACCGTGAAAGCTTAAAACAGTACTTCATGAGATACAGCCCGCGGACAGACAGACGGACGGACAGCGTAGATTTAGTTACAGGATCCCGTTGGTTACCCTTCGGTTACGGAATCCTAAAAAAGACAAGACAAGTTATCTCGGCACTGCATGGCTCATCATGTTAAATATTGTCTCAATAACCGCTCTCACTTATAAAATAAACCTACCACCAAGACATTTGTAAGCGTTTTGCGGTTTTCAAACCATCTACTTATTGAAGGAAGGAGTTTTTGTAGCCATCCCAATAGCGGAGCTTATGGCCGATGGAGACTCATTCAGTCTTATTAATACTATTGCAGACAAAAATGTAAAGACACAATTTGGAACGTCTGTGGAAAGAAATTACTTTTTTGTAGTAAGTTAGAATGAAGTTTGGGATATGAATTTATTGGTTGTGAATGATAGGAAACATGTAGGTCAAGGATAAATATTGTAGGAAGGGAAATTGATGGACTATTGTTTTGCAATCTTTCTTTTTTTTTCGTGTGGTTAATTCCTAACCTCGTGGCGCGTTTTTATGGACCCTCATTGATGCTAGCCAATCGTTTTGTTAAATTGTCATGATGTAGGTAATATTCCCATTTATATAGTCATAAACTCGCGCACTTTTCTCCCATGGAGGGAGGCAAAAACTACAGGACACCTGCAACGGTCCCTATGTAGTCCTTTTGTTTCGTCCACATTATGTTTTTAAAATTACGCTGTAGAAACAGCGTAAATTTGACAACATAGAAATCATAACAATCTTCAAACAATACAAATACAAATCATTTATTTACATAACACAGGTTCAGAGGATGATATGAAAGGTTCTTAACGTACACTATTAAGGGTGTAAATAGACCCTTAACATATGCGAAAGGCACTTGTTCTCCCCGTCTTTGCGATCATTTTTTTGTTGCAGACCATACCGTACCGGTCAAAGTTCCAACTTTTACAAGTTTTTTTTTTTTAATGTAAGATTTTTACTTTTAACACCTCCACGACCCCCGTACTATTCAATCCATCCATCAGCACAATGCTTAGAGTGCTTTCCATCGAGTCCTACCGTAAGACGTGATTTTTCACCCCAAAAAAAAAGACGATTCCCAGCAATAATTTTTGAGTAAAGTTACTTAGATGTACAGAATGCTTGGTTGATGGCTATGTGAAGGGTCTGTTTACAGCCTGTACAACCATGTGAGATGTACAAATATATTAGGAAAATTATGACATAATTATTCTTACACAGTTGTTTTCTAATTAGATTACATTGTCATTGAAAATATAGAGAGTCAATTTCATAACACTTCAATGCAAGAATAACGAAGATAAATTAAAATCGCCAACTGCAAACGAAAACCACAACAGAGAATGCTTAAATCTCAGAATTTCCAATAATATGCTCGGAAATATTCCTAAAGATTCCCTAATTAATACCATCGAAGCAGAACTGTCCAGTACACGTCGCCGCGTCGTTGACTTTCGATAACTTGGCCCGAAAATTTTCATTACAACCACACTGAAGCTGGGTTGACAGATTTTAAAACGAGAGATTTAATTGGCTTTCGAGATCCGAACCAGTAGTGATAGGATTTATTGGGAATTAATTATTTTTGCCACTGATCCGGGAATTTGGATTGTGCGAGCGGATATCATCAGGTCGAGGTGGACGGAATTTTGGGAAAAGTTTGGCTATGTCGATGATGTACTGATTTTTACTGGTCGATGAGTTTGCAAACCAATTTATTACCTATGTTAGGTTTGAAGTAAACTTGAAATATGATTATTATCTCGCTACTAATCAGTGATGTACGAAGCCTATAAAAGACAACGGTGGTTTTTATTCATACATAATGCAGACTGTAAACGG
Organism: Noctua janthe; assembly: GCA_910589295.1. Taxonomy (NCBI): domain Eukaryota; kingdom Metazoa; phylum Arthropoda; class Insecta; order Lepidoptera; family Noctuidae; genus Noctua; species Noctua janthe. The sequence goes on from OU342578.1 coordinate 11,135,688, forward strand.
ACCCTTCACGAAGCCGTCAACCAAGCATTCTGTACATCAAACTAAGTAACTCTATGCAAAAATTATTGCTGGGAAACGACTGGTTTTTTTTGAGCTGAAATATCAGGTTTTGCGGTAGGACTCAATATAACACACTCAAAACATTGTGCTAATGGATGGATGCATTGAATAATACGGGGTCGTGGATAGAAAGTAAAGCTATAAACTTATAACATTAAAGTAATTATATTTAAAAAAAACTTGTGCTTTGTTATGGGTACTTTTACACCCATTTCATATACTCATCCTTTTGATTACATCATGTAACGTACCTTCAAATGACAGTCCATCAACTTACTCCAAATTCTTTTCATTCCTATTCACGCAAATACCATCTCACACACCCGATGAGCAACTAATTCCCCCCACAGCATATAAACAGAACATTAACGTAACAGAGCACTTTATCCGCACAAAATGGCGGCATTTCGACAAATTCGCGCGCTGGAGATCGCGACGCATTACGTTATGACGTCATCGCTGCGGTGGACATACTGCGAGTGGAATATTTCTGCTTTTCCCTTTTAAAAAGGAAGCGCGTGGGACATTTCTTTTTTCAATTAGTTTAGTGGTTTTAAAAGAGTTTGTCTGGGATAGTTGTAGCAGTGGCGAAGAGCGTTACAATGAATGAAAGGCACTCGGAACATTTTGGAGACGTCTTTAGGTGCTGAAAGCCACTGCAAATTCCTATCTGTTTAAATTGATTGTTCAGCCAAAAATACTGATTTAAACGCATAATAAAAAACGACAAAAGTATTTTGTTGGCCTGCGAAGTGGATTACGGTTCGATCTCTATCACAGAGAGTCCTGAATCCAAGTTAAACCCGTTAAAGGTTGATTTTGTTTCAGTTAAAGATTGAAAAATAGTCTTTAAACTTAATCCTAAAAATTCGTTCAACGGTTAAACCACAAAAAAAATAGCATTACTACATCACATGTTCCAGTTATGATCTGCCAAGCCTTTTCCCAACTATGTCCGGGTCGGCTTCCAAACTAACTAGATGCAACTGAATACCAGTATTTTACATGGGGGAACTGTCTATCTCACTTCCACAACCCAGTTAGTACTGAATAATACGATACCAAAGACAAGACTGGTTGTCAGACTTTCAGGCCACTACCGGTAACGACTGTCAAAGATCTGCAAACAGCCGGGACCAACAGCTTAACCTACTTTCCGAGACACGGAGAACACTCGCAATGTATTGGGTTGTCACCCATCCACGGACCAACCTAGGCAAGTGCAGCTTAACCTAAAGATCGACTCGAGCGGCTGTTATAATTTAGACACGAGCTCCTCCTCATGTTCCAGTCTTATTTAAAAGCCCAATTCTCCTAAAACACAGTCCTGAACTTTAATTCCCAAACACGTCCCCCCCTACATCCTCAACGGGCTGCTGTCAGTACCTAGATAGCTTAAATTAAGCACAAGCGCTCCCCAACGTGTGATCACACCTTTACAACGTACGAATAAAGCGCTCGCTTAAAATATGTAGTTATGTTAATGTCTGGGGCGGCCTTTACAGTTTAGTAGTTTGTTTTAAACATTGTTTTGTGTCTTGTTTATTTAAAATGTTAATTGTTGTTTGTTTAAATGGTTTACTGATGAGTTTACGAATTTATTAAGTTCTTTCTTTACTTTTTTTCATCCTTGATGTCAGCCTGTTTTAAGGAGGAGTTCGTGGCTAACTATTAAAAGCCGCTCGGATATTTTTTTTTTTTTTTTTTTTTAAAACGTTGCCCCACACTAGGAATTTCTCCTGTATCGTGGGTGCGTTTACAAACATTTAAACTCACATACACAAACAGCCAGACCCGGAACAACTACCTGTAGGCCATACAAATATTTGTTCCGTGCGGGAATCGAACCCGCGACACGCAGCGCAGCAGTCAATCGCTCAACCACTGCGCCAACCGTGCCGACGATATATCTTCGGGTTAAGCCGAGCTTGCTTAGGTTGGACTGTGGATGGATGACCACCCATTACATACCGAGTTTCCTTTGTACCTCAGAAAGCACGTGGAGCGGTTGGTCCCGGATGACATTTGTAGATCTTTGACTTTTTCGGCCGGTTAAAGTGTTATTGGATTTTTCCAAAAGGAATTTTTCAGTAGCAGCTACTGAATCTGAATTTTCGGCCCGTTGATGTCACTAGGCTCGACCCTAAAAACATAACTGTGTTTCGCTGAAATATTAGGTACACTGCCTCACCCTTCGGGGATTACAGGCGTGATGTTATGTTACTTTAATCAGCAATTCCATGAGTGACACTCAATATTTTTGACAACCTTAATTTCTACGCCACTTATCTAAACAAGATGTTTTTTTTCAAAAACATTTTTGCTTGCGAACACGGAGTTCTAACTAAGATCTTTCTACTGTTTGTTAGTATTTCACGTAAAAACTACTTAACTGAATTTATAACCTGGATTAACACATAGGATATCCCGAATACCCCTTCTTATCCGGTAGTACGATCCCGTCGGACATTATCGAACTCCATGTGGGCAAAGCCACGGGTACAAGCTAGTCAATTATAATTTTATTTGTTACTAAAGGTGTAATTTCTTTTGTTTCAGTGTCAAAGGAAGAAATCAAAGAAGTGGAGAATCCTAACGGGAACCCCAAGGCTCTGAGATACACCACGGTATCCAGGTACGGGATTCTGCTTTTTTTTATACCAATTAGGCTTGTGTTTGGCCGCAACTCGCCTGATGTGAAGCGATGATGCGGCCTAGGGTGGAGCACGCTCACCTTGGTTTTCGTTTGTTCTTAAAAAATACACATTAGTTTAATTTATTCGGACATACCATTCACTTCTTGTGAAGCTGCTTGGGCAGCTGCTCCCGGTTTTACGTAGAACTGACAATAAATGACAAGTAAGGCTAGAAACATGTATACAAATTGTTTATTTATTTATTTTAGTACATGGAAGACAACGCAGAAATGTTCCATATTCCAGCATTTTTTGTTTTTGCTCCTATTATTACTACATTAATATTAATGTTCAGAATTTATTGTTGGACAGCTTCAATACTTTCCAAAATTTGAATAAATAAATCGATTTTCGAACGACATAGGTACAAGAATAGAATAGACAAGAATATCATTTATTTCCTAAAAACTTGGTATAAAAGATGGTAGTGTTCATAAACATGTTTTGCTTAATAGATATAAGCGTGCAAATTTTACATGCAGAGAGAAACAATCAGTGATCTTGCGATTTTAATATCCAGGAACTCTTTAACACTGTATAAACTATTAGCAGATACAATATGAACAATCTTGTATTTCAATTTATTTGGTATTCTATTGTATTCCTGGACACACATAAACATGCAGCTTTTGTTATATTTCGCAAGCCTTGGAGCACATCTAACACGTGCCTGTAGGGGTCGCGCCTGCTGCGTGAATTTACATCGCTTGCTTTTGCAAACAATTCCCTATGCCGCCTCCACACAAACGCACAGATTTCAAAAATATAAAGGGACGGCAGCGGTAACAAACCAAGTTTCTTAAACAAAAGAAGCCCTGCAAGAAATCACATTAATACCTACTTACTTCGTACAATATACCATACCCTAGTGCTATACTTTAATTAAAAATACAAAATCAACCACAGATTAAAACAGTACTAAAAACAAAAATCCCGCTTCTCCTCGATAAAGGCTAGTTTACAAAAAGTAAACACGACAGGAACACATCAACTCTTCACAAGTAATTGACAACTGGTTGCAATAGGGACGTGCGACAAAAACTAGTCGCAGTCGTAGTTGCAACAGGATAGTTATGACGTCTGAACCGGTTGTGAGCTAGAATAGCTTAGAATGGAATTTAGGGTTCAGTGAGAATTCTGTGATAGAGACCGAAGTTATTAAATTAACTAGATTATTTTTGACTTCTCTTGACCCGTGTTAACACACTTGTGTTACATTTTCGATTTATATTTCCTTGTATGTGTTTCTTCACTCCCGACGAGCTCGTGGCTAAATAATAACAGCCGCTCGGGTCGATCTTTAGGTTAAGCCATGCTTGCCTAGGTTGGTCTGTGGATTGGTGCCAAATTAGGCAGTAGGTACCTAAATGACTGCGATAGTGTCGCTTCGTGTCCAACTTGTAGCCGCTGTAAAATAGTTTTGAGAAAAAATATAACACGGTTTAAAAATGATTGGAATCGATTCAGTTACTTATTCTGAACAAACTATATTCAGGTTTCGCATATACTAAAAATAATGTTGTATAAACGCGGACTTATCATATACTTACCTAAAATCCACTCTCTTTCAACGTACTGAAATAAAAATCCCCTTTTAATAAGAATGTCTCAAGATATTTTTAGTACACAAAGGTTAAAACGTTGCCAGTATCGCTTACACTCAAAATTAATGTTATAGAAAATCTACAACAATTATATTATATTTCAAAAGAAACCTTAAGATACCCGCGAGATCTTTTCATAATAAATTGAAATTACAATTATTATGAAAAACATTTTAATTACTAGCAATTTTCTTTTATAAATAGATTATTTGTAGAAAGAAAAAATTACTGTTTTTATCCTGTTCGAAAACAAGCCATCGTCATTAATATAAATTCTAATAAAGAAATATTACATTATTCTCTAATGTCCCAAACCTAACCTGCGTCAAAATTTGACAGCGATTGTCGTAGAAACAAATTAGTTTTAGCTACAGAACCATTGCCTTTAATATAATGTTTAACTGACATCATATCATGATGTTTAGGGTTCCGTAATTTTGTTAGCGTTTTGGACCCTTGGTTGAAGTTATGGGGTCATATACCTGGGTTAATATAAGAGGGTTTGTGGTTAAATGTTTAGCATGAGGATCGATAAATCTGCGGAGTTAAGCCACGTTTGCTCCGGCTGGTTTTTAGATAGTGATATTTTTTTTATAGATACGTGAAACTTCAGTAGAGATGTCCGTGTGGAGTTCTTGATTTGATTCCCGGGTATGTCAAAGTTTATTTAGGTTTTACCATGATGAAATTCTCGATAGTAGACAAAGTCTCTTTTTGAGCTTATGGTAATAGGCTTGCCCTATCTATCGAAATTTTATTTTGATGTAATACATCTGTTTTTGACGGCGTGGTTGGCGTAGTGGCTGAGCGATTGAATGCTGCGCTACGTGTCGCGAGTTCGATTCCCGCACGGAACAAATATTTGTATGGCCTACAGGTAGTTGTTCCAGGTATGTGAGTTTAAATGTTTGTAAACGCACCCACGATTCAGGAGAAATTCCTAGTGTGGGGCAACGTTCTATTGGCGCGCCTTGGCTGTAAAACCGACTCATATGCCGTGACGGCTAACGGCATGACGCCGTCATGGCATAATGCGTGCGCGCGGATGTACCATACACTGTTGCTTCTCTGTATGCAGAGAAGCAACAAAGTGCGTAATGTTTTCCATCCGCGGAACAGAAAAAAACAAAATGAAATTCAAGATGGCGCCGAAAAAATTTGTTGGTCAATTCTGAAAATTTAAAGGGGTGTCGTTTTCATGGTTTTTTCTTCAAAATACAAAGCGTGATGTTATATTTTACACGAATAATTACTGAAATGTCCCAATAACCCATTGTATCCTTAATTTACGCAAAACAAGCTGAAAACAGTTCGAACAAACATCACGCGTTGTAACGACGACAACTTTTCATGAAAATTGTTAAAATTTCAGAAAAGTTTTCAGCGAGGACCGTTGTAGGATGAGCCGGGTTGTAACATACATGACATCTCGTATACAAATTATGTTTTCAGTTTTAAAAGTTAGTTGAAAACATAACTTAATATCACGCCTGTAATCTCCGATGGATTAGGCAGAGGTGAGTCATGTTTAGACCTGCTATCTTGTATGGATTAGAATGTTAGGCGACAAAAGGGATGAATGAAATGCTAACGGATGAGTGATGTGTGACGCGAATGGGTAAAATAAGTATATAACTGGATATAAGTATATAAGTGGAAAATAATTAACTGCTCTTAAATTTAGATCGAGTAATTATTGCAATTTTGTAAATAACATGACATTACATTACAGCACGCCTCTCTGAAGGGTTAGGCACACATATACATACCTAATACTACACCCACTGTAATAGGGGCCCAGCCTATTACCATCAACCGGGCGCAAACCCAGACTACGAGGCTGCTACTGAGAAATTCCTGATGGTAAAACCCCATAAGTCTTTGCCCAACCTGAGAATCGAAACCAAGACTCATGCTCAGCAGTCGCGAGGAAGTCCAAATTTAGAAAATTTTCTATTATGATGATGACTCCATTGAGAAGGTGGTTTAGTTTGATGATCTAAATCATATCTTTCTGATACATTCTGTAATTATATAACACTATGAGCTAAATCAAAGCCCGTTTATACGGCTCGATACACCGCCGAAATGTTGAAATTGAAATTCCAACAATGCAATAAAATTAAGGCCTTTTATTTATGTGTCACTAAATACACGATATAGTAAGTACTCCATAAGATAATTAAAACTACTTGAAATTCAGCTCACAGCGAAAGTGTCCAACATTTTGATTTATTTAACATCAACAAAGTGCGGGGTCTCGTGCTAGGCGAAACGTCACGTAGCTGCAAATTACTAAAATGCACTAAATTTATTACGGAGTCGGTTTCTCGGCGGCTCAGATAAACGGGTTACAATATAGTGGGGACTAGAAATATTTAGTGTGTGCGATTTTGGGAAAACTGACGATTTCTTTTTTGAAGTTTTTGTTGTGTTTTTAGCGTTTTCGAGATGATAGGCCTTAACTTATGAACTTGTTTTATTAGAGAGATCTTGTTTTACTGTCATATGTCGTTTAGATTTATAAATGTTAAAATACAAATTAAATTAAATACAAAACCGGTTTTTGAGGTTTTGCTTTTATGCAATATAGTTTATTACAAATTGAATACTTGAACCTATTGAACTTGTAACTATTTATTTTAATAAGTCCGACACGTGTTTCTCACTATACAGTTTTCGTACCCATACTTAAAAAACTTCAACGTCTCAACAAAGTAAGTTTTCCAGATTCCATGTTTAAAACAAACAATTATAAATTCTATCTAACCTACATTTTTCTCTGTCGGAAACATTGCACCTACATACTTCCCTCACGATTCTTTGCGAGGCAAAATAATCACAACTACCCTCCAATATGAAAAAAAAAACTTAAAAAAATATGTATCCGCTTCAGCCATGACACACAACTGTTTCCCGTCATAAAATATTTTATTTTGTTTAACTCGATATCATTCGTTTAATTTTTGTCAAACGGTGAGTTGGCAGATACGCCGCCATTTTTTATTTCTTTTCCGGCGTGCTTTTTTTTTATTGGTGTGGTAAATAAAATTGCGAATGCAGCTTTTGTTTTTTTTTTGTTATTAATTGCAAACGTTTTAGTTTTATTTACATTCTGAAAGAGTGTTTATTGGAATTGGTAGTAGGTAGGGTATGCAATATCGGGTAATTGACACTTGAATAATTCAAATCACAGCGATCATTCTTTGACTGTTGTATTTATTTATTTATTTAATACTTCAAGCAAAAAAGTACAGAGGCGGACTTAATGCCATAGGCATTTTCTACCAGTCAACCTTTGGGTGATACAGAGATAAGCAGTGGTAGGTGTATATCTGAAAATAATTTTAAATAATACTAAGATTAACTACAAGGATATATAAAATACTATACATATATATCAAAATTTAGATTAATGTTGTTGTTGTGATGAAATTGCTGTTTTCGTCTTTCAAGTACTTATAATATAATAATGACTTAATATTACGATCACCAATCCTCTTGGCAACCTCAGCTGGTTTCAACAAGACCTTGCCAAGATCACTCATTATTATAGACTATTAAGAGGTTAGTATCCAGAAATTGGCATTATACAGGATGTGACGCAATGGCTGCCTCGTTGGCCTAGTGGTCGCAATCGCGACTGCAGAGCATGAGGTCCTGGGTTCGATTCCCGGGTCGGGAGAATTTTTATTGGGTTTTTCCATCAAGAATTTCTCAGTAGCAGTCACTTGGATTTGTACACGGTTGATGGCAATAGGCTCGCCTGTTATTGCGTGGGACTTAAACATAACTGGCGAAATGTTGGTGTACTATTAGGTACACCTCTGCCTAACCCTTCGCGGAACACAGGCGTATTTTATTTACTAGATACTATACTATTAAGTAAAATATACTAATCATTATTTCCTAAAAAATGGTATCCTAAACATGCAATACTAATAACTCGTGTGACCTTGATGTAACCAAAAAGCAGGATAAAACAGACTGTCAAGAACTCATCCAAACAGCCAACATCAGAAACAAAAGGCAGTCACATCTAATCCTATTCTCTTTAAACATGTGTACCACCATTAAAAGCGAGTCACAAAGTCTGCAATGAAATAAATTCCGCATTATTGCAGATTTAACCCGATATAACCGGATTAAACCGGATCCGGGACGTCGCGCAAGTGACAGCGAGGGAATTACGGGACACGTCCCGTCTGAAATTAAATGCGTGGCCACAATAGCTTGATGTTTTACGGAAAATTTCTGTGAATGTGGTGGCTATGTTGCAGTTCTAGTGCAGGACATGTTTTGAACATTCATTTATTTTAAATAACCCACCTTGTTGTTATTTCTGCGGTGTCTCGACCAACGAGGCAGTCATCCACATCCTCAGCGTTCTCTTATAAATTCGTTCCTCAATTTATTGTTCGTTATAAAGGGTGTAAATGGACCCTTAACATAAACGAAAGGCACTTGTTCTCTCCGTCACTGCGATATTTTTTTTGTTCTGGACCATACCTGGGAACCTTCTAGTTACGGAGATATTGGGGGTCAAAGTTCCAACTTTTTCACAAGTTTTTTTTAAATACATGTTTTTAATGTAAGATGTTTACTTTGCACACCTCCACGACCCTCGTACTATTCAATCCATTCATCAGCACAATGCTATGAGTGCTTTCCATCGAGTCCTACCGTAAAACGTGATTTTTCACCCCAAAAAAAAAGTCGATTCCCAGCAATAGTTTTTGCGTAATGTTACTTAGTTTGATGTACAGAATGCTTAGTTGACGGATATGTGAAGGGTCTGTTTACACCCTGTATACCACACATGTCATGTTTGTAAATATAAATATTTTATTATCATCAATAAGGAAATACGTGTCATAAGGTAGTATATAATTTGTAAATAATGTTAAGCATATAACAATATTAAACGTCAGTATTAATTACACATTTATTTGGGTCAAAGTTCATATTTTTGCAACTAAATAGATTTATGTACATACTGGCTTTTCTGCTTCGTTAGTCGAGTAGTCGCAAGCGCGACGGCTGAGCATGAGGTCCTGGGTTCGATTCCCGGGTCGGGCAAAGTGTTTGAATTTCTCAGTAGCAGCCACGGAGTCTGGATTTGTTTCCGGTTGATGGCAATAGGCTCGCCCACTATTACATGAGACTTAAACATAACTTCGTGGTGTTAGTTTCAACCAGACATCTGCCCCAGTTTTTCACATCCATCTTAAAACATAGTTGTCTGCAGTGCATAATTTAGTGTATCATAAGTTTGTACTAGAATCTAGCTTGAAGTCACGTTTTGTAAGAACAGGTTCCGCATAGCTATTTCACACCCTTTTTGTGTTCATAAATATAAATATGTTTTAGATATGCGCTTCATAGAGAAAGTAGGTGTCTAATTCGCTACCTAACTAAGTCATCAACATCTGCCTAGCTTTTTCCACATTTATTGTGGGCGGCTTCCAGTGTTACCGGATGCAGCTGAATACCAGTATATTATATGAAACGACCGTCTGTCTGACATCCACAACCCAGTTACTAAAAAAACGATAGCAATTAGTAAGACTGGTTGTCAGACTTTGGGGTCACTGACTAATTGTAACGACTGTCAAAGATCTACAAATCACAGCAATGATACGATGATTTGGATGAAATGTGGCACACAGATAGTTTATAACTTACATTAATACATTGGATACTTTTTACCCCCATAGTAAGATCCTTTGCGACAATTACCGAACTCAACGCGAGCGAATCTGCGGGCCCAAGCTAATATTTTCTATTCGCTTATAAGGAAACGACCTTGCACCAGATGTGAGCAACGGCCCCATAGCACACAGTTTAATAATATGCAACGGCTGGCGAGCCTTACGAAATAACAACATGAATATGTATAATCTTTATCTTTTTTGATGCTCAAGCAAGGAAAATAAACAAGAAAACAGTCTTGATATTTGATATCAAGATTATTCTTCAATCTATTATCTTTTCAATTTTTCATCATCACATAACATCACGCCTGTAATCCCCGAAGAGAGATAGCAGCGGTAGAGGTATACCTAATAGTACATCCACATTTTGCCAGTTAATTGGGGGCGAGCCTATTGCCATCAACCGGAAACAAATCCAGACTCCGTGGCTGCCACTGAGAAATTCCTGGTGAAAAAACCTAATAACACTTTGCCCGACCCGGGAATCAAACCCAGGACCTCATGCTCAGCAGTCGCCCTTGCGACCACTGGACCAATGAGGTAGTCGAAGATTAAATCTAGCAAAATCCTTAATAGATAGAAGTGACCAAACTTCATGCACTGAATTAACTCCTGTTTCAACTCAAAGTCTCAGTGGAACTATCCTCTTAATTGGACGATTATAACTATTAAGTGTGGTTATCATAGCGTGAAGGATACTTATTACTGCCTTTATTAATATTGTTTCGATCAATAGAAATAAGTTAAAATAGATTACTTAGAAAACTCTAACAGATATCATCATCATTCTCCTACTCTTATCCCAATTCATTTGTGGTCGGCGCAGCATGTCTCCTTCTTCCATACTTGTCTATTACTCGTCCTCTCACCAGTCACCTCCTTTCTTGCCATTCCATCCTTTACACAGTCCATCTATCGTTTCTTTAATCTTCCTCTACTCTCCCATCCACATTCATACGCAAAACTTTCGTCACTACATTTTCCTCATTCCTCTGCATCACATGCCCATACCAAGCTAACCGATTACCACATACCATAAAACGATATGAGATGTATTCTAATAAAAACAATATTCCAGAAAATTCTATTTCGGAAAACGTGATACAAAGTTTCACCGGTGCTTATCTTTTTGTCTTGAAGGCAATTAATATCGTTGTTAACGAACATTTACTCTGTAAGCGAATGTTCAGTTTTGACCGTGTAGCACTTTGAAAACTTAAACGTAGCATATGATTTAGAACCTTATCTCTTTGTCCACAGAGTACACTTCAAAGCAACAGCCGACGATGACTACGCCGACTTCACATGTGAGGCCAGACACGAGGCTCTGCAACGAGACAGCCCCATGAGAAGCACTGTGCAGCTCAGCGTACTATGTAAGTGTTTCATCATCATCTGCTTAGCCTTTTCCCAAAATTGTTAGGGTCTGCTTCCAGTGTAACCAGATGCAGCTGAATATTTTACATGGAGCGACTGCTTATCTGGCCTGTAAAACCCAGTTGTACTGGATAATACGATACCCCTTGGTAAGACTGGTTGTCAGACTATCGGGCCACTGACTACCTGTAACGACTGTCAAAGATTTACAACCTGTCTACTTGCTGCCAACATGACAGTAAAAGAGAGGTTGTATTGATATGTTGTATCTACCAACCCTTATCGCAAAGTAAAAGCGTGAATTTATGTAAAAATAGCATAAAAACAAACTACCAGTCAGTCAAAAACAGAACCATTTACATAATCATTATTACCCTTGAAAGATAGATAATTTACAATATTACCTTTTTCACGTAATATATTATTTATTACAAAGTAAACAGAAAATGAAGTGAAATAGGGACAGTAATAAGACCATTACATCTCCCGCGTGGATTATATTTGTATCACAACCACATCAAATTGGGTCGAGCTCTCCTACTGTGAGACAAAATATACTGAGCATAGTTTGTGGGTTTATCTGTCTTTTAAAAAGCAAGCACGTGGTATTGAGTTCGATTTTATGGTTGATATTAGAAAGATATTTCCGAGTTCATCAGCATCTGCCTTCCCCCAACTATGTTGGGGTCGGCTTCCGTTCTAACCAGATGTAGCCGAATACCAGTATTTAACATGAAGCGACTGTCTATCTGACCTCATAATCATCTGAGTCATCTGAGTTAACATAATATTTGCTGAGGATATATAGGCAGTCGTTTCATGTAAAATACTGGCATATTTTACATGGAGCGATTGCCTATCCGACCTCCACAAACCAGTTAGTTCTGGGTAATACGATACCCTTTGGTAAGACTGGCTGTCAGACTTTCGGGCCACTAACTACTTAAAGACTGTCAAAGATCAACAATTGGCAATCGGGGCCAACGGCTTAATTTCATTTCATATTTGCTAATTGGAAACTCGGAATGTAGTGATGGACACCCATCCACGAAACACCCTAGGCAAGCACTGCTCTAACCTGGATGATCGATCCGTGGAGCTTTTATAATTAGATGTTCGGTGTCCACAACCGGTTCGTTTCAAAGTCTTTTGCTGAAAACCTCAAAACCCCGGGGCAAAAATCCTACAAGCACACCCATACCCGTATACAGTATGCTCAATATTTTCATGTTATCTTTTCTCCCGCACCCTATAAGCGAAACAACGAGAAAGTTAAGCTCCCCACACACGACTTCTATAAACAAATTGTAAGCGCAAGGTTTATTTCCACGACACGACACGAGTTCGAGACGGCGATGAACGAGTTATTTATGTTGATGTTCGTTTGAGTTGCACGCTATCTACTGGTGGTCTGAGAACTTGAGTCATCGATTGGGCAATTTCGGAGAACATTTATTATTGATTAAAAAGAAAGGATAGGGCTGTTTTGCAAGCTAATTGAATATAATGTGAAATATGGGTAGCAAACTTCTACCTATCCCTTCACAAGGGACAGGCCTGATGTTATAATTATTTTATCAGAAAATATAGCTAATGTCACATTAAAAAATAATTAATGCAGAACTAACTCACTCATCATTTATTTTGAAATAGATGCAATTAACAAAATTAATAGAAAACTTCAAGTAGTGCAGTAGTGTCAGTGTTGTTACAACAGTAACGTTATTTGATCATGTACAATAATATTATTAGAACGTCTTTTCTGCAATTATGCGGATCACACACACGAATTTAAAAACGGTTTTTCAGTTAGAAAGTTAAGTTACCAACAGGCTTCAGAAAAGGACCGAAACGGTTATGAATTTTAAAAATGCTAACCAAATAACAACACGTCAAGCCAACTCGGCTGATCTCTCTAAAACAACACTTCCACCTCGCTTCACAAACTCGCAAGTCTTCGGTTTGTTTTCTCCTGACGACACGGCTACGACAGCCATGCATTATTAATGGACCGTTCGATTGAGACCGCTACTACAACGTTTATATTCAAGAACTAGCGACCCGCCCTTGCTTCGCACAGCGCCACCTATCGGGTCCAAAACTATATCAAATGTAGCCTATATTTTAATTTAAGCATCTAGCAGTAGAGCCGTGAAAACTACTTTCGAATCCATGCAGTAGTTTTTAGTAGTACAAACAAAGAGACAGACAGACAAAAATTCTAAAAACTGTTGTTTTCACATCTGTTGCTCTAATAAAGACCCACCATATAATTTTTTTTTCAATATCTTCAATGTACAGACATCGGCCTGTCACAATTTTATTATATAATAGATGCTAGTTGAGTACAACGCCATCTTGTTTTGAGATTTCGAAGTTTCGTTTGTTTATTTTTAATTCCGTTTTATGCCGGATAGACAGTTGTCTCTATCAACTGAAGGGCTAATATTTTTACCACCTAAATGCAGATAAAAATCGTTTCTGCCCACCCGATGACATAAAGTAACTACAGTTCATTCACAGTTATTATGCATGTGGCTGGACTGTAGGTAGCTTATTTTTCACTATGCAAGAGTGTCACGGGTCTACATATTTGAAATAAATGCTTTGTTTTTGAGTTTGATAAAGCTGTAAGTTCACGTGTATATAACATTTTTGTGAAATAGGGTTATAATTTGCAATTAAATAAGAGTAGGCTTCAAAAGATATTTTATACTGGTTGAACTCATAGTGAGCTGTTTTTAATATAAATGGGTTTGTTTTATCTTTCAAAGATACATTTATCTTCCTTTGAGTCTAAACGAACTTGGTATAAATAATTTAGAAATTTGAAAGCAGCTTTTTAAAAAACATCTAAGTCTCAAGTATTTAAGGTGTACTATTAAATCCTAACTAACTTTCTTTTTCTGCTTAAAAAAACAAAATTGAGTTAAAAATCTTAACGTCTTCATGTAACTCAACTCGGCACATGTTTTCTTAATAGTTTCGACCCAAATTTACTCAGAATTTAAATAGAGGAAACTGGGCTAAAACGGAATAGAGAATGTAAGTTTTCTTCTGTTATTCCTCGAGGTTTAATTTCGAATTTTAGAACTGGAAATTGCGTTGGGAAATTCTTATTTCTTCATTGTGCAACTCTAAGGAAAACAGACCGTCTGATTTACTATTTAAAGAGCTATTTTGTATCTTCTTTTGCTTGGGTTCGCTGTGAATTTTCTGAATTTCTGGCAGTATTACGCTGAGTATATTACTAAGTTCTTGCTGCATTTATTTCCTGTGACATTTTCCTGTAACATTAATAGGTTGTTAATGTTATATGCCAGGCATTTGATTGTTACTGTTATAAAATTCTAAATTAATTTACTATCAGTAAAATATAAAGTACAATCATTAATTTTTTCACAAGAGATCCTATAACTAAAGGTGTACCTACTTAGAAAAAGTTTTTTGTTTTTTTATCCGTTTAGTGGGTAAAAAATATGAGAAAAGGTTGTGTCAAAGTTTGTATTTTTTGTATAAATCAGACGCACAGCCTGTTACAAAAATAAACCCCAATACCGAAAGAAAATGTGCGTAAAATCGTTTCACACTTACGCGAAATAAATTCCGTCTCAAGTTTAAAACCCAAACCGAATCTACCAATATCTCGATCTCGAAATTCATTCTTAAAAACGTTATTTTTCTTTTAAAAGAAAACCCGTCGTCAAAGGCCTAAAAGCTACAATCGAAATTGATCAGTCTCGAAATTTTCGACTTCGAACGCAATTAATTCCCCCACCATCGAATAGCGATAAAGTCAATAGGGGGACATTGGGTAAAAGCAAACATTGCCAGTGCCGGTTTAAATGGAAAATTAATAATTCATGGCTCTAAGTCCGTGTCCGCTTCGGTACCGTGTCGTTGCGTTGGAGTGGGCTGTTTGCTTTGCCCCGACCTACCCTGCAAAAATGTAATTTGTTGGAAAATTATGATTGGATTCTGTTTGTTGCAAATATTTTTCTTATGTTGACGCTGATTTTTGGTGGAGGAATAAATCAGGTAGTTTTAAGGACTTTTGGGGGGGGGCTGCGGGACTGTTCGAAAGAGATACCGTGGCCCTGGAACATAACGGGCAAAGAAGGAACATGGATGGGTTTTAGTCAGTACAAGTCTGACACTCCCCTCCGCTCCGCCCAGAGTGGGGGGGGTCATTTGATGATTTCCCATCCGGAAAAAAAAAAAAAATGGACTTTTGGGGGCAAAATGTTTAAAAAAGAAAACAGAGTTGTTTTGTTTCACCTCGCTTCATTTTCGTAATAGTAGATCTTCTGGGCGAAATTTCGGCCATGGTGCTCAATCTCAGCAGAGACTAGGCATCAACGATTCCTGTATTATAATTCTCAGGGCTGTGTTTTTTCACCCACACTGACAAAGGTGACACTATAAAACGAGTCGGCTCCAAATTTGGGGACGAGTTTGGCACTTTCAGTAGCGTCCATCGACGATTGTGATGTGTAAACAAAAGGACAGGCAGGACAAGATATCCAGTGTCCCAAAATTTTAAATTACTGTTTCTGAAAGCCTGTGTCATCCCACTGCTGGGAAAGGCCTCTCGCCATGATTTGCGGGTCTTCCGATTCCAGGGTCAATGTGGACCGGACAGCAAGTACCTTCTTAGACGTTTGCCTCGACGAGTACAAATTAGGTGTGAAATAATTTACCAAAAGAAACCTGACATAACCAAAGAAAATTAGCTTTAATGAACACTTTTGATTCATAAAGATTCATTATAAGTTCAAGCATCACAATTATGTTATTAATATACGTGGTGTTTCATTATGGGCTTGCTAAATTCCGTCGTGAAATTAAATTGAGCACTTTGTTTTCTTTCCCCTATGCTCAGCTTACATAGCCTAGTGACGGGACAGTGTGTATGTCGATGATTTTAATTAAGTTTTAGATTTAGTCGACTCTTATCATAAAATTTTGTCACACATTAATTTTTTTGCGATGTGTTAAGTTTCAAGTTTATAAAATACTATATGCTTTTTTGCATCTTAAAAAAATATTTTAGAGGAATTCTTATATCAACATTCAATCTAGTTTCTTTAAATTAAAATAACTTTTTCTATTCGTATAGGTAAAAATACACATCTGCTTATCCTTAGAAAAGAAAAGCATTTTTTCTCCTTTCACATTATATCAGTATCCATGTCGACATTTTTACAAAATAAGTAACAAAAAAAGCATTAAACGAAATCAAATCCTTTTTTCTTGCCCCAAGTAACAGGATTTACTGAAACTCTGAATTAAATTTTGTTGCTGAGTATTTTCTTTCAGCAATACACCTTAATTGATTGAATAAGGCGTTACTTTGCGGATTCCCTTGTAAAATAATGGTTGTCGGAAATACTTTTTTTTTGACCCTGGACAAGGCAGGATTAATAAATCAAATAAGTTTGGTTAGATAAAGGTTGGAGCTTCGATCTAATCTTAGGGTTAAGGCTTTCGCCTTTTTTTCAAATCTTATTTCGAAGACTGATGGATGTAAAAAGTTTTGTCTCTAGACGTAGGAAATGGCGGCTGAGTCGTAAGGTTAATAAATCAAAGATGATGTATTTGAAGTCGGATATCATTTTCAAGGACTTGGTGTCAAATAATAATTCTTAGAGGCCTGTCTGGTTTAAATGTTTTTTTACATGAATTAAACTCCACTTTATTTCTTGCATTTTATGGCGCGGTTATTTGTGCATATTTTAAGGTACGAAAATATAATTGTAAATTCCATTAAAAATTCCTATAGTTTTCTTACATACATTCATAAAGTCAAGCCTGTATTACATGGGCATAGGCAGAAACTACATTATGCTAACTGCTACGATTCTTACATTAGTACTTCGTTTGCTTCGTTGGTGTAAGTACATCTTAATACACTTTCCCTGTATCGATAAAACATCTGAGTTGTTGTAGTTATCGACTATCCAAAAATATTCATCGACATTACCCCCTCCCTATTCACAAACGCTATAGGGGGTGAAGTATTTAAAAATACAACAAAAAACCTTAAAATAATAAAAAATTAACAACATGCCCACAAAAATAAAGGCGTTTCGCACAAAGGGAATAGACAGTGAAGTGAAATAGCCCCGAGTCAATGAGCGAGAGGAAAACCTTACCATTGTACATTTTGTACAATAACAAAACACTTTTATGAATTTTTCGTGTTATTTTCCCAATTGAAAAAGATTTTGAGTGTGTAATTTTTTTTATTATGGTTTTCTGTTGGTAAAGGCCCAAAGATTCTTTAATTCTTTTTTTTTTGAGATTTTCACTTTGATCACAAACACAGACAGATGATCTGTTGAAGACAGGGCACGCAAACCAGAGATCGGGTCGTTTTTTAAGCAACTGGAAATACTGCTTTGTAGTCAGTAGCCTGAAAGTCCAAAAGCCAGTTTCAACAAAGGGATCGTGTTACCCAGTTAGTAGTGGAGGTCAGATAGCCAGGCGCTCCATGTAAATTTATTTTACCGTTCAGCTGCGTCCGGTTAGACTGGAAAACGACCCAACTTTCAAGTTTATTACACAACCTTCTTCACACATTCCATTAATCTTGTCTTCGGTCATCCTCTAACTCTCCCGCATGTTGTCATGCTACCTGTCCCGCGGAGTTTCTTGCCAATTCTTCTCCATACAGATCTACGCTTTGGAATGGGCAACTACAGTACCTTCACAAGTTATTATGCCTTGTGTCTGTGACTGTAGCTCCGCTTTCTTTGTTTTTTTGTCCTTCGTAGCCAAACTTAGGCTTAGGTACGAAGGCAGCCATGTTTTCTCAACATTTTTAACAAACTCCTTCAAACGGTAACAAAGTCGTAGCAGTATAACTCATGTTCTTTACATTTTAAGACTCGTATGAACAATTTCATCCGAATTATAATAAAAGTTAAACACACCGAACACGACTGAAGTTTTACAGCGTAACATTGTGTTTGGGTGGATGCGTTTTACACCGAAGCGAGCCTAGTAATATGAAAATGTGAGTTTATCCGTGGATAGCAAATCAATTTTCTAATATCAAGAACGAGTGCAAGCTAACTGTTGGCTAAGTAGCCATACATATACCGTTCATCTTCTTCTCGAGTCGATGACTCAGATTTTGACCGACCTGTACGTAGCAACCTGGACAGCTCAGCTCATTCAAGTCGTGGAGGGTGCAATTAGTTGTGCACGACGGGCAGAGGAGGAGAGAAGGTATGGCATATCTTGTGTTGGGAATCCACTCTCGCATTGTTAACCGTTCTTTAATATAAAGTCCTAATAATATTCCTTGCATTCGGGACCATCTACTACGTCTATTGTTTATTTTTCAATATTTTTTTTAGCAGCAGCTTTGGTTTTCAATAGTTTTCACCAAAAAAACATTTAAATTAGAAAACTCAGTATCTTAATAAGTGAACGATCATTCTTTTAATACGTTAACAGTCATCTATAAAAACCTCATAATGTTATGATTCAATTAATAAACTGATTGATGATATTAAACTGAAAACACTTACGTTATTCAAAGGTTATCTACCTCTGCACACTGGGTGTTAAACCTTCAACCTTTTGAACGTACGAGCTTCTATCGAATGTATTGACAATGCAAATTACTGTTTTAATATTAAAATGAAACAATAACAGTGAGCGAACCGATTTGCCTTCTATCGTCCCTCGAATAAGCTGCGTTCGCATTGGGTTTTATCTATTTTATTATTTTACAAGTTTTCTTGCAAATTAAAATCCATGTGAATATTTAAAATGAAAAATAAGTCAAACTCAAACTCAAAGCATTTATTTCAATTAGACTATCGCAGGCACATTTGTTTTTTGAATGTCAAAAAATAAAAAAAAGCGAAGCTACAGTCACAGTCACAAGGCATAATAACTTGAGAAAGTACTGTAGTTGTACATTCAAAAGCTAGATCTCTATGGAGAAGAACTATCGGTATGTTACTTGTTCAAGTCCCTAAATGGTGGTATGGGGGACTTGGAGAAAAAATAGACTGAATGGCAGATAAAATCGCGGGCAATAGCTGGAAAAAGGCAAAAGACAATAAATTACTAGAAACCCTCTGCGCCTCTTTGTGCCTCTGGACATATTAATAATACAGACGTGATTAAAGAGTATCATCCATGAGATTGTTTAAAACTTTAGGATTTATAAGCAAAGCCCTGAAACGTGTAAACTCGTTATTTAGTACGAAAAGTACACTGTTTAACAGTACAATTCTGAAGACAACCGCCACCATAAACCACACTTGCAAAGTCACTGCGGTTAGCCGTTCCCTTCAAAATTGTACCTTTAATAAAACAACAAAAGACAAGGCGCTTCTAAACAGTACGTACTCTGAAAATACAACCAAATAAGAAAAACACATCACATTCACCTAACTCAGTTCCGACAGTTTACATATCAACACTGCTCGCTTCCGAGCAAAATTCAAAGCAGAAACTCAATTACAATTACACTTCGGTGTGACAAGTGCCCTACAAGTAACAAATTCGTCGTTTCTCGGTACAATGCCCTCTTAATTACAAACGCTAGACTTGACATGCGTATTACTTGCGTACCGCGTACCGCGTACTACGCGAGATTTGCTCGAATAGGGTTAGCGTATTGGATTGGGGAAAGTTTTAAACGAATTAATACGATGTTGTGGAATTTGCATAGAAAGGTTCGGGAAGTTGAAGAGATTATGGTGTTTGGCGGTTAAACGAATATAAAAATGTTCGGAGTTGAATTCTGAGAATGTTGCTTTATTTCCCAGTTTTTTTTTTTCACGCTGTGTTCACGGCAATTTTTCAGGCTGAAATGGCAGTGAATGAACTTTCAACTACCTTCTTTTTTGATTTATTTAAAAAAATATTATATATTTTATATGGTAATTGGTGTGACCGTCGGACTGCTAAGTCATCGGTCTCGAGTTCGAACCCAAGACGCGCACCTCTGATTTTTCGAATTCATGTGCGTATTATATAATTATCACTTGCTTGGGTGAAGGAATACATGGTGAGGAAACCAGCATGCCTGAGAGATATTTCTTGACGGCATGTGAAGCTAAGTTAGAGGCCCATGGGCGGCATAAAAACACTGACGTTAGGTTAGGAACTTACCACACGATAAAGAAAGACCAACCTGTAATGGGCGCGCATGGTTACGAGTTCCTTCCCTACAAAGAGAGGAGGCAGGTGTCCCAGCAGTGGGAACATTATATGCTGACTATGCTCCATTCCCAATAACAGCCCACAACTTACGAGAAGCCTTCTATAAGTGCTGATTCGCGGACTATGTTTTATAGATTTTATCTATTTGAATTATATCTCAATATCACCACACTTAGGGTTCATTATTAAGCTACTATCCCATAGAAATATCATCAAAACATGGACATCTAAAGACACAATGATCGGTAAAAGTAGAGAGAATTTTCTCAAGGTTAGCTACGGTACCACCCCTACGTCTGAACTTAATTATTCTAAGGGGAATGGAATGATACAGCGGGGTGCAGAGGGGGGTGAAGTTGAATCTGAGACTCCATCTTTTAATTGTCACTTTGCTACATTCCTTACTTGAACACATACAGTAGCGTTTGCACGTGAATTCATTAAAATACAAACTTTAAAACGCTCCGTTTCAAAAAATCCTTTCTGGGTGTCTTTTTTTTAAATAAAATAAATCATTTAAGAAAATTAAATAAATAACATCACGCCTGTAATCTCCAAAGGGTTACGCTGAATTTTAACTATAGTAAACCCACATTTCACCAGTTATGTTTAAGTCCTTCGCTACAGGGGCGAGCCTTTTTCCATCAACCGGCACTATTCAAGTCTTCGGACTGCTACTAATAAACCCATGACGGGAAAAACCAATAACATTCTATCCGACCGTAGAATTGAAACCAGGACCTCATGCTCATATCTTGTGGTGGTGAACCAATAAGGAAAAAGGAGTCCATGTAATACTGTCACCGGGTAACAGAAACTGACCTGATAAGGGTTCCTGCAGTCGCTCCATATACTTAAATACTAACTTCAGCCCGCGGCTTCGCTTCCTTTATGGTCAGAAATTATGCCACGGGAACGTTTTTAACATAGCCTATGACACTCTGGGATAATGTAGCTTTCCATTAGAGAAATAATTTTCGATATCGAATCAGTAGTTCTGAAGATGACCCCCTACATCCAAACTTATAAACATATTATTATAAACTTTACCACTTTATAATATTACTATAGACCGGCCAGATTAAGTCTAGTAGAACTGACTTATTTACCAAACTATCATATTTCTTTCATTTGAGACTGACAGCCCCATATTTTCCTTACATAGAAAACAATATCTTCCATCATTGTCTAAACCCCATTCAATCCAGATCAAATAGTCCAGAAACGAAAGCAACAAAGACTTTTACGGGGTCATACACTAAACACGGCCCATACACTGTACAGGGTCCATCATAATATTATACACTCAATGGCTCATATCGTTTGAATTGACCCCTCGGAGCACCCCCAATCGAGAAAGCGTATAAAACTATCCAAGCTTAAATATCGAAAGGTTCCGTGATAAAAATAAATCGCTTTTAACCCTCATAGTGACTTGAGGAGGTAATAGTTATGTTGTAATAAGATATTTTGGATTGAAAATAGGTTTTGCTATTTATGTCAACGGTTAAGAGTTTTTTTGGGGGTAGTTAGAGGGAAGTGTGGAATTATTCAAATGCTAGACCCCCATTTGAAGCAATGAAATTTGAAAATCCACTTAAAGTTGTAGGTATTATTATTTATCTAAATAAATAGAGCATGTAAAGGCGTAAGGGGTATTTACCTGGGCTGCGGGACTGTTCGAAAGAGATACCGTGGCCCTGGAAAACAAAGGGCAAAGAAGGAACATGGATGGGTTTTAGTCAGTACAAGTCTGACACTCCCTTCCGCTCCGCCTAGAGTGGGGGGAGGTCATTTGACGATTTACAAACCGAAAAAATAAAAAGGGGTATTTACCTATTTACATTGCAATATTGATCATTCGGGCTTTGTCAATCCTCAAGTGTTTATAATTTCAACAGTACCCATAACCTCTAGAATAAATGAATGTTCCTTGTAGCTCAGTATTTTTTTGCGTAGCCCACAAAAATAAAAAAAAATGGTACATTCTACCGGAAACTTAAGGGGCGAATGTTTAGTGTTAAATATAATTAATGTTTTCTATTCACTGAATATAACGCCACGATTCAGTTCCACTGAGCTCTCCTAAAATACAATATTAATCATACCTTGCGAAGTCATTTATCAAAATTTAACCCAAAATACGAACCCAGTCAGCGGGCAAATTTATATTTTTAAGACGAAATGATTTACAATGTAATCGCACAAACAAATGATATGACCCCCAAGTCAGGGACCGTTTTAATATTTTTCTTAAGGAACCCTTATTAATAATGTTACAGAACCCCGTTTTTGGGGTTAATGAACTCTCGTCGAAGGCAATTTTCCTGTACACTCGTTCGGAAAAGTGTTTCTTTGTGGTAAAAAATCTTTATGAGTATTTTTTTTCTTTTGATCATTCGAAGCATCTTTTGTTACGAAAAGGGATTTTTAAAACAAAAGAGTTGTATGCGTGGCATGTCAGTCAGGAAAAGTGAAAGATGATAGCATTGTGGTTTTCATTTCATTTTTTCTTTTACTTTTACCTGTTTTTTAATGCGTTGCCGCGTTGGTGAATAAAATATTTCTTGTTATGTTGATTCGGTTTATTTCTGTGCTTAACTGCTTTATGTTTTGTTTGATGACTTAAATGTTAAACTGATAACATCAGAATATTGGATCTGAAATATCCTTTGGACTTAGAATGTGCCCAAAGCCGTATGACAGAATAAAAATTAAAACAGTTAATTTAAAATTGAATGGAAACAACTAAGTGTAGTTTTCAAATTCATTGTTAAATTACCTAGAAATGAAGGCCAGACTATTTAAATTGGATTTTTTTTACATAATTTGTAATTCTATACCTATATTTCTAAACCTTTTTCGGATTCAATCTCTAATTAATTTAATTCATGATAAATGGTGGTGTGGTTTATAAAGCCGTAGTACTTTTAGAATCTACATTTTTACTAAAATTCACAGTGCGTTTAATTATCAAAAAAAATACCGTTCACAACAAAAAATCCATGTCTTCCATAGATACCTAAACTCACGTCTTTTTTCCCCATGAGGCAGGGACTGCACCTGCCAAGATTCGTACATACTCGTTTCTTCACGTTCAAATATCTTGCTTTTCTTTTCCATTTTACGGTAAAATAATGAATACTCATATCTTCGATTGAAAACTTTTGCTTCGACCTGTACAATGCTGACGTCACTCACATTTTCTACATAAATCATTATCAGATATTTTTGTTTACCACTCTTCTTACAAAAAAACAAGTACGTGATAGCAACTTTTCATAATAATAATCAGTAATGACAAACTCTAACTGGATTCTCGAGGTCAGATAGACAGTCACTCCATGTAAGATACTGATATTCTGCATCCGGTGAGACTGGAAGCCGACTACAACATTGTTGGGAAAAGGCAGACAGATGATGATGTAAGATTGTCGAAGATCTAAAAATGACAGCCGGGACCACGGGCTTAAAGTGATTACCGAGGCACGGAGGAAACCCGGAATTTAATGGGTGGTCACCCATCCACGGGCCGATCTTGGCAAGTGCTATTGCTGTGATCTTGAAGATCGACCTGTGTGGCTGTTGCTAGGCACGAGCTCCTCCTCCAAGTATCATATTATTATGGTAAAGGTATTTTTTTTATTTATCATTTTTATCTTCTTTCCCAGATCCTCCCGGAGCCCCGTACATCGAAGGTTACGCAGAAGGGGAGACAGTGCGTCGGGGACAGAGCCTGGAGCTAGTATGCAGGAGTCGTGGGGGAAACCCACCAGCCCAGCTCATCTGGTACAAGAACGGGGAGCAAATCCGCATGGCTTATAGGTAAGTGCTAAGATATAAGATTTGTAAACTAGAGTATTTGACTTCTTCACTTAAATTGTCCGTAACATTCAAATCACAACTGAGATTTTATGCTAGTTTTGTGAAATGACTCCACGGGAAATTGACGTAGGGTGTCAATTTGCCTAGCAAATAATTTCCTTGACTTGACATGATCTGTTATGTATTAAAACTCAAATCAATCATCAAAAGGTCATGGAAATATAAGGTTCAAGCGGGAATCTAACACATGTAGTGTAAAGCAAAAAGCAATCGAATGTCTACTCCGCAAAACATGAACGAACTAAAAAGTGAAAGGTACTATTAATGTCAATAGATACTGGATAGGAACATGTTTCTTCTTTTCTCGAGATGGAATATACAGAGTGGAAGGGGTCACCGACGTACAAACGTTTACCACGAATTTAGGACATCATCCTAACCCTCCCTCTCCCCCTACAGAACTTTTTCATCGGTAATTAAAAAAAACTTGTGTCCTACAAAAGTGCAATACTTACACGGTAAATTTGGAGCAGCTGTTTTTGTTTTTGATAACTGATGAAAAATTTCTATGTAGGGGTTCAGAATGATGTATTGAGTATGTGGTAACCGTTTGTGCTTCGGTGTCTTTACCACCCTGTATAAGCCACTCGACAACCATCTTCAAAGATCTATGAAAAACCAGTGGACTCTCCAGGAAGTCCAGTTACAAGTTCCCCAATAAAATTAAATATTTTTGAACCTTTTTTTCTAAACGTTCCCAAATACTTCCATTTCAAATTAAAAGGGTTTAGAGTATAAAACCTCAAAGACATTAAAATCTTCAGGACCTGTGAAAAGAATCTTATTACATGAAACGTAATTAGCGAACATTCTAATTAAGCCTAAGTTTAATTAGATTTCTTTTGTACAAAATGAATCTTAAATTAATGCTTGAAATTAGATTTTTCTTTAAAAGACCACCTTAAGTAGGGATAGTAATATTAATTGACCAACATAATGAGTATATTTACCCACTGGCCACGGTGGTAAAAATTCTGCCACTCGATTCCGGGGTAGAGCAAACTATTTTTGAATTTTTCAGTTTCATAATTCTGTCTAAATAATTTGAGATTTTTCTTTTATAAAAAGCAATTTAGTAGAAGGTCCATCGAATGGCTGCATAGCCTTTTCCCAACTTTGTTGGGGTTGGCTTTCAGTCTTACCGAATGCACCAGAATACCAGTATTCTACATGGAGCGAGTGCCAATCTGACCTCCACATCCCAGTTAGCAAAGAGTAATACGATACCCCTTGGTAAGACTATAAAGGGTAGATTTTTGCCTACCACTGAGACTACTCCATAGGTAAATCCACACTTCAAAAACAAAAAAAAATCTAGACCTACTTAAAAAAGTCGACGTCTATTCCAGATTTTTTTACACAGCATTTTCAGTACCTAACCACGCGAAAGTGCGGCTTACATAAATATTTATATGAAAGTACTGAAAAATTCAGCGGCGCGAACATCGAACCTGCTTCCGTTGCCTGAAAATCAATGTGGAAACAGCTTTTCGAATGTCTTCGAGCGAAAAATGTATCGCTTATATTAGTCTTCATTCATGTTGGTATGTAGAGAAAAGATGGACTAAGGAGGTTTTGCCTGATAATATTATTTCAGAGTTAAATGCGAAGGTATGAGCAGAGCATTGATTACCATGCTGTCACTGCGTTTTGATGATTACAGATCATTGAAGTCCAGTTTTTCTGATCATTTCTTTCTTCGCCTTGAGTCTTGAAGGCTTCTTGAAAGTATGTAAAACAAAGATGGTGTCTTGCAGGGATATGTCGTATGAAAAGCTATGTTCGTAAATCCACCTGTATGTAAAGCTTCTCCCGGAAAAAGTACCTACTGCATCTTTAAATTCAGTTAATATTTCCTTCAATGAACGTTTAATATTATCGCTGACAACAGTCTTTAAACTTCGCTATTCAAAAAAAGCGAACAAGAACAACAAAAAAATTGACATTACATTTTTTTTTCTTAAGTTAAAATCTGCTGAATAACACCGCTTAGATTTCCAATATAAAGTATACAATACGGAGAGAAACTGGCAAACTCAGCTTTTTGCCTATAAAAAGCCCCCCCACCCCTATTTGGGGGATCGTATTAAGCTGGCAACAGATAGGGCGTATGTCCTCATGATTTATGTAAGCTGAAGCATAGTGATGGGACAGGCTTATCAATAAAATTGTAAATGGGCGGTTTTTTGTAACGAATTTACTTCATATTTTGCCGACAAAAATAGGATTCATCAAAAGTAGTATCGATAAATAAAATTGGTGGCAGTAAAAGCAAAGCTTTTGGGATTCAGATCACGTTTGGTTCATTTTGTTTAGTGCTGTCTAGCGAAATGTTATGCATGATTAGTTTTGCTATCTGATTTGGATCATATTTCTGATTTTGTACTAAAGAAAGTATTTTTCCGACGTAACGTACCTATATTTATTCGTATTTCATGTTATTTTTTCTGGGCAGAATGACTCTTTATATAACAAGATTTTTTAGAGTTTCTTTTCCACCAAACACAAGTAGTGTTTTTCTGATTTTGTACTAAAGAAAGTATTTTTCCGACGTAACGTACCTATATTTATTCGTATTTCATGTTATTTTTTCTGGGCAGAATGACTTTTTATATAACAAGATTTTTTAGAGTTTCTTTTCCACCAAACACTACTTCCTTCGTCATTATACCGTAGAAATAAACCAGTCTTCCATTACGGAAAATATTGTTTAAAAGCTGAAACAACAATAACGATAACATCGTTAAAACTATCGACAAGATCTTATCGATAAGTGCACGTTGTTTGCACCCGTCACTTATAAAATTGTATTAAGACGTGCCTACAGGCGACGGAAACTGATTTATGGGCCTCACTAACTGCACTCGCTAGTGGTGCGCCCCATATCGATAAACAAATAGAAACGCGGTGTTTTAAATTTAAATTGGATTCGTTGCCATGTGTTCTGCGAAATACGTTTGGCATAAAAACAAGTCAAATGGTAAATGTAGTTGCGTTGTAGTTTTTGTGATGTGTTTGTATTTTTACCGGTAAGTGGTTCGCTTAATACATGGGGCTTGTAATAGGCAATGCATTTCGCTACTTAACAGTCTTTATTTTCTCTTAAACAAAACAATAGATTAATTTCTGTTTTCCTTAGTTAACCATTAAATTCGTATAGTCAAAGATAGAATGCTTTGTAGGAAAATTGGCATGCCTTAGAACTACCAATTCGAGGACATGTAGTATACTTGCACTGGGCCCAAGTGGCGCCTCACAGTGAGGAGGCCTGTATTCCAGCATTGAGAACGTCATCGGCTGATTATGTTCCATGATTAGTGAGGTGCCATTAGCTTTCTGAAAACTATCGATAATTTAGTTACTAAACCATAGAACTCGATTTATACCGACAATTTTCAATAGAAATGTTTGCCAACTATAATTGGGTTTGTAGTAGAGTGAAATCCGACATAATGAGATGGTCTGTAAGTACAGAGTAAATATTCATTAACAATGATATAATTAAATATTCTATGACGATATTTTGATAATTGGTTATTATTTTGGTACGTTCTGTTGTTTAGAATTGTTTGTTTATTTGTGAAATGGGTAATAGGATTGTTTATACTGTTTCAAGCTTTCACGGTTTATAACTAAACTTACACGGTCACTTTCGTGATTTTCAATTATTTTGAGCTCCCGATATTTCGACGCTGTTGCAAGCGCCATGATCGCGGGATGACTGGAGAATGCGGGTGGTTGGTAAATAAATTGATAGGTGCAGACAAATCCGTCTACCCTCTTTCTTAGTCTTTTGTGCACGTAGAAATACCGACGAAGAAATATCTCCACAGCGTCGATTTTTTACATTAACTCAGAATTCTGCGTACACCACACTAATGAATAAAAAGCATAATTATAATAAGAACACTGTACATCAAACAGAAAATAGGTCAAAGAACTTAATAAGAGAAGTTCTCATTAAATACAAAAGATCTTCATGATTTTATTCAGACCTAGGCCGAAAGTTCGTAAATTTCAGGTTTATCTTTCAGACATTTTGTGAGATATCTTAGATACCTTTTATTGTTTTGCGTTTCAACTGTGAGAAAGTGAAAATGAATAATATTTTATCTTGTTTATTTAATTAAATTTTACTTGTTGAAACAACTAGGAAACAACTAGATAGTATTTATTCTTTTAGTATTCAAAGTGAAATTTAAATAACTATAAACATGTTAGGGGGCCAAGTGCTCATCATTATGAACAACTTACTATGGAGTCAACCTTGTATATTAGGTATTGTTATTGTAATATGTAGGTATTGAGTATGAACCCAAAGTTATTTTTAAAGTCTAATTTTTATCAACCTCTTACTTTATATACTCAAGAAATCACTAGTCGAAGATTTCGTCGTATTTTTGCTATAAAATATAATCCTGAAACCATAATTTTAAACTTCCACGTCCTTTAGTCTCAAAATATATATTTTCTATATAAGATACAGAAACTAGCAACATTGCAATATTGAAATTCCCGCAACATTACAAACACGAGAATACATTTTAAAATTAAACTCCAATATTTTCAACCGACAGCGAAAACAAAACGCGAGCCCGTCTAATACATTTAAAGCTTTGAAACGGAACAAATCAATTCTCTAATAACAATTGAATACCGAACGTATTTCGCAAACCTAGCGGAAAATAGCCTGATCCGTTTTATCGATAATCGATTCCCAACACTAGTGCTAAAAAGTGGCCCTATCTCGATAATATTTTACTTTTTCCCTTCACTTTTTACCTGACTTAGAGTATAGTCTGTCGATTTATTTAGTCTGAGGAATTTATGAGAAAATTTTCTTTATTCATTTACCTTTTTAAAGGAAAAGCTGTTTATTTATTAGTTTGCTAGTAAAGTCAGGACTTAGGGGGAAGTTTATGGAGTTTCTGTAGGGAAAACTTTATTTTTTCTTTGGGAATAGAATCAAGAGGGGTGGATACCAACATATATTTTATCACACGTGGTTATTTTAGAAATGTCTTGAGTCCAAAAACCGATCGTTGGTTTACTTTTTGATGACCAATTTTTCAATTTGTAAATTTTTTGAGCCACAAACCCGCACTGAACCCAAATGGTGGATTATAACATATTCCCTCGCATAGAGAGGAGGCCTGTGTCCCAGCAGTAGGAACATATTTGGCTGATTATATGCTATGACTTAATTTCCTATATTTTTTGCTAAGATAAAAGTGACTTTGGAAAAATCAGCCCTAAGATTGCCATGTTTTACAATAGATAGGTTCAAACAACAACCAATAATTCTAATTGCTAGAGAATTTCAGTGGTGTAGTTTTGACTGTGTAGCTGTTTGTTATTTAAGTTTTGATGAAAGTTAGAAAATATTTTGGTTATTTCATAACGTATTCTTGAATTATGCGCAAAGTTTTCAGATTTTATGAATAAAAAATAAGCCAGTACCCGTAAAATATACATGTATGAAATTACTTTTCTGTTTCATCAACATCAGCTCTGTAGTTATCCGTGCGAATTGATGAAGGATAAAGCTAACGATATATAGTCCTACCACACTCAAAGGCCTTACTAGCTTTTGCTTGCGATTTTGCCTGATTGAAGGTCGGAAATTATTTTACGGGAACTTACAACCGGGATAAAAAGTATTCCATGTCCTAAATCAGGTTATGGTCTCTCCGTATGCCAAGTTTCATTAGCTTTCATTAAGTCGTTTAGTCGTGAAAAGGTAACAAACAAACAAACAGACATACTGACAAACAGATTGACTTTGGCATTTACAAAATTAGTGTGGGGGTACGGTTGTAAGTAAGAGAACCTTTCGGATTTTCAAAAAGGTTATTTACTTCAAGAATTAGTATTCTATCTCCGTTCATAAGGTACTGTACACACATCATGCCTCTTCATATTTCTTTGCAAATATTGTCAGCAAAAGGTGACATAATTTTATATTATCTACAGATTTGGCCGAGTTCATGAAAAACAGGTCTAGACACGTAGCAAACGTGTTCAATCATGTGAACTAGCTTTATTTTGTACCTTCAAGCTTGGTAATTTTGTTGGTTATACAGAAATAGCGAGCTTGAACCCAGCCAGAAACTATAACCTCACGCCTGTAATCCCCGAAAGCTTAGGCAGAGGTGTACCTAATAGAACACCCACATTTCGCCAGTTATGTTTAAGTCTGTAATAGGGGGCGAGCCTATTGCCATCAACCGGGCACAAATCCAGACTGCGTGGCTGCTACTGAGTAATTCCTGATGGAGAAATTTCATAACAATTTGCCAGACTCGGCAATCGAACCCAGGACCTCATGCTCAGCAGTCGCGATTGCGACCACTAGACCAACGAGAAATTCGCGTTTTTAGAAACTTTACTTTGTGTAATTTACTTCACCACCATTACTAGAGATAAAAATTTGTAACCATTTGTGACATCCACCACCCAGCACTGGGCAGCCGTGGGTTATTATGGGCATTCCCACACATAGAGAGAGGGTAGGACATATTAATTTTGTAAACATAAATACACAAACTCGATGACCGATGACCTGGTGAAGGTTGCAGGGATCCGCTGGATGCGAGTCGCACGGGACCGGTCAATGTGGCGACACTTGGGGTTAAGCCTATGACCAGCAGTGGACGTCTTTCGGCTGAAATGATGATGATGGTGATACACAAACTCAACAGGATGCCTTTCTAAAATACTAGAAATAGTTCTCAAACCAACTTTTTTACAACCCCTTCCTTGACAATATTACAAAACCAATATAACCAAACTATTGCCCCCCTAAAACAACCCTTCTCCCCTACCACCCCCCATAACTTATAGCCTTATAGCCTATTCTAACCGCAAGGCTAAAAGCAACGCAAAATACGAGGCTATATTTTCTTGCAAAGAAAACTCTTGAAAATTGTATGCATATTATTGGCGTTAATATAAGAAGCTTGGCGAAAAGACGTGTGTAGCATATACAGTGTGTACAGGAAATATTATGGAGCATGTTTTACTAAAAGGGTGTAAGCAGACGTCTTTAGGAATAATAATGTTGGAGTGTAATTGTAGGACTGGGTCGCACTTGGTGGCTGTGTGTTGAAGATTTTCAGAGGTTCAGAGGGAAAACGATAATAGGCAGGTTACAAAGTAATCAGTCATGGTATAGCATAACATCATGCCTGTAATCCTTGAAGGGTTAAGCAGAAGTGTACCTAACAGTACACCCACATTTCACCAGTTATGTTTTGTCCCCATTACCATCAACCGGGCACAAATCCAGACTCCGTGGTTGCTACTGAGAAATTACTGACGGTAAAACCCGACCCGGGAATGGAGCCCAGGACCCCATGCTCAGCAGTCGCACTTGCGACCACTCTACTAATGAGGCATTCTGGTATAGCATAATCAGCCTGTAAAGTTCCCACTGCTGAGACATAGGCCTCCTCTCGATGAGTCCCTCTCATGACGCTCGTGAGCTGACATTCACCACGCGGGCCCAGTGCGAGGTTGGTAGACGTTACACGTCTTTGAATTTTTGGTTCAAATAAATTCCTGTTTACTCACGATGTTTTCCTTTAACGCCTTAATGGTGACACCGTTAGGGATATGGTATAACCCTTATGTTGGTATGGTTATGAGAGCACGTCGATACACAATACCATCAGCAAGCCATTTGAGTAACTCAATATAGTTTTTACAATCCCATAGGACCTCGGTATACAAAGAAAATTTCGTGAATACAAAACATAAATAATATTATCCATATATAAACAAGGTACTAACGAATAATAATGTTTGTTCGTAGTGATGTGAATGTATCGACTATTGTTATTTGAATTTATCGAGTAAACAGAACGAATAGATTGGTTGAGCGGGGAAAGTGTGTGTACAATCTTTTTTTTTGCTGTTTGTTTGTAGGTATGTTGGGCTGGGTTGGGATGGGATGTTATACGACACAAATTAATATGTTTTCAAATAAAATTTGATGTTTATTTTAATTCAATTATTTTCATTGTATTTATAATGAAGATTACGACAGATGATGCGGACAGTGGTTTTAAAAATATGTTGATAATGAAGATACATGAAACTCAAGTGCCTAAATAAAGAGATGAATATAAGTGTTGAACGATAGAGAGGTAGATGAAGGCCAAAGAAAAGATAAATGAATTGAGTGAGGAATGATAGAAGAGAAAAAGGAGTAAATGATAGCGTGACAGTTGCCTGGAGGGAACGGAAGAAGAAAACGTATTGCACCGGCCCCAAGTAACGATATTATAATGATTTTAGTCGCATTTTTAATTCAGGGTAGAAGGTAATGCCATAACTGTTTTACCAATGGTTCAATGTTAGCAAATCTTTAGCAAATCTTCTCGAACTGCTGATGTGTATAGGCAGGGATAACCGATTGTCTGATATTATAATGGCTTTCATAATAAACGTGGAAGTAACTCTATCTGCCAACGTCGCAACAAAACAGCTGAGTTGTTTTCGATGTTTGCAATACAGGTAAACCATCACATGTGTTTGACTTAGGACATACAATACTATTTATTCCGGTAGAATATAAGCCGAAGCTGCGGGTAAAAGCTAGTTGATTATAATACTATGGACTGTGTTTGCCAATTCATTGAAAGTTAGAATGCGTGCATGTAGCTATGGTAAGGTTAAATAACATAGAATTTGGTTTTAGTTAAACAATGAGTTCTAGGAAAATATACTTTTCTTGGAAATCTAGAGGAATATGTAGATAAACATGGACAATAGTAGTAGGTATGATCATATAATTTTAATTAGAATATAGAAACATGATAGTTCTGAATTTGGAGTTTTTTTTACTACTATTATAAATGCGAAAGTTTGTGAGGATGTATGGATGGATGGATGTTTGTTACTCTTTCACGCAAAAACTCCTAAAATGATTCGAATGAATTTTGGCACACAGATAGTTTATAACCTGGATTTACACATAAGATACATTTCATCCCGGTAGTACGATATTCTGGAACAATTACCGAACTACACGTGGGTGAAGCCGCGAGCATAAGATTAGGTACATAATAATTGAGGTAGATGTGAAAACGGATTCTGTAGTTACTAGTACGTCTAGATACATGAACTGACGTCTAGTAAAAAGTAGTGTTACTATGACCTTACGCCCACAAATGCGTTTAATCCTAACGAGTACTTAATTTTCTCAGACTAGAACAAAGACCTTTATAGAATCATTGATGATCGCAGTATGTTGATAACAGCAAACAGAAGGACGCCGTACTATGAACGTTATCCTTAAGTCGATGGAAAATTTTATTTCCTTAACCAGGAATGAATAAAAATACCATATTTATTTGCAATGTAACATACCAAAGCTTACAGCATTGAAAATTCTTTTTAATCTAAAAACAACAATGTCTTACCAGCCCATAAAGCAATATTTATTAAACTCGAAAAGTTTCTTAAGCCAAAATATACTTTGTACGTTCTCCGACATCGTAAAAATGTCACAGCTCTATTGTTAGTTGGTACAATAGTATCGACTGTCGATAAATATTACGTGTTGCGCGTCACTACGCTAGTTATATTGAAAATATGTTTTTCATATTTTGTTTTTGGAATTTTATTAGAGGTTCGTGGATCGTTGCGCAATTATTTTTGTTTTTTCGGGGTCTTATGAAAGGTAATAAATTATTGTTTTTCGATGACATCAATACAGTTGTGTTAGATAATATGGAAAGACTATGATCCCTATTTTTAAATTTGCAATACCTAATTAAATTCACACTAATCACTTAAATACATTAGGAGCTGGACATACTTATTTCAATCATCATTTTGTGTCTTTCTAAGGAGCTCGTGGCTGGTCATCTTCAGGTTAAGCCGCGCTTTCTTAAGTTAGTCAGTGAATGGGTAACTATCCATCACATACCGAGTTTTCCGCGTGCTTCGGTAAGCACATTAAACCGTTGGTCCCGGCTGTCATTTGTAGATTTTTGACAGTCGTTACAGGTAGTGGCCCGCAAGTCTGACAACGTAGTAGTACCCACTACTAGCTGGATTGTGGAGGTCGAGTCGACCCCAACATAGTTGGGAAAAGGCTAGGCAGATGATGATTTTGTGTCTGTCATTATCAAACCATTGACATACACAGAAATATGTAATTAGTGATAAATACAAGAACGTCTTCGCTTTATTTTTTTAGTATTAAATGAATTAATAATTGGATTTACATTAGCCATTAACTAATGGTTTAGCTATTAACCTAAAAATAATATATCTTACATACAGGGCTCATGTAATACATAATGTTCTTTTAGACTTAGCTCTAAATAATGCCCTGAATTTTCTACTACCTAACCAAACCATATTTCCCAACGTCTAAAAAACTTTATTCATCATCTTAAAACATGGGCCATATTTCAAAAAATTCTTAAGGTCTTGAGTCCGTAATGAAATTTGGAAAGACCTCAGTGACTTGCCCTCAAGCCGGCCTTACGCCGCTCCTAATCTCATGCTATTTATCATTCTGTCGGCTCCCGTCGGAATGTCGTGATAGCTGAATTATCAGCTTATTTTGCATCTTATAGATTCTGTTTTTTTTACTGTTTCGTGATAACGTTTTTTTTTTGTGCATTTTAAAATAATATCTTTAGGTTAAGCCGCGCTTGATAAGGTTGGTCTGTGGATGGGTGTCCACCCATTATGTACCGAGTTTCCTTCGTGCTTCGGAAAGCACTTTAAGACTTTGATTCCGGCTGTCAATTGTAGATCTTTGACAGTCTTTACAGATAGTTAATGACCCGAAAGTCTGCCAACCAGTCTTACCAAAGGGTGTCCTATTAGCCAGTACTAACCGGGATGTGGAGATCAGATAGGCAGTCGCTCCATGTAAAATACTGGTAGTCAGCTGCATCCGGTTAGACTGGCAGCCGACTTCAACATAGTTGGGAAAAGGCAGGCTGATTATGATGTTATGTGGTTGTCATTGGTTGAGGCCGAAGTTTGCTGATCAACACGAGCGGAATCAAAGTCGAACACATATTTGGTTATTAATTGCCTTGGGTCGGTTCTGTCGTTCAACAAATACTGTTGAATCGAATGTGCCGACCCGGAAAGATGATTGTGATTTATATACATATTACTAGCTATTACCCGCGACTTCGTCCGCGTGGAAATTTTAATGAGTATGTTTGACAAAAAAAATAAGCCTATGTCCTTCCTCAGGGTATAATCTATCTCCTTACCAAATTTCATTACGATCCGATCAGCCGTTTAGTCGTGAAAATGTAACAAACAAACAAACAGAGTTACTTTCGCATTTATAATATTAGTATGGATATGAATGTACCTAATTTGCATATTCTTAGCATGTAAGTAAACGGTTTATAAATATATACTTTGATGTACTTTAACCTTTAAGAAACCTTTCCAACTGAAAGGTCAGGAAAGAAAATCTAAATAAAGAAAAAGATGGATTACATCTTGTCAGCACAGGGCGTATAACATCCTTATTTAAATAAGCGATAAATTATTACTGAATTAGGAATATGAAAAATAATGATGAAATATTTTTTTCTCTGTCTTTAGCTTTCGTTTGCAGGTTCCAGACGTGGAAAATAGAAATGTGCTTTTAATAATGTTTGTTAAAATACCTATTGTAGAATCTGAGATAATTGAAGTAACAGAAAAAATGTTGAAAGACTTGAAACATGTCTGGCATAATAGGCCTTAAAACGTTACTCTTTATATTAAGGATTTGGTCCTGTCTATCGATAGTACCTTTAAATGTCTATTTTCCTAAACAAGTTTATAAAATCGTTTATTTCTTCATACTGTTTCATTTTTAAACAAAATAACATTCTAACCAAAACAAAAAATCTTCCAGCTCAAAAAAGCAATTCGTAAATCTCTCCTAGACTTCATCTGACAGGCTTACAAAGAAAATCAAAACCGTGAGAAGCGATTACGTCTGAGACGGTTTCCCGGTTTCCCGAGTATACCGGCATCGACTCTGGTTGGTGTAGGGTTACAAAGGAAAATGGCTGACTTTAAACTCGTACCGGGCTAAGTAATAAGAGGCGGGAACTATTGTTGTTTTGTCTTCTGATAAAAGTTCTTGGCTCAATTTCTCTTCGGGTTGAGTTCGATTTGAGTTTGGCATATTGAATTGTTGGAATTTTGTGCTTTGGTATAATCTGGAGCTCGTAGCTAAATAAAAACAGCCGCTCGGGTCGATCTTTAGGTTAAGCCGTTCTTGCCTATGTTGGTCCGTGGACCGGTGACCACCCATTACATACCGAGCTTTCTTTGTGCCTCGAAGTTGTTGGTTCCGGCTGTCACTTGTAGATCTTTGACGATCTGTACAAGTAGTGAGTGACCCGAAAGTCTTACCACGGGGTTTCGTATTACCCAGTACTAAATGGATTGTTGAGGTCAGATAGGCAGGCGCTCTTTTTAAAATACTGGTTTTTTAGCTGCATCTGGTTAGACTGAAACCGACGCCAACGTAGTAGTAATTTAGTTTAAAAAGCGCTTTTGATGTCAGTGTCTACTACACATAAAGTGATTTTTTTTTAAAAAAAACCGCTACTCGCTTATTAGATTGAACGTATGGCGTATTATTCTACACTTGGATAGAAATCAGAAAAAAAATCGCATGATTGTGTTCAATATACTGCTTTATGAACCTCAAACCGGTGCTATAAGAGTAACTTTTCGAATAAATGTGTTGAAAAATAACAAACATTTTTTCTTAAAACTTGCACCACACACGCAGGTCATCTCATACTCTATTATCTTACTACTTTCGGTGTAATACCGTCGCGATACTGCGCCGCCTCAAAGGGTGCCTATTGCCTGTATACAGCACAGTTATCTTATATAAGTGACATTTCAGCTTAGAGTGAGGTAAATAAACAGATATGTGGTCATGTAATACTGTACCTCGAAGAAATTCTGTACAAAAGTATCAGCGTAACTGGCTTAAGTACCTGTAGGACACTGGTTCTTTGACAATAACATCATCACGCCTGAAATCCCTGAAGGGTTCCGCAGAGGTGTACCTAATAATACACCCACATTTCGCCAGTTATGTTTAAGGTCCATGTAAAAGGCATAGGGGGCGAGCTTACTGCCATCAATCGGGCACAAATCCAGACTCCGTGGCTGTTACTGAGAAATTCCTAATAACCGAATATCGGGAAACGAACCCAGGACCTCATGCTCAGCAGTCGCGCTTGCAACCACTAGGCCAAGGCAGTTCTTTGACAGTCGTTACGAGTAATCTGAAACCTGAAAGTCTGAAAGCGAATCTTACCAAGGGATATCGTGTTGGTAATGGATCATGCGACTTGGGCAGGATAATGATGTACTGGAGTGTGGAGATGAGACAGGGAGTGTATGTAAAACACTGGTATTCAGCAGCATCCGTTTGGATTTAGACTGAAAGCCGACCCTAACATAGTTAGGAATAGGCTAGGCAGATGATGGTACTGGTAATAATTTATGATGAAAAAAAAAAAATTTTTTTTGTTTTTTTTTTAGACTTTTTTATGTGTTTTTTTTTTGCAGGCTCATTTTCAAGTCATTTTTTAATATACCCAAGGTTTTTTGTCAGCGTAACCGTTTACTATTCATCAACGTTTCTCTGAATACTTTTTGTCTACAGGGAATTATTACTTACCTATTAAATTCTTCAAATTACCTCACCCTACTAATAACTTCCTCCCTACTAAGACCACACGAACATAACCACGCTACAAATTAACTTACAATTCCAAGCCTATATTCAACTGGCTATTTCTAGCTCATTGCGAGCCACTAAAATGGCCATCGACTGACCCTCATGTGGCCTGTATGTAATAGCCGTTGTTAATGACTGTCTACTGTCCATTGATGCTTTAGTTACTGCTTAAACGGCCCTCTAGTTTGTAAATGAAGTAATGGACAGTGAATTGGTCAATGATTGGATTAGTTTAGGAGTTAACTGCATTATATTATACTTTGAAAGATTTGATAGCATAATATAACATCAAACCTGCAATCCCCAAAGGGCTGCGCAGAGGTGAGCCTTCAATACACCCACATTTCGCCAATAATGTTTTTAATTCCCATGTAATAGAGGCCATGCTTGTTGCCATCGACCGGGTCTAAATCCAAGGTGTTACACGTAAAAACCCAGTACCAGACTTGGAAATCGAACCAAAGAGACCTGACGCTCAGCAGCAGCGTTTGCTACCACTAGGTATATTCTAACCTTACGAAAAATTGGTACACAACCTCTAAAACTAAACACAAAAATATAAGTTATACAAGACAGTTCCCTTTACCTCTCCGAAACCTATTATTTCCCCATAACAGTACAAAAAACTACCCAAAAAAAAAATACAAAAAGATACCTCGCGCCAAAGTCACACGTCTCACTCGAGATGCGGGTATCCATTAATCAATCTATCGTTAAGACGCTCCACGTTTTTACGTCGCGACAAGGTTACGTCGAGAGGGTCTTGAGTTGTCCAAAAGTTTTATCTGGAGACGTATTTGAAACAACTTTCGGGTGTAAGTTGATGGAAAGTGGAATAGTTCGGTTGATTGTTGTTTAAATATCGGGGCTTGTGTGTAAAGGTTGTCTTTACTTCGCTTTTAGGGTTCCGTACCCGAAGTGTAACCAACGGGACCCTATTATTAAGCCTCCGCTGTCCATCTGTCCGTCGTCTGTCAGCGGCCTGTATCTCATGATCCATAATAGGTAGACAGTTGATTTTTTTACAGAATGTGTATTTCTGTTACCGCAATAACAACAAATAATAAATTAAATTAAAAATTAAAGGGGGCTCTCCTACTACGATGGTACGAAACCCTTCATGCGCGAGTCCAACTCTTACTTGGCTGGTTTTTAGGGACCTCGCGCACACACGACATACACGGGCTCGATCACGACTTTTGGCTGCAGATACGACTTTTAGTTGAAACCAGGAAGAAAGTTTGGTCGCAAGACCTTTTTTATCGTCAATTCTATCACGCAGATCAACCTAGGAGGTTATCGTCTGCTTAACCGGACTATCCTGCGGGTGCCTCGAGTGTAAAACCAGGGGCAGTTGCACGACCAGGCATCCGACCAGTTTAGTTCAAGACAGCAGCCGGTCATTCGACAAGTTGTGGTCGAAGCGAAGTCGTGCGCGGGGTCCCTCTTCCTAAGACGGTTTGGGGGTGCTAATAATACATGTATGGCATTTAAAAAATTCAGATTGTACCTTACACCCACTCCCACGACTTCTAGCGATTCAACTTGCGTAAAGTTACACGCGCGTGTATCAATTGTATTCTTGGCTTGAGTATCGTCGCGTCGCGGTGATTCGTGCATGGCATATACTAAGCAATACTTTCATTTATTATCATCGCAGTCGCCATCATAACACTCTGGTAGTTCGTGGCCGAGCGGTAAAAGCGAAGCCTAATTCAAAATCTGTCTGATAGCCTTTATCCACGTATATCTTTTTTTTTGTAATATAATCTTAAAGGGAGCAGCGTTGGCCCAGTGGTGGAGACTCCGACTTATGAGCAGTAAGTCGTGGGTTCGAACCCAGCCAGGCGCATTACTTTGTGTAAGTTATTTCATCACCACTGCTCTTAAAACGGTGAAGGAAAACATCGTGAGGAAACCGGCATGTCCTAGAACCAAAAATTCGAAGAGATGTGACATCTACCAACCCGCACTGGGCCCGCGTGGTGGATAATAGCCCATTCCCTCTCATAGAGAGGAGGCCTGCGTCCCAGCAGTGGGAACATTAATAGGCTGATTATGCTATGCTATGCTATGTAATCTTAAAGTTTGGCCATGCTTTCACTTTTTCATCCTTTATTTTTCTTCCTGTAAAGCTGTTTCCAAAGGCTTTTTTCTTTTTCCAGGTGTTTCTAGAAACTTGACTTCAAAGGGTAAAGCCCTACACATCAAGTTCCCTCCAGCTTCATAGTTTCTTTACAAAAAAGTGTGCATTCAGGAATCTTGTAGTTCTAACAAGAAATACTTCCATTTCTGTTTACTTCAAAAGGAAAATACTGAGCTTAAGCATCCATTTCGTAAAATAGCCGAAAAAGATGTTAAAGTCTAAATTTTGTTTGTTCCATTTTTGTTTTGAATTTTCTTTAAAGCGATGGTCAGACAGTAAAGCCAGTCCTTTGTTAAATAAAAAAAAAAAAAAATATTATCTTCTACCCCACGTTTACACCCAAGAAGTCACTTCGACTAGTTTTGTAAAACGTCATTGTCATATTTTTACAAAAAAAAAACTACTTTTTACTCCTCAAATGTTGCTCAAAACAACCACCTTTTACAAAATTGTAAATACAAACGAAGAAAAACGGATTCTAAATAACCAAGTCCGTGTAACAAATAAAGATAGTTCCACACTACTACTTACTTTCAAAAGAAACGTCCCATAACGCCTAGACTCCAACGAATAAAAGGACATTTCACTGGATCTTAAAAAGATATATCTCCAGCAGTTAGCGCTTAAAACATTTACCGAGCTTCGAGATTAAGTTATAAATAACGCCTCGAAAAATTTAGAGAGAAATTTATAAAATGCAGCGGAATTTAGAAGCGACAGCGCTTTTTTTGCTTTTTTGTACAGTTTTTGGCTTCATTCGTTTTGTGTTTACCGATTATGGGGTATTAGGTTTTTGAGTTCTTTAGGTTAAGCTGTTGTTTTTTAATTTAATCTGAGACTTTACCTGAGAGTGTTGTTTCTGGAAAAACAAATACTTCCTTTCTCGTTGTTGTAATGGCAACTATGGAATTTCGTCAGGTGTATGA
Source organism: Noctua janthe (assembly GCA_910589295.1). Classification (NCBI taxonomy): domain Eukaryota; kingdom Metazoa; phylum Arthropoda; class Insecta; order Lepidoptera; family Noctuidae; genus Noctua; species Noctua janthe. The sequence goes on from OU342578.1 coordinate 11,177,032, forward strand.
GAAGCAAGTGGCTTAGGGAATTAATCTTCAAGACAGAGGTAGCAATGCCTTCTTGTCTTATTATAAGAACACTGTAATCACCGATCAATTTGCTAAGTGTGGTGGCAATGGCAAGATTTTTTTTACCGTTGCCTTTTGCAGAGGAATCTGTAGGCTGAAAATACCAGACTCCGGTGTCTTTGGGTTAATGACTCACTGGGTAATTTTAATTCCATTATAGACACCAACATCATTCTCCTTGCCCATATCCTAATTTATTTGGGGTCTGCGCAGCATTGCATCCGTACTTCTCTTCATCTCAGCAGTCACCTCCTTTCTAGCCATATCATCCTTCACACAGTCCATCCATCGTTTCTTTGGTCTTCCTCTACTCTTATACCCACATCCACATTCATACTCAAAACTTTCCTCAAGACATTTTTCATCATAGATATCGTGGTTAGTATTTAAATGTCTAGTCAGTGATATAGGTGTCATTTAATAAATGTATGCTGCAAATCTTGAGCCAACAGAGGGTTATCAATATCCTCATCATCACTGGCGGTCTTATTCCACCGAATGCTCAGTAATGTGCCTCCCTTTTGCACCATGCTGCCCTAGTCAGCGCGAGTCTGACTCATGATCTTTTAAATGCCATTCTCTCATCTGACTGTTGGTTCGCCAACATGCTTCTATTATGCCTTTTGGCTTCGTACTGGACATTTCTTTTATTTTAATTTTGTCCTGTGCGAGTGTCAATATTATTTCTCTTTCTTTTCATTATAATTATTAAATCCTAAATCGCTTCCGGTTATAACCCGCTCCACACAATCAAGTACTTGCAACGTCTTCCACACGTTCAGTTTGATTTATTTCAGTCATAATAACTAAAAGATATCTCTGCTTTATATAAGGATTAACAATAACGCCTTTCTTTAGCTGTACCATTGCTTTTACATATTCTTTTTCGACAAAATCTTTTGCATTTTCAGATTTCTTTTATTAAGTGTTTTTTTTGTGGTTTTCAACTCCTGGCCAAGATCACGTTCACACGGCGTTCTTCACGGAGTTCTTTTCTGTATAATTTTGAACTACGTGGTAGTTACATGTAGAATTTTTGGTCTTAACTGAATGAACAGTGAATTTGAGGGTTGAGGGCTAGACAAGTTGCTTTTGTAGGGCTTCATTTGTTTATGACGACTACAAACAGGGCTTACGCCAGTTTATAACGATCCAATACATTATTGTTTTGAGCTGATAGAATGTCACGGTGTTTAGCCCTATTGACCAACAATTTTCCCTACAAACATAGTAGGTATATTTTACTGTATTTTTTAAACTGTGCCCCCGCACTTGAAATTTCTCCTGTACCGTGGGTGCGTTTACAAACATTTAAACTCACATACACAAACAGCCAGAAGCATAACAACAAATATTTGTTCCGTTCGGGAATCGAACTCGCGGCACGCAGCACAGCAGTCAATCGCTCAGCCACGGCGCCAACCGTATCGTCAACGTGTCGTTAAAGATCACTAAGGTATAGCAAAAGTAAGTATCGGTCCTTGTCTATTATAAACAAAACACTATCACCAAGTAATACCCGACTCATGTTACAGACAAAATCAATTCTACTTATTGGAATACCCATATCCAACACTAGCTTATCAGAAGTGGATACCATTGCCATCTCTATAACCAAAAGCTTAAGGTGTCTTATCGTATACCCTTATCTATGTGACAGAATCCATATTTGGCTTCGAAGTGATAAAGGACAAACCTGCAACTGAGAACTTTGTTACAGGTGAACCCAATTATGTTTTGGTCGACCTTGGTATTCAACCTCAGATTTGGGTTGATATGGGATTTACATAAGCTATTGTATATTAGTCTAGTTAATAGTAACTAACGTGTCATTGGTTTGAACCCAGGCGGACACCTAGCTTTGTGAAATTGTTTTTTGCTCTCAAAACAGCGAAGGAAAATGGCATTAAGTCCGCCTATGTATCACTATTGTACATGAAGTTTAAATAAATAAATAAAATGTACTAGTACCAAAAAATCTAAGACAAGTGGCATCTACCCCCGTGGAGCGTGGTGGCAAGCGCGACTGCTGAGGTGAGTGGTGTGGAGGGTTTAATTCCCGGGTTGTATCCGGTTGATGGCAACAGGCTCGCCCCCTGTTCCATGGGACTTCAACGTAACTGGCGAAATGTTGGTGTACTTGTTAGGTACACGTCTGCCTAATCTTTCGGGGATTAAAAGGCGTGATGATGACACTCTGCCTCAATAGTGGAAACATGATAGGCTGATTATGCTGACTCTTACTATTTGTCGACAATATAGTTGTGGATAACTAACGAGTTATCGATACGAATAGAAGAAGCTGCCTAATAAGAGCTAGACTTTTGTTTTAAGGCTCTCCAGTGAAGTAATGAGAAGTCACTTTGTTCTTAGAAACCGGGCAATAATTGCTCCTTGTTATTCTAATTGCAACACGGTTTTCAATTGTAACCAGCAAAAAGTGGTCGTAATATTGCTTGTGAAAGGAGTATCTTTATTTGATTCCAAGACACAATTTACTCAATTAATTTGGAGACAAAACCGTCTGCCCCGCTGGTCTAGTGATTGCAAGCACTACAGTTAAGCATGAGGTTTGGAGTTCGACTCCCAGGTCAGACAGAGCCTTATTGAATCTTCCAACAAGAATTTTAATTTCAAAATTGCACACCATGACCTAGATTTGTACCCGGTTCATAAAAAAGGCTCGTCCGATTACATGGAACTTAAACGTTAATTAACATCCTGGACTATATATCTATGACTGCCTTGTGGGTCTAGAGGCGCTGAGCTTGAGTGGGTTCGATTCCTGGATCGGGCAAATTGTTATTGGATTTTTCCATCAGAAATTTTTCAGTAGGAGTCTGGTTTTGTGCCCGGTTTATTTCAAAAGGCTCACCCTCTATTACATGGGACTTAAACATAAATGGTGAAACGATGATGATGACACCTCTGCCTAACCCGTTGGGGATTACGAGTGTGACGTTATATGACAAAGGCCCGTTTCCTTAAGTACAAATGCTTTTATAATTGCTCTCAATTTCAAGTCAAATAACATCATGTATGTGACAGCAACGTCTTACAAACACCATACCACGAAAAAGGGACAAAATAAACATCGCACAACTTCTCAACACCAATCGAAGAGAAAAAAACCGGCCAAGTACGAGTCGTACTCACACGCACACAGGGTTCCGTAGCACCAAACAATATAATAAAAATATTTAGAAGGCTCATTCGTATGTTGTATAGTATTACATTCAACAGCAAAACTAAATTTGTTTATCATAGTATGTTAATGAAAAACAAAGTTACTGCTAGCAGTTTAATGAAAAAGTCCCATATCTCAAAAACTAAACATCAAATCTTATTCAAACCAATTTTCGAAATTAGACACACATGTTACAACTTTGCAAGAGTCTATCTTTCAAACGATTGATTTTGAGACCTTACCTTACCTTACCTTATTTTTAAAGACCTATCTATAGACATCTCGCAGGTTTGATGAATTTTTTTTTAGAGTCAGTTCCATGTATGGAGAGGATTTTTTTGTATAAAAATCGTAAAGCGGTTCATAGAATACACACTCGTATACCTACCTAGTTTCAACTGTGTAGTCCTAATAGTTTCGGAATAAAGTGTCAGTGACACACGCACAGACAGACATGACGAATCTATAAGGGTTCAGTTTTTTGCCATTCGACTACGGAACCTTAAAAATATATAGGTCGAATCGGGACCCTTTTTCGAAGTCCGTATTTTGATAGAAAAGGTCCGAATTACCGCACGGGTAGAAAATGTTTTGAATGCAAGGAACGGGGTATTTAACTAGGGCTTCCCGAAGACGTGGCCGTTATTGGGAGCTCAATAGGTAGTTTGGTAAATAAATAGTTGGTATGATGAATGTTTTGGTTGATTTTTTAAGCTGTGATGCTATTTTTATGTTTAATGCTTCTTCTTCTTTTACCTCCTCACTTCACCAATCCAGCAGAACACCTTCCTCCTGGACAGGAACTCCAGTGGCTAATCTGGAAATTTCTTAACCGTTTGCGGGACCAGATTGGTCGCTGTCGAAATAATCTGGCCAAATGAGGTATCATCGAACCCGTCCCAAATACATTGCAAGTGTCCGTCTTCAGGATTTAGTGTTTTTCTACTGGCATGTTAGTTGGTTTTCACATCAGGAATTTCTCAGTCAGCTGCCTCCAAGTCAGGATTTGGCACGGTACATGGCAATGGGCTCACCCCGCTTTTACATGGGACTTGAATAATATAACCGACGATATGTGGGTGTACTATTAATATATGTCTGCTGATACCTTCGGGGGTTACAGGTACCTATGTTATGTTTTTTTTTTTCATAAAGTCGCTAGAAACTTCATTTTTTAATAAAATTTAACGTTTTTTAAAATTTTCTCAAATTTTCTTTTTTGTTGAAACAAAATGTCTAGTCAAGACCGTAAAAGACATATCTAATATTTTTTTTAAATCAAACCGTTTTTAAAAACGACCTTTAATATTTATTAAGATAACTAAAGTCAAATGGACAGATAGTCTGCAACAGACTGACACCCTATCATTTTTTATCTTTTAAAGATAAAAATGTCAGAACTTGTCACTTCGTTCTTTATAGATGACCAGCCATATAAAAGATCGTGTTTTGTTTGTTTTCTTAAAAAGAAAGCGTATAAAATGCAGTTGTTGAATGAAACTTGGATACGCGCCAATATGATTTTTATTTTTCTTTCATTGACGTCGGGGTTTGACAATTGCTCTAGCTTCTTTATGCTTTCAAGACTTGTATATTCATGCATTTGTGAACACCGAAAAGGTTATGTTCTGAAGGAAAATATTTCAAGCAACTTAGGCAGTTTATGATATTGATATTTTATCAGCAAAACGACGATAGAACAGCCAACAAGCTCACGGTAAAAAAAACATGCTTTTAAATGCTGTTTGCTACAAAAGTGCGGTACTGCACTTTTGTAACAGCACTTTTGTAACACGGTCCAAATGTATGGAACAGCTGATTTTTGTATGTGAATCTCAGAACAATGTACTGAATACGTGGTAATCGTTATCGCGTCGGTGTCCCTTCCAATGTGGTGTGACGTCATTTTATTCTTGTCTGCAAATACTTTTAATTGATACCCATATCATGGGGGTGCATAAAAAATAACTAGTCCGCCATCTTTGGGAGTCTGCCATATTGGATTTAGAATGACGTATGATTAGCTAAGCTGATCATGCATTGTCATCCAAACTAAACTTGAATGCAAAATTTCAGCTCAATCGGTTGGAATTAACTGTTTTAAAATTCAGTTCCAAGATTTAATACTGGGTAATCCAATACCCCATACCCCAGTCTTAGTCTTAAGATTGGCTGTCAGACTTTCGGGTCACTGACAACCTGTAGCGACTGTCAAAGATCTACAAATGACAACCGGCACCAACGGCTTAACGTGCTTTCCGAAGCACGAAGAAAACTCGGTTTGTAATGAGTGGTCACCCATCCACGGATCATCCTAAGCAACCGCGGCTTAACGCAACGATCGATGCGAGTGGTTGTTATTATTTAACCTCCAGAAGCCTATGTCAATGCCTTTGAAAGTCATTGTGGAAATTCAAAACATTTAGAAACCGATTCTCATTTGTTTAAGTTCTATTGCTTTTAAAGTATAAAATCGCTAAAACGCAGTAAGCAAGTGGAGTGATCATTGCTCGATCCTTCTCTGTATGTAGAGACCTTTGACCTGCTATAGGTCAATTGAAGATCGACCTAATTGACCTATTGTAGGTCAAAGGTCTGAAACACATGATTGATTGGTATCTAGTCGATCAATTACTGTCCCACATACTGTTTAAATTCAGCTTGTTATTCGATACTGGGAATTATATATTAATTGGGCTTCTAAATTCACTAGTAATCTATTTGCTATTAAAACCACCAATTGCGTAGGAATCATGAACTCGTTAGACTGGAAACTGACCTCAATAATAGTAATTCAAACAAGTAACATTTAAATAAAAGTATCAAAAAACCGACTACAAATTTTATTATGTACCTATGTATATATATATTTGTAATCTCCTTTTAATTTCATTTGACTTCATTTTGATACCCTTCTGGATAGATTTTGTTGAAAAGAAAATATTAACGATTTACAATTAGCGCCAAAAATCCGCCATTTTGTTTTTTTTTAACACCCGTTTTGGACACTTGAGTTTTTGAGACGAATCTAATGATACCTTCGTCGTGGAAATCCATCCAGCCATTTGGAACATACCAGTTTATAAAGAAATTTACAAAAAACAAACAAACAAACAAGATACGCGCTAAAAACATAACCCTTCCTTGGCAGTCGGGTAAAAATGTGAATTTGGACGATTTTTGCCTGCCTCGTTGGTCTAGTGGTCGCAAGCGCGACTGCTGAGCATGAGGTCCTGGGTTCGATTCCTGAGTCGGGTGAAGTGTTATTGTGTTTTGCCATCAGGAATTCCTCAGTAGTAGCCACGGAGTGTGGATTTGGCCCGGTTGATGGCAATAGACTCGCCCCATATTACACAGGGCTTAAACATAACTGGCGAAATGTGGGTGTACTATTATTTAATGGTTGGTAAATATCAGTAGAATAGGGTCAATTTTCATAAGAAGTAAGGCGGAATACATATCTTTAATCTGATTATATTATTTGTCTATAGAATACTGACTGTGCCATTTTTAAAAGGGAAACCGGTAGGAATCGAGTTGTTTGAAACCTTCGCCACTGGTAGATATATCACACGTTTACTCATCATCATCATCTGCCTGCCTTTTCCCAACTATGTTGGGGTCGGCTTCCAGTCTAACCGGATGCAGCTGAATACCAGTACTTTACATGGAGCGACTGCCTATCTGACCTCCACAGCCCAGTTAGTACTGGTAAGACTGGTTGTCAGACTTTTGAGCCACTGACTACCTAACGACTGTCAAAGAACTACAAATGACACCCGGGACCAACGGCTTAACGTGCTTTGCGAGGCACGGAGGAAACTCGGTATGTAACGGGCGGTCACCCATCCACAGACCAACCTAGGCAAGCACGGCTTAACCTAAAGATCGATCCGAGCGGCTGTTATTATTTAGCCACGAGCTCATCACACGTTTACTATGGCTTCGAAACATTCCCATCATTCCCCTAACTCACCTTCCCAAATAATTATCTCCTAATTAAACAAAAACAATAATTAAGATTACTGAACAACAAAAAAGTAATTGGGATCCCATGCATCCAATACACTTTTATGTAAAAAGTCTTACTGCTATAAATCTATTAGAATGCATGGTCACGGTTGAGGGAGCCGGCCGGCGTGGGAACTGATGGATATCTGGTGAATGGAACTCCTTGATTCAGTTTCCAAGTGTTATAAAGTGTTGGGGGGCACTTTCTTTATGTGGTAGAAGGTTAGGGGCATAATGTGTAGTTGTAAATATCTTCGGGCGAACTTCACCGATCAAACTAAACGCGATCTGAAAAGCGCGTTTAATATTACTTTGAGCTTTAAGTTATTTAGTTTTAGGTATAGGTTCTAAAATGTATGAAGGTTTTTACCTTATCCAATTCAATAATTATACTCCATAAAAACCTGAGGTTGTATGCGATGCAGTTTATTTTAAATTGCTGACCGTTTTCCAAGTACCTGCTCAATTAAGACGTTATTTAGAATCATGATAAAAATAAGCCGTGTGCCTGGTAAGGTTTCCTATCGACAGACAAACATCCATACAAACATGTAAAAAGGCATGAGGTTTCAAAAAGTCCTTTGTGCTCATCTTCGGTATCTTATAATCTGTTGCAAAATATTTTCTTTCTCTTTCTTTTTTAACAGCTTACGTGAAAAGGTTTGCACGAACCACAAATAAAACTAGCAAATACTAAAAGAAAACTAACCAGAAAAAATAAAAATAAAATCGCTACCTGTCATAACTTACACCACACACAAAATAATTAGCCCATGTGAATGCACGGGTGATTGGTAGCAGTCGTTGTCACAATTAGCACAGCAACCGGTTGCTGACAAGTGTCGGTGTCATGACCCCTTTGATTGTTGTACGGGTTGTAAGACAATTGGTGTAGCTACCCTACTGGAGGAATTGGGGACGTTTGGTGTTAGGTGACATAGTGTGACGTAATGTGTTACGCACTCAAAACATTGTGCTGATAAATGCATTGAATAGTACGGGGGTCGCGAGGTAATTAAAGTAAAGTTATAACGTTAAAAACTCGCATTTAATAAAAACTTGTTAAAAAGTTGGACCCCCAATATCTCCGTAACTAGAAGGTTTCCAGGTATGACCCAGAGCAACAAAAATATTGCAATGGTGGGGAGAACAAGTGCCTTTCGGCTTCGTTAAGGGTACTTCTTCTTTCTTCTTTATCGTGTGGTTAGTTCCTAACCTGGTGTCAGAGTTTTTATGCCGCCCATGGGCCTCTGACTTGGCTTAACATGCCGTTAAGAAATATCTCTCAGGCATGCTGGTTTCCTCACGATGTTAAGCAGTGACAGCCTAGTGGTGTGACCGTCGGACTGCCAAGTCATAGGTCTCGAGTTCGGACACAAGGCACGCATCTCTGACTTTTCGGATTCATGTGCGTATTGTATAATCATCACTTGCTTCGGTGAGGGAAAACATCGTTAAGGGTACTTTTACACCCTTTATTTCTTACCTGGATAGCTCAGACTAAACGGACATGAGTTTCTTGTCATTAGAACCAAACCAAATTGTATTTTGTAATTTAAATAAAATTACAAAATACAATTTGACTAAATGACCTCAATATCCAAAGTAAACTTTAACAATAATGTCCAAAAATCGTTTAAATAAAACAGAAAAGCACACCTTCTCCTTTAACCCACAAAAGCCGGGTCCACCAACCAAAATGTAACCCTAAACTACTGTTGTTCGTAATAAAAACGATCTGTGGTCACCGAAGTATCCCACGGGATCGGGTTATGGTGCTCTGTCTATGGGAAAATGGGTCTTGGTAGGGATGCGCGATCATTGCATTTGTATCGGTACTTTTGATCGATCCGGATCGCCCCTCTGTGATTCGATGCTGTGATCGTATCGAATGGCTTTGATCCGATTCTTCAAATATGAAATCGAATTCTACAATAGACGATCCTCTCACTTGGTATTAAAACAAATGCAAATTACATCGTAAGAGTGCAGCCAAAAAAACCAGGAAATCTTTTCTCATCTTCCTAGCCTTTTCCCTACTATGTTAAGGTCAGTTTCCAGTCTAACCGGATGCAGCTGAATACCAGTATTTTACATGGAGCGACTGCCTAATGTGTCCTTTTGTGTCATTCTAAATTGATTACTTTGTACGATATGATCCATCGATACTCTTGTATCGATCGATAACAAAAAATATTGGAGTATCGCATCATGTAATCGATACGGTTAAATATTGATAGGGATCGTCCGTCACTAGTCCATGGGAAAATGGGTCTTTGGTGTTAGGTACCATAAGTAGAGTGATGCGGTCTATTGGATGTTCTGATGTTTTGTTCAATTTTGTATTGAATTATTCAATGGCGGATGAATTATTGAGGAAGTAGTGATAGATCAGTTTTTTTTGAGAACCTGGTTCCGTGTTCACCTTGAGGTTAGATTGACTATCTATGTTTCAAAGATACTTTCTGAAAGTTGACTATGGTGTTTTTTATTTTAAGTTCGAACAGTCCATTCGAAGAAACCTGAGATCTGCGGTTTTCTGCATTCTAGTCTGTTTGCATTGCATTCTAGTGAAAATATCAAAAAGTGTTTTCGATATTCAATTGTCGCTAAAATTGGATTTTCACAAGATTATGAACATTACAATGAGCCTCCTGGATTTTAATGGATTGAAATTGCTAAAACATAGTGAGCACCAAAATCAAAATCAAAATCAAAGCATTTATTTCAATGCTAGTGAAGGAGGTGGCAGGACGTGAGAGGGAAAGAACCTCACGTCCCAGCCGCCGCGGGAGACGCCCTGGGCGTCGGGGGTCACGTGGTGGCTTCCGACCACCGTAGGCGCTGGCCTGTGGACGGCGAGTTATGGGCTAGCTCGCCGTCCGGCCGTCTTATGACGACGGGCCGTGTCGACGGCGCGTTCGTGTTCCACGCGCGCCTCAAAGAGATGTCAGCAATCAAGTAGGGGTCCGCATGGGCCAACGCCTGCCGGGGCTGCGGGACTGTTCGAAAGAGATACCGTGGCCCTGGAACATAACGGGCAAAGAAGGAACATGGATGGGTTTTAGTCAGTACAAGTCTGACACTCCCCTCCGCTCCGCCCAGAGTGGGGGGGGTCATTTGATGATTTCCCATCCGGAAAAAAAAAAAAAAAAAAAAAAAGCATTTATTTCAAGTAGGCCAGTTACAGGCACTTTTGAATTGTCGAAACAAAGACAACAGTAAAATATAGCTACAGTCCCAGTCACAAGGCACAAAATCTGTGAAAGTACTGTAGTTGCCAGTGGCGAAGGTTCCATACAACTCGATTCCTACCGGATTACCTTTGAAAAATGGCACAGTCAGTATTCTATAGACAAATAATATAATCACATTAAAGAAATATACACCGGCTTACTTCTTATAAAAATTGACCCCTTCGCTACTGGTGATAACGCATGGTGATTAATGCTCACTCCATTACTGTATGTCAAATTAGTGTAAATTACACACGTAAATTCCTGCTTACACCAAATTAGACAGGCGTGAAGATTCCAGAAATGATTGGATTTAAAATTCGTCGCTCTAACACAGTATTACTCAGTACTTCAGCCGCTTTAAAATTTAAACATCCCAAGAATTTTGAAGAGGAAATTATTCATCTCGGGAGCGAAGAAACTTTGAAACTGGGGTCGGCAGAGTTCGAGCTGCTTGAACAATATTTATAGAAAATAAAATATAGACTACCGAAGATGCGGTTAAGCGGTTTTTTGCAAGTTTCGCTGTTTTTAGTTTCTGAATACCTGAGCGGGAGAAGTTTGAGATTTTCAAGATTCTTTTTGTTTTTTTTTTTTGCGCGGATTTTTTTCGTAAATTATTTAAGAGGTTGAAGTGGTAGGGTTGCATGTATTTTTCCTTGTTTTGTTTTTGTTAAGTACTCTAGGTGTTTATGATTCTATTAGTGATCTATAACATTTCTCGTATAAAAGGTATATCTGCAAAGCTTACATCAGATTAGTCTGTATGATTATAAAAAGGCAGGATGTGTTTGTTGGTGCACTTTTAATATAGATAAACTTCTATATAACCTGTCAAGGAAAAGCGTGATGGTATGATATGTATCGTGTTCTCGTCGATTTTCACTAAACGTTTGTCAGACGTTTGCGTCGTACTCGCAAACGGGTCCTCCCAATGCGCGGCGCAGTTCAACAAAAAAGGTCACCGGTAATAGTCAATATTGGTATTACGTACCTACTTTATGCATACATGATAGGTAGGCACGTTTGCGGGGGATTCCTGTTGAATCTGCAAACACGGAAAACATAGATTTGTCATTAAAATAAATAAAACATGAGCCCATTTTTACGCTTATGACGTAGAATTGTCAAACAAATAGTTTAAGCAGATGTTGGTACTCTGTGTGAAGGACTTCATACGGGGAAGAACTTCCTTTATACATAAATTCTGCCAGGAAGCAGCATCACTTTGGTCTGCATAAAACAAAATCACTCGTGTAATCCCCCAAAGACAAAGGTGTACCTAATAGTACACCCACATTTCGCCAGCTATGTTTCAAGTCCCATGTAATAGGGGGCGAGCCTATTGCCATTTACCAGGCTCAAATCCAGACTCGGGGGCTGCTACTGAGAAACTTCTGATGGAAAAAACCAGTAACACTTTGCCCGACCCGGGTATCGAACCCAGGATCTGGTTCGAGTAATGAAGGTTGAAAAGTGGTCGATCGTTAGTGAACTCGGCAGTACTGCAAGAGTTTAGTCCAACATATCGCAGTGTTGTTGTAAGAAAACACTCGAAACGAATTAATTTTTTTGCGCAGTTATTCATAAAACGCAAATATTTGTAATGCTCTGACGCACAACAAGACATGTTGTCTCTTAACCACATAATTTGCATTCGAAATACGTATAAAAAAATAAATATTTTTGGCCTTGACTCGGAACTATGAGTACAAACTCTAGTTTAATGACCATCGATCAGTTTCAGCTGGAAGGGAAAGGCTAATGAGCATACAGGGTGTAAGGAACAGCCCTCCACAAACTGATGGAGTGAATTCAGTATATCATACTAAGATGACCGCTACAAGAAATTATTTCAGGAATGTTATGGGAATCCAATAAATTTGATTTATTTTATTTCCTCATACGCAATTTATCGTTACAGTGGCAAAATCCACGTAGCGAACGGCAATCACGACGACGAGCTCGATGTATTCTGTAGCTAGGCAGGAAGTGAACAACTGATTTCACGCGTCGTTTTTTAGATTATTTCAACATTCATTGTTAAGTTTTTGATTTTAGACGTATTATTTGCATAAATGGAGTGCTGCGTACAGGGAATGTAATTTTACATTGAAATAAAGGAATAGTAACTGAAAAAAAAATCCAGAGAAAAATTCCGGTAGAATATGATTCAAAATAAGGAGCTGAATGCACCCTTTCGGTTTGTGGAGGGCTGTCCCTTACACCCTGTATACATACACACCTTTTTCGCATAGGATAGTCAGAAACGACAGAACTTCGCCAGCTATCCCTACAAAACTCCTTTAGTACTTTCGTACACGCACCTCGGTTGTGAAAGCACCTGACCTCTGAAAAACATCAATATTAAGGTCAAGTTAGTCTGCTATGTTATATTCCTATATGCTATGTTATATTATGTTTTATACCACAAACACTTGAATCTGTCAAATAGCGAAACTGCGTAACTTAGGCTCAGGATTAAGTAGGTACAGTCGCCATTACCACAAACTGTCAAATTTTCTCATTCGATTTTGAACAGAACCGTCAACATTTTATGGTGTAAAATCATTTGGAGAAATTTGACAGTTGGTGGTAACTTGATGTGGTAGCGACTGTATCTAAAAATAATCAATTTCCGTCATTGACACCACAATTTCATTCACGAACAGTTTTATTTATGTAACGTCAAAATGCGAAGCAAAACGAGTTAATTCCGTAAAATCTTCTTTACATTGAAAACCTTCAAAAGGAGAACCAACAACTTGAAAAACAATATCAGGGAGCGGAAGTTTGGCTTATCTCCGCTTTTCCGCCTTTTGAGTTCGCGCTTTTGAATTTTTAATTGCATTTTTAGTTTAACAAGGGACTATATTCATGGTTCTGCCGCGTTGGTCTAGTGGTCGCAAGTGGTACAGCTGAGCTGGGTTCGATTCCCAGGTGGGGAAAAGTGTAATTAGAGTTATCCATCAGGAATTTCTCCACACCAACCACGGTGTCTAGATTTGTGCCCGGTTGAAGGCAAAAGGCTCGTCTCCTATATAGTGAACCTTAAACATAACCGTCGCAATGTGGGCGTGCGTATAATTACACAAAGCTTTACCCGTCGGGGACTACAGGCGTGATTTGTAAGTTGTTTAGTTTTTCAAGCAGTTTTATATTCAGATTGATTATGACAAGATAAATGTAAAGTCCATAATTCTGACGGCTGTTTTAATTAGCACTAATATGTCTTGAATACGTGGGTATCCTTTTAGCGTCGGTGTCCCTTCCACCCTGTATACCGCGAATGTATGGGACGACGATGAAACTATTTTTTTTTGCTGATTTTAGTGTTGATCCCGGAGTAAACGTTATTTATTATGGGTACAGTGACTTCTTAAAATGTTTAGTTTAACCTAAACAAAAACTAAGCTTGATAAGTAACCTAAAGATTACCTGATTTAATACCAAGTAACCTGACATCTCTTTTCCACTATTTCAAAGTAAATTATGTTAGAAAGAGATGGATAAAAATCCTATATTCTCCATAATCTACTGTATAACCGTGGGAAGACTGACGGACCATGAATTTCAATATTAATACAAGGTTCCCTCTACCGGATAATGGTTTGTTTCGTAAAAAATCTATTATGGATGCTTTGCTCTTGGCATTTTCCCAAGATCGTCTGTTGGAGCTACCCTTAAAAATGTTTTATCAATATTTTTGAATTTGTTTGTTGTGAAAATTTTGTAGTCGAAAAGATTTGCTGTAAAATATTGTTTAAAAGACGATAAAGGGTTTTGAGTTAAAAGTTCTCGTTTTATAAAATCTTTATGATCGCCTTTTACTAAACCAATATTTGTTTTTTTTTTTTAAATCAATGTTTAAATCGTATCAAGATAATACAGACTTACATTTGAAAAATCCCTAGACTGGTAAAGTATTCTAATATAACTGTCAATATGCTAAATAGAAATGACCTACAAACAGCTTTAAATAAAGATAGAAAATCTGAATACGACATAACTACAGAAGAAAAGACTGAACAAAAGATATTTACAATAGTCAAAGATTCAGCTGTGTACGTGAAAGTTATCAAGGAGAATAACAATAATCTAATAAAAGCTAACAATTTAGATGAAACTACAACTGTAGGTAATAAAGGGTAGACTAGTAATTTAACCGGAAGATCTAAAGTTACGTTTCGAATAAGAATACCTAATTTTAGTACCCAGTTGAAATGGTAGTTTAAACAAACAATGAAAGTAAATGATACGGAAGGTTTACATTTAGCTGAAGTAATTAAAATCGATGATCCGTAGATGGTTTCGACGAATTTGTGAAGAAAATAATGAAGAAACTTGCTGTATTAATGATTCTTGAGTAATATTGAGTAACGTTTTTAACTACAAAACGTAATACGCCCACTTCTTTTCTTGCTAATTTTATTCATTAGTTAAATCAGACATGAGTAGTACTGTTATATCTATTTTGTAGCCTTTACCTTCATTTTTTTTATTACCACTAATCATTTTCTCCTGCTCTCTGGTTGGATCGACTTTTACGGGAGTAGCCAATACCATTATAAAAGGTCATGAATTATAGTATTTATTGTGCCTTTTCCCAACTATATTGGGTTCGGCTTCCAGTCCAACTAGATGCAGCTGAATACCAGTTATTAACGTGAATCGACCTATACAATGAGTCAAATTTTCACAATATAGAATGATTAATCTTGAAATTGAACAATGACTTCACTTGGGGGTGAACTATGACCAGTGGTGGATGGACCTCTCGGCTAAAATGTTGATGAATCTTGAAATCTTACTAATGTGATTTTTATTCTTTGTTACAGAACCAGTGGAAGGATGTCAGAAAACGTGCTGTCTTTCAAAGCTGATGCGTCTGACAACAAGGCGCGGTATACCTGCGAAGCCAAGAATGTGATGATCAGCAATACCTTGAAGGCTGAGATTGATCTTACTGTGTTGTGTGAGTATTGTGTTTATTTTCGTTTTCTTCTTCTCAAGTGTTGGTATGATGCATGTGAGAATTGCTCATGTCTTGGTGAAAGGTAAAAGTCTGTAGAAGAAGCAACTTAAAGAACAGACTTCCATCTTAATTTTTATTTTTTGCTTGAACTGTTAACTTTCTTTTTGTGTAAACGCTTATTAAAAGCATAGATTCTATCAGCACTATACAAGTTAATAGCATGACTGTGTAGTAGCAATGACTACTGTCGAGCTTGCATTTGATTATCATTTTTTTGTTAAGCATATAGTAAAGTTCGTTGGTAAAATAGTAAGCTGATTGTAATATAGATAAGGACGTATCAGAAAAGCAAAGAATTGAACTCCAACTAGAAAAGTACATAGGCTGATGATGACGATGATGAATATTCTGAACTACATCATAAAATCTCTTAAATATTAACTGAACAAGATTCAAAGCTTGAAATATGATATTCAAAAATCCCATAAACATTCAGCTTCGTTACCAAATATTTCAAACAAGCTCATAAAACACAACATCAAGACGGTCAAAGTGAACTTAAACTTAAGCTTACACATTATTTGACAGAATCCAATAAGAGGTAAACGGACTGCGATCGCATTTTGAATGGGAAAGCATCAAAGACCAAAATCCCTCTGGGAAATACACAGGAACAACCTCAGAGCAATTAGATTGTATCACAAAGTAATAATAAATACAGAAAATGTACGAACAATAATATTTTGAACTGAAAATTTCCGACATTTTGTAGATGTCTTGATATTTATTTTATAAGTGGACTAAGTACTAGGATTATTTGTCAAATGTTTTGTAATCAGCAGTTCTATCGAGGTTTTATTGAACTAGTAATAACTTGAAAGTGAAAATTGTGTATTTGTTCAGGTATTTAACTCTGAAGTTTGAGACTTTAGGAAGTTTTCAGGTCTCTTGATAATAATTAATATTTTCTTGTTTTCAAAGAACGGTTTTATTAGACTAAATACTAAATTATGTTCAATACTTTTCTATGGTTCAAGTCCTTCACATAATTTCAACGTTATTCCTTATTTACTTCTTACGTCCTTTGACAGAAATTAATTTAATTCTCGTCTTTAAAATAAACAAATTCTTTGTCATTACCACCCGAAGATGGACCATCTTTTGCTCCATTTTCAAAACTCATTCTTATTTGCCTCAAAACAACAAAAAACCTTGACCCATCTCAGCTCACCGCACCTGTAGCATCATCCCTCAATTTCCTCTTATAGCTACCAAAGCTGCCAATATCAAAACGCATTATACTCTGTAAGTAGCTCGGTCCATCCCCTTAGAGCATTGAATCCTTTGATGATATAACTCTATCAGGCAGGGGGTAGTCAAAAAGCGCAGTCATTTCGATTGCGTGTGGTGCAAGGGATGAATGGAATACTGTTTTGAGATGGTCTGTTTTTGTCTTTTGTACCTCTTTTATATTCGTATTCTATTTCGAAAGCACGTGTATCTTGTTCCTCATGATAATTAATGGTAATTACACCAAATGGGTGTAATTAGCATTTGGTGTAATTACACATGCTTAGTTGGATCAAATTAGTATTGCAACTTTATTTCTTTCTTTCCATTAACTGCATTAGTTTCTTATTGGCTTAAGTCAATCACAGACGCTTTTAACTCAAGTGCAGCATCTTAATATTGAAGTTTATAATCAGGCATTATTCTTATTAGAAAGGATCTTGACCCAGTCGAGGGGTTGATCAAGATAAAATCTAGTGGGTAGTTCACCTATTACACGAGACTTAAACCTGGCAAAATGTGTGTGCGTGTGTGTACTATTAGGTACACCTCTGCCTAGGCCTTCGCGGTTTACAATCGCGATGTTAATTTCTAATTTATCATGACTTTTTATTTTCACCTCCCAAATATTTTTGTAACTTGCCCCACAGCTCAAACAAGTATCCCCCTAAATCCCGTCTTATTGTTTATTTACAAAGAACAGGCAGGTAGTCAGGTGTAACCGACCAACCGTGGAGGGCCCAGTTTTTCTGTATAAAACACATTTGCTTGACTTGTCAAAGACTTCTGAAGTTGAAGATCGATTCGACGATCTTTAGTTATATGATTTAGTTGGCTTGGTAATAAAAGATGATAGAAAGGACTATGTTTCTCGTGATTTTCGGAGCGATGGAGGTGTTTTGAATATGAAATTTTTTGCTTTTATGGAATAAATTAATGATTTCTTTTTACGGTTCCGTAGCCGAATGGAAAAAAACATACTATGATAATAATAATAAATAAGCCCTCAAAATATTTTTATTATATTTTTGAGTGCTGTGGCCCTGTGTGCGTGTGAGTATTACTCGCACTTGGCTGGATTTGTAGTTTTCAATTTGTCATGTAACATTGCAAATTATTATGTTATTTCGTTTATTAATTGAGCCTGGTCTGTAGTCTGTATTTAAGTAAAGCCAGATTCAGTAAGCCCTTTATTAAACCTAAGTTATGAATAACGCATAAAAACATTACCGTTAATTAGAACATCGTCCATGCAAACATATCTTTTTTGTATTTTTTCACACTATGTAGCGTGTTCTCATTATAACTACATGTTTTACATCTTTTTTACTACAAGCCCGAGTTTTGTACCTAAAATATTTTTACTACGTAATACCGGCCAGACTGACCAAAGTTTTGATATCCGACCTCAACTTGATGAAACCCGCTGACTAAATCCACGCAGATTTAGGGATTACTATCTGCTTATACCCAAACTAATTAGTGTTAATTGGCTTTTGCTTACCCCTTAAGAGATAAAGGCGTGAGTGATACTTAATTGACTTTTGGTGGCCTTGTTAAGGGGCTGTTAGTATCGTAATCGGCCGATACATTACTGAATTAGTAGGGTTTATTTATATTAATTGGCTTGTGCAAGCTGCCTTCAGCAATATTAGAGTGAGCTTCCCCAACATTATTACTATTCAAATAATCGTTAATAATATAATTGAATCTATCATTTATATAATTTAATAGTTAACCTAGGATCTCCTGAAGCTCAAAAGCTAAGCTTAAAATCGAAAGCTAAAACACTTATAGTAATTGCTTCTGCTTATCCCTTTGATAAACCGCTTTATGAATCTGACAACAAATTAGATGTTCCTACAACTTTGTATTTTAAAACTGTATTTGCAGTTAAACATGTCTCATACAAAATGCAAGTCGGGTAAGTCTCTCTAGTTTTTACATAGTTAGCGGCGCCAAAATGGCTGCCAACCTCCAGAAGCTTAAATAATATAGGAGTAACTTCCAGTTAACAGAGGCAAAAGGAAAACAAACATTACTATAAGTTTGGCTTTACATGCAGGCTTTAGAACAAACAAAATGGTTGTGTTTTTCCCTTCAAATGTTTAAACTGTAGTAATAAAATATGTTACAGGCAGGCCTAAAACACGCTGGCGTGACGAATAATTAGACTTATTCCCTAAAGATTGGCTGGAGAAGGCAAGACATAAGGAAGATTGGAAAAGTACGGGGAGTCCTTTGCCCAGCACTCTTCTAGAACGCAATTCTAAGATAATAATTCAATTCCTCTTCTTACACCAAAAGCTAAAATCTTTATAGATCTTTGAAGAAATCTCATGTTATATTAAAATTAAGACTACCCTCAACATACAAGAGAGATTTTGACAGATTAAGGGCGAATATCAACAATGAAACTTCTAACAACTCGTCAGTGACAATATTATCCTACAAAAATGACACTGACAGCGTTTGAACGCAATTTAGATGTACTGACTATTTTCAGTTTCATGTTTAAAATTCACCCTAACATATCAGATTCACAAACATAGTCAAAACGTTTATACATCAAGTTATGTCCCCACATCAAACAATGGTAATCGGCTCACGTTTCAGCAACTCCCTAAGCGAAACAGCTCAATGATACAAGCATAAATAACTAACTCCCAAAGCGACATTCAAATTTATTTGACATTTATACGAAGAGGGCAAAGTTTTAATTTGTTCCGACTCCATTGACGCCCCCCAGAAGTTTGCCGAACGTATTTTTACGTTAAACTCTTACGTCTATCGCGCCCATTTCAAAATGTACACTAAAATTGGAATTTTCTTTTATATTTTTAAATGGTTTTGATCTGCAAAGGTCTAGTGTCGGGATTAACTTTTAGGTGTACTTATTATTAGTGATAAGATTTATTATTGTTTTTGCTGTGTCACCGTTTTTTATTTACTAAAATCATTGCCTCGTTGGTCTAGTGGTCAAATCGCGACTGCTGAGCATGAGGTCCTGGATTCGATTCCCGGGTCCGGCTAATTCTTATTGGGTTTTTCCATTTGGATTTTCTCAGTAGGAGCCACAGAGTCTGGATTTGTGCCCGGTTGATGGCAAAACGCTCGCCCCCTATTACATGGGATTTAAATATAACTAGCGAAATGTGTGCGTGATGTTATGTTAAAAAATCACCCTAAACTCATAATTTATTAATTCTTAAATTCCTTCTTATTGGACAAATAGTCTCTTTAACAAAAACCTCTCCACTACCTTCATATTCTTGTAATTTACTGCCAACGACATCAGAGCCTTTTAAAAATTTATCTTTCATTTCATTGTACTTAAACCATCCATTAGAATTTCATCCATTTTCAACCACCGCAAAATTACACTTGAAATAAGAACCTAGCCAGTTTCTGCGATCTAATTCTACTTTGATACTGTAGGTGTCCTGTCACCCTTGAGACAACCTTAGGCCTAGTACAGAGTGACAGGAACGATAGCGGGCGCGATTACGCGATCACGGTGCGTCGCGAGTTGTTGTAGTGAGGAATAGCGGGTAGTAGTGTCTACTGAAAACAATTGCCAATCGCTAGATCGCACAGTTCCACCACGCTTAAGCGTCTTTCAGTTGGAATTTGCTTTACTTACTAAACGTTAACAGTTCTTATGCGAATAATGTTTATATTCCTATGAAATGTGGATTAGAGTTAAATGCAAAAAAAAAGTTTTCTTATTCTTTTACTTGAGAAGTTGATATTTATATAAAACGACTACTATATTTGGCAAAGTTAAGTTAAAGTTCAGTCTGTGAATTTTACCCTTAGACGCAATCGTTGGTTTCATAATCTCTGATACTCCGCTCGCGCCCAAGCATCCGCGTAAGCTGCACAGCCTAAACGAGGTCTTACTCATAGATAACTAAGCATGTAATAATTTATTCTACTCATACATAAGAACATGACTCTTACTAATGTCGATTAAATTGCTTACTTTATTCTTCATTACGCCTTATATCAGATTAATCAGTAAATTATGCAGCAGAAGAAAATTAGAAAAATAATTATGAAATGCTCGTTTTTTCAGTCGTGTAATTTTCAAGGTTGATGTCACAAAGATGTTGAAGGTTAAAATAGATATGACAAGGATTTATAAAGTAAAAGGAGATAAGCAGATGTTTTCAGAAGGCTAGATTAAAGTGACAGAGCGTCTAGAAAACTAGATGCGATAAACAGCATAATAATTCAAATAGAACGTGAAAATATGACAGTTAATTTGTTTGTACAGGTAACTCTAATTAATGAAATTTCTAATGAGTTTGTTTAAAACAGTGATGTTTTGAACTATCTGTTTACCGAACTACGCAAACAGGTTATTTGCATACATAAATTATTTCTAAATTAATTTATCAGAGATCAAATTTTATGTTCTGAACCATTAATTTGGTTCCAATTTCATAAAAGATAAAGTATTTTTCTATCCTTCCAAAAGAAAATACATCTGCTCATGAAAATCAAATCAATCTCCTAAAATAAATCAGATTTCTCTTGCGATTGATTTTACAGAGGCTTTTGACTCTCTCTAACATGGAGGCTTTCAAAATGTAATAAATTTCGCACGATCGCGGTTACGTGGCTTAGTACGATATTAGTGATGCATTAAATTACTATGCTTTAGAATTTGCTATCTAATTTATTCAGTGTCAGGCGCCGCTGTTAAAATTCAATGCATAATGTGGACTATCCTTTGTAAACAAATTAACTAAGTCTTCAAAATTTTCTATACTCGGGATTTTGCTCTCAATTTGAGTAATTTTGGTATCAAAGTATTATAGTTAAAATCTGTCAATGTTGTAGTGTACAATTTTATGTCAACTTTAGTGGACCATGTCATCGTGAACCTTCAGTAGTTGAATGATATCATCATCTTTGACATCAGCCTAGGAATTGCAGCCTTCTGTTTAACAAAGACCGTCCCATTAAAATTTCATGACTTTTCATTTACCGTCAATCCACTAACCTCACGCCTTGTATGGGAGTAGGCAGAAACTAGATAACATCACTTGCTACGATCCTACCGTACTTCTTTGGCTTCACCACGTTCATTCATCTCAATATTCTAGTCAATGTTATCTATCATAACCACTGAAAACGAGATATTTACCATGTTTACTATTTGTTGGGTAAACGGATGTTTATCCGTGATCATGGTGCTTGTAACAACGCAGAAATATCGGGAACTCAAAACAAATTGTAAACATGTTAATAATTCGTTTTCAATGTTAGTGACCACGTCAGTTTTAAAACTTATAATGTTATCTAGTACCAAAATTACTAATCCCACCTTTTCTCTTTCAGTTGCTCCAGCACACGTCACAATATCCGGACCTTCAGAAGCCAGGGTCGGAGATCCAGTACCTCTGACTTGCAGCACAGCACCTTCAAATCCAGCTGCAGATATCAAATGGCTGGTACTAGGAAAGCATCATAAGGAAGCTAGTAACAGGACTGTTATTTCTCCTGAAGGTAATATTTCAAGTAAACTAATAAGAAAAAGAACTCCTTTTGAGAAAGTTCGTTATTAAAGTAGCATTGTACCGATTTATAGAGGAGGTTGTTTGAAGTGTTAAAGGCAAAATATCTATAGAACGAACTTGGACTTAGCTCAAGTTAGTTACAGTAACGTGTCATCCGAAAATCAACCTTGTCTTATTAATTTTATGTGCATATTCCTACAAGCGACTGTCACCAAGCGTAACATACGAATATGAACGTTATTTTTTACATTTATGGTCCATATTCATATGAAACGCTACCGCATTAGCTTGCATCTCAGCCTTACAGTTATAGGTGCTAGGATACTTCACCTATGATACTAACCCCTAGATACTTAAAAACACTTAACTTTAAGACGTTCTTAAAAGTGTTTCTGTCGCTTTAGTGACAGAGATAGTATGACTTTTAACGACCACTTAAAATTGACTTTCGTCGATGCATCTACAAACGCGTTGGTAATATAGCCTTTATTGTAAAACCATTTTACGAAGTAATATCTGGTTGCCGTTACGACGTTTAACATAAGGTTCAAATTGAAATAACTAAGAGGACTTTGTTGAACGGGAAAATATTGGCATAAACACCAATATAAGTTCTAGGGAAGTATATCGTAGTTTGACAATGTCAATTGAAAATTGAACCGTATGCTCAAGGACTGCAGTTAGTTAAGCCTTGGCCTAGATATCGTCAAGACCTCGACTACACAAAGACGAACAGATTGAATTGTCGAAGCTTGATACGAAATCTTGTAAAGCCATTGATATGTTTTAAAATATAAAGCAGTCAAGGGATTTGTCAACTTTAAGAAAAGGTTAAAAGACTTTTAGATAAAAAATAATAAAATGTAGAAATCTTCTGTATCGTGTGGTAAGTGCCTAACCTGTTGTCAGAGTTTTTATGCCGCCCATGGGCCTCTGACTTGGCTTTACATGCCGTCAATAAATATGTCCCAGGCATGCTGGTTTCATGTTGAAATAAAACTTATAAAATTGTTCCAATAAAGGATTTTGAATTATAAGATCGAAAAATAAAAAAAAATAAACAAACATTAAAGAACTGCCAAGAAATAAGTAAAAATTTTGTTTTAATTACAATACACCAATAGTCCTTCATTGTTAAAATCCTGCTCCCTGGACGTACTTAACCGGTTAAGCTTCTCTAAAGTTCTTCTTTAAATATTCTGTTCACAACTCTTGTCATTCTTCCCAGGAGGCTGGATCACGACGTCCAACATCACCGTGGTGGTGGAGCCTAACAAGAGATCCATCGTGGTGGTCTGCCACGGCATCAACGGCCAGCTCACAGAGAATGTCGTCGCCACCCATACCATCAATGTGTTATGTAAGTACTTTACTTTGTAATTTTCTAGAACTGTTTTTGACCATCAATAAACTCGGCATTTCGCAGTCTTCTGTTGTACACACGAAGCACATCAAGCTACACATTTCCAGTATAACATGACCTCACTTTGTATAGATATCCAATACGATGAGAGATCCTAATAAACTAGTTTTATATAGCTTTATTGGTCGCCGTGCGTAAGTACGTCTCTTCCTGGCTGCGCCACAATATCTTCTGCATCCAGTCTGTCCTAGTCATATTTTTAAGGTCGTCGGTCTATATCATCGGCGACGTCCTGCACTATACTTGCTCATACGCGGTGATCACTCTAGAACTCGCACGCTTCACCAGCTATCAGTCCTTTGATAGACGTGGCCAGCTCACTGCTACTTAGCTGGCTAACCCTGCAAGCTGTAGGGGCTTCGGTTCTTTCGATTATTTTAGTATTTTGCTCATAACATGATGGCGTTGATGTGTTTCTAGTTTTTACTAGTTTTCGGTAAAATAAGCAATCTTTCAGTTAAGATTACATCGTTATCCTGACCAACTTTCAATAAAATACTGACAAAGAATATATCTTTTCAGAAAAAGTTTATAATTTCTAAAAAAGGCTTACAATATTGGAAAATGTCATTCGTCAAAAAATAAAAAAAGCTTGTTGCTCAAAATAACAAGATATCAAATGACAGATTGCTTTTTGTAAAAATATGTCGCCATTATCTAGAAAATATAGTTTTAAAGATTGTATTGACATGTTGATTTTACGATGGAAACATTTCAAAAGAAATTCTTTCAAAACTTTAAAGATAGAAACTACGTCTATTTTATTTTTATTACTAAAAAAAATATTGATAATAAATCATTTCATTTATTTGCTTGACCATAAGCTTTGCTTTTACCATAAGATGATACATATTACTGAGTATTTGCTGAAAATTTAATAACTAAAGACATACATAACTTTCGCAAGCATAGCATAAGCATAATCAGCCTATTAATGTTCCCACTGCTGGGACACAGGCCTCCTCTCTATGAGAGGAAATGGGCTATAATCCACCACGCGGGCCCAGTGCGAGTTGGTAGATGTCACATGTCTTCGAATTTTTGGTTCCAGGACATGCCGGTTTCCTCACGATGTTTTCCTTCACCGTTTTGAGAGCAGTGGTGATGAAATAACTTACACAAAGTAAAGCGCCTGGCTGGGTTCGAACCCACGACTTACTGCTCGTAAGTCGGGGTCTCCATCACTGGGCCACCGCTGCTCTCAAAAACCGAAATTTAATTATGAACAACACTATTTTGACAAGTAAACTGTAGACTAAAATCAAGCCAGTTGAATATATTTTCAAAGACCAAAAATAATTTTAAAAAAAATACAAATAATATGCGTTAACATTTCCTGATCACGGAATAAAATCTAAAACACGAAATTCACGTCAAAATACGTTCCTACAAATATCCCAGCGAACAGAAATCTAAAATTCCATTACCCTACAAAATATGATAATCCATGGCTTAAGTAAACACGAAAGATTTTCCATCAAATACCTATTTGATTAGAGAGCTGTCATGAACAGGATCCCGGCCGAAGCATATTGATATGCAAGAAAAATATATCGTGATACGCCGTAAGGTTAACAACATTTTCAGAAGTTCTAATATGAAATGTGTCGGCACATTATTTATATGAACTATGTCGGACGCCATCTTGAAAATATGGGTGCTTTTAAAATTGGAATGGAACGGTTGAAACTAAACGCTGTCATTTGTTTGTCTTGGAGTTTTGACGTATTTTCTTACCAAGGAGTATCGTGTTACGCGAGTTGTGGAGGTCAGATAGGCAGTCGTTTCACGTAAAATACTAGCATTCAGCAGCATTTGCTTGACAGCAGATGATAGGAGTCATTGGACGAATAGTTTTGTCTGCTCTAATTACTTCTCTCTTAAATTAATAAAACTTAAATAGTATCTCTTTCGTCGATAGTAAAAACACTGCTTTTAATTCGTATATTTTAAGTGAATGGAACGGTGAGCAGTCTTTCAAAGCATTAGCATGAAATAGTGTGTTATTCTACCTGATTTCATAAATAAAATCACTAGCTGTTGGTATCGCAAGAATTTCGCCATGATAGGCAGAAACGTCTTCCTACCTACTAATCGCAATATACTGTTATTTTACGTCATCCACCAACCGATTAAGGCAATTCCTTTTAACCTTAAAAGCCCCTGTTCAGTACTAAACTTATAAACCTGCCAGTAGTGAAATTCCACTCACTCAAACACTTACAACTCAATTTTATATTTATTAAACATTGAGAATTTCGTGTCACAACAACACGAAGTTCAAGAGCCAGGTAAAGAGAATAATTTATAACGCAACTCCTCGACTAAGGATTAACTGTCACTTCTTGAGCTATTACGAACTCCTGGACTATTATGTACTAGAATGGTAGAAGAGGTCGTAAGCTTACCACTTGTCAGTGACAGCTCAGTGTGAGATGTATTCGTGGAAATTGTCTTTTGCAATTTTTAAGATGGATGGAATTTTAGTAGTGAGAGCTCTTCGTGGTTTTTTTTTTCGGAGTAGTATTACTATTTACCTTGAATATTTTGATCCATAACAGCGTTTCTGTATTCTAGTTAAAAGAGTCTGGAACCAGGGAATCACTGATAATTATATCTTACTACAATTATAAATGCGCAAGTTTGTGAGGATGGATGGATGCATGAATGTGTGTTACTCTTTCAGGCAAAAACTACTGAACGATTTGCGTAAAATCTTCGCTCCGATCCAGTATGCAATCATAATGGTTAATATTTCTCAGTTTCCCCGCTCCGTAGCCTAGGTATGCTTCAATGGACAAGCAGCCTTAGTAAAGTATCGCTTGTTGCAAAATGAAAATGAGTATCCATGCCAACACCTCAAGATTCTTTCGCGTTACGGGAAACTCAAACTCAACCCCCGAGCTATGGGCAACCGCAATTTTACCACAGTTAAGTTTTAACATAAAGTTACACCCCCATAAGCTAGTGGCTGCACCAATAAGGGATGTTTCAACCCTTGAACTTTTTAAGCGGGGGTTGTAGTTTGCAGGAGTTGTCAACACAATCATGTGTACAACTAGTATTCAAATAAAGTTTCACCCCCATCACCCCCCACTATAACACTACAGCAATAATTACACCCCTACCCACATATTTTCCGCCATTTTTCCCACACATGGTAACTTAATCAGGAGTCTATTTGACTTTATAATAACTCTGGTGACTCGAAACCCTTAGGAGACGTGACTTGAAAGCGTATTGCTGCTCACAACGTGTTGTGGCGTTATCTTGAACCACCCTGTATATTATATACACCCTGTATACGTACGAGCGAAGGACGTATTTCGGAGTAGTGTGGTGACTTTTAAATATTAAGTTCTGAGACGTTTTTGTAATGGCTCTTTTGAAGAAGTACTTGAGATTTATCACAAATTCTTTAGGAAACAGGTCACATTTTGTCATACTAAGTAAATACTTAAATAAGTCGCCCATTTATTAATGACTCTGTATTATGTAAGTAAGGCCATTCTCTAGATAGCCTTAAGCAAAACTTTCTGGCAAAATAATCTAACAATAATAATAGCAATTTCAGTCAATGTCAGAAAAATATAGCTCAAATCAAAATCAAATCAAATCAGTTTATTGCAAACATGTTGTACACGATATGAAATAATTTTATAGACATGAAACATGCATGCTGTACGGGTACTACAAAACAAATTAATTAAATTACAATACTTTTCGTAAATACCATCATGTGTCATCACATCAGCCAGCTCAGCCAGCCGCCAGCCAGCCGCTTCCACCGTTGCTGCTGCCGCTGCTGTGTCAGGGTTATTTGTAGTAATAGGAACTCTGTGAATTACAAATGAAACTAGATTTCGGCCCATAAATTATAAAAAAAAACTCTTTTTTAACATGATCATTCATGCTAAAAACTACCTACACAGTAAAACCTCTCAGTTACAGAAAATTATATTGAGTAAAAATCCCCTTCTTATCAGAAATGAACCCTTAAAACGCCATTCACTAAAACGGAAAACCCTTCACTAAAATAATTGGAAAATACGACCCTCCTCCTTACTGCAGGAGACTGAAATATTTTCTAAAATGCAACGGCCAACATTTCAGCATTTTTCTTTTTCAGAGAAATTTCTCCAATTCCTTTTGCTTAACACATGTACGAGTTTGAGGTTTTAAATTCTTTCAATATTTTGTAGCATTTCGTACGGCGGCCATGTTGTTTTTTTTACGCGGAATGTTTGAATTATAGCTGTTTAAGTTAGTGCAATGCGCTTGATATTGGGGCCTTTCGGATTTTGGAAATATGATGTTTATTTGCTATAGATTTTAAATGATCTCGTGCCTAAATAAGAACAGCCGGTCGCGTCGATCTTCTTGTCTAGGTTGTTGCTTGGGTGGGTGACCACCCATTACATAACAAGTTCCTCCGTTACTCGGAAAGAACGTTAAGCCGTTGCTCCCGGCTATCACTTGTAGATCTTTGACAGTTGTTACAGGTAGTTAGTGGCCCGAAAGTCTGACTACCAGTCTTACCCAGTTTTTAACTGAGATGTGGAGGTCAGATAGGCAGTCGCTCCTTGTAAAATACTGGTATTCAGCTGCATCTGGCGCGTGACCAGAGGGCTGGCTCGTTCTTTGGCTAAAGAATTAGCATTGCCATTCAGCGTGGCCATGCTGCCAGTCTTCTGGGCCGTTTCCAGATGACAGCGATGCGGAGGAGTACTTTGACGCCTAAGTGTCCTTTTGTCGTCGTTGTATATTATGTATGGATATGATGTGTATGATGGTAGGTACTTACTTTTAGTCTTTTTTATCATTATTTTAGTTCTATTTGTAGTCTGTATTATACATGGGACTTCAACATAACTGGCGAAATGTGGGTGTACGATTAGGCACACCTCTGCCTTACCCTTCGGGGATTACAGGCGTGATATTATTGAACATAATTTACTTTTAAAATTGTTTCTTTAAGTCCTTTTATCCCGATAACTGTCGTATTAACCGCCAATAGTAACTACAAAAGAAAAATGTACTGCAAACGATAATGAATATAATTGTTAAAAACTTTGCCTCCTTGACGCACTCGTTTGACGGGTTTATATGTTAAAGAGATTAGTGGACGATTCCAATTACAACCTCATTACACCACTCCATCTTTCTACCATAAAAACTCGAATCAAACTTGACCATGGGTAATACAATTACCCACATACAGGCATACCCTCCATCAGTTGTGGTCGTAACCCCTACGCACTCGTGGTAACTAAGATTACCCTTTAAATCATTTCTAGTCGGGGGTTAGACCCCTTAGTACCCCTTGTGGTCAAGTAACGGTGCTTTGTAAATCGTATGTGGTTGTGCGCGATCTTTGGTATAGACCTTGTATCCTAAAATGGGGGTGAAACTGTTTTTAGTGTGCTATTTTTGGTACCTATCGAATAATTATTACTTTCAGGAGTACATTGTCTCTCCTGAAACGATGTTGCTTGTTATATTGGCTACGCTTCGCTAAATGGTTTGTCAACCTTGTACAAAATTCTTGGTTGCCTATTAAACCTCTATTACCAAGATATTTGGTAAAACGGTATCCATTGATAAGACTGGTTGTCCAGCTTTTGGGCTTCGGGCTGCCTGTGACAATTGTCAAAGATTTACAATACACATCATCATCCTCCATCTGTGTCAGTTTCAAATAAAGTCGTCGTACTATACAAAGTGTAAGGGACAGCCCTCCACAAACTGATGGGGTGAATTCAGTATACCATACTAAGATGAGCGGTACTAGTGCTGCACCCACCACAGTATCATCATAATTCATCTTCCTGCCCTTATCCCAGTTTATTTGGTATCACCGCAACATGTCTTCTTCTTCCATACTTCTCTATTACTCGTTACCTCAGTAGCCATCCCCTTTCTAGCCATACCATGTATATAGCCCTGTAAAAACAAAACATTCCTCTGACCCAATAACACAGAGAACCCACTGAGCCGTAAAACTACAAAGTCATGGAACACATCCAACTATATAACATATTAAACATAAAATGATAAAACTATGACTATATAAACAACGGACGAAACGTCCGGTCTGTGCGAATTATCATAATATTTGCGGAACCGGAAACGCAGCTGACGTCACGGCCGCTGCCGCCATTTTGGGGTTCGGTAGGGAAATTGTGTAATCCATTGTGGTAGTTTTGGATACATACATAATATATTGGGCTTTTGCAAGGTGGGATTTGAGAGTGATGAATTACTTTTGTTTTAGTTTCAAAGTTTACCGTGATTTGCGAAACTGAAGCCACCTGTTTCCTCTAACCCAGGAGGTAATGTGGATGTTTACAGTAACAAAGGCTTTTCCATGAGCCTGTTTTTATTCTTATTTTGTTTGCAAAAATAAGCTTCTGTTTTAACATATTTTTTTTTTCTATCAATTTCGAGCCCTCAACGATGTCCCAGCTGCTACTTCTAATATGTTAAAATGGTGTTAAATTACAGGAACTGAATTTCTTCGATAAACACAATATAATATAGAAGAAGACACGACTCATTGTATCAATTTTTTTTTCCTTAATTTGCGCTAAAGGCAACAAAATAAATAAAAATAAAATGTCTGGAACCAATCGATCTCAAATCCTTTCTATCCTACAGAACCCTAGACTGTAAATTCATTACACCCTGTATTTTTCCGTCGGCCTAACGCGATAAACCCTAGGTCGGATTAAACAGCTTTTTAAACTGCTCGTTCTTACTCTTTCTCTCGTACACATTTTCATTTGCTATCTCTTTCTGGCAACGGATTTATGCTGTCGTTTTTTTAGTGGTTTAAAGTTTGCGTAGCCCAGGTTTTTGCGGGATGGGGGACTATGTGTGTGTGTGTTTGCTTTTAAATTGGGAAAAAGTTGTGTGTGAGATTTTTGCTAAGTATATTTCAAATTATTATGCGAAAAAATTGTGAAGTGAAACTCCTCATTCGATTTTATGCTTTACGTAGAAATGCTTGTGTCTAATATCGTGTTAACTGTATTCATACTTCATTCCTGTTTAAAAAAAATTATATGTAACTACTTACATATATATCCATATCACTAATAGTCGCAAGCTCTACTGCGGAATTTGAGGTATTTCGTTTAATTCCCAGGTCGGGATTAATAAATTTGGGTTCTTCTAAAAAGAATTTCTCAGTAACAGCACAGAGTCTCGCCCTCTATTACATGGGACTTAAACATAACTGGCGAAATATGAGTTGCCTACCCATGACATCTGCCTAACCCTTGGGGATGATGTTATGTAGACTAATAAAAGATTTTATTATCAATCTTTTGTTTACCTACTCTCTTTTCAATTGAACTGACCTTAGTGATAGAAAGTATACACCTTGACTTTTTAGTCGTACAACGGCAGCCCACTTCATGTATCCAATGAATACTAAACATTTATAAAAAAAAATAGGTATTTATGAGATTTTAATAATTTAAAAATAAAAATATTATTCAGTATGACGCATGACGTAGTTAAAACACCCTGTTGCGAGCGATGATCTACTGGACTCGAGTGCTGGGTAGGTATTGTTCTCCCGTTTGACACGTAAACATCATTAATAGGATGTTTCATAATTTGATTCTAATATTTTATTATTATTTGTCTTTGTACCTATTATGGAAGATAAAAAAAAAATCGCGCCTAGAGCTATTTTATGTCGGGTACATTGAGTGGACGATTTGTCTATAGAATACTGACTGCGCCGTTTTTCAAAGGGTAGCCGGTAGGAATCGAGTTGTATGGACCCTTCGCCACTGCTCCGTGGCTGCTACTGATAAATTATTTATGGAAAAACCCAATAACGCTTTGCCCGACCCGGGAATCGCACCCAGGACCTCATGCTTAGCAGTCGCGCTTGCTACCACTCGACCAGCGAGGCAGTCAGCAGATATTTGAACTACTTGAAGATAAAAGCTATGCGAGATGTACATCCACGGAAACTTTACGAACCAGTGAAGGCCCAAAGACCTATTTACTTACTCAATGTTGACATAGGCTCTCCCCTAGGCAACCACCAAATAACATACCTTTTTGTCACGTATGTAAAAGCTGTTATTTTACATCCGTCATTAACATAACGCTAGTGTAGCTTCTGAATGTTTAATTCGGCCGCCATTTTGGATTTGAGGTCAGGTCGCTTCGTCAGATGAAATGGCTGCGTTTTAGAGTGAATGGATACGCCTGGAGGTGTTTGGTGTTCAACAAGCTGGTTCTGGCCTTGAGTTTTGTTGGCTGAATGGGATATTTTTATGTGTCGTGTGTTTGGGTCAATATTTATCTTTATGTCTAGCTTTACGTAATCAGCCTGTAATATCCCCACTGCTGGGACAGTCTTCCTCTCATAGAGAGGGTGTGGGCTAGTGCGGGTTGGTAGATGTCACATGTCTTAGAAATATTGACTCAACAACAACGTTTTGAGAGCAGCTTAAGCAGGTCTAGCTTTACTAAATTATTACTTGCAATATTACTAAAATCTAACATTTTCTCCCATTGCTACCTATAGAGTCAAAAAGGTTGCTTTTTGAATTAATCTACTGAGCATGAGGTTCTGGATTTGATTCCCGGGTCAGGCAGTTTTATTGAATTTTCCATTCTTTCGATATTTCTCAATAGCAGACACTGAATCTGGATAGGAGCCCGGTTTATGGCAGTAGGCTTTTAATGTGATTCTCGGACACAACTCTCGCTACAGCAAACCTCGCTCATTTCTCGCTCATCTTACAACAAAGCTTGGGCCTTACTTTTGTTATTTTTAGTCTACGCCTACATTACATTATGACCAGTATTTAGGGCGAATAATTGTAATATAAATTAGTCTCCACTAATTGTATAAAGGAAAGCTGGATCAAAAGGAATACTGAATTCCTTTCTTTGCTATGTTATTACACTATATAATTTATTTGTATTATATATCAACTAGACTGTGAAAACGAAGCTGAAATAATTAGAAATTTTGTATTTGTGTCTGTCTAGACTGATTGTCTATGTTCTA
Source organism: Noctua janthe (assembly GCA_910589295.1). Classification (NCBI taxonomy): domain Eukaryota; kingdom Metazoa; phylum Arthropoda; class Insecta; order Lepidoptera; family Noctuidae; genus Noctua; species Noctua janthe. The sequence continues at coordinate 11,209,782 of OU342578.1, forward strand.
TTTTTTATCAGAATATAATAAATGAATAGCAAATTATTATACTTTGTGATATTAGGTTTACTTAATGTTTCAAATTTATTAGTTTGACCTTGCTACTTAAATATAAAATAGTACCAACTTGATGTAAAGTACAGCATCGTTAAGAAACTAGAACTTTAATCTGAAATCACCAATGTAACATGAAAGTAAGTTACATGCGAGTTTCTTTTCTACATGAGCAGTGGAATTAACTCTGCTATTAGATACTTACGTCTCGTATTGACATATATCATCACGCCTGTAACTCCAAAGGATTAGGCAGAGGTGTACCTAACCCACTCACATTTCATGTTTAAGTCACATGTAATAGGGGACGAGCCAATTGCCATCAACCGGGCACAAACCAGACTCCGTGGCTTCTACTGAGAAATTACAAATAGAAAAACCCAACAACACTTTGCCCGACCTTTGAATCGAACACAAAACCTCTTTTTCAGCAGTCGCGCTTGCGAATACTCGACCAATTATTTCATTAAATAGTTGCTGAATTACTGTTACAGTCAGCCTATGTCACCCCACTGCTGGTCAAAGACCCCATGACTTCCAAATCCTTCGATCCAGGACCAAGGTGGACCACTGGTCGTTGGTTTTGCCCAGCACGTCCCGCCATCGCTTGCGAGGTCTACCACGTCGACGTCTGGCTATGTCAGGGCTCCATATCGTGGTTATTATTACTAATAAAATATTTAACAATAGCAATATACAACCCATCGGTCATATCAACTGATTCTCTCGAGGATAACCCTGTTATCCCAATGATTAATGGTATCGATAACATGACAGGGTAGCAGGTTTGATGCCCGATTGAAGTGAAGACGGTTCGTTGGTATATCTAACGCGTAGCTTAAATTTTAATTTTAGTTTCTTATTTGTTTCTAAAAAACTAGAAACTAATTACTAACAGCCTATACCCTACCTTCTGACTAAGCAAATATAATTCACCTTCTAAAATTAGTCGAGAAGCCAGGTCTTCCAAAGTCCATCGTTTAAACAAACACTCCTATACAAATCTTGTCTCATTCATACATATGCCGAGAGTAGCCAACTTGCTATCTACCCTACATTAATCATTTCTTAAGGAGCTGGCGTAAAGTTCGGGGGACAGCGGTTTTTGTTAATTGGGGACTGTGACGTTGAGGAAATATATAAGAGTAGAGAGAGGCCTTGGCCCAGGGGTGAGAAAGAGTAGGCTAGAAAAAACTAATTTATTGACATAAAAAAAACTTATAAATTTCCATTTGGAACACTGACTATTGAACTAGGTACGTGAGATCTGTGTTGCCGATGCCTGCCAGGGCTGCGGGACTGTTTGAAAGATACCGTGGCCCTGGAACACATAGGGCAAAGAATGAACATGGATGGGTTTTAGTCAGTACAAGTCTGACACTCCCTTTCGCTCCGCCCAGAGTGGGGGGGTCATTTAATGATTTCCCATCCGAAAAAAAAAGAAAAGGGCTCAGTGTATTCACCCTATTTGGAAATAAATTATGTTTTAGTTTTTGTAAAACACTGTGGGGTCAAAACATTTATTAAAAAATAACCATTCTTTTAATATGACTGATTGTTCTGACAAAAATCCGCAGAATTAGACTGCGGTCCTAATTTTAACCTTTTGTGACTATCAAGTTTTGTAGCACGTAAAGCCGTTGGTGCCGGCTATCATTTGTCACAGTCACGAAAGTCCGAAAACCAGTCTTACTAGGAGTACCGTATTACGCAGTACTAGCTGGGTTGTGGAAGTCAGCTAAGCAGTTGTTCCATGTAAAATACTGATGTGCTACAACCGATTAGATTGGAAGCCGACCCCAACATAGTTGGGAAAAGGCTAGGCAGAGTATAATTTAAATTTACAATTCTCTTATCTAGAAACTGAACACATCATCTGCCTAGCCTTTTCTAAACTATGTTGGGGTCGACTCCAGCTTAACCAGACACTGCTAAATACTAGCTCTTTGTATGGAACGACTGCCTATCTATGCGCCTCAACTATTCGATGGGTAACATGGTAACCTTTGGCAAGACTGTTCACATCTAGAAAACAAACTTAAAAAATATAAAACCATGTCCACCAAGTCTTCAAAACCCCGCTTCATCTACTTCCCTGGTCCACTGTCCAACAGATTAGCAGAATGTATCAGTGGCCCAGTGGCCAGCACGAACTTGAGATAGGGCCAGGAAACAGATTTACGTATGCTGATAACGTTTATCTTAATATGAGAGTAAAACTGGAGATTTGGCACTTCGCACTGGTTCGTGTGTTAATGATTTGAGTACGTAGAATTAATATTTTGTTATGTTTTCAGGAAACATAACAATATATTAATTCTTATCAATATTTGTGTCTGTAGAGGCACTGTAGCTGTAGGACTATTTCTTCAGTGTTAGTTTGAGAGACAATTTTATGAGCTAACACCTATAACTTAAATTAAGATATTCCTTTGTTTTATCATTCGTTAAAGAGTCATTAATTCAAGACGCTGTCTTTTTTGCGAAAATGCCAACTCAAAATAAGTTCCCGAATAAATATCAACCAAAAATAATGGCAAGAAATGGTGGCACGAAGTTTTTTTTTTTTGCTTAACCTATATTGTCCCACAGCTAGCCTTCCACTCTTCTCTCCGAGTGGTTTTCTCCGGTCAATCTCTCACAAACGCCGCAAAGTCGTCACCCCATCGTTTTCTAGGCCTCCCTCGGCGACGACTTAGATTTTTTAACACGATGCCGTGGCGGTTTTTTTTGGTTTCCTTTTTGACCTGACATCACTAGGTCAGATTAAAGAGCTATAACTTTGCTTATTACATTTTTTGTATACTATATTTGTCTCTGTCGAACTCCTCCCGGATCAGCGAGAAAGATATAGTTTTCATAGTGCGCAGCAGCGGTAAGCACCGTATCGGGCCGATTTTGTGTGATCCGCAGTGACGGTGTTAATATTGTCTTTAAGAAGATGTTCCATTCAGAAACCAACATTTGCTTGCCTTTTGATGTTCGAAGACTTAAAAATAGTTTTTCAAAGCACGTTCACTGTCTCGCGTCAGACCGAAACTTAGGCCTAACATTTTTAGGCCACTGCCAAGGTGACGATGCAAAAAACCTATTCACATGTTGTTTACTGACCCCCTTTCTTGGGGGACTGTGATAATACCCCCTTTTTGCTCCGTGTACATACAACGGTTTTTGTATACATTTGCGTTTTCATGCCGGGTTGAATAGACGCGAGTTTTTGTAGCTATGTTATTTGATTATGGAATGGATTATTATAAGTTTTGTGTAGGTAGGGTTGGTTTTTGATTGTTGTTAAAAATGTATAGTGATATCATTTTGACGTCTTTTTTAAGTATCTAAGTAAGAAGATGTGTGTGGAAACCAGTAGGTGTCGTCATAGAAGAACAGACCTTATTGTTGGTGATGTTCTTCAAAAAGTTCATGTGTGTAATGCTTAGAACTGGTGTGCGTGTATGACCAGATGTATGAACGAAGATACAGGATTAATTGTCCCTCTCTTTACAACATCAAGCAATTTAACGTGAACATAACATCGCGTCTGGAATTCCCAACGGGTTAGGCAGAGCTGTACTATTAGGTAATAGTACACCCATTTAGTTCCATGTAATAGGGGGCGAGCCTATTTCCATAAATCCGGCACAAATCCAGACTCCGTGGCTGCAACTGAGAAATTCGTGATGAAAAAACACAATAACACTTTGACCGACCTGGGAATCGAACCCAGAAATTGAGGCAGTCAAGCAATTTCAGCTTGTGTTTTCGATATTTTTCCTACAGTTTACATTACATACGCATGTTATTGCTTAAAAAAAGTTCGTGGCTATGCTGAATAAAAATATTTGGACAAGCCCACGTTTGACCACACGCTCACCTAAAAAAATAAAAAATCCTTTGACCCCTATATTATCTACTCGAATATGCTAAAAAAAAATGCGAAAATTGTGAAATGTTTTAGAAATATTTTTCAATACGCGTTGGGAATTTATTACCTTCCCACTGAACAGTGAAATTCATGATATTTCTTACGTTAATCTTGAATATATATTTTCTAAGCGAGCTCAATGAGGAGCTCGTGACTAAATAATAACAGCCGCTCGGATCAATCTTCAGGTTAAGCCGCGCTTGCCTAGGTTGTTCTGTGGATGGGTGACCACCCAATACTCACAGCACCCGATACTTACTTTCCGAGGTACCTTGTAAAGCACGTTAAGCCCTTGGTCCCGGCTGTCATTTGTAGATCTTTGACAGTCGATACAGGTAGTCAGTGGGCCGAAAGTCTGAAAACCAGTCTTACCAAGGGGTATCGTTTTATCCAGTAATAACTGGGTTGTGGAGGTCAGATAGGCAGTCGCTCCATGTAAAATACTGGTATTCAGCTGCATCCGGTGAGACTAGCAGCCGACCCCAACATAGTTGGGAAATGGCTAGTTAGATGATAATATATTTTCTAAGCTTCCTTTCCTCGTGTCGTTACGAGCTATTCAAGAATATTAAGCTCTTGCAGTGATAAAAAGATTAGCAAGTCAGCATTTTAGTTGCGGATCTAACCAACGTAGTAAGCACTATTTAAACGAACTCTTAGTACGCACGACGTCCAATCAAGCTATGCATAACCAGTTTAAGTTGCTCTCTCATTATACGGGAAGCTCAATCAAAGTGACTCAGGTTATACTGGATATGTATCACTTGATGTGTCGCTATATTTACCGTCTGGACCCTGTATTACACACCTCTCCGGCTTACAACGAAAAACAGGGGAAATGGAACTGGTGTGGCAAGAGGGGTCAGGAACTGCAGGGCAGTGACTGTAGCATCGTTCATGGAGGCTCTTTTCAAATTCAATTTATTTTATTTCAGATCATAAATCCGTATAATGTTAGTAGCAGTATGACTTGGGCTAATGTTAGTATTAAACTAAAATTAATAATGATACACAGCTAATGTACCATTGAACTGTACGTACAATGGTACACTATTTTATTTGGATAAGTGTGTCAGAAAACACATTCAGGATGCCAATGAGTCTACAACAGGCTCGTTGGTCCAGTGGTCGCAAGCGCGACTGCTGAGCATGAGGTCCTGGGTTCGATTCCTAGGTCGGCCAAAGTGTTATTGGGTTTTTCCATCAGGAATTTCTTAGTAGTAGTCAGGGAGTCTGAATTTGCGCCCGATTGATGGCAATAGGCGCCTTACGTGGGACTTAAACTTAACTGGTGAAATGTGGGTGTACTATTAAGTACACCTCTGCCTTGCCCTTCGGGGATTACAGGAATAATGTGAATTGTAAATAGGCTGGGATCACACTACGATAGAAAAAATATACAGTGAATGTAAATCTAAAAAAGGTTGCAGCCTAATGCTACCATTTTGTAGTTTTCAATGCATTACACAAAACGAATTAACAAACGCAAACCAATAGTCTTTTCCCCGGCACATTGTATTTACTAAACCTAAAAAAAAAAAAAATAACTTTTCTTATTAGCACAGACTCACTATTCCATTTTATTTTCCCTTATCAAAAAACAAAGCTGAAACATACTCAATCCGTACACACACAGATACACACTCATAAAAAAAAGCTAAAATACATCATCTAATCTCAGCACTAAAAAACCGTCCATTACTTAAATTAAATCGTTGTGTGCACAGCCTTATATATAGGGATGTGCCGGCCAGCACGTTATATATAGGGATGTGCCGGCCAGCACGTTATATATAGGGATGTGCCGGCCAGCACGTTTCTCTCATTAAACTAATGAGTCTGTGGACATCGCACGAATTAATTGCTCAACTCTCTCTCTCCCTGTGGTGACAACCCTAGCTGTGCACAAGTGTGCTTGTAATTGTTGCAGGACAACCCTAAAATTTTGCGTTTTAATGTACTTTGTTGTGTACAGTTCGTGTTTATATTTTGTAGATAAAAAAAGCGTTTGTATGGGTTTTTAAATGCTGTTTTTTATAGATTTTTTATGGAGCTTTCAGTTGTAAAGTTTCAGTATAAAGTGTGATGTAAGCTGTATTTAAATAAGTAGTATTGCAGTGGTTTGCTTTTTATTCTGGTATCGCGTTTAATATTTTTGTCGAATACGAGTGAATATTATGATCACACAATGTTTAGTATACAGGCGTATACAGGCTGATGTGTGACTTGCGCCCACAACATTAGCAAACGGTCATATAGGCATCAAATGGATACTGGTAGATTTTTTCTGTTAGTCATTTTTGCAAACTTTCGTGACAATAAACTTAACCTCATGATGAAAGAGCTTTTCGCTAATGGACTGTCCATTAGCGAAAATAATGTAAAGTGTAATATCATCATCATAATCATCATATTATTATTATTGGATTGACATAACTACTAAAAAGTTTATGAAAATCCTGTGGAAAACCAATTAACAAATATGAAACCTTTTGAAACTGATAGTCACTTGTGTAGGGCCTTCTTTCATCACACATCCTCATCAGCTTACCGCAGTCCACTGCTGGATATAGGCCTCTCCCCATGACTTCCAAATCCTTCGATCCAGGGCCAATGTGGACCACTGGTCGTTGGTTCTGTCCAGTTCGTCCCGCCATTTCCTGCGAGGTCTACCGTCTGGGTGTGTCAGGGCTCCACATCGTGGTTATAATTACTAATAAAATATTTATCAATATCGATATACAACCCATCCGTCATATCATCTGATTCTCTCGAGGATAACCCTGTTATCCCAATGATTAATGGTATCGATAACATGACAGGGTGGCAGGTTTGATGCCTGATTGAAGTGAAGACGGTTCGTTGGGGTACCATGATTGTTATAACATAATGCAGGATATTTTTTATGGGATAAGCTGAAATGCGAGAGGTTTTTATAGGGCAGGTTTTTAATGATTTAAATTCTGCCTATCCTTTTTTGTAGTTGAATATACTGTCTCGTTGGTGTAGTGTTCAAGACTGTACTACTGAGCATGAGATTCGGAGTTCAATTCCCTGGTCAGGCAAAGTGTTATTGGGCTTTTCCATCGGGAATTTCTCGGTCATAGCCTCCGGGCAGGAGTTTAAGGAAAATGGGCTCGCTTCTTATTACATGGGACTTAAACATAACTGGTGTAATTTGGGTGTACTATAACGCATGTTACGTTATGCACCTTATGTTTTTCCCTATATGGCGGAGTGACTTTATATCATGTAACATCATAAAAAAGACATAGATTGAGGAATAGAGGATTTTAGGAGCTAGATTGAGAAATGAGGTTATGCGAGAACGTTGCGGTTTAAAAGAAGATGCAGTGACAGAAATTTTAAATAGAATGCTAAGATGGTTTGGTCATGTGGAAAAGAAGAGTGAAAGGCGACTAACAAAAATGAGATGGTAGAAATGAGTGGCAACGCGATGAGTGAATGCTCTAGAAGGACACACACTGACCTTATTGGTGAGGTTCTTCAGAAAGGTCAGGTGCGTAGCAATCGCAACCGGAGTGCTTGTATGACCAAATGTATGGACGTGGACGAGGCAGAAAGAGCAGGTGGCGTTCTGTGGTTTCTGCCTAACCTCATCAGAAAAAGTCGTGAGTTTATTTACGGATATATAAAAAAGTCCAAGTATGTCCCGAAATATTTAAATCAACACATACATCATCTGCCGAGCCTTTTCCCAACTATATTGGGGTCGGCTTCCAGTCTAACCGGATGCAGCTGAATACCAGTATTTTACATAGAGCGACTGCCTATCTGACCTCCACAACCCAGTTAGTACTGGGTAATACGATGCCCCTTGGTAAGACTGGTTGTCAGACTTTTTGGGCCACTGACTGCCTAACGACTGTCGAAGATCTACAAATGACAGCCGGGACCAACGGCTTAACGTGCTTTCCGAGGCACGGAGGAAACTTGGTATGTAATGGGCGGTCACCCATCCACAGACCAACCTAGGCAAGCACAGCTTAACCTAAAGATCGACCCGAGCGGCTGTTATTATTTAGCCACGAGCTCCTCCTGTGTTAAATCAACACATACAACTAACAATATAGAATCAACTGTAAGAGTTGACGCGAGAGCCATGCCCCTCTACTAGTATGAGCACATGTATATACTAACATACATACATATTATTATGTATATTTACTCCAATACGAACTAATGCGTTCACTATTGTGACTTGAATATCTAACTCCCGACATGATTTCACTAAGTAATGCCGTCATTTTTATTCAACCTAGTTTCTCGGTCTATTTTATACAGGCTGATTTGTGTGCAGGTGCGGTTTTTCAAGGCTTGTGACGTAGACTTATGAGTTTATAAGAAATGGGGCGTACTTATAGTTACATCTCATCATTCTGCCTGCCTTTTCCCAACAATGCAGCAAACTTAATCTGCTTCCAGTCTAACCGGCTGCAGCTGAATGTATATATGTCCTAATATATGTCCCGAAATATTTAAATCAACACATACATCATCTGCCGAGCCGTTTCCCAACTATATTGGGGTCGGCTTCCAGTCTAACCGGATGCAGCTGAATACCAGTATTTTACATGAAGCGACTGCCTATCTGACCTCCACAACCCTGTTAGTACTTTGTAATACGATACCCCTTGGTAAGACTGGTTGTCAGACTTTCGGTCCACTTTCGACTACCTGTAACGATTCTCAAAGATCCACAAATGACAGTGTGGACCAACGGTTTAACGTGCTTTCCGAGCCACGAAGGAAATTCGGTATATAAAGGATGGTCACCCATCCATGGACCAACCTAGCCAAGCACGGCTTAACCTAAAGATCGATCTGAGTGACTGTTATTATTTAGCCACGAGCTCCTCACCACCTATAGTTACACCTACATTTTACTAATTATAATATTTATATAAACATTTCAAGACATTACTTCTGTCATCCCAAAAAGGTAAGTATGGGAAAGTGGCGATGCCACTAATAAAACAATGGTTTCTGGTGTTACAAAAACCACAAAATAATGCCACTCCTTGTGACTCTGTTCTCGTAAGTCTAGCTAGTGGTCACAAGCAATATAAACGTTATTCAGTTTTTCACCAGAACTTAAACGGAAAATTCAACGAATTATCAGGAAAGCTCAATAACTTCCGAATACAACATGCCAAAAAAAACACAATAAAACAAACAATTTCCAATCACATCAAAATCAGTCCATCAGTTTTCAATCTCAAAAAAAACATACGTACAAACAAACTAAACAGTCATTCATGCACTCACTTCCTCAATCCTATGTAATGACATGACATACCTATACATAACAGGCATAATATGTATGTAAAAACATTGATCACAGAGGAATGCTGTTACATGCGTTTTGTAAGACTTCTTGCTTATTTCTAAACAGTTACATTGCGTTTATGACGGATAAAGTTGTGATGTTATATCAAGATGTAATGGGATTTCAGAATAAGTTGTTTTGATTTAGATTCTAAAAGGGTTAGCTAACAGATAAAGCTGAAACTAAAAGACAAGAATAATGAACTTTCAATGAATGAGGTATTCAAAGTAAAGTTATCATTACCTTAAAAACGAACCGTTAAAAAAGTTTTGACGTCCAGTATCTCTGTAACTAGAAGGTTTTCAGGTTTGGTTCAGAACAAAAAAAAATATCACAATGATGGGGAAAACAAGTGCCTTTCGGCTTCGTTAAGTGTCTAACAAATAATATAATTACGGTGTTTAAATTACGCCGAATTAGAACATAACAGTATGTCATAATTAACTAATTAGTCTCGAAAACATCAAGTAACCAGAGTTGGTAATATTGATTTACTAATTAATATATGCCTACTAATACATGTCGGAATTGGCATTGTCGGAATTGGCTTTTTTATGAAAATACCGGGTCTTACCAATGGATACCCAGTAACTAGATTGTGACCGTCAGATAGACAGTAGCTCTATGTAACATGCTGGTATTCATCTGCATCTGATTGGTTCTTCTTCTTTGCGTGTCGATAGACTCAAATAATACCCGACCAGTATATTGCCACCTGCACAGATCTGTCGTGGGCTTCGTTTAAATCCTGGAAGGTGCAGATGGTTGTGCAAGATGGGCAAGAAAGGAGGCGGGGCATTCCGGCAGAGTGGCTCCACAGCGGCCAACCTGGGCCCGCAAACGGATAAGATATTTCCAGATTGGCCACTGCAGTCCCTGTCCTGGAGGAAGATGTTCTTCTGGACTGATGAAGTGAGGAGGGTTGGGATGTCTGTTCCTCCACAATTCGCATCTTTCATCTGACGCACTGTCTTCTGAGGAAATCGTGTGTCTCTCGAAGCTTTTACGGCTTTTTAAGCGTGAAGGTAGTTGATGCCCGTACAGGGGGCATGTCTTTGTTGGTTAGACTGGAACGTCAACCCCAACATATTTGGTAAAAAGGTAGGCAGATGATCATGACACCGCGTCTGTATATAAAAATATAACCTTTTTTGTATTCTCTAAGATATTTTAAGACAGATCTGTTGCAATTTTAGGAGCAATTGTATAGTTACTCTAGAGTAATTTTTGACACATAATTTTTAACAACTCCAAATCCTTTTTGAACGTGATCAAATCTTCAGAAATTGCCACTGCATTTAATTTTTTTCTTTAATATTCTAGACTCGTAGTCAATTCAGAATATTTTTCAAAAATCATATTCTACCTACGCCGTAAACCTTTTGAAACGTGAGCATAATAATAACTTTAGAAATGGTATTGCATTTAATTTACACGTTCAAATTTCAAGACTTACAAAAAATTTGTAAAAAAAGGGCAAAGAACTTTGAAGCCTGAAAACACAATAAAATGTTTAACAGAAGGTCAACTCGTATCTATAAACAAGCCAAAGTGATTACTTGAGTAAAAGTAATAACTTAAGATTCTGTAGTTTAGTAATTGCTTGAAGTTAGAACTGTCAACCGTTAGAATTCGTACCTTTGCTTTCTTTGACGGTTCTTACTTCTTTCAAATTCTTATCTATTGCACGAAAGTGGTAGAATAAGTAATTACTTATGCGTGTGTGCGTTTTCACTCTATAAACAGCCGACCTTCGGGGAGAAGATTACTGGCAATCGCTTTCAAGGCGTTTCATACTCTCCACCAATTTTCAACAGGACTGACAGAAGCTTTTCTGTACCTTATGATAATAATAATAACACATTTTTGGTATTTCCTTCATCGCTATGCTTATAGAATGTCATTTTGTGTAGACTCTGTTCAGTATCAACTATTCTGTGTCTGAAAAAGTCTGCTAGAGCTCAATGTCACCTGTTTTCTTTTCTCTGTTTTCTTGTTAATATATAGTATCGTGAAACAGCTTACGAGCGAGAGCAAATTAGGATCGCGAGTTTTTGTGAGTGGTTGGAAACATACAGTTGTGAAGTTTGAGAGGGTACGCTGCGGGTTGAATTCGTTCTTGATTCGTTTTTATTTTCTGTATAAATCGTAGATGTGCAGTAAAAAGCAATTGCTTTTTAACATTTAATTTCCACTTACTTAATCAATGCCAGTCAGTTCATTTCAACGAAGTACACATTTCGAAACTTAAGTGGCAGTGGGCACATTGATCGCAGAACGGATGGCCGATGGGGCCAAAAAGTTCTGGAGTGGCGACCGCGAACCGGAAGACGTTGCATTGGAAGGCCTCCCACTAGGTAGACCGATGACCTGGTGAAGTTTGCAGGGATCCGCTGGATGCGAGACGCACGGGACCGGTTAATGTGGCGATACTTGGGGAAGGCCTATGTCCAGCAGTGGACGTCTTTCGGCTGAAATGATGATGATGATGACACATTTCGAGTGAAATTGAATGAGAAGTAAGAGTTACACAATTAAACCTAAAATTTCACAGTACAATTATAACCTTGTTGGAAATTCAACTCTCGACGCAGAACTTAGAGTTAAATATTTAACCGTATGCTTTTATTAAAGCATTAATTTAAGTGTCATCTAGTAAGAGTGAAAACGGACACACCAAAACATCAGCATCATCACCTTCCTATCCTTGTCCCATGTTACTTGGGGTCGGCGCAACACATTTTCTTCTTCCATTCTCCCCTGTCAATCGTCGCGCTATCATTTACTCCTTTTTCCCTCTTATCATTCGTCACACAATCCATCCATTGTTTGCTTTGGTTTTCCTCTCCCTCTCCCTCCATCGTTCATACACACCAAAACAAATACAATATATTTTTTTCCTTGTAATCCAAGGCCACCCAAAAAATCGTCCCGGGACCTGCCCAACTTTCCTCCCGTATGTCCCACCAAGGTTGTCGCATGAATCCTGATTGCAGTAGGCACGTGACGGGAATATCACCGTAACCGTTATCTGATACGAAGAACGGTTATTTATTGGATAAATCTCTAGTTATTTCGGCTGGTTATATACTTGGTTGGAGGTTGGTACGGCATGATTTGGGGTAAGGATTTTTTTTGGTTTTGGAATAGATATGATTGTGTTTATGTTGTTTTGAGTAAGTTAAATTGTTAAGCATAGAATTTAACACTGGATGGACGACAAATCACGGGAACAATCTGCGACTCCCGCATTCCCTTTAAACTGGTTAGACCTGCTGTCTTGTATGGAACAGAATGTTGAGCCACAAGGGGGATGAATAAAAGGCAAGGCTGAAATGACAATGCTAAGGGAGATGTGTGGTGTTACGCGTATGGATAAAATAAGAAATTTTAACGAGCACATATTGAGGAAGTCTGAAAGTGGCGCCGGTGACTGAAAACTTTTGTGGTAGCCAGTACCTAGTCGTGGTATGATGAGGAGGAATCAGGAAAATGTCGTGAGGAAAGTTTTGAGTATGAATGTGGATGGGTATAAGAGAAGAAGAAGACCAAAGAACCGCTGTATGGACTGTGTGAAGGATGATATTGCAAGAAAGGAGATGTCTGATTAGATGACGAGTAATAGGGAACTATGGAAAGAAAGAACATGCTGCAGCAACCCCAAATAAATTGAGATAAGGGCAGAAGAATGATAAAATTAAACTGGGTAAGACCATTGACTTCCACGTGTTACCAAAAGCTGATACTTGCTCTCTCTCTCTTACTTTGTTATTGCTGGCTCTTTCCATACACAAGATGAGAGTAATAATGAATTAGAACTTAATGTAATTGGCTGTTGTTGTTGTTCTGACCCAATTGGACTAATCTGGCTCTAAGTAATGAGGGTTATTTTTAGTATCTTAGGTTGCATCGTTGTTAGAGGAACTCGTGGCTCAATAATAACAGCCACTCGGGGCGATCTTCAGGTTAAGCCGCGCTTGCCTAGGCTGCTCAGTGAATGGGTGACCGCCCATCACATACCAAGTTTCCTTCGTGCCAAAAGCACGTTAAGCCGTTGGTCCCGGCTGTCATTTGTAGATCTATGACAGTTGTTACATGTAGTCAGTGGCCCGAAAGACTGATAACCAGTTTCTTACCAAAGGGTATCGTATTACCCATTACTAACTGGTGTGTGGCGGTCAGATAGGCGGTCTCTCCATGTAAATTACTGGTATTCAACTGCATCCGCTTAGATTGGAAGCCGATCCCAACATATTTGCGAAAAGGCTAGGCAGATGATGGGTTGCATCGTCGTTAGAGTTGCCATTGTCCTTTTTGAATAATTCAATGCGTCTATCAGTATAACACGATACACTTACAATAAAGTTATAAATTAACAGGTCCTCAAACTTATTATGAGATTTCTAATGAAATAAAAAACATTCAAAAAATTTACTGAACTATCGGATTTTTCCGTTGCAATAACACCCTCTCTATTGTATTTCCGAGCAAAACCACACGCATGAATTATTTTACACTGAAACAAAATTTTGACATAATACACCATACCTACTTACTACACGGAAATGTTGCAATTTTCCTAAAACTAATAAACTCGGTGAAGCTCACACTATAATTACAATGTTATACAAACACGTACATGGTATCCAATTAGTGGCAACCCTAAACTAGGGCTGTACCCATTATTTTAATCACCACTCCGTGACTAGACCCTTCCTTATAATTTATAATTGTAAGGGTAGGTACTGACTCGCGTCAAAGTTGTCACCTGAGAATTTCAAGTCGAGTCAAACAAAAAAAAAAACAACTAAATTACGCCTGAGCGGTTAGGTAGATGTGTGCCTAATAGTACACCCACATTTCAACAGTTATACTTAAGTCTCATGTATTGCCATCAACCGGGCACAAATTCAGACTCCAGGGCCTCTACTGAGAAACTTCTGATGGAAAAACTCAATAACCAAAAAAAAGTTGTCATATAACTTGTAATACATATTTTTTGAACACATAATTATAAGGAACTGACTATTTATGTTTACGTATAACATTAATATTTACCTGATCTAAGTACTTGCTTCACAAACATAATTTATTATTGTAGCTTTTCTCTAAAGAAATTATTGTCAACACAGTTTGTATAAAAAAAGAAGGTCTTTTTTATACAAACTGTGTTGACAATAATTTTTCACATTTGCTAAAAAGTTACATTTTCTTAAAATCGATAAAATACTGCTTAAAAGTTAATAAAGTCATAGAAGTAACAGAAAACTCAAACACGACTAAAATTACCCAAAAGTCGCACGACTCAATCGCAAAAACGCAAGTGTACACCATCTCCTACCTAGCCTGTCATTTCAACTGATAATTAATGATTATTAACTACATAATTAAGGCAAAGCAATGACAGGGCAATGAAAGAGATCCTCCTTTAATTGTGTTTTCGATCTCAGGGTTAAGTTGAACGTAACGAGGTCTGTATTTTGATGGGTGACCACTCAAGCGGTGAGCCTCGGGTCTTTAATTTGCCTAATTTAAAAGGGAGCCTAATTTGTGGTTTATGGAGTATAATAGGGTTAATTTGGATCGATACTGTACTGGTTTACTAGTGAGCTAGATTGAAGAAAATAACGTTTTTTGTTGGTCTGAGGAGCTCGTGGCTAAATAATAACAGCCGCTGTAGTTGATCTTCAGGTTAAGCCGCGCTTGCCTAGGTTGGTCCGGGGATGGGTGACCACCCATTACATACAGAGTTTCCTCCGTGCCTCGCAAAGCAGTCAGGTGGCCCGTAAGTCTGACAACAAGTCTTACCAAGGGGTATCGTATTACCCAGTACTTACTGGGTTGTGGAGGTCAGATAGGCAGTCGCTCCATGTAAAATACTGGTATTCAACTGCATCCACTTAGACTGGAAGTCGACCCCATCATACCAACTATGAAAAGGCGGGATGTTGTAAACGTTTGTCTTGCCAAATATTTAGCCATGATTTCAATTTATTTTGATGCTTAGAAATTAGTTTTCAAAATCAATTTAAATGGTCAATATCAGCCTATAACGTTAACACTGCTGGGACACGGAGAACATCTCTTTGAAAAGAAGTGGGCCTAAATCCACCACGCAAACACGGTGAAACCATTTTCATAACATCTGTATTCCTCATTGAAGAGTCAATCTAACCCAAAGTTAAGCAACCGTCATTACGTCAAAGTAAAAGATGGGTGACCGCTCTAACGTTCTCTTTTTCTTGTTTCAGATCCACCAACGGCTCCCATGATCACTGGTTACGTCCCTGGCACCACTCTTTCCGCCGGTACCGTTCAGAGGTTGTCGTGTATATCATCAGGAGGCAACCCATTGGCTACTCTTACATGGTTCAAGAATGATAAAAAGGTAAGGTCTTCATTTGCTTCTGACTGGCTGGTTGGTCTAGCGGTCGCAAATGCTACGGTTGAGCATGAGGACTTGGATTCGATTCCCAGGTTAGGTAAGGTGTATTTGAGTCAGTGCGCGACGACTTTACAACTGCCCATCCATTTAGTGACCACAACTAGGACCATGGTTGAAATAAACAGCCGCTCGGGTTGATCTTCAGGTTAAACTGCGGTTGCCTAGGTTGGTCCGTGTAAGGGTGACCACAAATTACATACCGAGCGTCCTCCGTGGCACGTTAAACTGTTGGTTCCGGCTTTCATTTGTAGATCTTTTTCAGTGACCCGAAATTCTGGCAACCAGTCTTACCAAGGGATATCGTATTACCCAGTACTAACTGGGTTGTGGAGGTCAGATAGACAGTCACTCCATGTAAAATACAGGTATTCAGCTGCATCCAGTTAGACTGGAAGCCGGCCCAACATAGTTGGGTAAAGGCTAGGTAGATGATGAAGTACGACCAGGTTGCTTAGTCCAGCATCTTTCACATTGATCTAAACTCTGCAACTAGTGGTCGTGATCACGTAGGCGTTACGATTAATGGTAGTTGCTAAAACAATTAATGTGTTGCTTATCTCAGAGATGAATCTAATCTGAGAGTACTAAACCGGGTTATTAATATAGTCCTTCTGACTTTGCGAAGATATTGTCACACAGGTGTGAGTGAACACGTAATAGAAAACAAACGTTAAATGCGAGAGACACAGAAAAAACACCTTACACAGTTACATTTTTTCGTAAAGCCGATGGATTTGTAGGTACATAATCAAGCTGGTAAAAGTACCGCTAGCGACATCTATGACGCAGGGTGAGAACTAAAATCCTGCATAGCGCAATCAAATCTGCGAGATAAGGATGTAAAGAACAACCCGACTACAACCGTCGGAGACGCAAAATGCCTTCTGTTGGAGGATCCACCGTTTTCTATGGGGGATGAGGAACTTGTAGAGGAACGCAGACGCACACATGGTGTATTCGTTTGGAGTTACAAGCGCAGCGAACCTCAGTTGCTCTGTACCTCGCAATACTGACGCGCGCTTTTCATAACACCCTGTTCTACATAGCTCTTTTTAACGGTATCACTCGCTAAATCTACGATAGAAGCTATTCTCATAATATAGCTTATACCGACATCAAAGTTGAGTAGAATGTGTTTAATAACACAGATATTACAATCGATACAATTCAATCGAGTATCAATATCGAATCGGTACGGTCCATTCAACTATTCTTAATAGTGAAACAATAGGAGTTTCCGTAGCGTTCTGATATGGAAATCAAATTATTTAGTGTCGAAAATATTAATGTTACAATGTGAAGCGAATGTTGAAAATCAAAAAAATCAAAATCAAAGCATTTATTTCAAGTAGGCCAGTTACAGGCACTTTTGAATTGTCGAAACAAAGGCAACAGTAAAATAAAGCTACAGTCCCAGTCACAAGGCACAAAAACTGTGAAAGTACTGTAGTTGCCCATTCCCTAACGTAGATCTCTATGGAGAAGAACGGGCAAGAAACTCCATGGACACTCTTTTAAATCAGAATACTTTAACAAAACCTTGGTTACATCATTCATTTTGAGATGTTACATTATGTGAGAACGATGCAGCAAGATGTGTACGTTAAAAGTGTCCATAGTAAAAACAATTCAAAAATAAAATAATTAATTCAAATAAGCCGTGGCAAATAAGAGATGACCAGTCACAACTGATAGCGCCCGTTCACGAACATGACCCATGTATCAGCACCATTCAACTCAACCATTTTGAAGGGAACTAAATGATCCGACACACGTGCCACCATCAGCGAGACATTTGAGTGAGCATGACATACTCCTAACCGCCAGGGCACATTCAAGTCAAGAAAAGACGCAGGTTTCCAGCGAATGACAGCTTTCTAGTACATAGTACTCACACAATATGGGCTAGGCGGCTATATAATACAAAAGAGATTGAATCTATACAATGCAAAGATAGTTATACAATCTTCAGCAGCTCCAACAATACTATTTAATGCTATTAATTTAGGCGCCCCTGTTCTTGTGGAGCAGGACCGGCATTGAGCCAAGCATTTTTATCAGTGATTTGACTGGTAGGTATTCACTTTAAAATGAACTAAATGTGTGTATGACCAAGTCTGAAAGTGGCACAGAGAGCAGCTAGACAAGTGAGAATCGCTTTTAAATCGTTCCGTATTTTTACCACTACTTTCAATAGGATTGGTATCACAGGTATTTCGGTAGTGAATGTCAATTTAATATTTTTATCTTTCTTATAATATTTATCGCTGAAAGAATTTCTCTATCTACCGAGAAGTATCTGTTATGGTAAACACATGAGATACGGAGGAATGAAGACACTGTCGTTACGATTCTTTTAACCGACTTCAAAAAGGAGGAGGTTGAATGTTATATAAGAGTAGGGAATGACCAGAAATATTGATATACCAAAATGTTGATAATATTGTGACAAATAAAAGCTATACGTTCAGTGCGTGCTGCAAAAATTACAAACGGAGGACATACATTCAGTTTTTTTTGTCAAAATTAAAATATTTTATTTCACGTAGGCCTACCAGCTACCTATAAAACGTCGACAAAAAGTTGCACGGTTCGGGTTGTCCGTTTCCTATGGAGAAAAACTGGCAAAACACTCCATGGTTACTTAACTATAAAGTAACATGGAGTGTTTTGCCGGTTTTTCTCCAACCATGGAGTGTTTTGCCGGTTTTTCTCCATCAACATGATAATACTGTAAAACAAAATCATTTTAATAATAAAATGTTTTTGTTTTACAGTATTATCATGTTACAGCATTAGAACTTAAGTATGGGGGACAGCATAGGCCGGACAATAAGTCGTTTGTTTAAAACCAATCAAACTGGGATCATATTACCGGTACTCGCGTCTAGTTTAATCGAAGCAACTTTTAGCCAGTTTCTTTTGAGTAGTGGTCAATCATAACTCCACTCCATCAAAACAATAATAGGTATTCAATTTTCGATGTTCAAAATATTCACAAACTTCTATTATTCCAGATCCACTCAGTTACAAAAACGACTGAACGTTCAGTCTCCGCCGAGATTTCGATCCTGACCAACGTGACTGACAACCAGGCGCAGTACAGATGTGAAGCAACTAACAGTGCCACTGAGATACCCCTGTTTGAGACCGTCACCTTGAATGTTTATTGTGAGTACCTTATTTCTTAACGATTTCTTACGACGTAAACAAAAAGGTCTGGCGAATAAACGAATGTTTTGGACTGCACTCTCACAGTCGGCGGCTGGTGAAACACTTTGATATAAACACAAACTTAGGACTAAACATATACAAATGGTACGGCATCTCATCGTAGCACGTTGCGTTATCGTGTCGTGAAAACAGGCGATTCAATCTTGCGCCGAAGCAACAACCACTTTCAAACAGATTTACTCGATAAAAATCGTAGATTTTCACGACACGACGATATCGTAACGTGGCACGATAAGACATCATATTATAGTGTGTATATGTTTTTCCCCTTAGACTGTGTTTAAATTGTACAGGTTTTGAGAAACCAGGGGTTAATTGGCTCCCTAAATAGAAGATGAAATAGCTAGAGAACCTACCGTCAGGGATATTACAAAACATATTATCTTAGCTCCGAACTATTTAAGCGAAGTCGTATGTTAATGTTTGCTTAGGACTAACTGAAGATTACAGCAGATTTTGTACTCCTACATATTGGGTAAAAGCTGACTTTGATTACGTTACATATAAGTACTGTAAACTTCACTAACTACCTGCATACGTAGTTGAAAGTTTTCGAGTAACGTACCTACGTAAATCCTGTTCGTTTGATGAATTCCTGAATATCGGACAGACACTAAGCTATTTTGAGCTAAGTAAATACACCTAAAACCTTTCGTGGTAGGTATTAATGTTATTAAAGATAATGAAAATAAGAATTGTTAGTTATAGTCCTTTATATATTCTTATTTTACCTCTGAGTGATAAGATTTCGAAAGGGATTTAGAATCGAGAGGTAAAATAATTGTATTAGGACTGTTTGTATACAACATTAGTTTTAGTATATGCGAAACCTGAAACACGTGTCTAGTATTTTTATGTAAAGAATCTATGTACAAAATTTCAAAACTGTATCATGAAAAATCACAAAGTTATAAGCTTGTTCTGTTACCTGGGTATCCGCGCTGAAACGTGGTCACCACGCGGCGCAGCCACGCGCGCGCCTCCAGCGTCGTCTTGAGCTCATTGTTAATAATAATTTGACAGTAGGTACCTGAATGATTGCCTTTATTAAATATTTTTGGGACTACGTATAACATGGTTTAAAAAATTTTGGGATCCATTCAGTTACTTATTCTGAACAAACTATATTCAGGTTTCGCATATATTAATAATAATGTTATATGTTATGTTTACATTCAGTTTTTTTTATATTGTTTTATATTAGAATAT
This sequence comes from Noctua janthe, assembly GCA_910589295.1. Lineage (NCBI taxonomy): Eukaryota > Metazoa > Arthropoda > Insecta > Lepidoptera > Noctuidae > Noctua > Noctua janthe. The sequence continues at coordinate 11,229,987 of OU342578.1, forward strand.
TTAAAAATGTATTTAATATGTATAAAATAAATAAAGGAAATAATAATGTTGTATATTATTTAGTTCCGAGCAATAATCTAGAACAATATCTTTTAAATTGATACCTTAGACTGCCTCATTGGTCTACTGGTCGTACTGAGTTTAATTCCCAGGTCGGGCAAATTGTTATTGGGTTGTTTCTTCAGGAACTTCTCAGTATCAGCCACGGAGTCCGGATTTGTGTCCGGTTGATGGCAATAAGCTCACCTCCTATTACATGGGTCTTAAACATAACTGGCGAAATGTGGGTGTACTATTAGAGCACACCTCTGCCTAACCCTTCGGGGATTACAATCGTTCATATGAGGTTCATACGGGGATTATAATGTTCATATTCAAACTTTTTTAAATCGTTATTATTTTTCATCATTTTATGGCAGAAGATTTTTAAACAACTAAGCCCAAAATTGAGCTTAGTCCCAAATCCATCTTATTGACATACCCTATGTCCAACAGTTGCCCCCGAGGCTGTGAAAGTGCGAGTGGAACCAGAGGAGCTGAAAGTGGGAATCGAAGCCACTCTCTTCTGTGACGCGGCGAGCAGTAACCCTCCTGCAACACTGTCGTGGTGGCGGGACGGGATACCTGTGCAAGGTGAGATGAAGTTAATTGACTTCTTTATGTTTTTTGGTGTTATAGTAACCTGTACCATCAACATAATAGTACCTGCTCATATCCAATTTTATTTGAGGCAGCATGTCTATTATCAGTACTATATGGAAAGTGTCTTCTGTTCCGGGTTTTGTTTTATGTATTTCGTTTTGAGTTTACTGTTAAACTTCAATCTCATGTATACCTTAGAAGTGTTCTATCTAGTTTTTAATTAATGCTGTAGTTTCCTGTTTATATGGAATCCTTAAATCCAGGAGTAGGACAGTTCAGGCTGACAATCAAAATGGAATCCAAAGCATTAAATAACTTCGAATCTCTTTGACATGGACGCTCTCTCCCTACTAATATTATCGAAAGCTTGTGCAGTAAGTTTCTTTGATATGGTGCCATGCTCAACTACATAGTCAATGTTGGTCTAATATTGCTTTTAACATACATACATTAGACTGGAAAGCGAGTCCTAACTTAAGCTAAGAAGATGATATTAGTACTGATATTTTTGTGGAAAATGGCAAAAAAACTATATCGTTTCTTTGACCAAACAATACTGAAGAATGTTAGGTACCACAGTAAGATCACAAGAAAACTTCTTTCACGGCCTCTGACCCTTTGAAACCCAAACCAAATCTTCATTGACAATTTAACAAAGCAATATAGGACGGTGTTGGCACTGTTTTGCATGTAAATCCCTTGTCTATACACATTCGTGATTTAGCCGTGCGTGGCAAATCGATTGCTCTATATGGCTGCGTCAGGCTAGTAAGTCGTCAATATGTAGCTAGTACTGTTACTGGAATGGTCTGTCACTTTCTAGTATTCTGTCATTTTTTTTGTAAGGTGGGGTTTGATTTGCTTTTTGAACAAATGACAACAATAATTTGGGGTGCTAAAAATGAGTACAGATTCTTGAATTTCCGTTTCTGCTCGTCTACATATATTTCTGACACTACTTTTATGGTCGCTTGCTGATGATATTCACACACCAGTTAAAATGAGAACTGCTAACCCTCTGAATTTTCAAACGATACAACTTTTCATCTTCATCATTGGTAGCTTCTGAGTATTCTAAGACTTTTTCTTATGCTGCCCTTGGTCTAACAGAGACTTACCTATTCATAATTCGTCTTAATCCCTTAATGACTAAATTAATATCTAATATTATCAGACAAAGCAGTAGAAGAGAAGTGGGGTCAGCTAATACGGGTCACTGACTGTACTAAACCATTTTAATATCCAACTTCCAGAAAATTAACCCCTTCATATTTTCTAGGACTACCACCAAAGAGGACGAAAGGCCTCCACGGAGGGACAGTCTCCACTATAGAACTGAAGCTCTCCATCACAAAGGACCTAAACGGTGCCGTGTATACCTGCCAGGCCATGAACGAGGCGTTGCAGAGGAGTGTCCATGATGCGCTGCCGCTTAAAGTTTTATGTAAGTATCAAAACGAGTAAGAAAATTGATATCTAGAGGATAGAAAGTAAAAGAAAAGGCGCAAAAAAGATGAAACATTAAAAAAAACCTGTTAATAATAATGCTATAGGAAACTCTGACACCAGGTTAAGCACTAAACACACGATAAAAACTTGGTATGTAGTAAAGAGAACAGTATCATTTTTAAACCTGTTTTAATCGCATTATAATTGAAATGAAAAGTGTCTGATTTTGCTATCTGCATCTTGTACCGAATCAAGGAGTCTGTTTGAAGCTCAAAGGAGTCTAAATATAACGATTAGTTTCACGAGGATCCAGGACGAGGACTCCAGCAGTAGTGCTTCAAAAACCTTTAGACTAGGTTATTAAATCTGTTAAGTCTAACAAAACAAAAAAAAACTCTACTGGTTTGAATATACTAATTTGAATCATTATTTCTAGACGCGCCAATCTTTGACGATACAACACCATACACGACAGTTGGAGTAGAAAACGAACCTCTCATCATTGTGTTACGAGCTGACGGCAATCCTGGAAGCATCACATACACTTGGACAAAGGATGGACTGCCCATCACGCAATCTTCTTACAGCACTGGAAGTAAGTAGGAGTATATTAATGCAATGCATCTTTGGTATAGTGGTTGCAAACGCTACCACTGGACATAACGTCCTAGATATTCCACTTGATGGAAATAGGCTGGCCAGGCCAGGCTTTAATATAACTAGCGAAATGTGGGCGTACTATATGACACACCGTTACTTACCCCTTTGGTGATTACAAACGCGATGTTATACTTAAATAGATGAAGTTTTGTAAAAAATACTTTACCTATAATCAAATATAACTCGGGAAAGGTTTAATGGAAAGCCAATCCAGACTGAAGCTGTTTGTTTTCTTACTTGTATTTTTACCTCATGAAATATCATAATTTATTCCAACATTTAGAAAAATAGATTCAGTCAAATAAAACTCTGATAGGCACGTAGTTCTAGAAACTAGAAAATAAAAAAGCGAAATCGTGTACACTTTTATAAAAATTGCTACTACTTTTCTGGGAACTAGAAACATTAAAACGTTTCATAAGAAACCCAGTAAAAATAAGTAGTAATTTGGAGGCGTAATATGTTTTTTTTTTGTTTCTTTTATGAAACAGAACTAGGGAGGGCTAATTAACGAAACGTTTAAAAATGTATTACTTGTATAATGTTTAATATTCAAATATTTTGTACAGTATAAAATCTCATACCGTAACTAGGTCCAATTACAGATAAGCAAATAGTTTTAAAAGCTATTCACTATAACAGCTAATGACGGTAACATTCAAAAACACGGAAACCAAATAATTTAATTCTAGCAAACAAACATGATTGTGTATTTAGCTTTTAATCAAGCATCATTAAACCATTGATAGTCTATGAAAGTTTGCTTTATAATTAACAATATTATTAAATCCACCAAAAGTATGGTATTTAGCTGAAACAAATAGTTGTGGTCAATCATTATCGTCGTTCTCGTACACATGTGGTTTTTAGAAATAACTTTATGGATTTACAAATAGAGCAATATTAGGTTAACTCGTTATTGAATACCAATTTTGAATCTAAAATTGTAAAATAATATTAAATAAACGCTATGGTGATTTAAAATAACATGAAAGATAATTTTTAAATGAAACAGCGAAGCTAAATAATAAACAAATTCGAGTAAATGTTCATAATGAGTGAATTAAGGTTAAAACCGTTTAGGAAATGAACAAACAGTTGTTTGTCTAATATGTATGCATGCGGGCTATTGGGTTTCCTAAAGAGGAACACAAAGAGCGTGAAAATATGAGGGAAATAATTAATTAAACAGTACCTACATATTGTGCTTACAGTGTGGAAATAGTGCGTGGTTATCATCAAACACTTTTGTAACTGTCAAATCGTTTATTTTTTAAAATTCACGACTTTAAATTCAAATCTCTCTCAGAAATCATACAATTATTAATCAATTAACGAACAAAAACTTTTTCATTTACATCATCTTTCTATTAAAAGCGACTAATTACTAATAAAAAAATAACGTTCGTTATCTAGATGATATTCTAATTTTCATTTTCTTTTCCTCTAGATGACAGGATCATATCAGAAGGCAGTATGCTGAACATGACGAAGCTGACAAGACATGATGCTGGCATCTACACTTGTGAAGCTGTGAACTCGCAAGGAGCAGCTGTTGCAAATATCAGCGTTTCCGTGCATTGTAAGTACTGAGAAAAATTAACATTACTATTTCCTCAACCACGCTAAAGTACTTGTGACTGAAGCTAAAGAGAATAAGTGATGCTTAACCCCCTTTTACTCTGATTTTCCATAACGACATATTCAAAATATAAGTCACGGCTGCTGAAATGTCACCCAAAGCCTCTTACAAAATATGCCACGACACAGAAAATAACATTATATCGAACATTTAGTACAACTTTGACGTAACTAAGCCCTCTGCTGCCCCAAAAACATAATGATAGCTACATAATACCCTCAACATTAAACTTCATGGCTTCGCAAACGGAATTGTTAATGAACAATTGTGAGTAATGTGCCGATCAAACTTGGAAAGAGTTTCAAAATGGAGTACAATCTAAGAATAAATAATGTTAAGCGCCTTATGGTTGATTTTTATTTGCACCTTATTATTTTTTCCGACTATGTCATTGTCAACATTGTAAATGAAAATTCGAAAAGATGACTTGTGCTCATATGGGAAAGGATTTTTTTGAAAGTTGCTCCTTGACCGTACCTAACTATTTTTGGAACCCTCTTACTAAACATTCTGCAGGTTAATTGCATCTTTGTACAATAGTTAATTCGTTTAAGCTGCCATCTCCTGCAAGAAATTGAATACTTTGTAGAAGTGGAACATTTTATGTAGTTTATTAAATTGTGAGCGGAGAACCGAGTTTGTCTTGATTTAATATACCTTGTGGACTGTGGCACTAAGTGAGTCTTTGTGTCGATTTTATTGTAGCTGTTATTTCTCTATGAACGTCTTTTTCTTTGATATTGTTGAGGGCATAATGATGAGTTATTATTTTATTCATATCCAGTTGTGGAGCAAATTGATTCGTAACTAGGTCAAATATATATCGGAGACTTTTCCTTCAATTGAGGTCTTTGATACATTTTCTATTTCGACTATTTCTTAGTATTTCATTGAAGGTAAAATAGGTAGGTAAATATGAAACAAACTTCTATATCATCCGCCTACATATAAGATATAAGTAAGACTAAATTATATTTTTATTGCAGATCCGGCGAGTATAAAATCAGTGTCACAGCTTGACGTCCTGAGTCCTAATCAAGATGCTTCTATATCTTGTACAGCCAATGGTGAGTGTTTATCATCTTTGACTTAAGTGTTTAGCAATTTTAAGAGAAGCTAGTTTTAGCACTCGGTTTTCTTTGTGTTCACAGTTTGAGAAGTGTAGATTAATAAAAATGAATAACCCTACCTAATTAAATACCTCCCTATAATTTTGAGCAAAGTAAAATCTAGTAAACACCAAACCTACAGAACTAAATAAATCAGGAATATTAACAGCAATTTCATATTTAATATATTTCCGTATAATTTCATATTCCCATTGCACTTACCGAAAGAACATCCTTATACCAAATTATTCAACAAAATCTTCTTCACAGGTAACCCCCTAACTGCCGACAACATACGCTGGGAACGAAAAGGCTACAAAATCAACCCTAACCAAGTGACATTTGATCCTCGTAACCTAACCAGTACTTTGGTCATAAAACAAGCGACTAGGGAAGATGTAGGGAACTTCCAGTGCGTGGTGGACAATAGTATTGGAAGTGAATCGAGGCAGGATGTAATGCTGGTGGTGAAGTTTAAGCCTGAGTTAGATAGTTCTCCCAGCCTGATGAAGTCGGCTTCGAATGTGGGACAGGTCGGGAGATTGACTTGCAAGTAAGTGATACTATTATTAGTTAAAGAAGATATAAATAGAAAGAGAAATCGACCTTGTTCACAGGTCGATCAAATTGTTATTGAATTTTTCCATATAATGAATGCCTAAGCAGCGAGTTTTATGTACAAAAAGTTATGTTATAAGTAAACAGTTATTATAACTTAGGTACTCGTATTTTCCCCAATACTATGTATTGCTTCTTGATTGTTGTTATTTGAACATACTGTAAAAATATATTTCATGCTACACGTGCAGAATAAAGTGGTTAAAGGTTGTGTTTTCCAATTATAAGTTTAATCATTTTCCGTGTCCTTGAATATTGATTAAGTTAGAAGCCTTTTTGTGGCGAATTTTCCATGATCTAATAAAAAATACAAATCATGCGCTTATTTTTAACATCAAATAAAATCTGCTTATCTTAAAAGGGAAAAGATTGTGAATATAAGGGACAGTAAGAACGGTGGGGGGCTAAGACTGAGTTATTACGATCAAATAGAACGTGAACTGTCAGAGGGGGAAGATATATGAATTGAAAGGTTAGCAACTAGCATGGTATCTAGGTTAAAGTTCACTCTTTAATGAGCTTTGGCTTTTTTTTGGTCTTGAGCTGTGGAAAGTTTAGTGTCTCAGTCTGAACACAGACTGACACACTAAACTTTAACAATAGTTAAGTTCAAGCTACTTAACTCTTTAGAACGCGATTAGCCTTAAGCTGTTGCAATTGCTGAAAGATGTATTGGATATTTAGGAATGACTTATTTTTTAAGACTGCCTCATAAGCGTGACTGCTGAACATGAGGTCCTGGATTTGATTCCCAGTTCGGACAAAGTGTTATTGGGTTTTCCATCTTCATAGCAGTCACGAAGTCCAGATTTGTGCCCGGTTGATGACAATAGGCTCACTTCCTATTACGTACACCTCTGCCTCTGATATTATGTTATGTTAGAATTTATTTTTTAACTTTGTCTTAGGTAACTTTAGCGCAGAAGCGACATTGCACTGTTTACTTTTAATCCTCCCATCCTCCCTCCCCCTCTCTCTGTTTTAAGCCTTCTGGCTTAATAAAATTATTAGAGATACCATCCCATAACACTAGTAATCTTAAAGCTAGGATAATACTGAATATCATTCCTTGCTCAAATGCTCATCAATCATGAATTGCTCGTTAGAATTAAGATTTAATTAATTATGGATTAGTTCAGGCAGTTAAATTTAGTACACCTGCGTCTAATACTGTGTTCAAGGATCAAACTGATTTAAAATGTAATTTATACGGTAATAATTTTGAGTAAACAGATAGTTTTATAGCTCTGGTGTCTAAATATGATTAATATTTACTAACTGCAGTTCATGTTATTTTACAAAAGCTTGGGTTTTACAAGGCAGTGGTGCTATCAATATAAACCGAACTGTGGTAAGAAAGCTAAGCTTTAGACAGAATTATATTTCTTACAAAGCCGGACCCACTACATACATAATCATACATAATCAACGCATAAACTAGAAACAACACTTGGACGATTCTGTAACACGACCGAAATTAAAAAGACCAATTAAATTCTAAAAAACTGTGGTTTTTTAGAATTTAATTGGTTTTTTTTTTTTTTTTTTACATACTAAAACCCACCTTTTCTTCCAGATGCAAGTCAGCCCCCGCACCAAACTTCACCTGGTCCAAGAACGGAGCCAAGCTGCCCGTCAACACATCCACCAAGTATTTCGCAGAGTACCACAAACTAGATCCCGTGACCTACACCTCGGTGCTCCTCATCAGTGACGTCAGCTCATCAGACTACGGGTCCTATGAATGTGGAGCGAGGAACGACTTGGGATTTTCTACGACGTCTGTTAAGCTGGATATTACTAGTGCCCCAGGTAAGAAGGATATCGTGGATCTTAATTACCGTATTATTTGTTGTCAAGGACATAATATCAATCACAATGTCGTAGAGATTACTTCGTTAGCGATCGAAAGCGTGACTGTTAAGCGTGAGGTTCTGGGTTTGCCTCCTGGCAAAATATTAATGGTTTTGTCATTATTAAGTCTAAATTCTTGCCTGGTTAGTGGTATCAGATTCACCATAGGGCTTAAATTTAAAATACAGCTATATCCATTACAGTCATTGGAATTTCAGGGACTCAGGTGTGACAATTTACTTTTTTACCATTATGGTTTTAACCACCCATATTTGTTTCAGATCAAGTGATATCACTGATGGTGACGAATGTAACCCATAACACCGTGACGTTGCAGTGGGTGCCCGGGTTCGATGGCGGACTGCAGTCTTGGTTTAGGATACGATATAGGTAAGTTGACCAAATTACAAACCATGTTAGATAAGTTTTACTTGTTAGACCAAAAGGTTTTTCATTTAACAATAAAACAATTCTGGGGAATTTCTCAGTATCATCATTTGCTATTTACTGATAGTTTAAATGCCAAAATAATTAGAACCTGTAAAATAACACAAACCCGACAAACAGGAACAGGACAAACTATTTATCTTGGAATTTGTTCTGTTTATTCCAATACGTCCCTAACGAATTCTGCGACACAAAACCCAGATTTTTACTAAAAGATTCTTTGCAGGAGAATTTTTGAAGAGTCCTACAAATACGAAGATGTGGTACCCAGAAATGCCACCACGTTCACTATTGGTGGTCTAGAACGAAGCACAGACTACGTATTCTCTGTAATGGCAATCAACAAAATTGGTCAAAGCAAATACAGGCCTGATGACACCAAAGTTACTACACTAAGTAAGTTTTAAGATATAATTTACATATTAATAATTTTTAATCGAAAAGAAAAAATAAAGACGTGAAAATAAATGCTTCAGGTACTATATGAGAAGACATTAAGATATATGAATAATGCAGACAGGCCTTTGACACCCAGCAATGCGTAACGAATCCAAATTATATTTCAAATTTTCAGACATGTCTAGTGTTAAAATTCAAATTAATGGTGTCACATATTTTTGAACAAAGATCAAATAGTAGACTACTAGTTTTCTACTAAGGGTTCGAACCCCAAGTGTACTTAAATGTGGGCAACACCAAACACCCTTGATGGAGTTCCTCAAGGTACTATACTCTGCCTAATCCGAACCAAATTTTTCCACGCTGCTCAGACATGATCCCCTCATCAATACAGTCTTCTTCTGAAGAATACAACTACAATGTACCAGGAGTATTCATAATAACTGGTACAATAGTTGGAACAGCTTTGATACTCCTAAATGTATTGCTGATCGGATTCTGTCTTCATAAAAGGACCAATAAGAGGATTCGAGGTTTGGGTCCACTTTTGAATCTGTTTTTTTATGTTACTTTTAAGGTTTTTGTTCTGATGTTGATATGTTTTTGGTTTTATGTCAGTAGTTTTTGATTTACATAGATATTCAATTTTATGATCTTCATTTTTAGCTTCTTTCTATATTTGTATTTTTATTATTTCGGGCAAACATTGCATATTGACAACATGTTTTAAATACATCATATCATAGTAACATTTATCAACTAAAAAAAATGAACATTATCCTAAAATTTCACTAAAAGCAAGTCCCATTTCCTACTAAAATATTTAAAACAAAAAATTGAAGCGAGGCAGTACTTCAGTAGTACATTAAAAGCATATCTACTGAAACGAAGGCTGAAGCTTTCAGTTACAAAGAGCGACCGTGAAAATTATATTAGAGTCAAGGGCGGCATGAAAAGTTCACTCAAATACTAAGTTGTTCTTGAATTTTGTTAGGGACATTTTTCAGGTTTTAGTGACGGTAGTGTCACTGAAGATGAATTTTGTTGAGTACTTCTAAATAAAATAGACATGTTTTATCATTTTGTTGGTTTTGTTCATGATAAAAGACTTTTGTAAATAGTCATGGATGTATGGACAGTAAAGTATCAAATGTTGGTTGTTTGACTTTTGTTTTATTGAAATAAAAATAAAGGATTGGTGTGCTACATTTCATATTTATTTGTAAAAAAATAAACTATTTGTTTGCTTCATCACGTTTACCAAAAAAATTAACGGACAGCAAAGCTGACACGAATAAAACAAAATATTTTATAAACAAGGCAAAAAATAAAACACCGTTTACATGTTTTTTTTTTGCAAATGGGACGATATAATGTTTTGGAAACTTTTTACTGAGACAAAACCAAACTCATCTCAATTTGTTTGCTTAATTAATTTTCTTTGCTAATTATTTTTATTTTCTCTTCTTTTAAAGCTTCTTCAGAAGTAGGCGAGCTGAATGTAGTGTCGACAGAGTTTGTAGAAACAGCTGATGTGTCCAAATCTGTAGTTATATACGTATCGATCACTGGAGTCGTATTAGTGTTGATCAATGCTGCCTTAGTTGCTTGTTTTGTGTTCAAAAGACGTTCTAGACGATTGAAAGGTGAGTTTTCTGTTTTATTTTCGCTTTTTAGAATATATGGTTATATTTTGATGTTGTTTGTGTGTCTAGAGATTAGCATGAATACACTAAACTACACTAAGCTAAATAAAAATAATAATAATTTAAAATAATTATAATGTTGTTTAACACTAAGCATTTTCGAACCGATTGTGTAACAGGTCTCATCTCGAAGTTGCGTTATTTTTCAAGAATGTTGTGTTTAAATTTTTGCTTAGTGTACATATTTATGCTTGTGACTGTACCTATACGGCTTTGAATTTATCATCTCTATTTTCAACGAAAAGAAGATTAATGATGTTTTTTCCTAAAATTGTGTAAGACTTAAGTTACTAAAACAACTGAATTGATTAATATTTTCACTGGTAGTAAATACGGTTGAAAAATGACTATTTTTGCCATCTTATAATCCTGAGTTATAAATTTATCAACGTGTTCAAGCAATCCGTTTATTACGTGACGTATAAAGTAACAAAAATATATCTCACTAGCTCCGGGCAAAGTCTGCTCCCAAAAGGACAAAATGTCTATAAATTCTTACATAATAACATAATATTTTCAACAAAATTCTGCTTATTTTACTTCATAATTAATTTGTCCTTGTTAGAACATAACCCTTTCTAGTAAATTAATAACTTCATATAAGTAAGATACTTGAATTTCTTGACAAATATTTTGCTCGTTGTCTGAGGTTATTTTCCGTGTAATATTAACATAAAAACAAATTAGCTGCTTAAGGCAAAATACCTCAGAAGAACTGAACAAATTAGTGCTCTCTGAAAGAAAATGTCTGTCTTGCCAATTTTTTAATAAACTTCTTTGCTATTAGCTATATTGTGTTTTATAATCATGTATTGTCGACCTCGTTATTGCTACACCATCAATTACGTTAATATTTATAAATGATTATGGTGAAGTTGAGATTGTGATTACCGTTCGATACGATGCCTTAATGAGAGTAATTTTCTTTGCAATTATTGTTCTCTGTTTACTCGTTTTAATTTTTTTAATTTATAAACTACGGAAACAGAAACGATTTATTTCATCATATCGATGAGAAAACAGTTTTATCTTTGATTGAAAGCTTATAACAAGGAAATACAACACTGCTCTTATATTGATTTTATTCCGAAAATTTCTCTATTCAAAAAGACTTAAACTGTCCGTAACTTCTAGGTATTTAATAGTAGCTTCATTAATATCCACAACTTTCTCATTTACATTACTTTTTACATCACTTTCATCATCACCTATATCACTTTCTACATCACCTAATTCACTCTCTATATCACCTCTATCAACTTCAACAGAACAAGCCGGCCAAGCTTCAAAATCGGCAACAATAGAGATGTACGCTCCCTCGTCATACAACGACACTATGACCGGGGAGACCCTCAGTTCGGTATCGGAGAAGTCGGAGACCTACTCCCAAGATGACGGGCAGGATGAGAGGCAGCCGCCTCCTATACCTGAGGTGCCGTCAATGCCGACCAGGCATATGTTGAGTCAGGTAAGAGCTGTTTTAGAGATCTTTTTGTTTTGTTTTGACGAAGGGTTCATGATTCAATGATTCTAACTTTAGCTGAGAATTTCAATGTTCGAGTGCCACGTTAATCTAGAGCTGGGTATGACGTCCTAGCTTCGATTCCCAGGCCAGGCAAAGTGTTATTGGGTTTTTCCATCAAAATGATAAGTAGGCCAAGAAGTCTGCATTTGACTATTAAAGCAATTATTGTATGTGCACTAAAAGCAAAGAAGAAGTGTGAAGCATTATCTAAATACTGTATCGTCGTGTCGCGCAAAGGATATTTTCTTTTTTTTTTTTCGAAGCTAGCCACGCTCATTGTTAGACTACAAACTTGGAGCAATATCATTAACACTAAAAACGGGATATTTACCAGTTTTACTGATTGTTTTGAGTTTCCGATATTTCGGCGCTTTTGCAAGCTCCATGATCACGGATAAACGAGTATGACTAACGAGGATGAGTTTATCCGTGATCATGGTGCTTAGTGACCATGTCAGTTTAAAAACTTATAAACTTGTAACAAACAAACAAAATACTTACATATATTATATAGTGACAACGTGCAACTTGACTGGAACTTGCCTATGAATATTATATGATACGAAATAGAACAAACTTGTTCACATCTTCAAACTGGAAACCAATCATCACAACCAAAAATCTGTCAAGAAAACTAACCACCATTCTCCTTTACAGACAACAGACGCCTTCCTAATGGATGACCAGGGTCTGGTGATTCCTCCTCCGCTAGACTACCCTCCTCCTAACTACGCAGTCTACGACGGAGATCACGCGAGGACTCTGCCGCACCCCCATAGACATAAGGATATTAGTGGCCATAGTACGCTGGGAAGAAGTGCTGGTGAGTAAAAGAATTGTTTTTTATTTAATAGTAGATATGCAGAGGAGCTTGTGGCTAAATAATAACAGCCGCTTGAGTCGATCTTAAGGTTAAGCCGCGTTTGCCTGTGTTGGTCCTTGGATGGGTGACCCCCATTACATACCGAGTTTCCTTCGTGCCTCGGAAAGCACGTTATGCCGTTGGTCCCGGCTGTCATTTCTAGATCTTTGACAGTCGTTACAGGTATTTAGTGGCCCGTAAGTCTGACAACCAGTCTTACCAAGGGGTATCGTAATACCCAGTACTAACTGGGTTGTGGAGGTCAGATAGGCAGTCGCTCCATGTAAAATACTGGTATTCAGCTGCATCCGGTTAGACTGGAAGCCGACCCCAACATAGTTGGAAAAATTCTAGACTGAAGATGACTCAAATCCATAAATGGTAAATTATTAATAGAACTAGGGATTTATAGCATCAGCAGGATATTATATGCTAGCAATATTTCTAACATAAGACAGCAAAAGATCTATTCTGCTGCAGAATTTTATTAAAAATGCTTGATTTTAAATTCTAGACCATAATTTAGCTATTTTTAATATTTTTTTTTTTTATTTATTTATTTTTTTTACTGTTTATATTGTTTTATTTATGTTGTAGCATCGTAATGGACTTAGTTTGTAATGCGGCTATAATTTGGTGGTAAATAAATAAATAATAAATATTTTTTTCTTTAACGAACTGAAACTTGATGGCACAATGTCATGAAGTTTCAGCTTCAGCCAGCATATTTCTTTTATTTCTAACAATATTCCTTTAATTTTCGCCACTAGGCAAGAACAACTACGTGCCGGCTCCGAGTCCGATGCCGCCGCTGGACGGCTCGTACTACAACATGGCGTCGGATCGGTACCTCTCCTACCCGCCGCTCATTGGGGAATATTTGCAGCAAGTAAGAATTTTCAACTTTACATCAGTTTGCTGATAGTTATTTTAATTGTAGCGAACGTATTTATTTATCTCTTACAGGACAAAACAAAAAAATATTTAAATTAAGAATAAAACAAAATAATATGAAAAACTAAGCAATAAGAAAATTTAAAATAAAACAAACGTAATTGGTCCTGTACAAGGCCAAAAAGCCCCTGTCTAAGCATGGTGTTGTAACATTAAAAAAAAGTCATAGCACTGGTATTCGGGCCCAGAGTGGTCAGATATGAATAAAAATGTACTCATTGTTGGGACAGATCAGATGGGTAACAGATCAATACAATACTGAAGAAGATAAAGACGTAGGTTTATTTGGCAAAAATCTAAAGCGACTGCGGAGTAACGAAATGAAAGAAGTTTATTTGTTTATTCAACTTATAATTATCATTGCAGGCATTCTTAAACCTAATTCGATAGAGTGGCTATCAGCTATTATTAAGTTAAATATTCAAGTTGTGTAGCTCATGCTATGAGTCACCGCGATGTGACTTGCCGAGCAGCGGTCCTCATGTGAAGGTGACAAATGATTCGCGCTCGTATCATTCGATGCAAGGCCCATCGCCTAAGATCGTCAACGGGACTTAAAAAATGAATGAAGCAAGTTGGGAGATGCCATTGACCAGCTTTTTTATTCTTGCCCTCATATTGTCACCAACGTTGTAGAGAGAGAGAGTGACTGTTCATGCCTTAACCACGTTTGACTATCTAGGTTACGCTAGACGAACTACAACAAAAAGAACTGTCTTACAGTTTCAATGTATAATAAGTATAAAAGTGGCCTAGTGGTGGCGGCTCCGACTAACCAGCAGTAAGCCGTAGGTTCGAACCCAGGCAGGCGCATTACTTTGTGTAATTTATTTCCTCACCACTGCTCTCAAAACGGTAAAGGAAAACACCGTGAGGAAACCGGCATATCCTAGAACCAAAAAATCAAAGACATGTGACATCTACCAACCCGCACTAGCCCCGTGTGGTGGATTACAGCCCACTCACTCTCATAGAGCGGAGGCCTGTGTCCCAGCAGTGGAAATATTATAGGCTGATTCAGCTTATGCATGTATCTATCTCAAATATTGATCGTGCTATATCAGCCTGTCTGATTCCACCCCGCCCCCGCAGCAGCAGGGCCGCACGCCGACCCCGCCGCAGCAGTACGGCGCGGCGCTGCCCAAGGCGCTGCTCATGAACGGCGCGCTGCCGGCCGGCTCGCCCTCGCACATGGCCAGCCCGCCACATACTTATGCGCTTGATGGTAACCTGTCTTCATATTTTTCTTGAAGAGTTTTTTTTTTTTATTTTAAATTTTTTTTTGGGGATTTCCCTAGAATACACAACGATAACTGTTATATAATTTGGGAAAAGTTATCTGGAAGGTATAACGGTATAGTTCGATCCAAGACTCAAATAGCAGACGTTTGCAACACAGCCGCCAAATTAAAATGGAACTGGGCAGGGCACATCTGCCGTATATCGCATCAATGTTGGGCCAAAGTGGCAGATTGGGTTCCGAACAACAGAACTCGGCGACGCGGTAGGCCCAGAAGGAGATGGTGTGACGAGCTAGACTCTTGTCTAAAGGATTGGGCCCAAATAGCCAAAGACAGAGATAAATGGAAAGAGGGAAGGGACGCCTTTGCCCTGACGAGGGACACATCAGGCTCATAATGATATCAGGAAGCTGAGTTCATAGATGTTGCTTATTTATGAAGACGGCCTTATCATTATCAATAATTTAACATCTTATATTAGTAAGATGTAAAAACTGGCATAATAATGCTTACTCAGCCTATGAAGTGAATAATAATCTCAGAAACATTGTTAAAAACAATATAATTTAATAAAACATGTCCGTAGACATAATTTCAGTCTCTATTTGTATACCCTCTGCGTTCGCATTTGCAAAACATTCACTTAAAACTAAGTTGTCTGACGATATAAAAGATTTCAACCTAGAACTAAAGAGGGATAGTGAAATTGCCTAGAGTATGACAAAAATCAGAATGATTATGTGAATGTTTCGCCAGTGTGAACTTACAGTAAATTTGAGCCAATTAGCTGTAAAAGAGCTCAGATACATTAAATCATAAAGAGTTCTACTTGTAGACAGACAATCGGCGGGGGGCACACTGAGGCGGCAGAGGCTGGACAAGATGGCCGCCGTACCTCCGCCTGATGTCACCGTACTGCATCAGGGGAACTGCGGGCAGGTGAGAGTTTAAAACATTTAATTTTTATTAATGTGTAATTATATTAAAAAAATATGCGTTTCCCACTTCTCCGCTATATTTTTCCGATTAACTCCGTTGCGGGATCCAAGTCTGTTAAATTGTTTCTCTGGGACTTCTATGAGCTTTATTATCTCTCTCTGGTGGTCGCCACTGTTGATTCTGGCTTTCAGGAATTACTGTGGTTTGGGAATAGAGTGGCGGGCTTGTCCCAAAAAACAAAATCGGGGGCGAGTCTATTGCCATCAACTAGGCAGAAATCCAGACACCGTGGTGGCTACTGATAAATTCCTGATGGAAAAACCCAATAGCACTTTGCCCGACCCGGGAATCGAACCTAAGACCTCATGCACAGCAGTCGGTAAAATGTTGATAAAGGTTTTCCTGTTCTTGGCTGCATTACCTTTTAGGCCACTTTGCCATATTTATCTTCTTGAATTTTTTTTTACATCAAATACCTAATGATGAAATTCTACTACTTCATATTATTAAAATCCTTACCCTTACAACCTCTCACAACATAGATCTCCCATACAAATTGTAACAGATAGGTCTATCTTACATCCTAGAAGCTAAGGTTTCCCGGATAGCCCTTTGGTCAGGACAACACAATGAGCTATTGTGGTGCCCGCTCTGAAGATGATACTGGTATAGGATATCTATCTATCGTATGCCCAGTGAACTGTATTGTTTAGAGAAGCCCTTAAGATTTTGAAGAAAATAATTGGAAAGATCAAAAATGGGAAAATTGCTTTTTGTTCTTCAATGTTTAAGGTCATGACTACTTAAGAGCTTCCACATGAAACTGCACGATACGCTCATTCATTGAGTGGACGATGTTCATCATTAATTTTGGAGATTTTATTATGTGTGTTATGATGGTAAAACACCCAGAAATATGGCAAATAGACGCATTAAACTACTAATCAAATCCCCATTTCTGTTTATTTATGACAATATTTGATGATAATAAACAAACATAACACAAAGACAAAATTCCGAGAATTACTCCAATAAGCTCCTTTGATCCAATTGGGAGTATTTCGTCTCGCTTTCAACACTTTTATATATAACCAGTTAGGCATGAACGATCTCATAATTTTAGATTAATTAACAACAAATTCCTTCTCCATTGCTAAAGCTTTGAAATTCCAATCTGCGAGAACTTTTCAATGGATTCGAAAATCCTCAACTTTTTGCTAAAACTTTGTCATTTTACGCTGAGAACGTAATTGTGTAAATGGCGTAAGAAAATACGTGATTCAATTTCTATTGGGCTTAAATGAAATGAACTATTTAGTTGTGAATTTTGTTATTTTCGATTTTGAATCGAAACTGATTAACGTTAAGTCTTATAAAGCTTATGAAAAGGCTTTTTAAAAAACTTTTATAATAAGCCTTAAAAAATATATCGATAAATTATTCATTTAGATTTTACTTTTCTTACTAAGCTAAAAAATTCAGTCTTGTCTAACTCAATATCAATGAAACTGAACGCCAACAGCAGTGTTAAGCCGTGCTTAAGAGTTGCTAGTGGCAGTATTATGGACACTGACACCTTTAAACGCGGATTAGATGAGTTGAACGCGGTCAGTTTCATTGGTGCCTTTCATAAGCCTGCAATCGTTTATCTGTGTGATAAACCATTCAGCATCTGGCCCAACTGTTTCTAACATACTTATTTTGTTACAGCACCTAATGCAGACTCCAGCGCCAAAGCAACCCCAGTCAATCCTAAAGGACCCATCACGTCACAAATACGGCAACCAATACGGTAGCCCCATATCATCGAGCACGCCTCAGAACTCCAATCAGATACTCACAGTACAAAACCTCACTTCAGATGTTCCGCAATACGGAACCATCAAAAAAGAAAACAAAAAACAGAACGTCACTATCGACGAGTCGTTCAACAAAAGAAGTGAAACACATGTCGTCTAAAATCACAAATCAAAAGTGTAAAGTGACAAATTAAAAACGTTAAGTGTAAAACTAAAAATGTCAAGTGACAAAACTAAAAGTGTAAAGTCGGCTATGAGTGTAAACTTTGAAGTGAAGTGTAAATAAATGGACTAGTTAAAATTGTAGATAGATTAAAAATAATTGAATGTGATACTTGAACGAACTCTCAAACGATTAGTGTCCATTGCGTAGATAGATATGACAATGTTGCCTAAATTAGTATTTGGGCTAGTCGGGTTGTATTAAAATGTTCGACTGACTTATCATATTGTAATAGGTAATACGTCCAAATGACATAGGCGAACAAAAAAATATGATTTTTCCAATGTCCAATTGTAAAATCATTTTAGGATACATTTAGATGGTAAATGTACGATTTTATTCTTTATAATTTTTCGTATAAAGGCTGGATCTTGTGTTGTTCGACAATTTGGTGATTTATTGATTTGATTTACTTCGCTAGATTGTAAAGAAAATTAACTTAGGTATTACTATTTAAGTGTAACTTTAGGAATAAAGTCACATTTGCGGCGTGTTTTTTTTCTGTAAGTTTTACTAATACTGTCACAATATCTTGACAAAATTATGAAGAGGGTTTTTTCAGTTTGATTGTTAAAAAACCTCTACAAATTGTCGAACAAATGACTTAAATACGAATCCAAATTTTTATTGATTCCATAAAAGGATCTCTCGTAATTAAGTTTTTAAGATAATTATGATTGTTATAAAAATACGATTTTTGAAAAAAACAAGAAATTATTAATTCGGGAAAAATTTTGAATTTTATCCTGTCATCGTTTTTTACTTAAAATTGTTCTCTAGAAAATGTTAAATACATTTTTATTGTTAGAAATGGTTTTCGAAACTTAAAAAGTTGTTCCTGACGATTTTTCTTATTAGTTTTGAGATATTTTTGTAACATTTTATTTCGTACTTTTACATTTTTTTCTGAAATTACGTTTCAAACTTTTCAATTAAATACTAAACTATTATAAAAGACCCCATTACGTAATGTGTCAAATATTGAACGACTGTCATTTTTAAACTGTAAATTGTAATTTTTTACAAAAAAATAACTGTATACATATTTACAGTTTTTATTATTATTTTGTAAATTTTTACTCGTAAGTTACTTTTTCTCTGCATTTTTACGATGTAAATAAGAAAAAAATAATAATACTCAAAGCGCGAACTGACAATAAAAATAAGTTCAATTAATTTTAATTTATGTCCATCTTGATTCTATGTAAATAATATATGTACCTTATTGTATTTTTTTACATTAATAGCATTTCAGCCCCAAAATTTAATCGGTCATAATACACATGCCAAAGTTTTATTAATTTTAACCTTTAAGTTATTAAGATTACTTAATTATTTTCTATTATATTTTCTTTACATCGAAATTGTAACAATTGCAATGGTTTTCTCTAAAATTTCGACTGACTGTCAATTCCTTTTCATTAGTTCTCCAAATTTGAGAGTCCATCCAATCACGAAATACGATTTTATATTTACAAAAAAAAAGTCTATTGTTACATTTCGAATAAAAATAAAAAACCTAATAATATTTCATTTTGTTTTATTTTAGTTCCTTTTGTTTCCTTTATTTTCCTTTTTTTACACGAAAATTCCAATTATTGAAACATATCAATCGAGGAAAAGAGAACCTTTTGTTTTTTCTGTTTTTTTTTACAAATGTATGATGAACTGAAAAAGTGCCAAAGCAGTTTCTTTTTTCGCGAGTAAAATAACCATTTAGATAATAAATATTAGCTGGGTTGACGTCCTTCTACATTTAAGTAAATTTAGTAAAATATTAAAACCGTGCCTTATACTTTTACGCCATTTTGAGAATAAAATATCACTTTAAATATTGCCAATTTAGTATAAAGAATATAAAAACGAACTTTTTAGTAATAAGTACATTTTTTTCATTACATATTTCTTGAATTTTGATCATTAAACATCGAGGCTTTGCGTTCTTTAACAATTTTAATAAAAATAAGTGTAGAGATTTTTTTATTATTTTAGTTTAATTTTTACCCTGTCTCGAAGTTAAACTAAAATTATTTTCTTTTCATAATGAAAGCCTGTTCTAAGAATATTTTACATCATTATTTCGTTGCAAATTATTGTTGCTGTTTGTTTTTTATTATTTTTTTTTTATAAAAATATGAGCTTGTCATCTAGTGGTAAGTGCTAATCGAATGTTCAAAACACATTGTCAATATGAATAAGATAATTAAAATAATTAACTAATTAAACAAGTCAATGTTAAAACTTCGGTAATAATCGTCAGTTTAATAATTATGGAAAAGATGTGGTTATTCATTAAAAGTATCTTCGTAATTATATTTTCATTTTAACCAATTATTTAAACCTATTTTTTATTTTGAAGTTTGATCCGGTCCACATCTATGAAGAAAAAAAAGTATTTTCTAATTATTTAATATTGTTAAATAAAATTATTATTAATATCTCTAAGGTTTTGCCAACTTGTTTATTAAGAAAAAAGGTTTTAATAATTTTATTTACAAAAACAACCTATTCCATAATTTTATTTTATTTGTTTACAAACTAAAAACAAGTTGGTGAAACCACATTTCAAATTACGATAACTTCATCTTCAGCGATCATTGTAAAATAAGCCAAATCGATAAATAAATAAGGTTGTAAATTGTTCTGTAATTCCAAAAAAAAATGTGACTTTGATATTACGTACTTACATAAAGCTCATTTGTGTAATCAGCATAAAATTGAATTAAAGCGTATATGTTAAAACAATCATTTTATTACTTACCCTCAATTAAAATGACAAAATATACAGATACACTTACAATTTTGAAATTGATTAAAGTCAAGCAACAAATCAATCATTCGCAGAGAATTAAATTCAGAATTGGCCCAATCACATAGAGGTGACTTGAGTCCCAGCTGTGGGGACAGAACATTATAGGCTAATTTAAGTAATTTTTAAATAATTATATCAAGTTTTTAAAACCGCTCCTCAAGATTTAGCAGAAGACTACACTATTATACAAGAGTAAACTACGCCGTAGCAGTGTGTGCTACGGCGTAGCAAAGCGCTACGAATTAGTATACAGTTTTTAGAGACAAAGACAACAGGTGCGTTACTTTTTTTGATTTCTCAATCATAACTTTAAGTAATTGTTAAAATAATGTTCCGGATTAAGGCTACGTTTCCACTATAGATATGCGAGGTAGCTGGGCGGTGCGAGGGTGCGTAGCGAGGGTGTGAAACGGTGCGCAGATGAGCGGTGTGAGGATGTGTAGCGGTCTCGTTTCAGATGCAAGCGCACACACCCCTCGCAACACATTCCTCGCACACACCCTTGTCTTGTTTTGTATGTACAAATCTTCGCTACACTGAGCCGTTTCCACTAGAGCTGCGCTGAGCGAGGCTAGGTAAATGAAGTCATTCTATTGGTTCTTAACAAACACATCCCTCGTTACGCATTCTTGCATATCTCTGGTGGAAACGCAGCCTAAGTGTTTACAAGTGAATTATAGACTAAGGATTTTAGTAGCTCTAGTCTGCTGTTTGCGCGAGCAAGCCAAGCTGCCTCAGTGAGGAATTTAAAAGCTATCCTATCCCCAAACATCTTAGGTTCATAGAAAGTTTAGGTCATCATCATCAAAATCATCATCTGCCCAGCTTTTTCGCAACTATCTTGGGGCCAGCTTCCAGTGTAACCGGATGAAGCTGAATACCAGTATTTTACATGGAGTGACTCCCTATCTGACCTCCACAACCAGATTAGTACTGGGTAATACGAAACCCCTTGGTAAGTCTGGTTATCAGACTTTCGGGCCACTGACTTCCTGTAACGACTGTCAAAAATCTACAAATGACACCCGGGACCAACGGCTTAACGTGCTGTCCGAAGCACGAAGAAAACTCAGTATGTAATGGTTGGTCACCCATCCACAGACCAATCTAGGCAAAACCTGAAGATTGATCCGAGCGGCTGTTATTATTTTAGCTGTACGAGCTCCTCAGTAAGGTTAGGTCTGAACTCTTATACCTAATCTACAAATACCTTTAAGTTAGCACTGAGCTGGATTGGAGCATGGATTCTTCATAAACGAACTGATTACTCGACGAAGTGGCCGACGATATCAGAGCGTTACGAATCAAAGCTGAAAATGAACCTCCTGCAAAAAACATGTTAGAGAAGGAATTTGGGTAGCAAAAGCTTATTAACAAAAAATTAAAAAGACGAAAACAGTAACTAAAAAGCGAAAAAAAACCTTTTAGTCTAAAAAAGCTCCTAGATTAATTTAAGTTAAAAAATTTAAGCAGCGCAAAATCCACAACAAATTAGGTAATTACATAAGTACCAATAGAGTAAAATTATGGTAGCTTGATTGATCATCCTTGATTATCTATTTGGCGCCGCCTCAAAATTTGTTACTAAAAGGTTTTTTTTTTGTTTTTGTCTTTTTAGTTTCTATTTTGATCGGTTTCAGATACATATCAATAAAACAAGACGTGCAGTACCTAGAGTGGTAAATGAAAGTAAGTAAATTAAAAATGGAGAGCTACAGTGTTATTCTTGTGAATTATTCTGGGATAAAAACTCCTTTTCTGAATGAGGTGCAATCAGAACACACTTCGTGCCAACCAAGTATTTGTTGGAATCCGAAAACAATATAAACCAAGCAGAATAAAACGCAGATACCTCCAAGGTGTAAACGGACCCTTCATGAATCACGAAGCTATCAACCAAGCATTCTGTATATCAAACTAAGTAACTTTACACAAAAAACATTGATGGGAAACGACTTTTTTTTGGGTGAAAAATCACGTTTTACGGTAGGACTCAATGTAACTTACCCAAAACATTGTGCTGATGGATGCATTAATTAGTACAGGTGCCGTGGAGGTATTTACAATAAAGTTATAACCTTTAAAACCAGTATTACAAAAAAAAGTTTGTGAAAAAGTTGAAACTTTGTTCTCCAATATCTACGTAACTAGAAGGTTCCCAATCCCAAGTATGGCCTTTAACAAAAAAACGACCGCAATAAAGGGGAAAACAAGTGTCTTCCGTCTTCGTTAAGGGTATTTTTACACCCATTATGTATTAGTACGTGTCGGTACATAGGTATTACAATAATTATTGCTTACTATATCCTCCCCTACCTATTACCACAAGCTTACATCCAAAACGCACACAAACAGGTAATCCCTCGCACAAACACTACACAAATCGCACGAAACACGGTTCAGGTCAAAATCTGAAAATGGAGAATTATAATTTGAGAAAGCCAGGGGAATTACTCGTGTTAATTCGGAAGTGTAAATCCGTGCCTAATATGCTAAATACAGGTCTACCGTCAAATGCAGATCTCTGTGTTGTGTGGGACAAGTTGTGAGCGGGAGGTGGGAGTGGGAGAGAGAGAGAATACGAAAAAGAGGCACACAATAACTATTGTGTGCCTCTTATTACCTGGATGAACTACCTGGATAAAAAATATCCTATGTTAACACATAGGATATTTTTTATCCAGGTAGTATAATCTCCCAAGCCAGTAACTGAACTAAAAGGCGAAGCCACGGGCATAAGCTAGTACCTAAGTAAAAGCGCGCTTTTGAACGCCCTGCTTAGTGCTATAAGTGCCGAAAACAAGCATTTGCTAAACTATTGGCATAATTCATTAGTTACAAAGAAATTTAGTTGGAAACATACCTTAGTCGTTAATCGATAACCTAATCTAAGATATTCAAACA
The DNA here is from genome assembly GCA_910589295.1 of Noctua janthe. NCBI lineage: Eukaryota > Metazoa > Arthropoda > Insecta > Lepidoptera > Noctuidae > Noctua > Noctua janthe. The sequence continues at coordinate 11,253,772 of OU342578.1, forward strand.
CGACAAAACGGTCCCAAGACACGAATTTAGATAACACCCCCTTTCAGTTTATTCAGTGAAGAGTTAAAATTTCAATCCATTATTTGCTGATGTAATAGATTTTCTCTGGAATCTGCGGAAGGATTTTCCGCTTGGATACGTAAGACGAATAATTGAGACTATGTTTTTGAGGTGGAAGTGGTTTTAGTAGCAAGTTAGAATAATATGCTTTATTGTACACCAAAAATCTGATAGTTGAGCCTATTTTCTTCCAGGGCTGCGGGACTGTTTGAAAGAGATACCGTGGCCCTAGAACACAAAGGGCAAAGAAGGAACATGGATGGGTTTTAGTCAGTACAAGTCTGACACTCCCTTCCGCTCCGCCCAGAGTGGGGGGGTCATTTGATGACTTCCAATCTGAAAAAAAAAAAAAAAATCGTCAAAGACATTTAAATATTTAAGAGCGATCGACGGGACAAGACGAAAAAAATGGTATTCGTCGTCGTCATATACTTGTCACTACTTAGTTACAAATCCGTGTCATACGCGCGCTTGTTAGGTAGCATTCGTGTGTCAAAATCGAAAATATTCGGGGTCAAATTTTTTGTATGATTTTCTCAATATGTGTGTAAATAAGCCTTTAAATCTCTTTGGCCACAGTTAAGTTAATCCTGATCCATTTAGCCGGATGACCTATTTATCATCTTTCTGTGATGAGCCCTAGTGTCGCCTAGGACAATCTAGTTTGACCTGATATCGGGTTTGGCCGGTAACAGATAAAATATAACTATTGTTCTGTAAAGTATAGCATTTGAAGCGTGATGATTGTACATTATAAAAAGAAAATAAAGATATAGCTCAAATTCTAATTTTATTCAAAGAGTTTTCCTACATCGTAATGGGCCCGATTTGTATATCTTATTTTCTTTGATGTACGAAGAGGGACAGCAAGAATAAAATTCTAAAATGTAGTTAGAAAGTGATGTCAAAGTACAATCGCGAATCATATTTTAATTAAATTGCAAAAAACGTAAAAAAAATACTTAGGCTTTAGGGTGAAATCACATTAATTGCATGCATGGATCAGCGATTTCGAGTATCTGTAAAGACATGTAAAGACGTCATTTGTCATGCAAAGTGACAGAAAGGGAAAAAGATGCAAGAAAATATTGATTGGCACCTTTACTGACCGACTACCGACAGAAAAATAAACATAATCGCTTTCGCTTGTAACTTGCACCACAACCAGCAATACGTATGAGTTCAGTACCATATTGATATGTTAATGGCAGCGTACACGGCGCGATAGCGGGTGGAGCACGCTTTCATACCTCCCGCTTGTTTTATAGCTCAACATATGGCTCAAGGTTGGTTTTATAAGGAAATGATAGGATAAATGTTTATTTTATGTTTTATCTATGTGTAAAGTGTAAATTGCACAAAACTGAGAGGTTTGCAAGATGAAAAGGGATGCCATCGCCCAGCAGTGGGACACAGTAAAAACTCACAAAAAAAAAAGGGTGAATGATGATGATGTGGTGTGGTGCGTGTGTGTGTGATGTGGTGTGATGATGTGTGTGTTGGTGTTCGTGGTGTATTATTGGCATAACTGAGATTAGCATTAGTCATCGATATTTTTATGATGTCAGTTGCTTAGTTTCAAGATACGGACGTTTAACAGTATTGATTCATTTACAAGCAGCTTTAAAACGTGAAAGAGTTGGTCAGTCAGTCACAAAGTTGAAATTAATGGCCGGTTCGTAAAGATCTCTATGGAGAAGAACAGGAAAACTCCATGGACTCTCTTAAAATCAAGCTATTATAACATCGTGAGCACATAATTATTACTTTAATGTGCGGAGCTGATGGCAAAAGCTAGCTAAAAAATAGCCTATAAGCAGACCATCGTATAGATCTTGCAAGAGAAAATTATATTTATACATATTTTAATGAACTTAATTTATTTATTTAAACTTCATGTACAAGAGTGGTACATAGGCGGCCTTAATGCCACAGGGCATTCTCTACCAGAGAGAACCTTTGGGTCATATTTAAAAATAATACAAAAAAATAAATAATAAAAATACCATTTTGTTAACATAAATCGATATATTACTGGTAATATCATTTTGCTCCATTAATTCTAAAAGTCTCACTGTATTACATGCTGTCTTATACTTTGCTGAAATTCAAAGCAAAATTATTATCTCGGCAACACATTTTTATTACCATCTGTTCTTTTTCCCAACTATGCTAGGGTCGGCTTCCATGTCTAACAGGATGCAACTGAATACCAGTATTTTACATGGAGTGACTGCCTATCGGACCTCCACAACCCAGTTAATACTGGGTAATACGGTACCCCTTGGTAAAACTGGTTGTCAGACTTTCAGGTCACTACCTGTAACGACTGTGAAAGATCTTCAAATGATAGCCGGAATCAACGGCTTACGTGCTTCGAAACAATTTCTTATAGATAAATAAATACTAGAAACTGAACACAAATATCTAGGTAAACATACCTACCCTGAAACTAGGTAAAGAGTTCACGTAATATTTGTGACTGCAACTCCAGCTTGGTTAAAAGCTAAACCCTGTAGTAGATATTAGGGTTCCGTACGCGGTGAACCACGACACGAATCGACACCTGATGAATATTGAAAATTTTCTGCTGAACTTTTCGTTTAGGTAAGGTCTGAGTGCCTGGTTTTGAAGTTGGGATTTATTGAGGAGTGAAAATTTGTTTTTCGGAGGTGAATTTATTAGGTGAGCTACACACGTATATTTAGGTCGACATGAATCAGCACAGCATAGCAACATTTATGTCGATGAGGAGCTCGTGGCTAAATAATAACAGTCGCACTAGTCCATCTTTAAGGTTAAATAGTGCTTGCCAAGGTCAGTCCGTGGATGGGTGACCATCCATTACATACCGAGTTTTCTCTGTGCCTCAGAAAGCATGTTAAACCATTAGAATAATTATTATTATAAGTCTATACGTGAGGATTTTTAATTGGCTTTCTGGTGACTATGGTTTCCTTTTTTGTTTATTTTTATTAGCTGTAAGTCCTCCATGCACTTAATAAATAAATAAAAATAAATTAGTCCTGGCTGTTATTAGTAGATTTTCGACAGTTTTTATAGGTAGCCAATGGCCCTAAAGCGACAACCAGTCGTACTAACGAGTATCCTAGTACCCAGTAATGTATTATTTCTTTTCTTTCGGCACTAATTGGGATAATAGAGATCGATTAGGCGGCCGCTCCATGTAACATGGAAGCCGATACCTACCAGCTGATGATAGCAACATATCATATGGATATACGTTTAAGAAAAACCCAATCCCTTTCGCCAGTTATGTTAAGTCCCAGATAATAGGGGGCAAGGCCTATTGCCATCTACCGGGCGTAAATCTAGGGGCCGTGGCTGCTACTAAGAAATTCCCGATGGAAAAAACGAATAACACTTGGCCCGAGATGAGAATCGAACCTAGGACCTCATGCTCAGCAGCCGCGCTTGCGACCACTACATTAACGAGGCAGTCACAATGTCTGGCGAAATGTGGGTGTACTATTAGGTACACCTCAGGCTAACCCTTCGGGGATTACAGGCTTGATCTTATGTTATACGAGTACATGTTTGAGAAAAAGCCTCAGCTGGTGCGCCGAACACAGGTACTCAAGTATCGTCACTTGTAAAGGTACTGTTACCAAAGTAATTGAGAATCCTATTTTTAGCGGGCGTGACCCCGAAACGTCAAAGTTATCGTATTATCTTGTTACTCCCACTTTTCTTGTATTTACGGCAAACAAATCAAGATTTATATAAGATTTATCTGAGAACAACAAATAAGTCATCCGTGCCCCAATGTTTATTATGACGGTGTATCCTTGTAGGGTAAGCAGGGTACTAGTTTGTGTACAAATATTGTTATTGATCTTATTTTCATGTCGATACGAGGTATGTGATTTTATTCTCTAATTGCTTGCAACGGCTAGAAATATACAGGTTAGACAGAGGTGTACCTAATACTACACTCACATTTCGCCTGTTATTTTAAGTCCCAAGTAATAGGGGACGAGCCTATAGCCATCATCGGGGCACAAATACAGACTCCGTGGCTGCTACTGAGAAATTTCAGATGATAAAACCCAAGAACACTTTGATCGACCTAGGAATTAAACCCAGGACCTCAAACTCACCTGTCTTATTATTAGTAATAAAGCCGCGCGGCCGCTCGCGGCGCCGCGTGACGTTGCGCGGCCCGAGTCTTTCAAACGATACTATGCATTTGATAATGGAGATAAAGCATGAAATGGCCTAACAGTGACACGCCACGTCGCGTCGCGTCACGTCTTTGTGTGAACTGACCCTTACTGTCAAGGTACATTCGTCACCAGCACATCAATTTACTACAAACTGTCAAATCTTCTTATTCGATTTTGAACTTAACCAACAACATTTTATGGTTTAAAATCATTTGGATAAATTTGACAGTTTGTGGTAACTTGATGTGCTGGCAACCGTACATTAATGACTTGTACATTGGCCAGCCAGTGCTGTAAAAATACTAGTGATCAAAGCTTTTCTGATTAAAACGTTATGAACTTGGTAGGTCGTAGATCGGTAAGTACTAAGTACCAACATATAGAAAACCTTTTATGACAGCTACAAAACAGGAGGCAACTTACAGACATAAAAACTTTCGACCCCCAACATAAAACGTACATAAAATATAAAATAAAAAGCTAGCAATATTAATTTCAATTAAAATAATGTTCATGGTTTCTGGTCGCTTCTGTTCTATAGAAAACTACAAAACTTTGGAATAGGCAATTCCCACCACGGTCACCCATCCACTGTCAGACCTCGGCAAGCGCTGCTTAACTTTGAAGACCGACTCGTGATAACAATAATAAACACACATTACATTATATTCTAAAATTTGGTTGTTAATAAAATTAATTTTATTACTGATTAACCAGTCCTGTTCAAAGCTTGTCTAATCAAAAAAGTTAAAAGGTAGGTTAGTACTGCGCAACATTGATAACTACTTACCCTTTTATGACGTCCACAAAACCACAAAACTTTTGACCCCCAGCCTAAAACATAAATAAAGTATAAAATAAAAGAAGCTACAATATTTATCGTAATATTATTATTTTGAACCAATAAAATATGATTCCAGTCCGTGTGGGTTTCGCATCCAATAAACGTGGCCCATTCGGCTCGGGCCATTCCTACCTACCTATCTGTGATGAAATACGGGGATGGTTGGCAGAAAAAGTTTAACATAAAACTGTTTTTTTTTTGTTCGATTTTTAGTCTGTAGTTTTCTATTAAATAGTGTAGCGTTAGATAGAAATACGACATGATATAATAAACATAATGTCGAAACAGGTCGAAAATATACAGAGTGGAAGGGACACCTACGCTAAAACGGTAACCACGTATTCAATCACTAATTCTGTTCTTGTAAAATATTTAAGTTGACGAAATAAATGATTTTTGTTTTTTTATTTTGATTTTAATTCAGTACATCATTCCGAACTAGAAATTATCTTACCTTAGAAGCCACATAGAAATTTTTCATCGGTAATTTTAAAAATAATCAGCTGTTTCATGCAATTTGACCGTGTAGGTATTAGTTTTGTAGGAAACAGCGGTTTTTTTTAATAGCCGACGAAAAATTTATATGTGGCCCAGTTTTTATGGTAACCGTTTTAGCGTCGGTGTCTTCCACCCTGTATGCTGGATTAGTAAATCGTAGTTTCGTAACTGTTTTGTCTTTTTTCGAGTAATATACATTGTGTCCAACTTTATAGCTTATGTACTTTATTGCATCATGTAGGCGTGATCCACGAAAACATTAATTATGCCTGTGCACTGATTAATTATGCTACGATAATTGAAGTTTGTTTTTATTTTGTTCACAAGTCCTTGCTAAGAAATTCAGTATTAAACTAGCTTTTCCTACTAGGACCATAAACAAAAAAAATAACGCCATCTTTTCAAACAGAACATGAAATAACCGCTATTAAAAACACACACAAAAAGAATCTAATTCATTTTGTTTAAAAAATGTACTAAAAAAGGCCCATGTTACTTTTCTGCTATCGCCCCACAAAAGCTTAGTTTAGATTCCGTCACAAGTTCTTTATGTGAAACAATATGAGGTCCCCCTGCTAAGGTCAGCCTTTTTACATTCCCTATATTTGCTATCTCCACTAATATTATAAAAAGATAAAGGTTGTATGTTTGTAAATGAAGGCTATCGTTTTTGAGTTCACCAGATGGCGCCACTGTCGTGTACGGTCCTGTCGTTATTCTATTTTATACTTTAAAGGTACCAATAACTTCGTAAAAAGTTTATTTCGTTTTACAACAAGGTGTAAACTTCACATATTTACAAATATTCTTCTTAACAAGCAAGAAACATTTAAAAATCATTCTACCCTCAAGTACCTACTAATAAATAAGATCCTAAGTTGTAAATTAAAATCTTCAAGTCATAATTAATCAGGAATGGTTTAATCTAGACCACAATCGTGAATATTAGTAAAATTACGTGATGAAAAAGCACGCAACGCGCGAACAGTCGATGAAATCTGACATTTCGGAAGACCTTACGCTACACGAACACCTCTAGCGGCAAATTCATGCGAGATAGCCCCCATTTCGATGTAGGGGGTATACTTCGGAACTACTAATCCGATTCTGAAAATTCTTTTACTTATGGGAAGCTACATTACGCCCGTGTGTCATAGGTTTTATTTAAAACATTCCCGTGGGATAATTTCCGATAATAATGCAAGCGAAATCACGGGTACAAGCAAGTTTGCCATAAACGAAAATATTTTCAGACGATGCTTATTACAGTCTTTATTTGTACCCACTGGGTTTCAAGCTATCTTTTCAGATTGTGGATGAGATGTGATGAGTAGGCAAGTTTGACGTTTGTCTTGTTTTTGGTTACCTCAGTTTATAGGATGATTATTAGGAAGGTCCTGGGTTCGATTCCCAGGTCGGGCAAAGTGTTATTGGGTTTTTCCGTCAGGAATTTCTCAGTAGCAGCCACGGAGTCTGGATTTGTGCCCGGTTGACGGCAATAGGGTCGCCTCCTATTACATGGGACTTAAACATAACTGGCGAAATGTGGTACCTATACTATTAGGTACACCTTTGCCTAAACCTACGGAAATTACAGACGTGATGTTATGTTATGTTATTAAGGAGATTGATGAGAGGCTCGTTAGTGCAGTGATTGAAAGTGTGGCTACTGAACAACGTGGGTTTAAGGTTCGATCTGCGGTTCAGGAAAATTAATATTGATTTTTTTTCTTGTTAGAAGTCTCACTGGCCGGTTCAAGGCAACAAGCTGTAGCAACTAAGCCTGCCATCACACTTGAACTAAAACACCCATCTTTACTACTTCAACATGATGGCTACCAATGTCAATCAGTATCAAAAGCTGGCTATGCCTATCTGGTTTTATATTATAGTTAACCCACATGATTAGTGAAACTTGAATTAAAAAATCGTCCCACCGTAAAACGTGATTTTTCATTCCAAAAAAAAATCGTTTCCCAGCAATAATTTTTGCGTAGAGTTAGTTAGTTTGATGTACAGAATACCTGTTTGACGGCTTCGTGAAGGGTCCGTTAACACCTTATAAAGGTACATTGAACGACTTATAGGAAAAATAAACATAATGAAAGGAATCTCTTCACACCATAAACAGGAAAATCCTACTAAATTATAATCACGTATCTTCTTTACTCAAACAGTATTCTAATTCCACTGTCACATGTACGTACTGATTGAATGGGCTGCCATATTGCTTTTCAAAATGGCGCCGGTGCTCCTGTCAAATTAATCCTAAGCGTTTAAAGTCCCATTTAATTGAGAGGTCTTGGGGTTTTTCTATGAAGCTCGTTATGGGAAATTGAAAGAGACATTGAAATTGGTATTTAAGGAAATTAATTGATTTGTAATGCCTTGGCTGTGTTTTTTTATCGATTTTTCTGAATGTTGTGTTTAGAAGACCGAAGGTAAAGGCAACGATATAATTACCATCTTGCCTGCCAAACTTCCGCCATTTTTTGTAGACGTTGTTCGAAGTTTTTGTATGAAACCACGCTTCATACAAAAATCTTCCAACCCCTTTGACTGATAAAGCGGATCCTGGGATTTGGAGATAAACAACCTAGTTGTAGTCATGGATATTTGTATTTAAATCACATGACTAGTAGACAGACCAAAAATTTTTTCAAATTGTTGGTCACACGAACATCACGCTTATATTTCTGGAAAGAATAAGCAGAGGTTTACTATATACCCGCATTTCGCCAATTAAGTAATTTAACAAAATTATGCTCTAGGCGACCTTTACTCGGGGTGTTCCTCAAAGCGTAACTAAATTATTTCTCGAAGCGCAACCATTAGTTGCGCTCACAAATTCAAATTAAAAATATTATATGTTTATTCCTCAAAGCGGAACCATGATTGAAAATAAAATAATGAATCTATCATAAATAGATAATACTAATGGTTGCGCAAATTATAGCGCATAATTTAATTGCGCTTAGTTGGTTGCGATCAAAAATAATCGCGCTTTGAGGAGTACCCCCTTTTGTCAACTACCACGGACAAACCCAGATTTTAATATTCCGACATATGTAGTTATAAAAACTTGAAAGATACTTTTAATAAAGCCCTCCATCACTTAACAGCGAAAACTGCCCACCCCAAACAACCCTTAAACCGTGATGTTCAATAAGTAGGTTATTTTAACAGCTACACAGCTCTATCGTTAACATACCGGTTTTAACTGTTTTTATATGGAGTAATTAAATTTTATGAGTTTCAGCCGTATGAATGGGGTGGCGTGGGATAAACGGATGCCGGGGCTATCAATTTTATTACAAAAAGGTTATTTTCAATTCAATAAATGTTTTTTTTTGGAGTCGTATTTTTAGCATTTGGTATTTTGCCTGTCTTTATGAATGCATGGGTCAGAATTATCGTACATAAGCTTTAAGGTTATAAATCGTCGGTATCAAGCCCCGTTGGTCTCGCGGTCGCAAGCGAAGATTGCTCAGCTTGAAGTCCTGGGTTCGATTCCCTGGCCTGGAAAGAGTGATTTGCAGATTGACCACCGTGGCCGTTTGATCGGGAGAATATTGCTATGCAAGTGAAACACTGACCTTATTAGTGATGTTCTCCAAAACGGACAGGTGTACTCGCAACTGGCGTGCGTATATGACCGAACGTGTACGAGGCGAAAGGATTATGTAGCAGCATGATGGTAGCAGGTAGTGTTGTCTGCCTGGAACAGAGGCGAGAATATGGCAGTAAAAGACAAAGTAGTTATTTCAATTTCGTGTCGTAAAATGTGGCATTATCATCATCAGCCTACAACAGTCCACTGCTGGACATAGACCTCTTCAATCGCAATCCACTTAACTCGATTCTCAGCTACTCTCAACCAGTTGCTACCAGCCACCCTGCGAAGATCGTGGCTGCACGGAGCCTGAGGGCGTCCCACCTTACGTTTGCCGATTCGCGGTCTCCACTCAAGAACACGTCTACCCCAACGGTCATCGGTACTACGGGTAATATGGCCGGCCCATTGCCACTTCTTCTACAGCTTATTGATTCTGTGTAAAAAGGTTTGTGTAAGAATAATCTAAGTAACTGTTAATTCTCATAAAATATAGTACAAATAGATAATATTACAACAATATTGCTACCATTCGTAAAATATTGAGTTCCATACAGCAAATACAATTAAAAATCAATTACATCCGGTCATTTAGCACGAAAGGTCAGTTTGTTAATAAAGCGAGCAGAGTCGCATCTTTATGCTCATTGCATTAACTCATTAAATATGTTAAATGCTCGTCCAAGAGGACGGGGCGACGATTGTGCTCAAGGTGGGGAGTGAGTAACAGAATTAATTTGTACAGATACAGTCGGTTACCGGTGGATGGTGGTATGTGAGATGTGACAAACCAAAAATAAAATTGACATTTTTGAAGACAAGAACCCCTTCTTGTCTTTTTTACTTTTAGAGCAAATTATAAAAAAACAGGTCAAGTACCAGAAAAATTAGTAGGCCTAGTCATGGGATTATCCGCTGTCTGGGACGGACCCTTAAATAGAAGAAAGACATCATCTACCTAGCCATTTCCTAACTTTGGGGTCGGCTTCCAGTCTAGCACGATAAGTATAGAAGAAGCCAAGGAGCATTCTATTACTCAGTACAAACTGAGTAATAGAATGCTCCTTGGCTGGACTAGTTGTCTGACTTTCAGGCCATTGTCGACCTGTAGAACTGACAAAGACCTACTAATGACAGATAGGATCAACAGCTTAACGTACTTTCGGAGGCACGGAAGAAACTCGGTATGTGATGAATGGTCACCCATCTACGGACCAACCTCGGTAAGCACGGCTTAACCTCGAAGACTGACCCGTGCAGCTGTGATTATTTAGCCACGAGGCTATTAATCTAAATGCTGTTTTTCACTCAAAATCCACGTTCAGTACATACATCCATCCGCTGTCAAAACTATCATGTTAACGTGTGTGATTGTTGGAACAAATAACAAAAACTAATTATTTCTGTTGACACGGGATTTACCAGCAGATCAAATAGTACTCCATGGATTTTATTATATGGAGGTTATGCTTTTAGTTAGCAGGATTAGTTTTTTGCAAAAAATATTAGATTGAAATAAAATATTTAGTGAACAGTGTAAATAAAAAGCATATTCGCATCTATTTTATAAACAAACTCAATGTTTACAACGGTTGATAGATTTAAACATGTTCCTATATTTTAAAGTAGTAAAATAATAAAAATATCTACATTTATCAAAAGCAGAATAGAATTAAATGGCGTTAAAAAGTTTGCCCGCATCTCGCTGTGAACGAGAAAGTGCCCAAAAGCCCACATTGAATGGTAATGCGGTTTTTTTGTATTTTTTTTCTGATTTTCTTTCTTACTTAAATTAATATTAAGCGCCCATGTTTTTTCATATCATGTCTTCGAATTTTTGGTGGCTAAATAATAACAACCGCTCGATTAGATCTTCAGGTTAAGCCACGCTGGCCTACGTTGGTCCGTGGATGGGTGACCACTAATAACAAACCGAGTTTCCTCCGTGCCTCGGAAAGCGCGCTAAGTCGTTGGTTTCGGCTGTCAATTGTAGATCTTTGACAGTCGTTACAAGTAGCTAGTGCCCCGAAAGTCTAACAACCAGTCTTACCAAGGGGTATCGTATAACTCAGTATTAAGTGGGTTGTGGAGGTTAAATAAATGATAGAATTTGCCCTATCGGATCACACTGCGCAACTGCTTAAGTGTCCCGTACATCTGAACTGTGTTTTGAAATATTGGTATAAAACGCAACGAGACTTTAGTCCAGAGAATATTATTAAATTTAGAACCTGCCTTGAAAATCTATCGTTCTCTGAGACATATGACAATGACGATCCAAATGATTCATTCAACTCGTTTACTGAACAATTTAAATTATTTTATGATCTTTGCTTCCCCCGTAGACGTATTAAAATACCAACAAGCCAAAAACCAAAATGGATATCGCGAGGACTTAAAATATGCAGCCTTAAAAAAAGACAATTACTATGGGCGTCCAGACTTAAACCTAGTCAAATAAATAAAATAAAATATTCAAATTACACAAAGACTTTTAAAAAAATAATTAATCTGACTAAACGATCACAAAATAACCACAACATTAAAACTTCTGACAATAAAAGCAAAATGACATGGAAAATAATAAAGAACTCTAAATTAAATCTACCTAATGACTCAGTAAATACTATTCAAATTGACCATAAAACGATCAACAAACCTCAATTAATTGCTGATCAGTTCAACGACTACTTCATAGAAAAAATAAGGCCAATACCCGGAGCAGGTGTAAGATCGAGTGCGTATATTACAAATGCACAAAAATCAATGTTCATGGATCCATGTCAACCGATACAAATATTCAACATTATAAAATGTATAAAAAACACTAATAGCGTGGGGCATGATGAAATTTCAACTAAAATCATAAAACAAGTTGCCGACTTAATTTCTAAACATTTGAGCCACATTCTTAACCTGTGTATCAGCCAAGGTGTTTTTCCGGACCGTCTTAAGGTCTCCATAGTGAAACCTATATTTAAAAAGGGTGATAAACAACTAATGCAAAATTATAGGCCTATTGCGCTTTTGCCAATTTTTTCCAAAATATTTGAGAAATATATCTATAATGAGCTATACGCATACTTAGAAAAACAAAAGATTCTCTGTAACGAACAAAAAGGTTTCCGGAAGAATATGACAATAAACATGGCTATTTATGACTTTTTAAACAAAATAATGACTAATATTGATAATAAGACACCTGTCTGTGCTGTGTATTGTGATATGACGCAAGCTTTTGATTGCGTTGACCATAATATCTTAAGGAATAAACTTGAGTCCTATGGCATAAGAGGTAACATTTTGGAATTACTAAGCACTTACCTCTCAAAAAGAAAACAATTTACCGCTATAACAAGCCTTAATTTCAAGACTAAAGAAGAAGTAACGTACCTATCTAAAGAACGCACAGTTTATTTTGGTGTACCACAGGGCAGTGTTTTGGGCCCTCCGCTATTCCTAATATATATCAATGACCTGCCCAAAGCTATTGACTTTCCAATAACACTCTTTGCTGACGATAGTACAATAACTATAGCATGTGATAAACCGGATTCATATGAAGCAGATGTCAAAAGCGCGGTACATTCAATAATCTCTTGGCTTAATAACAATAATCTTAGAATTAATCTTGAAAAAACACAAATAATGCACTTTGGCCATAAAAAACCAAGTTCGAAAATGGAGGTCCAATACCAAAATAACAAAATTAGCGATGTAGATAGTGCAAAATTTCTAGGCCTGATAATTGACAGGCAGCTCAATTGGAAGGATCACATTGAAGCTCTGTGTAAGAAAATTAGTAGTTCATCATATGCCTTATATAAACTTGCCCCAACAGTTAACACAGATGCACTACTTACAGCTTATCATGGTCTTGTAGCATCTGTACTTAGATATGGAATTATATTCTGGGGTAACTCCACAAATAGAGAAGCCGCGTTTAAAGCGCAAAAGCGATCCATCAGAGCCATGTTTAGACTACAGGTGACGGACAGTTGTGAACCATTTTTCAAAAAGTATAAAATTTTAACACTACCGTCGTTATACATCTATGAAACTGCCTTGTTTGTTAAGTCGAATTCACACCTGTTTCCTAACTTGTCAGATACTGTTAAACGTAACAGGCGGTATGATATGTTACGCGGGCGAAGGGCCAAAACAGCTTTAATGTGGAAAAGCATATTCTGCATAGCCCCGCAAGTCTTTAACAAAATCCCAAGACAAATCAAAACGTTAAATTTAAATGCGTTTAAAAAGGAATTCAAAGATTTGTTATGTAAAAAATGTTATTATAATTTAAACGATTATTTGAATGACACTGACATGCTAATTGAATTGTAATTTTATTAACTTTGACATATCGTATCTTTTTAATAGTTTGACATTAAATAATATTTTGAATGTAATCCAGATAATATTTTTAACTGACTTGCCACAAATTGTTATTGTTTTATTTTTATTTATTTTTTGTCTTGTAATTTATGTACCAAATATTTGCACGCCACATGTGGCAGATTGTGATGAGACCACTGATTAGAAAGACCATTTATTGTACCACATTCTAACAAATAAATGAATTTGAATTTGAATTTGAATTTGAATAAATAGGCAGTCGCTCCATGTAAAATACCATGCATCCGGTTAGACTGGAAGCCGACCCCAACATGGTTCTGAGAAGACTAGGCAGATGATGATGAAGACATTGCCGGTTGCCTCACTATATTTTCCTTCATCATCATCATTTCAGCCGAAAGACGTCCACTGCTGGACATAGGCCTCCCCCAGGTGTCGCCATATTTTCCTTGAGTATAATTAATTAAAAATATTGTCTCTTTCTTCACCACCTATTGCATAACACCATCCATTTGAAAGCTCATCAAGCCTCGAGAAAATATCATTAGCGTCAGTAGCGACACGTAAAAGAGGCTTCTGCGCCGGTTCTTAGTGCAGCCTTGATCATAATTATTCATTCCCTTTTGCCCGAGCTCTGTTACTTGTGTAATTACTTGATAGGTACCTACTACCAACTTTTACGAGTACATCTGTTTAATTTTTAATTTTTTTTGATGTGTTCATACTCAAACTGTCACGTTGGTGTAGTAGCTTGAGGTCCCGGATTCGATTTCCAGGTCGGGCAAAATGTTCTTGGGTTTTTCCGTCAGGAATTTCTCAGGAGCAGCCACGGAGTCTGGATTCGTGCCTGGTTGAGGCATTAGGCCCGCCCCCTATTACACAAGACTTTAACATAACTGGCGAAACGTGGGTGTACTATTATATTAGGTACGCCTCTGCCTAACTCTTCGGGGCTGCCTAGCTAAATGTATGAACGTGAACAAAGCAATAAGAGTATCAGGTAGCGTTATGTAGTTTCTGCCCACGCCTATATGAAAACGGCGTGAGTTTATGCATGTTTGTTTGTACGTAGCTCCTCCTCAGACGATCTCCTTCACAACAACTTTCCTCCCTAGGTAACTAACCTTGAGATCCCTAAGTATTTAATAAATTAGCTTTAATGGTGTCGTATCAGAAAATTGGATATTATTTTTTAAAACCATTTCCTTGTAACGTGCAACCGTTATAAGAACGACAGTTCTGTAAATGTTTGTATCTTTTGTATTTACATTTTTTCTGGAAGGAAGGAAAGAATTCCTTCCTTTTCGTGGTAAACAGTAGGTTAAACTTGAGATCCATGCCTTGTCAAAAGTCACAAGCTATACAGGGTGGAGGGACACCAACGCTAAAACGGTTACCACGTATTCAGTACGGTTATTTAAAAAAAACAGCTGTTTCCTACAAAACTGCAATATGAAAATTATCTATGTGGAGGGGGGAGGGGGGTTTAGAATGATGGACTGAATACGTGGTAACCGTTTTAGCGTCGGTGTCCCGTCCACCCTGTTTGTCCATTTAGCCAAAATTTTGAATTTGAAGCAAGTGGACTGATGACATGGGTGAAAGCCAAAAAAGAAGGAAGAAGAAAGTGGTGCATAACAATCCAGCGTATTCCCACGGCTTTCACCATGATTCTACTGCTGGATTGCTACATAGACTGTTGTGTACAGTCGAACACCAATATGTATACACTTTCCTAAATTTGAAAGCAATTTTCGCGAGAAATAACGGTTGTAACTTGGAGATAGGATCTTTTTCAGAAAAATATGAGTTCCAAAATACTATGTTCGAAACTACACGAAATTTGAATGAGTAGTAACAGTACGAGAAAAACAGTTTTAAAAGTTGTTAAGTGTTTACATATTTGTTCTCGTGACTGTACGTCTCTGTAGCAATTCAGCTGTAGAATCTTTCACAATAATGTTTTTTTTTTTTTCTTTATTTAGCGGGCTTTATCGCTGAGCGATATCATCACCCTATAAGATCAAAAGTAAGACTAAAACTAACAATTATTTTTTTAAACAAAAGCTGTTAATTTGTATACAATTTTTCCGATTGCAATAATGATAATAACGTTTCCGTATTCCGATAAGCCGCTAACCCTATGTTGCCATTGTCGATCTCTGTTGTCTGTTCTATTTACAGCTGGCTGGAATTATAAATTCTTCTTTATTTAAAAAAAAAACACACCTTTCTACCATTAAAAATAAATTATATTTAAACAGAGGATTATCTACAAAAACATTAAACATTATGTCCCCAATTTTTCTTGCCCGCTCTGAATAAAGTGCCCTGTTCAACCTCAATATGCAATTACAATTAAATACACGATCAAGTTAAACGAAGCGTTTTTACGAATTAAAAGAAACTATTTTGTTTGTAGATAGGCTGACATTTTGGATAATTTGCATACTTTTTGGGACAAGGTGAGGTTTAAAGGGATGTCTTTTTTGAACTTGGACTTTTTAATTAAAAAAAACGTAGGCATACGGTCTAGGTTGTTTTTGCTACAGAGAAGAATATAACATATTATTTATTTATTATATTAGGTCTATTAACAATTGTTCAAACTGGATACAGTAACATAATTCATTCTCAAAATTAAATTACAGCGCAACCATAATGTATAGGTAAACAAAACATGCACAAATAAATAATCAATAAATTCGGAAAATAAGCTAAGCTTAATAAGTACTAAGCGCTAATAGTCAATTTAAAAAAAAATAAAATTGGAAATAGTGAATACAACAGAATTATGACAAAATTGATTTAAAATGAATTTGATAAATAAAAGTAATAATTTTTTTACAATGATAACATTGGTAATAGATAAATTTAAATTAATATTACAGAAATAAATAAATATCATTTAATTGGAATAATCGTACAAGTATACTTGTTTGACCCTGATAATAAGACCTTATTTCATGAAATGAGTTAGTTTTTTTATCGAATAGACTTTCCCAACTAATATAATTTCCACTGAAAGGATAGTGTTTCACGTTATGTTTACGAAACTGTCGAATCAAGGAAACTGGCAAGACTATTATAAACTGTCGAATTGGCGCAAATGTCTAATTCACAAAACTGTTCAATCAACGAAACTGACGTATCAATTAAATAAACTGACCAGGAAGCCAAACTGGCAAGTGATACGCGAACACGTCTTACCAAAGCATGAATATTCACTAACATATGATGTTTCAAAGCTCAAAACAGTTTTACACTGTGAGCTATTATATGTATAGTTTGTATGGCAACATTGTAATCTATACTAATAATACTATAAAGACGTGAATGTTTTAAGTTTATAAGTTTGGATTTAGGGGATAATCTTTGCAACTGCTTATCTGATTCTGAAAATTCTTTCATTAATGGGAAGTTAAATTATCCTCGACTGCCACAGACGATGTTTACGACTATTGCTTTGGAAAATTTCCAGCCACAAAGCGAGCAAAGCCGCGGGCACACGCTAGTACAATTTAAGCGTAGATGAAAGAGCCCTATAAAATGACTAGCCTTACTTTACATCCATCAGGAAAAGGCTGGAGCAGAAGACTGCTAAGTTGATTGAACTTAAAACCCATTAACAATCACAAATTCGCACCATATGCAGACCCAAACTCCTAAGGGCCAGACACATTAAATTAATGACATTATCAACTACTACTTCGTATGTTTCCAAGACCCCAGACAGGCAACGTCCTGCAGGAAAACCTTTGTCTAAAAGGGGTCTCAAGCACCGCCTGGGAAATCGCACGCTGCACTAAAAGTACTTGGAAAATAATGTTTTCTTTTTGGGTTGAATGAAAAAGCTATTGTGTTTTATTGATCGGCTGTGTTGGGACCCCGACTGTTTTTGTGAAGTACTGTTATATTGGAGTGATATTTTGTCGATTTCTATAAAAGTTACCGGATCCATTTTACCCCATAAAAGAAAGAAAGAAAAAAAAAAACAAAATACATCGTGATGACAAGATAATAAATGCTGCGCGGACCTCCAAATAAATTGGCATAAGAGAGAATGGTGTACGCATGACATGTCAGAGACTAATAAAATGGCGGGGTATTCAGAATGTCATCTGAATCACAAAAGTATTTCCAACGGTGCTAATTTAATGCATGTAAAAATTTTCTAACCGTGGGATAACCATTGTCCGACTAGACTCTTTTCTACATGGTCCTTATATGACTAACTTTAGTAAATAAATACACCAACGGCTTCATCGAGCCGCCTGAAAGCCGAGGCATACTTTGCCGTGGTCGACTTGGAAATCTCTAAACAGAGTCCGAACACAAGTCGGCCGTAGCAAAGACAATCTCTTCAGATGGGGGTTCCTGGACGACTCAGATCTCAAATGTGTCTGCAGTGTGTCTCCACAGACAATGGCCCATCTTCCATCTTGCAGTGTATACTCTGACACCTGCGCACTTGACGATCTTATGACTGCATCAACGAGTGGAGTTCGCATAGCTGAAATTTGGGCCAAAAATATTTAATAAAAGTTTGCCATCGACACGCTAAGAAGAATAATGTCGTCAATTAAAACTAACTAACATACTATTTTTTTATAAAATAAACCAACCAACTAAATAAACAACTATGAAACTGTGTCTTGAATTTGTTTCTGTGTTTCTTTTCAAGAAATTAGGATAGAAAACATCAACCCCACCAACTTTATAAAACACAATTTATTTTTGACACATCGAAGTGTTTTAAAACAGACATAGAGGAAATCGCCATCGAGGTAGACCGTGACGATGGTGGTGCGACTTCCTGGACTCGTTTGTGGGGCAAAGATGGCCAGATAGTGCACAGTATGGAGAGGTTTGGAAAGAGAAAGAGGAGGTCTTTGCCCACAACAAAAAAAAAGTGCTTTTTCCATCCAATTTCCTTATTTCCTTACTTAATATTTTAAATGCGAAAGTAAGTTTGTTTGTTACCTTTTCAAGTCAAAACGTTGTCAGATGTACAGAAACGGACACAGGGTACCTTTTATCCGGAAAAAAAAGTACTGTTCCCAAGGAAAACAACAATAACGTTCTGATGATGATAGATGGCGCCACGTGTCTTTCTAATCATAATTGAATTTATATATACAAGCAGAGTACAACCCGAATCGATTGTCAAATTCTAAATTAAGACGAGTGAAGCCGCGGTCAAAAACTAGTACAGAAATAAATATCACATAACATTACCGTCCTCATCACAAAAGAAACAGCTCTAAAATCTCCATTGAACCGAACTAGACGACCACAATTTAACCAACAACACACAACGAAAGACCCACGAGTGCACAATATCTCCAAATCAAATTCCAATTTCTTCGTTATTGAAATCTACGATCAAATAAAGCGAGCATCATAACATATTGTAGTTCATTTATTCCCGATTGATTCCATACAGAATAGTTAATATCGTAAATTCTCGTAAAAACTCGCTATGTTCATTGTATTGCTATTTTAATAATACCGTTGGGAGGTTTCTGACTCGTTTTGGGGTACAGATGTTGTGGAATTTTGTTATTTGGATAGTATTAAAATGTTAGTCTCTGGCATAAGGCTGGCAGTGGCTATGTATGTTGTCACGTAGTATGAGAAAGCTATATTATAAAATCCCCCAAGAGAGACGTCTCTCTAAGAAGATATAGGTGTATATAGGGTCTAACTATATTTTCAGGGAATCATCTAATACACGCTAACGGCTATAACAAAGCCATTTCAAGGGATATTTTTTTTCTGAGTATATTTTTTTTATAAAAAATAAATAATTTAAAATTACCTGACCCACAAAATAAATACTGGCTCTTTATTTTTAAGCATCCATTACGCTAGTTTACTACGACGTATTTATCTACTGTCATTGTTAGAATATGGGAGTAAAGGTTTTATGCAAAAAGTCTCAAAAATTTTTAGAATTATAATAATTTTGTAAAAAAAAAACATTTAGATATTTTGTTTTTTTCATTGCTATGGCGACTTTACGACCCACAGAAGTTACTCTTAAAATATTTCGTGTATGCAAAGAAAGACCTTATATATAATGGATATGAAAATACTTGTTCTCCCCGTCATTGCAATTGTTTTTTTGCTCTGGACCATAACCGCGAACCTTCCAGTTACGGAGATATTGGGGGTCAAAGTTCCAACTGTTTCACGAGTTTTTTTTTGTTATAAGTTAACGTTAAACACCTCCATGACCCCCATACTGTTCAATGCATCCATCAGCACAATGTTTTGAGTGCGTTACATTGAGTTCTACTAAAACGTGATTAACAACCCCAAAAAAAAATCCTAGCAATAATTTTAGCTCATAGTTACTTAGTTTGATGTATAGAGTACTTTGTTGACGGCTTCGTGAAGGGTCCGTTTACACCTTGTATACATAATCGTCTACGCGGATACAATGCCAGTTGGTAAATGTCAAATGTTTGGTTATTGGACATGCTGATTTCCACACAATGTTTTCCTGCACCGTTTTGAGAGCAGTGGTCATGAAAGAAATTACATGAAGGGAAGTGCCTGTTTGGTGCCCAGCCCCAACTACATCACGTAAGTTACCCTTACCTTACCACCCCTCTAGGTAGCTACGTTGCTTTTTCACCCCAATTTGTCCCAAACAAGTGCAACTCATCACGCCAATAGCAATTCCTCCCCAAAACACACTTGCTCAATTAATTAAAAAACACTATTCCCAAATTCCCGTACCGAGTTACCGAGACAATTTAAGGGCCAATAATGTTAAACCGTTCGAAAAACGACAGGGTCCCGGGTTTAATCGCATGGAATATCAGTTAGCACTGCACTCGACGGGGGTATGAGGGACCCCACTTGTAAGTAGCTGTTATGACTTATTGAGGGACGATATTAGGGTTTTTGAGTAGTCTATAACTTTCTTTCTAGTGCCTATTTTGAGATGATTGAAGAATCATAATAAAATTTTATTCGGTTTTCATGGGACCGTATTTCTATTTCAATTAAATTGTAATAGTTTATTGTGTATAAATTAATGTTCTATTCATTCATGATTATTCATCTGCCTAGCCTTTCCCAACTATGTTAGTGTCGGCTTCCAGTCTTACCGGATGCAGCTGAATATCAGTAATTTACATGGAGCGACTGCCTATCTGACCGCCACAACCATTTAGTACTGGGTAATACGGTACCCAATGGTAGGATTGGTTATCAGACTTTCGGGCCACTGACTACCTGTAACGACTGTCAAAGATCCACAAATGACAGCTTGGCGGGACCAACTACTTTCCGTGCTTTCCGAGGCACGGAGGAAACTCGGTATGTAATGAGTGGTCACCCATCCGCGGACCAACCAAGGCAAGTGCCGTTTAACCTAAAGACTGACCCAAACGGCTGTTATTATAGGCACAAAAGTAAAATAAAAATTATGATGTACGAGTAGATTGACTGAAAAGATGAGATTATATTTTAAGTGCCTTTCTTTCAAGTTTCTTCTGGGTACCTAACATTAACTCTAATGGGGTGCAATAGTACCCCAAGGTGAATCATTACACCTAATACCTAATAGTAACAAAATGAAGTTTTGAAAAACGATCAAATCAAAAGACTAATAAAAAACTACTCAGACGAAAAAAATCCTCAGAATTTCCAACTTATTAAAAAATAAAGTCCTATAAATTTTACGCACAAAATGCCTTTAATTCTTCACCGAAAATGCTCAAATTTTATTTCACGATAAATCTAGGCAATAAAAGCTAGATATTGCCAAAAATCTTTTACCTAAGATTCTACTTTCATCTCAAGTAGTATAAGATAGGATATCGTTTGGAAGTGCACTTCAGATCAGTATAGCGGGCGAAGACCTCAAGACTCGATTCTATGAGGACTTAGTAAGAGCAGCTAAACGGATTGATAAATATCGGTTTTGGTTACTTTTTTAGTCGAAGAAATCTAGCTGAGATTATGGCTTATGTCTGAACATAACTAGTTATAAGACCATCATCAGTCTCCTACCCTTATCCCAATTTATATGGGGTCGGCGCAGCATGTCATGTCGATGACGAGTAATAGAGAAGTATGGAAGAAAAAGACAACCGACCCCAAATGAATTGGGACAAGGGCAAGAGAATGATGATGGCGCAGAATGTCATAATAATTAGTTATAAGATACTTACTTTTTTTTTTCGTATGGGAAATCTACAAATGACCCATCCATGTCCCTTCTTTGCCCTTTGTGTTCCAGGGCCACGGTATCTCTTTCGAACAGTCCCGCAGCCCTGGCAGGCATCGGCCCATGCGGACCCCTACATGGTTGCTGACATCTCTTTGAGGCGCGCGTGGAACACGAAAGCGCCGTCGACACGGCTTGTCGTCATAAGACGGCCGGACGGCGAGCTAGCCCATAACTCGCCGTCCACAGGCCCGCGCCTACGGTGGCCGGGAGCCACCACGTGACCCCCGAAGCCCAAGGCGTCTCCCGCGGCGGCTGGGACGTGAGGTTCTTTCCCTCTCACGCCCCACCACCTCCTTCACTAGCATGACTGCTTCGCAGAAGGAGGTGACGGCTTCCCACTCCGCCGCCGGTTATAAGATACTTTACTTAATTTTTCAGTATCACCCCGTAGTCTGTGTTTGAGCCCGATTGATGACAAACAACAACAGCTGCACGCGTCGATCTTCACGGTTAAGCCGAGCTTGCCAAGGTTGGTCCATGGATGGGTGACCAATGCATACCTTCCATTACATACCGAGTTTCCTCCGTGCCTTGAAAACCATGTTAAGCCGTTGGTCCCGGCTGCCGTTTGCAGATCTTTGACAGTCGTTAAAGGTAGTCAGTGGGCTGAAAGTTTGACAGCCAGTTTTATCAAGGGGTATCGTATTACCCAGTACTAACTGGGTTGTAGAGGTCAATACATAGGCAGTTACTCCATGTATAATACCGGTATTTAACTGCATGCGGTTCGACTGGAAGCCGACTCCAACATAGTTGAAAAAGGTTAAAAAGATGATGATGATGGCATGTGGTTCGTTCCTATGACATGGGACTTAAACGTAACGTACGAAGTATGGAAAAACACATAATACTAGCTTTTGTCCGCGACTTTGCCCGCGTGGATGTCGAAAAATCTCCGATTACTTACCGTTATCCCCCTTTTTAACCCATCCGGGGTAGAATTGTCAAAAACGCTGAGACAAGTATAAATTAAATTTCAATCGACAGCCTAAACACAAAATTTGAAGATCCTAACTTGAAAACTGACGGACTTTTATATAAATTTCCATCCCCTATTTTACCCCCTTAGGGGTGGAATTCCCAAAAATCCTTTCTTAGTGGATACTTACTCTTCACAAATAACACGCCCTCCAAGTTTCATGCTTCTAGGACCAGCGGTTTGGGCTGTGTGTTGATATATCACCCAGTCAGTCAGTCAGTCAGTTTACCATTTTATATATATATATATATATAACCCTTTGCCAAACACTCCGGGGAAAACAGGGGTAATTTTATATCAAAACAATAACATTGTTAAAATCAACTCGTTTTAACTACTAACGTCGTGACAGTAACATTGGAACTACAAGTATTTTTAAACGAGGACGAAGTAGACTGAAGAACTAGGCACGAAGTAAATACTCGAACAAACCCATTACTTAGAAAAAAACACAATCTGAGCACTGCGGCCGACAAAGAATGATCTCAAAGCTTCTACACAGACGAGATGCAGTAAGTCAAGTCAGTAAAGTATGGGAAAAGCATGAAGAAAAACTTAAGCTCCAAACACTATCAAACATACATAAACTCACGACTTTTTCGCAAGGGGGTAGCCCCTTGGGAAAAAATCGTGAGTTTAGCAGAAACTACAAAACACCTGCTACGATACTTACATACTTCTTTTTATATATTTATTTTGTACCCTATCACAATGTTTTCTTATTTAACCCAAAGGTTGACTGGTAGAGAATGCCTTGTGGCATTAAGTCCGCCTATGTATCACTATTGTACATGAAGTTTAAATAAATAAATAAATAAAATACTTCTTGCACTTCATCCACATTCATACATCTGGTCATACACGCACGCCGGTTGCGAATACTACGCACCTGACCTTTCTGAAGAACCTCACCAATAAGTGTGTGTCCTTCTAGGGCGTCCCTCTCGGCGTTGCCACTCACATCTGCGATGTAAATATCTTTTGTTCGTCGCCTTTCACTCATTCTCGTAATTTAAGAACTTACATCCTGCATCGCGCTGTCAGAGTTTTTTACGAATTAAAGATATATACAACAACCTGACTACAACCACGGGCAGTATCCCACCAGACACAACACCCATCTCGTCGGAGGATCCTCCCTTATCAATCGGGGATGAAGAACTTTACACCGACCGTGTTCGTCATACCTCTAAAAGTTTTTCGATTAGTTCACTATTTTATAAGCTTTCATCATCATTATATTACTACTTCTTAGTACTTATTATAAATGCAAAAATTTGCGAGGATGGATGGATAGTGGATGTTTGTTACTCTTTTACGCAAAAACTATTGAATGGATTTGGTACACAGATAGTTTATAACCTAGCTAGATAGTTAAGTCTTTAGCTAAATAGTTAAAACATAAGATATTTTTTTAATCCCGGTAGTACGATCCCGAGAAACAAAAACTGGACTCCACGCGAGTGAATCCACGGTCATACGCTAGTAGCTAATATTTCGCTTTGCTTAGGCCCTCAGCACAACCACAGTTCATTTTTGTCCTTTTCTTGACTCTGTCGTAAAAAAATCAATAGCTGGAACTTCTATCTTCCCTATCCACTGCTAATGAGGTCAACCATCCACCTTTATCTTTAAGAAACAAGTACTGAAAGCAAAGTTTCAGTTATACCCCCCTTTGTCGGCTCGCAATATCCGGCCACCGGTCCACGGGCCACCGGAACTTCAATCAACAGTTTATTCTACCTTCTATGGCCATTTCCTGTTTATCATAGTTTAGAAACATCACGCCTGTAATAGCTGTGAAGTTAGGCAGAGGTCTACCTATGACGCAAAAACACATTTCACCAGTTCTGTTATGCTTAAGTATCATGTATTAGAAACGATGGATGGACTGTGTGTAGGATGACATGGCTAGAATGGAGGTGACTGCTAAGATGACGCCATTGCTAGGGAAATTTGGAATAAGAAGTCAAATAAATAGGTTGGGAATGGTTATGTAACAGGGTGACCAAAACATACTGAGTTTCCTCCGTGCCTCAAAAATCACGTTAAGCCGTGGGTCCCAGCCGTCATTTGTAGATCAAAATAAAATCAAAATCAAAGCATCTATTTCAAGTAGGCCAGTTACAGGCACTTTTGAATTGTCGAAACAAAGACAACAGTAAAATATAGCTACAGTCCCAGTCACAAGGCAGAAAAACTGTGAAAGTACTGTAGTTGCCCGTTCCCTAACGTAGATCTCTATGGAGAAGAACGGGCAAGAAACTCCATGGACACTCTTTTAAATCAGAATACTTTAACAAAACCTTGGTTACATCATTCATGTTGAGATGGTACATTATGTGAGAACGATGCAGTGTCCATTAGTAAAAACAATTAAAAAATAAATGATCTTTGACAGTCGTTACAGGTAGTCAGTGGCCCGGAAGTCTGACAACCAGACTTACCAAGTTGTCTCGTATTACCCAGTACTAACTGGGTTGTGAGGTCAGATAGGCAGTCGCTCCATGTAAAATACTGTAATTCAGCCGCATCCGGTTAGACTGGAAGCCGACTCCAACATAGTTGGGAAAAGGCTAGGCAGATGATGATGATGGTTATGTAAAAGGGGCTAGCCTATATTGCCCTCAACCAGGCATAACACCTAACTCCAGGTTGCTCCTGAAAAAACCTGATGCTTAAAACCCATTTAAACTTTGCCCGACATAGCAATCGAACTCGGGTGTTCACGCTCTGCAGTAGCGCTTGCGACCACTATACCTACGAGGCATAGTTTAGTATTTGATAATAATAGGTCTTTAACTACGAAATTGCCATTTTTTTCTCAAATAGTTATATTTTTTCGTAATTCCATTTTTATTGAATTATTACGTAAGTATGTACCCTTAAGAGTTTAAAGACCGTACTATTAGTTGCATATTACCTCCTTGGGGAGTGTGTCAAAACACATGTTTCAATATGCTGTCGGTTTCACTAATTCAAGTAGGTGTATTTTTGTCACAGGCTGTGTTTTTTTAAGAATTTAAGATACGCAGTGCAACGCAGCGGTTTTCACTCTAAGTATAGTTTGCAATTGCAACATAATCGGTTGAGACGTTTCCAAGAGAAATAACATAATTTTAGTATGGAAATATCACTTTTCACGAAATCGTCTTTACAAATCGGCAATTTCATACTTTAACCCCTAATATAATGGGTGACAGTATGCGGGTAGCCTTTAAGCCCAAAGTTGCAGTTTAAAGGGTCAAAGTTAGGTTTGATTGGAAATGGACTACAAGATCTTGGTCTGCGAAGTTTTGTGTAGTTCTGATGTTCATTTGTCATTGTGAGATGGTAATAGTCCAAATCGTGCTTTAATCACAAACAACTCATTTATTCAAAATAGGCTGCTAACTTGTAGTTTCCTTTCTTACTTCTTCTTCATGCAGAAGAATGGGGATGTCTAATGCGTTCCACAGCAGTTCCATTAAACGCCCTAAGGCTGGAGCTCTCTTATAAATTCCCACTGGCCCCACCAGTGGGGACACGTGTGGTGTGGCCAACGGGAATACACTGGGAGAAGCAGTCTTGGCACAACAAACTCCTCAGCTACACATCTGTCTGAAGTAAACATAGGAAACCTTCTCGTCGCTATCTTATATTCGATAGTTGGCGTAGTGAAAACTCGTTGGAAGTAAAACATCGTCTATTTTTCATATTGGTCTAACGTAATTGGTTTAACATACATGGACTTATATACAGACCGATGTGTGCGTCAGATACTTCAGAAATTCGTAGAATCCGAAGTATTAATATGGGAAGATGTGCCGGAACAAACTCCTGAACAACACTTATGTTTGTATTATATAGCAAGCCTTTATGTCACTAATTTCTTCATCATTAAATAGTAAGTGAAGAAATTTATATCGATCATACATAGTCCTAGGTTAACTTGCTGAACGCAGTCTTCATCAAAACCTTTTCTTATTCCAAAAGTAATTATTACTTGCTTCAGTGTAGGAAAACATCATGAGAAAATATCTCTCTCAGGCATGCTGATTTCAGCAGAGATAATTCTTGATGGCCGCGACATTTAAAGCCAAGTCAGAGGCCCATGGGCGGCATAAAAACTCTAACCAGTATTAACCAGGTTAGGCACTAACCACACGATAAAGAAAGATACTTTTGAAACAGGGTATCGGTACAGATGCATGCATGCTTGAAGGAAGATACATCTAAGCGGTCCAACTGTGTAAGGTCTAAACGCGAGTGAAGTTGAGGCGACAATTTAGTTACAACATAAGTTATAACAAGTTACAAACTCCAACTGTGGGGAATTTAGTCCGTCAAACATCACACCTTGTAGAGTGAAGTTGTTTGGAATTATACTGTAGGTACTGTGTCATATACTCGTATGATTAGATTATAAACTAGTTAAAAAATGACTAATATGGACTGGTAACAATCTTAATAGATTAGTTTTCGATACAAAGTTCAATTCAAATTAGTAACAAATAACATGAACAGAATACGGTAAAGATTACTAAGAAAAAGATATGAAGCGCTGACTGCAAATTAATTGAGATAAGGGCAGAAGAATGGCGATTATAATAATTCATGACCACTGCTGTCAAAACCTCGTGAAGAAACCGAGATGCCTCCCTACTACTGACACCGTTAGCCTGTGTCATCCCACTGCTGGTCAAAGGCCTCTCCCCATGACTTCCAAATTCTTCGATTCAGGGCCAATGTGGATCACTGGTCGTTAGTTTTGTCCAGCTCGTCCCGCCATCTCGTGCGAGATCTACCGCGTCGCTTTCTGGCTGTGTCAGGGGTCCACATCGTAGTTATTTTGCCCACAGCTCAACGATCACGGCAGACATGGCCAGGCCAGTCTCACTTTAGCTTAGCAGCTTTTTGAGGAACGTCAGTAATTTGTGTTTTGGAGCGCAGTGTGGTGTTGGGTACATGGTCGGTAAATTTGACGCCTAGGATACTGCGCTCCATTGCACGTTAAGATGCCTCAAAAAAAAAACCAATGACTTATAATAGCAACTTGTGGGCCTGCATTATGAATTATGGTCCAAACTCTTGTTTCCCAGAAGCAGATACTTGGTGAATTATAGTGATCTAGTTAGATTTTTATACCTATTCAATATTATAAAGCCAAAATTCATGAAAAAAATATTCATATTGTAACTATTCTGCCAACTTGGCACATGAACACAGTCGAAAGTTTTAGGCCGAAATGTAAACGAAGCCAGGACATTTCGTAGTCAAAAATACATTTCTCCTACGTAAATAATGTTTTAATAATACTCTGTTGCGGTCAACGCGAAAATATATGGTTAGGTTAGTGTGGAGGAGGATTTTATAAAATAATATTATTTATCTTTCAATAAAAAGTCTACAATTGAAATGTGACCGAAGGAGGAGCTAGTGGCTAAATAATAACAGCCGCTCGGGTTGATCTTTAAAATAAATAAATTCAATTTATTTCAGGTCTAAGACCCGTATAAAAACCAAAAATAGACAAAAATACAAATACAAACACATAAATTATAGCTAAATATTATCTCAGAATTACATTATTTAGCTTAAGCCGCACTTGCCTAGGTGGGGCCGTGGATGGGTGTATGGACCCATTACATACCTCATCTCCGTGTCTCGGCAAACACGTTGAGCCGTTGGTCCCGGCTGATAGACAGTAGTAGTAGTCTCGAAAGTCTGACAACTATTCTTACCAAGGTGTATCGTATTATCCAGTACTAACTGGGTTGTGGAGGTCAGATAGGCAGTCGGTCCATATAAAATACTGGTATTCAGCTGCATCCGTTTATGCTTTTAAGCGGTGATATTAACTGCACTGTAAGAGGTTTTGCCAACCTCAAAAGTGCACATTGAAATGTCTCATGTCCCAGTAATTTTAGATACCAGTATCATAGCATAGTCGACCTCATTATTTTAACGCTTTTGGCAACAATCCCCAGTAAATTGAAACTTCACTAAGGTTGAAACTATATATCTTACGACATAGACAAATAGACCTACGCGTTTAATAGCGTACAAGTTCTTTTTTTCTTTATGGTGTGGTTAGTGCCTAACCTGAGTCAGAGTTTTCATGCCGCCCATGGGCCTCTGACTTGGCTTTACATGCCGTCGAGAAATATCTCACAGGTACGTTGGTTTCCTCACGATGTTTTTCCTTCACCGAAGCAAGTGATAATTAAACAATACGCACATAAATTCGAAAAATCAGAAGTGCGTGTCTTGGGTTCGAACTTTAGACCTATGACTTAGTATTCCGACGGTCACACCACTAGGGCATCACTATAGAAGGCGAGCAAATAAAATTCAACCTTAGGGTGATAAGGCCGGAACGAAGTCTACTATACTTAAATACCTATGTAAATACTCTTCAAAGCAAATGGCATTGCAGCTTAAAGGCTCAATTATAATAGGTATCTACCATGCCTTTAGCTTTTGCTGCTTCCTCGAATAATCCATTTAGCAAGGAGCTAAGCTAATACAATGCTATCCAAGCGTACTATGGTACGCTTCCTCAGGTTTAATAGTAGGTAAACTCCAGTAACTTTCAAATCAATCATAATTATTTTAATAACACCAGCCAATTATTATCCCACTGGTGGGTAAAGGCCTCTTCTTATACAGAGATGGCACGAGCATTGATCACCACGCTGTTCAAGATGGGTTGGTAATTTCAGCCTTATATTAATTATAAATCCAGATTTCCTCACGATGTTTTCCTTTACCGATGTCAGTCATGTCATAAACTTAAACCTTAAAAGTCACATTGGTACTTGCCCGGATTTGAACCCACAGCCTCGTGAATTAGAGGTGAGGCAAAATCAAAATCAAAATTTCACATAGGCCTAGGTGGGCACTTATAAAACGTCTACAAAAAGGAGCAGGCTTTAACCTCTGGGCCATCGCGACACAAAAACAAAACATTAAAAAAAAAAACAAAGAACCGGTGATCTCTTTCCATACTATCCAACTAACCCCCAAACGCGGACATATCATAAAATTCTCATTTGCGTGTTTCCGTGGGTCCCGTAGTCTAGAGCCGCTGATATTATCCACTGTTTCGTTGGCTCCTTAGTTTTTATGTCGCCCTGGTACTTCCATTATGCTAATGATATTTTTATGAAATAATACTTTTTGATTGAAGAGGGGTGTGTGGTTTCAAGGATTAGTTCACAGGACTGATAATATTATAAATATTTTCTGTCTTTCAAGTTATTAGTACCGAATAATTCGTGAATGGATATTAAAGATTTTTCATGCGTCAGTTTCCTTACTAAAATTGAGCAATGTTTAAAAACAGAAGATCATAATCTGCCAGCCATTTTGTGAACTATGTATGGGTCGGCTACCAGTCTCAACACGGAGCGACCTCCACCACCGGGTTCGTACTGAGTTGTAACTAATACGATACCCCTTGGTAAGACTGGGAGACTTTTGACTGTCGACGACGACTGTCACAGATCAGCCTGAACCAACAGCTGCATACTTACTGAGCCACGGAAGAAACTCGGTAAGCAATAGATGGTCGCCCATCCACAGACTGACCTTGGCAAGCGATGCCGCGACCTTAAGGATCAACCAGTACGGCCATTATTATTTAGCCACTAGCAAAAAAACAGTACAGTTCCATTCAAAATGCACATCTAAACCTGTCTTAAAATAGATGTTCAGAACAACAGCTCAAAACACAAACTACTTTGATGTATTCCAAGATGATGGTTTCTATTATGCAGCCATTTCCTTGTAACCTGTCAGGACTCAGGAGTAATAAGTTTCAATATTGTGGCATACAGGCCATTATGTACTTTATGTACTTGTAAGATGGGTACCTAGAAGAGTCTTTCAGAGCGGGAAGATCAAATTCTAAGGTATTGTTGTGTTGGGACTGCTCCGGTGGTCTAGGCCACAAGCGCGACTGCTGAGCATGAGGTCCTGGGTTCTATTCCCAAGTCGGGCAAAGTGTTATAGTGTTTACCCTTCAGGTAATTCTCTGAAAGTCACAGAGCTTGGATTTGTGCCGGGTTGATGGCAATATGCTCGCCCTCTATTACATGGAACTTAAAAATTATTGAACAAATGTGGCTGTACTATTAGGTACACCTCTACAGGCGTGGTGTTATTTGTTGTGATAAGAATAAAATAAACGTATCATCATCTAATTAGCAACAGTAATAGCCTAGTGGTGTGACCGTCCGACTGCCAAATCATAGGTCTCGAGTTCGAACCCAAGACATACACCTCATTCATGTCATCATCATCATATAATTTCAGCCGAAATACGTCCACTGCTGGACATAGGCCTCCCCCAAGTGTCGCCACATTGACCGTGCGTTTCGCATCCAGCGGATCCCTGCAACCTTTACCAGGTCATCGGTCCACCTAGTGGGAGGCCTTCCTACGCAACGTCTTCCAGTTCGCACTCCAGAACTTTCCGGCCCCATCGGCCATCCGTTCTGCGAGCAATGTGCCCTGCCCACTGCCACTTAAGTTTGGCTATTCTTCGGGCTACGTCGGTAACCTTGGTTCTCTTACGGATTTCCTCATTTCTGATTTGATCACGCAAAGAAACTCCGAGCATAGCCCTCTCCATTACCCTTTGGGTGACTTTAAGCCTTCTGATGAGGCCCATTGTGACCGACCACGTTTCCGTTCCGTATGTAATCACTGGCAACACACACTGGTCATGGACTTTCGTCTTGAGACACTGCGGTAAGTTGGACGAGAAGATACCACGGAACCTCATTCATGTGCGTATTGTATAATAATAACTTGCTTCTTTGAAAGAAAACATCGTGAGGAAAACAAACCAGCATGACTAGGAGATATTTCTCGACGGCATGTAAAGCCAAGTCAAGGTCCATGGGTGGCATAAAAACTCTGACACCAGGTTAAGCACTAACCACTCGACAAAGAAGAAAGAAGATCTACTTAGCCTTTTTCCTAATGTTGGTTTCGGCTTCCAGTCTAACTCGATGAGCTAGCCAAACCAATTACTGGGTAACACGATACCCCTTAGTAAGACTGATTGTCAGACTTTCTGGCTACTAGATACCCATAACGATGATCCAAGATCTACAAATGACAGCCGGGACCAAGACTTCAAGGCCAAGAGAGTCTCAATGCGTAATGAACGATCACCCATCCACGGACTGACCTCAGCAAGTGTTGCTTATCCTCAAAAATCCAAGTTATTATTTAGTAATGAACCCTCAAAAAATGGACTTATAGAAACTTACAGGAAATTAACTGCCTAATACTGTACTGGAAAAGATAATCTTGAGGATATATAAGACGATTCCACGCCTATCTATTTTTGGATGGCATTTGAGGAGATCCCCGGTTCTTACGTGCCTCAATACAACACCAGGGTATTATGAGTTAATGTTATGAAATATCTTATATTTATATTACGTACACCTTCCGTTTATTTTATTTTTTTTTTTTTTTTTTTATTTTTTTTTATAAGAATAAGAATAAGAATAATTTATTTAAAAAGTATTACAAAAAGTGTACATTTAAGCGCAGTAGTATTATTTCTCATACTAATTATAAGTACTTATAAGTAATCTATAACTAAAATATATTTACAGTCGCAAGTATTCAATAGTTCAATTTAGATGTCAGCGACCTGCCCGAACTAGGTTTATTTAAACCTGTGTTTCAGGCCATCACTTTACCTAGCACAATTCAATAAGGACAATAAAATTATAAAATTAAATTAATCTATTAACAATTATAACTATGCATCAAGTTGGTATAAAAGAAAAACCCTAAAACTAGCTTAAGTAAATATGTACAAATAGATACGATAACATAATCAAACCACAACTTCTAGAAGTTTTTCTGTGTCTGTGTAATTAAGTACCGCTAAATAATCTGACATTACCAAACTACATTTTTTATAACTTAAACTGTAGAAGTTTAGTATCTTGTTGAGTCTATTGTAAAGAAAAGGTCCTAAAAACACATAAAAACGATTTGCAAACGCATGTCTAGTTTGAGGTTTTGTGCAAACTAGGTCCTTCCTTCTCCTATCGGAAGGAACTGGGTGATAGGGAAGTGTAGAGTGCTGGTGCTGTATTATGTGAAGAATAAATAATTGCCGTACTGTAAGTACATTACATGTTTTATAGAGCTGGTGTGTAGGGAATCTAAAAGGACGGAAGGTAGCAACTTTTAGAACTGCTCTTTGAGCACGTTCTAGAGGGAGAAGAATTGAATTTCCCGCCCCACCCCAGGATATTATACAATATGTTAGAATAGATTGACACAACGCTAAATAAATCTGTTTTATCAAATTATAGTTAGCTACATTACGTAAATTCTTAAAAACATATATTAATTTTCGCACTCTAGTACACAGTAACTCGATATGTTTACGGAAATTTAGATTGGAGTCAATAGTGACACCTAGATATTTCAAGTGGTCAGCTTTATCTAAAGTAGGGCAAGAACATACAGTGTCAGCGAACGTGCTACAGTTATGCGCGTAAATGTTTAGATTAGTAAGCGGTGTGTTAGTATTTCTCATTGTAAATAAAATGTATTTTGTTTTTTCAGCATTTAATGTAAGTAGATTATTCTGGAGCCAATTAGACACAATGTTGAAGCCATTCTGAGCATGTTCATAGGCCTCAGCTCTAGTTTTAGCTGCAAACAACAAAGCAGTATCATCTGCATAAGACATAATAACACCATTTTGGAGTGGCAGGCAGCAAAGGTCATTAATATAGATCAAAAATAATGTAGGGCCTAGAATACTGCCTTGTGGAATTCCGAAACAAGTATTAGAAAGGTCAGAACTTGTATGCGGGCCAATTTTTACAGTTTGCTGTCGATCCCTTAGATAATCTGACAATAGTAGAAGCTGTGATATATAACAACGATGGCGAAATAGATCAGAGTGCACAGAATTAACACGCGATGAATGAAATGGCGGCAGGTCAGGGGAACAATATGCGACTCCCGCATTCCCCTTTACCTCAAGGGGAAGATTTATAAAACCATGGTTAGACCTGCTGTCTTGTATTGATCAGAATCATCATTATCATCATTTCAGCGGAAAGACATCCACTGCTGGACATAGGCCTCCCCCAAGTGTCGCCACATTGACCGGTCCCGTGCGTCTCGCATCAAGCGGATCCCTGCAACCTTTACCAGGTCATCGGTCACCTAGTGGGAGGCCTTCCAAAGCAACGTCTTCCAGTTCGGGGTCGCCACTCCAGAACTTTTCAGCCCTATCAGCCATCCGTTCTGCGAGCAATATGCCCTGCCCACTGCCACTTAAGTTTGCCTATTCTTCGGGTTACGTCGGTAACCTTGGTTCTCTTACGGATGTCCTCATTTTTGATTTGATCACGCAAGGAAACTCCGAGCATAGCCCTCTCCATTGCCCTTTGGGTGACTTAAAGCCTTTTGATGATTCCCATTGTGAGCGACCACGTTTCGGTCCCGTATGTAATCACTGATCAGAATGTTGGGCCACAAAAGGGATAAATGAAAAACATTTGCATGTGGCTGAGATGAGAATGATAAGGGGGATGTTTGGTGTAACGTGAATGGGTAAAATAAGGAGTGAGTACATAAGAGGAAGTCTGAAACTGGAGCCGGTGACTGAAAAGTTGTGTGGTAATCAGTTATCGTGGTATGGACATGTAATGCGAAGGAATAAAGAAAATGTTGAGTATGAATGTAGATAGCTATAAGAGTAGAGGAAGACCAAAGAAACAATGGATGGACTGTGTGATGGATGATATGGCTAGAAAAGAGGTGACTGCTGAGATGACGAGTAATAGAGAAGTATAGAAGAAGAAGACATGTTGTGCCGACCCCAAATAAGTTGGGATAAGGGCAGGAAAATGATGATGAACAACACGCCTGTATTTCGTTAAAGGATTCAGCAGAGTACGTAGTATCGCACTTATAGCAGGGGCCAGCACACGTACATTTCGCCAGCTATGCTTAAGTCACATATAATAATAGATCCAGGCTCCAGACGGCTACTCCTGTGATTTATTATTCATGGAAAAACCTAATAACACTGCACGACCTGTGAAGAGGCTTGTACATTTAAAACTCCTCTTCTTCAACGTTTATTACAAGTTTTTCTTGCATTTACAAGTTTTGGAATACTCTTGACACGCGTACATTTTATGCGTCGTGTAGGCTTGCATTGCAGCTAATGGCGGGCGGCGCGCAGTTTTACCAGATGACAGTCGCCACAGCAGATAGTGTTGTGCCGCGTCGTCGTCGTACGCGGTATGGTTTTTGTAAGTGCGGGTGCACACTGTGTCGTGCACAACCTGGAATTCGAACCTAGACCCTTATGCTCAACAGTAAAGTTGTAATCACTAGACAAGCGAGAAAGTAATTTTAAAATTTTCTTTAAATTGGCACTACAAAATGTACAGAGGCCAGCACATCAAGCTACCCAAAACTGTCAAATTTTCTCAATCAAGCTTGAACCTAGTGCTTTACCGATAAAGTTGAAAATCTATAATAGAAATTTGACAAATTGTAGTAGCTTGAAGTGCTAGCGTCTGGAAATTAGTATACTAATGTCAATAAATCAGCCATCATACTAACTGACCTATACAATATGAACTTTCTACATAATCATTTAACCAACACCATAAAAAACCCCTAAACCGTTAACCCGTTACCACCGATAGACATTTTTAATCCCGCATACGTAATTTTTAATTTTAAAATTTTGAAAAGCCGCGCTGACCAATTAAAAACAAATTACTTGCTCGACTAAGAGCGCACTCGACGCCCGCATTTCTACTTGGGAAATACGTTTGAACATGGAATTCCACGTTCTAATTTCAAAAGGAGGCGAATGCGTTCATGAAATTCAAATTTTTCGAATTCGTTTTCTATCGTTTCTTTTCTTCCTTTTATAAATCCCGGATTAAACGATGTCAAACTGATAACGGGATTCTTTTTGCGGAATGTTTAACATTTTGGTGTTAAGAGTGTAATTTGTGGTTTATGGTAGTTTAAAAGGTAGTGATGTATGGTTTTTGGGGTGAAAAGTGGTCCCGTTTTTTTGTGCAAATTCTTTCTGGTAAATTTTCTGCGATTATATGCGAAAGTTTGTAAGGATGGATAGATGGATGTTTGTTACAGTTTCAAGCAAAAACAACTTGGCACCCAGACATTTTATCCTAATAGTACGATCACGTGGGACAATAACCGAGCTCCACACGGTCGAAGCCACGAGCATATACTACTGAATCAATAAAGCTAAGCTATCTATATATTAACATCAAACGCGTATGCAAAGTTTCGTGTCCGTGCTATTAACCGTTGAGGAGTTCTCTCGTAAGGAGGCAAACTTGACTGCAGGATCTAGTCATGTCTGTCATAAAAATGTATTGTCACCAGAACCAAAGGTGTGTGCAAAATTTTAGCTCAATCTGTTGAGAGGAACTGGTTTGAAATTCAGTTGCAAGATTTGACCAATACTTACTAACAAACTAACAAGGCAAATTAAATAAAAGCTTCTAACAAAGACTCTTTAAAAGAAATCATGTTATGCGTCAGGATGATTCCTTTAAGGGTAATATTTTACTATCATACAACATAACATATTTTACGAAAGACTCTGAGAACTTCATAGAAGAAACTATCTTGTGATGTAAGTTCTCGGTAATGTAATAAAGTAATTCTGAGCAAAGTTGTGGAACAAAATATGTCTTAAAGTCTGCAATTTACCGGTAAATGGGACATAACACAATCTGTTTGCTTTGCAACGTACAAACTTTGTACGGTTATTTATTTATGAATTAATGTGGAACGTTTAAAAATTTATTTTAATATGGATGGGCTTTTGTTTAACTAATAGGTACCTAGCTTATTTTGAGCAGTCTTTTACCGTAGTAAAAGCTTTTATAATGATTGTTATCGTAGTTTTACATAACATAAAATCACACCTGTAATCTTCAAAGAGTTAGGCAGAGATGTAACTGACAGTACACTCACATTTCGCCAGTTATGTTTTAAGTCCCATGTAATATGGCGCGAGTCTATTACCATCAACTGGGCACAAATCCAGGCTCCGTGGTTACTAGTGAGAAATTCCTGATGAAAAACCCAATAATTATTTGCCCAACTCGGGAAACGAACCCAGGACCTCTGCTCAGCAGTCGCGATTGTGACTTGACGAGGCAGTCCAAGTAATATACGGGTATTCAGGTAAATCTGGTTAGACTGGAAGCCAACTCCAAAAAAAGTTGAGAAAAGGCAGGCCGATAAGATGATAGCATTAGCAGCCTTCGTGCCCGGTTGATGGCAGAAGACTCGCCTTCTAAAAGGAACTCAAACATAACTGGCTACATGTGTATACACCTCTGCCTAGTCCTTTGGGGCAGGCGTCATAATAAGCCTTTTGTAACAACTAAGTTACAACATGATTGTAATAAATATTTGAGTTACCAACCCGCCATTTTGAATATAGCTCTCGAATATTCTTATAACATTATTCTTGCGAAGTAGGGGATTTTACAACCTACTTTTAATAATTCATGATTCTCAAGCATATGTTTTTTTCAGAGTAACCTTGATTTATATAAAATATTCATTTTAAAGTTATTGCCCTTTACGTAACTTCGGATTTAAGAGACAGAAAAAAAAAACCCTTTTATAAGGCAATCATGTTTTTTTATCTTCAGATTTTTCTTGAAGTTAATTTCTTTTGATAATACGTCTATGTTTTCAACACTATATTTGTAGTTAGAAAAACTTCTACAGCTTGCTAGACAGCTTGAAAATTGCTAGATCGTTTAGGAGTTATTCAAAACGTACGTTGTTTTTAATATCACAATTTTCCTTCCCCGCATCCCAATTTATTTAAAGGTTGTTCTTTATTAAGACACACACACACACACACACACACACACACACACACATCACACACCCTTTTTTTTTCGTTTCCTTATCCTTTCGTTCTGAAGCATAGACGTTTTTCTGATTGTCCTGAATATATTCAGCAATTGCTAACCCCATTCACACATTTGGAAAAAATGGCACAATCAGCTAAAAAACGGCAATTCTAACAGATAGATTTTTTTGGAAACGATTTTATTCCTGGATAGAAACACAGAGGAAAACAATTAAGGTAACCTATCCTCCCTGTATCCACCTGAGCAGTCAGCCTCGCTATTCGTGGCGCTACAGCTGCACGGGTCGATCTTCAAAGTTAAGCCGCGGTTGCCTAGGTCGGTACATGGATGGGTCCAACCATCCACCACATACCGAGTTTCCTACGTGCCTCGCAAAGCAAGTTAAGCCGTTGGTCCCGGCTGTCATTTGTAGATCTTTGACAGTCGTTACTGGTAGTCAGTAGCCCGAAAGTTTGACAAGCAGTCTTACCAAGGGGTACCGTAGTACCCAGGGTTGTGGAGGTCAGACAGGCAGTCACTCCATGTAAAGTACTGGTATTCACCTGCATCCGATAACACTGGAAGCCGACTTCAACAGAGTTGGGACAGGGCTAGGCAGATGATGAATCAGCCTCGCTATCCATTACCCTGACTACCCCATAACTGCGACCATAACATAAGCAATTCTCGTGTTTATAAAACCCGAAAAAGTTACGACTACAACCTTTGTCTGCCTCAATCATTGTCTTTGAACCTAAAGGACCTACCCACTTATTCGTTTGTCTCTATTTGTATTGTTCAAGGTCATAATATATTTTGTCGCAGAGGCCTAAAAAGGTCTGTGTGAAGTGGACGTCTAAAGCCTTTTATAGTTCGTCTGGTTTAGTGCCTATTTACACTGTATTGCTGATAGCAAAACGATTTGCATACGGTTTCTTTTTTGAATACTAAGTTAGGTTTAGATTGGAATTCGAGGAGCTCGTGGTTAAATAATAACAGCTGCTCGGAAAGCCGTGCTTGGCTGTGCTGGCCCGTGGATTAGTGATCACCGATTACATACCGAGTTTCCTCCGTGCCTCGGAAAGCACGTTAAGCGTCCCGGCTGTTATTTGTTGATCTTTGACAGTCGTTACAGGTAGTCAGGGGCCCAAAAGCCTGACAACCAGGGGTATCGTATTGCCCGGTACTAACTGGGTAGTGGAAGCCAGATAAGCAGTCGCTCCTTGTTTCAGCCGCGATGTTTAGATAGAAATTTCTGGAAAAATACACAAGCCTGATTTCTGAAAATTCTGAAACAACTTGTCATTCTCACGGGCCTTAATATAATTTTACTTAACAGGAGACATACCAAAAAAACTGCCCCCTTCCACTCATACCCTATGTAAAGTGCACGTATTGTAGGTAAACCCCTTCTTATTTCTCTGTTTACTTTAGTTTGTCGCACATACTGTCAACCACTTTTTCATTGGCAACAATATGCGACATTGACTGCACCTTATTCTCGTAGGATTAAGGATGGTTTTCATAGTTCACTCACATGAGGTACCTTAGCGGACTTGGCCCAGTTCATATTATTGCTATGCTCCCCACGTACATTAAAAATACACCTTTTTTAAGATACAGTGTCACCTGTACTTATTTATTTTGTTTAGGGGTTGATATAATTTGAGTGGCCATCTTTTATTCATAAGTTTATTGAATAAAGTCGTTAGCGGTTGAAAAAAATACAATTGTGCTAAAAAAAACCAGAATCATAAGAGATAATAATAAAAGTTAAATAGTATTTTTTAATAGTATTTTGGTATTGAATATGTCTCGTTGGTGGCAAGCGGGACTGCGGAGCATGAAGTCCTGGAATCGATTTTCAGATCGGGCAAAGTGTTATTGGGGCTTTCAATTTTTCTGAGTAGCAGCCACGGTGTCTGGATTTGTGCCTGGTTGATGGCAAACATAACTGGCGAAATTTGGGTGTACTATTAAGTACACCTTAGCTCAACCCTTCAAGGATTACAGGCGTGATGTTATGTATTATAGTATTTTCCTTTGAATTTTGGATAATATCTAATGTTAATTATGTCATTTTTCCTTTGGCTGCATTTAAGCATTCTCTGGAAATTAACTATGATCCTCTAGAAAATTCAGGTCAATATTTACATACAGTAACTAAACACCCATCCAACAGTACATACCAATCAAATATGACAGAAAAACAACTCCATACTATACATAAATATTTATATAATAACAACCGTATAGTTCGATCTTCGAGGTTAAGCAGTGCTGGTCAAGGTCAGTCCCTGGAAGGGTGACCATCATTGTATATCGAGTTCCTTCTTTGCGTGGAATGTGCGTTAAGCCGTTGATCCCTGCTGTCATTTGTAGATTTTTGACTGACGTTGCGAGTAGTCAGATGCCTGAAAGTCTGACAACCAGTCTTACCAAGGGAGGTTCTTTTTCATTACCCAATAACTGGGTTGTGGAGGTCAGATAGGCAGTCGCTCCATGTAAAATACTGGGATTCAGATGCAACTGGTTAAACTGGAAACCGACTTTAACATGGTGGGACAAAGCTAGGCAGATGATAATTCATATATTTATCTGCATTCCATACATAGACGCATACGCAGCTTTTTGTCCTACGTTTTTGCTCGTTGTATGAAACCAGCCTTCTGGAATATTCTATGGTACCAAACGCAATTCAAGTGACCCCGGGGCAGACATGTTCAGAATTTATTATGTGTGTGTGAATTACCCTGGCATGTCTTACTACCAGGGTACCACCCTGTTCAAACATGGACAATAATGGACATTGAAGGAATTCTTCGAAATAAGCTTTGATGTGGTTGTTTATTTGTTTTCGGACTCCTTTCTTTATCGTGTAGTGCCTTACCTGGTGTCAGTCTTTATGCCGCCTCTGGGACTTGGCTTTCATGCTGTCAAGAATTACCTGTCAGGCATGCTGGTTTTCTCACGATGTTTTCCGTCACCGAAGCAAGTGATTATTATACAATACGCACATACATCAGAAAAATCAGAGGTGCGTGTCTTGGGTTCGAACTCGAGACCTATGACTTGGCTGTCCGACGGTCACACCACTAGGCTATTACTGCGGTCTCAGACTGAAAAAGATATTTAATATGAATTAGTGAGCTTGGGTGGTAACTTAAACATTCGCTCCGGATCCTGTGTGTCGAGTTTGGTGCTACAAGCAAGCGTATTGCGAAAGGTGGAAATCGCTTTTTACGAGATTGTTCGTTCATAGTATTTTAAGCCCAAATCCGTCTACTGCTTTGCATGAATCTCTCAAAGAAAGATGTAGCGGCACTTCAAATAGTAACAACATAGCACAAAAAGTATAACAGCACCATCTATAACATAAATGAAGAACTAACATCAAAATCCTAATATATTCTCGCTAGTAAAGTTATCCGCGACTTAAGAGCATGGTAGAAAAACCCACTACAATTACTGTCGGGCAGTAGACCACTAGACACGACACCCGCCTGGTCGGAGGATCCTCTTTTTTTTATGGGGGATGAAGAACTTTACACCCTGTTCTCCATACCCCCATACCTCTATATCAAGACAATTTGGGAATTTGCCCTAATTGACGCACTGGACACTTGGTTTCGCTTTCGTAGGTCTTAGTTTTTAGCTTTCGGATCACAAAATACAATAGCCAATATTACAATCCAAGTCAAGATGACATGGAAGTTGCACCAGACACGGTTCATGATCGGTTTGCCTTTCACATGATATCCGACGTTTCGGCGGCGAAGCGGATCTCGCGTCGCATTGACTGGTATGAAATTCGTTGATGCCTAACACACGTCACCGCCGGACCGCTTCTCCGCGCGGCGCCCCGAGAATACATTTGCTTCGGCGCCTTCGCCCGACTACGTAAATAAGCGGTGTCGTGTGAGAATCGCCTTATGAAAATGATCAAAGTAGTAATGAATTATATACCAACTTATTTCAAGGTTGCGTTAACTTTTGATTTTTGCTTCAAAATCACATAACATAACATCACGAATGAAATCCCCGAGGGGTTGGGCAGAGGTGTACTTAATAGTACACCCACATTTCACCAGTTATGTTTAAGTCCCATGTAATAGGGGGCGAACCTATTGCCATCAGATCCAGCCTCCGTGGCTGCTACAGAGAAATTCTTTATTAATTAGATGGAAAAAGCCAATGACACTTTTACCGAGCCAGGAATCGAACCCAGGACCTCATGCTCAGCAGTCAAACAGCTTTAGCCACAAAAAAAGAAAATTCTCGTTAATTTAACGAAAAAAACCGTTAATTTAAAATTCTTAGCGGCTAAGCCAGAGGGTAGGTGTGTACATAAAAATCGTATTAAATCTCATCGAATACAGCTAGGAGTGTTAATTTGGTTCAAATTTATCGCAGGCCAATTGCAAATATATAAGGGTGGTCGGGGGTAGAAAAGTGTTCGAGATTTATGTGCGGCGGTCGCTTTAAAACGGCAGACCGGGAGCCTGAATTGGGATTGACATGTGTGAATAATAATTAATTGAAGTTTTTTTCTTATTTTTCTTAAAATTTTCTGGTTCACCTTGTTTTGCTCCTAAAATAATAAATAAATAATAATTATGTTTATTTCACACCATAAATGTTATAGTGAAAAGGAATTACTTGTTCAAGTTGTAGACGCCATTTTTAATTTATTGTTAAGATAGTTTCTTTAGGTTATTTTAATTTATTAATGTTTACATTTAATATCGTATTAAAGAAAATATACAAGGTAACCATTTGTGAGAGACTGACATAATTATTCTAAAAAAAAGACATGCATGTGTGATTTATGTGTGTATGAGATACTGTGTGTTTACGTAGCAGATAGAAATTACGCAGATGGAATCATAAGAGTTTTAGTTTTCTCATAATCTCATGTGAGTTTTCAACCATTTGCAATAAGTTAGTTTACAAACTGAAAGTAGGCACGTTGTACAACCCGTGGTTGTCGTAAAATGCTTTGGTTGTATGGCAACTTCCTCATTGGTCTGGTGATTGCAAGTGAGAATGAGGTCTTGAGATCGATTCCAAGGTAGGTCAAACAAAACTTTAGTGGATTTTTCCATCAAACATTTATCAGTAGCCGCCCGGAATTCGGAGTGTGCCCCGTGGATAGCAATAGGTTCGTCCATAAACCCCAGCCCAGCCTTTCCCGAAATATGTTTAGAGCAGCTTCCAGTCTAAACGGTTGCAGCTGAATACCGGGATTTTATATAAAGCGACTGCCAATCTGACCTGCAGAAACCAGTTAATGGGTAACACGTTACCCCTTGCAAAGGCTGGTTGTCGGAATCTCGGGCTTCAGACTATCGACTACTGTGAGTGGTCTTGGTATGGCACAAAGCGGTAAAATTGTTCTGAGAATTTGGTGGATATTTTATCGGATGATGAGGCTTTATCTTATTATTTATCTCAGTACAAAGGAAAGCGTTGTGAGGAAAATATAGTAACAAATCTTTCATAAAAGATTTCATAAAAATAGGTTAACTTTTACTGAGAATTGACGCTTAGAAACTCAAGACGATTTCTTAGAAAAGAGATTTTCTTATTTTTAACGGTTCGATGGCGTCAAAAAGATATCAGTTTATAACTTATTCTGTTTTTTTTTTACTATATTATTTCCGACATCCACGTGTCCGAAGCCACGGGCAAAAAGCTACTAATTCTATGTTCAGACTTGAAATCAAAAGAAGGTCGTTGCCCAATAGTCACACAGACACAGGCTAACAGTTAACAGTATTAATAGTAACAACCAACAACAAACATTAAATACAATATGTATAACAATCCGTTTTATTTTGTCTTCTTCCTTCAGATTCGGGGGTCCTTGAAAGTTGGTCGTACGATCTGAGCGGCATTCGTGAGCTATACATATAAGTAGAATAAATTATGCTTGAAGGGTTTTAGTTTTGTCCTTTCTTTTTGTTTCTGCCTTGTTGGTCTAGTGGCACACCCACATTTCGCCAGTTATGTTTAAATCCCGTGTAATAGGGGGAGAGCCCATTGCCATCAACCGAGAACAAATTCAGAATCCGTGGCTGCTACTGAGAAATACCTGACGGAAAACCAATAACAATTTGACTGACCCAGGAATCAAACCTAGGACCTCATAAGTGGAAACCTGCTTGTCGCAGTCACGACGTGCAAGCTGTTAACATTTTTATTTTTTTTTTGTTCCGTCCTGTTGAATTTATAGTTTATTTTTTGTAATTTCGTATGATGCACGTCATGTCCCTGCGACAAATAAACATTTTTTCTTTCATGCTCAATAATCGCGATTGCGACTACTAGACCAACGAAGTTTATATTTTTAGGCTATATTTTTGTTTCAACATAAAAAAAAGCCTAAAAATGATTCTCAGACCGTTCCCCGCTCCCGAGCTACGATTCCGGTCGATTCTAGAGCCGGTTACGACTGGCTTTATCCGGCTTGTCGCTTCTTTGGCTCAAAATGGCGAAATGGCGGCATAATTCAGTCTACTTTGTGGCCCAACGGACGCCACAATTCGATTTTACTATTCTTAATGTAAAACTGTTTGACTTAGAATTAATGGGAAAGCTAATGCGTTTTGTGTGTAATTAGAAGAAGTACTGTATTCGAATCCTAAGTCCAAAGAGAGGCTTTATGAATCTGACTGGCCATTTATGTGACATAATAATATCTGTTG
Organism: Noctua janthe; assembly: GCA_910589295.1. NCBI lineage: Eukaryota > Metazoa > Arthropoda > Insecta > Lepidoptera > Noctuidae > Noctua > Noctua janthe. The sequence continues at coordinate 11,298,176 of OU342578.1, forward strand.
AGTCTGAGCAGGCGTCCTGAATTCTGGCATGGTGCAAAGGTCATATTGGCAGTCGCACCATGTTTTCAACTCTTCTTTATCGTATGGTTAGTGCCTAACCTGGTGTCAAAGTCTTATGCTCATGGGTCTTATGACTTAGCTTTACATGTCGTCGAGAAATATCTCTCAGGCATGCTGATTTCCTCGCGAGGTTTTCCTTCACCGAAGCAAGCGATAATCATACAATACGGACATAAATCCGAAAAATCAGAGGAGCAAGTCCTGGCTTCGAACTTGAGACCTATGACTTGGCTCCGGCACAACACTAGTCTATCACTATTTATGTTATCAACTGCATGCAGTCTATTAACATTATTGGGGAAAATCTAGGCAGATGACAATACGATTATTTCGACTTGTCACAACAGACGTCAGACGTATGCTTTCCGAGGCACGCAGGAAACACGGTTTGTAATAATGCGGCTGTTTTTATTTAGCCACGAGCTCCTGAAGATGATATATCAAGAAGATAGCAAGATATATCAAGAAGATAGCTAATGACTTTTAAATATGTCATAATGCCAGTAATTTTATCAGTCTTTGAAAGTGAGAAACTGCAATACTTGAAAGGTATGTTATTAGAAGGTACCAAACAAACCCTTTTTGGGCAGGTTATCACTGACCAAGTTATTACATTCTATCTATCGAAGTAGCTGGTTAATCTTAAGCATAACGAAAAAGTGGGTCTCGTTCATGACATAACATAAACATCACGCCTGTAATACCCAACGAGTTAGGACAGAGGTGTTTCCTATGATACATCCACATTTTTTTTTTTTTAAAAAAACGTTGCCCCACTCTTGGAATTATATTTCGACAGTTATTTTTAGTCGCCTGTAATAAGCCGAGTATAGTGCCATCAATGGAGCACAAACCTAGATTCTGTGCTGCTACCGAGAAAACCCTGACGGAAAAACGTAACAACACCTTTCCTGATCCTGATGTCTAACCCAAGACCTCATGCTTAGGAGTAAGTAAGCCTAGTCAGAGCATCAAAACTCTGACACCAGGTTAGGCACTAACTACTCGAGAAAGAAACAATGCTTAGGAGCAGCTATTGCGAGGATTAGCCCAACGAGGCAGCAAGCATTTGATGATGATGATTATGATGCCATCTAACCGATTTCGGCCACAGCGACTGCATTCGATGGCTTTCTAGGGAGGTTGTCGAAGGCTTTGATGTGCTGCTCTATCATGTGTTCTCACGTGTCTAGCATACCCAACTTTGTCCGAAAAACTCCGAGCACAAAGCGCAAGAGAGAAGCAAGTAAGTAAGCTTTTATATTTAACACAACCACATCTAAAACCTTTTAAGAATCGCCTTTGAACAGAGATTGTTTTTAAAACATTTTAATAAGTTTATAAACAGACAAACTCCTTTGAACAGCAAACTAGGTGTAACGTGGGCCGAGCAGGAACGAGCGGAATAAACGTTGCCTTCATAAATCAAAAATACAACTGTGGTATTTTAGAGGAATATGAAGAACAGGAAGTAATGTTCCTCATTCCCCATTGAAAAGGGAGGATCCTCCGACCAGACGGGTGTCTGGTGGGCTACAGTACTGCCCGACAATTGTTGTCGGGTTTTTCTATATATTCATAAGTTGCGAATAACTTTAACTGCGTGATTTAGAATTTTGATGTTAGTTCTTCATTTTTGTCATAGATGGCGCTGTTATACTTTTTGTATTATGTTGCTGTAGTACTTTTTGTAGTGCCGCTGCAGTATTAATATAGCAGTTTAATTTAAATTTTTGCGACTAGCACAATTATATATTTATCACCTACTAGTTTATGCCCGCGTGGAGTTCGAATATTATCCCACGGGATCGTACTACCGGGATACAAAGCATCTTTTGTGTTAGCCCATGTTATAAACTATCTGTGTGCCAAATTTCATCCACATCCCGTCAGTAGTTTTTGCATGAAAGAGTAACAAACATCCATTCATCGTCATAAACTTTTGCATTTATAATAGTAGCAAGATTAATAATGAGTCTCATCATTTTCCTGCCTTTTCCCAACTATGTTCGGGTGGGCTTCTAGTTTAACCGGATGCAGCTGAATCCAGTATTTTACATGGAGCGATTGTCTCTGCCCTCCACAACACAATTACTGGTAAAAGGATACCTCTTGCAGAGACTGGCTGTAACACCCGTAAGTATCTATAAACCAATCAAAGTGATTTGTTGAGTAAAATTCATTATTTAAGAGTCGATTTTTATTCTGTAGTTTAGTTATTCATTGAAGTTAGAACTGTATTCAATAATAAGAATCGAACAGGCTAGTATGACCTGTAGACATGAGTTAAATCTTAAAACCGAGTAAAATTATGTGTGAAAGGAATATTTTGTGCTTTACAATCATTGCGTTTAGTCTGCCCAATTGAGCGAGGCCCACTTTCAAAAGAATTTCCTCCGCAAGGTCAAGTAGCCTCAAGATGTCTTACCAAAGAGTTTTTCCTCGAAAATGCTCAAGTTTTTTATAAAGGCTACTTTTGTTAAAAGAGAAAAGAATCTGAGTATAATGTGGGATGAAAAAGTCATTATTGTTTACCGTTTTTTTAGTTGTACTTTAAGGGCATTTTAAGTTGTTTTGGAAGGAAGTTTTATCACCCATCTGATATTTTTCTAGGTCAAAGACAAATAAAGATTAAAAGGCACTTATGGAACTAAAAAAAAACCAAATAATCCACCTTTATTTTCTTTGGTATTTCTCTCCCTCTCTAAGCATCAACATTATATTCATCTCTCTTTTAGTCATATTCTTTTCTTGTGGACCGTTTCTGGTGACTGTAGATAGATAGGAGTTCCATAGGATCACTCAGTTGTGTCACTCAATGGTTGATTAATCTGCCAATAACTTGACACCTTTTCACGTTGGTAAACAGTAAACACATAGATATCGTCAATGGTGTTCTAACATGTCCGCTTGGTACTCGGAGTTTTTCGGTCAAAGAGCACATGAAAGAACAGCACACCAAAACCTCTCGACAACCACCTTAAAAAGCCATCGACTGCAGTCACTGTGGCCGAAATCGGCTAGATGGCATCACCATCATAAAACATTGAAAAGCATGGGGATTCTTTATGAGCTAGCAATATTTTATTTACCACGTTAATAATAAATAACAAACAGAGTGACAATATGTATAATTATTTTAACAGGTAATAACACAACATCAACGGAGCAGAAAATATAATTATTACTGTTTCGGTGGGTTGTACCAAAGTTGCGAATAAAATTGAGTAATGTTTTATTATTTGTACATGCGAGTGCTATATTGTTTTTGTCATATTGACTAGTTGAAAGGAACTGAACCAAATATTGAAGAGATGCGCCAGCTACCAACCCGCACTGGGGCCGCGTGGTAGAACACGACCCACTCTCTCTCACCGAGAGGAGGCTCGTCTGTCCCAGCAGTGGGATCACTATTCCTGGCCAGTGATATTGCCATTTTTTAATAGAAAACTACATAATTTATCTTTTCTTAATTTTGATAGCGATTTATTTATTTCTAGCTGTAATTAACTGTTACTTAATAAAACATATAAAATAACGTTGTGTGACTCTTGTAATAAAAATTCAACAGTTCTATCGTTGACAGTACTAGAGTAAAACAATATGTACCCAACCAGGATTATTTTTGTCGAACTAAAGATTGATTCGTTGGTTTTTGATTGATATTATTTTTTTATTTTTCAATTTTATAATTGCGTTGTTCGTCATTTGTTGTCGACTGTACTTCTAATGGGATTTGTAGTGCGTTCGTAAACCAAAAATAGAAAATGCATTTTGTGTTTTGTTTTTAAGTTGATTTTGTTATAAATTTATAATGGTTAATGGATGTTATCGATCGATCAATGCTTTAATAATTTATTGATTGAAATGGTTCTTTAAAACTTATATAAAAGTTATAACTATGTTACCTACTAAAAATATTGATGGGGTGATGATGATGATATGATTCATTAAAAATGTTAAATTTTTAAAAATAACGTTTTTGTTAAGATGTTCATTGAAATGCTGAAGTGGCAATGTGCCGGTCATATTAGTCGTAGAACCGATAACCGTTGGGGTAGACGTTTTCTTGAGTGGATATCGCAAATCGGCAAACGTAAGATGGGACGCCAGCAGTGCACTGCTATGGCGTGGAACACGAATTGCCATGGCTAACCTGGAAGTCGTTAAATAGACTCCGGAACCTGTTCATAGATATCTGTGCCCTGGAGTGTAAATGTGGTGTTGCCCCCCACAAACGATGGGACCCGTGATATCGTATCGTGCTTGTCCTGTCGTTTGCACATAACAGAAGCTGATGGACGCTACTGAAAGTAGGTACCAAACTCGTGGCCAAATTTTGGGCTGACTTAATTTGAATTGTCACGCTAAGAAAAAGATTGAGGTGAAAGGATTAGCTGTAGATATACACCGTGACTTTTTAGTCGTCTTACAACGGCAGCCCACTTCATGTATCCAATGAAAACTAAACATTCTTAAAAAAAATAGGTATTTATGAGATTTTAATAATTTAAAAATAAAAATATTATTCTGTATTATGACGCATGACGTAGTTAAAACACCCTGTTGCGAGCGATGATCTACTGGAATCGAGTGCTGGGTTGGTAATGTTTTCCCGTTTGACACGTAAACATCATTAACAGGATGTTTCATAATTTTATTCTAATTTTTATTATTATTTTTCTTTGTACCTATTATGAAAGATAAAAAAAATCGCGACTAGAGCTATTTTATGTCGGGTACATTGAGTAGACAACTAAAAAGTCACGGTGTATAGTCCAGCGTATGCAGATAATGCTGTATAAATTTTTGTATCCTGTTTTACACTCACACCAAAAAACCATGGGTCGAGGTATAGTCTTACTTTAAGAATCACAGCATGAAAATTAATCTGGTTAGTAATCTGCAAGCATAGTTTACAACTCAATTTAACATTCACAAAGACGAAAAACAAAAACCAACCAACAGAATTCTACACCCGAATGGACGCGAAAACTCCGCGAAAACGTTTCCATCTCCAGTTATTCATCCAAGACATCTTACACGATATCTCGGCGGTAACTCGAAAGATACATTTCAACAAATTTCAAAGTGAAATTATAAAATTCACAGTCAAACTCTCGCTGGGACTGGGCGAGGCTTGGTCTAGTTTTGCTATAGTTTGCGCCCCAACTCACGCGTGCTAAAGGTTTATTCAAAACTTTATAATAACGCCATCTGTTGGTGGGTCGATGGAGGTGTTTTAATTGAGCGGAGAGACATCTAGTGGGGAGAAGTTGGGTTGGATTGATTTTTTGAGGTTTTGATTTAGGATTTTTTTATCATAACGTCAGCAGTCAGACAATACACATAGAATACAAAGAAATAATAAGGAACAATACGTATCATCATCATCCACAGCCCGACCAGACAAAACCAGCGGTGCAGGCTTTTGTCTCTGAAAATGGCAAACGCAGCTAATAAAAAGTAACCACAGCGTGCACATAGTCTGTCATGCAAAGCATAAAACGAACGAACGATATGCCGAACAGCACGGGCTAAAATATAATCCTACAAAAAGTGAGCTGTTGGTGTTTCGAGGTAAGAATAAAAATCCAATATTTGTCCCTCCTGTAAAACTAAATGGTTCACTTTTGCAGAGAGTTGCCCACTTTAAGTATTTAGGCCACATTGTTACTGAAGAATTAAAAGATGATTTGGATATGGAAAGGGAGCGCAGGGCACTGGCTGTGAGGGGAAATATGATATGCAGAAGGTTTCAAGGTTGATCAGTTCCCGTGAAACTAACTCTTTTTAAGGTCTACTGCCAAATATTTTACACCAGCAGCCTTTGGGATAATTATACCCTAAAAGCAGAAAATGCCCTGCGCATTCAATACAACAATGCCTTCAGGGCGCTGTTGAGACTTCCACCTCATTGTAGTGCGTCAGGTATGTTCGCTGATGCGCACACTGACGATTACTTTGCAATAATGCGAAAGAAAGTTGCCTCCGTAATATTAAAAATGAGGGTAAGCAACAACAGCATTCTGAAGGTGTTTGCAGAGAGGCTGGATGGGCCTACAATGGGGAGGTTTACCAAGCCACATGTTGGCAAAAAAGCTTGTTAAACCTTCCTGTGACTATGATTTTCTTTCTTTTTTTCTTTTTTAGTGTTCCTGCATGTTAATAATATAGTTTTTAAGTAAGATGTAATACTAACACCCTATGGGCCTTGATGCCTGAGAGTAAAATATTTTTTTTTTTTTTGATTTTTATTATTTTTTTTTTTTTTTTATAAACGCTTTGAAGCCATTTTCAGTGCAGCAAAGTTAGTCGCACAAAAACAGTGCTTGAAATCTGTTTTATACCAACACAACACTACTTACACATGGGGGGTAGGCAGAAACTAAAGAACGCCACCAGCGTACACACTCCTCTTGCTTCGTCCACATTCATACATCTGACAGATCATACACAAACGCTGGTTGCAAGTACTACGCACCGGACCTTTCTGAAGAATCTCACTAATAAGGACAGTGTATATCCTTCTAGGGCGTCCCGTCCCAGCGTTTCCACTCACATCTGCTTTATAAATACCACTCACTGCTCAAAAACACTGTCTGGAGACATGTTTATACCAACAGTATAAAGTGCTCAAGTGCTGTGCACACCTATAAGTGACGAATTCACCGCAAAGCTGTTGAATTAGAAAATATTTAATGTAATGATTTAGTGAATAAATCGTTGGTGTGTCAATAAATAAATACATAAATAAATAAACATGTCTGCCTGGCTGCCCCCTTGCTCTAAGAGTCGCAATGCGCGACTGCTAAGATAGAGGTACATACTGACTTCGATTCCTAGGACGAGCAAAGTGTTATTGGGTTATTCCATCAATTATCCTATAGTAGCAGCCACGGGCTGTGGATTTGTGCCCAGTTAATGACGACAGGTTCGCCTCCTATTTTACAGGATTTGAACATAACTGGCGAAATGTGTGTTTACTATTATGTACACCTCTGCCTCTTCGAGGAGTGCAGTCTTGTCATGTTATGTTTATAATATGGCACCATTTGACCCGTTAACAAGCTCGGGTCCTAGAAAAGGGTCGAAAGCTCAACTTAAAACTATTTTAGTACAAATCTCACTGCATTGTGTGAGTCAGCCCCAACTAGCTTGATTTAAATCAAAATTTTGCATATCTTATCCAATTTAAATTTTAAAATTCATACTTATTCATCGTCCTAAGTTGTGGCGTCAAACGTTTGACTTATACTGGTTAACTTAAAACTTTAAATCTCAATTGTAAGGAATACCTGATAAAAAGCAGGTTTACTTAGCGTTGAAAAATGAAGCTACAAAAAAATTATGAACGTGAAACATCTTCAAGTTAAATATAAAAACTTGCCATTTTATCTTTATGATTACCTCGTTGCTCTAGTGGTCGCAAACACTGCTGATCATGATGTCCTGGGTTCGATTCCCGAGTTGGGTAAAGTGTTACGGTTTTCCTTCAGGAATTTCTCTGTAGCTGCCCAGAGTCTGGATTTGTACCCGGTTGATGGCATTGGGCACACACCGTATTACTTACATGAAACTTAAACAATAACTTAACTGGCGATATGTGAGTGTACTATAAGGTGCACCTCTGCCCTTGGGGAATCCCCCAAGGTTAGAGGTCACCAGGTCACCAGATAACACAGATGTGATGTTTTGTTATGTTTAGACTTAGAGCATAAAAAGTTTGAACTCCCATATTGTATCATCGTTGTTCGCATTCGACAGCGTGATAACACAACCATCTTTAAATTTTATACTCTATTTTGAAAACAAAATGCACTTCATGCAACAATAGATTTTAATGCAAGTACCCATAGCCTCTATTTCCATATTTCCGGTCCAGAAATCTGTATATAAAGTAAATTGAAGTTGTTGTGAACTAGGTCATTATTTTAGAATTACTTTGTCGTGCAATATAAGTGTCCCAGCGAATATTGTGGCTGTGTAACTTTGGCTGTTATTGTTCAATTGTTTTTGGGTAGATTATTTAAGTTTATCTATTTCAATACTAGCTATTGCCATGGATTTCGCCTGCGTGGAGTTTTAAAATGGAGGATCGTACTACCGGGATAGAAGTATCTGATGTCCTACATCAGGTCTGTCTGTGTGCCAAATTAAATCCAATACCAGCTATTCATAAAATATGGGTAGGTCTTTAGTGTCTTTTTTGCGTTAAAGGTAACAGAAAGACTGACACACTAACAGACAGAAAGACAGATTTACTACATCACAAATCACGCCAGTAATCACCGAAGAGTTTATTTATTTATTTATTTATTGACACACCAACGACTTATTCACTAAATCATTACATTAAATATTTTCTAATTCAACAGCTTTGCGGTGAATTCGTCACTTATAGGTGTGCACAGCACTTGTATAATAAAATAAGAAATAAAAATTGAAATGAAAATATATGAAAATAACAAAATTAAAATTATAAAGTTTACATTGGATTTAAAACGTAAAGTAGTTTTTAAATTAAAAATTAAAATACAGTACAATTCCAGAATTTTAAAAAACAGCATTTAAATTAGAATAGAATAACAATTATTAATTAAAACTTTAAAAATAACAAATAAATTAGGGCGTAATTATTACATTATTATTACATTAAGAGTTAGGCAGAGGTGTACCCATGTCCCAAGTCCGTTTAATAAGAGGCGAGCCTATTGCCATGCCCGGCACAAATCCAGACTCCGTGACTGCTACTGATCAATTTCTGATCGAAAAACTCAATAATACTTTGCCCGACCTGGGAATCGAATCCAGGACCTCATGCTCAACAGTCGCGCTTTCAATTACTAAACCAACGAGGTAGTCAGATTTATTTTTACTGTTATTATAACTTGTATCTCATAATTCATTATAGGTATAGTTTCTGTCGAATGTCTCACAGAGTATTTAACAGCTGATTTCACACTTAAGTGACATGACATGTGTCATATTATGATGACATTACTAGATACGAGGTTTTGATAAGAATACATGACATAGACGAATACTGTAACGTAATAATATTTGAGTCGAACTTTGTATTTATACTTTATGAATCTTCTCTTTCGTATCTGACCGAGGCATCTCTTGGGCTCTATCAGAATATCAGCCCCCATCCGTAGGGGATCTTTTGGCCCCATAGGGGATCTTTTGGCCTCCTACAGGACCGACTTCATCATCATCATCATTTCAGCCGAAAGACGTCCACTGCTGGACATAGGTCTTCCTTAGTTCTTTCTTAGTTTTTTTTTAATTTTTATTTAATTTGTTTCATTGTTTTGCCCTGTGCGAGTCTAATAAATACTAGTTTTTCTTACTTTTTCTTGTGCTTTTAGTAACTGACCTTCTTGGTGATGATCTTCAGAAAGGTCAGGCGCGAAGTACTCGCTACCGGTGTGCGTGTATGAACGTGGATGTTAGGTATGTCGCGGGAGGCAAGTGAAACCATCGGCTGCTGTTAGCACACTGTTTAATTACATGTAGGCCGTGCGGTGAGCGCACACACACATACACAACATGCGCGCACACATACTCATACATAACATTTCCTCCCCGTATTACACTTATACTCTAAACAATAAAAATAAGTTGTGATATGTCTACACTAATACATTACTTAAAAATAGGACTTATAGTACAGGCTCTTGAGCCCGGTTTATTGGTGTATTGTGACTGTCGAAGTCGTCTAGGTCATCGTAGTTTGGTTGTTTTTTCCTGGATTATTTCCTTTACTCATTGTCAACTGGTTGACATGTTTTTTTACCTCGGACGCAGTATTTGTGTCTTGAACAACGTACAATACTTTCCCTATTTTCTTTTTGATAATTCCTTTGCACCAATCATATTTGTTGCTGCTTTTAAATTTCTTATACATTACATGGGCACCTGGTTTGAACACTTGTTTGTTTCTTCCCCCATATGACTGAATCTGCGAGCACTGTTGACGAGTTACATTGTCAGTGGGGGTTATGAGCGAGGGCGAGGCTGGTTGCGGGTCAAATAAATCTAACCGTGACCTAAGCTTTCGCCCATAAACTAGCTCAGCCGGTGAAAAACCTGTGGCAGAATGAATTGAGTTTCTGTAATCAAAAAGGTACTTTAAAACTTTTAACTTTTGCTTTGCATTGCGTTGTGGCGAGATAATGTTGGTTTTTATGCCTTTTTTTACGATTTTGACAAAGCTCTCTGCTTGTCCGTTACTTGCTGGGTTATAGGCTGGTGATGTCTTGAAAAGAGGTTTAAAACCGAGACCTGGCTTCTGCCTTAGACTTCACAATACCCAAATGTGAGCTATGTAATTCCTGCAATACTTTAGTACGTAATGTTTCGGGAAGAACTACTTTATGACCCCTCATTAGACATCCTTTTTCGTAAGACAATTGCGTTTTACATAAATAATAAGGTTTAATATGCAAGTCTGATAATAATATCCCTTGCCCACCATCCATGAACTGTTTTCCAAATTACATGGGGACGAGGCGAAAGGAGTATGTAAGGTTCGTAGCAAATGGCGTTATATAGTTTCTGCCTGTCCACATGGGAAAAAAGCGTGAGTTTAGCACCTTTTAAAACTGTTATTCAATCCTAATTTCCAAATTTATATTATAAATGCGAAAGTAAATTTGTTTGTTACCTTTTCACGCCTAAACCACTGAACCGATCATCCTGAAATATTGCATATACGTTGTCAGGTATACAGAAACGGACATAAGGTACCTTCGAATTATGTTATTACAACTCGAATTGATTGTCAAATTCTTAATTAATCTGAGCGCAGCAGCAGGCATAAGCTAGTTTAGATTAAGTCTTCTTTATTGACACATTTTTTTTAAATTCAGTTTCCTTCATTATTCTATCACCCAACCATACTTTCATCAAGATTTTACGGTAACTTACGTAAAAATACAAAAAATATTTTACGTCAAAATAAAATATGTATACCTACTAACTTTAAAACAAAGCGGAGGGACCCTAAACCTCACAATTTTATCTCAGCGGTAATGAATTTTTAAATCTGACTTGTTGAAGAGCGTTGTAAGATTAGAGAAAGAATGAATACTGGCGCCCAAGCAGAGACCCCACCTTGTGTAATAAAAACGTATTTTCACTAAATTATAACCTTCGGGAGACGCAGTAGTTTAAGTTTTGTGAAAATAAAAGTCTTAACAGGGTCGAATTTTACATTAGGTGAGCGAGACTTTTAGTGACGCCCAACGTGGGACTTTTTTGTAAAACAACAGTATTTATTTCTATAAAACTGTTTTATAATTATCATTACGTCTAGCTTACTAATAATAAAGTAGTTTATTACACATGTATAGCAACAACTATGTTTAAAGATATCTCACGACTAATTTATGCAAGCAGAATTATTTTAACTCTTACAAATTATCTCTCATCCACCCAACAAAATACATTTAAAAAACCTACGGGACGTAGCATAAAAAATATCAAAGCTAACATCACTATAGCTACAGATGTGTGCACTGCAGTACCTCTTAATTAATGTTTGAACACGGAACGTTGAAGCAACGGTACTGTGATCATTGTCACAGTGATTTTGTACTCGTAACAGTTATTTTTTGTTCGAATGAGTATTTATTCATGCGATAATTTATTGGAAATCAAGTAAAAATTTTATGTACGGTAGTGAGTTTGAGTGCTTTGTTGCAGTTTTACTGTGCAATTGTAGATGAATTAATGAGAATCAGAATGTACATAAATTTCTGCATTTGATACATCGATTGGCCAAACTAATATTGTTGGGATTATTTAAGGTAATAAGTTGATTTATATTGCCTCGCTGGTGTAGTGGTCTCAAACACTACCAATAAAACTAAAACTATTTAAGAAAAATGTATACTGCATGTCGATTATTATTTTCAATCATTTACCAAATAATCTAAGGAAGGACCTAGTTTGCACAAAACCTCAAACTAGACATGCGTTTGCAAATCGATTTTATGTGTTTTTAGGACCTTTTCTTTACAATAGACTCAACAAGATACTAAACTTCTACAGTTTAAGTAATAAAAAATGTAGTTTGGTAATGTCAGATTATTTAGCGGTACTTAATTACACAGACACAGAAAAACTTCTAGAAGTTGTGGTTTGATTATGTTATCGTATCTATTTGTACATATTTACTTAAGCTAGTTTTAGTGTTTTTCTTTTATACCAACTTGATGCATAGTTATAATTGTTAATAGATTAATTTAATTTTATAATTTTTATTGTCCTTATTGAATTGTGCTAGGTAAAGTGATGGCCTGAAACACAGGTTTAAATAAACCTAGATCGGGCAGGTCGCTGACATCTAAATTGAACTATTGAATACTTGCGACTGTAGAATATATTTTAGTTATAGTTTACTTATAAGTACTTATAATTAGTATGAGAAATAATACTACTGCGCTTAAATGTACACTTTTTGTAATACTTTTTAAATAAATTATTCTTATTCTTATTCTATTCTTAATCTTCAAGACTTACCGCTGACAATATTTAAAAAAATACTTTTCAAACTATTATTAATTAAAATATATTATACCGTTAAGGACTACTTAGAAGACAAGTCAATAGAATCTGTAATTTTAGAGGACATCAAGTCAATAGAATCTGTAATTTTAGAGGACATCAAGTCAATAGAATCTGTAATTTTAGAGGACATCAAGTCAATAGAATCTGTAATTTTAGAGGACATCAAGTCAATAGAATCTGTAATTTTAGAGGACATCAAGTCAATAGAATCTGTAATTTTAGAGGACATCAAGTCAATAGAATCTGTAATTTTAGAGGACATCAAGTCAATAGAATCTGTAATTTTAGAGGACATCAAGTCAATAGAATCTGTAATTTTAGAGGACATCAAGTCAATAGAATCTGTAATTTTAGAGGACATCAAGTCAATAGAATCTGTAATTTTAGAGGACATCAAGTCAATAGAATCTGTAATTTTAGAGGACATCAAGTCAATAGAATCTGTAATTTTAGAGGACATCAAGTCAATAGAATCTGTAATTTTAGAGGACATCAAGTCAATAGAATCTGTAATTTTAGAGGACATCAAGTCAATATAATCTGTAATTTTAGAGGACATCAAGTCAATAGAATCTGTAATTTTAGAGGACATCAAGTCAATAGAATCTGTAATTTTAGAGGACATCAAGTCAATAGAATCTGTAATTTTAGAGGACATCAAGTCAATAGAATCTGTAATTTTAGAGGACATCAAGTCAATAGAATCTGTAATTTTAGAGGACATCAAGTCAATAGAATCTGTAATTTTAGAGGACATCAAGTCAATAGAATCTGTAATTTTAGAGGACATCAAGTCAATAGAATCTGTAATTTTAGAGGACATCAAGTCAATAGAATCTGTAATTTTAGAGGACATCAAGTCAATAGAATCTGTAATTTTAGAGGACATCAAGTCAATAGAATCTGTAATTTTAGAGGACATCAAGTCAATAGAATCTGTAATTTTAGAGGACATCAAGTCAATAGAATCTGTAATTTTAGAGGACATCAAGTCAATAGAATCTGTAATTTTAGAGGACATCAAGTCAATAGAATCTGTAATTTTAGAGGACATCAAGTCAATAGAATCTGTAATTTTAGAGGACATCAAGTCAATAGAATCTGTAATTTTAGAGGACATCAAGTCAATAGAATCTGTAATTTTAGAGGACATCAAGTCAATAGAATCGTAATTTGTTAGTTAGAATAATTGACATCGCTTATTGTGAATACATTTGCACGCCATGTTATGGCAGGATATGCTGAAACTAATTTACTGTAACACCTTAAGTACCATATTCTAGCAAATAAATATTTTGATTTGATTTGATTTGATTTACTAGTGAGCATACGGTCATAGGTTCTATTAATAGGTCAGGCAAAGTGTTATTCGATTTTTCCATCAATTTTTTTTTAGCAGCAACCAGCAGTTGGGTTTGAGCCCCCATGATAACTGACTAACATGATCATGTAAAAATAGAAGAAATGAAGAAAGTTTAATAGAGGTATGTATATTTACATTAGTTTATGTTTTTCTTCGTGATGTTAATTTAGTTAGTATTTTATAGTGGTGCTTTTTTTTTTTTTTTTTGGATGGGAAATCATCAAATGACCCGCCCCACTCTGGGCGGAGCGGAAGGGAGTGTCAGACTTGTACTGACTAAAACCCATCCATGTTCTTTCTTTGCCCTTTGTGTTCCAGGGCCACGGTGTCTCTTTCGAACAGTCCCGCAGCTCTGGCAGGCATCGGCCCATGCGGACCCCTACTCGGTTGCTGACATCTCTTTGAGGCGCTTATAATATTTAGATTGGCCTAATACCCACATTTCAAATTAAAAGTAAATAGAAATTATTACCTGAATACGAAAGTTACTTATAAACAAATCTGGTATAAAATCACTGTTATTTCCTCATTGTTACTTCTAAATAACTGTTAAAATTAATAACAGTCAGTTACTTCCGTGATAGAGTGACGGACATTTGTGTAATCCGGCCTTAATCCGCGGAAAATAAGTCGCCGTTTAACATAATGGTGCAGTCAGGCCTCAATTTGACATCGTGGAAGGGAAGTTATTTTTATTGTTTTGAGGCCTGTTTTGGACTACGTAATGGAAATTGTGGTTATATTTTAGGTGACGTTTCCGTTCTCTCAACTCTCTTCCCAACTATGTTGGGGTCGGCTTCCAGTCTAACCGGATGCAACTGAGTACTAATATATGTATATCATATCCAGCACTGTTAATATAAATAGCACACAATATTAATTTTTAAAAAAAATATTTTGTGAAAACATAAGTTCCCGTTGACAGCTGGAACTGAGTCCAAGAAACACGGGACCTAGGCTGGCAGAAGAAGCCTCAAAACATTTCATCTATTTATTAAGAAATGTCAACTTCATTGACAGAACAAACATCCTAACCACTAGGTCTGGAGACATACAATTTCCTTAAAAATTAAAGTCAACACTACAGATGGATTTTTGAAAATTGATCTGAATAATCGGTCATCATCTAGCATTTTCCCAACTATGTTGGGGTCGGCTTCCATTCTAACCGGAGGCAGCTGAATACCAGTATTTTACACAGAGCGACTGCATATCTGACCCGCACAACCCAGTTAGAACTGGATAAAACGATTCCCCTTGGAAAGACTGGTTTTCAAACATTCAGGACCGAAACGACTGTCAAAGATCAAAAAATGACAGCTGAGACCAGCGGCTTAACGTGCTTTCCGAGGTACGGAGGTAACTCTGTGGTCACCCACCGACGGACCAATTTAGGCAAGCTCGGTTTAACCTCAAGATCGTTTCGGTTGCTATTATTTAGCCACGAACTCCTCATTACACATTATCACTTCAGTTTTCAAAAAATCGGTATGGTAACCAAAGTCCAGTGCAGTCGGGAACTTGAGACATCAACTAGAACAATATAAACCGATCATACACCAACACCACAGGTCGTAATGCCAGCAACATTAGATTATATTATGTCATACCGGAGATTACCTCAAAATACTGCGGATGTTATTACTTAGCCCCGAGCAGCTCCTCCCACTATAGGGAATTAAAGTTTCAATGTAAGGTCGGCACCCTATGCGGGACGTGAGAGGGAGCGGGACGTGAGAGGGAAAGAACCTCACGTCCCAGCCGCCGCGGGAGACGCCCTGGGCGTCGGGGGTCACGTGGTGGCTCCCGGCCACCGTAGGCGCGGGCCTGTGGACGGCGAGTTATGGGCTAGCTCGCCGTCCGGCCGTCTTATGACGACAGGCCGTGTCGACGGCGCGTTCGTGTTCCACGCGCGCCTCAAAGAGATGTCAGCAACCGAGTAGGGGTCCGCATGGGCCGATGCCTGCCAGAGCTGCGGGATTGTTCGAAAGAGACACCGTGGCCCTGGAACACAAAGGGCAAAGAAGGAACATGGATGGGTTTTAGTCAGTACAAGTCTGACACTCCCTTCCGCTCCGCCCAGAGTGGGGGGGGTCATTTGATGATTTCCCATCCAAAAAAAAAAAAAAAAAAAAAGGTCGGCACCCTATGTTTGACTAATAAATCCACTATAATTTCAAAAAGAGATCTACCCCACACCATTCCTCAAAACATTAAACCGTAGTATTTAAAACCTAGTGCATATGTGAAAACGCCATAAGTTAAAGCTGTCATGATATTTTACAACCACTGGGGGCCATTACTCAACCCGTTATAAAACGAGTAGGAACGGATCGGAACAAAAGCGCCATACAACTGACAATGGTGCTTCTGTACACATAAATCATAGTGACGTGGTGGTGGAAACTGGTATTTTTTACTCACTTACTATCGTTGCGATTAAGGGGAGTTAAACCACGGTTAAAGTTACGGGTGGAGCATGTGGAACTGCAGAACACAGCTATCCTAACATGGAGTTTCTTGCCGGTTCTCCTCCATAAGAAACGACCAACCCGAACCGTGCAC
This sequence comes from Noctua janthe, assembly GCA_910589295.1. Taxonomy (NCBI): domain Eukaryota; kingdom Metazoa; phylum Arthropoda; class Insecta; order Lepidoptera; family Noctuidae; genus Noctua; species Noctua janthe. Next base: position 11,314,743 of record OU342578.1, read on the forward strand.
CTTTTTGTCGACGTTTTATAAGTACCATCTAGGCCTATGTGAAATAAAATATTTTGATTTTGATCGTATAGTCTAGGTCTAGCTGGTTAAAATTACACACTTAAACACAAGCGGAGAAATGGTGGATCTCGACACCAGGGTCGGCAATCCAAGGAAGCTATGCCATCCCTGGATAGGAAGCTGACCAAGCGCCTTCTGCGCCTGGACAGAGATAGTCTGCGACTGGTAGCGGGGACCATCACTGGACACTGCTCACTGAACAACCACTTCCACACCCTAGGTATCACTGACAATCCCCGCAGAGCGTGAATGGAGGCGGTAAAAACGGTAGCGCACGTACTCCTGGAGTGCAGTGGCGTCACCCAGATCCACGAAGAGACTCTTGAAACACCAAGATTCCTTGCAGATGTTCTGAGAAGATCGGGAAGTTTGATCTGCTTCTGGAGGGAGCTTGGGCTGGTTGGAGTAACGGCCACCATGGCTCACGCACAAAGGTCCACTTTAAGGACAAAGTGTGGAAATCAAAACCCTTAACATAGAACATAGACTAGGCCCTAGACTATAGGGAATGTTAAAACTTCACACAAAAATAAACTCAGGTAGAAACCATAGGATACCACCTCCTATGATCCTTACTCCTTTCGCCTCGTCCACGTTCATACATCTGGTCACACACGCGCCGGTGGCGAGTACTACGCACCTGACCTGGCTGAAGAACCTCACCAATGAAGTTAGTGCATGTCCTTCTCGTTACAACTTCACGTTGCCAGCTTACTTGGTCTTGGTTAACATATTATCGTGCTTGTTTTCCCCTAGTACTAGGCAGTGTTCCTATACACCGTAATCACGGAGTAATGAGGTAAAAATCATACAACCGCATTGAGAAACTTGTCCTTTTTAGAAATCGGTTAAAAATAATAAATAAGGGACGCCCTAGACTGGTATACAGTCACCTTATTGGTGATATTCTTTAGAAAGGTCAGGTGAGCCCAGCTCCTTGGTATGGCTACCAAGGAGCTCTGTTTTAATCTTTCACGGTTTACAACTAAACTTATATTGTCACTTACGGGATATCTTCCGTGATTGATTGATTTAGTATCGAGTTCCAGCAGTGCGCGTAGCAAAAGACCAAGAAAGAGGGTAGATAGATTTGTTTGCTCTTAACAATTTTTATTTTCCATCCACCCGCATTCTCCAGTCAATATCGGGAGCTCAAAATAATGAACAATCACGGAAGATATCCCGTAAGTGACAGTATAAGTTTACCAAGGAGCTGCGTGAGTTTATACATCTATGATAACCAAAACAAATAAGTACCTTCAGTTTAGATTAGTTACCACGAAACACTTCCTTCATCCGTGGTAAACAAAACATTTATAACTTACTAAGTTATCAAGTAATCGATCAGTACTTTACTTGATTTTATAGCTTTCCAAGTTACGCGGGTTTTAGGAGGGAGAACGCTTTGGTTAATGTAAACAGAGAACTTTAAGTCGCTTTGGAGGGTGTGGGGATACTTTTCAGAATAAGTTCATTTCAGAATAAGGTTTTGGAAGTATAGAAGGTCACCTTTTATGGATGTCCATCAATCAATCCATCAGTCAATAGTCTTTATTTGAAAACATAGGTTACAACAGTGTGCAGTGTGGTTATATAAATGAAAAAGAAATTCAGTGTATCTGTTAGAACTGCTGATCCATGACCATAGGCCGCTGGACCCGGGATAGAGCATAGGATATTTTTATCAGGGTAATGCGTTCTTGTGGAACAATTTCACGCCGTTTAAACTGCGGAAAAATCTAGAAGCTACTAGACAACTAGATGGTCCTCCTAGTACAAGTAGTCAAAGCATCGTCGGGGCTTTGCTATCTTAGAACAACACATCTACGTAGCCATTTCTCAACTATGGGACAGCTTCTAGTCTTCCCAGATGCAGCTGAATACCAGTATTTCACATGGAGCGACTGCCTATCTGACCTCCACAACTCATTAACTGGGTAACACTAAATCCCTAGGTAAGACTAGTTATCTGTTTGTTAAACACTGGGTCCTTTAACAGCAGCTCTTACTCCTAAATCTTGCCAGTAGTTGATTACTAAATTTACATGACATAACATCACGCCTGTAATCCCCGAAGGATTAGGCAGAGGTGACCTAATATTAGGTACATCCACATTTCGCCAGTTATGTTTAAGTCCTATGTAATGGGGGACGAACCTATTGCCATCAACCGGACACAAATCCAGACTCCGTGGCTGCTATTGAGAAATTCCTGATAGAAAAATCCAATAACAATTTGCCCGATCCGGGAATCGAACGCTGGACCTCATGCTCAGTAGTCGCGATTGTGACCACTAGTCCAACGAGGCAGTCATTCAATTAAAAACTAAGAAATCAAGATAAAATGCTGTTATCTAAATATATAAAAGCGAAAGGTCACTCACTCACTCACTCACTTATAATCACGAAATATCAAAAAACCGCTTGACGTATAAAGATGAAATTTGGCAGGGAGGTAGTTTATAGTTAGTAGACGTCCGCTAAGAACGGATTTTGCGACAGGGCCGGATTAAGGAGGTATAAGGGCTCTCGCAAGTTTGTATGAAAGTCCTTCATTTATTGTGCTACAAACTTGAAATTTGGCAGGGAGGTAGTTAATAGTTAGTAGACGTCCGCTAAGAACGGATTTTATGACAGGGCCGGATTAAGAGGGTCTAAGGGGTCTCGCCAGTTTGTATGAAAGTGCTTCTCAACGCCATTTACTTTTGTTTCGGACCTCTGCCGCCCAGAATTACAGCATCTAAAAGGACGCCTTTTGTAGTCATCAGTACATTATCACATTTTGATCTGGCAGTCAGTTCTCATACATAACATAACATGACGCCTTTAATCCCCGAAGGATTGGGCAGAGGTGTACCTAATCATACACACACATTTCGCAAATTATGTTGAAGTCCCATGTAATAGGGGGTGAGCCTATTGCTATGAATCGGGCACAAATCCAGATTCCGCGGCTGCTACTGAGAAATTCCTGATGGAATAACCCAATATAACTATTATTTATAGTATTTTTTAAATTACATATACATACATTGTTTAATGTTAAGTGGAAGAGCGGAGTCACCTAAGGGGGCGTGCATTAATTACGTGAGGCGTGTGAGGGGGGGGGGGGGGGGGGGGGCGTCGAGCTGAATTTCACCCAATCTCATGAGGAAGAGAGAGGGATCTCATCACGTAATTTTTTAAACTGTAAAATTGCAAGAAAACTGGGTACAATAAAGATGTTTCTCTAAAAAAATATTTTTTTAATTAATTCTACGGAATCAAGCACAGATTACCGCATTCATACTAAACTACGCATTTTGATAAATCTCACGTGAGATTAGAAGCGGGGTAGGGGGTCAAGCCAAATCTCACGACATCTCACCACGGGGGATGAGATGTCGTAGGGTGAAAATGGCCAAAGTTGCCTCACGTAATTAATGGACGCCCCTTAACACAAGCATCTCCTTCCTTCTGCTCATGTGTGTAATAACTTTATGTAATTGAAATACACATTTTTTTAACATTCTGCCCAACCCGGCAATCGATCCCAGGACCCCATGCTTAGTAGTCGCGCCTGCGACCACTCGACCAACGACGCGGTCTCACACGTACACACCAAAATGTCCACGCGAACAAAGTCGCGGGCAACAGCTATTTCAGGAATAAATAAATAGGATCCCAAATAGGTTGGATAAACACTAGGCAGTCGATGTTTCTTCTTCGTCATGTCTATAACCCCTTTAAAGTTAACTAAGCCTTGACCAGAACTCGGCTTCGGACAGGTCCCACAAGGTGCAAGTGGAGTTACAAAAGGAGCAGGACATCGTCTGCAGTGTGGCTCCGTAGTCACAAGAAGAAATTTAGTTAGTTCAGAATACGCCACAAGACACTGCTCACTAACGTGTTTACCAACCACGACATTATCACGGTTATATTCACAAGTGAAAATATCTCTTCTATAAAACAGTAGGTAACAACATTCACCAATATAGTGTGCGTCACAAACAAGTAGTCAGTGAGTGCATGTCGCGCGCGCGACGTCGCCAACGTTTCGGTGACATGTTGCTTGCTGTTTAGTTGTGGATGGTACTTTATCGGTAGGGCTGTCAGAGAGCTTAGATGAAATGATAAAATGTGTAACACTGAGACAGGTTTTTCAGAATACAATCATCATCAATGAATGAGGCTCGATGATTCCTACACAGAGTTTAATGAAAAAAAACATTTTTATTGTTAAAAAGTCATAATTGATATATTTTATAGAGCTGCCTCTAAGTGGTCATGAGTTCCTGGGTTCGATTCCCGGGGCGGGTAAACTGTTATTGGGTTTTTACATCAGGAATTTCTCAGCAGCAGTCACCGAGTCTGGATTTGTGCCCGGTTGCTGCCAATAGGCGCGCCCTAGGGAGCGAGCCTGAAACTAACATTTTACACCTCTGCCTAACCTTTCGGGAATTACAGGCGTTATGTTATGTTTATAGAGCTGTTAACTCAAATTAGTTTTTAAAATCAAATATGAGTCAAGATTTCCGAATTTAATAAAAGCACAACACAACACGAAATAATTTGCAGCATATTGCAAACAACAAATTGTAGCTGTAGCAGGACTTATATCTGCTACCGCGGTGAAAGGATTAGCCAGCCGACAATACTCGATAGCTCAGGATCAATCCACCAAGCAAGCCTAGCGAGGGATGCAGGATTTCACATGTGTACGAATTTAGATGTTAAAAAAATGCCATCGACTCACAAAGAAGCAGCATCCGACTAGATATAGGCTTATGTTAATCTGACCTCGTGACCAAAGCACACCAACAACATGCATAATAACAAAGTCCCTACCTTTGTTGGAGAATCTATAAGTAATAATACGCCATCATAGCTATGTTGCCCGATATCCGACTAGCATAGCATAGCATAGCATAGCAGCGGCCTATAATGTCCCCACTGCTGGGACACAGGCCTCCTCTCTATGAGAGGGAATGGGCTATAATCCACCACGCGAGCCCAGTGCGGGTTGGTAGATGTCACATGACTTCGAATATCCGACTAACATTATCATTTAATTCTTGATAAGTTAAACATACTTTGACTGTCTCATTGGTCGAGTGCTGACCATGAGTTCCTGGGTTCGATTGCCGGGTCGGGCAAAGTGTTTTGGGTTTTTTCATCAGGAATTTCTTAGTAGCAGCCACGGAGTCAAGACAGGATTTGTGCCCGGGTAATGGCAATAGGCTCGCCCGTATTACATGGGACTTAAACATAACTGGCGAAATGTGGCTGTACTATTAGTCCTTTGTCTAACCCTTCGGGAATTACATTCAGTTAAAAATATTTTTGAAAGAAATCCTTTGATTTGTTTGTTTGTCTTTGTTCCCCGATGAAGTGAAAAAATATCCGTACAACCACTTCTACCAACCCTGCCATAGTTAGTTTAAAGTTAGTCAAAAATACCCGCGACTCATGGCCGTCTGAATATCGAGAATTATTTGTATTTACTTCAGTTTCGCCAGTGTTTTGTTTTAAACCGTCGACTCGCAGACAGTTTGTGTTCGGAAATATTGTTATATTTTGTAAAAGTTAGATCGGAAAGCAGTGGAGTGAATTCGTTTATTTTTTCAGTGATTTTTGAACTGTATTAAATAAATATACAGGGTATAAACAGACCTTTCACATACCCGTCAACTAAGCATTCTGTAGATCAAACTAAGTAACTTTACGCAAAAATTATTGCTGGGAATAGACTTTTTTTTTTTGGTGTGAAAAATCATGTTTTGAGGTAGGACTGGATGGAAAGCACTCAAAGCATTGTGCTGGTGGATGAATTAAATAGTACGGGGGTCGTGGAGGTGTGTAAAGTAAAAATCTTACATTAAAAACATATATTTAAAAAAAAAAAACTTGTGAAAAAGTGTGAACTATGACCCCCAATATCTCCGTAACTAGAAGGTTCCCAGGTATGGTCTAGAACAAAAAAATGATCGCAAAGACGGGGAGAACAAGTGCCTTTCAGTTATGTTAAGGGTCTATTTACACCCTTTATAAGATTTGAAAGCATATTGAGATGTCTGATGAAAATATAAGTTGTTCGACTTCCTCTCATATTGATGCGAGCATACCTGACTACAAGATTTTTTTATATTATTTTGTATCTTTTAGGTGATTCTTACAGGACGAGCGCACGTGCGGTGTACACTGTACTACAGATTTCATACAACCCAATGCGACGTGGAAGGCACTTGTTCTCCCCGTCATTGCGATCATTTTTTTGTTCTAGACCTTACCTGGGAACCTTCTAGTTACGGAGATATTGGGGGTCAAAGTTCTAACTTTTTCAGATGTTTTTTTGAATACATGTTTTTAATATAAGATTTTTATTTTAAACACCTCCACGACCCCCGTACTATTCGATCCATCCATCAGTACAATGTTATGAGTACGTTACATCGAGTCCTACCGTAAAACGTGATTTTTCAACCCCCAAAAAAAAAGTCATTTCCCAGCAATAATTTTTGCTTAAAATTACTCAGTTTGATGTAAATAATGCTTGGTTGACGGCTTCGTGAATAGGAAGGAATAGTTCAACATTTCGACAAAAAAAAACGCTTGGAAGATTAGAGGACGATTAAATGATTCTTGATAACACAAAGCGTTTTACGCAACCAAACTCAAACAATCATAAGACATAGCTACACCCCAGTTATTACTATTCTCTGTGTGACGTAAGCTTTGCTACAATACCGGAGCCAATCCGGTCAATATATTGGCGCGAGAGGTAATCTCCGGTATGACATAATATAATCTAATGTTGCTGGCATTACGACCTGCAGTGTTGGTGTCTAATGATCGGTTTATATTGTTCTAGTTGATGTCTCAAGTTGTACTGGACTTGGGTTACCGTACCAGTTTTCTTAAAACAGAAGTGATAATGAATAATCATTTAAACTTGCCTGTCTTAACGACTGCAGTTGTGTTTTATTGGATTAAAACGTCAATTTCGTTACTAAATTGGATATCTGCGAGTGAACAGTACAAAAATAATATACGGGGGTTCTGTGAAAGATTCCGAGCCGAGATACCGATTACGACCACTAAACACGTGATTGCAATATTTTTAACACATCATGAGATACTCTCATATTTCTCCGCTGACTGTACCAAAAAAGTCATGATTCACAGAATTTTTTTTGGTTAAGAATTTTTTTTAAATTTTTGTTTTCTTTATGAGCAAAATAAAAGAATGTATTTCAAGGCTCAGTGGCCGTAAAAAAAACTGCTGCTAAACATATGGTTTTGGGTTGGTTTCCTCGATCAGAACAAGTTTCATTGGGTTTTTCCAACCCGGAGTTTTGATTGATTGATTGCCATTGACGCTTTCTGTCATTTGGGAATAAAACATAAAGCACTCTTCCTTCTGTTCTACCCTTCGGGGATTAAAAGCGTGATATTATGTGAAAACTGAAGATACAATTAAAAAAAAATAACCATACATTTTAAATGAAGCAATAACCACACGTTCCAATCTATTGTCGGACACGGCCGGATGACGTCATCCCAATAATTACCAATAGGCTTTGTATGGAGTCATTTGTAAATGATATTGTATTAGTTCATTAAGGATCTGCTATGGAGTAAGCGGAGCGGGAGCGGCGAGGCAACGGTAAACACCTGACTTGAAATAGCAGCCCTGAGTATTTGATATTAATTTCAGCTTGATACCTCCACGAGTTCCTGAGCAAAAGAATCTTGGCAGACGGACAGACAGATGGACAACAAAGTGATTCTAAATGGGTTCCGTTTTTGCCGACCGAGGTAGTGAACCCTAAAAATTAAAAAATACATTTCAAGAATTAAAAAGCAAGAAGTTATTTTTTATATATTTATATTTATTTATTTATTTATTTGCATCAGACACAACGATCCATAATTAAGTTAGTTTAGTTTTATATCAAATAATCAAAGACAAATACACACTACACAATAATATTATAACTAAGTAGTACACAAAATAAAATTACAAACATTTTTCGTCAAATAACAATATACAATGTAAAAAGTCCGTAATCAAATTTAAAAATAAAATAAGTTAATGTCATTACCCAATCAAACCATTATTATACAATAAAAATACATTAAAATTCAATACATAATTGAATAAAATTAAGATAAATAAATGGAATTTTGAAAAATAAATATTATAATAAAATTGAATTGAATAGAATAATCAGTATTAAAAAAAATAATGAATCAACATAAAATTATAAAGTATTTTAAATTATGTGGTTTTACATTTTTTTTTTTGTACCCTATCACAATGTTTTCTTATTTAACCCAAAGGTTGACTGGTAGAGAATGCCTTGTGGCATTAAGTCCGCCTATGTACCACTATTGTGCATGAAGTTTAAATAAATTAATTAAAATCCTAAGCCTATGGGATGTACAAACAAGACAGCATGGTCAGCTTATAATGTCTTCACTGGTGGGACACAGTCTCCTCTCTGTCCGAGAGAGTGGGCGCAGCACGTGTGCCCACGAGGTGGTGGAAGTCACGACGCACGCATTGCTGCGTGTCGCGGGTTCGAACAAATATTTGCATGACTTACAGGTAGTTGTTCCGGGTCTGGCTGTTTGTGTATGTGAGTTTAAATGTTTGCAAGCACACCCACGATATAGGAAAAATTCTTAGTGTGGGGCAAAGTTTTTCTTAAAACAAAAATCAATTGTTTTCCAATTTTATGAAAGAGGAAAGAAAGAAAAAATATTTATTTGTCACAGGGACATGACGTGCGTCATACAAAATTACAAAAAATAAACAATAAATTCAACAGGACGGAACAAAAAACAAAGAAAAATGTTAACAGCTTGCACGTCGTGACTGCGACAAGCAGGTTACCACTCAGCATGATAATGTGCTATGGGGGGACCACAACACAGCGCTGGTATGGTTATGGTTTTAGGGCACGCTCGTTTCCTCCTGATGTTTTTCTTCATCGCTTACCCACACTTCAGTACAGATACAATTAACTTACAGACTTATTAAAACAATCCATGATAATTTACACAGGTTTAGTTCCCAGATTCAACAAAGGACCAGCAAAACAGTCGTTCTATCTCTTGTTTGTAGCTTAGGCTCCTTATAGCTCTTCCCAAAACGCTCACATCCCCGCTCGGCGTCCCACATAGCCCAGCGCTTACTGTTTGCTTTGCGAACGTTAATGATGTGGTCTGCGAGGGAATTATGTGCACTGACCATTTGTGTAGTGGTGATTAGACGTGGCAATTGTGATGAACTAAATAGTGGTCATAAAAAGGCGTGGTGGTCTGGAGGATTACGAACTAGAGGTCTTAGATAATAAAATATTATACATAGTTTAAAAAAACTAATTAGGAAAAAACAAAAAAAAAGAGGAGCTCGTGGCTAAATAATAACAGCTGCTCGGATCGATCTTTAGGTTAGGCCGTGCTTGCCTACGTTGGTCCGTGGATGGGTGACCACCCATTTTTTTTTTTTTTTTTTTTTCCGGATGGGAAATCATCAAATGACCCCCCACTCTGGGCGGAGCGGAAGGGAGTGTCAGACTTGTACTGACTAAAACCCATCCATGTTCCTTCTTTGCCCTTTGTGTTCCAGGGCCACGGTACGAGTATCTCTTTCGAACAGTCCCGCAGCCCTGGCAGGCATCGGCCCTTGCGGACCCCTACTTATTTGCTGACATCCGTCCTCCGGACGATCCTCGCGGTGGAAACACCCGGGCGTTTCCTCCCGCCCGATTCGGTGCAGGAACCTCCCGAAACAACCGTGTCCGGTGAGGACCTGCGTCAGGCGGTAGGTGAGGGCACCGTGGCGCCTCTCTAGCCACTCCTCAAAGAGGGGACTTATCGCCACTATGGTGGCGTGCCCTGCACGGGGTTGCGACAGTCGCTCTCTCCATGTCGCCATGAGATCACACCGGAGGTCTGTCCGCTGAGCGGCAATTTGCCGCGGCAGCGGAGTTTCCTCCCGACGTAGTGCCTCCGCGCGCCATTCGTGCAGGCGTGCGAGGACTATCGCATCCAGATCCCATGGCGGCAATCCAGCAAGGAGGCTAGCCGCTTCGCCGGAGATCGTGCGGTACCCCCGGATTAACCTTATGGCTATTACCTTTTGGGGCGCGTTCAGGTAGTGGGCGGCTTGCCGCCTCAAAGAACGCGCCCACACCGGGGCCCCGTAAAAGGCCATGGACCGCACGACCCCTGCGTAGAGCCTCCGGCAGGAGGCGTTTGGACCCCTCAGGTTGGGCAAGAGCCGCTTGAAGGCAGCCCCTGTCCAGTTTTGGAGCCAAACGTCGGAAGTGCTCCACGAAGTTCCACCGGCTGTCGAGGACGAGTCCTAGGTACTTCAACGTCGACCCGACGCCGATGGAAACCCCTCCTGCCGTCAGTAGGGATCCCGACGGTGGCGCATTCCGAGGCCCATGAAAACAAATGGCCTCGGACTTGTGCAGTGCCACCTCGAGTCCCAATTGCCGGATCCTCTCCACGACTATCGCAACCCCGCGCGTCATGTCTGCGGCCGCCGCCTCGTGCGACCTCCCTTGTGCCAGTACCAGCGTGTCGTCAGCGTAGCAAACTACGCTGACGCCGGTAGGGAGGTCGGCGCGCAGCACCCAGTCGTAACCGATGTTCCACAAGGCCGGCCCCAGAACCGATCCCTGTGGAACACCGCACGACATCTCTCGCCGGTTCCATTCTCCGCTTCGACCAGGGTAGATGACGGCTCTATCCGTCAGGTAGTCCCCGACCACACGACGAAGGTAGGTCGGCACCCGGTGATACCGGAGTGCCTCCCCAATGCAGCTCCAGGGCATGGAGTTGAAGGCGTTGGCGATGTCGAGAGACACCGCCAAGACGACCCCGCCCCGGGACACCGCGTCCCCCATCGTGAGGGCTCTCACGCGCATGATGGCGTCCACCGTCGAGCGCCCCTTGCGGAAACCAAACTGGTGTTCCGCAAGATCCGACCCCATCCCCGCAAGGTGCCCGGCGAGGCGGTTGGCAATGACTCTTTCAAAGAGCTTGCCCACCTCGTCGAGCAACACGATGGGCCGGTATGCGGACGGAGAGTCCGCAGGGCGCCCTGGCTTCCGGATGAGGACCAGCTTCCCCGTCTTCCAACGAAGCGGAAACTGGCCTCTCTACAAGCATGCGCTTAGGAGCCCTTCCAGTCGGGGCCCGAGAGCCTCAAAGGCCAGGACCCAGGCTTTGCCAGGCAAGGCATCGGGTCCCGGGGCGGTATTTCTGGCTTTCAGCCTGCGTACCGCCACTCTCAGGTCAACCCCAGTCACCTCCGGAGGGTGACCACCCATTACATACCGAGTTTCTTCCGTGCCTCGGAAAGCACATTAAACAGTTGATCTAGGCTGTCATTTGTAGATCTTTGACAGTCGTTACAGGTAGTCAGTGCCCGAAAGTCTGAAAACAAGTCCTGCCAAGGGGTATCGTATTACCTAGTACTAACTGGGTTATGGAGGTCAGATAGTCAGTCGCTTCATGTAAAATACTGGTATTCAGGTGCATCCGGTTAGACTGGAAAGCGACCCCAACATAGTAGGAAAAGGCTAGGCAGATGATGAATTTGCCCTGGTTTTCTTATACAACATTATTTTTACTATATGCGAAACCTGAATATAATTCGTTCAGAATAAGTAACTGAATCGATTCCAATAATTTTTAAACCGTGTTATATGTTGTCCCAAAAATATATAGGATTTGGACACCGAGCGACACTAAGTACCTATCGCAATAATTTAGGTACCTACTGCCAAATTATTATTATCAATGAGCTCAAGACGACTCTGGAAGCGCGCGCGCGGCTGTGCCGCGTGGTGACCACGTTTTAGTGCGGACAACCATGTAACGGAACCAGATTATAACTTTGTAATTTTTCATGATACTGTTTTAAAATTGTACCGAGTCTCCTCCGTGCCTCGGAAAGCACGTTAAGCCGTTGGTCCCGGCTGTCATTTGTAGATCTTTGACAGCCATTAGATAGTCAGTGGCCCAAAAAGTCTGACAACCAGTCTTACCAAGTGGTATCGTATTGCCCAGTACTAACTGGGTTGTGGAGGTCAGATAGGCAGTCGCTCCATGTATTACTGGTATTCAGCTGCATCCGGTTAGACTGGAAGCCGACCCCAATATAGTTGGGAAAAGGCATGCAGATGATGACTGTTTTAAAATTGTGTACATAGATTCTTTACATAAAAATACTAGACACGTGTTTCAGGTTTCGCATATACTAAGACTAATGTTGTATATTCTTGCTTCTTTCATTCATTATAAAAACAGGCATTAGTAAACAGCTACATGTTTGTATACAAAACCTAAAATAGCAGTTACATATTGTACTCAATACTGATTAAAACAAACACAACAATGTACTTCTCGTACTTACATAAAATCCCCAGACAAACTCACAACTACCCCCAATCGACGCCATCTTGGTCCTCTTCATCGAGTACCAATTAACTGCAAGCTGCAACTCTGCTTACCCTTGCAATGCATCGTCAATAATATTACTGGTTGAATGTGTCTGCGTGATACGTTGACAATGCTTGTATATGATGACACAGGGGTATTAAGTATAGGATGTGAAGTTGCACGACTGTGGCGCGATTTTGAGGGTGCTCTACTGAATGCCAAAATGGTGTCCGATGGTAATGTCGTCATTTATCGTTATCGTGTCGTTAAGGTTGTAGTCGCATTCAGAGTTAGCCTTGAGTTAAGCATACCAAGTTTTTGATGGTGAGATAAACAGCAGCTATAAAAAAAAAATATTATTTTAAAATATAGGATGAGAATGAAACAGTTGCGATGTGATTGCTGAATTGCGCAATTTAATCTGATATCTATTATTTGTGAGGATGGATTTCACGCAAAAACTGCTAAACAGATTTTGAGGAAATTTTACAGTAATAATATATTTTAGACATCAGAATAACACATGCTATAATTTACAATGATATTGTGCAAAAATAGCTAGTCTTATAAATGTGAACGTTTGTGAGGATGGATGTATGTATGAATGTTTGTAACTCTTTCACGCAAAATTACTAAAAGTATTAGAATGAAACTTGGCACACAGATAGTCGATAACCTAAATTTACGCATAGTACTCTTTTATTTTCTTTTATTTTATTTTATTTTCGGTAGTACAATCCCTTGGGATACTTACTGAACTCCACGCGGGCGAAGCCGCGTGCATAAGCTGAATTTATAAATACGCCTGCAATAATTAGGTATCTTTCTGGCATCTATATAAAAAGCAGAGTTGTTTGAGTGTAGTCCAACGACACTCTTCTGCAACTATTCTCTTAACACGTCATACACCACCTAGTGGTATATTCAGTATAGTTCCTATTTGAACATCCCCGATTTTCGGGGAATTGAGGGTTAGCGCGGGGAGAGCGCGGGGAATGACAAAAATCGGGGAATTTCGGGGAATCCAGGCCAATTGTTTCGGTGGGTGTAAAACTATTTTATGTAGCATAATTTTAAATAGCAACACCATTCAAATACCTGCTCAACTGTCCTGTTAAACAAGATTTTGTATTTCTGAACGCATCCATTTCGACATCATTAACTAATTGTTCATTTATATTATAAAGTGTAGTATTTTATAAAAGTTTTAGCAGTTTATTAAACAAATTTGGTATAAAACAGCGTTTTTATTCCAAAAATATCATTTTGGGGACTTTGTGGAGAATCAATAAAAAAGAAGCGGGGAATTTCGGGGAATTGACAAAACTGACGCGGGGAATCGGGATTTTTTTATTGGCAGCACTGCCTACCAATCAATAGCAAAAATAAAATGTCATGCCGTGCATCTTGACACGCTGTGTGAGAGCTGCCCAACTTCTTTTCAGCATTTCGATGACAAATGTTGTTAAAATTTTGCATTCGGCCACTCATCAGCAACTATTCTCTTATACGTAAATTCATGTAATACACCCGCTATTGGTATAGACTGTGTAGTTCCCACCATATCGCGATAACGAGGTGTCACGCTGTCGAGAGTGTCACGATCAATGTGCCTACTATCTGACGTGACGCATTGACTTTTTATTGACTGCATTGAAACCAATCACGTTATAAATCAGTTTTGGTTTGCAATTATTTGTTTATAATCATAATAAAATGAAGTCAAACTTTAAGAAATCACTTTCACGCTCGGCAGAATAACTGTTTTTTTTTTTTTTTTTTTATCAGCTGCGATATTCTAGACACTTTCCTTCGTCACATACTTTACATTCTACTTTACGTTCCGTATGGTGTCGGATGTAAAAGAATAGCACCATCCCATATCTTCCCGTGGGTGTCGTAAGAGGTGACTAAGGGACTTACCAGACAATGGGCAGCAGCGTTCTCTATGTTTTTAACAACCGCACTGCGATCGCCAACCCGCCTGCCAAGCGTGGCGATTATGGCAAAACCCCCCCAATGATGAGCGCAACACAAAAATGGCCCCTAGTACCCGGCAGCCCGTCTACCCTCGACTATGGTAGCGGTCGAGGTCGCGGCGTGGCAAGGGGTGCTAAGAATCTCCGGATGGGATCAGGCTGCCTATACCGACGACTTGACCTGGCAACATATAACACGCGTACACTCCGGACCGACGAGAAGATAACGGAACTCGAAGAGGAATTGAGCAGGCTGCGATGGAGTATTGTGGGATTATCTGAAGTCCGAAGAGAGGGGGAGGACACGATAATCCTGAAATCCGGCAACCTGCTCTATTTCCGAGAGGGTGACCGGCAATCCCAGGGTGGTGTTGGGTTTATCGTCCACAAGTCCCTCGTGAATAACGTAGTGAAGATCGAGAGTGTGTCGACCAGGGTGGCGTACCTTATACTCAGAATATAATCAAGATATTCGCTGAAGGTCTTACAGGTCTACGCCCCGACCTCGGCACACCCCGACGATGAAGTGGAGACCATGTATGAGAATATTTTCAAAGGTCACTCCACCGTTGTCATGGGGGACTTCAATGCGAAACTAGGCTTACGAAACGGAGATGAGCTTCAGGTGGGGCAATTTGGGGTTGGACGTCGGAACCACCGGGGTCACCAACTGGCTAGTTTTATGGAGAAGGAGGGCCTCTATATGATGAACTCCTTCTTCAAAAAGCGTGAGCACAGGAAGTGGACCTGGCAGAATCCCGATGGTGCAACTAAAAATGAGATTGACTTCATCATGTCAACCAAGAAGCAAATGTTCAAAGATGTATCTGTGATCAATTCGGTGAAAACCGGGAGCGATCACCGCATGGTAAGAGGCACATTGAACATCAATATCAAGCTCAAAGCTTCAAAGGTCAAGCTTGAAAGGTCTCGACTGATGAAGTCTACGCTCCGTCCAGCACAGATCCAGATCCAAAACCCCGAGAGCTTTCAGCTTGAACTCCAGAATCGTTTCGAGTGCTTAGGAAGCTCGGTGGACGATTACAACGATGGGTTCGTGGAAACTGTCCATACGACTGGGTCTAAGTTCTTCAAGACACGTCGTGCACACAACAACAAAAAACTCTCTGATCATACTCTCGAGCTCATGAAGGAGCGGCGTGAGATGATCCTGCAGTCTTCAGACGAGGCGTGGAAATACCGGCAGCTCAATAGACGGATCTCTAAATCCTTGAAGAGCGACCTCCGCAGCTTTAATACCGAGCGTATTAAAGACGCTATTAAGCGGAATAAAGGCTCCAAGGTATTTTCAAGAGATCTGGCTATTGGGCAGAGCCAGCTCACGAAACTGAAGACTGACGATGGCAGGATCGTATCCGCCGTAGTTAGAGACAGACCCTCGCCACTACTGTCATCGGCAGACTGGTTTGACGAGTTAGGGGTAACAGAAAGCGAGCTGGACAGAGCCGTTAGACGTTTGGGGGCTCGTAACACCGCACCAGGCCCGGATGGTATCCCTGGCCGGGCTTGGGTTCTAGCTTCGGCTGCTCTGGGGGACCGCCTAAAACGATTGTTCAACAGCTGCCTCCGTGCAGGCGTGTTCCCCTCCAGCTGGAAGGAAGCTAGATTGGTCTTGTTGAGGAAAGAAGGCAGGGACCCAGAGTCTCCCTCTGCATACCGACCAATTTGCCTGCTTGACGACGTCTCCAAACTATTCGAAAGAATAATTGCCGAAAGACTCGTTGAGCATCTGTCACGTGTTGGTCCAGACCTCGCCGATTGCCAGTATGGCTTCCGACAGAAGCGTTTTACAGTGAATGAGATCCAACGTGTCCCATCGCTGTCGGAACAGGTATTGATGTGTGGTATCCCGGGGTGGGGTGGCGTTGGTGGTAAATTTGGATATCGTTAACGCCTTTAATTCTCTGCCCTGGCATGCGATCAGGGCGGCACTAGTACATCACAGAGTGCCACCTTACCTGCAGTGCATCATCGGGGCTTATCTTCGTGACCGACACATTTGTTATGTGGGTCGGGACGGTAGCGTTAATCGCAGGGAGATTACGTGTGGGGTTCCGCAGGGATCAGTCTTAGGGCCTCTCTCATGGAACCTCGCTTACGATGTTGTCCTGCGTATTGATCTCCCCGTTGGCGTTAATGTCATTTGCTATGCAGACGACACTCTAGTGTTAGCTGGCGGGGACACAACCGAAGAAACCACTCAACTTGCAGAACTCGGATTGGAAAAAGTCGTGGCATCGATCCGCGAGCTGGGTTTAGAGATAGCGCCTCATAAAACTGAAGCACTATGGTTCCATAAGCTGCCGAGGAGTAGAGAGCCGCCCAGCTCTTTAGTCAGAGTGGGAGATGCGCAAGTCCAGGTGGGACGATACATTAAGTATCTCGGCCTAACCTTGGACGGTTGGTGGGGCTTCGAAGAGCGCTTTGAGCGCCTGGTTCCCCGAGTCGGGAAGGCAGTGGGTGCGTTGCTCAGACTGTTACCCAATCTCAGAGGGCCACGAGAAGAAGTTCGCCGCCTCTACGCGGGGGTCGTGCGATCGA
This sequence comes from Noctua janthe, assembly GCA_910589295.1. NCBI lineage: Eukaryota > Metazoa > Arthropoda > Insecta > Lepidoptera > Noctuidae > Noctua > Noctua janthe. The sequence continues at coordinate 11,331,788 of OU342578.1, forward strand.
TGGTCCTCTATGGGGCGCCTGTTTGGTCAAATAGGTAGTCGGGCGTCCGGCGCTGCAGGACTAAAATCAACAGCCTGCAGCGAAAAATGGCTATTCGTATTGCACGAGGATACCGTACTGTGTCCTTTGAGGCGGCAACTCTCCTGGCTCGTTTTCCACTGCTGGATATCCTGGCAGATATGGACACGAGGGTTTATAGCCGAATCCGCGATATCCGCCAAAGTGGTAATAGTGTACCAGGAATCGCTATTGCAAGGCTGAGGCGGCATGAACGGCGACACGCGCTCGAGCAGTGGCGTGAGCGGCTGCAACAGCCGCAATATTCGCGTAAGCGCGTTGTCGAAGCCGTCCTGCCGCACTTCGAAGCCTGGCTGAAAAGAGAGGAGCGTATCTCCTATAGACTTACTCAGGTACTTACCGGGCACGGTTGCTTCGGTGAGTACCTGAATAAAATTGGGCGAGAGGCCACAGCAAATTGCCATCATTGTGGAGGCAACCTGGACTCAGCACAGCACACGCTCGAGGAGTGCCCTGCATGGGACTCTGAACGACAGGTCCTGGTAGCCAAGATCGGGCAAGACCTGTCTCTGCCAGCCATAGTTGGGACTATGCTGGCGGAGTCTGACAACTGGAGTGAGGTGACCTCGTTCTGTGAGACCGTGATGGTTTAAAAGGAGGCTGCCGAGCGGGATCGTGAGAGAGCCGATCCCAATAGGAGAAGAAGTCGTCGGGGAGGCAACCGTATCGCCGCTTAACACGCCGAAACCCCGCCTGCATTACCTAAAGCAGGTGGGACACTGGGTCACGGGCGTCCAGAGTGGGGACTCTGTGCGCTCACCGAGTGACCTTGGATATGACCGGCAGCACAGTGGTCACGTGCTGCCGTGCACACTTGCACAGCGAGGCTCAGGGGAGATCTCTGTATAGTCGCCCCAGGGATGTGCCTTAACAGGCGTTGCACAGAGGGGGCTCCGGACAGGTCTTTTAAGAGGAAACGATGCCTCCTCTCATGTGCGGATGGTGACCACCGGGGTGGTTTTAGTGCGGTAAAAATCCCACACTCCCCGGTCTTATCCCCAAAGACCGGTCGCCTTTTGAAGGTATCCCCCCGAAAAAAAAAAAAAAAAAAAAAAAAAAGGATCGTATCCGCCAAACCGACCAACACTATACCGAAGACATTCCGGATTTCAGCCTGTACGAGATTAGGATGGCTCTAAAACAGCTAAAAAACAACAAGGCACCGGGTGATGACGGAATTACGGCCGAACTCCTGAAGGCAGGTGGAAAACCGGTACTTAAGGCCCTTCAGAAGCTGTTTGATTCCGTCATACTCGAGGGGAAAACGCCGCAGGCATGGTGCAGGGGTGTGGTGGTACTCTTCTTCAAAAAGGGCGACAATGCCCGGCTGAAGAACTATAGGCCCATCTCACTTCTAAGCCATGTCTACAAGTTGTTTTCAAGAGTCATCACGAATCGTCTCGCGCGCAGGTTTGACGATTTTCAGCCTCCCGAACAAGCCGGATTCCGAAAAGGCTTTAGCACCGTAGACCACATACATACGCTGCAGCAGGTTATACAGAAGACCGAAGAGTATAACCTGCCTCTCTGTTTGGCGTTTGTGGACTAAGAGAAAGCCTTCGATTCGATTGAGACTTGGGCTGTACTGCAGTCTCTCCAACGGTGCTAAATTGACTATCGGTACAGCGAGGTGTTGAAGTGTTTGTACAAAAACGCCACCATGTCAGTCCGACTTCAGGACCAGACCTCGGAACCTATCCTTCTGCAGCGAGGTGTGAGACAGGGAGACGTTATATCTCCGAAACTGTTCACCGCTGCACTGGAGGATGTCTTCAAGGTTCTGGACTGGAGAGGGCTAGGCATCAACGTCAATGGCGAGTACATCATTCACCTTCGGTTTGCCGACGATATAGTGGTCATGGCTGAGACCATGGAGGACGTCAGTACTATGCTCGATGACCTCAGGAGAGCTTCCGGAAGAGTGGGTCTTAAAATGAACATGGACAAAACCAAAGTCATGTTGAATGCCCATGTAACACCCACTCCTATCAAGATCGGAGACTCTACACTCGAAGTTGTAGACGATTATGTCTATCTTTGACAAACGATCCAGTTAGGTAGGTCTAACTTCGAGAAAGAGGTTAATCGTCGAATCCGACTCGGCTGGGCAGCGTTCGGGAAGTTGCGTGGTATCTTCTCGTCCAACTTACCGCAGTGTCTCAAGACGAAAATCTATGACCAGTGTGTGTTGCCAGTGATAACATACGGGACCGAAACGTGGTCGCTCACAATGGGCCTCATCAGAAGGCTTAAAGTCACCCAAAGGGCAATGGAGAGGGCTATGCTCGGAGTTTCCTTGCGTGATCAAATCAGAAATGAGGAAATCCGTAAGAGAACCAAGGTTACCGACGTAGCTCGAAGAATAGCCAAACTTAAGTGGCAGTGGGCAGGGCATATTGCTCGCAGAACGGCCGATGGGGCCGGAAAGTTCTGGAGTGGCGACCGCGAACTGGAAGACGTTGCGTTAGAAGGCGTTCCACTAGGTGGACCGATGACCTGGTAAAGGTTGCGGGGATCCGCTGGATGCTAGACGCACGGGATCGGTCAATGTGGCGACACTTGGGGGAGGCCTATGTCCAGCAGTGGACGTCTTTCGGCTGAAATGATGATGATGATGATACTATACATTACTGCTGTTGATATAGTTATGAAGTTTCTTATTCGAGTTCTGGGTTAACTAAGAGTAGTAGACCGGATTTTTATGTCTTGTTAATGGTAATAAGCTCGTCATCAATACATGAGACCTATGGCTTAACTGGTAAAATACGGTATGTCAATCGACGGGATTTTTTTATTTCAAATTCAGAACGAAGTGAAATATTTCGAAGGTTGACATCTGTTCATTCAGTTGTATATTTTGGCCGAATATGTACGAGTATTGCTCCTTTGTATGATGCAGCGGATTTTTTTAATAACTGACGAAAAATACCTAGAATCATTCATGGTAAAAGTTTTCGCATCGATGTTCTTTACACCGTGTATATGACATATAGCCAAACCATTTCTGCCATTAAAATTGAATGCGTAACGCAATATTTAATGAAAAAAACTACATCATATGCAATACAGAACGAGCGCTACACGAAAGTTTCTCTGTGAAGCGTGACACGCCGTGATAGCGCGTCCCGTTCAACACTATTCCTTACGCCTCAAACACGACCTCAGGCAAAACGACTTGCGTCAAGCGACACACACGTGTTTCACTTGTTTCATGAGTGTTGCAAGTGTTGTGACTGCGAAGAAAACAAATGAAAGCTCCCGCAACATGACTTGTGATGTGACGGCGCCTACTCACGCAAAGTAATTTAGTGAGACAAGTGCGAACTGCTTGACGCATACCCGTGGCATGTCGCATCGCCCGAGGCCGTGAACAGGGGGCTGCGTGTCACGCTGTCCTGTTCAACACTATTCCGTAGTGTTTGATTGATTTTTAGCTTCGAATGCAGCGTGACAGTTATGGAGTGACGTTCTGTTATCTTTGGTGTGGCTAGTGGCGGGTTGTTGTGTGCAGGTGGGAGCTGTGGGAGGGTTAAATTGAATTTTGTTTTTGTGTAGGTCAACAGTCGACACGGTTAGGTCAAGATGTGGGTGTGTGTAGCTTATAGTAAAATTATAGTTAACAATTAGTTGAATGATTTCAAGCCGCGCTTGCCTAGGTTGGTGCGTGAATGGGTGACCGCCCATTACATACCGAGTTTCCTCCGTGCCTCGGAAAACGTTCAGCCATTGGTCCCGGCTATCATTTGTAGATTTTTGACAGTCGTTACAGGTAGTCAGTGGCCCGAAAGTCTGACAACCAGTCTTACAAATGGCTATCGTATTATATGTATTCGAAAACACAGCAATGAGATGAAGAAGCAGTCCTTATGATTCTGTGAAAATACGAGAATATCCTCCCAAATCGGTAGGAATATCGAGAATACCTTCTTATTTCTGATACCAGAGGGCGCCGTTTTGCACTTTACCGCCTTTTTAGCTGTCAAGCGTCATTGCATTCTTGTGATTCTCAAGTGAATGTCGAAGAAAATAATTTTTACCACGAAAAGACGTGCAAAAGTAGTGTTAACTTTGTTTTAGTGTCTTTTTGTGAAACAGCAGTGTATTATCAATGGAGCCGGTAAGTAACGAGAACGCAGAGCGAGCCGGTATTGTTGCTTCGGATGAAGAACAAGTACCGGCAACAAGCTCGGGGACTTCAAAGAGCAGCTCTTCCTCATCCTCGGAGTTTGAGGAGGGCACGGCATCACCCCTACCAAATAAACGTTCTCGTACCGCGACGCGACGTAAGTATAAATCGAGATCTGTTCATACCGATCCGCGAGTTGAGACTCTAATATCACAGGTTTCATACATTTCAAACTATTTAAGCCAATGTGGCAGTGTTAATGTTAGACCTAGTACTAGTTCGCAACAAGCCAATAAGAACGATTACGCAAATAGTTCGAATCATTTTATAACGTTACCCACTCAGCCCGAGTCAATGTGTCTAAACTGGGGTTCTTTAAATACTGACATTGATGATAAAAAGATCATTCCAGCTAGCGATAAGGAGAGGTTTATTGAATTGAGCAAGCTTCAGCAATTCAACTCTCAGGCATGGAAGGGCATACGATACAAGCAGGCCCTACAGGGCTGCTTAGCAACCCCAGGTTTTATAGGTCTCCAGATCAATGATGAGCTATGCCATTTTAATAAGAGCAAGGATTATCTGGCTTCCACCGAGCTACTTTTAGCTGGCTTGTCTAATAAGGTTTTAGAACAGAGACAAGGTTTACGATCGGGTTTACAGTCCATTGTTGACTGGGCAAGTGCTAACCCACAGGGCTTAGACGCTAAGACGCTATTTGAAAAGATTTCGGTTATTTTTGGACCGGGTTCATCATGTCACAAGAACTCGGAGACGACAATGCAGATAATATGTGGAAAGCGTTCCGAGTGCATTGAGGTTAGGCGTGAACGCATTTTGAAGGAAATTTGTAATGAAAACCTTAGGAACACGTTAAGAAATGTCCCACCCAGCTCTGAATACCTATTTAGTAGAGAGGCTCTGCAGCCGGTCATACAATCCCTTGGAGGGTCCCAGGTCTGGTTAAATACTCCTAACTACCTGAAAGAGAGGAAGGTACCAGAGCGGGGGGAACCATTTCAAAGTAGGAAAGGGTATAATAGTAACAAAAATAAAATTTGGAAGTCAGAAAAGAAAATTAAGCATAGTGGTCGTAAGACTCGGCCCTTTCGTCAACGTCGTTCCAATGCCGAAGGGTCGAACTCTAAGCCCAAAGAAAATTGACTCACAACAGGGTTTCAGAGGGGGTTGTCTGAAATTTTCCATAGAGAAATGGGCTCAATTAGGGGCAAACCACTTCATTTTAAAGTCAATAGCAGGCCATCGCTTACCCTTCAGGAAAAAACCTCCTTTGAAATACCCAACCAAAAAATTTTTAGAATGCCTAACCACCAAAACATCCCTAGAAATGACTCAGATGGTAGAAGAATTGAAAAACAAGGGGATCTTGGAAAGACCAGTAGGTCTAGACCCAGGCTTCTATTCAAAGATGTTCTTGATAAAGAAGTCGGATGGGGGATTACGCCCAATTTTCGACCTCAGGGCTCTAAATACTTTTGTAGCAACAAAACACTTTTATCTAATATCTCAGGTAGAAGTAGTAAATTTTATTCAGGCAAACGACTGGTTAGTCAAGATCGATCTTCACCAGGCATATTTCCATCTGAGTGTCGCGGAGACTCACAGAAGGTTTTTACGGGTAGTGTACAGGGGAGAGGTTCTTCAGTTAACAGCACTGCCATTCGGTCTGTCTTCGGCACCCCGTACGTTTGCAGCAGTTTCAAACTGGGTAGCCGAAATCCTTCGAAGTCGGGGGATACGCCTCTTAGTGTATCTAGACGACTATCTCCTGGCTTGTCAGGACAGATCCAAGCTTATGGCACAGGTTGCGGAAACGCTGGCCATCTTGGAATCCTTGGGTTGGCATGTAAATTACCAGAAATCCATAACCGAACCCACACACAAGTTGGAATACTTAGGGCTGGTCTGGAACAGTCAGAGACAGACTGTAGCTTTACCCTCCCGAAAGATTCTGGGTATAAAGAACTCTCTGACAAATATGTTGAGTCGAGACAGCTGCTCATTGAGAGAGCTTCAGAGTTTGTTGGGCATGTTAAATTTTGCCAACCATGCGGTCCCTCGGGGCCGCCTTCACTGTCGCAGGGCACAGCTCTTTCTGAGAAAGTTTGCTCAAAGAAGGCAAAGGAAAGCGCTTTGCCCAGGAGTACGAGAGGACTTGCGGTGGTGGTTGGATGCGACAGAGGGCAGTCCAACCCCACTACACAAGAGAGAAATAACACATTTCTTGACCACAGACGCAGCGGATGCGGGCTGGGGAGCGAACTTAAACAGTCAATACCTATCAGGCAAGTGGGGTACCAACCAGATAACCTGGCACTCCAATATGAAGGAGATGTATGCCGTCTTTGCTGTCATCAGGTCCCAGGGTGCACGTTTACGAGATGCCCACATACTAATACAATCGGACAACAGGACTCTGGTAGCATACATTCGAAATCAAGGCGGAACTCGTTCGCTAAACTTACTAGGATTAACGACCAGGCTATTGGAAGTGGCGTGTCAATACAACATAACTATGACAGCATTCCACTTACCAGGGAACCTAAACGGCATCGCAGATTGCTTGTCAAGGGGAAGACCAGTACCCGAGTGGCATCTGCTACTACCAGCTACGGAGGTAATATTCAGACGGTGGGGCATTCCCGAGGTGGATCTCTTCGCTACAAAAGAGACCGCTGTCGTCCCACGATATGTGACTCTAGACTCAAGAGATGGCTCCGCGCTTTTCTGCGACGCTTTCAGTCAAAGGTGGGTGTTCCAAACAGCGTGGGTATTCCCACCTCCAAGCATGATACCCAGGGTCCTAGCACACCTAAACAAGGCAATAGGGACATACTATGTGATAGCGCCACGGTGGACCCAATGCTTCTGGTTTCCGGATCTCCAGGCACGCGCGCTAGCCCCACCCCTGCCGATAGAGAATCTGAGAGAGGTTCTGTTAGACTGGACGACGGGGATGACCCCTCCGCAAGTAGACAAGCTAACACTTCAGGCTTGGAAAGTTGGGGGTGGGAAGGTCAAGTAAAGGATTGGAGTAGGGAAGAGCAGCAGTTATTTAAAAGTAGCTGGCGTCCTTCTACTCTGAGCACCTATAGTGCCCCATTAAAAAGATGGTTACATTGGAGTAAGTCACATGGTATAAACAGTAGGTGTCCAGACGGAAAGGACCTTGCTAGGTTTTTAGCCAATCTATATTTACAGAACAAATTTTCATACAGTACAATTCTTTTACATAAATCAGCTATTTCAACATACTGTGCAGCAACAGTAGAAAACTTATCAAAGAATTTTTTTATTCAACAAGTCTTAAAGGCTGTTTCTCTTTCTAAGCCACACCCAACGAAACTCCCTGTATGGGACGTAATGATTTTATTTGACTGGCTAAAGTCATCTGCTTGTTCAAATTCTTTCTTTGATCAGAGCAGACGGACCGCATTAATCCTTTTGCTAGCCTCTGGTCGAAGATTACATGACCTTACCCTTTTAGAACTCACTGAGCAGGGGTTCGCAGAGACTGAGGACACTGTGACGTTCTGGCCAAGATTTGGTTCAAAAACTGACACAGGTTCACACAGGCAGTCAGGCTGGCACCTCATACAGCACAAAGACCCTAAACTTTGTCCAGTAACTCACGTTAAGGAGCTGATTAAAAAATCAGAGGCCAGGCGCTGTCAGGGTAGTCAGGTAACATCTCTCTTTATCTCCATCACAGGAGTAGTCAGGCCTGCATCCAAGACAATGATTGCGGGTTGGGTGCGGTCAGTCTTTAAACTTGCCAAGATTGATGACTCCCCAGGAAGTATAAGATCAGCTGTAGCTTCTAGAGGATGGTTAGACAATAGACCAGTACAGGAAATTTTAGAACGGGGAAATTGGAAGAGAGTTGAAACTTTTTCAAAATACTATTGCAAAGAAATAAACCACCGCACTGTTAGTGAAGATGCTACAGCGGGTTTGCTTTATAATAACTTTAAAACTGTTTAATTAAAGATTGTTTATTGTGTCATTAATTTTAAAAACAGAATCTTGTTTTGTTTTCATGTTATTGTTTGTTAGTCCTTATAGTTGACTGAGAGATAAGTTTGATGTTATGATTGAGTTTTACCTATTATAGCAGTATGAATGACTGCAAAATTTTTTTGTTTTTAGTTTATGAAAATAAATAAGATTTATTTTTATGAACACCAAGGTCAGATAGGTTAATGACTTTAGATAATTGTTAAATTTGATTTATTTCTTTTCCCAATAATTAAGTTCATTTAGGAAAATAAAAATTGTTTCAATTTTTTGATTGGGTTTCAATTAACAATTTGCATTCACATTGCATTCTTGTGTTTTATTATTTCTGTTCACCAGCAGATATCAAACAGGTCTTCATCTCATTGCTGTGTTTTCGAATACATATAATATTACTGTTTTGCATAAAAACAAAACAGGTATTATATGTTGGAGAAAACACAGCAATGAAACAAGGAGCTTGCTGATGAAGACTGCAATGACGCTTGACAGCTAAAAAGGCGGTAAAGTGCAAAACGGCGCCCTCTGGTATCAGAAATAAGAAGGTATTCTCGATATTCCTACCGATTTGGGAGGATATTCTCGTATTTTCACAGAATCATAAGGACTGCTTCTTCATCTCATTGCTGTGTTTTCTCCAACATATAATACCTGTTTTGTTTTTATGCAAAACAGTAATATTACCTATTACTAACTGGGTTGTGAATGTCAGATAGGCAGTCGCTCTATGTAAAATACTGGTACTCAGCTGGTTAGACGGGAAACCGACCCCAACATATTTGGTAAAAGGCTAGACAGATGATGATATTAATTAATCTTAATCATAAACGAATATCCACTTACGTCCACCTTCTAAAACTTTAACCCTGAACCGTTCGCCTTTTAATAAACAACACGAAAAGCCACCCATAAGTAACCAAGCATCAAGTAAAAGTTAGTGACTGCCTAGAATCTGTAACTAATTACTAGTAAACTTAACTAAAGTGCTTAGGCGAACGTCAAATGCAAACACAGGGTCGCTTCACACGATCGAGAAGGTTTGAAGTTGCTGTGAGCTGTATAGACTAGTGACCTGCCCCGGCTCTGCACGGGTGCATTTAACTAACAACACAAGGTGAAACCCCCATTAAAAATTTGTTCGTTGGTTATTTAAAAAAAACTTTCTGTAAAAAAAACACAAAAAAAGTCTAAAATAAAGTCGGGCCTCAGCGACGCTGTCCATCCTCAGGCACCCATCGTGTGGAGGCAGCCCAGAGGTCGTTATCCATGCGGCTCACATGACCTGCCCAATTCCACTTCAGCCTGACAGCCTTTTTGTCTACGTCTGTGATCCCTGTTTTTGGACTTACCTAAATGGCCAAAATAAAATTTCGTTGAATGTGGAAGACATTACTAGTGGCCTAAACCAAATACCAGAACCAATACGCTGCGGCCGCTATTTTATGGCTCGTATATTGTGAGGCACCATTACGCGACGTCGCATCATCATCATCATTTCAGCCGAAAGACGTCCACTGCTGGATACAGGCCTCCCCCAAGTGTCGCCATTGACCGGTCCCGTGCGTCTCGCATCCAGTGGATCCCCGCAACCTTCACCAGGTCATCGGTCCACCTAGTGGGAGGCCTTCCAACGCAACGTCTTCCAGTTCGCGGTCACCATTCCAGAACTTTCCGGCCCTATCGGCCATCCGTTCTGAGAGCAATGTGCCCGCCCTGCCACTTAAGTTTGGCTATTCTTTTGGACGCGACGTCGCGTGATGTGGCAATTAACGTGAGGAAAAAACCAAATTACTGAACCGACTTTGATGAAATTTCTATGGGACCAATCGGGAAGTATCCTTTCACATAAAAAAAGATTTTTTCAAATCAGTTTTCAAATGACGGGATTTATGACGGAACAAACATATAGCATATAATAATACAACTGAATTGAGAACTTCCTCCTTTTTGAAGAAGTCGGTTAAAAAACAGCTGTTCCACAGAACTATAATACGTACACGGGTACAATGTATGGAACAGCTGTTTTATTTTTCTAAATTACCGATGAAAATCTATGTCGGGGGTTCCGAATGATGTAATGAATACGTGGTAACCGTTTTAACGTCGGTGTCCCTTCCACCTTCCAACATCACGCGTGTAATCTTTTAAGGATTAGGCAGAATCTACAAATGACAGCCGGGACCAACAGCTTACCGTGTTTTTATGGGGCACAGAGGAATATTGGTACGTGTGGTAACCTAGGCAAGCGCGAGTTAACCTAAAGGTCGACCCAAGCTGCTGTTATTATTTAGCCACGAACTCCTCAACTCCTACTTAAAAGGTATATATAAGAGAAAGAGAAAGGTTCATAAGATATAATACAATTCAACTTGCTTTGCTTTCTGATAGTTTTGAAACAGGAAGGATAAGGGATTAACACAGAGCTTAGACTAGTATTTCTAATGAAATTCGTTTGTAATGGTCGACTACTAGGAAATAATCGTGTAAAGCTGAAACGGTTCGCTAAAGACAATCCTTGGAACGCGGAACGGTCGGCTCTACGAAATATTTGTTGTGGAGCAATTACTTATTTATTTATTTTACTAATTATGTACACACAGGAGACAACACAGGAAAATAACACTATAATATATGGGTACATAGTACAGAGTTACCTCCGCATTTTAACCTTTTTTGGTGGAACCTCGAGACTAAATATTTTTCTTTTAATTGTCTATTCTAAATTTGAAATAGCTGTCTTTGGAGAGATGATTTTTTTTTTTAATTTTTTAAATTCGTGTACCAAGCTTCAAAGAGCATCTATCGATTTGAAAATTAAACCCATAATTTTATGAAGATTTAGTAATGGTGAGCGGGTTTGAGGCCCCGAGTGTGAGGCAGTTTATTGATGTCGTCATCACGCAAGTGATACATTGTTTTCCTATTGATGGTTGAATCTTTTAGTTGAACATCCTATTTATCCTCGTATTTTTCTCTTCCTGATGATCTTGTCCTTGAAAACTGATATTTTAGACCGAATATTTCATTTTTTATAGGTGGAAAAATCAGTGGAAGGGGTCATAATCTTTCAGGCCCCTTTTATTTTAGTTTCCAATCTGGAAACACGTTTAATATATATATATATATATGTCGATGAACGATTGAAAGTCGCCGGCGAGGTTGGTTGCGTGTCCTGCGACCCGATGCACGCCCTGTGAACGGGATTACAAAAAGGAGCGACGCTACTAGACGTCCAGGATTGAAATTTTATAATTATCTCTGGAATTGAGGTATTATTTAAACATATTATAGTCAGCAGCAGTGATGTACATAAACTGTGTATTCTAAATGAAGATGTTGGACATTTAAAAGATAGGGTAATATATTTTACGTTGTTTTAGCCATTTTGTCAAATGTAATTGCGTATTTTGTTTAAAACAAGAAATCCAAAATTAGTAATTTTTTGGAAAGAAGTACTTCTAAATCAAAAATGCATCAACAGGTGCACGAATAGGAAAATTTATTTTTATGTAGCTCTGTATTTTTTACTTTTTTCCATCTAAAAACATATTCTTTTTTATTCTTTTTTTTTTGTACAAAAGTGAAGTGAATACATGTTTTTTATTCATAACTCCACAATAGGTACTGTTTATTTCATAATAAATTTCTGCCAGCAGACCCGCAAAAAGGAGAAATGAAAAAGGAAGAGAATAGTATGCGCCTTACCTAACTTAACCTATAATACTATATTAATATACATATAAGTAAATATTAATATATACTTATTTAAATACATAATGCTTACTTAGTTACTTGGCATTACGTAACCAAGTCACAAAAACAAATTAAAATAATTAATTACTGTTTTGAAAGTGGAATCATTGAAGGAAAGGACAGTGTACGAGCCGCTCTAGCCCGTACAGAAGTATGTTGACCCCTCTAAGTTCATTTAATTCCCATTGAATGACGATTTCATGAAAAATTTATTCCAATATTACTATTACATGGGACTGTAACATAATTGGCGAAATGTGGGTGTACTATTAGGTACACTTTTGCTAACCCTTCAGGAACTATAGGCGTAATATTATGTAATACTTATATTATTATTTATTTTGAGTTTATCAGTGATCATGGCGCTTGCAACAGTGCTGAAATACATATAAGAACGAAACGAAAATTTCGAGAGCTGTGAGCAGGGTGCGATGGTCTAATTGGTAAAAAAAAAAAGGTCGCAGGTTCAAACCCTGCTCGCACTAGAATTTTTCTTTCCATGTCAAAACAGCTACATATAAGAAACTTAAACGAAATCACAAGCATGGTAAGTATTCGTGTATAATGTTAGTGACTATTATTTCCTTTATTTATTTTCTTTACATATAATTTACATTTTTAAATATTCCTAGACAAAGTAATGTAAAAAACATTTAAAAATATTAAGAAAAATAGTAGCCTACCGGCATCAGGAACAGGGTCCGAGCTACCGGTGGTCAGCAGCCAGACCCGGAACAACTACCTGTAGGCCATACAAATATTTGTTCCATGCGGGAATCAAACACGCGACACGAAGCGCAGCAGTCAATCGCTCAGCCACTGCGCCAACCGTGCCGTCAAATTATTATTATTATTAGCATTAATCTGTGGTTACCTGAAATTAAGTGTGCGTTACAAGACCGGGTATTTTGTAAAAGTTTTCATTTTATATTAAGTTTAATTGTAATGTGACTAGTTGGTAATCCAAAATAAATAAATAAGCCTATATTGTCCCACTACATGACAAAGGCCTCCCTTCCACACATTCCACGATAAACTAAACCTACTAGAGGTTCTGCAGAAAGCCTTACCTCATATCTCGTAGAACGCAACATAGTACCAACTCCGTCTACTAGTGAACAGTGTACACTTGCGCAGGCTGTCAGCTCACGCGTACGTCGAGACTTCAAGAGCCCGTCCTTCTACACTCACTTCACTTCTTCGATATACCTACATTTATTTTTTTGATGCGGTGGCCATACTTTCAGGTTTTCCCTACTTACAAAATAGTTTAAGCTTTAGCAAAATCAGATGGTCCCACTGTTAGGACACTGGTTTCCTCTCGCGTGGTGAGTGGGTAGCTCGCAATCCATCGTGTGTTGGTGGATGTCAAATTTCTGAGATTTTTAGGGTTCCGTAACTCAGTCAGCAAAAACGGAAAACTTATAGGATCACTTTGTTGCTCGTCTGTCTCTCCGTCTCTCAAGACCATTTTTCTCAGGGACGCGTAGAGGTATCGTATCAAATACTCAGATCTGAGCAGTGAAAAAATCAAACTTGTAAAACAACGCGATCAAAAGATATGACCGTTCATGTCGTATATTTTGCAATTTCACAAGTGAATCGAAACCTGTAGGGTACTTCGCGTTGACCTAGAATCATGAAATTTTGCAAGAAGTCTTACAGCACATGTAAAGGAAAAAATCTGAAAACCTTAAATATGTAGTTTAATAACAAAATACCTACAAGTTTATACGGAACCCTTGGAGCGCGAGTCCAACACGCACTGCTGACATGCTAGTTTCCCCAATATGAAAGTAAAGCGCCTACTAGGGTTCGAACCCATGATCTCTAAGTCGCGGCCATTTTCACTGGAGCACCACTGTTCATTCTATCCCAGTCTCTGCCTTTCTCTTCAGGAAACACATGTAAAATAATCATCATCTGCCTAGCCTTTTCCCAACTATGTTGGGGTCGGCTTCCAGTCTAACCGGATGCAGCTGAATACCAGTATTTTACATGGAGCGACTCCACAACCCAGTTAGTACTGGGTAATACGATACCCCTTGGAAAGACTGGTTGTCAGACTTTTCGGGCCACTGACTACCTAACGACTGTCAAAGATCTACAAATGACACCCGGGACCAACAGCTTAACGTGCTTTCCGAGGCACGGAGGAAACTCGGTGAGTGGTGGTCACCCATCCACAGACCAACCTAGCAAGCACGGCTTAACCTAAAGATCGACACATGTAAAATAATATTGTTATAAATATAATGTAATACATACACGGAACAGCCTAAACCAACCCCTTTTACATAAATCAATACACCTGTTTTTCTTTAATTTCCCGACCACAAGTCGTGGTCGCCCCACATAACATTTCCTGTGGAAGCATCAATCAATTCTATAATGACGTCACCGCAGAAAAACACGGCTAGAGGGTAGGTAGTACTTTTTTATTACATCCTAACAAGTTTATGTTTGAGAATATTTTTTGTAATATAATTATGTTACGGGCTAAAAGAGAAAAGATTTTAAGACCTTACTATTGCGGTGTTGTCTAATATTGATTGTTGAGAAGATTTGGTGTGCTTGAAATTAGATCAGCGGTCAGCCAACAGACCGGGGTCCGTTTACGGACCGCGGAGGGTCGAACCTTGGACCGCCAAATATTGTTAAATATACCTTCTTACATAAAACACGCTACCTTCGTTCGCCTGAAATTATTATTATCATAAAAATATTAATTCCCTATTTGAATCGGATTTTGTTAACAGTTTCAAGGGTTTTATAACGAACCCTATTTTTTTTCTAAAATAAAGGTAGCCTAAGTTACTCCTCATAACATCAGCTATCTACCATTAAAAGTCTCGTCAAAATCGGTGTAGCCGTTTCGGAGATAATTCGGAATAAACAGACAATTAAAATAAAAGTTTTTTTTTTGTTATAAATACCGGAATACTTTCATATGCATTCAGTAAAAAGCTGTTATTTTGAAATTACAAACAGACACTTAAATTTTATTTATTTGTTTAGATAGATTAAATATTATAGTACTTATTTTTAAATCACAATTCTTCGTGACATTTTTATTTACCTCCCTTATTACAATATTATTTTCCCCCACCTGCTTACAACCCACCCTTAACAAAACAAAACTTTTCACTTGCCAATCTTACCACGGGGGAGGACGAAAATCCGGGCATTTTTGGGCAAAAACTTCCAACATCACCGGATAAAGACACTGGGGCAACTTTTTTAATTTCACTAGTGGACATAATCTGTGGGCATCATCAATCTACGCGTGACGTGTGAGTGGTTTCGGGAAGGATTTTTATTTAAGTTTTTTATAGAGTATGTCGTGTAGTTCGTGTTTTAGTTAAGCTTAATTTGTTGTGTTCCTGTGTGTGGATGGCGGAAAGATATTTAAGTAACATAAGTTATTATCAAGTCTTTTTTGAGACACACACTATTTCCAAACCACTGCAACTCCTGAAAGCAAGAATTAAAAGTGAAGACCGCTAGAAAAGCGCCAAGACAATGAAGCTCGACAAAGTCCAAGAGAAACAATTTAACTGTCTTGGATCCCGCAACGATATTAATCAGAAAAGAATAGCGGAGGAGTAGGAAAAACATGATTTCCACTGATCTATTTTTGACGACGACTTGGGCAGAAACTGTGCAGAAATTTGCAGCTGCATTTGGTCAGAAATAATAAAGTCAATTAAAAGGGGTGAGTCTCGTGTAATAGGCCTAAGCCTGTTGCGTAACGGGCATGAATCTAGCCTCCAAGATATTACTGAGAAATTCAGGATAATGTAAATTACATAACATAACATCACACCTGTAATCCCCTTAGGGTTAGGCAGAGGTGTACCTAACAGTATGGAGTTATGGAGGTCAGATAGGCAGTCGGTCCATGTAAAATACTAGTATTCAGCTGCATCCTGTTGGACGGGAAGCTGAACCCAACATGGTTGAGAAAAGGCTAGGCTAGGAAATGTTTAAATCTAAAGTAATAGAACGAACCTATTGCCATCAACCGGGCACAAATCCCGACTCCGTGGCTGCTACTGAGAAATTCCTGATGGAAAAACAAAAAGAAGATAAAAATACCATTAACACTACACCGAATAGAACCCAGGATTTTATGCTGATCAGTAGTGCTTGCAACTACCAGACCACCGAACCAGTGGGTGGTAATAGCACACCATAGAGCATTCGATGTAAGCAGAGGTATTTTCATCTCGTCTCCTCTGAGCCAGTTCTGAATAAAGGGGCAAACACTGAGATATTCGTATTTCAATGCCGTTCGCAATAAAGCTAGGATTTCTCTCTACTTAGTACTTTACGCTCCTATTACTAACTTTAAGTACAGCTAGTGCACTGTTAGTAGATTTGAAATGAATTGCTTGAGAGCTACGGGTTGTGTATTGTGTTAGTTAATTTCCCATTGAACTTTGACAGTCGTTACTGATAGTCAGTGGGCCGAAAGTCTGACAACCAGTCTTACCAAGGGGTATCGTATTACCCAGTTCTAACACGGTTGTGGAGGTCAGATAGGCAATCGCTCCATGTAAAATACTGATATTCAGCTGCATCCGGTTAGACTGGAATCCGACCCCAACATAGTTAGGAAAAGGCTAGGCAGGTGATGATTAGTTATTGGTCTATTGATGGTGGTTTCAGGGCATGGGTGTTGGTGAATTTGAGGTTACCATAGAGATAAACGAATTCCTCATTATTAGCCTATAAAGTTCTTACGGCTGTGATACAGGCTTCCTCTCTGTGAAGGTGTGCGCTGGCCTAGCGCGGATTGGTAAATGTCTCAAAAATCTACTATTATTTTCTTTCACTGTTGTTTAGGTATACGTCTGACTTACCCATTGGGAATTACAGGCGTGATGTTATGTCTTGACACAAGTCAACACATAAAAGTGCCAAATCATTGTACAAACAAGAAACAATATATCTACAGAACTGTCACAGTTAGTTCAGTCACTCGCTCACGACAACCATTTTAACTTGCCTTTCAAATGGATGGAAGATGCCTCGCTTTCTTTTGTTTCTTTATTTTAGTTTCTTCGTTTGTAACTGATACTTTTGATTTCTTGGAAAAGGAGGGCTCTGAAAATGTCTTGTTTATAATTTTCCTTAACAAATTGGTAACATAATATCACGCCTGTAATTCCCGAAGGGTTAGGCAGAGGTGTGTATCTAATCGTACTGTCATATTTCGCCAGTTATGTTTAAGTCCCATGTAATAGGGTGCGAGCCTATTGCCATTAACCGGGAACAAATCTAGACTCTGTGACTGCTACTGAGAAATTCCTGATGGAAATACCAAACAACACTTTACCCGACCTAGGAATCGAACCTAGGATCGCATGCTCAGCAGTCGCGCTTGCGACCACTCGACCAATGAGGCGGTCGACCAAATTGAATATTATACTACTATGTGTTTTTAAGTATAGTTTTTGATATCAGACTTAAGGGTAATGAAAACGTTGTCAAACTGATAAAGATATCGCTGAAATGAAAATTCAAGCGTGAGGATCGGTGATCGTTGAAACATTGGTTATTATGGAAATTCTCGGTTGAAAGCCTTTGTTTAACTGTTGACACTTTTGGCTGAAACTACGAGTATGACGATGATAAAACATAGCCGCTAACCAAAGTTTTCACCAAAATCGATGAACTGACGCACAAAATAGTTGTTTCTATAGCATTAAGGAATTTATGGAATTTAAAAATTAGTGTTAATGATGAATGACAATTAATAATTGATTGTATAATATTGTACCGTTAGGAGGTTCCTCTCTCAAGAGCCCTGACCACCGGTAGCTCGGACCCTGTTCCCGATGCCATACTTTTTTTTATATTATTTTGTATGGGATTATTTAAAAATATAAATTATATGTAAAGAAAATAAATAAATGGTAATAATATTAACTGCATGATAAATAATTACATAAATAGATTGAAGTAAGTAATTTGTAACTTTTTTACGCTTGCTTGCAGGCAGAATACAGTGACTTTTAGGTCATAAGATCTTTCCTTGTAATTTGTATATATTTTCTTGCAAATAAACATTTTTGGTTTAATTTGTATATGGCCGAGAAATTGAAGTAGAATTGGGCAGGCCACATCGCGAGAATAGAAAACAGGGCGAGCGCGTCCTGCACTGGTATCTACGATACGGAAACAGACGACGCGGTAGACTATTGCAAAGATGGCGAGATATTGTCGCATTTGCAGGGATAGAGTGGACGGAGGAAGCTTTCATCCAGAGATGGGTGACCACTTAATAAGTTAAGTTTAAAAATATATAGAATTGTTAATTATAAAGGCTAAAAGCTAAAGGCGAAAAAAAAATTGTTTAGACTTTCTAAAAAAGTTATGTCATTTATAGCATAAGTTCAACGAGTTGAATACTTTACACTGTCCTCCTAAACATAATAAACTGTTCTAGCGGTTCAACTATGTTAAAAATAAGAAGAAAAAAAGTGTTCCCTGCATTTGGTCGAGATGCCGATTTCCTTTGTTTTGTTTCTTTCAGAAATAGATGAAAATCTCAAGAACTTTCTTCGCCAGTCTGTCGGGGTGGAGGTACACTGTAGAGTCACTAGCCAAGCTAGTGAAGGTATCAAATTCAAAGTGTTCGTTCGGAGAGTCACGTTTCATTCCCTAGTTCAGACGAGAAGGCTTTTATATAGGCACTAGCTTTTGCCCGCGACTTCGCCCGCGTGGATGTCGAATAATATCCGATTACTTACCTTCATCCCCCTTTTTAACCCTTCGGGGGAAGAATTGTCAAAAACGCTGAGACACGTATAAATTAATTTTCAATCGTCAGCCTAAACACAAAATTTGAAGATCCTAACTTCAAAACTGACGGACTTTCATATAAACTTCAATCCCTGTTTCACCCCTTTAGGGGTATTTCACCCCTTTAGGGGTGAAATTTCCAAAAATCCTTAGGGGATACTTACTCTTCACAAACCCTCCAAGTTTCATGTCTCTAGGACCAGCGGTTTGGGCTGTGTGTTGATATTTCACCCAGTTAGTCAGTCAGTTTACCATTTTATATATATAGATAGATAGATTATTTTAAGTGTCACCTAGTATTGGTGGACACAGACATTGGTATGAATAAAAAACAGCATTTGCTGACATTTTATCGAGCTATGTAAACATAAATGTATTGAACAATTGTTGGTTTATGATTTTCGTGAATACACACACACTACACTTCGTTAAAGTTTGTCCTCGTTCTGTCCTTGCCCAGAACTGAACCACGAGTATGGCGCCCTCAGTAGCGTCCATCAGTTCCTGTAATGAACAAAGAGTCTGTCCGTCTATCAAGACCACTTTTCTCAGGAACGCTTGAAGGTATTAAGCTGAAATTAATATCAAATACTCAAGTCGTCTACCCCTTGGAGTAGTGAAAATCAAACATGAAAGTCACATATTTTGCGATTTCACAAGGGAATCAGAACTCAAAACCTCCCGTGGACCTAGAATCTTGAAATTTGGCAAGAAGCAATGTCTTACAGTACATGTAAAGGAAAAATCTGAAAACCGTAATATGTTGTTCAATGACAAAAGACCTACAAGTTTCTACGGAACCCTCGGTGCGCTAGTCCTACTCGTACTTGGCTGGTTTTTTTTCAGAAACTGATTATTTTTTTTATGTGTACAATATGGTTTAAAAAACTATACTCTCTTTCGTCGAGATGAAAACTCAAGAATTTTCGTGCACCACGACTAGGGGTACAGTCACTAGTGAAGGTATAAAATTAAAAGTGTTCGTTCAGAGTGGCACGTCTCATTACCTTGTTCAGACGAGAATTAAACCGTTCCTGAGTTAATGAATGGCGCGTGTCGCCTGCTGCAGGAGAATGGATGCGGTACTTTAAGGAAATTAGAAAATATGGTTTGTTTACAAAGTACGAGTTTTTGGTACTGGGCTCAAACCCAAGCAAACGCATTATGTTGAGTCATTTATTTCATCGCCACTGCTCTCAAAACTGTTGCGGAAAACATCGAGAGGAAATCGGTATTTGCCATCATCATGGCCTAGCCTTTTGCCAACTATGTTGGAGTCAGCTTCCGGTAAACCGGATGGAGCTGAATACCAGTATTTTACATGGAGCGACTGCCTATCTGACCTCCTCCAGTTATTACTGGGTAATACGATACCCCTTGATAAAACTGGTTGTCACACTTTCGGGCCACTGACTTGCTTAACGACTGTCAAAGATCTTCAATTGACAGCCGGGCTTAATGTGCTTTCCGAGATCCTCAATACTCTGCTCCAGCAGTAAATTTCCGTCAGATTATTTCACTTGGGGAAAAAGGTAATGTTATAACATGGTCAGAAAAAGGTTATAACCTTCGGGCGGTCCATCAATCCATCATTTTCTACTTAGTTGAAGTGTCTGACGAATTGACAGATGACGATACTCGCTAATTCAGTGGTATTTACGACTTCCCTTAAAAAAATTAAGGTCAATTCACATGTATAAGCACTGATCAGCATCGCCTCAACTCGTTCCGTTCACGATTTTTTTCTGAAACTGCATAGTAAAAGCACAATCGAGCATCACTGGTGCTCTATCAGAATATCGGCGCTGAGACATTTTAGAAATGTTGCAGTACCATGCCTTTTGGCCTCGTGCAGGGTCAATTTAGTTTAATGTATATCTTCTATCTGTCTTCTTCTTCTTCTATATATATATATCGATATCTATAATGGTACACTGACTGACTGACTGACTGGGTGATATATCAACACACAGCCCAAACCGCTGGTCCTAGAGACATGAAACTTGGAGGGTGTGTTCTTTGTGAAAAGTATCCACTAAGAAATGTTTTTTGGGAATTCCATCCCTAAAGGGGTATAATAGGGGATGGAAGTTTATAAGAAAGTCCGTCAGTTTTGAAGTTAGGATCTTCATATTTTGCGTTTAGGCTGTTGATTGAAAATTAATTTATACGTGTCTCAGTGTTTTTGATAATTCTTATCCCGACGGGTTAAAAAGGGGGATGAAAGTAAGTAATAGGATATTTTTCGACATCCTCACGGGCGAAGCCGCGGGCTAAAGCTAGTCTTAAATAAATTGTTTTGTTTTTACTTATTTTTTGTCTGTGCAAATCTAATAAATACATTTTCTTTGTTTCTTTCACCGTAACAACAGAGGCTCGGTTTGGGATCAGCTAGTCAACATTTGGTGAGGTGTTGCCGATTGCGTGAAGTGCTAAAAGGTGTGCTATAAACTTTTATCAGGATAGTCCGTTTACTTTGGAATACATCCAGAGTCATTTATTCACGAGACATTGCCATATCAATTTCACTAACAAAATTGTTATTATTTGAAGATATGTGCGGTTTACGATCAGCCTTCTCGAAAATATGTTTAAAAGAAATTATATCCTACACATCCACATGCCTTAAAAATAAAAATATAACTGGTAGGACTCTAAAAACTTTGTCAACCATCTGCTGATCCCGTAAGTGATAAAAAGTATCGTTTTATGTGGTCATAGAACAAACCGTGCGCCTGATTATAAACCATATCGATCTCATGGTCGTAGGCCATAAAACATAGCATGGGGGCAGGGTATGAATGAGACAAGGTATGCTGTTCATTGGCATAATTTCTTACAAGAACAGTTTGGTAGTGCTGTTCACGAGTTGTGTTATGACAATAAGAATAGTCGTGGCTCAGTGGTAAGGGCCCTGGTTTATGGGTATATAGGTTGTGGGTTCGAACCCTGACAGGCGCATTCCTTCTCCACAAAACGGTGTAGTAAAACATCTTGAGGAAACCGAATCATTCAATCAATCAATATCTTTATTGTGGATCATAGGTAGGTACATAATACAGGTCTTAAATTGACATTGATTGATCGACATGTACTAGAAACAAAAATTCGAAGACATTAGAAATCTATCAACCCGCACAGGGCCCGCGTGGTGAATAACAGCCCAGTTCCGCTCAAAGAGAGGAGGCCTGTGTCCTAGCATTGGGAACATTATATGGTAATTATGCTAAGACAAGAAGGTATGTGAATCATTGGGTACACAGCTGCCTAACTCTTCGAGGAGTATGTTAAGTAAAGTTTTAGTAATTTGAGAGCTGTATAGCCATGTTTTCACATCTGACTGCTGAATATCTGAGTAAAATAATAGCTAAAAGACATCACAGTGACCACGACTACGTCTCGTTTCAACTTTTATTCAGTTGCCTCTACTGTTAGATAGTTAGCCCTAGTCGATCGTTCGCGTTGACTAAACTCTAAATAGATTTTTTTTAGGTTATACTATACCTTGTCTAATCAATACTCTGTGTTATAAAATAAAGGTCGTACAGTTTTTATGAAGAGTTCCTCTATAAACGTGGATTGAGTTCAGTGTTTCGATTGGAAAACATAAAATTGGAATGATGAGGGGTCTCGTGTTATGTCGTATGTTTGCTATTGTTGGGGTGAGCAGAGATGTTGAGTGGGATCGATAGGAGATAAACTGTTTGGAGAAAATTTTGTGAGGAAGTTACCATTTTTATTTTTTGCCGCCATGCAGCATTGGCATGTTACGAATTTAGTAAAGGGTGACACTTCATCTTCCAGTGTCTGACAAATGCAATATTCCATCTCCGAGTTTCTGAGACTTTCGACACTCCATCTCTGAGAGACTGACCCTTCCGACGCTTAAGTTGGACACTCCCGATACTCTAGTAGTCTGACAATCACAACACTCCACCTTTGATGGCCTGACAGTTTCAACACTCCAGTCTGACACACGAGATAATATTGCAAACGCTAGCTGGTCTAGTTTTGTAAGCAAATACACCCAAGCTACGTAGCTACGACTTATTGATATTTTATGGTTCATTCTATGCTACGAGTACTTTCAAAATTAATCTTTAGTTCTTGACACACTACACTTTACATATTTGGTTCAATTATAAGTGTTAAGTATTTCTTGTATTTAACATGTACTTTTTAGGGTTCCGTTCCCGGCTTAGTAATAGGGTACAGTAACCAACTGGACCCTATTACTAAGCCTCCGCTATCCGTCCGTCCGCCCGTTCGTCCGTCCGTCCGTCTGTCTGTCAGCAGGCTGTATCTTATTATCCGTAATAGATAGACAGTTGAATTTTCACAGAATGCGTATTATTTTATTAAAAAAATTGCTCCTCTAATGCGGTGGTACGGAACCCTTCATGCGCGAGTCCGACTCGCACTTGGCCTTGTTTTTCAATAATCACCGGGTAACTTTTTATAGCTAAAACGACGCGGATATTTGGGCGAAGTCTTGGCGTATTTGCTCTGACATTCACATCATTTGTGCAGTGCCAGTATTATTTCTTCCATTAAACAATGCCACCTCCATTCTTCGTTCCTCCGAAACCCTCATCAAGGGAATTCCATTGTATCACTTGTAATGGGCGCTCTGAAAAGAAAAAAAATAGACATAATCAACGTCAGACCAGAATATACGAAGGCAACTTAATTATTGGATAAAATAATAAGATTTTAATTCTAACGGCCGTTTCTTTCTTTTTACGTGTTTTAGGAAGGTAGTCCTAATTGCTTTTTTTGTATTCAAGGTTTTTGAGGAAACGAGGATAAGCAGGAACCTGAATTAATTTATAATTAAGGAATGTATTACAAAAGATTTCAGGGGTAAAGATACTTAGACAGGTAGGCACAACATGGGGGAATGGTTGCAGAGGCGGCATGGCGGCCTGTTTTCAGCAGATGCAGGTGCTTTTGGGGCACGGATGCTTCGGGAAGTACCTGCATCGCAGATCGGGAGCCGACGCCCGCTTTTCATCCCTGTGTGGACTGCCCCGAGGATACGGCGCGACTGCTCAGCTTCGGCTCAGCAGCGCTGTGCTCATTTCTCAGCACTCGCTGCGGGTCCTCGTTCCGGCTGCAGTTCAGTCCATGGTCGGAAGCGAAAACGCTTGGATCGCCATCGCCTTTTTTTGCGAGGACGTGATGCATGCGACGGAGAGGGAAAAAGAGCATGCCTCTCACTCTAACAGCATCTCTGCTCATCCGATGATAGAATGGGAATGAGGGAATTAGATTGTGTAATTCCAAAGCCCACTCACCGAAATGTGAATGATGGAAACCAACAGGAGACCACTTTCAAGGCTTTGGACCTTGGCTTTGACAAGGGATTCTTTGTCAATGAGCCTTTTGACCCATCGCTCAATAGCTTCTAATGCTTGCAACTGGTACTTGGCTTATCCGACCCAAAGGTGCGAAAGGTCCAAACAGTACTCCATGCACCAGCGAACTTGTGCTTGGTATAACGTAAGCAGCTGTTGCAGCGTGATGTACTATCGACCACCCAGCTTTCTAGCAGCTAATTAGAGCTTGGACTCAATATATAGGACCCAAACTTACAGCTATAAACCACTATTTAAAATGGACCGAATGCCTATCTGAACTTCACGACCGAGTCATTCGGAAACACAATACCTCATGGCTATCTCAAAACCTAGTCACCAGTTCGAGCTCTCAAACTATGAAACATGCATACATAGCCTACTAAATTCATAACCTTCCTTTCCCTCGCAGACGGTTAGAAGGGTACGCACGGCGACCAATCTAGCTATAAAAAACCAGTATATACGGATCTCTCATTTTACGGGAAATCTATACAAAGCGAGGCCATGTTATACTGGAAATGTATAGCTTGATGTGGTGCCGAGGATTATGTCCTGTTTATGACGTACCAGCATTATAACATACAGTTTTCTTGATTAGTTGGAAAACTTCTTACTTTGTAGTTTCCTAGAAACACGTAATGCTGCAAAAGGTTTTTATTAGCTGTAAAAAGAATTTCATTTGATTTTTCTTCGGTAAAACGATGTTTTTTATTGCGAAATATTAGGATACACACGTCGTATTAAAATGTGGGCTTTGAAACGAGCGTTCTTACGAAGGATAGGCACAGAAGTGGATGGATGGCAAAATCAAATGCACATCAGTTTTTTTTAGCTAACTTATAATTTCAACAAATTATATTGAACATAGAATTACTTAAATTGACTGTACATGCCTTTTGGATCATATTTTAATGTTAATTGTTAATTTATTTTAATAATGACATTCTAATTCTGTAGTACAGGAATCTCTCGCTCGTGGCTAAATAATAACAGCCGCGCAACTCGATCTTTAGGTTAAGCCGTGCTTACCTAGGTAGTTCCGTGGATGGGTGACCACCTATTACATACCGAGTTTCCTCCATGCCTCGGAAAGCACATCCCAGCTGTCATTTCTAGATCTTTGATAGTTGTTACAGGTGTTTGTTAATAAGAGGAACACCAGAAAAGTGAATTTATGACAAATATGTTACTCTTGTCTCAAAGCGAGCAAAGGGTATCTTCAAGCTTTTAGTCAGAGGAGCATTTGTAGAATATAAATGTCATTCATCATCTGCAAAGCCTTTTCCCAACTATGATGGACTCGGCCGCCAGTCTCACCAGATTCAGCTGAATACCAGTATTTTATACGGAGCGATTGCCTATCCGACCTCCAACATAGTTAGTACTGGGTAAAACGATACCCCTTGGTAAGTCAGCCTTTCAGGCCACTGACTACCTATAACGACTGTCAAAGATCTACAAGTGACCAATGGCTTAGCGAGCTTTCCGAAGCACGGAGGAAACTCGGTATGTAATGGGTGGTGGTCACCCATCCACGGACGAAATTAATCTAGCACGGCTTAACCTAAAGATCGACCCGAGCGGCTATTATTATTTAGCCACGAGCTCCTCGAAAGTACCATGCTACAATGTACTGTATCTTTAGACACACCCGCTATCGCTACCTCTTCGCTCACCTCTCCCTTAATGGCCACAGCCTTATTATCGTTTAGCAAATGGTTATTGGCGTAAAAAGTACGTGCGAGAATAAAAAAAAAGGTTGTTTCAGTCGGAATTACTCGTGAGTGCGAGCAACCATTCGCTTTCATGAATATAATTCCTTATATGCTATCTTGTTTCATTGGATAACAGTGGTATAAGTAAATAGAAAGGATATTAAGGTGTAATGAATACAGGGATATGAGGTTATCTGAAAGTCTTTGGTTTTGATTGCGTGATGAGGTAAGTCTTATGTTGGTGGTCTCGAGTTTATTGCTGTTCAAAAACTAAGTTGTTGAGAGAGGGTACTAATTTGTGTGTGACGATGTTTTTAAAGATTTGTTTTAGCTTTATTTGATTTATTTTGATTTTTTTTATTTTGATTTTGATTGAATTTGATTTGATTTATTTTGATTTTGATTTAATTTCATTTGCTTTATTTGGTTTAATTTGATTTAGTTGGATTTTATTTTATTTTGATTTATTCTGTTTTATTTGATTTGGTTTTATGTAATTTTATCTGATATTATAAGTTTGTCTTCGAATTTCTATCAATTTATGTGCGACAATGGGTGTTAATTACCTGTAATAAATGAATTTATTTATAAAGGAGACGGAAACGATTACATACATTGTTGGGCCTGAATGTAAAAAGATGAAAATGGTATGAATTAATAGATTCAGACTTATCAGTCCTTTGCTGAAAATTCTGTAAGTTTTGACAATCTGAGAGCCGAGTTATTAGAGATTTAGTAAAAGTGAGGTTGTGTTACAATCTCTATATAAGAGCTGATTACTAAGTTTTTAAAGCAGTCTATTATATTTAGTGGAGAATCTTTGAAAAGTCATATTATGAATGAATATAATTGAGTTGAAGTTGAAGTAGATAACAGGAATGGTTTTATTGAAAAGGCGTCCAGAATAGGTAAAAAACATTTGCCGAATCACTGACAGAATTGTTTCATCGTCCAAGGGTCGTCGGCCTATGGTATTGCATTGATTAGTTGCAATCCCACAATTCACACAGCGATCCATAGTTTCAACAATATCCGATTAAAGCCGGTGGCAAAATCCAAAAAACAATTCCAAGTCAAACGAGTGAGCGATCTTCGGTGTCCAGTGTGAAAGCAAGTGTTGTACAAGGTAGGCAGGGTTGGAATCCGTAATAAACAAAGCAGTGGTCGTTGAAAATAAAAAGAATCAATCGGGAAAGCACTCAAAGCGCAACGGAAAACACGAAACGAGTGGAGCAGAAACAATCGGCAAGTGTCAATGTCAGTCAGCTGTCAATGCAGTCATGAAAAATATGATTGATTTTAATCGATACGAAATCGATAATTGTTTTGTTTTTTCAGTTAATAATTGACATTTTCTTTATTAATGCAACTGTCATTAACTATATTGTAATACAAATATATTATAGTGCATTTAATTACTTTGAACTAATTACCTAGTGCAAAGCTTTTATTTTGTAATTCTGGAATCGATTAATCAAATCGATAATGTCACGAAAACCATCTTTCTCATTTTTCTCCGCTTCCAGATTGAGAAATGAGCTGATTTTGGACATTTTAAAATAAGAAAATATCACTAATTTTTTAGACCATATCTCAAATTATTACATTTGGGCCCACTGTTTTCCATCTCCTTTAGTCTTTTTAGCCCTTTACATGAAAACAAATTGGTATAGATTCCAATAAAATCACTGTCTTAAAGCAAGCAGTGAGCCTGGTGGTGTGAGCGTCAGACTGCCAAGTCATAGGTCTCGAGTTTTAACCCAAGATACGCACTTCAAGTTTTTCGGATTCATTTGCGTATTGTATGATTATCAATTGCTTCGCCAAAGAAAACATCGTGAGGAAACCAGCATGCCTGAGATATATTTCTCGACGGCATGTAAAGCCAAGTCAGATGATGTGCGGCATAAAAACTTTGACACCAAGTTAGGCACTAACCACACGAAAAGAAGAATACTATCAATAACGACTGTCGAAGATCTACAAATGACAGCCAAGACCTACTATGTCACCCTTGAGAATCCTAACCAACCACAAACCAGCATAACTCAACATTCCTGATAACATAGACCACAGACTACCCAAAATAAAACCTACGAAAAAACGAACAAACCCACATTACAAACATATACTATACCTACGTACAGTAGGGTAAAAGCCCCCGAAATCCTATTAAATGCGCTACGGCGCGGTATACCGTACTTGAGTGGTCCGCGGTCCAAATTGCATCTAAGCTATGCAACTATTTATGTGGTCGAAGGCAGGGGATGTCGCGAGTTGCGGCTTTAGGGAATATTTATGGGGTAATGTTGGTGTGCCTAGTTATGTATTTTATGGAGTGTGTGTATTTTTGAGGTGGCAGTGAAAAGCGAAAATTAAAACTGGTAACTGATATGGGGTCGATTTTGGAGGAAAATCATAGAGAGTAGAATTTTTTTTAAAACAAGTACGGAGCTGTATTTGACACTGATTATTAAAATTAAAATTTCTTATACAACATTAGTTTTAATATAAACCTGAAACACGTTTCTAGTATTTTTATGTAAAGAATCTATGTACAAAATATCAAAACTGTATCATGAAAAATCACAAAGTCATAAGCTTGTTCTGTTACATGGTTGTCCGCACAAAAACGTGGTCACCACGCGGTTCGCCCGCGCGCGCGCCTTCAGCGTCGACTCGAGCTCATTGATAATAATATTTTGGCAGTAGGTACCTAAATGATTGCGATAGGTACTTAGTATCGCTTGGTGTCCAACTTGTAGCCTTTTTTAAATATTTTGGGACAAAATATAACATGGTTTTAAAATTATTGGAATCGATTCAGTTACTTATTCTGAACAAACTATATTCAGGTTTCGCATATACTAAAAATAATGTTGTATAACAAACCTGCTGTCTTTCCAATTATTGCAAATCGAAGAAATGGATTTTAATTTTACTTAAACATGAAGCGTGGCTCATTTGTCCGAGGCCATTTGTTTTCATGGGCCTCGGAATGCGCCACCGTCTGGATCCGTACTGACGGCAGGAGGGGTTTCCATCGGCGTCGGGTCGACGTTGAAGTACCTAGGACTCGTCCTCGACAGCCGGTGGAACTTCGTGGAGCACTTCCGACGTTTGGCTCCAAAACTGGAATGGACAGGGGCTGCCTTCAAGCGGCTCTTACCCAACCTGAGGGGTCCAAACGCCTCCTGCCGGAGGCTCTACGCAGGGGTCGTGCGGTCCATGGCCCTTTACGGGGCCCCGGTGTGGGCGCGTTCTTTGAGGCGGCAAGCCGCCCACTACCTGAACGCGCCCCAAAAGGTAATAGCCATAAGGCTAATCCGGGGGTACCGCACGATCTCCGGCGAAGCGGCTAGCCTCCTTGCCGGATTGCCGCCATGGGATCTGGAGGCGATAGTCCTCGCATGCCTGCACGAATGGCGCGCGGAGGCACTACGTCGGGGGGAAACTCCGCTGCCGCGGCAAATTGCCGCTCAGCGGACAGACCTCCGGCGTGATCTCATGGCGACATGGAGAGAGCGACTGTCGCAACCCCCAGCAGGGCACGCCACCATAGTGGCGATAAGTCCCCTCTTTGAGGAGTGGCTAGAGAGGCGCCACGGCGCCCTCACCTACCGCCTGACGCAGGTCCTCACCGGACACGGTTGTTTCGGGAGGTTCCTGCACCGAATCGGACGGGAGGAAACGCCTGGGTGTTTCCACTGCAAGGATCGTCCGGAGGACACGGTGGAGCACACCGTGGAGTTCTGCCCCGCTTGGGCGGAGCACCACCGTGTCCTCGTAGCGGCGATTGGCGGCGGCGATCTCTCGCGTCGGGCCTTGGTTCAAGCCATGGTCCGGAGCGAGAGGGAATGGGAAGCCGTCACCTCCTTCTGCGAAGCAGTCATGCTAGTGAAGGAGGTGGCGGGACGTGAGAGGGAAAGAACCTCACGTCCCAGTCGCCGCGGGAGACGCCCTGGGCGTCGGGGGCCACGTGGTGGCTCCCGGCCACCGTAGGCGCGGGCCTGTGGACGGCGAGTTATGGGCCAGCTCGCCGTCCAGCCGTCTTATGAAGACAGGCCGTGTCGACGGCGCGTTCGTGTTCCACGTGCGCCTCAAAGAGATGTCAGCAAATAAGTAGGGGTCCGCAAGGGCCGATGCCTGCCAGGGCTGCGGGACTGTTCGAAAGAGATACCGTGGCCCTGGAACACAAAGGGCAAAGAAGGAACATGGATGGGTTTTAGTCAGTACAAGTCTGACACTCCCTTCCGCTCCGCCCAGAGTGGGGGGGGTCATTTGATGATTTCCCTTCCGGAAAAAAAAAAAAAAAAAAAAAAAAAAGCGTGGCTCATTTTCATTATGCCTGAAATTCTATTTGAACTGAAAAATCTTTATTGATAGTTTGCTCTTGAATGATCCTATCTATCACTACCGATCTTCTTTGTACCAACTCGTGAATGTAATACCTACAAACATAACCCAAAGATATACCCGCTTTCGTTTATAACTTGTACCACACCGTTGGCTAGGGCGAGTGGTGTAATTATCGGCCTCACTACACAAATTGAATTAAAATGTTATTTAGTTTTTATGTTCCGTGCACACTTGCAAGGTGAAAATTAATACATCGCGCGGTATCTCGGCTCATCATCTGCCTAGCCTTTTCCCAACTATATTGGGGTCGGCTTCCAGTCTAACCGGATGCAGCTGAATACCAGTATTTTACATAGAGCGACTGCCTATCTGACCGCGCGGTATCTCGGCTGCTAGATGAAAATGAGGAGAGAAAATGATGGCAGCGATGTACAGAAACATAGCCTCTAAAGAAATGTTTAAGAAATGTTTAGTTCCTGAATTTGGAATTCTGAAAGTAATAATAACATTGGGTGGATTAATTAATCTTGGACCCTATTCCCGATACCGGTGGTCTACAATTTTTTATATTTTTAAATGTTTTTTCATATTTTTTTTAAGGAATATTTAAAATATAATTGATTTATATAGAAAGAAATGTAAATATTTGGTGGAAACTAAACGAAATCAATGAAATTTGTTCCTTTTTAGGGTTCCGCAACCGTAGTCAGCGGGCTGTATCTCATGATCCGTAATAGGTAGACAGTTGAAATTACCACAGAAAATGTATTTCTGTGGCCACTGTAACAACAAATAATAAAAAATAAAATCAAAAATTAAAGGTGGTCTACCACGATGGTGCGGATCCCTTCATGAGCGAGTCCGACTCGCACTTTTACCGGTTTTTTTTGCATGAGAAGAATTTTCACAGCAGTGAAACATTAAAAGGCTACAAGCCCACCACACTATACCTAACCACATCAACTCCTGAAAGCCAGAATCAACAGTTCCACCGCCTAGTTACATTTCATACATTAAGAAATCGTGGCTAAATAATAACAGACGCATGGGTCGATCTTCAAGGTCAAGCCGCGCTTGCCAGGTAGTCAGTGGCCCAAAAACCTGCAAACCAGTCTTATCAAAGGGTATCGTATTATTCAGTAACAAGTTGGTTGTAGAGATCAGATAGGCAGTCGCTCCATGTAACATTTTGAAATTCAGCTGCATCCGGTTAGACTGGATGCAGACCCAACATAGTTGGGAAAAGGCAGGTAGATACAGACATTCTTAATATTTTTATACGCAAACCCTGCGTAGGGAACTGCAGCTGTAAGACGTTACCATAAGACGTTATTAATGGAACGAAGATTTCGAGAGCTGTGAGCAGGGTGCGATGGTCTAATTGGTTAAGACGTCCGGTGTACTGAATCGGAAGGTCACAGGTTCAAACCCTGCTCGCACTTGAATTTTTCTTACCATATCAAAACAGATAATGACATTTTACAGAACTACATAATTTAGTTTAAATAGCATGAAACGACTTTTCGCCAAATATTGCCATTAATTCCTCTCCCCAAAGCCATAACGTGTACAGGCTTATGTTTCGCATAAAAAAGAACAAACATAAAACAGTTATTTCATTCGGAAACAACTAACATTCGCAAACAAATCATAAAAATAATAACTCTCTGTGTGTTGACTAGACAATGTTATTATTTGTTTAAAAAAAAAACTAGACTTATCGTAAAAATATGGTGGGGACTGCGAGTACTGGACTTGAATTCACGGAAAAATGAATAAAGATTTTCCATATAATTGTCTGAGCCCAATGTTTGCCAATATTATCACTTTATGTCGCCTTCATGTATAGTGGTTGTATTTAAAATAACTCAAGAAATGTATGTGTAAACTATGTATATGTTACATCTAAAAGCCGATGTAAGGTTACACCTAGTTTTAGCCGGCTAAACCTAGGTGCGGCCGGTAACAGTTATGTATCCTTTTTATTGCTAGGACACACCGACCAAATTAGGATTAGGTTAGGTTAGAACTGTGATCAAAAGCGCGAGAGCAGAGCGAGCGCAGCGAGCGGTGCCTCGGCAGCGGCTGGCGAGCGGTGCCGGCGAGCGCTACATCCAAATTGCATTTTCTAACCGAAGATAAGTAGGATACATCTAAGTTTAACCGGCTGCACCTAGTTGTACCCGGCTAAAACTAGGTGTAGCCGCACTTCGGCTATTAGCCGTAACATATACATAGATGTATGTCTACTATTTTTGGTGAATAGATATAGGTATGATGTGGTTGATGTCGTGGTTAATTTTGACATTGTTAGTTGTTAAACTACTGTGTTAGTGTAGTGGTTACAAACACTACTCAGCTGAGCATATGGTCCGTCATTCGATTCCTAGGTCAGGCGGAGCATTAATGCGTTTTCCATTCTAATTTCTTAAAAATTCTATTAACAGCTGGGCACGCCCCTATTACATGGGACTTAAACATGACTAGTGAAATGTGAGTGTACTGTTTATAGGTACACCTCTGCCTAACCTTTCTGTTAGTACTGGCTTGATGTTATATTTAATTAACAAAATTCACTCATAATAACACTGTTCTAATTCACTGGAAACGTCTAAATGAAAACTAGAACACTACATTAGATAAGTATTTTACTAATTACTAAAACACTAGCGTATTCTTACTAATTAGAGATAAAACTAATTGGATTGAGTCCAGTAATTTTATTTATGCAATTATTCACTTTTATGACTGTAGTCTTGGTAAGGAAACGACTTTCCGTAAGTGACAAAACATTATGTCAGTTTACAACATCTGAATATAACACCTATACGGTGTCCCACCGACGCGAAAACGGTTACCACGTATCCAGTACATCATTCTGAGCCCCCCCGGCTGAGAATGATGTACTGAATACGTGGTATCGGTGTCCCTTCCAGCTCGTATTTTTCAAAGAAGTAAACAGACTTATTTCATGGTCTTTAATTAACGTTAGGTAATGTAACCCCTACCATTATTTATGTAAATATTGGTTGAACCCTACATTTCTTTATCAATACCTGAAAATATGAGTTGAGTTCGAATATTGGTGCAGTTTCCCTATCGTGAAAGTCAAAGGGTTTTTATTGATATCTAACATTAATCTGTACAAATGAATAAAATTGAAGTGTCTGTTTGTTATATCAAAATAACAGCTTTTTACTGAATGCATATGAAAATATATACGGCACTTTTAACAAAAACACATTTTTTTCAGTTTTTGTCTGTCTGTCTGTTTGTTTCGGCTAATCTCCGAAAAGGCTTGACCGATTGTAACTGGGACTTTTAGATGATGTTATAAGGTCTAACATAGGCTAATTTTATTTAAGGAAAGTTATTAGTATACCGTGCAAAAAAATAAAACCCTTGAAATTGGTAACAAAATTTATTTATTTATTTATTATTTATTTAGGTTAACTAACAATTGTTTACACAAAACATTTTATATTAAACATACACACATACACACACACACATACATACAACACACACAAATACATTTTTTACATTATTTTTTTTTTTTTTTAATTCGATTCAAAGAAGGAAATAATATTTTTTTATAATAATTTCACGCGAAAGAAAGTCGGGGGCAACAGCTAGTTTTAAATAAAATATTTTATAAATAGGAAATAAGCAGAGATCTTCCAAAATTAACTTACAAATCTCATTTTTAAATTATTATTAACAACAATTAACTGCAAAGCTTAGGTCTTAGGTTCAATGACCACGTCAAACAAAGTGTTATTGGGTTTTTCCATCTAGAATTCGGTAGAAATCAGTTGCAATTCGTCTGAATTTGAGAGCGGTGGTGGCCCAATGGTGGCGGCCCCGACTTACGAACAGTAAGTCTTGATTTCGAACCCAGACAGGCGCATTACTTTGTGTAATTAATTTCATCACCAATGCTCTCAAAAACGGTGAAGGAAAATATCGTGAGGAAATGTTTTAGAACCAAAAATTCGCAGACATGTGACATCTACCAACCCGCACTAGGCCCGCGTGGTGGATTATAGCCCATTCCCACTCATAGAGAGGAGGCCTGTGTCCCAGTAGTGGGAACATTATAGGCTGATTATACCGTCTGAATTTGTGCCGGGTTTATGGTAATAGGCTCGCCCCCTATTACCTGGGACTTAAACATAACTGGCGAAATGTGGGTGTACTATTACGTACAACTCTGCCTAACCCTTCGGTGAATACACGTGCATGTTATGTTGTTACATAAATCATATAAGTAACATCTGTATGACACCATGATACTATCAAACTTGTATTAGTTTAAAAAAGGTTTTAATAATGTGGAGAGGGAGGCCCAACACCTTTGCAATGTCTTGGTTACCGTGTTGATTAATAAAGAGAAAGTTTTCTACATAAATAAAGAAAGAAAGTAAAAAAAAAAGAATATTTTATCGGAGGTGGAGGTGGTGGTTGTTATGAGTTTTGTCACTGTCAGTGGTATTAATTTTTGTCCAAAAAAATTTTCTTATAAAATCCATCTCCACACTTGACTACCCCACATTAGTTCCGCGAAGGTGGTTGAAAAAAAAAATTAAATTCTCCTTTGTTCCCGCATGTAAGTGGCACTCTGAAATATCACTCAGCTCTGATATACGGCGCTAAATCTGGGTTACTGTTTGAACCGGAGTGCTTTTACGTATGTATATGACTGGAGTATTTCCAGCCTGTAATCGTCCTACTGGATAAAGGCCAGTTCTTGAAGAAATGAGCATTAGCCGTGACAATTAAAACATTTGCATTTTAAACCATTAAGTTTAAAAACATATCATATATGCAGTCAGACTTTCGGGCATCTGGCAACTCATCAAACATCTGCGAATTATAGTATGAAATTAATTGTCACCCATCCGGACTGAACTTGGCAAGCGTTGCTTACCCTCGCAGATCGTACCACAAATAGTCAATGAAAGAGTAATTACTGAATATTTCCTGTAATATTGGTGTCAACTTAAAACTTATTTATCAAGCTTTTAAGAGACACACAGTTTATATAAATTTAGTACGAAGGACACACACTGACCTTATTGGTGAGGTTCTTCAGAAAGGTCAGGTGCGTAGTACTCGCAACCGGAGTGCTTGTATGACCAGATGTATGGACGTGGACGAGGCAAAAGCAGGAGTGAGGATCGTAGCAGGTGGCGTTTGTGTTTTTTGCCTACCCCTATGAGAAAAAGGCGTGAGTTTATGTATGTATGTAGTGCGTATTTCTTGAAAATATTATCATGTATGTTTGCGCAGTTATGGCGTAAGTCGATTAGGTTGCTCGCGAGAGTAGTATTTTCCCTAACATGACTATAATGCTATCAGCAAAATTCTTCACTCTACCAATAAGTAACATATTTCAACAAAAACATACTAGCTCGCAATACCAACCATCACATGTACATAGAAACGTGGGCTTACATAAATACATGCTAATAAACTGCTCATAATAAGGAAATGTACTCGCAAACAAGACTTAACGATATATCCTGTTCAAATATAACCTGTTAATGTCTGAAACAAAACGTTCATAAAAGCATACAGATTCTGTTTTATTGGAAGCGGTAGTAATGCAAAAGGGAAGTTATAGAAAAAGAGTTATGACTTAGAATAAGTTTGGCAGACCTACCGCCAAATGGGTGATTTATATTTAGAAGCTCGCGGGTAAAACCAGGTTGAGACTCGTGGAGATCACGGAAACATGAAAAGTGAGAATACCTCTACTTAGCAGTGGGTGGAACAGGACTGCCAATAGTGATGACGAGGATGATGACGAAATGTATACAAACCAGGATTCCAACGACACATTCGAGTTAAATATAATCTTATGCTTATGTGTCTAAGAAAAGTTCAAAAGCTTACTGATTGATTTTGGGGTTTTGAACTGAATTTTTGGAGACGAGAGATGTGCAAAGCGAAACATCGCTCACAGTAAACCGTTCACCTCACGCCGCTCACAGCACACAGCTCACCGTATGCCGCTCAAAGCACTCCTCTCACTGCACACTACCCACAGCACACCACTCACATCTCTTCTCGTCTCCGCTGTGCGCTTGGCCACCAGTGCAGAGGCTGGTCTAAACAATCACGAGACATCTCCTCTCCTCTCTGCTCAACCGTTTCCACTAAAGTTAAGCGGAGACGAGAACTGTAATTAACGAAATTCTATTGGTTTACAACACATCTCCTCTACTCTCGTCTCGTCTCCGCTTCGGTGGAGTCCGGGCCATAAAGAAAGGATACTAGTCTCGTATACACCGACACTTTGCACATTCTGCCTGATCTATTCAATAGAAAAACCTGAATATTCTCGTCAACAAAATAAAGTTATCAATAAAGTCTGTTTGGTCAGCGAGGGATCGTTCAAAAATGTATCAACCCCATTGATGTGGTGTGTACCTTCAAAAGACTTGCGTGTTACCTTTTATTTAATTGAAAGTATCTTTTGAAAAGATTTCAAAGGGTTACACGGTATTTTTGTTTATTTTAATTGGATTTGGAAGGAGGTGTTTGGTAAATTAATGATTTTGATTAATTAAAAGTAATTAAGGAGATTGAAAATAAACAGATTCCATCATATGAGGTACATACTTGGATCCTTTCGTAGTAACTAATAATTATTTGATGTACTGTACATCTCTGCTTACCTTCCTGTGCGGAATACAAGAGTGATGTTATGTGTTCGTCAGTCAGTGAGACAACCAGTCTTACCAAGGGCTATCCTATTACCCAGTACTAACTGGGTTGTGGAGGTCAGATAGGCAGTCGATCCATGTCAAATACTGGTATCCAGGTGCATCCGGTTCGACTGGAAGCCAACCCAAACATAGTTGAGAAAAGTCTAGGCAGATGATGATGATGTGATGGGTTTGTTTTATTATCTTCTATATACCCCTCGTGCCTCGAAGAGCACGGCAAGCAGTACCGGTTTAATACTAGCGGTTTATTTCAGAGTGAGACCGGGCGGCGCTGGTAAGATAAAAGTTGGTCAACGTGCACGCAGCACGTTGACCAGTGAACTTTTATCTTACATATATTTAAGGATATTGAAACGCCCGACCGGCGCCGGTCACTCTCTGAAATAGGCCTTAGTCCCGGCTGTCATTCGTAGACCTTTGGTAGTCGCTACCAGAGTCAGAAGCCTGAAAGTCTGCCAACCAGCTTTGCCAAGGAGTATTTTTCAATCATTATTCTTTCAGTAGCAGCCAGGACTCTATTTTCATGCCCGGTAGAGGGCAACAGAATTGAGCAGGGAGATTCTTGCCCGTTCTTCTCCAAAGAGATCTACGCTTTTGAATGGGCAACTACAGTACTTTCACAGTTCTTTTACCTTGTGACTGGGACTGTAGCTCCATTTTATTGTTGTCTTTGTTTCGACAATAAATTGAAAAGTGCCTGTAACTGGCGTAGTTGCAATAAATGCTTTTGATTTTGATTTTCAATTTTACTCAAATATCAGCGAAATGTGGATGTACTATACTTAGGTTAGGTACACTTCTGTCATTCCCCTGCTCCAAACAGGCGTGATATTAAACCTTATTACAATGCACATCACGTTCTCCATGTAAATACGTTTTCATTAGTGAGCGGCTCGTGATCAACTCTTTGATGTTCACTTGTTCAGAAATGTAGTATATTATGTATTGTATGTAGCATATGTATGATGAGTTGTGGGTAAGCTTTGATGGTGTATTGGCTGAGGTACTTGAAGGTAATATTTTAGAAGTAGCTAGGTTACCCGCGACCTTCGGCCTCGTTAAGAAATTGAATTTTGTGAATTTGAAAATTCAAGGGTTTTATTTTTTTTGCACGGAACCCTGATCCTTTTTCTAAAATAAAATTAGCCGAAGTTACTCTTTATAACATCAACTATTCCAGTAAAAGTCCCGTCAAAATCGGTCGGCTGTTTCGGAGATTAGCCTATACATAATATACTAAGTTATTGAAGTAGTTATTGTAGTTATTGAATGGGATTAAATGAATTTAGACGGTTGTATTGATGACTTTAATATTGTAACTACATACGTGTTACGGAGGCGAATCATATTTTCATCAACATAATATAACCTGACACAACTGGCATGCAAATTGCAAAAAAAACGTAAGATTATTTTTTTTAATTTTTTTTTTTTAAATATCCCTTTTGCAACTTGTGGCATGCGCCAAATAAAAATGTTATCTTTCTTCACTTTAGCATGCCCTAAGCAACTTAATTCATTTATTTTCTCCTCAGTCGCTGTCGACACGCGTGACGCTTGATCGTGCAGGTCGTGGCCGAGCGGTTAGATCTCTACTACCCACTTCACAAAACGTTCACCACCAATAGACACACCCCGCTAATAAAACTACAATGAACGAATTATTTTCTGCCAACTTGTCTGCCACTAAGTTTCGGAGTTGCCATGATAGATATTTTTCCCCATTTTTTGGGAAATGTTGTTTACTATATTAAAAGATATGGTAATTAGATATACTGTGGCGATTCATCTAAAATTGTGATGATGATGATTATAATGAATGCCATGCAGATAGGAGAAAACTGTCTCATCATCACGATCTGCCTAGCGTTTTCTCAACAACCACCTACTTTGGGGTTGTATAATGGATTGTCACCTATCCACGAGCCGACCTTGACAAAAGACCCTTATCCTTGAAGATCGAACCCCTCAGCTAGAAGCCTCTGAAAAGGAGAAAACGGAGAAAGGAGAATTCCATGCCACCACTGGCAACCCAGCTAACTCAGCGCCCGCTAACTACATAATCCGGGACGTTAGTTAGTTAGTTGTTATAATTCGATGCGATCGGTCCAATCGGTGTTCAGCTCCTCAGCAGGATTACTATTTATTGCTCTTGTATTATTAGTTATGTGAATACGTACTTTTAAGGTCCTCGGGAAATAATTAATTTTGTGAAATAAGCGGCGAAAAAATGGAAAAGAATCAAGTTCTTGACAATCTTTGTTTTGAATTAAATTAACTAACAACCACAAAAATGTAACGAGTAACGATAAAATAGCACCTCACCGTTGCCACGGAGTTTGGTTTGGTGCTCAATTGATGCCAATAAGCTCGCCCCCTATTAGATTAGACATAAATATAACTGGCTAAATGTGGGTGTACTGTTAGGTACACCTCTGCATAACCCTACGGAGATCACAGGTGTGATGTTATGTTATGATGTGATGCAAAATTCGAAACACTGCCGTGACAGTAAATCGAAGAAGGATATAGGGACAGACAAATCAAAATTCCTCATTTTAAAAAAAACAATAACCAAAATAAAGGACGACTACATTAAAAAAACGTAAACCTATTAACCATACTGATGTATGAAAATAAAGAAGAAATAAAAATTCATTTTGCGTACTAATGAAGTTTCAAAGCCTTGCAATTAGCGACTGAGTTATTTTGCGGAAAAACGCAATTAGGGATGGGCGGGAGGCCGAAGGCCGAATCGTACGAAATATGTAGATCGGGACAGAAGGCCGGGTTTTACCAACGAGTGAAAAAAGGCATCAACTGCCTAGCCTTTTCCCAACTATGTTAGGGTCGGCTTCCAGTCCAACCGGATTCAGCTGAATACCAATATTTTACATGAAGCGACTGCCTACTTAACCCCAAATACGATACCCCTTGGCAAGACTGGCGGTCAGACTTTCGGCCTTCTGACTTCGTAATGACTGCCCCATAGACCACTCAATGAAGCTGCAGACATATAATTATACAACGAATCTTTTGGCATAAGAACTAGCGACGCCATCTTCTTTTTATACAATTTCACGAAACACTTTCATTTTTGTTTTGCAACAGCATCCCGCTGCTAATGTAATTCAAGCGCTCCTATCATCCTTGCAACCTTGTAAATTCAGTGATCTCAAAACAAATGCCGTTCTACGGTTTCTACGGTTGCACGTGAAGCATGTCTGTGTGCCTGCACTTTCGCTCGTTGTTGTACGAATCCGACCTTCTGTTCGTATGTATTTAGTGCGAACGGTTTGTCTCCCCTATCGTTTCCTCGACCATTGTTCGACTGTTGAAAGGAACTAATCGAGTGCTAAGATAGCACGTGGACTTGGTTCCATTTTGTTCTGTTATGGCTTCTAGTACATGACCTATATTTATGTACTAATTGGTACAACAATGGAATAGCTACTAGAACGTATATATATGTTTGCGCGTTATTACAATTAAGAATCCATCTCCTAACAAGACTTGTGTAAACCATCACGTCTGTTTTTTTTAAGAGTAAGGCCCTCTGCCGTACCCTTAAAAGCTTCTGACCTCTAAAACCCAGTAACAGGGTAATACCCTTGGTAAGACTGGTTGTCAGTTTTTCGACGACTGTCAAAGATCTACAAGTGATAGCCGGGACCAACAACTTTACGTGCTTTCCGAAATATGGAGGAAACTCGGTATGTACCTTATGATGGACACCGATATACGTAAAGACCTTGGCAAGTACTGCTTAACCTTGAAGGTCGACCCGTGCGGCTGTTATTATTTAGCCACCTGCAACATAATACCCACATGTTGAGTGTAGAAGTGTGGGCGTATCTAACAGGGAGGCGTATCGCTACCCATGTGATTAAATTAAATAAAAGATAACTTTTCAAACTAATTTATTTTGTAAAGGGCAAAATATAATTACACTATTATTGGAATTGTTGAACTAAAGCTGGGTTTATTATATATAGATTTGCAAACAGCTTGATGGCTACGCGACTGAATGTGAATATTTCTCATCATTATCTGATTATTTGATTATGCAGCTGAATACCAGTATTTTACATGGAGCGACTGCCTATCTGATCTCCACAACCTAGTTAATACTGGGTAATAAGATACCCCTTGGTAAGACTGGTGGCACTTTCGAATATTATCGGCTTTAATTTTGGAAAGTTAAACAGAACATTGCAGCTGAACCGATGAACTTAGAAAGGTGGCTAAGGCAGTCTGGATGCAAAAGACCAAAGATATGGTGTTATAGTGTAGCTTGGGAGAGGTCTTGTCTAGCAGTGAATTGCTTTAGGATAACTCGATTGAAGATACATAATTTGCCGATACATTGTCAACCTGAGATTTAGGTATAGGTAGTTATGGTGAACTCAAATATCAGCAATATCGATTATTTCCCGACAATCCGACAATTCTCTCGCTCAAGTAAGAGCAATATTATAAATGAAGTTAAAATGTCTCATGTGCCTTTAGGTCCTACCTCAAAACTGACAGCTAGTTTTGCCAGTCAAACATTTGTTTATGAAGCCGAAAAAAATACCAACTTCAAATAAAACCGAGGACGAAAGCC
The DNA here is from genome assembly GCA_910589295.1 of Noctua janthe. NCBI lineage: Eukaryota > Metazoa > Arthropoda > Insecta > Lepidoptera > Noctuidae > Noctua > Noctua janthe. The sequence goes on from OU342578.1 coordinate 11,373,367, forward strand.
GAAATCCGAGCACATCCCAACACTAGTGACCTTATTATTCCAGTGAACGGTGAACTCTCGCCTCCAGTTATTTATTTCTAAGTTCTTGACGTTTTTTGACAGAAATTATAAATACGGCGGATTTATTTTGATTATGAAATATATTTCCACGATTTTTGGCGGGAAAATGTTAATGAATGTAGGATGATAATAATGACAGAAGGCTGATTGGTGATTCCGTATGGAATTACTTTGTTTCCTTCGTTATTTTGGAATGCCTTTTAAAGGAAAAGGTTTTCTTGTTTTCAGCCTTTTGTTTACTATGTCCAAGCTGGGAGGGACACCGACGTTAAAATGGCAGACGCGTATTCAGTACGTCACTCCCGTTTTTTTTTTAGTTTGGTAAATCATCAAATAACCCCTCCCGCTCTGGACGGAGCGCAAGGGAGTGTCAGACTTGTACTGGCTGACTGGTACTGGCTAAAACCCATTCATGTTCCTTCTTTGCTCTTTGTGTTCCAGGGCCGCGGTATTCACGTCATTCATATAGAAATTTTTCATCGGCAATTTAACATAACATAACATCATTTGGTCATCTCTTATTTGCCGCGGCTTATTTGAATTAATTATTTTATTTTTGAATTGTTTTTATTATGGACACTTTTAACGTACAAATCTTGCTGCATCGTTCTTACATAATGTACCATCTCAACATGAATGACGTAACCAAGGTTTTGTAAAAGTTTTCTGATTTAAAAGAGTGTCCATGGAGTTTCTTGCCCGTTCTTCTCCATAGAGATCTACGTTAGGGAATGGGCAACTACAGTACTTTCACAGTTTTTGTGCCTTGTGACTGGGACTGTAGCTATATTTCACTGTTGTCTTTATTTCGACAATTCAAAAGTGCCTGTAACTGGCCTACTTTAAATAAATGCTTTGATTTTGATGATTTTGATTTTGACATCACGCCTGTAATCCCTGAAGTGTTAGGTAGAGGTACTTTTATAGTTCACCCACATTTCGCCAGTTATGTTTTAAGTACCATTTTAAAAGGAGGAGCCACCTATTCAAAGAAAATCTAACAAAGGCGACTGATCCTCTGTGAGTGTTTAGAAAAACGAAAAGACAATTCTAAAACCAGTGACAGGATTTAAATTTCGAATCGATCAGAACTGTGGAAGTTGTCAACAAGAAAAGAAGTTATGATCTTCAAACGGCTGAGCAGATTTTCTTGAAACACAGCTGTTGGATGCCGGAGCAGCAATGGGCTAAAGCTACGACACAATGGAAGGAAGGAGATGGCGGTACGAACTCGACTCCTTTCACAAGGATTGGCGTATTACAGCATTGGATAGGGAATAGTGGAAGGAGGGATGGGAGGCCTTTGCCCTACAGTGGGACACAAATGGCTGATCATACATAGCTTAAAAACCTTTCAAAACAAAAAAAAAATCAAAAACGGTTATTCCATTCAGGACCTATGATGCCACAGACACACACAGATACACACTTCAAACTTATAACACCCCTCTTTTTTGTTCGGAGGTTAAAAATATTCTTACGACACTTAAATTCTAAAAACATGCAAATTCGTCCCCATAAAATTAGTGGGATCATCGTAACTTTTACAAACCGCTCTTGCAAGCCCGTGATACACATGCAGAGCCCACAATTTATCAATATTTAACCATATTCGATACATTATCTTCGTCCATAAAATTCGGGGGGTCCTTTACGCATAGAAATTGTCCGATTAATATAAAATTATTGCTGTACTGGGCTACCCTTAATCAGTATTGTAGGGTAAGCAGGAGTCTAAGTAATGTGCTGTGGTGGCGAAAATGTTGAGAGGTAAAGTGGGTGAGTTCTTTTTTCGTTTTAAAACTTTTCTCGTCTTCGGAGTTCTTGTGTAGCATAAGCATAGCATAATCAGCCTATTAATGTTCCCACTGCTGGGACGCAGGCCTCCTCTGTATGAAAGGGAATGGGCTATAATCCACCACGCAGGCCCAGTGCGGGTTGGTAGATGTCACATGCCTTCGAATTTTTGATTCTAGGACATGCCGGTTTTCTCACGATGTTTCCTTTCACCGTTTTGAGAGCAGTGGTGATGAAATAACTTACACAAAGTAATGCGCCTGACTGGGTTCGAACCCACGACTTACTGCTCGTAAGTCGGGGTCTCCACCACTGGGCCACCGCTGCTCTCCAGTTCCAGTTCTTGTGTATATGAACGCTATTACGGTAGGAAGACTTTTTCTAATTTGCAGTTTTTAAACATATACTTTGGGTGGGTCATGTGAGCCATAACGAACGCCGGGCATAGGTCTCAACAGGATGGGTACCTGAGGATGGACGGCGCCGCCGAGGCCGGCCTAATAAACTGTGGCGAGATGTTATAGATGCGCATCACGAAGGCTGGTTCGAGATGGCGCAGGAGAAAAGTACCTGGAATATGGATATGGAGGAGGCCTGGAGCAGTGGGACATTCAAGACTATTGAAAAAAAAAATACCTACTTTAAGTTTTTATTGTTGGTTGGCTACTAAGCATAAACAAAAGAACAGCAGAGGTCTGGTGGGCCCTGATGATGTTTGAACTATGAACCAATGAAACTTTTTAACTAAACTTCTAAAAAGCAGGAGGTTATCAATTCGGCTGTTTTTGTGTGTTTGTAATCTCATTACTCCGTGATTACTGGTTCGATTTACCTGATTCTTTTTTTTTAATTTATTTCATCGTGATGAAACCAGCACCTCCCGTAACCGAAAATTCAAAGACAAATGACATCTACCACTTCCTCACACAGACACAGACTGCCTCGTTGGTCGTGTCACAAGTTGTCGCAACCGCAACTACCGAGGATGTGGTCCTGGGTTCAATTCCCGGATAAAACAAAGTGTTTTTGGGTTTTTCATCAGGAATTTCTCAGTAGCAGTCATGGAGCCTAGATTTCTGCCCGGTTAATGTCAATAGGCTCACCCCCTATTACATTAGGCTTAAATATAACTGACGAAATGTGGGTGTACTATTAGGTACACCTCTGCCTAACCCTTCGGGGATTACAGGCGTGATGTTATGTTATATCTTCACACAGAAGACGCCCATTTCACCAGCAGTGGGTACGCTGATAGCTGCTACCCAACTACTATTAGCAACCGGCGTTCGTGTACGACCAGGTGTAAGAACGTGGACGAGGCGCATGGAGTATTTAAGACTCGAAGCAGGCGGTGTTCTGTAATTTCTGCCTACCCCCATGGGGAAACGGCGTGAGTTTACGAAATTGAAACGTGCCAGTATTAAATTAATGTCCTGTCTGTAAGTCAAAGTGCATCAATCTCTCTCTTCTTAAGTCGCTAATCGCTTCTGTGCAGAACAAGAGATGTAGTGCAATGTGAAAGGCACTATTAAAGCCTACACGTAGTTATGTCTTGTTTAAAGGATGAAATACAGGCATCTGGATATGTATCGTGTTTCGATGTTTCGTGTGTTTCTCGATCGTGCGAATCACGTTTTACGGTAGAACTCAATGTAACGCACACAAAACATTGTGCTGGTGGATATTACGTATAGTACGCACGTCGTGAACGTACTCGTATTTTAATTAAAGTTACAACATTAAAAACCTGTATTTAAAAAAAAAAACTTTTGAAATAGTTAGTGAGTTTGACCCCCAATAATTCCGTAACTAAAAGGTTCCCAGGTATGGTCTAGAACAAAAAATTTATCGCAGTGACGGGGAGAAAAAGTGCTTTTCGGTTTCGTTCTGGGTACTTTTACACCCATTATAAATATTTTAAGCATATTTGAATTATTTATTTAAAATGTAAAGGGAACGTAAAAAATTGTAAATGAAGAACTAAGTAAAATGAAAGCATATATAATCATTTTAACTCAATAAAAGTAGAACGAAATAAGCCAGATATTGTTTCAGAAATTTCTCCGAAGCAGTTCGGGGTCTGGTTTTAAGCTCGATAGGTGATTAAACATAATTGGCGAAATATGTGTAATACACGTCACCCAACCCTTCTCAGAACACAAGCGTATGTTATGTTTTCAAATTATGCCAAAATGAGCTTCGATTCCACGAAAGACAAATGAGTTAAAATTAACTTCGAAATCAGAACCAAATACCTCAAAATTTCTTCCTCATCCTGTTTTAAAGTAATTCAGTAACATGACGTCAAATAATTCAGGAAAAACCGCGTAAAATGAAAGCATTACCTTCAAATATATAGCACTTATGCCACATAAATAAAAGGCAGACATATTTACATCCCCTCTGAGGGATGAAAAAACCGAATTAGGAGAACATGAGAACAATAATGTTATCAAAATAGGAGCTATCATGGAGCCGTCAGCAGAAAAAGCAATTTTAATCTGCCTAATGTTTGAGTCGCTTTATACTTCACGTCACGGTGCATGTGGGATTTAGTTTTTCTGTGATTTACTAATGTTGTGCACTTTTTCGGATGTGATATCATCAAATGACCTCGCTCTGGGCGAAGTGGAAGGGAGTGTCAGACTTGTACTGACTAAAACCCATCCATGTTCCTTCTTTGCCCTTTGTGTTCCAGGGCCGCGGTATCTCTTTCGAAGAGTCCCGCAGCCCCGGCAGGCATCGGCCCTTGCGGACCGCTTTCTTGCGCTGACATCTCTTTGAGGCGCGCGTGGAACGCGAACGCGCCGTCGACACGGCCTGTCGTCATAAGACGGCCGGACGGCGAGCTAGCCCATTACTCACCGACCACAAGCCATGTTGTGCATCTCACTTACACACACTTCCACTTACTTCTTACCATACTACTAGTACTTAAACATAATACTAACTTTTTACACCCTTTATAGGTAACTGGCCTACAAAGGCCATTCGGCTTCGTTAAGGGGAATTAACGAAGCCGAATGGTACTTTTTCTGTCAGTCATTGCGGTCATTTATATGTTCTAGACCATACCTGCGTTCCTTCTAGTTACGGAGATATTGGAGGTCAAAGTTCCAACTTCTTCACAAGTTTTTTTTTTTTGAATAAACGTTTTTAGTGTTATAACTTTACTTTAAACATCTCCATGGTTACTATTCAATGCATCCATCAGTACAGTGTTTTGAGTGAACATTCCAAACCTATAGTAAAACGTGATTTTTAACCCTCAAAAAGTGAGTCGGTTTCCAGCAAAAAAAAATGCGTTTAATGTTATAACTTTACTTTCAATACTTACCTTCAAGACTCTCCAACAGCAAAATTTTTTTCGGTTATTTAGTTTGATGTACAGAATGATTGGTTGACGGATTCGTGAAGGGTCTGTTTACACCATGAATATGTCGCATTGCCAGTTACTTATTTTTGTAACATTTTATTTGCCAACTCCTATTCCTCTACTTTCTAATAGTGGATTAAGACAAAGTATTTACTAACCAATCGTAATCATCCCGTAATCGTATCGTGCTCGTCCCTTATAAACCACCCCCATACTTCATTCACGTCTGTCTTACCGCCACCCAATGAGCAGAGGTTCTATTTGTATTCGAACAAACTGCTGATTTTATACTTTGGACTTTCGACCTTAATAAGTCATGTCATAGGGTACAGGAAACTTGTTTTAATTCTCGAAATTTCTATCTCCTTAAAGTTTTTAGTTTCTACATAATTATTAAGTTCGGGGCTAAATAATAATAGCCGCTCGGGTCAATCTTCAGGTTAAACGCTTGCCTAGGTTTCTCCTTGGATGGGTGACCACCAATTACTTACCGAGTTTCCTCCGTGCCTCGGAAAGCACGTTAAGCCGTTGATCCCGGCTGTCATTTGTAGATCTTTGACAGTCGTTACAACTAGTCAGAAGTTTGAAAGTCTGACCACCAGTCTTACCAAGGGGTATCGTATTACCCAGCCCTAACGGGGTTGTGGAGGTCAAATAGGCAGTCGCTCCATGTAAAATACTGTTATTCAGTTGAAACCGGTTAGATTGAAAACCGTTCCCAATAAATTTGGGAAAAAGGCTAGGCAGACGATGACCCAGCTTAATTTCGAATAGCAGTTTCAGCAAATTGACTTTTGATCAGTTTACTTTTTCAACATGTCCTTATTAGATTTCATGAGCCACCATAAAGAGTTTTCTAAATCCAAGGGTTACAATTATTGGCTTAAAATACTAGTTTAAACTTACCTTCCTACTTTATTTTTGGAACTTCTCTTTCAGAGACAGACCGCGACCACCAACAACCCGTCACATTAACGACGATCAAAAGGAAACTCCTCAGTACCTGGACCTGTGCTGACCCCGCCACTAACTGTGTTGACTGGCGTGAATAGATGACGGCCATTTGTAGGTACTACGGCGGATACCTGAATAGTGATGGGGTGATGTCGAAAGATGCAGGTATTTTTCTATCGGTAAAAAGTTAGGTTTTAATTGGGTCGGTATTTATCACTTTTTTTTCATCCAACCGCACTGAACCCATGTGGTAGGTTTTTGTCCCAGCAGTGGGAACATTGTAAGCTGATTTTGAGTATGCTCACGTCACTTTTGTTCGTGAGACTAATTGAAGTTTATCATTGTTTAATTTTGAATGTACGAAATTAGACACTTTATAACTAACAGCTTAGAGATAAAAATAGAGCGCGTTGGAAGCTTCAGAATCACAACGTATTTTATGTCATTGTAAAACATTCTATCATAAATATGCTGATTTTATGATGGTTTAAACAGGACAGTGAACTTTGCGTTTCAATACTAGACCAAAGACTGACTTTGAAACTTTGTTCAAAATGTTACCCAAACTTTGTCTTTGAATTGCTATTCATTTGGAATAGTTTTGATGATCTAGACCTGCTGCTATTAAAGCTTACCAACCAAGCTTAAACCCTAATGCAATACAAGCGGTATGAGAGACATCGGCGTGCTAAATGTTTCCGCCATTTCTTGTTGTTGTTACTTCCAGTCTAACCAGATGCAGCTGATTTTGTTTAGGCATTTATCGTCGATTATAAAAAACCCTGTGGTCATCAGATGTTGACTACAGAGTCTAATCGTATAAAAAATCTGCAAACCTCAAGCAGCTGCAGCTCTCAGCAGTATTTAGCCTCTGTAGGTTAAACACTGCTGCATCAAACAGCACTTTTTTTCTAATAATCGACGAAATACTTCTACGCTCACGGATTTAGAATCAGATGCTAAATTCATGGTAACAGTTATCCCTTACACGCTGTACTATGAAACTGACATCTATCTACGCACTAAACACACTCAATAATAAACTTATCCCACCACTATCCTTTCATCGACAACTCATCCCGCAATCATTCACATCCCTAACCTAGACAAAGAGCCAGCGATTTGTTTCACAAAATGTTTTTTTCTTGATTCCCCGTAGGAGAGGCTCTATACCTCTTATTGCAACGAGATTTATATTCTCTCGCGCCATTTTATTGGACAATGAGAAGATCGGGATGATTATAATATTACGGACAGGTGGAAAGGAATCTTAAAGCTCAACTGTCTGATGGAAACTAGCTTCAACATTTTGATTAACTGACGGAATTGGAATAACTGGGTTGTGGAGTCAGTTAGGTGGCTCCATGTTAAATACTGATAATCCCGCTGCATTCGGCCTAGCCTTTTCCCAACTATGTTGGGGGTCAGCTTCCAGTTTAACCAGATACATCTGAATACCAGTATTTTATACCGCCTATCTGACCCCCACAACCCAGTTAGTACTGGGTAATATGATACCCTTTGGTTAGACTGGTTGTCAGACTTTCGGGTCACTGACTGCCTATAACGACTGTCAAAGATCTACAAATGACAGCTGGGACCAACGCACGGAGGAAATTCGGTATGTAATGGGTGTGGGCACACATCCACGGATCAACCTAGGCAAGCGCAGCTTAACCTGAAGATCGATCCTATAGACTGACCACTTTAATGAATCCTCGCGAAGGTATCAATTTATATGGAATATTTTGAAGGTTGATCACGTATTGGTTCAATTAGTATCGTAATACCTACGTGGATTATGGTTATTTTAAAGTAAATAACCTGTGGGATATTGTTAGGCCTTTGTGGACGCTTAATGTGACTTGAATGAGGCAAGGCGGAGGACTCATTAAAGCGGTCGGTCTACAGTGTTATTATTTTGCCACGAGCTCCTCTAATCTTTATTAATATCTACAATATCAATTCCTTTAATTACAAACCAAATCTCACTAATATTCACCCAAGCCCAACTATCTCACTACCTTTCGAATACCGAAACTCTCCGTCAAAGTTCTCCCCAAAACTACACACATATAGGTATCCCTAAACATGGCCCCAAATTGCAATATCGCTTGCAGCTTTTACAATAGCATTGTCTATCTGTACGTACTGAGCTATATTGCTCTATAAAGCCACAATTTGAATTGTAATGTGCCGGCGGTCAAAATGACTGCCTCTCTGCGGTCACTGCGAGCTGACCGCAACGAATGCCAACGTAAATGTGATGTATAGGTAGGAGTTTATTTTATTTTTATTTTATTTATTTGGCTCACCAACAATTGAATACACTGCTTCAAACATATGAGATACATTCAATAGAGTCACAGACAAGTGTATCAACCTCTTACAGGTAAGCACATCATGCACTACTTATTTGTCGTTGGGTGCCTACTTAAAATCAGATGAGTACCTAACTACTCATCGCACACAACTATGGTTCTTAAATACATAATTTAAATTAAAATCAAATAAAATGAAAATGAAAATCACAATCAGTATCAGAATTAAAATCGAAATTAGAGTTATGTGTTTAAGTTATTTTTGGGGGTGTAGTATGGTTAAGTTTTTGGGCTTATCAAAGGGTAACAACAGCATCTTATAATGTTCTCACTGTTGGGACACAGGCGTGGAGCTCGTGGCTAAATAATAACAGCCGCTCGGGTCGATCTATAGACCGTGCTTGCCTAGATTGGTCCGTGGATATGTGACTCCTATTACATACCGAGTTTCCTCTGTGCCTCGGAAAATACGATAAGCCGTTGGTCCCGGCTGTCATTTGTGGATCTTTGACAGTCGTTACAGGTAGTCAGTGGCCTGATAGTCTGGCAACCAGTCTCACTAAGGAATATCGTATTACCCAGTACTAACTGGGTTGTGGATGTCAGATAGGCAGTCGCTCCATGTCAAATACTGGTATTCAGCTGCAGGCTAAGCGGATGAGTAAGGTTAAGTTTTCGGTCCCACCAAGGGGTGGAATCAGCATTTATAATGTTCCCACCTCTGCTACTGGGCCACAGGCCACTGCGCGGGCTAGTGTGACTTGCTGAACGCCACTGTAGATTTTTAGGCTTACACTCGTGTCTATAAACAAGTCAAAGTTATTACTTGAGTAAAAATAATTATTTAGGACACGATTTTTATTCTGTAGTTTAGTAATGGCTTAAAGTTAAAACTGTCAAAAGTTAGAATTCTTAGCTTTGTTTTCGTTGACGGTTCTTACTTCGTTTAAATGCTTGTCTATTGCATAAAAATGTTTGCATAAGTAATTACTTAAGCTCAATTTTAACACTTAATTTATTTTAACTTGAATATAGATACGGCTGCACGACATGGTGAGCTCATGATGTTTTTCTTCACCGTTTTGAGAGTATTGGCTAAGAAATAATTTTACACCAAGTAAAGTAAATTGCGGCCGTTTCCACTGTGCTTCACTCAGAGGAATGGTGCTTGTAACTGGGTTGTGGACGTCATATGTAGTCGTTCTATGTAAAATACTGGTATTCAGCTGCATCCTGGTGGTTAGACTAAAAGCCGACACCAACAAAGTTGGGCTACAAGTCGAGGTACATGATGAGTAAGGTCAGTTTTGCGAGGGTAAGCAGGTAGGGGTAGGGTGGTAGGGTAGGGTTGGGGGTTTGTGGGGGAAGAGTGGTGGTAGGGATTATTGCAATAGTTTCTCTGTTTACAAAATAACGGCTCAGTCACATGGATATTTCGACTTTTCGATTGCATATTAGCTTGACGAATTTATACTTATCCGTAAGCGGGAATTCACTAGATGCGAAAAGCGCAGGGTCGGTCGACGTGGCTACGATTGAGGGAGGCCTTTGACCAGACTGATTTAGACTGGATATAATATTATGGTGCGATCTCGCCGACTGCCGCGCTGGTCTAGTGGTTGCGACCGCGACTGCTAAGCATGAGGTCCTGGTTTCAATTCCCGGATCGGGCAAAATGTTACTGAGTTTTTCCATCAGGAATTTCTCAGTAGCAGCCACGGAGTCTGGATTTGTGCCCAGTAGATGGCAACAGACTCGCCCCCTATTACATGGGACTTAAACATAACTGGCGAAATGTGGGTGTACTATTAGGTACACCTCTTCCTAACCTTTCGGGGATTACAGGTGCGACGTTATGTTATATTATGGTCCGATGACAATCAGACTTGACTGGAGAGAGACCAAACGCAGGACTAACAGTATAACGTGCTTTCTGAGGTGCGGGGTTATCATACCGCTAATTTTCAAACCACTAAGATATTGGCTGACAAGATATCCGACTAATTGTGATGGCTTCCAAGTAAAACGTACCTAACGAACCTGGTACGTATAGGACGAATCTGGACCCTATTCCCCGAAAATCACTCACTTACTTCCATAATGTAGGTTTCGCGGAATAGAACCCCAAACCCTTCATGTCAAACCAGGCCACATTCACAACCGTACTCAGGGCACGAAACTAGTTTCCTACTCCGTACAACGAAATAAATAATTCAAGGCTATTCCGATATTCTACGGAACCCATTTCAATTATACTCGAGTCGTGGCACACTAGCGCCCCCTAAGTGAAATAGCTTGTACTTTAGAAACTTTTGTTTCGTTTCTGTATAGTCGGGTAGTTTCATTTTTAAATAATTGATTGGGTTTTGACGCGATGACTATGATTTGTTGGTTAGGTAAATGGATGTGTTGTTTTCCTTTAAAGAACAAACTATTTCCTGTTGTTACTAACGTCAAGTTTTGCAACGTTTGTTAAGGCAATGTCTCACTCAGGCAGGCAGATCCCAAAGGTTATTCTCACACGAATCTCTAATCCCATTGGCTTGTATGAAATCTGTTGATGCCTACGGCCCGGAATCCACCAAAGCGGAGACTAGCGGAAATGTGTGAAGCGGAGAGGAGAGGTATGTGTAAAAGCTAAGGTGTATCCACCGAAGCTGTGCGGAGATGGCAAAGCGGCACGCCGCTCACCACACACAGCACACCGCTCACCGCACGCCGCTGACAGTACACCACTCACGTCTCTTCTCGTCTCCGCTGGAATAAACAATCACGAGACATCTCCTGTCCTCTCTGCTCAACCGTTTCCACTAAAGCTAAGCAGAGACGAGAAGTGTAAATAACAACATTCTATTGGTGGTTTACAACACATCTCCTCACTTCACGTCCCGTCTCCGCTTCGGTGGAGTCTGGCCCTAACACATATATACTGCTCGACGGCCCAGCGCACACCGCCTAATCGCATAAACCGCATAAACGTAAGAACTGATATTTCATCTGTGACAAACAATAAATGAATTTGAATTGCCTCTCCGCGCGGTGGCGTGCCACCTAATAAGTCTTCGCCGACCGCGCGGATGAGCGATGTCGTGTGAGAATCACGTAAGCAACCACTACCATAAAGATAAAGATAAAGATAAAGATAATTTATTTGTCAAACATGCGTTTACATAAACTGACTAATCAGACATGCAAGGTATTGAATTAATAGATGTTGTGTGCGTCCATGTTTTGCCACTAACGGCGTACAAATTTTGTAGGTATTATAAAAAAATTATATTTAATTGCATTTTACATAATTATAGTCATTCTAAATTTCATTACAAAATACAAAACAAATAAATAATAATTGATGTCAAGATATTATAGTATAAGTAAATTATAGTCAAAATAGATTAAATTATGTCCAGAATATTCAATAGTAAGCAGTCAAACGCCAATTGATTTAAGATTCACATGATTAAATTGTTATTATTTACTATACATATTACTAGTCAGAATAGAAAAGTCCTTTTCATTTAAAAAATCTATAACATTGTAATACACTTTACTGATTAAAAAATTTCTTAGTTTATTTTTGAAAACTGACAAGGGCAGTTCTCTCCAACTTTTAGGTAATTTATTAAATATTATAGGAGCCATACAGAAGACACTTTTGCGCATGAGGGTAGTTCTCGTAGTATGAGAGCATATCCTACTGTTGTCGCGCCTATTACGCGGGACTACTTCACCTAATCGTTTAAATCGGTGTGGATTTGTTTTGACAAAAACAGCTACCTCTAAAATGTACAGACATGGCAATGTAAGTATTTTATATTTTTTAAAGTATGGCACGCAACTATCAGTAGGTTTAATTTTAAATATTGAACGAACGCATCTCTTTTGAGCCTTGAACACCGTGTCTTTTTCCGTTGAGTTGCCCCAAAAAATGACACCATAGCGTAGATGAGATTCTGTTAAACCATAGACAAGTGCAATACTATAATTCCATTGCTTTCAAAGCGATTCGTGTTTCTACAACGGCTTTCAACAAGACTAACATAGACTTTTCGGCAGCTTATGTCAATATAACAAGAAAACCTCACGCCTTGTAATGTTCGCAGGGTTAGGCAGAGGTGTCATTTCACCCAACCTCTTACGGACAACATTTTACGGATTCATGTGCGTATTGTATAATTATCACTTGCTTCGGCGAAGGAAAACATGGTGAGGAAACCAGCATGCCTGAGATATATTTCTCGACGGCATGTAAAGCCAAGTCAGGCCCTTGGGTGGCATAAAAACTCTGACACCAGGATAGGCACTAACCACACGATAAAGAAGAATATGGGGCAAGGCTTTTGCCGTCACCGGGTACAAATCTAGACTTCGTGGCTGCTAGTGTACACGCTTCCCCCCTCCTCCCACACATGTCAGGTGCGGCTAGACACATGTAAACAGCGTCCTTAATTAACGGAGCAAAGAGAGGGAGTTTATGTGAATCATGACTGATAGCCGGCATGTGCGCATTGCGTAGAACGGGACGGGCGGTGGAGTGGGCTTGGTCTGGTAATGATTGAAATTTGTTTTATTTGATTCTTCTACAATAGGGTAGATGACCAAAAAAATCTAATTAGTCCGTCAGATAGATTTTCAAAAAATATTGGACCCGTATTTTTTCTTTTTTCACGCAAACAATAAATGAAGACGATACAGTGCGTCGAAAACTCGCGTGACGTCACATTGCGGTACACTTTTTACCGGAGAGTGACGTCACAAGCCCCGTCACTCATGATCTTTGATGCGTTTTGTCTTCGTCAATTTTTATTGTTTTGATAAAACAAAAAATACACGTATCCAATAATTTTCGATAATCTAACTGACGGACTAATTAGAATCATACTTTTATTACTCAGGAAACATCCCTATTCTGCCTAACCCTTCGAGGAGAGCATAGACGTGATATTATGTTATTTTTTGTAACAATTTTCTCCTCTACCGTCGCATGCTTTTATGGTAAGAATGAGAAATCAGCAAGTTTGACATCAGGGCTTTCCGTCCAAAGTTTTCACTAGACGTTTATAAGAAAGTTAGTTTTAACCACAGAACCAATGCAAACTATAGTCAAAGAAATGCAATATAAACATTAAAATGGGGTTGGTGACCAATGCACGCTCGGCATTAATCGTCTCGCTGACTTTAGTGTATCGGAAAATTAATACTGGTATGCTTCCAGTTTTTTCTTTAAAAATAATGGGTGACAAAGTACCCTCAACGAAGCCGAAAAGCACTTGTTCTCCCCGTCATTGCGATATTTTTTTGTTCTAGACCATACCTACCTATTCTAGTTACGGAGATATTGGGGGTCAAAGTTCCAACTTTTTCACAAGTTTTTTCTTAAATCAAGTTTTTAACGTTATAACTTTACTATAAATACTTAGTTTGATGTACAGAATGCTTAGTAGCTTAGCTTGACGGCTTCGTGAAGGCCCGTTTACACCTTGTATATTCTTAAGCTCACTCTGAAAGGCAGAAGATCGCAATACAATGTACATTGGCCATAACTTACAACACAAATACCTGTTAACACGATCTTATAATTTCTGGGTCACAAAGACTATTCACCACAGAGAACGGAGTGAAAAAATATCATTTTATCCCATCTTTTCGACTCCACACCCTTCGCAGTTCTATCTCATTACGACGCTGTAATAAACCGGGGTGTGCAGTCCGTAATTTGTGTCTTTTGATATTATGTACACACTTTGTTAATGTCTACCACACACGTATGGAGGACGCTTGCTTATGGGGTTAGCAGGGCTTTAGCTTTCGTTCTCAGGTTTATTAGCTAGTTTAATTATGAAACTAGAATAGTTGGCTCTATCATAATAGAGCCAACTATCATATCATATATCTATCTATCATTATTCAGCCACAACCCCTCATAAGGGGTTGTGGCTGAATAATGATACACACAGGTCGGTTGAAAGTTAACCTACACTTGCCGAGATCAAGGATAATTTTATTTTTATTATTTTAAATTTTAAGGTGTTGGCCATATTGTTTAATTTACATGTCGAAATACTATTGAAATGTGAATTTATAGAGAGCAGCGGTGGCCCATTGGTGGAGACCCCGACTTACGAGCAGTAAGTCGTGGGTTTGAACCCAGCCAGGCGCATTACTTAGTGTAATTTATTTCATCACCACTGCTCTCAAAACGGTGAAGGAAAACATCGTGAGGAAACCGGCATGTCCTAGAACCAAAAAACTCGAAGACACGTGACATCTACCAACCCGCACTGGGCCCGCGTGGTGGATTATAGCCCATTCCCTCTCATAGAGAGGAAGCCTGCGTCCCAGCAGTGGGAACATAAATAGACTGATTATGCTATGCTATTATGCTATGTGAATTTATTATTTTTAAATTGTTGATGTAATTTATGAAATTCAAATGTAATTTATTTTAGTATATGTACTGTAATTTGTCTAATTTTTTTGTTTAAATTTAGATACAATTTACTTGTTTATGAATAAATTACTATGACTATGGTCGGTTCACCGATGGGTGACCATCCATTGCATGGCAAGATCCCTCCGTACCTTCGGAAGCCGTTGGTCCCGCCTGACATTCGTAGACAGTCGTTACTAATACTTAGAATATGCTGTTACCCAGTTATTGGGTTGTGGGGGTCAGATAAGCAGTCGCTCTGTGTTAAATACTGGTATTCAGCTACTTTCGCTGAGACTAGAAGCCGTCCTTGACATAGTACTGGAGAAAGTTTAGACAGATGATGAGATGTTGGAGTCTTCTTCGTTCCTTGTGTTAATGATAAAATAGGCTTTGCAATCCCTGCATGTTATCATCATCTGCCTAGCCTTTTTCCAACTATGTGGTGGCCGGCTTCCAGTCTAACCGGATTCAGCTGAATACCAGTATTTAACACGGAGCGACTGCCTATCTGACCTCCATAACCCAGTTAGTAGAAGAATACCAGTATTTAACACGGAGCGACTGCCTATCTGACCTCCACAACCCAGTTAGTACTGGGTAATACGATACCCCTGGGCAAGACTTGTTGTCAGACTTTCGGGCCACTGACTACCTGTAACGACTGTCAAAGATCTAAAAATGGCAGCCAGGACCAACGGCTTAACTTGCTTTCCGAGGCACTGAGGAAACGCGATATGTAATGGGTGGTCACCTATCCACAGTTCGTCAGCAGTATAACACATTGTCCCACCTGGTAATTGAACCCAATACCCGAGATGATTGAAATAGAGATGAGCTCAGCAGTGAATATCAAAGCTTACTTTTTGCTCGCAGTAATTTCAAGCTGTCTAAGAAATGACCGAGTAGGTTCGTCAGGTCCATAAGCAGAGGTCCTGTGTACAAAATGATCAGTATCCAGCAGTATCCAGTGCCCGATACTAACGAGCAAATATTTGTCCGACATCATCGCACCTTTGTTGCCAAGTACGGACAGCAGAGCAGGTCGGATAGCGGAAAGTTTAATTTGTTTTGGACTGAGCTCTGTTGAGTTATGGTGGCGAATATTGTTGGTGGGATGTTGTTATTACAACTTTATTGTAATGGGTTTAATTTAAGTTGTATTGCTTTCTATGTGGTTATGAGACTGGTAACAATTTTACTTTTTTTTAGTTTTAAATGATTTAATTCTAAAGTCTCACACTCATAACACTTTTGCCTCGGTAGTCTAGCGGGTGCAAGCGCGACTGCTGAGTACGAGGGTTTGATTCCCGAGTCGGGCAACATGTTATTGGGTTTTCCGACCAGGAATTTCTTATTAGGAGCCGCGGAATCTGGATTTGTGCATGGCATCAACCCCCCGATTACATGGGACTTAGACATAACTGGCGAAATGTGGATGCACTTGCTAGGTCTGCCAATTCCTCAGTGGGTTACAGGCATGTTGTTATGTTATGTGTTATGTTTATGTCCCACGCTCATTAATTGTCGAATCTAAACTATTTTCTACCTCAAAAACAATTATTTTAGCATAACTTAATTGACAGTCACTTGATTTTAAATAACTAGTCGGTTTTACTTAATCGATAGTAATAAAATTGTTTTAGAGACGACTTTCGTTCAATCCAGACGTAATTTTTAATGCTAAAGACTTTTTGGCTGACGTTACAACCATCTTTGATAGAGCTGCACGTGCAAACTGTACGCTTCACTTCACTCCGTCGAGAAGAGAATTGGAACAAATCATAAAACTTACTTATAAAAAGAAAAGGACCTTATTACGAAAGGGTAAAGGCTGTAGATACAGTGACATGTTGTAGGTCCAGACAAAGTGATATTATCAACGATAACGGTTGTCATCATCATCTGCCTAGCCTTTTCCCAACTATGTTAGGGTCGGCTTCTAGTATAAACGTATGCAGTTGAATATCAGTATTTTACATGGAGCGACTGCCTATCTGACCTCCACAACCCAGTTAGTACTAAGTAAAACAACGATACCCCTTGGTAAGACTTTCGAGCTACAGACTACCTGTAATGACTGTCAACGGTCCACAAATGACAGCCGAGACCAAGCTCTGCTTTTCCAGGCACGAACGGAACTCAGTTTCTAATGGACGGTCACCCATCCACGGATCAACCCAGGCAAGCGCGGCTTAACCTGAAGATCGACCCGAGAGGCTGTTATTAATTACCCAGGATCTCCACTCTCATCTCCTTTTAAAATATGGGTTATTTTTGACGTGTAAAAGTGTTTCTTACGACCAATATACAAAAACAAAACAAATATAATTTTCACCGAAAATTATAATTATGTTTAATATTTTTATACGCAAACCCTGCGTAGGGAACTATAGCTGTTTTTGACATGGAAAGAAAAATTCTAGTGCGAGCAGGGTTTGAACCTGCGACCTTCCTTCCTTTTTTCGATGGTCTAATTGGTTAAGAAATCCGGTGTACTGAATCGGAAGGTCGCAGGTTCAAACTCTGCTCGCACTAGAATTTTTCTTTCCATGTCAAAAACAGCTATAATTATGTTAATTCTCAAACACTGTTTTAACCTTTACGGTTTACAACTAAACTTATACTGTCACTTACGGGATAATGAACAATCGCGGAAGATCCCGTAAGTGACTGTGTAAGTTTATATTAATCCTGTTCTGAATCGTTGTAGAAATACAAAAAGCATTAAAAATGATTGTCTAGACTATCTGCATACCTCATAAAGGCTTACAGGGTGAGGATATAAATCAATACAGCAACAATTTATTCATCCGTCTTCAAGCGGTTTTGTCCAATTTATGAGACCACAATTCTAGAGATTCCCAGTATTGTAGCTAGCATATAATTTTTAGAGTTCGTTTGGATTTGCGGGTACGACATAATTATAATAACATTAAGCCTGCTTCTCCCGAAGGGTTGCTGGTTTTTTTTAATGTCAGTTGAAAATAAGACAAGAAAACTTTAGCAAGAAACCCCTAACTTAAGTTAATTCAAAGATAAAACGTCCCACGCATTATGTCTAAGCTCATCTAATTCTTTCCGTATCATTTAACGTGTACAATAGAATTAGGAATGTGACGAATAGGCCGCATTAACACATCCCTTGCTAACAGAGGCGCTATTGTCTATAGTTTCTTAGGTTTATGTTCGAGAATTAAGGTTCGCCTAAGATATGAACAAGATTATCTTCGACTTTTTAGAGCAATGTTGGTGTAGCGGCACTAGGAAAAGTACTACAGAAATATAGAACAAAATGGGATCTGGGACATTTGCGCGAAAGACATATGCGCGCATGGACTTTTGCGCGAATGAACTTTTGCGCCCATAGACACTTACGCTCATAGACACATGCGCGCAGAGACACTTGCGCGAATGGACACTTGCGCGAATGAACTTTTGCGCAAAAGGACACTTGCGCGACTAGATTTACTCGCGACTGGCTACGGTTAACCTGTAGAGTAAACATAACATCATATTATTTCTTATTTTCAATGAGATAGAGCGAGAGAAGTGCCAACACTGTCCGAGAGACATGTCAAATTATTTTTTCGTATCTACCATGAATAGTGTTGCCAGATATAATTATTGTTTAATCGATTTACAATATCGATTTTGAACAAAATAATTTTACTCTTTTTTCAAGCTTTTGGGTTTCATTAATGTCGATTTTTAAGGTCATTCATTGTTTAAATGTCTATTATGACAAATGTATATTGATGTATAGAACACTCTTGTTACTTTGTACAAAAAAGATTAATCAATCGATTCCGATTTAGAAGAACCTCAGTGTTATGTTTACTCTACAGCTAACCTAACCTAACCATTCGCGCATAAGTCCTTTCGCGCATGTGTCTTTGTGCGTAAATGTCCGTTCGCGCAAAAGTCCATTCGCTCAAGTGTCTATGCGCGCAACTGTCTATGCGCCCAAAGGTCCTTCGCGCAAAAGTCTAATCGCCCAAAAGTCCATGCGCGCATATGTCTTTTCGCGCATGTGGATTCGCGCAAGTGTCCTTCGCGCAAATGTCTTTCGCGCTAGTGTCCTGATACCGTACAAAATGTACTACAGCACCATCTATGAAACAAGTGAAGAACAAACATCAAAATTCTAAATCGCGCTATTAAAGCTATCAAAACTTAAGACCATATAGAAAAATGCGACAATAACTGTTGGGCTGTAGCCTACCAGACTCAACACCCATCTAGTTGGGGGATCCCCCCTTTTATATGGAGGATGAAGACACCTTGTACTTCATACCACTAAAAGGCATAGTGGTTATGGCTCTGACTTTCGACATGTTGGCCGTGGGCTCGAACCCAAACAGACATTTTACTAATCATTTGCCTAGCCTTTTCCCAACTATTTTGGGGTTGGCTTCCAGTCTAACCGGATGCAGCTGAATACCAGTATTTAACATGGAGGGACTGCCTATCTGACCTCCACAACCCAGTTAGTACTGGGTAATACGATACCCCTTGGTAAGACTGGTTGTCAGACTTTTGGGCCCCTGACTGCCTAACGACTGTAAAAGATCTACA
Organism: Noctua janthe; assembly: GCA_910589295.1. Taxonomy (NCBI): domain Eukaryota; kingdom Metazoa; phylum Arthropoda; class Insecta; order Lepidoptera; family Noctuidae; genus Noctua; species Noctua janthe. Next base: position 11,392,883 of record OU342578.1, read on the forward strand.
AATGACAGCCGGGACCAACGGCTTAACGTGCTTTTCGAGGCACGGAGGAAACTCGGTAGGTAATCCGTGGTGGTCACCCATCAACGGACCAACCAAGGCAAGCCCGGCTTAACCTGAAGATCTACCCAAACTTCTGATAGCGTATCTATGGTATATTAAATCTCTTTGTTCTACGTTAAATCTTTAAATTTGATGTCAGTTTCCGTTGACAGCAGAGAAGACAAAGGGCCCACAAGACCAAAAAGAGTTGCCCCATTTTAAAAGCAGAGCAAACTATCACGTGGAGCTATTGAAAAATGTTTCAAGACGGAAGCAAGCCGAACGAAAATGGTTTTAATCAGTATTACAGCTTGGAGAGCAAATCTAATTTCGGGAACCGACAAGCGACTTCCACAAAATGCGGTTTGCCGAGCAAACGGGTTGGGGGTGGGGGAGTGTCGATGGGTGCTTGTCGATGTTAGTTGGTACGAGTATTTCCTGGCAGTTTTAAATATTTGTTAAATTACGCCATTTTGTTGTGGTTGTACAAACTGACCAACGCCACCTGCTAGAATAGAATAGAATTGTTCTGTAATATGCACACCACATAAATTACACGGGTACACACGACGGCCAATCGAGCTTTACAAAACCAGTTTATGTGGATCTCTCATTGTATAGGAAATTAATACAAAGCGAGGCCAAGTTATACTGGAAATGTACAGCTTATTGTGTCACTGTGTGTACAAGAGTATTCATGATGTAAATATATGAAACATCCTTATGGAAATTTTACCGGGAAGTTTCAATTTTAATTCTAATGTACATTTATCCGCTCAATTACCATCTGTGGCTGCAGAAAAGGTTACGATATCTACAATAAAGGGTGTAAATAGACCCTTAACATAACTGAAAGGCACTTGTTCTCCCCGTCTTTGCGATATATTTTTTGTTCTAGACCACACCTGGGAACCTTCTAGTTACGGAGATATTGGGGGTCAAAGTTCCAATTTTATCACAAGTTTAAAATACTTGTTTTTAATGTAAGATTTTTACTTTACACACCTCCACGACCCCCGTACTATTCAATCCATCCATCAGCTCAATGTTTTGTGTACTTTCCATCGAGTCCTGCCGTAAAACGTGATTTTTTACCCAAAAAGAAAGTCGTTTCCCAGCAATAATTTTTGCGTAAACTTACTTAATTAGTTTGATGTACAGAATGCTTGATTGACAGCTATGTGAAGGGTCTGTTTATACCCTGTATATAGTCGTCTCGGGCTGCTATAAGCCAGAAAGTCAGAGCAGCAAAGGGCATAGGTAATGGGGAAATCGACAAGTTACATCATTTTACAAAACAGCTTTAGTACTTTTGTTACTCGTCGAGCTAAACCTGTTACGCGACATTTTCTTGGCCGAAACAAAAATACTCGTACTTTTGATAAATCATACCGAATCACTGTTGGGATCCTTCTCATAGCATCTACATAACACAGTCATCATCTTCCCGCTCTTGTCCCATGTTACTTGGGGTCGGCGCAACACGTTTTTTTCATCCATTCTCTCCTGTCAGTCGTCAAGCTATCATTTATTCCTTTTTCCTTCGTAACATTCCTTACACAAGTCATCCATGTTTTCTTTGGTCTTAAAACTACAACTTCTAAAAGAATAAAAATCGACACGAAGTTCTCCAAATTTATCGACACCTCTCCATCCCTAAAACAAAGTAAAGAGAAGCGTCTAACACGGAACGTCGGCAGGAATCTGACTTGTCAACATAATATAAAGCCCCGAGTCCGACCGGATTCACCAGCTAATGCTATTAGGCCTATCATGGAGTACGCTGGACATAGGCCCCTCATCAAGTTAGGTGCTGAAGGGAAGTTCTGAATTTGATATAAATAATCGTGTTAGATGCTGAACTAATCTGGTTTTCAACTGCTGAGTTGGGGCTTAGAGTAAGATAACAACCAAGCGTGTTATTTGACACAAATAGTCATCGCAATTCGCATACTTTGCATAGCCTGGGGTCGTGAACATTTCGCCAGTTATGATATGTTACAGGTAATTAAGAACACGACACCGCTCGTCCGCGCGGTCGGGCGGGAGCGGCGAAGTATTTTATGGTAGTGAGCCGCGCGGTCGGGCGGTGTTCGTGTGTTAGGCAACCACGGATTCATTCAAACCAAAACCAAACCAATGCGACAATGTGAGGTCGACACCGTCCGACCGCGCGGACGAGCGGTGTCATGTGAGAATCGCCTAATTTTATTTACTGATGCCTTGAAACGGCAATGGAATGGTTGCAATAGCACATTGTCTTGTATGATAAAATGATCCTCTTGTTAACTTTTATACTGAGAACAAAAAACTACATTGAGATCTCTCGTGTTTTGCTAAGTTATTTTTTCATAACGTCCATGACTCGATGCTTTTCTCATTCATATGTTATAGTGAAGTTTTACCAATGTTGAGAACATTTCCCTAAAAATATTATCCCAAAGGTCGAGAATATTTTCCATCCAAAAACTAGAACATAACTGTCATTTTAATACGCTTCAAACTACACAAATACAATACTGCTAAAACAAGAAATATGTATGATAGTGTGGTGCAACTATTGGGCGTCAGCTTCCAGTCTAACTGGATGCAGAAGAATACCCAGCCGGATAAGTCAATCTATACCCAGACTTTGGGTCGCTACTGAGGGATTCGAGCTGAAAAACTTTATTTTGCCCAACCCAGGAATCGAGTCTATAACCTTTTGCGAAACAGCAACGCTTATAATCAGTAGGAAGTCCAGCCAAGGCCCTGACAACAAAAAACTATTCCTAATAACTAAAGGTGCGTCCAGATTAGGTAACACTTACAAAGCTTGTGTTATATAACACGTCTACAATACATAACATTGCTAATTTTTCTATTCAATAATGTTAAATAACAATGTTTTATAACATGTTTAGTTTCAAATGTAAATCCACCTTAACAAACAGCACAATTCTACACATCATCTGCCTAGCGTTTTCCCAACTATGTTGGGGTCGACTTCCAGTGTGAATACCAGTATTTTACATGGAGTGACTGCCTATCTGACTTCCACAACCCAGTTAGTAAGTACTGAGTAATACGATACCCCTTGGTAAGACTGGTTGTCAGACTTTCGTGCCACTGACTACACGTAACGACTGTCAAAGGCCTACAATTGACAGCCGAGACCAACGGCTTAACGTGCTTTCCGAGGCACAGAGGTAACTCGGTATCTAATGGGTGATCACCCATCCACGGACCAACCTAGGCAAGCGCGGCTTAAGCTGAAGATCGAACCGAGCAGCTACTATTATTTAGCCTCTAGCTCCTCAAATAACACAATTCTACATGTTCCAACTTAAAGCAGTATTATCAGTCAGTAGCCTACACTAATTGGCTTGTCAATACGAGTATACTAATAAGGGTTGCTGTATGTTTGTTGATCGAGTAATCTACCCCAAACCTTGCCGTGCGGTCTTTAACTAGTAATCCTTGCTAACTAATCTCTATGTTGTATGTTTCCGAGTTACTTGGTGAGATGTTTCCGATAAATGGGATTTACTACGATTTATTTACGATTATCGCGAAGTTCGGGAATGGACCTACGGAATCGTACTGCCGAGACAAAAAATATCCTATGTTTTCATCCATGATATAATGTACACGTCAATCATCCATTCATGAAGAGTAACAAACAATCATCCATCCATTCTAACCAAACTTTCACATTCATCATCAACTAAGACGATTTGAGAAGGAAAGAGAGTTAGCAATTTTTCAGCGATTATAAAAGGATTGTTTACACGCGATTTCATTATTTCAGCAAAATAAATGAGTAATTTCGTCAGAATCGATTTAGAGGGTTGACCTTGAAAAATTTACAAACACAGAGAAAGTTTCGAGTTTATCGTGTCACTTAGTATACAGTATCAACAAAAACTGTTTTAAGCTTGGTTAAAACTAAGCTTACACTGTCACTTACGTCATCTCAGTCATCCCGCGATCAATGGCGCTTGCAACAGCGTCGAAATATCGAGAGTACACAATAATTGAAAATCTCGGAAGATATCCTGTAAGTAACCATGTACGTTTGAATCAACAAGCTTAACTCATACCAGAGGGTGACATTCTATCAGCAAGAACGGAGATGGAAAAGTCCACAATGTAATGGATAGACATATGCCACCGAAATCATAAATAACATAACATCACACCTGTAATCACCGAACGGTTGGGCAGTGGTGTGTAAAAAAGTACACCCACATGTAATACGGGGCGAGCCTTTTGCCATCAACCGGGCACAAATCCAGACTCCGTGGCTGAACTGGGACTTCCGGGGAAAAACCTAGTGACACCAGTTTCTCGGCCCGGGAATTGAACCCAGGACCTCATGCTCAGCAGTCGTGCTTGCGACCACTAGACCATCGAGGCAGTTAGAAGCTACCGAAAATGGTAATCCCGATGAAAGCCATTGTAGAAATACGAAAAGCCGGGAAAGCGATCGCCCCTTACCTAAGCCCTCTGGATAGACAAAGATTCTAGTCGCTTACTTTCTGATCATCCACTCATCATCTGCCTAACCTCTTCCCAACTCTGCTGGGGTCGGCTTTCAATCTAAATGGATGCAGTTGAATACCAGTATTTTACATGGAGCGACTGCGCATCTGACCAACCCAGTAACTTAGTAATACGATATCCCCTTGGTAAGACTGGTTCAGTTTTTCGGCCACCGACTACTTTTAACGACTGTCAAACATCTACCGGGACCTGTTGGTCCCACTTAACATGCTTGCCGAGGTATTGAGAAAACTTGGTATGTACTGATTGACGCCCATTCACGTGCCGACCTTGGCAAGCACTGCTTAACCTTGAAGGCAGCTAGTACTGGGTGATAATCCCCCTCCCCCCCGCCCCTTGGGCCCCTTGGTAAGACTGATTACTAAATAAACTTTCCAAGATCCTCATTCTTATTTAGTCACCCAACATATGCCATCTGTCCTCAAAAACATAAAACATTGATTCGCAATTTGCTAAAAGTGTACTGTGCGGTTTGATGCATAAATATACATATATTTCACATGAAAGCATGCATGCATGTATGTATGTTCGTGTAGTGCAGTGAGAGTGCAAAATGCATATATTAAAGTTCGTCCTTGAGTTTATATGCCAGGCTCGTTTCATGCGGGACGTATTCTGGAGGAGTTGAGGTTGGTTCTGAGTTTTGATGAGATAGAATTTCATAGCTTTAGGTATAAATGTTGAAGTATTATTAGTATGAATCAGACATGAAGGAAAAATCCTGACGACTGATTTGGTAAACGAACACACTTCAAAGAATATTTATAATCTACAAATCTATAACAGTAATAAAAAATATGTACAAGTGTCAAAAGGGTTTCAGGGCGTCAAAAAATTCGTCCACATCGCTGTCAACAGAAAAAGTGCCCAGAAGGCTGACAGTATTGCCACGTTGGATGGGAATATTGATTGTTTGGCCAAAAAAATAAGCTTGCCCTCTGGTCACGTGAAGAGTTGACCAACCGCTTGGCGATTTCCCGAAATACTAAGTGGGCACTCGGACCCCATGGCCCTAGTGTTTCGACCCCAAACGGCTGAAACAAATAAACTATTGTATTTGCGCCGTTTGAGGTTTGCAGCACCTGCATCTGCCGCCCCAGAGCAGCTCACTGTGTTAGGAAGATGGAGAGAGAGTTAGAGCCCTTTAAAATGTATTTATTTTCTCCACATTATATTTTCCTCGACTGTCTCGTTAGTCTAGTGGTCGCAATCGCGATTGCTAACCATGGGTTCGATTCCCGGATCGGGTAAATTTTTATTATGTTTTTCAAATTCATAATTGATTAAATTTCACCACATTATATTTTCCATCAATTTATCTATTAGTTTCAAAAGAGGATGGATAAACAAAAATACATAGTATAATGACTCGGTTTTTAAAGGAGATGACCCAAAATTAAACATAACATTTTCCGGAAAAAGTAAATAAGTCCCCACTTCACTTCTTCATCTAGAATAAGTCTGTTCGAAAGGATTTGTCTGGGTTTAAAGTTGTCCCGTAAGCGTTCATAGGTGAGCGGCTTATATCTCGGTGTATACCTTTTTTGTTCCATACCACAAGCTGTGCCAAGTCTCGTCTGTACAGGTTCAAGATGGCTTAACATAATATTTTATTCGTGTAAAATTAGCTGCATTTTTAAAGAATGACACCCCGATTTTGTAATGGGAAAATGAATTTATCTGTGTGTTCGTACATTAATGTGAATTATTTAGCTTGTTTGTTTGTTCTTTTGGGTTATGAAGAACTGGCTGTAAAGTTCATCATCCGCCATAGAAAAGGGAGGATCCTCCGACCAGACAGGTGTCACGTCTGGAGGGCTACTGCCCGACATTTGTTGTCAGGTTCTTCTATATAGTCTTAAGAGGCGGATAACTTACTCGTTGTAGGATTTAGATGTATTTCGATGTTTATTTCATCGTCTGTTCATAGATGGCGCTGTAGTACTTTTTGTTCTATGTTGCTGTAGTACTGTTTGTAGTACCGCTACAGTTCCAAATCTTGATATTGATTAAAATATGGTAAGGTTAGAATCTGTCCCCAACGAAGTTCTAGGACTTTGTTGAATACGACATTCTCCTGCAAATTTTCTGCGTTAAAAACGATTGGATAAGAATCATCCGGGGCATATAAATCCGTGGATGTTACGAAATATCAATCCTGTAATTCCCGAAGAGTAAGGGATAGAGGTGTTACTATAGTAAACTCACATTTCGCCGAGACGAGTCTATTGCCACTAACCGGGACCAATTTCAGACTCAGTGGCTGCTACTGAGAAATTCTTGATGAAAAACCTAATAACACTTTGCTTGACCTGGGAATCGAACATAAAACTTCATAGTCATCAGTAGCGCTTCCAATCCTCAAGACTAACAAGGTAGTCTGTTAAATCAACAGTGTTGATATTAATTCCGTCAAAAATCGTCAAAACATTATCTACAAGCAACCCCTTCTATTTAAAATCCCACACAACATGTTTCCTGATCACAATTCCGAAGTTAAAACATGTTGGAGTTACAACATGTTGGAGATACAGCGTGTTGGAGTTATGAACGCAAAAATACGGAGCGGCGACTGTGAGTTAGTCAGTTTAGTAACACGTGATCCTGCATAACTATATGTGTGTGGATGTAGGGCTGCTGGATGTGGTAGGAAGGGATTTCCAATTTGGTTTTAATCGGTAGAAGGCAGCTACTCAATATTACATGAAACTAGCTTTACTTGCCAAATCTTATATATCACAGGGCATTTCAATTCAAGCAGTCAGACAAGTTAATTCAGGACATTATATAAATTAAATTTCTTTATATACAGACTACAAATAGAACTAAAATAATGCTACAAAGAAAACTAAAAGTAAGTACCTGCATATATACAACGACGACAAATTAATCTTCAAAGTACTCCTCCGCATCGCTTTCATACAGAAACGTGCCCTGAAGACTGGCAGCATTGCCACGCTGAATGGCAATGCTGAATGAATTGAATTGAATTTCTTTTATTTGTCAGAATCATCATCTGCCTAGCCTTTTCCCAACTATGTTGGGGTCGGCTTCCAGTCTAACCGGATGCAGCTGAATACCAGTATTTTACATGGAGCGACTGCCTATCTGACCTCCACAACCCAGTTAGTACTAGGTAATACGATACCCCTTGGTAAGACTGGTTGTCAGACTTTTTGGGCCACTGACTACCTAACGACTGTCAAAGATCTACAAATGGATTTTATTTGTCAGAATATGGTACATTATAAAATATAATCCCTGGTCTCATCACATTCTGCCACATGTGGCGTGCTAATAAGGTACTAAATAAAGATATAATTGATGATTGCAAGACAAAATCTTAGGTTAGGATTACAAGATAAAACATTAGGTTATTAAACACAAGCAATAAGTTAATAAACGAAACGAAACAAACAAATGGAGAACTAAGAGCGTAGGTGAGTGTGTGTTCACGTTCGTTGACAGATGAACGCAGTTTAAGAAGTTGCGCTAACCGCGTTCAGATTCACTGATGTGATTCGTCCTAAGCAGAATGTAATTATGGACACACAACGGAATTCGTCTTTTTGAGGAGGTTTGTAAGTGGCGCCTGTTACAGCAAAGATGTGAGAGAGTCGTCTGTCTTGGTATGGGACATGTGATGAGGAATGGAACACATGTGAGTAAAAGAGTGATGAATATAAATGTTGAAGGATGGATTGTGTGAGGAATGGTACAAAGGAAAAAAAAATCAATTCAAGTTTTTTAATCACTACATAGTATAAAACAAAGTCGCTTCCCGCTGTCTGTCTGTCCCTATGTATGCCTAGATCTTTAAAACTACGCAACGGATTTTGGTGCTGTTTTCAGTAAAAGATAGAGTGATTCAAGAGGAAGGTTTATATATAAAGGGTGTTAAATAGACCCTTAACATAAAATAAAGGCACTTCTTCTCCCCGCCACTAAGATCATTTTTTTGTTCTAGACCATGCCTGGGAACCTTCTAGTTACGGAGATATTGGAGGTCAAAGTTCCAACTTTTTCACAAGTTTTTTTTTTAAATACATGTTTTTAATGTAAGATTTTTACTTTACACACCTCCACGACCTTCGTACTATTCAATCCATTCATCAGCACAATACTATGAGTGCTTTCCATCGAGTCCTACCGTAAAACGTGATTTTTCACCCCAAAAAAAAAGTCGATTCCCAGCAATAATTTTTGCGTAAAGTTACTTAGTTTGATGTACAGAATGCTTGGTTGACGGATGTGTGAAGGGTCTGTTTACACCCTGTATATGTGTGTGCCTGTTTTCTCTTGTTTTTAACCCTTCTGTAGTTTCCTATGGTACTAGGTTTAAATACGTACCAAGTTAAACATGTTGTTGGATGCTCGAAAGTCTGACAACCAGTCTTATCAAGAACTAGCTTTAGCTTCGCTCGCGTTAGTTTAAAATTTGACAATCAATTCGGGTTGTACTCTACTTGTAATAATATACATCAATCATGGGCTGCGGGACTGTTCGAAAGAGATACCGTGGCCCTGGAACACAAAGGGCAAAGACACTCCCCTTCCGCTCCGCCCAGAGTGGGGGGGGTCATTTGATGATTTCCCATCCGGAAAAATAAAAAAAAAAGGGTCTGTTTACACCCAGTATAAATATATTGCACCTGTATGAAGCCGGGGCCGGTTTGTAGTAACTTAAATAATTCAAATACTAACTACCCTTTGATGTGTGTGAACCATCACCACTGCTTAACGCCATTCCTCATACAATGAGTCCAAAATACCTCCAACAACAGCCACATCCAGTAACACAAACTCCGGTCCCCATATAATAATGGATAAACAATAATTTAAATATTATCTGTGTTTACGTTCGCTTAAACGAGGTTTAAACCGGCTCTTACATAAATATCTCCGTTCGTTCACCGTGTCCCACGGGTATGAAATGTGACCTTTCTTTCAGGCGTTTACAGTTTGCGTAGACGCTTTTTGAGCTTTAGGTTTTAAATTCTTTCTTTATCGGGTCATCATCATCATCCGAAAGACGTCCACTGCTGGACATAGGCCTCCCCCAAGTGTCGCAACCTTGACCGGTCCCGTGCTACTCGCATCCAGCGGATCCCTGCAACCTTCACCAGGTAATCGGTCCTCCTAGTGGGAGGCCTTCCAACGGAACGTCTTCCGGTTCGCGGACGCCACTCCAGAACTTTTCGGCCCCATCGCCTATCCGTTCTGCGAGCAATGTGCCCTGCCCACTGCTAATTAAGTTTGGCAATTCTTCTTGCTACGCCGGTAACCTTAGTTCAATATCGTGTGGTTAGTGCCTAACCTGGTGTCAGAGGTTTTATGCCACCCATGGGCCTCTGCCTTGGCTTTACATGCCGTCGATAAATATCTCTCAGGCATGCTGGTTTGGTTTCCTCGCGATGTTTTCCTTCATTGAAGCAAGTGATAATTATACAATACGCACATGAATCCGAAAAATTAGAGGTGCGTGTCTTGGGTCTGAACTCAAGAACTTAGGTTAGGTTTTGGGTCGAAAAACTGGAAATGGGAGATATGCAACATTAGTTTTAGTATATGCGAAACCTGAATCACGTGTCTAGTATTTTTATGTAAAGAATCTATGTACAAAATTACAAAACTGTATCATGAAAAATCACAAAGTTATAAGCTTTGTCTGTTACCTGGTTGTCCGCACAAAAACGTGGTCACCACGCGGCGCCACCGCAACGTGCTTTTTGCGTCGTCTTGAGCTCATTGATAATAATAATTTGGCAGTAGATACCTAAATGATTGCAATAGGTACTTAGTGTCGCTCGGTGTCCAACTTGTAACCTTTTTTTAAATATTTTTGGGACAAAATATAACATGTTTAAAAATTATTGGAATCGATTCAGTTACTTATTCTGAACAAACTATATTCAGTTTTCGCATATACTAAAAATGAATAATGTATAAATCGACGTTAAGTTCTAACACCGCTTAAGTCAATTTTAGGCGGTTTTGATTTCGATGCCGTTTCATAAAGAATCGGAATTCGCATTGTTTCAGCATTCACGGTTAGATAATTTTAACCTTAGTGAAGTTCGTATTTATTGGACTTGCAGTTAAAAGTGATAAAACAATTACGGGGTTGACTGTATAACTGAGAGCACGTAATAAGTGCGAGAGTGTCGGGTTTGGTCGGCAGCCAAACGCTTAATAGAGATGCATGGACGTCGATGAGTTAACGATCGAGTTATTTTAGCTATGTGGATATAGGAAACTAGACTGAATTTCATTTCAAAAGTTTTACATCTTCAAAATGGCCGCCTTAGAAATGTGTTCAAAGATGTATCGGGCACAAATCCAGACAGCTTCTGAGAAATTCCTGATGGAAAATCAAATAATATTTTTTAATAAATATGTCGGATCCGGTCATGGTGGTCAGTGGTGACTACCCACACCACAGCGTGCTTCTATAGAGTCGTGATGTTTACAGCTCGCGGTGAGGACGACATTGAGTGTCTGATCGCAGCGGAGTTGATTCATTGTGCTCTGTGTTATTGTGTTAAAATGTAATTTCAAGTAAATTCTTAGTTTAATAGAAACAGTGTATCGTACCCAGTGTATTTTCATTGCACGAAACCCATCTTCTGCCCACATGATATACGAGCCTAACGGAATAAATCCTGACAATCCGAGAAAAATTATAGTTTAAAAAATTTAAAACACGCTTTCTCGTATTATTTTCAGCAAACCCTTTCATTTGACACTTGAGTTTCAAGGGATTTTCTTTTGCTTTCCCATACCATGGGAAAGCAAAAAAATAACTAGTCCACCATCTTTAGGAGGCCGCCATAATAATGGATTTAGAATGACGTCCAACTAACCAAGCATGCAATGTCATCCAAACAGGAAACCGGGAACTGGGTCCAATTTAACTGTAAGATTTTTTTACACAGTTACAGGTGAAACTAATTAAAGCGTGTTAAAATTTGAATAACACCTTGGAGCTGGGTATCGAACCCAAGAGCTCAGGCTCAGCAGTAAGGCTTGTGAATACTTGACCAACGAGGCAGTAAAATCAATTACATTAATTACGACGATGTAGGACAAGATACTGCTATTATACGCGACAAAGGACCAGAAGCCCTACCACGAGCACGTGGAGGAAACGTTACGTAAACATTACATACCGAGTTTCCTCCGTGCCTCGGAAAGCACTCTAAGCCGTTGGTCTCGGCTGTCATTTGTAGATCTTTCACAGTCGTTAGGTAGTCAGTGGCCCAAAAAGTCTGACAACCAGTACCAAGAGACCAAGGGTTATCGTATTACCCAGTAATAACTGGGTTGTGGAGGTCAGATAGGTAGTCGCTCCATGTAAAATACTGGTATTCAGCTGCATCCGGTTAGACTGGAAGCCGACCACAACATAGTTGGGAAAAGGCTAGGCAGATGATGATGCTATAGGATAATTGTATTTTCCATTGAAAAATCGACGTATTTACGTTACGTTTACACCGAGCGTTCGTGTTTGGGCCTCTGATCTTCAGTTAACATAACAGATAGGCGATAACTGCTACAGTCTGCCAAAATCATTAGGAACTGCCTAACCTGTACTTAACATAATTATTTGGGCAATATTCTCCATGATCTACGGTCTCGAATGTACACGTAAGCTCAATGTACTGTTAGGGACGTTTGCATGCATTTGATGCCTCTAGCATTAAATGTAATTGCATTTCATCTTGATTGACATTGAAAGGGATGTGGAATATCTGTTGATTTGACAATTGATAGTATAGGAGTGCATTAGAGTATTTTAATTGTCCATAGCTATAAAAGGTGTAAACGGACCCTTCACGAAGCCGTCCACCAAGCTTTTGTACATCAAACTAAGTAACTCTACGAAAAAAATATTGCTGGGATGAAAAATAACGTTTTAAGGTAAAACTCAATGTAACGAACTCAAAACATAACGAATTAAAAACTTGTAATCAAAAACAAAATTGATTGAAAAAGTTGGAACATCGATTTATATTTCCGTAACTAGAAGGTTCCCCCGTATGGTCTAAAGCATAAAAATGGTAGCAATGACGAAAAGTGATCGTAATCTCACCAATTAATATTAACTTTATCTTAGAAGTCAATGTTTTACTAATTTGAAAAAACTTTCAAAAGTAGTCAAGACAAACGACCGTTCATAGATGGCGCTAAAGTGATCAACAATCATTTTGAAGTACGATGACTAAGCGATAGACGGCGTGGGTGCATTAGCATTAGCAGCCTATAATGTTCCCACTGCTGGGACACAGGCCTCCTCTCTGAGAGGGAATGGGCTATAATCCACCACGCGGGCCCAGTGCGGGTTGGTAGATGTCACATGTCTTCGAATTTTAGGTTCTAGGACATGCCGGTTTCCTCACGATGTTTTCCTTCACCGTTTTGAGAGCAGTGGTGCTGAAATAAATTACACAAAGTAATGCGCCTGCCTGGGTTGGAACCCCCTGACTTACTGCTCTTAAGTCAGGACCGCCACCACTGGGCCACCGCTGCTCTCGGCGTGGGTGCGATTAATGGGATTTATTCAATGTACTTTACTCTCATACCCAGCAGTGGGTGAAGTCAGGCTGTGGATGATGATGATGATGAAACAATGGTAAAGGTTTTGCTTTTTCATTGCTTAGATTCTCCTTACTACGAGGAAGTCGTCTATCTTGGTATGGACATGCAATGGGGTGGGATGAAACGCATGATACTAAAAAAGTGATGTATATTAATGTTGATGGATGGAGAGGGAGAGGAAGGCCAAAGAAAAGATGGGTGGATTGTGTCAGGAATGATATGAAAGAGAAAGGAGAAAATGATGTCGTAACAGGGGAGAATGAAAGAAGAAAACGTGTTGCGCCGACCCCAAGTAGTATGGGACAAGGGCGAGAAGGTGATGATCGCTTAGTTCCTACGTTACTGTGGTAATCAGATAATTTATTTAATTAAGTAGAGCAAACTAACTAAATACATTATTAATTAAAAACTATTAAATAACCTAAAATAAATAAACTAAACTAACAACAAGCTATAAAAGGGCATCAAAAAACTCCTCCTCAACGCTGTCAGCTGGTAATGTGCCCAAGAGACTGGCGGCATTGCCACGTTGTATGGCAACACTTAGCCTCTGGCCAAAGTAAAAGCCAGCTCTTGGGTCACGGAAAGCGTCAACTAGGCGTTTCGAAATTTCCTTAAACAGGCTATGAGCACTCGGACCCCACGACCCCAGAGTTTCAACCCCAAATGGCTCGAAAATATAGTTACCATAAAGGTTTCTATATTTACAACGCTTGAGGTTCTCTGTTGCCGCAGCGGCAGCGCCAGCACAGCACGACGAGCTTGGAAGATGTGATGGCGCAAGAGTATCGACGCATGTTGCGTCCCAGATAATAGTTTTTTACTTTTTGCTCGGCACGTAAGGTAGTAGAGTGAGATAAGCACATTCAAACAAAGAAACTGCTTCCTATATCTGTATTGATCATTGATTCGGGCCAGCTTTGCTATTTAAAATATCATCATCATCATCATTTCAGCCGAAAGGCGTCCACTGCTGGACATAGGCGTCCCCCAAGTATCGCCACATTGGCCGAAAAGTTCTGGAGTGGCGACCACGAACCGGAAGACGTCGCGTTGGAAGGCCTCCCACTAGGTGGACCGATGACCTGGTGAAGGTTGCAGCGATCCGCTGGATGCGAAACGCACGGGACCGGTCAATGTGGCGATTCAACATATACGTGGGAACAATTTTTATGTGAATGTTTAGAAGTTAGGTATTTGATATTCATATTTTTGTTTTATTATCCGAGAAGTAATGTATACATACTCTTATATATACAAGGTGAAAGGGACTCCGACGCAGACACGGTTCCCATGGACTCAGCAGATCATTCTGGACGAAACTACATCCGCCCCACATAGAAATTTTTACTGTACATCATTCTAATCGCCAAATAGATATATTTCATCGGTGATTAAACAAAAATCTGCTGTTTCCCACAAAAGAGCAATAGCTATACGGCCAAAATTATGGATCTGCTGTTTTTTTTAATTACAATGAAAAAGATCCTTGCGACATAACATAACATCACGCCTGTAATCCCTTAAGAGTTAAGCAGAGGTGTACCTAATAGTACACCCACATTTTGCTAGTTGTGATTAAGTCCCATCCAATAGAGGGCGAGCCTATGCCAAGCACAAATCCATCTGAGAAATAATTGATGGAAAAATTCAATTACACTTTGCTCGACCTGGGAACCAAACCCAGGTGCGTGAGAGCCCTCACGACGGGGGACGCGGTGTTATAGGGTGGGGTCGTCTTGGCGGTGACTCTTGACATCGCCAACGCCTTCAACTCTATGCCCTGGAGCTGCATTAGGGCGGCACTCCGGTATTACCAAGTGCCGACCTACCTCCGTCGGGTGGTCGGGGACTACCTGACGGATAGGGCAGTCATCTAGCCCGGTCGCAGTGGAGAATGAAACCGGCGAGATATGTGTGTGTCGTGCACACGGGGTTGCGATAGTCGTGGAGAGGATCCGGCAAATGGGGTCTTGAGGTGGCACTGCACAAGTCCGAGGCCATGTGCTTTCATGGGCCTCGGAATGCGCCACCGTCGGGATCCCTACAGACGGTAGGAAGGGTTTCCAACCGTGTCGAGTCGACGTTGAAGTACCTAGAATTCGTCCACGACAGCCGGTGGAACTTCGTGGAACATTTCCGACGTTTGCGCCCCAAAAGGTGGTAGCCGTAAGGCTAGTCCGGAGGTACCGCACGATCTCCGGCGAGGCGGCTAACCTCCTTGCCGGATTGCCGCAATGGAGGCGATAGTCCTCGCGCGCCTGCACGAATGGCGCGCGGCGGCACTACGTCGGGCGGAAACTCCGCTGCCGCGGCAAATCGCCGCTCAGCGGACAGACCTCCGGCGCGATCTCATGGGGACATGGAGAGAGTGACTGTCGCAACCCCGTCCCCTCTTTGAGAAGAGGCTAGAGAGGCGCCACGGCGCGGCGCCCTCGCCTTCCGCCTGACGCAGATCTTCACCGAACATGGTAGTTTCGGGAGGTTCCTGCACCGGATTGGGCGGGAGGAAACGCCCGTTTGTTTCCATTGTAAGGATCGTCCGGAGGACACGGTGGAGCACACCATGGAGGTCTGCTCCGCTTGGGCCGAGCACCACCCTGTCCTCATAGCGGCGATCTCTCGCGTCCAGCCCTGGTTCAAACCATGGTCCGGAGCGAGAGAGAACGGGAAGCCGTCACCTCCTTGAGCAGTCATGCTAGCGAAGGAGGTGGCGGGACGTGAGAGGGAAAGAGCCTCGTAGGCGCGGGCCTGTGGACGGCGATTAATGGGCTAGCTCGCCGTCCGTCTTATGACGACAGGCCGTGTTGACGGCGCGTTCGTGTTCCACGCGCGCCTCAAAGAGATATCAGCACACAGGAAGGGGTCCTCAAGGGCCGATGCCTGCCGGGGCTGCGGGACTGTTCGAAAGAGATACCGCCAAAGCACACACAAAGGGCAAAGAAGGAACATGGATGGGTTTTAGTCAGTACAAGTCTGACACTCCCTTCCACTCCGCCCAGAGCGGGAGGGGTCATTTGATGATTTCCAATCCGAAAAAAAAAACCCAGGACCTCATGCTCAGCAGTCGCGGTTGCGATCACTGGGCCAACGAGGCAGAAACATGAGGGTAGGCAGAACGTACAGAACGCCACGTGCGTAGGAGGTATTTTTAAAATGAATTGTTGGTGTACTATGTTTTGTAGCTGTACATTGTATACACAATTATGGAATAATTGTTGTAGGTAGATAATTAAAAGGTTCCGTCTCCGTGTATACATCTTTTTGGGGCTGGCTGTTTATCTAGTCACACACGCACGCCGGTTGCGAGTACTACGCAGGTCTGACCTTTCTAAATAACATTGAGATCAACAAAACGGTCAGAGGAGCACTGTTACACAATGCACATGTGTAAAACCGTTTCATAACTACTATGGAATTTAGTTTTAATAATACAACGTAAAATAAAAGGTGAAGAATAAAATAGCACAATTAGACCAAACAATCGATAACATTCAATTAACTCAAACACAACAATTCCTAATCCAATCAAACACTAAACCGAATAACCAGCAAGAAATTATGAAAACCCCTCCAAGGGTTCTTGAAGGGGTTGAAAGCGGTACATCCCAACATCATCAGATAAAATTGAACAACACCCGTAAAAAGATACTATTAAACCCCGTTACAAAACATAATTAACCCTTTCACCCCCCCAGATTTCACCCCCTTTCAACCCCTCAGAACTTTTGGAGCCACCCTCTAATTTATTAAAGGAACATTTCGCAATATCCGTTGTGTACCGGAAGTTGGGACATCAAAAGCAAAATGCGTTGATCAATCTTTGGATTCTATTCTTGTCTTTGTTTGTCTACTTCCGCGTTCATGGTTCCGTAGAAAGTTGTTCAGTTAATTTTGTTTAATTCGATTTTAATTTGATCTTAAGTGGTTCTGTTTTAAACTAAAGGCCTTTGTAGTAAAGTGTCAAATGTGTCTTAATTAAAAAAACAAACTTATAGATATAAGTAAGTAAATAGTATTTACTTATACCTATAAGTAAATACTTTCAATACTCATATCAACTTAAGACTGATTATTGTATTTAGTTCAATTTAACACAAAAACTAAACATAGTAATTCTTTTGCATTAAATCCACCAAAACGTACACCCATATGTACGAAGTAACTAAGACATAACATAACATAACATCACGCCTGTAATTCCAGAAGGGTTAAGCAGAGGTGTATCTAATAGTACACCCACATTTCGCTAGTTAAGTTTAAGTACCATGTAATTTTGCCCAACCCAGGAATCAAACCCAGGACCTCATGCTCAGCAGGCGCGATCGCAACCACTAGATCAATGAGGCAGTAAGTTTTTAGTTACGGTACCCTAATCATCATCTGCCTAGCCTTTTCCCAACTATGTTAATTTCGGCTTACAGTCTAACCGCATGCAGCTAAAAACCAGTATTTTACATGGAGCGACTGCCTATCTGACTTCCTGAACCCAGATAGTACTGGGTAGTACGATACCCCTTGGTAAGACTGGCTGTCAGACTTTTTTGGCCACTGACTACCTAACCTAACGACTGTCAAAGATCTACAAATGAGATACGGTACCCTAATATCTATATTAAATAACTGTTCTTCTCTATTGATTAAAACTAGGTTAAATAAAGTCAAAGTACGTCGTGACAGACGGTCATGACTGGTGACCCAAGAGGCTTCCGCTTTTTTGTACAAAACGAATGTCCAAACATTTGGAGTCTTCTAAATAGATTTACTAGCTTTTAATAACAGCTAGTTGAATGATAGATTATGGAATGATGTGATTTGACAACGTTGAAGTTTAAAAGTTGATGTAGTGGGTACAATAATTGAAAAGCAATTTGTTTAGATTATTTGGTCATGTTCAGAGGATGAATGAAATGTGACTAACAAAAGGTCTACACGGCAGGTGTGACTAGAAACACCGAGAGAGACGCCCTAGAAGGACTTACACTGACCTTATTGGGGATGTTCTTCAGAAATATCTTGTGCGTAGTACTTACAACTGGCGTGCGTGTATGACTAAATGTATGATTGCGGATGAAGCAAAAGAAGTATGTAACGGTCATAGCAGGCGTTCTTTAGTGTCTATCTACCCCCCCCCCCCCCCCCCATGGGAAAAAGTCGTGTTTATGATATAAAACATAATATAACTAACATACAGGGTGTAAATAGACCCTTCACATATCCGTCAACCAAGCATTCTGTACATCAAACTAAGTAACTTTACGCAAAAATTATTGCTGGGAATCGACTTTTTTTTGGGGTGAAAAATCACGTTTTACGGTAGGACTCGATGGAAAGCACTCAAAGCATTGTGCTGATGGATAGATTGAATAGTACGGGGTTCGAGGAGCTGTGTAAAGTAAAAAACTTACATTAAAAACATGTATTTAAAAAAAAAAACTTGTAAAAAAGTTAGAACTTTGAGAGAGACCATAACTGGAAACCTTCTATTTACGGAGATATTGTCTCCGTAACTAGAAGGTTTCCAGGTATGGTCTAGAACAAAAAAATGATCGCAAAGACGGGGAGAACAAGTGCCTTTTGGATATGTTAAGGGTCTATTTACACCCTTTATAATATTTAGGAACCGCATAACAGTACCTAAAGACGGAGTGGGTATTAAGTACGTATGTTTTTTAACAGAACAAAATTAAATTAACCGAAAAATTCATAAGTACATAATAAGATAAGATACAATTAATAATAAACACATTGAACAAAGCCTACAGCATCACAAAATCTCATTGTGCTAATACGGTAGATAGGCACTTGGTACTCTGTCAAACTAACTTTCGAACTCTCGACCACAAAGTAAGAAGGAACAATGGTCCGGCATGCTATGCGATAAGGTTCCAACTTATAATAAGGAACTTTACTTTCTATAGTTTAGGAGCTAGGCTGTTGGAGTTGTTAGTTATGTGTTTGTGGTGTGAGGGTGAGAGAGGCTAAGTATTATAGATGTTAAGTGGGTCATGAAACTTTTTTTGTGTGGTATGTTTAAAATAATATGGAAATCATACTACTATTAATGCGAAAGTTTTCGAGAATTTTGTTGTTTGTTACTCTTTTACGCAAAAACTATTAGCAGAAAAATGGAAAAAATTTGGCACACAGATACTTTACAACTTGGATTAATACAAAGCATATTACGGTAGTACGATCCCATGGGACAATTTACCGAACTCCACGCGGGAGAAGCCGCGAGCATGAGCTAGTTAAAAATAAAACTGTTATTTTATTTTGATTTCCATGGAAACTTTACACTAACAAAAATAGGTACATGTAGCCTATTCTGCTACAATCTGACTCAATCATATTGGCCTATCGCCGTCCACTTCTGGGCATAGGCCTCTCCCAAACTGCGTCACAATATCCTGTCCTTTCTGCTGCATCCAGTACCTATGTCCCCTCACTCTAGTACTCCTTTGCCACACTGGCCATCTACTTTCGACAAACACAGCCACACACACACAACGTAATAGTACTTTTTACACACTAGTTTTTCATCAATATTTTTCCAATATTTATATTTTAAAACTACACTTTCAATGCATGCAAGCGTTCATCGATAAACTACACCATAAACAAAAAATCACACTTTATTTTTATACGAATATAAAACAATAAATGTAGGTATGCCATTTTCATAGCTATAAAAATATTTTATACATTACCTTACTGTTTTGGTGTGATTCTTTGTGCCAACACTCAAACAACTTTTGACAAATTAATTCTAATGTTATGTTATGTGTAGTTATTTTTACTTATTTTATGTTGTGTAACTATTAAAGAAATGACGTGAAAAAACCCATTTGTGTGCATCTCTCTTAAGATTTTAGGTAAGTTTTTTATTAAATTTATCTAGGTTTTACCCGTGGCTTCGATCACGTGGTTGCTGCAATTATCCCCTGCGCACGTGCAACTTTTTATCTACAGATCATGGTGAAATCCGTTAATTCAGCAGTTAAGCCGTGATAAACAGACAGACAGATAGACAACGTTATTTTCCCACTTACAATATTAGTAAATATAGGTTTTATACAAAAGTGTAACACCGAAACTTACTAACCAATAAAACCCAAAGGCGCTTTTCTCGCGTTAATTACTGCTAAAAGTGGTGCTAATTTGAAAATGAGATAAATCCATAGCATTGTCGCTATCTCCTGGCCTAGATTTGAGCCACGCTTTAGTAATAAATAACAGAGAGCGCTGCGCTACCGTCATTTTACCACTAACAAGGCTCCTTCACACTTGTAGTGGATTATTAA
This sequence comes from Noctua janthe, assembly GCA_910589295.1. NCBI lineage: Eukaryota > Metazoa > Arthropoda > Insecta > Lepidoptera > Noctuidae > Noctua > Noctua janthe. Next base: position 11,413,369 of record OU342578.1, read on the forward strand.
ATAATTAATAATTAGATAATAGTAAATTCTGACAGTCTTTCTTTCTACCAGTATAATCTAAACTATCAATAATCAATTTTTGATTTTAGTTTCTTTTAAAATTATTGTTTTATTTAATTTTTTTTAAAGTTTTTGTTTTTGTTTTAAACTTTCATAATATTGTTTTTATTTTGTGTTCGATTGTGTTTTTGTGACATGTGAAAAGAAAAGTCTTTTGTTTTCTTGTGAGTTTTCTTTTACGTTTTGTTGGTAAGTTTTTTTTGTAAACATTTTATTATTACCATAACATAAGATATTGCAACAGTATAAGAACAGAATAACAAGCCTAAAACGTTACAACTTTGAGAGGAATTTCCAAAAATCTACTAGTGGTGGTCCAGTGGTAATGGCTGCGACTTGATCGTGGATTCAAACCCATGCAGGAACTTTGTGTGGGATATTCGCTGCTCTCAAAACAGTTTTAGAAAAACATCGTGAGAATCATGCAACGCGCATGTCCTAGAACCAAAACTTCAAAGACTTGTGACATCCACATACCCGCACTGGGCCCGCGTGGTGGATAACAGCCCACCTTCTTTTGCAAAGAGGAGGCCTGTGTCCCAGTAGTGGGAACATTTTCTTTTTTAACGTGACGATGGCAATTGGGCCAAACGAATACCACGTAATCAGTACATCATTCCAAACCTACATTAGCCCACATAAAAAATATTTATCGGCATTTAAATAAAAACAGCAGGTTTTTTTTTTGGCTATTATAAGTTTCTATGTGGCTTTCGAAATGATGTACTAATTACGTGGTGATCGTTTATGCGTCGATGTCCCCTCCAACCTGAACCAAATTCATGGGTGTCGAGATGGGAAGGTGCTAAGATGGCACTAAACCCGCAGGACACGACATATCATGTGTCCCATTGTTTGTAGAACAGCACCACAACTGGGAACATTATACAGGTTGATTATGTCTCCCTGTCTCCAAGCCTAGGTATGAACCACGTTTTACTAATAAATAACGCCTTGCTCTGCACTGCCGTCATTTTCAAGCTACCACCACCGTTTTACACTTGTACCTTCTTATTCCATGCTTATTTTTTGTTTTAGTAATGAATAGTGAGTGTTTGTTTGTTAGTGTAGTTTTTTATTCAAAAACTCTTGTTGTTTTGTTACCCGACTGTGGCGAGGCCTAAAAGGAGGGTTGTGTATTTGACCTGTATGTATGTCATGTATGTGTGTTTGTATGTATGTATGTCTGTTTCTATGTTCCCTCGTAACTCCTAAACAGATGAACGGATTTGAATAAATTATACGTCATTAGATTCGTCTCTGTGGCGCGGGTGTCACTGGTTACATTGAAAAACATAGAAAAATCGAATTTTTCTTTTTCTTCAATATCATCGAGTGGGGTATCAAAATGAAGGGTTTTAAAGTGTAATCACAAAAATATATTCAACTTATAATTTTAAAGAATTATTTTTAAAATTGACGAAGAAGAACGAAGAGACAAATCGTATAAAAAAGGTATAAAATCGTCGGTCTACGGCTAAGCCACACGGAAGGGAACTACCTTAAATGTTGTAAATAGGAAGTTTTACTGAAAGAAGACTTCATTTTGATTTTAAAAATTAGAACTGCCTTTGAAGGTTTTTTAATTATCGCCTGCCTAAACCGGGAATCCTACCCGCCAATAATGTAAAAAAAAAAAACGGACGAAGCGGTTAATCATAAGGATTATTTTTTTTACATACCCTCTAAAATAAAAGCAACACCGTGAAATTTAGCTCCAGTAGTCCCCTTAAATTTTGTTAATAGGAAACAATTCCTTTCGTGTGGCATAGCCGTGAGACGCCCCGTATATTAAAAAAAGTTAAATCGTCTGCGAATTCTTTCACGTTACTAAACTAAAAAGCTGGAATTTTTTACTTTTCAGTTTTTTTTTCAGTCGGTTATTTTTTCCTCATGAGTTTAATTTTTACCTGACAGCAGAATAAGAGCTTGTGGCTACATAATAACACCCGGTCGGGTCGATCTTCAGGTTCAGCCGCGCTTGCCTAGGTTGGCCCATGTAAAATACTGGTATTCAGCTGCATCCGGTTAGACTGGAAGCCGTACCCAACATAGTTGGAAAAAGACTCGGCAGATGATGATGAGCTCCAGAATACAGATGATAACTAGATTAGAGTTAGGCAGAGGTGCATCATCAGTTCAAAAATGACTGCCAAAGTTTGTTGCAGTATTTCTTTTCATACTGAATCAAAGTAAGTCCATGTTACCTAACCGACCTCGTCTGGTATTTGACACGTGGAAGTATTTGTCAATAACTAATTTACAAAATTAACTAGATTCATGGAGTAGGCGCCCGTGTATTAGGGGGCGAGCATATTGCCATCAACCGGGCAGAAATTAAACTCTGTGGCTGCCACTACGAAACTCCTAATGGAAAAACCCAATAACACTTTTCCTGACCTGAGAATCTGCAAGAGAACCAAGGTTACCGACGTAGCCCGAAGAATAACCAAACTTAAGTCGCAGTGGGCAGGGCGCATTGCTCGCAGAACGGATGGCTGATGGGGCCGGAAAGTTCTGGAGTGGCGACCGCGAACTGGAACACGTTGCGTTGGAAGGCCTCCCACTAGGTGGACCGATGACCTGGTAAAGGTTTCAGGGATCCGCTGGATGCGAGACGCACGGGACCGGTTAATGTGGCAACACTTGGGGGAGGCCTATGTCCAGCAGTGGACGTCTTTCGGCTTAAATGATGATGATGACCTGGGAATAGAACCCAAGACCAGCAGTTCAGCACATGCGACCACTAGAACAACGAGGCAGTCAACAAAACGTTTTGTGAATCTAGGAAATTATTATTAAAGAAATATCACTATACTTGAATCGGATTTTGTTTACAATTTCATGGGTCTTTAATTTTTTGCACTTATCGTTATCACTGGTAGATTTAATTTATCTAGGCCCTCTTGTTACTGTTAGCCTGTCTCATCCCACTGCTTTGCCATGCCCTCCCCCATCATCTCCAAATCTTTCAATCCAGGGCCAATGTGGACCACTAGTCGTTGGTTTTATCCAGCTTGTCCCGCCATCTCCTACGAGGTCTACCGCGTCGCCGTCCCGCTTCGGGGCTCCATAACATGGTTATTTTGGCCCACAGATCGCCGGGCATACGGCAGAATGAATTTTGGCCCTCTTGTTACTTGCGGATGCTTAAAAACCTTATACCTTTAAAGGATAATTTGGCTTATTCCTCAACAAACCACACAAAAAGCTAAATTCGTAATAAAACTGGCATTCCTACAATATTTATGAGCTGAGTGAACATCCTGTATATCGTAAAACAAACACGCTGTATAGGCCTCTAGGGTGCTATCGTTTTGTTTGGTACATACGTTTATTGCCGTGATGGTTTTGTAGGTGAACAGAGTGGCTTTTTAAGTGGTGTGTAGTGGATTCTAAGCCTTTTAAAGGTTGTAATTACTATGGTTATGTTTTTCAGGTCTTATATTTACAAAACTGGCGAAATGTGGGTGTACTACAGAGGCATTGCTAAGTCGTTGTTAGCTCCTAAAATTCTGGGTTGAGCTAAACGTATACCTATACATGCTTGCACTGACTGGACAGGATCACTCAATTCTTTGTGGTTCTTTCATTAAAAGACTATATCAGACGAGAACCTGCATGGTCCTCATATGACTTGACCAAGATTAATTTCTGGACCTTAAAAGAGGCTATGACATCTGAGTTTTTTCGGCTATTTCTTCTCAAAGTAGTCATGTAAAAACACCAATCTCATCTAGTTTGTAACAAAATGACGTGTAAATGTATTTTTAAAAACGTACTAATAACGTTCCCAGACGTACCCAAGAAGTCACGAAGGCACCGCACTGACGAACGAACTTTGTGATGGTTTTGTTAGCAGTAAGCGTGCGATTTGTGAATATTTGATTGAAAAAAGAACAAATATTACTAAATATGGCAAAGAGTACTCGTAATAGGATATATTGTGCTGTCTTTGGTTGCTTGAATTCTTCAACAACGCATTCAGAGATAACATTTTTTAAATTACCTAGAAACTCCGAAATGTAAGGCTATAAAATAATTTATATATACCTACTAGTAGATTCGTAATGTGTATTTTTTTTAATAGGTAGGGATTTCGCTTTTTCCACCGAGTAAAATACCTGGATTAATTAATAAATAAGTGGATAGGGTGAAAAAAGTGACACACGAGTGATTTAGGTACCTACGCATGCATTAAAAAAAGTCTCGAATTTGTAATCTTTATTATGTCTACTAATCAAAAGACACAACTTGTATTTTTTATTAAACACTTCTTATTTCATTCGATAGTTGTACTTCATTTTTTTTAAATAAAAAATATAATATTTACAATCACAAAACTAAAAAGAAACAACTAAGTGGATGAAATTAAAATACTGTAGGCGCGGCAATCCCCTCTCGCTTGCGAACGTACCGCCCGGCTGTAGGTAATTATTTCAAGGACAGGGCCGAGTCACAATACTGTATATATTTATACTGTGACCTAAGCATAAACAAATACTACTGCATAAGCCTAAACATAATCCCTGTCAATAATTACTTTGGCCCAATCAATCAGAAACAATGCGTAGTTATCTTGATTCAACACCGCGTGTGACCATACAACCGCCATATTGGCGTTGTCAACCGATTGTTTCCCGCGCGCCGTGCGAAATGCCGCCATTTGCATGCGTCGCCATTGTTGTTGAGTTTTTGATGAATGAAAGAAATATAGGTTTTTTTGCGAGATGATAGATTAAAGAGTAGTTTAGTTTGTCTGTGGATAATTATAGGTTTATTTATGGAGATTTTACTAACTTATGCCGCGGCTTCGCCCGTGTGGAGTTCGGATTTTGTCCCAAGGAATCGCTCCGCTGGGATAAAAGTAACCAATGTGTTAAAAAGTTCTAGCCATAAAGAAGAAAAGAACTTGGACACCGCACGTTATGACGATTTCACTTAATTCAATTTCCCATAACCGTTAATCTTTAATCACACCAAATTACAGCTTAATTGTTGTAGTGCGGACTAGCTGTAGACACGGACGGACTGTGGACGAACTTTAACAGATAAGTCCAGTCGGTCTGACCAATCATTTACTAACATTCTTGTCGAAAAACCATAACTAACAACTTCAATGTTCAAATTGCCTTAATACATTTATAAACTGTACCACACAGGTATTTTATTCTAGCCTTTTCTTCACAAATCGTTTATAAAATAAATGCTCTAATAGCTCCTGAAGTTGTGAAAAAGGTTTCTAGATTTATTAAGTGTTCATTGCTCTTTTAAAAGTTGAAACAAAACTGCTTTAATGAGACTTATAAGGAAGCAATGAGTTCTTTATAAACTATCGATATTTGTTGATTTCTACGGTCATCTTCTTCTTTATCGTGTGGTTAGTGCCTAACCTGGTGTCAGAGTTTTTATGCCATCCATGTTCCTCTGACTTGGCTTTACAAGCCGTCGAGAAATATCTTTCAAGCATGCTGGTTTCTTCACGATGTTTTCCTTCACCGAAGCAAGTGATTATACAATACGCACATGAATCCGAAAAATCGGTTCGAACTCGAGATCTACCTATGACTTGGCAGTCCGACGGTCACAAGACTAGGGTATCACTGCTACTCACGGTCTACGGTCATGAAAAAGGGATACTTATACGTATACGTTTACTATACAGGATGTAAACAGACCCTTCACGAAGCCGTCAACCAAGTATTCTGTACATCAAACTAAGTACCTTTACGCAAAAATTATTGCTGGGAAACGAGTTTGTTTTTGGGGGTGAAAAATCACGTTTTACGGTAGGACTTGATGGAAAACACTCAAAGCATTGTGTTGATGGATGGATTGAATAGTACGGGAGTCGTGGTGTTTAAAGTAAAAATCTTACATTAAAATAATGTATTTAACCAAAAGTTGGAATTTTAATCCCGAACAAAAAAATGATCGCAATAGCGGGGAGAACAAGTGCCTTGCTTTATATCCTTTTTACATTATAACTAACGCTGCGGTTTAGTGCTTCAAGGTCCTTATGGTGTCAAATGATGTTAACAGGGAGGGCACAACAAAGATGGCGGCGATATTTCCGACTTTAGAATGCGTAGTCTAATCTCGTGTCGATACTTTTAGCTGCCAGACTCATAAGTTACAGTCAGGTCATATCAGTAATCACGATGATAGAACAGTCGAAAACGGATTGAATTGACATATGCTATCGAAAAGCACCTATTGGAAGTCGTTATAATGGAGCCTGCACACCAAAGCCACCGGGCATGTCGGCAACTTGGGACATGGCTTTGGTCTTAGACTCCATAAACAAAAACGCTTCGACACCCATTGCAACTTGTCCAAGTGCGCAAGAGTTGATTAATGCTAGTCATTCACGCCTTTCGGATAATGCTACTCGTAAATTTATGTATTTTCTTTCCATCTTTCTTTCTTAGCCAAACATCTTAACTATTAGCTGCAACATTCACTAACAACATCTTACAACAAAGAAATGAGCTAGCCAATCTCAATCAGAAGATCTCACAACATTAATAAATCCATACAGTACTAAGAATGTAAAGTAAACATGCCGTAAGAGATGTTATCACATCACGCCACTCTGTGGGAAGCGGGTAAGTGTTACAGCAATGCGATGAGTTAATAAACTTAGCTAATTAGTGGGAGTGCGTTGTTTTATGCAATGGTACGGTTATTGGAGAATGATTAGAACCTTCTTGATTGCGGCCTCTTTTGGGAAGTGAGATTGGAGAGGTTCACCTTTCTACGATGGTGGATGACTCTTCGCTATTTTGAAGTCTCATCATCTGCCTAGCCTTTTCCCAACCATGTAGGAGTCGGCTTCCAGTTTAACCGAATGCAGTTGAATACCATTATTTTACTTAGAGGGACTGCCTATCTGATCTCCACAACCCAGTTAGTACTGGGTAAGACGATGCCCCTTGGTATGACTGATTGTCAGACTTTCGGGCCACTGACTACTTAACGGCTGTCAAAGATCTACAATTGACAGCCGCGACCGCGGCTTAACGTGCTTTCCGAGGCAAGAAGGAAGCTCGGTATGTAATGGGTGGTCGCCCATCCACGGACCAACCTAGGCAGGCGCGGGATAAGGTAAAGATCGATCCGGCGGCTGTTATTATTTCGCCACGAGCTCCTTGAAGTCTGTTAGAAAATAATAACTAACTTACTTTTGTTCACGACTTGCTAAGCGAGTGGCTTTGCTGTTGGATATTATCCCAAGGGGAAAGTACTACAGGGACAAAAATATCCTATGTACATAAAGGGTCATGGGCCTATGAAACCTAGGCCTTTTTTTTTTTTTTTTTTTTTTTCCGGATGGGAAATCATCAAATGACCCCCCCCACTCTGGGCGGAGCGGAAGGGACTGTCAGACTTGTACTGACTAAAACCCATCCATGTTCCTTCTTTGCCCTTTGTGTTCCAGGGCCACGGTGTCTCTTTCGAACAGTCCCGCAGCCCTGGCAGGCACCGGCCCTTGCGGACCCCTACTTATTTGCTGACATCTCTTTGAGGCGCACGTGGAACACGAACGCGCCGTCGACACGGCCTGTCGTCATAAGACGGCCGGACGGCGAGCTAGCCCATAACTCGCCGTCCACAGGCCCGCGCCTACGGTGGCCGGGAGCCACCACGTGACCCCCAACGCCCAGGGCGTCTCCCGCGGCGGCTGGAACGTGAGGTTCTTTCCCTCTCACGTCCTGCCACCTCCTTCACTAGCATGACTGCTTCGCAGAAGGAGGTGACGGCTTCCCATTCCCTCTCGCTCCGGACCATGGCTTGAACCAAGGCCGGACGCGAGAGATCGCCGCCGCCAATCGCCGCTACGAGGACACGGCGGTGCTCCGCCCAAGCGGGGCAGTCCTCCACGGTGTGCTCCACCGTGTCCTCCGGACGATCCTCGCAGTGGAAACACCCGGGCGTTTCCTCCCGCCCGATTCGGTGCAGGAACCTCCCGAAACAACCGTGTCCGGTGAGGACCTGCGTCAGGCGGTAGGTGAGGGCGCCGTGGCGCCTGTCTAGCCACTCCTCAAAGAGGGGACTTATCGCCACTATGGTGGCGTGCCCTGCACGGGGTTGCGACAGTCGCTCTCTCCATGTCGCCATGAGATCACGCCGGAGGTCTGTCCGCTGAGCGGCAATTTGCCGCGGCAGCGGAGTTTCCTCCCGACGTAGTGCCTCCGCGCGCCATTCGTGCAGGCGTGCGAGGACTATCGCCTCCAGATCCCATGGCGGCAATCCGGCAAGGAGGCTAGCCGCTTCGCCGGAGATCGTGCGGTACCCCCGGATTAGCCTTATGGCTATTACCTTTTGGGGCGCGTTCAGGTAGTGGGCGGCTTGCCGCCTCAAAGAACGCGCCCACACCGGGGCCCCGTAAAGGGCCATGGACCGCACGACCCCCGCGTATAGCCTCCGGCAGGAGGCGTTTGGACCCCTCAGGTTGGGCAAGAGCCGCTTGAAGGCAGCCCCTGTCCGTTCCAGTTTGGGAGCCAAACGTCGGAAGTGCTCCACGAAGTTCCACCGGCTGTCGAGGACGAGTCCTAGGTACTTCAACGTCGACCCGACGCCGATGGAAACCCCTCCTGCCGTCAGTAGGGATCCCGACGGTGGCGCATTCCGAGGCCCATGAAAACACATGGCCTCGGACTTGTGCAGTGCCACCTCGACTATCGCAACCCCGCGTGTCATGTTTTCGGCCGCCGCCTCGTGCGACCTCCCTTGTGCCAGTACCAGCGTGTCGTCAGCGTAGCAAACTACGCTGACGCCGGTAGGGAGGTCGGCGCGCAGCACCCAGTCGTAACCGATGTTCCACAAGGCCGGCCCCAGAACCGATCCCTGTGGAACACCGCACGACATCTCTCGCCGGTTCCATTCTCCGCTTCGACCAGGGTAGATGATGGCTCTATCCGTCAGGTAGTCCCCGACCACACGACGAAGGTAGGTCGGCACCCGGTGATACCGGAGTGCCTCCCTAATACAGCTCCAGGGCATAGAGTTGAAGGCATTGGCGATGTCAAGAGACACCGCCAAGACGACCCCGCCCCGGGACACCGCGTCCCCCGTCGTCAGGGCTCTCACGCGCATGATGGCGTCCACCGTCGAGCGCCCCTTGCGGAAACCAAACTGGTGTTCCGCAAATGAAACCTAGGCCTAACACCAACAAAATTGAATTAGAGGGTGTAAATAAACCCTTAACATAACCGAAAGGCACTTGTTCTCCCCGTCTTTGCGATCATTTTTTTCTAGTTACGGAGATATTGGGGGTCAAAGTTCCAACTTTTTCACAAGTTTTTTTTTAAATACCTATGTTATAAATGTAAGATTTTTACTTTACACACCTCCACGACCCCCGTACTATTTAATCCATCCATCAGCACAATGCTTTGAGTGCTTTTCAGCTAGTAAAACGTTTTGTCACGTTTTTCCATAAAACGTGATTTTTCACCCCAATAAAAAAACGATTCCTAGCACTTTTGTGTAAAGTTACTTAGTTTGATGTACAGAATGCTTAGTTGACGGATATGTGAAGGGTCTGTTTACACCCCGTATATCTCAAATAACACTTAGTATTAGGACTTCACGTCCATTTATTCCCTGGGTTGTGGAGGTCAGATAGGCAGTCCCTCCATGTTAACTACTGATATTAAGCTGCATTCGTAAGATTGGAAATCGACACCAATAAAGACTAGGCAGATGACAAGGCACTTGAAATAAGATATTTTCTTTCTGTTTTTTGCCAACGGTTTTACCTAACATTCGAACTAATAACGAAAGTAGTAGAAAAAGAGTGTTCCATAAAACAGCCTTAACAGTCCTTAGTCGATTCTAGGACTTTGTTAGCCTAAGATTAATTATTGTGAAGCTCAAAGTTTTGAACATGGTTTACTTTCAAAACAAATGACTCTTGTAGTCAAATCTTCGGCAAAATACAGGAAATGGCAACATTTTGAATTGGCTCTGTCTCTGGTTTCCGGTGGCTTTGGTACTTATTGCAATAGTATGAATTAGAGGACTTACGAACAGTAAGTCGCTGGTTCGAACCCAGGCAGGCGTATTACTTTGTGTAATTTATTTCATCACCACTGCTCTCAAAAGGGCGAAGGAAAACATCGTGAGGAAACCGGCATGTCCTAGAACCAAAAATTCGAAGACATGTGACATCTACCAACCCGCACTGCGCCCGCGTGGTGGATTATAGCCCCTTCTCTCTCATAAAGAGGAGGCCTTGTGTCCCAGCAGTGGGAACATTATAATCTGATTATGCTGAGTACTAATTATGAGCTACAACATTGAAAATGTGAAAACCGATCACCACGTTCAACCGTGTCTGTAAACTGAATGAAACGTTTCAAAATGGAGCAGTACGCTTGAAACTAAACGCATTCATTTGTTTGTTAGCATAGTTTAGACCGTAGCTCCCGAACTTTCATTTAGAGGATGTTTTATTTCGACCCTCATTAAGGTAGGACCTTGATTAATGATACCTACTAGTCTATGGTTTCCTGGTAGCCTGAACAGGCGCCAAAAAGGTTCATAAAGAGGTTTATGGGTGCACGTTTTACACGCCTTTTCCATTCAATTACTTACTTATTGTTGGTATATCATGTTACCAGCTAGATAGGCAATAGGCATATTATGGTATATTATATTTTTTAGTATCTATGTGTATAAGTTAAAATTATATTATGTACATTATATAAAGACTACAAATAGAACTAATGCTAAAAATAAGACTAAAAGTAAGTAAATATAAACATATAAACAACGACGACAATAGGACACTTAGGCGTCAAAGTACTCCTCCGCATCGCTGTCGTCTGGAAACGTGCCCAGACGACGTCACGCGAATTGTCGACCAGTCGGCGAGAGATTACCTTAAAAAGGAGACGCGCACTCGGGCCTCATGACGGGCGTTTCGACCCCAAACGGCTCAAAACTCTAGTTACCAATAAGGTTACCGTATTTGCACCGCTTGAGGATCTCAGCAGCCGCAGCAGCAGCGCCCGCACAGCCCGCCGTGCTTGCAACGTGAGATGGCGCAAGGGTGTCGCCACTGGTTGCGTCCCACACCAAAGGTATAATTTGTTTATAAGTTATGTACCACAATTGTACATGAAGTTTAAATAAATAAATATACCATTATCTCTGCGCTGACAGATCTTTTCACACGCCCTAATCGCAAACTTATTAGTCTATCACACATAGCGTAATCCATTCAGTTACTCAGTTATAAGAAATCACAAACTAACCTGACAATGATAGTTAAGTTAACTGTGTGAAATTTATGGTAAGCCGTTGTGTAAGTTTGATACTATTAACTATCGAAGTTGTGTTTTTAGCTTGTTGAGGCATGACTTGCCAAAGGCAGGGCCTGAGACGATTTTTTAGAAAATATCCCAGACCTAAAGATGTGTTCATCTCCCCTTACTGACTCATATTACCACGCCGTGATCCCAGACTTAAAAACGGAGCCCAATATTAGTTTGCCTGACTCAATGATGAAGTCTTAGTATCTCGTGGTCATGGAGTTCTTTCGGGAAATAAACTACCACAGCACTATCAATGCTGCCAAGCAGGAGCTCGTGGCTAAATAATAACAGCCACTCGGGTCGATCTTTAGGTTAAGCCGTGCTTGCCTAGGTTGGTCTGTGAATGGGTGACCACCCATTACATACCGAGTTTCCTCCATGCCTCGGAAAGCACGTTAAGCCGTTGGTCCTGGGTGTCTTTTGTAGATCTTTGACAGTCGTTAGTCAGAGGGCCCAAAAAGTCGGACAACCAGTTTTACCAAGGGGTATCGTATTACCCAGTACTAACTGGGTTGTGGAGGTCAGATGAGGCAGTCGCTCCTTGTAAAATACTGGTATTCAGCTGCATCCGGTTAGACTGGAAGCCGACCGCAATCGTAGTTGAGAAAAGGCTAGGCAGATGATGAGCACCATTCATGCTGCCAAGCAACGTTGCTGAGTTCTGGTTGCACAAATATCGGCATCGGTACCGGTGTGATAACTAACAAAACAGACATTTGAGTTTTGTCTCAGGAATGGCCACGCACCTGCATTAATTTATTTAAATCTTCTTCGTCGTCAACGGGAATTGTGCCCAGGAGATTAGTGCCACGTTAGATAGCAATGCAATTCAGCATAATAACGCGTTTAGGATGCTGGTGGGGCTGCCCCGCTTCTGTAGTGCGTCGGGGATGTCCGCGGATGCGCATGTGGCTAGCCCTCTGGTCACTGGAAGAGTCGACCAACCGCTTTGCGATGTCCCGAAAGACTAGACGGGCAATCAACCCCATGGTCCCTATGTTTCAACTCCAAATACGCGGACGAATTTTTTGACGCCCTTTTTTCGGTTGGGAAGTCATAATATGACCCCTCCCGCTCTGGGCGAAGCGGAAGGGAGTGTCAGACTTAATCTGACTAAAACCCATCCATGTTCCTTCTTTGCCCTTTTTGTTCCAGGGCCGCGACATCCCTTTTCGAACACCGCACATCAAGTTACCCGAAACTGACAAATTTTCCCAATCAACCTTGAACCTAATGCTTTAGCGATAAAATTGAAAATTTATTAAATAAATTTGACAGATTGTAGTAGTTCGATGTGCTGGTGTCTGTACATGTATAAAAGCAGAAAGGAATTGAAGGGCGTCAAAAAGTTCTATATGATTTTAAGTTTGTTTAATTATTTAAGCACACAAATATACAGACTTGGTTTGAAGGCATTTTCTAGCATCACCTTCCGGTGATGCAGAGACGAACTGCAGAACGGTGGATGGATGGTGTGAGGACTAAGATAAAAGGATATGGAGTAAATGTTAGCGTGACGGTGACAGGAGAGAATGAAAGAAAAGAACATACTGCGCCGAAACCAAGTAAAAATCAAAAATCAAAATCAAAAATCAAAATCAAAATATTTTATTTCACATAGGCCTAGATGGGCACTTATAAAACGTCGACAAAAAGGTGCACAGAGAACTGGCAAGAAACTCTATGGTTACTCTTTTCAAATCATTTGGTGTTACAATATTATCATGGATACAGCATTTGTACTTAAGTATGGGGGGACAGCGTAGGCCCGACAATAAGTCGTTGCCACACAAAAGATGTAAAACAAGATAAACAGTTAACAAGAAGCTGGAAATCTACAAAGCCTACAATGTTCACACTTTCACAAACAATTGATAAAAAGAATCTATACAAAGGAAAAAAAAAAATTAATTAAACAATGACACAAATACTGTTATCAGTGCTGTAACTATTCTGAGCAAAAGATGTATAAATGATTTGAATACTATTGTAAAAATCTGATTCGAAAGAAGAGAAAAAATGAGATTGAGAATAGTTAGAGACATATTTGTGCCGTTTATGAGCTACCAGGGAAGCCGCATGCGCAGAAGGAACTAAAGCCAAACTTCTTTATCTTGAACGTAGTCCTTGATTTTGTGATATGCTTTTTTAACAAGGACACGTTTGATGTAGTTTTTGAACTTTCCATCGGTCAGTTCAATAACTGACTTTGGCAACTTGTTAGTAACATGGGACAAGGGTAGGAAGATTATGATGCCTATCTTCTTTTCTTTCAGATATCCACATAAGACAGCGCCATGTTTTTCCTCCTACTCCTCATTCTGCCAGGAGTCAGGACCCAAGATCACGCACGACAAAGCCACTTACCTCAACTTCGACTACCGTTGAAAGCCGTCCAGTTTTTGCCACATAAGGAACACGGCAGGTGAGTTTCTTGTGCATTTTTTTTAAAAGCCTTGTATGGTCCACTAGATCATCTTGCCACCTCTTTCTAGGCTGGCCTCGGCGGTGCCCTCCATCATAAGCTGTCCGTCTTCTTATACATAAAGGGTGTAAAAAGACCCTTAATAAAGCCGAAAGGCACCGTGAGTGGTTTCTGCCTATGTGCGATCATTGTTTATACTGGGCCATAGTTAGGAACCTTCTAGTTACGGAGATACGGAAAGTCTCAGACTAGTAGTGGAGTATCTCGGTCTCAGTCTCTGTCTGGAGTCAGTCGTTAGGTAGTCAGTGGCCCAAAAAGTCTGACAAGCAGTCTTTCCGTATCGTATTACCCAGTACTAACTGGGTTGTGGAGGTCAGTTAGGCTGTCGCTCCATATAAAATACTGGTATTTAGCTGCATCTGGTTAGAATGGAAGCCCTATTATAGTTGGGAAAAGGCTAGGCAGATGATGATGATCCATGGTCCCCGTAATATTCAAAGCATCCATCACAATGTTTATGTCCTACCATGAACCGGGATTTTGCACCCAAAAAAAAAGTCGTTTCCCAGCAATTATTTTTGCGGGGAGTTACTTAGGTTGATGTACAGAATGCTTGGCTGAAGGGTCCGTTTGCACCTTGCAAATTATTATCAAAGAACGCAATCGTGGCTCAGTGGTAACGGCCCCGACTTTCGGTTGTCAGTCGTGAGTTCGAACACAGGCAGGCGCGTTACTTTGGGTAATTCATCACCACTGCTCTAACTGTAGGACTTCATCTTTAGTCTAGTGGTCGTAAGCGCGATTATACAGCATGAGGTCCTGGGTTCAATTCCCAGGTCGGGCAAAGTGTTACTGGGTTTTTTTAATCAGGAACTTCTTAGTAGCAGCCACGGTATCTGGTCTTGTGCCCAAATGATGGCAATACGTTCGCCTCCTATCACATGGACTTAAACATAACTGGTAAAATGTGAGTGTACTATTCGGTACACAGCTCTGTCTAATCCCCGAAGGTTAGGTAATTCATTCACACACTCGCAGACAAATCAAGAAAGATTGTAATGTTATAATACTATTAACAAAGTATAAAAACTAAAAGAATGTGATCTTTTGACCTTTTCTTAAAACAGCAACATCTGCCTTTTCCCAACTACGTTGGTGTCGGTTTCCAGTCTAACCAGATACAGCTGAATACCCGTATTTTACATGAAGTGGCTACCTATCTGACCTCCACAACCCAGTTAGTACTAGGACAATACCCCTTGATAAGACAGGTTGACTACCTGTAACGACTGTCAAAGATCTACAAATGACAGCCTGGACCAACGGCTTAACGTGCTTTCCGAGACACAAAGGAAACTCGGTATGACATGAGTAGTCACCCATCCACACACCAGCCTAGGCAAGCGCGGCTTAACCAGAAGATTGCTCCGAGCATCTGTTATTACCCACGAGCTCCTTTTCTCCAAACATATTCTGCAGTCAACACATACCTATAATATTGTCACACCTAGTTCCCACCGAATGTATAAAAACTACATCTGCTATTGTTCTAACACTGGCTAAGCGAAGGGCCTGTATAAATTGTTACCTTGATCAGAAATAGACATAACATCACGCCTGTATGCGCTAAGAAGTAGACAGAAATGTGTACACCCACACTCCGCTTGATTTTTTTAATCCCCATTATATCGAGTTTTTTTTTAAACATGGCTAATGTTGGCCACTGGTCGTCGGTTCTATCCGAAATTAAACGAGGTCTGCTGGCTGTGTCAGGGCTCCACATACAGGCTCACAGCTGATTGAGGAGACGACAGACGCGGCCAGCCTAGTCCCACATCCGTTTAGCTTCGCTTTTTGAGCAATGTCAGTTATTTGTGTATTGGGGCGCAGTGATGTGTTGCATAATATGCTAGGACTATATTATAGTCAGTTAACAAAAGTAATGAGAGAGATCTTTGCCCAACAGTGGGATAACGCAGGCTAACAGTAACAGGTACATACTATTTGACTATGTGACTATTTTTAATCTAGACAGATTATGCCACCCTCATTGGTACAAATCAACTTAATTATGATGCTAAACACAATTTCTACTTCTGCGATTAATACCGCAAGTTACGAGTGTACACCATCCTGGCTGCTTTCGAAGCAGGGGCAGCCAGGAAGCTGTTACACACTCCAGTCTCGCATATATTATTAAAAAGAATCAACAGTTCTCGTCTCTCCGGTTCGTTCCGCACCCACTCCATGATTATATGGTAAACATCCTGAATCGAGTTGCATTCTGCACTATTTGGTGACTCCATTTTACTCATTAAGCAAATATGAATGAATTTCGTTCAGGACACATACCCTTAAATAAATAAGAGTATGTGTCCGGAACGAAATTAAAGAACTGTAATGACCGTCTGCCTTCCCATATTGGCACCGTCTGTCCACGTTCTTTTAGACACGCTTGGCTGTTAGTATAGTGGCGTCCCGAATACCTTTACTGCGACTCCTTTCATCAAAATATTCTCGCCAAGAGGCGACTCTTATGTAAATGAAAACATATTAAGTATGTTGTATTACTTAGGGTGTTTACATAAAGAAACAGGTTTCCGGTACGGGCAGGTCGGTACCGATCGGTGCAGGTATTAATTTCTATGTTATCTTATGCGCTCACTTATAAAGAAACAGGTTTATACTTGTCGGTGCCGACTACCTGGAACGAATTCAAATTCAAATTCAAAATATTTTATTGTGGGCATATGTTAGTTACAGGTCTAAACAATAAATTTAAGTTCCAATATGTCCTGCCTAATAGGCATACAATAATTATGTAGTGGCATTACATTTAAAATTATTTTACATGTCAAATTTGGTTATTATAAATGTCAAAATATGAATATACAGTCAAATTATTACATGGTCAACAATTCATTCAATGGTTTAAGAAATCTTGGATCGTGTAGTATGCTTTCTCAATTAAAAATTTACGCAGTTTATTTTTAAATACTGGAAGTTCCTTAGTGCTCAGAATGTCAATAGGTATCTAACGAACGAGTCATACTGGTTCAAGTTATATGGTCAATATGGACAAGTTTACCTGTTTCTATATGAAAGTTAACCCTGAACCGACCGGTACCGACCCGCACAGATATGTCTGTACCGGAAACCTGCTTCTTTATGTAAGCACCCTTAGAAAGAATAGCTTAGGAGTATGTTTACACAAGAACCGATATTGCCAGCCTCGGTGACCAATCCTGAACCCGATTTTTGTCCAAAACAAACGTCTTCTTTTTCAATTGTAGGCTTTAGTAATTGCTTTCCTGTCCTTTGAAAATACTTCGAAGGTATCTGTTAACGACGCTAACTACTAAAAGGGTTTTCTGATAAGCTAAAGCACTGCCAATTTACGTGAACGTAATATGTTTTGATGTCGTGATGGTCCAGAGGTTAAGTCCTCGCCTCTCGTGGATGAGGTTGTGGGTTCAAATCTAGGCAAGCACCAATGTGACTTTTTCAATTCATATACAATGTACTTTCTAAGTTTATCTTGGACATCACTGACATATTATGTAGGTGAAAGAAAACATCTTGAACAAACCTGGAATTATAGTTAATGTAAGTCTGAAATCGACAACTCGTCTTGAGCAAGCGTGGTGATGCTCATGGCTTCTCTGTATGAGAAGAAGCATTTGCCCAGCTGTGATGAGAGTAATACATTTTTTCAAAACAAGATTAAAAAATAACATACGTAGCCGGTATTATTCTTCTTCTTAGCGTGTCGATGGCAATCTCAATTGTGTCAGCCCAGATCTGAGCTACTAACGTCCATCAGATCCTGTAACTGTGACACGATATTAAGTGCCCCATCGTTTGTAGAACAGCACCACATTTACACTTTAGGGGAGAGTCATTAATGAATCTCCACCTGAGCAGGTTTTCCTTACCGCGACCAACCTGGGTCCGGAATCTATTTAAAGTGTACAGTAAGATATAATTATGTACGTATCATGAAATGGTTGAAAATTCATATTTATTTTAACAGTTAAAAGCTTTATTTCTGGACATAGCAGCTGTTTTTGATTTGTTTACTAGGCAAAATATACAACGGTGTGTGTATACCTTTAGGCGGTGATCATACGGCATCGCTCGTCCGCGCGGTCGGGCGTTGAAGCGGATCTCACTTGTATGAAATCCGTTGAAACGTCCGACCACGCGGACGCACGCGGCGCACCGTCTTACAAGATCTTCGCCGCCTCCGTCCGACGGCGCGGACGAGCGGTGTCGTGACAGAATTGCCTGATAACGGTTTCTCCTAATAGACATAGTGACTAAAAGCGATCTAGACCTATTTAATTCTCCATTCTCTACAACATTTTCTCAACGAAATAAATTCTGAGATTGTTCATAAATCTCTCACACTTTTCCACAAATGAACCAACAGATATAACAGGGAGCATAAGAAGTCGTTAGCGCTAACTGGCTAAGTTTAAATCGAACAGTTAAAGCCATCGGTTTGAAGCAGATAGGTGCAGTATTGATTCTACATTAGCCTGCAATTATTTTCTTGTAGTTATCGCCTGGGAGAAAAGTCGAGGTGATTAGTAGTTTTTAGTGGTCTGTGATTTCTTTAAAACACACGTAAATAACGAAATATTTATTGTGAATAGATTTGGTATAGTTTTAGCGTGACAGTACCGGTCATTGAACCACCTCTGTGATCCAGCAATGTACATCTATTGATAGGGGACATTAAGTATTTTTTTTCTATTTTTTTAAATGAAGAACTTCATTTCAAAAAATAGAAAAAAATACTTAATGTCCCTATAACATGAGACTTCAACATAACTAGCGAAATGTGGGTGTACTATTAGGTACACTTCTGCCTAAGCCTTCAGGGATTACAAGCGTGATGGCAAGCATCTTTATTTTAATTTTTCATGATAATAAATAAAATAAAGATGCTGATGGAATACATGAACTCCTCCTTATTTAAAAGTCGGTTAAAAATCAACTAATTACAGTAGTGATAGCCTAGTAGTGTGACCGTGGGACTGCCAAGTCATGGGTCTCAAGTTCGAACCCAAGACACGCACCTCTGATTTTTCGGATTCGTGTGCGAATTGTATGATTATCACTTGCTTCGGTGAGGGAAAACATCGTGAGGAAACCAGCATGCCTGAGAGATATTTCTTGACAGCATGGCATGTAAAGTCAAGTCAGAGGCCTATGGGCGGCAGAAATACTCTGAAACCAGGTTAGGCACTAACCACACGATAAAGAAGAAGAATTAACCAATAAATAATTGGGTGTTTATGGACCTGTCTTCTCTCCTCCGCTATTACGACTATTTGAATAGAATAACATTTTTATAAGCACAGACTTATTTAGCAAAGATTACAAACTGTATATGATAAGACTTTTACCCTAAGAATGGTAACACATCTGGGCCTCAAGTCTGCTATTACAATTGTGTCAGAATGGTCTATCATTGATTTTATAATTGTTGATTTTGATAAGTTTGGTAATCTAAATGGCGTCATTATGACTTTCCAATGGTCAACCACTGACACTCCATTGAAAGAAATGGCATAGAATGGTAATCTGATAAATAATAAATATTATGTAAAAATATATATTAATGAGAGCAGCGGTGGCCCAGTGGTGGCGGTCCCGACTTACGAACAGTAATTCGTGGGTTCGAACTCAGGCAGGCGCATTACTTTGTGTAATTTATTTCATCACCACTGCTCTCAAAACGGTGAAGGAAAACATCGTGAGGAAACCGGCATGTCCTAGAACCTAAAATTCGAAGACATTTGACATCTACCAATCCGCACTGGGCCCGCTGGGTGGATTATAGCCCATTACCTCTCATAGAGAGGAGGCCTGTGTCCCAGCAGTGGGAATATTATAGGCTGATTATGCTATATATAAATGAAATCTGGCATGAATAAATGTTCTTTAGTAGTAGTTTTTCGAAAACCATTTCTACTAACGGGTTTTATAATAATGGCAATACGACAATGTCATTATAACACAATTCTATTACGAGACCATTGACCGACCAATGATCCACCTTTCTGAATTTAGCAGATTACGAACTTTCATCAAAATAACAATGGGATCGTGTTGGAATGACCACTTTATAAAAATAGCAGACTTGGGCCCTGGAAATCTGCAGCTCTAAAAGGTATTTCCATACTAACCAACTATTCATTAATTTCTAGAAAAGGCCCCATACTTTTCCCAAATGACGCACCACCGCCGCCGCCGACGCCACTCATCGTCACATCGAGACCTCTCAGCGAGTCCATAGCCAGGAGTGAGCTGAACCCCGACAACAGTCCAGAAGCTCAATCGCAGTACCACCAGGTAACAACCCCACTCATATCTACATTGCCACCTCTGAGAGAGTCCATAGCCAGGAGGGAGTTCAACCCCAACAACAGCCCAAACCTAGTACGACCAGGTAACAGGCCAACGCCCCATAGTGACATTATGACCTCTCAGCGAGTCCAGTTTTTTTTTTTTATTTACCTGTGCTCTCCCACTGCTGGGCAAAGACCTCCCCCAATTCCTTCCATGTGCTCTTTTCCCATGCCTCCTCGAACCAGCTTTCGCGGTACACGTCCAGATCGTCTCGCCACCTCTTTCTGGGCCGGCCTCGGCGGCGCCATCCATCTTCCGGCAACCATGGTGTGGAGACTTTTGCCCAGCGGTTATCATGCATACGGCTGACGTGACCCATCCAATCCCATTTTAGCCTAGTAGCATTCTTGCCAACGTCTATTATGCCCGATTTGGAACGCAGCGTGGTGTCAAAAGACAAGACGGGGTCTAGTATTTTGACACCCAGAATGCTTCGTTCCATTGCCCTTTGGCAAACTCCAAGGCGGCACTTCTGGGTCTCGGTGAGTGACCAGGTCTGAGCACCGTACCGAGTCCATAGCCAAACTTTTTGTTATTTTATGTATTTTGCCAAGTACGAGACTTGTCTTGTTCTTTGGTCTAGTGGTCGCCAATACTACTGCTGAGCATGAGGTTCTGGGTTCAATTCCCAGGTTGGGCAAAGTGTTATTATGTTTTTTCATCACGAACTTCTCAGTAGCAGCCAAGGAGTCTGGAATTGTGCCCAGTTGATGGTAATAGGCTCGCCCTTATTACACGAGACTTAAACATAACTAGTGAAATGTGGGTGTACTAGGAACGCCTCTGCCAAAGTCTTCTGGAATTACAAGTGTGATCTTATATCTATATGTTACATTAAGTGTATTCATAACTAGCTGTTGCCCGCGACCATCATCCGCGTAAAATTTTATAGCCTATAACCTTCCTCGATAAATGGGCTATCTAACACTAAAAGAATTTTTCAAATCGAACTAGTACTTCCTGAGATTAGCGCGTTCAACCAAACAAACAAACTCTTCAGCTTTATAATATCAGTATAGATGTTCGTATTTTCTAGTTGTGCCAAATTAACAGCTTTTGTTTTGTTTAGGTCACCTATAGACCCAACTATCTGACCAGAGGAAATAGTTATGAGCCCTACAGCTATACCTTAGCTACGGTGACTCCGGTTTACGATTTTGACCCAGCAAAGATAAACGAAAAGAGGAAGGAAATTTTTTTCAAGGATTATGAGGTAAGTCTATAATATCTTTTTTTACACATGGAGTTTGGTTAACTTAACTTTTTCAACACAAGAACAGATGCCAGACCTAATTGGTCCCTTCAGAAAACCATCCATCTCTGACTGAATGCTGTAAGTGGAAAGCAAAATGTCGTAGCACACCTTGGCTCGGCTGCAGTGGACTTCGAAAGATTAAGTTGATTGATCGATAAATAATTGCAATTGAGAGAAGTGACCAATACTTTATCAAGAAACATACGGTGACAAAAATATGTCTCGGAGGTGTTCTGAAATCAGTTTTTGGTTTTAAAACCCAGTCAATAACCTAACTTAACTAACAGGCTGAGGCCAAGCGAGTGTAATTTTCTGAGCAGTGAGCCGCGTAAAATGAGTCGCGGAATTTACGCTGCATTCGGTTTCATACTGAAGTCCTGTTTGTAACACACGGTTTGTACAACTCATTTTACTTTCACTGACTTTAGTATGAAACCGAATGCAGCGTAAATTCCGCGACTCATTTTACACGACTCACAGCTGAATAAAATAGTCTTTTTAGAAATGAGTGTTGGGCAACCTTAACTTTTTGTGCAAAACCGCTGAAGTCCTACTTAATATTATAAAAGCGAAAGTTTGTGAGGTTTTATGGATGTCTGGATGTTTGTGTTACTTTTTCACGCAAAAACTACTGACCGGATTTGGATGAAATTTCGCTCACAAATAGTTTATAACCTGTATTAACACATAGGACACTTTTATCCCAGTAGTATTATCCCGTGTGATAATTACAGAACTCCAGGTCAGTAAAGCCTTAGCTATCCTGAATAAATTTTAAGTCGAAATTTGATCAATTAAAACTATAAAATTATGACGACACTGTCAGCTTTTTAAATCGGTTAAGATGAGCTGATCACGTAGTCTTCTAGTTTTATTTAATACGTCAGCTTTAATCAGAACTAAAGAACTCAGATGTTTCCTATTCAATAATGTCTGAGTACAGACCAGTGAGCATTTGGGCCGCTCACATTTGCTTGTTCTTTTCTAACGGTGACTCGCCAACTTTTCTAAGTAGATCTAGACCCCGTGTCGGGCCAGAAGAGACCCGGGAATAAAGTAATGATTTTTGTAGATTGCTATAATCAAATATCAACACAAATAATATTATAGTTTAAAAAAATTAAAAAACACTTCAGAGTGACGTTATTTTATTTATTGATTTTTTTTCATCAAGCCCGTTCATTTATCATATGAATGCATAAAAAATAACTAGTCCGCCATCTTTGGGAGTCCGCCATCTTGGATTTAGAATGACGTCACTTAGCTAACTATGCATTGTCATTCAAACTAAACATGTATGCAAAATTTCAGCTCAATCAGAAACCGGGAAGTGGATCAAATTTAACTTCTAAGATTTTTTATATAGTTACAGTTACAGGTGAAGCTAATAGAAGCGTGTTAAAAAATAACAGCAGGCCTGTAATCTTCGAAGGGTTAGCCAGAGGTGTACACCCACATTTCACCGGTTATACCTATTTAAGCCCCCATGTATTAGGAGGCGAGCCTATTACCATCAACCGGGCACAAGTCAGTCTCCGGGTTGCTATGAAGAAGTTCTTAATGGCCAAAACACAATAACATTTTGACTCTTGTATTCGTTTTTAGTAAGTCTCAAATATAGATTGGCACAAGAAAAGAGAGGCCTATACCCAGCGGTGGGTGAGTTCGAGCTGTGGATGATGATGATGATGATGAAGTCTCAAATATTGTAATAGATTTAATTTCAAATTGATATTTGTCGCCACTCCAGAACTTGAAGACGATGCGTTGGAAGGCCTCCCACTAGGTGGACCGATGACCTGGTAAAGGTTGCACGGATCCGCTGGATGCGAGTCGCACGGGGCCGGTCAATGTGGCGACATTTGGGGGAGGCCTATGTCCAGCAGTGGACGTCTTTCGGCTGAAATTATGACGATAATGATGAGATATTTGTCTTTATTATCGGCAGCGATTATTGACATTTATGCACTCAAGAAATCAACATCGAAATAAAAGAAATGCTGATCTTAATTTAACCCAACCTTGTGAACGCAGGAGATGCAATCAGGTTTAAAATTCAGAGTATTTTTATTATCTAACTATTTCACGTAACCAGTCCAGTGAGAACCAGCCTTACCCAAGGGTATCTTATTACCCTATAACTGGGTTGTGCAGGGCAGATAGGCACTCGCTCCATGTAAAATACTGGTATCCAGCTACGTACGGTTAGACTGGAAGGGGACCCCAACACAGTTGGGAAAAGGCAGATGACGAGTGGGAGTGTTGATAGTCATGACTTCTATTGGATCAATAGAGCAGATGGAGGTGGATGGTATTGCAGTTCGGGGTTTCACGAACACGGCACTCACATATTTTGGATGTACCTAACCACAACAGATGAGTAGAGGTCTATGCCCACTTGCTCAGTAGTGGGACAGTAACAAGCTGGTATTACGATGATGATGTTGTTATTAAATAATAAATACAGAGTGGAAGCTCCCCCACATACGGGGTGTAAACAGACCCTTCACGAAGCCATCAACCAAGCATTCTGTACATCAAACTAAGTAACTCTACGCAAAAATTATTGCTGGGAAACGAAAAAAAAATGTTTTTTTTTTATGTGAAAAATCACGTTTTACGGTAGGACTCGATGTACCGCACTCAAAGCATTGTGCTGATGGATGGATTGAATAGTACGGGAGTCGTGGAGGTGTTTAAAGTAAAAATCTTACATTAAAATCATTTATTTAAAAAAAACTCATGTGTAGAAGTTGGAACTTTGACCCCCAATATCCCGTAACTAGAAGGTTCCCAGGTATGGTGTAGAAAAAAAAATGATCGCAAAGACGGGGATAACAAGTGCCTTTCGGCTTCGTTAAGGGTCTATTTACAGCCTTTATAAATTGTATACGTGGGAGGGCTCAAAATGATGTAGAATACGAGTAGAATACGAGTAGAATACGTGGTAACCCTGTCCCTTCCACCCTGTGTATTATTTGACCACAACTTTATCTTTCTTTCTTTGTACACTGCTCTCAAAACGGCGAAGGAAAACATTGTAGGAAAATCGGCATGTCCTAGAACCACAAATTCGAAGACATGTGACATACCAACCCTCACTTCCTCTTACAGAATGGCGGCCTACATCCCAGCCGCAGTGGGAACATCATAGGCTGATTATTATTATTAATGATGTTTTATTTAAAATAATTAGGTATTTTTCTAAGAATTTTCTGTCGTTATTGTCAGAGACGCCTAATGGAATTTATTACTCCGAGAAAACCTGACTCGAAGGCCGGCGAAGTACTGGTACAGACCCTGCAACAGAGAAGTTTCGATCAGGTTTTAATTTACATTAATAGTTTTATTTAAGTACCGTACTTAAAGATTTTACTAAAAGCAATCTTCATTAGGTTATGTACGCTAAAATAAAAATGTTTTTGATTAGTTATTTATAGATTAAAAGGACCTCGTGTCTAAATAATAACAGCAGCTCGGGTCGATCTTCAGGTTAAGCCGCGCTTGCCTAGGTTGGTCGAGGATGGGTGACCAGTTCCTCCGTGCCTAAGAAAGCACGTTAAGCCTTCGGTCCCGGCTATCGTTTGTAGATCTATGGCAGTCGCTACAGGTAGTCAGCGGCTCGAAAGTCTGACAACCAGTCTTACTAAGGGGTATCGTATTACCCAGTACTAACCGAGTAGTGGAGATCAGATAGGCAGCCGCACCATGTAAACTACTCGTATTCACCTGCATCCGGTTAGACTGGAAACCGACCCCAACATAGTTGGGAAGGCTAAGCCGATGACAAATTATAGACGACAAAATAAAAACCCAATTACACTTTGCCAGACCTAGGAATCGAACCCAAGGAGGTCTTGGGTTCGATTCCTAGGTCTGGCAAAGTGTGTCGACTGAGGTCCAGGCTCCGGGCTGTTACTAAGTAACAAACAAACAACGATTTGTGCCACAGTTACCACAAATAAATAATTTTGACTTTTTTAAATCCAGAAGGTTAAGACAGAGTCCCATTCTAGCAACTAAAACGATCAATGGGAAAGTCAAAAATGAAAATTAATATAAGCCACAGAAAAACTATGTCATTCCTGGTGAAATTCGTTGTCGAATTACGAAACCCCTTGAACTCCAATTGCAAGGCCCTACAACGAAGCAGTATATAGTCTTAAGATCAACTAATTATCATAATAATATTTTCTTTAAACTAGACTAAAAAATTACCAATATTTGATGAAGAAAAGAGTAAACCAACTAATAAAGGGCCCCAACATGCACCCGCATACAGAAAAGCTCAATCTACCACCACAGACTATTATTATGACTTCAATGATGAAGATAACAATTTTGATTTTGATTTCAAAAAGTTCTATGTGAGTTTTTAAAATCTATAATGATAATTCTAAAAACTGTCCAGTATTCTGATGTGATCCAACAACTCGAACTGGGCCTGCGTGGTGGATTACAGCCCACTCTCGCAGTGGCCTGTGTTTCCAGCTGTAGGGATATTATAGACGGGTTTTGCTAGATTTTATCATGTCGTAACGAAGTAAAAAAAGACCAAGTGTATTGGTATCAGACATTAATACAGCCGCAGTCACCCCGTGGGAAACCAGATGCAACCAGTTAGACTGGAAAGAAGGCCTGGCCCAGATGATGAAAGTGGAACTCTAACGACAGTGAAGCAAACTTAGAAGATGACGGGGTGCATTTGATTGGGAAATGTGAAAGGAGGCCTCTGTACACCAGTTGGATACTAAAACCTTATAATTAAATTGATGTAGATGTATTTAAAACAAACAAAACTAATAAGAATCTGACGCTAATTATTCACACACATTTTCTTTTTACGCAACAGAGAAAATATAGAAGAACAAATATAGAATCAAGCAGCTCAGAATACCTCGAACACTATCCTGACAGCAACAAAATACTAAGAAGACAGTTTGCACGCCTTGCCCTTGACGAGGCCTTCCAATTTAAACCTTCAAATGATCTAAATAAGAACTCAAATGGCAATGCCTGGCATAGGCTCAGTGATCGTTGGGAAAGTCGACCTTCAGACAGTGCTGAAGAAAGTGGTGACATACAAGACATTCTAGGTTTTTCAACCACTCGTCATAGTGTGATGAGAAGTGTCAAATATGATAGCTATGTCATAAAGTCTATTGAGATGAATACTGATAATTATGAAATGGATAGACGGGGGAAAAAGCCGCAGGTTTTAGTTTAAATATTATAATAACTTCATCAGAATCACCTAGTACCATACTTCGCCCTTTTCTCTTTCTTTGCTCATTTTGTTGCATCATAGACAAGCTTACTTGCTTTTACTTCTTACGCAAAAATTGTGGTAGCTCGGCTAATTTGCAATTTTGCATGATATAAAAATATTGCTAACACCCACGAATAATGTAGCTTTCTGCCAGTGAAGGAATTTTTAGAATTGGATTATTCGTTCCGGAGATTAACCCCTACTTACAAGCAACCCTTTTATAATATTAGTATAGAGTAAAATCATCAATATTGCCGCATTTCTTACAAATCAAGTGTATTTCTTAGCTATCAGTACTGGTACTATTGATACGTGACCATCTGGACTCGTTTTTACCTGATTCGCCAAATCAGGTAAGAACGAGTAGATGTCTGAAGGAATACGAGGGAGGCTTTTTCTCATCAATAGAGCAACTAAAGAAAACATTCAATGTTCTCTCTATATTTTTGCTTTTACAACATTAGTTTTAGTATATACGAAACCGGAAACACGTGTCTAGTATTTTTATGTAAAGAATCTATGTACAAAATTTCAAAACTGTATCATGAAAAATCACAAAGTTATATAAGCTTGTTCTGTTACCTAGTTGTCCGCACAAAAACGTGGTCACCACGTAGCTCATTGATAATAATAATTTGGCAGTAGGTACCTAAATGGTTGCGATAGGTACTTAGTGTCGCTTGGTATTAAACTTGTAGCCTTTTTTTAAAATATTTTTGGGACAAAATATGACATTTTTTAAAAATTATTGGAATCGATTCAGTTACTTATTCTGAAAAAACTATATTCAGGTTTCGCATATACTAAAAAAAAAATGTTGTTTAACAATTTCGCTAATTTCATAGCCCCTCGACAAAATGAATCCGTGATATTATTTTTTCTCTATTCACTGGCATAAGGCCGATGATTGATTATGGCGCTATTGTGTCCGTGGACAAGAACAGGTGTGTTTGTTTATCCGGGGATCACTGCGGGGATCATTGTAAACGTGTGCCAGCCGCTGGTTATTGGTGATTAATCTGTAGTAGTTCTGTTTATGTTGTTCATCGCGTTATGATTCTTCTTAGCCTTAACACAGTGTCGAGGATCTGACACAAACTGATCTAGAATTTTATTCATAATTCTAGACCCATCAGTATTGAAATTATTCATCGGGTATTTTAAAAAATCTGCTGTTGCTACATTATATTAAACTGTACTGCTGTAAAATGAACTGTTGTTCCATTATATTTTTATTATCCTATTCATATTATACTCGATCATATCGATCGTGTCATCTTGTGTGTAATGCATATTTTAGCAAGACCGTTGAAATAATTTTATTGTTTTTCAATACACTTTCTCGAAAACTGGTTCTTATCGCACTACGATAAGGTTCGTGCATGCATTGTATTTCACACCCGTAGATTTTTAAAAATTTTCCGCACATACATTTACATCATTTACGGAAATAAAAAAATTCCCAAATTTTTTTTTTTTTTTTTTATAAAACATTGCCCCACACTAGGAATTTCTCCTGGATCGTGGGCGCGTTTACAAACATTTAAACTCACATACACAAACAGCCAGACCCGGAACAACTACTTGTAGGCCATACAAATATTTGTTCCGTGCGGGAATCGAACCCGCGACACGAAGCGCAGCAGTCAATCGCTTAGCCACTGCGCCAACCGTGCCGTCACCAGTAATTATACTAAGTCCGAATGGGTTCAATGACTACAGTCGGCGGTGATTGTTTTTTTTTTAATTTCGGCAAAGAGATATGCGTTTTACGGCGTAAAAGTTTTCTGAGTATTGTGTTTATAAATAGAATATTATAGATAAACATGATTATTTAAAACAAATATTTACTTTTATGAACAAATTAACATTTATTTGTGTTCTAAATACAAAAATATTTGAATTTTGTATTTTTCATATTAGGCTGTTTAGTAGCATCATACCTTTGTTTCTTCTTCAACCTGGCGAAAGCAAAGCGCGGAAAAGAAGCAAATTAAATCATAAAAAATAAAAATTCCATAATAATTCCTGGCAAAAAAACTTTCCGTTCTAATATTTTATTTCTTCTAAAGTGTATTGAAAAATGTAGTTTCGTATAACACTCTCGCTTGCAGCTCGGATGTTAATTCCGCCTCGAATGTAATAACAAAGTTCCCCACTTATATCAAAATGTACTATTTCAGGATTGAACGGAGATGATAAAAATATAAAAAATGTTAGTTAAATAAGCATTATTTTCTTACAGCTACGTGCTGTGAAACCACAATACGAGTTTGATAATGCTCAAAGAAACACAGCTTCGAAGGTGAATCTGTATAAGCACAAGGTTGGTATTGTTTTATGAAAGTATGACACTTGCCCTTGTTTGGGGCGTTGTCAGCAACGAGAGTTAGATGGTAAGAACGCATTTACTTTGCCTGAATGTCCGTGGCCTCCTCAAGTCCTGATTGCAGAGGGTAGAAATTAAAGTAGGGAACACTGGCCTGAACCGTCTCCAAGGCGATGATGGTCCCGACTCAGTCTTTGCCCGCAACTAACGGCTCCAGTCCCAGGTTCTATATCTGGCAGGTAGATTCAGCGCAGGCAGGCGTGAGGCAGTCTGCGGCAAAGGATCCTCTCCAGGCGTCCTTCACGACGCCGGAACCACGACGTGGCGAAAGGGTTGAAGGGTAGGCTAGAATCCTCGAAGTCCAGACAGAAATGGAAGCGTAAGCAAGCTGACAGAACCACGTTTCGTAGGTCCAAAGGTCACAGTGTGCCAGATTGGAAGAAGTACAGCTGAAAACTAGTTTAAAGAAGTTCTAGGAACACCTTACAGTTGGTCCTTCTAATAGGAAACTTACTCTAGAGAGCTTTCGCGACGTTTTGAATAAAATTATTAAGGTACGATCGGAGCGAGCGCCACAGCCGTCACCACAGTGCTCTCAGAACGACTAGTCATCGTCCCTACCGAGGCCAACCGAATCGCCACTCCTCGGCAGCTCATCATTATTTATCGTTCTCGTGCCCGTGTCCCAATTTATTTAGGGTCGGCGCAGCATGTCTTTTTCATCCATACATCTCCATTACTCGTCCTCTCAGCAGTCCTTTCTGGCCATGTCATCCTTCGCACAGTCCATCCATCGTTTCTCTGGTCTTCCTCTACTCTTATAAGTACCCACATTCATACTCAAAATTTTCCTCATTTCTGCCATGACAACCGATTACCACACAACTTTTCAATCAAAAGCTACTGTAAGGTTCTCATTTTCCAATAACTTGTCAATATTGTAATTTGTAAATTTACTGTCGAAACTCATAATGCTGTCTTAAAAACTTGATATTTATATAAAGTTAAATACTAATTTATTTACTACTGATACTTACTTCGACAGCACCATTTAAATCATAAAAGATTTGACAATAAAAAAACTATCTTTTTTTTTAATTACAATGAGCAAATACTCAAAATATTTTACTTAATGAATCCTTTTTTTTTTCAGAATTCTCCTGATCGTGATCACTATTATCATATTAAAAACAAAATGGGTGATAACAACCAAGAAACTAATCCCGTAAGTATATATTTATGGGGAAAGTACCCAAGTGAAGACAATCGAGATAAGAGAAGAGAAATGAACAGGAATCCCCTAAACTTTCGCCGAATCAAACAACAGTGCAAGAAAATAAAAAAAAAACTATACACATAAATTTGTGACTCGGGGTATATCTAGATTTCTTTCAGAGACAAAAATCTAGAAGACATCGACTACTATAAACAACGCAAGAAAACCGGATAGCGATAATTAACAAAAATACCCCAAGACGGCCTGTCACCGCGGGGGAAAATGACTTCCACCCTCTAACTCCTTCATCCAGAAATTCTTTTAAGTGATTAAATAACTTCAAAGATACCTGTCGTCGTCAATACTTCTTCATCTTCCTGCACTTGTCCCATATTACTTTTGGTCGGCGCAACAAAATCCGTGTCACACTATAATTTTATTCCTTTTGCTATGCTTTTTCTTTTATATGATTCTGAATCATCACTATTTTAGTCACATACACTTCATCCCCCTTCATCAATATCTCTCATATAAATATAAGTTGAGATAAAGTAGATTACAAAGTTCCAAAAGTAAATTTTCTATATTTTCTTTGCACAGAGTGATAACTACGCCTTCTCCTACGCAGTCAAGGATCACAAAACTGGTGACGACTTCTCTCACTCTCAAAAGAGTACAGGATCAGCTACCAATGGCGAATACAGAGTATTACTCCCCGACGGAAGAACGCAGATAGTTTCGTACACCGCTGATGAGAATGGATACAAAGCTGATGTCAGATATGATGAACATCATAATCAGGATAACAGTATAGATTTTGATTACGACAAAGACAGTTTAGGTAATAATGATCGTCATAAAGTGAAACAAAATTATGGTCACAATCAAGATTATACGGGACATGAAGATATTTTATACCGTCCACAACAAAGTCTAGCACCTTATAAAGCAAATGTCCCTAATTATGAACAGAGACATGAACAGAATACAAATGATTATGGAGATAAAAACGATAATAATTTCCAATATTTTAATGTCTATCCAACTAAAGCCGCTTTCGTAGGTACAACTGCAAATATCAATGATCGCACTTTAGATGGTTTTTCAGACAACAATAACGATTACTTAGAAGAAGCTAACGTACGTCTCGAAAACAACGATAAAGTGGAAAGAGCAAAAGACGATTACAAGTTCTCCGATGAACTTGATTTTACAAAAGAAGTAGTGGACTATTCATCTGAATTAGACCATACATATGAACCGCATAAAAGCAAATTCTCCCCGCTTTACAGTAATCAAAATGCACAAGCACAGGGACAAGTAAGACCATCTTATAATGAGTTAAAACCTCTTTTTGTGACGAATGCAAATGGCCAACGCAATGCTGCAATACCAGTATCTACTATAAGACCTGTATATGCTGTAACGCCACCAGCTGATGTTGTAGCTATTACTCCTAAAAAGCCTGTACACAATCTTTATACTAATATTAAGAATATTGTAACTCCTGCACCTTTCATATTCTCAACCCCATCACCGTCTACGCCCAGGAATTACTTGCTGTCAACCATCGCTAATTTGAAACATCAAATTAGTTTAGCCAATAAGCCAGTTTTATCAGAACAGTATATTAATAAGATTAATAAATATTTGTCGTATTGAAATGCAGTGAAAGTAAACTAATAAGCAGTGTACTCTAGTGTAATTAAATGGTAGCTAAGTAACGCTATGTTGTCACTTTTGTGTGCTACCATCAAATTGAGTAAAGGACCGACTACACTTAGGCTGCGTTTCCATCAGAGATGAGCGAAGTTGCGTAGCGAGGGATGTGTGTGAAACTAACCAATAACATCGCTCCTTTTTCACAGCTTGAGGTATTCTAGCTATGTGGTTGGTTAGTTCCACACACATCCCTCACTACGCATCCTCGCTCATCTCTGGTGGAAGCGCAGCCTTATCGACATGGATAGAAGGAGCTAGTCCATGCAATAAATTCAAAAAATACGTCATTTCGTTCAGACGCGAGTCGACGCCACTTCAGACTTTATTTCAAGGACATAAAGCTCATTCTGACATGTTCAAGACAATTCCAAGTACATTCACTAAACGTTTACATGCTGTACTCATAGATAACATTGATTAAAAACGTTACTCATCTCTTATTCGACCATTGATGTTAAAATAAAAACGTGCTCTCGACTCTTACCAATAGAATTTTCTTTTACATAGTACTGGAGTAGTAGTTTGTATTTATTATTTTTTAAGGTGTATATTATAATTTATTTTTGTAAATTAAAATGAAGTTAATGTTACAGACTGTTTTATTTTTGCCTCTTTATTTTATTTACAACATTATTTTTAGTATATGCAAAAAAAAGGACAAACCCAAGGGCAGGGTTCAAACCCTGCTCGCTCTCGAATTTTTCTTACCATATCAAAGCAGAATATAGTTTGTAATTTTAAACCATGTTATACGTGGTCCCAAAAATATTTAAAAAAGGTAACAAGTTGGACACCGAGCGACACTAATTACCTATCGCAATAATTTAGTTACGTACTGCCAAATTGTTATTATATATGAGATCAAGACGACGCTGGAGGCACGCGCGCGGCTGCGCCGCGTGGTGACCAAGTTTTTGTGCGGACAACCAGGTTACAGAACAAGCCTATAACTTTGGGATTTTTCATGATAAAGCTTTGAAATTGTGTACATAGATTCTTTATATAAAAATACTATGTCAAGTATTTTTTGTGAGGCGGCGGCCGAAAACATGACACGCGGGGTTGCGATAGTCGTGGAGAGGATCCGGCAATTGGGTCTCGAGGTGGCATTGCACAAGTCCGAGGCCATGTGTTTTCATGGGCCTCGGAATGCGCCACCGTCGGGATCCCTACTGACGGCAGGAGGGGTTTCCATCGGCGTCGGGTCGACGTTGAAGTACCTAGGACTCGTCCTCGACAGCCGGTGGAACTTCGTGGAGCACTTCCGATGTTTGGCTCCCAAACTGGAACGGACAGGGGCTGCCTTCAAGCGGCTCTTGCCCAACCTGAGGGGTCCAAACGCCTCCTGCCGGAGGCTATTTGCGGGGGTCGTGCGGTCCATGGCCCTTTACGGGGCCCCGGT
The DNA here is from genome assembly GCA_910589295.1 of Noctua janthe. Classification (NCBI taxonomy): domain Eukaryota; kingdom Metazoa; phylum Arthropoda; class Insecta; order Lepidoptera; family Noctuidae; genus Noctua; species Noctua janthe. The sequence continues at coordinate 11,446,791 of OU342578.1, forward strand.
GTGGGCGCGTTCTTTGAGGCGGCAAGCCGCCCACTACCTGAACGCGCCCCAAAAGGTGATAGCCATAAGGCTAATCCGGGGGTACCGCACGATCTCCGGAGAGGCGGCTAGCCTCCTTGCCGGATTGCCGCCATGGGATCTGGAGGCGATAGTCCTCGCGCGCCTGCATGAATGGCGCGCGGAGGCACTACGTCGGGGGGAAACTCCGCTGCCGCGGCAAATTGCCGCTCAGCGGACAGACCTCCGGCGTGATCTCATGGCGACATGGAGAGAGCGACTGTTGCAACCCCGTGCAGGGCACGCTACCATAGTGGCGATAAGTCCCCTCTTTGAGGAAAGGCTAGAGAGGCGCCACGGCGCCCTCACCTACCGCCTGACGCAGATCCTCACCGGACACGGTTGTTTCGGGAGGTTCCTGCACCGAATCGGGCGGGAGGAAACGCCCGGGTGTTTCCACTGCGAGGATCGTCCGGGGGACACGGTGGAGCACACCGTAGAGGTCTGCCCCGCTTGGGCGGAGCACCGCCGTGTCCTTGTAGCGGCGATTGGCGGCGGCGATCTCTCGCGTCCGGCTCTGGTTCAAGCCATGGTCTGGAGCGAGAGGGAATGGGAAGCCGTCACCACCTTCTGTGAAGCAGTCATGCTAGTGAAGGAGGTGGCGGGACGTGAGAGGGAAAGAACCTCACGTCCCAGCCGCCGCGGGAGACGCCCTGGGTGTCGGGGGTCACGTGGTGGCTCCCGGCCACCGTAGGCGCGGGCCTGTGGACGGCGAGTTATGGGCTAGCTCGCCGTCCGGCCGTCTTATGACGACAGGCCGTGTCGACGGCGCGTTCGTGTTCCACGCGCGCCTCAAAGAGATGTCAGCAACCGAGTAGGGGTCCGCATGGGCCGATGCCTGCCAGAGCTGCGGGACTGTTCGAAAGAGACACCGTGGCCCTGGAACACAAAGGGCAAAGAAGGAACATGGATGGGTTTTAGTCAGTACAAGTCTGACACTCCCTTTCGCTCCGCCCAGAGTGGGGGGGGTCATTTGATGATTTCCCATCCAAAAAAAAAAAAAAAAAAGTATTTTTTGTGTTTCAGGTTTCGCATATACTAAAACTAATGTTGTATAATACCATCACAACGGTCCGTAGATAGGTGACTATCCATTACACACCGAGATCCCTCCGTGCTTCAGAAGCCTAAAAGACTGTAAATCAGTAATGCCAAGAGGTCATCTACAGGATGCAATTAAATTCATGGGCAATAAAAAAAAATCAACCGTTCCATACATTTTGACGAGTTTTGAACATAAATGTAGGGAACAGCTGTTTTTTTTCGCGACTTCTAGTTTGGTCCCACAGTAAAAGTTGTTCATAATGATGAGTACAATGACCCCTTAACAGGATGCCCATGAATTCAATTTCACCCTGTATATCCAGTTACTGGGTTGTGGAGGTCAGTTACTGCCTAGTAATAGTCCACGTAAAATACTGCGATTCAGCCTCATCCGGTTAGACTGGAAGCCGACCCGAACTCGACAGAAAAAGGTGTGTATTCCCATCGTCACCACTGCCATGTCCCCACCACTGGGGGCACCGGAAAAAACAAAACCATTGTTTCGTTGTCCCCACTACCCCCAACCCACTGGTGGGGACAACGAGAAGTTTGTAATTTCTTCCCGCAGTCCCCACTGCCAAAAGCCGATTAATGAAAAAAGAAGATTACGTAGTAGGAAAATGGCAAGGACAAGTGGAAGATGAAAAACAAGGATAAGTCTCACAGACTACCAGGAGACCAGAATCATGAAGCAGTATATATATATATACTGTATATATATGTATATCTTCATTGCTTGCTGAATAATAATCGAAGGACTGCGCAGATGCTTCACTTTGCTGTATAGAGGAGCTCATGGCTAAATAATAACAGCCGCTCGGATCGATCTTTAGGTTAAGCCGTGCTTGCCTAGGTTGGTCTGTGGATGGGTTACCGCCCATTCCATACCGAGTTTCCTCCGTGCCTCGGAAAGCACGTTAAGTCGTTGGTCTCGGGTGTCATTTGTAGATCTTTGACAGTCGTTAGGTAGTCAGTGGCCCAAAAAGTCTGACAACCAGTCTTACCAAGGGGTATCGTATTACCCAGTACTAACTGGGTTGTGGAGGTCAGATAGGCAGTCGCTCCATGTAAAATACTGGTATTCAGCTGCATCCCGTTAGAGTGGAAGCCGACCCTAATATAGTTGGGAAAAGGCTAGGCAGAGGATTACTTCATCTTGCTGTATAATCGTCTTCATAATATACAAACTCAAAATGCCTTGTAGAACATTAACTCAGCTAATACCCGACATTACGGCGGACCTTAGCAAAAGGAGGGTAGGCAGTAATAGGCGCTCGTTCATCAAACAGCAGACAACTTCCAAGTTGTACTACAATATGCCTAATAACGGAAATATTTTGGAAGTTGGTGCCATACGGGTGGCTGGGATGGCGAGCGAATCTTCCTTAAAATTAGATTAGTAGATGTTGTGTACAGCTGGTCGATCAAAGAATGTGCTATTATAACAATACATGAAGTTGGTTAGTAGTTTATGACCTCAAACACTGTTTTAAGCTTTCACGGTTTACAACTAAACTTATACTGTCACTTGGGAGCCGGGAGCTCAAAATAATGAACAATCACGGAAGATATTCCGTAAGTGACAGTATAAATTTAGTTTATAAATGACCTATTGAGCAGGCAAAGTGTTAGAACTCACAAAAACGTTCATCGAACTTCATTTTTCATTACATAATAAAAGTAACACACAAAGGTACCTAATAGTACACCCACATTTCGCCAGTTATATTTAAGTCCCATATAATAGGGGGCGAGCCTATAGCCATCAACCGTGCACAAATCCAGACTGCGTGGCTGTGAAATTCCTGATAGAAAAACCCAATAACAATTTTCTGGCAAAATGCTCGGCAGTCGCAATTCCAACCAGTAGACCATGAAGGTAATCGAGGCAATTAAAAAAAAAATAAACTCATTAACTAAAAGATATGAAACCCATCCTCTGCAGCCGTAAGTCTCAAAGGTAAAATTACCTCAAGGCTATGTTCTGGGTTCAAGTTAGACAACTGTTGAGTTAACGATGTTACGGTAATTTCAACTTATATTCCTATGTTCAAGTTGCTGAGAGCAGAGCAGAGTTGCCGTGTGCCTGTTTACAGGAGGATCGAGTTACTGTGCGAAAATAATTACGAGTTTCAGACGTCACTTCAGTTTTAAGAGTTAAAGGGCGAGGTTGTAAGTTTTTGCTGTGTTATGCGTATATAACTGGGTAAATTATGATACCCCTTGGTAAGACTGGATGTCAGAGTTTCGGCCAGATAGTTCAGATCTTCAAAATAAAATGAAAAGGTCACTTTTAAATAGATGAAGACGTTCAGTTGTTGTATAAGCTTACTTCACCACACTTATTCAACCAAATCATGTTAAAAAACTTCTGGTAAATAGAGCGAACACAGATCATCATCTGCCGAACCATTTCCCAACTATGTTGGGGTCGGCTTCCAGTCTAACCGAATGCAGCTGAATACCAGTATTTTACATAGAGCGACTGCCTATCTGACCTCCACAACCCAGTTAGTACTGAGTAATACGATACCCCTTGGTAAAACTGTTTGTCTGACTTTTTGGGCCACTGACTACCTAACGCCTGTCAAAGATCTACAAATGACCCGGGACCAACGGCTTAACGTGTTTTTCGAGTAACCCATCCACAGACCAGCCTAGTCAAACACGGTTTAACCTAAAGAACGATCCGAGCGGCTGTTATTATTTCGCCACGAGCTCCTCCTGTCTTTCAGCAAACACAGATCCGTTCTCAGAAAAATTCAGCGTTAATCTGGAAAATTTCCACCACCAAAAATAAAATACTCAATCAATTGCCTCAATACTATCGCCAATACGCTTCGGAAAGCAACCTCTCAAACTTCGAAGAAAGCATTTGAGTCGGTACACTCCTTGAATTTAAAACAGAGCCAGGCATTCTGCTAGGCCAGCAAGGAGCAAGCTTGAACATAAGAGTAGCAAGTATAGGAGAAGATAAGGCTGCGGTCTATACCTAGCCGATTATTGACAACGATTCTTGTAGGGATGTGACTTGATCGATGAGGTTAATTATGATATCGATATTTTTATTTTTTTTTCTTAGCCTGCTCTGCCCCACTCCGAGGCAAAGGCTCCACTCTTTTCATTACTCGCGTACCCAGTCGTCCTTCTTCCAGTTCTGATGGAACCTGTCTAGTTCGTTCTTCGTGGCCTGCCACTTCTTCTTCTTCTTCTCGATGGTTTAGGCTACTTAAATTGAACGTAACTCTAAGTCACTCTCGATTAAGCTCATGATTATGGAGTGTGATGAGTTGGTTTACAGTAATAGTGATAAGACTGAGGTTCGATCGCACCCAGTTAGAGCTTTTGATCCGTATTGTGACCTAATCTGTAATAGTTCTTCGTCAGTAGTTATAGATAGTTCTCAAAAAGACCGTTGTCCATTACTTGCCTTCTACATGTAATATGTTATCCATCCTCAATAATAAAAGTACCATAAATAATTGTATGTCAATTTAATAGCAGTAACGATTAAGCGTATAATTCTACTCCATTAATCCAGTCCATGATATACCTGTCAAATTTATCCAAAATATCGATTAGAGGATAATCAAATACCAAAGCAACAAAACTCCCATCCCTAAAATTAAAGCCACACCTTCAACGATATCTTAACCTAAAATCAGAGTCACGTTCGTTATCGATGAAAATTATCGATAATTGGCGCATCTCTAGGCCAGTAGTGCATGCCTCGTTCGGCTGAGTCGGGCCTGGCACGACGCCAAAGATGCGCTCTAAGACTACCTTACATGGTAACATTGGAAAAAAAAAGGAAATAATTAACAGGAGCATGTTTTTCCATGTTTTCTGTGAGAGGACTTTTTAATAGTTTTGAATATAAGTGAACAATGTTTAGTCTCGAGCAAATACAAGTTGACAAAATAGGGGTTGTGCGTAACGGAAAGCATGTTAAGCCATTGATTGGTCCCAGCTGTCATTTGTAGATCTTTGACAGTCGTTGCAGGTAGTCAGTGACTTGAATGTCTGACAACTTTACAATAGTCTTACCAAGGGGTATGTTATTACCCAGTACTAACTTGTTTGTATAGGTCAGTTAAGCAGTCGTTCCATGTAAAATACTGGTACTTACTGTATTCGGTTAGACTGAAACCCGAAGCCAACACAGTTAGGAAAAAAGGCTAGGCAAAAGCAAAATAATACAAAAAAGAATAGGCCGTTCATGAACGCCTTTCCAAGCGTTTTTTCGACTCCGCCATAAGGCATCGAAACCCTCTGATCGCATTGGCCGCCCAATACGAACCATCGCGTATTAATAAGATTCGCCGACCACGGCATACCCTAGTCACTCCTGACCCTATCACCTTTCTTCAGGAAAGCAGTAGGGTACCCAGTATATTTAAGAAACACAGATAGAAATCGTCATTCCGACTTCACCGTCGAAGTCCATCGCGACGTCCCTGTTCACGCCCCCACCGACCCTTGCTCGAGTAAGTCAGCGATCCTGAGCCAGTACTTTTAAATCAGCCCCAAAATAATAATTTCACTCAGATCCAGCCTGTTCCTTTGCTGTGACGCCCTAAACCGAGGCTCGTGCCCCACACGGGGTGCCATTAGCGCGCTGTCGCTTAGTTTATTAGTTTTTTACCCCTGGCTGGAGGCCTTACCCTAGAGGCACCCACAGGCTAGTCCGGTTAAGCAGAACTCAGCCTTATAGGTTGAACTGCGAGATGCCATTAAAAAAAAACGGTTTAATGCCCTTTCCGAGGCAAATATTATTATGAGGTATTTTTCAAGAGAAAAAAGCTTCAATTTTGCCGAGTGTCTTAGGATACCTATGTTTTATGGTTTAGTTGACTTCCAATCCGACGGGAATAGCGAGCAGAAGCTAGTAAGCTCTGGGTCACAACTTATATCATAGCATAGCAGCAGCCTATAATGTTCCCACTGCTGGGACACAGGCCTCCTCTCTATGAGAGGGAATGGGCTATAATCCACCACGCGGGCCCAGTGCGGGTTGGTAGATGTCACATGTCTTCGAATTTTAGGTTCTAGGACATGCCGATTTCCTCACGATGTTTTCCGTTTTAAGAGCAGTGGTGATGAAATAAATTACACAAAGTAATGCGCCTGCCTCGGTTCGAACTCACGACTTACTGCTCGTAAGTCGGGACCGCCACCACTGGGCCATCGCTGCTCCCATAACTGATATTGCTAAAATTACAGCGTTTGACAAACATAAAATATTAATTAAAATATCACACAATCGTCAAAAGGTTTCCTACCCCTGTGCTCATGAATGAACCATTACTTAATTAACATTAATGCAATTAAATTTCTACTGTTTACACAAATTACGAGCCTCATTTAACAATTATGATGTAATTAATATAATATAGCGTAACGACAGACGCGACACATGGTGTTTGCTTTTTGATATGGTTCGACTCCCGGGTCAGGCAAAGTGATATTGGATTTTTCAATCATGTTTTCAGTAGCAGACACGCAGTTTGTATTTGTACCCAGTTGATAGCTATAGGCTCGCTCCCTATTACATGGGACTCAAAACATAACTGGTGAAATATGGTTGTACTAATAAGTATACCTCTGCCTAACCCTACGGAAATACAGGCGTGATGTTATCTTATGTATTATTGTCCCACTATTTATCACCGTCAAAGGCGATTTCAGAGAGTTACAGTTGTAATTCCAGGTTTTCTCGCGATATTTTTCCTCACTGATTTAGCCGATGTCCAAGATAAATTTAAAAGTACATTATGAATTTAAAAAAAACCACCCAGGTACGAAGCACTTTTTATACAGTTCAAAGGGAAACCAGACTATCTGTTTCGTAAGTGGTCACCATCGCCTGAGGATATCTGCAATATCAGAGACGCCACAAGCTCCGCTATTCCTGAGAACACTTCACTTTGGTAAACAGAACGGCCAACTTGTTAGGAAGCGGTTACTGACACCTGCAACCTGCAACACTGAGGAGTTTACCTATACTTTGCCAAAGAGACAAAGTTGAAACATCTCATTTTCCTGTATGAGGACCAAGATGAAAAGTTCCTCATCTTGGAGGATACTACGGATACTAGACGGATGCTGTATTTAGTGGGCTATTTCGAACTACTAGGTATAAGGGGCCTGATGGATGCTGTCGAGGTTCTTTCCTTTTTCGTTTTTTTTTTTTTTAAGTCTTTGTTCCTCACTAGGAATTAATTTCTCCTGTATCGTGGGTGCGTTTACAAACATTTAAACTCACATACACAAACAGCCAGACCCGGAACAACTACCTGTAGGCCATACAAATATTTGTTCCGTGCGGGGACCGAACCAACGACACGCAGCGAAGCAGCCAATCGCTCAGCTATTGCGCCACCCGTGCCGTCAAACCGTGCCGTTCTGTGTAATACCTATGTTAATCGTGCGGACAAGTCTGCTTGCGCGATCTATAATATTGTGACTTCAGATTTAGTTCCTTGTGCTGGTATAGATAGATGACAACTATATTTTTTGTGATGTCAAATGTAGTTCTTAACTCATAACATAACATCACACCTGTAATCCCCGAAGGGTTAGGCAGAGCTGTACCTAATAATACACCCACATTTCGCCAGTTATGTTTCAAGTCCTTTGTAATAGGGGGCGACCAAATTGCCATAAACCGGGAGGAAATCCATGGCTGCTACTGAGAAATTCCTGATGGTTAAACCCAATAACACTTTGTAGTTCTTATTTGGCAATAAAGATGCCACGACAGCTGAAATACGACACCCTTCAAATCAAAACCGTCATTGGTATTCTTAAATTTTTCTGGATAGCCTTTCTACAGGAAAGCTGTAGATAATATCAATACAATCTTAATTTCACTTATCACCAAACAACAGATTCCAACCAGTGCACTTACATACTACCGTCAAAAAACAGCGGTTGACTGTTGATATTTGAATAAACAAACACTTATTTTAACAATGAAACAGAACGCCAGCGATTCAGTTCATTCCTTAAATGCGAGAGCACAATAACTGTTACATGAATATTGTGCAAATGAAATACAGAAGTACCATTGGATGATAGCAAACCTCGTACTGGACTTAAGTAATCAGCATAGAATTGGAGATGTTCAACAGTGGACTGTAATTGGGTGATGATGTCGATCAAAACTTATATTGTCACTTACGGGATTTGTTTCCGTGATTGTTCATTATTTTGAGCTCCCGATATCCCGTAAGTGACAATATAAGTTTAGTTATAAACCCTGAAAGCTTAAAATAGTGTTTGATGATAACGATGAGAGTTTACATATAGAGAGTGATGAGTGGTTGGGAGAGTGAGTGTGTGTGTGAGTGATGTGTGAGTCTCGCTATCGTCCTCATTATCTGCCTTTTCCCGACTATGTTGGGGTTGGCTTCCAGTCTAACCGGATGCAGCTGAATACCAGTATTTTAAATGGAGCGACTGCCTATCTGACTTCCACAACCCAATTAGTACTGGGTAACACGATACCCCTTAGTAAGACTGGTTGTCAGACTTTGGAGCCACTACTTAACGACTGTCAAAGATCTACAATTGACAGACGGGACCAACGGCTTAACGTGCTGACAAATCTTTTTGCTATGCCACATTCTCTTAGGGGCGTAAGAGAAGCACGGCCCTTAACTAGTTAAAATGATCAGCTACTTACAGTATTTGGTTTAAATATTGGTCTCTTTCTTACCAGCAGCAGTGATACCCTATCGGTGTGACCGTAGAACTGTCATAGGTCTCTAGTTCGAACCCAAGACACGCGCCCCTGTTTTATTCAAATGCGTATTGTATTATTATCACTTGCTTCGGTGAAGGAAAACATCGTCAAGAAACCAGCACGCCGGAGAGATATTTCTAGACAGCATGTACAGCCAAGTCACAGGCCCATCAGCGGCATAAAAACTCTGACACCAGGTTAAGTACTAACCACACGAAAAAGAAAGAGAACCAAGCTTACCGACGTAGCCCGAAGAATAGCTAAACTTAAGTGGCAGTGTGCAGGGCACATTGCTCGCAGAACGGATGGCCGATGGGGCCGAAAATTTCTGGAGTGGCGACCGCGATCCGGAAGCCGTTGCGTTGGAAGGCCTCCCACTAGGTGGACCGATGACCTGGTAAATCTGCTGGATGCGAGACGCACGGGACCGGTCAATGTGGCGACACTTGGGGGAGGCCTATGTCCAGCAGTGCACGTCTTTCGGCTGATATGATGATGATGATGACACGAAAAAGAACGAAGATTCTCACTAGCACTTTTTGTAATGCTATATAAGGTTTACCAGACATAATAAATTTCAGACAGTGTGCTATTTTAAATGGGTTCCTTACCATGTTGGATCGACGAGTCAGAAAAACTTGACATAGACAGAGAGGAAACGACTACTGAGTCAACGTCTAATAGAGATGCGTGGAAGGAGATATTGCTTGAACTTTCAAATTGAGTTTCTCTTCGGCTCTTCTCTACAGAGTGGTATGCATTACTGGAATTAGTACTTTTGTTTTATTATATTAAGGCTAATTATTATTGCTAGCAAATGTTTGCATACTGTAAGGCAGTGTCGAAATGTAATAGTGATTAAGGCCATTCTACTTTTGCCCTAAGTAGTAAAAGAAATAAGGAATGAAACTTGCAGAGGAAATGAGAACGGGTTGATGTTTTGTTGGCAGCAATGTAATGGCACCCTGTCGATCAAGGTCTCTGGTTTCTGCAGTACGTAGCCAAATGCCAGATGGAAAGCTGTTGAAGCCACAGTATGCTTTTGGAATATCAACACAAATAAATCAAATTAAAGTGTCTTCAAAATTACAGCTTTTGACTGGACGCATATGAGAGTATATAAAGGTACCTATATAACCTTAAAAAAAATATTGTCTCTCAGTCTGTTTGTTTCGGCTAATCTCCGAAACGCCAGGACCGATTTTAACAGGATTTTTACTGGCTAGTGTCATATTAGAATAAGGACTAGGGTGCAAAAAAATGTAAGCCCATGAAATTGTTTACAAAATCCGATTCAAATAAGGAAGTAATATTTTTTTAATACACGGACGAAGGTCTCGGGCAACAGCTGATCTTTAATAAGAAGCGTTTTTACTATAGAGCTCCACATGTAACAGTAACGGCACACTGTAAAGTTAGGCGCGATTTATACAGAAATGGCGTAATGTGAAGGCGCGGCGCAGGAGCAGGGCAGACATGATGCCGCTTCAAAACGTTTTTATACAAAATGAAGGTATCGTGAATAATGCGGCCAACACTTGGGGGCCTATGTCCAACAGTGGACGTCTTTGGGTTGATATGATAGTAATGATTCTCATAAAGTTGGAACTTTGACCCCCAATATATCCGTAACAGGTTCCCAGGCATGGTCTAGACTCTAGAACAAAAAAAAATATCGCAATGACGCGGTTGGGTAGAACAATTTTCCTTTCGGCTTCATTAAGGGTACCTGAACACCCATTATTAGTAAGTCGAGCGGTAGAAAGACTGGAAATCTTCGAAATAGTGCTTCAGAATCAGGATTTTAACCTCCAAGTTACACAAACATTATAGGTAGGTACTCTAGATACCCGCAGCTACCTACATCCTCATTTCCATTCAGATCAGAGCCCGGAAAATTATAGCCTGCGGATTTAAAAGTACTAAAGCGGAGTTAGGTATTCAAGGGATCCATTTTATGGAGACTATCCAGTATTACTTTACTTTCAACGAGTTTTCCATACGGTGATAAAGAACTACGACCTTTTTCTTTTGTTTTGTTTTCTGGTTTTTATTAAATGACAGCGTGTATGGTAAGCAGAGATGACACTTACATTTATCGCTAGTTACGGTATTATAAGTTAAGGTCGACGTAACGAAATCAACGAAACAGAAGGTTCTCAATTCTGTACGTATTATGAATGACCACGCATAACTTTTTATAGTTGGTAAAACAATACTTTTTTTGTGAACAACGTATATCTCGAAGTAGGTCCCATTTAAAATTGAAAAATCGTGTTTGGGCTCATTTCATGCACCTTGATGGGAACTTTAGACCTAGCTGATTTCGATTTAGAATGATATCACTTAGCTAACCATGCACTGTCATCCAAACTCAACGTGTATGCAAAATTTCAGCTCAATCGGTTGGGGATACCTGTTTTAAAATTCAGTTGCAAGATTTGACATAAACAAACATACAAATGTTGCAAGTTAAATAGAAGCTTGTAATAATTAAAGCCTTTGTACCTACACAAAACACTGTAAGTAAGGTAAAAACCACAAGAGAGTTTAAAAAAAAAAAACAATCTCAATTTTCCGATGAAACTTTTAAGTATTTAATAAGCTTTCCAGAGTAAAACAAAAACAGTGTTCTTTAATAAGGTTGTCGATAAGCTCGATAGTGAAGGGCAAAAGCAGACGATTCCGATGCGACGCTGCCGCTATAGACGCATCGATGATGAGAGTGGCTAGGGGTGGAAAAGTTGTCGATAATTTTGAAAAAATGCTGCTGAAATATCGATGTTGGGTTTGTTTATTTGCGAGTCAATTTAGTTAAATCATTACATTTTCTTTTAGACATTCATTACTCCGTTTACCTTTTATGCTTTCCCTTGTTTATGACAATTTTTTTTAATGAAACTAAACATTCCAACTACTCTGAAAAATATCAATGACACATCGGTTAAGGCTACATAGAATGAAAACTCTAAACAATCTATAGACTGACCTATTTAATGAGTCCTCCGCCTCGCCCAATCAAATGCACATTAAGCGTCCACAAAGTCCTAACAATATCCCACAGGTTATATGCTTTAAAACTTTGAACCAATTCATCCATTAGTTCTGATTTTAATGTTAATTTATTTTATTTTAAATTTTTGATAATGTCAATTTCTTTTTTTTTATTCTATGTTGATTTCAATGTTAATTTAATTTATTTTAATTTAAATCGGACTGTATGGATCAAGTTATCTAAAATAAATCAATTTTATTTTTATTATTTTATGTAATACGTGATCAACCTTCAGAATATTCTATTTAAATTTACTTTCACGAGGACTCATTAAAACGGTCAGCCTATAGTTTCTAAAACTATTTATAAAACAACTACGTGATCCAATCTCAATTCCCTTGATTACAATTTTTCATTCAATGTAAACTGAATTTAATTTTCCCATCTTTGTTCCTGTTAATAATAATATTATGATCATTGACGAGTAAATTCAACATCATCTATTATATTTTGACTACTACGATAGTCATAATTTTTCCAGTCTTACCGAATGCAGTTGAATAGAGGGAGAGATCTGAGCATAGATTAAATAACGAAAACAATTCAAACAAAAACAGCAACAATTTAAATTCATCACCCCTAACGCTATTCATAAACGCACAAAAACAATTCAAAATTCATAATATTATTAACCCGAACGCTATTCATAAACGCACAAATAATTCAAAATGGCGCTTAAAAAAGCGTTTCCCGCCATCCACATCCCGGCCACACCCTGAAAATAACCATGTTAACCAATCCAAAATCAATTACGTCTCAATTATCCATCGATATGTCCCACCTCTATTCGCCGGGGAAAACACTACAAATAAGCGAGCGTAGACGGGCGCAGTTTGCATAATTGCCGCGTCGGGTGGCACCTCTAGTTAGGGATGATACCTAGCAGAATATAATTATGTGGGTAGTTGGATAATTTTGACGCGGTGCTATTAAAAATTACATAACGTCGCGCCTTGAAATTCCTGGGTGTACCTAGCAGTACACCTAGTTATGTTTAAGTTCCATGTAATAGATAGCGAACCTATTGCCATCAACCGGGCACGAAACCAGACTCCGTGGCTGCTACTGAGAAATTCCCGATTGAAAAACCCAAAAACACTTTGCCCGACCGGGGAATCGAACCCAGGCCCTCATGCTCAGCAGTCACGCTTGCCTGACCGATCTACGAGGCAGGCTATTAAAAGAGTCTGGTTTTCCGAGAATGTGTTCTCTATAAGACTAGATTAGTAGATAGTAGATTTTTAGGCGTGATTTCTTATTTTTCAGTGCGGTTCCTTTAACCGTAATTTGTGAAAAACTATAAGTTTCCATCCTAAAAGATGATTTCTGCATTATCAAAACTCTTACTCTGCTGAAAGTTTATTCAAGTCCCTTTTTAGGGTTCCGTAGCCGGAGGGTAACCAACCCTATTACTAAGCCACCGCTGTCCGTCCGTCCGTCCGTCTGTCAGCGGGCTGTACAGATCTCATGATCCGTAATAGTTGAAATTTCCACAGAGATTCTGTGAAAATTTGTATTTCTGTGGCCGCTATAACAACAAATAATAAAAAAAATAAAGGGGGCAAAAAATAAAGAATTAAAATACTATGTAATCCTACAAGCCGACAACCCTACTTTACAGGGGGCTGACTTTAAACTCTTTTGTTTTCAGGGCAACTATTAATGTTACTACTGGAGTTGTTTACATTAAATCTAAAACAAGTCAATTAATGTGCTGAAAATCCCATTCAAAACGTTTGTATAATCATTTCTCTTGACCTTACAGTTAGTGGGGCTGGGGATGAACTGTTGACTTGCAAAGGAGCCGTTGCTTCTACAAAGCCTGCAAAAGATGCACCTGCCGCTAGGCAGTCCCAAAAGATGACCAGCTACCGAGAACGGACCAGTTATCGGGAAAACTGGGAAAATACGATGGAAACCCCCTCTTCTAGTTTTAGAAGTTGGGTAACCGGGTGTCATCATTCTTCAGCTCTATGCCAGTTTATTTGAGGAAGACAACATGTGATCTTCTTCCATATTTATCTTATAGTCGTCAGCCATATCGTCTTTCACACAACCCATCCATCGTTTCTTTGATCTTTCCCCTACACTTAAAAACAAACGCACCATTTTGAAATAAAATCTAAATGCACCACTCCTGGTATAAATTAACCACTCCACAAGCTAGGTAAATGGATTAACTCTTCTAGAGGCTCTCAAAATTAACCATCAATCGATACAGAATTTACTGAGAGATATAAAATATCAGCTACTTGATTTTCTCCCCCGGTTGAAACAAGCCAGTCGTTCTTCGATTACCCGTTTTATTCGCATTTGCTGATACTTGTAGCCAATTATTTTCAAAACATCCGTGTATACGGAAGTGGGAGAAGGGGGATTTAATTGACTTCTGACGTCAACGCTCCCGTTGTATTGCTGACAGGTACTTTTCTGCGGTTTTCCTCAATTATTTTTCTTTACAGACATTATTTTTAATTTATTCTTCTAACAGGTTGTTTAGGTAGATACTTGAGAAAAACAGATATAATTTAAGCTTCTTTTTCCTCCTTTTATTTTTTTTTTAATTAGCCCATGCTGTCCCACTGCTGGGCACAGGCCTGCCCCATTGCTTTCCAACTCTCCCTCTAGAATAAACAGTCGAATTATTTGTACCAAAAATTACATGAACACAATGCACATATTCATTCAAGTAAATGCGTGATTACACTGATAACCTAACACTGGAATACCTGCCATCTGTCGGCGGCTTTAGTACTAACATCATAAACTAATTAAATCACTTATTGATCTTATTTTTAGCACGGTTTAAAATGAGCCTTCCATTGGATTATTCATACTATAGGATTTTGTTTTACTAAAATATCTCGAGGCTCAACCTTGGGATTAGCTACTACTTTTTGAACGAACCAAAACACGTCACTTTATCTTGAGATCTGTCAAGTCAATGTCAAATAATTGTAAACAAAACAAACCATGCGGTGTTTAATTTACAAAAAAAGTGAATAAAACTTTACAGATTAGTGTTATGTATAAGTATAATACGCACAAAATGAATAACTTTCAACAAAGTCCTATGAAACTTTACATTCAAGATTTATTTCGCGCCAATAATACAGAAAACAAATACATTTACGAATTATTCAGCCTGACGTTCAAGAATATCATGATACATGGCGTAATCACATCTATTTACAATACAACGAGCAGCGCAACGAATTTGGAGCTCTCCGACGCTACGGGATCAGTTCAAATTTATTATGATAGCACAAAAAGTAATATAAATACATCACCGGCCATTTTGAAAGATTTATATTATGGTTTTTCTGAAGCGACGAGATCAGGCAATGATAACGTTGGCATTATGTCTACTCTGTTGGAACGTGTTGCGAAAAAACCATTAAATTTTACAGAAGGGGATTATCTAAGTGTTATTGGAGATATTTTTTTAGATGATAAAAATATGAGAATGGTCTCAGCTTACGAATGTTTGACAACATCGGTGGAAAATGATATTGTGTGGATGGAAGAACTTCGATATTTATATGAAAAGTTTTATCTATGGAATAAGAGGAATGCTTAAATAATATAGTTTTTTTTAGTAAATCATGATTTTATCTTCCCCACTTTTTCATATTTCAGTAAAGACATGAATATCCTTTCAAAATAATATTTTTAAATATTATAAAACTTGACCAATACGTAAAACGAAACGCAAAGAGTTTACAACGAAATTCTAAACGATACGGTTCTTATCGATTTCAACACCTATTAAAATGTAAACCTTATATTAAGGCAAAAGAGTTGAGTATTGCTTACAATTTTATCTTGCTACGTTAAAAAATAGTTTGCTGGACCTAGACTACATTTTTGGCAGACGTCAGCCGGACCTTTGTAGTTTGGTGTTATTGAACTTCTTTTAACTATTTTCGAAGTTTTTTAACGACTTAGAGCTACAAAAACGTAAGTTTTATTCTTAATATGTAATTTACTGGTTCATATTACAAAAATCTTCAATGTTTTTACCGAAACCAAAGGTCGGTGTTCCTAGGTTAGGTTCTAACTTGTATACTATGTAAATATATGTTTTTGCCTTGTTAGAACGATGGCCCACGAAGGAATTTCGCCCCAAGAAATTGAGGCTCTCTGCCAGACCCCTGATCCATCAACCAGGGTAAGTATTCACTAAAACTTTCGAAGTTTGTTTTACGTTTTGTTATCACAGTGACTTGTTGAGTTTTTGCTGATAATAGGTACTTGACGGATTGATAAATCTGATTTATTATTCTATCTTGATTTGTTATTATTACATGATTCATTTATAAAAACCTTTTCGAAAGCGAGGGAAAAAAAGTCAATACTAAGGGCGTTTATAAAATCAATGGTGTTGTTGAATATTTGATTTAGCTTTCACACTTAAATAGTAGAAAAAGTTTTCCAAACTATAATTTGGGTCAGAGTGTGGCCTTAGTGTAGGCCTGCAAGGTCAACTTATCCACTTAAACACCAAGTAGCCTATAGACTTGGTTCTTGATGATGCTTATTTTATTTGAGATCTTTTTTCCATATCATCCCCTGTTATGAGCTGCTATTCCATACTTATTTTAATTTCGGAGAAATTGAAATTAATGTTAAGCAATATAATTTTATTTATTTTATCAATAAATTGACAGTCACCACCACCAAATAAATTAAAAAATTCAATGAAATTCTTTGCCTGATTTACCAGAAGTTATTACTAACTCAAGGGTTCATTTCGGCTTTAGTGTATAAGCAAGCAGATAGGTTGACAATGTCTTCCTATCTGGTAATAACTACAAACTGCAATGTGGTCCTTTTCTTGAAATGGTTGAGTGGCAAAATGACAAACACTGACTGCACACTGGCGCAGTTGGCGCACTGGCTGAGCAATTGAATATTTCACAGTGTGTTCCAGGTTCGATCCCCACATGGAACAAATATGTGTATTGTCTACTAATAGTTGTTCATGGTCTAACTGTTTGTCTATGCGAGTTTAAATGTTTGAAAACGCACCCACACGGTACAGTAGAAATTCCTAGTGAGGGACAAAGTTATAATTGGAAAAAAAACTGAAGCTATTTTCCATTCCAACAGTCATAATTATCAATTTCCTAATGTGTTTCACATTTAAAGCTTTTGTTTATCTCAAAACCATTATCTTGACATAATAATTACTTACTTCATTTATGCTTATCTGTGACCTGTGACATAAAAATGGTACAACCATTAATATTTAACTTTATTCAAAATTCTGGTATTGAGACAAAGAAATGTTTTCTGTTGTTAATATTATCAACCATGAGATTACCTGCCCATAATTTTTCTGGAATGCATATGAGTCACAAGATTAATAAACAGAATAAATTAAAAAAAAAACAATCATGAAGAAAGAACCAGACATTAGATTTATATATTTATTTTATTACAATCTGTCAAATATGTTTAAGTGAAAGCGCCAGGGCAGCTCGTGAAATTTAAATTTACTAATGTTTTTTGTAATTTTAGGTCAGTGTCAGGTTGTATATTGATTAAGATATGATTCGCGACCGTAAAAAATATGGCTTTACTGAGTTATAGTCATTAAACTCATCAATACAACCCTCTAAGTTCATATAATCCCATTGAATGACTATTTCATGAAAAAGTCATTAAATGGGATTATATGAACTTATTGGATTGTATAAATGATTTTAATTCTATAACTACATACATGACGGTCGCGACTCATATTTTGTTTCACATACAGCCTGACACTGACCTGTAAATTGCAAAAAAACGTATGAAAATTTGAATTTTAAGGGCTACTCTTGCGCTGATAGATTTTCAACTTTTTCCTTAATAGATTTTTAACTTTATCGCTTTTAACATTAGGTTCAAGGTTGAGGAAATTTGACAGTTTCGGGTAACTTGTTATGCAGGCGTCTGTACATGGCCCTGTTAGGGCGCAGCACCGTACCTTGTATATCCAAGTAAAAGTGAGTTTGTAACTCTTTCTTTGATGCCGACAAAAAAAACTACATGCATGTTCCATACATTTCGGTAATTTTATATTTGACAGACAAAACCACACACACACACCACACTCACACACACACCACACACTCACTCACACCAGACTCACACACACACACACCAGACTCACACAGACTAGACTCACACAGACTAGACTCACACAGACTAGACTCACACACACACACACACACACACACACACACACACACACACACACACACACACACACACACACACACACATACTGGTATTCATCTGCATCCGGTTAGACTGGAAGCCGACCCTAATATAGTTGGGAAAAGGCTAGGCAGATGATGATGAGACAGACAAAACCACTAATTCTTCTATTCATGTGCAACCCAAGTGAAACCTTAGCATAACCAATAAATAAATCTCACTAAACCCACCCTTTAACACTTTTCCAGGACTTCATGTTCCAACAAACAATGTACCGTATAAAGGACCCTCGCAAGTCTATCCCGTTCTACACTGGAGTCCTCGGCATGACATTACTGAAGCAGCTCCACTTCCCTGAGATGAAGTTCTCACTGTTTTTCATGGGCTATGAGAACGCTGGGGAGATTCCATCGGACGAGGCCACGAGGACGGCTTGGGCTATGACCAGGAAGGCTACGTTGGAGTTGACTTAGTGAGTTAACGTTGGGTTATTATTATTCATTACTAAGATGACAGTGGAAGTCACAATTGCCCTACAAAGTCTGTTGTTAGACGATATAAATACACACATACACAACATGACGCCTGTAATCCCCGAAGGGTTAAGAAGAAGTGTAGGTACGTAATAGTACACCCACATTTCGCCAGTTATGTTTAAGTCCCATGTAATGGAGGGCGAGCCTATTTCCATCAACCGGGCACATCAGGCCGCTATTTTGAAAATAAATAAAAATGGCGGAAGTTTTGCAGGGCAAACAATTCAAAAGCCTTTTTCTTTTATTTTACTAATCCATAACCAAGCCTGTAACCAAGTTGAATTCTCAGGTTCACATGTATTTAATACTGAACATTATAATTTCCCAGCAACTGGGGCACAGAGAGCGATGACTCGAGCTACCACAACGGTAACTCAGACCCGCGCGGATTTGGACACATTGGTGTACTGGTGAAGAACGTGGATGAGGCTTGTGCAAGGTAAGCATACTTAAAATTAAAAAAAAAAATAGTTATCCTTCTAATGACTAGTGGGGCGCCAGGCTAAGTAATATTAGCTGTTAGGGTCATTTTTCAAGGAGGTCGGGACTATGTGACCATCCATTACACCTTTTCCATTACCTTTATGCCTCGTCAAGCACACTAAACCGTTGGTTCTAGTTCTAATTCATAGATCTTTCGACAATCAGTCTTTATCACGATTGTGGAGGTCAGATAGGCAGTTGCTCCATGTAAAATAAGTGTATTCAGCTGCATTCAGTAAGCCTGGAAGCCGACCACAAGGTAATTAGGAACAGCCTAGTCAGATACCGATTATGATGAATATTTCAAAAAGACAGAATTAGTGTCTTATAATCATTTCTTTTCTGTATGTGATGTGTACTTCTCCACTATGAGTGTGAAAAATTTTATCGTGGGTGCTTAACAAACATTTAAACTCACATACACAAACAGCCAGACCCGGAACAACTACCTGTAGGCTATACAAATATTTGTTCCGTGTGGAAACCGATCCTGTGACACAGCGCAGCTGCCAATCACTAAACCACTGCACCAATCGTGCTCTTTCCTAGCTAATACCATTATTATACCGATTACCAAATATCTAATCCCCACCAACATAACTGGCAAAATGTGGGTGTACTATTAGGTACACCTCTGCCTAACCCTAAGGGGATTGCAGACGTGATGTTATGTTAACCCCACCAACCTACCATTCCAGGTTCGAACAACAAGGTGTGAAGTTCATCAAGCGCCCCAACGACGGTAAGATGAAGGGCCTGGCGTTCATCCAAGACCCTGACGGCTACTGGATAGAGATCTTCACCAGCAATGTTGTCTAACACGTTATGTGTAAGTTTTGGTATAGTGTTCGGTTGAAAATTGGAATATTTTCGAGGAAAACCGTATGGCGCCTTTGCATAGAGACGTATGCTCGCATTTCAACAGCTATTTATTAAGCAGATGTAGCTGTACAAGGATAATTTGATGGAAAAATGAAATATCTAAAATAATTTCAGAAATTATCAGTGCCATTCTGTCAACGTAATTCGCATTGCATCGCTGTAGACTATTGTCATTAATATTACTGAGTACAAAGTCAGACATCGATATGCAGATAATATCCAATCCAGTAAAATCATCATCATAACCTGGAATTGAACCAAGGCCACACACTTTGTAGTACTGCTTGCAGCACGAGAACAGCAGCAAGACTACAAACCGTTAACAGTGAAGGCCAGCACATCAAGCTACCCGATACTGTCAATTTTTTCCAATCAACCTTGAACCTAATTCTTTAGCGATAAAGTTGAAAATCTATTAAACAAACTTGACAGTTTGTGGTAGATTGATGTACTAGCGTCTGTACAAGGATCTTTTGCCCTGTGGCCAAAATCGGAACTAAGACTGACGCCGCCATATTGTATTTTATTCCCAATTATTAACAGATTTTGATGCGGTATTCGCCGTAATAAAGAGAATTTCTTCCTGTCTGTTAAATCGTAAAAATCTTTAATAATATACAAGTTTTACGCTAGTCATCTGTAAAATCCACAAAAGCATAAATGATAAATGATGTTTATCTTCCAAATACGTTTTTACAAACAATTTAAAAAATAAGTTTTTTTTTATATTAGATGTGGCCTCTGTTCCGTACGTGACTACTCTGAGAAGAAACTCAGAGGTTCATAGTCTCTTAAGGTCAAAACATAATCTTGGTCAACTCACATGAGGACTATGCAAATTAGTTCAATTTTAAATTTTCAGTACATTTCTTATAGTTGTGTCTCACAAGAACATGTAGTTTAGTAGGATGTTTTCTGGAGTAAATTTGCTGAAAAAGTGAAGGCAATTTAAAATATTCGAAAATGTTGTTTTTTGACCCTACACTGTACCAAAATTAATTATTAAGAATTGTAATACCACTTGTGTATGGAATTGTTTATTATAAGCCCACTGTTGGGCAAATACCTGCAATATATTACATACTATTGTGATACATATCCTTTTAACAATTTAACACAAGAATTGGATTATTCCACTGATGCAAAAACTTAAAGAGTGGCCAATGTCGACGCGGAATGGGGTTGAACCGATTAGAAATAACTTAAAGTCCATGCAATAAAAGCGGAATAGATGTCATTCGCTTCGGACGACGTGACTGGACAAAACGCCTCCCTAAATGCGACAAATGTCTTGACACGTGATCAGTTTAAACCGATTCTGCGTCGATACGTGTGGTCGTTCCCTTATAAGATCAAAGTAACTGATATAAACGAGGACTCGTGACGATTGCGGTGATAGAACGAGCGCGTAGGACGATAGATTTTTAGTGTGAGATTTCTAAAAACTAAGCTTCATGCCGTCTCGTTCCCTCGTTTCACGACCGTGAATACCACGAAAGCATAAATAGCGGATTTGGCAAAGCGAAATTAAATTATTTAAATTGTAAAGACCTTTTATGTTGGATATTGAATTATACTATTTTTGAATTCTAGATTAATAGTACTTATGAATTAGAGAAATTGTTGAGCAAAATACTTTTTTAATTGGTAATAATGAAGGTTGCCCACTGCTGGGCAACCGTGAGCAAATGTGATTAATAATTATAAGGATAATTTTGTATTTATTTGTTATTCTTGTGTATTGGTTCTTACGTGCAATTATTAATTGAATATATTATAATAATGTTATTTACATATTGGCATTTTGTTATTTCTAAATCCATATTTTTTCTACTCGAATTGCGTACGCAACACTTGCACTTGCGATCCGTGGATGGGTGACCATTCAGCACATACCCAGACACATCCGTGCCTTAGCACGTTAAGCAGTTAGTCCGGCTGTCATTTTTAGATCTTTGACAGACTATAGGGGTAGTTGAACGACTTATTTTTCTTCGCGACTCAGATTTTGTCAGAAGTCTGAATGTTTGTCAAACAGTCTTGCCAAGAGGTATCGTGTCATCTAGTTACTGTGCCGTGGAGGTCAGATAGGCAGTCACAACTAGTAAAATTATTCAGTTGCATCCATGTAGACTGACCTTAACATAAATGGTAATAGGCAGGCAGGTTATGATAAAGTGCCTACGTGCTATCGATTGTTTACGCTTTTCCGCCATTTTCTTTTTTATACTGTCCTTACATACGTAATTGGTGCACTGACATGCCTAATTGGCACCCATCAAGTATTGCGGAAATAATGCATTATTGCAGCAAGCTGGAATACTTTAATGGTCTATAATAAAGTTGACCATGCAAGATAATTTGGCGACATGTGCCTGTGCATGTGTGATCGATCTGAATTATAACCAAAGTTTAGCATGCATTACCTTGTACTGATACGTCAATATGCGTCGATGGAATATGAAGTAGGATGTCCAACAACAATGGAAAAAAAAAATGTTTAATTTTTCGAAATACCTACTAAACGCATGTTTACTGACAGGGTATGCACCCTGTCGTTACCGTGGCAAAACGTACGTAGCGAACGGCAAGCGCGACGAAGAGTTCGATGAACTCTGTAGCCAGGCAGGAAGTGAACAGCTATTTCACGTGTCGTTCGTTAGATTATTTTAACATCCATTGTTGGATTTTTTATTTTAGCCGTATTATTTACATAAATGGAGTGCTGCGTACGGGGAATGTAATTTTACATTGAAATAAAGGAATAGCAACTGAAAAAAAAAAAAAACTGGTGGAGTATGGAGTATATTCAAAATACGGAGCTGAATGCACCCTGTCAGTTTGTGGAGGGCTGTTCCTTACACCCTGTATTTTGTGTCTACTGTTTTCGTTTATCGTTTACAGCTAAAATAAGTAGTAATTAATAATTTTACTACATTTATACATGCGAAAGTGTGAGGATGGATGGATGTTTTTTACTTTTTCAGGCAAAAACCACTGAACCGATTTGGATGTTTGACACAGATCGTTTTTAACACTTTATCCCGGTAGCAGGTACCTTCCCGTGGGACAATTGCAGAACTATGCTGGGTTGTGAAAAAGATGGATAAAAAAAGATTGCATGAAGCGGAGATGAGAATGTTGAGCTGGATGTGTGGTGTGACAAGAATGGATAAGGTAAGGAACGAGTATAAGTATTAGAGGAACTTTAAAAGCTGCGCCAGTTACAGAAAAGTTGAAAGCGAATCAACTGTCTTAGTATACAACATTATTTTTAGTTAAAGCGAAACCTGAATATAGTTTGTTCAGAATAACTGAATCGATTCCAATAATTTTTAAACCATGTTATATTTTTTCCCAAAAATGTTTAAAAAAGGCTACAAGTTGGACACCGAGCTACACTAAGTACCTATCGCAATAATTTAGGTACCTACTGCGAAATTATTACTATCAATGAGCTCAAGATGACGCTGGAAGCGCGCACGCGGGAGTGCCGCGTGGTTTCTTAACATAAAAATACTAAACACGTGTTTCAGGTTTCGCATATACCTACTAAAACTAATGTTGTAGACATGTGATGAGGAGGGACGAATCGCATGTGACTAAAAGAGTGATGAAAATTAGTATTGATGGATGGAGAGGGAGAAGAAGACCAAAGAAACGATGGATGGATTGTGTGGGAATGATATGAAAGTTAAAGGAGTAAATAACAGCGTTACGGATGACAGAGGAGAATTGAAAAAAACGTGTTGCGCCGACTCTAAGTAACATGGGACAAGAGGAGGAAGATGATGACGCCAAGATGAACAAATTACTTAACAATACGTGTTGTCAACAATGTACATAGATGTTTAAATACAACTAAAAAATATCACAACTAAACTCGGGATAAACAATGACTTCAATCGATGGCTAGAAAACAAGCCAAAGAAATCACTGACCTGCATCAAAGAAGCAAGAGCAAAGCTAAGGCAGCTTGGGCAGGAGTTCCTCAAGGCAGCATGATGAGTCCTCTCGGCCTGCTCTCGTGGCCGAAGGAGAAATAGTCTAATACAGGTACTGACGGCTCAGAGGACTTAAAACTAACTTACTTCTTGATGCCTTCAAATTGTAAAAGGCTATTGAAACTAGTCTACTTTTGCTTGATAATTATTGTTTGTGTTGATCAGATTTTCAGAACGGTGTTTAGTAAGGTTAAATCAAGAGGCGTAGGCACCTACTGCAAACTCACATTTCGCCACTTGTTGCTGTGTGGAACTGCTTCTTTAGTCTAGTCCTTGCAAACGCTAGGATTCAGCATGAGATCTTGGGATCGATTCCCGTCGGATAAACTGATATTGGGATGTTCCATCAGGAATTGTGCCCGGTCGATGGCAATTGGCTCGCCCCCTATTACATGCAGAGGCTCTTTAATGTGTGTATATGCTATTTCATTTACCTCGTTAACGTGTGGCTATATGTAGGTAATGATGTTGTTATTGATTATTTTAAAATAAGTAACGCCAATTTATCGCATTTTCAAGATTTTCTCTCTCAGATCATTAAAGATGTGTATTAGACAAAGAGTAAGAAAAATAAAACACAGAATTCACTATTCTATAGAACGAGATCTCGTTCTTTTTGCCTATGTCAATTAATTATTTTATTTATTAAACTTTATGGACATAATCTGTAAAACATAACCAAACAATGTAAAACATAATAAAACATTCCTTAACACACACATTTGTTTTTACAGGTAAGACCCAAGCTAACAAATTAGTCATAAATTGCAAATTATCCAGTCCCAAGTAACGGGTCTGGGTAGAAGCATAAGTTAGACAACATATTAACTGCCACCCTCTGGAATTCCGCCAAAGAACAAGAAAATATGTCCAATCGCCGAGAGACACTATTTAGTATTCTAACATAACAAGGTCTGTACATAATCCATACTAAAAATATTATAAATGCGAAAGTAAATTGTTTGTTTGTTACCTTTTCACGACTAAACAGCTGATCCGATTTTAATGACAATTGGCAAGGAGATAGATTATGTTCTGGAGAAGGACATAGGCTATGTTTTTTTCTCACACTTAATATGCATCAGAATTTCCACGCGAACGAAGTCGCGGGCAAAAGCTATGTATAAGTAAATTGAAGTGAAGAAGTGTTGAAGTGTGTGTTATGTATAAGTAATTAAGTAAATTGAATAAAGTATTTGTTGGTACCATACATTCAACGTTCATTTGATCTATTATATAAAGTAAGAAACTTACTGTTACTGATCGATCAACGCACAGCTGAATCCGCTAGGTCTGAAGCATAAAAAAGGTCTAGAAGCATTAAATTTAACACAACCGTTCCTTAAATGACGTAAGTGTGCACTAAGAAGGGATTTTTGA
Source organism: Noctua janthe (assembly GCA_910589295.1). Taxonomy (NCBI): domain Eukaryota; kingdom Metazoa; phylum Arthropoda; class Insecta; order Lepidoptera; family Noctuidae; genus Noctua; species Noctua janthe. The sequence goes on from OU342578.1 coordinate 11,472,186, forward strand.
AAATTCATCCCCTCAGGGATTAAAACGAGGGTTGAAAGTTTGTATGAAACTTGGCCAATTTTGCGAACTAAGTGGTGAGCAACAGCTAGTTTAATTATATACTTAAATTCAACGTTAAAATCGCTTTCAAAGTTTTGTATAGATTTACCCCGTGTTACCCAGATTATTTTTACCAAAATATGGAAATGGAAGGGTAATGCATTCATTTAGAGTACAGTGAATTAAAATATATGTATGTAAAAAATCTAACAAAATGTTAAAATGTACATAATGTCTACTTTTTTATTTAGCCTTGTTACAGTATTTACCTAAGCAACTTATTTCTAACAAAAAAGGGAATTCTGCAAATGAATACAATGATGAATACCTATGAAAGAATATCTGCGCGCACTATCATCGCACTCAGAATTCCTATTTCGAGAAGTAAAGTACCAGATAAAGAGTAAAATTCATCCATCCATCCATTAGCTACTTTTGCTCTGCTGACCAACAGCAACAGCAGACTCACAGCTCTGCTAGTTCGTAGGTTCTTCACATTATATAAACTCTGCCGAAGCAGAGTACTTCAAAAATACATAAGACTCATTTGAGTGTTCCCCTCCACGGAAATCTTTAGTAAAAGGCGAAAGATTTATGCGTTTTGAAGGGAAACCAGAGATATAGCATGCATACTGAGTACAAGAGACCCAACCAAACGGCGGAGAATCTTAACACCGCGATTCAGAAACGTGACGTCAACGCACAGCGACATCTATTGAGGACTTTTAGAACTAATAAGAATTCACTTTACCTTTTTACTCGACTGCAAAAAGTGTTATGTTTGACCTGTCATTGGGTATTTGGAAAAGTATGAAGCTTTATGAATAATGTTTAATTAATCACTTGGTCCTTAACATATACAACTTCTAATTATAGATGCGAATGTTTGTGAGGAGTAATGGATGTTTGTCACGCAAAAACTACTGAACGGATAGAATATATACCTACATCTTCTGGGCACGCTCGTCCCATCATAGACCTCATCTATCGCTTTCCATCAGGTGTGATAGAGGTCAAGAGCAGGCCCATATTGTAATAATAAAAAATAAAAAAACATAGAATATAATACCTACTTTTTTTTTTTGTTAAAACATTGTACTTAAGGTCTTATAAATAGGGTTATGACCCTAGGGTCTTAGGGGGGGGGGGGGGGGTCTTTGGGTCTTAGTGTTATGTTACGGGTTTCGCCGGGTATTTAGTCTGAACGGCCCAAAGCAAATGGACCGCGGAAAATTCGGCCGTAACAAAAAATCGTTTATGTTCTAAAAGACCGCTGATAAAATATTTCAAAATAAATTTAAAGGGACAGTCGCATACATTGTGGTAGTCGCATAGTTTATGAATTTTAACTTTTTTTGAAATCATCTAAATAAATAAACAGAATACATCTTCATAATAACCGGTTGGCACGACTTCAAGTATGAAGCTCAACAAAGAACCTTTCTTGTCAACCAATCACAAACAGGCTGCTTATCTGTGACGTCAGAGGAGTGGCGAAAAGTATGGGCATAATGCATGTTTATTTAGCGCAATGTTTATTTAGCAATTGTCCACTAATGTTGTGCAGTGAACTTTTACTTTTAAAGTTTTGTGTTTTGTTTAGTGTTGTACTTGTAAGTACCCTGGCATGCCTGGTAAGTTTTCCGATTGAAAAGTTTTTTTTAATATTCTAAGGCTATATATATTTAATTACCAAATTTAACTTTTGTAAACATTTTATATTATTGTTGATTGTTTTTCTAAAGATAATACAAATCTAAGATATATTTTTTTAAATTAATCTTTTATTTCAACGTTATAACTTTTGCACCCGAATGTACTACATGATGTAGTTTATGACATATAGCCGGTCCTTTAGACGTAAACGATTTTCGGTTACGGTCGAATGGCCCGCGGTTCATTCGCTTTGGGCCGTTCGGACTAAATACCCGTTTTGCCGTAGACTGGCATAAAAATATTAAAATATGATTCGCGGCCGTAATACGTAGGTATGTTTTACAGAATTATAATCATTAAAAACATGTATTATACAGCCCTCTTGAGCTCATTTAATTCCATTGGATGACTATTTGATGAAAAAGTCATTCAATGGGGTTAAATGAACTTGGAGGGTTGTATTCATGATTTTAATCATTATAACTCAGTAAAGCCGTATTTGTTACGGCCGCGAATCATCCTTTAGTCAACATACAACCTGACACTGATCTGCCACTACACTACTAATAAACATGAATTTCTTAAAATTATTAACATAATAAAATGTGTAAGGATTAAGGAACATTATAATAACACTTATAATATAATGGTTTCATATCTTCTATTCAAATTTTAATATTAATATTATGCTTAGAATTAGCAGTTAAGAGGCCGGCGGACGATTAATTGTCCATACAAACGTAATACCAAAATCATTTTCAGTTTGAGCATATTTCCACTTTATTATGCTGTTATTACATTAAATAAGGTTTCTAATAAACCTTATTTAATGTAACTCGAGGGTGCTGGCGCTGTAAGCCGAAATACAGGTTCCTCCTAGTTCGGCTCCAGATGCTAAAACTTTTGTGTACAAAATACTGTTTATAGCATTTATCTGTAAACTAGATTAAGTACTTTTTGTTAAAGAAATAAATTTATTATTTCCTTTATTTATTTTTATACATATTAATATTAAATTAATTAATAATATTATTCAATTTATTATTACTATTAAAAAAAAAATATTCGTTACATTAGTGGTATACAAAAAGTAGGTAAGTAACCTAGATTTTTTTTCTACCAAGCCTAGATTTTAAGATGTTCTAACATTTGAGATAAAAACCTTGTAGACAAATTTCCTAAAAACGCATTACTATTCTGCACATTCACTAAAGATTGCCCAAAGTAACAAAAATAAAGCAAATAATGAACATGATAATTACTAAAAAGAAATGTGTTTGTCGATATGAATGAATGATAATTATAGAATAGTAGCTAGGTAAACGCTATTCACACACGCTCACGAGCGGCTTTGCAACGCGCCGGGAAGTGTGGGACAGAGATAACAATATTTCGACGGATTTTTGCCTTTGCAGTTGCGAGCGGCCTTCGCCGGGCTCTTAACGCAGTTAACGTTATGAATTGTGACCATTTTACGAATTGCAAAGTGATTCTTATTATTATACTGCTAAGCAGTAACGCTTGCGACCAGTACACCAACGATGCAGTGTTTCTCGTTGGTAAAATGCAGTATGTTCCTCTTGAATCAGACTGTCCCTTCTGATTTTTTTAGTCATTGTTAGGCCACGCTCCACATAATTTGTCTGCGTCATATATTTTTCCAATAAATAGGCCATACTTGATTGTATCACGATCTTGACAGAAACTAGATCTTTGTAATGTAAGATAGTTCAGTGCAATATGAAAAAAATATTAAGTTTGTGCATTAACTTGTTGCTTTTGATTATATCGGTAAGTTTAAGTAATAAAAACGATACATCTCTTTATAATATAAATGCTGAGCAGTCTTGGGTTCGATTCCCAGGTCGGATAAAGTGTTGGGTTTTTCCATCAGGGATTTCTCGGTAGCAGCCATGGAGTCTGGATTTGCGCCCGTTTGATGGCAATAGGCTCGCCCCCTATTATATGGGACTTAAACGTAATTGTCGAAATGTGGGTGAACTATTAGGTACACCTCTGCCTCTGTCCTTCGGGGATTACAGGCCTGATGTTATGTTTGCTATACAAATCAATAAAATATAAGTGTCTGTTTGTAATTTCAAAATAAAAGCTTTTTACTGAATGCATAAGAAAGTTTATAATTTATATTATGAGTCTGTCTGTCTGTTTGATCCAGCTAATCTCCGAAACGGCTGAATTGATTTTGACGGGATTTTTACTGGCAGATAGCTGATGTTATAAGGAGTAGCTTAGGCTACTTTTATTTTAAAAAAAAAGAAAAGGATAAGGAATTATGTGCAAAAAAAGTAAAGTCCATTAAAATAATTAAAAAAAGACTTATGTTTAAATGCACATCAAAAAATTTATCACCTATCAATTTATTTACATCAATTAAATATTTTTTATATCATAAATACTGATTGCACATAAAATTTTACAGATTTTTTTCGGGACTTGTGGCACCCTGTGTCGTACACGTTAGGTTCGAAGGGATGCGGGGCCTAGTGAGCGAGCGAAGTGGGCGAACTGAGACCCCGTCATCCACTTCGTGTTACGTTACTTTGAAGCTTGCAGGCAGAAATAGGAGCCCCGCGCTTGCGGACGCGGGGCTACGTAAACTCGGTTTCACTTAAATAAATTACCATATGCGTTAAAAAATTAGAAGCTTTGTTTTAACAAAAATGAATTACAAAGTTTATTGTGCGCTAGTTATTAATGCTTTTCAATTAATAGCGATGAGTCACGAATTGAAATTGTTGCTAAAATAATGATAATTTGCAATCAGCATTTATTTTTATATATTTTACAAAGAAAGATTTTTTTGATTTACAGTTAAATAAGTAAGTATGTATTTTATAATAATATCACGCGTGCGAAGATCGAGGGCAACATCCATTAGGTACCCAGCAATTTTAATCTACTGATCTCTGCACAAACTAGGTGTCTTCTCACTCACTCAGCGATTTTTAAATAAATGCAATATTAAAAGCGGATTTTATTTTTGGCTCAGCACCGACAGTTGAAATCTCAGTGCAATACATCACTATAACATTCCTGACTGTCTTTTTTTAAGTTTACAGACATTTTGTTTCTCATTATTTATATAAATAACTTTTCACTTACAATAAGATACAGAGTTACTCCTAAATAATAATATAATATCTCTGGGGCGTTGGCGACGTTATAGGGTTACATACATGTATTTTTATTTTACTCTTAAATATGTTAATTTTATCACACTTCCTTGTATATTCTGGTAAATTATATTATTGAACAGTTGGGCTCCCTCCTCTAATACTGTTTTTATGCCTTGTCCCATGTTACTTGGGGTCGGCGCAACACGTTTTTTCTTCCATTCTCCCCTGTCAACCGTCACGCAATCATTTACACCTTTTGCCTTCATATTATTCCTCACACAATCCATCCATCGTTTCCTTGGTCTTCCTCTCCTTCTCCGTCCATCAACATTTATATTCATTACTCTTTTAGTCACATGCGATTCGTCCCTCCTCTTCACATGTCCATATCTAGACAGTCGATGCCCTTTCAACGTTTCTGCAACTGGTGCGCCACTTTCAAACTTCCTCTTAATATACTCATTCCTTATTAATTTATCCATTCTTGTCACACCATACATCCACCTCAACATTCTCATCTCCGCTACATGCAATCTTTTTTCATCCATCTTCTTCACAGCCCAGCATTCCGATCCATACAGTACTACAGGTCTAATCACGGACATTAGTTGGATTTAGTTTTTAGCCCAAACGGTATTTCACACAGTTATCTTTCACGCACTGGACTTCCATGCAAGTGTACCCACATAGCTATTAGGTAAATCCTCGGAGAAAGCCATCTACACGTCAAAATGGTAGTAGCAGGGATGCTGAACCAGTAATTTTACACCAGCCCCTAAATAATCTCACTCAAATCCAGCCTGACCTTATGCTGCCCTCCTCAGCGACGCCTTAAGCCGAGGCTCTTACCTCACAGGGGGTGCCTTTAGCGCGCGGTCGCTTAGTTTATAAGACTTATGCCCTGACTGGAGGCCTTACTCTCAGGGCATCCAAAGGATAGTCCGGTTAAGCAGAAGCCAGCCTTGACCTGCGAGATGCCATTCATTAGAAAAAGTAGGTGATGTATCAAACTATTGGTTTACCTCTTTAAACTCAGATTTATGTTTGATGGCAATCGTCATGATTGTGTGTAATTCGAGTAAAATGTAAAAAAAATAGAATTACGCTGACGACTTTGACGCATCTTCTCCTATTTCACAGGATGCAGTCCCTCTAAAGCTAATAGCAGGAGACCGCAGCGTAGTAAAAAAAGATGGCGCCACCCACACCATATCCAAGTATTACATAGTACCAAACGATTACGATGTACATAATTCTAAAAGTACGGATTTCGGATCAATTGACGAAGAAATCAGTGAAAATAAAGCTACATCAGTAAATTACCAATCAGATGATAAAGATGATGGTTCTGATGTTACTGTTGAAAAAATCAATAATCAAGTAAACTTTAGAAATGATTTGATTGTTGGACAAGGAGAAGTTGCTAATCAACTCGATGATAGTACTGAATCAACGGTGAGTTTTAAAATGGTTACAAAATTTAAACTTTCAGACCCGTCATCATGGGACGTATAGACTGCGAATTCCATAGATATAAATGTGTGGCTTAAATATTGTATTGAAGTCTGGAGGAAAGATCCTAAATTATTATAAAGAATACTGACGGAGGAATCGAAACCTCATGCTCATGCTATAATACCATTAACAGATACTAATGTTAGTTTAGTATCTCGTTTGAGGTGCACTAAATATAGGTAGCCCATAAATTTATATACCATTAGAAACGCAAATCTATATCTGAAAGTCTTCCAGTCCTTCAGTTTTTAGTAGCTTTTTCTATAATCATTTCGCGTTCCACATGTTATCCGCTCGAACAGAATTCGCCCGATAGTTACATATTTCTTCTTTTCAGGTATCAATGAGCACGGAACAAACTCTGGATTTTGATGATTTAGGTAATCTTCAAGTTGTACCTATTATTAATCCTATTAACATAAGCCATATAGTCACCGATGATGAGATTGATACCAACGTTAATTCAGGTAAAACAGTACAAAACGGAAGCGCGTTTAGTGTAGACGATGTTACAGACTATCAAAACATTGAGGATGCAATTTATGATTTGATACTTAAAAAGTTTGGAATTGCAGTGCGTGACATCTACTCTAAAAATCTACAGGACTTTTGGAAATTAATTAAAATAAATATAAATAAAGAATTAGGTGATCATGAGTTGTTGGCAACAATAGAACAACTTTCTCTGTTATTAAATATTTTTACGAATTTGCATGAGGCAGCTCAAATGCAACAACCGATTGAAAAGATGATTGATGGTATAGTTGAAATTCTACAAAAACCTTTCGTTGAACAAAGTAAGATAGACGAATCTCAAGCTGAAACAGATATTTCTGTAGACTATGACGAAGAATGTTTGAGAAAATGTGGTCAAAGAAGCTCTAAACCTCAGTTGGATTCAAGTAGTACTTATCTTTCAGAAATCGAGGCAAGCGACAGCTCAGAACTAGAAAACTTGCAAAAGAGACACATTGGTGATTCGGACGATAATGATTTAATAAAGTTGTCTGAAGATCCTGATTCAAATCAAGTAACAGTTAGCATCGAACCCGAAAATGTTCTCCGACGCCAATTACCTGTTCCATATAACTTAAATGTGGGCGTACCAGATGAGTACGATGTTCTTTCCTCGATGACAACGCCGATTCTCAATGACGGTGCTCGTTATGTTCAAGAAGATCCTAGTTCAATCAAAAATATTGTTGAATCAAGATTTGATGGTGTTCTGCCATTGACCATTAAAGATAAAACAACTGAATATTTTCCATATCCCATTACAACTACACCGAATGATGGTCTCAGGTGGCATATCGAAGATAAAACAAGTGGTTATTATCCATCTACCACTGAACATAGAATTTATAAAAAAGGACCATGGAACACTGAAAGTAAACCAGCTCCCACATGGACTATTGGAAATAAAATGCGTCATTTACCAGTAACAATATTCTATCAGTCTAGTGATCCCAGTGTCACAACACATGGCGGTAATATCCTATTAAATCCAAATCAATCCATAAAAAGAACAGTACACAGTGTTCAAAATGGAATCAAAAAACCATATCACATATACACATATGTTATAAAACCAAACGCGATATTACATAAAGTACCAAACGTAGGCAATGTCGTCCAAGTGGACCACCTGAGTGTCCAACCTTATGAAAATCTCGAAACAACATTGTATGACCTACCTACTTTGCACGGAGGAAACAAAGTTGTCTATAAAAATCTACCTCCACAAAGTCATTATGAATCGCAATACAGTTTATCAAAACCGACCAATGATATTAGTAGACAACCAGAATCTCAACCTAATTCAGGCGAAGAAAAAGAAGCACCTACATTGCCTAAAATAGATTCACCTCCTGGAGATCTACTTACGAATATTCCCTCAAACCCCTTCGAATCACCGATAAACCTTGGCAACACTGGACCTGTATCTACAGCAAGTGCTAGCTCCAGCTCTGGAGATCCCACAAATGTTAACAATGACATAGACGATCGGTTTACAAATTCTTATTATACTTATGACACTGAAAATCCGGCTTCAGCCCATTCTAGCGTACAAACAAGCCAGTATCCCGGATTAATTTCTGCATCTGCATCTAGTTCTGCATATACCAATGGTCTTGACGAACCTGTTTATGGCGGACAAGTATATCAGCAACCTGGTGCCATTTCTACCGCGTCAGCTAATTCTAAATACACAACTGTACAAAATGATAATGATGTACCTACCCTGGTTAACGGAGGAGACACAAATAATTATCCCGGGTACATTGATGATCCTGTTTATGGCAGACCAGTATATCAGCAACCTGGTGCCATTTCTATCGCGACAGCTAATTCTAAATACACACCTGTACAGAATGATAATGATGTACCTACCCTGGTTAACGGAGGAGACACAAATAATTATCCCGGGTACATTGACGATCCTGTTTATGGCGGACAAGTATATCAGCAACCTGGTGCCATTTCTATCGCGACAGCTAATTCTAAATACACACCTGTACAGAATGATAATGTTGTACCTAGCCTGGTTAACGGAGGAGACACAAATAATTATCCCGGGTACATTGATGATCCTGTTTATGGCAGACCAGTATATCAGCAACCTGGTGCCATTTCTATCGCGACAGCTAATTCTAAATACACACCTGTACAGAATGATAATGTTGTACCTAGCCTGGTTAACGGAGGAGACACAAATAATTATCCCGGGTACATTGATGATCCTGTTTATGGCAGACCAGTATATCAGCAACCTGGTGCAATTTCTATCGCGACAGCTAATTCTAAATACACACCTGTACAGAATGATAATGATGTACCTACCCTGGTTAACGGAGGAGACACAAATAATTATCCCGGGTATATTGACGATCCTGTTTATGGCGGACAAGTATATCAGCAACCTGGTGCCATTTCTATCGCGACAGCTAATTCTAAATACACACCTGTACAGAATGATAATGATGTACCTAACCTGGTTAACGGAGGATACACAAATAATTATCCAGGGTACATTTATAAGGGTACAGCTCATTCTGAATACACAAATGTACCAATCGATTATGGACACGACACAAATACACAACCCGGTCTTAATTCTGAGGTTCACCAACATCCTGTATATCCAAATGTAGTGGATGACTTTGATGATTCGAGTCCAGTTAATGGTTTACAAATACTTAAGTATCCCGGTTACATTTCAAAGGCTTCCGCTCAGAAAGTTCCTGATTATCCTGAATATTTAGATGAAATAAATCATAACATTAAAGTAAACCCTGTAAATGGTGGACCTACTCAAAATGGAAATAACTACTTAGTGCCTTACCAACCTTATGGACACACAGTACACGTTATACACCAACCAAGTCTTATCGAAACTATTTCTGGTAACCAAAACCTGAAACTAGCTCCAACCTATCGGCTGTTTACTCTACAAAATCTGCAGAATCTAAAAAATACAATTATTAAAACAATACAAATGCCTGGTTATTACAATGACAGAGCACTGATCAATTTAAAGAACATTATCAATGTTATCCTGCTATTGGCAGAATATCTAGAAGAATCTGATGGAAACAATACATGGTATAAAAAGATATTTTATAAGTCAGAACACAGTCAACACCCGCTGCAACCCTACGTTTATAAATTAATACGACAAAGATGGTTGCATGAACTTATGTTGGTAATGTACAAGAATAACTTTAGTATTAATATTTTCCAAAAACCTGGAATATTTTCGTTCTTGGAATCATGGCAGTTCCCTGAATATGTCCAGAATTTTATGAAAGCAGAGGAACTTATGCATGTAAGAAACCTACAATATTATAATGATATATCTAATAATCAAAATAAGTTTTCAATCCATACATATGATGATTTGCTAGAAGTGCCGGTAGACTTAGCAAAATATGTAACTAAAAACGTTATTGATAGTTATAAAACACCTAATAAAGGTTTAGTTTTAAGCATAGCTGGTGTCGAAGGAGAACCAGACGCAAACGCGATAGTAAACATACTACAATATTACTTGCATTATAAAAACTATATTGGAACACAGGAGAATGTAATCCATCATGACAATAAGGTCGAAATGTTGAATCAAATAATATTATTTTTGAGAGAGAAAGGGTATGGTCCCAATACTATAGCAGATTTGATTTGGAAACTAAACACTGCAGTTTATTCGCCACAAGGAAAAGGCTGTAAGACTGACCACACCAATTTTGCTAAAAATATGTACGATGTTATATTACCCGTTTTGAGAAGATCGGCACGATAAAGTTATCATTTTCTTTATGAATATTTCACAAATGATCTTTATTTAAATATGTATTAATTAAAAATATTAATTATATTTAATTTATTGTATTTAACATCGTTTTAGGCATATATGTAAATATAACTACCTCGTTGGTCTAGTTGTCGGAAGCGCGACTGCTGAGCATGAGGTCCTGGGTTCTATTCCCAGGTCGGGCAAAGTGTTATTGGGTTTTTCCTTCAAGAATTTCTCAATAGCAGTCACGGGGCCTGGATTTGCGTTCGTTTGATGGCAATAAGCTCGTCCCCTATTAGATGGGATTTAAACATAACTGGCGAAATGTGTGTGTGTGCTATTAGGTACACCACTGCCTAACCCTTCGGGGATTACAGACGTGATGTTATGTATGTAGATATAAATTAATGTATTTTAAAATGTATGTATTTTCTTTAATCGTATTTAATCGTATTTTATTGTTTAATTATAGTTTTATCGAATTATTGCATCAGTATCGTATATAATCTATATATCTTTGTAATTTTACTTGTTTTCTTCGCTAGCCATACATGTGCATGAGCTATTTGTTATGAGTATGTAACATTTAATTTTATTTAAGCAGGAAACACTGTTCGTTATTTATTTCTTGAAAAATATGCATATATTTCACTTTAAAAATAAATATTACGTATAGTAAACATTACATTTATGTGTTTCATTTGGCTGAAGCAATTCTTAAGGGTCCTGCCACCGTATTTATAACCAGTATATGAATACGGTTACTGGACCAATATCCGAAAGGGGTCCGAAATTTTGTTTCGGAAGTCTGTCTCTCTCACTCGCTTTCGTTATGCCAAAAAAGTTGACATAGACTTTCCCAATTGAAATTTCGAACCGAGCATTTGTGAAGACAGGAGCAGTTTATCTTCGTCAAAGTTTTAGGATATACGTTTTCGGTTTTTTCATATGTGTTTAAATGAGGTATTGTATTGTTTGACACAGTTTTAAATAAGAATTACAGTGACGCTTCCATTAAAAAAAACAGTTTGGTAATATAATATTGGATTAGTAAGAAACGGTGGGATTTATTTCACAACCCCAAGACTATGAGCACCATTTGAATTTGAAATTAAACCAATGACACCGAGTGCAATCAAAAAATATTTGCTTGTAGGGATTTATGGAAATGAGCAAGTACATAAGTACTATTCAATTCATTCATCCGCCATCTTGCAAAACGAATTATGGTCATTTAAACCCCACGCTATATGACGATTACTTTTCTATGGTCACAGTTGATTCAAATCTCATAATAAGCCGATGTTGCGCTTGTAAACGTATTGTTAATTATAAAGCCCACATTGTATGTTAAAAATGACCGAACATTGCCATGAGCCGATACTTCATGGATTCGGAAACGCCATAATCGGGAGATAAATTCTTTAAGTGCTTTAAAGGATTAACTGGAACGACTGAATAGAGACAAATCTTACTGTGCCTTATGTGTTCAAGATGATATAAAACCTCCCTTTTTAAGTGAGTTATTCCAGATAATTGACGAATGTGATGGACAGAATAGAAGAAATCACAAATTGGCCGAAAACTAAAAAAAGAGGAGTTGCCTCACGGAATGGAGAAGATGTTTTAGACAAACTTCGATAAGTCGATGTTGATTTATTAAAATACATAATAGAAAATATTATAACATTCATGTTTATGATTGAATAACAATAATACAAATTACTTGTTGGTCATGCAATAATTATATGCGAGTAAAAACTACATTAACAACAAAAATATCAACAAATCAAACTAATGCAATTTGTTTGCATTCAATCAAAAGTTGAAAATAATTACATACTTGGTAAAAACGTTGATGATGTTAAAAAACATGAGAAGCGTTCATGTTTTTCATCATCATCATATTATATCTTATAAGTTGATAATTGTGTGTGTTGCTAAGATGCTTTAACAATGAAACGGCGAGATAAGCCGGGCCAGTTGAAAAACACCCAAATCATAAAATAACCATACCTATTTAGTTTACGGAATGTGGTTTAATTTAAACATTTGACACTGTTAATGTTACTATCCTTATCTCATGAGTTTTACTTTTTCAAAATATTTGTAACAAAAGAATGTCAATGTTGTTAAAATATTTACAGTTGTCTTCAACATAGTGATGTTATTTAAATATTCATTATATTTTAGAAATTAAGATGAATCACGGAAGGCGTCCGGCAGGGTATCATTTTAGGTAAATAAATATTTACATTTTTAAACTTATTGAGCTTCTCTTGTCATGTGATGTATCTAAATATTGTTTGTCTCCTTATAATTAGCTGTCTCAATTGCTGTGCTTTGGAATTGTAGAGACATATTGACTCATTTCTTTCACAGATGCAGCTGCACAGAACTGCAACATGATAAAAAGGTCATCGAAAAATGTGATCTTTTGTTCATAGAACTCTAGGATCTGTTATGCCAGGTCCGATTTTTTTTCTTTGGCAAGTTAAACTGTTAGCAAAGCAAAGCAGTACGCCTTGTTTTGCTATCTCAATAAACCACATTATATCTGGTTCACGACTGTGCACTGGTTTCTTACTTATCAAGTTTGATTTGTGATTGAAAAACTTCTCTTCTCCTGTTAACTTTAAATTATGTAGCTTGTAGGTATGGTATGTGGTAATTAAAACAACATTGCTTCGAAAATTGAAAATTTATAACTTAGATTATGGTTGATTAATTCTTAATACAGTATGAGGCAGATTGCGGCAATGTCGAGACGTTAATTGAAAATATACACAGTTTCACAGAAAGTTGATTATGCACCTTAGTTACTTCTCTTAGTACTTAGTACATCCTCGGTGTCGCCATCTTTAAAAAAAAACAGCGACCGTGTCTAAATAATATCGACGCGATCCGTTGACTTACAGAAACATTCTTAAAAATCGAAACATGTAAAACACTGCTTCTTTTAATTCGGCAAATCATTGAAAACATACCAATATATATTCTAATATAGCATTCAATCGTGTACTTTATGCAAAACAGGTCGTTGATATTATACACAATAGAATTGCGTTTAATCATTCAATTATTGTTTTCGATTTCATGGTTTATAATGTGACATGTCAATCAATTATATACTGTGTATATTTCAATATATTTTGCAGACGCTCCTTGAGGTTCCGATACGCCATAATGATTTTGCGCCTAGTGTATAGTTTTTTTTTCATTAGTTTAGTAACGGGAGATCAGCGGGTAAGTTTTTTGGAATACTAATGAATAATAATGAAAAGTGCAAAGTTCCTTTACCGTAAAACGATATGGTTCTTAAAGGGAATGACCTATCTTGGCTCATTATCAAGGTCCTATAAAAAGCTTACAAAACGCCTTCTTCAAAATGGACGCTGAATTAAATTCAACATTAGGTGCTGCCTACGAGAGCCATATCGCTTTAATTTAACGGAAGGGCGATCCTTCGTTTTGAGCCATTTTAGGACAGATAACGCTCGCGCGAGAGATCAAGCGACTTATACTGTAGCGTACGCTGCAATTCTAATCAGACATCATTATCATCATCTGCCTAGCCTTTTCCCAACTATATTGGGGTCGGCTTCCAATCTAACCGGATCCAATCTAACCTATCTGACCTCCACAACCCAGTTAGTACTGGGTTATACGATACCCCATGGTAAGACTGGTTGTCAGACTTTTTGGGCCACTGACTACCTAACGACTGTCAAAGATCTACAAATGACACCCGGGACCAACGGCTTAACGTGCTTTCCGAGGCACGGAGGAAACTCGGTATGTAATGGGTGGTCACCCATCCACAGACCAACCTAGGCAAGCACGGCTTAACCTAAAGATCGATCCGAGCGGCTGTTATTATTTAGCCACGAGCTCCTCAGACAGACATCATTAATTGTTATGATATAAAAGGCTCCTCAGAGCGAGCACTGCAGCTTTTGTGTTTAAATAATTAATTAAGTTTATTTAATATTAGTATAGCTTAGCTTGCTGTCTTAGCTTTTTTCCCCCGAACGTTAAAATTTTTGGAAGCTACATAAAGTACGTTCTCTTTTCAACTCAAACCATTACAAAGCTTACAAAAAAAAGTTAAAGCATTTATGATTTAAATTTTGCACCTGCTTGTGATACAGAAAGCTGAACAGTTTTTGAACTAACCAGATGTTTTATTATTACATTCATCGCATTACTATGTAATGTATCCTTTGTAGAACCATTGGATATAAGAATAAATCATGGTAAATCTTATTTTCAAAGTGATGTTAGACCGTTAATACTAGAAACAAGCAATAAAATAGATAGTAACACAGCTATTAGGCAGAATAGACAGTGGAGACGGCCACATCGGGTGAATGTCAAAACAAAATTTGTGTGTACCAAGACCAGGTGGACATTAACGCAGGCTTACCTAACGCAACACTATTAAACACTACTCATACTCATATTGCAAAATACCCAACCCCCACTTAAAGTGGTAGAGGTAAGAAGCTTCATCACTAAATGCACTGATTTCATCATTCATCGCACTGTTTTACTTCAATTCTGGCCCACTGCTTGTCATAGGCCTCTCACAATCTGCACCACAACACTCAGTGCTCCACCTTCAAATTTACTCCATTCCAAATTTACTATTCTGTTGTATTTTCCACTAGTTTTGTTGCATTGAGAACAAGCTTGTGGGATGGTGCATTTTTTTCTTATATAGCTTCATCTTTTTCACGCTCTCACCGTCTCCTACCGTCACCGTCGCCAATCAACGTCCCTACGGAAAATTGGCTTTCATTTCCACCACGATGTCAACCATCACTGGTTCTATCTACGGTAAGTTTTGTTAGACCATAGTATTTCGTTTGTAGAGCACATTGCATTGCAAGCTTTGACACATTCAGAAAATAAATTAGTAAGCAAATTTTAAAGAAGCTCTTGAACAGAAATCTTGCTGGTAATGATGCTTAAAAAAACACTGGTAAATATTGCGATATTTATGATTATTATCATGTGTGTGTCGAAATACGAATAGTAATGAATATGAATGTTGATGGATCGAGAGGGAGAGGAAGACCAAAGAAACGATGGATGGATTATGTGAGGAATGTTATGAAGGAAAAAGGAAAATGATAGCGTGACGAATGACAGGGGAGAATGGAAGAAAAAACGTTTTGCGCCGAACCCAAATAACAGGAACAAGGGCAGGAAGATGATGTGACGAAATACGACTTCGTATAGAGTTCAGTGCACATGTAAAAGCACTGCACAGAAAAAACTCTGGATCCCACATTTACAATCGTTGTAACGGCATCGACTTGGGTCGGGAATAGTAGGGATCAGATAGATCACCAAGTTTACGGCAAGCCATCCGCCTTACGGCGGCGGGTCGACCACATGCTTGCGGCGCGGCGACCAGTCCCCTTGCCTACTACTTAGACATCTTCACCCATCCAACCAGCTTCGCCAGCGGGTGGTTGGCTCGCCGTAATCAGGGAGATATCACGTCGACGCCTCCGTAGTGGCCAAGGGATGCAGTTAAAAGTGACGACAGATAAGGTATTTTTGAATATGTCGATGCAATGATACCTTAAAGAAAGATACGCTACGTTCATACTGAGCGGCGTTCAAATATCGTTGCGCTGTTACGACTGCGATAGATAATACGGAACGTATGATACAGAAAGAGTTAGCTATTGCTACTTAAATTACGACAATTGTCTGAATTTGTCTGCAACAATTTGCGTGCACTAGTGCGATATTTACCTTTTTTTTTTTTTTTATAATATCATTGTGTCGATGACGGTGTTGTTACCAGTACTATACCATAAGGCTCTTTAATTAAGTCGAATTGCGAAAGAAGACTTGTAAAGAAAAAATACGTAAGGTGAACATCTCGATGTAAAAGCTTTGCAGATAGAAACCTCATTCTTGATCAATAATTGTCTGTAGTCCAAAACAGATATTCTCTTGGGTTACACCCTAATCTTGCTACTAACAATGTGTTAGAAAAAACATGCCATTAATCCATGAAAAAATTAATTAGGTTAGGTTTGCAAAGTTGATTTTACGTTTTAGGTACATGGTGGTGACGACAATACGACAATAAATTAAAATTCGTTAACCTTATGACGTTCCCAGTCTGCATACAAAATATCAATCCAATATTTCCAATAGTTTGGTTACAGAACATTATTTTTCATTTCTATAATTTTCTACATGATGTATCTGTTTATTATTTTATGTTTATCAGTTACATTATTCATATTTTGTCATCTCGCTGCTTTTTAAACCTTAGTCAAATTCGTTTTTAAGTTTACCTGATGCAAAACAAATAAAAAAATGTATATTTGTTAGAATATGGTACAATAGGTGTTACGATATTGGTTCCAGCATATCCTGCCATAATACGGCGTACAAATATTTCTATACAAAGACAAAGCTTATATTACTAACCTATTAGTAATTATGAATTAAAGGATAAAATATGAATCTATAATAGCGAACGCGAATTAGTGCAAATTACACCTTATGCCTGGAACCAAAATTTTATAAATGGTGTTTTATTTCGTTAACAGTTTCATGTTATTTAGTACGTTTTAAAAAAATATTTGAGTTTAAAAATATTCATATGAACTAGTATTGCCAGAAGTGGCGAAGGTTCCATACAACTCGATTGCTACCGGATTCCCTTTGAAAAATGGCAGTCAGTATTCTATAGACAAATAATATAATCACATTAAAGATATGTACTCGTACTCCGGCTTAGGTACCTCTTACAAAATTTTACCCTTCGCTACTGATTGCCAGTGTTTTCATTTATTATCGTATTATCGTCTCCACCTTGTTTAAATAGGAAAACAAAAGTAAATATAAACTCCTTCGCACCTCACCTGTAACCGTTATTTCTGTACAAATAACGGATTAATTGATTGATAGATTAAAAATTTATATTTGATAATAATATTACTCAAAAAAAACGTAATGACGCTAGAACCGATCTCGTGTATTGGCCATAGCAGTTCAATCCGGATGGGGCACGATTTCAGAATAAATTTTTAATTGGTTCTACGACTATTTTTTTTTGAAGATTTTAATTATTTCTTGATTTTACTAGTATAAGATCTTGTCTGGACAGTTTACACCTCAATCAATTTTAATTTGATTGTCAGTCAACTGCCGGACATACGGATAGGCCTCCCCCATTGCCATCACCGAAACGACGCGTATTCAATTGCTAAAACCTTTTCAAATCAAATCAAATCATTTATTTCTTTGCAAACATGGGTAATAGGTACATAGATGTTTTTTTTTTTTTATAATAATGTGCTCCACATTTTGCCGTCACATGGGCATGCAAATAGTTGGTTTACAAAATATTATAAATTTAAAATAAGCGGCATGTCATTGGAATTATATAAAATGTAAAAAAATAAAAAATAAAAAAAATAAAAAATGTCAGCATGGTCAAAGTAAAAATAAAATAAAATAAATTTAAAAATATTATCAATAATGTCAAACGGAATAACATTATGCCAACTAGAATAATAATATGTCAATTCGTAGTAACAGCATAACTAGTTTTAAATCACAACTTATCTAAAAACACAATATAAATTATAAAGAAAGGCAGAAAATCTTTTTTCTTCAGAATTCTTTCTCGGTAAGGAATTCACCGACAGTATAGTACGCTTTATGCGTTAAAAAGCTTCTGAGCCTGCTTTTAAATAATGATAGCGGCAATACTTTCCATTGCTTAGGCTTTTTGCTACCACCTCACAATTTATAGGTCTTTGTCTCATTGTAATGAAATAATATTCAGTCAGTAGGGTTGTTATTTTGACTGCCTTGAAGATAGTGTGCTATACTTCAATCTCGGAAACTTTAATTTTTGCTGCACCACAGTCATAGGTAACTTTATCATCTGCTATTGATACTGTATCGTCCCATTAACACTTCACATTGTTTCTGATAATACCGGCTGCTTTAAAATTTACCTTAGAATCCTTTTAATAGAACTTAGAATCGTCATGCCCGTCTAAGACCACGTGATCTTTGTTAACAATGAACGGTGGTTCGCTGACCTTTACATCCAGTAAAGACTTGAGACATTGAAAATCTTTAATATCCCAAACATCTAAAACAGTATTTTCATGTACACATTGCACAAAAAAAAAGCATGAAATCATCCAACCACCGTTTCGAATTGACCGTGAATATTGCCCATTGGCTCTACATATATTTTAATAGTTTTCATTTCCTCCATATAATCTCCATGTAATCTTTAACTTATGTTCTTGTCCTGAAACAATAGGATTGAATTGTTTGTAAAATTACGACAAATCGGATTAAATCACAGCGGGACTGCCTCGTTGGTCTAGTGGACGCAAGCGCGACTGCTGAGCATGGTCCTGGATTCGATTCCCAGATCGGGCAAAGCGTTTGTGGGTTTTTCCATCAGGAATTTCTCAGTAGCTGCCACGGAGTTTGAATTTGCGCCCGGTATATGGCAAAAGGCTCGCCCCCCTATTACATGGGACTTAAACATAACTGGCGAAATGTGGGTGTATTGTTCGGTACACCTACGCCTAACCCTTCGGGATTTACAGGCGTGATGTTATGTATTTGTCCTCGTTCACTCACTCTGCTCGATATTTTACAGTATAAATTCAAGGTCACGTGGCAGTTCCATTCTTTGAATATGAATGAATGTGGATGGCTATAAGAGTAGAGGAAGACCCAAGAAACGATGGTTGGCTGTGTGAAGGATGATATGGCTAGAAAGTGGGTGTCTGATGAGATGACAAGTAATAGAGAAGTATGGAAGAAGAAGACATGCTGCGCCGACCCCAAATAAATCGGGATGAGGGCAGGAGAATGGTGATGGCAGTTCCATATACGTGGTGGAAGGGACTTCTCCTGGCTTCTCAGACAAATAGTCTTCCACAGATTCTAAAGCTACATACAGGGTGTAAACAGACCCTTCACGAAGCCGTCAACCAAGCATTCTGTACATCAAACTAAGTAACTTTACACAAAAATTATTGCTGGGAAACGACTTTTTTTTTGGGGTGATAAATCACGTTTTACGGTAGGAATCAATGTAACACATTGTGCTGATTGATGGATTGAATAGTACGTTGGTCGTGGAGGTGTTTAAAGTAAAGTTCCCACATTAAAAACATGTGTTTAAAAAAAAAAACTTTTGAAAAAGTTCGAAGTTTGACCCCCAATATGTCCGTAACTAGAAAAAAAAATATCACAATGATGGGGAGAATAAGTGCCTTCGTCTTCGTTAAGGGTCTTTTTACACCCTTTATATTTATAAATCCGATTAGACTTTCAATTCGAATTCTTTCATCTAGGTGGAGAGTAGCATTTTTTTCAAGGGTTTGTTAAATAGTAAAAGTAGTTAAATTGTGTAAGGTTCCATGGCAGTTGTAGGCGCACACAGGAGGTCCACCACCTTTTAGAGCAGTAATTTCTCAATCTTACTTGTGCGTGAGAGAGGAAGGTGGATAGCTGTGCACGACGGATAGTTCTGTCTCTCTCCCGTACCAAACTAAGACTAAATCTTTTAAAGGACTGCTGTGGACGGTGAACCAAGGCTCATAATTAAATTATCTACTTGTCCTTACTGCAGGGTCATTATGGATATCCGGCACGTGGCCTGATAAGCGCAAACCCCGTACATTCTATCAACCCGCAATCCCACATAGAAACTAGGGGCTACGACGTGGAATTCGTGTCTGATGGGAGTTCAAGTCTTCAGGTACGTTTGATTTGATACCGAGACCTGTTTTGATTTTTTCGGGGTTCATTAGGTCCCACCTCACGGAGAGCCTACTGACGTTGAGCCTAAAAGCTGGTAAGGGTAAGCAGCGCTGCTTTGCAATGCTTTTAAAAAATATCTCCTTCACAAAATTGTTATGTAACTGGCACAATTTACGATGTGGACCAACCTAACTCCTTATAAATAAGTAAATGTAGGTATTGCTATTTATAAAATAAATCATTTATTCTGGACCAAACATTTTCTACATTTTATAAGCCCATCAAACTGGCTAGTATGGTTTGGTGGAATTTTGCAAAGGTCTGCTCTGCCTCCCGGTGCTAATGTACCTAATGTGCGCTTACGGTACTTCGTCCCTACCTCACGCACAACTACTTAGCTGGTTTGAAACTTCATTGTCGCCAAGAGTGAAGACGAGGCTTCACGAACATGGGAGTTCCTTAGTAATAATTTCCCTTATCAAGTCAGATTTTGATGATCACCAGCGATTTTGAATCGATAGAGTTTAGTAGAAAATAATAAAATACGTAATGATACCATTATGTTTCTAGGTACCACGACCCTTCCAGTATGTTGAGGAAGAAACAGAATACACAGAAAAAACAATATGCTTCACACCCTCAATGGTACACAAAATGATCAAGGCAGCACTTGAGTATGTAAGCCAAATGCCTTCAGATATAAATAACATTGTAGAGAAACTCGATCAAGAACTAAATATGTCAGATAAGGAGATAGAGGAGAACGCTGTTAGGAAACCGCTGTACCCATTAGACTCTAAAACAATATTCCAAATGCTGGATATACCGAGATCTAAAACAAGAACTAATTTAATATTGAAATATGAACTGCCAAGCCTGAAAGAATCGCTTTGTAGAGAAGCACTGGAGAAATTGATAGACATAGCATATAGTGCCTACCTGGAATTAGAAGAGCATCCGCAATGTCGGGATTTTTTGTATAATTTCGCCACCCATCAACCAGAAGGCCGTCCTAAGGGTCATCTTAATCCAGGGCCAGACCTAAAATCCTTAATAGCTGCAATCTTAGACCAAGTAGACAATCATAAGCCGAATTTAGATATTTCTCCGCAAAGTGATCGTTACGGTGATATGCCAGTAGTTCCTGATAATCCAACTCCTCAATACAATATTCCACAATTTCAGGAATATAATATTCCCCAAAAACCTCAGAATCTTGAATATAATATTCCACGAAAACCTAAGACTCTTGAATATAATAATCCACAACAACCGCAGACTCCTGAATATAATATTCCACAACAACCGCAGACTCCTGAATATAATATTCCACAACAACTTCAGACTCCTGAATATTATATTCCACAACAACCTCAGACTCCTGAATACAACATTCCACAACAACCTGAGACTCCTGAATACAATATTCCACAACAACCTCAGACTCCTGAATACAATATTCCACAACAACCTCAGACTCCTGAATACAATATTCCACAACAACCTCAGACTCCTGAATACAATATTCCACAACAACCTCAGACTCTTGAATATAATATTCCACAACAACCTCAGATTCAAGTTCCGGAATACAATGTGCCTCAACTTCAACAATTAAACATTAAAGAATATAACGTTCCTCTGGCTCCTGAACTGATCAAACCTGAATTTAACCTGCCTAATATTCATGAATATAATATCAACGTGCCTAAAGTTCATGAATATAGTATAACACTTCCTCACGAGTATAACGTCCCTCAAATAAATGAATTTAGTGTCACACAAAGTAATGAATACAATGTGCCGAAACTTCATGAATATAGTATTACTCAAAGTCAAGAATATAACATTCCACAAATTCAAGACATCATCATCCCACAAAGCCAATCTATTGAGATGCCAGAAATCCACGAAACAATACATGAGACTGTAGAAGAGATTATACCGATGCAACGAGAGGAAATTATAAATATACTAATTACACTTTTGCCAAAGAATGATCAAATTGACAATGGAAACTTGTTTGATCGTCTCATGAGCATTATTAAAGAAAACCAAAATAATTTCCATCCGAGAATCGTCAAACTCCTTCTGACTCTTTTGAATACTCAAAAGCAGAATAACATTCCGAAGTTCAATGATATATTCTTACTTCTACTCGATTCCCAGAGGAATCGGGACTGGCCATGGAGTGATAGAGTCACCGAAAACTTGCTGTCTTATCTGATACCAGATCAAAGCGGCTACCTGGATAACAGAATAGTCGAAATTATACTGGACTTGTATAAAAAGCGACCGAATGAACAGCAAATCGTATTTATACTGTCTCTTTTGAGACCATTTAAAGAAGGGAACATGGACACAATCATAGGTGATTTAACACTTAAGTTGATACACTTACATCAACATAACTTGATGCGTCCAGATCATGTAGACATTTTACTCAAACTTTTGAAATTGTCCCAAGGAGGATATGTGAATCCTATAGATGTTGAGATCATCGCTAATTTATCCAAATGGAATGAAATCGGACTCAGTCCTAACCAATTAAATGGACTAATTGCACTTTTGAAGCCGTATGTGAACGGTCATCCAGATCGTAAACCTGTTTATATTGCACATTTCTTGTTGACTAATGGTAGGAATTTGAATCCGAAACAATTAGATTTCATATTGTCGTTCTTGTATCCTGAAAATGGAGTGTTAGATGCCAAGCGTATTGATTTCATAAACTTCTTACTGAACAACTTGTCTCAGTATCCTAAACCTATAAATATTCTTCTCACTTTGCTGCAAGAGAAAGGACCTGGTATACTAAATTCGAGATTTTTGGAAATCTTGCTTTTCCTAAACAGTCATAGCATGTTGGCTCCAGAACTTGTAGAAACTGTAATTAATCTCCTTGTGAATGAGGTCACTGGACAGCTTGAAGATAACCAAGTGAAGAATTTGTTCTTCCTATTAGCACCACACAAAGAATCTAATCCAAAACTGGTGGTCGATATTTTAACTCTTTTGAATCAAGGAGGATTGCACGGTAACATAGTTGAATGGTTTGAGACAACTAACGACAATATTGTAGGTTTACCAAACAATGTAAAACTTATGGAAGTACAGCCAGAGAACAAGAATGAGTATCGAACACCCGATGGTGGATATGAAATAGTGGATATGCAAGTTCCTGATCAAGATTTCATGTCAATATTCAAGTGGCTTGAAAGTCAAGGACTGATAACTCAAGACCAAGGATCTAATACCGACTTGGTAAATAAAATTCTAAAGATTTTTGAAATGGGTCAACGTGAACTAGGTGTTGTTGAACTAACTTACATGCTGAAACATGAGAAGCCTCTCATTTACCAACCTGTATACTACGTGAAATATAGACTTCCTATATTGAGCTTTATATCGAACATGAAGAATTTGTTACTTCAGAACCCAAATCTGAATGCAGATCCCATGAAACTGTTACAACAACTGATCGCCATTTCCAACGTAACTGAAGTATCTCCAAACCTACAGGGTTTTCCTAAAGAGGAAATATTGAAATTGACTTTCAATGATGGAGATTTAGTGCAAGCAAAGATTCTAGACGAGCAAAACTTGAGTTTGAATGATCAGATTACGTATGTCCAGGGATTGAACTCGGATATTTCGCCAGAGGAAATACTGCAGCTGAATCAAATGAACGAAGCGAAATACTTCCCGAATTTACTACAAATTAAAGGGAAGCACCCTGAAACACTGACGATTAAGGATGTAGATAACTTTATAGACGTCCCACCGGTACATTATAGGCACCTCGAACTGCCAGCAGTTTCGCAGCAAAGCGATCGTCAAACTAAAACGATACACACCCACTATAAGACGTATATAGCGCGAGACAATCCGAAACAGGATGCCAACAACAATGCTCAACTCAAATCTCAGAAGTAGAAGATGAAGTCAAACTTTTGTTTTTTATTAAAAATAAACTTTAGAACAGAATGTGTAGTATCATTTTTGAGGTTGTTAGAAGGACAGAGTTCTAGTTTCCTCAAATTGTAGCCTTGAATGAAGCAACTGAGATCTATGGTGCAATTTACCATATTGTTAAACCTACAAAGTTCCCACTGCGACACAGGCCTCATCTTTAAGGGGAGAGAGGGCCAAAATCCACCACTGTGACATTAAACCAAGTAGATGTCACATGTCTTCGATTTTTCGGTTCTAGTTAGGACGGTTTCCTCACGGTATTTTTCTTCATCGTTTTCAGAACAGTGGTGTACAAATTACTAATAAAATTAAAGGGTCTGTCTTGCTTCAAAACCCACCATAAGTCGGGACTAATACCTTTGAGCCAACACTGCACGCTGGCAAGCTGGTGCCGCTTGTTGGCGGCGTTCAACCACTGGTTTTATTATCCACTAGGTGACCCGCGAAACTTCGTCTGCGTCACATAAGAGAGAGTGTGAGTCAACCTTAAAAGATAGACATATGCTATCGCGGAACTTTTTTTAGATATTTTTAAGAGTCCGGAACGATTCATACATGATTGTTGCGTAACTTTAACCGTTTATGCAGAGCACGTCACGGAAACTCTCAAAAGGAATAAATTTTCCCTGTTTTTGCAACATTTTTCATTGATGCTCCGCTCCTATTGGTTGTAGCGTGATGTTATATAACCTTCCTCAACAAATGGGCTATCCCACACTGAAAGAATTTTTCAATTCGAACCAGGAGTTCCTGAAATTAGCTCATTCAACCAACCAAACAAACAAACTCTTCAGTCAAAGTCAAAATTATTTATTTGCTGTAAATGTGGTACAAAAGATGGTAAAAATGACATGAAGTGCAATGACACATTTCGCCATAAAATAGCATACAAATATTATTAAACACAAACATTAATTTAGGCAGCTAACATTTTTTTAGGTAGCTAAAGTTTTATAATATCGGCGGCGAACTCTCGCGTCCGGCCCTGGTCCAAGCCATGGTCCGGAGCGAGAGGGAATGGGAAGCCGTCACCTCCTTCTGCGAAGTAGTCATGCTAGTGAAGGAGGTGGGGGGACGTGAGAGGGAAAGAACCTCACGTCCCAGCCGCCGCGGGAGACGGGGCCCTGGGTGTCGGGGGTCACGTGGTTGCTCCCGGCCACCGTAGGCGCGGGCCTGTGGACGGCGAGTTTTGGGCTAGCTCGCCGTCCGGCCGTCTTATGACGACAGGCCGTATCGACGGCGCGTTCGTGTTCCACGCGCGCCTTAAAGAGATGTCAGCAACCACGTAGGGGTCCGCATGAGCCGATGCCTGCCAGGGCTGCGGGACTGTTCGAAAGAGATACCGTGGTTCCTGGAACACAAAGGGCAAAGAAGGAACATGGATGGGTTTTAGTCAGTACAAGTCTGACACTCCCTTCCGCTCCGCCCAGAGTGCGGGGTTCATTTGACGACTTCCCATCCGAAAAAAAAAAAGCTTTATAATATTAGTATGGATTCAAGTAGGTAACAAT
Source organism: Noctua janthe (assembly GCA_910589295.1). Taxonomy (NCBI): domain Eukaryota; kingdom Metazoa; phylum Arthropoda; class Insecta; order Lepidoptera; family Noctuidae; genus Noctua; species Noctua janthe. The sequence continues at coordinate 11,498,090 of OU342578.1, forward strand.
TTTTCTCTCGGAAATATTTTCATTAATCGCGAAAATATTCTACTTACGTTTTTCCAATTATGGGCTACTCTCGACAGCCTTCGAAAGTCTTCATCCTTAAACACTCGATGATAGTCATACTCCACTAGGTCGAAAGTTCTCATCAAGGTGCATGAAGTGAGCCGAGACACTATATAGCTGCTGTAAGCTGTTGCGGACCTCTTGCGACTGCCTTCCGTCTCCATCGTCAGACCTTCGATGATAGTCATACTCCAGCTAGGTCTTATGTACTCACCAAGGTGCATGAAATGAGCATAATAACAATATAGCTGCTGTAAACTGTTGAGGAGCTACTTGCAACTGCCTTCCGTCACCATCGTCAGACCTTCGATGACAGTTATACTCCAGCTAGGTCTAAAGTTCTCATCAAGGTGCATGAAACGATCAACTGAGCCCAAACATTTTTCAATTTTAGATGGAACCAACTTTGCTTTTCACAAAAAAAAAGAATTATGCATATCGAACTTCTCTGTAAAAAGTTATGCGTAATCCAATCATTTACATAATACATAAACAAAATATTTATAAATATAATGCATGGAAAGCGATTGAACACACACTCTTATCTCTACAGGGTATTAGGCTATGTGGATTTTCAAAGCAGCGTCATGTAAACTAATCTAGAGTACATTTTGCTACCATAGTTTTTTTTAAAAAGTCGGTCAGTCGATTTTAACTAAAGTTATCTTGTGAGCACATTTTTATTCATTAGTAGTATAATTTTGATTCAATATAGGGTCTAACTATTCATACACGAAATATTTTCAGGGAATCATCTAACGGCTATAACAAAGCCATTTCAAGGGATTTTTTTTATCTGAGTATATTTTTTATAAAAAATAAATAATTTAAAATTACTTGACCCACAAAATAAATACTGGCTCCTTATTTTTAAGCATCTATTACGGTAGTTTACTACGTCGTATTTACCTACTGTCATTGTTAGAATATGGGAGTAAAAGTTTTATGCAAAAAGTCTCAAAAAATTTTAGAACTATAATAATTTTGTAAAAAAAAAAAACCTTCAGATTATTATTTTTTTCGTTGCTGCGGCGACTTTACGACTTATAGAAGTTACTCTTAAAATATTTCGTGTATGAAAAGATAGACCTTATTATATATGTCGCTGCATGTATCTTACATATTGATAAGTTATTCTTGAACACTCAGTATTTTACTGCTACATAAATACCATTGATGATAAAACCATTTATTTGAATACCTATGGTCCAGTGCAATTAGACTAAAGTAATTCAAGGTCGAACGAACTTCATAGTGGTTGGATTTTCATGGGACATTTTTTTTGAGCCTTTTTTGAGAGTACAAATCTCGTTTGCATAAAATCATAATTCTGCTCTCAACATTTATCGCAGATCATTGGGATCTGCGATAAATGCTGTAGCTGTGGAGTATGAGACATGAGAACGATGATCGTAATGGATCCATGGCATATCGGCTTTGGGTGTGTAGGATCCATTAGAAAAAGAAGTCGAAAAAAAATTTTTGAACGAAACTTTTTTTGTCACTGTCACAAAATATTGATTTTCTACACAGAGCGCGTTCCAGTTCAAATGGTTTGAAACAGTTTACGCACCAATTTTCTTCTACTTACCTTTTTCACAAAAGTAAGACAAGGGCCGAGCTATTCTGAATGTTTCTTATACACATTATAACCAGATGAAACCTGGAACACAAAGAAATCAATAAATTATTCTCGTGAATTATTGCAATGGTGTACACTTGATGTATTTCGTAACGTAAATAAATAAAATAACTATGTAAATACGTAACAATTAGGGATAAAATTGAGTAAAAAGTGTTGTATTTTCGTTTTAAACATGTTGGGGCAAAGACCAAGGTTTATTAAACCAGGTAATTCAGCTTTTCTATGTGGTTACTATACTACACCGCATTTGCTTATATTTCTTTCAGGTGTGGCCTGGAGACCTGCTGTAACGCATTGAAAGTATCAGTTAAGGACATATTCTTGTATATCTTTTAGTGTAGCTCGCAGTTTAAGTCGTATTCATCCATAAATTTGTAATTCGGGCCCGGTATATCGGCGCCCTACCGGTCCCTCTGACAACTGTATCCAGTTAGACTGGAAGTCAACCCAGATGTACTTGGGGTAAAGCTAGGCAGACGATGGTGACTCTGCAAAGGTATTAATGGATAAATATACATAATTTAGCCTCTATTATAAAAGATATACTACCATACCAGACTACACACCACCCAGTATTTTCCCTTTGTTTTTGTAACCTCCACCATGTTGTAGATGAGCTCTTGGTGCTCTATCTTTCTAACCAACTAGACTGTCATATTGTTGGTCCACTAACCAATGTGATTTTTTTTCAGTTATGACTTAATTATAGGGATATTATTATGTTTTGGAAAGACATACTGTATCAAAATATTTTATCTGTGGCATTGTAAATACAGAAGATACAGAAATAGTGTACAAGAGTTAATACTGGTGCTTATGACAAGGAAAGATCTGTAACAGAGACAACTGCTTTATATGCTTTATGCGGTTTGGGGGTATCCTACTTCTAACTTCCAAACTCTGGGAACTATTGATAAATCCTTATTAGAAAAACCCAAAAACACTGCCTCACCTATAAATTAAACCCAGGATGGTCAGCAGTCACGCTTATCTTCACAAAGCTAGTGGCCAGAACTTGACTAAAATTATGGCATGACTACGCTTGGTTGTTAGCCTAAATTAAATTTCCTACGGAATTCAGACAAGCAATCGAGTGTAAATGGAAGGCGGACAAGATTGTTTGGTGCCCAAATTTGAGTATTTCAAGCATTTAATAAATAATAGAAAGCTCATTTTGACCAATGACAAAGTGTTAGGGATCTGGTCACAGAGCTAGCGCAGTGGTTCTTGTCTTCATGGTGAACGACCAGTCGCTGGCCGCACCTGGTGATAGGGCCCACAGGGAATGGCAGGCTGATGCCAGTTGGGGGTGTGCGTGATTGTGCTTGTATCTCCCCGGTCCCCGACACATGGTAGTAGTAGAAACAGTGGGTTTTTAGTTGGTTAGAGTCTGACATAAGCCTCCGCTCGGCCTCAGATGGAGGGCATCCATGAGGATTTTGAACATTAACAAAGGGTCTGGTCTTACTAAACTCATAAAACTTGTTTTCTTTAAAGTTCTTTTAAAAAAAATCTAATCAGCCAGTATACTAAAACCTTCATCATCTATTACAGGAGAAGAGACCCTCTACCCAACAAGAAACAAAGATGGTGCTATCGAAACACTGGTAAACCCTAACGTAGATACTGCTTTATCTATAGACAGTGATTCCCGTACCTCATTTGTTTACAACCGCTATCATCATCTACCGTTTGAAGCTCAGCGGCAGAGGTTACCAGTGTTTCAGTATCGCAACCACATCTTGTATCTGTTGGAGCGGTATCAAACGTTGGTGCTGATCGGGGAGACGGGATGCGGGAAGTCTACACAGGTGCCCCAGGTGAGTGTTTTAATGTTTATTTTAATTAAGATAAGATGATTCCTCTACAAATTCTTGACAGGAATTTTGCTATAAGATGAACTGCAGTTCCTTTTTATTAGCCTGTGGTTTCCGATACCGGTATTTGAAATTTGAATCTGACTGAAACAATTACTGCATTGTGACGTGACCTATCGCAGACCTTAACGTGCTTTAGCGCAATTTTGCCTTACCTGTAATCTGCGCGGAGCTTTCTCTCTCTTGTTCAACCTTTGTCCACCTATGCTGAGTGTAGACCACCACTTTCAAATCTCTCCAGTTTTGGCGCGTAGCTTTAAACGCCTACACCTTTAATAATAGCAATACTTCACCGAGCGGTATTGCTAATTTGCTGTTATAGCATTGTAGGCGTTTTTATTTATTGTCGGTCGGCAAGAACTTTTACACGGTAAAATAATAAAATTGACATTAAAGTTGGTAGTGAAGGCTGGTGGCCCAGCGTAAACATAGGTACCTAAGAGACAATTCTTAGTTATAATCATAACTATGCCTGGCGTATTCAAGGAGCACAACATTAGTTTTTATTCGACTGACGTCAACTACGTAACAGCCATTGCTTAAGCGGGCATTAGTGTAACTACCATCTTACTTTGAATATGTATATTCACTCTTCCAGAGGATAAAAGTACCCATTTACTTATGAATAAGAATAACTCTGTGGGACATGGGATCAACTCCGAGTATTAAGCCTCTCCTCCTAATTAAAACTTTAAACCGCTTACGAATAAAGAACATAACATCACGCCTGTTTTCTCAGAAGAGTTAGGCAGAGGTATACTTATACTATCACTTACGGGATATACTTATTGTATCTACATTTGGGTAACCATGTTCAAGAGTTGCCATCAACAGGCCACAAAAATCTAAGACTTCAGGCTGCTACTCAGAAATCTATTATGGAACAAACTATGCCCTTTTTTTTTTTTTTTTCGTATGGTAAGTCATCAAATGATTCTAAATGTTTCCTACTATTTGGCAGAAAATAATCAAGTTTTTAATATTTTTTATACGCAAACCCTGCGTAGGGAACTACAGCTGTTTTGATATGGAAAGAAAAATTCAAGTACGAGCAGGGTCATAACGTCACCAACCCTGCTCGCATTCGAATTTTTCTTTCCATATCAACACAGCAATAATCAAGTTCTTCTATTGAGACTCTAACATGAAACCACGAAGGTACTATCAGCTGTTTCATACATCCAAACGGGAATGAATATACGCATATAACTATGCCTGACCTGGAAATTGAATCAAAAGCCTCGTGTTCAGCAGTAGCACATTGTCTGCACGTGTAGCCAGAGGACCAACGAGGCAGAGTTTTTATTTTTTACTGGCAGGTAGCTGATAAGCAGTAACTTATTCTTTTATTTTAGAAAATGGATTAAAATCGATTCAAATAGGGAAGAGTTTTTTTTTATAATTGAATATAAAACTTGATTGGATAGTAGCCGTAGACCAGTATCATACATTTTCGAGGAATTGATACTCAAATGATTAATAAATCAATTAAGGTTGAACAACACGTTTTTTCCAATTCCTTAATAAGCTAACGTGATCTTTAATTAACGAAAAAAGTAACTATTTTTTAATTAAGGTTATCGTTCATAGTAGGTATCATGTTAATTGGAATGTTAGTACGCACTGCGTCCAACCAAGCTATACTAAACGCCGTGTCGACGGCGAGTTCGTGTTCCACGTGCGCCTCAAAGAGATGTCAGCAAATAAGTAGGGGTCCGCAAGGGCCGATGCCTGCCAGGGCTGCGGGACTGTTCGAAAGAGATACCGTGGCCCTGGAACACAAAGGGCAAAGAAGGAACATGGATGGGTTTTAGTCAGTACAAGTCTGACACTCCCTTCCGCTCCGCCCAGAGTGGGGGGGTCATTTGATGATTTCTCATCCGAAAAAAAAAAAAAAAAAGCTATACTAAACCAGTTTATGCGGATCTCTCATTGTACGGGAAATCTTTACAAAGCGAGGCCATGGTATACTGGTAATGTATAGCTTGCTGTGTCGCTGTGTGTACTTGTTTCTCCTCTTATAAAAAGAAGCGTATTTTATCTACTACACTAACGACAATGTCAAAGGTATTTATTTCTTACAAAGAAATCCATAAGGTAGGTACATTTTGTTATAAACGTTGTTTTTTCCGTAATTCTAAGGTTTTCCTCTGTCCGCTTATCGTACCTACTAAGTATTTTGTAGGAACCCGAGTCAAGACTTTATTTTTCTGAGAAACTAAATACTTACCTACTCCACCTGAACTAAATAACTGTAAGACTCGGGTTCTTCGCAAACAGCATGCGGGAATGGAACCTCAACTCCTAGCACAGCGTTCAATCATTTGAAATATCGTAGGTATGACTCAGAATTACATTGATTTTTTTGTTGTCATTGCTGCTTTTAGTGCCTTAAGCGTATACTCCAAGTCTCCAACTCCCAAAACTTCGCCCCTAAGACGACCCGCTGGCTAAATGTGGATGTACAGACAAGCTACCTTAAACTGTCAAATTACCCCAATCAACCTTGAACCTAATGCTACAAAGATAAAGTTGAAAATCTATTAAAGAAATTTGATGTGGCGTCTGTACTATTACTCCTCTGCCTTTCCTATCAGAAAAAAAAACAAACTTGATGCTACATTATGTTGCGTGCATGTGCAATTATGTAATATGTAACAAATGTAGGCAGCTCATGAGTCAACAGAGGTACCTACTACGCATTAGCATTGTTATAGCTGCACACGATACCTACATTTTATGGTCCACGTGTGTCCAGATGGCCTTGAGCTCTGGATAATAGACCATCTCCTTCATATCGTTCTATCTTGGCTGAGTTTAGCCACTGCAGGCCAAAAACGTTCCTTTTCCAAACACGACTGCATAGCTATTCACAATCACGACTACTGTTTAAACTTTGGTAAGTAGCTATAGACCGACCGCATTAATGAGTCCTCGCGAAGGTATCAATTTAAATGGATTGTTCTTAATTTTGATCATGTATTGGTTCAATTAGTATCGTAATATCTACTTGGATTATGGCTATTTTAGAGCAAATAACCTGTGGGATATTGTTAGGACTTTGTGGACACTTAATGTGCCTTTGATGGGGCAAGCCGGAGGACTCCGGCGGTCGATCTATAGTCGAACACGAATACATATTTGGTAGCTCTCGAAAATTAGTACCGACGTACAGACGCAAGCACAACAAGTTACCCGAAACTCAATTTTTACGCAAACAACCTAGAACCTAATACTTTATCGATAAAGTTGCAACTCTATCAAAGAAATTTGAAAGATTGTGGTAGTTTCATTTGCTGGCATCAGTGCTTTTTAAATTTTGATTTTGGTTGCGTAAATTTTCAAAATTTCTTTTACACTCTCGGCTAGCTAGGCGCTTTTTGAATATTTTTTTTTAAACATGAATTTGGCCACCATTATAGTTGCGGACTAAGCTATGTACGGTTAAGAAAAGTTTAATTTCGACACAGCAGCATTTATCCTTTACAAAATTTGTCCGATAACAAACATTTGGACACTCCCGGCTGAAGCAATCAATCGGCAATCGATCAAACGCTGTGCGTTATTTCACGCGTAGGAGATTAATTAACTGATTATGCTTATCAGTCTAATATAAAGCCACTCTCTCGGCTGTCACACAAAATATCTAGATTTATTTATTTACCACCAAATTGTAGCCACATTACAGACCAAGTCCAATACGATGCTACAACATATAATAAAACAATATAAACAGTAAAACTACATTTAAAAAAAAATATACATTACAACACACACACATACACATACATACACACACATACACATACATACACACACACACACAAACAAAACACACACACACATTCTTACATTTTGCGTTTATTTAGATATTATGTGTGACTAGTGCCACTACCGAGTATGAGGTCGTGAGTTCGATTCCCAGGTCGGACAGTGTTGTTAGGTTTATGCATCAAACGAGTCACAATACTAGCCCGGAGAATGGATTAGTGCCCGGATCATAGCAATAGGCTTGCCCCTTTTACATGGGCAATAAACAAAACTGGTGGAGTGTAGGTGTACTGGTTAAAGTCACACCCTTGCTTAACCCTTCGGAGAAAAACAAGCGGGATACTATGTACGACAGTGACTGACACTATCTACGGCACAGTCCGATACCCAAATGCTGATAAAAAAATCTCAGCGATTGAGGATATCAGCATTCCTATTCTGTATCCGCATTTGCTTACCCCCCTGATCTCTTCATAACGGTTGCTAAACTGCTAAAGTAGAATAAACCTAATAATAATATGAACCCACAACTTGAACATCAGGCGATACGATCATACGACTATTGATTGTGAAATAATAAAACAAAAACGACGGCCAAGTCCGTGTATGTCACGCATAGTGAAAAGTTCTGTAGTTGGGACGAATATTTACGCATCCAAGCATTGATTTGATCGGCGGCAAAAATAAGTTAGGAGCTAGCTGTACTTTTAATATCCCAAATCTCTAAAGCCTAAGTAGGTAGGTACCTATTTTCAAAGATGGAACCTAAATCTACAGTTCTCCACACGCTTTTGTGCATTGTTTTTTCATCGGCTACTTGTATGTTCCGTATTACACTACACAATTGTTTATTGCTTCGCTGACGTGATTGTATGACCAGATGTATGAACATGGACGAGGCAAAAGGAGTATGTAAGGATCGTAGCAGGTGGTGTTCTGTCGTGGTTACTGCCTAATCCCATCGGAAAAAGGCGTGAGTTTATGTATTCATGTACGAATAGTGAATACACACTTTCCAATCATCATCAAAGCACGTAATTATAAAGGTTCCGTTTTTGCCATTTGGCCACGGAACCCTAAAATATAAAGTAGTTTAGTTTATTTATTAATAATTATCAAAAATTACATATCATATTTTGAAAAAAGTAAAAACACAAATCATTATACATATTAGTAAGGCAAGGGCAGGGTAGTAGGCAAGGTAGTTGTCTAATTGTACGATAAACGAGTTATTATTTGTACACCGTGACTTTTTAGTCGTCATACAAAGGTCGTTCACTCAATGTACCCGACATAAAATAGCTCTAGGTGCGATTTTTTTATCTTCTATAATAGGTACAAAGAAAAATAATAATAAAAATTAGAATAAAATTATGAAACATTCTGTTAATGATGTTTATGTGTCAAACGGGAGAACAATACCTACCCAGCACTCGAGTCCAGTAGATCATCGCTCGCAACAGGCTCGCAATTTTAACTACCTACGTCATGCCTCATAATTATAATACTGAATAATATTTTTATTTTTAAATTATTAAAATCTCATAAATAGGTACCTATTTTTTTAAGGAATGTTTAGTATTCATTGGATACATGAAGTGGACTGCCGTTGTAAGACCACTAAAAAGTCACGGTGTATAATGTAACATCCGATGCGATGCCTTGATACTAGAAACCTTTCTTATGTAGGTACCTATAAGTTGTAGTTCAGAAAATATAATCTGCAACTCGGTGACATTATCTCTGCACCTCGCTCAATGACGTCATATTCACGGTACGGCGTGCAAAATAAGCATCTCTAGAAATGTTTTTTTTTACCCAATTGCCGGATGTAATATATGTATGACTATGAGGGTTCCTTTTTTTCGTTTCTATTGGTCAAAAAAGGATGGTCAAACATCGTGTGTTCATTAACAGAGCCCGAGATTTTTTTTACTACCTAGCTTTGTGTTTTTTTTTGTTTTCTTCGATGCTCATAGTGCTCCAAGACGATACTTTGGCAACACAAAACAGCAATACATGTATACGGTGAATTTTTCAAGTGGGCGTGGATGGCAAAATCCGAAACTATGAGCCGAAAAATACTCAAAGGAGTTTCGAGCCCGATTTTGATGAAAACTAAAACTGCACCATTGGATTTTTGAAAAATCAATATTCCTAGCCAGGAAACGAAACCATTGATTTAAAAAAAAAAAACCACGCACTCTATTATTACACCATTCGATAGGGTCGCTAATAGGGATAATATTCTGGGAAGGAATGACATGCTCATAATTTATTTGGTGTCGGCCGTCGGGGCAGCTTTTTTTTTTTTTTTCCCAAAACCTCTGTAGTCACGTCCTCCTGTCAAGCCGTATCATCTGTCACACAGTCCATCCATGGCTTCTATAAAATAAACAAGATGATAAAACCCTAGATAATTAATATTACCCCATACAGACGTTTCTTACGTCCTATGAAATTAGTACAATACCTATATCTATTTTTAGCAGACCCCATAGAGCGTTCGTGATTAAAAATATTTTTATCACGCACCAAAGTGGAATTTAAATTATCGCGTGATAACAATTAGTTAATATTACTATTTTTAGGTATTGTATAGTAGGTATATTACTTGTGCGACTAAACAAAATAGCTTTATAAGTAGTAAGTACCTACCAATGGTAGGCTATTCTATTATGTAGTAGGTACCTAATATTGGTATTAATAAAAAAGAAAAAAATAACATCACGTCTGTACTTGCTCCCGAAGGGTTAGGCAGAGGTGCACCTTATACGGGGTAGACATCGACGCGAAAACGGTTACCACGTGCTCAGTACATCATTCTTCATTCATCATCTTCTCCTCCATATAGAAATTTTTCATTGGTTAATAAAAAAAAATCTGCTGTTTCCTACAAAAGTGCAATACCTACGCGCTCAGAATAATGTACTGAATACATGGTGACTGTTTTCGCGTCGGTGGGGATTCCACCCTGTATAAAAGTGCACCCAAATTACACCAGTTATGTTTAAGTGCTATTGCCATCAAACGTGCACAAATCCGGACCCCGGGCAGCCGCTGGGAAATTCCTGGTTGATAAACCCAATATCGCCCGACCCGGGAATTGGACTCAAGACCTCATACCTACCTACTCAGCTTGCGACCCCTATTGTATTGTATAACGAGCTGGTGTTTGCAACTCCAAGAACAAAGCGCGTATTTTGCGTACGAGCGAAGACAAAAATATTGATATCTATCTATATTGCTGTGAATGATATAGGTAGGTAGCGAGATACCTACTATACGTATACTTAGGTAAGTATACCGCCGAAAAAAATGTGACAAATATTTCGGTGTCTTACAAAACTGGGTGTTAATGTAACACCCATGCATATTAAACCAAAACCTTTTTTATTTAGCTGTTGTTAGGTATATTTAGCGGTCTAGTGATAAAAAAACTTCGTTTGAATGAACTCGCTAACTATCGCATTCCTTTTCTTTTCCTTTTTGTCATTTGACATAACTTTTGGCGGGAAACGGTGCGGCGGCGTTACGGTCGTTTGGAAACATTGACCGAGCTTCTCCCGCATTATTTAAGTGTTGCTAGGTTAAAGAATTTTCCATGGAACGTGGAAAAATAAAATATTGTGCCTGTTTGATAGTGACATACAGTAGGTACCTACGTATGAACTAGTGACTATTTTGTATTTTTTTCTGAAATATACTTACAAATTAAACTTTTGACTAAGTAGGTACTTACCATATTTGGGGAATTTTGTAATAGAAGGTATTTTTCACATTAAGATGAGTTATGTAAAGAAAAACTGACTTATTTATTCATTCAATTTTTTTTAAGAACATTGCCCTACATTAATCTCATCTTCATCAATTTACAAATTATATGCTACGTATGTATGCTTTCTTTCATTAAAACGAACGTTTATTCACGCAATAACATACGTTAAAAGTCAACATCATACTGTTAATACAAACAAACCATATGCAAAAACGAATTGCATCTGCCGTTGTCTCAGCTGCTTTTCAAATAAATACCACAACAACAAAAAATACAAAAGGAATTTGTAAAACCGGGGCCTTGCTACCCCACCCAACGCCAAAGCTCCGTCCCGTAGCCGCATTCACACCACTCGCCATTCAGTCGAACGTATCGTCTTGTTGCGTACGCATGTCGCTATTTTGAACGGGACGCGAACTGTATTGTCGATTAAAAAATACGATAACATGCATTGATGAAACGAACTCATAAACAAAGCAGAACTGTTACACTGTTATGGTAATAAACCAACAACGTGTTTGTTACTCGCGACGGGACTCTTGACAACACTAGAACGTTTGTGTGTGCATCGATTTTACCGAGAAAAATAACAACTTTCGGATTGAAATGTTTTGGAAAGTGATATTAAGGGATGTTTAAGTCTTAGGAACAAGTTACGTGCTATGTCAAGTGTAAACTGTGTTTTTAGTTGGAAGTTGAACCGAGTTCAATACAAGATTATTGTTGTGATAAAATCGTGAAGTTTGTGCGCTTATTTTTGGATTTACGTGCCGTGTGTGGGTTAGCGTTGCCCAATGCCCACGCTGGTTTTAAATATTACGTTCTGACTCAGTCCATGTAATCGTGCAGGAAACCTTACTATCACCCTTCGTCGTTCGATAACCAGCAAAAATGATGTGGCCATCATCGCAAGCTAGTAAAATACTGACTCTTCTACTTATAGTCATTGTTCTATACTGCATTTGTATGGACACGTTCTTATTTTTAAGAATACAAAACTATAAAATAGACTTTTTCGATGTAGAACCGAATGTAACGCAAGAAACTTCCACGTTGCAGGAGAAGAGGAATTTGCCGAGCTATGAGGAAGTAACATGGGTTCCTTGTACCATTAACCCTCTGTGTCACCCGACGGTGAAAGCCCTAATGGTGGACCACATCAATCACTACATTTATGGGCCATTGTGTGCCATTGTGGATGTAGGTCTGGGCATTTCTGAGAACATGCTGATTATAACACCGAACATGATATCCGTCTTCCATGTTTTCATAGCACTTCTAGGCGCGAAACTGTTGACGAGCCCGAGTTTGGCGGCGAGGCGAGTAGCCGTAGTTTTGTTCCAAATTCGAATGTTTTTGGACGACCTGGATGGCCATGTAGCCAGAGAGAGAAAGCATGTAAAAGGAGAAAGATCAGATGTTGGAACCTTGGGGTATTGGGTCGACGGCATTTGTGATTTGCTTGGCGTTATTGCGATGATGATTGGGATAACTTTGTATTTGCGAAACAATCCTCCGAGACGTGGATACAAGAACACGCCTGTAAATGTTCTTCCTTACCACCAATTAAAAGAAATTAACTCAACAGAAGACATCGAAAAGGACCATAACGCTGACAACGGGATTTCTTACAAAACCAAAGTAACTTTCCGGAAGATTATTGAAGTGCTCAGTCTGTTTTCGGGACAAATGTTGGCGTCATCTTTAGCCTGGAACAGGTACATAGACATCTACCAAGGTCTGTTAGAAAACTATTACAGTACCGAATACGATGTGTTTCGACGAGAAATTATGTTTAAATCTAGTAAGTTCTTCCTTGCTTCAGGTATTTGGAGGATAATGAACCCCCACAGTTACCTCCATGCTCTGTCATTGGCAGTTTTTTGTGATAAAACCTGGTGGTTCTTGAAAACTATACATTATGTTGGTTATTTAGGTTTAGTTGTAGCTGTGGGTACTTCGGAGTACCTTATTGAAAATATAAGAGAATATGTGGTCGAGGGGCGATGATTGTTTCCTTGGCATTGTAAAAATATTTAAAAAAAAATCATAAGGTGCTCTGTTATTTATCTTGTGATGTTAAAAATAAATCTAAACATAGTTGTTTCTTCCAAATTCTATTAGGCTAGTCTCCGCTTTCGAAATTCATAAAAAAAAGGTTCAAGGAAGTAATCTGACCCTCATAAGAATACGTCCCGAAATCCGATTATTTCGGAGTTAAAATTAGAATCGAGATCAAAATAGCTATGGTTCCAAACCAGTTGCGCTGTGCTTTGTTTATGGCATGGCGGTTGCATTGTTTATAAATTGTCTATGGGTTTTTATAGAACCGGCGCGCGTCGAAATGGGTTGGGAGTTTCGAATCGTGAAAGTAGAACATTAAAACTGTTTCGAATTTAGAACGATAAATTCGTTCATTGTTTTGATAAAATGGTGGATATTTCGATGTTTGAATGATCAATATAATATGAACCTAAGAAAAAACAAAAGACTTACGGTATTAATTATTGTGGTATTTAGGTAAAAATGTATTTATTTAATTGATTGCATCCGTTTTATAGTATTGTCACAAACTCTCGATTTTTAATTCTTGATCCATAAAACTGTACATGATTGATCAATAAAATTAATCAATGAATAGGTAGGCAGGTAAAGGTGTAGTTATAAATATTTTCAAATCTAATCGTCGTTTTAACAATGACAAATAAAATAATAGGCGTGTAGGTCACTTAAACTTGGTTATAAACTCACACACTTATTGCATATACAAAACTGATAAAAAAATAATAATCAAGTATCATTCGATTGATATGAAAATTAATTACCTACCGTCAAGTAGGTCGCTATTTTGAAAAACCTCGCGCGTAAATTGACGCAAATTAATTTAGATGACGAGGTTACAAAAACACCAAGTTTCAAAATAAAATAAGCAAAGTATTAACATTTCATGTATTTAAACAAACTTTAACCAATATGTAACCAAAGTAAGCATAATTTGAATAAGTTGGTTTATATTCCTTAGTTTAATTTGGCTCATCTCGTTTTCCCAAAAGGGTTATGTACAGGTGTTTATTTTATAAATAAACTTTACCGACTGTGATTTCCATCTATGGGGCACATAGCTGCTTTGAATACATATAATAATACTTAAACACACGCTTTTTTCATGAGGGTAGGCAGAAACTATACAGCATGCCCCTCCCCCCTCTGTTACGATCCTAACATATTTACTCCTTTTTCTTCGTCCACATGTGTGGTCGCATACGCACGCCGGTTGCAAGTACTAAGCACCTGACCTTTCTGAAGAACATACGAATACATTCGGTATCTGTCGTCCCCTCCAGTGCTTCTTCTAAGCGGAATTATTCGGGTAATTCTGCCAATAAGAATTCCTTAAAATGATCATAATACATACACGTAAACGGCCTGAAACAATCAAAATTCAAACTTTTAGCGAAAATTCCTTCGTAGAGCACAAGAACATGCTTAAATCTCGTCCAGCCTCAGTGACCAACCCAAAACCCCACACGGTCCTTAGCCACCTTTGAGACCTCTCAAACAATCCTGGCAATTGCGTCATTATAACTACGATCATGAAGTCAAAGTTCAACATGTACAATTGTGCATGCATATAAATTTTAAAGATTTTCCCGCGCATTTATATGAATCACTATTTTTACATCATGCAATGAATAGACCATAAAATTATGCACAAAAAATATTCATGAACACGTACGTTGTTACCAGGATCCATCTTTTCTGAAGCGGTAACGCACACTTCGACAAAGAATTGATACTTTGTAGCATATAGATTAGGGTTGTTAAAATATTGTAACTGGTATCATGTTTTGGTTGGTAGTCAAGTGCTTGGCTTGCATTTCAGGTTACTGCACTCAAGAAATAACAACACGAAAGTTGGAGAAAAGCACCAAAAAAGCCAAAAATGTAAGCTACAAATAAGTGCGTCCAAAAAATCCTCTTGCTTACTTACTGCTGATGTAAGTTTTTAAAAGAAATAAGGTGAAGAGGTGAATCCACTCAGAAAAAGTTATGGTCATGATCTGATCCCATGCAATCCTGCTGCCTTAGTATTTCAGTCTTACGAACAAAGTCTTGAAGACTACAATAGGGCTATAAAGTTTTTAGAGCGTAAACTGAACACTTACAGAGAATTAATGGTGCATATCCTAAGTGATCTGACTACCGTTGGAAAGAACAACTTAGTACCTATCCTGACGGAAAAAGATACGCAATTTGGCCACCGGTTCACTGTAGATGGTTATAAAAGGAGATCTAAAGACTTGATTGATTAATTGACTGTGAAAAAAATGTGATGACTGGATAAGAACTGGACTGGAGATGCATGGTAGATACATATTAATTGAGTAGCGGCTAGAAAGACGCTGATTATGGTTGACTGTTAATGCCAAGGTATACAGTCGGTTATTCTTCTACTGCCAGCAGGGGATTACCAAAACTAGCTTATTTGCCTGATGATTTCAACCCCTTTTTTGAAAGTTAAGCCCAGGGTTCGTCCTAGGCTCTTTTGACGCGCCTCAAGACACTTGAAGCGCTATTTAGTTTACCTCCCAAAATACCTCCACATACGCAGTCCATTAGACCCTCATTAGTTGATATTCATCTAAGTACCTTACAAACGTGTCTACTTTAATTTGATTGTAATGACATCAGTAGTTTTCTTTTGTCAATGTTCACAGAATTTATGATTTTTATCGCTATGTCCATCTGTATCGATTGGTACATTAAAATCGTATTAACTGGTAGTATGTTGGTTTGATTTGATAGCATTTTATGTTTGCCGGTTAAATAACCATGGACCTAACCTAATTGAAATTTAAGGTTTCTGAACGTCTTAATTTATTCTGCTTTGTGATCTTATATCGAGCACTTCGCCCGCGACTTAGTCTTCGAAAATTGTGGTAGCTCGGCTAATATGCATGAAAGAAATATAGTTTATAGCCTTTAGCACCCACGAATAATGTAGCTTTCTGCCTGTGAAAGAATTTTTATAATTGGATCATCAGTTCCGGCGATTACGCCCTACATACAAACTTACAAACATATTTTACCTCTTTATTATATTAGTATAGAAGTATAGATAATATTAGCATAGATTAAAGTTGGTTTTGTCAGCTCAATGGAATTATCGTCTTTCTGCTCTGGTCCCTTAACTTTTGGAGTCGGCGCAACACGTTTTTTCTTCCATTCTCCCCAGCAACGCTATCAATTACTCCCTTCTCACATAACATTACTCACACCATTCATCCATCAACATTTATATTCATCACACTTTTCAATTGCAAATTGTATATTATTGCCAACAGTGTCTGTGTTAACGAAGTCGGATAAGCTTGTCCACTTAGAAATCTGTGAGCCCTCACTACATTCATGACTTTTTTAGCCATTCTAATGGTGACAGGGCTCTTGTTCGTCAGTTTGACAAAGGTGGAAGAACCTTGAAAGATCGTACAATGACTTATTCAAGTCTTTGTGTACATTCGTTTAGCTTTCGATACGCGTCGTCATACCAAAGATACCTTTTAAGAATTCACAGTAGCCTGTATTTTTAAAACTTCTACGCGGTACGGAATTGCATACAAATTAGAACGTCAGTTAATTTATTAAAACAGGTAATTTAACGTAGTGCCATCATCAAACAAAGTTGCCTGTGTCTATTTTTGTGGTTGACTCAATCTCCGAAATAACTGGATAGAAGATTTTAAACTTTCATGGTCACTAAAATTATTATAACTAAAAGACGGGAACAAAACGGGACGGGAATATCGGGAACTCAAAGAAAACAATAAACATGGTAAATATCCCGTCTTTTGGTTATAATAACTGGATAGACTTTAATAGTTATAAAATCTAAAAGAGTTACTGGCGAGTTGACGTCGACGTGCGTTACCAACCCCCGCCATTGATCACTTTATAGAGTAGCCAATGTGGTTGTTACCTCCATTAAAGAAAGTTACTTTAGTTCGATCCTTTCAAAGGATCCAGATACGTAGCAATAGTTTTCAAAGCGCATTTAATTTAACAACTTTAAGCCGGATTGATGTAAGCTTAAGCCAATTTTTTTTTTGTATTTTCCATCACTTGCTCGCTTTTGTAATCTTTTTCTATCATCTGGCTGTCTGGCGTCACTCTATACTCAAGCATCTTAAAACAAAGATTTAAGCTATTTCTTCTCTTTCTTAGCGTGTTGATGACAATTCAAATCGAGTCAGCCCAAAGTTTGGCGACGAGTTTGGCGCTTTCAGGAACGTCCATCAGCTCCTGTGATGTGTTGTGTATTTAATTGGTTGAAACTAGTAATGCTTGAATCTTGAGTGACACCCAGACTGTCAGATAATAGATCTGTAATACTGGCTTTAGGTACTGTATAGCAACACGCTTCCTTTTCGTGCTGAATCAGGTTTAAATTCTCGTTAGTCTCTTGAATATTTTAAATTCTTTAAAAAAAATCCTTATTTCTTGTCTGCAAGTTTATCTGTATTAGCATAATGTGGTGTTAATACTATTAGCTGTAGATTCAGGTGGCACTCACCTAGGTCTGTTATGATAATTAGGCCATTTGTAACCCTATGTCGTAATGTTTGGTTTCGAGTTGATGCTAAAGATGCTTTTAGTTAGCATTATATATGCTTTTATTGCAGTCAAAGTATTTTACATAGGGAACGGCCACCTTCCAGTAATTCTCACAGCAGAGACCTATTGATACCCTCTAATTTCGCCTTACCTGTTATTTTTTGCATACTGAGAATAATCTCAAGTTTAATTGCAAAAAAAAACTGTCTTCCAAAAACTGTATTTGATCGCCCTTAAAAATAAACAGAACGAAGCCAATTATTGCCATTTATTGACACGTTTAGTTATGCGGTTAGTCCAACTAAGCTATAGTATTGACTGCAAATCTATATTGCTCTGTTGCGGCTGCGAGATAATCTTCCTCCAGGTTAATTTCTATTAAGTGTACCAGCACATCAGGCTGTGCATTTGCTTCTAATCTCCCTGAAAGGGTAATTAACTAAGTTGTAGTTTATTTGACCCTGAGTTTAATGTTACCCTATTGGCTAGTTTGTGAGCACCTACTTTAGATTACTCTCAACAAGCTCTCACGTTGATAAGTCGATACTTCTTGTGTTATCCTATCAGAGGCTACGTCATGTATGAACTTGAAGGTATTATCTTACTACTATTATAAATGCGAAAGTTTGGATGGATGGATCTTTGTTATTCACTCAAGCCAGAACGGATCTGTATGTAATTTGGTACAAAGATAGATTATAGCACACACACGGGTATTTTATGCGCGACGACGCGCTTTACACGAACGCGCGTTTAGGTCGCCGTAAATGCCCAAAAAGCAGATAACTGTGTTGGATCGATTCAAATGCACTTACAAAGCGATACAAACGGTGTGCCATTGTACTACTGCGTATAATAATGATGACGCGCATTCTACGAACGTGTGTTTACGGCACCACAGAATTTCTGAACGTTTCTACGGTTTACTGGCTGCAACTAAATCTCGTTTAAAGGGCGTTTAACGCGCATCATCTGCGCCAAAAAAGTACGCCGTGGGAATACGCCCTCAGACCAAGTGTCGTTTTTCACTAAAAAGAGAAAGTTAGTCTCAAATCCTCACCAAGCTACCATCATATTTCGCTGAAGGTAAGCGTGGAGTTGAGAGCTCGCTGTTTTGGTGGAAACCGGCCCTAATACGTGGTAATGGTTAATTAAGAATCTGAAAGGGCATAATCCCAAACATTGATTTGAATTCCAGATTGTAGTTGACTTATGTTTTCACTTCAACTGTTTTTCTTTCCGAGATCTCCTCGTACTGAGAATAAAAGAGCAGAACAATGGAAAAAAAAACATCAACAATGTTCTTCTAGTCTAAAAACATTTACATTCCAACAGAATTGGACTCCATATCATTGGTTCTGATACCGTTTCATCTGCAATTCAATAAAGCAAAACGGTCACGCATAGGATACGAAAACGTAACGGGTTTTCAGTAGGAATATCAATGAAAATGCTGTTTTATGATGGCAGTTCTATATTCGTAATTTTGGTTACGTCGCCTCGATATTCGTTTTCGTACGATGTGGTTTCTTAGGGTCATTGATCCGAGTTTCAACGGATTCTTGGCACACAGAGTTGGTATCTTATCATGGTTTATCCTCATCATCAGTGTCTACAGCTGTTTTGTGTTCAACTTAACCGTTCTCCATAGCACATTACCAAGTTCCATCTTTGAGTATTCTCACCTAATGGTGATAACCGGGTACAGTATCATAGCAATACTGGGCAAAGACCTCTTCCCAAAACTTCTGGCCAATGATAGCTTACTGTTTTTCTTCTTTATAAATCACCGCCCATACTCTGACGAAGCCAAATCATGACAAATAATTCATTAACCACCTTGACTCTGTAACCAAGGTCTTGAACTTACTCCAATTTAATGATACTTCATTGAGATTTATAATAAAAACCTGTGTGGGTGGCAGCCTCGTTCTTGTAATGATATAAGAACGGTGCGATATCGATCAATGTTGAATGATCGTTGAGTCCTCATGGCCAGTTGAGGTTATTTTTTTTGCAGAAGCAGGTTTTGCACTGCTTTATTTGTAGCCTCGAGATACTGATCTCGAGGCTACAAATAAAGCAATTAGGTTTTCTGATTTTTTACTCCAAAGACACATTCGCCAAGTTCAGCAAGTCTTCGCGTACTTCCGCTGAGGACTAACTAGGTAGTATTTTATCACGGCATGTGCTTTCTCATATAGGTCATGCCTATATCAGAAAAAAAGAATTGTAAAGTATTCAACCACAAAATGACAAAGAATTGAACAAACCTTTCCTGGAAACCCGACGATCGTCCAGACTAGAGCCAAAATTTAGATTTGGGAGTTTTTTGAACTCTAGACTTTCTTACATTTATCGTATTGTCGCAGTCGATCCTACCATATAGACGCTATTTGAAAACTTCTCATCACATAGAAGCGTCTCGCTGTCTGATAGCTTGTAAGGCTTCTCCCAATATAAAAGGTGGTAAGGTTTCGACATAAGCTCTTCGGATTAACACTACAATTCTCCTTTATGTAAGTGTTGATAATGTACTCCGTATTGAACTCAAAGAAAATTATATCGTGGTCGTAAAATCTTTTACCGAGTTTTGCTAGGTTTTGTTATAATAACAATGGGTTTATGATCGAACTATGCTAGACTGTTTTTCTTATACAAAAATCCATACTCATATTATTATAAATGTCAATGTCCTGGTTGTCTGTCTGTTACATTTCCACACCTTACAGATTGGAACGGATTTGGATGAATTTGGCACTCCGACAATGACTTGGGTAAGGACCTGGAATACTTTTAAGTCGGCAGTACATTCCCGTGGAATAATTTCCGACCTAAACGTGGGCGAAGCCGCGTTCAAAAGCTAGTCTTTGAAATTCGGTCCTTTTCATAATAATGAAATAAGAAAGCCCCACTTAGTTAAGACGTTTATGTGACTTTTAAACTACATTGTTGCTTTCTAAAGCCGTATTCCCTTAATCAGTAAGCTGTGCTGTACCTGAGTCATTGTGGTGCGTCATGATGCCCCTAAATGGTATTTCTGCTTTCAGATCTGTGGGTTTAATTATTATTGTGGAATCCTAAATTTTATCATCAACATCTTCGACTAAGTCGTTTCCTTACTTTTTAGGCTCGTTATTATCTTCATTGGGTGGTTATAATTTTTTTTTGTAATAACTTCTGACACAAGGTTTATGACATGGTTGTAGCACTAAGCCTGTTGCTGCTGCTCTTTTCACTGTTTCTCTGTCTGGCGTTCAAAAGCAACTAACAACCAGTCTTTATCAAAGAAGTTTTATGTAAAGATTTATTTAAATTCTGGCGGTTATTCTAAAACCAGATGCAATATCAATTTATAGTTGCTGTTCTAGCAACCACGAGCCAGTTAACCGTATGAGTTGGTGCTCGTACACATAAACACGATACAACGTCGCGTCGTGCTACGACGCGGATACTTTCTTAATGTTTGTCTTTGACGTCGTATAGTGTTTATGTGTACGAGCTCTCTGTTCAATACTTTCCTCTTACGATGCGTGGACAATTCCAAGTATTATCGAGCGTTCACACCACTTATAGCCATGTAATGTTTCCTTAAGATCTTGAGCAAAAAGTCCCCAGTGCAACTGGCGTATTTTCCGAACTAAAAGACACCTAATATTTCCAGGAAGTGTCGTGATTGTATTACAAAAAGATCATCAGCTGCTTTCTTTAGCCTATAAAGTTTGCACTGCTGGGCAATAGGCCTCCTCTTTGTAAGAGGGAGTGGGCTGTAGTTTGCCATACGGGTCCAGTTTGATAGTTGTTACATGTTTTCGAATTCATTACCAAATATAAGTTAGATGGCTAAGAGGACGATCAAAGAAACGATGGAAGGATATGGCTAGAAAGGAGGTGTCTACTGAGATGACGAGTAATAGAGAAGTATGGAAGAAGAAGACATGTTGCGACCCCAAATAAATTGGGATAAGGGCAGGGGAATGAAGATGAAGTTACAAATTAATTCAAGGCTTGAATTTTGGTTATTTTCCTCCTCTAGTTCAAGAAACCGTGGAGGTTTAGATTACGCAGAAGTTATCTTATCGCGTATCGGCACGGGCTATAACAAATGTCTAATATCCATGAGGAGTGGTTAATGCGAGTTCAGGCTTTTATAAAGATCTTACTCGAGAAGGCTTCTCTTATTAAACCCTTTAAGGATTTGGGCCGGGCTTACGCGGTCATTATCATTATCCTCCAGATCATATGCTTATCTGGGGTGGCATGTCTTATTCATAAATACTACTCTATTACTCTTCATTTCAGCATTCACGACATTGTTTAGAAAATTGCTATAACTATTTTGAGTACACACTGCGACACATCAAGCTATACAAATCCAGTATAACCTGGCCTCGGACGAGTGGTGTTCTGTGATAACCGCCTAAGTAGTAACTTCTATGTTATAACCAGCAGGCGAAGTAGAACGGCACTGCTATAAAAGTTATGCATTTTTTTATTTCTGTTCTTGTCACGTGTTTGAGAATTTTACGATCAATGACGGTAAAAGGCGTAACTGATATTGATCAGTTTTGTCTAGTTTGTAAGCCCTTACTGATGGCCTTAAATTCATTTGAGATCACCACAGGGTAGTCCGGTTGAGCAGCATTGCAACCTTGTCGAGTTGAACTGTGAGTGGCCGTACCTAAAAAAAAATATCAGTTTTGTAGTTTCTTTTCAAAGATCTATCTGGGGAAACTGCAATATCTCTTATCGACGTAAATTAAGCTTTTGTGTTCTTGACAATAGGCATCCTCATTGTCAGGTTCAATGAATGTTATAGGATAGGGGTCCACAATCATCTCAATATGTTACTATCTCTCAAGACGATGTGGTTGCTATTGTTCAGATAGGTTGATAATTGTTTTATTATTATAAGCCTGTTGTGTCCCATTCCTTCGTCTACCGGTGACATGGTAGACTCAGGAGATGGCGTGACGAATTAGATTGCTTTGAGCGGACTCTTAGGTATCTAAAGAAGTAGGCTAAATGTGCGAAAGGGAGAAAAATGGCTGTTAGCATGTTACTTAAGTCGAGACGGTCACGCTATCTTGCATACTAATTACTAAAATAAAAACATTTATTTCGCTTTGCGTAAAACTTAATTAATCCTCATTAAAAACTCTAAAACCCACCAAAACACAAATTCGTTCACCCATTCTCAATTTTTTTTTGTTCAAGACATTGTCTCACAATATTTTCAAGGCTCCAACGTTCCCGAGTGCCGTTTAAAATAATAAAGACTACAAAAAAACATTCAATTCCAACTGGGTTAACATGTATGTTATAAGAATTGGCTCCTCAAAGGCTGTTAAAATCGACCTACAGTTGTTATTTGAGCCCGCTTTCCAAATGCCTCGCATTCTCTCCTGCTAAAATCCCCTGGCAGGTTGCCAGGGTATGTTACTTTTATCGTCCTATCGACCCTGACTTGACCAATGCTTCATAATTTTAAGACATAATCTGGTACGTCAGGTTTCGAACGTTGGCAGCCTTTTTTTAGGGCATCAGTCTTTTAGTTATCGTCGTGTTTGACTTCGGTAACTGGGTTGCGGAGGTCAGATAGGCGCTCCTTGTAAAATACTAGTATTTAGCTGTATTCGGTTAGTATGGAGGTTGAACACAACATAATTGAGAAAAGGCTAGGCAGATGGTGAGACTAGTATTTTTACTGATAGTCGTAACAGCAATTTGTATTCAATTTGATGGGTTTATGTAGGATTACGTCTTCGGCCGAGAGCAAAAAATCTTATTTTACGTTAATTTAGGTTACGTCTCAAACACTTCTTCATATTGCTTTTCTCGCTGTCTTCACCATCTAAATCAAAATATTATGTCTCTTTTTTCGAAAAAGTGCAGACTATTTGGAGATTAACAATCAATCTTGTATTAGTCATCCTTAGGTTATAATTGGTCTAATTGTCTGGATTGTGACCTCCGACAATTTTAGCGACATATGTCATCGATTTAATAGACAGAAGCATTTTTAGACCTCTAGAGAATTTGGGGCAACTAGGCTGCCTCCATTTAGACGTGATGAGTAATACAGATGCACACCTGGGTTATGAAAAGATAAGTAGATATCTTTTATCAGTATAAAAACTTAAACCATCCACTTGTAGATAAAGATGATTCATACTTTATTGTTTACAAAATTAGTCATAGATTATATCTCTTATTATGATGTTTTATCAAAATAGCCATTTCTGAGTTTACCGTGACTCAGAAATGACTGTTTTAATTATGGCCTCCGATACCGCCATTAATTTTTTCTTCATCGTTTACCTAATCTTTGCTGCGAGTTCGGCTGGTAGTCTTACTGGTAATGCTGTTTTTGCTTCTTTCTTGGAAATTATTA
This sequence comes from Noctua janthe, assembly GCA_910589295.1. Lineage (NCBI taxonomy): Eukaryota > Metazoa > Arthropoda > Insecta > Lepidoptera > Noctuidae > Noctua > Noctua janthe. Next base: position 11,522,227 of record OU342578.1, read on the forward strand.
TTTCTTCATCTAAATAAAAACCCTTTCATAGACCTTGAGTCCCAGCAGTGGGAACACATTGCTTAGATAAAAATATCAGTTCAATATCTTTCTTCTCTTTATCAGTTAATTTCGCCATGACGCTATACAGCTGCACAAATATCGTCTGGTTTCGATCAATAACGCGTTTTGATATTTAAATATAACTTCTTGGCCTTGGGCGATAAAAATTTTTGTGCGTACAAACTATCACGTAATTTTAGGTCTAGTTCTCGTGCATGAATTTTATCATTTAGCTATGTGTTCAAAGTTATTTCGATGGTATTTAAATTTTAAACCGATAGGGATGCCTCTTTACTCTGAGGGCCTAATGTGAGTTTTTATGTAACGTATTCGATTACATTAACGTCAACTTCAATTGATACTAAAGCTGAAATAATGCCGTCTGGTTACAAAGGTGGAGAAGGAAAAAAAGGTTTTATTATTTAATTCATACATCTCTAAAACAATTCTACGTGGTAGGCTAAAATACATATTATTATGTATTTTGTAAATAGTATATTTGTTACTAATAACCAAATAATAAATAAGGTTACACTTATTAAAATTGGTCAACACTTTCTTTTCAAATACGCATTATAAAGCTTGAATATTATGATTATTATCTTACTTTTTTTTTTTTTTTTCCATGTTCCTTCTTTGCCCTTTGTGTTCCAGGGCCACGGTATCTCTTTCGAACAGTCCCGCAGCTCTGGCAGGCATCGGCCCTTGCGGACCCCTACTATCTTACTTCAAATACATAATCTTTTATACAGAATACACACATAATTATGAAGGGGCGGTTTAGAACAGACCTGCTCCTAACCACTGTCTTACTTTGTAGACACGGACTCCTTTCAGGCCCGGTCGATCTTCAGGTTATGCCACGCTTGCCTGGGTTGGTCCGGGGATGGGTGACCCATTACATACCGAGTTTCCTCCGTGCCTCGGAAAGCACGCTAAGCCGTTGGTCCCGGCTGTCAATTGTAGATCTTTGACAGTCGTTACAGACAGTCAGTGGTCCGAACTTATTTATGTCTTGTTAATGGCAACAGGTCCCTTACTCTGCATCTTTTACGCTTCGCTCTTGAAAGAACGGTTAAGGACCTGTGCCGACGAGGGAGTTTTGTACGCCGGATAGAAATGACGGTTCCTGTTCATTGGTTGTTGTGTTGTTTTTTCATCTATTGGTTAACGTCCATTGGTTGTTACAAATTGTTCGCGGACAAATAGTCCCTCGTCTGCGCAGGCCTTAATTGTGTTCTATTGTAGATGTAGTCGCATCTCGTCTTTTGAACACCTCTTTAACACGGGACGTTATCATACTGGCGATGTAGGTGTGATATCCTTGCTATCCCCTTGGGGAATGCTGACTTCTATGTTGAATTCCATTACCTTTTAATGAAGGAGTTGTACAAATGTACAGTGTTGACGTTTCAACGTATTCCATATTGACACGCAATGCACGCACGCAACCCTATCGAAGGACTCTGAGCTGACCTTCATAAAGTCGATATTTAAAAATAATATTTCAACATAGTAGAAATTCTTCGTTGAGAAAAAAACTAACGGTAACCTCAAGTCGTGTAAAAGAAAAACAAAACTTTTAAACTTGTATTTCTTTGCAATTTTGTTACAATTTCTGTCGTTCAGCGATGTCTTTTTTTGACAAGTGAAAGTATCGTGGAATTTCTTAATTTATGGAACAGAAATTTTCACCAGTAGCGAAGGGTCAATTTTTATAAGAGGTAAGTTTGTCTGTAGAATACTGACTGTGCCATTTTCAAAGGGAAGCCGGTAGGAATCGAGTTCTATGGAACCTTCGCCACTGCTTTTCACCAACATAATATTGAAGTGTGCAAGATGATTTGGCTAGAAAGGAGGTGGGTTTGACTGCTGAGATGACGAGTAATAGACAAGTATGGAAGTAGAAAGACCTGCTGCGCCGACCCCAAATAAATTGGGATAAGGGATGGAGAATAATGATTAATATTTAAAGAACACAACTAATCTACACAAATAAATAAAATTGAAGTGTCTGTTTGTAATTTCAAAATAACAGTTTTTTACTAAATGCATATCAAAGTGTGGTCAGGATTAAACAAACTAGGTTTTAATAGGTTTATAAAACTGAGTAAAATTGGACGCCATCTTGTTACATAATGGCGTGTTTTTTATCATAGGCCATCTGAGTCAATAAAAGAAATAAATCCCTTTATAGCGGCAATAATTTAGACTTACGATTAAGAGTTTTATTTGTTCTAATCAATTTAATTTCCTCTGCACAAACAACGAATGAGGCAGTGCTCAAGGATGAAATAACTAAGTTAAGAATTAGAGCCAACTATATCCCAATACTCATCTGCTAAAAGGATATCAATCTCAGCCGTGGAAAATTGTTAGGATCACCTACACTTAAGTGATATTTGAAGGTAATTTTATATGCTCAGTATTTATGACCAACTTATACCAACAGTTTACACCACATATACAAGTTATTGATTGAATATAAAAATCAAGTAAACTAGATAAAATTAGTCAAAATTAGAATTAAAGATAAAATTAAAATAATAATAATATTAGGAAGTAAACAAAACATTTTTAGTAGACGGAATAAACACAATAAAATGAAGAAAACTAGTATTAGCATAAAACTATATCTTTTATAAGGGATACACTTTGTTTACCCCGAGGAGATAGTACTGGGAGTGGCAATGGACTCCAGGTACAGCTACTTGCAAAAATATCCATAGATTCCTCATACATTAAAATGTTATCTATATGGGTAAAGGCTAGAAATAATGGGCTGGTCTTAAGGGTTGTGGTGCTATTTAGACGAATTGAAAAAAGAGAATGTTGTGTATTAACTAGAATAATAGAATTTGGTAAGATTCCTATTGTATGTGCTGATTTGATGTAGACTAGCCAATCGTTATGTCTGGGATAAGACTAAAACAATGTTCTGTAGTAGAATAGGTGAAATTCATGCATAAAGCGTGGGCGCGTGCTCGTATTTAATAGCTTGATAACGCCGAGACGCACGTGCTTGTATTTTATTGTCCAAACATCATGACAAGCTAGTTTAGACAATAAACCAAACACTCGAGTAACAAGACGGCCATACACACAATGCGAGAAAACGAAGGATCGAGATAATTGTTTTTTTAAGATAGGCTTACTCTCCTTGGGCTAGACCTTCGTTGACGATGTCCTGTCCCCAAAGGCTCTCCCGGCCCCAAAACTTAACAAAATGTACTCCTGTCACGTCACGTTCGCCATTTTTTGTTTAGCATTAAACAAACTAGGTTTTAATCTTTACATCTATACAAATAAATAAAATATAAGTGTCTGCTTGTAATATCAAAATAACAGCTTTTTACTGAATGCGTATGAAAATATACACACACTACACGGCACTTATAACAAAAATTCATTTTTTTTCAATTTTGTTTGTCTATTTGTTTGCTCCGGCTTATCTCCGAAACGGCTGGACCGTGTTTGTCGGCACTTTTACTGGCACACAGCTGATGTTATAAGGTCTAACTTAGGCTTAAGAAAAATAATTAGGGTTCCGTGCAAATAAATTAAAACCCTTGAAATCGTTAACAAAATCCGGTTCAAACGGCTAATCTCCAAAACGGCTGCACCGATTTTGACGGGACTGTTACTGGCAGATAGCTGATGTTACAAGTAGTAGCTTTGGCTACTTTTATTGTAGAAAAAGGATTAGAGTTCCGTGCAAAAAAATTTAAACCTTTGAAATTGTTAACAAAATCAGTTGCAAATAGAAAGTAATATTTTCATAATAATGTCACGTGGACGAAGGTCGCAGGCAACTGCTAGTTACTAATAAACGTGCCGGTAAATAGGTGTTATTAAAATAAATAGTTAGAGTTTGCATTCTTTTATCAGCTCAAGTTTATAAAACATCAAACAGAGACCATATTGCTAATGGATGTTTACTATTAAATACGAAAAAACCAATATGGCACAACCCATTCCCACCACATTGCGGTGTTTCACTGAAAGTTCAACAATAATATAGCATACCACACTGAACTGACACCAATCGATAACGGCCTCATTATAAGAATTGATCCAGTGTAGTAATTTACACACCTTTTGTGAGCACGGCTGATTATATGGTCGGTCGGGTTGAAACTCAGCGAGTCGAGTAGGCTTTGTTGTTGACGGCGATTTCTTTTTAAATTTGATGAGGTTTATAGGACTTTGGGTGAATTAGAGGTTGAGGGTCCTCAATCTCTAATGTGTTACTAGATGGAAAAGTGAAGTTATAGTTGTAATTAGCTGTTGTCCACGTGAAATTCTTATTAAAATATAACTTCCGTATTTAAATTCGATTTTGTTAACAATTTCATGGGTTTCAATTTATTTGCACGGAACCCTCATCCTTTTTCTAAAATAAAAGTACTCAAGCCTCAGTTACTCCTATCATTAGATATATATATCTGCCAGTAAAAATTCCGTCAAAATCGGATCAGCCGTTTCGGAGATTAGCCGGAATAAACTGACTAACAGACAAAATCTAAAAAAAAGTTTTTTTTTAGATTTATATAATATGTACGTTCTTTCATACGCATTCAGTAAAAAATACACTTAAAATTTATTTGTTTGTATGGATATTACGGCAAAACCAACGCCGCCCGGTCGCCTCCATCTTGTTTTTCAATGTAAGTAATTGCACAAACAAATGCACAAATAACGTTTACCAACAGCGCCCTCTTGACAAAGTTATGCGAACGCCAAAAGTTCCCTGTAGCAATATAAATTGAACGAAAGAGGATTGTACTACTTTTGGCGAAGTATTTACCTTCGAGAAAGAAACTACATTGTACTATTGTAGAAGGTAGAGATAAAACATGTCTTAAATGACATATTGTAGTGTCTGAAGTCCTAATACTGGTGGAAGTAGAAATAAAGAAGATAAGGTGAGATAAAAAGTGATCACTGGGATCATACTCTATTGAGACAGATCTGGGACATACCTTTTGGTATGTCCCAGATCTGTGACGTACAGCTGTAAGCTGATGTACAGCTATAAGTAGTAAAGCCAACCCTAAATAAATAAGGATAAGATTATGTTCTTGACTGACGATTTAGTCGAAGTACAAATGTATTTTTGGTCAACTTGGCCGTGCAAGGCAAGCCCACCGTCTTTGTTTTTCTTATCAAAACCAGCCTTTCACAGTTTTAAGCTTAACTAAACTTATATTGTCACTTACGGCATATCTTCCGTGATTGTTCATTATTTTGAGTTCCCGATATTTTGACGCTGTTGCAAGCGCCATGGTCGCGGAAATACTGGAGAATGTAACCTCAAAATAATGAAAAAAATAGAAAGATCGCGAAATAGAAGTCATTTGTATAATAACCTTAACAGACAATACAGAACTACCCTCTTTTGGAAAAGTGTGTTTGCTATGGCCACAAAGATCTAAGATTCCTAATAACATAAAATAATATAGAAAACTGTTACTACTCTGTTGCTGAATTTTTAGGCACTAGAACTTTTTAAATGTTTCATGTCCGCTTGACTTTAATTTATTGTTGTTTTTGTCTTGTGTCTGTCTTGCATGACCAATAGTAGTAATATAATTTATATTTGAACAAAAATTGAATTTATATCAAATAATTGTATTCTTAGACTCATATTTTCAATATATTATTTAATAATTTGTATGTCCAAGTGTCTGATCATGGAATGAACATTATTATTATATTATTATGTAATGAACACCTGCATGTTACCCATGTATCACATATATAAGATTTGATTTAAAAAATCGAATGAAAATGAAATGAATGAATGGAAATGAATGATCATGGAAGATATCCCGTAAGTGACAGTATAAGTTATGCCTTTCTTTACTATAACGTAACAACTTTCTTGTACCGAACACTTGAACTTTTTTAAAAGTTACCTTAAACCAAGTTCCTAAAATATCTAGATTGAATATTCAAGTGTCCGTCTAGAACGAGTTTGTTGCACCTAATGAGGTCGCTTCTGACCTGACATTTTGGACCGTGGCCTTCTGAATGTCACGAGGCTAGCTGTGATATACTTCAGGCATTATTATTTAAAGAAATTGTGATAGAATCTTCTTAAAACAGACATGAGTCTTGATACTTGTTGTACTGGAGAATTGTTCCTACTTTCATCGTACTCCCGTCTTACCCCGTTCACTGACGGTCGACAACTTTCAACCTTATAACTGAGGGTATAAGACTGAAAAGTGGCAGACCATCAGTGAATTCGGTAGTACCTTTTCCTAGGATACTGCTGGTTGAGTCCTTTGAGGTTGATACAACAACAAAACGTCAGCATTACTTGTTTACTTTTTATCTTACTGGTTTATGTGATGGTCTATTCAGGTTAAGCCGCGCTAGCCGAGGCCCGTCCGTTGATAGGTCACCATCTATTACATACCGAGTTTCCTCCGTGCCTCGTATAGGATGTCGAGCTATTGGTCCCGGTTGTCATTTGTAGATCTTTGACAGTCGTTACAGGTAGTCACTGGCCCGAAAGTTAATAATCGTATTACCCAGTACTAACTGGGTTGTGAAGGTCAGATAGGCAGTCGCTCCATATAAAATACTGGTATTTAGCTGTATAGGGTTAGATTGGAAGCTGACCCACCGCAGGATAAGCCTGGTTAAGCAGGAACAACCTTCTGAAGTCGTCGAAGTGTACTGCGAGTGGTCAGTTAAAAAAAAATAGAAAAAGACTAGGCTTGGCAGATGATGATATTTAAAGGACAAGCTGTACTACGACTATTACATTTTTAAGTATTTAAAAACAGCCCCTAAAATTATCCACGCTTCAGTGTTTCCTATAGAAATAATTGGCAACAAATAAAAACGCAAGTCACCCTAAGAATCTTCATTCATCCGATACGATAAAACGCAACGTAAATAATAAAAAAAAACTACATCCTTACTCACTACAACATTCCTCTCGATCCTCAAGGTCTCCGGAGGGGATACCCACTCTACGAAACTACAGTAATCCTACGCATACCAAATGAGATGAGTAATGCTTTTTTTGTTGTTTGTACTTTTGAGATTAGCTCTGAGTGACTGTGACTGAGTATACCTACCGCTTGATAAAAAGTAGTCAGTCCTTTTGAGTTCCATTTAAACTAATATTATAAAAACGAAAGTTTAGACGTATGGATGAATGTTTGTTACTCAATCACGCCAGAACGCCTGAACGGATCTGGATGAAATTTGGCACAGAGATAGATAGTCTGGAATAGAACAAGATACTTTTTTTTCACATTTGCACATCAAAATTCACGCGAACAATATCGCGGGCTGTTGCCGCGCTAGTAAGAAATAATTGTTGGGATTTTGTGACTTTATCAGTCAAATTAAAATTTGGTTATATCAGCTCCAAAAGTTACTCGGCAAAATTTTTCTTCTTTATGAATTCTTGTAGTTTTGAGTCGTTGTAGACCATTTCTTTATAAAACACAAGCTTTTCCCCGCGGCTTTGCTTGTGTTACGGTCGGAAATTGTCCCACGTTTCCCTAAATTATCCCTCACCCAATTATGACAATAATGTAGTTTTCCATTAGTGAAAGAATTTTCGTAATCTGATTTTTAGTTCCGGAGATTATTTCCTACATATAAATTTACAATCAAATGTTTCCTCTTTATAATATTAGTATAGATTTAAATGCGAGTGAAACTCTGTCTGTCTGCAACATTTCCACGCTTTATCGACTGTGAGAATTTTGGTGACATTTGGCTCAAAGGTGGACCCAGGGGGTAGAACTTAAGAAACTTTACCCTGCTATACGTCACTGTGAGATAATTTCCGAAATCCACGCAGGCAAAGCCGCTGGCATAAGCTAGCCCATTATAAAAAAAAAGTTTTAAGACCTTTGCCAGGGACAATCTGTCACATTATCGTTTTAAAATCCTATAAACGCTTCGATTCCATTTCGATTCGACAAGTCGTAAGTCTATTTTTTTTTGGTATTACGAAAGCATGCGAGACAGACATTACGACAATTCAACGACCCGATGTCAGTGTCTGTACTTGATCATGTTTGTTGTTACGATGGAAAAAGAAGTTGAAAGAAAAAACAAATCAGTATGCACCATAAATAACACTTCTGTCAAAATATAACTCGACTGCCAGCGCTCAGTCAATGATGTCATAAGACTAAATTATTGCCTAGACTGAACCGTAGATAATTTCCATGCAAATTCAAACTCCACAGTCTTTGTAACAGTGTTTATTTTCCTTGTGTTCCAAGATTTCTCCCGGTATTTGTCAGTACTTTTCGCAGAAAGGCGTCCAGACATCACTGCATGTTCCATTCCATAGAATTTTAGATTTCTGTTGTTTTTCGAAACGTTCGTCTATCGGTTCGTTTTTACGGATGTGTTGAATAAACATGCATTACGAATACTAGTTGTAAAGCTGTTGACTGTATTATTCTTGTGCTCACCCTCAAATTATTAAATAACTACACTTTTTTCCATGCTCATGATCATCTAAAACAGTCAACTCAGCTGTTCTCGATCTGCTGCTGGATATAAGACTCCTTAAGTGGTTCCACAACATCCTTGTTCTTCGCCTTTCGCGTCCAGTCTGCTGTCCCAGCCGCCTTTTTAAATTTCTTGCCCGTTCTTCTCCATAGGAACCTACCACACTTTGAAATAAGCAACCAGCATCATCTTTTTTGACTGAACGACTTCTTGACAGTTCAAAACTGCCTGTAACTGGTTTATTTTAAATGAATGCTTTGAGTTTGAGTTTAAAAGGTCGACACCTTAACCGTTTACCAGTTATTCAACTACTTGTAGGAGTTAACTGACAAACAAGTTACTAATATGTATGACCATGGTCTATGCAAGTTTGTGGGTATAAAACCAGTTTTTTTATTTGTGGAGCTGAGCCGTACTAGCATCCATCCGCTTAGTATGTGTTCAAACTTCATAATGCTTGAATATTAAAAACTCGTTATAATTGAAAATATTCATTTAAATGGGCGCTTTTTTGTTCATCTAATAGTGGCCATTTTAATCTTTTTAGTAGTTATAAACAGGAAAACGACTAAAGAAAAACAGGCATCATTTAATATTCTGATAAAAATTATGTAGTAACACATACTGCTACCGAAAGGAAAAATGCTACTTAGTATATAATAAAACTTATATTTACCTGCCAAAACATTAGTTCGTAACATACATAATACCTAATAATATCCTTTGTAACATAATATTAAAGGATCGTAATAATAAGAAACATTTTACTATTTATTTGAAAAATACAAGGAAAACTCAAAACAATACTACCGTTATTTGTGACAATATTATTGACATAATTGAAATTCGTTCGAAGTACCCACCAAAACAAACATTTACTGTCACGAGCACTGATATGTATAGGCTAAACATGTTACCGCTCGTCCGGATATAACCGGGGTCCGGACTTATTCTGACGTAGTTTATCCGAACTATCTATCTTAAGGGATTTTCTTAGGAAAAATAAAAAAACCAAGTTCGGACTTTTTTGCAAATGGCAAATCATGTGTAAACTAAGCAAAACTCGATTAACGATTTTTCGTGGAATAACGAATGCAATTTTGAGATATGTAACTCCAATTTATTTAGATTAGATTGTGGTTCCTAAAATATTGATATGTTCGTAGCAACACAAACTTACAACCAATTCTGTAGGAAAAAAGAAAAAAAAATACTTTGTTTATACAGACGCCAGCATATCAAGTTACCCGAAACTGTCAAATTTTACCAATGAACCTGGGGCTGCAGTCTCGACATAGATAGCGACAAAAATCGGTCGTTAAGTCATCAAGATATCAAATTTCTTTAATAGATTTTCAACCTTAAAGTTTCGAAATAAAGTTGAAAATCTATTAAAGAAATTTGACATCGTTATGACTTAACGACTGATTTTTGTCGCTATCTATGTCGAGACTGCAGCCCCTGGAACGTAATGCTTTAGCGATAAAGTAGAAAATCTATTAAACAAATTTGACAGATTGTAGTAACTTGAAGTGCTGGCGTCTGTACATTTTTGTTCGTGATTTGATTACACATCACAGTCTGAATTTCCGAATATAACAAACAGTAACACTTTAATAAATAAAACATTGCACAATGCACAGCATAAAAATGTCTTCAGATAACTGCGCCCGCGGTGTCTGGCCGGATGCTATGAGAGCAAGGCCACTGGTTTGAGGTCAATCTGTTTTGATAATAAGCTTTTTGTAATTTTAAGTTTTTCTTTGTAAATATTCCCCGTTACTTGTGTAATGGTAGTGAGCACACTTATCGACTTAGCCGGTTAGAAAAAGCCGCATTAAAAGCGAAAGAGACGTCATTTGTCCGAAGTTCGAACGAGGCGTCTCGACACCGCGCACCTTGCCGAACTAATTCGACAAATGCGTGATCAGTGTCCATTTCGCGTCTATAAGGGTGTTCGGTACCTGAACGTTAAAAAAATTGTCAAGGAGACGTTAATCATCAATCACACTAAACTTAAACAACGTTTAAGATGTTCTAGTTTTAAGGCAATGTTCCTTTATCTATTTTTAGTAACGAATGGTCTCATTTTTTTTTTTTTGGAAGAATGGATTATTTACTACACTTATTTTCAAGAAATTCTCTAAACTACAATGAAATTTTTTATTAATATAACAAACAACATCACGTCTGTAATTCCCGAAGGCTTATGTACAGGTGTACCACCTGTAGAGTGTAGACCCTGTAGTGCACCGTATTTTCGCCAGTTATGTTTAAGTCCCATGTAAGAAGGAAAAACAAGGTTTACTAAGTTTTATCGCAAAACCGTAACCGACGTACATAAACGCTAATAATAAACGGTGACATGTTTTGTTTTTAAAACAGTGACAAATCGCACCACAACGTCATAACATGTGTTGATACACCAACTGAAAACCATTCGTTACATTCTAAACATATTTTGAGACTTAAATTCTTTGAGAGCTTTAGTCAACTTCATAGGATTAATTTTTACATATAAAATTATCCAAAAAAAAAATACGTTTATAAAATTTATTAAATACGTCTTGAAAAGTTTTATTTATAGGTTATAATATTCGGATTTTATAATCTATAAATAAAACTTTCCATAACGTGTTGCGCCGACCCCAAGTAACATGGGACAAGGCAGGAAGATAATGATTATTCGAAAGGTCTTAGAGGACCAAAAATATAGGTCAAGAAACATTGCCCCACATAAACGTCCTTGAACGTCCAGAACTGCATTTCGTGATATAACGAAACAAACTACTATGTAAGTCACTGGCTCGTTACCAACACGTGGCAAGTCCAATACAGTAAATAGGTTTATACTTAGATCGTGGGATTAGGGACATGTGTCGAAAACTATTTTTGCTCCAGTATGTCCAATAGGGGTTTGATATTTTCAACGGCACTGACATAGTCACCCCATCGCCAATTATGATTTTGCGCGCGATAAAATTGAATTTTATGGGTAAATGAAATTTAAACAAACTAACAGGGATTTGGTGCTCTAAAGTGTTGCATTGCAAAGATATTTGCATATAAAGATCTCATACAGGAATCTTCAACTCCAAAAATCACGGCAACATTGCATTTAAGGGTACTGTAGGGTTTATGTGACCTTTACTTCATACATGTCATCATCATCGTGCTCAGCAACTTTAAAGAAAAATCAAAACGGCGATGGTGTGACTATACTATGTTGGTTTAGGTAGTCGAAAGGCTTTCCCTAATCCATATCTTCTTTGGTACTTTTTACATCATTAATAGCCGACATCAAAGTGTCGTCGAATAATGTTTCAGAAACTGTACTTTACTAAAAAAAAACGTGTTGAATTTAACAAACGCGTTGTTGCAACACACAGCCAGTTATTTGAGAATGACACAAATGTCCCTTAATTGTATGCTCGGATTATCCATGATGTCGCCATGTCACATTGCGTGTTAAAGTATAATGATATGGGTGAATAGTATATAATCATATTGTTATCATACAAACGCTACAGACGTATAAATTGTCTTCAAACAAACCGAAAATGTTTTCAATGGATGTTGAATCAAACAAATGTGAAAGAATCGTCTTTTGTTAGGGTTATTAACAACTAAAGTGTTTTAGGTATTGAATAAATGTTAAACAGTTAATGCGGAAGTCGGGGTGTATGAAAAGACTTCTAAAACAAAATGATGCGTGCTGGTTGGTCCCTCTTGACATCCTGCTCTACTGAAATATGGGGTCTAAATCAAAGATTATAGAATCAGGCGTTTGTATGCATATTATTTTAAATTGTAAAGTGATTAAAGATGCCTTGTGATAGGGACTCGTTGTGCCAACTGTTCTGGCAAATAGAATACAAAAGTAAACGCTAGATTTTCGACTGATTTCGGTGTAAGGAGTTGTTGGTTGCGTGCAAAGACATTTAAATATACTTACAATAGAGAAGAAAATCGTTATCTATTTGCAGGAGCCAACTGGTTGCTGTTGGTTAAAGTGTAACGTGTCCAACTTGGCAATTATGTCATTTTTCAACCTCCTGCAATGCGCTTGTGAACAGTTTAGGTGAGAGTGGGTCGCCTTGTTTGACACCTCTTTCTAAATGGAAATTTAGACCAGAAATATGATGGACTTACAGTATGTTATTTCTTATGGTAGCCTCTCTATAGTAAGTATCTTAAATTTCTTTGGTTCCGTTATTGTAGATATGCCACTATGGAGTACATTTTGTATCTCATATGTTGATGTATTTTTATAAGGATAGTTTTATGCGTATGACGTGCTGTTTCCCGCAGCAGTGCGGCATTTGCTTTAAGGTTATGGTGTCAAATAGCAACAAACTTTTAGGGATCATTTTTCTGTCAAACTATTAATTTTCTCGACCAATACCGAAGAATTTTACCAATGAAATTGACCGTGATAAGCACATTTAAATATACCACTTTTGAGAGCTGTTATATGTCCTACTTGCTATGGAATATAGATCCTGATTCACCCTCGTTCAGTTTCATTAATTGATGAAATCTGTCGTTAGGTATCACGTTATTTGAAATGGATTTCAAATAACGTGATACCTAACGACAGATTTCCAATTTTGTCTTGAACTATAAATCACAGGTTCTAATAAAAATGTCGCTGGCTATAGCTTTTGAAAAGAGAATTTCGTCCCTGGCTGCCATTGTTAAATATTTTAGTCTTTTTTTTCTTCGTTTATTTTAACGTTTACTAATCCTCTTATTTTTGTTTTGTGTTCTAAATTCTAAGGGGTTTAAGTGGCCATTGTGAAGGCAAGCTGGTGTAAGGGTTGCCAACATTAATTTGTAAGTTGAGCACTTGAGAGATTCGTTTAAAGATTTTGGGGATACGAGCGTCTAAAATAGTACGATAATGCTTTTGAAAGGAATAATTTATTGTTTCTTACAAAATATTGAGATAAACTATTACCTATTGTACTTGTTAAGTCGTCGCTTTTTGGAATGTTGGATTTGTGTTTATAGCCTATTTTTTTTTGTAAGTAACAAAAATCTTAATGTCTCTAAAAGTTTGTTGCTAATTAAAATTAAAATATTTATAAAATGCCATCATATCTTAAATGTCAGTCATATTGTAATTAATTTGTAATATCTGTGATTATTTGTTTAAAATGCGGGTAATTTACTTACTTTTAGATTTTTTTTATTAATTTTTAAGGTGAAAATGTTGAAAAGATGTTAATTTATATTGTTGTGTGTGATGGATATTTTAAGGGACAATTGAAATGTGCCTGCAAACATAGTTTTAGATTTTATTGTACTTTCTCGTCGACAAATTGAGAATAAATATGTCGTGTTAAGAACATTTTGTTTTGTTTTGTTTTTACTTCCTTATAACATAACATGTCACGCCTGTGATCCACTATGGGTTAGGCAAAGGTGTACCTAACAAAACACCCAAATTTCGCCAGTTATGTTAAACTCCATGTAATAGGGGGCGAGCTTTTTGCCATCAACCGGGCACACATCTAGACTTCGTAGCTGTTATTGAGATATTCCTGATAAAATACCCAATAACACTTTGCCCGAGCTGAGGATCAAGCCCGGGAAGGACCTCATGCTCAGCTGTCGCGCTTGCTATCAGTAGACCAACGAACGAGGCAGTTTTATTTCCTTATCTGTACAAAAAATTATTTCCTAAACCTACTTTATAATTTTTTTTTCTTATCGTTACTGCTTTGCAACATTTTCATGACTAATGCCCAATCGATCGATAATTTCAAATATATGTCATGTTAGCCTACCTAATCTAAAGCGGGAGGTCGTTATAGTCTTAGGCTCAAGCTGGGCAATAATTTACCAACTAAATTATAACCCGCCGTTCTATAATGTTATCTGAATTTGAGACGTCAAATAATAGAAAATCGAATTGGTTATATTTATTACTGCTTTAGATATAAAAAGTAAATTATTCATTTCGGAATGTGTCTTCGTCTTGGGCGAGCTGGAATCTCTCGCTGCACTTAGGATTCTAGTGTCATCATCCTCGCTTCGTTCAGGAGTTACTTCTTTAATCTTTCACTATGGAAGTATTCAATATAACGCCCGTAACAAATAAAACACTGATATAACACATTGCTTTATCCCCATTGATGAATAATATATCTACTATTAAATGCATAGCACATTATGCGGCCTTAAGTATATGACTAAATTTGACAACCCTAGTTTACTGGCCAGAACAACCGTGACTAATTCTTTTACCAGTAACTCTATAAAAAATATCGACAAGTTCAAAATTTGTCGATATTTTTTTAAAGTAAATAGTTGGAATACTTTTTTGTAATGATTTGTAGAACATTTGGTTTATGCATCAACATTGAACGCGTATACAAAGTTTCGTGTCTGTGATGTTATTTCTTGAAGAGTTCTCTCGTGAGGAGGCGATGCTGGCTGCAGGATCTAGTCATGTCTGTCATAAAAATGTATTGTCATCAGGACCAAAGGATTGTGCAAAATTTCAGCTCAATCGGTTGGGGGAACTGGTTTGAAATTCAGTTGCAAGATTTGACAGATACATACTTACTAAGTTAACTAGCAAGGCTAGTTAAATAAAAGCTTATATTAGTGAGAGTTAGTAGCTACAATAGTAAGGGGTGCTGTTAGTAAAATAATGTGAAATGGTTCTGTGAAATGCATTGATAAAACAAGATGGCGGCGGGTTAGTTCAAAAGTTCGTTGGCTACGCGCCAAAAAGATTTTTGTGCTGCTGCATGCCTAATCCAACTTGACAAATCAAAATCTCAGATTCTTTTTATTTTAAATAGCCTAAGAAGTACGAGGGCGGGTCAATAAGTCCGTGACTTTTTGAATTTCTGACCTCTTTACTGAAACAGCAACACTGCTCCTGTCAACAGGCATCTGTCAGTTGACTCCTGTCAAAATTTAAACTTGCTGCGTCAGTTAGTTTGTGTTTGACAGCTATTTTTATCAGACTACTCACTAATTTGAGGAGAAAATGGAAAAAAGTGAATTTCGTGTGCTTATTAAGCATTATTTCTTGCGAAAAAAAACCATTACCGAGACCAAGGCTAAGCTTGATAAATACTATGGGGACTCTGCACCATCGATTTCAATGGTAAAAAAGTGGTTTACTGAATTTCGTTGTGGCCGTACAAGCACTGAAGATGCCGAACGTCCTGGACGCCCAGTTGAGGTCTCTACACCCGAAACAATCGAAAAAATTCACGATATGGTGTTGACCGACCGAAGATTGAAAGTGCGAGAGATTGTGGAAGCCGTAGGGATCTCGCATGGCTCAGTGGTTTCAATTTTGAATGATCACTTGGGCATGAGAAAGCTTTCCGCAAGATGGGTGCCGCGTTTGCTCACAGTCGACCACAAACGCAATCGTGTAACAACTTCACAGGAAGCTTTGGCGTTGTTTAATCGCAATATGGAGGAGTTTTTGCGCCGTTTTGTAACCGTGGACGAAACATGGATCCATCACAACACACCAGAAACCAAACAACAGTCAAAACAGTGGGTTTCTAAGGGTGAATCGGCGCCAAAGAAGGCCAAGGTGGGTTTGTCAGCCAATAAAGTTATGGCGACTGTTTTTTGGGATGCACGCGGGATAATCCACATTGACTACCTTCAAAAGGGAAGAACAATCAATGGGGAATATTATGCCAACTTATTGGACCGATTCAATGACGATTTGAAAAAAAACCGACCTCATTTGGCCAAGAAAAAAGTTCTTTTCCACCAAGACAATGCAAGGGTGCACACATGTGCAGTTACCATGGCAAAAATCCATGAATTGGGCTATGAATTGCTCCCTCATCCGCCCTATTCTCCAGATTTGGCTCCGAGCGACTACTTCTTGTTCCCAAACCTGAAGAAATGGCTTGGTGGAAAAAGATTTGACTCCAATGATGAAGTCATCTCGCAAACAAAGGCCTATTTTGAGGACCTCGACAAATCATTTTTTTTGGAAGGGATAAAAAAATTGGAGAAGCGTTGGACAAAGTGTATAGAGCTCAAGGGAGACTACGTTGAAAAATAAAATTATTTTTTTATCAAAAAATCTGTGTTTTATTCCAAAAGTCACGGACTTATTGACCCGCCCTCGTATCTATTTAGTACACAAGTAAATTATATCCTATGACAATAATGTGCTGGAAATTATCACGCTGTGGCATGTAACTGCAAATAAACCGTTAATTTTGATACTAGTATCTGCTCTGAACGATTGTGGGCGGATTGGTCACAGATTGCGCCTCTCTGATTGGTGGGTGGTGATGCATAGTCGATTTCGTAATTGCTTTATCACTTCTGAGAACAATTCCTATCAAATTGTAATTTTTTAAATTGAAAATTTGCTGCTGTTGTTGCTGATAGATACTTAAAGCACATTATCTGTCAGTCTACGGTGTCCGCAGTCGGGTTTGACCAACCCTTTTGGTTGAAACTATCTACCGTAAAGACAATAAATAGACCTTGTTGTTTTATGACGTGCAAGTGAAATTCAACCTTAGCTTGATAATGTGGTAAAGACCTCATTCAGATCAACTATACGGTACCTTCAGAATAATCAGAGACTTTATTGACCTCTAACAGGCTATAGTATTTTAATATTTTATACGCAAACCCTGCGTAGGGAACATAGCTGTTTTTGACATGGAAAGAAAAATTCCAGTGCGAGCAGGGTTTGAACTAACCCTATGACAGACAACAACGACAGTGCGACGACGGCGACGCTGCGGTTTACAATTACCTTAAGGTACCAATTTGAAGCCGTATCGAAATCACACCTATAGTTTTACTTTTCTTCGGTATTCGGTCTGCCTCATCGGCGATTTCCTCCAATCCTTCTTTAGTGTATTTTTTATCAATTTGGAATGGCTTAGATCAGCGTCTGTAATGTTGTGAATATTTTCTCCATCTAAATTAATAATATCCGAGGCATCAGCATCATTTTAAAGTTGAAGGCTAGTCAATATGAAACATTTTATTGCACTCATGTGGTAAATAGATGTTACATATATAGACTTCACACGACGACACGCACTTAACATAAGTCCTATACAGGCACAGCAATTTACAGATGTATTTACGGTTGGTGCTGATGACGGCATTCTGCTGAAAGTACCTACACTACCTACTCTCCGATAACTAATGATACTTACCACCCACATGTACATTGCATTGCTGTTATCGACAATAAGTGCATTGCTCTGTATTGTGGAGCAATAACACAGGAAAATCGCTGTATCGGTACCTTCACAAACCTACCTATTGTACAAGTTCTGTAACTAAACACACAATGAGGAAGCCTTTATCCTAGCGCGGAAGTTGACTCTAAGAACTAAACTCATAAGCATAAAGCATAAGCATAATCAGCCTATAATGTTCCCACTGCTGGGACACAGGCCTCCTCTCTATGAGAGGGAAAACTCAAACATAGCACATATACATACATAGTACTGCTCCGGATCATGGATCACCAGAGTGTGAAAGAAGAAGACATGATGCGCCGACCTCAAATAAATTGTCATGAGGGCAAGATAATGATGATGTAGACCGTATTGATGGTGTAGTGTCTATAACCATCAACAGTACATCTCAAAAGGTGGTCATCTTTCTCGACTTCCAATTTTCTATGGATATACAGTACATTGCACTCTTGTTCAGGACCGGACGGCAGGTAGGGCAAACCTGCATTCTATAAGGCTTGCTGCTCACTTCTCTTCGCATCGGCACTGCAGAGCGGACAACTAGAATGCTTAGGCCCGGCACACACTGATGACACGGCATAGGATTTTCAGATGATGAATAAGAAGATACCTATGTGTATGACAATAAAGTTGAAATTTCAATGATATGGTCGTTGGTGCCAAAAATGCACGGTATGCTTGCCGTGGATTCGCAAGCTGTGTCGGCAGTCTTCGGAATGCCCGAGCAGTCGGCTTCCCTCGCAAGGCTGCGAAACCCTTCGGGATGCCGGGTGGCACGACAGATGTCGCATCTAAGGATGTCGTCGCCGCAACGTTCTTAGACGCCGGCATGCCGAGGCATTCCGTAGGCTACCGACACGGCATGCCTAAGCATACAGTGGAAAACTTACTGTCACAGTGCGCTTACATGTAGGGATGCCGAAGGATCCCTTACCGGAATGAGATGTGTCTAAACAGGAGTAGCAAGCCTATGGATGTAATGTAAGGCACACTGCAATTTCTTACTGGGTTCGCATTCTTTCAGTCTCGCTCTACGTACACAACTAAAGGGATATACGAGTTATGCCATGCCAACAATAACTATAGTAATGTAACATGAGTTGGCGTTTCGCAGTTAACTGTTAGAACATCCGGCTGATAAGCTGTGCTGTCAGCACGTTATAATTTTACTGTTTAAACACATTAAGATACTAGGGACTTTTATGAATCTTGGCAAACGATCACAACTTACCTTGTTTAGGTCTAATAGCAGATCGACATTTGGAACTTTTTGGTCTATCTATTTTAAAATTAGCCTTTTCTGTCCCAGTGTTGGGCAAATGCCTTCCCCGTTCCTTTTCAACTCTCCCGGTGTTTTGCATTCTCCGGCCAATCAGTCAGGAACGAGTCCAAATCGTCACGCCAGTGTATCTTGGGCCTGCCACGGTGACGACGGCCGTCTTCAGGAACACAGTTTTTTTACCAACAGGGTTTTTTTTATTTAACTGGGATTAGCAGACAGGGCAATGTCAGAAGTATGTATGGAAGAAGACACGTTGCGCCAGTCCCAAATTAATTGAGATAAGGTCAGGAGAATCATGATACCAGTTACGTTCATCATCATCATCATTTCAGCCGAAAGACGCCGAAGTGTCGCCACATTGACGGGTCCCGTGCGTCTCGCATCCTGTCAGTTAGATAAAAACCTGGTGACACCGTTCTAAATGTAGTTATGTAGATAGAATACATAAAGGGTGTAAATAGACCCTTAACATAAACGAAAGGCACTTGTTCTCCCCGTCACTGCGATCATTTTTTTGCTCTAGACCATACCTGGGAACCTTCTAGTTACGGAGATATTGGGGGTCAAAGTTCTAACTTGTTCCAAAGTTTTTTTTAAAATACATGTTTTTAATGTAAGATTTTTACTTTACACACCTCCACGACCCCCGTACTATTCAATCCATCCATCAGCACAATGCTATGAGTGCTTTCCATCGAGTCCTACCGTAACACGTGATTTTTTACCCCAAAAAAAAAGTCGATTCCCAGCAATAATTTTTGCGTAAAGTTAAATTTAAATTAAATTTTTAAATTTTTTAAATTTTAATGTCAAAAATATTCAAATTCAAATTCAAATATATTTATTTGAGACACATAGGTAAATTAAATACACGGTGTTATCAAAAAGAGTTATGTTTCACTATGTGCTGCCTTGCAAAGGCGTACAAATAATGTCTACACATTAAATCGTGCAGGTAGCTTTTATAGGTATGTATAAAAACTGAAACTTAAATAAAAACTAAAACTAGGTACTGTCATTACAGCTAATTACCTAATATTAAATCTTTAATAAAATCTTTTATAAAATATACGTTAAACAGAAACAAATAAACAATACAAAGTAAGTAAACAATTAAATTATTGAGTTGTAAGTAATAATCATAATCTTATGAACTAAAGCTAATAAAAGTAATAAAAATATAAAATAAAAACAGTCATTTTTCTTCAAGGTATTCATTTATAGAATAGTATGCTTTGTGAATTAAGAAGTTATGGAGTGTTTTTTTGAACGTATTGGGATCTCTTGATGTTTTTACTGACTTAGGTAGTTTATTGAATATTTTTGGCGCCATTCCTAGGAAACTTTTTGAGTAAAGGGCTGTTTGATGGGATTTGGACTTAAGTGCACCTTGGTGGCGTTTAGAGGATACTGTTTCGAATTGGTTAGGGTTATTTTTGATAAATATGGCAACTTCATAAATGTAAAGGGACGGGAGTGTTAATAATTTTAGATTAATAAAAAAAGGTTTGCAACTGTCAGTGTTTTGGATCATGCATATTTTTTGGGCTTTAAAGACCGCTTCCCTATCCGTAGAATTACCCCAGAATATTACTCCATATCGCAGTGTTGTGGAGACGTATGCGTGGTATGCGGTAAGAACAGTGCTGCGATTTGCGACTTTATTTAAATTGTGTAGGGCATAGCAATATTGATTTAGCTTTTTTATTAAATGCTCAATATGTGTTTTCCATGTCATCTGCCGATCTAACCAAAGCCCTAGAAATTTTGTGTTGTCAATTTTAACAATGTTGTTATGCTCATATTTAACATTTGGATTTACAGGATTGGTTCTCTGGTTAAAGTGCATGACATGTGTTTTGCCAATATTAATTTGTAGGTTGTTATCGGTTAACCATTTAATAATTAAACTTAAGCTATTATTTATATCCTGTTCATATTTTTGTAAGTTTTTTCCTGTAAATATTGTGGTACAGTCATCAGCAAAAAGAGTCATGGGATGTTCTATAGTTAAGGGTATATCATTTATATAACATAGGAATAACAACGGACCTAGAACACTGCCCTGAGGCACGCCGTAGTTTATGAGTCTTTGATTTGATAGGTAGGTTTCTTCTGTTTTGGTTCTAGGGCATACTTTTGCTATTTTAGTTATTTGTTTTCTATTGACTAGGTACGACTTAATTAAATCTTGGACATTGCCCCTGATTCCAAGCTTATTTAATTTTATGAGTAGGATTCTGTGATCTACAAAATCGAACGCCTTCGTCATATCCATGAATAACGCTGAAACCGGGATTTTGTTGTCCATGTTAGTAATAATTTTATTTATTAATTCATAGATGGCCATATTAATATTTTTGTTCTTTCTGAAACCATACTGTTCTTTAGTTAAAAGATTGTTTTTTTCAAGAAATGAATAAAGGCTGTTATAAATCACTTTTTCAATTATTTTGGAAAACACTGGTACGAGAGCAATAGGTCTATAATTTTTCATATTTTGTGGATTTTCTTTTTTGTGAAGAGGTTTTATAATAGATAATTTTAAATTTTCAGGGAATTTTCCACTGTCTATACACACGTTTACAATATAGCTAAGAACTGGAGATATTTCTGTAACTACGTTTTTTATTACATGTGTAACAATTTCATCATAACCGCAACTGTTGGTATTTTTAAGAGCAACAATAATTTTATGTATGTCATGAGGAACAGTCGGTGCTAAGAACATTGAATTAGGGTTGGAGTTAATTAATGAAGATGTATAATCGGTACTGTGGTTATGTTTGTTGATATTTTTAACTTGGTCAATGAAATAGTTATTAAACAATTCGGCAATCCTATTTGGTTCTGTGATGTATTCATTGTTATCTATAAGTATTTTAGAAGGATTTTCTTTCGGGTAATTAGTTTTAGTTGAGTTTATAACTCTCCAAGTTGCTTTAACCTTGTTGTCAGCATTGTTAATGAAGTAGCTGTTTTGCGTCTTTTGGGTTAATTTGATGATTAATTTTAGACGTTTAGAGTAGGTGTTATAAGTGTTTTTATTCGTTTTGTTTGGTTGGCATCTAAATTGCCATAGCATTTCACGCTTCCGTTTACAACATAGTTTAATACCTTTAGTTATCCATTTCGGAGTTTTTGAGCATTCATTTTTAATTCTAACTATGGGGAAGCAAAGATCGTAGAACAATTTAAACAAGCTGTTAAATTCACGAAATGCATCATCTGGGTCTGTAAAATTGTAAACATTACTAAAACTAAGGCTTTGAAGAGCATTTTTAAATTTAAACATATTTTCTTCACAATAATCTCTTTTGAAAGTATACCAATGTGTTATGGTACAGGTTTTTTTAACAGGACATCTTGTGATTTGAGCTGTATGGTCGGATATAGCCAATTCCAACACCTCGCTAGTGCTACCTCTAATGTTGTGTATTATGTTGTCAATACAGGTACCACTATCTAACCGGGTTGGTTGACGAACACTCAATTTCAAACGATAGTTATAGAGAAGATTTTCGAGTTGTGTAGATGATTTCGTAATTTTTAAAACATCAATGTTAAAGTTACTTAGTTTCATGTACAGAATGCTTGGTTGAAGTATATGTGAAGGGTCTGTTTACACCCG
Organism: Noctua janthe; assembly: GCA_910589295.1. Lineage (NCBI taxonomy): Eukaryota > Metazoa > Arthropoda > Insecta > Lepidoptera > Noctuidae > Noctua > Noctua janthe. The sequence goes on from OU342578.1 coordinate 11,544,905, forward strand.
GTAGATCTAGACTTGGGTTGCATTACATTTGTTGTTAGTAATCCATCTAAAGATTCTAGTATCCGTACTATGCTTTTAAAACTAGCTACCCTGTATAACTGAGTTTCTCAGGTCATGTCGATGATCGTTTAATTTTTATTTATCCGTCCACAAAACACGTGCAGTTACGAACGAATGATTCTTTACTAAACAAATCAATAAAAAATATCTTAAATAATAAAAAATCTAAACAAGAAAATAATGCCGTGAACTCATGATTCGACCTCAACTTCGATATTACCTTGAACGCAATAAAAAGGTCATCGGTGAAAAAATAGTGAGAATGTGATTAAAAATCACATGATTGACATGGTAAAATAGACTGTAGCTGTAAATAGATAGGGTTGTGCTTGTATTGGGAAGTTATCAAATGGTCCCCCTCACTCTGGGCGGAACGGAAGGGAGTGTCAGACTTGTACTGACTAAAACCCATCCATGTTCCTTCTTTGCCCTTTGTGTTCCAGGGCCACGGTATCTCTTTCGAACAGTCCCGCAGCCCTGGCAGGCATCGGCCCTTGCGGACCCCTACGTGGTTGCTGGCATCTCTTTGAGGCGCGCGTGGAACACGAACGCGCTGTCGATGGTTGTTGTTTAGGTAGGTCGTTAGGTAAAAGTGGATTATTTTATGAAACAACCAGCTGTTGCCCGCGACCTTCGTCCGCGTCGCGTGTAATTATTATAAAGATATTAACTTCCTTATTTGAATCAGATTTTGTTAACAATTTCATGGGTTTTAATTTCTTTTTTGCACGGAACCCTAACCCTTTTTCTAAGTTACTCCTTATAAAACTCGGCTATCTGGCGTAAAAGTCCCGTGCAAATCGGCCTAGCCGTTTCGGATATTAGCCGGAACAAACAGACCGACAGACAGACAGACAAAAATTAAATCAAATGTTTGTATGTTAAAAATACCGTACTTCCATACGCATTCAGTAAGAAGCTGTGAAATTACAAACAGACACTTCAATTTTATTTATATGTTTCTATTAGCGACCTGCCACTGCTTCGCACAGCGCCACCTATCGGGTCCAAAACTATTTATCTTTCCAGCTGGAACTAACCAAAATTTCATTGAAACCGTCTGGCTGGTTAAGGAGATAAGCGTGCACAAACATAGTGACACGTGATTATCAAGATAATCCACTTTTTATCAACTATTTATTAATTCTGGTTCAAAGTTTGATTGGTATTTCCGATTTTTTAAACTTGACTTCTAAAAAAGTAGAATTTTTTATGATTATAATAAGTTTTTCCATTCACGCTACGCGCATGGCACGCGACGGTGTTGGTCGGTGACGGAACGGTCTAGTGGGCATAGTCTCATAATTTTCAATACAAATGATATATTTTTTTGCCTGATACGTTCTTCGCACGGTTATGGTATTGTACGGTGTAGTGCGCAGAATGCTTTACAGCCGAGATTTGAAAATCCAACAGTGCGACTTTTTGACGCTTTGGGATGCGCTCACTCGCTTAGTTCAATTCTCAACGCTCGGTTAAATGTTGAGGGTTGACATTCTAGTACACATGCGATGAATATCGTCGCATTATCAAAATCGTCCATGCGGACGAGTCCTGCCTGAGGGCTAGTTTTGGGTTGAACGCACGACGACGAATCGAGCTGTACAAACCAGGTTATGCGGATCTCTCATAGTACGGGAAACTGATACAAAGCGAGGCCTTGTTATGCTGGTAATGTATAGCTTGATGTGTCGCCGTGTGAACTATATGTATCAGCACGGAATCGCATTTTTCCATGGTCCTATACTGTTCTGCCGCTCAGAACCGTCATTTGTTAGAGGCGAGAAGCAAAGCGGGTGTGCTATTGCATTCGCCAGCATCGACGATCGATGCGCTCGGCAGCACGCTGTATTGCGAAAGAAAAGGATAAAACATCATAATATCAATCATCATCTTCCTACAACCCCAAGTAACATGGGACAAGGGTCCCATCTTTCTTATCATTCCTCACACAATCCATCCATCGTTTCTTTGGTTTTCCTCTCCCTCTCCATCCATCAAAACATCATATCAACCATTATCATTATTTTGTAGTCGATTTTCGCTGAAATGATTGAACTAATAAAAGTGAACGCTAAAGATAATATCGATCTTAATCCGGATATTTACGACAGCGACAGGTAAACAGAACCATATCCATTAAAAAATTACCTGCACATCTTATCTTACTTAAATTAAATGCAAAACTTTGTCAGCTATGTTGTTTGTTACTCTTTCACGCAATAACTGCAGCACGGATTTGGCACAAATATAGTTAAAAACCTTACTTTTTATCCCGTGGGACAATTACCGAACACTACACGGGCGAAGCCGCGGACATAAGCTAGTAAACTATATTATCATACGATAAGATCGTCGTAGTACCCTGATGCAGTATGATAGATTAAATTAGTATTGTTAATGAAATGATTGTAGATAATAGCCACACGGTTTGCTTATCATCACGCTATGACAATGGTATGTAAGCGCTGAGGGTATAAATTGACATGACGAAGTTTTAGGGTTGTCGCACTTTTCAGCATTTTTAGACATCCACAAAAGAAAGAATAGAATAGAATATTCTTTATTATTTGTACACTATACAAATAACATTCATGATGGCCATCATTATCTGAGAGGGATTTCACATGGAGCGCCGACTGCCTATCTGACCTCCACCACCCAGATAGTACTGGGCAATACGATACCCCATGGTAAGACGGGTTGTCAGACTTTCGGGCCACCGACTACCTGTAACGACTGTTAAAGATCTACAAATGACAGCCGGGACAAACGCGTTAACGTGCTTTCCGAGGCACGGCGGAAACTCTGTATGTGATGGGTGGTTACCCATTCACTGACCAATCTAAACAAGAACGGCTTAACCTTAAGGTCGGCCCGAGCGGCTTTTAATACATATTTATTCACCAAAGCTCCTCCAAAGAAAGAAATTATACAGGTCCAAATTAAAGCTAGTGAAATTCTGGAGACGTGTACCTAACACGTCTGCAGAATAACGATAAAAAATTGAATGGTTTTTTTTTGGGTGAACAACCGCAACCAATTGTTTACTTCAAATATTATACAAGTAAAATTATACCCGCCTAGTGCGAGTCGGACTCGCGCATGAAGGGTTCCGTACAATCGTAGTAAGGGAGCCCCCTTTATCTATTTATGTAGCGGCAACAAAATACAAATTCTGTGAAAATTTCAACTGTCTACCTATTACGATATAGCCCGCTGACAGACAGACGGACGGACGGACAGCGGAGGCTTAGTGCCTCTTTGGTTACCCTTCGGGTACGAAACCCTGAAACCTGTGACCCGCTACGCCACTGTGGTACAAATAGGTCTTGTTGGAAATGTTAGGGTACAAAAATAATTCATACCAATACATCGTATTTCATCATTTTGACCTTACTATCTTCTCATTCATTTTCAATTCATGCAGCTATCATCAATGGATCGATACACAATAGCATGCTACTATTTCTGACCCTAAGGCCAGCTGCCAGTGTAGTATGATAGTAATTAGACTGATAACGATTGTGGGTGTCCATTAGTGTAATGTTCAAGAGAATGATTGATGGTGGACGAATTTGTTTTTAGAGAGACTGGTAAACCTATTATAGGTAGTGACTTCTGTTTAGCCTTTCCCAATTATGTTCGGGACGGCTTCCAATTTAATGACACATAGATGAATACCAGTATTTTACTTGGTGCCTGCCTATGCCTATCCGAACTCCACAACCAGATACAGGATAAAACGATACCCCTTTGGTAAGACTGGTTGTTAAACTTTCGGGATTCCATCTACCCGTAACGACTGAAAAAGATTTACAAATGACAGCTGACAGCAACGGCTTGACGTGCTTTCTAAGATACGGTATTGGTACGTGATAGGCTGTCACTCATCGTAGAACCGACCTCGAGAAGCGTAACTTAACCTGCAGTCGACCGGTAAGGTTGTTATTAATTAGTGATAAGCCCCCACTGTTCCTCATCATCACCATTCTCACTCATCCCAATTTGTTTAGGGTCGGCGTAGCTTGTATTCTTTCATACTTGTCTATTACTCGTCATCTCAGCAGTCACTTGGGTTTTCCCCTACTTTTATAGGCATCCAGATTCATACTTATCCCCTCACTGTACCTACCTACCTACCAACTATGTACTTATTTTGAATAGGCAGTCTAGCAATGTAGACTGACGGGATTTACCCGCCATGTCAGGTTGAGATCGTCAGCTAAATATAAACTTAGACCAGCATCCTCCATATTTAGTAACTAGTTTGTCATGAACCCGAGAGATAAATCTTTGGTACGTATGTAAGATCTTCTATGGCTAGACGAGGCCTAGCGGGGCAATGCCAATGGAATTTACCAAGTTTTATCTAGAATTCCAGAATCTATTTAAATCTTCGTTTCCAATTCATGTTATTATCTCTTAAAACAAATATTAACTCTGCGTTACTGTAAGTTGATATAAGTTATGGAGTCATGCATTAAAATGTAATGCAAAAAATTGGGTTTATTAAAATCTGCATAAGAATAGGTACTTGTTGGGAAGTCCAATAACAATCGTAGAAATGATAAGCGGTTCATCAACGACCATCATTTGATAGCTACGAACTAAAAATTTTTCCTCGACAAAACATGAATATTTATCCGCGCAAGATTAATTAATTTAAACCTACTCTGTTGTTGAGATGCAGTATTTTAATTGGTTGAATTTTTATCGCCGTGTGGCGTCAGATGTTATGGCGTAACTTGAGAACTTGGCTCTGATAGGCTAGTTTGAATGTCGCATGCGGCACCTTCTATTTTGATTAAAATCGTAGTGGTAACAAAAAATACTGGGTATGGTGTTCACTAGAATCAACAGTGAGAGCTTTGGGTTTGAAATAAAACCACCAAATCATCACTAAGTACAGAGCAACTGGAAGCGTAGAATGACCACCATAGAAACTGATTTTGTCGACGGAAGAATCAACAAAATGACAGATCAACAAAAGAAATCTGTCATTTTGTCCATTCTTCCGTCGACAAAACCCGTTTCTATGGTGGTCATGCTACGCGGGCAAGCTTATATCGGGCGGGGCTATTTTGAGATGGATCCCTAGATCGAAAGATTTTGAGGATCTGGGGTAGGCCTTTGCCCAGCAGTGGGATGACACAGGCTCACAGTAACAGTATAACGGCATCATCTTCCTCCATCCCCATTTTCTTCGATAAATGCTCTCGCCAAACGGCCAAGAATGTCCACACTAAGAAGAATGAGCTCACACATCCCGCGCGACAATACTCATCATCTGCCTAGCCATTTTCCAACTATGTTGGAGTCGGCTTCCAGACTAACTGAATACTGCTGAGGACCAGTATTTTGTATGGGGCGACTACATATCTGACCTCCACAACCAGTTACTGGTCGGGTGAATCTTACGATTTAACTTTGCTCTCTGACCTTTCAAAACTAGTAACAACCGATTTGTTAGCTGGCGTGCTTGTTTACCTTATCTTCCGAGCACTTCCTTGGTAACTGATTTATTAGTAGGTATGAAGTCTGTAGTTTAGTCTCTTTACATAATCCCTTAGGTAGGTGCTCGCCTCAACAAAGCGTACTAGAAAAGGGGCGGGTTGTCCTGTCGGAACCTCTCGACATAATGTTGATTTATTTTATGTTCTCAAGTGGGACATGTAAACGCTGGTTACTGGCGTGGATTTTGAGGGACGGTAGTAGTAGAGCCAAGTAGTCAAAGAGAACATGATCTAGATTTAGAGGAGAATAAAACAGCGGTATTCGTTTTTGAAAAACCTTTGACTGGAGCCAGGAATCGCAGCCTGTTTTATTGCACTAAACGATAGTGTTGCAGTAAAAGTGTAACGTGTCAAACTCGGCAATTATGTCATCTTGCTTTATTGATATGACCTCACTGAAACCTAGCCCACAATGACATTGATATTTTTTCTATCTCAAATCTCTTTGCCTAACACAATCTTCGTAAACCTTTTCTTCCAGTAGGTGTTGGCTCTTTGCCAGACCGTTTATCTAGTGGTTAAGAGATAGGGTGAAGCTGGCAGCTTGTCACGGCAAAGTGCAACTTAATCAAGTCGGAGGCAGCCTTGAGTCGAGTGTACTGGTTTGCGGCAAAGGGAAACAGATTATATAGCATTGCTTGCGGTAGCGAAGAGTCAATTTTTGTAAGAGGTAAGCTAGAGTACATATATTTAAAGTGATTATATTATTTGTCTATAGAATACTGACAGTGCCATTTTTCAAAGGGAAGCCGGTAGGAATCGAGTTCTATGGAACCTTCACCACTGATTGCTTGTGTAGTGGATGGCGCTAAAGGCTTCTAAGGGCTAATTTGAACGCCGTCAGCACATCCAAACCGCGTTTAAGAGCTGTCAGTGTGTAAGTTAATATTCCACTAGAACTGCGACTGCTGAGCGACGTCCTGGGTTCGGTTCCCAGGTCGGGCAAAGTGTTATTGGGTTTTTCCATCAGAAATTTTTCAGTAGCAGCTAGGGAGTTTGGATTTGTGTCCGGTGCCAATAGGCTCACTCCCTTACATGGGAATTAAACATAACTGTCGAAATGTGGGTGTACTTTTAGGTAGACCTTTGCTAAACCCTTTAGGGATTACAGGGGTGATGTTATATTATGTTATGAAGCTGGCAGCTCTTGTCACGTCCAAGAGTTGTTAGTTTCACGACACTTTCTTTGTTGCTGTTTAGATTTTTAGATGTACTGACGGTTCAGCAATAGCTGGTTACTTATAGTTTTTGGTATCAACCCGTTTTTATTTGACTGTACATTACAATGTGCGAGCGACTTGACGACAAAAAAAAAGGTAAAATCGGAAGGTGTCAACTCGCGCGCATGCGCGAGTTTCACACTCGCCAGTTGACGAATAAGCCAAATATTTATCTCACAACGAATGAATTTTCACAAACATAATTATAAATCTTCAAAATCCTTTGGGTTGTGATGGAAAGTGTAGCACGCAATTGGAATGCAGTGTCAGTTATCAGTGGGTAATCGCCCTCAAAAAAATATATGATCCGAGATAGTAGATCTTCTAACAATAATTTGGTGTGTTTCACTGGTCGATTCATTCATAAAACTAAAAATTTAATTTTTTTAATGAATGAGTCAACTAGTGTCCAACACCTATTTTTAGAGAGTCTTTTTCGTCTGAGCTTAGGTAAATGGCGCCAAAGTTTTTTTATTCCGACAGTTCATTACACTCACCACACGTGTTCCTTCTTACCGCTCGACCACGAGCTACGCGCTCAAGCGACTCGTGTGTTGCGACAGTAACTGTGGAGAAAACTAATGCTTAGGGCTCATCTCATTTATGGAGACGCGGCGCGTCAAACGGCCCGATTCGCAATAAATTCAAACATATTTTATGGCGATGTATGACAGCGTTTACGGATAAGCGATTGTACGCGGCTTTCAACGCCGAGACGCGGCGCACGCAGCGTTGCTAAAGCCTCCAGTTCCTTTAATTTGTTCACGGAGAGGTGGCGTGTGAAACGTAGATAGCGATACCCGCGTCGGAGCACGCGGCGTCGCATGCGCCCCTTCACGCCCTCTGTCGCCGTAAACCACATCGTACGTTGTCTAGGTAGGTTTGTGTTTGCGCGTGCGTGTGATCACGCGGCCCGCTGCACGCGCCGCCTCTCCGTAAACGGAAAAAATGCGCCGCGAAACTCCACGCCGCCGCAGGCGCCGCGCAACGCACTGCGTCTCCGTAAATGAGCCCTTAGACTTTAAAGCAAGCGCTTGCTAAGACCACGAGTCGCGAAAGGAAACAAGTGCCACTCGCGCGTGTATTATCGCCCGAGTTCATGTACCGGGGCGTCACACAACACGTGTACCCACTTCAGGGATTACCATGCCGCTTATTAAACACACAAACCAATTGACACTCCTCGTAATTAATTAAATAATGCCGCATTCGAATTAACGCAAATTAACTCGGTGATAAAAACTCCAGTAGGTACTTGTGGATTGGGGTCATGGCTGTCTGATGGCTCTGTGTAGGTGGAGTGTGGTGTTATGTTCTGTATGCATTATAAAGTGACATTACAAGTAATACAAGTAATGGCACTTGAATATGCCTGGTGTGTGTCATGACAACTTTGCTGACCATGGCCTGTTCTTCAGGTTTTGTGGCTTCTGCCACGTTGAGTTCGGTAATTGTTCCACGGGAGCGTACTACCGTACTACTACAAAATTATCTCTTTTTTCTGTTTAGTTTTAACCTTTTTCTTGTGTAAATTAAAGTTTTTTTTATTTATTTTTTTATTGTGTGCACTTGTGGCATGTGCCAAATAAATATGTTTTCTTTCTTTCTTACCGGGATAAAAATTATCCTATGTGTTAATCCAGATTATAAACTATCTGTGTACCAAATTTTATCCAAATCCGTTGGGTAGTTTTTGCGTGAAAAGGTAACAAACATCCATCCTTACTCACAAACTCTCACATTTATAATAAGTAAGTACCTAGGTAGCAAGATTCTATTCAATTCTATCAGGATTATAGTGGGTGACGTTCTTTAGTTTCTGTTTGTATGCTCCCTTTGATTTTGAAACGGCACGGTCTTGAGTTCCGTAAGTATGTGTAACATAGCCAACATACCTATAGCGTCAGCCAAAAAGTGTACCAAAATATCAGCTGTCCCGTACAAAACTGCAATACCTACTCGACTCTGGCACAGCTGTTTTTTTGGAGATTATGATGTTGGTCCCATAGAAGAAGTTGTTCAGTTTGATGATCTATACTAAATCCTAAAATATGACCACACCGTTCCAGTACACGCTGTATAAGTTAACGTACGCCTTATTCCTATGTTATAATTGTAATATCGTAAAATGTTTAGTATTTATCTTGTTCGTCATCTTCACGCTTTCTTTTGGCAGCGACTTCAGCTTATCCGACAAGAATCAATTTCTCTTAATTAAAATGTTGCGATAATTATAATGACTATGGAGTATGAACTTCGCGCATGATGCACACAGAACTATATTATTTGAATTAGCACAAGGAGTCAACAATGAAAAGCTCCGGGTGTCAGTGGCAAATCCGAAGTCCCATCTTTGAGGTTAGATGGCAGTCGTTCCGTGTAAATACTTGTATTCAGCTGCAGCCAGTTAGTCTGAGGCCAAACGAGCGAGATTTTTTGAGCTGTAAGTCGTGTAAAATGAGTCGCGGAATTTACGCTGCATTCGGTTTCATACTAAAGTCCTGTTTGTACCACACGGCGATGCAAAATGAGTTGTATTTACAACAACAATACAACTACGACTCATTTTACGTCGCCGTTACAGCTCAAAAAATTACGCTCGTTTGGCCTCAGCCGTAGACTGGAATCCGACTCCAATATAGTTGGGCAAAGGCTATTCAGATTATGTGATTTGATTGAGAGAAAACAGGGTAAAACGATCTGCTACAAAATACCAATATGCCTGAATTGTATTATATCCTCAACAATAGTTTCTTACTACAAACCTAAAATCTGCATTAAATTATTACCCCAAACATTGTAAATTTAAAACTGCCGACACCAGCTTAACGTCATATAAACAAAACTATTGGAAGAGAGCCAACTTCGAAGGCATCAAATAGATTGGTTTCATAAAAAATCTCGTAACGCGGTCAAGAGAACGCCTGGTCAGGAAATAGGGCGGTCAGCTACCGATATTTTAGGTATATTAAATAATATTAAACGGATTATCTCATCTCTGTGTTATTTCCTGGAGGTATAAATTTAGCTCCGGAATTCATCAAGTCAGGCCAAAGGTCGAAAGAGATACCGTGGCCCTGAAACACAAAGGGCAAAGAAGGAACATGGATGGGTTTTAGTCAGTACAAGTCTGACACTCCCTTTCGCTCCGCCCAGAGTGGGGGTCATTTGATGATTTCCCATCCGAAAAAAAAAAAGGCCTGGACTAAATGTAACTATAACGGTAAACGTTGTCTATCCTAAGGGCGGCGAAAGCTTGATATCTATTTCTTTAGTATCATCATATTTACCAAACTACAAAATCATAATCATTTGCTCTATGGTTTTTGCATAAGGAATTTGTAAGCCCAGACTTTGGAATTTAGAGGTATTTGGTTAAGTTTTCACCAGAGATGAGCGAGGATGCGTAGCACACACATCCCTCGCCTGATCTCTCCGCTCGTATTCGATACCTAGCTCGGTCCACCTACTTGCAAATTACCGTACATTTACGCATTTTATTCGTTTCTCGTTACTTAACCATTTCTTTTTTCTTTCCAGTACCTCCACGAGATCGGCCACAAAGTTTGTGTGACACAGCCACGGGTCGCCGCCGCAGTGTCACTTGCATGCCGAGTGGCTGAGGAAAGGGGCGAGCCCATTGGAGAACAAGTGGGGTATGCCGCCGCTAATACCAGCTGTAGACGAACTGGCACTGGGATTGTTGTGAGTATTTTTTCCTCCAGGATAAAGGTAGTGTGGGACAAGGTGTAAAGTTCCTAATCCTCCATAAAAACACAGAAAAGGGAAGCTCCACCATCCAGGCGGAGGACCCGGCAGGTGTGTGATGTCTAGTGGTGCTCCAACGAAACGGATTGTTGAAAGATAAAGTGCTGTACGGATGAAATTGTTAGGAGGCGGCTTTAGTTCTGAAATTCTGAATGCTAAGATTATGACCCCGACCCATTCATTTACTTAGTAATCGCCTATCATAGATATATCGGTCAACGGGTTGCGCTCGCTACACCTCGGGCAGACGGCCAGGCGTGATGTCACTAGGAGATCATTGTGTAGATCCTTCTATCGACACTAATATACGGGGTGGAAGGGACACCGACGGGAAAACGGTTACCACGTATTCAGTACATCATTCTGAGAAACATATAGAATAGAATAGAATGTGGAATGTACTGTAATGGAATGGAATAGAATAGAATGTGTATGATATAGTATAATAATTTCGACCCAGAGGTGTTATAAAAAATATCGCTGTAAAATACATTTTTACAGTAAAGTAATAAAAGTATAAAAATAATATCGGTGTTAGTGTTTGAATAGATTTCATAAAACTATAAGAGATAAAAAAAACAATAATAATAAAATGTTTATTTCAATTACAATGGGCATTTGGATACATATGAATAGAGATACGCTTGAATAAACCGCTCTATAAACGAAATTATGACTTGCAATCGCAATAATAATTAGGTAAATAAGCAACGCCATCTATCGAGCACTACGACAACTCTGTACAGTTGTCCAGTCAAGAGTGTCCCTGGAGTTTCTTGCCCATTCTTCTCCATACAGATCTACGCTTCAGAATAGGCAACTCAGACCTTTCACAGTTATTATGCCTTGTGGCTGGACTATAGCTTCTTCATTTTGTTTTTTACAATCCATAAAAAAACAAAATTATTAAAAGTAAATGCTTTGAGTTTTTGAATTTGTCTCAGTGCTCGATAGATGGTGTTGGCATCGAGTTAGATCACGCTATAGTTTCGTTACCGGAGTTTATTTTCTTTCTTTTATCACTCAAGAATCTTACTTAATAATTACTTACCTACTAAAAATACGTCAATAATAAAAACAAATAACATCACGTGTTATCCCCTTGATTAAAAATGTCGATACCATCTCATTTTTTAAATTAAGTTTATTTTCCTGTATTATTATTTCTGGAACTTAATAATTCATATAATTATTACGTTTTCCTTCCTCCTACGTACCTTCCTTTACAAACTGCGTTTAAAACATTCGAAAGAATTATCCTTATAATACCTTAGAACCTAATGTGGTGTAAATAAACATAAACAACTGTCTAGCCTTTTCCCAACTATGTTGGGGTCGGCTTCCAGTCTAACCGGATGCAGCTGAATACCAATATTTTACATGGAGCGACTGCCTATCTGACCTCCACAACCCAGTTAGGACTGGGTAATACGATACCCCTTGGTAAGACTGGTTGTCAGACGTTTTGGGCCACTGACTACCTAACGACTGTCAAAGATCTACAAATGACAGCCGGGACCAACGGCATAACATGCTTTCCGAGGCACGGAGGAAACTCGGTATGTAATAGGTGGTCACCCATGCACAGACCAACCTAGATAATTAGGGCTTAACGTAAAGACCGACCCGAGCGGCTTTTATTATTTAGCTCCTCCTCGGTGTAAATAAACACTACATCCCTTAATAGAGCAAGATCCCGTGACTGCCAGACGTTACGTCATTTTATAAAAGCTTAGACTTTTTCTGTGGAAGTACCTTACTATAGGTAAGAACAATTGGATATTCTGAAAACTCAGTCGTGGTGGCTTTGGCACATACATAATTACATATCACTATCAGGTGACAAAAGTGTTCTAAATAGCTGATTAGTTATGTCATACTATAAAGCGTGTTTTTTTATATTAGATAAGGGCTAGTATGATGATTCACCTTCTCCACTGCCAGAAACTCTGTTTGGGGGAAAAGCCCTGCCAGACACCTTTAAAATATGTTAAATTGAAAGTGAACTTACATCATTTAATTAAATCTGAACGTAAATATTACTTGGGGCAACTATTTGAGGCGGTTTCCCAAGCTGCCAGACAGTTTTGATAACGTTTATCATTTCCCTTACCTATCGCTCGCACCGTCCCACATGTGACCTTCAACTATGTATGTCTGGCAGTGGGAAAGAACCATCAAAACTAACCACTCGTTATAAATACGGAGTGGTTTTGAAACAACTGATTCTTCACTTCGTCGCTTTTTCGGTAGGTAGCTTTTAAATAGTTATAAATAATTAGTAACATAGGAGCTCGTGGCTAAATAACGACAGCCACTCGGGTCGATGTTTAGGTTAAGTCACGCTCGCCAAAGTTGGTCCATGGACGGGTGACCGCCCATTACATACCGAGCTTCCTCCGTGCCTCGGAAAGCACGTTAAGCCGATGGTCCCGGCTGTTATTTGTAGATCAGTAGTTACAGTTAGTCAGTGACCGGAGGTCTGACAACCAGTCTTACCAAGGGTTATTACCCAGTACTAACCCCAGTTAGTACTTGTAGAGGTCAGATAGGCAGTCGCTCTATGTAAAATACTAGTATTCAGCTGCATCCGGTTAGAATAGAAGCAGACCCCAACATAGTTGGGAAAAGGCTAGGCAGAGATGAATTAGCTATAACATAACTTATTTCATTTCAGTTCATGACAGAAGGCGTTTTGTTACGAGAGATGTTCGCATCTCCACTACTGATGCAGTATTCCTGCATAGTTCTAGATGAGGTCAGTATATTTCAGTATAAATTAGATAAAGATTTCATTGTTATTTTTTTGTTTCTCCCAGTAGTATCTGGTTCCATTCAGTTTCACCAATCATCCAGTACGAACTGTTCCAAAAAGTGAACAGGTTCTAGGACAAATTCATGTTCAACATAACAAAGATTTAAAGCTAGTGTAATTCAAAATTGTTAATCGGCAGATATGCGTTCATTGTGCTATGGTACTACACTGAAAAAACCCCCCACACTAAAAAACCTCCTTTTTAGAAGTCGATTAAAAAGGCAATCGGAAATCCCACATGGAACGAAACAAACGATTCGCAGTTTAACTGATAATATGATTCGAAACTGCTTTGTAACAGTAATTAAACGACGATTGAGACGGAGGAAATACTACTCCAAAAAGAAACATATGTACATAAACTCATGCATTTTACTCGTTGGATAGGTAGAAACTGCAAAATTGAATGTATTAATTAACACATTTTTGTTTAATTGCAGGTCCATGAAAGAACACAGATGACAGACGTTCTTATGGGGCTACTGAAGAAAATTATAAAGGTATCATGTTTTGCTTGAATGACATACTTAAGATCATTCCTGTAATCCCCGAAGGGTTAGGCAGAGGTGTACCTAATAGTACACCCACATTTCGCTAGTTATGTTTAAGTCCCATGTAATAGAGGACCTATTACCATCAACCGGGCACAAACCCAGACTCAGTGGCTGCTACTGAGAAATTCCAAATGGAAATACCCAAAATTAAAACAAAAATCAAAATCAAAGCATTTATTTCAAGTAGGCCAGTTACAGGCACTTTTGAATTGTCGAAACAAAGACAACAATGAAATATAGCTACAGTCCCAGTCACAAGGCACAAAAACTGTGAAAGTACTGTAGTTGCCCATTCCCTAACATAGATCTCTATGGAGAAGAACGGGCAAGAAACTCCATGGACACTCTTTTAAATCAGAATACTTTTACAAAACCTTGGTTACATCATTCATGTTGAGATGGTACATTATGTGAGAACGATGCAGCCAGATGTGTACGTTAAAAGTGTCCATAGTAAAAACAATTCAAAAATAAAATAATTAATTAAAATAAGCCGTGGCAACCAAGAGATGACCAGTCACAACTGACAGCGCCCGTTCACGAACATGACGCATGTATCAGCACCATTCAACTCAACCATTTTGAAGGGAACTAAATGATCCGACACACGTGCCACCATCAGCGAGACATTTGAGTGAGCATGACACCGCCAGGGCACATTCAAGTCAAGAAAAGACGCAGGTTTCCAGCGAATGACAGCTGTCTAGTACGTAGTATTTACACAATATGGGCTACGCGGCTTTATAATACTAATGATATTGAATTTATACAATGCAAAGATAGTTGTAAAATCTTCAGCAGCTTCAATAATACTATTTAATGCTATCAATTTATGCGCCCCTGTCCTTGTGGAGCAGGACCGGCATTGAGCCAAGCATTTTTATCAGTGATATAATCGTCCCACTTGCAATATGCTTGATTACATAGTGTGCGTTTAATGCATGTTTTAAACGTTTCATTCAGTTCAAGAATACTTTGTGGAATTTTATTCTAGCATCTCAAACAGTACCCCATGAAAGATGAGTCTACTTTAGCGAGTCTGAAGCCTGGCTAAACTAATTGGTTTCTATTTCTAGTACTGTAATTGTGTCTGTCACCTCTTTTATTTAAAAGATGTAGATTTTTTCTTTGGTGTTAAAATGATTGAGCATTTGATTCAGCGTTACCTTTTCAAACACCTTGCTAAAAACTGGCAACACGGATACAGGTCTATAATTATTTGTATCTTTACTATCTCCGGATTTGAACAAAGGTATGCCTTGCTGTATTTAATTTAATCAGGGAAAACTTCTTGGTCTACACACAAATTAAAAAATTAAAGCTAAGTATGGTGCTATAGTCTCAACTATGGATGTACAAACTTTGATAGACATTCCGCAAAGATCTTTGGTCAGTTTGACTTTTATTTGCCGGAAAGCTTTAATAACTATCATAGGGTTTATGTGTTTAAATTTAAATTCAGCCGGGCAGTCAGACACATTCGCCTTTAATAAACCAATTGAGACTTCAGGAGAGAAATTAAGAGCCTCCGTAGTTTTTAACGGTATATCGGTAAAGAAATTTACAAACTCATGAGCTACTTCCTGATTAGAGCTTTTAGGACCACATGCTATATCTAATGTGTAGCTAGTGTTACGTATTTTCTTCCTGTTAGTCCCGTTATTTATGACTTTCCAAACTGTCCTAATTTTGTTTTCTGCCCAATAACACTTTGCCCGACCTGGGAATCAAACCCAGGACCTCATGCTCAGTAGTTGCGCTTGCGACTACTAGACCAAGGAGGCAGTTCGCTTGTATGAGGAAATTGGTATTTCAAGCACACGTGTCTACCATGTCTTACTAGGGTTCATACCGACTTACAAGCCGCGGGGCATAGGTTCAAACTTAAGTAGGCATTATTTTTTCATCACCTCTCAAAATGGTGAATGGTGAAGAAAATACATATCCTACAACAGATCATGCGACCTCCAACCCGCATTGGGCTAGCCCACTCCCTCTCACATAGATGAGGCCTGTGTCCCAGCAGTGGGATCGTTACAGGTTGATTATACTTACATTGTCACTTACGGGACATCTTCCGTGAGCTTCCATATTTCGTCGCTGTTGCCAGCGCCATGATCGCCGGATGACTGGAGAGTGCGGGTAAATGGTAAATAAATTGTTAGGTGCAGACAAATCTGTCTATTCTCTTTCGTAGTCTTTTGCTACGCGCACTACTGGAACTCGATACAAAGTCGCAGCAAAACACACTCACAGTACCACTAGGTTTCGTGGAGTCCTTATAACGACGCCAGCTGTTACTTAAAACTAGATTCCACGTACTTGATAATTTTAAACTTTCCTCTCGACTTACATTTTTGGTTGATTAAGCATTAATTTTGGTTCGTTCGTTCCAGAAACGCAAGAACCTCAAGCTAGTCGTATCATCAGCGACGATGGACGCGGAGTTTCTGCGAGACTTCTTCAACCTGACGGACAGGAAGTCGGACAAGCCCAGCACGTCAACTATAATGTCCATGCAGGGGAGGACGCATCCTATTGACGTGTTTTATAGCGAAGGTAGATTATACGATCTTAATAAATCAATAATAGACGGCCTCGTTGGTTTAGCGGTCGCAAGCGCGACTGCTGAGCATCAGGTATAATTTTCATTAATTTTGACTCTTGACTTCAAGTACGTATCCAATGTTTGTGCTCAATACTCAATTCTTTATTGCATTCCACAATGTAGGCTTAGGTGGTAGACATTTTTTAAAAGAAACAATCGTGGACCCTGTCCGGCACAGCAAAAGAAAGATAATAATATGTGGAGATGAGGACAATGAATATGATATGATGGATAATGTGTGGAGGAATTTTTTATTCTCTTATGAACAATACATAGGTTCACTTACAATGAGATATAAAGTAATTATTTATATCTAAATAAACACTCCGATGCATGTTGGTGAAGTTATACAAAACAAATACATAGGAAGTATGTAAATTGCTAACATTTAATATGCGGTACGACTACATTTCATAAACGTAATTTCTCAAGTTTTAGTTTAAATCTGTTAATCATTTAAGTATCTTATAATCTAACTTTTATTCTAAAAACATTTTTGTTTATTCTATACGTTTCAAGGATTTATCATTTAAATATTCATTGATACTAGTAACATTTGCTTATTGATAGCTTTTTTAATTTGTTCGTGAACAGATGGAGTATTTTTTCTACTTGTACCTACTAGCGTCATCTGTTGACTCATTTGGGAGGTAAATAGCTTTTCATAATAAACACGTTGCAGAGCCAGTACCGGACTACGTGAAAGCTACCGTGGAGACGGTGATCAAAATACACGAAAACGAACCTTTTGGTGATATCCTAGCCTTTCTGACGTCACAAGTAAGTTTGAAATGATTTAAACGATTCATCTATTTTTTTTTTCCTAAATAAGTGTGCAACAGTCAGGACGAATTAAATAACTATAGTTGCTGCCAGTTAAGATGGCAATAGCGGTCATTGCCCTTTCCCTGATATCTCTTTACACGAACTGAAACCATAAACCGTGTAACTTAGCGTTTCTTCTGTTAATGTTTAGGATCACAATCAATGTCAATTCAGGGGCTATTAACAGCTGTGTATACGTTTTTTAAAAGAAGAGATTCAATAAATGTATGTGGTTCAATGACCGCTATTGCCATCTTAACTGGCAGCAATTATATCATAAAACATCCTATTGATGAATTTTTGGCGGTTTTCGCTCGATCTTTGTGTGCTAGTCCGACTCGCACTTGGCTGGGTTTTTATACATTTTTAACCTTTTTACGAGTTATAGTCATACGATATTCACCCACCTCGCATCATTTTGTTTTTGTCATTCAAAAGGTACTCTAATTTTCTGATTGTAAAAAATGTTTTGAGTTAGAGTCCATGTATCTAATTAGTGCAAATTATGTCTAAGTTTTGTGAACCAGTATTTATGCTATTTAGTTTGTTAGAAAAAAATATTTTGTATGTTAGGATTTATTAGATATTTTAAAAATATTCCAATGGACTAGTATTACCAGTATTTTCATTTATTGTCGTATTGTCGGGGTCACCCTGTATATTTTAATTTTAAATGATGGTATCATTCAACTTTCAGGAAGAAATCCAATCGGCCCTAGAAACCCTCGGCGCCTACGCCGACATCAACAACGACACCAACCGCACCCGAACCCACTTCCCGAGCGGCATCCGGGCGGCCAACCTGCTGGCCGCGCCCATGTACGGCAGCCTGCCGCACTACAAGCAGCTCAAGGTGTTCCAGCGGACCGACGATAATGTCAGGAAGGTGGTGCTGGCTACCAATGTGGCTGAGACCAGTGTTACGATCCCGGGTGTTGTTTATGGTAAGTAATTACCGAAACCGTCATACAAGCATTCCACACATCAAACTAAGTAACTCTGCGCAAATAATATTGCACACACGGCGACACATCAAGCTATATCCAGTATAACCTGACCTCGCTATACACCGTGACTTTTTAGTAGTCTTACAAAGGCCGTCCACTCAATGTACCCGACATAAAATAGCTCTAGGCGCAATTTTTTTTATCTTCCATAATAGGTACAAAGAAAAATAGTAATAAAAAATTAGAATAATATAATTTAAATAATTCTTTTCGTAAGGTTTATTATGTCTACAATATTAATATTTAACTAACACATAATAAAGAAGCCTCCACGTTTTGTTAATTCTTAAAATCCTCGGAGCAACGCAGGTTTCTAGTAATAATATAATCTAGATTACCTATTGTCTAACTTATTATTTACTTAATATTCCAGTAATAGACAGCGGTTTCCACAAGCTGCCTTTCTTCGAGCCCGCAGTCGGCGTAGAGAGCCTGACGGTGACGTGTATCTCCAAGAACAACGCGACGCAGCGAGCGGGCCGGGCGGGCAGGACTAGTCGCGGGAAGTGTTACAGGTAAACGAACTTTATTGCCTGCACATTAAGGTTATATTTCTCTTCAATTTATCTATAATCTGCCTGGACTGCTTCGTTGGTCTAGTGGTAGCAAGCGCTACTGCTGAGTATGAGGTTCTGGGATCGATTCTCGGGTCTGGCAAAATGTTATAGGGTTTTTCCATCAGGAATTCCTCAGTAGCACCCACGGAGTCTGCACTTGTGTCTGGTTGATGGCAATAGGTTCGCCTCCTATTACATTGAACTTAAACATAACTGGCGAAATGTGAGTGTACTGTTAGGTACATCTCTGTCTAATGTTATCTATATTCTTTACATTTGTGTGATCATTGTAAATAACGTCAATAGCGGATTGCCTATTGCAAGAATCTGAGGAAGAGGAAATAATTGGGTAAATATAAATAGAAGCTGACCGGGAATAGGCTCGCCCACTATTACACCACTACACAACTACACAACTCATACATAACTGACAAAATGTTGGTTCTTTGTCATTTTGATGATGAGCTTGACCGGAACTGCCCTTCAACGATGTTACTAAAGATCTGTCCGAAGCCACTGAGTTGGTGTAAACGAGTCCTTCACGAAGCCGGCAAACCAGCATTCTGTACTTCAAACTATGTACTTTTGGGGTGAAAAAATCACGTTTTATGGTAGGACTCAATGTAGTGCACTCAATGCATTGTGCTGATGGATGGTTTGAATAGTTCAGGGACGTATTTAAAGTAATGTAAACTTTACGTATTAAATTCTAAACTTGTGAAAAAGTTGGAACTTTGACCCCCAATATCTTCGTAACTAGAACGTTCCCAGGTATGGTCTGGAACAAAAAAATATCGCAATGACGGGGAGATCAAGTGTCTTTCGGTTTCATTTAGGGTACACCCATTAGGTGCACCTATATGTCCTTCTAGCCCAGTCATATTAGGGGTTTCAACTCGGAATGAGAGATTCATATTGATACTTTCAGCTAGATATTCATACGCCCAACCGTTTTTGAGATAGAGCCCGCAGCGCTCAGCCATAGTCACTGAAATGCAAAGTCTCAAAGTGTGAATCCATAAACCGGATGCAGCTGAATACCAGTATTTTACATGGAGCGACTGCCTATCTGACCTCCACAACCCAGTACTGGGTAATACCCCTTGGTAAGACTGGTTGTCAGACTTTTTGGGCCACTGACTACCTGTAACGACTGTCAAAGATCTACAAATGACAGCCGGGACCAACAGCTAACGTGCTTTCCGAGGCACGGTGGAAACTCTGTATGTAATGGGTGGTCACCCATCCACAGACCAACCTAGGCAAGCACAGCTTAATCTAAAGATCGATCCGAGTGGCTGTTATTATGTAGCCACGAGCTCCTTTCAAAGTAATACAATAAGTATTTCATCTAATGAGTTTTTAATTACACAAAGTAGGTAAGTATTATTAATTGAATATACAAAATGTTATTAAAAATAATGTTTTAACTAATAAATAATACAAATAATTTACCGTTAATGATATTTCAATGATTTAATAACTTTATTAGGTATTATTCACCGAGATTCTCGGTTGACCATGCATTACAGTGACTATGGCTGAGCGCTGCGGGCTCTCTGCCCTCTATCTTAAAAACAGTTGGGCGTATGAAAAAATTTTCAATTCAAAATTTGTCGCAAATTTTATGCTCGACAATTTCTATAAACATGTCAACATCATTGGAGCTATAGAAACAGAGATAATCGCGAAAAACTAATTTCTGTGACCTTGAATAAATAAAAAGCAGACACAGGATGTTATGAGACTTTTGAGACAAGTTTTAGAACACCAAAATGAAGGTGTATACGAGTGTACAGCTTATTATCTCTCATTCCGAGGTTGACCCCTTTTTTTTGCTTATTTGACTGGACTATTCGAGGATTACAGACGTCATGTTATGTTATGTTTATTTGTTTCAGGTTATACACAGAGGCGGAGTATGATAAACTGCCGCCGTCAGTGCCTCCTGAGATGTGCAGAAGTGACCTGTCTGGGATGTTACTGCAGCTGAAAGCTTTGGGCATACATAACTTACTCAGGTAAACTAACTAATACCCTAATGTTATAAATACGAAAGTCGGTGAGGATGAATGGATGGTTGGTTACTCTTTCACGCAAAAACTACTGAACGGATTTGAATGATGGAATTTGGTACACAGATAGTTTATAAGATGGAAAAAGCGTTCGGTGGGGTAATGAGCTGTATGGATGCGTAAACAAGTTATTTTTTGCACTGTATCGCGCGCTTCGATAATTTTAATGTGTCCCACCACCCATTTCGCACACAGCGAATAATTAGAGAAAAGTTTTCAATCTTTAAATAAACTTTTCTCAGAGCTCTATTTTAAGAAAGTACTAGGCAAAGCAATATTTATACTCTTTACTTTGCAAATTCGCAACAATTTAGACACGACTGTTATTTGTAATAAGTTAAAATCATTATCTGCCTAGCCTTTTTTCAACTATGTTGGAGTCGGCTTTCAGTCCAACTGTATGCAGCTGAATACCAGTATTTTACATGGAGGGACTGCCTGTCTGACCTCCACAACCCAGTCAGTACTGGGTAATACGATACCGTTTAGAGAGACCGGTTGCCAGCCTTTCAGGTCACTGACTACCTGTAACGACTGTCAAAGATCTACAAATAATAGCTAAAATAAAAGTAATTTATTTTATTATCTTCATCTTCCTACCCTTGTCCTATGTTACTTGGGGTCGGCGCAACACTTTTTTTTCTCCCATTCTCTTCTATTAACCGTCACGCTATCATTTACTCCTTTATCTTTCATAGTATTCCTCACACAATCCATCCATAGTTTCTTTGATCTTCCTCTCCTTCTTTATCCATCAACATTTATATTCATCATTATTTTAGTCACATGCGATTCGTCCCTCCTCATCACATGACCATAGTAAGACAGTCGATTCGCTTTCAATTTTTCTGTAACTGGCGCAGCTTTTAAACTTCCTCAAATAAACTGGTCCCTTACCGTATCCATTCTTGTCACTCCACACATCCACCTCAACATTCTCATCTCCGCTACATGCAATCTTTTTTCACAGCCCAGCATTCTGACGCATACAGTAGGACTGGTATTTTTTCTTTAGCTTGTACTGTCCCACTGCTGGGCCTCCCCCAATTCCTCCCACGTGCTCTTTCCCCGTGCCTCCCCGAGACACCCCGAGCGGCGCGTCCAGCTGGCCAGTGCCAGTGCCAGTGCCAGTGCCAGTGCCAGTGCCAGTGGCAGTGCCAGTGCCAGTGCCAGTGCCAGTGCCAGTGGCAGTGGCAGTGCCAGTGCCAGTGCCAGTGCCAGTGGCAGTGCCAGTGCCAGTGCCAGTGCCAGTGCCAGTGCCAGTGCCAGTGCCAGTGGCAGTGCCAGTGGCAGTGCCAGTGGCAGTGCCAGTGGCAGTGCCAGTGCCAGTGCCAGTGCCAGTGCCAGTGGCAGTGCCAGTGCCAGTGCCAGTGCCAGTGCCAGTGCCAGTGCCAGTGCCAGTGGCAGTGGCAGTGCCAGTGGCAGTGCCAGTGCCAGTGCCAGTGCCAGTGCCAGTGGCAGTGCCAGTGCCAGTGCCAGTGCCAGTGCCAGTGCCAGTGCCAGTGGCAGTGCCAGTGCCAGTGCCAGTGCCAGTGCCAGTGCCAGTGGCAGTGGCAGTGCCAGTGCCAGTGCCAGTGCCAGTGGCAGTGCCAGTGCCAGTGCCAGTGCCAGTGCCAGTGCCAGTGCCAGTGCCAGTGCCAGTGCCAGTGGCAGTGCCAGTGCCAGTGCCAGTGCCAGTGCCAGTGCCAGTGCCAGTGCCAGTGCCAGTGGCAGTGCCAGTGCCAGTGCCAGTGCCAGTGCCAGTGCCAGTGCCAGTGGCAGTGGCAGTGCCAGTGCCAGTGCCAGTGGCAGTGCCAGTGCCAGTGCCAGTGCCAGTGCCAGTGCCAGTGCCAGTGCCAGTGCCAGTGGCAGTGCCAGTGGCAGTGCCAGTGGCAGTGCCAGTGGCAGTGCCAGTGCCAGTGCCAGTGCCAGTGCCAGTGGCAGTGCCAGTGCCAGTGCCAGTGCCAGTGCCAGTGCCAGTGCCAGTGCCAGTGGCAGTGCCAGTGCCAGTGCCAGTGCCAGTGCCAGTGGCAGTGCCAGTGCCAGTGCCAGTGCCAGTGCCAGTGCCAGTGCCAGTGCCAGTGCCAGTGCCAGTGCCAGTGCCAGTGCCAGTGCCAGTGCCAGTGCCAGTGCCAGTGGCAGTGCCAGTGCCAGTGCCAGTGCCAGTGCCAGTGCCAGTGCCAGTGCCAGTGCCAGTGCCAGTGCCAGTGGCAGTGCCAGTGGCAGTGCCAGTGCCAGTGCCAGTGCCAGTGCCAGTGCCAGTGCCAGTGGCAGTGCCGCGCCCGGCGGCGCTGTCCGTGTCCAGCAATATTTGATCGTATCAAACATTTGTCCCCAGATTCACGTTCCCGTCGCCGCCGCCCGCTAAGAGCATCCTGTCTGCGCTGGAGACGCTGTTCGCGCTGCAGGCTGTGGACAAGCTGGCCGACCTGACGCCTGCTGGAGAGATCGTGGCCGAGTTGCCGCTCAAGCCTATGTGTGCGACCATGCTGTGTAATAGTGGTTCGTACACTTGAATTATACGATTACAGCATAGCGTAATCAGTCTATAATAATATTCCCACTGCTGGGACGCAAGCCTCCTCTCTATGAGAGGGAGTGGGCTACAATCCACCACGCGGGCCCAGTGCGGGTTGTTAGATGTCACATGTCTTCGAATGTTTGGTTCTAGGACATGCCGGTTTCCTCACAATGTTTTCCTTCACCGTTTTGAGAGCAGTGGTGATGAAATAAATAACATAAAGTAATGCGCCTATCTGGGTTCGAACCCACGACTTACTGTTCGAAAGTCGGGACCGCCACCATTAGGCCACCGCTGCCGAATTGTACAGTTATTTATGACCAAGTCAAGTTTAATATCATTTATTGCAATTGGTCCATTAAAATACACTTTTGTGTGTGTGTGTATGTATGTGTGTCAAACTTAACAAGGAACAACCACTGCCTCAACTTAGTTGGTAAAAGGTTAGGTGTATGATGATATTATCTAAAATCGCTGATTTAATTAGATAAAACTACACACGTAACGTTTTTAGAGGATCAACATATTTTTCACTCGCATAGTGTTATCATACTTGAGGGCGCGGATGGCGCAATGGCTGAGCGATTGGCTGCTACGCTGCGTTTCGCGGGTTCGATTCCCGCACGAAAAAACAAATTATATGACCTACAGTTAGTTGTTCCGGGTCTGGCTACGCACCCACGATACTGGAGAAATTCCTTATTGATCTTTACGATAAAAAAATAAAAAAATATTCTTCTAATATTTCTCAAATCATATTTGTTGCCATTGGCAAGTAGTCACTTGCCACTTAATTTCACTTACATCTTTCATTGAATTTGTACAAAAGTTTTATTATCAACAGTGGAAAGAATTACTGGTAACATTATGATGATTATTGTTTAGTGAAACTATTATTTATGGATTAGAGGCGTGATGTTATCGTTATATAATTAATTTCTATTCCAGGTGAATGGGGCTGCATAGACGAGGCTCTCTCCATAGCCGCCATGTTGCAAGTGGACAATGTATTCCTGAAGCCCAGCGGTGGGCAAGAGAGTGTCAATGCTAAGATTAGCAGGAGGAATAACTTTGAGGTAATTATTATTTTTAATTCTTCATCTGTGTTGGGGGGTTTATAAATGGCGAGATTTTTTAAATATGGGAGGAGAGAGCGTAGAAAATCAGGTGTATCACAATAGAGGTTTAATTAATATAACTTTTTGCACCGAGTAATGACTGCAATTACGCTAAGCTGTGAGAGAGAGCGCGAGAACGCGACACTCCCGTTATCTCCGTCTCATTCAGACATTCGTTCGGATATTTGACTTGAAGAGAACTCATTATTAGATGATTGGATACATTCACCGATGGTCACTCATATATATGTCTATTAATTATGTTAGAACATTGCCCGATTGTATGATTGTAAACGCACACAACACGTGGGTGCGTTTATAATTAGTTTTTCAGTCAAAAAACGAATTGTAAACGCACCCACGACAAGATACAGGAGACATTCCTAGTGTGTTTCTTAAAAGGGAATAAAGATAAAGAAAATATTAATTAGAATGGGCTAAATACAGACATAAAAACTTATCTTATTATATAAAAATCAGGTGTCATGTTCGTACACGTTAATATAATCCACCAAACCGATTTCAATTAAATTTGGCGTATGTTTGTGGTTGGTTCCAATTTGAAATATAGGATTTGGACCCGATATGCAACTCTGTACGAAGTAAAGTAAAGTAAAATGGATTTGCATAGATAGCATGTACATAAAATTAGTTGTAACAATAAGATAGGTGAGCCTTGTACAATCTATCTTATATAAGGCATGCAAACATACATGAAATTGTTAAATTATCAGTTAAACACAATAGCGTATCATCTGCCTGCCTTTTCCCAACTATATTGGGGTCGGCTTCCAGTCTAACCGGATGCAGCTGAATATCAGTATTTTACATGGAGCGACTGCCTATCTGACCTCCACAACCCAGTTAGTACTGGGTAAAACGATACCCCTTGGTAAGTCTGGTTGTCAGACTTTTTGGGCCACTGACTACCTAACGACTGTCAAAGAGCTACAAATGACAGCCGGGACCAACGGCTTAACGTGCTTTCCGAGGCACGGAGGAAACTCGGTATGTAATGGGTCACCCATCCACAGACCAATATAGGCAAGCACGGCTTAACCTAAAGATCGACCCGAGCGGCTGTTATTATTTAGCCACGAGCTCCTCTTAAACACAATAGCATAGTACATTCATAATACAAAAATAAAATCTAATTAATACAATTGGAATGCAGCTGAGGTGGCTCTAGTAAATAAATAAAAATAACTATTAAAATATTTCAGGTAGCTGAAGGCGATATAATAATGTACTTGAACATAATGGACGCATACCTAAAACTGAAGACTTCTGAAGATGAGAAGAGGAACGCGAAAGCTTGCAAGCAATGGTGCCAGAAGTATTATGTAAACTATAAGGTTATGGAAAAGGTAACAACAGTTTGTTTCATTACATAGTATTGTTAAGTTATTGTTAGTATACTGCCTCGTTGCGCAAGCGCGACTGCTGAGCACGAGGCCCTAGGTTGGGCAAAGTGTTATTGGGTTCTTCCATCTGAAATTTCTCAGTAGCAGCCGCGGAGTCTAGGTTTGTGCCCCGTTGACGGCAATAGACTCACCCCCTATGATATGGGATAATTGTATAAAATTAGATTAACCGGAATTTCTATTTACCAATTTTTTTTTTTTGCATTTATTGAACCTCTCTGGAGATTGCGATACTAACTCTAAATTTTAACATATAACGCTTTTTATCCTCGAAAGCAAGGGCTAGGCTGAGCTATACCCACATTTTGCCAGTTATACACGGTTATTTTTTGGTCGTTCTGGAACCGAAAGCCATAAACTCAATCATCGATTTCGAAACGATTGGGACTATTTTTTTCAAAAACAAAAAATAAAAAAAATCACGAAAAATTTAATTTAATGTTTTTTTTTGTGAAATAATGAGAACTCGAAGTAACGCTTCCTTGCGGTAAATGCATATGTGTGTGTAAAACGTATTCACGATCGGCAACACATGCGAACGGTACCCATTGAAAAATCCATTCATCGATCCGTAAGCCACGCCCCCACCCCACGCTTACACAATACACAGTCTAGCCGTCGCGCGGTTCGTGTTCGGTCACTCACGCGCAACTTAATAACATGTTAAAAATGAGTCGGCAATACGCGTACTCCAATGTGGAGTATTGGGCAATGGTGGATTTTTATGGGATGGCGCACAATAACCTGGAAGAGGCTAGACGACTTTATGCTCAGCCGGAACACCTGAACTCACTGCGCGCACGTGGAATCACCGACCCTCAAGTTCCCTTCACCTCCACCATCCTGCAGTGCGTGCGTACCTTAACAGTGAGTTTGGTGAGCAGTGGATAGGTCGTGGTGGCCCTGTGGCTTGGCCCGCAAGGAGCCCTGACTTAACACCACTGGATTTTTATTTGTGGTCCGAAATTAAAAGACTAGTTTATTTCGAGGAGCATACTACTCGAGATGAGTTAAGAAGTGCGATAGTGAAAAGTGACAGATACACATTAGGAAAATTAAAAGACAATGTGATTAAACGTGCCCGTTTGTGTATCGAGCAAATTGGACTCCATTTTGCTCAGTTGCTTCGATACAGGGAAGTGTAAATTATTTAAAAAGTGTTTACCGTGCCTTCACCGTCTTGAAAACAAAAGATGCCGATGCGTTAGATACCTACATAAACAAAAATAAAATATTTAGTATGAATTTGTGCCCGGTTGATGGCAATAAGCTCGCCCCTTATTACATGGGAATTAAACATAACTGGCGAAAAATGTGGGTGTACCATTAGGTACACCTCTGCCATACCCTTCAGGGATAACAGGCATGATGTTATGTATACCGTTCTAACCAAAGGATCGGTCTCGCAAATAGGTACCTACGCGATAGATAAATTGGTACACAAATAAAAATACGAAAAGCGAATTTAGACTTTATTTCTTAACCGTAAACGGTGAAAATTATAAATTTTACCCAAACTAGGTACCTAAGTAAAATACGCAGTTTACTAAAATTATTCTGAGAAACCTATTGTCTCGTGTCCGACCTGACTGTTACAAAGATGCACAACCGAATTACACGGTTCACTTTATTAAAATAAGGTCTTAATTCCAACCTAATACCTCCAATACCTAATAATACATCCAACTTATAATGAACTCTATTCGACAGACGAAACGAGTCATTTTTCTGTGCGAATTGTCTGCGTTTGAAACAGCCGCCAGCATTACCGCAAAAAAAATGTTTTAGGCAGTATTATTTTATGAATCATGTAGGTAGGTTGATTGGTCGACACTCGATTTAAGGCCTAATTCCCAAGCGTACTGTCGTCGTGTCGGAGTCTAGTTCAATAGGTACGAGTAGTAGTGATTTCGTGATGCGAGAGTGGTGAATTAAATGCCAATTAATTTCTCTCGTTAACAAAGGGATGTGATAGTGGTAAAAACCGTGCCGTGCTTCTGATACGAACGAGAAATGATGTAGGTAAATGAAACTGAAATGAAATACTACTTGCAGTCGGTTAATAAATTCGTCCGACGTCCATTGACCCGCTCAACTGACTCACAGTTGAGCGAGTCAATGGACGTCGGACGAATTTACGCACAGCTGAGCCGCGCTACGTCATCATCGAGCGGACCGCGTACGTTATTGCGTTTATGAATGAAATAGTGGGAGCCCTACTAAGATTTAACTCGAATGACAGAAAAAATGTGATAAATTTCTAACTTCTATATTAGACGTCATAAAAAAAAAAAGAATATGCCAATAGTAACTATTACTCGACTGGAGTTACTGTGTTTCGGTTCCAGAACGACCTAAAAGTATTCGTGTATTTAAGTCCGATAAAATAGCGGGCAAGCCTATTCCAATCAACCAGGCTTCCGGCATCGAGAAATTCCTAACATAAAATCCCAGAATGGAACCCGGGACCTCATGACCAGCAGCAACGCTTGCGACCGCTAGACCAATGAGGCAGTCAGTCACCTGTGCAATTAACTAATGTTGTATCCTTTAATTTGCAGGCTTGTGAAGTTCGAGCTAGCTTAGAAAAGCTAATAAAAGGAAAGTTCCAAATGGAAGATAAAGTCTTTGATGGCATCGATTTGGGCTCAGGTAATTATTAATTATTGTATTAACTTTAATTTCATCAGCTTTGTTATACCCAACTTTTGGCCTGAGCACAAAAAAATAAGTACCCTAACTACTCAAGGTTCGCTCCATACACTGACTTTATTTATTTACTGCGATAGAGTTGTGTATGAAACTAAGGTATTTAAACTAAAACTAAACTAAAAAAAAAAATACTAAACTAACTAACTACCTAACTAACTTGGTCTCGGTTTATGAACAGTTAAAGTTGTTATTTAAATGAGTCAAAATGAATATAAAAATTGAAGGTGTCCAAAATTTAGAAATGGGCTACTGAAATACTATTTGGGCGACAAACAGTGGACGAACACAAATGTTTAAATCGGTGACTTGAAAATTGTCGATTGATTAATGTTTTCCTTTTATAAACGACCACTTGACCTGAGCCGATCACGCGGAATTGGCCTGAGCCGATCACAATGAGCTTTCTTTTCTAAGGTGTCGAGCCGCGTCGTCCGAAACGAAATGAGGTGGATGACGTATATTTCGCTTTTATTTCATGAAAATAAAGCTGTTTCTGACCTGGTTCAAAACAGGACGAGATTTTTTGTCTAGAAGTGGTCGCTCAATATTTTACGAGCTCTTATAACAGTTTAATTTTCTACTTTGACCTTTTCCAGGTAAAACGGAACGTATAATGAAGTGCGTCGTGTCCGGC
This sequence comes from Noctua janthe, assembly GCA_910589295.1. NCBI lineage: Eukaryota > Metazoa > Arthropoda > Insecta > Lepidoptera > Noctuidae > Noctua > Noctua janthe. The sequence goes on from OU342578.1 coordinate 11,574,298, forward strand.
TACTTCCCCCAGGCGGCGTACTTGAACACGGGCGCCAGCTACTGCGGCATTCGCGGCGCGGGACTGCACGTCAGTCCTGATAGCTGTCTGTTCAGAGTGCAGCAACCTAAGTGGTGAGCACTACATAACATCACGCCTGTAATCCTTCAAGGCCTTAGGCAGAGGTGTACCTAATCGCATACTCACATTTCGCCAATTATGCATAAATCCAGTGTAATAAGGAGCGACATTATTGCCATCAACTGACCACAAAACCATAATCCATGGCTGTTACTGAGAAAATCCTGGTGGATAAACCTAATAAGACTTTTCCCAACCTGGCAATCGAACCCAATACCTCAAGTTCAGCAGGCTTGCCTGCGACATTGAGGCAGTCACAATCAGTTATGTCTAAGTCCTATGTCCATGCCTATTGCTATCGACCGTGCACAAATCACACAATAACTCTTATCACACTAAGCAATAGCGCTTTACACCACTAGCAAAACGAGGCATTCAAATTAGTTCCATATCATCATGTTAACAAGACATTATTTTCTCTAATTCCAGGGTGATGTTCGCTAGCGTCCAAAGCAACGGTGACAAGACATACATGCGCGAGATGATGACCATAGAGCAGCGATGGCTGCTGGAACTGGCCCCGCACTACTATACACACACGTGACAATAAACTGAGCAGTAGTCTTTATTATGAGTTTTATTTTGTTTTGATTTTTGGGAGTAAAAAGAAACAACAATTAAAAACGAGACAAAAACATGTTAATAAATAGTAACAATGATTTAAATCGTGAGATCACCCCACTGCGGCCAATCTGTTTATCTGACATATTTTCATTTCATTGACAGTGACATTAGAATAGTACTGTCTCGCTCAATCATATTGAGAATCGTATCTATCGTTCTGCGGTATGTGTGACTTCACTCTTCTCATCATTCATCATCATCATCATCATTTCAGCCGAAAGACGTCCACTGCTGGACATAGGCCTCCCCCAAGTGTCGCCACATTGACCGACGTCTTCCGGTTCGCGGTCGCCACTCCAGAACTTTTCGGCCATCGGCCATCCGTTCTGCGAGCAATGTCCTCTGCCCACTGCCACTTAAGTTTGGCTATTCTTCGGGCTACGTCGGTAACCTTAGTTCTCTTGCAGATTTTCTCATTCAAATCAGTTTGATCACGCAAAGAAACTCCGAGCATAGCCCTCTCCATTGCCCTTTGGGTGACTTTAAGCCTTCTGATGAGGCCCATTGTGAGCGACCACGTTTCAGTTCGGTATGTTATCACTGGCAACACACACTGGTCATAGACTTTCGTCTTGACACTCTCCTCAGTGTGAGCATAACCTAAGAACTGTGAAGACACATCAAAATATTTTATTTCACATAGGCCTACAAGGGCTCTTCTAAAACATCGACAAAAAGGTGCACGGTTCGGGTTGGTCGTTTGCTATGGAGAAGATCCGACAAGAAACTCCATGGTTACTCTTTTAGAATTATTTGGTTTTACAATATTATTATGTTAAAGCGTTAGTAATTAAGTATGAGAGGACTGCATAGGCCCGACAAGAACTCGTTGCTTACTTCACTAAAACGTAAAACAAGATAGAAATGTTAGCAAGCAGCTAGGAATCTACATGGTCTACAATGTTCACAAACATCGAAAACAAGGGCCATCATGAATTCTCTGGACCTCGTAATTACTTGAATTAGCGAGCAAATTGTCAACAAAACCAGAAGTGTCTCAGGTGCAGTCATGAAACTAAATCGGTGAGAGCGAAATAACACGAGATTCCTGTAAAACATATTATATCATCCTACTCGCACTTTCTATGACCGGGATTACCACGCTGCTTGACATTTAGTATAGGAAACTCCTTTCAGTTATTTAAACTCTGACAGCAGTAAACTAACAACCTTAACGTAACGGTAATAAAGTTCATTATATTAATCTCCGTCATGCTAAACCTGAGGTAAAAATTACTGAGAGAGATGGCCGAAGGTTACCAAGACGCCCGAAGATTACTGAAGATGATCGTCGAAGAAATTCCATCCAATATACAGGCTCAGTTGTAACATAGTTTTAAGATGTTATTAGTTCTCAAAATTATGTTCCAACCAAATCTGGAATGGATGTTCAACAAACGACCACCGAAGGATTCCATTGAAGGAAGAAAATTTTATGTTGATTGACATGACATGGTGTATTTTTGAAAGAACAAAGTACTTGATCACAGTAGTTTGAAAATAATTCACGCGAATTCAGATAAAGTTTAATTATCTCTGTTCTGGTAATTTTTTACATTCTGTAAGTTCATCATTATTGCGTCTCAGAATTTTTACTTATAGTTTTTCTTGCATTTTCTTAATTAATCAGTATTATGAATGTTGTTTTTGTCAGGTTTAAAATGTGATGTACGTACTTTTTACTTTTTATGTTTTGACTGTGTATAACTGCTCTTTCACATTTTCAATGTGATGTTCCTTAGTATGTCAGAAGAAAATAATCGATCAGTTAAATGTGCCATCTATGCGAAACATTCAAACTACGCCGTTTCTTATCAATGTAAGTTCACATGTCAGCCGTAAGATGGCATTAGTTGTAATTTGTAAAGCTTATATTTTGATAAATTTCGATTGTCACTTTTTTCTGCCGTGCAATAAGAGATCCGCATAAACTGGTTTACAATTTTCTTTCGTTATTCAGTGTTATTCAAAGGTTGTTATAATGTAATGCAATTTATTTTTATCCTGAAACTAAAATATGAAAATCTCAACATTATTCAAACTGCGTACCTGACATTTAACAGTGATACAAGCACAAAATTAAAGATTAAAGTCTTCGTATATTTCTTGATGTTAAAAAACTTAGTTATTACTCAAGAAAGCTATAATCTGCGACCCTTGACCCCACTGCTGCGTACCTTGTGACCGATAGCCAGACGTTAACACAGACAGACGGTCAAACACCTATTAGTAATAACAATCTATTACTGGAGATATACTAGACGTGGGTTGTGAGTTTGTTACTATTAATAACTCTCATTGTACTTATACGTGCCACTAATGGACACGCTTACCTACATACGTACTTAATTATGATGTTGTTTGTCTGGCGAGTCTGGACAACACGGACAATTCGCCACGTTAGCAGCAACTTCTTACTACCTTATATGAATGTGAAAGTTTGTGAGGATGTTTGTCACTCCGACAAATGCAAAAAATATTAATCGGATTTGGATAAAATATGACACACAGATAGTTTGTATCCTAGAGTTAATCTATGTACATGATCAGGGCCGTCCTTAACCAAATGGAGGCCCTGAGTATTTGAGAATAGTGGGGTCCTCGTAAGATGCGAGAGCGAGCGAAGCGAGCTCGAAAATTTTAGTATCCTGCGGTCCTGCCTGGGATAAATTAAGTTTCTTTTGACAGCCTGTAGCTTTGACAGTTACAGGAACTTGGGCCCCCTTGGATTGTGGGGCCCTGGACATAACTACATGATAGTACCAGGATAAAAAGTATCCAATGTACCTGGGGTTAATACCCCAGGTTCATCGGATATTTTTTAGCCTGGCAATATTATCCCGCGGGACACTTACCGAACTCCGCGCGGGTTAAGCCGCGGGCACAACCTACTCTACTAAATGATTGCTTCGGCATGAGCAATTCTTATTTACCTACCTATTAGCTAGTACTATTGAAGTTGTAGGAGTACGCTAGTGTTCGAACATTATTGAGAAGTAAGCTGTATAATTGCTCACCAGTACAGAGCCAAGGATGACAAGGATCATCATATTTCTTAGTTAACTAATGGTTATGATATTTCCAGAATGTTCAGCCTGTAATTTTCCCATTGCCGGGACACAAGCCTCCTCTCTGTTAGAGGAAGATGGCCGTAATCCACCACGCAAGCCCAGTGTGGGTTGGTAGATGTCACATGTTTTTAGAATGTTTGACACTTGTCCAATTATAAACTTTAAACAACCTCAGGGAAAATAAGTCCACATCCGCCTGAACTCAGCCATAATTACTAAAAAGTGATAAAAAAATAGGCACACAGTTTATTTTGACTGCATAGATACAGTACAAGCTAAAGCAATACAAACAAAACATTACTTGAATGTTTTTATTATAATCTTTAAAACCAGACACGATTTATGTTCGTGTACAAGTTTATCTACGACTGATTACTTATAATTAGTAAATTAATTATAAATATAATATTAATTAAAAAGCGCCTGTTAATTTTATGCGCATAATTCCTTCATTAGTCACCCGGAACCAATAACATAATTTATAATTGGTCTACATCGGAGTTTCGGTCAGATAGGCAGTCCCTCGACGAAAAGAGACGGTGGAAGAAGATGGCTGGATGATATTCAGAAGACCGCTGGTTGAGACTAGTGCAGACCAGGGAACATGAGAAAAAAAAATAACATCACGCCTGTAATAGCATACCCATATTTAGACAGTTATGTTTAAGTTTCATGTAATAGGGGGCGAGCCTATTGCCATCAATCGGGCACAAATTCAGAGTCCGTGGTTGCCACTGAGAAATTCCTGATGGAAAAATCCAATAACACGAGATTGACGCTTGCAGTCGAGAGAACCCCTTCTGCATACTCATTAGCAGGATAAATGTACAGCCAGCGCCGCCTCTGGCCCTCCACGTCCACCATGTCACCTCACATGTGAAACTGATAGAAAACTTACTCCGCCTGAGTGGCCTATTCTCCTCGCGAGTTCTTCCTGAACTTTAGCGCAAAACTATCCTTTCTGCCTACGGGGTTTTAGAATGTGCCCTTAAAGTCCGTCTTGTGGAAGGTTAGAGATCCCGTATTGGAATCTTTGCTCCCTTTCTCCATTGTACTCTCCAAAAGTTAGAGGACACCACACCACAACTGGTCCCCTCAATTATCCAGAAGTTTGCGACAGACAGCCACCCCAGCATCCAGGTCCACGAAGAGACCACCGTCTGTACCCAGGATGCACCACGCACGCGGTCATCTGGCACCCCTGTTAATTCGATCTGGGAATCGAACCCAGGACTTCATGCTCAGCAGTCGCGCTTGCTATCACTAGACGAACGAAACAGTAAGTTTTGCTGTTCTGTCTGAACTGACTCTTATAAAATAGGTGATTATATATTATGGTAATATTAAATGCAACGCACATACTGCGAATCTGCTGACTGGTCAGGCACATACCGAGTTTCCACGTTAAGCCGTTGGTCCCGTCTGTCATTTGTAGATATTTAACAGTTCGAAAGTGTGCCCCCCAGCCCTACCAAGGGGTATCATACTACCCAGGCACTGGGTTGTGTGGCGGTCAGGTATACAGTGGCTCCATGTATAATATTGGTATTCAGAAGCATCCGGTTAGACTTGAAGCCGACCCCAGCATAATTAAGACAAGCCTAGACAGATGTCATCATCCGTCTTGTCATGTCTCGTGATTAATTAATGAAATATTTATATTTTAACTTAATTGGTAAATACATAATTAACTTATACTTCATTAATCGTTAGTAGTGGATGACTGCGTTCTTCAAGTTCCTGGAAGACATGAATTTCATAATAATTATGAAATCATAAATGGTTATGTCATCATACTTGCCGAATTTAATGTGAACTTTGGTAGATAGGTATCACATCACTAGCTCACGTTTTCACGACTACACGAGTGTAACATTGCCTGCTCAATAACGTCCTCTTAGTTATCTTCCTACCTACGTGTACTACTTACATGCTAGAATTCACGTACAAACTTCATCTTAGAACCTATCTTGTATTACCTAATGCCCGCGGCTTCGCCCACGTGGAGTTCGGTTTTGCGACCCGGGCTTAGGTTTATCAGAATCGGGCATATTTCGACCTGGGAATCGAACCCAGGACCTCATACTTAGCAATTGCGCTTAAGACCACTAGACCAGCGAGACAGTCAGTTATGTTTAATAACTTGTAATAGTTATACTGGATGCTGACCTGGGGTTCGAACCTCGGCCCATAAACACAACAGTCAATTATTCATGAGTGTTTCGTAAGGAATTCCAGAGAAAAAAAACACGAATAGCTTATTGCCGCAACAAAGCACTACTTTCAAAACAGCTTTCTGCTTTTAAAACTGATATTCGTAGTCATTTGCGACACCCACCAACCCGCACTGGACTGGGGTGGTGGATTACGTACTCTTATTCGCAGAAAGGATACTTGTGTTTCAACAGTGGGATCAAGGAACAAGGTGTAAACAGATCCTTCACGAAACCGTCAACTTAAGGAACTGACCTAATGGTAACACCTAATAAAAGCGAGCAGGAGATCAAACCCAGGTCCTCAAACTGTCATAAGTGCAAATCTGCAGTTAGGAGTTGCAGAAACCTCACGAAAAGTGTATCTATTGGTAGAACTTAACAGTACCTAGTGCTTACTATTTTCAGTCTAACTCAGACCTAAAAATAGCTGGGCAATCACAAATCAACATTCCCTACATAAATAGCCGGCTATCAGCGCAATTAACCGCCGTTAATTTATTATTAACTTAAACAACAATAACAACAAACATGTCGGCGGCGGGTCAAGCGCACCTGCTTTATGATGTTCGGTTTATTTCCACGGATGCAGTAAAGTAGAAATCACCAGTTAAATCCAAATATAAGTAGTTGGAACGAGCCAAATTGGGCATCTCTCTCGGCGACCGGGTGAAAAACACCGATATACCGGAGACAAACTAGATTTACGCACATAGCAAAAGCTATAACAAAAAGAAAGTGGAAGCGGGCCGTATACTGGATGGAAGATGGGGGAAGAAAGTGCTGGAGTGGAGACCACGGACGGGACGGAGTAATGTGGGAAGACAACAGACTAAGTGAACAGACGATCTTATTCAAGTGCAGGAGAGCCATGACACAAAACCTCCAAAAGTGGAGAGATTTGGAAGAGACGTACACTCAGTAGTGGGAAGTTGGTCTATGTCTATCTACTTTTAAAATATCTAGCGGTGAGACGAAATGGGTTCCTCAGTAAGGACTCAGATGTCTGAAAGCCCTTGTTTTTTGTGTGTTTTTATTATCGGCATGACCGATATCAAGATATCAATAGTTCCTAGCCTAATTTGCCAATTACGGCCCAGTGAAACTCCGTGCTTAGCTCGCTCCATAGCGCGCTGAGCGATCTTAAATTTGAGCATTAACCCGACTGTCAGTGCCCACGTTTATTATGACGTTGTTTCCAAATTATAGATCGGTTATTCATCAAGATTTATCGATGAAGAACTTCCTCCTAGATTGTCTGTCTGAGTCAATATCTGAGGTTAAGAATGTGCACCCGGAGATCAAGACTCGGACTTTGTCGCCCAACCTTATCTGTTCGTTATTTTGTTCGTGAAAAATATTTTAATTAGGTATTTACCGTGTTTTATTTAAGTGAGGTCACCTGTCATGTGATTGGAATTTTAATTGAGTAAAAACTTTGTTATTGAAGAAAAAAGACGTTTATATATTCATACTTACCTACAATAGACGCAACAGGAGCAAAATCGCAAGCAACGGTCAACTTGTTGCTGTTGGTACAAGTATAACGTGCCAAAGAAGATCGTCATTTAGGGGACCTCTTTATTTCAGAAGCGTTCATCAAAGCATGCACATTATATGAAGCAATAACGGGGCTTTTTTCCATATCATCTTCTGCCTGCCTTTTCCCAACTACATATGTTGGGGTCGGCTTCCAGTCTAACCGAATGCAGCTTAATATCAGTATATTACATGGAGCGACTGCCTATCTAACCTCCACAACCCAGTTAATAACAACCTGTGTAATACCTACGTTACCCTTTAGTAAGACTCGTTATCAGCAGTGGCGTGCCTAGAGGCCAACGATACAGAAAGCCCATAAGGCAAGCAGACTGGTCAGAAACCCTAGCATCATCCAGAGTAGTAGGTTATAAGAACAAGCCAAGATTTTAGGCTTGTATAAAAGTACCGCCACTAGTTGTCAGACTTTCCGGCCACTGATCACCTGTAACGACTGTCAAAGATCTCAAATGACAGCCGGGATCAACGCCTTAAGGTGCTATCCAAGGCACGGAGGAAACTCTGTATGTAATGGGTGGTCACCCATCTACAGACAAACCTAGGCAAGCGCGGCTTTAACATGACTATTGATCCGAGCGGCTGTTATTATTTAGCCACGAGCTCCTCTTTTGTGTCATATCTTTTGTCATGTCATTTTTTTTTTCATTTATACCACTTCGCTTTGTTTGAGTTTTTTTTCTATAACGTTAGTTCTGATAGCGACTCTATTTTAAATCGCAGTTACAAATATGTAGACCTGTTACTTGACTGAGAAACCGAGAATTTCTTGCCTTTCGAGAGGTAAAAGTTTTGATTCTAGGTGAAGTAGGCTAATAAAGCTCTTGGGATTTCTGATAAACCATCTCAGAGGCTGTCTAGACTTAAGAATAAAGTAATGTATCACTCATCATCATCATCATCATTTCAGCCGAAAGACGTCCACTGCTGGACATAGGCCTCCCCCAAGTGTCGCCACATTGACCGGTCCCGTACGTCTCGCATCCAGCGGTTCCCCGCAACCTTTTCCAGGTCATCGGCCCATCTAGTGGGAGGCCTTCCAACGCAACGTCTTCCAGTTCGCGGTGGCCACTCCAGAACTTTCCGGCCCCATCGCACATGTATGACTATGGATATGTATAATTCCTGTACCCGTAAAGCAGGTAAAGCCGTTAGTCCTGCGCCTGAATTCTCTCCGATCGTGTGGGATTACCACCCGAACTATGGGTGCGGTTATGCGGTATTATAATATTTCCTGCGTCCATGGTTAGGATAGTCGCCGTTGAGATTAGCTACCATTTTATGATACGGTTTGGACTAAGTATAATACAAATAATATTTGTGTCCGAAATTATATTATACATACAAGATAGAGAAGTTTGAAATGAGAAAGGCGAGCAGTGGGACACGTAACAGTCTAACAAAAAAATATATACATTTTGCGTGGCTTTGGCTAGTGTCTGTTGAGTTGTTGGTAACAGTGTCCAGTTAGGATTATCATTAATTTGAACTTGTTTACACGATAAGACTTTTTTATCTTAAAGATGATTACACATTCAAGGCAGGAAACTCCACGTGTAACTGAGCCATAATTTTAATTTACTTAACTTCAGAGAGTTACATTGCTTTTGAGACAAAAATTTAAAAAAAAAAGACACTGAAAAACACGCTTTAGAGTGACGTCATTTTTTTTTCGTATTCTTCTCAGCAAACCCTTTCTTTTGTTACCCATATCATGGGAACGCATAAAAATAACTAGTGCGCCATCTTTGGGAGTCCGCCATATTGGATTTAGAATGCCTTCACTTACCTAATCATGCATTGTCATCAAAACGAAGAATGTATGCAAAATTTCAGCTCAGTCGGAAACCGGAAAGTGAGTCAAAAACTTCTAGATTTTTTTACATAGTGCGAGAGTGCCATCGCTCCGAAAGTCGCGACGCGGTGCCTCATCGTAGAATTTTCTAAACAATTCCTTTCAATGCTTCGTTGGTCGAGTGGTCGCAAGCGCGACTGCTGAGCATGAGGTCCTGGATTCGATTCCCGGGTCGGGCAAAGTGTTATTATGTTTTTTCATTAAGAATTTCCGAGTAGTAGCCTCGGAATCTGGATTTGTGCCCGGCTATTACATGGGACTTAAAACATAACTGGCGAAATGTGGGTGTACTATTAGGTACACCTCTGGCTAACCCTTCGGGGATTACAGGCGTGATGTTATGTTATGTAATTTCCTTTCTCCGCATTCACTGTTGCAACACGCGTGATGCTCGACCGTGTATCGTGTATCTCGAGGCCAGGCGGTTAGACACTGTCTAGGCAAGTGAGTAAATATCACCTAATCTCGCACCACTGATAACAAAATTATCATCAGGTGTACTTTTGATCCCAGAACTCGTGTATTCTTTTACTTAGTAGGGTTTCATTGTAGATAATTAATATGTAATATCGTAATCAACTTCGATATGCAAAATTGATTTATGTCTATGTTAGATATAGATTTTATCTAATCTATGACATTTCCGTGAAAATTCATAAACTAGCGTACCTATTTAGATAACGTTTAACTAGGTCATGACTATAATTGTATTAGTGTGATACGCCGTGCCTCAGAATGCGTGTAAAACTGTTGATCCTGCGCCTCATGATACCCTCGATAGGATTATGAGTGTGGGGGAAGAGGACTCCTGAGTTCAACCACGGTTATAATGACTTATTTTCATGCTGCATTTATTTATTTATTTATTTAACACTTCCAGCACAAAGTACAGAAGCGGACTTAATGCCATAGGCATTTTCTACCAGTCAACCTTTGGGTGATGCAAAGACAAACAGTGGTAGGTGTATCTATCTGCAAAAAAATTATTTATTACAAAGATAAACTACATGGATATATAAAATACTATAAATACTCGTAATATATCAAAATACTATAAATATATATATGTAAATAGAAATGCATGACTGAGGTCTTGGGTTCAATTCTCGGGTCGGGCAATGTTATTGGGTCCGAAATGAACTGATACCCCAGAAATTACTGTAAAAATCCTATCTCTAGTTTTTTTCCTATTGATACAAAATACTTACCATTTAAAACACTTTGCTGTGACATCATATTCTCATCAAAATTTAACAAAATAAATAGACATAAAAGTAAGTAAATATCAAATGTAATTAATAATTTTTAATACAAATTACGTAAAAATACTTAGATAGAAATCACAACTAGTAGAGTATCTTGAAAGATTCAAATAAGAACTTGTGTTAATTAATAGGAGTCGATTTTTAGACCCCTTTAATGTCGACCCCTGGAAAGCCGATTTCGACCCCAAGGGGTCAATATTAACCACTTTGGGAACACTGGTTTACTCCTTGTAAGTTAAGGGACTGACATACACTACCTAAAAGCGCATATAGGTAAATCCTGTTTAAAGTCCGTTTAGAAATACGAAACGTTTTGAAAGTGACTGGCTCCTTGTTTTGAGATCATTTCCTGGCATTGATTGTGACCTTTACTTGATCGGATAATCAATAATCTTTTATTACACAAGAAAGTGGTTACAACATTGTATGAAAACCATCAAAAGAACAAAAGAAAAAAATATTTATTCGTCGACGGATTAACAAAAACAAAAAGACTATGGTAACAACAAAAAAATAATTATAAGCAAAACGGGAGAACGGCTTTTAATAAAACGGGTGATATTGCTGACATAAAGAACTACAGGCCCATTTATCTGGCAACAGTGATCGCGAAAGTGCTTGACAGCCTGCTTGACAGACAACTTAATAACTTTGTTCAGCTGCACGACAATCAGTTCGGATTTCGATCCGGACTATCTACTGAAAGTGCCATCTTGTGTCTAAACTGGGCTGTGAGGCTGGGCTACTCGGATAGGAAAACTCCTACGTATGCGTGCTTCCTCGACCTCTCCAAAGCTTTTGATCTGGTCGCCTACGCCTCTGGAGGAAGTTAGAAGAAGCTGGTGTTCCTCCAGAGCTGATTAACACTTTTAAATGCTGGTATGGAGGCCAGATCAATCAGGTACGCTGGGCCGGGGCTTTTTCAGAGCCGTATAGGTTGGAGTGTGGGGTGAGGCAGGGGGGGTTGACTTCCCCCACGCTCTTCAACCTCTATGTCAATGGGCTGATCGAGGTGCTCAGCAGAGAGCGTGCCGGCTGTTACATTGACGGAGTATGTGTAAACAACATTAGTTACGCCGATGACATGGCACTGCTGAGCGCCTCGGTTTGTGGTCTTAGGAGATTGGTGACCATCTGTGAAGAATATGCTTTACTTCATGGATTGGTCTACAACGTCACTAAAAGTGAAGCATGGTCTTTGGTGTCTGTGGTCGATGTCCTGATCCTATCCCTCCGGTCAAGTTGAACGGAATATCGCTTGTGAGGGTATATACAGTGAAATACTTGGGACATCTCTTGACCGCTGACCTCAGAGACGATGATGATATTGAAAGAGAAAGAAGGGCGATGTCGGTAAGAGCTAATATGATCGCTCGTAGGTTTGCACGTTGTTCTGTAGTTGTAAAAAGAACCTTATTTCGTGCATATTGCACCTCATTTTACAAGTGCAGCCTGTGGGTAGATTACACTCAAAAATCGTACAGCGCCCTTCGCGTTCAATATAATAACGCGTTCCGGGTATTGATGGGGCCGCTTCTGTAGCGCATCAGGGATGTTTGCTGATGCGCGTGTCGATTGTTTCGACACCACGATGCGAAAAAGATGCGCTTCCCTGGTGCGCCGGGTGCGGGCCAGCCCCAACATTATACTGCAGTGTGTGGCGAGCAGACTGGACTGTTTGTGTGTGAATCGTTGCTGCAAGCTTTCTACTTCGGTGTTAAGCTTGTAGCAGGGATTCCTCAATTAATGTAAGACACAAACAAGATTACAACAACAGACAACATTATTTTTACTTGAGAATTAAATGTATAAATAAATAAATAAATAAGCGGTTAAAATAACCCTGTATGTGAGTATTGAGAGTGTTAGCGTTTGTGTTTGTGTCTCTCTGTGTGTGTGTGCGCGTGTGTTAATATGAATTGAATGATCCGGAGATGATCTAAAAACGCTTTGGTCGTTGTCCCTTCAGAGAAAAAATAATTACAAAAACACAGTAATTCGTAACATTTTTATCAGGTACTTTACAAAAACAAGGAATTCCATTTTAGCTGCTTCATTATTTTCTCTTGTTTTTGACCATTTGAACTCAAATTATCACGCGGATACGGTTAGTCAACATAATCATTAAGAAATGATATATTAAAACATACAAATTTATGTTTTTTTTTGTCTGTCTGTATGATCGCGTTGTTCGTCTAAACTGCGCAACGGATTTTGATGCGGTTCTCGCCATCATTAGAGAGTTTACTTTGGAAGGTTTATGTGTCACCAAACATTATCATTATCCACTTAACTTTTTTCCAACTATGTTGGGGTCGGCTTCCAGTCTAATCGGATGCAGCTTAATGCCAGAATTTTACATGGAGCTGCTGCTTATCTGACCTCCAACCCAGTAACGTGTAATACGAAATCCCTTGGTAAGACTTTGTTGTCAGGTTTTTGGATTATCCGTAACGTAGGAAGGTTCTGTATTAGTATTTAACAGTTTATGTGCATGATTTAATAATGTTAAAGATACATACAATGAAGGAATCTTGATGTTTTGTCAAGTCGTACAAACTGGGCGAAGCTGGAGCGCGTTGCCAGTTTAGTAATAAGTTTATTTAGATATATTTTGTGTCTATAATTAGTTAATTAATATTATTTTGTAGGCGTGTTTTTCTGAGTCTAATAGGGTTAAAGGTGGATTTGAAGATATCTTATTTTGAGGTAGGTATAATGTTAACAAGTTATTTTTATGCTTCAGGTCTTTAACTTCTCATTATTTTATCAGCTTATACGTGCACTCCTGAACGTAGACATGACAGATTAAAGACTATCTAAAAACAATAAAGCTAAGCATATTTTGTTAATTGTCATTTTAGCTGAAGGATGTCCAATGTCGGATAAGTAAATTTATAAGAATAAAGCGTCGCCATAATCACCCGATTCTGTGCTGATTCACGCTTCCAGCGGATTTCTGCGGTCTTAACCAGGTCTTCGCTGCACCGCTGCTTCCAAAGCTGTGCATTGTGGTACGTGGTTGCGACTCCAGAACCCTTCGGCCGCATCGGTTGTCAGTATGGCTGCCTGACCTAAAAAAGCATTTTCGAGTTCGCCAAACCACCTGACACGGCTAGTAGACGCTTTTCCTGACCAAAGGTGTGACTTTTACCTTGACCAGAGACTAAGCGTTGCCATACAAGATAGCCACGCCGCCCGTCTCTTGGGCACATTACCAGCTGAAACCTCGCACACGTATCCGCGCCGAATCGGACGCATACATATAGTTGTCAGATCCAGTTATTAGTACGGACATAAAACGAATCGGAAAACGCGCCAGTGGGCACTGGTAACATAACGCGATCTACTTACTAGTCTACTCACACCACGGCGTGTTTCTACAGAGCCCTGATGTTCGGCTCGAGGCTAGGGCGACATTCAATGTCTGATCGCGGCGGAGTTGAGCCGTCTTGGAACTGTACCTGATTAATTGTGTTATGTTGTCATCTCAAGTAATTCGTTAGTTTTGCTAGAAACAGTGTATTGTGCTTTTATAGTACGAAACCCATCGTCTGCCCACATGATGTACGATCCTAACGGACTAAATCCTAACTTATCCGACATAGTTATAATTATGACAGATCGTTACGTTCAGCGCTGTCGATTCTTTCGGCGCGGACAATTGTACGTTCACCTTTACCAGGAAAACAGTTACAAAAATGTGTCACAGTTAACAAAATAGGCTTTATTTCTGGACATTTCGTCATAAATGATAGTTGGCAAAAAGATAAAAGATCACGCGCTATGGCCTAATAACGCACGATGTTGCCTCACCGGTAATTTTATCTTCTCGTTAGAACGGACTCGACCTACCGCTCGTTGCGTGGCGAGTCGTTAGTTGCTAAGGCTGTTATCGCTATTTGATTGTCGTTACTAACGAAATTCGAAGGTTGTTTTGGCCGTTTGCGTTACTAGATAAAAATCGTTGGATATGAGATAATCTGGTATGTAACATTGGACGTTTCCACACGGCAATGGAAGCTTCTACAATATTTCCCATATTTGATTTTAAAAATTATGCTCGGAGTCACAGATATAGATCTATCTATATCTGTGCTCGGAGTACATACTATTATGTTATTTTACGGTGGAGAAGAGTTCCTACACCCTGTAGCGAAGAATAGAATGTTGAGATGGTTGTGTGGAGTGACAAGAATGGATAAAGTAAGAAATGAGTATATTAGAGGAAGTTTGAAAGTTGCGCCTGTTACAGAAAACTTGAAAGGGAATCGACTGTCGAGGTATGGACATATAATGAGGAGGGATGAAACGCATGTGACTAAAAGAGTGGTGGACATGAATGTTGATGGATGGAGAGGGAGAGAAAAAAAAAGAAAGAAAAGATGGATGGATTGTGTGACGAATGATATGAAAGAGAAAGGAGTAAATGATGTCGTGACGTCTGACAAGGGAGAATGGAAGAAGAAAACGTGTTATCCGACCCCAAATAAAATGGGACGAGGGCAAGAAGATGATGATTCCTACACCCTACACCCACATCTCGCTTCTTATGTTTAAGGGTTGAACCTCGCATCGTCCATGCATGACGATGCATGCATGTACGATAGCATTCCCGCTCTGTTACTCGCTCTAGCAAATGACGGCTCTGAGCGACAGAAAAGGATACAAGCTTGGAAAAGTGTGATTCCGTACTGCTAGATGATGCGCAAACTCGAGTCTTATGTTGCCAGCGAGGATAAATCTTACTGTGATTAACCGGGTTTAAATCCAGACTCGGTTGATGGCTTTAGGCTAGCCCCCTATTACATGGGTCTTAATAGTAACTGGCGAAATGTAGGTGTTGTATTGATTCCATAGAACGCCATAGACACACCTCTGTCTAACTCTTCGGGGAACCTAAAGCATTAGGTTCACCCATCGTGATTCAATAAATTACAGGCACGAATTTCCTGACAGAACATCCGTCGTCAATCAACATCACTTTGTCTAACATAGGAATCGAATCCAGAACTCGGCAGTCGCGCTTTGGATCACCACCCACGGATTCACGAAGCAGTTAATTCTATAATACCAGCATATTGTCCATATGTCCCACTGCTGGGCCAAGACCTCTTCTCATACAGAGAAAGCGCATCGCTTATAAGACCAGGTTTCCTCACGATGTTTTCCTTCACGGATGTTTGTGATGTCCAAGACAAACTTAGAAAGTCATATTGGTACTTACCTGGTTTTGCACCCACAAAGTCGTGCATGAGAGGCGAGGCCTTAACCCCTGGGCCATCACGACATTTTAATTCTAAATAAACAAATTAATGTGCGGACTGGTTATCACATTATTTTATGAGGAATACCCAATTACATCAAATGTCTGTACCTACAGGAAAAGAAACAAAAAAACATGATTAACCTAAAAAGTAAATAGCTGTTGTTAACCGGGACAATAACCAGTCATTTAACCCGAGGTTAACGCCAGGTTAACGTAACCAAACCTAATTCAAGGGTAATGTCGGACTGAACTACTTTCTTATCCAACGACAACTGGTTTTTCTAGTAAATAAAGTTATTTAAATTTTGTTTTGTTAAGGAATTAAGTTGCTTAAGAAACGTAGCATCGGTACTACCAGTTTTTTTTTAAATATTCTTTGTCTCAACCATGGTCTACTTGTGTGCCAAATTTCATTGAAATCTGTTTAGCCGTAAATATGGCGTCAAAAGGTAGAGGCGTAGGACATAGATAATTAATTTCGCATTCATAATGTTTGTTTAGACTATGCTGTAGTGTAAAATGATTCATCACAAACCCGACATCTTCGCTAGTAGAATTTTATAAAACTAATACTGAGAAAAGTTTTTACGAAATATAACACAAGCAAATCATTGTGCTTATGAGTTCATGCAACGGTTCAAGAATACATTTAAACTCTGTTTTTTTACCCACTTAAAAAAAAGGAGGAGATTCTCAATTCGGTTGTATTTTTTTAACATGTTTGTTATCTCATAACTCCGTCATTTATGAACCGATTTGAAAAAATCAATGTAAACGGATATATTGTCCGATTAGTTTCATAGAAATTTCATCAAAATCGGTTCAGTAGTTTGACAAAATTGATTCATGACAACAATTTGTGTGGTATACTAAACCTAAAAAGAGTAAAATAAAAATCTTTAAAAAAAAAAATCCACTTCTAAAAAACACATTTAAAAAAAGAAGTCGGAAGTCAATGAAACAAACAAAGTCACCGACTTCCGAAAGTATAGTTATTTAAGAAATTTTTTGTATTTTTTTGGAAGTTGGTTTTGTAAAAGAACGTCAAAAAAGTTGTAATTGTGACTTTTAATATTACTGTAACCAGAAGGTTCTCGGGTATCAGCTCAAATAAAAACTGCACACGGGAAGAATAAGGAAGTCTAGGTTTCGTTCAGCATCATCTGATAACCGTTATCAGTCTCTCTGAGCGAAGTTTTCATTCTAAAAGCACTCGGTCCAAGATTCCCAAACTAAACAATGACGAGTGATGTATGATAACAACGTGTTACAGTCTAACAGTCGACTACCACGTGTTTGACTGTAAAGCTGGGCTTGAACTGGTAGTTTTCACAGCTTTTTATTGCTACAGTTCTCAGAAATTGATACAATTTAGGAAAACATCGTGAAGAACACATGTCTTAATATTGACAATGGATATTGACCCCCTTCTTCTGTTTCACAGAAAGGAGGCGCGTGTCCCAGTGATAATGTTTTAGGTTGTCTTTACACCTGTCTTTTTGCAGCTCAAACCCATCCACACACGCCTACCACTGATCGTGGGCGTAACAGTGATCATAGTGACGTACCTAATAAGGAATCCAACCAGCATAGCTATTCAAAAATGCTTCTATTCAACAAGTCGTATGTTTATCTTTTTTGTCATTACGAAAGCGAGTGAGATAGATATTGCGACTTTGCGAATCAAAATCGAATCGAAACGTTTGTGAATAGCTTTGCAGGTGTGTGATAAATGTCATAATACCGTGATTCGTGATGTTATTAGTCTTATCATGCTGCATGTGGTGATCAGCTGTAGATCTTAAATTTACCTTTAAGTGCAGGTATCTCTTTGTGTCATAATAGACAGTTGGTCGTCAGGTGATAAAATGGTAGACTTACTTACCTGCTTTATGATGATCATGTCATTAGTTCCTTACATACTTAAACTGTCGCATAAACTCACGCCTTTTCCCATTGGGTATGCAGAAAAACAGAACGTCACCTGGCTATAGCTTCGTCGTCCACGTTCATACATCAGGTCATACACGCAGGTTGCGAGAACCACGCACCTGACCTTTCTAAAGAATCAATAACTTCGTGTATATCCTTCTAGGGCGTCCCTCACCTGCATTTCCATTCACAACTGCCTAGTAAATAGTTTGTTTTACAGGGAAATTAAAAGCTAGCAATAGATAGCAATATTTCTAGTAGGTACCTACATTAAACCTAACCACATTTTTGAAGGTGTTTTCAAGATTATTAAAGATTAGCACTTCACTCGCGACTTCGTAAAAGTGTGATAGCTCGGCTAATTTGCATGATATTAAACATAATTTATAACCTATGTTACTTTCTGATAATTAAGCTTTCTATTGGTGAAAAAATGGTTAAAATCGGCCCAGAAGTTTCGGAGCCTATTCGGTACAAACAAACAAAAAAATCTTCTTTATAATATTAGTATAGAAGGGCGGGCCTTTTGGGGGACTGTCCTGTGTAGACGTTCAAGATGTCTTCAGCCAGGTTTGAATAACTTTTGATTTCATAGACATCATTTCAGAGTGTAAACCTACACCGCTAGCCATAATTCTTCCCTAAGCATCGTCACATCGGTTGATGATGATTTCTGGTATCTATGGATCTTCGCGGTCTTACCAGGTCTTCGGTCAGCCTTCTAACGCTACGCCAACTCATGTCGTTACAGGTAGTCAAAAGTCTGAAAAACTTACAACTAGTACGCTAACCGATTCTGCCGAAATTAGGCCGAAACCTAGTTGCCAAAGGGCACAGGAAAATGAAGTAAATGAGACAGAAAGCCGAGGCAAAGTGACATTTTATCAGCGAAAACGGCGAAGGCAAAATAAAAAAAAATGTATTGAATTGACATCACCATCATCTGTCTAGCCTTTTACCAACTATATAAGAGTCTTCCAGTCTAACTGGATACAGCTGAATACCAGTATTTTACATGGAGCGACTGCCTATCTGGTCAGATAGGCAGTATTGAATTGATATAAACTACTGAAAAGCTCATATCTACGTTGCCAGTTTTTGCGTTTCCTATAGATATCGCTTCCTCGTGTTAAGATAACGTGGGTGCAAGTGCTAAGTTTATCTAAAGTTATCATAACACATCAGGCGATCTTAATTATTCTGCAAAAAAACACTATCAAAGAGATTTTGCAGAATAAAGCTCACAGCACAGTTCTGAGCACTGAGCGGTATCACCTAAGCTCACTTATACAAGCTGACCCCGATCTCGTGACTATATAATGCACACAACAGCCACACGGGTCGATTTTCAGGTGTAGCCGCGCTTGCCAAGGTCAATCCGTGGATAGGTGACCATCTACCTTGTACTGGGTATCCACCGTGCCTCGGAAAGTAAGCCGTAGGTCCCGGCTGTCATTTGTAGATCTTTGACAGTCGTTACAGTGGTCAGTGGCCCGAAAGTCTGGTTGTCAGACTTTCGGGCATTCTTACCAAAGGGAATCGTTTACGTAATACTAACTGGTTTGTGGAGATTAGATAGGCAGCCGCTCCATGTTAAAAACTGGTATTCAGCTACATCCAGTAAGACTGGAAACCAACCCCAACCTAATTGGGAAAAGGCTAGGCAGGTGATGTTGCTGTTACAGTATGGAGTGTCATAGAAAGCTCCGCGAACAGCTCTAGAGGTGATAATCTCGTACCTACATCGCGTATGACTGTGCGTTGAACTTGACACAGCATTTGGTGCTGACAACAACATTGAATCATTACATCGTCAGCACGTATTCTATGATATTACAAAAGGTGAATGACAACGTGTCTAGGGCTGACATGAAAATAATGATGATGGTTTCAGCCCGACTCGAGAAAATTCAACAAGCGAAAGCAGCTAGGGACATTGGGGATCCAATTATGGAGAATGTAGGACGCAAGAGCGACCGAAGCAACTGAAAAACAACGCAAACTCTAAATATAGAAAAAAAAATTATGACGGCGACGGCCTCCGCCACTGCTGGTCGTACCTTCAGCTAGGACCAACTTGCTGGCCAAAACCCCTCTGACTCAAGCAATTCGTACCATCAATTATATTCAGGTCGAAATTGCTATATTTACATGTCACTGAGGTGAATTCTGGTGGGGGAGGCCTATGTCCAGCAGTGGACGTCTTTCGGCTGAAATGATGATGATGATGAGGTGAATTCTCAAAAGTACTATTGTTTACACAATGTTACAAACAATAATCTTTAAAATCCTAAGAAGTATTTGATTGTTTAGTTTTAATTTTGTGTATGTGACTTGATTATTGCATTAGCTTAAGACCTGTAATGATAGTTTAAGGCATTTATATAAATAATAAATGAGACAATTTTAACTCCCTGCCTTGAGGTGAAGTGGAGGCTAGTTTTCCTTTGACCATCTTTAAAGAAAAATTAAGTATTTATAGACCGATCAATTTAAATTTTCTGAAGGTTGATCACGTATTGGTTCAATTAGTATCGTAATATCTACGTGGATTATGGTTATTTTAAAACAAATAACCTCTGGGATATTGTTAGGACTTTGTGGACGCTTAATGTGCCTTTGAGGCGGAGGACTCATTAAAGCGGTCGGTCTATAGTTCCTTCTTTATCGACTTATAAGTTCAGAAACCATTGAGAATTAGGAGAATGTAGCGAGCTCAAAAACTTTAGCACCGCGAATTTCTTAAAATAGGTTTTCTTATGTCCTCATCCCCTAGCTTCTGTCAGCGACGTCGCTAGTTCCTAACCTCTAGGGTAATCTTTACCCTCTAGAGAGCAAAAACGAGATTGAGTTGTACCTTTATGGAATAAGTGATTGCACTTTCAGCTATACTGTCTCACCTGTCAACCCTGAACATCTGCTTACCCTAACTCTGGCCGGCTGACTTGGTGATAACCGAGTGATAAGCTAGTGATCCGTTAAGATACAAACACGCCCATCCGTGTATTTTACGATAATAGAACGCTTTGTATGTCATAGTGCCGAGACAATGTATTATTATTTACTATTATTTATTCATAATAAAATTACAGTATCATGATCATAAAAGTGTGGTGGTGTATCTAATTCAGCATTCAGTTTGTCGAATACTCGTTTTCACGAATGCCAACGTCATCATCATCTGCCTAGCCTTTTCCCAGAATTGTTAGGGTCGGGTCCCAGTCTAACTGAATACCAGTATATTACATGGAACGATTGCCTATCTGACCTCTGCAACCCAGTTCATCATCATCATCATTTCAGCCGAAAGACGTCCACTGCTGGACATAGGCCTCCCCAAGTGTCGCCACATTGACCGGTCCCGTGCGTCTCGCATCCAGCGGATCCCTGCAACCTTTACCAGGTCGGTACACCTAGTGGGAGGCCTTCCAACGCAACGACTTCCAGTTCAACCCAGTTAGTACTGGGTAATACGATTCTCCTTGGTGATACTGGCTGTCAGATTTTCGGGCCAATGACTATCTGTAACGACTGTCAAAGATCTACAAATGACAGCCGGGACCTGGGTTTATTTTCCGAGGCACGGTAGATACCCGTACAAGGTGGATGGTTACCCATCCACGGACCGACCCAGACAAGCGCGGCTTAATCTTGAAGGTCGATCCGTGTAGCTTTTTAACCGACTTCCAAAAGGAGGAGGTTATCAAGTCGACTGAATATTTTTTTTTTTTTTTTTTTGTGTATGTTCAGCAATATCTTCGCCAATTGTGAACCGATTTTAATGATTCTTTTTTTGTTTGGAAGAATATTACTCCGCGGTGGTCCCATTTTTTATTTGGTGAAGATCTGACGCTGATCTTCGGAGATAAACAATGGAACTCTTCAATATTAGACAGCAAATCTGTCGCGATGGCTGCAATCGCTTGGATATTCATTGTTTACACAAAATCATAACATAACATAACATCTGAATGCTCTGTGATGTGATCAGTCTACAGTACACCCCCATTTCAACAGTTAGGTATGTTAGAAGTTCCATTATTGGAGATAAGCCTATTACCATGGCATGTATTGTTAACGGTTCATTAATGTTTCACCAAAACTCCTTTGACAATTTTTAACCGACTTAAAAAAAAGAAGAAGTTTCTGTGTTCGACGGTATGTATTTTTTTTAATGTACCTATGTTCACCGATTTTTCCGCCAAATGTACACCGATTTTCATAATTCTTTTTTTATTCGAAAGCCTATACTCCTGCGGTAGTTCTATTGTCACCAAATCAGAATCTGATGATGGAATCCCAGGGGAAATCGAGGGAAACCCTGAAATTTTATAGGCACATACAATGTTTTTCATATACTCTCTAACACAATTCAGAAATTTGTACATGGTAATCATCATCTCATGTTGCTGAGCTGATGATGGAAGATATAAGTCAGGATCAGATGATTGAATCCCAGAAAAATTAAGGGCACCCTAAAATTTTATGGGCATTGTTTGAATCAGTATGCTTTCCATGTGATCCCATGGTCTTCATGTCAGGATCTAATGATGGGATCCTGGAGAAATCGAGGACAAATCTCTAAATTTTATATTTGACAATTGTGACCGATTTCGATGTTTTTTTTTAATTTGGTAGAATATTATTTCGCGGTGGCTACGTTTAAATTTGGTGAATTTGATCTTCGGAGTTATATAATGGAACTCTTCAATAGTAGACAGCAAATCTGTCGTGATTGCTGCAATCGCTTGGATGTGCATTGTTTACACAAAGTAACGGCTGTATGCTCTGAGGAGGTACGCAGATGCGTACAGTACACCCAGATTGTGACAGTTAGGTATATTAGGTTCCATTTTATTAGGGATAAGCCTATTACCATGAAATGTATCGTTAACAATGTAAAATAAATGTATAGCAAATATTTGTAATAAACAAATACAGTAACAAATACACTAAAAATGGAAAAATAAAAAATCTTTGATGCAAAAAATAAAACCGACTTCAAAAACACAGAAAAGTGAAAAATAACTTTAGCTTCTGAAGTCGGTGACAAAAAAACTGAATTAAACAAACAACAGTCACTTTCGGTTTTATTTTTTGCAAAAAAGATTTTTTTATTACTTAGCCACGAGCTCCAAGTTTGCACGAACACACGTACACAAAATACTTAACAGGACACTACATTGAGATAGAAGAGCGCAAAGGTACTGCTTATTTCATAAGAATTTCTTCCAACAGACTTTTGAGAGGAAAGTTGGATTAGAAATGTAGACACAGTGTGTCATCATCATCATAGATATTACAGTATAGAGGTAATGCTTATTCATGTTGCCTAGCGTTAATGAAATCGGTGTTTCTGGGACTCATTACCCAATGTAGATCAGCGATTCTGTGTCAGACAGACAGACAGACGGACAGAAAAGGACACGTTGCGTTTTTATGACAATCATCAAATAAAGAAGCATCACAAAACAGCACCCAAAAACGATATTAGAATGATATTGTTAACTCGATTCTAATATCAAAATCCATTCTAATCGATTGACTATATAAAGTGGGGCATGGTGTGATATATTTATCCGTTTATTAGTAGCTGGGTATATCCGACTTCCTCGTGATCGAAAACGCGTCGAAAAGTAGAATTAATACCCACAGACTTAACATTACACTTTAATCCGTTGTAAGGGTAGACAGACGTAGCCAAATGGCTGAAACGGAACCCTTTATAGATTCGCCCTGTCCATTTTACTCCAAGACTGTTGGCACCAAAGAGTTGAATTTTGGAGAGTAAGTGTTTTCTATGAACCGCTACACATTGAGTGATGTGAAATTGTGAAAAAAAATCTAAATAAGTTTATGTATGTATGTGGGTTGGTGGTGGTGTGGTTGTCTATCGACAGCTCTTAAAAGTGATGTCAAGGTTCCTAAAACACTTTTTTTCTTAAGTCAATGGTTGTTCTTCTTCTTGATATCGCGGGCACGACAAATTTTAGATTTCGTTAGCCCTAAACATCGCCACTTCCATCGCGTCGTCGGTGGCTGCGCAAAGGTCACTTCTGCTGCATGTTTTTGAGCCAAGAGGGCAGGATAGGAGGTGGGGCATAGTGAGCGATACAGTTCCACAACCACACCCCGCTGCTGTTTCATTGAGGTAGCCCTTTTCCCACAGCCTACATCGGGCGTCAGCCTCGTTTCCTGATAAAGACGCTGCGGTTATTAAAAATCTGTGCTTGCCTTTTAGCCTTTGCTTTGGCTGTTGGGCGCCGTGTTGTGGGTGTCTGGTGTCCGACTGGTCGGTGAGATATCTATATATGTATAAAATGGTAAACTGACTGACTGACTGACTGACCGGGTGATATATCAATACACAGACCAAATCGCTGGTCCTAGAGACATGAAACTTGGAGGGTGTGTTCTTTGTAAAGAGTAAGTATCCACTAAGAAAGGATTTTTTGGGAATTCTACCCCTTAAGGGGTAAAATAGGGGATGGAAGTTTATATGAAAGTCCGTCAGTTTTGAAGTTAGGATCTTCAAATTTTGTGTTTAGGCTGACAATTAAAAATTAATCTATACTTATCTCAGCGTTTTTGAGAATTCTACCCCCGAAGGGTTAAAATGGGGGATGAATGTAAGTAATCGGATATTTTTCGTCATCCACGCGGTCGATGCCGCAGGCAAAAGCTAGTTTGCTTCTAAGGCCGTAAAAGTTGTGTCCCTCCCTCTCTATTTTCCAAAGTAAGAGGAGAAAAATTCTGAAAAAAATTTAGGGTTGTAGAACGTAAAAGGACAATAAAATTCTTTTTACTACTACTAATTTGGGATAAGGGCAGGAAAATAATAAGGATGTGACTTCCACTTGATGTGGGCCCAAGTGGTGAATAACAGCCCACTCCATCTCTCAGACAGGAGGTCTAAGTCCCAACCGTGGGAACGCTAAAATGCTGATTATTCGCTACTATTCAGACTTTATTTACGGATCTTTCGTCATTCGGGGATCGAACCTACTATAAAGACTACTCGAATTTAATTTTGAATTGTTTTTACTATGGACACTTTTAACGTACACATCTTGCTGCATCGTTCTCACATAATGTGCTATCTTAACATGAATGATGTAACCAAGGTTTTGTTAAAGTATTCTGATTTAAAAGAGTGTCCATGGAGTTTCTTGCCCGTTCTTCTCCATAGAGATCTACGTTAGGGAATTGGCAAGTACAGTACTTTCACAGTTTTTGTGCCTTGTGACTGGGACTGTAGCTATATTTTACTGTTGTCTTTGTTTCGATAATTCAAAAGTGCCTGTGCCTACTTGAAATAAATGCTTTGATTTTGAATTACTTAAACAGAATTTAAGTGTCTACTTATCTACTTACTTTTGATCAAACCACATGTTTTTTTTATAGATAATGCAGCTGCCAAACAATTCCATAATCAGGATAAACCATTCCGTAACAGATGTTCGTAACACCTGCATATTAATCGTAGGTAGATCTAAGATAATGAAAATACCTACTGATGTTCCTCTGCATCCGGCTGAACTGGAAGCAACACAGTTTGGAAAAGGCGAGGTAGATGATGACGTAATGTGCACCCGATTAGGCTCGGCCCCGTTTACATGGCTTTTAAACTTTACGGTGTGGATTATAAAGGGTGTAAATAGAGACTCTTAACATATCCGAAAGGCACTTGTTCTCCCCGTCTTTGAGATCATTTTTTTGTTCTAGACCATACCTGGGAACCTTCTAGTTACGGAGATATTGGGGGTCAAAGTTCCAACTTTTTCACAAGTCTTTTTTTAAATACAACATATTTTTAATGTAAGATTTTTACTTTACACACCTCCACGACCCCCATACTATTCAATCCATCCATCAGCTCAATGCTTTGAGTGCTTTCCATCGAGTCCTACCGTAAAACGTGATTTTACACCCCAAAAAAAAGTCGATTCCCAGCAATAATTTTTGCGTAAAGTTACTTAGTTTGATATACAGAATGCTTGGTTAACGGCTATGTGAAGGGTCTGTTTACACCCTGTGGGTAGAACTATAGGTACCTTCTATCTCATCATCATCATCAGCCTACTGCAATCCACTGCTGAACATAGGCCTCCTCAATCACACGCCTTTTAACTCGATTCTCAGCAAGTCATCCCCTCTATCTAATGAAACTAAATTACAGGCAAAATGTTATGTTATAAAGAGACATTTCACTTGGCAGAGAAATATTCATTGATAAATAGTAAAACCAAAACCCAAATAGCTGATGCTGGTTTTACAGCTGCTAGGTTGAAATGAAACTGGGCTAATTACATCTGCCGCATCTCGGAGGAGCAATGGGCAAAAATAACCACTCAGTGAATGCCTAATAGCAAGAAATGTCAACGCGGCAGACCCAGAAGGAGATAGCGGGATGAGCTGGACTCTTTCTTAAAGAATTGGCCTACAATCGCACTAGATCGCGAAATGTTTAAGGAGGGAAGGGAGGCCTTTGCGCTACAGTGGGACAATATAGGCTTATAATAAATGTAGCAAAACTGTGTTACTGGGTTTTGCTATTAAGAAATTCTCAACAACATGTTCGTCTTCTCTTATTTGGATTTCTCGTACCACACAAATGCTTAGCGTATTTGTAACAGGTTCTTTGCTACCTGGTATTTTTAACCACACGACTACAATTAAAGCAATACTCATGTTATTTTACATTTTGAAGATATACAAGTCATCAGCTATATAAATGGTAAGAAGACATTAGAAAAGAGACAAAATCATTATCGGTTACTGACAATTTTCTTTTGATAACCTCAATTACAAACTTGACCTCGGAATCGGTGGTTTAAATTAATTAAACATCTTGAAATAATTAGTATATTTACTAATATGGCACATGTAGTAGACGACGTGAAAGCATAAAGTAATACGCACTGCATGCTTTTCTGTCTAGGTCTGTTTTTGTTTTGTGTCCGCACGAGCCAAAGGCACGAGTATGACGTGGAGAAAATATTAGCCAATCAGGATGGATTGTAAAGGGGCTCGCCTAGAGTGCGATCCGCTAACGTATGTAGGTACGTCACTAGTGGAGGTATCTGTTAGAAAGCTAATTCAATTTCTTTTAGGGATAGTGCTGACGACTTTTTTTTTTGTAAGATCAAACTCTGCGACGAGCAACAACCAGAAAACTACCAATTTTTTCCTACCATGTCGGACAAAAAAAAGGAACAACAGGCGTTATAGTCATCATCTCATCTGCTTAGCCTTTTAACAACATGTTCGGGTCGACTTCCAGTCAAAACGAATGTAGCTGAATACCAGTAATAAGGACGACAGTAATAAAGGGAAAACAATCACTCATCACTCAATCGTGAGGTAATACCCAGAGCACACCATCTGCCCTCCACACGCCTACCACGTCTGTATCGATAACCAAAGATTAGGGGAATTGCCAGACTTTCAGAAAAAAAAATTCGTCATTATATTTGCGTTTACCGGGAGCAAAGCCCCTTAGAAAATATGGTTAGTGTCAAGTGGTTGTGGAGTGGGGGTTCCGTAGCTCGTGCGAGTTTGAATTATTGTGGTTGTAGAAGACTTAAAATATTCAAATGTTTTGTTGATGCTTTTGACATAAGATAATTATTGTTTTTTTTTTACGGCTACATCAATCCTCATCGGGGACTTAGCAGAGTGTCAAATAACGCGAATGAAAATTAAGAAAATTTTAAAACCGACTCACAAAAATTTGATAAATTAATGTCGTCTAGCAAAACTGGCCATATCTATGAGAAATATTTATGTATGTATTATGTCATTAACTATCCCGTTTGCTTAGCAATAGACAGATTGCAATAAAAACAAAATGGAAAGTTCTATGTCCGATAACTCCCAATAAAAATGTTTTTCTACCACTTTTTAATCGGTCAAAGTTTACATTTTTATTTGTATAAAGATAAAGACACCTCATTATTCAAAATTACAAGATTTTAATCAACAACAACAAAGTCTGGTGTTTATCTGTCACTCGCCCAGGTTAATTATGACTCAGAGTCACAGATAAATAGGTACTTATTTAATTACAAATAAACGATGATTTACCTACTGTTTGAGTGAACTTATGAAAGATACTGCAGATATATAAGATTAGAACACGCTAAAACATAATGCTAGTCATGGAAAACTGCGACACTCCCTCTTATACGACATGCATACTTTCATACTAATAACTCTGTATGTTTGTCTATCTGTCCGTTACATTTACGCGCCTTAAAGACTGAACGGATTGTGTTGAAAGGCACACAGGTAGATCAAATCAAATCAAATCATTTATTACTATGATGCTAGATGACGACCTGAGTTACATATGAGGACATAGGATACTTTGTATCCCTGTAAAACGTTGGGATGAATTCCGACCTCAACGCGGGAAAAGTCGATGGATTTTTCAGCAAATGCATGCAGCATTGCTTTTTAAGATTAATTTTATAAAAAACCAGAAGCTAATAGGTACCTTAAGAGCCGTACTAAAAAAACCCAATTCTTTTTATATTATGTATATGGTATACCAATATTTTACCCATTTATTAAGCAAAACTTTTGAACTCCAACCTGACGTAATTTCAAGATAATATTTCAGTAGTGTTTTCAAATTCCGAAAAGGACCCCTAAAAATTAATAATCTATATCACAGCTGTAGCACGCGCCGTCTCGATGTTTCCGATCTATAAAACGTACACACTTAAATATACGATTTAGTCAACAATCACCGATTGCACTTATCATTTTGCTTAAAACCTTGCCGCTAAACGCACCTCCTTTTCTACCAACACGAGAAGTAATATCGATTTAAAAACAAATTGGTATTTTCGTTTATGTTTTTGTTGTCTTAGTATTTTTTTCTTGATTTTTTTGGAGTACCTGGTATTTTTTTGGAATAATATTTTTGAGTACCTAGTATTTTTTCGGAGCGGAATATTTTGTGTTTTGTGGTTCCTGACTTTGGAATAATGGCAGTCAAAGTGATGTCGGTGAGTTGAATTTTTGTTTTTTTAATTCTCTAATGTTACTTTTTTTTTTTTTGCTTTTCGTAAATAATCTTTTTGTATTGAATTATTTGTTTACTTATTGTAAAATACGTTTCCGTGAAGTTTTTAAAAGTCAACGGCTCTTACAGATGTTGTAATTAATTTTGCTTCTATTGAGTTCAAATACACATGTCTTACCTTTTATCATTAACTTGTATTCATCATTTTAGGGTTGTTAAAAAAAATCGGCAAACTGTAAAATATGCAATTTTGTTTGATTAAAAGTTGGTTGACCTACAAAAAAATCATCCAAAACGGATATCGGTCACCCTGGAACACAAAACCAATTAAGCTGACTTTGAACAAAAAATAGAAACTAGATCACGCACAGACATAGTGTAAAAAGTTTAAGATAAAAAAAAGTTTTTTAATTGACTACTTGGCTAGTTACCATGCTGTGTTCACACTTGCTGTTAGCGACAGTTCATAATAACAGACTACTGTTATCTTAATCCAAACAGCATTGTTTTTGTCTGTGCTATTTTAGATACCAACTACTTAGAGGTCCTTTACATCGGGTATCAAAACAAACGCTAAAGACGTAAAACAAAAACATCACACCATTGAATGACTTTTTCATGAAATAGCCATTCAATGTGATTAAATGAATATAGAGGGTTGTTTAAATGATTTTAATGTCTAGACAGGTGGCATGGGGGCATAAAATGCCAACTTTAGCAGAATCATTACAGGACTGCGTCTGTGACCATTTCAAGAATGTTAATGTGATTCATATCATGATTCTGCCAAATCTGCCATTTTGGACCCCCAGATCTATTTGAAGCTGCTTTCACTTTTTCTTCAAAATATTCATAGTTGATTTTCTATTTCTCAAATTGCCAAATGAATGACTTGCTTTATTCTGTATCTAGTTTATTTTGTCAAGCGGTAGACCCCCAGACAAAATAAATACACGGCCAGATATAGCAATTCTTCTGCGAATCATTTTCCGAATTCCCAGCAGCAATTCTTCTAATATTCGTAATATGGTTACCGATTTTAGCAGAATCATACTTGCAGCAAACAATTCCATCAAATATGTAAAACCACCTATTTGACAAGGTGAATTGTGTGCAATGAATTTGTATGCAGATAATTTTATGAACTAAAACGACATTTTTAGATGTCTCTTCAAAATTTAGTAAACGGTGCTTTGGTGGAATAAGTCTGACAAAGTTGACTGTAAAGCTGCATACCTTTACCTAATTCCTAAAAATCTAACATGATTCGCAATTTCGGTCATTCGGCGTAATAATTTCTGTCAGAATGTTCCTTTAATCACCACGCCTTTCAGTCGTGATTTTATAAGTGCCTATTCATGCCATGAATTTGTTATTTGCTACAATTTATCATGGCACAAAATCAAAATGAAATTCGTGTCTCAGAAAGTACGATAAAAAGTTTGTCTGGGCTAAACTCATACTGTCACTTACGGAATATCTTCAGTCAAAATAATGAACAATCACGGAAGATATCTCGTAAGTGACAGTATAAGTTTAGTTATAAATCGTGAAAAGCTTAAAACAGTGTAGTCTTGGCTGTCATTCATAGCTGATTTACCACAGTCGTGACTTGCAATCTAAAGCCTTGTTAATTAGTCTGGCTAAGGGGAATCGTGTCCCAGTAACATAGCTGACAATTGCCCCATGTTAAATACTGGTAATCACTCATTCAGGCTGCATCCGGTTAAATCAAAAGTCATTTATTAAAATTAAAGTGAGAATCAGCACTTACTGAACGTCAAAATTACGTGAGCCTGTCCCCTATAACGACCACTCTTGGCCAGTCTGCACTTCGGTACGACAGGAAACCGACCCCAACATACTTGGAAAAGGTTAGGCAGACGATGATGATGAACGTCAAACTGAAACATGTGTTTCATGTGTTATTTACTGACAGTAATTTAAGTAAATAAGCAGTTTCGCAATAACCTGCCCAGATATTCCGCTCACCCTAAGCGATAAAACTTAATTATTTTAATTGGCAAACGTATAATTATAATTAAAATGAGTCACTTAAGAGAAATGTTAGTAACCTGTGTATTATCTTGTATGTGGCCTTTGACACAACACGTGGTGTGTGCATTCATTAGCAATTAATGCACAAAGTGGGAGGAGCTTTGGTGGGGCGTGGCTATGGGCGGATTTTTTTGTACCGTTTTCTACGAGATTGTGTAGGTTGATCGGCGTGGGCGCAGGTCTGATTGCTGTTACTCCGCCCCACTTTGCGTTATAGGTACCACGCCTTATGGTCGTCGCAGGTTTATCGGTACTACGTACCTGTTACTTTTATCAGACGTACCTGTTATTTTTAAAAAGTAAACCGTATGTCAGTACTTAACTTTAATGAATATTATTTATTATCCATATTAAAAGTATAAAATAAAACAGTATTAGATTTCTTTAAACTTGTGTAAATAAAATGTTTTTTTTTTCTACCATACTTTGGAATAATTTGGATAATTATGATTATCATCTCATTGATCGGTAATATATAATACATACATTAATGTACATAGATAGTGAACATGTGGGATGAATCATCAATCAAGCTCCATCATTACAAGTGATGATCAACATTCGTTCCAAAACTGTATTTATGGAAGTTTTTGAGAAAGAGGCTTCCTACAAATTGAGATGTAAACGTACTGGGAACGGTTTTTTCATCAGGAATTCCTCAGTAGCAGGCCCGGTTGATGGTAATAGGCTCGCCCCATACGTGTGACTTAAAAATAACTGCCGAAATGTGGTTGTAATATTAGCTATACCTCTGCCTAACCGTTCAGTGATTACAGGCGTGATGTTATGTATTCAGTGAAACTTTATAATTCTGTTAATCAATAATGTGCATTAAAAGTTTTCACGTGACATATGACCATAGGTTCTGTAAATAGTGCCTGTTTCATGCACTCCTAATAAGCCTGATCAAAGATAAGACTATCAGTTTACCGGGTTCGAACCAGTCTGAAGCATCTTGGTGACGATAGTGTCGGATCATTGAAAAACTAACAAAATAATTATGATAAAATAGTGATTGTTCTCTATAAAAAAGGTCGTAAAAGCGCTTACGTCATCATCTGCCTGCCTTTCCACAACTATGTTGGAGTCGGACCCAGTCTAATGCAGCTGAATAAGTACCAATATTTTACATGGAGCGACTGCCTATCAGACCTCCACAACCCAGTTAGTACTGGGTAATACGATACCTTATGGAACTTTATGAATGTAAACACGGAGATTAATTATTATTTGTACCGGGTACAAATCCAGGCTCCGTGGCTGCAACTGAGAAATTCCTGCACAAAAACACACAAATTGAAAAAAAGCTGTAAACACACTATTGAAATGAATTTTGTATATAAAAGATACGTTAGCAATTATAAGAAAACTAATGATTAAAAAATAAATACTTTTCCGATAAAATCTTACCTAGAATCTTATTCAGGTTGATTTAATTAAACAATATGAATGCCGCTAAAATTATAGGTTTATGATATTACATTTTTTTCTTTTTGCTATCTTTATCAAAAACAACGTGTTTTGATTGATTAATAGATTGTGTAATTTCCGTTACGGTAACATTTTTATTGTCATTCATGGTACAAGTCCAATTATAAAAACTGCCACATCATCGTCACGAGTTGTTACAAAGATTAGCAACTGGTCAAATTGAGCGATAAATACTAAATCCGATTGATCGATCGCGCAGACAATCCCAAATACATGACATGAAGTGAAAACATTGATATCTGATTATTACCATTACGATGCGATAAGCGATTACGGATCACAGAAAGAGAGATTTCTTGCTTTAGCAAGCAATCATAATTATTATTTAACTTTATTTTTTTTAAATACTGCATTTTGAGCGTTGAAGTTCCCGTTAGCTTCATGAAAACACGTATCTTTTTATTTTCAAGTATCAAGCAATGATCGTAATTGCATGTATTTTGCATTTCTATATATGATCGGGCTGTGACATGTAACATTTTAGGCGTTACCACATATAGGTTTCGAATCGCTCTTTGTGGAGGCCAAATACATTCAAATATTTACGAGCGATAGACGGGACAAGACGAATAAAATCGTAATCCAATACTTGTTACTACTTAGTAACAGATCGTTCTGTCTAGTGTCATACGTCTACTTTTTAGGTAGCATTCGTGTGTCAAAATTGAAAATGTACGGGATCAAAATTTTTGTATAAAATAGTCCCAACTAGCTGACCCGCGCAACTTCGTCTGCGTCACATAAGAGAGAGATGGTTAGATACAGTGGGTCGTAGGGACCTATAATACAATTTTAAAGGAGCACATTACGCACATCATTCTGCATAATAAAAATGCGCTCGCGGTACTTGATCATTATTTTGCTGCGGAGTTATTTAAAAACTGTGATATCTCTTAAGATATTTAGTATAATCAAATGATGTAAGAACAATTTTGTTCAAAATTAAATACTTGTAATTAATAATATTTTCAATGTGCCTTCTATAAATCTTTTAAATCTCTTCGGTGGAGGGTAATACACCCTATAATAACTATGTTATTTCTTATGATACCTTTATATATTCCATACGATTCAACGTATATAAGAGTATAAAATAACACGCAAAAACAACATTGAATGTCAAAATGCCTATGGCATTAAGTCCGCCTCTGTACTTTGTGCTTGAAGTGTTAAATAAATAATAAATAAATAATAATTGTGTTTTTTTACCTTTAATTATTAGCAATTGGCGAGAATAGATAATTAACAGACCTCAAGTGACCCGGCTAATCAGACTGCTTATGTATTATTTTTAATTATTTACTCAGACAGAAGTCTTATTATATTTTAGTTTTTTTGTTTGTATTTCATGGAGTTAGTACCTATAGTATTAATTTTATCGTTACCTTCTTTGTCGAGCCCAAAGATTTGAATCGTTCGATGTGTCTGTCACTGTACTTACGTCGTAGGAAAAATATTGGAAGACTAAGCTTTCACATGCGCTCAATTTTTCCGTCAACATCATCATCAGCATAATCAGCCTATTAATGTTTCCACTGCTGGGACGCAGGCCTCCTCTCTACGAGAGGGAATGGGCATCTACCACGCGAGCCCAGTGCGGGTTGGTAGATGTCACACGTCTCTGAATTTTTGGTTCTAGGACATGCCGGTTTCCTCACGATGTTTTCCTTCTCCGTTTTGAGAGCAGTGGTGACATGTTACTATACTGACTAAATGCGAAAGTTTGTGAAGATGGATGTATGGATGTTTGTTACTCTTTCACATTAAACTACGGACCGGATTTAGATGAAATAGGACACACAGGAGCTTGTGACTAAATAATAACAGCCACTCGGGTCGAACGTCAGATTAAGCCGCTCTTGCCTGGGTTGGTCCGTGGACGGATGAATACCCATTACATACCGCGTTTCCTCCGTGCCTCGGAAAACACGTTTACCCGTTGGTCCTGGCTGTCAATTGTAGATCTTTGAAAGTCGTAACATTTAGTCAGTGGCCCGAAAGTCTAACAACCAGTCTTACCAAGGACTATCGTACTAACTGGGTTGTGGGGGTCAGATAGGCAGTCGTTCCTTGTAATTAGAAAAATATGCCCCCGGTAAGACTGGAAGCAGACTACATCATAGTTGGGAAAAGGCTAGGTAGATGATGTCTATAACCTGGATTAATACCATCCAAACTTACAAACAAAAACTCTCAAACTCTTTAAAATATTAGTTTGTATAGAAAAGAGTACAATCCTACTCCTTCTATTAATATTATAATTACGAAAGTAAGTTTGTTTGTTACCTTTTCACGCCTAAACCACTGAACCGATTATCCTGAAATTTTGCGTATACGTTGTCAGGTGTACAGAAACGGACACAGGGTACCTTTCATCCCGAAAAATAGTACTGTTGCCTAGGAAAACAACAATAACGTCATAAGAATAGATAGGACCACGCCACGTGTCTTTCGAATCATATATAACCCGAACAAGCAGAGTATAATCCGAATTTATTGTCAAATTTTAAATTAACGCGAGCAGAGCCGCGGGTAAAAGATAGTTCCTAAATAAGCGTACGGTTGGCAGCCCTGTAATCCCAAGTAACCTTTGCACCAACAAAACAGTCAATCGAACTTTTCAAACTCATTTTCCTTGTAACAGATTCCGAATCGATGTCGATCAAAACAACCACGTACTTATACTACTCTTGCAAACTAGGTTACATCTCCTGAGTAGTACTATTTTAATCAGCAATGGACCAGCTTCGCTGTTATCACGATTGATGGCTAATAAGCCCTTGTTATCAGCTACAACAACTTTTGTCAATTGGGTTACGAATAGTACTATTTGTTTGTTTTGATTGTTATCTTGTTTACTATATTTAAAGCTTTGGCCAGACTGGGGCGAATCCCGTGGAGTTAAGGTTATTGCTTTTACCCGTAGTTCAATGTGATGTAAAGCTTTTAAATGTAACCCTTTGTTTAGTGATCTCTAATCCCTGAATCGTAAGGGTGATTATTTACATGTTATTTTAAATCTGCAAAATGGTATGAATTGCAAGGTCCCATTTATTTTGCTGTCATATACAAAATTACAAACTTTTTAACGTCATAATTCTGATTTCTTTTATAAAGTATTTTTGTTGAATTACTGTATCAAAAGTGTTTTAACAAAAAATGCACAGACGACCTAGAGAAGTCGGGTGAAATTGCATATCCTTGTTTAAATTCAATATTTTTTTTTTTAATTCATAATTAGTCAAGTTTTTCATGTTTAACTAATAGCACAACATCAACTATTGCGTAACTACTTAACCAGAAAATCGCGCTTCAAACGCCCTTTGCCCACAAATCATTACAAAATGATTATTTTCTTGACCCGCTTTTCAACCTGTTATATACCAATTGTTTACTTCGACATGACCCAATGTACGTTTCAAATAACCTATATTAGACTAACAAACACAAATGCCCTAATTTTCTAAGTAGCTTTTTATCATTATTAATGGGTGTTTATATAAATTGATTGTAATAAATTATTGTCTAAGATAAGGTTATTGTGTGGTTACAAAATGGTGCGGTTACCTAAGGGTTATCATATAGCGTCATGACGTGATGATGGTGCAATAACCTAGTCTTCGGTAAAAGTTTTGAGGGAATTAGCATGTTGGGGTCTTTGTTTTTTGGCAATTTAGCTTTCATTTGAAAACTTAGCAACTTTTTAATATCATCATCTGCATTAATCGCAATTTATTTGGTGACGGCGCAACAAGTCTTCTTATTCCATACTTCTCTATTACTCGTCATCACAGAAGTCACCTCCTTTCTAGCCATATCATCCTTCACACAGTCCATCCATCGTTTCTTAGGTCTTCCTCTACTATAATCCCCGAAGGGTTAGGCAGAGGTGTACCTAATAGTAGATCCACATTTCATCAGTTATGTTTAAGGCCCATGTATTAGGAGGCGAACCTACGGCCATCAACCGGGCACTGGACTCCGTGGCTCTTACTGAAAATTCCTGATGGAAACACCCAATCACAATTTACCCGACCCGTGAATAGAACCCAGTACCTCATGCTTAACAGTCGCGATTAGAAACAATAGATCACCAAGGCAGTATAACGTTTTTCATTAGAATTGACATAAGCTTTAGGTGGCTTTTGTCAACACTTTTTTTACTTTTCTTTATTGCTGAAAGAATCTCACTTTGTCTAGAGCCTAGATTCTGAAGCTTAACAACGAGATGAAACGATCTTGCTGAGTTTTTCGGGACTTATTGTATTTTTATTTGCCACTAAGTTTATATATCTAATTTTGTTTCTCTTTGTCCACAGACGTTCTCGATAGCCTGCATCCTACTGGTCTTGTGCCTGGCGGTCCTCGTCCGGGAATCGAACGCGCGACCCCCATGGATGGCACCTGGCAGCGGAGTATTTAAAGAATCTACTGAATGCCATACAGATGTAAGTACTTACGATGAATTTTCAGGTTTTTCAACGAAATGCAATCAAACGGTTAAGGCAACGCAAATATCTCGCGCGCATATATCTTATCTTATTAACAACATCAATGTTCTTTCAAGAGGAGCTCGTAGCAAAATAATAACAGCCGCTCGGGTCGATCTTTAGGTTAAGCGGCGCTTGCCTAGGTTGGTCCGTGGATTAGTGACCACTAATTATATACCGAGTTTCCTCCGTGCCTCGAAAAGCACTGTTAAGCCGCTGCTCCCGGCTGTCATTTGTAGATCTTTGACAGTCGTTACAGGTAGTCAGTGGCCCAAACGTCTGAGAACCAGCCTTACCAAGAGGTACCGTATAACCCAGTATTAACTGGGTTGCGGAGGTCAGATAGGCTGTCGCTCCTTGTAAAATACTCGTATTCATCAGCATCGGGTAAGACTGGAAGCCGACCCCAATAAAGTTGGGAAAAGGCTAGGCAGATGATGAATGTTCTCTCAACAAATTTTAGCTGAAAGCTCATATTTAATGTTTTACTGTGAGTTGAGTCGGAGAAGTGTAGGTGTTGAGTCTGTGTAATGGTGAAGACCTGTTTACTTAGAGTTCGCGCTGCGCTGGAGAAACATTTATATAAAACGTTAAAATTTCTTTTCGTCGCTTTCTCTATCTTCTCTTAGATGGAATCTGTTTCTCACAACATGTTTCGCTCGTAAAGCTGTACGGAGTTCGACTCCAGTCGTTGTATTATAGGTGCATATTGTCTCCTATAATATTTTGCCGGTAGTTCAAATTCGTTGGCATGTCTCGTTGGTCCAGAGATGGGTTCGACTCCATGTCGCGCAAAGTGTTATTGGGTTCTAGAAACTAATTTTAGAAATTAATGAATTACATGAACTGTTTCCAAAGCATATAGGGTGTAAACAGAACCTTCACGAAGCCGTTAACCAAGCATTCTGTACATCAAACTAAGTAACTTTGTATAAATTATGAATGGGAAACAAGTTCTTTTTTTGGGGTGAAAAATTACTTTTACCGGTAACACTCAATGGTGGATGCATCTCATAGTTTTGGGGCCATGGAGATTTAAACTAAAGTTATAACATTAAAAACTTGTATTAAACCCACTTTGACCCCCAATATCTCCGTAACTAGAAGGTTCCCAGGTAGGTACGGTCCAGAACAAAAAAAAATATCGAATCGACGAGGCGAAGCAGTGCTTTTCGTCTTGGTTCAGGGTATATTGACATCCATTATAGGTAACAATTACTTAATAATAGAGGAGCTCGTGGCTAAATAATAACAGCCGCTCGGGTCGATCTTTAGGTTAAGCCGTGCTTGCCTAGGTTGGTCTGTGGATGGGTGACCGCCCATTACATACCGAGTTTCCTCCGTGCCTCGGAAAGCACGTTAAGCCGTTGGTCCCGGCTGTCATTCGTCGATCTTTGACAGTCGTTAGGTAGTCAGTGGCCCAAAAAGTCTGACAACCAGTCTTACCAAGGAGTATCGTATTACCCAGTACTAACTGGGTTGTGGAGGTCAGATAGGCAGTCGCTCCATGTAAAATACTGGTATTGAGCTGCATCCGGTTAGACTGGAAGCCGACCCCAATATAGTTGGGAAAAGGCTAGGCAGATGATATAGGTAACAATTACTTATTAAGACCATATAATTAACAGCCAAAAATATATCCAAGTCATGATTATATCACTGTGCAGGGTCAAACGACAGAGGTCTTAAACCACACGATTGCCTTTTTTTACTTGAATTTTAACTCAATTTGTTTAATTTTAGTGTTTTGTAGATAGATAAACAATAATTAGGTTAATTCTTATCCGTTTGTTTGTTAATTTTGTGCTAAAATCGTAGAAGTAATCAGTAGATTGTGTCTTCTTCCTCTTTCGTGGAATATTTTAATTACTTTGTGTCATAAAGAGTGGATGCTTGGTGTAGGTACCTATCAGTATCTGCTGAAAAAATACACCATTTTTTTTTATAAAACGTTGCCACAAACTAGGAATTTCTCCTGTATCGTGGGTGCGTTTGAACCAGATGATCAGATTTCCTCACGATTTTTCTTAGTAGAAAGATTGTCATTTAAGTTTATTATTGTTTTATCAGTAACATTTTAAACTCGAACCAATGCTAACAATACCCAAAAAAAGTGTGCTAAAGTATTACAGTTTCGGTGAGCCGTTCAAGCGTAATTAAATTACAAACTAACTGTTTTCACACTTGATTCAATAACATAACCAATTTTATCTCTTTGTTACAGGATGAGCTCTTGGACCTATGCCAGAGATGTGCCAAGCTAACAAAATCTAAACTAGCTTATCCAGCGTGCTGCTCAACAGATCTTCAAGCCAGGAAATGGTGTTCCGACTATGTGTACTTTGGCCGAGGACAGTACGACTTCTACTGATCCACAAATAGGCTTTAAGTATGTTTAGGTAGGTTTAAGTATAAACAGTTAGGCACTGTTTTAAGCTTTCACGGTTTACAACTAAACTTATACTGTCACTTACGGGATATCTTAAGTGATTGTTTATTATTTTCAATCACGGAAGATATCCCGTAAGTGCCAGTATAAGTTTAAATAGTTAGTGTTAACATTGGCCGAATTGTTAATCGCAATACTTAATCTTAAGCTGTCAAAGTCAGACTTTGACAGACAGAAAATATGTCACTGTGGTTTTGACAGGCAGAAAAACATGTGTTTATTTACTTTGACAGGTTGATGTACTAACCCTAGCCGCTGCCGCTGTAACTTTGACAGGCAGAAAAACTTATGAGCAGGTATTTTGAAGTGGTTGACAATTCGGTTGTATGAATGTTGGAATGACTGACTAATTAATTTTGAGTGAATTAGGAAGCCATTTTGCATTTAAATAAAGTAGGATTCCTACTCATTAATGGCTTCTTAATAGTGTTTGTGACCGTCTCAATAAGTATTTTATGAGGACAGGTTATTGATGGGATCGTCTTTGACGGGTTGAAAGTATTAATGGAGACAGCAGTATGCTGCAAAAACAATTGAGTAAGAAAGTTCTGTATGTAATTATTGTTGTTTCGTAGACGAAAGTACGTTGTTCACGTATTTTACGAAAACCTTTTGAAAATATCTTGAAAATAAAGTCCTTTTATACGGATTACGTAAATGTTTTGCTGTAATTAATTGAATATTCACTATTTAAAACATAAATAATTACTAAAAGTGTAAAAAATAAGACATTAAACCATTTCAGAGACGGTTAAATCTTTAGATACTTTAAAATAACGACCTGTTTTTCTAAAAACTGTTTGTCAGTCTTACCTTATAAGTTTTTTTTAATATAAAAATGTAAGTATGTATTTCAATTATACATTAAAAATGTAGTTATTATTTTAATAACAAAAAATGTACATAATTATAGAATATAAGTTAGTTATATTTTACAGTAAGCATTTAAAACGCGAAACCACTGATAGAAAATTACCTTCATATTGCAGAATTATAATTTTGTACGATATTTGCTACACACGCAGAAAAAAGTTTACAATATTTTGTATTCTTGTAAAAATCAGAGGCCCCAGCACGAGTGCGCGGTGTTAACGTTACGTAAACACGTCGATTTTTTAATCAAAAATACAATTATCCTATAGCATTTTAGTTAAATTGTTTGCAAGAATCACAGTCAGTATCATCCATAGATATGAATAAATGTATTAAATAATGAAAATATTGAATTAAATATGTGAAATAAGTAATTTTCAATTTTAAAATCGACGTTACATTACGTTTACAATGCACGCTCGTGCTAGGGCCTCCATCCTTATTAAAGAAAACGGAAGGTGTAGAAAGCCTCAATTTACATTTGTATTTAACTAGAATCAATTGTATTTCCTTATTTTTGACATTCAAAAGTGCTTTTGTTTGACTTAAACTTTTGCCAACAAAATTTTGTAACAGTAAAAAATGGGAAATAATAACTTTTTTAATAAAATTAAGGGAAAATTTTAACAAGAACCATTCAATGTATTCAATAAGTCTTCAAAGTATGTTTTGTTTTGACAAGATTATATAATATAGTTAATGCATGAGACATTTTATTTAGTAAATAAATCTAGCAATACTAATGATTATGTTGTTATGTATCGTATCCGTGTGGTCACTGCACAAAACATTAATTAAAATACATTAGATTAGAGTAATTAGCGACCTTTGCACAGCCGGCAGCCGTGCGAATGATTCATGAGAAGCCATAATTATGATGGCTATTCTTAACAGACAAACAAGATAATTTCAACAAAACACGAACAGTTATTTTAGTTACATTAAATTAGCAACATAACTGGATTTTAGTTTGTCTTCTTTAGTTTTACAAATCCAGTAATTCAGGAATTATTCACATAAATAAAAATACAAATATTATAATTGTTTCAAAAACAAAGCTGTGATAATAAAATTTTGTAAATATTTTAATTTTAAATAAAAATGTAAATAATATAAATAAATGTAAGTGTATACAAATAAGTAAATGTACGAAATAAATGATTTTGTAAGAAGAAGAAGATTATAGTAAAATATAAAACTGATATTCGTCTTGTTGTTTCATTTATTTAAGCATTTAATAATTAAATTTTAATTTCAATCCATAACCAGTCACAGGCTCAACTCCAGTTACGTTGGACTCCATCACAATTGGCATAATGTGAGTGTACTATTAG
Source organism: Noctua janthe (assembly GCA_910589295.1). Taxonomy (NCBI): domain Eukaryota; kingdom Metazoa; phylum Arthropoda; class Insecta; order Lepidoptera; family Noctuidae; genus Noctua; species Noctua janthe. Next base: position 11,615,931 of record OU342578.1, read on the forward strand.
GTACACATAATATCTCCTAGCCTATCTCTTTAGAGATAACAGGCGTGACGTTATAACACCACATATCACATCCACCAGCCCGCACTGAGCCGGCGTGGTACTAAATTAACTGGTACCTCTTGACCGAGATCTTTGCCAAAAAACCAGAATTTACGGCTCACGATACATTAGTTTGTCGATTACGGTTCAGATACTGATGATTTTGTAAAGAATCACAGTTTTTACAATTAAATTAGGAAATTACGCCCTAGATTAAAAGTAATGAAAGGAATTGGAATATTTTTGTAAGAAGCGCGGCCTACCTAACTCCATGTATAAGCCACATCTCGGAAACGTGACGCTTTAGAAAATTTTGACCAATACAACAAACAATACTTTTTGTAACGAGGAATTTTGAAAATAAAATAAAATGGCGGAAGTTGGGAAGGTCAAATAATTCAAAGCCCTTTTCATTACCCTCTTGCCTAACATATTTTCGGATTCATAGATGACCTCACTGACCTTTGTCAAAAATATTAATTTACAGTTCACATCACGTAAGTTAGGCAAACTTACGTGATGTGAATTGTAAATAATTTTTTTTTTTGGTGTATTATTTCCATGATTATCCATATCTCAGTACCGGAAGACATTGCACTACGTGGACCGATAACCTGGTGAAGGTTGCAGGGATCCGCTGGATGCGAGTCGCACGGGACCGGTCAATGTGGCGACACTTGGGGGAGGCCTATGTCCAGCAGTGGACGGCTTTCGGCTGAAATGATGATGATGATGGTGATGATTTGTTAGTTTCCATATCCTGCAACAGCATAATACGAGTACTTACAAGAAAAATCACTGGTTGGTGTCTTATTTCCATTTATTTGATATCAGTATTTTACTGCCTCGTTCGAAAATGTTGTGAGGAAAGTTCTGAGTATGTATATGGATGGGTATATGAGTAGAGGAAGACCAAAGAAACGATGGATGGACTGTGTAAAGAATGATATGGCAAGAAAGGAGGTGTCTGGCGAGATGACGAGTAATAGAGAAGTATGGAAGAAGAAGACATGCTGCGCCGACCCCAAATTAATTGGGATAAGGGCAAGAGAATGATGATGTTCGTCTCGCAACGCTACTGCTTAGTACGAGGTCCTGAGTTCGATTCCCAAGTCGGTCAGTGTAATTGGGTTTTGTATTAGAAACTCATCAGTAACAGCCATGAGTTTGGACTTGGGCCCGTATTATGGCAATAAGCTTGCCCCCAATTACATGGGATTGGAGAAATGTGGGTGTTCTTTTCCAGGTACTTTTCGGGGATTATTGATAGGTAGGTATTCAGCTGCATCCGGTTAGTCTGGAAGCCGGAAGTAGGCAGATGATACGACGGGTAAAGTTCAGCAACAAAATAAAACGACAATTAAAAATCCATAAATTAATTTAATAACACTATTCGACATATTATAACAAGTTTGTATGTACAAAACCTCATCTAATACCTTTATTAATATTTTGTTTCTATACGTTTTTGTGACTCGGCGGAATTATTTCACTATTATCACGGATTTAGATAAAATATTTGTGACATTGCACTAACTATATTTATAATTAAAGTAGTAATTGAAGGACGGCCAGAATAAAAATGTAATATTAGATAATGTTATTATGTAAATTATCTACCATTATATTGTACCAAATCTTTGCGATGTAAAAAGTATGTAACATTTTAACAATACATTTTAATGAGTGTACCACAGACCAGATAACATGCAATTAAAAATTTTAAATTAATTTATTTACCGTCTTCATTTTCACTAATTATGTTAATTAGTGATTAACTGAATGGTTTTAATTAGATTTAGATAACAAAATATTTGATGACCTACTTTTGCACATCAAGTTTACGAGTGCAAAAACACACACATAGAAAATCTTTATTCCACAAAAAAAGTAATAAATTGAAATGTTGGTAAAATAGTGAAATAAATTCCGCTTTTGTCACAGCACTCATTTAGAGCGCATTTCTAGTGCTTTATTTATTTAGAAAAAATATGAAACTATCGGTGAAAATACCAGTGCCGTATTTTTTCCAAATCAAGGAAAAAACTTACAAAAAGTAAAAGAAAAAAGAAATAGTTTTTTTCTATAATTGGAAAATCAGTCCGCCGATAGTTTGTAATTTTTTCTCCCTGTTTATATTTACATTAGTACGACAGTTAAACTTATTTAAGTACGAAAAATTGTTTTAGTCTCACAAAGTTTTTTTAATCACGATTGTAGAGTGGTTAACAACTTAAATTGAAGCTGTAAGGGCGCCATTAAAAAAAATACAATATTTTTTGACGGACACAATTAATGGTTTTACGTTTCAGACTATTATCACATTTACATCAACAATGTTATTAAAAAGCAATGTTAAAAATAAGTTTAAAAATACAAAATGTCAAAAACTTACGATAGAAAATTGTGATTCGTTGTAATAAATCGTACATAAATCGGTGAGAAAAAAAAGTAAAAAATATAAATGCCGATTGCGCTACGGGCCATTGTTTAACATTATACTGTGAACACATCTACTCGATCGTGCAATTTCGCACGATTGCACAATTTTCGTGCAAATACACTCTAATTCATCTATCTTTGGATAGTCTTAGGTCTTTCGACTAATATTTTTACACGATAAATGTAATTTACACTAAAATTTACAAAGATACGGTTTTAGCTAAAAATCAACTAATCTTTGTAGACATTCCCGCTTGGACGGATATTAAAATCTCTATGTGTTGTCAACCTACTTGAAGCTTTGCTGTGCTGTTTACAAGGTCCACTTTGCAGCTCAAATTTTCAATAACGAATAATTGAGCTACAAAACAGATAAGTCGAGTAATTGCCTATTTTCATTACTGCTTTCTCTGGTAAATATAAATAAGAAATAAAATTATGTTGGATAGATTTTCTAGAATAAATAGACTTCTTAAGTATAAATATGTGACAAAATAGAAAACCCTGTTCAAAATAAGAGCTAGTCACCTTTTTAACTGAATTTTAACATACAATGCCCAACTAACAGGCAAAGTTAAAAAAACCGTTTTCTTTGCGTATCATCGCTATAATATTGCATAATGCTCTGCAATGCTTACGCTAACATTTATTATATCATAATTACGAAGATAAAAAAAAGATTGCGATAAAAATGGATTTAAAGTGAAGAATGGACTTTCCACGCGTCGTTCAGTACCTAAAGATGCGTGCAGTTTCATGCAAAATTATTTTTGATCATTCATAAAGCTACTTTGATAAAAATAGGTAATATCAGTTATCTTTTTTACGTCTAATTTCATGAGATTTCGACATCATTATAAAAACATCATCGGCGGTCTTTTTGGGCAAGTCCTTATATAAATGCAAGATACAAAAGTAAAGTAAGTAAGGTAACTGTGCCTATTATTTGGACTTACTTTTTTTTTTAAGTTTTAAAAAATGTAAGTAAATTACGCTTTATTTTTTTTCAGGGAAATGTCCAAAAAAAAACTATTTTATTTACTAAAATATTCAGCTTAAAACAAAGTTCATTTAGCACAAAATTCATACTAACTGACAACTAGATCTTTCGGTAGTTACATTAATATAAGAAATCTATTTTTATTTACAATTTTTACGACAACCTTCTAAAATGTACAAATACAGGATAACTTCAGCAATAGTTTTAATTCATTATATTTTCTTACTCTTTTTTCGACTTTGATCACTTGGTTGTCCAAAGATTTACAAAACAAGAAGATATTAAAAAAGTAGATAAAAAGGTTTTTGAACTTAGTATAGGAAAAATGCAAAAGATACATTTAATTAATGACAAGTCAACAATTTAAATTGCGTAATACGAAACGATAAAAATGCGAAAACATTCGTTGCTTAAACAAAAAAATAATAATAATAATAATAAATAATAATTTTGCATAATTTTTTGTTAACAAAAAAATATGCAAAATAAGGATGTACAATGTTAGCCAACTGGTTTTTTTTAAAGCACCAAAATCATTTTGCAATACGAGTATTTTTAACATTTCCAATCATTAAAACTAATAACAGCATTAATCCAGTGAAAACACGCAATATTTCGTCACAAAAAATAACAAAAATCTTTTTCTTTGACAACCAAATCGTAATCACAGCATGTCTTCTTTATCATATATTTCCTGTAATTTTTGTTGTTCTTTCACTTTTTTCATTTGAGCGTAGATCGATGCTGCTTTGTAATTTATAGGCCCGTAGTCTTTCATGTCAGCGTCTGCATATATGAATTGGTCTTCAGGTCTGAATGGCTGAGAAAAAATGAGCAAAGTTGTAAGTGTGCATATTTTTTCGTATTTTTTTGATGAGTAGACATAGATAAAAAATACATAAAATACAATGGTAATATGTGTTAAGTGCAAAGCTACGATAATTAATTAACTTTTTAATTTATCTTACTTTTGATTTATTGTATAAAAAGCCAAGTATTATTTGAATTTTTAGTTGCCATTAGTTTATAAAATTTAAATTACCAATAGTGATTTTAAGTAAAAATTAAATTTTGAAAAATGATAATTTTTAGAAAGCGGTGAAACAAAAAAGCGTAATGAAACCGAAATGAATTTTGAAAAAAGATTACCTTTGTTTTTAAAAAATGTACGTGTCACTCTTGGTAAAGCGTTCCTAGAAGAAAATATAAAACATCACAACATTGCGAATACATGCTCATTTGAGATCTCATACATTTACATGGAAAAAAAATTAAAAGGTGTAGTTTTAATTACAGATTCTAGCTTTCGATATGAATGCGAAAAATTCTGTTATGATTATGAACACTGTGTAACCATATTTTTATAATATCAAAAGTCTTTAAAATCCTAACAGCTTCAATGTTAAATTTTATTGAGGTCGGGCTTATATTATAGTGTAGTACATTTTTGCAGTCAGTTATAATTATGAAGCATTTTTAATAGAGCCAATTAATAATGTAAATGTATGAGTATTATACTAGTACTTAGGCAATTTATTATATTTTAGGCTTTATCATGGTGTGTCGGAGAATTCATGCTGTGAAAGCAGATAAAATTCCACTTAGGCACATATTACCATCAAAATATTTGTTAAAAGATTTTCTGTACAAGGATACAAGGATTATTATTATTATTTATACAAGGATTTTACAAAATTTACAGTTTTTAAAGCTTTTTCCTTTTTTAATAGAATTTACTGCAGTTTTTTTTACAGATAAAAGTGAAAAAAATGACACTTCAGAATTTAAATATAGATCAAAATTTAGTTATTTTGCTCAGTTTATAGGCAGATTCTGAATTTTAATAAAAAAACTACATGATCTAGAAACCAGTCTCCTTTTTTTTAAATATAACTGTAAAATGTATCTTATTTTTTGAAGCTTCGATACAGTTTCTAAATAAAATCATTAGAATCAGCCTTAAAACTTATAACCAAAATAATGACATTAAAAACTCACCTCTCAGACATCGATCTCATTGAATTTCAGAGTGGCATAGTCACTTCTAGGTTGCGTGGGACCAGTTTTTCTCTGAGTAGTACTAGATATATTCTTATTATAACTAGAGTTAGTATCCTTGTTAGCACTATCTGAACCTACGGTGTATGTATCATACAAATGTCTATTCGAATTGACAGTGTTTTTAAACTTCATATTATGGTTACCTAATGCTAAATCAGCGTACACTAACTTTTTTTGTTTAGGCTTATCGTCTTTAGGACCCGAATAATTCGAGCTAAAATTTTCGGGTCCTAAGTTTCTCGTTGAATTTGATATGTAGTTGCCTTTTAGCAATTGCAAGTATGATTTTCTTTCTGATTCATTATATTCAGGCTCTGGGTAGTCAGGCTTTTGATAATTATCGTAAACTCCTACACATGAAAGTTTTTCTCTTAAGCTTTCTGATTTTTTCAAGCGGTTTAGCTTCTGACTGTTCTTTTCTCTCGTCCTGTTTAGAGTTTTTGTGTAGTATTGTGGTTCTGAAGGCTGGTAGATAAGAGGCCCTATTGTATTGTTGTACGACCTCTCCTGATCAACAGGGATTCTTTTATCGACCCTTATGGGTTGAAAGTAACAAAAGCTATGATGTTTTTGTAGTGGTATTTGAAAGTTTTTCTTGTTCTTTCCTTTGTTGCTTATGTTTGTGAAGTGATTACGTTTTTGCATGTACTGTTGTTGTAGTATGTTAGTATTCTGAAAAGGAAATTAGTTTGTTAGTGATTAGAACACACACGTTAGCCAGAAGAAACATAAAACAGAAAATAAATGAGAACAAGCGTTATACCTGACCGTTATCACTGTCCACTGTGATACTACTTTGTACTGAATGACTACGTTTAACTACTGATCGTTTTGGTACCGGTTTCTCCGTCAACTTTGGTATTTGTAACATCTTATTTGGTGGTATCACTTGTTTCTTTGGCAACCCAACTTTGTTTATGCCTTCATCGTTTAATTGCCTCACCACTGACTTAACTAGGGAAGTAGATGGTAATATTACAGATAGATTCCTTTTAGGAGTAGCTCCTATTATATTTGGTTTAGAGAGATCTGCTTTGGTTTCTTCAAGATCCTTTTCTTCGTCACTGTCATCTTGGTCTTCAATTTTAAGAATTTCTAATTTAATTTTTCTTATATCTTCAGCGGATTTAGTTGGCCGTACCGGAGCATCAATAGTATCGATAGATTTGGAAAATTTTGTATTGATTAAAGGCATTGATAGATTGACGTAAACATGATCATTTTTGGAAGGAGAGACAAAAGGTGATAATTTTGTCCGTGGGGCTGGTACAGGCCTGTTTAAAGAAGTTGTAGATTTGTTAAGATCAGTCACATCACACACTTGTATAGAATCTGTTAGATTTTCAAATTCTTCTACTCCACTTATGTTCGATTTGACTCTGAGTACAGATGGACAGTTCGCATAGATTGTATCTTCAGTTACAGGTGCACGATTTCCATTCTTATTATTATTGATTTCATTGAAGTTCTCTCCATATTCAGTGTTAGGATAAAATCTTTCGATATTACGTTTCCTTACTATTCTCATTGATTGGAACTGCGGTGGTTTTCTATGCACTCTTGTGTTTAGCGAAGAAAATTTTCTTTTATCCCCTTCAGCGATTTCTTCGTCTATCGTTGGGAATTGTTTTAAAAATGAGGTTTGCATTTGTGGTAGGTATGGGTTTAGTAGAACCGTTTGATGTAGCGGATACATTTGTTGAATGGGTGATAATACTGGAATCCCATAAGAGTATTGTGAGTTTGAAGGCATGGGATATCCTATAGCGTTTTGAACGAATGGTGGGCAAACTAGTCTTGGGGTAAACGAAGGGTTAGTAGTCAGTTGTTTCTGTAAAGCTGCTATTCCTTTTGACGTTTTCGGGTTTGTCTCGATTACCCTAGGTTGTATCGCTTGGACAGGCTTTACATGCAAATTAATAAACATGAAACAAAAAAGAACAAAAAATGCAAATTATAATTTAAGCAAAACAATAAAACACATACATAAAAGTTAATTTGTAAGTTTTGGTAGTTTCATTATAAGGTGGGGTCTTTCAGTAATCTATCACTGTATTAAAAACGAAGATTAACTCATCCCGTTCTTGTCTATAACTGTAAAGTAATTTAACAAATAAAAAAATACTGTTAATTTGCCTTTGTCTAAGTTTTGCTAAAAACAAACTACTTTTTCCAAATTGTTTTAAGAATACCAACAAACAGAAGTTGAAGCTTTTGCTCGGCTGCATATGACAATATGTTTTTACGTAACTAAAATAATGAGTCTTTTATTCAAAGTCAAAGTCAACATTATTTATTTGCGGTGAATTTAGTACAAAAGGTGGTAAAAATAACATAGTGCAAGTACTATATTCTACTCAATTCAGTTCAATACTATACGTGATAGCATTACTGAAAGACCAAACTAGCTTCTTATCATACAACTGAATCATTTTCAAAATGGCCGTCAAACATACCTTATTAGGTGGTTGCTGTAGTCCGTGGAACGGTAGGTTCTCGTAAAGACCCGGGTTGTCCGCTCCAAGGTTGCCGTTTGCTGCATTATCTACGCCATTCGAAGGTGGGCCTGTAAAAAAACGGTGGCACATGAAAATTGTGATACATTAATCTTTTCTTTATGGGCCTAATGACTTTAGATCATGTTGTGGCCATGTCTTTATTGGTGGAATTTTACTTTTAATTATTAGGTTAAATGAATCAATTCATAGTATTGGATCTCCACACCTTGATTTAACACATTTGCTGTGCCAATATTTAAAGATTTAGATTTGTTTAAATTGGATATTGTCAACTTTTAGTTTTCAGATTAGAAAAAAATATTTTTAATTGAGAGTTTCACTTTACTTGCAAAAGTTTACTGTTTTTATTTATCATACGTGCTAGAAAAAAAAATCACAGACACACATCAAACATGAGCAAAAAAAAAATACATGCTCTCTACTTACTATCACCTGGTTTCTTTCGTTTTCTCGTGTTTCTGGGTTCTTCATCAGTAAACGGTTTGACTTTGGCACTAGTAGTAACGATCCTATCAGGCCTTTTGAACGACACAACTAAAAACATGCTCACATTGAAAAACTTTGCAAATAAATCCGTGCTTTAAGCGTTTTAGCAGAAAACGTGCTTGTAGCAAAAGCGCTTGAGGATCTAAAATTAAAATCGTTGATGTTTAACTATTTTGGTGAGTTCAATAATTTAAAAGTCAATTATTTTAAACTAGATTGATTTGAAACTAGACGCCACAATCATTGGATCAAACCGATCGGCGTCGATAAGTTTGGTCTCACCCTAAAAAGGAGAAGTCTCACCAAAACAGTTTAGTTCTACGTGGTTCTAAAGTCGTCTTAAAAAGTTCATGCAAAAGCAATGTAAATGTTAAAAGCAAAGATTTATAAAATGAGGAAGATTTGGAATGTTGTGATTTTAGTGTAGTGTTTGGTGATAATGTGTGACACAATAATGCAAACAAAACATAAAAATAGGCTTATGTATAACTTGAAAATAGACCTAGAACATTATTAATGATAATTTCACCTAATCCGCCTTTAATCTACCGCGCGGGCCCAGTTTTACCATGTTGAGAGCAATCATGAAATATGAAGAAGTTGCTTGAAATATTGTCCCACTCCATTATCAATGTTTAAAAAAAATGTTATAACAACTACCTCCTTCAGTGACAATAATGTTAGGTTTTTCGCTTTGAAACAAAGATCTGAGTCGATTCTTTTGCACTACATATCCTGGTTTATTCATATTGACTAATGACATAGCCCTTTTGTTAGACTTATTAATCTTCTTATATTTTCCACTATCATCGTCAGAATCTTCGCTCTTACGTCGCAAATTCTTGAAAATACCCGTAACGACATTTTGTCTTGGTTTCCCACTTTTCTTTGAATATTCCACTTTCGGTGGTGATTTTTCTTCAATTTTATTTCTTTCTAGTAGTCCCAAATTCGATTCTTCAGTCACTGTAGCTGCTTGTAATCTAGCTTGATTCTTAGGACTTAAAGTATGGTTGGAATTGACATGCACCAAAACTCCAGGTTTTAAAGGCCACTTGCTTGGTGTAGTAACAGTTTGAACTTTATTGCTGTCAGCTTTAGGTTCAGGTTTTGGTGTTTGTAGCTCGGTTTCTTGATTGATTTCTGTTTGTGTTGTGTTTTCTGGTGGTGCTTGGTTTTCATCTATTTTGTTCATTTCTAAGTTATGTTGTGGGTAGCTTTGTGAATCGACTAGTCTTGTTCTGTCACATGTTTTTGGGCTGAATGATAGGTTTAACCGAGGTGATAGGGCAGGCAAAGCTTGTGATATAATTGACTGCGCGATCGAAACCTCATTAATACAGCTACCATCCGGACTAAAGTTGAAAATAAAAGGAAAATAATAATGATTATGTACATGCAGTGGGTGTATGTGTTAAACTAAAAAAAATGTATAAAATGTTTTTCTGAGACAAAATATTTTTAATTTTACCTATTCGTGATTTTTTATTTCGAGAACTAAACCTAATCGTACAGATAGAAGAATTAAAATTTAAAAATAACGCATTACTAAAGAAACTAAAATAAAAAAATTGTCAAACCAAAAAAAAGTACTATTCATGAACTACCTACATAAACAATACTTAAATACAAAAAAATGTGAAGTACCAAGAAGAATGCTTTCCAAATCTCATATCATGCATCACTCAATAAAATACTTGTACAAATAATTGTGACACTTTGTTTTCTACTCGAATTATAACTACTGTGGTCCCACACTTTACGCCAAAAATCCAAAAAAAAAACTAGCCAAAACAGCATTTAAATAAAAAGAAAGCATCCTCCAAACTAAATTAAAATTTTGAAAACTGTTTTTAATTTTTTTAGCATTTTTTGTTAAAAATGTACCTGAAGTATTAATTGTGGTCAATCTGAGAACGTCCGGGGTTAGTGCGGTTAGGAACCTACACATTAATAGTTATTAATAATATTACACATAATAATTATTATGAAAAGAGGTAATAAATACTTATACTTTTGAAAACCAGTGTTATTTTGTCAAGAGTATAAAATAAAAACATGCGTCTATTTTTTTTCTATTTTCAAGCCCAACTTAGCAGCTAAAGTGTGGCTAAATTTAATTTAATGATTTGACAGCTAGTTTAGCTTAGTTTTTTATGAATATTTTATATTTATTTAATTTTATATATCGCACACATAAATAATTTTATAACATTACACAATATTAAACAGTCTAATAAACGATTTTATAACAATATTGAAAAAAACAAGCCAGTTTCCAGATTGTCCTATTAATGCTTATGTAATTTACTAGATATTGCTGTCAAACCATCAAAGTTATTAATTTAATTAGCACATTTTAGCCTCAAAAGACTCTTTAAAAACAAAACTATCAGCCGTTGGTCCAAGCATAATAATATTATAGCGCTTCACTCAAACTCAAACCCTTTGACCTTGGGGACATCTGACCTTGACCTTCTAGTCGTAATGATATGACCTCGTCATGGGCACAACTACGGGCGACCTTGAGGGAGGCATTGATAACGTATGCCATGAATCTGCTCGGACCAATGGCGTAGCTGCAAAATTTGTATTATTTTTTACTACAAAATAAAAAAAAATGTTTTTTCCTTTTTTTGTTAGGTATATAAATTACGCACGAGTATAAAATATAATAAAATATAGAAAGGGATAAATAAAGTAAAATATAATAAGTTATAATCATTATGTGTGATTAAATAAAAATAGCTAAAAATGTTTTTATTTCATGTAAGAACTAACTCTACAGGCTATATTGGATTTTTAATTCAATGAATATTTATTCAGGGATCTAAACTTTCAGGATTTTTGTCATTCTATAAAATATATGGGTAGTTTTTATTGTTAGAAAGTTTTCAGAAAAGTTTAAAAGTAAATTAAAAGTAGCAAAATCGGTGAAGTGATAAAGTAAAATAATGAAAAAAAAAACTTTCTAACAATACCTAAAATTTAAAAAATAAGTCTATAGACGTATAAAATGACTAGTACTAGACATTCTAGAAAGATAAAAATAAAATAAAAATGAGAAAAGAAAAACTTACTTCTCGCGTTCCTCTAATTCGACGGGATTATTGTCTATATGTTTGTATGTTAGTTGACGATGTTGTGTTTAGTAGCAGCATCCGGGAAAGATAGGATGAAGAAAAAAATAAATGTTAGTTTTTCGCAAATCAAAAAGTAAAATCAACTAAAATCGCAAAAAATATGAGTAACATTAATGTTACAAATGACAATGAATATGAAACGACTATTTTTAATTAGAAAATTTATAAATTCACATGAATTTCATAAATATTATAAAAATTATGAAAAAAACATTGATTTTTTGTTACAATGCTCGAATGAGAAAAGACGATGTTTAAAAACATATATTAGTTACTCAACATTTAGATGTTTATATTACAGACGACATTATCAAAAAATACAACACTAAAAAGAAAATTCAAGCAAAAATAAGTCAGTCTATATGACACGTTGACGAACGAAAATCTAAACAGTAGTTTTATTATAATCTTTTTTTATAGAGAATTCAATACAGAGTACCCACCATTATCATTAAAATTATAAAATGTGGTGTAGGTAAATAGATGTGTGTGTGCAATTGAAAATTGCATTGGCAGCTAATTTATCTAAAGAAACTAAACCGGACAGGGACACTGACAGATGCTTCTAAAAAATATCTGTTGGAGTCCGGTGCGCAATTTTCACAATATGTTCGTATTGGTTTCACCGAACTAAATTATGTCAAAATAGAAAATAATGAATAAATTGCTTCTGTAGTGTTACCAAAAAAAAAATGTTCCAAACTTTTTCTCTTTTCTTGTTCTTTATCTATGTGATCATGTTTTGATCTTTAAATTACGGAACTATTGGCACTATTTTCATAATATACAACTTGTCACATAAACCGACAACAGCAGAAAGGGGGGAAGACTTACACTTAGACTTGGCCCTCATCCGCCGGCAGATGCAGATGATGATGATGCAGAGAATCACGGTGATCACCAAGATGGCAAGGGCTATCCCACCAATGAGCATCAGCTTCTGTTGGTCTCGCCACCAGACCTTAGTACCTGGAGATTGAAAGTCAATTTAAGATGATTTGATTAGAAGGACGGTCATGTCTCAGAACTAGATTTAAGTCATCGACGAGAAGAAAAAGAAGAAGAACTTGGTGCAGAGAAGTCGCAAATTGAGCTGCGAGTACATTATAGGGTAGGGACTCAAGCCATCGTGACAGCGACGAAGGCAATGCGAAAAAATAATAAAAGATAATCCTGATTGTGACCGAGAAGATGGCGAGACGCCTTGGATGGCTTTCGAGAAAAGTGGAAGGAATGCGGGAGGCCTTTGCCCAGGAGTGGGAAAATTCAGGCTAACAAAAAAAAATGGCTATAGACTAAAACAACATTGGATCAAACCAATCCGCAGAAATTTCGGGACACCTTTACTCAGTAAAGAGACATTGGATCGATGTCAATGGAATTTTATAGTTTAAAAAAAATGAATTACGAAATGAGGTATGGGTAGATTTATTTGTTTTTCCAATATATTTTCTAAGGATAAGTAAAAAGACAAAAAAAAACCAAAGTGCTTCAATTCTCTGTAAGCTGTTTATGCTGTGCTGTTAAATTATAATTTTGTATTCTGAAAGAGTTCCAATTAATTATAATAATTGATACAATTTTGAACCGAAAGAACGAAGCAAGTTAAATAAAAGCCTGTAAAAAGCGAATCTTGATTGTTTCTTTAAAAATATAGTTATTATTTTTGAATATAATAGCAAATATTTTCGATAAAGAATAATCGCCATTTTAAATAAATGCTGTGTAGCATAGCTTATTGTATAGTATAGCTTATTGTTGAAACCCAATTACCGTTGGACTTACCGAAACTTTCCAAGTTGGCTGTAAACCAGAAAATTTGATTTACTACAGATTTCATGAAGCACACAGTGACGACAAAACTTTAGTACGACGAGAAAAAAAATTAGTAGTCCAGGACAGTAGTATTTCGTATGCTACATTTCATTTTACAATTTTGTGTCTGTAGATTAGAAAATAAACGAGCCTCCCACCGGATGAAAAGTGGTTACGGCCTTCTTTAGACAAATTACATACAGGTGCAGAGTTTAAAAAAAGTTATACACCTTGTTTTCTGGTTTCAGAAATCACCGGAGTAACCCAGTAATATCCAGCCTCAAACAGTACACTGCATGACTTCCAAAGACTTTAAAAAATTAAGCCCGAAGCCTGATTAAGTTTTCTTTTACAAAGAAATCAAACTCACCCATAACATCACGCTCGCAAGCTCGAGACTGCCCGACAGTGTTGCTAGCGTAACAGAGGTAGGTCCTGTATACATCCACGCCAGTGCTCAGCTGGAGGTAGCTGTGAGCTCCAACCTGCCAGATCTTCTCGTCTGTAATGCTGTCGTTCTCGTTCTTTAGCTTCCAGATGAAGGATACCTGGTGGAAAACGCATAAAATAACATGACTCGTATTTTTACCAAAAAGTTGGGCGGAAACACCCCATCATCCATTAACTGGGCACAAATCTAGCCTCGAGGCTGCCAATTTGAATGACAGTTTGCTTGACTTGGCAATCGAATCCAGGACCTCGCCTTCGATAGTAGACAAATCATAGAAATGGTGTTGCCTAATACAACCCCAGTAATTTAATAAAATGTTACAGATCATTCTAATGCATAGTATAAAAGGAATTTAGCCTCTAATAGTTCAAACTCTATTCTAATCGCAGATTTTTTACAGCCTATAACGTCTCCAATGCTGGTCCGGTTCCTCTCGGCGAGCGGGAACCGGATGTAATCCAACACGCGGGTGCAGTTTCGGTTTGTGGATATTAACGAATGATTTTAGCTGAATATTTACCGCTGTAGGATTAGAATGTGCAGTGCAGACAAGTACTTGAGCGCCATCAATTTCGGTCTGTTTAATTCCGCATTCAGGAATATCTAAAAAAAAAACAATTGATAAAGTTTAATCAATGAATATTTGTCATCTGACCTCAACTGTGAAAAATTACAGAATTAAGTTACGACAGTCATGGCTCCAATATGCTACCTTGCAGTAAACCACAACTGTTGTACAAACAGACACACAAGTCAAGTCACAGTTGAAGTTCAACCACACAACAATGTGTGGTTGAACTTCAACTCAGTTTGTATGATTTTAAAACCAATCTGTATTGGTATACCTTGAATACTATATTATAGCAGACTTATAGTAGATTAGCCGTTATTTTTTAAAATAAAGTCCTTGATTAACAATGTCAAAAGCCTGATTCAAATCAAACATTAAAATAATTGTTATAACTTACACCAAACATCCAGATATACAGAAATATTAACAGATCCGTGTCTATTGTAGGCCTCACAGGTGTAGTTGCCTCCATCCTTCCTCTGAACAGGTCCCAATAGTAACGTGTTTGAAGATGAAAGGATCAGGGAGTTGTTTCCGTGTTCCTTGCTGACTGACTTGCTGGGGTGTTCGCGACGCCAGGAGTATGAGGGCATGGGGAAACCTCTGTAAACGTAAATGATGCAATAATTTATTTCCAAAAGTAAAAAATGGTCGGGTGACTAAGCAGCAGAGCAGCACTGGTAGATTGTTCAAGGTTAAGCAACGCTTGTTGAGGCAGGTCTGTGGATTGCCATCCATTTTAAATTGAGACTTCTCCATGCCTCGGAAAGCACGTTAAGCTGTTGGTATATCTTATCTATTCGTAGATCTTTGTCAGTCGTTACGGCCGCACGGGTAGTCATAGGCTGGAAAGGCTGAAAACCAGTCTTACCAAGTATTTAACTAGGTTGTGTAGGTCAGATAGGCAGTCGCTCTTTTAAAATACTGGTATGTAGTTGAATCCGGTAAAATTGGATTTCAACCTAATTATAGTTGTAATTTTGTTTTCTAAATTTATTTCTGTTATTTGTCTCTATGCAAGAACTACTTATGTTATTTTTTAAGTTTAAGATGAACCCAGTGGAGAGTATTTTATCTTCCTTCGAAAAATTAACTCTCTCTCACCAGACCGGTATTGTGTCTAGTAGGTTTCTGACGGACTAGTGTCTGACGGTTGTTGTCAGGTATGAAAGTGATGCACGATTTTACGTGACGTCAGATATGATTTGTAGTTCGTATGTGGCATTGTAGATGTCGCCAGAGTTATTATCGTATAAGTATTTTACTTACCTAGCAGAACATACAACTTTAGCCGGTATTTCATTCTCCGTCACGTTGACTCTTACAGGGTCTACCTTGACGTTTTCTGGTTCATCTAAAAAATACAAATATGTTTTGAGTTCTTTTAAATCCACTGCTATGACACTTTTTTTTAAGTCATGAACGGATCCAAGTCGGGATTAGAAAGTAAAAATGAGATAAAGTTATGCCGATCCGTTGCAGTATGCGAGATGCGGGGAGCCTTGGGATGCGGGGCGAATGATGATGATGGGTTGTACTACTTACATTCGACAGCAAACTTAGTAGTGCTATTGACAGGTGGTCCTGCCGAGTTCCGTGAAGATCTGCAGGTGTAGCTCGCGGTATCTGCTGCTCGGTCCAGGACATGTGACGGCCAGGCGGACATGTTCCAGTGCTGGAAGAAATGAATGGATTAAAACTATTATCACACACTTTTTCTTACAATATATCAACGGGAGAATTTTTGAAGAGCAATCATGCGGAGGAACGGTGAGGAACCTTTCTTCGAAACTTGAAACTAAGACTTCTAAGAAATAAAATAAAAAGAAAAGGAAAAGGCTGCCAAGCTGAAAAGAGACTGCCGGCCATGTATACGAATGTCAGATTATCGCTGGGCAAAATTAACATCAGAATGGGTGCCAAAGGGGAGAATTCGACGTCGTGGCAAGCCCAAGCAAAGATGACGAGATGAGTTAGACCGCTACATGAAAGACTGGAGGATAGCAGCGGGCAGCCTTGAAAATTGGAGACGGTAGAACGGTCTTATCCCAGCAGGGACACCACGGGCTAATATAATAAATAATACAAATACTTATATTAGAAACTCAGTGTCTTTCTTGCTACGAAATGAAAATATACGTTACGTTATGGCGATATGTTTGTTAATCGTTGCAATACTTACCAAAGTAGACTCAGTAGCTTCAAAGTCATTCCTATTAACTTGCGGCTCAATATGCCTCTCAACCACGTAATATCTATCAGTTTTCTGAGTGTCTATTACTGCTCCATCTTTCAGCCATTGGACGTTGCATAGTGGGGCGCATTCCACCGTGCAAGATAGGGAAATGTTCTGTGAAAAAAAAAGAAAAATTGATTAATTCACTGTCGGCTAAATTACAGTCGCGGGAGTAATTCAAAGTTAAGTTACTTTAAGTTGCCGTTGTCGATCCCTGTATATGGGTAAACAGCCATTATCGAGACCGCTACGTGGCTCGGAAACTATGTTAAGCCGTTGGTCTCGGCTGTCAATAATAGGTCAGTGACTTTCGTTACGGGTAGTCAGCAGCTAGAGAGTCTGATAGCCAGTCCTACCAAAGGGGTATTATGTTACCCTAATGTAGGTCAGATAGGCAGTCACTCCATGAAAAGTCTGGTATTTAGCTGCATTCAGTTAGGCTGGAAATCATTAACTTTAGGAAAGACTAACTGATAATGATGAATTATGATGATGTATGTCCCCAGTCAGTGTTTATGGTAATAGAATACCTTTATTTTGACTCACCTGTGACTTGTATAAAGCACCGCTGTAGTGGTTCATCGCGTATTTGAAACTTGGTGGAGCTGAAATAGATAACGCAGAATAAATGGAGATTTATAAACAAAACTGAAGCTCTGACAAACAGAAGCGAATCCTGTGTGGGATTTACATTAGACAAATTGTATCAAATAACTTGTTTGGTGGTGCTCAAACTGGCGCGAATGACATGCGACTAGCATGTCATTCTAATCACAGTACGCGACGCTATTTACTAACGCGTTATTAACCGGTATGTTGTATCAGTTATTATTAGTAAGCGTAAGAGTCGTGTACGGACCGCCATTAAAATACGAGTGCTGTGACATTCTGGCTACTCATTGGTGATTTGAGCACGCTACTCTTGAGAAGCATCGCAGACGTAAATCAGGCTAAAGAACCGAATATCCACTTTCAAAATTCGGACTATTGTAATATATTGCTCACGATACATACCCAGCACATCAATAGAAGTATAAGCCGGTTCCCCACCCCCGCCCGCGTTGATGCCCCAACACGAGAAGTTCGTGCGGTGGTCCAGCGTCACGGGGTCGATGGTCCAGTTCTGGGAGACGATGTCGCTCACGGGGCGCCCGCCGCGGGTCCAACGGAATCTGGTGAAACATTTTGTTAAGATGTAAAGCTCATTACTGACAGTTTTGTTATTGAAGGGATCAATATTAAGGACAATGCAGTTATAACGTGACCTTAAAACTGAACTGATGTTCGGGTTTTTTTCCAAGAAATTCCATACTGAAACACAGTATGGAATTTCTCTAAAAACATTGTAACGACATGGAAAACGAAATAAGTTAGTAATGAGGTGGTGAGGTGCAGTTCTTACAAGTGTGTTCTGTACGAGGTTTATAAGTGCCGTCTTATAATTTTATGGTCTAGATTATAAGATACTTAATTATCTTTACTAAACTTTACGAGTATTCCTTTGAACATAAATCAATGTGATCACAGAACTCGGTTGTTTCTATGGTCATCACGTCAGTGTCGTTGATAATGTGACTGTGACACACGAATGTTTCTGATCACAGTGTCTTCTCATTACCTATGCGCTTCAGGTCGACCGCGCTCCTTGATGCTGCAGCTGAGTACCAAGCTTTTGCCCTTTACGACGCGCCACGGAGAGTACGTCAGCTTAGCGGGGCCAGGTGGGTCTGAAAGCAAGGTATGATGGATGAATGTAGACAAGTTACAATATTCAAATCTTAATAGTCATGAGGAATAGAGACAGTGTGGAATATTCCTCATCATGACGTGACGCCACGCTTGTAATCCCCGAAGGTATAGGCAGAGGTGTATCTGTTTAAGTCCCATGTAATAGGGGGCGAGCCTGTTACTGGCAACTGGCCACAAATCCAGACTCCGTGGCTACTACCGAGACATTCCTGATGGAAAAACCCAATAACATTTTGCCCGAGCCGGGAATCGAACCTAGGACCTCATGCTCAGCAGTCGCTCTTGCGATCACTAGACCAACGAGGACTCTTTCGTATGTGATTGATCGACATATTCTCGTTGTTGATGATAAAACTATTGATATAAATGTATTGAATCTCAAAAGCATTAATAGTTTAACCCAAATAAAGGCCTCCCTTCTTCTTTTCTTTTGACAGTAGATAGCCTCGAGCAGCTAGCAGTTATTATGAAAATTACTTACAATTGACGACCAACTCAGTCCTAGCACTGGTGTTGCCCCATCCAGCATAGTTCTTGCCTTTACAGGAGTAGTTGCCATGGAAACTCTTGGTCGTATCTTGGAGTAACAGCATTGATGGATCCACTTCATTACACAGATTTTCTGTAAAGGTGGAAGATTACAACTAAGCGCATTTCATTCGATGTTTCATTATAAATTGATGCTAAAATTAGACGCTACATAATTTTGGGACCCAAAATGTTTCTTTCTATCGGAAGCAGGAAACAACCACTTACAGGCATTATCGGAGAAACCATCTTATCCTAAGTCTAAGGGGAGTTTGGTTCTTTTATAATTAGGGCTGATAATCCGATCGAAGTCTTTACTACTTGTTTCATTACTGACAGCAGGCCTTTATCGACCAGTGATGGAAAACTGTGGTAATCAATAAACATGGTGGTGGAAAATCATCTGCAAAAAGTGATCACTTCAGCGTAGGAGCAAATAAAATAAAATCCTATTCATTCTAGTAGACTGTTAACTGTAAATTCCACATACCTTCACCCTCAGTATCGTTGCACTCCGGCAGATGCTTCAGCACCTCTCCATCCAGGAACCAGATGACCTCATCCAATATTGGTGGGTTTCCCGACACCACTTCACAAGTCAGGGTCACGTTCTTGTGGTCTGTCTCCAGGATGGGGCTGGGAGAGCTCATGGTCAGGCGCACTTGGGGCTTGACTGAAATGGAATTTAGAAATTGATGGTTTATAGGTGTAATGGGTATTTGGGAAACTACATTCGCATCGCTCCCACTGCTGGGACGCAGGCCTCCTCTCTATGAGAGGGAATGGGCTATAATCCACCACGCGGGCCCAGTGCGGGTTGGTAGATGTCACATGTTTTCGAATTTTTGGTTCTAGGACATGCCGGTTTCCTCACGATGTTTTCCTTCACCGTTTTGAGAGCAGTGGTGATGAAATAAATTACACAAAGTAATGCGCCTGGCTGGGTTCGGACCCACGACTTACTGCTCGTAAGTCGGGGTCTCCACCACTGGGCCACCGTTGCCACGTAGGATGGTAATGCTGATTCTTTGTCCGTAGGCTGAATAAGAAAAGTAGGGGATTGCAAGGGATTATCGCATCTTCAGTAAGTAGGTAAGTGGGTTTAATTCAATTCAAAGAAGCAAATATTCTATCTATTCAAACTAAAACCCCGAAAGCATTAATTTCAATAAACGACTTCTTCTTCTTCTTCTTCTTCTTCTTGCAGACACCAGCCCGTTATACAATTCAATAAAGCCAATATGTTTTTTTTTTTAAATTGGAATTGCAGTGACAACTTGGGGTAACTGCAGACTTTTGATCTAGAGGAGTTCTTCTCCATATACAGAGTGTAAGGGACAGCTATCCGCAACCTGACAGAGTGCATTCAGCTCCCTATTTTGAATCATATTCCACCGGAATTTTTCTCAGGATTTTTTTTTCAGTTACGTTATATTCCTTTATATTTATGCAAAATCACATTTTCTGTACGCAGTACTCCATTTATGTAAATAATACGGCTGTAACCAAAAATCCAACAACTGATGTTGAAATACTCTAACAAACAACGCGTGAAATCAGCTGTTCACTTCCTGCCTATCTACAGAGTTCATCGGATTCGTCTTCGCGCTTGCCGTTCGCTATGTGCGTTTTGCCACGGTAACGATACATTGCGTATGAGGAAATAAAACAAATCAAATGTATTGGATTCCCATAAAGTTCCTGTAATAATTTCTTGTACCGGTCATCATCATCTGCCTAGCCTTTTCCCAACTATGTTGGGGTCGGGTTCCAGTCTAACCGGATGCAGCTGAATACCAGTATTTTACATGGAGCGACTGCCTATCTGACCTCCACAACCCAGTTAGTACTGGGTAATACGATACCCAGTACTAACTGGGTTAATAATAATAATTATTAATTTAATACAACAATTTATTATTTATAAACAATAATTAATATTATTAATTATTGTTTCTTACAAGAAACGAGTCAAGATGACCGGTACACCGGTCATCTTAGTATGATATACTGAATTCACCCCATCAGTCTGCTGAGGGCTGTCCCTTACACCCTGTATGTCTGTAATTTGACAATGATATAACTGGAAAAATACTGAAAAAGAAAACAAACTTACACAGCACATTAACATCGATACTCTCGTCACTGGTCCCGTTCCCGACGGCATTGCCGAGGATACAGCTGTAGTTGCCCATGTCTTCGCCATTGGCGTCGAGGATGATGAGGGAGTGCTGGTCGGTGGTACCGCCCTCGTAGTGGCTCTTGTTGTTGACGGGGACGCGCTCCCCGTTGCGGTACCTGGATGTGAGCATGGTATCTTACTACTGTTATAAATGTGAAAGTTTATGAGGATGGATGAAACTACAAAACAGATTTGGATGACATTCGGCACACATTTGATTTTTTATCCCGGTGGTACAATTCTGTGGTACAATTCCCGAACTCCACGCGCGTGACGCCGCGGGCACAATTAAGCTTGTAGGTTAATGTGTGTAGATTGGAAGGATCTCTAATATAGAGAAAGATATCATTAAGACTGTAATCTCCGAAGAGTTAGACAGAGGTGCACCGTTTAGTACACCCAAATTACGACGAAAATATTTAATTAATGTGTCACGGTATAATTATTGTTTCGCTACTACTTCATTTTAATGCGATCTTTAATTAAACGGTAGTGCTAATTAGTCAATACCGGAAACTAAATTAAACCTAATCTAAAGTAGCATAATTGTTTAGTCACTAATTACTAGATTAATTACTGTCAACAATTTATAATCACGATTTCAGAACGTTAGTAGACAGTTAATCAATTAAGATAAATGATAAGGATCAGACTAGGCTGAGCGACGACCTTCACACAATGAGAGCAGATTGGAGAGGCCTATGTCCAGCATAACATTAAACGTTTAGAGTCCCCGAGGGGTTACAGATAGATATATCACTTACATTTCGCCAGTTATTTTTAAACGACTTAAAAAAGTGGTTATCAATTCGACTTGTAAGTATATTTAAGATTCGTCGACGGTGTCTAGATGTTTGCGGTTGATGTTACTGCCATCAACTAAACTCTTTGCGCTGCTGAGAAAATGATTGATAGAAGATCCTAATAACAATATGTCTGGAATTAAGTCCAGGATTCAATGCTCAGCAGTGCAGCAGTGAACTAAATACTATTTCTTTTTATCACCCTATGATTTATAGATGAATCTGCCCTGGAGTCTAAATGTTTTCCTGCCTGTCCGGTTGTTTGCACATCACAGGAGCTGATGGACGCTACTGAAAGTACCAAACTCGTTGCCAAATTTTGGGCTGAGTCAATTTGAATTGTCATCGACAAGCTAAGAAGAAGAAGATCCTATGATGATGATGATGTAGACATGATGAATAAAAATATTATGTGACTTTATGACTTACCAAATGACGCTGGTTAATGAAGAAGGATTGCTTTCGTATTCACATTTGAGGAGTAGTTTTGCTCCTTCAACCACCGTTATGTTCTTCGGTTCCACTCGAACGATTGGAGGATCTGAAAATGATATATGATATTAGAATATTTAAGACTAAAAATACAACTTCGCTTCTTCTACCATTAAAGACACGGTCAAACACATTAATTGGTGCCTGCGGAATCCGAGCCATGACAAACAAAAAAAAAATGAATTAATGATATATCGGTCAGTGTCCGATGTCCACAGTCGGTCCGTAATCGGTCCATATAGGTTTGAAGGAACCTTAAAAGCATTTTACACTCAGAGGCACATAAAATAATTGATTGAAAAAACTATTCCTTGGCTCAGTAGCTATTAATTAAAACTAACCTCTAAATTAAAATCGGCTGTCAAAATAAATAAGCATATCATCGAAATACGTACACCAAATCTCGAGCTCCATCGTTGCATGCATCGGCGCATCCTTTGTTTGAATGGTCACTTCATTGGAAGCTTCGCAGTGGAATTTCTGCCCGTTCTCAAAGCGCGTCGCCTCAAAGGTGAGGTTTGAGTTGGTTTCATATGTGGTGTCATCCTGTGAATGAATAGGGACTTGTTAGAACTCCGGGATTGCATCCAAAGGTCGAAATGTACAAATCTGTTTCGAGTGCAGTCTCCTTTTAACGGCGTCGGCAATATTGCTAAATATTGCCAACTTTGCCGTAGGCTGTCAAGATACTACTTGCAAAGGAAATGTACTGAAGTAGTCTGTTTGCAACGTTCACTGTAGCTCACAAAGTCCACAGTGAAGTTAACACTGACGTTATACGAGTATGTCACCGATAGCGTTTAATAGGAGACTCTAATCATAAAGTGCAAATCTTCAATAATAGTTGGGATCAAAATAAAGTTGCGGTTAATCATCCAGAACTTAATTATAACTGACTTAAGTCAAAGACCTCCTGTTTTTCTCAAAACTAATGAGACGGATAGAATAATGAATCTATTATGAATATTAAACTTGCCAGCTTTAGAATTCATAATTTATATCGCTCACTTCGACGTCTTGAAATAATATTACCTATAAACAGAAGCTTACGTTTATCTCCATGAATATAGTTATTTTACTTAAGGTTCATAAAAGAGGTATAACATAATTACTGTAGGAGTAAAAGGCAGTAACATTTTAAATTCACCTCACCCCGGCGACAATCTCAAACTGACGGGGCGTCTTTGTATAAAGTTTAGTTTGGATATAAAGTGGCTTGAAGTGGCTTAGGACGTGGTTGGGAGAAAAAAATTGCTTGTCCTTTCAAGTTCGCTCATAATACTGGTTAGGGGAAGTTTAAGGGATAAAAAGCAAAAGAGCTAAACGAAAGAATGCGCTGGGAAAGTCTGCTGACATTGTAATAACTTCTTCTCAAGTGTTTACAAGGTTTACTTAATAGTAGAATCAGCCTGCAGTAATGGCATTGTGGGGCACAGACCTTCGCCCTGTGAGAGAAAATGGGCGATAATCCACTACACGGGCCCAGTACGTATTGGTCGATGTCTAAGACAGGTCTTCGGAGAATTAATTCCAAAACATGATGCTGGTTTGCTCACAATGTTTTCCTTCACCGTTTGCACCGCCAGCAGCCTTGCTTGCTTTTAATCATCATGTACGCATAAATATTATGACATTATTTTGAGAGATTTCGTTCCCAGCATTGATAACACTATCAAGTGTGTTACTGGATTAAAGTGATAGATTATCAGATGATCAATTATTACAATTACAAGGTCACTTGTCAACACGTATTATTCTTTAGACTATGTATCAGATAACGGTCATTCAAAATCACGTACCGTAACAGAATTATATAGTTAGAGTTAGAAAAATAGTTATTGCGTGAAATAGTCTGTCTGTGTGTCGTGAATTTTTGAAGTCAATAAAGATTTAGCAAGTACCTACGGCTATACTCACGGCATTCTATAAATTAGCTGGCCTTGAATTCGCTTTTCTGCTTATATCCTATCAATATAGAATGTATATCCATTTAGAATGTTTAATAATTATGTGTAATGAATCCACATAAGCTAAAGAAGTTTATACTATTGGTCAGACAGTAAGATAGTAGTAAAACTTCGAAGATATGTGATGTCCTCCAGCACCCGCATGATGCATACTCTCCTCAATAAAGGGAAGGCCTGTATTACCAGTAGTAGGAACAATATTGGTTGCTGAAATGCTTAAGATAGTAGCTCTGATGGCAGCTGCTCTTATAATGGCAATTAAACATTCGAACATCGTGAAGAAACGTCTTAGAACCAAAAAATCCAAGGTCATATATACGTGATATCCACCCGCGCTCGGTTTATGTGATAGTTTACGGGCCACTTTCTGTCACAGAGAGGAGACCTGTGTCCCAGCAATGGAAAATGTTACACAGACTGATAAAGCTTATGCAACTATTCTTATTAATATAATCCAATTTGTACTATCCAGCAACTTATATCCCAGCATTAACTCCGAAAATCCCAAACGTCTCTTCTATGAAAACTAACTCCTCGAGTTATCCCGTTTTACATTTGCAATTTAAATGCTTATTAATTAAGTATGCATGGAAAATAACAGGCCTCAGGGTTTTACCGACGGTAATCGTCGTGTGTGTCTTTTGTTGTTAACTCATTATATTTAAGACTTTCTTTCTTTGGGTCTTGTTGTTAGTTGTAGTAATGTGTTGGTCTCCGTTAAGCGAGTGTGTTATTTGTTGTGGTTTAGTCTGTTTCTTAATAGTGTTCTGTTCCTTTCTTATTTATCTTATTGATAATTATGTGTATCTTTCTAGGTATCTTTGTTTTATGGTAGTTTAGTTACATTTGTGGTATAATTTCAAAAATCTTGCACAAGTACCATGGCGTTTACTTTCTTTTGTTGTTGTAGTAGGCTTCTCGCTTGCTTTAACCATCCTATAAATTATATTATGACATAAATATATGCTTATGTGCTTACCGCAGCCATTGTAGTTATCATAGAAGAGTAAAAGGGTCGTATTTTTATTCAAATATACATGAAAAGGGTTTTGTAGAAATAGCTATCTTAATTTAAAAATAAGAAGGAACTATTATATTTCGTAAAATCTAATATTATCTTTCCTAATAGTTTCTAGTTTATCTTCGAAGAACGGAACAAAATCTTAATTCCACTGAATAGAAAACTTATTGAATAGAGGATTGATTTTCAATTCATACTTCCTCAGATTCAAAAGGTTCTTAATGACTATCTAGTTTCAGCTTTTCTTATCTCTAGATTAGCATGAAAAGAGAACTTCAGTCTAGAAGCTAAATTTCTAAATTGTAAAGAATACTAAGTTTTAATGTTTTACTTACCGTTCCGTCCGCCCGATGCTGTTGTTCCCGACATGAAACAAAAAGAGAATGTAAGAATTAGATAGATTAGAAAAGAGTCGTATGACATGTCGTGAGGACGTGGGCATGTCCTTGAAACAAAACTTCGAACACATGTGACATCTACAAATCAACAAAAATACTTGCTTTGGGCCGTCAATACAGACTCCATGGCTGCTACTGAGAAATTCCTGATGGAAAAACCCAATAACACTTTGCCCGACCTGGGAATCGAACCCAGGACCTCATGCTCAGCAGTCGCGCTTGCGACCACTAGACTAACGAGGCAGTCTACCAATATAAGTAACTAGATAAACTAGAATGTTCCCTGGTATGATCCAGAAAAATCTCTATAACAAGGAGAGCCTTTTTAATACATACATAATTATGGTTGAAGAATAATGGAGCGAGGAGACGTATACAGAGAGTTAATACAGTAAAATTCTTCCAGTAATAATACGACTTTTAGAACACTAAAGTATTTCAAGAATTCTAATCTAAAATTCCCAGCAAGTGTTCTATTAGTCTCTTTTGATGTTAAACCAAAAATATCCTTTTAATTAATTCGGGGTGATGAAATAAAATAGAAAAGATCAAAGTAATGAAACATAGCTTTTAAGCAGATTCTTTTCAGAGCGCGTTCACTTTAAGTGATGAAATTTCTATAAAGAATACTACAAAAATATATAAATAGTAATAAATATTACGAAAATAAAAATACGTGTATCATTTAATACACTACAATAAATAGTAATAAATATTATGAAAATAAAAAGACGTGTATCATTTAATAACTCCTGTTTATTAAACTTATTTACTTTAGTGATGTAGTTTGTTGACACGTCATTAATAAATTTATAAGCTTTTCGATCCTACACCTGTTAGGCAACTCGATAATTAATTTAGTTTTACTTAATAGTTAAAAATTTGTCTTGAAACAGGAAAGATGAAAAAAAAAAAATAATCGGTGATAGCATATTTTTTTTTTTGGTAGCCTACTTTGTGTCCTACTGTTGGCCAAAGGCCTACCCTTTCTCCCTCCAAACCTCTCTGTTCTGTGCAATTTCTGGCCAGGTTTGATGATGGTTATTAGATATTAAAAAAGTAAAATATAAGGTGGCAAATACAACGTACGTGCTACGTCATAATAGCAACCGCGACGTAAATATTTATTTAACGAAGTATTAAATATGCATATTTCGGATATTAATGCAAAAAGCGTCGTACTTTTTAGATTTAAAATGTTTACAACGTTTTATATACCTGTGTAACGTGTAAAACGAGGCTTAACTTATTTTAACTTATTAAAACCGCATCATGAAAAGACCAAAAAATTTCATCTCCGAAAACAAAAAATATACACCAATTTAAAACGGCTTCTGTGGCGTATAAAAAAAGAAATAAACGTCTTAATTACATGTTCAAAAGTAACAAGCTCAATCATAAAGATAAAACGTCAGTTGCAGCAGTTTTGGCAAAAGTAACGTAATGTCACATGAAACGAACGCGCCTCCGCGAACGATAAATGGTGTACGCGAAAAAGGCGGGAAGCGGCCATGTTCAATTCTTTTTTTTTTGGCCTTTTTTCGTATTCGTTGCATTAAGAAAGTGAGGGCGCTTCAATTTTTGCCGCTGAAGAGTCAAAGGCTGCCTTTTTTGTTTATTTTAGGTAGTTGAGGTTTTTTGTCGTTTGTAACTTTAGAATAATTTTATATTAAGGAGAACATAAAATTATTCAAAATAATCTCCTTGCAATGTTGTCAGCAGCTATATCTTTACATTTTTTTACAAATACTAAAGAAATTTGCCTGTTATGTTATGAAAAACAATAAGTAACTTCTAAACCATCGAAGAGAAAAGGACTGATATTATGATTTGACTAGCTTAAACTTGCGGCTTCGCTCGCGTGGAGTTTGGTAATTGTCCCACGGGATCGTACTAACGGGATAGAAAGTATTGTATATGTTAATATAGGTACTAAGCTATCTGCGTGCCACATTTCATACAAATCAGTTCAGAAGTTTTTGCGTGAAAAAGTAACAAACATCCATCCTTCCAAACTTTCGAATTTATATTGATTAATGATCAATTCTAACTACATACGGTCAAAAGTCAGACAAAAAGATGTATGTATTTTCTTCATAAACACATAAATAGCAATATTATGCTACATGCTTGTACCACAAGATCACATAATAAGAAATTGTCACCCTATCTTCTCCTCTGGGAGTCGTAAAAGGGGACCGAAAGATTATATCTCCTGGATGGGTACTATCTACATAATAATAAGTATAGCTGGCCACACTATTTGATTTTCTAGAACGTTGTTCAGCAATGTGAAAGTAAACTTTTAAATGTTTGGTGAACCAAAGTTCAAGTAAGTAATTTGTTTCAATTGGAGTAGTTTTCAAAGTCATGATTTTCTTGGAAAGATAACTTTATTTGTTACTATTATTTTTGCTTACACGATATTGAAGTTGACTATATAATCTATTTTCTAATTTAAATATATAAAAGCGAAAGGTCACTCACTCACTCTTCACGAAATATCGAAAACCGCTTGACGTATAAAGATGAAATTTGGCAGGGAGGTAGTTAATAGTTAGTAGACGTCCGCTAAACCGACCAACCTAGGAAAGCGCGGCTTAACCTGAAGATCAACCCGAGCGACTGGTATTATTTAGCCACGAGCTCCTTACCCAGTCCATCATCATAAAGATAAATTTTACTTAGCTAAAAACTGATTACATACTGAAAATTTGCGTTACAACCGCCTTACTCGTGGGTAAGTTTGTGTGCTAGCAGCGCAGTCTAATAAGCTTAAGAGGTACTCCTCATATTTCTGTGAAACACTCTCAATTACCTGTAAGCAAACTCTTTTCCCTTATTGTAAGCAAAACTCCACTCAATATTAAAAATCCTACTGCTTGTTAATTTTAATGTTAATTTTCGAGTTTTTAATAAATTTCTTTTTATTTCTTCTTATTGTACATTTGTGTGATTTTCAACGAGTTTCACAAAAAGAATTTGTAAGCGTAGATTACATTTTTCGTTACGTTTTTTTTTTTTCGCCAAATTTTTCGCTTTAAGCCTTTAATTGGTTGGAATATTCACTTTGAGGGTTTTTGCTAGTCTAGTGATGTGATGTAGTGGTAGGATTTGTCGATAAAAATTCAGTAGGCATTGTCAAATGTTCTGATGCTTGCAAGTGAAGGAAGGTATGAATCTAAAAGGAATGAATGTTGATTTGCCAGTCAAAAGAGAAAAAACATCAGCAGTGTGAACATCATAGGCTAAAAATGCTATATAATATGGAACATGGACAGGTAAAGAGAAGTAAGTTATTTTTAATTTTGGCTGCCTATTTTATTAATCCAGTTTCAGAGGCCATGTTGGGAATAGAATATTAATAACACCAGTAATTGTTACAAGCGCAAAAATGAGATCTTCAATCTACGTCCCAGCAAACTGTCACAGAATTTCACCGTTATGAATATATTTCGTCAGCCAAGCAATATTCACGATATAAGAAAAATCCTAGGCTCAGAACATGACAGGAATTTATAATACATCGTAATGTACTAGATTGCTTTATATAAGAATATGTTGTCAGCCATTTCAGCTTACTTGTGACTCTGTAAACGTAAACACAATTTTTCAGCGTCGCCGATAAATATTTCATGTCGGTGTCTGACGGGCTAGGAGAACGATAAGATGGTGTAAAAACTATCACGAAATTTCGTACCTAGTTCTTTTTGGTAAATAAAGCTGACATAACAATTTGACAATATTTTGAGGAAACAATTCGCATTTTTGCCTTGGAAGATAAGACTGCCTCATTGGTCTAGAGATCGCAATCGCTTCTGCTGAATCTGAAGTCCATGTCCAGATGAGGGTTATTAGGTATTTCATAGGTAATTACTCAGCCCAGCCCAGTAGCAGCTCAGTAGCAGCTCAGTAGCAGCCCTAGGAGTAAATTACCGGTTGACGGCAATAGGCTTGCTCCCTAATACAAGTGACTAAAACTATATATCTAATATGTGTTACGACACACACATTAAAACATGATGTTATCTTATGTTTATTCACATTATTTATGTAGAATAACTGATTGAAGAATTGTATCATTTGCTGAGCATATTATACAGACAATGGTGGCCCTTTTTTTTTTTTTTTTTTTTTTCCGGATGGGAAATCATCAAATGACCCCCCCCACTCTGGGCGGAGCGGAAGGGAGTGTCAGACTTGTACTGACTAAAACCCATCCATGTTCCTTCTTTGCCCTTTGTGTTCCAGGGCCACGGTATCTCTTTCGAACAGTCCCGCAGCCCTGGCAGGCATCGGCCCTTGCGGACCCCTACTTATTTGCTGACATCTCTTTGAGGCGCGTGGAACACGAACGCGCCGTCGACACGGCCTGTCGTCATAAGACGGCCGGACGGCGAGCTGACCCATAACTCGCCGTCCACAGGCCCGCGCCTACGGTGGCCGGGAGCCACCACGTGACCCCCAACGCCCAGGGCGTCTCCCGCGGCGACTGGGACGTGAGGTTCTTTCTCTCTCACGTCCCGCCACCTCCTTCACTAGCATGACTGCTTCGCAGAAGGAGGTGACGGCTTCCCATTCCCTCTCGCTCCGGACCATGGCTTGAACCAAGGCCGGACGCGAGAGATCGCCGCCGCCAATCGCCGCTACGAGGACACGGCGGTGCTCCGCCCAAGCGGGGCAGAACTCCACGGTGTGCTCCACCGTGTCCTCCGGACGATCCTCGCAGTGGAAACACCCAGGCGTTTCCTCCCGCCCGATTCGGTGCAGGAACCTCCCGAAACAACCGTGTCCGGTGAGGACCTGCGTCAGGCGGTAGGTGAGGGCGCCGTGGCGCCTCTCTAGCCACTCCTCAAAGAGGGGACTTATCGCCACTATGGTGGCGTGCCCTGCTCGGGGTTGCGACAGTCGCTCTCTCCATGTCGCCATGAGGTCATTATATAATTAACTGAAATAAATAGTAAAACTAGCACCAAAAGCAGTTAATTAAAATTGTCAAATATTAAAAAGTTTTCGTGTTTCTATTAATCTATCGATAAAAGCTGCAGTTTGTGTCCCATCACCACGTTATAATCGGATTACCGTAGTTAGACTGAACATTAAAGACTTTTTACATCGCGTCGCGATTGTTTTAGCTCTTCTGTTTACATTGAGAATGTTTAACATGACCCTTAATAGGATTTTAATATTTAAAGAAAAATATTCTGCAAAAGCTTTATTTTTGCTAAGTTTGCTAATTACAAAAAGATTATATCTGAAGATAATTAAATTTGGGTTTGGAGAAAGCCGTCTTTAGCAGTTATAACCGTTTTCATTAATACTAAGTTGCCTCGTTGGTCTAGTGATCGTAAGCGCGACTGCTAAGTACCAGATCCTGGGTTCGATTCCCGGGTCGGGCCAAGTGTTATTGGGATTTTCCATCGGGAGTTTCTCAGTAGCAACCACGGAGTCTGGCTTTGTGTCCAGTTGATGTCAAAAACACGACGGAGAAACTCGGTACGTAATGGGCGGTCACCCATCCACGGACAGACCTTAGCAAGCATTGCTTAGCCTTGCAGATCGACACGTAGACTATTATTATTTAGCTACGAGCTCGAGATGAGTGTTGCATGGAAAACCGCTTCCCATCAAAGCCCCAGGCATATTTGCGAACCTATTATATGAAACACAACCTTTCTAAAAGGGTATCGTTCAGGTATTGTTGTTAATTTTAAAGCATACAATGTTCTATATTCTTTATAAACGTTGGGAAAGGGATGTACCCCAGGGTGCCACGGTTATTATAAATGTGTGCCTTTCATACACAGGTGACTACAAAAGGCTTTTGATAATAAATGCCTTTTAATGTTGGCTGATATTTTATGTAATGAGACGGAAAGAGAGAGAGGTTTTTTTAGGATTCCGTACCCGAAGGGTAACCAACAGGACCCTATTAATAAGCCTCCGTTGTCCGTCCGTCTGTTTGTCAGCGGGCTGTATCTCAAGATCCGTAATAGGTAGACAGTTGAAATTTTCACGGAATGTGTATTGCAGTTGCCGCTGTAAAAACAAACAATGAAAGGGGGTTCCCCTACTACGATGGTATGGAACCGCACAAGAATTCACTCATCATCTACCTTACCTTTTTTTAAAACCCCAAATATATAAAGAAACCCAATAACTGGCTAATACGCTACCCCTTGGCAAGACTGGTTGTCAGACTCTATATTACTTTACTCTATGTCAGACTCCCGGGCCACTGACTACCTCTAACGACTGTCAAAGATCTACAAATGACAGCCGGGATCAACGGATTAACATGCCGTTCCGAGGCACGGACGAAACTCGGTATGTAATGGGTTACCCATTCACAGATCAACCTAGGCAAGCGCAGCTTAACCTGATTGATTGACCAGATTGATCCGAGTGGCTGTTATTAATTAGCCACGAACTGCTTCATCTAAAGACTAGGGACTAGTAATGGGACCAAGCCATATATACATGAACTCACACCTTTTCCTCATGGGTGTAAGCAGAAACTAAAGACGTCCACGTTCATACATCTTCATACACCCATCAATCCATGTAGACACGACTCATCCACGACCACTATAAGCCGTGAAACGTGTACGTTAACGTTAAGTCCGTGTGAGCCAGAACACGGGAATTAAAACAATTAATTATGAATAGCGCAGGTGTTCGGGAGTTTGTGTACGTATCACAAATAGGTGTAGTTGGGTTTATAGAGGTTTTTCACATTGTTGAGTGGGTGGAGGGTTTTAAGTTCTTTGAGGTCAGATAGAGGGGTATAAGTTTGTAAACTGACATTTTCTTTGTTTTGGACCATACCTGTGTTCCTTCTAGTTACGGAGATATTGGAGGTCAAAGTTCCAACTTTTTCACACGTTGTTTTTTTAATACTAGTTTTTAAGGTTATAACTTTACTTTAAATACCTCCGTGACCCGTTTACTATTGAATGCATCCATCAATACAATGTTTTGAGTGCGTTATGTTTAGTTTTACAGTAAAACGTGATTTTTTTACCCCTTTTTTGCTTAGTTTGATACAGAAACACAGAATACAGAATGCTTGGTTGACGGCTTCGTAAAGGGTTCGTTTACACCTTGTATACAACAATATGTCACGGCAGTCATCCCCGAAGGGTAAGGCAGGGATGTATCTTAGTACATTACTACATACATTTGTGCAAGTTACAGAGAACAGTTTTTCTTTCGCCTTTCTATTATGCTGATTAGCCTGTCCGAATCGCAGTTGCGTAAATAACAACAATGTTAAATTAAAAGCAGGTACCTACCTACGAACACACAGTTTATGTACCTGTATCCCTGTACGGTATCGGTGGCCATAATTTTCCGGAGCGTGTGAAAGAACTCCCGCGGTGACAGAATGAAAAATTGCGGAGAGCGACCTAATTCCCTTCACCATTAGTCCTACACTGATGTCAGGTGTCTGGAAGTGGCTGTAGGATATTTGTGACGATATCCCTTGAGTGCCTATCTGGTGTAGTGAGGATGAGGTCCTGAGTTTTTCCATCTGCATTTCCCAGTAGCAGCATGCTGTTAGAATTCGTGTCTTTTATTTGGCGATTGGCTCGCCTCCATTACATGAGACTTGTAGTGGCGATACTTTCATAGAAGCCTGAAAGCATAGCTTGCCCTTATAACCTACTACCCTTCATGATGTTAGGGTTACTGATAAGTCTGCTTGCCCCAGGGGCTTGCCCTATTGTTGGCCCCTAGGCACGCCACTGGAGACTTGAACTTATCACAAACACCTGTGCCTCAACACTTGTGCCTACCCTTCGGGGAAATACTTTAGAGCGGATCAAATTATTCCAAGTACAGTCGCCAGCGCATCAAGTTACTACAAACTGTCAAATATTCTCATTCGATTTTGAACTTAACCAACAAGAAAACAAATGAAGAATGGAAGAATTTGACAGTTTGTGGTAACTAGATGTGTACTTAAAACTATTTAGCAAACCTCCTTACAAACCGCATTGAAACACTCGTTCATCTTTTTAGGATCTACGATACACACACAGTGTCACAACCATCTTAGACTTCTAGTATTTCTTCCGAAATAAAAAAAAGCTGAAGCCACATCCAGCACTACTCTTCGACGTGCCTTATTCTTGCAAAATTCAATTTTCCTTGGTGGTACGATGTTTTAATTAAGAATGCCGCGAGTTACGTACGTGTCTGCCTATACCTCGATTGATGTCTCCTAATGCGAGAGGATATGGTGCTTTATTATTAAATTCTGCTGCTTAGAATTTTGTGCGAGGTTAAATGTATGGGGATGACTAATGAATGAGGTTGAATGAATGATAGGTGGGCTGTGATTATAATTAGGTAAAGATTATGGGTAAATGTTTTGACTATGTTGTTGCCTTGTAAACACAAGCATGAGTACTGAGTGCTGATTCTTATGTTGGTATTTTAGGTTTTTTTTTAACCGACTATTGCAAAGACTGGCACGGTTATGATTTTAACAGTCTGTGTGTGTATGTATGTTTGTTACATTTTTTTTTCTCTAGAATATTTTCCAGCAGTTTGTAGCGTGGACCGTGACTGTCGAGATGGTCTACAAATTCAAGGTCGCTCATTGCGCCATGGAGAGCGGGCTATACTTTGAGTTTCTTTGAAGATACGAAATGAAATTATCCGGAACAGAAATGGATTTACCGACTTAGCTTGTGGAGTAACTAAGCTGAAGTGACAGTAAGTAGGCTGGCCAGGGTTTATGAAGAATGGCGCAGCTTGGGGCAGGGATATGTTCAGCTGCGGACTGCTGTAGGCTGAACAGAGTGTGCCAGTCTGGAAGTCTGCAGTTAATGGCAATGGATCCTCTATTACGTGAGCATTATTACTGTAACTATCTAAATGTGAGTACTATTCACCTCTTCTTACAACTTTGACGAATACAGGTATATCACGGCGTAATGTTATCTTCTTAAGTAATGAATCGCTTACAGATATGAATCATTAACGTTATAGTATTTATAATGACCACAAATAAAAGATCCTTCCTCGCCTTTAATGAAAACATCACTCTTTAAAGAGCCAACATAATATTTTTGCAGCGCAATTCTTATCGAGAGCTTGACAAAGTTGCAAAGTTAAAAGAAAAAAGAAAAAAAAAGTTAAAAAGATACGACGATTCATGGTCCTGGGTCGGAGTCAAATGAGCGTTAAAGTGAAGGAAAACCTCCTTTGTTGTCCGCTGTGCAATGTGATCAAATTAAAAGTAGTGATGTGCCTTTCGAGGGATGTCGATATCGATGTGATTTTAAAAAGTGAATCAATCGGTGTAGTACTATGTCATGTATGAGCTGCAGCTTACTGCTGTGTGTATTTTTTTTTACACAGCCACGCTCCCTAGAGTAATTAATATTTTATAACGACATCATCTGAAGAGCCTTTTCCGAATTATGTGGGGTTCGGTTTCCAGTCTAACCGGATGCAGCTAAATACCAGTATTTAACATAGAGCGGCTGCCTATCTGACCTCCAGAACCCAGTTAGTCCAGTACTAACGATACCCCTTGGTAAGTCCAGTACTAACGATACCCCTGGTTGTCAGACTTTCGGGCTACCAGTAACGATTGCCAAAGATCTACAAATGCCAGCGGGGACCAATGGCTTAGTATGCTTTCCCAAGCACGGAGGAAACTCGGTATGTACTGGATGGTCACCCATCCACGGACCGACCTAGGCAAGCGCTGCTTAACCTTGAAGATCGACCCGTGCGGCTGTTATTATGAACTTATTTACTTGTTATCACGACTACTGTATGTAAATGAGTTCGTGTAATTAATGAGTTATTGTTTTCAATAACAAAGTAGTGAGGGACTTTGGGACGTATGTACGTTGGTTTAGGTAGGAATTTGAAAAACTTTATTCTAATAATGTTACACATGTTAAATTCCTTTTCGTGGCCTAGATAGTTAAACTTTCAGCCTCGTGTCAGTGTAATTATTATAATGTAATTGTCGTAATTAAAAGTAAATTAATGAAATTATGCCAGTTGTTGGCAGAAATTAGGTAGCTAAAACATTGTTCCTTAAAACATCGTTTTGGGATTCCAATGACTGATTTGGGAGGGATTCTAATTAATTATCTTGAAACTTTAAAGAACCACACAGAAGATGGTATGACAAAAATTGAAAACAGTATTCTTAGATGGTTTTGTCGTGTGGAGAGGATGAGTGAAAGGCGGCTAACAAAAGGTATTTACAACGCAGATGTGAGTGGCAATGCCGGGAGGGAACGCCCTAGAAGGACACACACTGACCTTATTGGTGAGGATCTTCAGCGTAGTATTAGAGCGTTTGTGCGAACCACATCTGGTGGTAAATAATTTTCTCTTTACTGTATTAGAAGAATAAGACATTTACTATGGTAGGGCAATTTCGTATAGCCAATCAACCTACAGCGTGGCAACGTTCAACGTTCCCACTGCTGGGACACAAACCTCGTCACTATGCGAGGAAGTGAGCCGTTACCTCGGTTACAGTTTTGAGAGCAGTGGCGGTGAAATAATTGACAAATAGCAAATAGCCTGCGAGTCTTTATAATTACAACCTAAGACATGTAAGTCTCGGCCATTTAGCTGGTGAATGCATTGAATAGTACGGGGGTGTCGAGGTATGTAAAGTAAAGTTATAATATTAAAAACTTGAGACTTTTACCTCCAATATCTCCGTAACTAGAAGGTTCCCAGGTATGGTCTGGAACAAAAAAAATGACCGCAATGTCGCCCGGGAGAAACAAGTGCCTTTCGGCTCTCTAAGGGTACTTTTACACCCATTATTTTAATTAATTTAAAATTTAAACCAAAATTATTTCACTTTTGTTAAAACAATCCGTGTTCCAACATTAACATTAAAAATCTTTTCTATCAAACTAAATCGATTTTATTATGTAATGTAATATAAAAACAGTATAAACAAAGTGTAATGAGATCGGGAAGGTTCTTTTCAAAGGTTTTCTGTATAAAATATGGCCTTTGCAAAATAAACTGCCAATAATATTTTAGTGCCTAAGGGTAGGACCCTAATAACGTTGTAAAAACGTCGATAAAATCTTCAACCTTGTTTTTGTATTATATTACGATGAAAGGAAATATGGGATACTATTATTCATGTTGGAGAAATATTTGTAAGTAATCGTGTTGAGGGTAGATCGCTAATAGGTCATGGTTTTTTATTGAAATGGTCTGAAGTTTTTCTCAGGAAGTTGCTACAATTAAAATACACAAAACAAACTGCCAGATTAAAAAAAAATTGTAGCCTTTTGAGATTTATGTTAACTTTAACGGAGAAGGTTAGGCTCTTCGACATAAAATTTCGAGGAATTGACATCTCTGTTATCCTATTGGCAGTTGCAGACGTAGTTCAAATCGCTGAATATTTTTGTGAACATGTTATGTCATAGCTGGAACCGCTCCAGTAACTAATTTGCATAGTACTTATATGACCTGGTCAAGATTTAGTCTGGACTTGAAAAGAGACAGTGTCTTCGGAGTTTGTTTCGGTGTTTCTTGTGAGATAATTTGTTAATTATTTATCAATATAATTTATCGTGACGTGTGTGTTTTTCTAAACTACTTACACAAATAAATAACATGTATAATAACATAGTGAAGGGAGTTCCCAACTACTATAAAAACAATAACACATCAACAAAAAAAAATCTTTGTTATTCTATCGACATTGACAGTGTCCCATCCCTAGCGGCAAGAGATAACAGCACATAGTTTACTGTGTAAACTTTTGTGCAATTATTTTAATAGACGACATCTTAGAAAGTGCGCCGCGTTACTCATTCTTTCGTTTACTCTCTGCTTGTCTGCGTTTGGGTGGGCGTAAAGGATGAACTTACAGCGGAAAACGTTGTTACAAGTTTTGATGCGATATACCCCTCATTCTCCAAAACCAGAATCATAAAGTTTATTTTAGGTAAACTTGCAGGCCATCGATTACAAAATCGATGTTTTCATCGCAATATCTATGATCTTATCGAGTCTCTGAAAACCTTTTTAGTAGTTAACTGTTATGTTGAAAAATATTTAGATTTTTTCTCTAATTTTAGTATTTTCAAGCCAGTATAACAACAACAATAGCTGTTTTACAAGTAGCTTGACTATTTTCTGCTATTAGAAATAATCCCGGCTCCGTGGGAACTTCAGGATAAAAATATACAGAAACGCAACTTATTTAACGTACGTATTTGTACCAACAAAGACTCTTAATTAGTCGCAGTAATTGTAATGAAAACAAAATCTTTCAACACAATCGCCTTTCGCTCCCAACTTGGACCAAACACCGAGACTATTGTGCTAAAATCGAGAGAATTGCTCGTTTCTCGTATTTTTTGTGATGAAGGCATTACTATAGCCGTTCGTCCTATTGCAGGCTTAAAAATTACGACTATGTACATCTCCTATTGTGTTCCCTGTTAGGTATTTATGTGTAAATGGATGAGCTTCGATTTAGTAACAAAAACGCTTTATTTGTTTCGTTTTTTTGTTGTTTGTTATTTACATTCGTAAGTGTTTCGTTGATATCAGATGAAAGTAAATATTCACTGCTTTTCTTTTTCTAAGTCATCATCATTCCGTCCCTTTCTCATTTTCTCTCTCTTTTACTCATCATGTCAAGAGTTGTTTTTCTAGGTATCACTTCAAAATCTAACGGTGGCCGTGGTGATATATAATAAATTATGTCATTTTGGTTGATGGGTTTTTTTTTTTTTTTTTTTTCGGATGGGAAATCATCAAATGACCCCCCCCACTCTGGGCGGAGCGGAAGGGAGTGTCAGACTTGTACTGACTAAAACCCATACATGTTCCTTCTTGGCCCTTTGTGTTCCACGGCCGCGGTATCTCTTTCGAACAGTCCCGCAGCCCTGGCAGGCATCGGCCCATGCGGACCCCTACTCGGTTGCTGACATCTCTTTGAAGCGCCAAGGACCAACATGTCGACCTTACAAATATCCTCATCCTCTATTTATCCTGTAGGGGATGATTTTTCAAACTTTTTGCATTTTTCTTTCTTAGTACTTACTTTCGGAAACTCTTATGTAAAGTTTTAAGCTTCTAGACATTATTCGATATTATTCTTGTTCTATTAACGATAAAGAGTGAATTTACGTTTTTCTTGTTTTATTGAATAAGCCTCTCTCAATTTACGTCCTACCAACGGATTCTACTCTCTATTCACCATGTTCAGGTCATCACTATGTTATGTTAGGCTAGTGAATATTATCTTAGTCACATTTTGCGGTACTTTTCATAATTAGCCTTTTCTGTTCCCACTACCTACCAGATAATAGTTTCTAGCCAACAACATTCAGATTTTCGACCTAAAAAATTTCTTCAACACTGAAAACTAAATTTTTCTGCCCTCTTCCTTACCGAGCTTATTTTTTTGCACGTCTCCTCCCAAAAAACGACTCGAAAATTTTTCAACTAACTAAGCGACTTTGTAACTCCGACAAATAAACGGGAAAGAAATTAATCTGGCCATTTCTCACTGTCAACGTCGGTTTAACGTAAAAACCGGTACCTTCCCGTATTATTTTATCATCAATCCCACAGACGGGGGGCGATCAGCAGGACTGTTTTTTGAAAAAGTTTTTCACCTTTTTTAGAGCCATTTTTTTTTAAGTAGTGGATTAGTTTTGTCAAGCGGGTACAATTTTTAAGAGTCTATGCTGATAGAAGTGAGATTAGTATAAGTTAAGGTGTATGGGTATTAAGGGGTTCTTCCATCTGGATTTTCTCAATCAGCAATAGGTTCATCCCTTGATGGGATGGATGGGACTTAAGCAAAACTGGCGAAATATGGGTGCATTAGATCCAAGGTGTAAACAGATCATTCACGATGCCGTCAACCAAGTACTTCAAACTAAGTAACTGTACTCAAATATTATTGCTAGGAAACAATTTTTTTTTGGGGTGAAAAATCATGGTTTTACGTTCGGACTCAATGTAACGCACTCTAAACATTGTGCTGATGGATGGATTGAATAGTACAGGGGGTAATGGAGCTATTTAAAGTAAAGTTATAACATAAAAAAATGTTTTTTTTTTTAACTTGTGAATTAGTTGGAATCTAAAATATTTCCGTAACTAGAAGGTTTCCAGGTGTTGTCCAGAACAAAAAATGATCACAATGACGGAGAGAACAAGTGCCTTTCGACTTTGTTAAGACATTGACGACGTTTCGACGTTGCTTAGGGTCTTTTTACACCAATTAGGTACACGGAGACGCCTAACCCTATGGAAATAAACAGCCGTGATGATATGTTATCTTACTGAAAAATAACTTCAAGTTAATAAAAAATACTGACGCACAGTCATATCCAGATAAAATGATAGATCTTCACAAAAGAGAGGTAATGATCAAACGAATTCTAAATGTACAAACACGTGCTCATTTCCTGCACACTTTTAATTAATAATCGCGAGCACATACATACGTGCTCACTTAGGCGAGGCGCGCGTAATTATATGTGTGTAGAGACCTTATGGAAGGGAAACAAGGTTGCTGAAATAATGGAGAACATTTTTTTTAATATTAACATAACATCACGCCTGTAATCCCTGAAGGGTTATTCAGAGGTGAACCGTCGACATAAAAGACACCCACATTTCGCCAGTTATGTTCGAGTTTCATGTAATAGTGGTTGGACACATAATTAAATTTATAGAGTAATAATAACAATTATTCTTTGCCTGAATTGGGAATCGAAACCAGGACCATGAGCTCAGCAGTAGCGACTGCAATCAAGACAATGAGGCAGTTTTAAGTATGCTATTTTTCTGTAAATCTATCACTTTTCAAAGTTTACTTTGAAAAGTGATAGAGTGAGAAACAACCAGTCTCTTTTTAAAAACAAATAAAGGGTCAGTAAAAAAAAAAAAACCAGCAAAACTTAAGACTGTTAGACACTTCGCGTGACCTGGCTGGTTCTTTCTTTGGCCAAAGAATTAGCATTACCATTCAACGTGGCAATACTGTCAGTCGTCTGGACACCGTCCCGGATGACAGCGATGCGGAGGAGTACTTTGACGCTTAAGTGTCCTATTGTAGTCGTTCCACATATTTATTTACAAGGTAGTTTAAATTATTTTGCGGATTCTTCAACAAACTTAAGATGTTAAATATTTCAAAGATGTTGTTTTCATAGTTCAGATTCGAAAATACCTAACCAAGGCCGTACTAAACTTCTATTCAACATAAAATCAATAGTGTCAGTTTCTAAAATCAACTTTGAAAACATTTCCGCCATTTCAGTCGGTAGGGTAGAAAAAGGTAGAAAGTTTGCCCAGCTTTCGTCCGACGTAGAGAAATATAAAACTGTTGGAGACGCCGGCGGAGGCGTTTCATTTGTAGGAATTATTGAATTTGAATTATTGGAGTGGCCACCTTGGTTGGAAACGAGTGAGGTGGAGTCGACTTTGTTTGATTTTTTTTTACAATCCTGTGAAGTTTTTTATTTACGACTAATATTTGTTTGATTTTTTTTTACAATCCTGTGAAGTTTTTTATTTACGACTAATAGTTTTAAAGCTACACTTTAAAACTATTAGTCGTCAGCTCACAAGAGGTGAGCTGAAACTTATTAAGGCCTCCAAAGTAAGAGCATTTCTACTATCTTCCACGATCGTCCTCAATGTCAAGTGCTGAAACTATAGAATAACATATAAATCTAATAGCTCGTTAGTAACAAAATTTCTCAAAAAGTAAAAAAAAACTGCATCGAAAACGGTTCACACATAGCGGTCAAACTTATAACACGCCACTGTTTGCGTCGGGGCTTAAAAATAAAACTAGCTATAATGTATTTTCTAGGGAGCTTAGATTTGCGGACTAGGTAATAAAGCATATTACCTAGTCCGCAAATCTAAGCTCCCTCTATTCCTCTAAATCTAACTAAAGGTAACGTTTAAGAATTACTCACGAAATACGTCACACTAAACTTCGTGTAACACATCTTAGCAGTCTTAAGTGAAAACATTACGACGTCTAGGTCTAAAACGTTAAGTTTAAACACTACCTTACAATGTAATACCTTGACACTTTAGGCTCGGGTATCACCGCCGGCGATTAGCGATAAGCGAGTAGAGCTTCCAACTGAAAACGTGTTGTTCGTGTTAGCGAGTTCTCGCCGGCGCGGCGGGCGGTGTGCAGTCACTGATCATAATCATCATTTGGAATTTTTCCAACTGTGTTGGTGTCGGATGCAGCTGAATATCAGTATTTCAAATGGAGCGTATCTGATATTCAAAAAGCAGTTTTTGGGTAGCATGATACCCACATAAGTAATACAAACTTTCGGTCTCCTGACCTACTGGTAACGACTGTCAAAGGTCTACAAATGACAGCTGGGACCAAGCTTCGAGGAAACTCGGTATATAATGGGCTGACCAAGCGTAGCATCTTCGATCGACCCATTTCTCAGTCAGCAATCGACTATTAATATAAATGTATATATTTTACTGATAAGGGACCTATAATCTTTTGTACGTTTCAGTTTCTTTAGCAAGTAAATATTTAATACCCAGCCGCTTCCCCGCTGGCGGTGTGACCAGGCCTTACCTACCTGTCTCTAGAACGGGCGACAACTTTAATTACTACAAACAAGACATTACGTTAGCGTTTGAAACTGTTACTGAAATTCTAATGTAGGTTTTTGTTTGTGACAATGGATTTAATTTCTTAATGGGTTCTTTTTGGGTAAAATGTTTAGGTATAAGTATTCTACTTGGGTAAAAAAAAATGTTTATTCCGTTATAAGGTAAAAGAACACTAATGGTATTAGGTATTAAAAGAGTGCGTACGAGTGACGTAATTGACATAAGTAGTTGTAAACCATAAGGAACTGGACAGCCAAACATGAATGTTAATTTTTTTACCATGAATTTATCCCTGCACCAGCTGATATTGACAGCCAAAAATGCAATGACATTGAATTGTTGTAGGACAAAATAAGACTGTCCCTTAACAAAATTTGTTATTTTCAGGAAAACAACAATATTTGGGAATTCTATCCAAGCACCCACTACATATTAACGGCCAATATTTCTTTCAAAACGTTAAAGTTAAAAAAAAAAAAACGAGAAATGGAATTTCAACGACTCCACACCATTTAGTATTTCAAGTCCGGTAGCGGTGGCAGGTGGGCAGTGACTGTGAAAATTTTGTTCCTCAGCTATTTGAAATTACAACAGAAGATATATAGCTTGAGATAGTATAGCGTAGCAGTGGCGGTGTGGTGCCGATTTGTGGGCTATTCGTTGTATTTGCGGTATAAAAATGATGGAGCTTTTGTCTGCTTGCTAAAAGAAATATGGTCCATACAAATAACTAATTTACTGGTTGACTGGCAGAGTCTGCCTTGTGGCAAGTCCACCTATGTACCACTGCACATGAAGTTTAAATAAATGAGTAAATAAGACATGAAAATCGATCGCCAAGCTTGCTCAAGGCGGATTTGTGATATCAGATTTTGTTTTTTTTATTTGTGATTTCAGGTCGCTATTTAGAAAACCATAATCCTCACATAAACCCTATTAGATGAATTGAGATTCATAAAAGCATTTTTGTTTGATTGAGGACATAGCTAACAAAATCACGGTGCTAAATGTATAAGTTTTAAATCTCAGATAGAAAGAAAAATTCAACTCAAACAGGAGATACAAGAAAAAAAATAAAATATGAAAAATAAAACAAACGAAACACAACTAAAATTCAAAAACCAGAGTAACAAACAATTTAAATTTTTTTAATATTTTTATACGCAAATCCTGCGTAGGGAACTACAGTTGTTTTTGTTTTTGCGATGGTCTAATTGGTTAAGACGTCCGGTGTACAAAATCGGAAGGTCTCAGGTTCAAACCCTGCTCGCACTCGAATTTTTCTTTCCATATCAAAAACAATTTAAAAATTATTTAAATCTGAAACATAAAATTAAACTAATTACAGGTCCTGTAACTACAAGGTCATAAAAACATCGCAGCGGTATCTCAGCATGGTGCTGCGACATCTTCAAATATCTCTAAACCTTTAACTTTTAATCCCAGATCAGTCCAATATCCCATCTCAGATCGTATCTTTTCACCCTCAAACATAAAAAAACAACAAAATAACTCGACATCCATCTATCTGTTGCAAGATCAGCATCGAATTAGGCTGACGAGCCTCTTTTAAGGAAGATCTCGCCAAAAACAGCTTCATTAACGGAATTGAGTACCATTTCCGTTTCCTGATCAAACAACTGCTGCTCAGGTTTCGTTGTTGAGTATGAATTAGATGAGGTGTTACGAAATAATTAGTTTCAAAGCTTTGCTTGAACAGCGGAGTATTGATGTAAGATTTTAATCTGTCATGGTCACTAATGTTATCATTAACATTAGAAATGCACACAACGCGCACAGCGTTGAAATATCGGGAACTCAAAGAATTCAGTAAACATGGTAAATTTTTTAATATTTTTATACGCAAACCCTGCTTAGGGAACTACAGCTGTTTTGACATGGAAAGAAAAATTCTAGTGCGAGCAGGGTTTGAACCTGCGACCTTCCGGAATATCCCGTTTCTCGTGTTAATGATAGCGGAGTATCGGTCAATGTTTTGCTACGCTGAAGTGTCGTTTTTCTTTTTTGGCTTGAGATTTTAGGTAATCATTATAAATATTACATAATCCATAGCATCATCATCATCATCTGCCTAGCCTTTTTCCAACTATGTTGGGGTCGACTTCCAGTCTAACCGGATGTAGCTGAATACCAGTATTTTACATGGAGCAACTGTCTATCTGACCTCCACAACCTAGTTAATACTGGGTGATACGATAACCCTTGGTAAGACC
The DNA here is from genome assembly GCA_910589295.1 of Noctua janthe. NCBI lineage: Eukaryota > Metazoa > Arthropoda > Insecta > Lepidoptera > Noctuidae > Noctua > Noctua janthe. Next base: position 11,660,715 of record OU342578.1, read on the forward strand.
GGTTATCAGACTTTTTGGGCTGCTGACTACCTGTAACGACTGCCAAAGATCTACAAATGACAACCGGGACCAACGGCTTAACGTGCCATCCATTGCATGTTATTAAAATTAAAGTGTCTCTTACTTTTTTGTAAGAGAAATATGCCAAGTTCTGACCATACTTAAATCTAAAACAAATAAAACATAATTTGAAAAAAATAAATGCATGAAATTCCAAAAAAATACCGTGTAATTTAACATCTTCTGCTGTCAACTCGTCTAATTTTCACAAATTTATTTTTAACAGCGCTCTACACCTAATTCATACTCTAACACCCGCCCAAAATATTTGCAGAGGCAGGAAAATTAATTAGGCTTTCTCAATGTTTGTTTTTCTTTATATCAAAAAAACTTTCATAGTACTACCCACACATTGAACGCAGGTACCGATAAGTTTCGGAATTTTCAGGATTTGCTGAAACGAATTCAATTCAGTTTTCAGTTACTGAAAGTTTTTCGGAAAAAGGGAAAACAGGGGATTTTGTGAAGCACTTTCTCGTAGTGTTTTGGAATAGAATTGTAGGGTTGATGTAGTGGGGTGGGTGGAGTTTAGTGAAATTGAGTAAAGGGTGGTTTGATTCAGATCAACACAATAAGGTAAAATGTTTGTATTTTAGTAATAATGAAATGTTGTAAAACTGGCTCGATTAGAATAATCGCTCTTAAAACTAATTGCATTAATTTGTTATTTGAAACCTCGGACTTTAGGTTTTCTTTATTTCATCCCTCATTCTGCTGGTTTTTAGAAATTATTTAATATAATTAAATAAAACAAAAATTTTGTAAGTACACGTTTTATGACGAAAAAATAACATGGTGTTAAAGAAAAAAGTCGCTTTAAGACTTCTACAAAACATGAACAAAAAACACATATTCACGACTTTCAAAAAGAAAATAAATCACATTAAGCAGGCACATCCAAAATAACACATTATTACTATTCAAGTAGGTACCTAAAGCACTCATTCCATAAACAAATAATGTTTCATTTCCTCACTCAGTATTAGGGCCCGACCATGGCCTCGGGCGATGCGTCTACGTCAAGCGACACGCGCGTGACATATGCTGTCAAGAAATATCTCTCAGGCATGCTGGTTTCCTCACGATGTTTTCCTTCACCAAAGCAAGTGATAATTACACAATACGCACATGAATTCTAAAAATCAGAGGTGCCTTGGGTTCGAACTCAAGACCTATGACTTGGCAATCCGATGGTCACTACACTATGCTATGTATGAATGGCTAATAAACGCGATAAATTCGCACTAAACAGGTTCTTTCATTTGTTTTCTGTCGCAACACTTGCATCGCTTGAGAGTGCAGCTCGTGGCCAAGCAGTGAGGTTGTCACTTTGGCACGAATTTGTCTTCATTACCGAATTTAAACTAACTCACGTCTGCTATTGCAATATGGCACGGCTTGGGCATATTGTGAGCGAGTTTAGGGTTGACAAATTAGAGAGTTGGCAATTATTATTTATGAGGTGGTTCTAGGTTTTTGTTTGTTTAAGATAAATGTTGGCTGATGAATGAGATATTTGTAGAGTTATGTCGGCACGCGTATTTCATGTTGTATAATTTTTGTGAAGGTTATCAGTCCTTTTCCTCATCCTGTTTTAATATTTATTTTACAGATGTTTTCAGTTGTGCAATATTTACTTCGCAATTATTTTTTTTTAGCGACTTTTGGCTATGTAACAACAGCCACAACGTTAAGTAACATTTATTGCGGTCGGTCTGTGGATGGGTCCATTACACACCAAGACTCATGTGCTCCAGAAAGTACGTTAAACCGTGGTCTCGGTTGTAGATCTTCGACAGTCGCTATAGTTTGTCAGAAGTTTGAAATGTAAAATACTAGTCTTCAGCTGCATCCAGTTAGACTGGAAGCTAACCCCAACACATTGGGACAACAGTAACTCATCAGCTCTTTATTTAACAGTGCCTGCTGCGGTGGATCCTGCCCTTGCATGACGATCTACACCTGATCTACGAAGATTAAGTGGCTCAGAGCTAGCGCTATTCCACGCAGACGAGCCATGGTGTGACTCCCTCGATGTTCGTCACTTCCGTGCCCTTTTGTGGGACTAAATTACCATAAATAAACATAAGCGTAAGTTACTTATATCATTCTACAGTCTTGCATTTGACCTCAACCTTAAATAAACCACTTCACCAAAACCAGAAACCTAAATGACTTCCTAACAACATAAAACGACTTCCGTTCATTCTCAACTGACTTCTAAAGCGCCGAACAAATTAAATGTATTTGCATTTCCTCTTAATTCGACAACCCTAGACCCCTCCCCCTTTCGCTGGTTATTACCGGAATTTTGACATCCACCGTGTTTCCTGATCTTGGAGTGTATCCTTATCTACATTTTCCTGTAAACAATCTTGAGTTACTTAGCTACTTTCTTGTATTTTTTACGTACCGAAGTAAAGTTTTATTCGTATTGGAGTCTATCTTTATTGGAAAGTTGAGTGAGACCATAACGAATCTGATTTATTCTTTAAGCCAAAATATAAAGGGTGTAAATAGACCCTTAACATAGCCAAAAGGCACTTATTATACTCGTCTTTGCGATATTTTTTTTTGTTCTAGACCATACCATGGGAACCTTTTTAGTTATTTAGTTATATTAAGTTTTTTTTTAATACATGTTTTAATGGAAGATTTTTACTTTATACACCTCCACGACCCCGTACTATTCAATCCATCCATCAGCACAATGCTTTGAGTGCTTTTCATCGAGTCCTATCGCAATACGTGATTTTTCACCCCAAGAAAAAAGTCGATTCTTCGAAACGTGAAATTGAATAGCTTAGTTTTAGGAGTAGCTATGCCAGTAACATATTGCTGATTAATTATTTTGGTTTTCAATTTCTGTATTCGTGTCGAGGATTGATTGTTATTAGTTTGGTGCACACCATAATTAATACTTACTATTGCTGCATCAAATAACTATGCACACCATTTGATCCCAGTCGCGCCATAATAGATCTTGTTATGGCTGCGCCACAGTACATAAAAACCCTGGTGTCTAAATTCAAGTAAATCGACAACGCCTCATTTTTACTAAGTATGCTCTGCTCAACAATTAGGGTATTAAAGAATCGTTATTTGAACTGAAAACGATGTTTTTGACGTTAAACCGCTTGTAACCAAGGATCGTCTTATAATTCAACCTTTCTTCACTAGAGTGGTCTATGCGTTGTCTGTTATCTATAGTTACATACTACTGTAACCTTTTCATGCCTAAATCGCAAAAACAACTGTTATGAAAACTAAGCCAGTTAGGTAGCCTGAGACCTCGAAAACACTTTTAATCTACTTTAAATTCGAAAAATTGTGCCATTAAAACAAAATACGAAATTACAGCTAGATTTTTTGCCTATCGTACTTATAAATTAAAATGACTCACATGAATATTCTGGGTCTTCTCGCTCAGTTTCTGCGTCCCATTGTACCACTCGATCGTGGCTTCTGGCTTCGCGCCTGATGCTGTACAGGTGAGGGTGAGCAGGGAGCCTTGTATCGCGTAGTCCTTTACTCCGGAGATCACTGTCTTGTTTGGTGGTACTGGAAGTAAATATGTAATGGTTAATACAATTTGTAAGAAAATGGATAGGTCGGGAGGAAACCACTATTAAAAAAGAAAACAGATTTTATTACGTTTGTTTTTCTCCTTTATGTAGTTATAAAGATCCAAGAAAAGAATTCAGTTTTATTTCAAGAAGATAAGGAATATATTTCGTAACAGAGCAGTTTCCGTTTCACTATTTGTACGTAGGTATTTAGCTGTGCAATTTTTGAGAAAATATGAAACTTTTTGTCTATAGAATGGCACCCTAATTTGCAACGTGAGAACCTACTGTTTCACGAAAAAAAAATGAAAAAAACTAGATATAATTTATTGCACATTCAAAGAATTTTCTAACTTTATCCTAATCTAGCAATTTAATTCGACTTATACTCTACAAGTAAGCAATATTAACAAATAGGTATTACATTCATGTATGCATTGGCAATTTAAAGAAACGACAGCTCAGCGAAAAACGACCAGAAAAAAAAACACACTTTAAACAAATTGATTTTAGATCCCACGAAAATTCAATTTCAATTTAAAAAATAAATCCTGCATTTTCGCAGCATTTGCTCTAACAAATTGAAATTATTTTTTCAAGCTAGCATTTTTACTGCAAACTGTTTTTACGCCCGGTTCACGACCTCAGGCGATGAGACTTGCGCCAAGGGACACGAGCGTGTCACTTGTTTTTGTCTGACCTAAGTTTCGGCTTCAACCACCTTCGGCCAAAAAAACCACCTTCCAAAATTGGTCGAAGCCGAAGGTTTCTAGTAAGCGCCGAAATTGAACGAATACGTGTCAGCGCAATGAAAAAAGCGACGCGCGCGGTTCCAGACGTCACATATTTTTAACTGTTATTACCTAATTGTGACAAGTTACAAGGTAACTTTAACCATCTCGTTAAATTATTTACGATCAACATAAATTTAAAAGTTAAAAATATATTTTACAATTTACTTTTTAGCTAACCTTTAACTGAATATCTTAGGGTTAGATAAACCTTTGGCACCTGCTTTGGTCGAAGGTTGTGGCGACAGACGATTAATAGGCTTCGGTTTGGGCCAAAAAGTCAACCTCCGGTCGGTCACTAAATGTTTTACTCGTGTGAGTGCCGTGTCGTGTTGAGTTGTGGCGTGCTGTAAGCAACATCTTTCATTGGTATTCTCGCTGTCAACATGCTTGACGCTTGTGCGTGCATGTCGTGGCCGAGCGGTTAGACGTACTACCTAATATTACAAATAATCGTCGGATCACATTTTGACACCGATCTATACAATTTTTGGCAGTAGTAAAAAATATGCTAGATCAGTGTCTTGGTTTATGGTTTAGGCTGTGTTTATAAGGTAGCGGAGCGTTAAGCGTGGTGTTGAGAACGCTTTTCTATTGTTTTTCTTGGGACAGTTTTTGTTTTCGTTCTATCATGGAGTGTTGTAGTCTGTTGTGGCGTGCGACTGGACAGGCCTATGACCTGCGGGGAGCTTTTAGTATACAAACCTATACTGTCATTTTACGGGATATCTTCCGTGGTTGTTCATTATTTTGAGCTCCTGATATTTCGACGATGCGCCATGATCGCGGGTTGACTGGAAAATGCGGGTGGATGAAAAATAAATTGATTGATTATTTTTTTGATTAATTGATTTTTAATATCGGGAGCTCAGAATAATGAACAATCACTGAAGATATCCCAGTAAGTGACAGTATAAGTTTAGTTGTAAACCGTGAACGCTTAAAACAGTTTTCTAGTAGATAATTTAGATGTCGTAGTATTCTTATAAACATACAACAACTTCTTGTCTACTAATAATAAAATTCTGTAATCACTAGCTTGTAAGGTGATGCTGGTTATTCTGTCAATTTCCTCTCAAAAGGAGGCCTTTTTGAACAGTTAACGTACATTGACTACCTGGTAATCCTATTAGTACAAGTGAAATGTATTGGGAATGTTCTATACATTTCACTATTATGTTATGTATGAGGTATTATAATGAAGATGACGGTTTGATATGTCATTCCGTTGCTATTATGATGACAGCCTGACAGACTGCCTCGTTAGTCTACTGGTCACAAGCGCGGCCTGCTGAGAATAAGGTCCTGGGTTCGATTCCCGGGTAGGGGAAATTGTTACTGGGTTTTTCCATCAGGAATTGCTTAGCAGCAGTCACAATTCTGTTTTATTTGTGCCCGGTTGTTGGCAATAGGCTCGGCCCCTATTACACGGGACTGAAACATGTAATGTGGGTGTACTATTAAGTACACCTCTGCCTAATTCTTCGGGGATTACAGGTGTGATGTTATGTTATGATGACAATACAAACATGGGGACCATAGCTCGTCCCCGTTGGCCAAAATGAAGAGAAAAACGCTCGTTCTATAAGCACAACCTTAAACTATGAAAATAAAGTATTATATTGGTCCTTCGTTCGGTCCTTGGATGGGATTGTTCCTTCGGGAGTAAAAAGATCAACTTTCGTAGTACCCTAAGTTTTTTACGTAGTTTTATTAAGTTTAATTTTCTTTTCTATAAGTGAATGTTTTAGTTATTCAGCTGTGTTTTTTCATTGAATAATAAATGTATCTGAATAGATTTTTCTTTGAAGTTACTTAGTAATACAGTCTTCGTATATTTTATATTGAAGTATCTAAAATGAACTAAGTTTTACCTACATGGAATTGCATTTTGATGGCTGTTTTTTGTAATTACCTTTCATTTTGAACATAAGATATTTATGCCCACTTTTAGACTAACACTAAGAGATGCGTAAGGTAATGCTGAGATACGCACAATTGGAATTTTAAATCCCTTCGCTATGTTAAGCGTTTTAACCTGTTGACCGCCAGAACATAAACGCACGCGCGTGCCCTTCACGCCAAGCCACAATTTCACTTACCATTTTGTCATTTTGGCACGCGCTTGCTTGTCACGTATATGTGATTATGGCGTTCAAACGGTTAAAAGTGCAACAGTACACATTTATTTAGGCCTTAATTTAGGTGCCTCTTCATGTTAGTGAAAACAGGCATAAAATTATGATTCCAATCCGCTACAAGAGATCAGTAATCTTTCAGCTACAACCTGACATTAATGTTACAGCTGAAACTTTATCTATCTTTGACGTAACTAATAAAAGAAAAATATACTTTTATTTCTACACCACTATCTTTTATTACTTTGACAAAACTAGCACGCTTCCAATATCAGTAATAGATACCAAACTAATAGGGTAGCAGCACCTATTATCGTCCCTCTGATTGACTGAGATCACCAATCAACGACGAGACATAATATAGTGTAATTGAAAGGAAAGAAAAGGAAGAAATACCTTTCGGTACCTGAAAGGTTAATTAATACCTGATTATGTTCTGTGAGAAGAATATTGGACGAGAAATTTGAAGGAGAATCAAGTTTTGTGCCTGTGGTAATGGTACTATGTATGTTTGACAGTAAACTGTATTTGTACGTATACATATAGATAGGTGTATGCTTGTTTCTTTTACGACCGACGGTAGGCAGGACCTACAGAACGCCATCAGCTTAACATTCTCCTTGCGCCTCATCCACGTTCATACAGCTGGTCATACACGCAAGCCTGTTGCGAGTACTACGCACCTGACCTTTCTGAAGAACCTCACTAGTGCTAGTGCATGACCTTCGAGAGCGTTCCCCCGGTGTTGCTACTCACATTGTATCGTATTACCTAGTAGCTGGGTTGTGAAGGTCAGATAGGTAGTCACTCCATGTGAAAATACTGGTATTCAGCGTGTGTGTATCCGGTTAGACTGGAAGCCAACCTCAACATATTTGGGAAAAGGCAGGCAGATGATGGTGATAATCGGTGGATAGCATATAAAACACATAATCTGTGGAATTAAGCTGCTTTATATAAATACAAGGTGATTGGTAATTGGGTGCAGTCCTTGAAATGGGTGATGGCTTATTTGCAACAATTTTGACCCCGATAACTTGGGGTCCAAACTGGGTGGTTTTAGTTTTTTTGTTTTTTTTTCTATTGTACACGGGAGACCCATTTTCTACACATTACGAGAGAGATTACGCTCTGGATCGGTACGCTGACAGCTGCCTCGTTGTTCCAGTTATAAGCACTACTGCTAAGCATGAGGTCCTGGGTTCGATTCCTGGATCGGGCAAAGTGTTATTGGGTTTTTCTACCAGGAATTTCTTTGTAGCAATCACGGAGGCTGGATTTGTATCTGGTTTGTGGCAAAAGGCTCTCCGCATGTTACATGAGACTTCAACATAACTGGCGAAATGTGAGTGTACTTAATTTTGGGTACATCATCATTTCAGCCGAAAGACGTCCACTGCTGGACATAGGCCTCCCCAAAGGGGGGGTTTTGCTATAATTGCCACGCTTTGCAGGCGGGTTGGCGATCGCAGTAAGGTTGTTACGATAAGCACAGAGAACGCTGCTGTCCATTCTCTGGTAAGTCCCTTAGTCGCCTCTTACGACACCCCTGCCTATATTCGGGGACTAATGTAGGATAACGACGATGATAGAAAAATCTCTACTACACAAACCATTGCCTCCAGAAGTTTATGAGATCTCTTATCCCAATCTAAAAATCAACGATCAACTAAGAATACATTCTTTCTCACTTCAATCAGTAACTTATAAAGAGAGGACGATAGTAACTAGGCGGAATCTATTAGTCTGATGACAAATTGGTGTGTGTTAGGGTCCTAATTCATTTACCCTTACTGCTTCCTATATTATGTTGCGGGGTGTGTGCGAAATTGGACGTCTGGTAATGTTTCTAGTTATGATAAAACTGGAAGACTTTGTAAAGGACATTGGTCTGTGATTTGACTGTTACTTGATGCTAAGGATTTTTGAAGGGTGCTTAACTTATGCCTGCGGCTTCGTCCGCGTGGAGTTCGGTTATCATTCCCTGTGATCATACTACGGGTATAAAAAGCCTATCATATGTGGTAATCCAGGTTATATTCTATCTGTGTGCCAAATTTCATCCAAATCCGTTGTGTAGTTTTTGCGTAAAAGAGTAAGAAACATCCATCCATACTGACGAACTTTCTCATTAAAGTAAGACAATAATATTTTCGAGACTGATGATTATTTTTTTTTGAAAGGGAAGTTTTAACGAATGATTATTATTTAGAATATGTGGTTGTTTTGCAAGGTAATTTTTTCATAAAATATTCCTATATTCTATAGTTACTGGACCTTAATCAATGTAACAAAGTTTTTATTCAGTCATTTTAAAATTAGATAAATGAGCAAAAACCCGCTTCAGAATTCAGATTAAGACACTTATCACCCGTAACACAATGAACAAGCGACAATTACAACACTAAAACAAAGATTTCCGAAATAGAGTTGCCACCAACAAAATTTCATTCCCTAACGTACCATTTTTAAACCTAGCACCTACAGAGTAACAGGTAGCCGTTCCATCGAGTGCACTATTACCCTATTTCTCGCGAAAGGGTAATTTACGTAGCATAATTAGCAAGGATACTGCTAATAAGTATTCTAGACGCGGGATAACTTTGTAAAGAATGTTCGAGAATGTTCCAGAGAGTTTGTAGGAGAAAATGTTTTAAGTTTTTAGTTGGAACTGTAGTGTGTGGGGGTTTTTTATCGGGATATCGTGTTAAGTTAATGGTGTATTTCCAGCTTAAACCAGATGTGCTTTATGTGACCAGCTTATACCCCGCAGTGGGTTCGGGCTGTGGATGATGATGATGAAATGGCAATGTAAAAAAATATGATTCACCTGAATTCCTATTAGACATTGCATTTAAGAATATGTTATGACATATTCCTAAAGACCTTCGGTAACTTTTACGTGGGACTTAACAGAACTGGCCCTAAATATGATTAAACAGCCTCTGGTATTTAAGACTTACAACATCCTACTAATATTATAAATGCGAAAATTTGTGAGGAATGAGAGAGGTCCATCCATCCGTCCATCCAGGATGGATGGATAGATGTTCGTTACTCTTTCACGCAAAAACTAGTGAATAGATTTGGATGAAATTTTGCACACAAAAAGTTTGTAACCTGGATTAACACATAGGATACTTTTTATCCCGGTATGATCCCGTGGGACAATTACCGAACTCCACGCGGGTGAAGCCGCGGGCACAAACTAGTTAGATTATGAACTCAACCAACTTCAACACCATCTAGTAACTTCTCGACAATCCCAATACTCGTAACGGGCTACAACTCAAATATTCGTACATACATATTCGTGTAGTGTCCAACATTGGTCCACCCCGAGATCCTATCGGCCCCCAATATTGCAAGGTGGTAAAATTCCCGACCCCATTACTTGTAGTGACGTGGCGATATCGATAAAGATAGAATGAAGACAAAAAAAAAATAGCAATCATATTACTAAGTACTCGGGTCTAGTTTAATAATTATGTCAAAAAGCTGTTCATAATGCTGCAAGGACGTTCAGCTCTCGGAGTGTCCAGGGAGTCGTTATCCTAATTATAATATTATAAATGCGAAAGTAAGTTTGTTTGTTACCTTTTCAAACTACTGAGCCGATCATTCTGAAATTGAATTGAAATTTGCATACGTTTGTTTACGTTGTCAGGTGTACAGAAACGGAAATAGGGTACCTTTGATCCCGAAAAAAGTGCTGTTCCCAAAGAAAACAACAATAACGTTCTTACGATAATAAATGGCGCCATGTGTCTTTCGAATAATGATTGAATTATATTATTATAGTAACTTTACTAGTGTGTTAAGAGTTTAATTGTCAAATTCTAAATTAACGCGAGCCGCGAGAAAAAACTAGGATTCTTGAAAGAGGCTGTTAACCAGCGCTGGAAGTTAGATATATCAAAGATTGCTATTGGATTGGTCTGTAGCACTTTCAAAGGTATTATAATCCTCGTAAAACTTTAACCTACAAATATGAAATGATTCACAATACCAAACTATCCTACATTAGCCTCCAAAAACACTACCATTCTACAACTAATAAATTTCTTAAGGGCCCATAATCTGACCGCTCAGAGGCACCACAAGACGTGGGGATGACAGCCAGGATCCGAAATGTCAGGTTGCGGGGACCGACGTTCTAGAAACGGGTTACTTAACCTAATTATTGTGGATAGCTACACCCAGGGATCCAGGGAGTAGAGCCCCTGTCCCTAAGCTGGCGAAGCGATTATTTATGGAGTATTTTCTCGCTTAAGAAATATACTACCGTAAGTTTTGTGTCAATGGACATAATGAGCGTTTTATGTTCCCACTGCTGGAATACAGGCCTTCCCTCTGGTCATCCACCATGCGGGACCAGTGCGAATTGGTTGATGACACATGAAATGTCTTCGAATTTGTGGTGTGTGGATGAGTAAAAGAGTTACATAATATTTTTAAAGTTGAGCGTTAAGTGCTCGCATTGCCTGCGGGAACTCTCATTTCACACATTTGACAAAAGGTATTTATCAATGAAAAAAACTCGCCTGGCGACACTCGCTTGGCGAGCAGAACACTCGCTGAGACACTCTCGGTTGGTACATTATACATACGCATACCAGCAACGGACGAGGCGCGAGTAATCGCCAATTCGCCAGTCATACTCGCTCATCGCCCTGCGATAAAACTATCGGAACTACACAATCGGTTCTCTCTTCTAGTTACTAGCTCAACTCGCTAATCTTTTGCGGTGAGGCATGTCCTGAGATTTAGACCTTTTTTGTGAGATTTCGGCCTTGGTTTTATCCCATTTTTTTATTGTGATAAGTAAAAGCGATTGGGGAAATTAGGTCTAGAATATAATCCGCTTTTTGTGATTTGACCCGTAGGCCGTACTGATTTAATCTTTTTGCTTTATTCATAGTTTTGGTTTTATAAAAAGGCATTACGTCCTGAAGTTTTTCTGAAAAATATTGTTGATTAAATTGGTGTCGAGTTTCAGTGTACAAGAAAACAACACACCTGTAATCTCCAAAGGGTTAGGCAGAGGTATCCACTAGTATACACACAATTCGCTAGTTATGTTTAAGTCTATATAAATAGGGAGCAAGTTAAATGCCATCAACCGGGCACAAATCTAGACTTCCTTATGGGAAATCCACGATTTTGTCCGATCTGGGAATCGAACTCAAAACCTCATTCGATTAGATCGACGAGGCAGTCATGGCTTATCGTGACCAATAACTTGATAATCCATCTAAACAACACTTATTCCCTGATTGATTTAAACAATCTATCGACATCACTTCCCCAACACTACAGTACACTATCTTGCCACTTATTAGCTATATGGTCTCGCAATTTATCGGCTGGGCTCCGAAAATTGCTCGCCAGTGTAGCGCCGAAGTTAGTTAAGCGATGGTTCAATGTGCCTTACATGTAAAATATAGGGTGTTGTGTTTAGTGGGTGTGGGTGGGGAGGGCTAATTGGTTTAGATTAATTTGCGGGGAGGTGCCTAGTTTTAGTTTCAACAGAAAAAATGCCTTTGAAATTGGTAGTTAGTTTTAAACAGACCAGTGTTCTCTTGATACAATGAGATTATGAAAATGAGTGTCACACAAGTATGACAGTTGCCTTAGAAACTGGCAGTGAGTTTTAAAGACAGTTTTTTTAAAGGCTGAAGTTTTGAAAGTAATATTAACAGAGCGTTGTTATCATGATACAATGAGCTTTTGAAAGAGACTGTCACACTCTATGACTTCAGATGAGGCTCTACCAAAGACAACCATTTTCTAAAAAACGATGTGTCTTCTTCTTCTTCCTAGCTCTGTCCCACTTATAAAGTGGGAAGTGGGGTTGGCTCTCCTAATTTTCTGGCGCCAGGACAATCTGCCCTAGGTTTTCGGGTCAGGCCAGTCCACTACATAGCCGGAGGTCATTCTCTACCTCTCTTATATTCAGGTCAAAATTCTATGTGTCATATGTGTTTCATATTATCATAGCGAGGTATCAATACACAGGGTAACTTCATAATATTTTAGGCGGATCTCATTGGCTTGTACGAAATCCAATGGTACCTAGCACACGTACACCGCCCGACTGCGCCGATGAGCGGTGTCGGTTAGAAAGACTGTGAAGTGATGTAAATTATGTCCCAACCCTGAGTTTGTTTCGGTGTTTATTCTCTAGTAGTCAGATGGAAAAACAGACCTTACTTATAAAGATAAAGATATATTTATTGCATAACTTTGTACATTAAGTTTTTATTAATAAATCTTACATTTTTAGTTTCAACACTTTACCCAAGTCGGATATGCAATGGTATTTTAAGGAATTAGGTGCATACAAATGAGGAGCTCGTGGCTAAATAATAACAGCCGCTCGGATCGATCTTTAGGTTAAGCCGTGCTTGCCTAGGTTGGTCTGTGGATGGGTGACCACCCATTACATACCGAGTTTCCTCCGTGCCTCGGAAAGCACGTTAAGCCGTTGGTCCCGGGTGTCATTTGTAGATCTTTGACAGTCGTTAGGTAGTCAGTGGCCCAAAAAGTCTGACAACCAGTCTTACCAAGGGATATCGTATTACCCAGTACTTACTGGGTTGTGGAGGTCAGATAGGCAGTCGCTCCATGTAAAATACTGGTATTCAGCTGCATCCGGTTAGACTGGAAGCCGACCCCAACATAGTTGGGAAAAGGCTAGGCAGATGATGGAGGTGCATACAAATATTATTGTTTATCTTAATATTAAATATTTTTAATTTATATAAATACTTGTGACAGTGTTTGCAAAAACTAATTTACTAAATAATCATCATTTAAGGACCAGCATTCACATTCTTTACTTATTTAAATTTTTTTCGAAAAAAATATTTTTACTGCGAAGTAATTTTAATTTGCTTTGCTACATCTTAGTGTGCCACAACCCCAAGACTGTATCAAACTTGTGAATCACCCCGACATCCCCACATCCCTTCAACCACCCTTTCCAATAACAGTGTATTAGCCAATAAATTGTCAATTAATAAACAACTTTGCCCAACAACCATTGGACAACTGGATTGGGTTTGTACCCAAACTGTCCGTTTGGTTCTAAGGGTGCTTGTATATAGATGTAGGTTGTTAGGTCCGATTTATTGGTATCGGAAAACCTGTCACTGTCCTTTTTTTTGACACTCGTGGCTAAATACCAACAACCTTAAAGGTCGATCAGCGACTTTAAGCAGCGAGTGCTTGCCGAGGTCGGTCCGTGGATGGGTGATCATATTTACATATCGAGCTCCCTTCGTTCCTCGGAAAACACGTAAAGCACGTTGGTCACGGCTGTCATTTGTAGATCTTTGACAGTCGTTACAATTAGTCAGATGTCCGAAAGTCTGACAACCAGTCTTGACTCTGTATTACCCAATAGCTGGGTTGTGGAGGTCTGATAGACAGTCGCTCTATGTAAAATTGTGGTTTTCAGCTGCATCGGGTTAGACTAGAACCCGACCCTAGCACAGTTGGGAAGACCCTAGACATATTATGAAATGTTTTTATCCACCGGTTTCTAAATGTGCAAGCGCATACAGAAAGTGTAGGACTATTTTACCGCCCAGATCGGTACCGACCCGTTCCGACTTGTCCCTTTATGCAAGCATCCTTATGGGTATAAAGTACTAAAGCAGTTGATAACGAGTTACATATATTGGGTTCTATAGACTTGTATGAGATTGGGTTCTGGTCCTAATTGAACAAGTGAGAATTAGCGATTTACAGCCGTCTCGTATTGAAGTTAATTTGGTAAGTAATGATTGGTTATTGGCGGTTGAAAGTAGGTTCTCAACTTAATACTAGCTTATGCTCGCGTCTTTGCCCGCGTGGAGTTGGGTAATTCTCCCACGGGATCTTACTACCGTGTGCCAAATTTCATCCAAATTAGGTCAGTAGTTTTTGCGTGAAAGAGTAATAAACATCCATCCATCCTCACAAACTTTCGCCTTTATAATATAAGTAGGATAGTAGACATATGGCAATAACTGTCATCCACTCCTTGTCAAATACTGGTATTCATCTGCATCTGGTTAGACTGGCAGCCGACCCCAACATAGTTGGAAAAAGGCTAGGCAGATGATGAATGACAGTTGCTTTCTATTCTCCTGCTCTTTATCAAAATTATTTGGGGTCAACACAGCATGTCTTCTTCTTCCATACGTTTCTTTTACTCGTCATCTCAGCAGTCACCAGTCAGTTTCTAGACATAATATCATCTCATCGTCGATCCATCGTTTCTTTGGTCTTATGTTACTCGTATTGCTATAGCTATTCATGCTCAAAAATTTCCTCATAACGATGAAATAATCAAGCTATGTATCTATCACTGCGTTGGCCTAGTGATCACCGGTTCTGTTACTGCTAAGCATGAGGCCTTGGGTTCGGTCCTCAGCTCAGGCAAGTGTTATTGGGTTTTACTGAACAGAGTCTACATTTCTACCCGGTAAATAACAATAGAATTACCCACAAGTTCACAATTACAATTTCAAAATTAAATAATTTGACGGCATGGTTGGCGCAGTGGCTGAGCGATTGTGGAACAAATATTTGTACGGCCTACAGGTAGTTGTTCCGGGTCTGGCTGTTTGTGTATGTAATTTTAAATGTTTGTGAGCGCACCCACGATACAGGAGAAATTCCTAGTGTGGCGCACAGTATTAAAAAAAAAAAAGAATTACATGGGACCGAAATACAAATACATAACTTAGCTTAATTTTTTGGAAAATACTGTCATGATTTAAAGTTATGTTTCAACATTTTATATAAATACATACAAAAAAAACTAATGCCCTCTCACTCCTCTCAGCCTCTTAGTTTTAAAACGCTTAAACTAAGCTGCACTAAATTTCATCCAAAACATTTAAATCGTATAAGCCCTTGACTGTAATTCGTTAACTTTTTCGTGTTTTATTTCGTGAAGGAATAAATTTTCATTTAGTCTGCTGATACCGTTTTATTAATGTGCTCAATTATACAGACAACGCTGTAAGATGGCGGTTGTTGGAAAAATTGGAGCCAATTTTAAGGTTTAATGGCTATCGAGGTTTTGGGAAAGAATTATTAGTGTTTTTGGAAGGACCAGCGTAGTAGGTACTTGGTAGTAGTTTATATAGAGCTGGGTACATAATGTTTTGAAAGTTTATTGAATGAAGAATTACATATTTAGGTGTTTTCTTGTGGGTTGGTGAGATGCCATTTTTTTTAATAGAAATTTTGAAGAGGTGCGACTATTTTAGTGCACCCACATTCCGCCAGTTATGTTTAAGTCCCATGTTATAGGGAGCGAGCCAATTGCCATTAAACGGTCACAAATCGGATTCCGGCTGCTGAAATCAGTTATTGAAACACCCAATAATACTTTACCCAACTGGGAATTGAACCCAAGACTATATATTTTTAAGTGTGAAAATCTTTTCGTAACTGGAAACATGCACTCGTAGGTACACCTCTGAATAGTCAATAACCCTCAACATCATGATGATGTAATGTTATGAGGACCTCGTGGCTCAATAATAACAGTCACTCGGGTCGATCTTCAGGTTAAGCTGCGCTTGCCTAGGTTGGTTCGTGGATGGGTGACCACCCATTACATAAAGAGTTTCCTCCGTGCCTCGGAAAGCATGTTAAGCCGTTAGTCCCGACTGTCAATTGTAGATCTTTGACAGTCGTTATGTAGTCAGCGGCCCGAGAGTCTGACATCAAGTCTTACCAAGAGGTATTGTATTGCCCAGTACTAACTTGGTTGTGGAGACAGTCGCTCCATGTAAAATACTGGTATTCAGCTGCATCAGGTTGGACTGGATGCCGACCCCAACATAGTAGGGAAAAGGCACGCAGATGATGATAAGCATAGCATAAACATAATCAGCCTATTAATGTTCCCACTGCTGGGACGCAGGCCTCCTCTCTATGAGAGGGAATGGGCTATAATCCACCACGCGGGCCCAGTGTCACATGTCTTCGAATTTTTGGTTCTAGGACATGCCGGTTTCCTCACGATGTTTTCCTTCACCGTTCAGATGATGATGCTATGATGTAATGTTTTGCTAGTTCTATTCAACTAATACCTATATTCTCATCACCCACAGCCTCAGGACCAAGTTGCCATATAACAGTAACATGATTCACCGCAGTTCCAACTTGGCTTTAACTTTGACACAACTTTCTTTGGATTTGAATAAAAGTGTGTCTCTCGGGCTGGTTTGAATGGCATTTCAGTTGAAACTTTGATGGGTAATGGCCGTTTTTACGAAGACTAGGCGACACCTAGTTGAACGCCTTAATTTAAAGGGTGTAAATAGACCCTTAACGAAGCCAAAAGACACTTGTTCTCCCCGTCATTGCGATATTTTTTTTTCTGGGCCATACTTGGGAATCTTCTAGTTACAGAAATATTGAGGGTCATAGTTCCAACTTTTTCACAAGTTTTTTTTTTGAATACTAGTTTTTAAGGTAAGGCTGAAAAAAAAAACCGTGGCCCTGGAACACAAAGGGCAAAGAAGGAACATGGATGGGTTTTAGTCAGTACAAGTCTGACACTCCCTTCCGCTCCGCCCAGAGTGGTGGTGGAGTTTGATGATTTCCCATACGAAAAAAAATGCATGCATCAGCACAATGTTTTGAGTGCGTTACATTGAGTTTTACTGTAAAACGTGATTATTCATTCCAAAAATATGTCGTTTCCCAGCAATGTGTTTTGCGTAGAGTTACTTAGTTTGGTGTACAGAATGCTTGGGTGACGGCTTCGGGAAGGGTCCGTTAATTACACCTTGTATCGCACAATTGTTGAATTTTCAACTCTTGACGCTGAGCTGCGCTTTTTTATATCTAACAGCGTGCTGTCACAGTGTTGGTGAAAATGAGCGTTCGTTTTGGGATTAAAAGACTGGGGTCAGATGAAGCGGTTTTTTGATTGGAGTGCAATTGAAATATGTCATTTTGTCAGTGGCTGCTGTCTCTCATATTGCATGCTTCTAAAACTACAAATTTTATTGAAATATTTAAGGTAAACTTGTACTTAAACCGTTAATGCGCAGTTCTTAGATTTTTTTTGCAGTTTTTTTCACACTCCAGGCGTAAGAATCATAAACTTTTCTAGTAGCATGAAGCGCCTCCTAAATCATGATATTTCGCGACTTTTTTTTTAAATCATTTCCAGTATCTGTTTAGCAGTCCACTGTATTTATTTTTTCAAAAATTGCTATATCATACTTTATTACCTACGTAAACCAACTTCAAAGAAAGAGTTTCGCAATTCTTTCAAGATCTTTTTAAGTAACAATAAATTCGCCACCTAAATCACAAAATACTCCGTACGGTCAATATAAAGGTAGCTACATACTGGACGCGATGAAGCGACTATCTGATGGAAATTTCAATAAAATTCACGCGCGTTAAACGTTGAGTATTGGATTCACTCGCTGCGATGTATGTGCATTCGTGCGTAACGCGCCGTCTGGATACGATCTTATACTTTTTGTGAATTAAAGATTTAAGAAATAAAAATTTTCTTTTAAAATATGTGATCATGACAATTTTATGGTGGGCTGGTCTCGAAAAAAGGTAAATATCTGTAAAACGTATTTTTAGCGCATTTGAATGATGAATATCTACCACAGTTGTTAAATGGTGCAGCAACGTAGTTTTCTATCAATGATAGTAATGATTTGAATTCCCAAGCAATATAGATTCGGGCTGCTACTGATAAATTGCTAATCAAAAAACCCAATAACACTTTGCCTGACCTGAGAATTCGAACCCAGGACCTCATGCTCAGCAGTATCGCTTACTACCAGACCAATGAAGCTATTTGACCTCTGCCAATTTTCTAACGGAAAAACCAATCATCAATTTCCCGACCCGTAAATGAACTACGGACAACCATGGACACCAGTGTCCCTTGTAGCAAAGACAATCTCTTCAGATGGGGGTTCGTGGAGGGCTCAGATCTCAAATGTGTATGCGGCGTGTCTCCGCAGACTATGGTTCATCTTCCATCTTGCGCTGCATGCCCTAACACATGCGGCGAGCGGAGTTTATTTAATAAAAATTTGCCATCGACACGCTAAGAAGAAGAAGTGTCCCTTGATCTTATGTTACTATTCATCTAAATCATCCACTTACCTCGAACGTCAAGCTTGATCTTCTTCACGATATCAGCATCCAGTGCTGCGGAGCTGACCACACAGGTCAGCTCACCCCCCAGCTCCTCGCGCGTGACTGTGAGCAGCAGCAGCCGGGTGATGGTCGAGTTGTCTGGGGTTACTGTCTCTCCTGTGGACAAGGGATAGAAAACTATGATTATCAGGTTGAAGTTGCAAGGTTTTCGTAAAATGTGGGTAGTAAGTTTAACATAATTAGAGATCGAACGTTTTTCCCCGGCATAGAGTACAAAAGTAAGAAAACGGCTTCTTAAAATGCCAATTTTTTTGGGATCGCGGTATTTTATAAATAATACAGAGAGTATAATATGCAGTACTCATAAGTATAATAAATATTTAAAATCTATTTAAAACCAGGTAAGAAATTTGTTGAAAATAACATGATTAAAATACAAAATTATATGTTTTTAATTTGTGCTGCTGAATATTCGAATAGGACAAAATGAAAAAAAAATGACATTCATTTGAACTAAAATGAAAACATAAAATAAAATAAACCGGGACTTTTTCCGCTCTGAGGCTCTGTATTATGAAGTCAACGCTCAAACTTTAGGTAAATATTCATCCAAATATCCGATCCCTAAACATAATAAGCGCTGCACCTCTTACGTGATGGTTCAGACCGTCAAACTGGACAACTTTCACCAAGCAAAATAGGACGAAAAAAAAGAAATTGCACTCTTCATACTAATTGCGTCAGCCGGTACGATATTTTGTATGGGAAGCCTAATGTTTTTGGGAAACTTTCTGCTGGAGTCTATGTCTACTGTAACATGGGTGTCTTCAAGTCCCGACTGTATTGCTTCAGGCAAGCGTGTACCATCAGGTGAGATAGTGGCCCAGCGATGTCTGTCCAAAGATGCTGTTAAACATTAATATTTCATTAACTCCCAGTACACTCGAAGGTTCAGTACTGCAGAAGCCCCAATTTCTGACAGCTTACTAGTAGTCAGAAATTCGGGTTTCTGACTCGCGGCCGAATTAGCTGTGGTAGTAGCACAGTTTACCGGACGAGCAAACCTTGTTAGTTTAATAAAATCTGTCTCCATATAATCACAATGTTATTCAACATTCTACTTTAATTCTTATCCAAGCTAACCGCAGTATAATCCCTCCTTAGTATGCGTGCCTTATCCAACCTTTCTCAGCTCTTAATTTACCAGCTGAGCGAGGGAATCTCAAGATGAACACTTCGCTACTAACCCGTTTATTGACGAGTGTATTGCTATTGGTCTTGAGTTAGCGCACGAATAATGTTGTTCGGTTTAGTTGGAGATAGATAGGATTTAATAGAATGTAGGAAATTATGCGTGAACTGATTACAGGTCACTTGCAACAAGCTTACTATTGTCCCGTTGCCGCGCTTGCCTCATTATAATGCTTAATTTTCTCTTTTAGACAAGCCCGCCACACTAGTCCAAATCATTAATACTGTGCTTATAGCCCAGGAATCTACCTAGTTTAAGCCCAGTTGCACATATGTATTTTGTATCTTGCCACTAACTGAGTCCAATTTTTAAGGTACAATAATTGTGAAATAGGTTTAAGTCTTGAACCAATAAATATGTTTACTCCTGAAAACTAAAATCAATAGAGGCACCTGAAAATGGCCAACAATGTTACTCGACGAGACTTGGAGTAACAATTCAACTGTTTTGGATTTCGCAATAAAATTAATCAGAAAAGAACAGAGAAAGACTATCATCATCATCATCATTTCAGCCAAAAGACGTCCGCTGCTGGACATAGACCTCCCCCAAGTGTCACCATATTGACCGGTCCCGTGCGTTTCGCATCCAGCGGATCCCGAACCTTTACCAGGTCATCGGTCCACCTAGTGAAGGACTAAGAAAAACATAATTTCTACTTCCTTCCATACGAAGCAGGGCAGAACAGACCTTTGTTCTTCTCGACGTGGGAATCTTCATGGATGCCCTCTGCTTTGGGGAGAACGGAGTGGTCATTCAGTCGTCCCTCACACATTTGCGTCAGCTAAGTCAAGTTCCGCACCACGGATTAAAATTAACATGAATGCAAAAGTGGTGTACCTGGCCAGAAATAAATACTCGATACTTCGAATTTAATTCTCCATTAAAAAAACTGAAACACATAGACACGCCTACAATTGTCCCCGTAAAGGACGAAAATCGTCGAAAATTCTCACTCAGTGATTAAAAGCCAGTACTTCCCATGGCACACAAAACAAAATAAATGTCGACCGCAGCACGGGACGCTCCGAAGATTTATAGCACCTGCCCATTCCGATCAAACAGGCCGCTTGGATACAATATACAGAGTTTCGGTTAAAAAACTGTCCTGGATTTTCTGAGCTTTTTTTAAGGTACATGTTTGGTGCAGTTCTGGTTTTGCAGTGGCTGGATTAAAAAGAAACATTTGGGGGAAATATTGCTGTCTCCCTCTTGCAGGTGTAAAAAGAAAGATACGTAAGGTATTCAGAACAAATAGGTTTTTATAGCTGGAGGAGCTCGTAGCTAAATAACAACAGCCGTTCGGGACGAACTTTAGGTTAAGCCGTGCTTGCCTAGGTTGGTCTGTGGATGGGATGACCACACATTACATACCGTGTTTCCTCCGTGCCTCGGAAAGCACGTTAAGCCGTTGGTCCCGGCTGTCATTTGTAGATCTTTGACGGTGGTTAGGTAGTCAGTAGCCAAAAAAAAGTCTGACAACCAGTCTTACCAAGGGGTATCGTATTACCCAGTACTAACTGGGTTGTGGAGGTCAGATAGGCAGTCGCTCCATGTAAAATACTGATATCCAGCTGCATCCAGTTAGACTGAAAGCTGACCCCAATATAGTTGGGAAAGGGCTAGGCAGATGATGAGGTTTTTATAGCTGGAATCCATTGGTCCAAAGCTCCGTACCCCGTCTCGTTACTTGAATCACTAGGATACAAATGGGGAACAACTGAGACTTCATCTTATGTGCCTAACGTAGAAAGACGACTGAGTCATTGGTCTAGTGGTCACTAACGTGACTGCTGAGCAAGAGGTCCTGAGTTCGATTCCCTGATCGTGCACACGTTATTGAGTTTTTCCATCAAGAATTTCTCATTAGCAACCACGAAGTCTGGATTTGTGACCGGTTGATGGCAATAGGCTCACCCCTTATTACATGGGCCTTGAACATGACTGGCGAAATATGGATGTACAATTAACTACACCTCTGCCTAACCCTTCGGGGATTACAGGCGTGATGTTATGTTGAATGTCTCAGTAACAATCACGGAGTCTCGATTTGTGCCCGATTGATGGCAATATAGGCTCGCCCGCTATTACGTGAGACTAAAAAACATCACTGGTGAAATGTGGGTGTACTTGAGGGGTACTCCTTTGATGATTACATGCTTGATCTTATGTTATGTTCGAAAAAGTAAGAAATAAAAAGTTTGTATTTCAATACTAAGCACGATCTAACATATTTGCAGAAACGATACCATATATTTGAACTAAAAACAATATCTAGCTTCTAAGTTTCATAACGATCTGTAAACTGAAATTCAGCAAAGTATCGAAACGCCTAGTTTTCAGCCTGAAAAATGCTGAAACAGTGAAACAAAGCTAAGATTTCAGCAGTTTGCTTTTTGTATGGCATTGTTTGAGTTTCAGTCTGAATTTATTATAACTAGCCCCGTTTTGTACGGTTGTTAAAACTTAAAAAACGATAAATTTATTTATTAAATGTAAGTTTAATAGTTTAGTTATATACCGCAGTGATTCTGCATAGAGAGCCTTAGCTGTGGGTAAATTATATAAGGTACATTATGCTAGATATCTAGAATAAATGCTCTAATTAATGGTGGTGGCTCGTGGCTAAATAGCAACACCCACACCTGCCTAGGTTTGTCTGTGGATGGGCGACCACCCATTTCATACCGAGTTTCCTCCGTGCCTCGGAAAGCACGTTAAGCCAATGATCCCAGCTGTCATTTGTAGATCTTTGGGAGTCGTTACAGATAGTCAGTGTCCCGAATGTCTGACAACTAATCTTACCAAGGAATATCATATTACCTAGAACTAACGGGGTAGTGGAGGTCAGGTAGGCAGTCGCTCCATGTAAAATACTGGTATTCAGCTGCATCTGTTTAGACTGGAAGCAGACTCCAACATAATTGGGAAAACGCTTGGCAAATGATGATGATGATGAATGGTGGAAACCACATCAGTGGCGTAGTTAAGGAGAACAATGTGTTCACACAAACAAACACGAAAAGCGACTTCATTTATTTCATGTTAAGATTTTCCATTGTTGAACGTAGAAAAGGAATCTGTCTAAAGAAGATGTTTTATAACTATTTCGGGAACCGTAATGAGGAGCAATAAGTTAACGTAGGTAGCTATCTTAGTTGAAAGGCAGTGAAAAATTACGTTTGTACTGAATCTCTCGACCTAGACTGTCTCGTTAATCTAGCGGTAGCAGGCGCTGTTGCTGAGCATGGGGTCTTGGGTTCGATTTCCAGGTCTTGGAAAGTGATACCGAATTTTTCTATTTTAATCCTTAAAGAAAGTAGAGTAAACTAAATAAATACATTATTAATTAAAAACTATTAAATAAAATAAAATAAATAAACTAACAACAAACTATAAAAGGGCATCAAAAACTCCTCCTCAACGCTGTCAGCTGGTAATATGCCAAAGAGACTGGCGGCGTTGCCACGTTGTATGGCAACACTTAGCCTCTGGCCAAAGTAATAGCCAGCCCTTGGGTCACGGGAAGCGTCAACTAGGCGTTTCGACATTTCTTTAAACAGGCTATGAGCACTTGGACCCCACGACCCCAGAGGTTACCACAATGGTTTCTATATTTACGCCGCTTGAGGTTCTCTGCAGCCACAGCGGCAGTGCCAGCACAGCACGAGCTTGGAAGATGTGATGGCGCAAGAGTATCGCATGTTGCGTCCCACACTAAAGGCCTACCCATCTTCCATTGAAACAACCATTTTTCTATCAGGATTTTCTCAGGTCTGCGGGCTCATCCCTTATTACATTGGACTTCAACATAACTGGCAAAATTATGGTTTACTCTAGGTACAGCCGCCAGCACATCAAGTTACCACAAACTGCCAAATTGCTCCAAATGTATTTTTAACCATAAAATGTTGATGGTTAAGTTCAAAATCGAATGAGAAGATTTTGACAGTTTGTAATAATTTGATGCGCTGGCGACTGTATAGCTTTACCTATCTCTTTTATTTATTTATTTATTGGCCTATCTACAATTGTTACACTTTTTACACTAATAATACAAGCTAAAAAAAAAAACACACCAAGTGTCCAAAATGATGCGATAGACAGCATGCGATATAATAGGTGTATTTACTATCCAGGTACTGAAACCGCAACCTTGTAAGCTATTCCCCAATTTACTCAAGGCTATCCATAATTGCAAAATAAAAAAAATAACCCTCCACCACCGATACATCATTTTGATAGATACCAGTCGTATTTTAACCCTGTATTGATACGGGTACAAAAGACCCGTTTATTACACCAAATGGGAAGGTATTTGGACAACAGCGGGGGGGTTGGATTCCGAAAATATGAATTGTGCGCCACGGTTGGCCAGTCTGAGGTAAACGGGTACTTCAGACACAATCTATTTGAGATGAATGTTTTGTTACCGGTGCCGAATTGTTTTGGGGTTATATTACAAGAAAAACAGATGGTTTTCGTTCGAGTGGGTAGTAATATATGGGTTTGGTATTATATGGGTTTTCACCATGATTTAGCAGTCTTGTTATTATATGAGGATGATTTAACATCAGTATGTGGAGAATTTAGAGAAAAAATACTGGTATTCCGCTGCATCTGGTAAGACTGGAAGCTGACTCCAATAAAGTTTTGAAAAGGCCAGCCAGGCAAATGATGATGTGGAGAATTTATGTTTTAGGTAAGAAGGTTTTTTTTTTAAAAATTTGCGGAATTTGTGATCTACATAAGCGAACTTAAATTCAGACAAGCCACAAAAAGAGGACCTTATTATCCAATAGTCCATGACGCAATCATTCAAGATTTCTGTGTATTATAAAACTCACAATTTGAAGCAAACATACATTACGACGATTAGTAATACGACTACGAACCAGTAAGTAGAAACTTACTATTTAATGTGCATTAAATCACTTGCTTTATACTAACGACACAGGTTATTGAAAGCGGGCATCAGTTGCTGACCTGCAAGTCCAGATTCTCACCTATTCCACTAAAGATAACATAACATACCTGTAATACCCGAAAAATAAGGCGGAGGTATACCTAACAGTACAGCAACATTTTGCCAGTTATGTGTAAGTCCCACATAGGAGCTTATTGGCAGGCATAAATCCAGACTCCGTGGCTGCTACTGCGAAACTCCTGATGGAAAAACCCAAAAATACTTTGCACGACCTGGGAATCGAACCCAGGACCTCATGCTCAGCAGTCGCACTTGCGACCACTAGACCAGCGAAGCAGGCAAACCAAAGATTTTGACGAGAATTTTAAAATCCTTTTCTTCTAAAAATATCTCTTAACGACCTTACACATAACAACACAACGTTATCCAAACCCCTAATTCGACGCTCACAATTCTCACAATTCAGGAAACTAAAAATAAATCGCCTCAATTGAACCGTACACCCATCCTACCAGGTGAAACGAAATCCAAAGCAATGAAGTGAAAACGCGCCATCTGGCGGAAGGATCGCTCTCATGAAATATGTATCAAAAACCTTTACTAAAAGTACCTGGTGCTTATAGGTACCTGTTACTGCTACAGGTACATTTGGGAACTTTCCAGCGAGATTTTTGAGGGATTACTTTAGGTCTAATTAACATAACATCACGTTTGTAATCCTTGGAAGGGTTGGGGATAGGCAGAACGGTACCGATAGCATACCTACCTACATTTCGCCAGTTATGTTTAAGTTTCCTGTAATATGGGCGAGACTATTGCAATCAACTAAGCATAAATTTAGATTCGCGACTGCTTCTGAGAAATTCCTGAAGGGAAGACTCAATAACACTATGCTTGACCTGAGAATCGAATATACGACCCCATTTTCAGCTGTAGAGCTTGTGTCCACTAGATTAACGAGGCAAATGAAATTAAATGCATTTGTACTGTCCATGCCTTGAAACAAAAATCAAACCAAGTAATTGTCCATAATTGTTAGTAACAAAGGTCTTAAAACTACGTTAGTATTGCATCAATAAAATTCAAATAACAACTAATTCAATATCTAGAAAAAAGCCATTTGTTTATTTATACGCTCTGTATTCAATTCTTATTTTATTTTACCACGATCATATTCTCCCTTCATATTTTCGCTTAAAACAGAATACAGGCCGAAAATAACACTCCAATTAAGCTATAAAAAAACAGCTTAAAAAACTTTTCAAAACTAAAAACTGGCCGAAAATAACACAATTACTCCATTAAATAAACCAACTGAAAAACACTGAAAACACGCACCTTTCTTTCCCAAACTATAAAATACCCATTCCTATTCTACCCGCAACGGAAATCAACTAGGTACCATTTAAAAAAAAAAAAATAGCAAAAGGCCAAACTACAGCAGTGTGTGAGTTAACTAGAATTTATAGCTGGCAACACAAATTAATAGCGTTTTCGGAAGCGGGGCCTAATTGTGAATTGTGCGCGATGCGTGCCTCAATACTGGCGATCGCTAATTTATTTATTTCGGTACTTGAAAAAGGGCCTTGGAAAATAAAGTGGTTAAAGAGTGGCTGTAGTTTTTGGTGAAGGAAAAGGCCATGAGTTTTCATTCTAGGGTGTTGTAAATTTGTGGATCGTGAGGAAACGGGAATGTCCATGAACCAACAATTTTAAGACTTGTAACATTAATCAATCTGCATTATGCCTCCGTGGTGGATAAAATCGAATTCTTTCTTACCAGCCAGATAGTGCAAAGAAATCTGTCATTGTGTCGATACAATCTGTCATTATTGTCGATTCTTCCGTCAAAGAAATCCTTGTCTACGGTGGTCATGCTTCGGAGGCAGAAGTGAGAACTAATGAGCTTTGTATTTGTGTGTGAGAAAATTTTAGGCTGATGTATTTTGTGGTATAGTATTTGCTTGTATTTGATCCACTTCAGGGGCAAAGCATCTATCATAGAGAAATAAATAAACAAGCAATAACACCACATTACAAAGTTCACGCTTACTTACGAAGTTTTAATTAAAAAAAAAACCCATTAAACTACAGTTACATTTAAGTGGTAACTTTCAACGAGGGTCCTTAAAACTTCATGCCATCACGATACAATACGTCTTATTAAATTAAAACAACAGAGAAGAACTGGACAGCTGTCAAATTATCTTCAATTCCCAATGTGAGTACCTGCAGCTGTCCAATATAACCCCTTATTGCCGAGGAACCTAGGAGCCGATATAAAAACCCTGCCTTCACTGGAGACACAGAAATCCTTTCCCCTGGTCGTATAAGTGTGGCGCTGCGGACCAATGGAGCGGGCACTAGTTCAAGTGGGGACCGTGTTATGTAGGAAAGAACTATTGACTTTTGTGGTAAAGTTAAAGAGGAAGTTTCAAAATGGGTTCAAGAGGATTTGTGTCCTAGGTCAGATAATATAATAATGATTTTTCATTGTATTCAATAAGACCATTAATAAGTAATGCGTGCCTTGGAAAGCACACGTTTGTCTAAGCTGTCATTCGCAGATCTCAGTACCCCGAAAGTCTAAAGACCAGTTTTGTCGAGATGCATCTCGTATGACCCAATAACTAGGTCTTGGACTACTGTAGCGGCACTACAAAAAGTACTACAGTGCCATCTATGACATAAATGATGAACTAACATTAAATTCTTAAATCGCGCGGAAGTTATCAGCTACTTAAGACTACATAGAAAAACTAGACATTAACTGTTGGACAGTTAGCCCACTAGACATAACACCCGCCTGGTCGGAGGATCTTCCCTTTTCCAAAGGGGATGAAGAAGTTTACACCCTGTTCTTCACACACCTACACTACTACATTTAGCTTCAAGTGGTTAGACTGGAAGCTGACCCCAACGAAAGATAACCACTGATAGACGTAGTTCCTACAACTTTTTCACTCCTACCTTTTATTTCAACATTAAAGCCGAGCATTAATCATTACACTGACTTAACACATATGCCAATTTCAGACCATTGTATCTTTATTTATTTACTGCTTAATATCAGGCTATAAAGTCATGGTTTCCTCATTAAATTTCCCTCAACCTTAAAGCCAACGATACAATAATCTTTTCAAAAATTTAAGATGAATAAGCAGATTTAAGAATCATTTTGCTCTCCTCGAGTCATAAATAAAATTGCTGTAATATATCAAATTGCTCATCGCGTAGATAATCTCTTGGTACATAGCTCCTCAGTTTAATTTCATTTTGTCCGCGAAATTACCATTTTTATTGGTCAATATATTATACGAGTCTAATAAACATAATACAGGAAACTGTTTGGAGAGAATTTTTGTTTTATTACGTCTTGGTTTGAATGGAGAAGAATGTGTTTTTGAGAAGTTTTTCAAATAAAAATTACCGTGGAATTTCTTCCCGGTTCTTCTTCATAGAGAACGATCAATTTGAACCGTGCAATCCGTGAATCTTCAGATTTTTCATAAGTATATATGATATATCATACCCATGAAAGTTTACGTAAAATTTTTTACTATTAAGAAGCTTAAGAGTGCGAAATTATAAGACGAATGAAAAAATAAACTTTATTAGCAACGCAATTTTTTTTCTGAACCAACCGAGACCGCTGTTAGAACTACTTAAAGTTTCTCCGGATTAGATAAATCGATACTATGAAAAATTGCGTTATCCCAAACTTGTTTTTAACTCAATCTTTTTCGTACTTTCGCTTACCCGACTGCAACGTGCTTCATAACGCAGTAGTCCAGAAATAAAAATGACACGAAAAAATCGAACACCCCAAACGAAAAAAGAAAAAAAACACCGTCAAAACTTTAACTTGTCAGCTCTCGCATAGAACCATTCAACAAAAACTCAAGCCAGTCCTTTTCCAACGTTTAAACTGAGTCAGGCCCTTAAGTACCAAGTTCTACCAACTTATTCTGATTGATTTTTCTCTTATTTTCTGGGGGCTTGAGTTTCCTTGAGTTCCTTCGAAGTTTCCAGAATTTTCGGAAACAAATGAACGTTAAATTGGTGGAAAGTACTTACGATTTAAAACGATTGGTTTGAAGAGAAATTGGTAAGAAGGGTGATTATTCTTTTGGAGTTATTAGTAAGGTATTGAATGTGGATAGTGGGGAGGTGTGAGATGTTAGGGTGGTTTAATTAGAATTATTTTGAGGGCACTATTTGTATATTGACTGCCTCGTTGGCCGAAAGCACGACTGTCTTGGATTCGTTTCCCGGGTCGAGTAAAGTGCTTTTGGGTTTTTCCGTCAGGAATTTCTCAGTAGCAGCCACGGAGTCTGGATTTGCACCCGGTTGATGGCAAATGGGTTCGCCTATTACATAGGACTGAAACATAACTGGCGAATTGTGGGTGTACTATTAGATACACCTCTGCCTAACCCTTCGGGGTTTACATTTTGTTGTGCCTAATGTAAAATCTTACAGCGGAATTTTCTAAATTATTATTTATATTTCGTTAATTATGGATGCTTCAATATAGGATACTGAGAATTATGATTCCAGCTCTTTTGTTGAAGGTGATGCCTCAATTCTAAACAAACAACTTTTCCAACTAAAAACTGTTTCTTGTTTCTGTTTTACAGAATAAACAGTCTTGGTTCCAGTTATTGCACAATCTTCTTTAACAACACAATTTTCTTTCCCAGAACTAAATTAATCACCATCTTAGCCTGACAAACTGATATTATTTTCATGCATAACAAACTGGCATAAGCATACAAGGTGTAAGCGAACCTATCACGAAGCCGTCGACCTTGATTACTGCGACACGAGTTTTACGGTTACGCACTCAAAAGATGTATTCAATCATTGAATAGTACCGAGGCATGGAGGTATGTAAAGTAAGTTATAACATTTAAAAAATGCTTTTAAATAAAAACAAAAAGTTGGAACTTTGACCTTCAATATCTCCGTAACTAGAAGGTTCCCAAGAATGGTTCAGAACAAAAAAATGTTCGCAATGACAGGAAGAACAATAATACCCCTCAGCTTCGTTAAGGATGTTTTTCCACCCTATATTTACGCAGCATATCAGTGGTATATAAGAAGTATATTCTTGTTGTATAAATAATGTGTTAGTGGAAGCGCACTTACTATGTAATCGAGTTTGTGTAGAGCGGCTTTGTTACTAGATTCCTGTGGTCATACAAGTTGGGGGACCGCGGGGGTGAGGCGGCAGCGGGGCGGGCTAAGAAAATATGGTTAATCTGCCAGCTAAATAAAGATGGTTGAATGGTTAACTAAAAAGAGAAAATAAATACTAGCTTATACCCGCGGCTTCACCTGCGCCGTTTTCGCTAGTTATCCCACGGGATCGTACTACCGGGAGAAAAAGTATCCTATATGTTAATCCAGGTTATGTATCTGTGTGCCAAATTTCACCCAGATCCGTTCAACCGTTTTTGCGTGGAAAAGGAACAAATATCTATACTTTCTCACAAACTTTTGCATTTATAATATTAGTAGGATGTTATGTTCCACCTTTAATTTGTTAATTTTCGTGTATTTTAAATAAAAAACGCATACATGCAACTAAAATGAAAGCTAAAATATTCACTTTCTTAATTCTCATAACTGTTTCCAATGACTGACAATATTTTTGGTTTCAGTTTATTGTCAATGCCTAATTATGGCGTATAAATTCCCAAACAGTAGACTTATCGTTTTTAAACATATTTGTTTATTACTTACAGAGCAATACCTCGGCAAGCACAAACACATACAGTGAAGTAGTAACATAGCAAATTGAACAGACTGTCCAGATGTTTTGACTGCTGCGTTTCGTGTCGCGGGTTCAAGAACAATTATTTGTATGGCCTACGGGTAGTTGTTCCGGTCTGGCTGTTTGTGTATGTGAGCTTAAATGTTTGTAAACGCACCCACGATACAGGAGAAATTCCCAGTGTGAAGCAACGTTTTTTAAAGTGAGAAGAGAGAGACAGAGAGATACCTTTAAAACTATGACTATAACTTAGTCATAATGGCAAGCCCAGCTTTTCGACTTACAACCGCCACTGGATACACATCAATGTTCAATCCCGCTTCCTCCTATGCCTCACACCAGCCCACACTTGACGACTTGCCTAGATTTTAGCCTAGCTCGTAAACTTAGCCTGGTTTGTCCAGTCCTAAGTTATTATTGGACCAACACTTATGCCCTGTGACTAACTTACTGCTTGTTCGTCCACTGTGCGATGTTTTGTTGTACCCGTGTTTGGGTATACTTGCTCGTTTACTTGCTGCATGTATGATTAATGTTGCTACAGTGTTGGATTAAGACTCCTTGTGAACTATTTGAAAATAGCTTGTACTGTCGCGTAAATACGTAGTTAGTAAGGTTATTACTAGATTGGTCTGACCGTGACGTCACTTGGGACCTATCAGAATACCAGTGCCGTGACATTTTTTCTTTAAATGTTACACACCATGTTAAGATGGACCTTTTGGCCTCGTACAGGAAAGTTTTGATGTACATATCACTTATTTTTTTTTTGTTGTTTTCTATTTATTTAGTTTTGTTTTATTTTTCCCTGTGTGAGTCAAATAAAAACTTTTTTTATTGACTTTCTATTAAGTCCCAGATGCACCTTACTAGACAGACTACATCGTTTTTCTAGTGGTTGCTAGCGGTACTTCAGAGTATGAGGTCTTGGGTCGCTCAGCAGTCACGCTTGCAACCACTCAAAGAACCTGACAGTCCTCGCGTATTATAGAACTCAGTATTTATGTACAATAAAAAAAAAAACAGCAAAAATAACTCCTCAGCTGGGATCGAACTCACGTCGTCGAGATTAGATCACTAACCGACGCAAGCGCTTACACCAATCAGCTATGGTAACCATGTTACATTTGTATAAAATGTTGGGCCTTATTCTAAACCCGTTTATTTTATATTTACCCGTGTACCCTACACGGGTAAAAATAAAAAAAATAAACCTCGTGTAGGGTAGTATACGTATACGCACACAATAATAATGAGCGGCTGTATGAACATTACTGGCTCGTACAATGAGAGTTACCGATGTATGCGATGTAAAGTATTTAGCTTGGCCGATTGTACATCATCATCATCTGCCTAGCCTTTTCCCGACTATGTTGGGGTCGGCTTCCAGTCTAACCGGATGCAGCTGAATACCAGTACTTTACATGGAGCGACTGCCTATCTGACCTTGGCCGATTGTACATATTATTATTAAAAAAAAACATTCAATTTCATCCATTCTGAAAACCAGTTTTACAGAGAGGTATCGTGTTACTCGGTAACTGGGTCGTGGAAGTCAGATAGTCAGTCGCTCCACCCAAAATACTAGTACTCGACTACGTCGGTTTACACTGATGGAGCTAGGCAAATGAAATTGAACATCTAACACTTGCAAATTCACAAAAAAAAAAGTTATTTTCTTAGTTTGACTATACTAATTTTCTCAGAACAATGCAAAAATTATTACAATAAACCCAAATCAATAACTATTCATTTCTCAAAAAACAGCACAAAAAAAAGACCCAGTGACCCAAATACAGGCTTATTTCGCGACTGTTCCCGTTCCTCCCGCCCATGAGACGGCCATTTTAATTAGTTCCAACTGTATATAATGGAAGAAAGTTTTCAAACATTCCGGTTGTTTCAGTTTTTTAGTCACTGTAGCTATATCTACAAGCTAAGTCTTATTTGTGTGGAGGGTAGGCAGGGCCTTTTAGAATTTGTTAAGTAGCAAAAAACGGGGTTAAATCCTTGTGATAAATTATTGTCTGTCTGTCACGGGTCACAGTGAGGTCGAATCGTATAAGCTTCAGACGTAAGTTTTTATAACAGTTTGTTATTGTCACGGAAGTTCGTTCTTTCAGTGAGTAGGAGTGGGTTGTCATCCACGGTGCGGGTTCAATAGTGGTTACTAGATGACCCATTGCATAATCAGCCTATAATGTTCCCACTGCTGGGACACCAGGCCTCTATGAGTGGGGATGGGCTATAAATCCACCACGCGTGCCTAGTGCGGGTTGGTAGAAGTCACATGTCTTTGAGTTTTTGGTTCTAGGACATGTCGGTTTCTTCACGTTGTTTTCCTTCACCGTTTTGAGAGCAATGGAGATGAAATAAGCTACACTACAATAGGTAAAGACCCTGTTTGGGTTTAAACCCACAACCAACGGCTGTGTAAGTCAGGATCGTTCATTTTGATTAATAAAAAATTTTCTGCGTTAAATTCTCCCAACTTTAGTATCGACCAATTTATTAATATACAGGGTGTAAACGGATCCTCATGAAGCCGTCAAACAAACATTATGTGCATCAAACTAATATGTAAATTACACAAAACATTGTGATGATAGACGCATTGAATACTACGGGGGTCGTGGAAACTTATGAATAAGTTGAAACTTTGACCGCCAATATCTCAGTAACTAGAAGGTTCCAAGGTATGGTCCAGTACAAATAAATGGTCGCAATGACGGGGAGAATAAGTGCTTGTTGTCTTCGTCAAGGGTACTTTTACACCCATTATACTTTCTCCTCATAAGGGGTATCGTATTACCCAGTACTGGGTTGTGGAGACCAGATAGGCAGTCGCTCCATGTAAAATACTAGTATTCGGCTGCATCCGGTTAGACTGGAAGCTGACCCCAACATAGTTGGGAAAAGGCTAGGCAGATGATGATTCCCAACACGTCATTCTCTTATAAATATTCCCCAGTATTTCAGCTCGTGTCCTCTGCATATACCCTGCATAACACAGGCTACCTAGAATTGAAGTTGAACAACAGCGCCGCATGCCCTAGCCACAGCGACAGGGGAAATCTCTATCCGTATGTTTAATTAAAACTATGTGTTATACATATTTGTATGATAATTTTAATATTGTTTGGTTTTAATATAATAAGCGTGTGTTTTTTATGGTGAATACTGAAGTTGTTTGTTGAATTTTTGGAATGTATTCGGCGCGTGAATGCAGATAATGGTGTTGCATAATTTTGAAGTCATAACCCCGTCCAAGCATGTGATGCGCAGGAATGTGGAAAATGTTGAGTTTAAATGTAGATGGCTCTAAGAGTAGAGGAGGACAAAAGAAACGATGGATGGACTGTGTGAAGGATGATATGGCTAGAAAGGAGGTGACTGCTGAGATGACGAGTAATGGAGAAGTGTGGAAGAAGAAGACATGCTGCGCTGACCCCAAATAAATTGGGACAAGGGCAGGTGCTTGGGAGAAACAATAAGAAACATTTATTCCTGTAGAAGTTTTCAGTCATCATTTCTGCCGAAAGGCGTCCACTGCTGGACATAGGCCTCCCCCAAGTGTCGCCACATTGACCGGTCCCGTGCGTCTCGCCTCCAGCGGGTCCCCACAACCTTTACCAGGTCATCGGTCCACCTAGTGGGAGGCCTTCCAACGCGACGTCTTCCAGTTCGCGGTCGCCACTCCAGAATCCGTTCTGCGAGCAATATGCCCTGCCCACTGCCACTTAAGTTTGGCTATTCTTCGGGCTACGTCGGTAACCTTGGTTCTCTTACGGATTTACTCATTTCTGATTTGATCACGCAAGGAAACTCCGAGCATAGCCCTCTCCATTGCCCTTTGAGTGACTTTAAGCCTTCTAATGAGGCCCATGCCCATGGCCCAAGTTTTCAGTAGATACTACATTATAAAATTTGGAAATACGAAAGACTTGTAAGGACTTGGTCTTCCTCTACTCTTAAGTTTCTCTTTTATGTTATGGATGAGTGTACTCCTCCTTAACATAACCAAGTATGGACGAAGAGGCATGCATTGTCAAAAACATAGCCTTTTTCAAAAAATATTTCGACCAAAAGCCTGCTTTCAAATCACTTACCATACTAAAGTGCTCCTAGACCCATTCCACCACGAATATCACACCAATAGCATTTGATCCAGAAACAAAACAAGGCGACAAGGGAAATCACGCCAACAACTTTAATTAAAATGAATTAAAATGCTTAATTAAATCGCACAATGTGCTCACTCCTGCAACTATTTCATTATCTTTGGCTCTTTCTTGCTCGAGTGTTTTGTGTCGCGTTCTCTCAGTTCAACGTTTCTCCGCAACGTTATTTAATTGGAGAAGTTTTTTGATTTGGAATGAGAAGCTATGAAATGTTTTTTTGTCTTTCGTTTGTTAAGATGTGAGTGAGGCCTCATTCTAGAGCTAGACTTTTTTTTAATGGTTTTAAATGGTGTCGAGTTTTAAATTGTTTATATATTTCAGTAAGTTTTGGGATGATCTAATCTACCTACCGCTGTCCAAATAACTCAAGATCTTGATCTAGATTAAACGTCACCTTTAAATTAAGGGTACCTAGAAATTCAAATTTTCTTATGTTTTTTGCAATTTGCAATTCAGTGTCGAGTTGTATAAATCCTGACTCCGTGGCTGCTACTGAGAAGTTCCTGAGGGAAAAACCCAGTAAGATCAATAACAATCGGTCAAAATTGCCCGACCCGGGAATCGAACCCAGAAAGAAATCGAAATAAGCAGTTGTTTATGTTTACCTCGCATAAACATAAACAAACTATCTTGCCACTCTCACACAAGTTTCCCAACAACTCCTAACACAGGGGTGACAAACTATTGGCGTTTTAATTTAGAAATTTTAATGAAACTCAACCCCTGGAGTGGAACTTTTAGTTTTATCGTTACGCAGGCACGTTACGGTCAAATGCCAATTAAATTTAATAATTAACTAGTTTATAATTAATTTGTTCGCACGAGTTTGTTTATGGGAGTTTTACGGGTTTGGTTGTCCAAGGTTATTTTTTAGCGTGTTGTGTTGGATTATAATTTATGATCCCGAGATTTGTTGTTCATGAAAAAGTAGTAATTCTATAAAAAATATTAATGAAAAAATGACTGCCTCGTTGGTCTAGTCGTCGCTGTCGTTACTGCTGAGCATGAGGTCCTGAGTTTGATTCCCGGGTCGGGCAAAGTCTTAATGAGTTTTTCCATCAGGAATTTCTCAGTAACACCCATTTGAACCCGATTGATGGCAATAGGCTCGCCCCCTCGTATAAGACTTAAACATCACTGGTGAAATTTGGGTACACCTGCCTAACCTTTCGGGGATTACAGGTGTGATGTTATGTGATGTAACCGCGCCAAACTTTTCAATGTTTTCAATGGCACAGGCAAAAAAACCCTCAGATTAGAAAGTCAGAACTGGCCTGTAACCAAAAACGGTATCAATATTTCATCCGAATGAAATATTCAGTGTACCATCATTTTAAAAACCAGCTTCCAAAAATTGCAATTCAAAAACTCCCCACTGTACGTCAAAGGATTCTATCAAAGCATAGACTAAAAAAAAACGATTAAAAAAGAGCTGTTTGTAATCTGATCACACGTATGTGAATGCCATGTAAAAAAAAGAAAAAATATTTTTGAAAAAAGAAGTTGCAAATCGGCTGTCAGCTGTCACGTGATTGGTTAACGATAGGATACTGGTCCATATCGCGTGGCTGACGGACCGTTGATTGGTAAGGACAGTGGCGCTCAAAGTTTTGTGTTTATATGATGTTTAGAAACATTGTTATAATTTCTCGTTTTAAGACGTTACGTCATTAGTACGAGTTACTTTTTGCTACCGCAGATAGAGCAATATTTCCCAAGCTTTAAAAGAATTTCAAAAGCTATGACTTTCCGTTCTGACTCATAAAACAATATCCACAGCTTTAATAATATTCATGCAGGAGAGCGAGAGCATATCAGTAACAAAGTAACCGGAAGCACAATATCATGGTAACAAATTCCCAATCTCCCAAATAACTTCGAACAGCGCAGTAAGTTACGACGCAGCCATATTTATCGTCGAATATCAAAACTTTTGCACGGCAAAGCATTAAAATTTCATATTGCCAAGATACTGCAACTGACACTCTTTGCCTGTATTCTTTATGTTGTTGTGTTGTTCTCAAATCGTTTGGAAATAAACTACCGATAATTTTGAATTTAAGGGCCAGCACAGACCTGGCGGAAAGCAGTGCAGTTTTTTTACGAATAGGTGCTTACATTGTATGCCTTAAAATCACATCTGTCTAGACTTTTCGGTCAGCTTCCAGTCTAACTGGGTGCAGCAGCACCAGTATTTTACATGGAGCGACTGCCAGACCCCCGGAACCCATGTAGTTACTGCGTAGAACGAAGTTTCTTAGCAAGACTGGTTTTCAGGTTTTCCGGCTTCCAGCCGTAACGACTTTCAAGATCTGTGAACGACATCCGGGACCAACTCCTTAATAAACCTTCCAAGACTCGGGAGGGCATGTAATGAATGATCACCCTTCCAGGGACCAACCTCAAGCCAATGTAAACACTGTTTTAAGCTTTCACGGTTTACAACAAAACTTATACCTTCACTTATACTGTTACTTACGGGATATCTTCCGTGATTGTTTATTATTTTCAACTCCGCAGCACGCGGATGGAAATCCCGCATTCTTCAGTCAACCCGCGATCATGGCGCTTGCAACAGCGTCGAAATATCGGGAGCTCAAAATAATGAACAATCACGGAAGATATCCCGTAAGTAACAGTATAAGTTCAAGCCAATGTAATTTGGACTCAGTATACTTCAAATGAGAAGGTTGATATTTCTTTTTCAGTAATAACCGTGCTATAATATGCACGGTAGCGCACGGTTGCGGTCTGCGCCTGCCTTTAAACTTTCCACCTCGCTGCCTGTTGTTATCGTTTTCCCGTATCAGCCGTGATAGTGTTTGTTTTCTTTCTTTCTTTCCTTTTCATACAAGCGAGCCGATTTGAGGTTTTTTCCTCGATAAAACTTGATTGGTTGGAAAATATTCGAATACCTATTTTTGCCTCGAGTCTGATAGCAATGTAGACTGTGTTTCTTTTGCATTATTATTTAAAATATTGAAACAGTTGTTTGTTTTTGGATCATTCTGTAGAAAATAAATGGCTTTATATTGAAATCTAGCCAATTTTTTCAGAAACACACCGATAAAAAAAATAAAAAAACTAGGTTTTGTCCGAAGCTTAGCCCATGTTAAGATTCCATAGGAACGTAATAGGATAAAAAGTATCCTATGTACCCGAATATGTATCGTCTGTATCGAAATCTGTTCCGACCTCAGGCGTTAAAAAGTTTTACATTTATTAGGTGCAGATTTCCAACATAAATGCTAATATTTTGAAAAATCAAACGCTAAACTCCAAAAATATCCACTCAAAGTAAAACCAACCAACTCGACAAGACCTTCCCATTTTCAATAAAGAATTAAAAATAGACCAGTAAGACACAAAGGAACGCTATTCCCAAAGCTAGATTCCGTAGCAGAGTGCACCGGAAACTTTAAGGAAAGGAATCCGAAAGTTTGGCCGAAGTATTAGCGGTGGTTACTTTTGGTGCCGAAACGCGGGCACCAAGTCTTCGAAGCTGGGGCCAGTGATTCTGGAGATAGGTAATTTTGTGTAAACAACTTTGGTGTTAGTTTCTGGTTTGTTAATGAAAGGAGTTTACATGGTGCAAACGAAGAGAACATTGTGTGGTAGGTAAAACCTAGTTGGAGTTGTGAAGTTCGTGAGTTTAAATGTATAGATATGTAGGAATGAGTATATTATAGGAAGTATGAAAGTGAGAGCAGCGGTGGCCCAGTGGTGGCGGTACCGACTTACGAGCAGTAACTCGGGGGTTCGAACCCAGGCAGACGCATTACTTTGTGTAATTTATTTCATCACCACTGCTCTCAAAACGGTGAAGGAAAACATCGTGAGGAAACCGGCATGTCCTAGAACCTAAAATTCGAAGACATGTGACATCTACCAACCCGCACTGGGCCCGCGTGGTGGATTATAGCCCACTCCCTCTCATAGAGAAGAGGCCTGTGTCCCAGCAGTGGGAACATTATAGGCTGCTGCTATAGTATGGAAGTGGCGCCTGTTACAGAAAAATTTAAAGGATGTCGTTTGTCTGGGTATCGACTTGTAATGAGGAGGGATGGAACTCATATGATTAAAAGAGTGATGAAAATGAATGTTGATGAATGGGGAATGCTAAAGAAAATATGGATGGATTGTTTGAGGAATAATATGAAAGAGAAAGGAGTAAATGAGAACGGAAAAAGAAAACGTGTTGCGACGACTCCAAATAGAATGAGACAAGGGCAACATCACGGATAGGTATCAACTTTTAACTTGTGTTATAATAACATAGTATTGAAGTTAAATAATTTGAAGTTGTCGCGCAGTAGCGTAAATCTTATGTTTATTATTTTATGGACTACTCTTCACCCGCGACTTCGAGTCTAGGTGCAGCTGAGTACCAACCAGAATATGCCTATCAGAACTCCACAACGCGGTTAGAGCTGTGCTGGGCAAGACGTTACCCCTTGGTAAGACTTGTTGTCAGACTTTCGGGAAACTGACCATCTGTAACGACTGTCAAATATCGACAAATGATAACAGCCGGGACCAATGGCTTAACGTGCTTTCTGAGGCACGGAGGAAACTCGGCATGTAATGGATGCACACCCATCTACGGGCTGACCTTGGCAAGCGCAGCTTAACCTGAAGATCGACACGTGTTAATAAAGTAAACTACAGAAATCATAGACTCATCTATTAATAGCACATTACTGTTAGTGCCACAGAAGGTAACTTGAGTATTTACTAGAAGTAATCATAGAATGAACACAAACATATCAAAGAGATGAGCAAATTATTATCTCAACAATAATAGATTAGTTATCTCCTTATATAAATATTGACTTCAACAATTACTACCTAAGAACCCTAAGTATTAGGGCCTTATGTATTAGGGAAGACAGATTATTTTCCAAGAATTCTTATTTTTTCAATCTACATTTGTTTTATCATTATACTAGGTCGCGTCTGGTTCGCTTTATGTTTTAAGTCCCATGTACTAGGGGGCGAGCCTATTGCCATCAATTGGTCACAAATCCAGACTAGTACTGAAAAATTCTTGAAGGAAAAACCCAATAATACTTTGCCCGACCCGGGAATCGAACCCAGGACTTCATGCTCAGCAGTCACGTTTGCGACCCAACGAGGGATTATTTATAACATAATTATATGGGTTAATGAAACTAATAAAGGGTGTAAATAGGCCCTTAACTAAGCCAAAAGGCACTTGTTCTTCCCGTCTTTGCGATCATTTTTTTCTTCTAAACCATACCTGGGAATCTTCTAGTTACCTACTAGATTAGAGATTTTTGGGGTCAAAGTTCTAATTTTTTCACATTTTTTTTTAAAATATATGTTTCAATGTAAGATTTATACATTTAACACCTCCACGACCCCCGGACTATTCAACCCATCCATCAGCACAATGCTTTGAGTGCGTTCCATCGAGTCCTACCGTAAACCGTGATTTTTCACCCCAAATAAAAAGGCGTTTCCCAGCAATCATTTTTGCTTAAAGTACTTAGTTTGATGTACAGAATGCTTTGTTCGTGAAGGTTCTGTTTACACCCTGTATTAGAGCGAGTATAAAAACGTTGTAAAGAGAGACAAGTAAATAGGCGAGATAAACAAGTGTGTCGTTATTTTCTAGATCCTTTCTACACTCTTCTATTATTTTGCATTGCTACCAACAAAGAAACAGTTTATAAAATCCTCCAGTCTGATCCCGCTGAACTTTGAAAAATGTTTGTTTAATGTACCGACGTCTTGACCGTCTGGCGGTTCGACAGTGAGATATAGCTCTGCTGATGCCCTTTGACGCCTCACTTAGGCTTCACAATATTTATCTTCAAACAGAACTTTAAATAAAATACCGTTTGCAGCTCAAAGGAGAATGCTTCGGAATGGAGGTTCTGAGAAACAGATTTATGATCATGTAAGATTGTTGCAGACAGTTTCATTTTGTTTCCAGACGCTGTGTTATGTTCATTAATTGTTTGATATGTCTGTGCAGTTTTTAAAATGTGTTGTCATATAAATATTATAGAAATGGGGCTGGTGCCTAAATAATAACTGACACATAAGTCGATCTTCGAAGTTAAGCTTTGCTTGGCCTGTTTGGACCTGGGAATCAAGCCATAATCATGCTAGAAAAAGACCAGTTCCACGAATTAAATTGAACGCGATCAGCACATCTAAGCTACGTTCAGCCAGAGTCATCATTGCTATGGAATACTGACAGAAACAACTTGATTTAATTCAAATGCCATTTCACTTAAGATCACCTACAATAAGTACTCACTTCCGCCTACCATTCGTGATTTGAAGACCATTTCATTATTCAAATCCAGAGTGAAAGAGCATTACCTTTCCTCTCAATTATAATTTATTATATGTATGTATATATTTGTATTAGTTTATACATTATGTACCTATTTATTTAAATATTTATTGATATTTGTATTTATTTTAGTTTAAATTAGGTAAGACACATAAACCCCTTATTCTCTTCCGTTTCTACACACTATTGTCTACATTTCTTTTTTTCACTTCTGCTTTTGCAGGTCTGCTGGCAGAAATTTCTTAGGAAATAAGTAGTACCTATGTACTCAAGTATTAAAATGTAATTTTCCTGTGTTGCATTGTGTGTACATAAACAGTAAAATAAATAAACACTGTACTTAGTAGATACCGCTTAGTTCCATACCTACAACGAATTCAAACAAACTTTAACATCGAACCACATGAGAAAATATCCAAATCATTATTTTATCCGAGTGAGAGCAGGATTTTAACCGGAATACCCGGAATCGTAGCCTTCCCAGCTAGAAGGTTCGCGAGCATTCCGGGCTAAGATTGGAGGCTTTTGGAATAGTCCCGGCTTGGGTGGTCTGAGCGGAAATTATTATAGCAGCGGCTTTAGCGGTGACGGTGTTATTTGGAAATCGTGGATGGTAGTTTAGGTGAAGAGGATTTTAAATTTTGTGATTTCTTGGATAAGTGAGAGAGTTTATGTAACCATAATGTGTTACAAGCATCTGAATAAATAAAAAATAAATGTTAAATAATAATTAAAATATATTTTATTTTATCTCTAGCATCTAATGAACGTTCTATTATATATTTGTAAAAAAAAACAGCATAAATTTTGTATTTGACACTTTGACACTAGGGTATAATGCACCCATTAAGAAAGATTCTTCTGATTTGAATCAGTAGTTTCAAAGATCACCCCTTACTCTTACTGCCTATTCTCCCAAAAATACTCATGAAAACACTACTCCAAACCGAACTTATCATCAAATTCAAAATACTTTTACCTCGATGACATCATAGTCCCCGCAGGTGGGTACTGGAAGCTCCTCATTGTGTATTCTGGTCAGCTGTCTATTGAACGGAATTGTCTCTCTAGACTGTCATCGAAAGAATTTTGTACAGGAAATGTATTTTTGTAAGGTATTGAAAGAAGGAAGTTTTATTAATATGGAAATGTTTTAAAGGATGAAGAAATAATTCTACCTATAGATACTTATAAAAAGGTACGGGGTTTTATGGAATAATGCCCAGTAACTGGCTGTGGAAGTCGCTCTAAGCAATATACTGGTATTCAGCTTCAAGTGGTTACATTGGAGCCGATCCACCGTTACATATTTATTAGGAGATGCTAATAGTTGCAAATTTACAAGTGAGAATCACTTTCAGTTCGTTTTGTATCTCTCAAACGACTTTCAATAGGTTTGATAAAACCGTTTCGGTAGTTTCTGTCAAACCGCGATTGGCTGCTGTATTACTTTGTAAGGCCTACAGGTAGTTGTTCGGGTCTGGCTGTTTGCGAGTTTAAATGTCTGTAAACGCTTCCCCCTTACAAGAGAAATGCCTAGTGTGGGGCACCGTTTTTATTTTAAAGATATAGAAGAAATATTTACTTTTCCATCATCGTTAGCCCTCTGGTTTGCGATCGTTGTTCGGAAATAATATGCTCCTAATAACTCCTCACCATCTCATCATCTGCCTAGCCTTTTCCCAACTATATTCGGGTCGGTTTCCAGTATAACCGGGTGCAGCTGAATACAAGTATTTTACATGGAGCGACTGCCTATCTGACCTCCACAACCCAGTTAGTACTGGGTAATATGATACCCCTTGGTAAGACTGGTTGTCAGACTTTTTGGGCCACTGACTATCTAACGGCTGTCAAAGATCTACAAATGACAACCGGGACCAACGGCTTAACGTGCTTTCCGAGGCACGGAGGAAACTCGGTAAGTAATGGGTGGTCACCCATCCACAGACCAACCTGCGCAAGCACGGCTTAACCTAAAGATCGACCCAAGCGGCTATTTTTATTTAGCCACGAGCTCCTACTAATAACTCCTATTGTTACTAAATATTTTCTTTTTTCAAACATAACAAGGCCTGGGGGCCTAAAATCCGCTTTAGCAGAATTATGATAGAATAATAATATTAATCACGTAATGCTAAAGCCTCTAGAATAGAGGTTCATATCTTCACAACAACACGTTTACAAACGATCCCAGCTTTGACGAAGTTCGCTTAAAACCATGAATGATAGTCTCCATGACAACTGATGGTCCAGTTAACGACCCGGAACATGAGAGCACTAAGTTACACACTCAGACATGTACGATACTAGTTCACAATGAAAATGTTTGCAGAGCGAAGTGAATAGGAACAGATTTAAAATAATATCATACATACAGCCATCATTA
Source organism: Noctua janthe (assembly GCA_910589295.1). NCBI lineage: Eukaryota > Metazoa > Arthropoda > Insecta > Lepidoptera > Noctuidae > Noctua > Noctua janthe. The sequence goes on from OU342578.1 coordinate 11,704,273, forward strand.
TCATGCCATTAATTATATCCAAGGATAAACACAGACTCCAGGTTGTTATCCCTGATCCAAGGACTACATGATCAGCAGTAGCACTGGCCAGTAATACACCAAGGAGGCAGTCTAAGATAAAAATAATTAAAACAATAAATTCACACATTCATTTATTTATTCATTTTTGACGGCACGGTTGGCGTAGTGGTTGAGCGAACAAATATTTGTATGGCCACACAAACAGCCAGACCCAGAACAACTATCTGTAGATAGTTGTTCTGGGTCTGGCTGTTTGTGTATGTGAGTTTAAATGTTTGTAAACGCACCCACGGTACAGGAGAAATTCCTAGTGTGAGGCAACGTTTTTTTTTTAAAAAAAAAATTCTTAAAACATGTTTTCAATATTGGTGTGACGTTATTTTTTTTCGTATTCATCTCAGCATACTCTTTTAATTGATGGATATCAATCATGATATTTTTATGGGGTACATAAAAAATACCTAGTGAATGATGTCACTTAGCTAACCATGCTTGTCATCCAAACTAAACGTGTATGCAAAATTTCAGCTTTATCGGTTGGGGATTTAAAATTCAGTTGCAAGATTTGACCTAAACAAACAAACTAACACACGAACAGTGCAAGTTAAATAAAAACTTGTAAAAATAGAAAGCCACAGGTTCCTTAAATAGAGGGACAACAATAAAAGAAGACAGTAAGTAATCTTTAATGAAGTTAGTCGAGTTACAATTGGAGGTAAGATACTGCCTGGCCGTATCTACCGTGCTTAGAATTGATGTTGTTACCTTCGTTATTGATTGAGCTGACTTTAAGAGATGGTAGATATTGTTCTTTATTAGTCGTTTGAAAATAGAATTATGTTATCGTCGCACTGGAGAACTCCTAAAAGCAGAAATATGAGCAGAGTAGGCGGAGTTTTAGCATCAGCGACTTCTCCAAAGACTATATTAGAGATAGAATTTGCTATTTCATTAGTCTTCTTTAATTTAGATTAAAAAGGTAACACATAATAATGGTTGAATTTTAGCAAAAAGTGCTTTACATATTTGGTAAGCAGAACCTCTTGTAAGAAGTAATGTTTTTGTGAGTACTCCAATCGTCTCATCATCTTCCTGTCCTTGTCCCATGTTACTTGGGATCAGCGAAACAATTTTTTTTATTCCATTCTCTCCTTTCAACCGTCACGCCATCATTTACTCCTTTTTCTTCCATATCATTCCTCACACAATCTATCGCTTCTTTGGTCTTCCTCTCCCTCTCCATCCATCACTATTTATGTTCATCACTCTTTTATCTATATTCATGACTCCAAATCTCTAAATACATGAAATTGACATGACGTTAACAGTTTCCATGAGTCTGTTTCCATGTCTATGAACATCTGCTAGGTTTACACTATTTTTCAGTCCAGTGAAACGGTGAGTGACGGGTCAATGACACCAGTTCATCCCGCGACAATTGATACGACGGCTAACGATTCGGAACACGTATGTACGTCTACATATACATGAGTATATATGTACAGATTTACTGATATCGCACTGTGGGGACTCATTCCAATGCCTCACTAGATTGGAAACGATTGGGCTAGACTTTTTATTTTAGGATTCAGACCCTTTTTTTTCGTGTGTAGAGAAATATTATTTTGTTCTTTTTTTGGATCGAAATTTGATATAGTTAGTGTGATGGCGATACAACATGCTATGCATGCATGCTAGACTTATACTTATATTTTGGGTGGTTTGAGTGCATGGCATGCTAATTATTATTGCTTTTCCTGCATGTGCATATGCCTGGCCTGAATCTTTTTGCGGAATTAAAACTAAATATTATTCATAATATTTAATATCTTGGATTGTCGCAAAGTAGCGCCTTATTCTATAACTTAAACAAAGGGTCACCTTTGTCTAGATTCGCTGTGCCAAGAATCAATATAATGTTTATTCGGGAGAGGTCTGTGTAGACCAGACCTCTTGATTCATTCTTCATTGGCGGGTCTGAAGAAACATTGATGATTCTTGAATCTATAGAGGTTCAAGAGAGCATCGATGTTTCTTCAGACCCCGCCTGATTTCATCTCTTATCTTAAGTCGCTCCTACAATAAATGTTTTTCATATTGACAGATGGTTTCGGCACCAAAAGCCATATCTTATCATTCCGCAAATGTATCTCAATTGTTTACCCTTCCTTAATTAATTCAACCAATTGTAACCAGATAACCAGACCACATCGGGCCAAAATACCTAATATCTCAAAATGATTTTTCTAAACTAGCCCCTCACCCATTCAATTTTAAACTTTGGACAGTGTAGCTAAGGTTGGAATTCCTTCAGTTCCAGCAGTAGTAGAACTAATATATTCTGTAGATGTAGCGACTATATTCCAAACGGCTTCTATGAATATCTGAGCTTGTCTGTACGAATGGGTTTCGATTTATTTAATTCTGAATACCTATATGTTGGGAGGACCCGACTGGAATATTGACCCCGGTAAGGTAAGGACTGGGTAATTAATTTGATTCTGTTTATGGTAGTTTTGAAATTGGTGATGGAGATTTTTAAGCGTTGCTAGCGAAATGGAAAACGTTAATTTGGCAATAAACTGTAGCAATTGTTGTAACGGTTTTGGCTTGATTGTCAGGAGTATCGTAAGATGTCAATTTTAGTGGGAGTATCTTCTCCCCAGCTGCAACACTAGGAAAGGAGGGCGTTTTAAGGGGCTGTCTTATATATTTTTCACATTCGAAATTACATTCTCAGCCTTATTTGAAATAATAATGACTGAAATTTTGATTTATTTTGAATTGGGATCCTCCGCTAACATGAGACACAATACTATGTTATGTAATTTGGAAGGCAGATAAATGCCTGAAATAAATCAATGAATGCTTAACAAATACCTTTCCGTAGATAGTGACTGATTACTTTCGCAAGCAAGAAATTGTATCTTCGATATCAGTGGATTGGAAGTATACTAGATGGTTACTATAGTCTAATTTAAGTTTTGCTGTATTGTCGTTTCACACTAGGAATTTTTCCTGTGTCGTGGTTGCATTTACAACCCATTTAAACTCACATACACAAACAGCCAGCCTCGGAACAACTACCTGTAGGCTATACAAATATTTGTTCCGTGCGGGAATCGTACCCGCGACACGCAGCGCAGCAAGCAAACATTCTTGTCATTTAACTTTCCTGTCGTAATCGGCTGGAAACAAGTTTAAAATTAAAATAAGCAGTACCTTTGTGCTCTTCTATCTTTATGTCATTTCTCTATTAAGTTAGTGTAAGTGTTTGTGTGTATGAATGAATGATTGGCATTTGCAAGTGGCTGAGATGAGAATGCTAAAGGGGATGTGTGGTGTTACGCGAATGGATAAAATAAGAAATGAGTATATAAGAGGAAGTCTGAAAGTGGCGTCGGTGACTGAGAAGTTGTGTGTTAATTGGTTGTCGTGGTATGGGCATGTGATGCGGAGGTATGAGGAAAATGTCATGGGAAAGTTTTGAGTATGAATGTGGATGGGTATATGAGTAGAGGAATACCAAAAAAACGATGGATAGACTGTGTAAAGAATGATATGGCAAGAAAAGAGGTGTCTGATGAGATGACGAGTAATAGAGAAGTATGGGAGAAGCAGACATGCTGCGCTGACCCCAAATGAATTGGGATAACGGCAAGAGAATGATGATGAAGTGTTTGTGTAATAGACGCATTATTTTTAAGTGATCATCCACTAACGTATAATTATTCTGAAATAAAGAGATTATAATACTTTGTTGATTATAGACAGAGTAACTAACCCACTTTAACATTGCCAATATAATATCAGTTGAAAAACCCTCAGAACAAATTCTCATATAGAAAACAATAGAAACAAAACATCACTAGTACACCCAGATAATTCAAATCCCTAGCGGAATATTGAACTGAACAGAAACTAGTTTGGAACCTAGATAGGTCCAGACTTTTGGGATAGTTCTAATCTAATCTAGGTTGCTAATGTTCTGCGGCTGTCCTTTGGTCTGTCTGTTACTTATCTTATTACAATAGTAAGTAGGCATTATTGCGGCTTTGATTCTTAAAGGAATTGGTATAACAATTCGTTCATACATTAATTCATGCCTTTTTATTTGGGAGTAGGCTGAACGCCTCTTGCTACGATCCTTACATATTCCTTTCGCCTCGTCCACGTTCATACATGCAGACCGGTTGCTAGTACTACACATAATTTTAAATGTGAAATTATACCGATTTTGACTATTGCAAAATTTCTTTAAAACGGTGTAGTTCCCTACTTGAAATCGAATGACGTGTGATCGAATAACACTTGCTCGAAAACGTTAACTCGATAGTTCTTGAAATCGATAAATTATGAGCGCGGCAGTTTACTACCTCGATGAATCAAAATCTCGAATAAGTATAAGCCTGAACCAACGGCAGCGCGAAGGCCCATTGTCTTGAAACAGTTATGGAAATAGGTTTGTCAAAATAGGTTTTTAAACTGACATGGTCACTAACACTGAAAACGGGATATTTACCATGTTGTATGTACCATGTGTTTTACAAGAAAGAGGGTAGACCGATTTGTCTGCTCATAAACACCCACCCGCAATAACTTTAGTTTATCCGTGATCATGGTGCTTGCAACACCGCCGAAATATCGGGAACTCGAAACCAACAGTACACATGGTAAATGAAAATGTTCCATTTTCAGTGATAATGATAAGGTTTGTCGAAGCAAGGAAAACCTGTTCCAATATATAGTCTATTCTAGCCTGGAGTGCTTATCTGATCTCACAAACAATGGGGCACGTGATATCATGTCCCGTGTGTCCTGATAGACTCTAGTGAAATACGATAATAATAGATGCTAGTGATGGGCGCTAGTATAGGCGCTAGTGATAGGCGCTAGTGATAGGCGCTAGTGATAGGCGCTAGTGATAGGCGCTAGTGATAGGCGCTAGTGATGGGCGCTAGTGATGGGCGCTAGTGATAGGCGCTAGTGATAGGCGCTAGTGATAGGCGCTAGTGATAGGCGCTAGTGATAGGCGCTAGTGATAGGCGCTAGTGATAGGCGCTAGTGATAGGCGCTAGTGATAGGCGCTAGTGATAGGCGCTAGTGATAAACGCATTGGTAATTTCTGGGCCCTTTTAACCTGAGTTTGAAAAAGAAGAATTGAGTAGAAAGTGAAGAAATTTGGACAGAGCCAGAAGTCCATAAAGTCCTTTCAGTTCATATAGTCTTCAGTATGTTGTTCCAGACATCACAAAAACTGCTGTAAACCAATATGTAAATGCAATTCCCGTCTGCAATAATTTACATGAAAGTATCAAATTCTCTGCTAATAACGTAAACGAGTTGGATAAGACACGTAGCTATTGAGCAGTCAAGCGCGAACCTTATTCATTGGTTCCGCACATAAAGAATATTACGTGTCTGTATTGGACTAATCAATGTGGTGATGATTGGGAATAGTGGACGTCTTTTGAGGGAAATGGTGATGCAGATGATGAAGATGATGTGTGTATACTTAGGTACGCCAGGCGTTCTTATGCTGGTAGCTTTAATGCTGACTGAAAAAGCCTTCTGAAGCGAATTTCATCGTCATACAAGCTGAACGAAAATAGAAAAGCGGCAAAAGTAGCTAAATAATTAGACTATAGACCGACCGCTTTAATGAGTCCTCCGCCTTACCCCATCAAAGGCACATTAAGCGTCCACAAAGTCCTAACAATATCCCGCAGGTTATTTGCTTCAAAATAACTATAATCCAGGTAGGTATTACGATACTAATTGAACCAATACGTGATCAACCTTCAGAATATTCCATTTAAATTGATACCTTCGTGAGGACTCATTAAAGCGGTCGGTCTATACTGCTTTTAACGGACCACTTAAATTTACTGCATGCCCTAACACCTGCGCACTATGACGATCTTATAACTGCATCAGCGAGCGGAGTACGGTGAATCTTGGGGCAAATATATTTAATGAAAATTTGCCATCGACACGCTAAAAAGAACGGACCACAATAAGCATTTTATACAATCACCATGCTTGGCAAAAAAAATCGTAACCGTTTCCTGCAACTGATACTTGTTCTAATTCTTCATTTACTAATGTAATAAAAAAAATACATAACTTTTCGAGAAACTACAACGGACCTAGAGACAAACTGTATACAATATTTTTGGTCCCACCCCGTATTAAACCCTCACCACACTTAAAAAACCGTTAACCAAATAACCAAGGACCCCTAAAAACTCGATATGAATGCATCATAGAGCTCACGTGCCAAGCTGTGTAATTTATCACTCTGTGCCGGGTTCCGCATACAAATGGTTTTAGAGATAGCTACGGAATTCTGAAGTGGGGCATATTGTGCTCGGTTCTGATGCTTGATAGTATCATCAGGGTGTAGAGAAAAGAGGTAGTGGTAATAGGAGGATAGTTTTAGCTAGGTTCGTTCTGGGGACCTTTTTATGTGGAGAATCTGATGTGAGCTGGCAAATGCGGTGAGAGAAAACATTGTAATGAAACTGGCGTTTAAAGGTAAATAAGTGACTGTCTTTTTCTTGTTGTAATAATAAGTATTTACCATCGTAATCCAGATTACATAACATAACATCACGCCTGTAATCCCTGAAGGGTTAGGCAGAGGTGTATCTAATAGTTCACCCACATTTCGCCAGTTAACAGGTTTACCATCAGCCGGGCACAAATCCAGACTGCTAATGAGAAATTCCTGATTGAAACGGAATAACAATTTACTCGACCGGCAATCGAACCCAGGGCCTCATGCTCAGCAGTCGCGATTTCGACCACTATACCAACGAGGCAGTCGATCCAGATTATTACATTTAATATACTGGTGTTCAACTGCATACGCTATATAATTAATTGTACAATTAGACTGAAAGCCACTCAATACACTAGATATAAGTCTAGTCAAAAGATGAGCCTTTCAGGAAATATAAATCATTATATTGTCGTCGCAAAAGGCGAAAACAATTAACTGTAACCATCAAAATAGTCAAATATACTAATGAGGCCCCGTCAAAACTTACCTTGTGTACTAAAAAAGGTCACCCATCCAAGTATTATCTGCAATAAACGCAGCTTAACCTCTTACTTAGAGCCATCGAAAACTAGGTCATAAAAATCAATTCCTATTTCAGTACTTTGATTCCTCACCCTTTTGTCAGGCCCATCTGTCAATCGCGTCGGTTCCACTCCGTGATTCTAGGCGGAAATATTTAATCCTAGATATATTTTCAGTCCAAGTATTTCATTCCAATCTGCAGGGTGCCGGGAATAAATTGATTTCATTTCAAATGTCTATAGAATCAATTGAGTTGTCACATCGGGTTCACGGTTTTGAGTGAAGGAGATAAAAGTGGGGTGGTGGGGTGGGAAGGTGGAATATTAAAGAGGTAAAAAGTAGTGCAGTATTCGTTTATCAAGAAAGTATTTTCAATTCATCATCATCTGCCTACCTTTTCCCAACTGTGTTGGGGTCGGCTTCCAGGCTGACCGGATGCAAGTTAATACCAGTATTTTACATGGTACATGGAGCGACTGACTGTCGGACCTCCAACACAACAATACTATACTCCATGGAAAGGCTTGTTATCAGATTTTCAGGCTTCTGACCTTCTGCAACTACTCAAGAGTGTACAAATGATAATCAGTAGGCTGATACTTTGGTAAATAGTAACCCATCCACGGACTAACCTCGGCAAGCGTTGCTTAACTTACAGATCGATCCGTATGGCTGTTACTTCATAGCTCACGAAACCCTAAGAATGATCTGAATTCAGACCAAAGTATTTCACTATGCCCTAGATCAGACCGAAATAAACTCTAACCTGACCTAGACAAAAAGTCAATAGGTACTGCTTTACATTCAGTGTAGCCAACCAAACAATAAATATAAACGGCTCGGGAATCGAATCCGCTACCGGTTTAAAGCGTTTTCTTTGTGGTTATACTTGGACAAGGTTTGAATACAAACTATGATTCTTAGAGATCTGTTCAATTCAGTTTTTGAATCAAATTCTTCTGGATTGACTTGATTTTTCAATGTTTTCAAAAACAACATAAGGCGACATGTCGCATGTTGGATGTGTTAAGTACACAAATACATACTTCGCCAGATATATTCAAGTTTCATGTAATAAGGAACGAGTCTATTATCATCAACTAGGCACAAATCCAGACGCTTCTTGATGGAAAAACCAAATAACAATTTGCCCGACCTGTGAATCGAACTTAGGGCCTCTTATTAATTGTGCAGTAATAGGTAGCGCTTGTGACTATTCGACCCACGAAATAGTCAAACAACACACAATACATAAGTGCGTTAAATCAGAGGATTTGCGATTCTTATACCTAGTCAAGTTTTAAGACTAGGTAATTCTGAAACTGAGCCACAAGCACGAGCGCGCGGTGTAATTAAAAATACTCGTTTCACATATAATATTTTCATAATTTTAACAATTTATTCATATCTATGGATGATACTGATTTGGCTTGTTGCAAACAATTTACCTGAAATACTATAGAATAATTGTATTTTCGATTAAAAAAATCGACATATTTACACGTGCGCTCGTGCTAAGGCTTCTGATCTGAAGAAACGTTTTCATTTTACTTACATAGTTCGTACCCACTTAGTGAATAATTACGATCAATTTGTTTACTGAAGGATGACTTGGTAAATATATTAAAGTTTCTAGACAAAATTAATCACTAAATTCATCAAAAAAAGTTAATCTCGGGAATTTTAATAAAAACTAGTTCAGTAGAAAAAGATTTGAAAAATGTTGTATTAGGTAGGTACTTTAGCTAAGCTATTTAAGCCGTGATAACACCGAGTTACTCCAAAATTGTCCCCAAAATCATAATGGGTGTAAAAAGACCCTGAACAAAGCCGAAAGGCACTCGTGATCGTTGTCATCACAATATTTTTTTTGTTCTGGGCCATACCTGAGAACCTTCTCGATACAAAGATATTGGAGGTCAAAGTTTTAACTTTTTAACACTTTTTTTTTAAGTTATCACTTTACTTTAAGTACCCCCATGACCTCTGTACTATTTAATGCATCCATCAGCACAATATTTTGTGTGTGTAACATTGAGTCCTGTCGTAGAACGTGATTTTTCACCCCAAAAAAAGTGCAGATTTACTTGGTTTTATGTACAGAATGCTTGGTTGAGGGCTTCGTGAAGGGTCTGTTTACATTGTGTATACCTACACAGGCCAAAAGCACCATAAACAAGAAACACCTATTTCCTATTTACTTCCCATATTTGAAACCGCAACAAATCTACGCGAACAGGACCGGGCAAAACCACCTGAATCGGACCGGGCCGGATACGTTTTGATTTAATGCCTACGATTGACCACAAATCTCGGCAAAGGCTTCAATTTTGGCCTAATTTAGCCGATTACTGAGGCCCATTAATTTATGAGTAGGTACGACCGAATTTATAGATTTTGGAGCACGATTTTCTATTTGGAGTGCGGTTTTGATAACCGAGTTTTGGTTGAATTCGATTAAGTGGTTACTGATGGTGTTGAAGGTTTAAATATGAAGCTGCTAAAGCATAAAGTTACTAAATTAAAATAATCAAAAAATTGTGTTTTTTTTCCATCGATACGCTAAGAATAAGACAGAAGGAGAGGAACTAGTGGCTAAATAATAACAGCCACTCAAGTCAATCTTCAGGTTAAGCGGCACTTGTCTAGGTTGGTCCGTGGCTGGGTGACCACCAATTATATACTGAGTTTCCTTAGAGCTCAGGAAAGCACGTTATTACCTAGTAGGTCAGATAGGCAGTAGTTCTATGTAAAATACTGGTATTCAGCTACATTCGGTTAGACTGGAAGCCGACCCCAACATAGTTGGGAAAAGGGTGGGCAGATGTTGACGCTAAGAAGAAAACGAGTTAATTATACTACGTTAAAAATCATCGGTGCATAAATGCAGCCAACGGAGTATATGCACTCGACCATTAATCTAATATCACTAGGGACGTCAGTAAACCTAGAGATAAGGTAAAGTGACCTAGTGATCATGATCCCCTACAGAAAAGGGGGGATCCCCCGACCCGACGGGTGTTGTGACTGGTGGGCTACTGCGCGATAGTTGTAGTCAGGTTAAGTATATAGAGTCGCTGAAAACTTAATAGCGCAATTCAGGATTTTTAATGTTAGTTCTTCATTTGTGTCATAGATGGCGCTGTAGTACTGTTTGTACTGACCGGTACAGCAGGCCATACTACTGATGAAACGCTTGGACACCGTCTTCCTGACAGTAAGCAATATTACTGACAATTTGGAAACACATTCGTCACTTGAAGACTCCCGTCCAAAAATCGTTTGAGTAACAAAAATTACCTTACGGATTTTATAATTAATTTTATAAGCCACTTACCATCCAACTCCTTCATATCATCCACCCTGTTCTTCCTGAAGTACCAAACGACCTTCGGCTGAGGTTTCCCCTCCTTGACAGTGCAGCTGATGTTGACCTTCGCTCTCTCGAGCAAGGGACCGAAGACTGCCCCATCAGCTAAGGTCTTCCCGTCTCCCGTCACTACTTCCACTGATTTAGGTTTTACTGTAGACAAAGAAATGGTAAAGGTTAGTGGTAAGTTTTAAAGTATATACTCGTAGTATCATGTTTTTTTTAATAGAAAGAAAGAATAAGTATTTAATAGACTCACACAGAATAAAACAAAAAAAATGGTTGAATTCACAATAAAACAAAAATTATATAAAAGTAAACATAAGAAAAATATAAAACAAATTAAATTGGTCCTGTACGAGGCCAAAAGGTGCTGCAACATTTAAAAAAAAGTCACAGCGCTGGTATACTGATAGGACCCAAAGTGATGACACGGTCAGATACGAATATTTTATAAAACAAAGATCTCAACACGATGGGTACCATGCTTAACTTTTAATTGACGTATAATAAAGTAGACTCATCTATCTATCAATGGCAGATTCAAATTCGTGAAGTGATGTTTAAGTTGGAGACTAATTTGCGAGTATTCATCAAATAACATAACACCACTCTTGGAATCCCTGAAGTTTTAGGCAGAGGTGTACCTTATAGTACACCCACATTATGCCATTTATGTTTATGTCCCATGTAAAAGGTGGTGAGCTTATTGGGGAATAAATCGGGTATAAATCCAGAGACTGTGGCTGCTATTAAGGAATTCCTGTTGGAAAAACCCAATATCACTTAGCCCGACCTGGAAATCGAACCCAGGAGCACTTTCTCAGTAATCGCTCTTACGAGCACTAGACCAACGAGGCAGGCAATTCATCAAATAAATGTGCAGGAAAAACTTAGTTTAACCAAAAATTTGAAGAAATGCCGTCATCTTTTTGCTTTCATCCCAATTTATTTGAAAAAATTAAACTAAGTCTGATATTATATATTATCTATGATGATTTTAAATGTCAGTCAAAAGCTTTACTATAATACCTTAAAACTAGACTAGGTATACATTTTCTAAAGGTAAACAAACTTATGAGATAAGAGAATGATGAGTCTGCGTTGAATTCTAGGAGATACCTGAAAAATACTCTTTAACTTTGACTTTGACTTTGCTCGTCGACAATTTTTCCAGGAAAGGTCTTACAATACCAGTGTTCCTTGAAACGGCGTTTACATAAAGCCCTGCCGAGGTACTGAAATCGAAAATTGATCATAACGAGTACCTAGAATCTCGAGAACTTTTGGTCCTGTGTGAGTTTAATTTTGTACAGTAGCTGTTAAAAATATACTTATTGAAAACTTTAAATTGGCGTAAAATTAACAGTAAAAACTTTGACGAGCTACTTACACTACTCACTTAATTTCAAAATGAGCTTTTCTTAGGGTATTGTTAAATACACATGACATACAGAAACTTTACATACAACATTATTAGAATGAAAACTAACACTTTTTCAGATAATTTCTCAGATGAGACGCTGGCGTTGTAGCAATGCTTTTAAACCCTTTCGTTCTCCAGCTACAACTCTAAATAGTTTTTTGATTTTTGCGTCATAGTTGTCGCTGATAGGTGGTGTATGATGAGATGACGAGTAATAGAGAAGAATGGAAGATGACATGCTGCGCCGACCCCAAATAAATTGGGATAACCACAGGAGAATGATGATGATGAGTTATCGCTGATTGATTAAATATTTGACTATACCGGGGGGGGGAGCTATATGACGTCTTAAAGTTGGAGTAAATTCAGTGTAGGAAAGAGACAGATCTATTACAGGTTGTCTAGCGCTATCTCTTTCCCACACTGGAATTAGTCCTGCTTTAAGTGTCTAAACACACTATGCTGAAGTTACGCGACCGAAGTTCAGCACACTTACGCCTGCAATGCTATTTGAATTACTGACGACACACTATGCCGAAATTACGTCGCGTCAACTTATTCTGTGAGCACACTACGCGACCGAAGTTCGATTCGATTGCCGACGAAGATCCGACAGCGCTCGAGACACTGAATACACACACCGAGTTGCGGAACTGAATTTCTGCCGCGTAAGTTCGGCACTTATGGTGTGTCATATCAGCCGAATACGTCGGAACATAAAATCAGCCGCCGAACTTCGGTCGCGTAACTTCGGCATAGTGTGTTTAGACACTAAGATGTCGTGGTAGGCCACCTGGCCACTGACGGAACCACAAGAAACAAAACACAATCGCAACCTCGACTACCTGTTTTCCGTAAGTTCCGTACAAAAATATACGGTATATGAATGTAATAGAGAAACGGGAAAGCCGTTAATTTGAGCCCAAGGGTCCACGCTAATGGGCTTTTCAAACATATGTACCCAATTCATCACTTACCACGGAAAATAATCGGGGCAACCGCTACATTGAATAATAAATTGAGGGTAGGATGTGTGGCGCCATCTAGTTGGCTTAGGATGAACTAATTTGGTGAAAACAGCTGAGCTCGTGATTCTCCGTGCTAAGGTTTTTTAATTTTCTGTAAAGATTAAGGTAAGACGTTAGATCTACTGCGTCTAAGGATAGATCATGTCACGTTTCTGTTTAGTTTACAATGATATATTTTGAATATTTTACTCACTCAAACTGCTTTTTTGGTCTTGGGTTGAATTCCCGAATCGGGCAGTGTTATTGGGTTTTTCCATCAGGAATTTCTCAATAGCAGCCATGGAGTCTCGATTTGTGCCCGTTTGATGGCAATAGGGTTGCTCCGTATTACATGGGACTTAAACATAACTGTCGAAATGTGGGTGTACTATTAGCTACACCTCTGCCTAACCCTTCGGGGATAACAGGCGTGATATTTTGTTATTTTGTCTCACTCAATTATAATTATCGCACCCGATCTGTTCTAGTTATTACGTACTAACATAGCCTAAGTTTTATTGTTACTAACTAGTCTAATTAATAAATAAATAATAATAATTATTATTCAGGTAGGCAGAGGTGTGTGATAACTTCCATTTCTCCAGTTCTGTTAAAGTGTACGTCTATTAAGTCATTTTTTGTAACTTAGTGACTCATTTAGGAACCAAAATCTCAAATACCGCTACAAACAATTTTTAAGCGGAAAACCGAATCACAGTTTTTCCAAGGCGAGTTCGAATCCGAGAACGCAGCAATTTGGCTCACAATTATTAGTAACTTTAAAATCAACGCTCAGACAGGCCTACAAGTTCTTAAAAATATACCTTTTCATAGTCAAATATCTCTCCCTGCCCCAAATAAGTAACTAGTGTAATAAAGAAGTTCGTTAACAAAAAGTGAATTATTCCCATTTCTCATTAACCCACTTAACACTCTGGCGCATGTCATCAAACAAGGTGAAAATGTTTTACAGTTGAAATATGACTTCATATTCTTTTCATCAGTAGCGATGTAACACTATCGGAAAGGACAAACAATTGTGACACTTTAGTTTTTTTTTAAGAAAAAATAATAAAAAAAATTGTCAAATCAACGAAAAATCTAGCCTCTGCCCTGTAAGAAAAAATAGACTAAAAATAGAATAAACCTTTGGATAATTTTGATTTTTCTGATGGAAATCTAGTTAGATTTGTAACCGCAAAAGTATTTATAAGAAATCTATTTTTTAAATAACATAGATTTTAAACACTGTTTTAAGCTTTCACGGTTTAAAACTAAACTTTTTCTGTCACTTACGGGATATCTTCCGAGATTATTCATTATTTTGAGCTCCCGATATTTCGAAGCTGTTGCGAGCACCATGATCGCGAAATGATCCCACGGACATGGCACTATATCCCGTAAGTGGTAGTATAAGTTTAACATAGATTTTTTTTTGATACTTTAATAATTTAATTGTACCCATAGAAATACTAATGCCTAACTGCTCTTCATGCCTTAGAGACGTGATAATATCTATCTATCAATGACATAAACGACATTATTTCTTTTCAAGAAAAAAAAACAAAACACTTGTGTATTCACCTGTACAACACACGAATGAAATCGCATAACGTAAGAACGTTAGCTGATTGTCTCTCACCGTTGTACTCGCCTGTACCTGTGTAAGTCGGTAAAGCCGTCTGTTCATTAAGCTACTTTTGTTTCGAAATGTTATTGAAATTTTGCTTTTATACGTGAAAATGCATTTCGGGTTAAAATTCGAAGTAAAATGACGGGGTTATGGTTATAAGAGTTTTTTTTCGGTATTTCTGGGTTGGTTTACAGAGTAACCAATTTGGGTAAAGTAGGAACTAAAAATTATGAATACCAATATTTATAAAAATTTGTATTTTTATTTATCGAAAAATAAGAAAGAAGCCCTTTGTTTTGCAAAGGAATATCATAAACGAAATAAATAAAAAAAAGTATAAATAAAAGCCGGTTATTCATTAAGGATCTCCAGAAAATGAGGTACACAAGACGACATGTGTGACATCTTCAAAATATTTTGGTGATTTAAGTTACAGACGTACAGTCGTCAGCGCATCAAGTTACCACAAACTGTCGAATTTTCTCATTCGATTTTGAACTTAACCATACACATTTTATAGTTTAAAATCATTTGGAGAAATTTGACAGGTTGTGGTAATGTGCTAGTGACCTGTACCAATAATTATGTAAATCGACCAAATACCGATATTGACGACGAAATGAAATACCTAAACGTAAATCCTATTGTATTTCCATCTGACCTCAAACCACAAACATATTCAGTATTATAGATGAGATACAATTTTCAATTAATTGGATGCTGCAGTATTATTCAATAGTGACTGAATAGTTGAGAAATTTACGTCCATTGTTAGAGGTAGTAATTAAAAGAGATGTCGAAACAGAGGTAGTTATTAATAGATACCTATACCTCGCATCAATTCAGATGTATAGTCACGAGCGCGAATATGTACACACTTGGCAAAATCCCGCTGCCACAGCACTGCTGTATGAGGTCCTGGGTTCGACTCCCAGGTCGGGCAAAATAATATTTGGTTTTTCCATCTGGAATTTCTCAATGGCGGGCACGGAGCCGTGAATTTGTGCCCGGCTGGAGGCAATAGGCTCGCCCCTATCACATGGGATCTAAACATAACTAGCAAAATGTGTGTATTAAGTACACCTCTGCCTAACCCTTCTGGGAAAACAGACTTGTAATTTTATGTTAGCAAAATTCTAAAGCGATTTAAATAACATTACATCCTAAATGTTTAAAAAAGCGATTAAAAATCAACGTAAATAATAATTATATTAATATTTATTTAAAGAAATATTTAAAAATGTAAATTAGATGTATAAAAATAAATAAAGGAAATATTAATACCATCGAGGCTCTCCTTAGGCGGTTGGATCAAGGGCCTGATTTAGAAGGCAGTACTTCTCGATACGGCTCGCATTGTGAGGAGGTTCCTGTCTCTGGAGCCCTAACCACCGGTAGCTTGGACCCTGCTCCCGACACCGGGTGACCGCAATTTTTTACATTTTTAAATGTTTTTATATGTTTTTTTTTAAGAAATATTTAAAAATGTAATTAGCAAGTAAGGAAAATGAATAAACGAAATATTAATTACTTATAATTGGACACTTGACATTTTCGTTAACTATAACGGAAATGTCAAGTGTCCAATTACGTAAGTCTTTCTTGAAGGATTATCAAGAAAATTATACATTTTAAGTTTCACATTTACATCCAGAAAATCAAGAATAGCAAGATACGTTTAAACTTTCGTAAACAAATGTGTCCTGTGTATCACTCCAAACATTTCATACGCTCAAGAATTCACATTCTCACCTCCTTGCGAGAAATAATAGATATGGCTAAATGTGCATATAAAATATTACTCCACCTTGCTTCGAAGAAATTGCGACATACATCCTCACAAATTGCCGAGAAATGTGTATATGTGTATAATGTTTCCAACATTTTGGTCGCATTGTGAATACACAGCTTTAGTTTTAATAAAATATAGTCTTCCATTGCAAGGAATTAATAAATAATTATTGAATCTCATGTTCTGTCTGTCCTGCTTATTCGTGATTGCATATTCATATTTTAGAAAAATATAATTACTGACGTCAATGGATGCAAATTATTATGAAGTAAAAAAATACAGAGAAGAGTGCCTCGTTGGTGCAATGGTCGCCAGCGCTACTATAAGGTTCCGAGTTCAATTCACAGGTCAGACAAAGAGTCGTACAGGATTTTCCGTTAAGAATTGCTCTGAAGCCATCTGGAGTCCAGATGTAAACCCAGTGGATGACAATAAGCGCCCCTGTTACATGGGAATTAAATATAACAAACGAAATGTGGGTGTACTATTGGTAAGTACACCTCTGTCTAACTCTTCGGGGAATACAATACGTGATGTTAACCATTTTTCCATTTAAAACGTTTACATACAAACAAAAACTGCAAAAACACTGGTTCCGCTTAATGAAATCTCAAAAACCACTTTTAAACTAACAAAACATCTGATTACACTGCACAAAAAAACTAAAATAAAACTCTGAAATGCACTCACAATGGCTTTCATTCCTAAATGGAAAGAAAATCTTCTTTTAAAACCTTTTGCAACAATACTTTAGCAATTGTTAGAACACAGCTAAATATCCAGTCTTGTATCATTTCTAATTAATTTAAAACAGACTGACTTTAATTAACTTTCTGCAACTGATGCTTATCTGTCGCCTCCTAGTGATGGGAACTGTCGATACATAGTTATCGATAAAGTTGGCAATGTCCGCTCCAAGTTGTGGTTATCGATAATTTGGTTGCACCTCGTTATATCTTTTAGTGGCACGTGAAGTTCATTAGTTAAAATGAACTGTGGGAAATGACAAAGTTGTTAGCAGTTTTACGGTTTGGAAATCGAAAATGTCGATAATGATGTTATGCGATGTTTTGGCAGGTCGTTGGAGAGTGCATGGTTAGTGCTTGCCAGTTTGAAAAGTTTTTAATAATTATTGTGTAGCAGTAGTTGCTTTATTTTGACCCGTTCTATTTTTCTCTACATGCCAACATTATGATACATCTTTTGACGCGGTATCGTTAGGAGTAAGTTCTTAATGTTTTTATTACTTTTTTTTCTAAAAGAAGAAGACTGATTTGGTTATCGAATATTTTATTTTCTTTTTGGTTTTGCAACTTTTCCAAACCGTTACTGGTAAATAAATTCGTTATTGACGATAGGTAAAGCTGTTCATCGATAACTTTTGAACCCACTAAACACCACACTATTAATTACTATCAGACTTCAAACAGTTACAGGGTAAATTGAGGAACTGTTTCAAAAGCGTTCGTTTCCAACTTATTTTATTTATTTGCTGTGGTAAACGCTTTCTCAGTTATTATCACTTTCGTCTACTTTTCCCTTTCTCTTATTTTCTAATCTTTTTAAAAGATAGTTTGTCGAAGTTTTTGGATTTTATTTTGATTGAGTTGTTTGTTTGGTTGTCGAGTTTTGAAAGATGATTGTTTGAAAAAATGTTATAGTACAAATCAAGCTACCCGAAACTGTCAAATTTTCCCAATCAACCTTGAACCTAATGCTTTTGCGATAAAGTTGAAAATCTATAAAAGAAATTTGACAGATTCTAGTAGCTTGTTGTGTTGGCGTCTGTACAAAGGTTAATATTACTGAAAAGTCAACGAATTTCACTTTCTCACATTGTGTTTTGCAATCCAACTAAGTGACTTCTAGCCCAGATACCTACTGGTTTGCATGGAAAACGGAAAGACGTTGTTATGCTAACTAGTTTCAAAATTCATTATTTTTCATCTTCTTTATCGTGAGGTAAGTGCCTAACCTGCCCACGTAGCATGAGCAAAGTGGAAACGGGTTTTGACGGCGGAAGAATCGACAAAATGACAGATTGTAGAAAAATTTCTATCGTCCTAAGCATGGCGATGTTAGACATGTGGAAAAGAAAAGTTTATATTCTTCTGTCAACAAAAGTCGACAACGGCGAGCATGGCGACAATTTCTTCTCTATTTTTGGCACTTGGGTGTAGAAACGTTTCTTCTCAACCAATGTCAAATAGTCCACATCACATCAGACCTAGAAAAGATTATTGTTATAACTCTTATTTGTATTTGTGAGCCACTTTGGTTTTAAAAACATGTCGGGGTCCTACCGTCGCCATCTTCTCAGTTTTTATGCCGAGAAGCAAAAAAGAAAGGCTAAAAGGAACGCTATACGAGCTTTAACCGGGGCTTTTGATCTCCCTGAAAACGAGTTCCTCGAAAATTATAAGATAAGTAAAGAGATGGTGCAATATTTGTGTAGGGAGCTGAGCCAGGATCTGTCTCCTAGCACATCACAGGGTCTGCCTTTTCTCGTTATAGTTAGTTCAATTCAGGTTAGGTACGCCTTCCAACTACCTTGTAAAAATAATAGGCAACCTTATTAGTAGATTAAACATTATCATTCTCTTGCCCTTATCCCAATTCATTTGGGGTCAGTGCAGCATGTCTTCTTCTTCCATACTTTTCTATTACTGGTCATCTAATCAGACACCTCCTTTTCTTGCCATATCATTCTTTCGACAGTCCATCCATCTTTTCTTTGGTCTTCCTCTACTCATATACCCATCCACATTCATACTCAAACGACACTTTCTTCATTCCTCCGCATCACATGCCTATAACACGACAACCGATTACCACACAACTTTTCAGTCACCGGTGCCACTTTCAGACTTCCTCTTATATACTCATTTCTTATTTTATCCATTCGCGTAACACCACACATCCCCTTAGCATTCTCATGTCCGCCACATGCAAATGCCTTTCATTCATCCCTTTTGTCGGCCAACATTCTGATCCATACAAGACAGCAGGTCTAACCACTGTTTTATAAACCTACCCCTTAATTTTAAGGGGAATGCGGGAGTCGCAAATTGTTCCCGTGACCTGCCACCATTTCATCCATCCCATCTGGATCTCAGGTCCATCTTATTATAAATATATTTATTATCCGTTGCTAAGGAAAAAATTCCTATGTCTTTGTCTACGTGAAAACTCGAGTCTACGGCTCGCCGCATGCTCGGGCAGAAGACATGTCGAGTTGTATAGAAAGAGCTTTGTCGATTCTTGAAGAATAGAGATAGATACGCCATGCTACGGGGGCTGGTGTCAGAGTTTTTATGCCGCCCATGGGCCTCTGACTTGGTTTAACATGCCGTCGAGTAATAATCTCTCAGGCATGCTTGTTTCTTCACGATGTTTTATAGAATGCGATGAACAAATGGAATTTACATTTTTTTCTACCATAAGCCTATGGCATCAAACAATATAAAATATTTTTTTCAGAATTAACGTCATAATCTAAATTTTATTACCCAATTTTCCTACCATAAATCTTACCTTGTTAAAAAAACCTTAAATTTTCCTTATCCCAAACCAATTTCTTTCTAATAAGCCATGAAAAAGTCATAAGGACCTCCTTAAATTATTTCCCGAAATCAAAATAATGGCACCCACGAAGAAAATAGCATTAAAAATAATATCTTGTTACCTTTGCCTTGCCCTTGTCACCTTGTTAATAAAATAAACACGTCACTTTTGACAGGTATTGCGTCGCCATGACAGTTTGGGAATTAGCGCGGGAATTTTGACAGATACGCAATTTTAGACGGATTTTTTTTGTTAATATCTTTTTGCTTTTGTTTTGTAGGTGACACTGTTTGATATGAGTGTTTAAATGGTAACTTAAAAAAGTTCTTAGACTGTGTCACTTTGTGGTAACTGTTTTGTTTTCCTTAATATATTTTTATATTTTGAAAGTTTTCATTTTGGGTTATGTAGATTTACCCTTTTGTTATTGACTGGCCAGCTTATTGACTAATCAAGAGTGCTTCTAATTCTTGAAATAAATGTTTTGA
Source organism: Noctua janthe (assembly GCA_910589295.1). Classification (NCBI taxonomy): domain Eukaryota; kingdom Metazoa; phylum Arthropoda; class Insecta; order Lepidoptera; family Noctuidae; genus Noctua; species Noctua janthe. The sequence continues at coordinate 11,724,661 of OU342578.1, forward strand.
GTTTGCAACGCTTATAGGATGAAACATTACACACGAAAACACCGATGAAACTAATTATTCTCACCTTATAAAAGCAAGTAAACAATCAATGTAGGCGTCGCTACTAAGTCAGATATTAATAACATTAATTTCCTACAACACTATCGCGATAAATCCGTCAGGCCTTCGTCACGAGTTGTCTAAATAAACCACAATATTGCTGTTAGCACAGTATCCAATAATGGCGTGCTTAGTTCTACATTATTACTTTGGTTAAGGCTTTGATGGATGTCTTTGTCGTTGCAGAGGTATATTGTTCAATAATTTGAAGCAATAATACGTATATATTGCAATGAACTTTAATTAATCGCTTAATAAATTGAGGAATAGCAGTGTTGCAATGATCAACGAAATCATTATGTCCAATAAAAATAAATGAGTGGGGAATATCCTGTATTTTCAAGAACTTCTGCATTCTAGTCTCAGCCTCCTGTTAAAAAATACCTTTCCGAAGTGTGATTTGCATTACATGTTGTTTACAGGTTATACAACTATGGAGTAGTGTGTCTTAATAAAAAAATACTTAATGTAATGATTTAATATTCATCAATGATAAACAAACCAGAACACAATCTCAAAATGCCTACATAAACTATTCCCGCGTAAATAAATCATCACACAATGAAAACACCTCGACGCCATGACAGTGAAATTGGCGGGAAAACTGACAGCGTTGACATCTGTCAGTTAGTGAGCGTTTATGAGGGGAGCTATTACTCGGCAGTATGTTTAATTGTTATTTTGTCCAATTGCTCGTGACGCTTTTCATTAGCGTTTGCGAGGCTAGTTTTGATTTGAGTGATTCAGAGTGGTGCAGATTGAATTGTTTGGGTGTTGTAAATGGTTTTAGGTTTTGCGATTTTTAGGTAACAGTACGATTCAGAAATGTTGTCATGTGTTTAGTACGTACTCCTACTTACGCTATTTTCTGTTGAGGTTGGCAAATATTCAAGAATGCCAAATGTGCTACTATCTTTACACATTCCTTTTGCATTGTCCACGTTCATACATCTAGTCATTCACATACGTATGTTGCGCGTACTACGCACCTAACTTTTATGAGGACTATCATCAATATGGTCAGTGAATGGTTGTCCTTCTTAATAATATCTATTTAAAAAAATACTTAACCTAGCGTTTAACAGGTTGTACCTATTGGATAACTTATTTCATCAGAAAAAGGTACGCTGAACAGAGTTTATTAAAAAATGCAGATTGTTGTTGAAAATTTATTTTCTTCGATTTATCACAAAAAACTGCTGTAATATTCATTGGAATTGGCAATTCGCAAACTGCGTTGCCGACTGTACACCGGAGCTCTCATTTATATTCTCAAGTTGTACAGTAAATCACTCAAGTTCCGATATTCGTATAAGTTTTGGAAATATTTCGAGTTTACGATAAAATTTCAACTTTTGTCAAGTTCCGAAGTGAGTTATAGTGGTTGGATGCACGTCGAAAACAGGAGCAATGTGTTACAATTCAATTCCAGTTTTATTTTATTGCCGATAGAGTTTATTTTTGTCTAGCAAGTAAATGACATTTCAGTATTGCCCGAAGTAAAATAAAATGTTTGTGAAATCGATTCGAAAATGCATGATACAGTTTTTTAGATTACGTATATGTTTCGAAGTGAAATTCTCTTGCTGGGGATAAAATACTGAATACGAATAACTGTTCAAAATGCTCATTCTAGAGAATTGGTGATCGAAAATACTGATACATAGAATTACTTGGTCGCTTTTCACAATTCAAGAGATGCAATATTATAATTGGTTTTACTTCTCTGTGATTCGGTTTCATCTGTATCATGATTCGGTTTTGCTTTTAACTTTTTCATTTTATTGATAGGACATTACGTGAGTCATCATCTGCCTAGCCTTTTCCCAACTATGTTGGGGTCGGCTTCCAGTCTAACCGGATGCAGCTGAATACCAGTATTTTACATGGAGCGACTGCCTATCTGACCTCCACAACCCAGTTAGTACTGGGTAATACGATACCCCTTGGTAAGACTGGTTGTCAGACTTTTTGGGCCACTGACTACCTATAACGACTGTCAAAGATCTACAAATGACACCCGGGACCAACGGCTTAACGTGCTTTCCGAGGCACGGAGGAAACTCGATATGTAATGGGTGGTCACCCATCCACAGACCAACCTAGGCAAGCGCGGCTTAACCTAAATATCGATCCGAGCGGCTGTTATTACTTAGCCACGAGCTCCAAGGACATTACGTGAGTGTTGTATTTATTCACACAGTCACAGTAGTTACGCGCACTTCAGTAGAACCATCTTGAGTTTTTGGTAGGCGATGATGATCCTCATGTGCAATCACTAGTCATGGTGGGGAATCATTATATGAGTTTAGTGTACCTATTTCAGTAAGATTTTTGCATAAAACGTCTCTGTATAGTTCTTAAAATTGTGGTCCGGTTATTATTACCCACATAATTCCCCCTCAAACAATAAGGTTGCCGCCGCCGTAATATAAATGTGAGAACTTCTGCCATGGTAGTTTTTACAATATTTAAATGCTGTTTTTCTATGTTAACGCTGAAGCGAGCAAACATTTCTTTTTCTTTCTAATTTTAATCCAATACAACGACCAAAAAGAAAAAGGAGGATTAAAGGATCACAGCATTAGGTGTTCTGTAGCCTCCACCTGCTCCCATGAGGAAAAGATGTGAGTTCATTTGTATGTTCTCAAGTCATCATTTGCCCAACTATGTTGGGGTCGGCTTCACATGGCGCAGCTGAATACCAGTACTTTACATGAAGCCACTGCCTATCTGACCTTCGTAGCTCAGTTATTACTGGATAATACGATACCCTTTGGTAAGACTGGTTGTTGGACTTTTGGCCACTGACTACTGTCAAAGATCTACAAATGACAGTCGTTGGTCCCGACCAACGGCTTAATGTGCTTTCCGAGGCGCGGAGGAAACTCGGTATGTGATGGTCGGTCACCCATCCACGGACCAACCTAGGCAAGCGCGGCTTAACGTGAAGATCGACCCGATCGGCTGTTATTATTTAGCCACGATCTCCTCCTCCGTGTATGTTCCTAAGTAAAACGATCTAATTGAAGAAAAATCGCTAATCTCACACTCACTCAACCTTCTAGCAACCGCAACACAGCCCATAACCGCCGCAACTTGTTGAGACCCGCGGCCCATATATTAGAGAAGCCCACCATCTTCCTTTAGGGGTCGTCATAAATCCGGCACGCCATGTGCCTGTAACGTCGTTCCTAATTACGGATAAACGCGACGTTGCAAACTTTTGTTCAGACAATGTACAGTCGCGAGCAGTAATATGTATACACATAGCTTTTACTTACTTTAAGCATGGCATAATAAGCCTATAATGTTCCTAGAGGATTATATGAGAGGGCTCATTACGGGTTGGTAGATCTCTCATCAGCATCATCTCTCATGCATCTCTCATATCTTCGAATTTTTGGTTCAACAACAATAAAAAAAATTAAAAATGATTGTTTCTTTCTTTATTGATTGTAATTTTACGAGCAAAGTATTCAGGGTCCTACTACAATAAAATTCATTAGGAACCGAGATGCCTCTGCCTCAGAATACACTTTAAGCCATTGGTCCGGGCGGTCATTTGCAGTTCTTTGACAGTAGTCAGAAGCCTGAGAGTCTGACAACCATATTTACCAAGGAGTATTGTGTAACCCAGTTCCCACTGGGTTGTGGAGGTCAGATAGGCAGGCGCTCCTTGTAAAATACTGGTATCCAGTTATACTGGAAGCCGACCCCAACATAGTTGGTAAAACGCTAGGCAGATGAGATGATGACTGTTTTGAGTAGGACTTATCTCAAAGTTGCAATAGATATTCCAAAAGAAAATCACTTTTAAATTTCACTAAGTCTATACGTATTACTGCTTTTGACTGTATGTCCGACGGGTGATTTTCCGGAGACGATTTTGGCGAAATTTTTCGTTGAAATTTTTAATTAGGTTGTAGGAAATTTGAGAGGTTGTAAAGAAAAGGACTTTAGTAAAAAGGAAAAACATTTTTTAGGTTAATTAAGGTTAATAGATAATGCTTGCACAATCAGAGTAACTTATTGTTTACAACTACCTTAAGCATAAAATAAGGTACTTTATGGGTTCGATGACGGTATTATCGCTTGAGCAAGAATATTTGACAATCAAGCTAATAAGCTATATTGTGCTATTGTCATTTTCTGAAGTCTGAGAAGCAATTCTCTAATTTTTAATACTGTCACATTCTAATCTCAGAGAAGCTCGTAGCTAAATAATAACAGCCGTAACTACCCATTACTTACCGAGTTTCCTCCGATCCTCGGAAAGCACCTTAAGTCATTGGTCCCGGCTGTATTTGTAGATATTTGATAGCCGTTAAAGGTAGTCAGGGGCCTGAAAGCCTGACAACCAGTCTTCCCAAAGGGGTATCTTATTACCCAGTACTACCTGGATTGTGGAAGTCTGATAGGCAGTCACACCATCTAAAATACTGGTATTCAGCTGCATCCGATTCGCTGGAAAGCGAACCCAACATAGTTGGGAAAAGATTATTCAGATGATGAGTCACATTCTAATCTCAGTTTTAAACTACCGAAAGACCTGTTTTGGGATTTTAACAAGTTTTTAACATGCGCTGTTACTGTGTTGCATTTGTGACTTAATTTGTACGATTTTTATACGGGAATCGTTTTTAAATTCGAACTTCTGTTATCCATGCTATAGAAAAATATCATAGTAAATGTTTTATTATAGTCAGGGCTTATTCTGTTGTGATGGGTACGGGCTGTGCTCTAATTGGCCAAAATTCTGAAACTCAGTACTTGTGTATTTTATTTTGATTATGCATATTTATTTAACCACCGCGTTGTTGAATTATTTGTGAAGCCGAAAATTACAATTAATAGTTAATTACTGGACCAAACATTAAATGGCTGGACAGTTTCCGTCTATGTTTGAATGATTAATGTCTTTGCGCTTGGCACCTAGTTATTGTCATACTAAATGGCTTTAGTTAAAGTTGACCAAAACTTGCTATATTGCTCAATTTTACCAGTTGGCATAAAATCACGCCTGTTTACTTCAAAGGCGCAGCCAGCGGTAGCGATAGACACGCTGGCACAGATACCGATTTCGGCTTGCTACGGAGAATTACCTACGATAAACTCCAAGAAAACTTTGCCAGACCTGGGAATCAAACCTGGAATCCTGAGTTTAGTAACCGCTCATTCCACGACTAGAACAACGACGCCAATCAAGTGCCACTTAACCAGAACAACAACGATAATGACATTCTTTACTTCCCAATCCTGATTAAACAATCATGATGTAGAATCTATAGATTTTTCATGGCAATAAAGGTTAATGACAGAACCTAATGGTAATGCCCCTGTTTTTTAGGAAAGCGAATGGTTATTGGCAGCAGATGGCCTTAAAAGCGTCATTGAGGAAGAGATAAGCTTTTATGAGGCCGCTAACAATTTTTTGTTGAAGTTGGGAGTCAATGAAGGTTGTGTCGTTGCTTACGCACCGATTGGGAACTTAAGTTTATGTTAGATGCTGTGAATAAATTGGGAACGGATAGTTGCAATTTATTTTTTTATTATTTTTCTATGTATAGAGTATGTAGGTCAGAAACATATAGTATTCTATATTAATTGGCATGAAAGTGTTTCAAATAGACAGAGCCACTTTTAAATTTAACATTCATAAATGTTCACAGTTTCCGAGGGGTTTGTCTGATACTTTCGCATTTTTTGTAATATTAGTTTGGACAGTTTAATTATGGCATTTCAAATTGAATGTGCCTATTACAAGAGTAAGACGACTGCATAAAACAAGAATTTTCGCTGTATGCCAGGGTTTTATTTGACTTTCAAATGCGCGGAACCTACCTTTGCCGCCCAGTAGTCGGGCAAAATTTTCATTAACGAATGAAATTCACAAATATTCAGTAGTTCGTAATTTAACAAGCAAATGACACAATTTAGCACCTCATTCCATGCAATATCTTTCATATAACCAAAGACAAAACATTACCAACCCTTCAAATAGCATTTAAGAAAACTTTCAAACCAATATGGGTACCAAACAACAGTAAAGAACTGATTAAATTGCCATATAAACTTGTAACATGTTGTAACAAGCATAAAGCGTTCCTCAAGGTAATATACTTGGACCCTTACCGTTACATACACTAATATTGGAAAGTTATGTGAAGTTCGGTTAACTTTGATTGCGGGTCTGGCTCCTAATATTAATTTAGTGTTAGAATATACAGCTGTTGTTTGGAATGATGATTTGTTTGGTTATTACTAAAGTGTTTATGTTGGTGGTTTGACAGTGAGTTTTAATAGATCACGTTATGAAAAATATCTAAGTACAGAAACATTACATTATAGAACTGCCTCGTTAATCTACAAGCAGTACTTTTGAATGGGTTTTATTCCCAAGTCGGGCAGTGTTATTGGCTTTTTCTATCAAAAATCTCTCAATAGCACCAGCTAGCTCTCTCTTGCTAGCTGTAAGCCACCCAAACACAATAAAATAAAATAAATAGCTGCTCGGAGCCTGTATATCGGCCCCGTTGATGGCAACAGGCTCTCTCTCTATTACATATTACACTTAAACATTACTGGCGGAATGTGGATGTACTATACATAGATGCACCTCTGTCTATCCAACTATCATAGAAAATAATAAGCTAGTCTACAATTAAATTCAGCATTTATTTTTACAAAATAAAGGTAATGTTGTATGAAGTGTAAATAATACAGAATTATGTTAGGCATATTAATATACATTTAGTACCACGAGCGCCGTAATAGCATAACATCAACGATGTTTACTGGATTCCATGAAACTAAACAGTGCGAATAATTTATTCATGGAAAACATATTTTTGTTAATCAACATGGATGTACGAGAATTAATTTGATTCAATAATTCATTGAAAACTGGATTTACCCAGAAAGGATTCTTTAAATATCATATTAATTTTAGAATTATTTCTGTGTAGCTTGCCCTGAAGGGTTATGCAGAAGTGTTCCAATTATACACACACCTATAAACCCACATTCCTATGGTACTTATTGGACACCCACATATCCGCAGTTAAAACATAACACCACGTCTTTATTTTGGGTGCTGCAGAGGTGTATCTATAACTATGTACCCACCTGTCGCCAGTTATGTTTAAGTCCCATGTAATAAGAGACGAGCCTATGCCATCAACAGGACACTAATCCAGTCAGGGTGATACTAAAATAAAAAAATAAACCAGTAACGCGTCGACTGACCTGGGAATTAAACTTAGCACTTCAGTAAACGTATTAGCGTCCACTAGACCAACGACGCAGTCTATAAATAAGAGCACAGAGGCTTTAGTTCTACCAATCCTTTTTTTGGAGGAGGAAAATGTTCCCCGGTAATCCTCTGCCTCCCACCTTTTGACAATACGAAACTTTGCCAATATTCCGAGTCGATGCACGTATAGAGTTTAGTGAGGGTTCGCAGCATAAGCCGACGGTTTTAGTAGTAAATACAGTTTTGCAACAAAAATAGGCTCTTGGTCGGGTAATTCTTAAGTTATTGTTTCCATCGGTGGAGAACTTTGAATAGGATTAAGAAATTGGGTCATGCGAAGTCAGATTATTATTGTAAACTTTAATATCTTTTATTGACTGCCTCATGGCAAGCGCTACTGGGACTCAGATTCCCCGTTTTATTCCCAGGTTGGACAAAGTGTTATAGGGTGAGAATGCTTGGTTGACGGCTTTGTGATGGGTCCTTTTACACCCTGTATACGTTAACTCTCTAATCGTCTTAAATATCTATCGGAACAATGGCTTATTCTACTGTAACGTCTATAACTTAACTATAACATGTAAATTCCTTGGTATAATCCTCTAAGTCAAGACTCCCACTTGACCGTTATTATCCTCGACTCGGTGGGAATTAGCGCCTGTTCGCAGGATTGTTTGGAGGGCTCTACACAAGATGGTAAGTAGGTAGCAGTATTGTTGACATCGTTACGCTAGTATTCCTTGTAAGGGTAGGCAGAGATGTATAGTGCCAGTTAATTAGTACTTTGCCAGGTATTTTGAAATAGCGAAAGAAATTGAATACACGGAACTGCTATTGAGATCACAAATCACGCTTGTAATCTCCGAAAAAGTATACCGTATTTTGCCAGTTATATTGATGTGTAGTAGGAGGCGAGCCTATGCCATCAATCGGGGACAAATCTGCAGCTGCTGAGATGTTCCAACCAATAACATTTACCCGGCCGGGAATCAAACTCAGCACCCTACTCAGCTGTTGCGTTTTCTAAAACTTTGCATACGCCGCAATTATAAATGTTTTATGGTGAACTTAAGTTGTAAGTCTTACACTACCAAATAAATTCATTTAAAAAGAGTATGTATTCTCAAAACAAACACACAATCACGACCGAGGAAAAAAAAGCAAAATCACCAACATCAAAAAAAAGACGCCATATTAAAAAACAGTCTACCAACATCATAAAAAATCCTCCCTAACATGATTATCCCATATCATGCGAACATTTAATAAGGTGCTAACTTGTCATACCCTTAACACGGGTCTCGGTAATCTGATAATTAAGTTTTTTAAGCATTATTCACTTGAAATTAAAGCTGGATTTTCATTAACGCGTGTCATATTCAGAGGTTTTTAATTAACTTTGGATGGGAGGCCTTTATGGTATAATTTTGTGAAGACAAACATGGGTGTCGGGGCATCGCGACTGGTGAGCGGTGATAAAGGTATTTTTTATATGTGTTTTTAATCGAGTTTTGGGGCGGTATGTAGACACTTACTTTATGAGTTTTACGCCTCGTTCAGGACCTCAGCCAATGTAACTCTGACTTGTGACAAGGGACACGGGCGTGTGTCATTTGTTTCTCGTGACAACCGTTGCGTCGCAAGTCTCATCGTGGTGACTCATGTCACGCTCTAAAGCCGGTCATAGACGATAGGTTATATATGAACGTTTTAAATGTGCATGCAAAACCTTAAAGAAAAACTGAGTTCTGTAAAGGACACATACATAACTGCAATCTTGTCGGTTGGCTCATTTGTAAGCATAGTATCAGCGGCACCACACGACGGTAAGGTTGCTTTAATGGGTTTATTACTATTAAATAGAAAACAACTAAGAACTGAGAGCTGCGCATGCGACCTCGCTCGGTTATGCCTGCGCACATAACCAAGCGGAAAAAATATCTATTTCAAGTTTCTCTAGGTTGCATGTAGAATTTTCTGCTACACACGTTTATGCATGCCTGCACAGTTTGACTGTATACACAAAACTGTACATGTATAACTTATCGCATATGGCCGGCTTAAGCAATTTCTGTCGTTTGCCAACACCGCAATCGCTGTGGAAACACGCGTGGCGATTGAGCGTGCAGGTTGTGACCAAGCCGTTAGGACAATTAAAATGAAGTTACACTACTACTGACGTTTGGTTGACCAAAATAGAAACAAGTGAAGATGGATATTCTAATTCTCACTGTTTATCTGTGCAAATAGCTTACTAAAAGACACCTTAGATAATTCGATGTTAACTTCTGAATAAAAAAATCTAACGTGCGAGTATCTTTTACACAAATTGCTTGTAACTTGCTACTGCACTGCTTGCATAATAAAATAGTGGCTTCAATAAAAACTACATTCAGAACATTCGTTTTGCATATCTTTTGCTTTTCTTTTTTGAATCTACAAGAGCTTGCAACTGTTTAAAAATACAAGTTTTTTTACGAAGTAAAAGACTTTTTTAGACTGTTTTCGCACGTGGTGCTAGTCTTGGTGGTCGGAGGAACCTCCCTTTACAACAGAGTGTAGGAACATAACACCCTGTTCGCGTCTTTGGTTTTATGATTAGGTATGTATATAGTCACGCAAGTTTGAACACTTCCATACTAGATAGCAGATTTCGTCCCGCTAATTAGGTGGGATTCGCCTCAGTTTAACCAGAGCTTAAACAATATGAAAATAACGCCATAATAAAATATATGCACTAACAGTACGTATTATTTTTATTGATCAATTTGCTCTATTTTAAGGTAGTCCAATAAACATCTGTTGTAGGTATAGACAATTCGCTCTTTCTTCTCAGCTCTGGACAAACATTTGTTTGGCCAGCGGGCGCTAGTTCTAAAGCTTATTTGTAGGTGCATTGTCGTCATACAACCATATAAGTCATGTCATAGCTTCGCGAAATCTCATGGAGCTATGATATTTATAGTATGTGTGTATGATAAACAAAAAGAGGCAAGAGGCAAGTCCAATCAACAAACAGATACCCTTTTCTATTCAATAAAATATTACAACAAGAATATAACAAAAAAAAGACGTTAATAATGAAACCATTGTCTCAAAAATTATGAAATAAAGCAACAAAGAAACCTAAGTATAAAAATTCTACAAAATCTTCCTTATCCGGATTCAACAAACAAAATCATAACGAAGCAAGATTTGTATACCAGATAGGAAGGATACTTAATTAAATCGAGCAATATTGGCCGGGGCAACCGGGCAACCGGGCAACATGGTTGCACAAGTTAGGGCAATAACGAACAGAGAACCGAGCAGCGTCTTAGAAACGGGAGGCTTATGGTGGGGCTAGGAAGGAAGCGATTTTTAATACAGGATACAAGAAAAATAATAAATAAAATATGAAGTAAAGTTATTACTAAGCAATACCATTTCTTGACGAGTCAATTTCGTATAAGCAATCTGTCAAAGAATTTAACACTATAGACCTCGCCTTGCCCCATCAAAGGCACATTAAGCGTCCACAAAGTACTTACTTGCTTACTTGCTTTAAAATAACAGGACTTACTTACTTGCTTTAAAATAACCATAATCCACGTAAGTATTACGATACTAATTGAACCAATACGTGATCAAACTTCAGAATATTCTATTTAAATTGAAACCTTCGCGAGGACTCATTAAAGCGTTCTGTATATAGTGGTTTTCCATACCTATAAAAACCTTTTTAAAAATATAATCCAGTAAAAGCAGTAGTAGCCTCAGCTAAGTATAGTTTAGTAATTAAAGAGTTAGAAAAACAGCTCTCCGGCCTGGTAAAATACTGTCATCCATTCAAGATCATTTCACCAGTTGGTAGTATACCTGGAAAGTAAATACCACTTTGCCTACTTTTGCTGGCAAAACTAATCTAGTCTAAAGAGAAGTGAATTCCACAGACTGGAGGTCTACTACCCAGTTTGTGGAATTCAATTCTCTGTTTCCCGATCGTTATAACCTTAGATCTGGGGGGTTACCATGACGTCTTAATGCAGGAGTAAATCCAACGTGGGAAAGAGACAGAGCTATACAGGTCGTCTAGCGCCATCACTTTCCCACACTGGAATTACTCCTGCTATAAGACGTCATGGTAGGCCACCTGTTCAACCAAACGCAAGACTAGTTAGAGTAAAATAAAAACATGGGCTTTGACATAACTAGTGAAGCTAATTTATGATGAGTGAAGCAAAATGTGGGTATACTATCGGTACATTGTCTGCCTAACTGTTTGTATGTTACGTGTAGTTCCGCTACCTCCAACTTCCTGGCCCCAACAACAACTTCTGTTTTCATTAAGTGGACTTCGGTCTCTTGAATTATTGTGTGTGAGTTAGCAACTGAAAACTATTATCTAAATTATTGGGGGATCGTGTTTGCGGGGTTACGCTTTGTGATACCACCCGTGTATAGCCTGGCTAAGTTTTGGAGCTGGATTTAATTTATTTACTGGTATAGGGGTGTTCGCGTTCTTGAGAAAAAGGGATAGGGAGCCAGACACTACAACGGTTCCGTTTTTCCTTCTGAGGTGTTTTTCTAAAAATAGAATTATCATCATAATCATGCTCATCTGCCCAGCCTTTGTCCCAATTATGTTGGGGTCGACTTCTAGTCTAACCGGCTGCAGCTGAATACCAATATTTTACATGGAGCGACTGTCTATCTGACCTCCAAAATCCACTTAGTACTGTGAAATACGATACCCCTTGGTAAGACTAGTTGTCAGACTTTCGGGCCTCTGACTACCTGTAACGACTGTCAAAGATCTACAAACGACAGCCGGGACCAACGACAAACTTGTATATGTTGGGTCACCCGTCCCGACCCGAGCGGCTGTTATTATTTAGCCACCAGCTCCTCAAAACCCTTAAAATAAAGTATTATTAATTTTTTAGTTTGTCATTACAGAGTAAAATCGAGATCTGTTGATACCAGGATTATCTTATCGGGCAACGAACGAACATCGTCCACAACATTTTTTTTATGAGATATTCGTGTTTTCAGGTCATTATGTAAGTATATGTTACTGAAAACAAAGCCTATTTGACGCTAGCGATTAATAACATTCGCAACCACCACTACTGAGCATGAGGTCCTGGATTCGATTCCCGGGTTGAGCAAATTGTTATTGAATTTTTCCATCAAGAATTTCTCAGTTGAAGCCACGTACATAACATAACTGGGGAGATGTGGAAACACCTCTGCCTAATCCTGTGAGGATAACAGGCGTGATGTTATGTTATATTGCCTTTTTAACCCGTCCCAATTAAAAAGAAACTACGTATTTAAATTACTCTCAGGATCTAGCTTAAAAAAATTCTTCCAACCCAAATTTAAGTCAGATTTAAAACAAGTAAGCTGTAGCGATTTCATGTGCAATTAATGCGACCATTAAGTATCTTCTTACAGCGATAGTCGTGTCTGTGGGTATAGCGCGGTTGGAAGTAGGGCAGCGGGGTGAGGTTATAGTGTGAGCGGCGAGCGGGTGTAGTGGAGATTGATTCTCGCTATAAATGAGACTACATCCTTTGTTTTTGAGTATGTAAGGAACTTGTATGTAACATGGTTAACACGAAAGGCAAGAATAATTTCAATAAATTGTCAGAACAAAAATTAATGTACTTACCGAAGTGTCATGCATGAAATACTTCCTGTTTGAACAACGTAGAACTAAGTTTCTGTTATTTTTTCTGATGTATGATAGAGATCTTGTCTGTTGGTAAAAATAAATCAACGTTCCTTTAAACTATCCTTATCATTGGGAATTATTCAATGCAATCATGAGCTTTTTTTTACCTACCTCTTAATCTGACTCTGACTCTGACTCTGACTCTGACTGTGAAGTGACTAACATTTAAATATTGAAACAGAGACCAAGATTTCAGTATTTTCCGTTATTTCTATCCCATCGTTAGTTATTATCGCTTTTCACAAATAATATTTATTTCTGTAAATTTTACACATCACATCATGTTATGTTTTAAAACTAGATGGGACCGGTGTTTCGTACCTGACTACTCTGAGAAGAAACATCCGAAACAAACTCAGAGGTCACCGTCTCTTTTAAAGTCCAGACATTGGTCAAGTCTTAAGAAGACCATGTATATTATTGTCTGAGATGATCTTTTGAAGAACGAAAGAACCACACAGATTTGAGGTTTTATTCCAACATTTTGCACTTTTTAGCAATAATATAAAGTAAACGCTAATCGCTACCACTACAGCCCAGGCCCAAACGGGCACATCGCAATGAGCTAGCGGCTTAGTGCCAAACACATGGTTTGTGTACGAATAAATTAGTGTTCTACTGCCTTGTTTCTAACTTCACGAAGTGTAGCATAGTTTGTTGTTCACGTGTATGCTTGCATGAGCGGGTTTGAAATGAATGGTAGGCATTTTTGTATGACGTGAATGGACCTCATACAAATGTAGGAGAATGCTTTTGTTTGATGTTTATATTACTTGAACTTGACGCAAGTATCGTTTCGAATGTTACTTAGTTTGATGTACAGAATGTTAGGTTGATGGCTTCGTCAAGGGTTCGTTTACACCTTGTATATTGCAAGTGTTATAAGTGTTTATTAATAAATGAATGCACAGAAGCCCAAGGCTAACAACACACGTGTACCAACTTAGCTTCGCTTTGTCAAAACTTGTGGGCGAAATCGTTCACTACTACCCACGGCCATACATGTGTGGCTGGCAAACAAGTGAACTGCGTAGCAAACGTGGGCAGCCTCCCCGTGCACGTCCTAACGACCTCTTGTGTATGCAATCTTAAAGTTTATAGTCGTTTGAACAGCCTTGAAGTAGGCATATTCCATAAAATCCTGTCGCAATCAAATGGCGATGATGCACAGAGTCTGATCACGTTCATGGCCTAAATTATAAAAGTCCCTAAAAAACTAAAAGACATGCTTTATTCTTTTCAGCAAAACCTTTAATTTATCACTCATTTCATGGGATTGCATAAAAAATAACAACACCGCCATCTTTAGATATAAAATGGCGTCACTTATCTAACCATTCCTTGTTCATCTAAACTATACATGTATGCAAAATTTCAGCTCAATCGAAACCGGGAAATGGGTCAAATTTAACATCTAGGGTTTTTTACATAGTTAGTTACAGGTGTAGGTAATAAAAGCGTGTTTAAAACAGTTTACAGTCGGTATCTTGCAAGTAGGGGTAGTGGTATGAGCCACGGTTTAGTTGTAGGTCATGGCACTTCACTTTGCCTAATTTATTTCTTCACCACTGCACTTAAAACGTTGAATGAATATATACATTTATAGTATTTTGATAGGTATATAGGTATTTTATATATCCTTGTAGTTTATCTAAGTAATAAATTACAAATTTTGCAGATCACCCAAAGGTTGACTGGTAGAAAATGCCTATGGCCTCAAGTCCGCCTCTGTACTTTGTGCTTGAAGTGTTAAATAAATAAATAAACGAAAGCACCGTGAGAGAACTGGCATGCCCTAGAACTAAAAATTAGAAGTCTTGTGACATCCACCAAGTCATACTGTGTCGTCGTGGTGTATGACAGCCCACTGCTCATTGAGAAGTAGAAACGTTAAGAGTTGGTCATGTTGTTGAAGTGCATGCAGAAGATGAAAACATATCGCCTTTCCTTTTGAGTTGCCAAATTAGCGACAGTGCCTTTTTACCCGACTGCCTCGAAAGTCTAGTAATGTTTTTACACACTTTTAACCAAGCCGCACTTATCTTAAGCACCCAGCCGTAATAATCCCAAATTTATTTTAAAACATTAAGAGCTAAAACTTAAATGCTTAAACTGAATAAATTATTCGGTTTAAATGCTTTAATTAATCCTTAGTAAAGTTGTGAGGATAGAAAGATGTTAATGTATTCGCTGATGTTTAGATAACCTGTGTTTTAGGTAATTTGTGCTATTCTAAAGGCGTTAGAGATCAATGTTCGTTTTTGTGAGTTAATCGGTTAACTTTTCGACGAAATAATTAGATATTTCATTTGCTTCTAACTTTGGAATTGTGATATGTGGTTATACCGTGGCCTTTTGTGGAAACAGGTTGTTATGATTTCTATAATATGTTAGTAAATGACTCAGAGAGAAAAAATATAATTGCTTGTCAGAGTATGTTGTTGTGTCGTCAGCAAACATCACAGGAGCATTGTCTGTTTATCTTAGTGCTTACTTTTTGTTTTCTTGACTAATAGACATCTTCATAGTTTTTTTTCACTTTTATTGCTTCTACTAACCCTTCCATGATTTATGTCGAATGTGCGAACTCACTCTTCTCGGTGTAAACACTTTTTCGCGCAACTTAAGTATGGTAAGCACATCTCATGGTTTAAATCTTTGGCGCACACTTTATCGGTCACGTAAAAGTATTTACCCACATAATATTTTACGCCTAACATAATCTAATCTTCGAGTTTGTCTTGAAATCAGAACACGACATCGTCTACTCACACGTCAATACCATTCCATCAAATCAATATAATAATATAAAGAGGATAACCCTACAATGCTGCTTAAAACCAGAACCAACTAAAAAACATAGCATCTAACACTAAAATAAATCAACTAGTTTAAAACCAGTGCCCACCACCAACAGATACATTCTCACATCCGTGGACATGCAAATTGTCTATGTCACCGTATAAATAGCCCCGTCAGCGGCGGTAAAGCTGTGCCTACATGGACTATTATTGCTCAGCCACAGTTACCAGCGATAGTGGAGCAATCCATTTAGAACTTTAATATCTAAATATTGGAGCAAGTGTTTTGCAAAGAAATTACTTTGAATTGCTAAATTATTTTAACCTAACATAACATCACGCCTGTAGTTCCCGAAGGCTTCACCAGAGCCATAAGCCTCAATAGCTATACCCACATTTCGCCAGATATGTTTAAGTCCTATGTAATAGGGAGGCGATCAATTGAGCTGTGATTTCAAAATTCCTGATGTAAAAATACAATCAATCTTTGCCCGACCCGGGATCAAATGCAGGACCTCGTCCTATACGGTAGCATGTTTGAACACTAAGCGATGATGAAGTTTATTACATGTTCAAACACTGTTTTAAGTTTTCACGGTTTACAACTAAACTTATACTGTAATATCGGGAGCTCAACATAATGAACAATCACGGAAGATATCCCGTCAGTGACAGTATAACTTTACCACATGTTGACTTCATAATGAAACGACGAAATAAAGTGATATTTATTTTTGTAAATAGGTTATTATATAACTTTACACGTCATTTTTTTTTGCAAAATTAGATGGGGTCGGTATCTAAAATCAGACTATTACTCTGAGAAAAAACAGCCGAAAGCAACTCAGAGGTCTCCGGATAGAGGCCCAGTCTATTTAAAAGTCCAGACATTGTCTTAGTCAGATTACATAACATCACGCTTGTAATCCCCGAAGGGTCAGGCAGAAGTGTACCTAATAGTACACCCACATTTAGCCAGTTATGTTGAGGTCCCATGTAATAGGGGGCAAGCCATCAACCAGGCACAAATCCAGACTCCGTGGTTGCTACTGAGAAATTTCTGATGGTAAAACCCAATAACACTTTGCCCGACCTGGGAATCGAACCCTGGATCTTATGCTCTGCAGTCGCGCATACGACCAGTAGACCAACGAGGCAGTCAGTTCGTCAGATCAATATTCATGACTTTTTACATTAGAGGTATCCCAGACGCGCTGCCCATCCCACAGACAAAGCCACAGTTCCCCACGTGACCGCACCCTAGTAACGATGCCAGCAAAATGCAGACAGAGCGTATGAAAGCGATATAAGTGAACATAATCAGAGCTTGATGCTGTTCTACCGTTATGCCATACTACTAACTAGATATGCCATAGGTCATCACCTCATCTGCCTAGCCTTTTCCTAACAATGTTGTGGTCGGCTTCCAGTCTGACCGGATGGAGCTGAATACCAGTATTTTACATGAAGCGACTGCCTATCTCATGTTCACAACCCAGTTGTTGTGTTGTCCAACTTTTGGGCCACTGACTACCAAAGATCTACAAATTATAGCGGGGACAAACGGCCTAATGTGCTTTCCGAGGCACGGGAAGGTTTTTATGTGTAATGGATAGTCACTCATCTACATACCGACCTCGGTGAGCGTTGCTTTACCTTTGATTGACCCATGTTGCTGTTATTGGTTAGCCACGAGCCACGTACGACTGATACAATAAAATGGAATATGAAGTCAGTTCTAGACACAAAACAATGCAGGTTGTATTCAAATGCGATTCTATCGCGATGCGGCAGCCCACCCTGCTCTGTATAGCTAACAGATACGTGCAATTTGTGAACACGCTGTACCTATACGATTTTGTATGAAGTCATACACAATGCAGTTTATTGATGTCATCTTTTAATTTTGTATGAACTGTGAAAGCGAATTAACTCTGTAAATAGATGGTATTTTTATGAATTTTAACATTACAACATGCGTGTAATCCCCGAAGGGTAAGGCAGAGGCATACCATAAATCCTCGAGAAGTTCCTGACGAAAAAACCCAATATCAGTTTGTCTGACCTGGGAATCAACCCCAAGATCTCATGTTCAGCGGTAGAGCTTGCAACCTCTCTAGACATAACCTTAGTTTAAAACAATTTGGGAAAAGAATTCGGTCCTGCAGAGGATTAATTCTTTCCAACTACAATGGGATTTGATGTAATTGAATACCAATCAGTATTTTGAAGGGACGATGTCCTCGTGGTAAGACTTATTGTCAGCCTATCTAGCTTCTGACTATCCGTAACAACAACAGTACGACAGATTGGAATAGTAAACCATGTCCTTACACAACCCTTCAACAGCATCCACCCAAAAATACACTCTCACAAAATTCTAATCCGAAAACTGTTCTGAAATTCAATAATGTGAAGCGCGACTCGTGATGTCATACGCCAGCGACATCACAACCTGTTTATCGAGAGCACAAAAATTCCCAGGCTATGGGCACCGTCCCACTGTCCAGGAGTCGTAGCTAAATAATAAGAGTCGCACAGGTTGATCTTCAAGGTTAAACCGCGTTTGTCGAGGTCGGTCCGTGGATGGATAACCATACAATACATACCAAGGTTTCACTGTGTCTCGGAAAGCACATTTAGCTGTTATTCCCGGCTGTTATTTGCAGTTATGAAAGTCGTTAATCAGCCCGAAAATCTAACAACCAGTCTTACCAAGGGGTATACAGGGGGTCAGATAGGCAGTCGCTCCATGTAAAAAATACTGGTATTAGCTATCGATATTTTTTTCGCCCAAGAAACGCACAAAAACTTATAGGCTACATAACGGTAACGGCTGACTCCTGACATACAGGTACACCTAGTTCAGGAGTTAGAGGCTTCAAACAAGTTTCTGTAACCGATTATGTCAATAAAGAATTTGAATTTGATTTGAACGGTAAAACAGATACACAATGCATGTAAAGTTGATCGCTGACTGTCCACATCACATTGCTCGGCAAGAATTCTGTCAAACAAACATTAGTTACTAGCTCTACTCACGTCTCGCTAATCGCCTGCAGTATGACCAGTGCCTTACGAGCACAAATATTCCCTGGATATATTATTATAAAGGAAAATATGTTTGTAGTGGAGCGAAGGAATTTTATGGAATGTAGGACACTTTATTTTACATCAGGCTAAAGGATACTTAATAAGTTTGGAAAGTGTTTTTGAGATAACATCACGCCAGTATACCCAGTAGGGTTAGGCAGAAGTGTACTTATAGTCTAAGAACAACCAAATTTCGCCAGATATGTTTACATTCTACGTAAAAATGACGCCAGGCGCTAGACGCCAATAGTGAAACACTCCGGTTGGTTACGCTTAAACTCCTCTTGGAAAAAAAAAGAAACGCTTTGCTTGATCTGGGAATCGAACTTAGGACCTGATGCTCAGGGGTAATGCTTAGCACCACTGGACTAACCAGAAATAAATTTTAAGTGCGTGCGATGAAGCGGATAAAAAGGAGTTAGACGAATGTCAATTGCTTATAAAGCGTTTTGTATTTCTAGAGGTGCAGTCAAGCATACCTTATTGGACTCCGACAGAATAAGCTACCGAAAACGTGACCTCTCGGTAGACCGACCTTGGCCAGAATTGCCTAACCTTAAAGATCAACTCGCGCGGTTATTATTGCTCCTCCCCGAAACCCCCCAAAAACAATTAAACCAACATTTTAAAATGCAACTAACCCGAACAACAACAGAAATACAAACATACTTCATTCACAAAATAACTTTGTACCCCAGGATCGCAAACACATTAGTGCTGTGGCGTTTGTATCGATAACTCAGGGTATCGCGTTGGCCTATCGCCACGTCTTGCACTCTACTAATGCGGTGGGCGGGGCTGGTTATCGATATTCTGTTATTTATCGATGCTTGCCAAGGATTTGTGTTGTAGTGCTCAGAATTTATTTGGGGGTTTTTAAAATGGTAAAAAGTAGTGAAGTGTGGATAAAGTTACGGGAGTCGTTGTAGGGATTATGAATGTTTGAAAATTTTAGATTTTTTCCATGTTCTTAAATACCTATTAGTAGAAGTAAACAGATCCAATCCTTCTAGTATAAATGACATCCTAACACTTCTTCAAAAAATATTAATTTAAAGTAGAATATACATCAGAATATTATTAACTTAATTCAAGTAAATATTAATAAGCTCTTTTCTTTCTTTCTTTCACAAATTATCAAAGTTAAGTTTTTATTATAAAAAAATAAATCACATGAAATAACTATTGTTTAAACGTAAATATCGAACGAAATTTGAGTCACAAAAATATAAGCTAGATAAAATATCGACAATGTGTGTCTCACCCCTACTCCCGTTTGGCACAGCTCTGGCTGTCAGTGGCAAGCCGACAATGCATCGTATTTTGCCATTGGCAAATCTAAACAGTAATATATATCTTGAATTTTTACCAAGAAAACAGTTCTAAGGAAGCTGTAACTTACTTCATGCTGTGAATTTAAAGTGTAAATAATTTAAAGCTTGAAATGTTCCCATATTTTAATACTAGAGACTGTGTTCAAAGAAAATAGCTAAGATTTATGAAATATGTCCTACGTAATTGAACTGCAGGCTGTATATTCTTCAGTGTAATATTAGTGATCATGGAAAAATGTAACAAAGAGATACAAGAGGGCCCACACAAAGCCTAAAATGTATTGAACAGATATCATCATCATTCTCGTGTCCTTATCACAATTTATTTGGGGTCAGCGCAGCATGTCTTCTTCTTCCATACTTCTCTATTAATCGTCATCTCATCAGACACCACGTATGTGGTGTTGACTTACGAGTAAACTATCGGAAAAAATCCTGTTGAATGTGTTGTAGAACTGAAATCGAAATGCTTTCAAATCGATTTCTATTTATACGGAAATAAGAACAACCGCTCGGATCGATCCTCAGGTTAAGTCACGCTGGCCTAGGTTGGGCTGTGATTGGGTGATCGCCCATTACATACCGAGTTTCCTCCGTGAATCGGAAAGCACGTTAAGCCGTTTGTCCCGGCTGTCGTTTATAAATCTTTGACAGTCGTTACAGGCAGTCCGTGGCCTGAAAGTCTGACAACGAGTCTTGCCAATTGATATTGTATAGCCCAATTGTGTTGTGGAGGTCAGATAGGCAGTGGCTCCATGTAAAATACTGGTATGCAGCTGCACCCGGTAAGATTGAAAACCGTCCTAAGGCAGATGATGAGATAATGGAGTCTTCTTCATTCCTTTTGTTAATGATAAAATTCCTGTCATAGTTAGGAAAAGGCGAGGCAGATGATGATGGATGTCCGTGAGTAAATGACAAAAAAATCTAGATGAACTGATAATGCTGTTTACCTGCCTTTTGTAAACATAAAACTAATTATATGTAAAAAGATGAACAGCGATGTTTCAAATGATATTTTATTTCTCAAAATTCAATCAGTGTCACCAAAACTCTCTAGAACTACTACAAAAGATTTTTGAATAGAAAAAATAAATCCACATTCACAAAGCTTCAATTGTCTGAAAACTTTTGCTAGATTTTGTTGGTTTTTCACGTAAAATTCTCCAATTCCAATAAACGCTATAAGTAGTATAGACTGGGCGTTTGAAATAATTTCATAATGTTTGAGAACAATTTCTCTTACAAAGATTTTAATAAAAAAACTTTTCAGAAGTTCTTAATGGCTTTTTACATTTGATTTTGTTAAGTCTTCGATAAAAATTGAAGGGATTTGAGTACTTTACTTTTATTTTCACGGCATTTTCTCTTCGAGTACTGAGCAGAGTAATAATTTGTTTTCAAATTCTGTGCTTTTAAAGTGGAACTGGTGTTTTTGAGACATATTTTAATGGATAATTTAGGTGTCACTGTAAGATGATGATGATGTGTGTGATAAGCAGTGAAAGCCTAGTGGTGGTACCGTTGGACTGCCAAGTCATAGGTCTCGAGTTCGAACCCAAGACACGTACCGCTGATTTTTCAAATTCATGTGCTTTGGGATAATTATCACTTGCTTCGGTGAAGGAAAACATCGTGTCAAAAGCGAAACTAGCATTCCTGAGAGACATTTCTCGACGGCAAGTAAAACCAACTCAGAGGCCAATGGGCGGCATAAAAACTCTGACACCAGGTTAGGCACTAACCACACGATTAAGAAGAAGAAATGTCACTATCTCGTAACCAAATTGCTTGCTTGCAAAGTAATTTGATCTATATCTGTGTGTATGTGTTCACTATTACGTGTGTTATTCATGTTTAGCCTAGATATATTCAGTGTATCTCAACTCGTCTTTCATTCAACTCGCCTCGCAATACATCTGCAACGATCGCTGAATTGAATTTTGGTGAATGTGAAATTCAATTTGACATCGATTTTACTAATATATTTTAAGAATGTCAAATATTTGCTAAAAAGTGAGTGAAACTATTTTAATCAAAAGAAACACTGACTATGTCGTTGCATGAGGGTTCGATTCCCACGTCGAGCAAAATTTCAGTGTACAGTTCTACACCTCTTCTTAACCTTTACGGGAATTACAGGCGTGATGTTATATCCTATATGTGCAAATACATGTTTAAACTATGTAGAAGAAAGTCATCATCATCTTCCTGGCCTCGTCCCATGTTACTTGGGGTCGGCGTCACACGTTTTTATCTTCCATTCTCCCCTGTCAACCGTCACGCTATCATTTACTCCTTTATCTTTCATATCATTCCTCACACAATCCATTCATCGTTTCCTTGGTCTTCCTCTCCCTCTTCATTCATCAACAAATATTCATTACTATTTTAGTCACATACGATTCGTCCCTATGTAGAAAAAAATAAAAAAACACTATGAACAGAAAAACATGGACACATATTGCAGACTAACATCAAACGTGCACCTCGCTGTATCTTCTTCAGCAAAATCATCCAGATCACTTATACGAGTGGAACCTTGCGGTCCATTAATTCATTTTAATGACGTCAAACTAGTATCGTTAGTGCTTCGGAGGCTTCTCGTTATTTATGTAATACTTTCGATCTGAGATCGTTATTGTGGATAGTCCGGTTAGATGTGACGGGACGGGGGCGATACGATGTTTGCAACTTACAAATAGGCTTTACAAACAGGCGACCCATGAGACAGTTGTGATGTTGGACATTTTGAAAATATATGCGTTATTGCAGGTGTAGGTGAGTTTCAATATAAGGAAAGGTGACATTTCTTAATTTATGTACATACCAGTACATTGATTGCAGAATGCAGAAATAGATAGGTTATTTTTTTTTCTTCTGACAATTTAATAACTTCGATAATATTTGTCTATAAAACAAAATGAATTATTTCGTTCTGTTCAATATCAAATATATTTTTTCAAAAATGATGATAATCCTTTTCTTACCTGGTTTAAATTATAATAACTTTGCGATTATTTTTCTGGGTGTTTTGTTTTTAATCGTTAAAGACGGCTTTCTTGCAACGCCTTAAATTTACAAACTACAAAATTAGAAACAGTCGTAAGCTACACTAAAACAGTCGTATCGTGAACCCTAAACATCTCTAACCCTATAATGAGATGCCTCCAACCCTCAAAGCGCCTACGACATAATTATGTATCAGCATTTCCATTCGTTTCGTATTCGCAGCGCATCACTCTACCCACTACTTGCGGGGTGCAAGTAAAGCATTTATGAAATGAAAATTTTCCCTCAAAAGAAAATATCGAGGTTTGGATTTGGTAAAATTATGAAAAGGTTTTCAAGTAAAATTAATAGCTACGGTATATTGGGGACGTTTTTTCGCACTTTTGTGGATTCGTCTTGAAAGGAACCTGGATGATGGAAAATGTAATATGTTTAGTAATTACTTCGGTCGCATTTTATAAATTGGTTTTTTACTTTTTAGCGATGACAGGTAAGTGCTGCATTGGATATGGACTAGTTTGTAAAATGTTGATAAGAATGCAATTGAAAAGCAAGTTTTGCTTTGAGGTAAGTTTCAAAAATAATATATTATTTTAAAATTCAGCCTTTTTGGTACTGTGTCAAGATTCAAAGATTCCTTGTTTTCTTTAAAACATGTCAATAAAACTTTTGGGAGTTAGGCAAATTCGTGGCAAACTTGCTTAAAAAACGGTGGAATGCAAAAGCTGTAAAGATCCTACAAGTCAGTAATGCAGCGCAAAGTTATTCTATAAATTATTCCTTTGCAACATTGCAAAATCCTTGCAATGTTGTGTTGGAAAAATTCTGCTACTCTGAAGTGTCACATGACAAAGCAAAACATCACGCTTGTATTTCTCTTAAGGGTAGACAGAGGTGTAACATTGTCATTCTGTAAGATAAATTGTAAATTCCAAGTAACGTTGCTTCGTGGAATAACTGACATTTACGTGGTGTCATTTTTTCCTTTATAATGTATTGCATGGCAAGATATCGTACAAGATAGATAGGTCTGGAAGGAGAAATGGGAGGCCCTTGCCCAGCAGTGGGACAAATTACAGGCTAAGAAAAAAAAATACGTGTGTCGGTCATCATTATCTGCCTAGTTTTTTCTCAACTATGTTAGGGTCGACTTCCGGTTAAACCGTATGCAGGTGAATATTAGTATTTTACTTGAAGCGACTGCCAATCTGACCTCCACAACCCAGTTATTGCGTAACACGATGGTGCTTGGAAATAAACACTTTTGGAGTTCTGACAACCCGTTACAATGTGTTCGCCCACATTTCACAAAATAATTTCACCGAATAAATCTTTAAGTTCGTACACAATTAATACTGAGTGTCCATGTCCATGTCCATATTTTTGGCTTTCATCCAGAAAGTTTTGTGCAAAGCAGCGGCTTCAGCGCTTCAAGCCAACAGATAATCACTGCGAACCGACTTCTTGGCAGAAGTCGTGACTTTATCTTTGGCGACTTTCAGTTTTGCTGTGATACGGCTTAAAATATTGTCTTTGCTAACTGTTTTTTGGATTCACTTTGAGAAAAACTTCCTAATTTACACTGATTTGGAAACTTTTGTTTTCGAAGTGATGTAAACATATGTTGCTGCTGTCACGTGATTGGTTGGATAACTAATTGAACATGCTTTCAAAACTCGGGGTTAAAACATTTCCAGTCATTTCAATGATAATGATACACATTCAATGTACGCTGGCTACATATTCAATGTATCCAGAGTCTGGGTTTGTGTCCGATTGACGGCAATAGGCTTACCTCTTACTACTTGGGACTTAATCAGAACTGAAAAAATGTGGGTGTACTATAAACTATAAGTACTCTTCTGCCTAACCCTTCAAAGATGTCAGGTGCAATTTTTGCTATGTTAGTCACAAATGACTTCAAACTGACACATAATGTACAGTGAGTGATAGCAATTAGCTGACCCACCTTTGCATAAATGGGTGAGATTTTTTAGAAAACGAATCGATAGATTTTTATCATTCTTTTATATTTTATTTATTTGAGCAAAGTAAATAAAATATAAAAGAACTATAAAATTTTATCGATTCGTTTTCTAATAAATCTCAACCATTTATGCTAAAGAGGGTCAGCTAATTGCTATCACTCACTGTACATCCCCAAAAGAAACACAATGCAACATTGCAAACACAGAAACACCAACGAAAATACCAAAAAAGAGCAGCAGAACACGCAATTTTATCCCTTAATTAGCCCCAGATCCTAAATACTCGTTCAAAGAGCCCGACAGATCCGCTCTTTCAAAGAACTCATCTACAAAAAGCTGCAACATACGAAAGCAAACTTTATAATAAGCAAGCACTAGTAAAACATGCCGAAACTGTAATTAGGAATGCTACAGTTATGTCTGGGATACATGAGCCTAGTTTTTCGGGCTGGGATAATAAGTAAGTAATGTATACGGTTTACGGTACAGTCGCCAGCACATCAAGTTACCACAAACTGTCAAATTTCTCCAAATGATTTTGAACCATAAAATGTTTATTGTTAAGTTTAAAATCGAATGAGAAAATTTTACAGGTTGTGGTAACTTGATGCGCAAGCGACTGTACATCGTGGTACAAACGTTTACCATGGATTTAGTAAATAATTCGTATCTTACCGGAATGGAAATACATTTATTTATGCCAAAAATGACAAACACAAAAAGAATAACTAGTGGGAAAATAAGTGTCACATACATACAGACACATAGACACACATAAACTCACGTCTTTTTCAAATGGGGGTAAACAGAAATCACAGAACGCCTCCTGCTACGATCCTTACATACTCCTTTCGCCTCGTCCACGGTCATACATCTGGTCATACACGCACACCAGTAGCGAGTACTCCGCACATGACCTTCTTGAAGAACCTCACCCCGGCGTTGCCACTCTCTCACTATTTGTTGACCTTTTAGCATTTACTTTTTAAAAAAGAAGAATTTTAACCGACCATAGTCAGTACAAGATTTAAAGGTCCCAGGCCTCATTTTATATCAGCCTGCTCTGCCCCACTGCTGGGCAAAGGCCTCCCTCATGGCTTTCCAATCCTGTTTACAATTTAGATTGGAAGAATGAGTTCGTCACACCAGCGTTTTCTGGGCCTGCCTCGGTTACGACGGCCGTCTTCAGACACCCACTGTGTGACTGTCTTCGCCCATCTGTCCGGGTTCATCTTAGAAACGTGAACCACCCGGTCCCATTTCAGCTTCAAAGACTTATGGCCAAAATTTTAAATAACATAGGATATTTTTTATCTTGGTTGGACTTTCCCGTGGGATAGTTTCCAACCTCCACACGGGCAATGCCACGGGCCAAGAGTCACTCACAAGTTCTGTTCAGAAGTTTCCAGAGCCAGAGTTACTAGTTAGCTAGATTACGAGTACTATCTGGCTATTCTAGATTAAAAACTACCCTCGTGTACCCCAGGCATTAAAACTAAAGTTGTATCTTTACAGTTTTTAATTATGAACGAATAGTTTATTCAAGATGTGCTGACTGAGTGCAAATTAAACTCTGATATTTGTTTAAAACTTAATTAAAAAACTAGTGACGTACTTTGATAGATTCATCTCATTAATTCATTTGGTGTTTTTTGCATAAAGGGTGACGGTGAAGACAGCTGTGATTTCATAAATATATATGGTAAGGCAGGCGTATCCTGGTGTCTGGCGTAGCTTATGCTCAGCAGTATTGCTTTCCACAAGCAGATCAATGAGGCATTAGAAACTCGTGTTTTATTTCAAACTTATTTCCTAATAATTCTGACCTAGTAGCTGTGAGAGCCTAGCCTGTGTGACCGTTGGACTGCCAAGACATTGGTCTCAAGTCCGAAACCCAAGGCTCACCTCCGATTTTTCGGATTCATGTGCGTATTTTATAATTATCGTTTTCTTCGGTGAAGGAAAACATCGTGAGGAAACCAGCATGCCTGAGAGATATTTCTTGACGGCATGTAAAGCCAAGTCAGAGGCGCATGGGCGGCATAAAAACTCTGACACAAGGTTAGGCACTAACCTCACGATAAAGAAGAAGACTGACCTACTCCAACATCGAAATGAAACTCCTAAAAATAGACAAAAACATCTCCATACTTAATGAAAGCTATTCTTACACTAAGCACGAGCTATTGAAGTAAAGCTAAAAGTAAATAATTTAAGCAACACGCGTTCTTAGTTTCCTGATAGAAAACTCCGGACGAAGAATTTAGAAAGTTTGCCTTTAATTAAATCGGGGAAAAAGAAAATGTCGAGAACAATATATTAGTTAGGTCCAAGTAATGCTGTTTGCTGATCATTGGGAGGGAAACAAACGAAATTGTTAGAAGATGGCGTTTCATTTAGGGGGTTTTTATTTAATTGAATGTTGGAGAGGAAAAGGAAGGCCAAAGAAAAGATGGAAGGATTGTGTGAGGACCGATATGAAAGAGAAAGGAATAAATTATGCCGTGACGGTTGACAGAGGAGAATGGAAGAAGAAAACGTGTTGCACCGACCCCAAGTAGTATGGGACAAGGAAAGGAACATGACGATGATGATGCTGTTTGTTTTAGACACGTTTTAATAATGAATGCCTTGTTGGTCTAGTGCTGTCCTTGTCCCTATTTCTTTGGGGTCGGCGCAGCATGTCTTCTTCCTCCATACTACTGTTACTCGTTATCTCACCAGGCACCTCCTTTCTAGCCACATCGTCCGTCACACAGTCCATCCATCGTTTCTTTGGTCTTCCTCTACTCTTATACCCATCCACATTCATACTCAAAACTTTTCTCACGACATTTTTCTCACTACTCCGCATTACATGCCCATGCCACGACAACCGATTACCACACAACTTTTCAGTCACCGGCGCTAATTTCAAACTTCCTCTTATGTACTCATTACTTATTTTATCCATTTGCGTAACACGACATATTCCGCTTAGCATTCTCATTTCAGCCATATACAAATACTTTTCATTCATCCCTTTTGTGGCCAACATTCTGATCCATAACAGGTCAGATAAATAATATTTTTTCAAATGAAAAAGTGCTTTATATTCTATTATAAAACAAAATTCACCTCACTACCAAAGTTCAATAGTGAACGCGTAGCAAATCGATTACGTGCTACGCCACCGTAGCATGCGTAGCGGTGACAGCTACGAGTGCTACGGCGTAGCCAAAATGCAATCTTTGAGTTATTGCGTTTACTTTTCCAAGAAACATTTTGCGCCTGCAATTTGTACCAGTATTATTTTATTTGCTTTTAAACAGAACACGGCTATGACGTTTGGTCAAATAATCGAGTGCAATTATGCAATAAGGTGGAACGAAGTTTATAGTGGTCGGATTTTCATGGGACTTTTTTTATTGAGTTCCTAGAGGGGTGGAGAGGAAAGCTAAAAAAAAAATTTCGCTGCTCGCGAAATTTTTTTTTTTAAATTTCCTTTTGAATATTTTTTTTTCGTTTATGAATAACTTCAAATTCGACGAATTCATATTGTGGCATAATAGTGTGACCTGCGTGCATCCATTAAACGCCAATTTGATTGTGTCTTTGTTCATTGTTGTCGATGTAATGCATATTTCAAGTATTTTTAAACAATTTCCTATTTTCTTCAATTATGTCTAAAATATCGAATTTTAAGAAAAAGATTTCTTTTGAAATTCGTTACTGATGCTTTTTACATACAACTGGACGTCAAGATATTCAAGTAAACTACTTTCATGAGTGTAGGGACTTAAAATTCATTTGCAAATGTCGGAAAATCGTCTATGTTAATAAAGGCAATTTTTTTAATTATGTATTTACGGTTTTTGTTTTCTTTACATGTGCTGGAAGACATTGATTGCTTGCCAAATTTCATGATTCTAGGTCAACAGGAAGTACCTAACAGGTTTTGATTTCCTTGTGAAATCGCAAAACATGCGACATGAACGGTCATATCTTTTGATGGTGTTGACTTTTAGACTGCTCCAAGGGATAGCAGACGTGTTCCTGAGAAACAGACAGATGGACAGACGGACAACAAAGTGATCCTATAAGGGTTCCGTTTTTGCCAACTGAGGTACGGAACTTTAAAAAACACATTGAATTCACATTTCAACATAACATTGCACCTGTTTATATCATTCTACAGTTATGTTATTTCAATATTACTACGGTTTAGAATAGCATACTTCTCCATACTGCAATTTTCAACCAATTTCCCAACCACAGTGATTAGATACAATCAATGCACATAGCACTACTTCGGCAAACATCGTGCACATTCGGGCACAGTCGTAATTTCTCGGCGACTGTCACAACTTTCGGAAAGATAAAGTTAAGTTAGAGTTTCTCATTCGGAACTCATTAGCTGCACATGTTTATAGTTTACGAACATGTTGGTGCTAACATGTCGGTAGTAGTATGTTGGTACGAATGTCTGGGAATAAATGTTGGTACAAATATGTGGACTTTGAGCTTCATTTTTGTGCTGATGGCGAATTCATTGGGAATAAAAACTAGGAACTGCCTCATTCTCCAATCCTGGTCCATGAGGTCCTGGGGTCGATTCCCATGTCGGGCAAAATGTTATTGGACCTTTGCAACAGGAATTTCTCAGTAGTAGCCACAGAGTTTGATATTGTGCCTGGTTGATGGCAATAGAAACAGTGGGGGGAGCCCACTGTTTAATGAAACTAAAAAAACATAACTGGCCAAATGTGGGTGTTACTATTAGGTACACCTCTGCCTAACCCTTCGGGGATTACAGGCGTGATGTTATGTGTTAAAAACTAGGTCGTTGATAATGCTTTTAGTCTACTTAAGACCGATAAGAAAATTGATGATTTTGTGCCTTCAATTTAAAATTTAATATAACCCAGGATTTCATTTTCTACATTTTGCCAACTGAATTGGCCGTATTATGATGAATTCAGTCGTATTTCAATAAAAATGGTCCAAATAATGCAGGTAACATCAATCTTAAACTCAGCACCTACTTTCCTACAAATCTTTCAAAAACTAAAACTACCCGATTTATCAAACTAAATCGAAATCTAATATCAATAATCACGTGACGTCATCGGCCCACTGTGTCTATGTAAATAAAACCTTCGTTTCGTTTCTATGCCGCCTTCGTCCCGACACTTTGGACAGGGGACTTCAGAGCTATCTGTCTTACAATATTCTGTCAGAGGTGTTGGGTATTATTTATATGATAAACAAGTCATTTCTGAATAGTATTAATGTGATTATTTTTAAATTTGATAATATATTTGTCATGAAATGTATAAACCTGAATCACAATTATTTATCTACTAGAAAAATACTAAAGCTACTCAAATATAAAATTAAACTCCATGTTTCGATAACACGTTATCAAGAAAGCAGTCGATAGCTTCCTACATTGTGTAAGCTCTGAATTAAGATAAGGGTTTGACATAATCAGTAGCACTGATTAGTTCTTGCAAAAGGCGCAAGTTGCAAAATAGAATAGCAACTCCTTTTTAATTATATTTTGGCTGATGCAGAATCCTCAACACTATTTTAAATTCCGTCATTATGCTTTTAATATCTAATAGACAAACCCGCTGACGCAATAATGACAGTCCCAAAAATACAAAATCAAAATGCATAACACGCAATAAACGAGAAACCGTCATTTAAATTTGCATTAACCCAGAACTAAACAAAACGGAACAAACAAACCGAAATAAATTCCTGCTGAATCGGAACCTAACAAAATTCCCTTTAAAATAAATATCGTTTTGGAAACTATACCGTTTTGGACATCGTCTGTTCGACAGTTTTGTACAGCCAACACCAGAGCGAAATATAAAACAGTTTGGGACCAACGCCTTCGCTGGAAACCAGCCAGGGCGAAATAAATATGTATCAACCACAGTTGAATTAGGGATACTGCATACATGTCCGGGTCGGCATGATACGGCTCAGCCGAACGGTAAATAAATGCCGACTGTCTTACTGAACTTCCTGAACGATTTGTTATATTATGTTTAGGAAAGAGCCGCTCGTACTGTGGCAACATGAGTCAAAAATAATAGATGCAGCCGAACGGAGTCACTTGATAGGCACGGAACATAACATCCGAATACATGTAGCTATTGCTTAGGGTTCGTTTTGTTGTTTAAAAAATACTACCATACGGTATGTATTTACCCGAACAAGCATGCAGTAACCCTTATATCTTTTGGTAAAAAAGGCTGGAAAGCTTTCTTTTTACTCCAAGTGAAAATTTGGAGGGGACCGGATTTTTTGCTGATTTTGAAAAGGGAATGTTTTATATAATCAGCTGGTTTTGGTTTTTCTTGTAAAGTCAACTAAAGGAAAAGAGTATAAGAAAAAAGGGATTCTTGGTGAGGTTACCCTTTCTTTGTGGTACCTAACACAAAAAAGGTTTTCACCGCTGGCAAATATAGTGTGGCTTAAAAAATGGATAAAATAAATACTTAAAAAATATTCGTTTATTTGTTTTGCATAGCTTATTTGTTTCACTTTGAGAGATGTTTTATTTCCAACCGCACTAAGATTAATTTAAGAGTACAATAATGGCATATAGGCAGTCTTAATGCTACAAGATATTCTCTATCAGTCAACCTCTTAGTAAAACAGAACAACAATGTTCTAGGGTACAAAAATAAATAAAAAATAACCGTTTTATTTTAAATGCGATATTTTTCTGTTCCTTACCCACTCAACTGATCCTTTAAACCGAAAACGCATCTTTCAAACCGAACACTTTTCACAGCAAACAATACTGACGGAAGTGAACTGACTGGACGGTGACCAGTCAGTTCACTTTCAAAGTGAAAGCTCGGGAATATATACACAAGAAGTTAGCAGATTCGTCTCTGAACTAAGTTGTTATAGTTTTTCTTATTTATCTCTCTTAACTTTATAAAGTTTAATATATGTATGTATATAAGTATTTATTCTTATATATTTTAGTTATAAATATTTTCTAGTCTTTTTTTCTGTTATTGCACCTACTGTATATTGTCTCTGCATCACCCTAAGGTAGACTGGTAGAAAATGCCTATGGCATTAAGTCCGCCTTTGTACAGTTTTTTTTACTTGTGCATAAAGTTTTAATAAATAAATAAATAAATAAAATACTAGATCATTGTTAGAGAAATTCTCTCTCAAATGTAAACGTTCAATAAGAATTTACAGTCAAATAATATCATAAGCCGTCCATACATCGCGATCGTCGGACAAATGGTTCTGGAATGAGCGCTTTATTCCACAAAATAACTCTTTCTAGACATAGTGCGCTTATCTTTGCGGCCAAGTAATCTTGACTAATGGCCGCTGAATTCCTTCTATGTTACTTTAATTTAGATTGATTTTTGCAGTTAAATTTCGTGAGTTTATGTGGTTTTGGATATTTAAGTGGTTTACAGAATGGTTTGTTGATTTTGAATTGGTTATGTTATATTTGTTAAGCAAAGGATTTCATTTGATTTTTGGTTTAATTAACGTTTTTATTTCGATTTTGAAGGCATTATATAAAACATAAAGCCTACAGTATAGTATAAAGGTATATAATAGGTATTATAACCTACCCTTTGGAACAGGCGCATAACGTTTTGTCTAATAGACTTCCAAATCTGTAAATCTATTTCAATGGTTTATCTCTGCGATGACGTGACATGACAAAACTTTTGATCTACAGCTATATTTTTAAGGTCTTTCCACAAATAAATGTGAAGGAAAAACATCGAAAGACGGAAATAAAATAAAATTTGTTTTACAGATAGAATCCAGTTTGCGAGTCAAACCAGCCCTCGAATCACCGGCAGTGCCAATAGAATCTCTGATATTTTCAGTAAAACAATAAAAAACATGAACTAAACTCCCATCCACACTAAACCAGCAATGACCCATCATATCCATGGGTATTATCGCCCACATCATACCGGGCTTACACTGGACCCAACATTACGGGTGAAACGACGATGAAAAGTGGCCCATTTTTATCCCCTGGGCAAAATCCGGGACATTTGTAAAAAATGCCCGCGCTTCGGACCAATGATTGTCGAATATTCGTGTAATGATGGGACTTGAGTTATAAGCGCTAGCGAGGAATATGGGCTAGTTTGTTAAGGACTTTCAAAGTGTACGATTGGAGACATTAAATTGTCAATTATTGGTTAATTTTTGAGAAAAGATTTGTAGTATCATTTCAAAGATTTTGGTCTTTGTTTAAGCCGTACTGTCCAACTACTTGGCTAAGCACCTAATATCTAGTTCGTGTAGCTACCTCTGTATAGTCCAGAAAAACTCAATAAATGATATAAAAGAAATCCTTTGTCAGCTTATTAAAGAGGTTCTAATCTCTTTTCGCCTAGGCACGAATCTAACATGAAAATCTTGCCTGCCGTATTATTTGTCGAGCAACTGTATTAACCGTTGGGCTGACTATCCAGTGTATACCGGACTTACTTATGACTTACTCATAAAGGATCTTAATGCCCTAGTATAAGTCTAATCTTAACTGTTCAAACCCTACATCTAAATTAACTTTGATGGCCCACAATTAAAACTTCGCCCATCCTTTACAACCCTGTCCCCGCTACCGCTTATAACTTGGGGCACCGGACATTCTACAACGGCCATAGACGGGTCAACTCGAGTAATGTCACGTGAAATGAGTGTAGTAGGACCCTTCCGATTTTGTAAGGATGGGACACGGATGAGTTTCGATATGTCGATAGTTGTGTTTTTGTTGACGGAATTTTCCATCAAAAAATATTTTTTTTAAACAAGTTTTAGTCCTCTGTCCCCATTAGAGAATAAATTTTCTAATGTATTTCCTTGGTGTGCACTTTTGTAAGGAACTTTTCAGCAAAATCCGAGGTTCTATGGACCCATCGGTCTACGCTGAGCGTCGTCTGACAGTGAAATAACAAATTAATTTAAGATTTCATAAAGATGTTAGTGTAGCCGTCACGATTGAACGAAAGAAAAGCCGACATGCGATAATTCGAAATCATTAAAATGATAACAAATTGAGTTTAGCGGACAAGTACGTTGATTTGTGATGATTTGATGAGTGAAAACAACGATAATCGATAAACGATAATAGGGTTAATTTAAAATACATAATTATAATGTTAACACGCTTTCAGCTTTATAAATTTTCACATTCAATTAAATCAGCTTACTGAAAACAAAATCAAAATAGGCATAAACCAATGATTCGGTTACCGCAAAACGGATAAGTAGACTATAAAATCATTCGGAATACCTCATAATAATATGTTGCTTTAACAATTTGGGCTCAATTTTGTTTATTTTCTAAACATGTCCCGGATATGTTATCGCGCCTCGAGGGACGAATAAAATGTTTTTCTTTGTTTAGTTCGGTATATGCTGGCTGATGATATTATAGTAAATTATATTTTAGTTCTGTGTCGTTGGTCTAATGGTCACAAGCGCGACTGCTGGGCATGAGGTCCTGGGTTCGAAGTCTTGGTCGGGCAGTGTGTTATTGATTTTTCCTTCAGGAATATCTCAGTAGCAGTGACGGAGACTGAATTTGTGCCCGGTTGATGGCAAAAGGCTCGCCCTCTATTACATGGGACTTAATCGAAACTGGCGAGATGTGAGTGTAATAATTAGGTACGCCTCTGTTCAATGCTTGGGGGATTACAGGCGTGATGTTATGTTATGTTATAAATGGCGTTATGTTATGCTACGTTTTAGGTATTTTGAATGTTATGTTTTCTCTCGAATATTGTTCCTAATGTATTTTTTGCTATTTTCGGATTTAACCCGTGGAGTAGATAAGCATATGATTTAATTAATTCGACACGTGTACCCTTATAATATCGTTAATGATGTACTTTGGTGGTTAAAAACGGTAGGAAAATAATAATCAAAGGACTGACATGTTTTTACGATAAAATAAAAAAATAAACAGCCACGATAGGTATTTTTGGATTAAGAAGTCAACATACTTACGATAAATGTGACTATGTGCACGTCATAGTAATCTAACGATACAACTGTGTCACTTACAAGTACTACAGTACAAGTGTAAAGTGTCAAACTTGGTAATTAAGTCATTTAGCGATGCGAGACCTCACCGAGACATAGGTTTACAGTTTTTCTATGATATTTCATTTGATAGTTTCTTTACAGTAAAGAAATTTCCCAAAAACTCTTATTTTTAATATTTGGCTTCTCTTGAGGAGTCGTCTTATGGTGGCTAATATACCCAATGTTAATTTGAAATTGTTCTTTAAAAACAATTCCAATTTAACAATTTATCACAGCAAACATGCATCGAAAGCGTATTCCTTAAAATTACACGAACAAATTCTAACACAAACCCGTTATTTTTTATCCTCATCCCAAAACTATCGATATCGACAACCCTACACTTCCCATCACTACTCGTCCACGTAGTAACCGCGTCTGATGACGCTCATAACGCCACCTCGCGTGTAATGACGGTACCTCCATTACTGGCCCGTGACGTCACCGGCATGAATACTTCAGTCTGTAGCCTATCGGCACGGCTATTTGGTCAAGTTTTTGGACTTGAATGTGGGTAGGACAGGTTAATTTTCTTTGGCTATATCCGTTGGATGCCTCGAGAAATGTTCTGTAGAAAGGTCAGGTGCGGTACTCCAATTGGCGTGCGTGTATGACCAGATGTATGGATGTGAACGAGGCAAAGGTATGTCAGGATCGTAGCAAGTGGCGGTCCTGCCTACTTTCATGTGAAATAGGCGTGAGTTTGTGTATGTATGTAGCGAGTTGCGGCCAAATGCAAGCCTATTTAGTTTTTTATACTATACACCGTCACTTTTTAGTTGTCTTACAAAGGTCGTCCACTCAATGTACCCGACATAAAATAGCTCTAGGCGCGATTTATTCTTTATCTTCCATAATGGGTATAAAGAAAAATAATAATAAAAAATTTGAATAAAATTATGAAACATCCTGTTGATGATGTTTACGTGTCAAACGGGAGAACAATACCTACCCAGCACTCGAGTCTAGTAGATCATCGCTCGCAACAGGATGATTTAACTATGATATGCGTCATAACACTGAATAATATTTTGATTTTTTGGGAAATACGTGTTCAGTGTACGTGATTTTTATAAGGTCATACAACATTTTCTTAACAAGAGTTCTGTAAACGACATTGAGAACAACCTGAAATGTGGGGAATTGCAATAAGTCCGCATCTACACCTTTTGTATTCTTAAGTTTAATAAAATCAATAATATTACTTGTACTGCTCAAAGCAATTTTCCTTTTTTGTTAAAGGAGAATTTGAACGCAGCAAGTGTGCAAATATTCATTTGAAAGAAATAAATTAATGGTCAAAAATGACAAAAAAGTCTTCGTGTTTTATGACATCAGTCCGACTTATTTAATTTTTATTCTAAACTACCATAATAATGATTACCTTCAGGATTCTTTCATCAACGAACAGCAGAAGTTTTACAGCTACCCCTCTGCCCACCCAATAATGTCTGTCCTTTATATTCAAACCGTTGTGAAACAGGGTCGTGAAGGTGTAATGGGGTCCCGTTGTTACAAGAGCCTCTGTTATAGCACCCATTGCGTTGTGGTTTCAGACCTCTGCCCTAGGGATGGGACACCATTTGATCGCTGTCGATAGTTTTGTAGGTACAACACTAGGAGTGTTTATGCTAAGGAGTTACTGAGAGTGAATATAGTAAATGTCAAATCGATTTAATGCTAGTTTATGAAACTTTGATTTTGATGTGTAAATCTGCTGGCAATTGTTACTTGGTGTATTTGTTTAGGCTGTGAAAATTCAAGGGTACGTTATAGTGATATACACAAGTATTCTACACTCAAAAGCAGGCCAAAGGTTTTGAAGAAATTCTTGATGGAAACACTCGATAGCACTATATAAAACCTGGAACCAGACCAGCATCTTACGCTCAGTGCTTGCGACCACAAAACCAACAGGGCTGTTCTTTGAATTTCCAGAAAATAAAAAAACCTAATCTAATGTAATCCTCGAAGGGTTAGGCAGAGGTGTACCTAATAGTACACCCATATTTCACCAGTTATGTTTAAGTCCCATGTAATATGGGGAGAGCCTATAATTTTCATAAACCGGGCGCATTGCCATCTCCGTACGTACGAACTCCGTGGTTGCTACTGAGAAATCACAGTTGGAAAAACCCAATGACACTTTGCCCGACCTGGGAATCGAACCCAGGACTTCATGCTCAGCAGCCGCGCTTGCAACCACTAGATCAACGAGGCAGTCAGACTGTTCTTTCAATCTCCAGAAAATAGTCTTTAAAATCTCTATCTAGGTTTAATTCACAGCAGCAAAAAGGCCAAGAGAAACATATCAGGATTAACCTCAAAACATGGGCCATGACAAGATACCTAGAAAATCCATTTCCCTCTCCCCTTACGTATTACATAAGAACATATGTAGAAATTCAAGATGTCTGAATAGTTTCTTGTGAAGACGCGAATATTTTATGAGACCAATGTCTCTTTCGTACGTAGGTGAGAGTTATGTATTTGGTACGTGAGGCAGACGTGTATGTAGGAGATGTGTTATGTGATGTTGTGAAGTGGAAAAATTCGAATTATTTTTTTTAGATGCGATGGTGTGTGTTTTTTGTAACAATGGAGGTCACTATTTACGTAGTGGACGTCGTTTTCAAACCATTTGTAAAGTGAATGGTCTCGAGGCTAAATAACAGCAGCCAGACGAGTCGATCGTCAAAGTTAAACAACGCTTGCCGAGGTCGATCCTTCGATGGGTGACCTTTTCTTAAATACTGAACGCTAGCTAAGAGCATGTTAAATTGTTGGTCTAGGCTGTCGTTTGTAGTTTTATCAGTCGTCACGGGTAGTCAGGAGCCTGAAAATCTGATCGCCAGTCTTACCAAGACGTATCGTGTTTACTAGTAATTGTGATGGGAGATCAGACCGGCAGTCACTCAGACTGGAAGCTGACCTCAATAAAATACTACTTCTAGAAATTTCTGTTCAACTTTACTTCATAATATAACTTGAACTCTAAAATAAAAAGCTTTCTTAATAAACTAGAGCAACTGTTTTCATTCCTATATTTCTCTAGAATAACGCTCTCAATTCTCACATACTAAAATTTTATATTCCTGCCACTCGAATTATATCAGAACTGAAATAAAATCCAAAAATGATTGCCTTAATATAAAATATCGTCTATCATAAACACACATGGAAAATGCTTTAAACATCATGCTAGACCGAAATAAAGTAAAAGCTCTTTAACTTCCAGAAAAGAGACAATTATTCATCACTTAAGACAGCTCAGCATCTGCTTAGCCTCTTTCCAACTATGTTGGGGTCGGCTTCTAGTTTTACCTGTCACAGATGAATACCAGCTACTTTCTATCTGACCCCCACAACCCAGTTAGTACTGGGTAATACGATACCACGCCACTTGGTAAGACTGGTTGTGGCCTCTGACTACCGGTAACCACTTCAGAGAAAATGGAATCAATTCCCGAATTAAATCGATTCCGGTTCAATTCCCGGGTCGGGCAAATTGTTATTGGGTTTATCCATCAGGAATTTCTCAGTAGAAGCCACGGAGTCTAGATTCGTGCCCGGTTGATGGCAATAGGCTGGCCCCCTATTAAATGGGACTTAGACATAACTGGCGAAATGTGGGTGTACTATTAGGAACACCTCTGTCTTAACCCTTCGGGAATTACAGGCATGATGTTATGTATAAAATAAACTTGAAAGGAACATCACATCGAGCACAACACATTCATGCCTGTATATCTCGAAAGACAAGACAAAACTCAGTGATACTGCTCATGCTGGATATCGAACTGACCTCATACTTGAGAATCACGCTTGCTATCAATACTAAGATTAACAAGGCATTCTTTACTAAAAGTATTATTACGAGTTTCTTACCAGCGACTTCGTGCAACACTATTGCTGAAGGCAGCAATAATTTTTAGAAATCCGCCGTGTATTTTTGGAGAGTATCTCCTACATTTAAGCTAACAAAATTTACCTCTTAATGTTACCAGTAACTATAGATAAAATAGAGAAGCAATCTCTTATTTAACGACTTAATACAAAAATCTCCCATAAAACTCAACAGAAAATTCACCAAAAATAAATAATAAAATGAAAAATAATAACAGCTCCCATCCGCTATAAATCCATCCTGTAGCTCCCTGAATCACTTTAGCGCTATCGTGTGAAACACAATGTATCATAACCATTGTAGGTCGTGTTCCGGCGAGGAGCTTCCTGGACACAGCCAACCGGCAATGTATAGTATATATAGCGAATAAATCGAGCGGCTAAAAGTGCATTTTTCTCCGAACAGGCGTGATATGTAGGACATTTCCTTCCTCCGCGCAGTCGGGTAAAGTGTTCTGTGTTTGTTTTTGCGTATAATAAGTCTTGTTTTTGGCATGATGAGGAATTGGTGCGAGGTTTTATGTTTTCTTGAGTTCTACTCTATATTTGCGGGGCTTTATTCGAGCCAGTGGTTCTAGAAATAGGTAGTCGTTTTAAGTAAAATACTGGTCTTTAGCTGCATCCGGTTAGACTGGAAGCCGATCCCACTATATTTGGGTAAAATGCTAGACAGATGATAATTGTTCTAGAAATAAAAGTTCAAATAGCCCATAGTTTTTCTCCGATGAAGGCATGGGGAATCAAAAAAGGAAACCGTGCTTTTTTCAGACATAAAAAGAATACCAACTGTTGTAAAACTATAAAAACAGTCATTGTTATTGTCTTTGTAAATATGCTACTACCCTACTGAAAGGTGTACCCAGAAAATTACTTTTACAAACATCTTTACTGTGTTCCAATATTAGTTTAAACAACGATGTCTCTCTCCACGATCTATCCCGTATTTCATCCACGTTTTGAGATACAAATCTCAAATGCAGCCACCCGAATTCAGCTCAACTACCTGTAGCCTGTAGGCCATGCAAATATTTGTTCCATACGGGATTACTGTCAAACCTGCGACCCGAAGCGTACAAGCCGATCGCTCAGTCACTGCTCATACGTGTAGTCAATCTAAGTTTTGCATATACATGGATCTAGGATTTATTCTCAACCGCAAACATAACTTCACGCGTATGTTCTCTGAACGGGTAAGCAGAGGTGAATGGTACACCCATATATTGCTAGTTTTGTTTTGGTATCAAGTAAATTGCCGATCAGGGTTGATCGTCGGACTCCCGCATGAAGGGTTCCGTACCATCGTATTAGGGGAATCCCTTTAATTTTTACTTTATTATTTTTTGTTACAGAATCAACAGAAATACACATTCTGTGAGTTCCATGAGATACATCCCACTGACAGACATACGGTCGGAAGAATGGACAGCGGAGGCTTAGTAATAGGGTCGCGTTGGTTACGCTCCGGGTACGGAACACTAACTACGCACACTGCTCTGGATGAATCTGCACGACTCTGACAGAGAATGTTTTGATGTACCTACCTGTCACTGTACAGTGTCCGCAACATGTCCATATCAGCTATTAGAATCTTAACAGGTATACGTATATTACCATTAACCAGACATAAATATAAATATTGCGCTGCTTGCTTGCTACAAGGAAATTCATCTTAAAAAACTCAATGATACTTCATAACTTTGGGATCGAACCCATGACCCTCGTATACTACACAAACGAACTTGTGAGCACTAGACCAACGAGGTACTCAGATAATATATCTACTATATAGACATCAGTGAGCTATTTCACTGAACTAACTACGAATGAGAATTAGATCCACACTTAATGAATTTAGTAACACGGCAATAATAGTTTCACTCAAGGCCTAACATCACTTCAAACAGCAGTAAACATGTCGGCAAGTCTGTTACCTACTTAATGAGAGTTCATTATAAGGCAATAAGGCCATGTACCAACGTACCGACCCACCAACCCGTTGTCTCCGCAACAAAGCAAGCTGAGCGGTAACATCAAAGGTTTGTAAACCCTTTGATTTCGCCGCGGCTTAATGAAAGTGTTAAATACACTCACTGTAATTTAGACAGTGTTTTGACACGGTACGCTGTTATCTGGGGATTAATTTGGTTAATTTATTTTTGGTATTTACGGTTAATTAGATGAGATATAATAATATGCGCACAAGAGTAACTACCAATTTTTTCCATATGAAGCAAATTTTGCAAATGGGCTCCTAGGATCAATTATTATATTTCCGTGTAAAGTTTAACCTTCAAAAGTGCCTTTTATTGACCTTATTAAAATTGGTTAGACTTTGACAGGTGATTTTAAAATTATCATAATTATCATCATTCCAATTTATTTGGGGTCTGCGCAACGCTTCTTCTTTCATACTTCTCTATTACTTGTCATCTCAGCAGTCACGTCCTTCCTAGCCATATCTTCACACAGTTCATCTATTTTTTCTTTGGTCTTCCTCAACTCTTATAACCACTCACATTCCTAATCAAAAGGTACGGTCAAGGTCTCTCACGACATTTCCTTCATCCCTCCGCATCAAATGACCATACTAAATAAAGAATTTAAAATCTCTTTAAATTCGATGGGGATTTATTTTCACGGAAATGACGGTGAATACACATCTGTTATTTTCAAAAGGAGAAAGTATAATAATCTGTATTAATGACTTTTATTAGCACCGAAACAATAAGTGACCTAGGTATACCACTTAATTTTAAAACATCGACTCGAAAAGAAAAAGAAGGCACGTCTGACTCCCGTTAAAGATACGTTTAAAAACCTAAGGGAAACATAAAAACAAAATACATAAAACTAGAAAATTCTATGACAAAACACAGTATCAAATTGACTTTCTACTTCAGCACTGAAAACTATGACATTCTATTGACATCCACGGTTTCAACAGAATATAACAGAGAACGGTATTAACAGAGCCGGGTTATTCTTTTAAAACGGTTCTCTCCAATAGCACGGTATTTTTAAAACCCCTCCGGGCAACAGAGTTAGTCTACCGCTCGTGCAGGTTAGTGATGAATGTGAACGTCTACCAGTCTACCAGGTATGCAGGCATGCAGTCAGCGACGTTTTAATTCACCGCCCGAATGCCGCGGTGCCTTACAGGTTCAACCAATATTTTCTGAATAAACTTGCACGGTGCTTTTAGGGGGGACGATCCGATTGAACGATTTGTCTTTGGGGTCGATTAGTCAGAATGTTTTAAGCCTTTCCAATTAGAGGTGAAAATATTATAACACAACGCCATTAAAAGTAAGCAGAGGAATGGTATACACACATTTAGCTATATATGTTTAAGTTATTAGGGACAAATGGCGAGTCTAAACTGTTACTTATATATAAAATTCAAAGTACAGTGCAAGACCCGTGGTCCAAATTTAGAATGCCACGCTCTGCAATCCCGTAACCAGAACCCAAAGATATTGAAGGAAATTTTTCTCATCATCATCATCCTACAACAGTCCACTGCTGGACATGACCCTCTTCAATTGCACGCCACTTAACTCGATTCTCGGGAACTCTCATCCAGTTACTACCAGCCGCCCTGCGAATTTCGTCACTCCACCAAGCCTGAGGGCGTCCCACCTTACACTTGCCAATTCGCGGTCTCCACTCAAGAAAACGTCTACCCCAACGGTCATTGGTTCTACGGCTAATATGGCCGGCTCATCACACATCCATTCTTCATCTATTGCTTCAAAAATTCGCTTGCTCGACAACGTACATATTGCAATGAATATTGTGAAATCCTCAAAATGTGTGATTGTGTTAAGCACACTGTAACCTCACTGTAAACCACAGAGACTTAAATAAAAAGCTATGACGAACTTCATTCACACATTGTTTGCTTACGCTGATGATATTTATGACAAATTATATTTTTGGTCTGCCTCATTGGTCCAGTGGTCGCAATCGCGACTGCTGAGTTCGATTTCCGGGTCGGGCAAATTGTTATTGGGTTTTTCCAACAAGAGTTTCTCAGTAGCAGCCACGGAGTCTGGATTTGTCCAGGGTGATGGCAATAGGTTCGCCCCCTATTAGGTTTTAGACATAACTGGCGAAATATGGTACTGTTAGGTACACCTCTGCCTCACTCTTCGGGGATTACAGGCTTGATGTTATGTTCATTCATACATTTTTATTTAAATTTCTAAAAGTCAATGTGTCGTACGCTCTAAAACCCTCGTCAAAAGGCAACGGCATCAAAAACTTTCGATGAAAGAGGACGAGGATTAAAAACAGCTATTCCCTTTAAAAATATGTCCCTTTACAGATTACTTGCGGGTAAAAGAAACATGCCTTTGCTCCGTGTTTCTTTAGCTTTTATTCAGACTCAATCTTTTAGCAAGTGGTAATTTTGTTTCGGGAAAATATTCTTTCGTATCTTTTTTCTTTCTTTCTTAGATTGTATTTTGGCGGCGGTGAAAATGTGTTTGTGTTCGCGAATTTAGATTTTTGTGTTTATGTAAATATTATTTGGTTGGAATAAAAGGAAGTTTGAATGTGTTTTATTGTAATTTAATTTCACTTGTTAACAACCTTTCAGTTGTGTACATTATGTAAACTTAACATAACAAACTCATCATCATCTGCCTACTTTTTTTTTATCTTCGTTGGTGTTCGTTGGAAGGCCTCCCACTAGGTGGATCGATGACCTGGTGAAGGTTGCAGGGATCCGCTGGATGCGAGTCGCACGGGACCGGTGAATATGGCGAAACTTAGGGGAGGCCTATGTCCAGCAGTGGTCGTCTTTCGGCTGAAATGATGATGATGATGGTGTTCGTTTCCCGTCCAACCATTTCTAGTCGAATACTAGTTAGTTCCAGAAGCGACTGCCTATCTCGATGACTCGTGGTCAGACTTCGGGCTTCTGACTATTCTAATCGACTGTCAAACATCTACGGATGACAGCCAGGAACTACTGCTTAACGTCCTTTCCGAAGCACGGAGAGGTCGCCCAATGGATTCTCAACCATCCGGTTACTGACCTTAGCAAGCGTACTGTTATTACTAAGCCACGAGCTCGTAAAATGGCATGTGTGTTAAACATTTTTAATAACAGGTCTAAAAGAGCTTTCGACGACACTTAATAATACCTATCCTGCTCACTTTGTGTTGTCAACCCCAAAACTTGCTACCCCTTCAATATTTAAATCGTAAGTGCTTATAAAAATGCCTCTGTCGTGTAAAATGTGTACATTGACAGGCTCATTATACTTTAAAATGGCCGCCAGCACTTCACACAATATTTTACGACGATATAACCCTTATTTTACTAATTTTTACACGAAAATATCAACCCTTAGTCACTGTATACAAAATTGATATACACCAGACACAACCATAGACTAAGAAAATTGCATAGAAGTG
This sequence comes from Noctua janthe, assembly GCA_910589295.1. Classification (NCBI taxonomy): domain Eukaryota; kingdom Metazoa; phylum Arthropoda; class Insecta; order Lepidoptera; family Noctuidae; genus Noctua; species Noctua janthe. The sequence goes on from OU342578.1 coordinate 11,769,381, forward strand.
ACACGTCAAGTTAAGTCTCATGTAATAATGTCATGTAATAGGGGCGAGCCTATCAACCGAGGCACAAATCCGGACTCCGTGGCTGTTACTGCCCAACCCGGAACTCGAACACAGGACTTATGTATCTAATTTATTACTATCACAGGTCACAATTAATAGTAGCGCTTCTAGAGGCTAAACAAGTGAATCGCTTTCAAAACGCTCCGTCTTTCGACAACGAATTCAAACAATATTGACATGTGCATATTTTTTTCGTTATGGCAATCAATAAGAGGATCACCTGCTTGATTGACATCCAGAAATATTAAAAAGGGTTATCAATGATTGAAGGTGGAGATTAACGTGAAAGTACAGTGAAATGAGGAAGTGTCGTGAGGAAAGTTTTAAGTAGGAAAATTAGATTGCTATAAGACTAGGTAAACACAAAAGAATCGATGGATGGCCTGTGTGGAAAATCGTATCTAGAAAGGGGGTGTCTACTGAGATGACGGCTTATTGAGAAGTACGGAAGAAGAATACGGTCAGTAATGCTGCGCTAGCCAGTAATACATTGGGTATGGGCAAGACAATAATGATGAACGTGCAACGACAGAATCGTGATTTTTAAACGTTTGTTACGACCTAAAATTGTAAGCATTTAGTATCCGTTCGCCTTGTGAACAAACCAAACCAGCATGTTTTAGAGATATTTCTCGACGGCATATTAAGCCAAGTCAGAGGCCCATGGGCGGCATAAACACTCTGACACCAGGTGAGGCACTAGCAACACAAGAAAGAAAGAAAGATCCATTCGCCTTGAGTCAGTTCTACAAATTCTCATCTCATTCATCCATGACGTGACCTAAGCTGAATTTTATTATAACCCTCCACTGCCCATATCACACTTCAAACTACTAGGGGTCATTTCGACCCAACGTAATCCTTTTCACAATAAAAGCAAGACGATTTTAGGCCATTCTCTGCAGGTTGATATTTATACCATTATAAAACCTTTAGACGAAATTTTACGAAATTGCCTTGTTATATAAATTGGTGATTTATCTTAAAGGCTTGCCATGTGTTTGTAATGTGCCCGACGTGTTAATTGAAAATGGTTTAAGAAAATATTTTGGCGTAATTTTAAAATATTTATTGCGTTGTTGTGAAATCAAATTTAAATTTTCATGTTATTTGTTTTGATATCATAATAAAAATGGAATATTCCATGTGTATTCCAGTAAATAAATAGAGCTTTCCGCTCAAATAAAATACATTTCATTGAATGCCAATATAAGGATCAATTCCTTTTATTTGTCCTTTGAGTGATACGTGAAATGGTGTGTAAATATTACTCAGTTACGTGATGCATGATTTGGTCAATGATTCGTAGAAAACTGACTGGATTTTTGTTTTTTTAAATTTTTCTCAAAAAGGAAAATTGGAAAAATACGTAAATTTTAACAACGTAAATTTAAAAAAAAAATGTAAAGCTTTCCGAAACCCACAAAATTCTTGGAAAATCTTTTGAATAGGTAATAATTTATTTAGCGTAATTAAAATGTTCTGCCAATCTTACTCGACGATTCCAAGAAACGAGACGAATCAAACAATCTTAATTATTAACGAAATGATTCTTCAAAGCACAAAACATTTTTATAAAAAATCAACACGCCTTTGAAATTAAAACATTTAGACTTAAAAGAAACAAAAGGAAAATCTTTTTCACTTCATTAAATGAAACCAATATTAGTTCAGGATCTTTACAATTAATTAGATTTCACGTTTCGGTTGCTATTCCAGGGGTTTGAGGGACCTTTCTATTACACGTTCAAGTGTTTTATTGCCGTCCCAAAAGCAAGTATTACGTATATACTGTTTTAGTATAAGGATACGTTGCGATAGTTATTTGTGAAAATGTGAACACCATGTATATTTTTTTTGTCACTACTCATTTCTAAATACTGGCAGGGACATTTCTTATACAAATCATAACATCACGCCTGTAATCCTAGGAGGATTAGGCAGAGGCGTACGCAAGACGCAAAAGGGTACCCACATTCCGCCAGTTATGTTTAACTGTCATGTAAAAGAGGGCGAGCCTATTGACAACAACTGGGCACAAATTCATACTATGGAGCTCCTGCTGAGGCTAAAAGGCAAAAACCCAATAAGATTTTACCCGACCTGGGAATCGAACCCATGACCTGGTATATTCAGAAAAATAGTGTATGATGAAAAAAAATTTTGTGAATATTTGAGCACCGTATTTCTATCAACATAATTATTTAATTTATTTGTCTTTAGATATATATTTTAAATACCAGTGGTAACTTTATATTGTGGTTATGCCTAAGCTGGCATACAAATTCATGCATAAATTAGTATTAAAAGATTAAAAGAAGTCCACGTTTTGATACCAAACCTGCTTAATAGCATAAACAAGTATTCCAAAGGTATATTATTATTACCACGACACAAAATTAACGCTATACGTTTTCAAAGATTTTAGCAAAATGGCCGGCGGGTCTTTTCGACCCATCTCTCTCTTAGTAACCCTACTATGGCCAGCGGCGTTTGAGTGTTACGCTCTGAATTAAAAAGGAGACAGTAAGTGTAGGGTTAAGTCTAGTTCTAATGTATCTTCAAAGTACTACTTGAGGGGATATCAGAAAATAAAGACTTATTTATATTGCAAAGTAGAAGAATATAATTGAAAGTGGGTACAAAGAAAAGGGTTTTATTTTGTCAAGTCAGGCTAGACGTGAAAAAAAAACATTTTTCATTTTACCTTTTGAATCCCTCTAGATATTCATGGAAAACACTTAAAATGAAAAGGACATTTTTTACATAAAACAGTTTTTGACTGATTGACTGTCACGCGACATGATTTTCTCATAAATAACTATCAAAGAATCTAATGATTATTTACATAGAATTTAACAATAATTTTAATCGTTATTACTGTAACAAAAAAATACATTACTTTTTAAAAATGTGAAAGTTTGTGAGGATGGATGGATGGATGTTAATAATCATCATCATTCTCTTGCCCTTATCCCAATTCATTTGGGGTCGTCGCAGCATGACTTCTTCTTCCATACTTCTCTATTACTCGTCATCTCGCCAGACACCTCCTTTCTTGCCATATCATTCTTTACACAGTTCATCCATCGTTATGGATGTTAATAAATAAATCAAAAATATTAATCATAGATTCGCCTCTTCAGTTCTTACAGTCACAACAGAAGAATTTGAATTTAAATGACATCGAAACTTTGACCTTTAGTACAGACAGAAATGTAGCTAACTTCGACATTCAATGTCGAGTCGCGAAACATAAGGCTTCGTTGGTCATTAACTTTTTAATTAAAATCAACAATAGTTATCAGAATCTAAAATCACAATTCTATGTAAATGTGAAAGGTTTTAAGTTCATAATATTTATTGAATATGGATGACCTTTTGAAGTTGAATGTGGTTTTTAATTTCATAGCACGTTGTAAAAGTTTAATCAATTTTTTTTATCGTCGAATGCTGAGCATGGGGGCTTGGGTTCGATTTCCAGGTCGGGCAAAGTGCTATTTAATTTTTTCATCAGGAATTTCTCAGTAGTAGCTACGGAGACTGAATTTTTACCTGGTGATGGCAAAATAGGCTCGCCCTCTATTATATGGGGCTCAAACATAACAGGCAAAATGTGCGTGTACTAATGGGTACACCTCTGCCTAACTCTTCGGGGATGACAGGCGTGATATTTTTACGATGTAAAAAGTTTTATATTACCTAGTCGTAATCTCAAATCATCCTCTTTCTAGCCATTAAAGGCTAGGTATGCTTGTACTATCGAGCTGTTCAACCAATAAGCCCTACAGACAAGACTGTACTTAAAGCTCGTGTGCAAAATTCACAGGAAACAGCTAGTGTTGACTAAACGTAAACAAAATACCGTCCATTCTTCGCCGACTATGTAAATATGATACCGACGTATTTGCAAACAGATAGGATAGTTTCTGTTGATTTTTCGGCGGATCTTGTGTTTGGGAACAACAGATGAAGTTTATGTTAGCGTGAAAAGCTTTTCTTGTTTATAAAAATTTGACTTCATACACCATTCTGTACATTAAACTAAGTAACTTTGCGCAAAAATTATTGCTGGGAAACGACATTTTTTTTTGTGGTGAAAAATCACGTTTTACGGTAGGACTCGATGGAACGCACTCAAAGCATTGTGCTGATGGATGGATTGAATAGTACGGGGGTCGTGGAGGTGTTTAAAGTAAAATATTTAAAAAAAAACATTGTGAAAATGTTGGAAATTTGACCCCCAATATCTCCGTAACTAGAACGTTCAAAGATATGGTCTAGAACAAAAAAAATATCGCTAAGACTGGGAGAACAAGTGTCTTTCAGCTTCGTTAAGGGTCTATTTATACCCTTTATACTGTGTGTAACATAATAAGTGCAATACCTCTTAGGTGGTGATTCGGACCATCAAACTGGACACGTTACCATAAGGAAGACTCAATATTTTTACGACCCATGTTTCTTATGTAAAATTGGGCAGCTTAACATAATATAACATCATGCCTGTGTTCCCCGAAGGGTTTGAGTAGAGGTGTACCTAACAGTACACCTATATTTCGCCAGTTATGTTTAAGTACCATGTAATAGGGGCGAGCCTATTGCCATCAACAGGGCACAAATCCAGACACCGTGGCTGCCACTGAGACATTAATGATGAAAAAACCCAGTAACATTTTGCTCGACCTGGGAATCGAACCTAGGACTTCATGCTCAGCAGTCGCGTATGCGATCACTACACTAATGAGGAAGTTGAAAACTTATTTCACCCTTTTTAGTTGTGATTTCGCGAATTAATAGGCTTAGAACCGCAACAGTCGCACGTAAAGTGAAGCCATTGCAACTTACGACTCATGCGTACACACGGCAACACACAGCTATACATTTCCAGTATAACATGGCCTCGCTTTGGACAGATTTCCCATACAATAAGAGGTCGCATAAACTGGTTTTGTATAGCTTGGTTAGTCTCCGTGCGTACGTGTAACTCGAGAGCTTATATGCGTGTCGGTGAACGAAATTTTGAGCCGCTTTTCCGCACGTTCATTGTGTGGTTACTTTGATAGAAATTTTTATTAAAACTATAATTCTATTCAAAAGCTGCTTAGCTAAAATGGGACTGGGCTGACCATGTCTGCCGTATGTCCGACAAGCTGTGGGCCAAAATAACGACGATGTGGAGCCCTGAAACAGCCAGTAGGGGTCGCGGTAGACCTCGCAGGAGATGGCGGGACGAACTGGACAAAACCAACGATCAGTAGGCCACATTGGTCCTGGATCGAAGGATTTGGAAGTCCTGTGAAGGGGTCTTTGCCCAGCAATGGGGTACACGGGCTAACAGTAACGGTAACTATGATTCTGGGTCTAATTACTCTAACACCCGTAGTTTAAGTCGTGGACTGAACTTAAGTCGGACTTGACACGCCTACTTTCCACCCCATTAGACATATTGACAGCTACAGTTTGTTTATAATTTGACATAAACGCCCACTTTTCAAGAGTTCTGTAGTACAAGAATCTTTTGGCGCTCGAATGAAGCTGACAGGGGGGCGCTGTTGATAAACCTTTTGTTAATTGTTTTGTAAAAAATATTGAGAAAAGAAAGAGATGGCTGCGTTAGTTCCGATGTTTGCCCGCGCCAGAAGATCCTTGAAACCGTGAAACTTACGTTATGGCTGATATATATACCTACTGAAATAAAAGTGAATCGACGTGTGTAAAATTGTTTTCTTTTTATAGCCAAAGCAAGATGAATTTTGAGGAATATGTCGATTATGTATACGATACGCCATACAATTATATATCGTGACCCGATGCCGACAACCCGTTAGAATGTTACAACAATAAACTGTTCCAAAAACACTTTCGATTTCAGAAGGAAACCGTACAAAAATTGGAAAGCCATGCGAGAGGTCTTTGCCCAGCAGAGGGACATAGAGGGCTGATATTAAATAAAATAGGGAAGATACTGTAGAAGAAAACACTGTTCGGTTTTGGTTCCAACGTTTTCGTTCTGGAAATTTTGACCTACAGCCCGTGGACGGCCATCGACCCTTGTTGATAAAAACTATTTTCCATCGCCTTTAATTTCGAAGCCAGCTAGTCTGTAGTCGGGATTATTAATGAACTATTATTAATATTGCGAGCACTTGCATTATCCGTGGTAAAAAGAAACCGTGCTTAATATATAAAGCACGGTATCTTTTTCAAATCGGTAGATATTTGGAAATGTTCATTATCGTGGGATTGTTTGAATTAGTAATTAAGATCGCGTAAATAATAATTTATAGTCGTGACAAATAGTCGTAATATGGAGTATCGTACACATAAAAGATAATACAAGCTACGTGATATTTCTAAAGCATGAGAAAACTAACGAACCATTTTGAATCTCAGACATTAAAAATGGTGCGAATGGTGCTTATGAGCGAGCTTGCCCATACTCGTGTTGTTTTGTTCATACCTACGATACCACCAAGTCGCTCTTATCATCTATCTATACTTAAAAAATTCAAAGTCCTGACTGACTGACTGATATATCAACGCACAGCCCAAACCGCTGGACCTAGAGACATGAAATTTGGAGGGTGTATTCTTTATGAAAAGTATGTATCCACTAAGAAAGGGTTTTTTGAAATTCCTCCCCCAAGAGGGTGAAATCGGGTGTTGAATTTTCTGTGAAACTTTTTATTCTCGGAATCGATTGATTTGGAAATTGGTGTACACACTCTTTAATTAAAATTATGAGACAATTATGTATCACAGTTTTTCAAAATTATCCCCCAACAGAGTCAAATAGGGCTTCGAAACTCACGTAGACAGGCCATGGCGCACAGTGTTGCGCAGGGCGTGCGGGGCGCATTTACCAATTAGTAAGTAGGAGGAATATTTCTGAGGTAGTCGTGTCTGTAAATATATGTGAAAACCCGATTTTCGCGTTGGCTCATGATACGCGACATTGATATTAAATATTATGTAAAAGTATTATGTCTATGTAGATTCCTAATGAATCATTTGATTGTCGTCACCGGTGTCCAATCTCAAACCAGGTTATCAATATTTCACATATGTAATGTAATTAATATTACAATGAACAAGTTATAAGTAAGTACATGTAAGAAAAACGCAAGTGTGTCTGTATAGCTCAAATAAAATGAAATACTTACATTAACTATTATTTATTACCTATTCAACTTTAAAAGTAAAAACTTATAAATCTTATATAACTATTATAAATGCTAAAGTTTGAATGGATAGATATTTGTTACTCAATCGCCAGAACGGCTGAACAGATCTGAATGAAACTTGGTACAGAGATAGATTATAGTCTGGTATAGGACATAGATAACTTATTATCTCAGAAGTAAGATCCCGTTGGCATTTCCCGACCTCCACGAAACCGCGGGCATAAATTAGTTGCCAATAAAGCGATAGTAGGGGGTGACTTACCCGTGTTACTACCAATCCTACTACCTGTAATAATACGGGTAATCCCATTGCTTTTGCGGTACTATCGCAGTTGTATAGATCTTAAATAGAAAGAGAAAGAAAAAAATACAAATTTGATGCAACCAAGTTGGATGTAGCGCTCGCCGGCCGCTGTAGTGGCCAGTTTCTGTTATATTGCAATAATAAAATAATCAAATCGAATTCTTATTCGCCGTTGCGTTAGGGGTTTAGCCGGCTGATCTTAGGTTTTTTTTTCAAATGATACGGGTAAGGATATGTGTAAGCTAGGGCATCCCCATCAAATGAGTTACGTTATGTTAGAACTGGGACCAAAACGCGCTTAAAACATGAGCAGGCGGCTTGCTACTGTTAAACGGAGGAAGAGAAAGGCCGATATGAAACACACCATTATGTTGGGTGAACGAATCCAAAGAAATTCAAGGCTACTCGGTTCATCGTCCAACTGAATTCTTCCCTCAACTCTGGACGACCGGAACCTTCTAATAGAGCGAAAAAGCTCGAAGCTTACTGAGCTCTTTTATCACCGCTGGGTTGAAGAGACCACCATGTACCCGCGACGGATTAAAGGCAGCAGGGCACAATTTATTAAACATTGCCACGCGACCACAGTCATTCATCCTTGGCAATCATCCCTGGCAAAAATGGAATAATAACGGTAGTGACGTAGCCACTTCGGATGCCTTATTTCTTCAACAAACCATGTAGCTTGTCAGCTTTCAATAATCGCGGACGAAGGTCATGGGCAACAACTAGTATGTTTATAATTGTGTGATGTTCATATTTATATTTTTGATCTCTCGTTGGACAACTAGTTATAAGCGCCACTGCATGGTGTGAGGTTATGGGTTCGATTCCCAGGCCATGCAGTGTTGTTGGGTTTTACTAACCTAGAGACTGGATCCAGTCTAACGTAGTCCTACGTGAATGAAAATTAAAAATTTCCTTTGCTTGTCAATAAATGTGTAATTTAGATAATTTTGTTATTTGTTATACGTGATACTACTTTTAAATAAAATAAAAACCAGTTGGCTTGTATAATAATAATTTCATTTATTTTTTCGGCCTTGTCCCTTGTAACCTCGCTGAATCGAAGTAGCTGGGCGGCACTCAAACGTTCGAGTTTTGCCTTTTGGTATGCTTCTTCTGCTGCCTTCACCGGGCCACTTTTACTCCTCCATTTTCAGCAGATGTAACTGGTTGGGCTCGCCTAACCCAGCTAGCCCAAGCACATTTTTTCGCTGATGGGCTGCCCGACAACGTGGTATTTTGATGGAGCTTGTGCTTGCGGACAAGTTTCTGTACGCACGACTTTTCACCCGCCAAAAAGAAAATTCTTGATGCCATTATTTTAAGTGAAAATCTTATAAATGAACCACGAAAAAATAAATATTTATTTTCAAGTAAAAGTTCTTTGACAAATGATGTCAACCAAGAGCATTCGGTAGAACATCAATTTATGATAACTCTAGCATTGTGACGTATTTTAATATAACATTTTTAGCATACAAAGCAGCTTGCAACCTTCATGCAACATACTTTTTGGGTTTGAAATGGACAGCATGTTTTTGAGGTAGATTAAGGTGAGTACTCATATGAGCATTTCCACGTATTGACATTGGTTGATAAATTGAGGAATGATATAATGCAAGGTTGCGGTTGAAATGATGAGCAGATGAAATGATGATGAGATGTTTGGCTTGGTCATGTTGAGAGGACGAGTAAAAGGAGACTAACAAAACCCGAAAGAGAACACCCCAGAAGGACAAACTTTATTAGTATTGTTCTTCAAAAAGGTCAGGTGGCAGTGACCAGATGTATGAACGTGAACGAAGCAAAAGGAGTAAGCCGGTGGTGTTCTTTAGTGACTGTCCTTACTGTGTGGCATTTACTCTTCGTTGATATGTTGAACTTGCAAGTCGCGTGTGCTGCAGTTTATCTTGATGAGTTATATTTAAAAAAAACACTGACCGCATTAGGAGAAGAAACGACCAGCACGACCCCTCAGTCCACGCACCTCATTTCATGTTGTACGATTTGCCCGCGCTCGTGTTTTTGCTCGATGAAATGTTACAAGCAAATCAAAATCAAGTTTTAACAAAGTGTCAAGTGGCTCATGTCTTGTTACAAATGCAACTTCTAGCTAGTCTGTCCTCACCTTATGAACATCATTGAGTGGGTGTTGCTGATGCGGTGGTGGGCGTTCTTCACCTGTTGCCATGACAACAAATGTCGTTTTAAGTTCAAAAATGGACTTAAGTCGGCTTCTGGAATACGGGTGTAAGACTTACATCGACAAGGTGAATCGTTCCAAAAAGTTCTTAAGTTTTTTACTTCTGACGTCTCAAACCATTTCATTCTCCACCATTTTCCTTGATCCCTGCAAACTGTAACTAACTCCTAATAGCTAGTGTTCGGTAGAACCTTGTGTTGTAAGTAAGTGGACGACATATCACGCTCATAAGTTGTGTCAACATGACAGCCAATCAGACGGGCGGCTGCTGGGCTAGTGAGGGGACAGTGTCGGTGTTTGTTGGTCGAGGTTAAGGGATAAATATCGATTACGATTTAAAATGCCATAACAATCAGTTTTTTGATATTGATTAAACCGATCAAGGGTGTTTTTTTTAAATTCTCACATTTTTAATAGAAAAATTGCATAAAAAATAACGGTATTTTTTTTATTAGGTTTAGGACTTTTACGGGACTTACAAAGAAAAGGCTAATATAGGACAAAATTCACATAATACACGCCTTTTTATTGTCATCATAAAGGGGTTAAAACTAGAGGGAATGGAAAGCTGTCACCTTCTTCTGCGAAGCAGTCATGCTAGTGAAGGAGGTGGCGGGACGTGAGAGGGAAAGAACCTCACGTCCCAGTCGCCGCGGGAGACGCCCTGGGCGTCGGGGGTCCCGTGGTGGCTCCCGGCCACCGTAAGCGCGGGCCTGTGGACGGCGAGTTATGGGCCAGTTCGCCGTCCGGCCGTCTTATGACGACAGGCCGTGTCGACGGCGCGTTCGTGTTCCACGTGCGCCTCAAAGAGATGTCAGCAAATAAGTAGGGGTCCGCAAGGGCCGATGCCTGCCAGGGCTGCGGGACTGTTCGAAAGAGACACCGTGGCCCTGGAACACAAAGGGCAAAGAAGGAACATGGATGGGTTTTAGTCAGTACAAGTCTGACACTCCCTTCCGCTCCGCCCAGAGTGGGGGGGTCATTTGATGATTTCCCATCCGAAAAAAAAAAAAAAAAAAAAGTGTCATCAGATTAAATGTACCTATTGCTGGGAAATTGGCCTCCTCTCTGAGAGAAGAATTGGGCTATAATGTTGACATCATTTGATGTCTTGAATTTTTGGGTCTAGAATACGCCAGTTTCCTCACAATATTTTCCTTCACCAGTTTTGGAAAAAAATATAAATGACCCCCATTTGATGATTTCCCATCCGAAAAAAAAAAAAAGGGGTTAAAACTAGCAAACTTTTTGAATCAGAAAGAATAATACCTTATTACCACTGAAACAAGTAATAAATTTCAGAACTTGATAAATATCAAAAGGGTTGCATTCAGACCCCTCGTTGATCTATCGTCGGAAGCCTACTTGTCAGGTTGTCAGATAACACCCCAAACTTATTTAACTCGAATCCATTTTCATTATAAACAAGTTTTATTAGTTTCTTATTATCTCTTCGAACAAGAAGCCAGAAGCTAGACATCGCTACTCTATCTTAAATATTTAACATTTATTATTTCAAGATTCAAACTCAAACTCAAAGCATTTATTTCAATTAGACCATTACAGGCACTTTTGAATGTCAGAAAAACAAAGAAGGCGAAGCTACAGGCCTAGATACAAGGCATAATAATTTGTGAAAGTACTGTAGTTGCACATTCCACGGCGTAGATCGCTATGGAGAAGAATGGGCAAGAAACTCCATGGACACCCTTTCAATCAAAATATTGTTACATCATTCATATGGAGACTATACATTTATGTGAGAACGATGTATTAAGACGTGCAAGTTAAGAGCGTCCAGAGTAAGAAGATATAATCAACAGTTGAAAAATTAAAATAAACCATGGCAGCTAAGAAACGACCAGTCCCTACTGACAGCGCCCGTTCACGAACATGACGCATGGATCAGCACCATTCAACTCAACCATTTTGGAGGGAACTAAACGATCTAATACACACGCCGCCATCAGCGAGACATTTGAGTGTGCATGACATTCTCTCAACCGCCAAGGCAAATTCGAGTCAATGAAAGATAACTAGATGTAAATGGTAGCTTTACAGTAGACTTAAACCTTCTTATTGTACCTTAAATTAGATTAAATAATTTTCTTTCTTTCTCTTTCATTTACTAAACACATCAAGTAGCACTATTTCGTTCCTTACATACTCCTTTAGCCTCGTCAACGTGCATACATCTGGTCATACACGCACGCCATTTGCGAGTACTATGCACCTCACCTATCTGTAGAACCTCACCAATAAGTCCATCTGAAGGTTATCTGGAAGATATTTCTATCAGGGATAAGACCATCGCGTCGTTGTACCCATTGAAATGGAAATATTGTAAAATGGCGTTGTGTCAATTTTACATAAATATAACATAACATCACGCCTGTAATCTCCGAAAGGTTAAGCAGTGTAACTAATAGTACACCCACATTTCACCAGTTATGTATTTAAGTCCCATGTAATAGATGGCGAGCCTATTGCCATCAACAGGGTAGAAATTCAAACTCCGTGGCTGTTACTGAGAAATTCCTAATGAAAAATCTCAAAAAACCCTTGTTACAATTTTAGTGCACAAAATGTTTATTCTATCTATCTAAGGTCAGTGTATCTTTTCTTTTAATGCATTTTATTATTTTCACAAAAGCAAACAGATTGTTAAAATATCGGAGAATATTGGTGCAATAAACGTAAATTAGGATAATGAACGTTGCCAAAGTTTGATAATGGTGTCCATTTCGGCAATCGAAAAGTTTGTTTAATTGATATTAATTGATAAATGTGGCCGCAATCAATTTTTATTATGGTCTATAAACAAAACAATTTATTAACTTGGAAAATGAATTGATTAATTGAGTTTCAACCTCACCCTCTGATCATTTGCAGAGAAAAATAATTGTTGATAGAATAAATCAATCACAATTAACATAAAGGCCTTTTTTTCTCTAGTTATTTTATAAGAACCATGTATCTATGCACCATGGAATTAGAATTATGAGTATGAAACGTTATCACTGATGTGACACAGGCCTGGCCTCTCTGTGAGATTTATCGATATGTCCATGCTGAGCACTTTGATTGGAGGATTTCTCGTTTTGAATTGTTGGTTTCATGATTTGTCGATTTTCTCACGTTTTTTATGTTTTCTTGTTGACACTTACCAACGAAGATAAAATAAATCTAAAAAGAAAAACTATCGATACATCCCATCTCTACTAGCGTTAGGTTCTCTAGGATATTGCGTTTGTCCCGCCTCGGGCTACTCGATTCACTGAGGTGCCACATTCTCCATCCCTTTCCAACAAAACCCACAAAACATCCTGCATCCCTCTCCCCGTTACAGCATACGTCTTTTCTATGAAACAAATGGCTATACGATATTTTATTTGATACTTCGCTGTTGACGATAGGTTTTCCGAAGATTACTGGATATTTTCTCTTTTGTTATTTATGGAAAGGAATTGTTTCCTGCGAAGTCGGTAAATAGAGGGTATGCCGGAAATTAGGTAAGTGGATACACTCGCCATGTGTAACCGGACGAAGGGCGATTTTCTGAAAGTTTTATGGGATGAAAATAACCTTTACTAGTGACGGTAAATAATGTAGATCCGGCGCATCCAGGGCCGTCAACCAAGTTTTCTTCTTGCTTATAAATTTGCTGAATTTATTTTGTCATTAGGTCCTAGTTTTCTCCAAGTGGAGAGGAGAAAAGATGTGTTTTAAATAATAAAAAATACATACATAAACTCACGCCTTTTTCCTATGAGGGTAGGCACAGACCGCCACCTGCTACGATACTTACATACACTCCTTTTGCCTCGTCCACGTTCATACATCCCGTCATACACGCACGCCGGTTTCGAGTACAACGCACCTGACTTTTGTGAAGAACCTCACCAATAAGGTCAGTGTATGGACCTTCTAAGGCGTCCCCTCCTTACGTTGCCACTCACATCTGCCTTGTAGATTACTATTTGTTAGTCGCCTTTCACTCATTCTCTCTACATGACCAAACCATCTAAGCATACTCTTTTCAATTTCTGTCACTACATTTTCAATAATAAAACAGACACGTTTATTTCCACATCTCTCTCCGTATTGGTGGAAACATCCTTCCCGCTACAGACAGCACTCGTCTCCGTTTACCTCGTTCCATCTCCACTTTGCTTGGTGGAAATCGGCCCAATGTTGTGACCAACTGCAATGCATGAACTGCAGTCGTTTCACTGATGTTTTACATGTGACAGCTACAAAACTTTCATCAAACCTTAACGAGAATAAAGATCTCCTCAGATTTTTTTCAAATTTGTAATTGGCTGTAAACTAAATATCAACCTTATTGTTACGCGAATAAAGTTCTCTATGATTTTTTCGGAGTCTATACTTAACGTTGTCATAATATTTTTTGACCTATGTTCACTTGTACACAGTTAATTTAATCTGCAATAAAGGTTTTTTTTGTAACTTATAAACAAGGCTGATTGAAAAACTAACCCTAAGTACTTACTGTAAGTATGAAAATCCGTGATCTGCACAGTGTTGCAGTCCTCCCCCACTTGCAGGTAGGTGATCTCACAGCGGTAGACCCCCTCGTCTTCTGGCTTCACGTCGTTGATCACCAGCTCCGCGTATGTCATGTTCTTAGAGTAGGATATTGTTACTCTGTGGACAAACAGAAGCGTGATATTAGAAACCTTATTTTAAAGACAGTTTGTAAATGATAGACATCTTGTCGGAATAAAGAAGGGTCGAACAAATGTTAGTATAATTGTCACTGCGTGTTTACTATTTCCTTAAGTCATACCGTACACGTTCACTCATGTTTTTACAAAATAAAATATCTTTATCGCAAATATTTTAAAACTCCCCTAAGGGCCGGACTCAACCGAAGCGGAGACGAGACGAGAAATGTATTTTAAACCATCAATACAATTTCGTTATTCACACTTACGCTAAGCGTAAACGAGCTCCGCTTAGCTTTAGTGGAAACGGTTGAGCAGCGAAGAGAAGAGATGTCTCATATTTAAGACCAGAAGAAACGAGAGCAACGCACAGCTTCTTTGGATACAGCCTAGCTATTACGCATCTCCTCCCCTGTCCGGTTTGGACATCTTCGCTCGACTCGCCTTTGTTGGAGTCCGGGCCTAAGAAGACCCACTGACCACTCAAATGTCAAAAATGTAGGTAAACGTTATATTTTTTTTAACATAGAGATTGTGATGTTAAAAATACGGATATTACCCCTCAGGGGGGTTACTATGAAGGAGTAATTCCAGTGTGGGAAAGAGATAGAGCTATGCAGGTCGTCTAGCGCCATCTCTTTCCCACACTGGAATTACTCCTGCTTTAAGACATCATGGTAAGCCACCAGGTATGTCATGGTTTGCTTCACTACGATTCACTTACTTAATAGTTTTTTTTTTTAATATTAACCTCTAGTGTCCCACTGCTGGCCAAAGGCCTCTCCCATAGCCTTCCATCATCTGCCTAGCCTTTTCCCAACTATATTGGGGTCGGCTTCCAGTCTAACCGGATGCAGCTGAATACCAGTATTTTACATGGAGCGACTGCCTATCTGACCTCCACAACCCAGTTAGAACTGGGTAATACGATACCCCTTGGTAAGACTGGTTGTCAGACTTTTTGGGCCACTGAGTGCCTAACGACTGTCAAAGATCTACAAATGACAGCCGAGACCAACGGCTTAACGTGCTTTCCGAGGCACGGAGGAAACTCGGTATGTAATGGGCGGTCACCCATCCACAGACCAACCAAGGCAAGCACGGCTTAACCTAAACATCGACCCGAGCGGCTGTTATTATTTAGCCACGAGCTCCTCCCATAGCCTTCCATAATATAAAAAAACCAAACGTATTTTTAATGAAATTACAAACAGACACTCTAATTTATTTATTTTATAATTATGTAGGTACAAGTTCTAGTGACGAGTATGACCCGTTACGCGGAATAAAAATCAAAGTAAAGATTTTGTACATTCTTTTTCCAACGCTAATGATCAAGTAAAGGAAATTAAGCACAAAAATCACCAACACAACCCTTTTCTTAAAACGAGCGAGTCACGTACCAAAAACAAGCGAATCTGGAAACTTCATCGTAACCGAACTAACAAGTATTTACGTTTTTTCGTCTAAAATCCTCCGGTTAATGGCAGCCGGGTGATACTGCAAGTTCTTAGTACGAGTCTTTAATTAAGTGGTCTGTCTGTTAGATTGATAGGTCTGAGCTGAGGGACTGCGATCGAATTGGTTTTTAGTTGCGATGAAATTTGGGTTTTAGGGCTTTTTTTTGGGAAATTTAGCGTGGAAGTAGTGTTTTTTTTTTCACAGTTATACAAGGTGTAGACGGACCCTTCAGGAAGCTGTCATCCAAGCATTCTGTACATCAAACTAAGTAACCTTACGCAAAAATGATTGCTGGGAAACGCCTTTTTTTTGGGGACAAAAAATCACGTTTTACGGTAAAACTCAATGTAACGCACTCAAAACATTGAGGTGATATTTTAAGTAAAGTTGGATCCTACAATATCTCCGTAACTAAACAAAAGGTCTAGAACAAAAAAATGATCGCAATGACGGGGAGAATCAGTTCCTTTCGGCTTCGTTGAGGTCTTGTTTCACCCTTTATACAAGATCACATCAGGATTGAGGGCAGAAGAGTGACTTAGGTTAGTAATTATCTCACAGGAGTTCCAGAGATCTTCTAGGTTTAAAAGTTACCTATGTCCTACCTGACCTGGATGTGACCTGGATGGTCATGGTATGGTCATCTTTGTGCTAAGTTTAATTAAAGCCCGTCAGCGCTTGAGTCGTCAAAAGGTAACAGACAGATATACAGTTATATTTAATTTTCCTGTGAAATGCATGGGGGTACCTTACAGTAGCGAAGGGTCAATTTTTGTAACAGGTAAGCCGGAGTACATTTATCTTTATTGTGATGATATTACTTGTCTATATACTACTGACTGTACCACTTTTTAAAGGGAATCCGGTAGGAATCGAGTTATATGAAACCTTCGCCACTGGTTCCTTACTTCTCTAAACTAACATACAACACAAGTCTGTTGAAATTAATCGGGCTGGACTGGTTCCAGACAAAGGCTGCTACTGAGGATTTAGGAATTTGGGAATCTAAACAAGGAACCCAAGACCTCAGTAATAATCTTACCTAGTAACGACCATAAAACTATGATGAAATTAGTTTGTCTAGTACCGTTTTACAATCTCTGTTCGTTTTATACAAATTCTAACCTAAACTCAAATGTTTTTGACACGAAGACGACTACAGTGCCAAAAATATCAAGATAGTTTTTAGAATATTACTTTATAATTTCATTTTAGGAGCGGTTGAAACCTGAGTGGTAAAACAGTACAAAATGTCATGAAAATTATTTGAATGCGAAATATTGTGAAATTAGTTTTAGGATCCGTTTCAATTTAGGCATTTGGGTGTTATTTTAAAAAGATTTATGGTAACTACCGTATTCAGAAAAATGTAAACGAATACTACAAATTATTATATTTCGGTAAGGTTTTAAAATAACTGGATGGGACTAAATATAAAAAATAAATATAAATATAAATACGAGTATTTTACTAGGAACGACTGCCTATCTGACCTCCACAACCGGGATGTTGTGTTATCCAGCTTTTTTTTATAAAACCTATGTTTGATTGTTATATTCTGACTACCCTTTACGAATGTAAAAATCTAAAAATGACGTTCCTGCCGAGATGCGTAGGGGTCAAATTAATATAGTGATGAACGGTCACCCATCCACGGACCGACCTTAGCAAGCATCCTCAAAATATCGCTACCCTTTTGGGTACAAAACGATCTTTCATAATTATTGGCTTTGGAGCAGCAGGTATATCTATTTTCTGTACGTGTGTGTGAAAATACTTACTAATCAGGCCCTTGCTGAAAGGCAGCTAACTATAGTTATTATAGAGCCGCCACTAATCAACGATACACGTTGGAACTGTACTGATAATATGACTCGGACAGTGCAGCACAGATAAGCGTGCTCGGACGCTACCATTAATTGTGAGAGTAATGAAGCAGGGTTGTCTCGGCAATGTCGGCGAAACTACTGCATTGATAGATTGGCGAAGATTTCCTCAGGTTGAAAATTATCACTCACTCTAATTACATTTGAATTTAAATTGTGTATAGAGTCTCTTTTTGAATATCTCACTTTAACCGCCAGTTCGACAGTGACTATTTTAAAAGAAGAAGTGGCGCAAGAGGCTCACCAGGTCTGACACTCCCTTTCGCTCCGCCCAGAGTGGGGGAGCCATTTGATGAAATCCCACACGAAAAAAAAAAAAAAGAAGCATATTTCTTTAATGATTTTGACACCTAGGGTCAATCGTGAAACCACTAATTATGGAAAGTTTGTGAAGTTTATCAACAGCTGTTTTATTCAACTGATAAATAAAAAAAACGTCGTTACACAACCATCCCAAAACAGACTGTCGCCCCAAACACAACTGACGAAGATTTACCACCACCACGATGGCTCACCATCCACGTCGAGATAACGCAGTTTAATCCCATTTTTCAATCTTGGACAATAAATTACACAAATAAATTGTGTCCTGTACCTGTAGAAAATAAAGTGGAACTAAAAAAAATGGCTTCCTTTGCCGACGGCCAGTTAATTTGTCGACGCCAGCACCACGCCGGGTCGTTTAGGGCCTTTTTTAATTGTTGGATGGCCCGGACTTTCTGTATTGTCTGTTCGTTTATAAGTCTGTAGAGTTTGTTATTGGGTGAGCCATTGTATTGTTTATAATAGAATAGTTTTGAGTAAGTCTCGACTTTGGCTGATTTCTTCAATTTAGAAGTTAATATCTAAAGAAAGTCAAGGTCAAAAGGTTTCTAAGTATCATCAGATTTGGCGGCGGCGATCTCTCGCGTCAGGCCCTGGTTCAAGCCATGGTCCGGAGCGAGAGGGAATGGGAAGCCCTCCTTCTGCGAAGCAGTCATGCTAGTGAAGGAGGTGGCGGGAGGTGAGAGGGAAAGAACCTCACGTCCCAGTCGTCGCGGGAGACGCCCTGGGCGTCGGGGGTCACGTGGTGGCTCCCGGCCACCGTAGGCGCGGGCCCTGTGGACGGCGAGTTATGGGCCAGCTCGTCGTCCGGCCGTCTTATGACGACAGGCCGTGTCGACGGCGCGTTCGTGTTCCACGTGCGCCTCAAAGAGATGTCAGCAAATAAGTAGGGGTCCGCAAGGGCCGATGCCTGCCAGGGCTGCGGGACTGTTCGAAAGAGATACCGTGGCCCTGGAACACAAAGGGCAAAGAAGGAACATGGATGGGTTTTAGTCAGTACAAGTCTGACACTCCCTTTCGCTCCGCCCAGAGTCATTTGATGATTTCCCATCCGAAAAAAAAAAAAAAAAAAGTGTCATCAGATTAAATGTACCTATTGCTGGGAAATTGGCCTCCTCTCTGAGAGAAGAATTGGGCTATAATGTTGACATCATTTGATGTCTTGAATTTTTGGGTCTAGAATACGCCAGTTTCCTCACAATATTTTCCTTCACCAGTTTTGGAAAAAAATATGTTGAAATAAACGCCTTTCTTCCTGACCTGACCTTCGTAATTAAATCGTAAGTTACGGACGTTTTCATTGGGCCACCACTGCTCACTGAGACGTATAAAAAATCTGTTAATTGCCGTTCGGGCTTCGTTGTAGTCGGGTAAAATCTGGTCACCCAGCTTACTCTCCACACATTCTTAACTAAACCACGATCCCCTTTTAAACTGACTCCTGAACAAATTGCATTATAAACAATTTCAATAATCCCAGTTATTACGTCACAATAGTACAGTGCACCACACAATGCCAGCAACATTAACAGCAGCAAACTTTCTATTGTGCGAGCAACAATGCACGAAACTAATGCTACACCTGTGTCGCTGACTGTACTATGAATAATTTATGCTGTAACATTAATTCGTTGGTGTTGACTTTAACTTGGAGTTGGGTTTTGGATTGAAATAGGGCTTCTTTTAGGGCTGCATAGTGCATAGGCACTAGGCTAGTATCCAGAGGGTCTAGACCAAGTGACATTGTATGAGCAATAACAGTTATGGAAAAGTCAAAAATGTATAAAGGGACTGCCTCGATGGTCACAATATGACTGCTGAGCATGAGGTCCCGGGTTCGATTCCCGGGTCAAGGAAAGTGTCATTGAGTTTTACCATCACGAATTTCTTAGTAGCAGCCACTTAGGCCGGTTTATGTCCTCATCATTCCAGCCGAAAGACGTCCACTGCTGGACATAGGCCTCCCCCAAGTGTCGCCCCATTGACCGGTCCCGTGCGTCTCGCATCCAGCGGATCCCTGCAACCTGTGGGAGGCCTTCCAACGCAACGTCTTCCAGTTCGCGGTCGCCACTCCAGAACTTTCCGGCCCCATCGGCCATCCGTTCTGCGAGCAATGTGCCCTGCCCACTGCCTAAGTTTGGCTATTCTTATGTCCGGTTGATGGCAACCGGCTCGCCCTCTATTACATGGAAATCTTATCTTTCTTCCTACTAATATAATTATAAATGCAAAAGTTTGTGACGATGGATGGATGATGTTTGTTACTCTAACACGCGATAACTACTGAACGGATTTGGATGAAATTTCGCACATGGGTAGTTTATAACCTGGATTTACTTTTTATCTTGGTAGTATGATCCCTGGGACAGTTACCAGCCTTCACGCGGGCGAAGCCGTGGGCATTAGCTAGTTATACATAACTGACGATAACGTCTGCCTAACCCTTCGCAAATTACATTGAAGTGAAATTATATTATTATATTCTAAAAACTGAGGTTTTTTGAATATAATAATATTGAATATAATAAATTGAGGCTCATGGCTAAATAATAACAGCCGCTCAGGTCGATCTTTAGGTTAAGCCGTGCTTGCCTAGGTTGGTCTGTGGATGGGTGACCGCCCATTACATGCCGTGCTTTCCTCCGTGCCTCGAAAAGCACGGTAAGCCGTTGGTCCCGGGTGTCATTTGTAGGATTTTTGACAGTCGTTAGGCAGTCAGTGGCCCAAAAAGTCTGACAACCAGTCTTACCAAGAGGTATCGTTTTACCCAGTACTAACTGGGTTGTGGACCTCAGATAGGCAGTCGCTCCATGTAAAATACTGGTATTCAGCTGCATCCGGTTAGACTGGCAGCCGACCCCAATATAGTTGGGAAAAGGCTAGGCAGATGATGATGATTCTAAAAACTATTTCATCTCATTTTGCTAATTTGTGCCGTCTAGGTAAATTCATGAAGTAAATACGGGGAGCAAGAAAATAGTATAGACACTAGATACCTTGGATGGTTAGCTAATATATAAAATACTTTTTAAACTTTATTATAAACCTGAACTCATAAACTTAAAACTTTCTTTGCAAGTTACGGTGCTTTTAAGGGGATGAGCTGGTAGTTAATGGTAATAGACTAGTATAGCCAATATTCATTAGAGGAGAGGCTAATGTCTAGACTGAAGGTAATTTCTAGACTTTTATGGCCTAGCCAAGGTTATAACCTAACCAAGGTTTGTTAGCTAGTTGATTTGATGTCAACCTCCTAATTGATTCACCACTTTCGGCAAAAAGTTCCGAGAACAATCACAAAAGTGCTAACTACCTAACTATCACATTGACAAATAGACCTTTAAGTATTTAAGTCATTTAAAAAAGTGACAATCGCTTTTAAGGCGTTTCGTTTTTATACAAACGGTTTTCAACAGCATCGACATAAACTTTTCGGTAACCTATATCAATTCAAAATGTTTTAGATTTTTCCAGCATCGTTTTCGCTTATTTTTGAGCGTCGATTGCTTAACATCGGGATGTATTCAGCTTAGATATTGTCAAAAGGGGTATCATCGACCCGTCCTAAATATAATGCCAGTGTGGAGTCACTCTGCAGGATATGCCCCACCGCCTTTCTTGTCCAGCCTGCACAGCCACCTGCACCTTCCAGGATTTAAACAAAGCCAGCGAAAGAGCTGCGCAGGTGGCTATATACTGGTCGGGTAATATTTGAGGCCATCAACATGCTAAGACGAAGAAACTTAGATATTTTGTCTCACAGTCATTTGAATGCTATTGTTCTCCCCGTGTTTGCGATCATTTTTTTGTTCCAGACCTTACCTGGGAACCTTCTAGTTGCGGAGATATTGGGGGTCAAAGTTTTAACTTTTTCACAAGTTTTTTTGTTTTTTAATACATGTTTTTAATGTAAGATTTTTACTTTACACACTTCCACGACCCCCGTACTATTCAATCCATCTATCAACACAATGCTTTGAGTGCTTTCCATCGAGTCCTACCATAAAACGTGATTTTTCACCCCAAAAAAAAGTCGACTCCCAGCAATAATTTTTGCGTAAAGTTACTTAGTTTGATGTACAGAATGCTTGGTTGACGGCTATGTGAAGGGTCTGTTTACACCCTGTAGAGATAATCCTTATCTTATTATGACCTGTAAGAGCATATAACAGGCCACACCGGTAACTCACAGGTAAATCATTTACCTAACATAAAACTAATCCATTTTACTGCTCAATAAAAACTTTCCATAACAAAGCACTAGCCTACCGTTAGTTTTAACCACAGCTTATTGTTTAACCAACAGTTACGAGCAGCCAGTAATGGTAACCGGTAACTACTTGAATGTGCTCTCGATGTACTTTCAACGAGTTTTTGTAATGTGGCCTTTTAGTTCATTAGGTTTATAGCGCTGTGTTGTTTTATAATATTATGTCGTAGGGGAATTTTGAGTAGAGCTTAGATCATCATCTGCCTAGCCTTTTCTCAACTATATTGGGGTCGACTTCCAGTCTTACCGGATGCCGCTGAATACCAGTATTTTATAAGGAGCGACTGCCTATCTGACCTCCACAACCCAGTTAGTACTAGGTAATACGATACCCCTTGGTAAGACTGGTTGTCAGACTTTCCGGCCACTGACTACCTGTAACGACTGTCAAAACTCTTTAAATGACAGCTGCTACGAACGGCTTAACGTACTTTCTGAGGCACGGAGGAAACTCGGTATGTAATAGATGGACACCCATTCACAGATCGACCTTGGCAAGCGCGGCTTAACCTCGAAGATTGATCCATGCGGCTGTTATTATTTAGCCACGAGCTTAGATATAGTAACATTTTATCAGAAATCACGATCTTGGTAAAGTCAACATTTATTGGATGGACGGAACGTAGCTTGTTGTTGTACACGTTTCTTAATTTTAAGTTTATTTGTTTGTTTTGTTTTTGTATGTTTTAAGTCTGTTTGTTATAATGCCTATAAACACAATTTTCTTACTTTATTTACTGGGACTGGCAAAATGTCTGCATATCTACTTGACAGGTGTAATTTTATCAGGTAAAGTACTTGTAGCCTGCCTCGTTGGTCTAGTGTTCGCTATCGCGACTGCTGAGCGTAAGGTCCTGGGTTCGATTCCCGGGTGGGGCGAATTGTTATTGGTTTTTTCATCAGGAATTTCTCAGTAGCAGCCACGGAGTCTGGATTTGTGCGCGGTTGATGGCAATAGGCACAACCGCTATTGCATGGGACTTAAACACAGCTGGCAAAATGTGGGTGTACTATTAGGTACACAACTGCCCAACCCTTCCGGAATTACAGGCGAGATGTTATATGTATGTAGTACTAGTAATTTAATAAAATTATCGAAACCATTACCAACAGAACAACCACTATTCTTGTATTTTATCACATTTATAAACTCAAGCGCCGTCTATACCTAATTCTCTCGTCTAACCAACCAATTACAGCCCTCCAAACCAGAATCTGAAATGGCTCCCCGCACGTAATCCAAGATGGCGTCGCTGTATCCAGGATGGGCAGGTGTTCCGCGCGCTAGCTAGACCGCACCATCGCTCTCACTGACATCATAGTTTGTTAGCGGCCGCAGACAACCACGCTTCTTATGGTTTAGGAGGTAGGCAGGGCTTACAATTGGCTTAATTTTTTTAAAGTAAATATACTGACTATGATAAATATCTTTCGGATTTATTTTTATGTTTCTGTAGTATTATTCCTTGTGATATATCTTAACAAATACTGCTTTGTTTTAACGTTTTTTGAGGTCGTTGTGCTACGCGTGCTACGCCGTAGCACCGCTACGAGCATGTCTGAGAGATATTTCTCGACGGCATGTAAAAAAAGGCCCAAGGGCGGCATAAAAACTCTGACACCAGGTTAGGCACTAACCACACGATAAATAAGTGATAACTATCATAATCAGAACAAAACTAACTGTATAATTTTGATAATATGACGTTACTTTCAAGATACTCCGATTCCAACACTTAAAAACTTAACCCTACATCCAAAATCTCCTACACCCACACAAACCATACATACTACATAAATCCTCCAGCTCTGCCCATCATTCAGCTCAGCACACAGTTTGTTACATGGCCGCAGACACACGCTCACATCACCCGCCTTGCGGCTTTGTTTATGTTTGTGACGTTTTCACTGGCCGTTTAAATTGTTAGGCTAGGAAATAGGCATTAAAGGAATAAAAATAACTAGCAAAAAAATTAAAAAGTTTTTTTCATATTTTAAAAGTATGTAGATCGCTTTGATTGCACCTTCTTTGGTATGTTATGGTCTATTTATTTCTGTAAGAAGATATGTGAGCTGTATTTTTTAACTCGTTGCGGCGGAGTCCAACAGGAGGGTACCGTTTTTAAACTAGGTGTTTCTTTTCTGACTACTCAGAGAAATTAATAAAAGCTTATGAAAACATCCTCAACTAACTCAGAGATAACATGCCTCTTTAAAGTTCAGACATTATCTTGGTCAGAGCATGTCTATGATTTCAGATTGAATTCTCAATGAATTCAATTTCAATAAAACACACCACAACAAACACACAGCCTGCGGCAAAGCAAGATGTGCTTAAATATCTCATACAACATAGTAATATTGTACCTTTGAATATTGCAACCAAGTTTGCAATATCAATATATTTAATTGGACCAGCCAACTTTGTATACCTAGATATTTCAAATCTGCAGATATACATTATTACAGATATTCGCTCAAATAATTTCCTTGAAACTGACGACGAACGTTTGCTTACCTACATAGTATTCTATGTATAAGATTTGTTGCTTGTTGTAACTTATTCATGATTGGTTAAAAAATCCCTTGGTAAGACTATCTGTAACGCCTGAAAAATATCTACAAATGACAGCCGGGACCAACGGCTTAACGGTGGCGGATATCACAATATGTCTTTAATTTTTTCGATTTAAGAAATTTTCGTTTCGTCTCGATACTTTCCTTTACCGAGTCCCAGCTGAACCTCATCAAACTGCCCAGAAGCATCATTACAACTAACAACCCCGCATTCCCCCGAAAATAACTAATTACAACTTTACCCAAACATACCAAAATAATATCTCACTTTGTTACAATGTAAACAAAACAACATAAGCCTATAATAATACAACCAGTATGAAGTAGTCGGAAACAATCGGGTGTCTCCGTGAACCTTCGTGTGCTTTCGGGAGCCTTCGGGCGATTTTGTGCGCCCATCGGAGCGGAAAGGCGCCGTTTGGAGAAAACTATTGGCTGTATATTGAGATGGGGTTGCCAGCTTAAGAGTTTTGGTGGATGATTCGGTATTATTTTATGGTGAACTAGCTGTGATTTAGTATAATTAGCCAGGAACAGTTTTTTGCTGGATCGCAGGCCTTATCTATGTGAGAGGGAGTGGGCTATAATCCAGCACGCGGGCCCTGTGCTGGTTAGTGGATGTCATATTGTCTTTGAATTTCTGATTCCGATTAAGACCGCATTACGCATTTGAAATCGCTTTCATTTTGACTTATTAAAACAAAGTTTTATTTTTAAAGCCCCAGTACAATATTTATTTAATATTTTATCTCTGCAGCTGTTATTTTACTACTGGGATAAAAAAATTAAACTCCCACAATTCCATAAAAACCAAAGTAAAGAACAATTACAGGCCATCCTTTCCGGGGTAATTTTAAATTCGCAGTTGGCAACAATGCTTTTTTTTTAACAAAAGGTGAATGTCGGGGAGTCCATTTGTGGGGCCGCGATGAACTTTATAATGTCTTTAGGAGTTGTAATATGAGGGTAGGAATCATTCTTTAATGTCAGTTGTGGCCTTTACTGCAGTAAAAGATTTTTCTTTCAAGGTTAAGAAAACTTTGAATGGGTCAGACAATCTTTGTTGAAGAGTCAGAATTTTTCTTTTTAAATAATGTCTGCTTTTGTTGACCTTTGGGTAATTTCCTGTTTATTTCACAAAGCTGGTTTAAAAGAAGATGTAGTAACAGTAATTTAAACATATATATATATTTTTAGCAGTACCTTTGTGCTATTCTACGTTAATAAATTGTCCTGTTAAGTATTTTGTGTGTAAAACATGAATAAATAAATAAAAGCTTAAATTAAGCTTACTTTAAATTTTGAGTTTGAATTTAAATGGTTTGATTGGTCAGTTGAAAGGATTAGTAAGTCGTTAAGTAGGCAGTGACCGGAAAGTCTGACAACCAGTCTTACCAGGGGGTATCATATTACCCAGTACTAACAGTCGCTCCATGTAAAATACTGGTATTCAGCTGCATCCGGTTAGACTGGAAGCCGACCCCAACATAGTTGGGACAAGGCTAGGCAGATGATGTTGAGAGAATGAGTGAAAGGCGACCTAACCAAAAGTAGACTAGTTTTGTTTGTTTGTTACCTGTCACACCTTAACCACTGAACTGATCATGCTGAAATTTTGCATATATACGTTGTCAGGTGTACAGAAACGGACATAGGGTACCTTTCATCCCGAAAAAGTACTGTTTCCGAGGAAAACCACAATAACGTTCTTATGATAATAAATGGCGCCACGTGTCTTTCGAATCATGATTGAATGATATAATTATATAGAAACTTTAGTAGTGTGTTAAGAGTTTAATTGTCAAATTCTAAATTAACGCGAGCGAAGTCGCGGACAAAAGCTAGTACAGAATAATAGCCTTGTATGGTCTCTGAAATGTTTTCAGTTGGTTTAGACGCCATGTTGTGTTACTAAAAACGAACGTTTCATTCATTACCGAACATAAATCTGTTTCGGGAGATGGGAGGCAATATGCATAGAAACCGCAGTCAGCAGAACGGGCTGACGACCGCAAGCTAATCCTCTCGGCCCGATTACTGTCGTACATCATCGGAAAATGTTTGGTACAGCCGGACCGACATACCAAAATTTTGAATGACCAAAAATATATCATTCACCTGTAGCCCCCGAAGGGTTTGACAGACGTGTATCTAATAGTGCGGCGTCATTTCGCCAGTTACGTTTAAGTGTTGCCATAAACTGGGCACAAATCCAGTCTTTTCCATCAGTAATCCAATAACACTTTACCCGACCTGGTAATCGAACCCAGGACCTCAAGTTCAGCAGTGGCGCTTGCGACGACTAGAACAAAGAAGTTTGAACTCAAATATTGTTATGGTATTTCGATACAAAGTTTCCTCGAATCCCACCAATCCATACCTATTTGCTTACCAATATTATAAATTCGAAAGTAACTCTGCCTGTCTTTAGGTTTTTTTTTCAAGCCTTTTTTCCTCGTCACAGGTGGACCATGACCAGAGTTGGTTAAAGGAAGTATGTTCCCATGGAATACTTTAGCTAACAAAGGTAGCCTATACTAAATATACCTACATACTATTTTATAGAGGTATTTTTTTATGTTTTTAAGCTTGAATGCAGGGGATAATCTTAAAAACTGCTCATCCGATCCCGAAAATTTACTAATGGAAAGCTAGATTATCCCAAAGTGTCATAAGCTATTAAAACGTTCCCGTGGGATAATATCCGACCATAATACGAGCGAAGCTGCGGTCTAAAGCTAGTCTTCTATGAACAGATAACAAAAGTGCAGCTGTACCTTTATTCCTGCCTCCCCCAAAACAAATAAAAGTGCGTAAAGGCAGATTAATAGCGATTCACATATTGGCTAACCACAGTTTTATGGAAAACACTAAAATTATATTACGAGCTGAAATAATTTCCTTGATCCATAGGATTTTTATACCATGGAGGTTTATGGCATTTTTCTCGTTAAAACTAAATCTTAATGTCCGTAAAACGTGGGATGTGTGGTAAAACTACTGTTATTTTCTTTTTATGTCCTTATGGGATATGGTCACAGTAGTGTTTTGCGGTTGCGTGGGGATATGAGTCTTTTGGACAATGGTTTTATTGTAAAATGTGTGTACTAAATGCTTATTCTTTATTTTAGGATGCATAATATACGTAAAACGGAATTCCATACATACAAAGTGTAAAAGGACGCTTCACGAAACCGTCTGCTTCCTGAAGAGTCCTTTTAGAGTGTACCGTATGGTACACCTCTGCCTAACCCTTCGGGTAGTAATGATTCACTAGTTATGTTTAAGTCCCATACAATAAGGAGCGAGCCTTTTGCCATAAACCGGGCACAAATCCAGACACCGTGGCTTCTACTGAACAATTCCTGATGGAAAAACCCAATAACACTTTGCCCGATCTGGAAATCGAACCCAGAACCGCATGCTCAGCAGTCCCATTTTGCACCACTCAACCAACGAGGCAATTGCTTCTTATATTCAGAATATCCTAAGCTCATACCCAGCTATAATTGACAATTTAAGACGTGAATACACAACTACCCACACACATTAATAAGTCAGAACACAAAGACATGGCTCCTCAGGTTATGACGTACTAATTTGCGCTTCATGTTCAGCTACAGCTTGAAATATAAACGTTGAGCTGCTCATAAACGGTTAACCGGATCGACCTTGCTTAAGAGAGAGGCATGAAGCTATCTATTTTTTATGAAGGAATTATAATTTCAGCTTGAAGGAATTGTTTTTTTCGAGCTAAATCAAGGTTAGTGCGAAGGATATGAAATCGTGAACTGTTGAAAGAAAATATCGGGAAAAATTGGAACTAACATAACATCACACCTGTAATCCCTGAAGGTAACCATAGGTGTGCCTAATAGTACACCCACATTTCACCAGTTGTGTTTAAGTCCGATGTAATTGAAGGCGAGCCTATTGCCATCAACCGGGCACAAATCAGACTCTGTGGAATTCGTGGGAAAACTTAACTTGGTCTCAAATACAAAATTTTTGTATTTAAAGAGCCGATACGTTTAACACAATAACCAAGTAATGTAAAGTTAGGTAAATTAATGTACCAACATGCAAAATGCAAGTATTACAATATTTTTTCGATGTATTGTGATTTATTTTTCTACGTAAACTTGTCTCATCCATTGAATCTTTCAAATCGAGTCTTCATCATCAGTGCAGGGTAATGATAATACTTACTCTAATTTATTTGCAGTTTCCGCGGGATAATATTCATCTTACATACATCTCTACCAGTCATCAGCTCAATTCATCATGTCTTTGCTCTTCTATTCTTCCTCATAACTTCCTCAAACTCAAGTCTCTTATCTCAACAATCCTGCCACCCATCACAAGATATAAAGCTTAACTGACAAATTCCTTCCCCCATAACAGTTCCCCTTAAACAGTGCTATCGTCATGTCCCGTAAAGGGAAGCTATCATCCCTTATGGAAATATAAAATCAAGTAGTTTTAAGCCAAGGGCGATACTCTTTATGACTCCATAGCTGAACACATTGCCTTTACCCATCAAGGAAATCAAGACTCTGTATGTGGAGGCTGTAGGTTTAATTTTGAGTGGTGTTTTTTGATGTAAGATAATTGGCTTTATTAATTCAAACTCTGTTATTAGGGTGATAAAGTTGATAATTGAGTGTGAGGTTAGGAATACTGAAATCGTATGCGGTTATATATGTAGGGTGGTTTTGATTTGTGGTGACTTGTCAGTATGTTTCGTTATTTATTATATTTTCATGATATTTTTGTATATGGTCGTATATTATATAACGTTATTTTTGGGGAACTGTATTATGCATGATGAATAAATTAACAGAAATATTTTCAAAATTCCGGAAAAATACTCTAAGTTCCGGTGATAACTTAGGAATGAAAGAGCGTGCGTTTTATTGCACATTATTGCATATTTCTGAGTAATTTACAGGCTAGCAGCCAAGTACTTGGCAAAAGTAATTACTACTATTTTTTCTGTCGCCAAGAAAAAATTTGATTGCAATAAACTTATTCCCACCACCGTACCCAAAGAACCACAAATGTCATCATAAAAATGTCTGCCACCATAAAATTTTCCATAAGTACACCTTCCCAGATAGGAGATATTTATGGGGCCCAATAAAACGATATATAAATGACGGTCACCCATCCACGGACCGACCTCGGCATGTGTAGCTTAACCTTTGAACGTCCCGTGCGGCTGTTTAAGTTTAGACCCACATGCAATGTTCAATGCCTACATATCAATATAATAAGTTGACTCATGCAACTAAAGACTGATAAGGTGCCACCATATCAAAAACCGCATGTCATCATAAAAATGTCAGCTACCATAACATTTCCCATAAGTACCCCAACAGCGGGGTGATACCTCAGCCACCTCCTAGACAGGGTTTATTTATGGGACCCATAAAACCAGCCGTAAACCATGGTAATGAGATAGTGCAAGTTTGCACCCCTATCTTTGGACGTGGTTTACGATACTAGCTGGTGCATTTTAGAGGTGCTATTTATGTATGGTTTTCAAAAATAACGATGCGTACTAGTTATCAGTGGTCTCTGCATTAAAATCGAGGCGGAGTGTCACAGGGACTAATAGTTTTATTAGTCCCTGTGATACTACAAGCCTCACGTTTGTAACAATACATGAAATCTGTATTCTAGACACACAAGGCCAATCAAAATATCGATTTAAAATTACATAGATTTGAAATGGCATTTTTTTTCTTATGGGTGGTGCCTGAACCTGGTGTCAGAGTTTTTATGCTTGACTTCTGACATAAAATTGAATTCTGTAAATCATTCAGTTTTAAATTGTAATACATGACTAGAATTAAGCGCAAGGAACCCTCAATGGCCGATGGGAAAAAGTTCTGGAGTGGCGACCGCGAACCGGAAGACGTTGCGTTGGGAGGCCTCCCACTAGGTGGACCGATGACCTGGTGAAGGTTGCAGGGATCCGCTGGATGCGAGTCGCACGGTACCGGTCAATGTGGCGATACTTGGGGGAGGCCTGTGTCCAGCAGTGGACGTCTTTCGGCTGAAATGATGATGATGAACCCTCAATATTTTTAAAAGTTTAAGTCTAAGTTAGGCGACTCATCAGTAAACTCTAAAGTCATCATCATCTGCCTGCCTTATCCCAACTACGATGGGCTCGGTTTCAAGTCTATTCAGACGCTACTGAACGGCAGTATTTTACATGGAACAACTGCCTGTCTGACGTCCACAACCCAGTTAGTACTGAGTAATACGATTCCTCTTGGTAAGACTGGTTGTCAGACTATCGGGCTACTGACTACCCTGTATCAGTAGACTCTGAAGAGGCTAGTGTTTATGAACTTTTCACCTGGTACATAGTCCAAGACTCAGTAGACTTTTGAACCGGTTTGCAACGCATCCACACACTTATTGGTTTTTGTAGTTAAATATGCTTGACGCTTATTGCAAGATTCTGTGACCGTAACTTGAAAAGTAGTTTTGTCCAGATGACCCTGCCTTCTCCCCTCCCGATATTAATAAAAAAACATAACTACCCACATAATCAAATATTCCACAAACTCATTTCAGTTTCCCGTTTCATTACCGCACATACGGATTCCTAAAATGAGTGTGAGATCGTAAACATTTTACTGCTGGCGTTGAACGTGACATTCCTCACGTTACTGACCGCTGGAGCTGAGTCAGTGGGTGGTGGGTGTGATTGAAAATGTACCGAATGATGGTCAGCCAAGGTTACTGAATAGCTGATTACGCAGTCTATAATATTCCCACTGCTGGGACACAGACTGGGCTGGGCTGCAATCCACCAAGCGAGCCCAGCGTTAGATGTCACATGTCAGAAAATTGTTTGGTTATAGGACACCCTGGTTTCCTCACGATGTTTTAAATAACCGTTTTGAGAGCAGTGGTGTTGAAATAAATTACGCAAAGTAGCGTACCTGCCTGGGTTCGATCCCATGACCTCCAAGTCGGGGCCCTCACGTTATCGTGCCAATGTTCATTTTTTCGACCGATGTGGACTCAGTGGGTGTGTGTGATTGAACATCTGTGATGTTTTGTTAATGTGAAACCGTTGGAAAGCACGTTAAGCCGTAGGTCCCGGCTGTCATTTGTAGATCTTTGACAGTCGTTACAGGTGGCCCGAAAGTCTGACAACCAATCTTAGCAAAGGGTACCGTATTACTCAGTACTAACTGGGTTGTGGAGGTCAGGTAGGCAGTCGCTCCATAGAAAATTCTGGTATTCAACTACATCCGGTAAAATTGGACACCGACCCTAATAAAGTTGAGAAAAGGATGATTATGATCAGCCATGGTCAGCCATGGGCATGGTGATTATAGTGACATAACTTTATAATGTGTCTACTAGCGTACCGCCGCTGTTTTTACTAGTTGGCAACCAGCCTTCCTGAATATATTCTCTAAAGGATAGTGAGACCGTATAAGACGTCTTGAACTTAGGAAATCTTGATGGGAAAAGTAAATAACTTTGGCAACTTGAGAACCGAAAACCGCTTAGTAGACCAACGAGGCAGTTATAAGGATTCCTTTTTTACCCGACTGCGGCGAAGCCCAAAAGGAGGGTTATGTTTTTTTGGAACTAAAAACCTCCTTTGACTTGAGATGGACACTTGACAAATGAAGATTTCAAAGATATTTAAGAGAAATCTTACCTCTTAAACTATGGCAATCTTATAAATAGAACCAAATCTTGAAAATTATCTCATTCACCCAAACAGATATCAAACTCCAATTTAAATCGCCTCAAATTCAAATTAAAGGCTCCCAATCTTCGGTTGTGGACATTATCTAAATTGCCGGCTCATATCCGGCCAGAATTATGATTGATGACGTCACATCCTTCCAATCCTTCGCCCGGGGAGGCTCTGGTCCTTTGCGATGATTGGATGGACGTAAAATGTCCTTGTGGGTTAGGGAAATAAAAAATATTATGAGCCATTTTTCAAAAAGGTGGTGTTGTTATGTCCAGTGAGTCTTTAGATGTTGTGGTCTCTAACTACATGTATTTAAAGATTTTCTTATTAGTATTGTAATAACCAAATGCTTTCTATTTCAATTAAAAATAAATGTTTCGGAGGACTGATATTCTTTGTCTGTTTTTTTTTATTTTTGTGTTTTTGTTAGCCGTTGTAATTACATTTTTTCTTCGAAATCGAGGCATAATTTCTAATTAACTTTAAATCGACTTCAAAACAGGAGATTCAGTTTTTTACAGATGTAAAACAGTACTTTAAAATATTGTTGACGAAAAGACGCCTATAGCCAGTTCGGGAGCGACTCGGCACCGTGTCTGACTATTCTCTTTTATTAGATCGATATAATGCACTTTCTGGCCAGCTTAAGCCGAGTCAGCGTAGAAAAGTGTGGTAACTCACATAATCATTTTAATTATATTTTCTTTTTTTAATCCTTTGACATGTCCAAACCTAATAAGATACAGAAATCATTCCACAAGAACAAGCAGGTTCTCCCAATCTAAATCCATTGCAAACTTCCTTAAGTGTAAGAGGCAGAAAAATACAAAAGTGATATACAAAACGCGATTGTTGGCCCGAAGCCCAGATAAAAATAGGAATAAAGGATAATCCCGGCTAAGCCAGGAAAACTTCGCCAGTAAACGGTATTAGCTTAAAATTTTATTTTCTTAAAACATTACTGGGAATGACAATAAATATCATTCTTTGCTTGTTTTTGCTTACGGCGAAGTTGAGGGTTTACGGTTCTGTTAAACATCAGGCCGCAGTTTTAGAGGAGCTCGTGGCTAAATAATAACAGCCGCTCGGGTCGATCTTTAGGCTAAGCCGCGCTTATCTAGGTTGGTCTGTGGATGGGTGACCACCCATTACATATCGAGTTTCCTTCGTGCCTCAGAAAGCACATTAAGCCGTTGGTCCCGTGTCTCATTTGTAGAACTTTGACAGTCGTTAGGTAGTCGGTGCCCCAAAAAGTCTGACAACCAGTCTTACCAAGGGGTATCGTATTATCCAGTACTAACTGGGTTGTGCAGGTCAAATAGGCAGTCGCTTCATGTAAAATACTGGTATTCAGCTGCATCCGGTTAGACTAGAAGCCGACCCCATCATAGTTGGGAAAAGGCTAGACAGATGATGATCAGCCTGCAGTTTTAGAAGAGGTCATTACCGATCTATACTTTTACAATTATTAATCTAGGACACAGATGGACCTTGACAGAGGTCCAAAAGTTTGATAAACAGTTTCACAAAGAGGTATCGTGTTACCAAGTAACTGGTACACGGCCCAGTTGATGGCAATAGGCTCACCCCGTGTTATATGTGACTTAAAATAATTATCGAAATGTGGGTGTACTTCCTGTACTCCTCTGTCTAACCCTTTAGGGATTCCAGGCATGATGTTATGTTATCGTTTCCTGTTAGACTGGAAGCCGACCCAAACAGTTTTTAGAAAAAGGCTAGACTAGAAAATGATGAAAAAAAATGTAAGACACTTTTCTACCTTTTGCTTTGTATAATTGAATCCTATTGTGAAAAGACCTGGGTTTTTCAACCGATCTTATCTCTAACTATTTAAATTCTATCTCAGATATAATTTAGATTTCAAAGATTAATAGTCAGAGATCGATTACACGAGATGAGATTTTTAATTCGTTTCTGAATAAAAAGGCTATTTTCTTGCGTAGAGGCAAATGTAGGCTAGCAATCGATTTACCTTTAAAAAGTCCCAAAGTGAACCATCACAGACATCTAACCTTTAAAAAACGTGTAAGTACCTAAAGACCAATAAAAATAAATGCCTACATAAAGCCCTAATTACTTCCATAAAGATCTTAATTGTCAATTTCAATGCTTAATAAAAGGAACGGAACAATTTCATTTTATTCCGATAGGTTCGACTCCTAACACGTAAACCTAATAAATTGTTATATACCTATTATTATACCTGTCAGTACCTGGGTCACAAGCACGAGTAACTTTAGGTAGATAATATTTTTGGTCCCTAGTCGTTTCTTTTAGCTCACAGGTACCAGTTTTCGTCTATATTAAAGCTTCGTAACTTGGGAAGAAAAATAAAATTTAGCAGAAAATATTTGGTGAGTAATGTATTTATAAGGTAGATGTGAGTGGAAAGGCTGGGAGAAGACACGGTAGAAGGACATTACACTGACCTTATTGGTGATGTGCTTCAGAAAGGACAGGTGTGTAGTACTGGCAATCAAGTATGACCAGATGTATGAACGTGGACGAAGACAAAGGAGTGTGTAAGGATCGTAATACTGGCGATCTGTTGTTTCTGCCTACGGCCGTGGGAAAAAGGTGTATTTTATGTATGTATGTAGTTGTAAGTAATAAATAAAACTCAGATACACATTGGAAGCACTCTTAACTACTTTAACAAACCTCAAGGATACTAAAACAGTAACAGACAGCAAAAATATGTCGTAAACGAGCCTTCGCATGCCCTAAAAAAAATACATCACTTCACAATTTTTTTCGCGAACAATCTCTCCAAAAAATCTCCCTAATGAACACAGGGTTTTCCAACAAAACTCTGTGTAAGCCGGAATATATCGGCGTGGTGGTATACTAATATGACAAAACCGCCTGTGTCAGGACACCGTGTCGTAATTTTTAAGGATTTGCCAGCGGGCACTTATCACGCGCTGTCTGTTGAGATTAGACTCGAGTGGAGGGCCCTAAATTGGCGGGAACATTTTTGGAAGGAGCTTTTTTATATTTAGAATGATTAGAAATTGTGTTGTGTGAGGCATGGCTGTAGGAAGTCGTGTTACGTGTATTTGGGGGGCTATAACAATGCTTTGGGAGTACTGAATTATTTGGCAAGTCTGGTGCTGGTTGCATCATCTATATCTGCGTGTTTTGTGTTCGTTAATATGACTGTTCAAATTCAAATTCAAATTCAAATTATTTATTGCAATCCATAATGTACATATACAGGTGGTAAAAAACAATTAAGAAGAAACAATTATGGACCCTGTCGGGCACAGCAAAATTAAATTAATTAGGAAGGAGAGAGGAAGAGCGAAGACTGTGATTGTTCTATAAATGTAAAATTCAATGCTAAACACGAAGGGCATTTTTTTTTTCATTTTTCATTTTCAATGTAAGAGGTGTGGAAAATGTTGAGTATGAATGTAGATGACTATAAAAGTAGAGGGAGACTAATAAACGATGGATGGACTGTGTGAAGTATATATGGCTAGAAAGGAGGTGACTGGTGTGATGACGACTACCTAATAGAGAAGTATAAAAGAAGAAGACATGCTACACCGACCCCAAATAAGTTGGGATAAGGCAAGAGAATGATGATAAGGTTGTAGTGGGGTGATACTTACCTACACCATGCTTAAATTACAGAAATAAATGGTCTGATGTGAATATAATAGGCGTGTCTCCAGGGCATGAAACACCGAACAATCAAACTATACAAAACTAGTTTATGTCTATCTCTCATTTTAAGGGAAATCTATACAAGGCGAGGCCTATTACACTGGAAATATTACGTGTCACCGTATGTAACACCAGTATATTGATAGAAGTGGGCAAAAGAATTTTTAAAACAAACAAACTGAGAAAATCAATTTGCCAAGTAGATCCAGCAAATTATATGCAATCAATAGGCCAGCAAAACGAATGATTACCAAGTTATGATCAGATTTATATGTAAAAAATAATTCAACCGTTGACTTCCCGCCCTCAAAACCAAATCTTAACATTTTCAACCCGCCACCAAACTACAAACTTGAAACTTCCGCCCCCTAACAACCCCTCCGCTTGTTTCCAAGCCCACCAATATAAATAAGAGGCTTTATCCGAGGATTATCTCTTTAAGAATTGCGCTTCCCCGGTACGAACAGGTCTGAACAAATATGACAATGAGGTCGCTCTGTCTTCGCGACTTAGGGGGCAAAAACTTTGGGGTAGTTGGGTTTTTTGTTGAAATTTCGGCGTTCTGGAGTTAAAAGTAGATGTAGGTATAAAACATCCTGAAATGTTAATAAACTTTTAGAGGACAATGGTAACAGTTGCCTAAGGATGGGTAAATGATGCCATGACGTTTCAATTGAAGAAGAAAACTGGTAGCATAATCAGCCTATAATTTTCCCACTGCTGGGACACAGGCCTCCTTTCTATGAGAAGGAATGGGCTATAAATCCACCACGCGGGCCCAGTGTGGTTTAGTAGATATCACATGTCTTCGAATTTTAGTTCTAGGACACGCCGGTTTCCTCACGATGTTTTCCTTCACCGTTTTGAGAGCAGTGGTGATGAAATAAATTACACAAAGTAATGCGCCTGCCGGGGTTCGAACCCACGACTTACTGCTCGTAAGTCGGGGCCACCACCACTGGGCCACCGCTGCTCTCTCCGCTGAAAACTGTTAAGTCCCATTTAATTTATTTACTAACAAAAATCACATGACAACAGCACACCCAACCTAACCTATTTCCAAGGCCAGCATAATTCCCTCACACACAATTCATAGATTTCCCTCTAAAACCTAACAGGCCGAACTATCCAAACTCGAACTACTTAAACCTATCATATGAGACATTTATAATTTATGCAAGGCTCACGGCGTTTAGTCGTAGGGGCGAAAATGTGAGTTATTGCACACCCCTTACGTAAGTACGTACTATATAGGTATATGGATCCTGGTCAAATGTACCAGACGGTTGTCAGGTTGAGTTATTGCCCGTTTTAGGATAATGATCTTTGTCTAGTGACAGAAAGGGAAGACCTAAGAAGAACCAGTTTTAAAAAAAAATATTTTTAGGCTACTAGGATTTAAATTATAAACTTTTGAACTTTAAACCCATGTGGATTTTAGGTTGAAATTTTAAGGTTATAAAGAAACAGATTGTAAATATCCTGATTCCTCATAGAAAAGGGAGGATCCTCCAACGAGACGGTAGTTGTGTCTGATGGGCTACTGCCCAACGGGTGTAGTCGGGTTCATCTATCGTTATCTCGCGGATAACTGTGATAGCGCGATGCAGGATTTAAGTTCTCAATTTGCGAAATATATCACAAATATCATGTTTTTTTTTTAAATTTAAAGTACAAAGCGAAGTTTTCATAATATCTTTAACAAATCCATATTTCTCTCGTTTTCATAATCGAAAACCGTGTTTAAACGCGGCAAGCATGATGTGAGAATATTTAAATTGCCCAGTAACAGCGATAACACCTCGGGTATGTATTAATGAGCGTTTCATTAATTATAATTTAAATACGAAAGGTTTCCCCTTTGCGTTGCCACGCGAGGTAATGTATAGGATTTTTTTGATGATTTATTATTCACTAAGTTTTGGTTTAACGTCGAGAATTATTCCAAGGGAGCGTACAGCTGAGATGTAAAGTATCCTATGTCCTGACCCAGGACTTAGCCTTTCGTGTGCCGTTAATACAAGGTGTAAACGAACCCTGCACGAAGCCGTCTGCCAAGCATTCTGTACATCAAACAAAGTAACACTACGCAAAAGTTATTGCTGGGAAACGACTTTTTTTTTTGGGATGAAAAATTACATTTTACGGTCTCAATGACTCAATGTAACGCACTCAAAAATTTAGCCTATGGATGTATTGATAAGTCGGGGGTCGTGGAGGTGTTTAAAGTAAAGTTATATCATTAAAAACTTGTGAAAAAGTTGGAACCGTGACACCCAATATCTCCGTAACTAGCGGGTAACCAGGAATGGTCTAGAACAAAAGTCAAGATCGCAATGACGGAGAGTACAAGTGCCTTTCGGCTTCGTTAAGGGTACTTTTACACCCTTTAGATAATGTCAAAATGTGTATTGGCTTGTGGAAAGCTACTGAAAAGCTACGACAGCGTTGTTGGAAGTAGTTGAGTGGTACCACACCAATCGATCGATCGTATGTCAGTCGCCTTTACTCATTCTCTCAACAAGACTACATTATTGAAGCATACTACTTTACGAAAATAAATGTTCCAAAAAAGCAACCCCAAAATGGTCCCCATATAAAATTCCGAGCCTTGTAAATCACCACGTTCACAAAAAGGAAGGTAAATACGAGCGCATCGTCCAATTACAAATCCATCTGATATGACATAAATCAGAGCACAATCGAACGGGGCGTCGCGCGGTGAGAAAAAATAAAATTTATTCGACGGTCCACCGCAAATGTTGGGAGTCATCCGTGGTGGGAGTTGTGAGCGAGAGCGGGTGGAAGGATAATTTTAAGAAAATAATTGATGAGCATTCAGCATGTATTTTATAATCTGCATGAGTTCTTTGAGAAAAAATAATATTTGTATGCACCTTAATCCTTAAAATACCATTGCATATCCGACTTGGGTAAACTGTTGAAACTAAAAATGTAATGTTTACTAATAAGAACTTAATGTACACAGTTATGCAATAAATATATCTTTATCTTTATCTTTATCATAGCAGTCTTTAATGTTCCCACTGCTGGGACACAGATCTCTCTATGGGAAGGAGTACGCTGTAATCCACCACATGCAGGTTGGTCACATGACTTTGAATTTTTGGTTCTAAAACAGGCCGGTTTCCTCATGGGGATATCTTTCAACGTTTTGGAAGCAAGAGCGATTTAATAAATTACACAATTAAATAAATAAATTACATAAATTATATTTTAAGTAACTATGCCGCCATTGTTTCCAAGAATATTGAGTCTTTTACATAACACGTTTCGTTAGTTATCTATGTGTTAGCGAAATACTGTTATGTCCTGCACCTTGATTTGGCACACACTTGTTATCACAATCCGAAAGATTATTGAAATCATCTGAGCAGTGGATTCAGCTGTTTAACAACGTAAATAGCGCACTGAATATAACTTTGGTCCCAAGAACTAACCTTATCAGGTACCAAGTAAGCTCCATTATCGCCTGCCGCCAATAACTTAGACCATACACCTCAAGACCAGGGGAGACGCGGCATAAATCAACCATCCGATGGGTAGGCCGAATGAAATGTGGTATGTAAATCCTATCCCCCTAATATCGGGAGGGGATGAATTATAGTCAGGTTATCCCCCGTCCATTGTGAATTTTACTCCGTTTCTAAGATATGTACCGAATGTGTGTCAGAGAGGTGATTTATTCTCGTCCAAATGCAAGTGGTCTGTTTTTTGGCGGCCATTTTGAATATTAGCGCCATTGCGATTGGGTACGGATGTTATGGTGATGAACGATTGTTTTGGAGATTGCAGGTTTTGTTTAGAAGGGAACTGAGGAAATTGACGTTTTAAAAGCGATAACGAAAGCGAAAAGTCAAAAATGTATCAATCCATTCACATAAACTACTGAAAATAAATTTGTCAGGCTTGTTGAAAGCCGTTGCAGAAATTCGATACGCTTCAAAGCGATGGCTACTTGTACACGTACAGGCCCTCTGAACGTTAACAGGTTCTGCGTTTTTGAATTCATCAATTTCATCTGTTGTCATCTTTTAAAACTACCTGTGAATATTTGGACCGGTAAAAACTTCTATGAACTCCATAAACTTCAAAAACCACATTAAAAGCTACGTTTGAAACTTAACATTTATTAAAATTTTCAGTCACCATTCAGTTCTAAAGAGAAACATCATCAGAGAACCAGAGGTGTTACCAAGACGTCTTAAAGCAATATCTTTTGAATGTCACTTCATTGTGGGAAAGTAACGAAGCTGTAGAGGACCTCTAGCGCCATCTCTTTCCCACTCTGGAATAAGATTAAAACAATACTGCTTTAAGACGTACAAGAAAGTAGGCCACCTGAACTGAAATTCATAATAATTCGAGGAAACCGACATCTCCTACATATACAAAGCATCTGACATCTACCAACTCTCTATTCACTCCCTCTCACAGAGAGGAGGCCTGTGTCGCAGCAGTGAGAACGTTATGGGCTTTTTATGTGGTTAGTGCCTAATATGGTGTCAGAGTTTTTATACCACCCATGTGCCTCAGACTTGGCTTTACATGCCGTCGTGTGTTTTACCTTCACCGAATTAAGTGATAATTATACAAATCTAGCTATGGCAATTATGGGCTGATTATGCTAATAATATGAGTGAGAGTCTACAAATTAAAGGGTATCTAAATTGTAAAGTGACATAGGACAGAAAATTCCTAACCCATAACTTTATTGTCTATCTAAAAATACCCACCGGCAATAAAAGTTCGTACCCGTATGCATGTTAACAAAACGATAACAAAAGGCTTTTATATCCAATTTTATATCAAATAAAACTATCTGGAAACATCAATATGAACCTCCATATATTTTATTTCAACCGTTTTTCTCCAACAACGGGTTTTTCCATCGCTGTACCTAATAAAAGAAAAATAACCTATGACAGTAAACGGGACATAGTTCACAGTAAAACAAACCAAATATTTATTGAGATCGAAACGAGTAAAACCGCGGGATAAAACAGTATAACAATAAAAGTCAAGTTTTATTATGATTTAGTACATTCGTAGCTATATGACCCGCATTCACTCGACCAATATAGCTTGACTTGAACATAAACAACATTTAAGTCTAAAGCTCAAGATATATTGGTACTGCATGTCATGTCCTGAAAAAACAAACTTAAGTTAAACACCTTAGCTGAACTCTAACACTTAAACATAAAGGTGGTTTTACTTTGACATTTGTTGAAGGATAAGGTTGTTGCCATCGTCACGTATGCTATTATGTTCATGATTACAGTTCGCATAATGAGGGTAGGTATAATTTGGTGACGTCATCGGCATATTGATGCGGATAACTTTTTAAGGGCGCATTTGCATGCTGATCCAGGTATTAAGGCAATGGATTAGGGCTTATCTTCTTAAGGAGTGCTTAACGTACCCTAGGCATACTAATATGTCTATTACCTAGCCGAATACTAGGTTTTTTGCTTCGGAGACCAGTTGAAATAAATGTGTAATTGAATTTCTGTGTTATAGTCCACAAGAAACTATGCTAGGTTGAAAATTGGCTTCTTATAAGTTTCCAATCTTATGGGACATGATCAGCCTATACTGTTCCCACTGCTGGAACACAGCCCTCCATTCCATAAAGAGTGGGTCATAATACACCACGTAAGGCAAGTGTAGTAAGATGAATGTCACATTTCTTCGAATTTTAGGGATCTTATGTCTGTTTAGTCACGATGTTTTCACCGGTTTTGTGGATG
The DNA here is from genome assembly GCA_910589295.1 of Noctua janthe. Classification (NCBI taxonomy): domain Eukaryota; kingdom Metazoa; phylum Arthropoda; class Insecta; order Lepidoptera; family Noctuidae; genus Noctua; species Noctua janthe. Next base: position 11,811,552 of record OU342578.1, read on the forward strand.
TGGTTGACCTGTTCAGGGAATGGGTTGGCGCAGTCGAGACAGGACTGAGGCTTGTGCTGGGGCTGGGGCGCGTGTCAGCTACATTTTGGTTCTCTATACTTTCATCATCAGCATCATCATTTGATTCTCTTACCCTTATCCCAATTCATTTGGGGTCGGCGTAGCATGTCTTCTTCTTCCATTCTTCTCTATTACTCATCTCAGCAGTCACCTCTTTTCTAGCCGTATCGTACTTCACACAGTCCATGCATCGTTTCTACACTTTCATCAGCCTAGCCTTTTTCTCAGCAATGTTGGGGTCGGCTTCCAGTCAAACGGGTGCACCTGAATAACAGTACCTGACTCTGACCTCACATCTCACAACCCAGTCAATACCTCCTGGGTAATACGATACGCCTTGGTAAGACTGGCTGGCAGACTTTCGGGCCACTGACTACCGGAGCCAACGGCTTAACGTGCTTTTCGAGGCACGGAGGAAACTAGGTATGTAATAGGTGGTCACCCGGCCACGGTTGTTCTTAGGCAAGCGCTGCGTTACCTGAAGAGCGACCCGAGCGGCTTTTATTATTTAGCCACCAGCTCCTCGTTTCTTCACGCTCGTTTAAGTGAATTGTATTTCGAACAAATGTACCTAGAGATGGGTTTTGATTTCAACTCTCCGTACCCAACAGCTACCATAAATCCCTATTTTGCGGAGTGGTAATTTGAACCTAAGAACTGGCAAATGGATGTACACAATTTTGTAGAGTACTGGCTTTTATCAGCTTCGCCCGCATGGAGGTCGGAAATTATCCCACAGGAACGTAGCTATCGGGATAAAAAATATCCTAACCCAGGATATAGTCTTTCTTTGCGCCAGAAATTTTCGCTTTAACAGACGTCAAAAGGGTAAAAATCGTACAGACAGAGTTACATCATAATATCACTATGGAAACGAAACCTTTTTGAGATGGCTTCTAGTAATTGCTCTAAGGGTTTCATGTTTAATGATTTCCAGGAAATTGTATCATTAAAAATATATTCTAACAAACATTTGTCAAGAAATAAATTATTACTTTCCTATCTCCGATTCCGAGTTCTCATAAACCGATTAAAATACATTTTTGTCGAAGTATTTCTCTGCTTTAAACAAAGGGTTTCTTTTAATCATGCTACCAGGGCAACAGAAATATAAAAGACGATTCTATACAAAAAACTGTCGACCGCGTTGTAAGAGACACAAAAAATCAAAAAGTTTTTAATTCTTCGTTGCTAAGTTGCTTCTTTCAACTGTATTGTTCAGACCGCTACTTACACCGAAGCGTAACAAGTATTTTATAGAGCTCAGGGAATTCTTGTAAAAATAATGTTGTGCGCTGTAATCACTGAGAAACTGGCCAAAGTGGGGGAGACTTGGACGGAAATTGGATTTCTTTTGAACGGAATGAAGATAGCAAAATGTTTATCTCTGTGCGGTGTTCTTAGGTTTTTTAGTTTAAAGACGTTGCTAATCCTGTTCATGCAAGAAATAGCAGAAACAAAGATGAATATGTTTTTCCTTGAATGTTTTGCTTTGAATATGACAAATATCTATAGTAAGGGACGCACAGAACCAGGAAGTGTATCAGAAAAAAAGAGGGCAATACTCAGCAATGGGTGTTTCCGGCTGATATGATGATGATGATGATGATGACAAATACTTTGATTCGAAACTATCCATTTATATTCTTTGTCCCTTATCATTTTTTACAGTGTCTTTATCTGTTTTTGTGTTGTATTTCGTTGACTCTGTAAGTATGAGGATAATGATGTCATTTAGGGCCTTACTGGCGTAACACTGTAAGTTGAACTAGGTACTGAAAGCATTGGACACGCTACAATGGATAACAGAAATGCATCATTCAGCGATAGTATATGCCGAACAAACTTTGCCGATCGGCACGAACCAAATTAGAGCCAAAAATGTGTCATAGCGATTTACAGTCTGCTTTATTGTTCGATAGTACCGACTCGGTCAAGTGTAAAGTACGTCTTACACTCCGGTGTAACAGACAGTCAAGTGTCTCAGCTAAATAACTGAGATTACTCATAATTCGAGCCGGACTTAGTTCCGAACGAATCCTGTCGAATATTCTTTCACCCCCCCTATCCCCAGGGGTAATTGGGGGAAGATGGGGGAATTAATGGGATTATTAGAGAAAAGTCTTGAGGAATTATTCAATTAAGTATATTATCACGATTTCTGTTCGATTGAATGTGAAATGTGGAAGTTATTATTAAAATGTTATAGGTAGGGTAGTTGAAGTTAAAATGGGGATTTTAAAATTGAACGGAATTTATGAATAATTGTTGAACTTACTTACCTACTGCCTTATTTGAAATAGGTTTAAAGATATTTATTTCTGATAAGAACTTATAAATAATAGTTAACTTATAATGAGATATAGAGTTACCTTTTAATAAGTATATAGTTACTGTTTATTTACACACGTTATGTTACAAGTGTAATAAATCCTAAGCATAAATATGTTTGTGTTAAAGTGCTCATCAACGTAATTGGAAACGAACCAACGTTTCGTCTAACCTATAGTTGAATTTCCGCATCTACTATCGTAAGAATCGTGTACAATCACAACCAAGTACACTGTTACAATCAAGTACACGATTCGTACGAAAAGACCGTACTAACAAATCAAGAGTAATTATTTCAAAATAAGCTGAAAATAAACAGTATTTGGACGCCAAAGTGCATAACATGTACTTATTTTCATTTAAGTTAAGACTTAATGTTTTTTTCCACATTGTGGCCACGTTTCTTGTTTATCTATCTTGTCGCAGGTCCGCTGGAAGAGATTTCTTAATGAAATGAGCGGTACCTTTGTTCTCTTTTGTCTGTATGTTATTTCCTGTGTGTTTTGTGTGTACATAAATAACAAAGTTCCTCAAGTTGCCCCTCAAAATTGCATCTGCAATACATACCTACGACATAAAAAAGTGTCTTCCCGAAAAATTTTATATTAATCAAAGATAAAGAAAGATTCATTCCTCCAGCTCCCCTAAACCGAGGGACTGTAATTTAATTTCAACTTTCCCTCTTATCTCGATACAGTTGATAAGGGATTTAATTAAGTTTACAAACTAAGTAATTTTTTATTAAGATTTTTGAGATTTGTTGTCCTCGGACCAGTGGTTTTGTAATTTAGATTTGGATTTTCGCTTAAAATTTTTAAGTGGTTGCGAAAATTTTTTTTTTTGTTTAAATTTTCCGACATTTTTAGAAGGATTTATGTCAGATTATCAAACAGTTGGAAAAATGGCTTTTTTGTTGTCCCATTCTGAGCATTGGCAAGAGTAAACACTTCCCGTGTTTACTCTTGCCAAAAGTTATTTATCATTTTTTCACTACGACATGCATGTCAAATATCTCGCATTCAAATAAAGTTATGAAAGTCATATAAAAGTAAGGGGACAAATTTTATAGTAAACTATGATAGTCCGAGTTCCGAACAGAACAGTGACAGTTATACTATACGTTTCTCAGTGAAATTGCAAAAAAATACGGAATCAACGCGAAGAGTCCCAAAACGGGCGAGGTTGAATCAAAGCATTTACTAGATCTGTTTTGGCATTTTGAGTTCGAAAGTTCAGTCTAGATTTGTACCCGTCTGATGGTAATAATAGACTCATTCCCTGTTATGTGGGGTTAAATATAACAGGCATAAGATAATGTGGGTGTGATAGGGGTACACCTCTATCTAACCTTTCGGTGTATACAGGCGTGATGTGAAAGAAGAAAGAACGTACTAAATGTTTTCGGGTTCAAAATCTCAATAATGTCGAGTCGTGTTTAATATTAGAACTTTTGATTATTAGCTCGTGTTCGCGTGAATTTGTGGAACAATTGGAAGTCATTGTAATGGTTTTGATAGATTTAAAGATTACGTACTTGATTTGTGAGTTCTACAGTAGAAATAATAATACAGCTAACTTCCTTACTAAGCTTGTGCCAGCGCCTTTGTTGTGGCATTTTACAGTGATTCTACAAGAAACTCTTGCCAGAATTGAAAAACAAAATAAAATCGGGTTTAAGTAACCCCAAAGACAAATTTCATAACATATACTTCGGTGGTAAACACTTAGGAGCGTTTATGACTTACGGCATTTCATACAAAATTGCAAGTCCTTTTTTTAATGAACGAACCGATTTTAATGAAACTTCATACGCATAAGCAGAATACATAGCTCTAAGTTATCAGAGAACATTTTCGAAAAATAGTGTTAATTAGATCGATTTTAAATTTTCCATAGAAACAGAAAGGAGAATGCCCACTTTTGGGCCTACGCGTTACAGTCAATTATTGTATTGCAAAATTATCGTCATTTTATCATATAACGAAAACACAAAAAAGAAAAAAAATATACAGTTGTAAAACTGTGAAAAATGCATTTTATTGTATTATTTACAACTCTCACTAGCTAAGTATGGATACGTGGCTAAAAAGACATTGTGTCAGGTTTGAAAATATATGTCAAGTATTCAATTGTCAAACATGAACTCAAACGTCAATTCATTCGCTTTGTTGTGCTTGCGCCGGTGAATGTGTTCTGCTATGAAATTCGTATTTTCTGTGATCTTACCAACGACTTTGGCTTATTTCTGGAATCTGACGAATCTTGCTCTCACGGACAAACTCGGCTCAAACACGGACTCTTTATCTGCTACTCTGACTGACCACGGCTTGTGGTGGCAAGGACTTCGATATTAACAATACATACTACATTTACATAAATACTACATTTTTATATAGAGCAAAAATACAATCGAGACATATTAGCAGAAAGGTTTATTTTATTTACATTTTTGTAGACAGCTCTCTAACTGGAAGGCAAGCAATCTTGCAATATTATTGTAATTGTATGGTTGGCAGGCGCACAGTAGGGTGTTGTGCACACATTATGTCTATAGTATGGTATTTGAGTTGGGCTAGGTATCAAGACCACATATCACCTCCTGCATACTTTCTTGACACTATATTAGTTGTTTATGAAGATGATTAAATGACAAAATAAATGAAATATAGAAAAACTGAGTTCCTATTTATTTTCAGTCCCGGTAGGCACCTAACTAAGTGTTGATAAGTATGTACATTAACTGTACGGTATAGACTTTTAAACTCTTAGCCAGACCATTGCAAACACAATATCATAAAACTAATTAATAAAAATGTTTGCAGGCAATTAATCTTCGACATAGTTACATGTATTTTTGAAAACATGATCTAGGTAGATACATACTACAAAAATATCAGGTTTCGGTTATAATCACATGTAAAACGATTACCAGTAACTGTAATTGTACAACAAACCAGTTAAATAAGAATGATTTCTGATTTAATTGTATAGTTGCTTGTCACTTAATCCATTTTCTAACCTCACTTTAGCCATACATTCAAATTCAAAAATCTCTGAATACAAACTGTCAATTTCATTGAAATTAAGTGACATAATACTAGGTGTATTATCCTAAAAAATAACACCAATTTCATGACTGTAACATGTAGGCCCCGAGATATAGGGAAGGTGGGCTATCTCCTTTCCAATTATCTTTTTTTTTAAAAAGACATTTCGAAAATATTCTCGTAATATGTCCGTTACATATTACACTAGCCGGCACTTAGATCAATACCTAGTATTTAAAGTCCATAAGTCAATCACTCACAAATTCTAACACGAAAATTGACAACAGATTAATTTATCAGAGACGTTGTCAGGCTTTTAAAATTCAACAGAAATGGACATAATACCATTACTCACGCAGTTAATTTGATAAAATCTATTCTAATAATAAAATCAGCGAGTTTAACGCTACGTAAAATATTCGCTAATTAACATACCAACAATGAAATGAGCATTATAAATTGTTGTATTGCATGTAACGATGTAAACTGCTTCCATTTATTTATTTCCGCGATACATTAGGACCGTTGTATATGAGTTGCATGAACCGCACGGGTCGATCTTCAAGGTTAAGCAGCACTTACTAAGGTTGGTTCATAGATGGGTGACCATCCATTACATAGCAAGTTTCCTCCATGAATGGGAAAGCACTTGAAGCTGTAGATCTCGGATGTCATTTGTAGATCTTTGACAGTCGTTACAAATAATCAGTGACCTGAAAGTCTGACAACCAGTCTTACCAAGAGATGTCGTATTACCTAGTACTAACTGGGTTGTGGAGATGAGATAGGCAGTCGCTCCATGTGAAATACTGGTACTCAGCTGCATGCGGTTAGACGGGGAGCCGACCCCAATATAGTTGGGAAAGGGCTAGGCAGATGATGATGGAATGTGTTAAATATTATTAGTGACACGGCGTGATTGTTTCACGTGGTGCAAGGCTTAAGTATATCTACTCAAAAGTTAAGCCCTCACATCTGGCTTACCTAGATTCAAGTGGATGTACGTCAAACGCACCGTGAGGTCTCACTCACAGTTTCAGATTGACTTTTATAAGGTAGATTAAAATCTTGAGAGCTGGTTCTCTTTACTCCGTTTTTAAAGCTAGGTATAAAACAAATTATGTATTCTACATTGTAGTGTTTACTGTTTTCGTTTATCACACATAAAGTTGTTAAAAGTAGTTGTACATAAAACTTGTCAAAAAGGTGAGTAAAAGTCTGCAAACTTGTTAACAAAACATGTCTGATACACTGTCAAATATGAAACGTGTTTTTTAAGTACATGTTTTACAAGACTTATCGAATACAAGTATTATAACTTGAATGTTGGTAAAACTGCGTAACATCACGCCTGTAATCCCCGAAGGGTTAGGCAGAGATGTACCCATTAGTACACCCACATTTCGCTTGCTATGTTTAAGTCCAATGCTATGAGGAGCGAGCCTGTTGCCATCAACCTGGCACAAATCCGGACTGAGAAATTCCTGATGAAAAACCCAGCAACAATTTGCCCGACGTAGGAATCGAACCCTGGACCTCATGGGCACACTAGACCAACAAGGCAGTCACACTTGGATACTTGTGTGAGGATCTCCTCGATGTTTAACGTCTGTCTACTCAGCCCATCGCAGTCCACTGGACAAAAGGTCACCTTCAGTATCCAGCTTTCGACAAGCGCACCTATTCCAAAATAAAATTTCAAAATCTACACTCCCACAAAAATAAAACTACAAAAAAAGGTCATTTACACCTGCCGTCACGAGCACGCGACGACAGCGCCGCGACCAAGTCACGTATCGCCTTAGCCCAGGCTTCGAGTTGCGAACTACGATCCCGAACTCCATAGAGCTAGGATTAAAGGATTTGCTATTGTCGACGTGTTACCAACTTGGAAAAAGTGGTAAGCTTGGCGGGGACACGACTACACGAGTTTTTCGTGTTATGGTCGGAATATGGGTTTATTTTTTCATAGAATATTACGGTGTGGTTAATTTTACTGTCAGAGCTTTTTGCGTTTCTTTCTCTATATGATGAGGCCATTTTGAGCGTAGAGAAAACATCAATCATCACAAAACTTTCCACTTCAGGGCAAAGATTTCTTTTCATACAGTCAAGGCATGAGCATTGATCACCACGCTTGCTAAGACGGGCCGTACCTTCTCTATACGAGAACAGGCTGTTGTTCTGGGTAATACGATAACCATTGGTAAAACTATTTTTTTTATTTTATTTATTTATTTATAACCAACTTATACTTACAGTTTACACCACACATACAAGTTATTAGTTGAACATAAAAATCAGAATAAAAAATAAAAAATAGTAATAAAATTATTAAGTAAACAATATGGTAGGCGCGAAGAATAAACAAAACATTTTTAGTAGACAGAATAAACACTGAAATAACAATAAAAATGAACAAAACTCGTATCATCATAAAAACTATATATTTTTTATTAGGGATACAATTTGTTTACCCCGAGGAGATAGTACTGGGAGTGGCAATGGACTCCAGGTATCGAGAAGCAGTGTTGAGGAACACTGAAAACTGGCTGTAATGACTATCAAAGAGATCTTTCACAATCAAAGTTAACGTTAGTTCCGGGTGCCATTTGTATCTGCAAATGACAGCAGGCACGGCATATTTTCCGAGGTACGGAAGATACTCGGTAGGTAATGGTCATCCATCCACAGACCGACCTTGATGAACGCGGCTTAACCAAGAAGATTGACCCGTTACTCGATACTAAATACTCGAAATGACAATCACTATTTTCACGATTTTCCACGGTTTTCGAAACACAAATCATCTTGTCGTATGTACAACGTACAAGTAAGTTACACGAACACAACATTGAACTAACAGACAATAGACTTTCATCCCTCTTCACAAAGACTGACCACGACTATGCATTTCACAAGCTTGCCTATCAAACCAAACCTGACCAGAATCTAACTCCGGATAACTCAGTGATTTTGACGTGACGCAGCTAACAAAATATAGTGTACTCTGTGGCTAATATTTTGAGAGGATTTTGGGAAATGCGTTGCTTACAGATATTGGATTTTGCAAAGAAGGTCTAGGCACGTGCCAATTGCTTTCTAAGAGTTTTGTATTTCTGCAATGACTAAAAAAAATGACGTGAGCTTTTTGATAGCTTTTGTTTTACTCTTCAAGTGATCACAACTTTGTATGGCGTGTAGTAACTAAAACTAGTTAGTAACTGAATAGAAATGCAGGTTTCTACTATGTTTCTAAATAATAATATCAGGTGGCCTACCATCATCATCATCATCTGCTTAGCCTTTTCCCAACTATGTTGGGGTCGGCTTCCAGTCTAACCGGATACAGCTGAATACCAGTACTTTACATGGAGCGACTGCCTATCTGACCTCCACAACCCAGTTGGTAAGACTGGTTGTCAGACTCTTTGGGCCACTGACTACCTAACGACTGTCAAAGATCTACAAATGACAGCCGGGACCAACGGCTTAACGTGCTTTTCGAGGCACGGAGGAAACTCGGTATGTAATGGGCAGTCACCCATCCACATACCAACCTAGGCAAGCACGGCTTAACCTAAAGATCGACCCGAGCGGCTGTTATTATTTAGACACGAACTCCTCCTTGTGATGTGTTCAAACTAAATTCTACAAAAAAAAACCTATGCAATAAACAAATAAAATCTACACAACTTTAAGCATTACGTACTTCCGTGTAAATTGTTCTTGTAATTACCATAATATGGGCGATAAATATTAATTATTAATGTTTGTTTTGCGTGTCGTGAGTTGAACAACTCGCTCACTTACGTTATGTTAAACGAAGGAAGGTTAATAAGTTGTCATTAGTTGTTATGGACTTGCATTTTGACGTGGTAAGTTGTACTATTTATTTTGACATATGTGTGAAATAGTTTGTTTTGTTGCCGCTGTGTTAACTTATTAGTCCAAAAACTTATAGAACAACATCATGTAACATGACATCACGCCTGTAATCCCCGAAGGGTTGGGCAGAGGTGTAGCTAATAGTACACCAACATATCACCAGTTATGTCCAGTCCCATTTAATAGGGGCCTATTGCAATCAATCGGGCACAAATTCAGACTCTGGGGCTGCTACTGAGAAATTCCTGATGGGAAGACCTAATAACACTTTGTCCGTCCTAGGAATCGAAACCAGGAAATCATGCTCAGCAGTCTTGCTTGCGACCACTACACCAACGAGGCTGTAGAACAATGTTGCTTAGCACAATCAGTCTTGAATGTCCCCACTGCTGGACATAGGCCGCTTCGCTATGAGAGGGAATGCGCGAGTAAATGCGTCAGTGCGAGTTGGTAGATGTCACATTTTTTCGAATATTTGTTTAAAGCACCCACCAGTTAATTAAAACAATTTAAGAATCTATTAATGCTAATTTTAAAGCACACGAAAATTAACTTTATGCTTTGATTATATAATAGTTAACTTAATATCCTTTATTATCATCTTATTATAATGATGTAGGCATAGGTATGATGAGATGAGAGGACAAGACATTATATTATATTAGGCACATGATACCCAATACCTATTCCCAAACATGTTACTTCCAGCTTCAATTCCATTAAAAACTAGCTGAAATCCAATCCGCATCCGTCAAAAACTGCACACAACACAATGCGAAACAACAAAACCATCAAAACATCATGCCTTCACTTCACCCCCACAACAATGAACCTCAAATATGGCGGCTACGTTCGAAATTCAAAACCGACAGCTACATAATCCAATGACTTTCAACTAGCCAGTATTAACAGTACCAGTACTCCGCCTAAAGGGGTCTAAATTACCCCCAAATGGACGATGTAATCGATTTTTCTTTGCCTACCCTCAATTAGCCGTGTGGATGTATCAGTTGCAGGTACCGTTCGCAGAATAGATGGAGAGAAACTTTTGTAATTAAGAAAGTAATAATATCATTTGGTGCAGAGCTATTGGGAGAGTTTTTCTATTTCTGTGCTTGAAGTTGTTATAGGCTGTCTTAGACTGGTTAAGCCGTTAGATAACTTAACCAGTCATCATCTGCCTTGCCTTTTCTCAACTACTTTGGGCAAATATGTCGGATTCCAGTCTAATCTTATGCAACTGAATACCTGTATTTTACATGGAGCTGATGATGCTGCCTATGTGACTTTAACAATCCAGTTAGTACTAGGTATTACAATACCGATACCCCTTGGTAACACTAGTTGTCAGACTTTCGGACACTGACTACCTGTAACGACTGTCAAAGACACCCCGGCTGTCTACAAATGACAGCCGGGATCAACGGCATAACGTGCTTAAAACGAGCAGTTTTTAGATAATGATTTATTTAACAAATATCTAAAATGAATTTGTCCCATTTATCCTGCTGTCGCTACATACCGGGGCATCTAATTGCACTTCGATTGTCCGAACAAGGTAGCAGTTAATTTAGCTCCTACGTGACGGATGCGACACGACCACGCTATCAGGGATCCATGTGTTTGTTTAAAACTAGGAAGCTTCGAGGCCATCAACCGGCAACATAATTATACAGACTCCTGACTAGACACCCCAATTACAGTGCCCTACCTGGGAATTGAATTCAAGACCTCATGCAGCAGTAGCGCTTGCGGTCACTACACCAAAGAGGCAGTGCTATTATTAGTGCAGAATAAATATTTTTCATAGCAATGCAAGATATTCTTTTTACGATCATTCTGTACGCATGACTGAGGCAACAAAAAAATGTATTACATGTAAAAAAAAATGGTCGTAAACACTAAATATTTCCAATAGCTACTGTACAGTTATCAACACAATCGTCGTTGAATCTCGTGAGATTGCCACTTTGTCCGACACAGTACTCTTAACGCTTAACGTGTTGTTGACTGTACCGGCTGATTGGATTGGTAGGTGTAGGTAGTTTTGAAATTGAAATGGTCAAGTATGATTCTCTTTTAAAACGTTAACAGAACTGTTCCCATTTTTACTGAAAATGATCTAACACGGGCCTGGACAAAGTGACATTTTATTATCAACTGGCTTGTGCCCGCGGCCAGCGTCTAGTTTGGTCATTGTCCTACGGGATTGTAGTGCTGAGACAAAAAAATATCATATATATAAACTACCTGTGTGTCAAAATTCACCCAAATCCGTTTAGTAGTTATTGCGTGAAAGAGTAACAAACATCCATCCACCCTCACAGTCTTTCGCGTTCACAATAGAGGTAAGATAACGGTGATCAAAAAGCCAAACATGTACAGCACTGACAATAAGAGGCCGCAATGCAACAATAGGATTGGTATATCTACTGTCAATTCTGTATAGTAGAAATACGAAACGACGATGGTGAGTTGACCAAGATTATGTCTGGACCTTAAAAGAACCTTCGGCTGTTTCTTCTCAGAGTAGTCAGGTACGAAACACTGGCCACATCTAGTTTAAAAAATTAAGTCGTGTAAAATTGTTTGTAAAAACCTATTTGCATAATAAACATCATTTATTATTTAACAATTTGAAAGAGCCATTGATCAACGACCTCTGTTGGGGAATAAAAAATAAAGAAAAAATCTTTATTTATACAAAAACCTTCAACACTAACTCACATGAATTTTGTGAATTAAAGGTCATACAGATATAGTAAACCCTGACTCCTAAACTAGGAGATCCTGTGACATAGGAGTCAGTGTTCTGTTTTCTCTATGATACCAAAAACCCTTTTACTAAACAGTGTGTTTTTTCGGTATACAAAATCATTGCACAAAACAGGTTTGAAAGTACAATTTAATTATTTTAAAAAAGATTAAACTAGGTGTAAAGTTATGAGTGTGCATGGTGGATATGTAGGTGTTTACCGAGGGCGAGCTTGTACATTAGGGGGTGTAAGTGTGCGTAAGGGTGTGTGTATGATTGAGTTTGTATATACTCGCATATATATGTGTTGTAGTGTTTGTATATTTATGTATAAATTCTCTATCATACATTCTTTGTTTTATTTTAACAGGAGACTAAACGAGCTATTTTTAGCAGTTTGGCTTTTGAATACTTCTTCTTATATCCTGTTCCTAAAGAGCAAAACTTTTGGCTGCCAATCTTAACTTTCTAAATTACTATCCGGTCCTTTGTAAGGAATCTGGAGGCTATTTTACCTTGTAAAATATGGTAACAGATGAAAATACGAAAGAAATGCTCATTTTCGTTCTCATTTTCATTCGTTCATTATTGACTTACATGACTTATCTACTGAGGAGCTCGTGGCTAAATAATAACAGCCGCTCGGGTCAATGTTTAAGGTTTAGCCGCGCTTGCCTAAGTCGGTCTGTGGATGGGTGACCATCCATTACCTACCAAGTTGTGTTTGTGCCTCGGAAAACACGTGAAGCCGTTGGTCCTGGCTGTCATTTGTAGATCTTTCACAGCCGTCACAGGTAGTCAGTGGCCCGAAAGTCCGACAACTAGTCTTACCAAGGGGTATAATATTTCCCAGTATGAATTGAATTTTAGGTCGGATAGGAATTCACATTCCGCCATGTAAACTGTTAATATTTAGTGCATCTGGTCAGATTGAATGGCGACCCCAACATAGTTGGGAGAAGGCTAGAAAGATGATAATTCTTTGTTTATTTATTTATTTAAACTTCATGTACAATAGTGATACATAGGCGGACTTAATGCCACAAGGCATTCTCTACCAGTCAACATTTGGGTTAAATAAAACATTGTGATAGGGTACAAAATAAATATATAAAAAATAACTTCTTGCTATCGAAAATTTATATAGGCACTTATAATGATACTAATACTTATATACAAATAAAATAAACTAATACATATTTTAACAAATACCAAAATTAAAAACGAGAAACCTAATAATAATTACCATGACTCGACTTCTAATAGAGAGAGAGCTATTTATTCTGACTTAAATACCTAGTGGTTACGCACTTTTCTTTTAAAAGTGAATTTGCTTTCAGCTTGTTCTGTTGTTTGTTCTTTGTGTTTTTAAAAACGTTCAAATCCAAATCGGTTTAAAAAAAAACAATTTGAGTTTTTACATTGATTGTCGTTAAGATCAGATTTCGACTTGATAAAAAGCTTTTTAATGTTACGATAAACACAGACCATTGTGACCTAACTAATCACTTGACACGACACCTGGCAATAGATTAAATCATCCACCACTAACTGGTAGTTACTGGTAACTATAACCAATAACGATTAGTTAGTAGTAGTAGATATAGGAGCAGACATAACTCCTGACTAAAACAAGATGCTATCACGTGTTTATAGCCTCGCTGGTACCTGTGATGTAGGTGCGCTTGTACAACGATCTCATTAAGATTATCTGCCTGAATTATTACCTGTTTATGTTATTAGGCTGAGTTTGAGCTAGATTTTGATCGCGATGATCTTGTGTGGGTGGATAAAGTAGATTAGTGTTGCACGAACTTACCTTTTATGTTGCGAGTCAATGTCATAGTAACACCATACCATCATGCCTGTTTCTCCGCGGAGTAGACAGAGCTGTACTTAAAGTACACCGAAACTTCGCCAGTTATTTTTAAGTCCCAAGCAATAGGGGGTGAGCCTATTACTATACGTTCTAAATCTAAATCGATATCTATCGTAGTTGTCAACATGTTTTATTTACCATTGAAGATAATATAGGTACAAGGTGTAAACGGACCTTACACGAAGCTGTCTACCAAGCATTCTGTACATCAAACTAAATATTCCTACGCAAAAATTATTGCTGGGAAACAACTTTTTTCATCAGCCTAGCCTTTTCCTAACTATGTTGGGGTCGGCTTCCAGTCTAACCGGATGCAGCTGAATACCAGTATTTTACATGGAGCGACTGCCTATCTGACCTCCACAACCCAGTTTGTACTGGGTAATACGATACCCCTTGGTAAGACTAGTTTTCAGACATTTTGGGCCACTGACTACCTGTAACGACTGTCAAAGATCTACAGATGACAGCCGGGACCAACGGCCTAACGTGCTTTCCGAGGCACGGAGGAAACTCGGTATGTAATGGGCGGTCACCCATCCACAGACCAACCTATCGACCCTAGCGGCTGTTATTATTTAGCCACGAGCTCCTCTCGGAAAACGACTTTTTATGGGATGAAATATCACATTTTACAGTAAAACTCAATGTAACGCACTCAAAATATTGTGCTGATGGATGCATTGAATAGTATAGTATAGGATTATGGAGGTATTCAAAGTAAAGTTAAAACCATACAAGCTATTTTTTTTAACTTGTGAAAAAGTTACACATTGACCTCCAATGTCTCCGTAACTAATAGGTTCCCAGGTATGGTGTAGAAGAAAAAAAATATATAGCAATGACAGGGAGAACAAGACAGTGCTGTTCGACTTCGTTAAGAGTATTTTTACACCCATTGTAAGTATTTTTTTAATATTAATAGTCCAGTCCCAACTAAGACAAATTAGTGAAAGAACCGTTAACTATATAATATTACGTAGCTACACATAACTTTAGGTATAGGTACCTAATTGTGCCTCTAAACAGCGATGTTACCTTCCGGTCTGTAAGGTATGGGAGCCGGTGAAAATTAGACCTTTTATGTGGTTACCGGCAATTTTAGGTAACCCGTTTTCCTATACGGTTTTCGTAAAAGGGGATTGAAATTATGCCAAGCGTAATGTTTACTTCCTAAGCTCTTACAACATAAAATTGCTCGCACAATGCTCCTTCAATGTGATTGCTCCAGCACTCTTGGGTGAATAGTAGAGAATGACAAAAGCAGTCAGTGTTAGTACATTTTTAACTATTTGAAAAGTCTTTACAGAGTGACAACTTTTTTTAAGCCACAAAGTTGACTCATAACAAGAGAATGAAGCCGTAAAATGAGCAATGGCCTTGTCACAACCGCGGGTCTTTCGGACCGAATTCGGACAATGGCAACAAACAACAATATAATACACAATTCAAGGCCTTACATGTTCGGCAGGAAACAGAAATACATAAAAGAAGAACGTGACACAAAATTCAGGTTTTGTAAAGGGTGGCTTGATAGGGCACACGTTTGTAGAAACACATTATAAAATCCTGATAATGATTTTGAAAATACTTTGCCAATAGCATGCAAGCATGATTTATGTTGATGGATGGAGAGGGAGAGGAAGGCCATAGAAAAGATGGATGAATTGTGTGAAGAATGATATGAAAGAGAAAGGAGTAAATGAAGCCATGACGTCTGACAGGGGAGACTGGAAGAAGAAAATGTATTGCGCCGACCCCAAATAGAATGGGACAATGGCAGGAAGATGAGGATGATGAAAGCATGATTTATTTAATGAACTGCATCCCAACTGAAGTGTCTAGCTAATATCATTAGGTTATTTTGCATTATTTGAAAACACCCATGGAATTAAGGAAAATCTTTGGCCCAGAAATGTTAAAGAGTTACGCCCCAATAAGGTATTTACAAATTTTTGCCTGTTATTATTGTAAGGTACTATTGCAAAGATTTAAATAGTTAGATTTGCTTTTACCATACTTTAAAAGTGTGCATACTGAGAAAAGGAAGTACAATATAGTGGAATCAAGCATCATTTGTCAGAGTTGTCAAAACGAAACAGAAACGCGACCATCTTTTGACGTGGTAGATTTATTCTGGCGGTTTAAATCTTTGTATAATTGCAGTATCTCTAACATCAAATAGGCTGATAACTTGAGACTCGTTAACAATGGTAGGACCATTGTTAACGAGTCTCAAGTTATCAGATCTTCACAAATATTCGTATTTGTACCAATCCTCAAAGGACCAAAAACATAGCCTAATCGTGTCCAGTACACACACATCACGCCATATAACAAGATAATATTACCCCGAAGGCTATAACTGGGCATTAGGATTTATGGAGTCCCTTTTCGACCTCCTTGGATGATGTTTAAATAAATGTCCGCTTGTAAAATGACTGAGCGTGTTTATTTTCTGTTTTGTGTTATTTTTGTTCTCCGAGGTCACTACGCTACCAATAAGTACCATTTCTTCTTGTGTAGTTCTAGATGATAGTTCCTAGGTTCGGGTGTTATAAAAAAATAGCAGTTGAATTTACTAATTAATATTACTTTATACGAGCAGTAGTGGTTCAGTAACGGGCACTTGCAAGTTGGTCGCGGGTTGAAACCCAGGCTGACACCATTATTTGTGTAATTAATTCAATCGCCACTGCTCTCAAATTGACGAAAGAAAACATCGTGAGGAAACTGACATGTCCTAAAATCGAAAATTTGAAGAGTTGTGACATGTATCCTATCTATCCTATAACTTACACTGCACCCGTGTGGATTATAATATAGTCTCTCTCAAAAAAAGTAAGCTTGTGTCAATAACGTTATGGGTCGATTTAGCTAACTTCGCACAAAAATTTGTTGACTTGGCAATACTAAAGTCTTGATGGCATACATGTAAGTCAATTTTAAGGACATTAAATTTCAACTTTTTTTAGTTTCAGCGCTACCAGAAATATTTTATTGCATTTCATCTTAAATTACTTAAGAGGTCGCGTAAAAAATATTAAGTAGCCAACACCAAAGCTCGTAAGCGTGATTCCATGTCCTAAAAAGAGAACTATAGAAAAATAATACAAAAAAAACTTTTCGACAATATATTCGTAGGCTTTCAATATCGGTTGACCCAAACATCGTTTATATATATAGCCGTTAATGCGATACTGTTGTATGTTGGTCCTGTGGCCCATTCTGGTCCTTTGGGTCGCACGTGCCGATTGTGTACTACGCTCTAATGGGTTTCTTATGAGAATGGCTTATGAGGAGTTGTGGAAAGATTTTGGTATGTATTGTGATGGCTATTTTGGTAGCGGAAGTCAATATGGGCTGGTGATTATTGAAGGTGTTGCGATTGTTTACGGTAAAAAATAGTGTTTATTATTCGAGTCAAATAAGTTACACTGTCATGAAGTATTCTAAATGTACGTAGACAACTGCGTACATTTAGAATACTTCATGACAGTGCTTGAGTCATTTCATAATTTTATTACGCGTAATTAAGAAGAAAACAGTGCGAAAGACTTACATGAATGTCTGTAGTTAAGAAATACTTAGTAAATAGCGATATTGATCCAATGACGAGCCAGTAAAGAGATCTTTGGAGAAGAATGACTAGAGAGAGACGACCCCAAATGAAGATGGGTTAAGACCTTTCATCAGGATACATTTTTACAGGATACATTTTAATGAACCTTTCATCCAGAAAAAAGTACTGTTCCCGAGGAAAACAACAATAACGTTTCTATGATAATAGGTGGCGCCACGTATCTTTCGAATCATGATTGAATTGTATTATTAAAAGCAGAGTACAACCCGACTCGTTTGTCCAATTCTAAAATAATGCGAGGGAAGCGGCGGGCCAAAGCTTGTATTTATTAATTGGAAAATATTGCAACCTATGAACCTTAATATTACAAAACTGAGATATCATCTTACACTCCTTCCTTACAAAATCAATACAATTCCTAAATACACGAACAAAAAAAAGATGGCATTAAAAAACTTAAATAATTTAAAGTTGCGACAAAACTACGTTTCTTGGACGCGCCGAAGTTTTCCCATTGCATATATTAGAACTTTTCATATCAACTTGGTTAATATTTCAATAAGAGATTTGCATATTTGATGTGGAACTATCCGGTGGTTTTTAGAAGATTATTATCTTTTTTATCAGTGAGATCGGGGGTGATTAATTATGCATGCATTGGTTGGACTTTTGTGCTGTCGAACTTTGATTTTGGTGTCAAGTTTGGTAGCTTTTTGGTAGGTGACTAGGAATTGTGTTGTTAGAAGATAAAGCGTTAAGTGCTCATAAGCAATAACATTATCGGCAAGTAGTAACTGTGGTAGGTAATGTTTCTATTAATTAATTCATTTTTTGTGACTATTATTTTCACATTAATAGTCTAGTAGTTAAGTCGATGATGTGCCACTTTACTTCAAAATTTTTTACGCGAATTATATCAATACTATTTTATTTATTTAACACTTCAAGCAAAAAGTACATAGGCGGACTTAATGCCAATACCGTTTTTTTGTTTTTGGATTCGTATTCGTATGTATTTGTTTGTGTTACTAAACCTTACTTAGCCATTGCTTATTTGGCGTATTAAAACCAAAAAACTAAACCTAAAATTACAGAAACTTGAGCCAAGCCCAAAAAATCTTTGAAGTTCAATTCTCATAAAAAAATGATATTGTAATTGCTGAAATATAACATAACACCACGCCGCAAATCCTCAAAGTTTTAGGCAGAGGTGTATTTTATAGTACACCCACATTTCGCCAGTTATGTTTAGGTTCCTTGTAATAGGGGGCGAGCCTATTGCTATCAACCGGACACAAATCCAGACTACTTATGAGAAATTCGAGATGCAAAAACTCGATATCACTACGCCCGACTTAGAGTCCTATGCTTAATTAACCACTATGCTCGACAAAATTTTGACACATGACACACCAGCTGAATCGGCGGGGTGATGCGAATTGTCACGAATTTCAAGAATTTTCGTGAACTTTCATCATTCGATTTTATTATGAAAAATATGTCGCGGCAGCTGTTTCATACGATAAGTTTGTGGTTAATAACGTTTTGATGTCGGTAAAACGGCGTCAGTCATTTGCCAAATATGTTTAAATTACATACCACTACACCCTTCCCAAAAATAGGTAACTTAGATGCACTGGAAATAATGTACTTAGACAACTTTCTCGTTTGCTAAAAAAACTCGAAAGGGCAAAATAAAGACAGTAACATTCTATCTGCGTTCTTATTTTTACCATTATTCATACATAATTTCATGAAAAAACACGATCAAAGTCTTGACAAATATTACTAAAAACTCTAGTGCTGATCGTTATCCAAAGTTTCATCATTCGATTACAAAGTTGCTTAAAGCCTAATCGATACTCGCAATGAAATCAAGTTTGGAAAAAAGAGTTGAAACGGAATAAAAACCCTTTGGTATAATTTCAAATAATTATTTAATTTTAAAATTAATCTTTCTATGCTATTATTCAAATAATTTCATTTAGTAATTATTCGATGCTTTTGGTTGACTTCAAGAGAAGGAGATTTATAAATGATAAGAAACACTGCAATGTGTAATCACAAAAAAAACTTGCTTCTAAGTAAACATTCTGATTAGAGAAACTTATAAATGGTCTCCTAACTTTCCGTTGAATTAGCAGCGAGAGATTTGGCATGAAATAAAGTTTCACAATTCAAGCAAATAAATAATCTGGTAATGGATTGATTTTCAATTGTACATAAGTACGCAAGGGTGCGTTTTTCTTTTTTCAAAATTTAAATTAGGAATGCGCTCGCATTTCACATTTATACTTAAGTGTTTTAATTTACTATTATCATTTATGCGAATTTCGTTTTGTAACATCTGAGGGTCAAAAAAATCAAATCATGGTAGGCATAGTAAAAAAAAAAATATTTGATCCGCCAAAGATAAATTTTATTTATTCCTACAAAATTGTGTATCGATTGTTAGCGTTTTGTCGGTTATGTGTTAGATTAGGACAAACTTTTGTTTTGTTTAGCCTATTCTTTCCCACTACTGCAAACTTAGTAACTTAGTTATTCTTTGAAAGCGGTTCACTGTCAACTCTAAAAACTCTTCTTACAACTGCAAAATTCAGGTTATCCATTGTAGGCCTTGGGCCATGTCACTTGAGTTAAGCCGTGAATAGCTATGCGACAGAACCCTCAGGGCAAGAGCCCTACTTGCATTAGTAGAGTTTTCTTCAAAATAGTTTGGTTGCTACTAAACCAAGCTTATTAAGTATAAAAAAATTGACAATTAAAAGTATTAGTCGGAGAAGGTAAAAGATAAAGAAAATTGGAATGCGATAGGGAGGCCTTTACCCCGCAGTGAGAAAGAACAGGCTGATAAAATAAGTATTTGTTAATGGTGAATACCACAATAACGAATCTAACCTCATAATAACTTTACCATACCTTTCAAGATCCTGGGCTTTTTATATCCAACCGACCAAACAATAGAAAAATAAAATTATTAATTTAAAAAAAAGAAAATCTTATTTTGGAATTTTTGTTTTGTTGTATTCTGTACATTTCTGATACCGCATCATTATATTATGCTATTCACCGTTGAATAGCATAATATAATGATGCGGTCAAATATGATAGAAATTATGTTTATTGATCAAAATTGAACGCGTATCTATCAAAGTTTCGTGTCTGGGCTATTAAACCAATGGTTAATAGCCAAAGAACTCCTCAATAGGAGTTCCCTCGTGACAACACTATTCTGTCTGCGGGATGAGGTCATGATAAAAATCATGTTTATCCATCAAATATGAACGCGTCTACAGATTTTTGGATCTGTGCTATTTAACATTGAGGAGTTCCCTCGTGAGAAGAACATTTTGACTGCAGGATGAGGTCATGATAAAAATCATCTATATCTATCAAAATTAAACGCGTATACAAAGTTTCGTGTCCGCGCAATTAACCGTTGAGGAGTTCTCTCGTGAGGAGACGATCCTGGCTGCAGGACTAAGTAATGTTTATCATAAAAATGTATTGTCACCAGAACAAAAGGTGTGTGCAAAATGTCAGCTCAATCGGTATTTAAAGGGAACTGGTTTGAAATTCAGTTGCAAGATTTGACCAATACTTACTAACAAGGGAACTAAAATAAAAGCATATTTTAATAATATCAAAATAAAATACAATATAAATTTGAACAGCGAATGCATTCATAATTTAAATTTTGATGTGGAAAAAAAAACGGCGCGAATTTAGCCACAGATCAGTCTGTGCTGTTTGTTATGTCGGTTTTAGTACCTACAATTTACGAAAAACTATTAAAATTACCAATATAAAGCTTAAAAAAATATTATTGTATTTATTTATTCTATTTTAAGCTTTAAACAAAATTTTTTTCATTTCCATCTACCGATTTTTTAAATTCCATAATTTAATTTCTCGATTATCGAAATTTACAAAAAACGAATCGATTGAAACAATCGCTTCCACACATCACAATAATTTAAAAAAAAAGAATGGCCGTCATTTTCGAATACAAATTTGAGGAGTCGTAATGAATATTACGAGTTATTGGTCCCGTGTTAGTAAATTACGCTAAGATCTGGGCATTCTCATGTTGTTTATAATATTTGGAATGATATTTGTCATATTTGTTATCGAATCTATACGCGTCTGTGTGGTGTAATTTGAAAAATAAAAATGTAAACACGCACGATTGGCGCGAAACTTCGACTTTAGATATCAAAATTCATCATTACCGCTGCTTATTTAAATTGAACTATGGATTAATTCGTCTCATAAGTTAATAATGAGTTGATCATTCTCAACATAGTGGAGCTTGGATGTCCGAAAACCACAATTTTTTATGATTTTTAGCCTCGGTCAGCACTGACGTTAAAATGGCGATAACCGTATTTATGCACTTGGATTTTTAAAGGGTAAATTAAGAAACAGAAGTTTTAATGGCGTAACATATGAACTTTTTATCCAACTCGCTTAATTAACGCACACTCATAGTATTTGATAATCAGAATATTAATTATTTACCTAAATAATGAGGATGTCGTATGACTTAAACGCAAGACCCCTTTCGGGGCCGGTACCAATCCAGCGGAGGTTTGAGTGTCAGACCCCCAAAAGGGCCCGTACCGAACTTTATGGTTAAAGTCCACTAGACCAAAATCTAAGTAATGAAAGCCTCTAAATATAAACATCAACACTGCGATATCAATATGCCAGGGACAAAAAACTGTCGAGGTGACACTCGATGGCAATACGCTTCGGTATTCCGGTGGCGATGGACTATTTGCTTAGGCTCAGTTATTGGGGCTCGCCTAATGTACAGACTTCATTATTTAGGATGTAGCCGCCGGCTGTTGATTGTGATTGTCTGGATACGACGTTTAGAGGGTGCTGTAAGGTTATTTGGGTATATTTTTACGGTTCGGTCAGCCTATATTGTGAGTTTTTTTTATTTGTTGTTCTGTTTAACCTTTTGAACGCCAGAGCATAAACGTACGCGCTTGCCCTCCACGCCAAGCCACAATTTCACCTACCATTTTGTCACATATTTGTGTCGTTTGGCGTACAGGGCAAGCGCTTGCTTGTCACGTATATGTGACAATGGCGGTCAAAAGGTTAAATGTTCATATGAAGCCATTTTTTTATGACATAGTTTTTAGCGTTCTGTAACCAAAAGGTAACCAACGGTACCCTATTACAAAGCATCCGCTATCCGTCCGTCCGTCTGTCTGTCAGCGGACTGTATCTCATGATCCGTAATAGGTAGACAGTTGAAATTTTCACAGAATGTGTATTTCGTAGGGGATCCCCCTTTAATTTTATATAAAATAAAATTAAAGGGGGGTCCCCTACTACGATGGTACGGAATCCTTCATGCGCGAGTCCAATTCGTACTTGGTCGGGTTTTGTACAGTTTGTAGTAATGTGTTGCTGCAAGTTACACGGTGAACACAATGCCTGGGTAGGTATCGTGTTAATAACAAACTTGTTTGGAGAGGTCAGATAGGGAGTCAGCCCATGTAAAATACTGGTATTCAAATCTACCAGCTACTGGTACTGGACACCAAAATAGTTGGGAAACAGCAATAGGCAGATGATCATAAGTTTATGGTCATTGACTGGCTACAACGTCCATATTTTATTACGGTAGCTAGCTACATAATATGTACATTTTCTACTTACACTAGACTATCTGTCAACTGGGGAATTCATTGGCACTAAACATAATCATAAATATAATTTTTAAAATTTTTATACGCAAACCCTGCGTAGGGAACTACAGCTGTTTTGAAATGGATGGTTTGGTATGGCGACTTCTTTACAACATTGATTTGACTGTAATGTCAACGTGTTGGTTTAAGTTAGTTCGATACTTTCTTAAATAGATGGCGCTAACGTCACCGTAAGACGTTATTAATGGAACGAAAATAAAAACGGAAGAACCTAGCTAGGAGAGCAGTGCTCACTCACCCACACCTTTGTATATTAAATATAGTACTTTTTTTTTTGTAAAACTGTATTTTTAACGTATAACTCTATACCTTGTTTTGAGTAAATAAATAAATTTTATTAAATTTTAAAATTTCGAGAGCTGTGAGCAGGGTGCGATGGTCTAATTGGTTAAGACGTCCGGTATACTAAATCGGAAGGTCGCAGGTTCAAACCCTGCTCGCACTAGAATTTTTCTTTCCATGTCAAAACAGCTACCATAAATATACATTAGCAATCATCACAAAACTCATTTATTTAGAAGGCAGCTTCCCAATTAACCGTATAAATATCGATGAAGCCCCGTGTGTACTAAACTCAAATGCACATACAAAACATTTTGCAACATAAATGGTATTCTGTCGGCTAAATCCCACACACATTGCATTCACTCAACATTTTGGAATTTCCTATTACATTCGATTCGCAGTTATCTGCCATCGTCAGTTTTGTTTATTTGAAAGCTATCGTGTTGCCTGGAATTCTACTAACATAGCATAACATCACGCGTGTGTTCACTAAAGGATTAGGGACAGGAATTTAGTTATGACGCTTTGCCCAATCCCTAATGTAAACCCAGAGAAGTGCATTCTGTCAGTAACTATAGCAATGATGGAAAATTCAAACATATTGTTCTGTCGCTGCCGCTGCGGCTGCGCAGTAGTAACATTATTGGTAACTGTACGAGGTGGAAGGATCACCGACGCTAACTCAGCTGTTTCATATATTTTGACCGTGTAGGTATTGCTTTTTTTGTGGGAAACAGCAAAAATGTATAATGATGTACCCCGAAATAGAAAGATTTGCTGGTTCAGAATGATGAACTGAATACGTGGTAATCGTTTTAGCGTCGGCGTCCCTTCCACCCTGTATTTCGAGACGTTTGGGGTTGAAACTCTGAGATCGTGGGATCTGTGTGCTCACAGCCTTTTCAAGGAAATTTCAAAACGCTTAGTTGACACTCCTCGTGACCGGGCTTGCCTTTTCCCCGGCCAGAGGCTAAGCGTTGCTATACAATGTGGCAAAGAAGAGAAGGATTTTTTTGAAGCCATTTATTTTTAGTTTATTGTTAAGTTAGTTTCCTTAAGTATTTTAATTTATTAATGTAATATTGTTATGACAAGTTATCGCCAATTTTGGACAATCTGGTTGTTGTCAAAGTCGTGATACAGTAACGAAATGTGTTATGTACAAAGGTATGTTGAAAGCGATTGGTTCTTCTGTAGTCCCTAAGGGTCTCCATGCTGGACAGTGTTGGCGTTCACAATACTAACGAGAAATACGAAATAAAATGAACATGCAAAATAAATAAAAAATCCGCATAACTTTTCAGCGTACCGTACTTTCAGTTACATTCGTAGAATAAAACATTGATATACAAAAAAAACCATTGAAACATGAAAGCTGTGAAATGAACAGAAAGAAGTACATGGCAAAAATACAATACCTGGTTCCTGTGTTAAGCTCAGAACTGTAAAATAAAAATTATTGTGTTAAATATAAGAGCACACAATATGATTTTTAATACTTACACGTAATGCATTTTATTTTATAACCAACAAATACCTACCAACTTGCACTGGGCCCGCGTGGTGCATTATAGCCCATTCCCTCTCATAGAGAGGAGGCCTGTGTCCCAGCAGTGGGAACATTATAGGCTGATTATGCTTATGCTAAAAGGGTTTAGTGGAATGGAAAATACTGGGAACTATTTTTATAGTATCGTTTTCAAAATAACCGAACTGTGGCAATTATTAAAAGCTAGTTATAATTTAAAAAATAAAACTACAAAGAAGTACTTTTACAATTGTAATATCTGTAAGCACAATAATTGCATTTGGTAGAATATTGTCAAGTTACGCAGTTATGTGATTCTATTTCTCCTGTTCTTATAGTGTCGCTTTCACAATTGACGAAACTAAGATAGGTGCTTAAGTAGAAGTGGGCAGTGGGTTTTTTACCACCACAAGATACAAATTATTGCTAGTACTAATTTCAGCATTTGTTCGTAAAAAAATACCAGAAGTAGCACCTCTTAACTTTTGTACCCAAGGACAACTCGCCCTCCAAATGTTTTCTCCACCAAAACTTTCTCTAAAATACCAAAAATATTTTCGACTACCCACTCAAAATTCATGCCTGCATCATCTTATAACTGGCACCCCTCTCAAATTTATTTAGCCTCACCCTTAGCTCGACAATAAACACTCCTTGTCGGCCAAACAGCTTGGACGCGACCGGAATAACCGATAATATTTGTTTGGAACGATTTAAACCGACCCTTTTAGCGTTTTTATTGATGTCCAGAATATCTTGGAGGGAGAGTAAGATGTTTTGATCGGAAAATCTGATGCATAGGATATGAGGATAAAGTCGTTTTGTAAAAATTCACCATTATAAAGGGTGTAAATAGAACGAAGCCGAAAGGCACTTGTTCTCCCCGTCTTTGCGATCATTTTTCTTTGTTCCAGACCACACCTGGGAACCTTCTAGTTACGGAGATATTTTGGGTCAAAGTTACAACTTTTTCACAATTTTTTTTTTTAAATACATGTTTTTAATGTAAGATTTTTACTTTTAACACCTCCACGACCCCCGTACTATTCAATCCATCCATCAGCACAATGCTTTGAGTGCGTTCCATCGAGTCCTACCGTAAAACGTGATTTTTCACCCCAAAAAAAAGTCGTTTCCCAACAATAATTTTTGCGTAAAGTTACTTAGTTTGATGTACAGAGTGCTTGGTTGACGGCTTCGTGGAGGATCTGTTTACACAATGTATTTGACACAAAACAGATAATAAGATGAAAATGTTAAGTGGTAGGTTATAAGTGTACAGTATAAGTGATTTGTTACTAAACAGCTTTGAAGAAGTTACTTATTATATAAGAAATAAATGATTTGATTATGAATAATCGGCCACACATCCCTATCTACGGCTACTGAGAAATTCTTGCTGGAAAATCCGAATAAAACTTTGCTCGACCTGGGAACCAAACCCCACACGTCATGTGCTGGCAGCAGTAATACTTTCACCCACTAAATCCACTATTAATCAATCAAACAAAAATAGTTGTTAGAAGACACTACAAAAATCTAAATTCACTTTTTGCTATTCTTGCTAGTCGTCGTAAGCGCGACTGCTGAGCATGAGGTCTTGGGTTCGATTCCCAGGTCGGGCAAAGTGTTATTGGGTTTCTCCATTAGGAATTTCTTAATAGCAGCCACGGAGTTTGGATTTATGCCCGGTTGATGGCAATAAGCTCCCCCGTTTTACATGGGCCTTAAACAAATTTGGCGAAATGTGAGTGTATTAGGTACACCTCTGCCTAACCCTTCAGGGATTACAGGCGTGGTGTTATGTTATGTGATCACAAATTACACAGAGTTCCCAAAATAAACTTTCTGTTTTCATCTCCAATCCTGTCTACAATTCCACGAAACTTCTCCAGTTAACCCATTAACCTTAATGGACGATTTATAATTGACAAGACGACAAATTAGTGCCAAAAGCTCCACTTGAAAACACGTTTGGCATAAATAGTGGGTAAAGATTTATGCTCTTGCACTGCACTGGCAACATTCCAGGGCATTGCTTATCGCTTTCCAAGAGTTACCTATTCGCGCAGTTGACAATTTTGGGATGAAAATCAGCTAAAATGGCCTATATTTACGGCTTCGCGTTGCGGTCGGAAATTATCCCACAGGAACGTACTAGCGAGATAAACAATATGCTATGTCCTAATTCACTATCACCACCACGGTCACGATCTACTTATGTGCCAACTTTCATTGAAATCCATTTACTCTTCAGGGATGAAAAGCCAAGACAAATAACCTGGTATTTATAATTTCGGGGCATGTGATTGTGGCCAAGCATTAATGAGCCAAGGCCGATCAGGGGATGGGTTACCGTTCATTACATCACGAGACCCCTCCGTAACTTGAGCAGAAATACCGGCTGTCTTTTGTAGATCTTTGATAGCAGTCAAGGCTAGTCAGACGCCCAAAAATCAGACTCCCAGTCTTACCAAGAGGTATCCTGTTCATTCTGTAGTTATGTCCCAGAAACTCCTTAACAAAGATCAATGAAAGTAACACAAGAGAGAGTGTACTTGTAGTTGCGCATACACTCGTGAACTAAAATATTTTTGACAGAAATTCGGTTCAGTTCCAACATTTCCTTATATTTTTCAATCTGTAACATAACAGAGGACAGTATAACAACTTCATATCTTTCTCCGACTACAAAATATACTGCAATGGAAATTGCATTCCTTCTAGCTCGACATTCTTTAGTCAGTATTTCATATTTGAGACAGAAACGGGACGGACAAACAGTAGTGGAGGAAGTATTGCATTTTTTGTTGTTATTGATACTGTGAGCGATATATTAACTCGAAATTGGATTGCGTTTAGCTGCAACTCGCCTGATATGAAGCGATGATTTGGCCTAGGGTGGACCACGCTTGCCGACAAGGAACCGATTCACTCGAGCTTTGAAACAGCATTATGGAAGCAGTGAGTTCCACAGATGGTTTGCACAATGAATGTGGAGGCACAGCGCTTTGTTTGGGTCCAAAACTTAAAACATTTATAGCTCCGATCTCCGATTCGATGATGGAATGGGGATGGAGGAATTAGATTATGTAATTCCAGAGCATACTCCGAAATGTAACCGATAAAAAACCGATAGGCTGGCTACTTTGCGGCGGTGTTGAAGGAACTTAACCTTGACTAGGGAGCCGTTGTCAATGAGGCTCTTGGCACATAGCTCAATAGTTCAATCGCTTGCAGCTGGATTTAGGTAGAACCATCCTAAAAGGATGGAATGGTAAAGCCATAAGACATATTGCCCGACTTGGGAATTGAAACCTAGATACCCGGATCAGCAGCAGTGCTTGCGATCGCTAAATCAACGGCTGATGACATCAAATCATCTTGGTATTCTTTTATTTGGGTTTTATTTTTGTTGATCTAGATATCGTGCACCACCACCCTCTAGATGGACCGATGACCTGGTGAAGGTTGCAGGGATCCGCTGGATGCGAGTCGCACGGGACCGGTCAATGTGGCGACACTTGGAGAGGCTTATGCCCAGCAGTGGACGTCTTTCGGCTGAAATGATGATGATGATGATGAGATATCGTGCCACTGTCAACTCTCTTTTATACAGATGATAATTAACAAATTATAAACAATGACTATCAATCCCCCAAAAAAATATGTTATTCAATCTTCAAAAAAGTAACAGCAAAAAGACTAAAGCGTTGTAAAAACGTTTTCCCAAGAAAAAAAGACTAAAATAATTTAGATACTTTTTGCCGTCATAAGTAAATAATAATATTAACCCTTTGACCCCGATGTTCGGGGCGGCGGGCCGGAAAATACTGGTTTTAACCAGCGCATTCCGGTTTGAGGTGGTTTTAAACCGGAACGGCCGTACTTGGAAGCTGTATGAACACAACTTTTTAACAAAATATTTGTTAATTTTTGCTGTTTTTTGGAAATTCGTATTTTTTGTCGTCGGTTTTATTTGCACTTAAGAAATGACGCACACAAAAACTTGGATATAAACTGTCAGTGGAGTAGTCCCTTGAGTGAATGAATTTTCAAAAATTCTTTATTAATGCTCACTTTTGTTATAAAATGAACATTAATACAAAACTTCATTCTTCCAAACTCAGCTTAGTTAGTATTGTCATTCAGCTAATGATTGAATTTAAGATTTTCTCTGAACACCATCTGGTGGACAGCTAGAATTATTTTTAAAAGTTGTGTCGCTGTTCACCACTGGTGAACAAGCCGGTCGTGGACATCGGGAATCATCGTTTTTATGTTTTCTGTTGTTTTCACTCTCATGAGAAAAAAAAGTAATTATTTCTATGTATTATGTATATTGTGTAGAGATATATTGGAAATATGACACGGCGGTTATTTTTTTTTTAAATGTTGCTACTGTGAATAGCTTACTAGGAATTTCTCCTGTATGTGCGGGGATTGAATCCGCGACACGCAGCGCAGCAGTCAATCGCTCAACCACTGCGCCTACCGTGCAGCCAAAATCACACACGTCATTTAAAAAATATTTAGCTATGTTTCCATAATAATATGGTCCTTTGAAAGTAATTACATTAGCAAAAATATCAGCAACTGATTACAAACAACATCTATTTTGCAAAACCCATCCAATTTTAAATACGTATTAAAGCTTTCCGATATTACAGAGCCAGCATTTCATTCACATTAGGAATGTTTCCCGTTAACATTCGCGTTCAATCAAAACATTTGAAATTCAAAAGCTGCGAAATTCAAATGAATTTCAATCATAGTTGTGTAGACTGTATTTCAGTTTAGCTTCATAGAAATAAAATACATTACTTAGCATCACGCCAGGAATCTCCAAACGGTTAGGCAGAGTTGTGCTTAGTAGTACAGTCACATTTCGCCAGTTATTTTTTAAGTTCCTTGTAATATGGAGCGAACCTATATGCTATATACCGGGCACAAATCTAGACTTCCTGACTACTAGTGACAAATTCCTAATGGTAAAACCAAATATAACTTTGCCTGACCTGGGAATCGAACCCGAGACCACATGTACAGAAGTTGCGCTTGCGACCACTAGACCATTGAGGCAGTCCAATAGTATTATTTTGCAAGGTATGGAGTGGAAACGCCAGAAGGAATTACCCTAGAAGGACAAGTCTGACAACCAGTCTTACCAAGGTGTGTCTTATTTTCCAGTACTAACTAGGTTGTGAAGGTCGGTTAGGTGGTCGCTCGATGTATAGTACAGGTGTTCAGGTGCATTCAGTTAGACTGGAACCAGACCCCAACATAGTTGGGAAAAGGTAAGCAGATGAAGATGATTTGAGTAGGAACGCTGGGCCTTTCAAAGATATACACTGACCAAATTGGTGTTGAGGTTTTTCAGAAAGGTCAGGTGCGTAGTACTCGCAACCGGCTTGCGTACATGACCAGATGTATGAAGGTGGACGAGGCAAAAGAAGTTTGTAAGGATCGTAGCAGGCGGAGTTCTGTAGTTTCTGCCTTGATATGATTTCAATTAAAATAACTAAATATTACTGCACTATTGAATTTTAAAAATAATAAACATTACTGGCGAAATGTGGGTGTACTATTAGGCACACCACTGAGTTACCCATCGAGGGTGCAAGCGGTTAAAAGCATGATGTTATCTTATTGAATTTTGAACTTTTGATGTTGAGGCGAGAGTAGATAATCAAAAAGTGCAATAGTTGTCACCAAAAGTTAATTAAGTTTATGAACAAGTATTTACTAACTACAACAATACAAATTCTACTTTATCGGTTTAGTGTCTACTAGTTCAGTTAACTCGATATTCACGAGTCATAATCTTGTGTTTATAGTAATTACTGCAGCTTGTGGTACCTACATACCCAGAAATTGTATTCCTGTTTGTAGAAATAGAATATACACGGGTGTAATTATGCTTTGAACCAGGGTTTCTGTGGAATATTGAGATATAATGAATAGTACATACGTTCGTGTGTATTAAAGCTGGTATTTCAGCAGTATGTAACAATTCGTTTGTGTCGAACCGGCGCTAAAGGTATTTCCATGAATTGGATGTAAATGCTGACTACAGATTATTGAGAATTTGTTGATAAAAAATCCAATAACGTCTGGCCCAGCCTGGGGATCGAACCCAGACTCAATGTCAGCTCACGACACGCACTTGATCAGGGTTTTTCAGTTCAATTTTAAAAAACATTAACCTCATGACCTTGTACCATTTTACTTAAGGTCGACGCAACTCGTTTTTTCTTTCCATTTTCCCCCGCCATCGCCGCTAACGCTATCATTTACTCTATTTTCTGAAATAAAGTCATTTGCAGTTTTAAAAATATGATATGGTTAGTGTCCGTACCCAAATATATCCAAAGCAATATATTTGTTAAAATATAAACCAAAATTAACGCATAATTATCACATTTTGCTAAATCAACGCTTATGATGTACTCTGACCCATTAGCAAACTGTATTGGCTATGTTAAACAAATATACGTGTTGACAGAGATTCCCAAACTATCCGCCATTACGTCATCGGGTGAATTTTGACGAGATACCATTGAGTTAAACATCATAATTATGTCAATGGGACAGTTTGTTTGTTCGTTTGCTTCTTCCCTACTATAACATTAGGGGTGCATAAAAAAACTAGTCCGCCTTCGTTGACAGTCTGCCATATTGAATTTAAAATGACATAGCTAACCATGCATGCAAACGTAAATGCAATATTTCAGCCAAATCGGTTAGGGATAACTTTTTTAAAATTGAGTTGCAATATTTGACCTAAACAAACAAACATTCCAAATTAAATAAACCTTTGTGAAAAGAGCTGTTTCTCAGCTTAATTATAATAAATGGCTTTTGATTTTGAGCCATTTTGAAGAGTAAAAGAGTCTCTGCTTATTAGTGTCATAGTACCTTATTTGCCTACAGTTAAGTGTCAATTAGGTTGAGATAACAATTTGACAGGAAGATGATTCATAATTCAACTACAAAAAACAGTCTAATACACGATTCAAAACGGAACAATATCTTAAAAACAATTTGGCGTTCAGACCAAATAATAACCAATCCAGCCGATGTTGATTCTACCACAATAGGTTTAAGAGGTCGGTACTGCCTCGAAACAATATTCACAACAGCACTAATGAAAGCAGCTCATTAAAACAAAACATTTGAGCATCGCAGACTTGAATCGAAAATTCGCCGTCGCAAATACCGGCAGTGTTGCAGCTAATTGAGCGTTGTCCTACACTGTGCCGGAATAACGGACGAGCCTGTACTGTATGATGCTGTAATTGGGGCAATAGGGGAGGCCTATAGAGGCACGATGAGATTTTAATGGTACTGTGCTTTGTACGTTATGTTGTGGGCTGGAATTTTTGGAGTAAGTTAAGTGGAGTAAGTTGGTTTGAACACTAGCAAGAACTAGGGTTACGAATGAATATTATGTGTGTATGCATGGTTCTAAGGTGATTTTAAATACCAAAAATAAACAACATTATTTTTAATATATGCGAAACCTGAATATAGTTTGTTCAAAATAAATAACTGAATCGATTCCAATCATTTTTAAACCGTGAATCATTTTTAATATTTTGTCCCAAAAATATTTAAAAAAAAGTTACAAGTTGGACACCGAACGACATTAAGTACCTATCGCAATAATTAAGGTACCTACTGCCAAATTATGTTTATCAATGAGCTCAAGACGACGCTGGAGGTGACCACGCTTTTGTGCGGACAACCAGGTAACAGAATAAGCTTATAACTTTGTGACTTTTCATAATACAGTTTTGAAATTTTGTACATAGATTCTTTACATAAAAATACTCGACACGTGTTTTAGGTTTCGTATATACTAAAACGAATGTTGTATAAGAAGAAACCCCGAGTTCACAACACTGTCACCAACATATTATTTTTTTTACTACAATTTATAAATGCGAAAGTTTGTGTGGATGGATGGATGTTTATTATTCTTTCACGCAACAACTACTGAACGTATTTGAATGTGGCACATAGCGTATAACCTGGATTCCCCTCCAAACACAATTACCAAACTCAACGCGGGCGCAACCGTGGACATAGGCTAGTAATTTTCTATATTAGAATGAAATAACCCGATTCGTAAAAGTTACCAAAGCATTATGCAGGGGCGAATCAGTGTCGTTTAACTTTAGTTCTTTAGTCTTATCAAGTGGTTGCGGAAATGTTTCGCCCTGTTCCTGCTTAATGCGTAAGTTGTACAATTAGTTGTCACTTGTAGTAGTGTTTGAGAAAACGAGAATAAAGCTCTGAATAGTTTAAATGTCACACCCACCACGGAGTTGTCCCATTCATTGGTTTTTGTTAATAGGTGAGCTGTCCCTCATTTCCACAGCCTGATCATTAAAAAAACAATAAAGATAGTCAGTTTGACCCATGTGGGCATGAGCCAATGAGTTAATTTAAACATGGCATAGTTTTCCAACTACCCTGTACCCATTAAAGTGAATGAACGAAATATTGTGCATGGAATATGTAAATTAGTCCCAATTTCGGCCCTCTGGTGTTGCCAAATTGTGATTGTATTATTAACTTAATTTATAATATGGGAACACTGTTGTGAGTTGAAAATGGGGTGCTGTATTTAAAACTGTGGCTTTGTCAACTTTAATTGTCAGATGGCATAAATCTCTTTAACCTACATGACAAGAATTAGTAGCTTAAGTATTTTACCCTATTTTAGTATAAATTATAAGAAACCGGTTAACTTCACATTCCTCATGCTGTTTAAATTCAAATCTTTGGACTAGCTTCAAATTCAGTCACCGAATTCCATTGTACTATTAGGATACCTGAAGGTATGTGGCAGAAAACAGGCCACTTCCTCTCACAGCCATGGCCTGGATCTCAGATGTCGAAACAAGGCTGACTATGGGTATACCACAGGTTATTGCATTCCAGAACTTTACCATGGTCATACCGAAACTACACAGCATTCCTCTATGAACATTCTCACTGCCAACTGTCACAAATACTTTACATATGATGCTTAATTGCTCACTTCAAAATCGTGATATTGAATCTGGTAGCGCTTCGGTCATAACCGGGTGTATGCTGTCCGAACTAGTTTGAACCGACGCGAACCGGTACAAACCAGTTCATATTTATGTGGCCGTAAAACCCGGAGTAATAAAAACGGTGGCTTATGCAGTTTTTATGCATAACTGAAGCTATGTTAGTTAAGATTTATGTTTATTTAATATTTCATACTCTTGACGTTTATGGAGTTAGTAGTGTAATTTCTGTTGGTGCGTCGTGTTTATGAAGAACGTTATGTTCTTGGGAAATGGGTTGAGAAATTACTCTAGATATAAAACTGGATGCCTAGCTAGTAGGTAAAAGGAGGCTGGAATTATGGGTTTCTGTTATTAGATATTATATAAGCACATGAGACGTCTTGCAAATTCAATTTTATCATATTAATTAAAAAAAAAACAAAAAAAAAATCAAAGAAAAAAACTGAAAAGAAAAAAATAGATAAACCAAAGAAAAAAACATCGTTCCGATCTTTTTATTGGTTCGATTAAAAGAAATCTTTGAACTTTGTAGTACGAAGATTTTGTACAATTTTACTGATTTACATGGTAAAGTCTACCGTTATAAATACAATTCTACCCATAAATAATTCATAAATACCACTTAAACCCATCCCATCCGATACCCGAAATCAGTATGACCTACATGCAAGTGCCATTACGCTACAAAAACGCTTAACGACCGGTACAAATCAACGTACATCGTACAAGGGGGTGGAAGTAGTGGCCAGGGTAGGAGAGCTGCAAAACGGATTTACAGCAGATTTATACACCGGTGCTTAAGCTACGTTCAGTTTCGAACTAATCAAGTTGGGAGAGTCGTTTTGGATTAAAAGTGACAGTGGAGTTATGTATGGGGTTTGTTGTTTTGAAGTTGAAAGAAGATTTGAAATCGTTTTATGTGAAGATTTAGAGAAATGTATAGTGGCATTTGAAATGTGGGTAAAACGTCGCATGCTGTATATAAGCTTGTTTAAAAGTCACACCAACAAGCTCACGCTTACTTGGCGCAGTCGTAAAACACACAATGTATTTTATTTTATTGTTTAGATTAAGTTTTTTTTTTTTGTACTTTATTGTCTTTGTTTATTACTGTGTGCACTTCTGGCGTGTGCCAAATAAACGTCTTTCTTTCTGTCATGCAGACTGTCAATCAAAGAAAGGATGCTTTCTTTCGACATAATGTTCGGAACGAGAGGAATAACTGCCTATCTGAGATTGTCTTGTGACAGTATTTTGGAACAAATTCAACGAAATATTAGTTAAAATTTTAATAGCTTAACACCCTAAATTGGACACATTTATGAGTAGCAAATCTAATTTATGAATAATGAAATGAACTGACGAAATATGGGTGTACTAATGGGTATACCTCTGCTCAACCCTTCAAGGATTACAGGCGTTATGTTATGTTATGTGAAAGGAACTACTGCTTTTCAACGCGTTCTTCTAAAATGCAGATTAAAAGAACCTATCTCATTGCACTTACTATGTAAACAAAACATTAAAAATTCTCATTGTTTGGATAAGAAAATTTTCAAGCCACGTTAACGTTAACTACAAAAGCATTTTCTTAACAAAATTCCGTGACTACCCCCCAAAATTAGACAACGAAAATGCACCCAACACTTTAAGCCAACATCCCCGTCTTAATATCATAATAACTGTTTCTCCACCTCCTATAATCCCCTAAAAACGGTTATAAAATTATCAGTAAGCACGATATCCGTATCCGGTGCAAGTTTTAAGGTTTTAACTGTAATTATTTCGAGCCAAACACCCTCAACTTTGCGGCAGAATGTGCTAAACTGCTCATTAGCCACCGCGAACTATGCCCAATTAAGACTGGCTGTTATTGTCGGGTGTGCCGATGGCTTCATTTGGGTGTGTTACTTTCATATTTGATATTTGTTTGGCCAGATGGACCGGGGTGAAAACTAATTTAATTGTTGAAATTAACAAGTCTGGAAGCAACTTGCGCCATGGAAGCACTTATTGTTTGTGACTAAGTAGTCACAATCAATAAGCTGACCGTAATAAGGAACATAAACCCAAGTCAGAGAGGCGAGGGATTCAAGGCGGAATGAAAGACGAAGTGCAAACAGAGAAAAGAAGAGAGACAAGGACAAAGGACATGAGAGTGAAAGGGAAAGCAAGAGAGTTTAACTTAGTAGGGACGAGTTGGAGAACGAGATTATATCTTTAGAAGATAATTCGGATGATTTGATTGATTTGACAGGAGGGTAGTCAGATTCTAAAGGTGAGCATTGCTCTAATAATAATCGCAAATATGACTGTTGGGCATGAGGTCTTGAGTTCAGCTCCAGCGAAGTGTTATCGGGTTATTCCATCAGAAATTTCTCAATAACATTTTGATGTTTGGATTTCAGACCGGTTTATGGCAAAAGACAAACCCCGGCCACATAGAACTTAACTGACAAAACGTGGATTTTCAATAGCAAACTGAAAGTAAACACATCTCTTACTTTTAGGGTTTTTTCGCGACCTAAATTAAAACTACAATACATTATCCTCTCTAGTTAACCAGCTGACAATCCCACAGTTAATTCTGTAGTAACAAAGTTAAGTCGAGTAAGCTTTGTAACTACCGCCTGTAGTTAAAATAAGCTTATTAAACTGTTACTGATGCAGACTACGGTTAACGGAGAACTTGACAGTTTAGCATAGTACCGAGCTAGTTTAGAATTTAGATCGTGTTAGGTGATTTTGATTGTGTCTTTAGGACAGTCTCCGTTGAGATGGTAATGATGTAGGTCTTCTGTTTGAGGTGATGGAGGTATGGTAATGCAGCTGCCCTGTGCCCAGAAACTAATAAAGTCACAAGACTGAACACTGTTTTCCAAAGAGTAATTAAACTTCTTGGAGTTTGATTTTAAGTACCATTCTTATTTATCGTGTGGTTAGTGGCTAACCCGGTGTCAGAGTTTTTATGCCACCCATGGGCCTCTGACGTGGCTTTACATGACGTCGAGAAATATCTCTCGGACATACTGGTTTCTTCACAATGTTTTCCTTCACCGAAGCAAGTGAGAATTATACAATAGGCATATGAATCTGAAAAATCAAAGGTACGTGTTGGCTTGGCAGTCCAACGGTCACACCACTAGGCTATCATTGCTTATAAATATAATAAAGTTACAAGACTGATTACGTTTTCCCAAAGAGAAATGAAACTTCTTGATAAGTAATTTTAAGTGAAAAAAATGGCTTTGATTTCTAGGTAGGACAAAGTGTTATTGGGATTTTTCCACTAGATATTTTATTATAAATTACCATAAAGCGATATCAAGGGGACATAGTTTTAACAATATAATTAGAAACCTCTAAGAGTTATTAGATGGCTATAAGAGTAGAATGCGGACTGTATGAAGGATGATATGGCTAGAAATGAGGTGACTGTTGAGATGACGAGTTATTACTCGTCATCTAAACGGTCACCTCTTAGGAGAAGTATAGAAGAAGCAGACATCGACCACAAATAAATTAGGATAAGGGCAAGAGAATGATGATGAATTAGCAGCCTCATTTTTGTCGGAGTAAAGCAGATATCTGTCTGTTATACGCTTGTTGAATATATTGCTAAACTGTAGATAAAATTTAAATACCTGACTTATTTAATGACTTCCTTTGAACCGAAAAGCTATTGATACTTCACGTTCACACGCTAAATCTGTAAAGTTCACTACATCTGATAAATTATAGTGATGCTTAACCGTCAAGTCGAAACTGTAATCTGTCTCACCACACAAATATCGGGCTGGTGTTCGCAACTCAACGTCCAAATCTCATTTTTTGCGTACGGATAAAATAATTTATATTAGACGAACCATGACTATATAATTCGACACAAAGCAACCATCCTCTCTGCCTCCCCCCTAACACGGAGTCAAGACACAAACCAGTAACGACAAAGATTTATTAATATGACAAGGCTGTCAGTTCTATGCCGAGCATGTTGCAGGCTATATTAAAATTTCAGGAGTCGTGGATTTTCCCCTATTATGCCACCTGTATTTTACGGTAAATGTCAGTTGTAGAGGTTT
Organism: Noctua janthe; assembly: GCA_910589295.1. Lineage (NCBI taxonomy): Eukaryota > Metazoa > Arthropoda > Insecta > Lepidoptera > Noctuidae > Noctua > Noctua janthe. The sequence continues at coordinate 11,849,787 of OU342578.1, forward strand.
CCTTTTTTTCCGCAAAGACATCGGGCGGTTTTATTAGATTTTCTTATATTTTTGGAAAGGAACGGTTATACTCATATTTTTATTTTAGGAGTGAAGTGTGTGTTGGTAAAGATTGAAACTGTGTATTCTACACTGTAAATAAAAGGAGGAGTTCGTGGCTAAATAATAACAGCCGATCGGGTCGCGCTTGCCAAGGTTGGTCTGTGGATTGATGACCACCCATTTCATACAGAGTGTCCGCCATGGCTCGGAAAGTACGTTAAGGCGTTGGTCCCGGCTGTCATTTTTTAACAGTCGTCACAGATAGTCAGTGGCCCTAAAGTCAAGCAAAGGATATCGTACTACCCAGTACTAACTGGGTTGTGGAGGTCAGATAGGCAGTCACTTCATGTAATTTTTTTTTGTATTTAGCTGCATCCGATCTGACTGGAAAAGTAAAAAGATTTGAGATATTTTACTGTGCCATTAACTGCAGATGGCCCAGTGATAACGGCTTCAACATATGAGTGGTTTCAATACCAGAAAGGGACTTTACTTTGTGTATTTTCTTAAAATCACTACTACTCTAAAGACTATGAAGGAGCAAAATTGCAAAGGTCAAAACGTCGCAGACCTGTAATATTCACCAACTGGATCCGTGCCCGTGTATAGGGACCCACCCCTGCCATAGAAACAGTGCCTGTTTCCCAGCCGTGGGATAGTTATAGGCTGATTAGGCTTTTGTTGATGCCAGTCTTTCACAGCACTCGTTTTATGCACTAGAAAATGGCCTTTTTTAAATTCTTTATTAGCAATCGTGGTGTCACAGTAAAAATGAGAATCCATTCAAAAACGTATCCATCTTTGCTGAGTACTTCGTTACGTCAAAATAAATCATAAATATTAATTTATTTTAAATCTCACAATAAAATATATTTAACAACCCGCGGTCGACAAAATGTCACCCTTATGTTCCTTTTAACCTTAGATCAGTCAAAAATAATGACACCAACGAAATTACATAGATATATCTAGACAAAAGCCTTCAGCAAAATTTAATAAAAGTGTGTAATAGTCTTGTCTCTACATATTTATGAGACAGCGTCTACCAAATTATAATTTGATTATACAAAAATCCTTTTTGTCCTCAAAACCCTTATTAAAAGTCAGTAAGGCAATCGGTTTACTATCGAGAAATCTAAATTGAGTCAAATTGCAAAACTAGAGCTACGGCGTAGTGGGGTCTACGTCGTAGCAAGGTCTACGGCGTAGCAGCGTTAGCTACGACGTAGTAATATCCTACGTGATCTGTGTGACGTCACGTAAGGTTGTGAAAATGCTACGTATGCATGTTTATTACTGTTTTATCACATTGCTGGGGCGGGAAGGTGACTGGTTGAATTATTATGATGTTGGCGCCATCTTGAATTAAAAGGTGGGCTGCACAAAGCCTTCCTTTTCAATCTAATAAAAGTTAAAAGTCATTTTATTAAAGACGATGACGAAAGATATGCTGGGTGTATGGTCTATTTATCGCAAATGGGACTTCAGATTAAGAGTTCCATAGTTTGATCCACAGGTTGGGCGGTGTAATAGGGTTCTACCATCTGAGTCTGGATTTGTGCGTGGACGACGAACAGGTACGCCCCTATTGCTGTCTTATATATTGTCATCTTTCTTCTGCCCTTACCCCTATTTATTTGGGGTAGGCGCAGCATGTCTTCTTCTTCCATACTTCTATATTACTCGTCATCTCAACAGTCACCATACCCGTGGTCCCCCGCGTAGTCGTTATTGCCATATCATCTTTCATTCAGTCCATTCATCGTTTTTTGGACTTCCTCTACTCCTATAGCAGTATGAATGTGGATGATATTCAAACTCAGACCTTTCTTTACGACATTTTCCTCATTCTTCCGCATCACATGCCCAAACAAAGATAACCGAATACCACACAAGTTTTCAGTCACCGGCGCCACTTTCAGGCTTCCTCTTATGTACCCATTTCTTATTTTATCTTAGCGTAACACCACTCATCTTCTTAACATTCTCATTTCATTCACATGCAAATGCCTTTCATTCATCTCTTTTGTAGCCCAACATTCTGATCCATGTAAGACAACAGCTCTAACCATTGTTTTATAAATCTTCCCCTTAAGTTTAAGGGGACTGCGGGAGTCGCATATTGTTCCTGTGACCTGCCGCCATGTCATCCATCCAGTGCTACTAATTCTGTGTTTTGCACTCTGATCTATTTGAACCGAGATAACGAAAGTCGGAGCAGACAGGGAGAGATACCACAGATAGGGCCTATGTAGCGCTATGACTCCAGGAGATATATAACTGATGAAATGGGGCTTTAGTAGGTATAAGTAATCCTCTGCCTAACCCTTCGGGGATCAAACAGGCGAAGTGTTATGTTCATTAAAAAAAAACTATAATGTAAATGAAACAACTTTGCTTAATTAATACTGTTATTACTTTTAAACAAAATGGCAGATGTTTTTGCTTAATTTTGTATGAGTTACGTGTTTTTGTTTTAATTGAAAATGATAATTCAAAGTTTTAATTACAATGCGAACTAGGTTTTAGGTACAAACCTTTCAGAATACAAAGTGGGTTTTTTGTAATTTCATATTGATATTGAATTATCATATTATAGCGATTGTCAAAGATCTACAAATGACAGCTGGAACAAACGGTTTAACGTGCTTTTTGAGGCATGGAGGAAACTCGGTACCTCGGTATGTGATGGATGGTCACCCATCCACATACTAGCCTAGGCAAACGTGGCATAACCTCCAGATCGACCCGACTGGCTGTTATTATTTAGCCACGAACTGCTCCCCGCTTGGAGATCAGTCGTGATATAAAAAATTACATAAAATAAAGTGAGTGCTTGAATTCTAACCCACCACATACTATATACTATTGAATGCTTATAATTAGTTTTTAGTTCTGTGTCTAGACTTCATTAATTGAAAAACCCGAAATCAAACAAAGGTCCAGACACCAAAAGTTTTCAAATATTTAATGCATGGTATTTCGAATGCATTGCCGTAAAAAGGTAACCCCTTTATACCGGCGCATGAGCGTAGCAGGAGCCTGGGCAAAAACCCACTTAATGCGAGATGACGTCAACATTGAGCACAGATTCCATTATCACTCGTTAATAAATCCTATACAAGGTGAGGTCATACTGCTTGAGAGGAGCGAGAGCGAGAGCGAACAGCATTATCAGCTTATAAAGTTTTCTCTGGGAACAGGGACACAGGCCTCTTCCAGCACAATGAGACGCCAACTGACAGCAATGGACTAGTTACCGATTGAAGATGAAAATGTATTTCATTAAAAAAATAGCTATGTCGAGATTTCTTGAACTGTCACATATACACACAAGCGAATATACTTTGTCATTGTTTAAAATCTAGTCAGGCGTCATTGAAATACATCGTCATCGTCGCCTTTGCGTGTTGCAAAGGCGACGATGACGATGTATTTCAATGACGCCTGACTAGATTTTTAAAATTTTAGTTTTAAAATTTTAAAATATGACAGAACAATTCGCTACGTCTTTCAAAATTATTTAGTCTTGCTATAATGATTTTCAACAGCAAAAAAAGCATTAAAACATTTTGATAGCTCACGTGAACCCAAGACATCTTTGAGAATGCCATCATCTCTGGTAGAATGTCACTTTGTTTCGCCCTTATTAGTAACATAATCATTTTGCTTGACTAAATAAGACCTAGCCTAAAGAAGCTTACAAGTCACACTATAAAAAAATGATAAACCGCTTCTCGCTAACGCCAACACTGTGACCTCTCCCTACAGCTCAGTGTCCCATCTTTTTCGATCGACCGGATTACGTGTCGATATATACCAGCAATTCTTATTGCCTTCTGATTAATCTCCTTCAAGAATCTCTTTCAGTATAAAAGGGGGAATTAATCATTCGTTCGTTCGTTCACTCATTCTGATGAATGAGTATTTTATCTCAAGGAGTTTTTGCTGGAATTAATTTTACGCGATCGGTTAAGGAAATGGGTGAGAAATTGTGAGTTAGTGAGGTGGAATTAGTCGAAGTTGATTTTGTGGTGTTCGATTGAATGAATGTGTGTGTGTGTATTACTAACAGTACGCGACAGCAGAGCATGAGGTACTGGGTTTAACTCCCGGATCGTGTAAAGTATTATTGGGTTTTTCTGCCCGGAATCTCACAGTACCAGCCACGGAGTTTGCAATAGGCTAGCCCCCATTACATGGGATTTAAACATTACTGACGAAATGGGAGTATACTATTAGGTGCACCTCTGTCCAATTCAGACAATTGTCGTATTTTAAGTACTTCAAGCGCAATAGCTATCTCTTTCTGTATCATACGTTCCGTATTATCTATCGCAGTCGTAACAACGCAACGATATTTGAACGCCGCTCAGTATGAACGCAGCGTATCTTTCTTATAATATCATTATATGTTATGTAATAGATTATTCAACTTTGTTTCAAAATGGATGATTTTACGAATCCATACTGGGTTGAAAAATATGCACCAATAACTTGTGTTTCGACATCTACGTATCGTTTCACAGGAATTTCCTCATGTACGTTTTTCGAACTTTTCCTGGAAAACAAAGTCATCAAAACCAATTTCATGATTTAAAAATTTACTCCAACACGTAATAAGTCTGTCATTTTGAGCTCATTGTGAATTCAATTAGTTTTACAGTGTATACGATCAACCTATTTGCACTCCACTTGTACCTTAATTCTATACACATAAGGCCCAAACACGAGTGCTACGGTTACAAGGAAAAGTGTATCGATGAAACCTTATCAACGCTTTACATGCACCTTACGCTTATGAAAATAAGGACTGAAATTGGGAGTATTGATTTACTATCAGTGCCGAACTTACACATTAATTTAAACTTTATTGCTGTAGACATAAGATATAAAGTTACAATCACAATCAGTAAAGATAATTATGTACGTCCAGTTGGAAGGTCGATTCCGCAAACATAGCATGGAGTTGGTAAGCACCTTATGTCGTTAAATATAAGGGTGAAAATATACTTCGTTCGTCGCCCGTTCGGAGCAGTCGTGTTAATTTTATTCTCAAAATACTTAAACTGTTGCTCTTCAAATATAACTAATAGTGACACAAAGATAGAACTCAAACTGCAAAACCAATTAAATTGTAATTGCGCCGTTTTCGTTCCTGTGTCCTGCGCCTCAAGAACAATAAGCCATCCACGGACGTGCCCGCGCAAGCGCGCCTCACCTCTGCGTGAGTAGAACAGTTGCTATTTTTTAACTCTCTCGCACAGTGACTCGCGCGTCAAACCAACTAACGGCCGCTTTCTATATTCAATCCCAATCCCTAATTTTCTGGTCGAGATTGATATTTGAATCCCTTTTCTACTTTTAGTATTTCAATAACCGATCGATGGATCGTTATGCCGATCTTTTTTTTCAATCCATCTTTGGGAGGGCGGATCGGATTTTTAGGTTGGTATTTGTATGAAAGTGACAGTTATGCGTTTTCAATAACCGATCTCTAATTTTGACAAATCAATTTTTGAACGTTATCGATCTTTATTTGCGATCCTCAAATTTTGACCGATCGAATTCATAAAGGCGTGAAAATGGAAATATTTTCAAGTGATAGTGATAGTGATCTTGAAGTATTAGCTCAGCTATCGGATTGGGATAGTAGCGACAGCGAACAAGAGATAGCTGTGTCGTCAAAAACTTTTCAACGGATAAACTTCATGGCAAGTTTAACTGACGCAGAGTTCACATTCAGATTCAGAATGAACAAAGCGGCAGTTGAATCTGTTTTGAATGAAATAATGCCCTTTATCAAAGTGAAATCAAGACGGTAAGAAATTTGTTTGTTTGCTCAAATTGCTTCAATGTATAAAAATAACCTAAAAGAATGGATACCTAACTATAGTATCATTTTTCAGGAATAATGGTATACCACCATTGCATCAACTTTTATTGGCACTTCGATTTTATGCATTGGGGACAATGCTTAATTCAGTGGCCGACTTTGCTGGAGTATCCTTATCGTCAGCTTGTAGAATAGTGGCAGACATATCTGGTGCAATCGCTAGATTGTACAACAAGTACATTTTTCTGCATTCTAGAACTACAGACAAATTTTATAACATAGCTCAATTTCCTAGAGTATGTGGTGCTATTGACTGTACACATGTACACATTCAGTCTCCATGTAGGTATAAAAGTCTTGATTTGTGATCAATTAAAAATTTGATTTGTTTAGAAAGTTACCATACATTTGCTACAACAAATAAAATATTTGGTATTTCAGGTTCAACAATAGGAGAGGAATACAGAAATAGGAAAGGATACTTTTCCATCAATGTTCAAGCCGTTTGTGATGCAGACCTTAAATTATTGAATGTTGTTGCTCGGTGGCCTGGTTCTGCTCATGATGCTACTATTTTTAATAATTCAGTATTAAGAGGTAATATTGGGTTTATTGCCCTTTCTAATAACATTTAAAATAATACGAATTTCTGATGTATCTAACTATTATTACAGCCCAGTGTGAAGATGGTATTCTGGGAAATCGCTGGTTACTCGGTGACAGCGCCTATCCTAACCGGCCTTACTTGCTCACGCCTTTGATAAACCCATCAACTAGCCAGGAAATAAGATATAATGAGGCACACATAAAAACCAGAAACACAATTGAAAGGTAAAATAACCATTTTATAAATAAAGCTTTCACTATACTAGAGATTATTAAGTACCTACCCTATTCATGGGACCAATTTTTTTTATTATTAACCAAGTTCATGAAAAAATGTATTTGTTTGTTTAGGACATTTGGAGTCTGGAAACGTCGCTTCCCAGTAATATCACTGACCATGCGGTTGTCATTATATAACATACAAGCAGTTATAATTGCGACAGCCGTTCTTCACAACATCTGCAGAAATAATAATATTGAAGAAGTACCCCCTGAAGTAGAAATGCCAGAAGAAAGTGAAATTACTGTGACATCAGAGAATTCAGACAGTATTCAAAATGATATCAGACATAGACAAGGATTAATTTTAAATTATTTTTAATACTTATTTCACAAAAATTGTCTGCCTTGAATAATTTGAAATGCTTTGATTAAGAGTTTTATTAATACCACTTTGTCTTTATTATCATACCTACTATTAGGTTCAAATGATTAAACAATGATGATTTCAGGAAATAAAATATTTATTTTTCAAAATTGTTAATTGTTACTTACATAAAATATATTTACACTACAGGCACATTTAAATTAAAACTAAATACTAAAAAACTAAAATTATGATTTAATAATATTAAGGTACATACAATAATATAATTCTATAAATCCTCTCCCTTCAGCTTCCTTATCTCTAATCTTAATTTTTCATTTTCTAACATTACATTTTCAAACTTACTCTCTAACAATTTTCTCTTAACATTATAATATTCAGCCAATGCAATATTTCGAGCTTGACACCCGTTGTCTGGCTTCAGTAGCTTACGTTTAATACCACCTGTAAAACAAGAATGCATTAAATATAGGAAATCAAAATGTTTAAAATTTCATCAAGCATTATTGAGTAACAAACATTCATAATAATTATACAAAGTTTCACATATTATGTATTAGTAGGATATAATAGGATATTACCACTAGCTCTAAAACTCCTTTTTTCTCTTGGTGCAATTGGAGTATTAATATTGCCCAGGATCATCAACTCATCTCCAATGCCATTGGCTGGCACTTCACTGCCCATGGTCACTGGATATTCAGTGGACACAGATGTATAATCCATGAATGTGGAAGGATTTCTCACAGGCAATGGACTATCAATCAATAGCATTGGAGATATTTTATCATCAACTGGCACAATACAAGCCGTCTCAACAATCCCATCACCATCACCATCACCAATAAGTTGAGGCTCAGCATCACCACCAAACCTCACTGTGAGACCCTCTCCAGTGCTGCCCAGTAATGCTGCCACCCTATCCAGGATATCATCAGGAGGAAAGTACCCTGGTGGCCCACCTCCAGTCTGAAACATAATATGACATAAATCAACATGTTCTGGACTACATTTACTGTACTTAACTTTAAGTAAAACAAATATAACATCATGCCTGTATTCCCCAACAGGTTGAGCAGTACACCCACATTTTGCCAGTTATGTTTTAAGTTGCATATCAGGGGGCAAGCCTATTGCCATCTACCAGGCACATATCTAGACTCTGGGCTGCTACTGAGAAATTCCTAATGGTAAAAACTTAAAACACTGCCTAAGACCGCTCAGCAGTCACTCTTACAACCACTAGAGTCTAGTTACTAGACTAACGAGCAGGCAAGGCTAATCCAAGTTTTCAATTTTTTTAAACTTAATTTACCTTGATACGTTCCATCCGTATTAAAGTACTGCGCTTTCGTGAGTTCTTCTTTAAGTTTTCCCACTTAAGACGCAATTGTTGTGGTGTACGGTGACAGGTGCCCATATTTGCGTTGAAGACTCCTGCAATCCGTGTCCATTCTTCCACCTTTATTTTATTATTGGTGGCATTGGTCTTCTTATTATTTATTATCTTGCTCCCCTCAATTAAGGAGAGCAGCCCTTTCGTCTCTTCCTTGGAAAGAGGTTTGGTTTTACTCTACAAACAAATAAAATAAAGCTTAGTAAGTTTTGTACGAAATGGCGCGAAATACTGCGTCCCCACGCATTTATCTTTTACAGCAAAAAATAATACATTTGTGGACGTGAATGTTTATGGCACGATTATTTAGTCATAATTTATTATTTACTTACAGTTTCTGGCTCCATTTTTCACTTTTCTTTTTTCCAAGAAACAAACAACAAACAAACTTTAGGTTTTAGAATGTTTATGTTGTCAATGAATGTCAAACTGACTGACGCTACTTTTCGATTGATTGACGTTCCGTTCCTCTTCAACAAAACATTTATGTTTTAATAATCTCGACGTATAGTTTTAGTACTTTACCGCTGCGACTATGCAATCAATTATTATTGTTACTGTGTATGCAATTTCTTGTGATTATACATAAAATAGATAAGCTTTAAGAAAACTTCCACCATTTTACTCTTTAATAATCGCTGATGTACTTTTACTGCAAATGCGTAAAACAAAACGTTAAGGAGGGTGCAAATTTATGACCTATCTCTTTTTTTCAATGGATTTTGAGACGAGATCGGCTTATTGAAATGCAGATTCAACATCAATCGAGGGATCACATAAAATCTGGATCAATAGTAATCTTAGATTCACGATCGAATATTGAAAGCGGCCGTAAATCACCGATAAGTACACGTGCCCTCATCATTGAAGTTGAGTTTGCATTGAATACTGTCTCACTATTATGAATGTTGTGGAAAGATCGCCACCGCGCGGCGCGGGCGGCGGATCGCAACCCGATTTATCAAAGATTAGCTCGTTAGCAGTGGACCCGCAAATTACCTTTCGAAATAAAAGGAAACACGAATGTGAATGCGCCACCGAATTTAAAGAAATGCGGTCGGAATTGTCCCGTATCGGTTCGTTGCTAGAAAAATACGTTGGATCTAATGAGCAGATTATTATTAAAATGCAGGAAAGTATAGCAGAGGTCAAAGCTGAGGTCACTGAATTGAAGTCATGTAACGAACAAACAGCAGACTTGATTCGCGTAAAAACAGCGCAGATTAATGAGATTAAATCATCGACATCCAGCATGATAACTGAACATAAACAATTAAAAACAACTGTATCACAATTGGAGAAACAATTATCGTTGGGGGAACATAAAATAAAATCCTTTGAGTCAGAGCTTCTCACGTTTAAACCCACCTCCGAATCTTCGACTTCAAACTTTCAAAATCAGCTATGTCTGAACGAACAAATAATTAAGGAGGTAGCAAATCGAAATAGCAGAGAAAAAAACATTATTGTTGTGGGCCTGACCGAACAGTCCGCTGCAAGCGCCGAAGAACGAAAATCCCAAGATACCGCCGATATTTTAAAAATTACTCTAATAGTGAGGGAAGTCCTCCCGAAACCGATTAAAATCTTTAGAATAGGCAAATACTCACCAGGAAAAAGCCGCAGAATAAAAGTATGTTATGACACTTCTGCACCCGCAAAGCATCTCCTACGCAATAAAGAAAAGTTGCCAGAAAACATTAAAATATTTTCAGACCAAACCCCAGCTCAGCAAAAATACTTTAAAGATCTAAAGGAAGAACTAACACGTCGTCAAAATAATGGAGAGAATAAACTGACTATAAAGTATATTAATGGCACACCTACAATAATAAACAACCCTGCAAAAAACTACGAACAATAATTGCAACCATACCTACGACAATGGCTAGCAATACCTACCAAGTTATTAACAATTACCAAAACATAGAAACCAACAAATCACGGCTCAGATTTTTCTACCTCAATGCTCGAAGTATACGCAAAAAAGGAAAATTTGACGAACTAAAATGCATTCTACAATCGCTTCCTAACACGATACATGTTATTTTAGTGACTGAAACTTGGATAAGAACTGAAACACAAGCCTTGGAACTACAAATAAACAACTACTCACACTACTACAACTACAGAACCGATTCAAGAGGAGGTGGAGTTTCTGCATATGTCCACAATGACCTCAAACATAGCTTATCAGATTCTAAGTACACAGGAGGAAACAACTATCTATGGATACGACTAGAGCGATATGCACTGGAAGTAGGAGTCGTATACAACCCCGGCGATACCAACTACACAGATTTTCTTGAGGTTTACGAGTCTCAACTACAACAAAAAAACAGAGCAATAGTGTTCGGAGATTTTAACATTGATCTTCTAAACAAAGACAAAAAGACTAAACAATATCATGAACTTTTGAAGGGAACTGGGCATACATTACTAAATAAAATCACAGAGAAATATTGTACAAGGGAATCGAGTACCAGAAAATCTATTTTGGACCATGTTTGTTCTAATCTGAAAGACGATCACTTTCACATGGCAATAGCTGACTCTTCAATGTCAGATCACAAACAAATATATGTTGAACTCAAAAAAACTAAATCCCCTCGAAAAATACGGACCCAATACGAAGGCATTGATTTTACGAAACTACATGATATGCTAGAAACAACAAACCTTGAAGAATTAGATGGTGATTACGCAGTACTAGAAAACAAAATAAAATCAATAATTGACAAAAGTAAAACAACAAAAACCAAAATTCTAAACCTACCTCAAAACGACTGGATAAATAGAAACATAATTCATGATATCAACCAAAGAAACGCATTGTGGACAGAACTAAAGAAGAATTCAAAGAATACCACCCTGGAAGCAGAATTTATCACAAAGAGAAAACATGTTGCCAAACTCATGCAAGATACAAAGAATATTTTCTACTATAAAAAGTTCAGCGATTGTATTAATAAACCCAAGAAAATGTGGAATCTGGTAAACATTCTAGCAAACAATAAAATTAAACTAAATTGTGCTCCTTCAAAACTATTGATGGATTCGAAACACATTACGAACCCAAACGAAATTTGCCAGATTTTCAACGATTACTTTGCCACTATCGGACCCCTTTTAGCGAATGAAATACCTAGATCATTTCATGATGATCATACACATGCTTTACCAAAAACTCCTTCTGAATACACTCCAGTGTTATCAACTCTCGATCCGTGTTCTGCAACTGAAATCACAAAAATCATATCAAATCTCGACCCTAACTGTAGTACTGGATTAGATGGAATTAGTACCAAAGCAATAAAATGCATACAAAACTTAATTGCGAGCAACCTGAGCAAATGCTTCAACAAATTGCTGGTTGAAGGTAATTTTCCCGATACTCTAAAAATGGCGAAGGTCACTCCCATACACAAATCGGGTTCAAAAATGGACCCAGGTAACTACCGACCTATTTCAGTGTTGCCTGTATTGTCAAAAATATTAGAAAAAATCCTACACAACCGATTGGATAAACATTTAACTTCTATCAACTTTCTTTCAGACAGACAATACGGGTTTCGACCAAAAAGCAACACACTAACGGCTACAGTCGACCTCGTTACTAAAATTAAGCAAAATGTAGATGGAAAAAACATAGTCCTTGGTATCTTTATTGATCTCAAAAAAGCGTTCGACACCGTTAGTCATGAATTGCTACTTAAAAAGCTAGAAACCATTAAAATTACCGGCAGTGCCCTAAAAATGTTCCATTCCTATCTAAAAAACAGGTCGCAGTTAGTTAGAACGGATAATAATTATCAAAGTGGTACATTACCTATAACTTGTGGCGTTCCCCAGGGATCAATTTTGGGGCCCCTGCTCTTTTTGATCTACATAAATAATATTCAGGAAATTCAACTACATGGCCATCTTACTCTATACGCAGATGACACCTGTTTATTTTATTTCGGACCTTCCATTCATGATTTAGTTTCCCAGGCTCAAGACGATTTAAACACCCTTTTTTCATGGTTTCAATATAACTTATTAACAATAAATATCTCTAAAACGTGCTATATCTTGTTTAAAGCAAAAAATAAAATAATACCTCCACATAATCCATTAGTAATTAACAATATACCCTTACAGCAAAAATCTTGTGAAAAATATCTTGGCTTGAGAATGGATAGTTCTTTATCGTGGACTGTACACTTGGATCATATAAAAACAAAGCTTACGTCACTACTTGGATCCCTCCGAAACATAGTTCGATGTATCCCACATAGATTGCGTCACACCATCTATAATGCCTTAGTTAAACCACACCTACTATATCTGGTTGAAATTTGGGGCAGTGCGGCCAAGACGAAGCTAGCAAGTATCCAAGTTGCGCAGAACAAAATAATAAAAATGATATTTAACTACCCCTATTTAACATCAACTAGAAAAATTTATGAAGAAACCAAAATAATGAACATTAGACAGTTATATATTTACAATACATGTATTTTTATTCGTAAGGCACTCAACAAAAGCATACAGACTAATTTATCGTTTATGAAAGTGAAACAAGTAACCCAACGTAGCACTCGCCGAGCTAGTTTTCTGATTTTGCCGAAGATGAGAACTAAGTTTGGCAAAAAAATGTTAACATTTGAAGGAGCACAATTTTATAACAAAATACCCTCATGTATTAAAAGGTTACACTCATTCAATGCATTCAAAACTCTGTTAGCGGAACATTTGATCACAAATCCTAAAATCTGAATTCATTGGATGGGTGTAATAAATTATAATATAATAAGTGCTACCGTGACGTCTGTGACGAACTTTAAATATAAGTTATATTAAGCATTGTTCTCATGTAAGTGACTTTGTGTCTTTTTTGAGAATAAATATCTTTAAACCTAAACCTGAAAATCCAATTTTTGGGCTGTAGTTTCACGTATGTTTTTGGGCGGACAGCAGAAAGGGTGTCTAGACTAATTTGGTGAAATATAAATGCGATCAGCTGTTACTTATAGTTCGGCCATCTTTAATTTTAAATGACATTTGTGATTTGTTTACTAATGTACGGAATTAAGGGTTTGGTAAGTAATAGGGTTAACGCTTCATGTTCTATTCAGTACGCCTGCAAACATGAAGCATTCTGCTATGGATTTTCGGCGGGTTTTCTTTTTTTATTTATTTATTTATTTAAACTTCATGTACAATAGTGATACATAGGCGGACTTAATGCCACAAGGCATTCTCTACCAGTCAACCTTTGGGTTAAATAAGAAAACATTGTGATAGGGTACAAAATAAATATATAAAAATAACTTCTTGCTATCGAAAATTTATATAGGCACTTATAATGATACTAATACTTATATACAAAATAAAATAAACTAATACATATTTTAACAAATACCAAAATTAAAAACGAGAAACCTAATAATAATTACCATGACTCGACTTCTAATAGAGAGAGAGCTATTTATTCTGACTTAAATAGTGGTTACGCACTTTTCTTTTAAAACAGAATTTGCTTTCAGCTTTTTTAATGCCAAAAGGTAGCGCGTTCCAGAGCTTTATAGTAGAGATAGCGTAAGAATTTGACAAAAATCCAGTGCGGTGTGAAGGAATTTGGAGAAGTAGATTCTTGGAAGCTCGAAGGTTACGACTGTGAGAACTGCCCAACACTTTGAAATAAGTTTTTAGGTAATCAGGAGCACATTGATCGTTCATAATCGTGAAGAGCATGCAGAGAGATCTGAGGGATCTCCTGAGTCGGATAGGCAACCATTTAAGCTGAGAACGGAAGGAAGAAACGTGATCGTATTTACGAAGGCCAAAAACAAAGCGAATACAATTGTTGAGAAGACGATCCAATTTATTTAGAAGTTCTTGGGAAAGATCAGAATAACAAACATCAGCATAGTCGATGATGGGGAGCACAAGTGACTGGACCAACGTGAGTTTGGTGCTAGATGGGAGGAAATGCTTGAATCTATAGAGAGACCGCAGTGAGAACGTGACTTTCTGACTCACCTGAGCCACGTGTTTATTCCAACTTAAACTGCTGTCAATGTATAGACCCAAGTCTTTTACGTGAGGTGAAAGAGAAATGACGGAGTTCTCGTACATTAGTGGCATAAGTTGGCTAGTGTTCACATTTCTCAAATAGTAAGAAGACATTTCCCAACGTTAACAGAAACCCCGAATTTGCCAGACCATTCTTCGATAGTTCGAAGATCAGCATTGAGTGATGAAATGCAACTGTCAAGGCTGGCAATGTCTGACTGAGCGTATAGTTGTAAGTCATCAGCGTACAGATGGTAACAACATTTGAGGACAGCAGTAATGGAGTTTATAAATAATGAGAATAAGAGAGGAGAGAGTATACCGCCTTGTGGAACACCAGTTACCAGGTCGCACCAGTCAGAGCAATCCTGATCAGCACGCACCGCCTGTTGGCGACCACGAAAATATGATGAAAACCAATCACGTGACAACGAAGAGACTCCAATTTGAGACAGTATGGCCAGGAGAATGTCGTGATCAACGGTGTTAAAAGCATTGGAAAAGTCTATTAAAACCAAGACCGTTAATCTCGAATTCTCCAGGCCATCCCTTATGTCTTCAGTAACTTTAAGCAGAGCTGTGGCTGTGCTGTGGCCAGGCTGAAAACCGGATTGGAAACTGGACAAAAGGTTATTCTTAAATACATAGGAAGATATTTGATTAAGAGCAACCGCTTCCAGGATCTTAGAAAGGAAAGGGAGAATGGAGATCGGCCTGAAGTGATTAGCTAGACTAGGGTTGGAAATTTTAGGGAGAGGGATAATATAAGCCTTACGCCACAATGCAGGAAAAACACCAGTCTGCAGAGATGAATTGATGATGTGCGTAATAATTGGAATTAAGTTCTCAATCATAAAAGATAACATAGTTCGACTGACCCCATCACAGCCCACAGCCTTAGACTTAATTGAAGTAAAATATTTAAGGACCTCAACGTTAGTCACGGGGGAGAAAGAAAAAGAGTCGGGAGGAAACATTGGCTTGGAAGTAATATCAAGGATAGTTCTATTCTTAACGTCGACTGCAAGCGTAGCAGACGTTGAAAAATGTTTATTAAGAACGTTTAAAGGCAGATTAAGAGATACAGTACTAGAGGGGGACTTTGTTATGCCAAGTGATTTGAGAAACTTCCAAATATCAGCCGGTGGAGAATTGAGGACATTTTCACAAATGTATCGGCGTTTTGATGATCTTACCATCTGGTTGCAGCGGTTTCTAGCCAACTTGTACAGGTTCCAGTTCTCGTCACTGCGGTCCCGCCTATATCTTCTAAAAGCCCGGTCACGACGTCTCATTGCCATCCGAACTCCAGGGGTAATCCATGGAGCTGGGGGGCACTTGACGCGAACAGCCCTCAGTGGCGCATGCGTGTCAATGAGCTGGAGAACATATTTGTTAAATATTTCCACTTTCTGGTCCACTGATAATGACTGGGCAATATCGACCCAATCAAGAGCTTGTGCATCGGTATTGAGTTTCACTTTATCTAATCTTACGAAATTCCGGATAAAAACAATAGCAGGCCGCTGCTTTGGGGGTTTAATTTTGTAAGACAGATAAATCAGGTCGTGTCTGGATAAACCAGGCGCAGCGATCTGACCATGGTTGGCAACAAGATCCACAGAAGACGCAAGCATGAGATCGAGCCAGGAATCACTTGAGTCAAAGTTATGATGAGTCGGACTAAGTTTAAGAAGTGACAGACTCGACGACTCCAGGATCGCACTCAGCCTACGTGATCTAGTGTTATCCTTCAAGAGGTCAGTGTTAAAATCACCCATGACTATGAGATGTTTGTGCTCTGAGGAAACAGATTCGAAGAGAGATTCCAGGGTGGAGAAGTAATCTATAGCAGGTGGGCAGTAAACAACTCCAAGAACGGCCTTAACCCCTTTAACAACAATTTCAAGAAATAAGTATTCAGGGTTGCCATTATAAATTGGGGATGAAGAAGATAAGATTTTGTAGGGGATATCACTGCGCAGGTAAATGGCAACACCCCCAGCTCTTTTCCCTGTTCGATCATTCCGAATTAAAATAAAGCCAGGTAGACCGTACAGGTTAGAGGAAAGTTCGGGTTTTAGCCAACTTTCGGATACTAAAACAGCATGCAAAGCGACGTCAGAAAATAAATCCAATAACTCAGAATGGTGCTGAGGAATGCTCTGAGCATTGACATGACATACATGAAAACAATTGTTAAAACGCTGGCACTCACTACTCAGAAAGCTATTCATGGACAGAGAAACGTCAAGAGTTGAAAAAGATTTGGAAGAACATGAGTAAAAAGAGTCGTCGTCAGACATAATTATTATAAAGTTAATAAAATAAATATAATATAGGCAAAAAAAAAACAAATAATAAATAATATGACTATAAATGTAAAATGAAATTCAGAATCAATTGCATAACCTGCCGGCAGACTGTTGACAACATAAATCTAAAACTAATGCGTGTTTCCGAACGTAAACCGAATCAAGACGCCGTAGACAGTGACACTGACAAGTAAGTGACATTACAGGTACACAATAATGACTGTCTATAGCAAAGAAAATATAAAACTAAGTAAATAAAAAGCCGGTACACGAATAAAGTTACCGTGACGTGTTCCTACCAATATTGGCGAACAGAAAACTAGCTATATGGATATTAACAAACAGAATTATGAGAGTAAAACTAAACAAACCCAGTTACTTTTTCCTTGCTAAGCGCCTTGACCGAGTGTGAGCCTGCGCCGGCGCCGGGCTTGTATTATTCGAGCCAGGGTTGAAATCCGGAGGAACCACTTGATCCAGCGACTTGCCATGCTCAGCTCCCAGCGCGATGACTTCCTCAACAGTGAAGACCCGACGACGTTTGCCATTAGGGAGCTTGACGTTTATGTTTCCGTCCATAGTCCACACAGCAGTCACACCGAACAACTTGCGAGCTGTTGTAAAAGCAGCCTGCCGCTGACGAGTGAGGAACTCAGACACCACATAAGAGGATCCCTTCAGTTTGGTCTTGGTTTTCCAGATCTGGCCCCTTATAGAAGACTCCGTAAACCGAAGTAGGATAGGTCTAGAGTGACCTTCTGAAGCCGTGCCCAGCCTGTGGCATGCCGTTAGCGAAGAGGGTGACAGATCAGCAATGCCAAGCTTATCCTGCAGAATAGATGCCACACTTTCCGGGAGTTGCTCACCAGGCTTCTCAGGCACACCTCCAAGCAACAAGAACTTTTTCCTGTGACGCATCTCGATTACATCAACACTCCTGCTCACCTCAGCAATCTGCAGCTGGAGAGCACTAAGGACACTCCACACGTGCTCTTTAAAGACTGTAAAATCCTTGTGAAGCCCGCTTAAGTCAGCACCTGCTGATGATTTCTTCAGGTGTTCTTCAAAATCTGCCATTCGTTGGTTGAGGGACGTTATTACCAAACGCTGTGTCTCCGCAATGTCAGCTATTGAGCTCATGATAGTGACTTCAAGTGTTCAAGTGCAGTAGTCAGTGAGGCCAAAGTTCAAGTGACAGCTCAAGCCAGCAAGTAAATGCAATTAACACTGATTAGGGCATGTGTATGATACTGCCCACACAATATGTGCTTAATGGAATGTTAATAAGCAATATTAGGTAGAAATTTTAATTCAAATAATGAAAAAACGATTAAAATTATAAATAAACGATATGGGAACATGTGTTTACTTTTGTGCTCCTACCCGAAAAAAGCTTTCTTTTCAGTTAGGGTGGCGTTTAGTTTAACCAGTCGCAGTTGAAACTCTGGGGCCGCAGGGTCCGAGTGCTCACATCCTTTTACGCCTAGTTGAGGCTTCCCGCGATCCAAGAACTGGCTTTTACCTTGACCAGAGGCTAAGTGTTGCCATACACCTTGGCAACGCCGCCAGTCTCTTGGGCACATTCTCAGCTGTCAGGGTTGAGGAGGAGTTTTTTGATGCCCTTTTATAGCTTGTTGTTTAGTTTAATTATCTTAATTTATTTAATTACATTTCTTATATTGAGTGACTGTTATCTGGCCTTTTATAAATTATGACTTTACAATACTAGGCAATACTGATATTCGTAAGTTAGTGTTTAATTTATTTCATACTTTTTACTTTAGTGTTTTAACAACCATTATTCGAAAAAACTGGGACATACAGGGTGTAAGGGACACCCCTCCACAAACTGATGGGATGAATTCAGTATATCATACTAAGTTGACCGGTACAAGAAATTATTTCAGGAGTGTTATGGGAATTCATTCAATTCATGGGGATTCGTGGGTAGGTGTGAAAAAGTATAGACGTGTTTAAGAATCCGGAACTTTATTTTAAATTCAATTAATTCAAAATTCATTAAGTTTATATCAGTAGTAAGTTAATAACAGCTATATAACTACTACTCACGTTTGTGCACGTTTATGTGACTTAGACAAGTTATTTTCACCACCTGCCAGCTGTTCAACTACTACACCACAGCACTAGTTTTCTAGCATTTTACATAATGTCACAATTTGCTGAAGTCCTGGCTGCACAAAAAGCCCTGGAGGAGAACTTTTTGAGGAAGATGGGTGAGCTTGAGGCTCAAATACAGTGCGCCGGGCCCGCCAAGGATACGGTGGCAAAGATAGCTGAGGAGTTTCGTGGTTTTCGGGAGCTTGTTTTCTCCATGCTTGGGCTGCTGCGAAGCCAAATCAGTGAGTGTGCCAAGCAAATTGATGGCTTAGAGACCAGGCACCGGCGGAAAGCTTTGGTTTTCCAAGGTCTTGCTGAAGCGGAGAATGAAGACTGCACGGCTGTTATTTTGGATGTTTTAAACACCAAGCTAGCACTGAAGAATATCTCGGCACCTTCTATTAAAGCTTGCCACAGGCTGGGGGCCCTCAGCAAGGATCATCACAGGCCTATCCTTGTTAGGTTTGCCAGTGTAGACTTGAGGTCATCAGTGTGGAAGGCAAAGACAGGCTTGAAAGGCTCCAAAATGTCAGTGAAAGAATTCCTGACTAGGACCAGGCAATCTATCTTCGGCAAAGCACGGGAGCACTTCAGCATGCGGTCGTGTTGGACCCAAGACGGGGTTATCTTCATAAAGGCTCCTGACGGAAGTCGGCACAAGATAACTTCCTTTGATGAGCTGAAGCCCTTGGTAGCCCAGTACCCCAAGGCACCGGACGCGGCTCCTTCTACCAGTGGAAGAGGTGGCGGCGCTGCTGGGAATCTGAAAACCATAACACGAAAATTATAGGTTTGAGTGTTGATGTTTTGATGTTTTTTCTTGATTGTTGTTTTAGATTCCAAATCTTTACTTACCAGTTTGTAGTTGTCCAGTCTAATAGTTATCTTCCTTATGTTTTGTACTCCAACTGTTTACTTCTACTTCTTTATTATTAAGAGGTGCATTGGTACTTAGATACCCTCAACTGTGTTTATTTTTCTAATATTAGTTTGAGTGATTGATTGATATTGGTATATGAATGTCAGCTTCGGCTTGTCAAATTGACGTTTTGAAATATTTAAGTGACAGTGACGTTCCAAATAAACGTTTCGAAATTTTGTTTCTGGTAAACTCACAGATTATTTGTTATCAGTTACGTTTCGTTCCATGTACCATCACATAATTTGCAGTTGGGTGTGTCTCCTTCTTTTTCTATATTTAACTATTATTCTGATTCTGTTTTTGTTCTTTTGTGTCTGGGAACTACGGCTTTCACTTTTCCTTTGTATTTTGCTGTGTATATGTGCTATATTCTATGCTTATTTTACTACTTGCTACTAGTGTTGGTGTTAGCTGGCGGGTGGTGCAGAGTTGTGCACCTGTTGGTGATACTTAGTTTGTTTTTAGTAATAGCTTAATTGTTTTATATATTTATATATATATATATATATATATTTGTTACGTGTATATTTATGTCAAACAATGAAATTTTCTTATCCGCGGATGAATCTGCTGCTTCTTCAAGCGATGGAAGTTTTTGCTCGTTCAGTGATACTCTTGGTGAGTTTTTGCAACAAAAGTTTAATGATAAGTCTGATCGATTGTTGAACGTGTGTCATATTAATGCTCAAAGTGTTCCGAGCCACTATAGCGAGCTGTACGACGCCTTTAACAGCAGCAATGTACACGCCATCTTGATCTCTGAATCTTGGCTCAAACCACATCTCCTGTCCACTACTTATCCTCTTACTGGTTTCATTCTTATACGTAATGATAGGATTGGTAAGGGAGGGGGTGGTGTGGCCATATACCTCCGCAGTGACTTTCCCTATAAAATACTTGCCACTTCCTCTTCACAATATTCTGCTTCTGCCGAGTTTATTTTCCTTGAAGTCTGTGTCAAGGGAGCCAAAACTGTTATTGGTGTTGTTTACTGTCCTCCCACTGTTGATTACTTCACTGAATTCGAATCAGTACTTGAATCTTTGGGTTCAGAGTATGCACATCACATCATAATGGGTGACTTTAATACAAATCTCCTTTCCCGCAATGCCCCTCGGTCCTGTAAACTCCTCCAGCTTATCGAGTCGGTTAGTCTGCACGTGTTGCCGCTCCAGCCTACCCATCATAACGCTGTCGGTGATGACACCTGGCTCGATCTGATCCTTACCTCAAATCCTTCTCTTGTATCCTCCCATGGTCAACATGACGCTCCTGGCTTTTCTCACCATGACATGATTTTCCTCTCTTATATCCTGAAACCTCCCAAACCTAAACCTAGGGTTCTGTACAGGCGTTGTTTTGCGCGGATGAATGTTGAGGAAATTAAGAAGGATGCGTCTGTGACTGATTGGGAGCCTATGTTGCAAGCCTCTTTGGTTGACGATAAGGTTGCGATATTTAACGATGTTGTGATCAACCTCTACAATATTCATGCTCCAATCAAAAAATTAAACTAAAACGTCCTCCTGCTCCATGGATGACAAGAGGGATACGGATGGCAATGCGACGTAGGGACCGGGCATTCCGTAAATTTAAGAGGGATCGTACTGACGAGAACTGGTCATTATACAAGGTTGCAAGGAATAGATGCAACCAGATGATACGCATCGGTAAACGCCGCCACATTTTAGATAATATAACTTCTTCCTCTTCTGCCGATATTTGGAAATTTCTTGGAACTCTGGGTATCGGCAAACCGCGACATTTAGACCTTCCAAACTCTATTGACCTGGACGAGCTTAACCGACATTTTTCTTCTGCTTCCTCCATGGATCGCTTAACCAAGCAACGAACTTTGTCCCTAATTTCTGGTCTAACGCGCCCTAATATTAACCACTTTTGCTTCGTTCCAGCTGAACCGGGAGAGATCAAAAAGATCATCCTGTCCATCAAGTCGAAAGCAGTGGGTTGTGATAATATCACCCGTGGTATGATCATAACTCTTCTGGATGAGCTCCTACCTGCGATTACCCACATTGTGAATTTTTCCCTTTTTACCGGAGCATTTCCTTCCCTGTGGCGCAAAGCCTATGTTTGTCCGCTACCCAAGGTCCCTAATCCCTGTCTTCCTGCCCATTTCCGTCCCATTTCGATCCTTCCCTTTCTATCTAAAGTGCTTGAGGCCTGTGTGCACAAGCAATTCTCCGATTTTGTCCATCGGAACTCGCTTATCAGCCCACTTCAATCTGGGTTCAGGCCTGGGCACAGCACTGTTTCCGCCCTTCTTAAAGTGACTGGCGATATTAGGGCAGGACTAGAAGACACCAAGGTAACGGTACTGGTGCTGGTCGATTTCTCAAATGCCTTCAATACCGTTAGTCACGACATCCTTTTAGCCATTTTATCCCATGTAATGGTCTCTCCCGGAGCACTGGAATGGTTCTCCTCTTACCTTCAGGAACGCCAGCAGTCAGTTCATGTTGGGAATTCCTCATCATGTTGGTGTGATTTGGAGACTGGTGTTCCTCAAGGCGGTATTCTTTCTCCTCTTCTGTTTTCTATTTTTATTAATCTCCTTACTTCTGAGCTTCAGTGTGCGTATCATCTGTATGCCGATGACTTGCAGTTGTACTGTCAGGGGAGGGTTGACGAAATTCGAGATCTGATCGACAATTTAAATCGGGACCTGATAGCAATAAATACCTGGTCCGATAAATTTGGTGTGGCAGTAAATCCTAATAAATGTCAGGCGATCATCATTGGCAGCTCTCGCAGTCTATGCAAGTTGAATGGTACAACCTTGCCACCAGTTCTTTTCGACGGTACGGTCGTTCCTTTTAGTACTGAGGTCAAGGATCTTGGCTTGCATATCGATAGCTCTATGAAATGGCATACTCAAGTTGCTCGTGTCAGTCAGAAGGTTACTGGTTCGTTGCGGGCTTTGTACCGCTTGAGAAACTTTTTACCCTCAAATACGAAAACAATGCTTGTACAGTCCTTAATTTTTCCTATCATCGATTACGGTGACGTGTGCTACTTTGACCTGAATGCGGATCTCCTCGACAAACTTGACCGTCTTCTAAATAACTGCATTCGATTCGTTTTCAATTTGCGTAAATATGATCATGTCTCCGAACACCGGACTCTTCTTAAGTGGTTGCCCATACGTCAGCGTAGGGAGCAAAGGGCGCTTACCACCTTGTTTTCTTTTCTTGTTTCTCCCACTTCCCCTAGTTACCTTGCTCCCCACTTTCAGTATATTTGTGCCAACCATAATAGGAGCCTGCGATCATCGCAAAACCGTATGCTTCAATGTCCCTCTCACCGCACTGATTTCATTCACCGATCTTTCTTTGTCCAGTCTATTTCTCTGTGGAATGCGCTTCCCCAGGAAATCAGGATGGCAACCAATCGCTTATCTTTTAAAATTAAAGTTCGTGAGTACATTCGGAAGAAGCTGGCAGTTTCGTCACAACGGTAATGTTTTCCCCATGGTTTGTGTTTTTATTTTGGTATATTCGTGGAAATGTTTATTTACATTAATTTAAATTTTGATATATATTTATAGTATTTGATATATATTTATAGTATTTTATATATCCTTGTAGTTATCTTGTAGTTAATCTTATTATTATTTAAAATTATTTTCAGATTTACACCTACCACTGCTTGTCTTTGCATCACCCAAAGGTTGACTGGTAGAAAATGCCTATGGCATTAAGTCCGCCTCTGTACTTATGTGCTTGAAGTGTTAAATAAATTTAAATAAATAAATTCAATAAATTGATTTGTTTTATTTCCTCATACCGTATCGTATCGTTACCGTGGCAAAACGCACGTAGCGAACGACAAGCGCGACGACGAGTTCGATGAAGTCTGTAGCTAGGTAGGAAGTGAACAGCTGATTTCACGCGTCGTTCGTTAGAGTATTTCAACATCCATTGTTAGATGTTTGATTTTAGCCGTATTATTTACATAAATGGAGTGCTGCGTTCAGGGAATGTAATTTTACATTGAAATGAAGGAATAGTAACTGAAAAAAATAAATAAAATAAAACAAAAACTTTCCGGAGAAAAATTCCGGTGGAATATGATTCAAAATAAGGAGCTGAATGCACCCTGTCAGTTTGTGGAGGGCTGTCCCTTACATCCTGTATAATATGTGCAAACTATGTACGATTCAGTTTCGCCTCCACCAACCAATCAAGCAAGAGATTGATTTAATGATGGTTTATATTTAAAAAACTGAGACCAGTTTGACATAGGTAACTGCAAAACTCAGCGTTTTTACAATATCAACACAAAAATATAGAACTACCCTCGACTACAAAAATTTCATACAGCTTCACTTCATAGCAAAATAAGACAATACAAGAGAGAATTTTTCTCACAAAACGCGGGTAGACAGAGACGTATCGCTGGTGTCATGTTGTACAGTGGTCGGTAAGTGCGCGTTACAACAATGGCCGCCGTGACGTCATCAGCTCAGCAGTTGAACTGTTTATTTTGGGCTCATTTAAGTTTAGTATAATTATGACATTTGATGTCTTACTTGAAGGGGTTTACAAAAGTTGGTTAAGTAGCAAATAAATTACAAATTGCAACAAAGGGCGATATTTTATTTCTTTAGTAATATTTCATCAAAACAGCGATTTTGGTAAAATATTGAAAAAGGTGAATCTAGACGTATTTCACTATTTCTACATAAGTTTAGATTATTTTATTTAATAGACAGATAATGTTGCACCAATTTTGTATTCAACGATCTATGCTGATAAATACAGTATACTGTATCTATCGGCATAGATACTACATAAACCTGTATTTTTTTCAAAGAGCATTATTACAACACTTTATTGACCGATTCATTATGATACTACATGATAACAAATTTACTGTCGAATAAATACTGTCACAGAAGATAGCTATAGAATTTATCTGGTAAATAGTAGGTACTAAGAAACGGCACCATTAATGTATTGTATGCAAATATGAGTTATGGAATATTCTTGTAAACATTTTTTTACAAATATTACAGAAAAAAAAATACTCAAATTATACTGGAAAACTACAAAAATACTAAGAAACCTTCAAGAAATATAGTTGTTTGCTCAATTAAAGTGCATGTAGTTTCATCCTCATCTCGCGATTGTTCTCGCTCAAAGGAAACAAAAACCAAACTCAGAAGTAAGTACAAAACAATAAGCAACTTGTGTCTAGTGCTGACGTGTTAACTTTTATTTTAGTTGAAAGCAAAATTACTGCTTTTTTTAAATATAATTTCACAACTTTTTTCAAAAATACTTTCGAAATTGAAACAGTGTTGGCAAACAATATATTTTAGCAGGCATCGTGATAAAACTGAAAAACAAAATGCTATGCGAAATTTATAGATACGAGATCTGAAAAAAGTTTTTGACAGACTGTGTCGCATAGCAAATTACTTGCACATAGGTACATAGTTAGTAGCAGAGGACGGGAAGCGCTGTCCGCAGTTGGTGTGACCTTTCTGGTTTATTTTTATTATATCACTGTCCCTTTCTGTATACGTCTGTTTCCTTATCACTACATAGTATAATAAAACAAAGTCGCTACCCGCTGTCTGACCCTATGTATGCTTAGATCTTTAAAACTACGCAACGGATTTTGATGCGGTTTTTTTTAATAGATAGAGTGATTCAAGAGGAAGGTTTAAATGTATATATTGCACCCGTGTGAAGCCGGGGCGGGTCGCTAGTTTCTGTTAAAATCGATATGATTCCGTAGACAATAGTGTGGGTTATGCGTTTGTTTACTATTATACCTAAGCTAAATATTAATATTGTAACGCATAACTGTTATTTGTCCCAAATAATTAATTAATAATAATATAATATTTAACGCAAATAATTAACAAAAAACAGTTTCCCTTGTAACGCATTTAAATATTTCCTACAGGCATATCATCGCAGATACATAGACATACGGCCTAACGTGGTCCTTTTTCTTATAGAATCAGTAAGTACCCTAAACTTTTAAATCGTTACGAACCGAAATTATGAGATGTCCTTTTCGATATTTATCTATTTATTTAATGTCCTCTATTTAATAATTATGTCACCAATTGAAAATATCAAAATATACCCGGTGCCACAAAATTATGGCATTGCTTAAAAGAACAATGTTATGTTTATGAGCTTTATAAAAAACAAAGATGTCATCAAAAACGTTAGCAAATATCCATAGTCAACTCACCTATCCTTCATAGGTCCTTCCGGCCGATCAATGGCCGTGTTCCCAGCGATGGAGTAAACATACAGCCTGGACTCAGACTTGTACCACTTAATGCTGTGCATATCCCCGCAGGAGCGGCCGTCGATGCGGCACCGGAGACGCGCCGTTGTGCCTACTATTGCTGAGGCGTGATCTGTGGGAGGAGAGCAAAGATTGGTTGGTATGGTGATTTGAAAATAGAAGACGGTTGGAGATGTTCTTTTGTCGTTTTGAAAAGAGACAAATCGATAAAACAATAGAAGGTTTGGAATGTATATTAGGGGAGATTTCATTGGGTCTATTTGAAAACATTAGCACAAACAGATCTGAAAGAGGATTTACACCAAAGCGAGCATAGAAGAAAAAAAAAAAGTATTCATAACAGGGTCCTAGACAGTGACGTTCCATCAGCGATATCGAAGATAGAGAAATCATAAATGTACTTGATTGAATCACGGAAGATATCCCGTAAGTAACAGTATGAGTTTATGTTGGGGTCAGCTTCCAGTCTCACGGATGTGGCTGAATACCAATATTTACATGGAGCGACTGCCTATCTGACCTCCACAACCCAGTTACTGGGTAATACGATACCCCTTGGTAAGACTGGTTTATTTGACCAACAAAACCATAGTTTAAAATAATACACAAACTTATGAAGCATTTACAAATATTTAACGCAATTGGGTTGTCCATGTACACACGGCGACACATCAAACTATAATTTTCCAGTATAACATGGCCTCGCTTTGTACAGATTTCCCGTACAATGAGAGATCCGCATAAACTGGATTTGTGTAGCTTGATTGGTCGTTGTGCATACGCCATTCACATTCGCTCCGGATTTTAAAACGAATGTTTATTATTTTTAATGAAAAGCCGACACAGTTGTAAGTTTGCAAATAATGCTGTTAAATCCTTTATTCTTAATTGGCCTAATTAACAGGACGTTGGTTCTTGTTTGATTGGTGCATCGAGATTCTGAATAATTATTATTTTGTATGAGCTTTACACTTTTGATGAACACTAACAGGCGAATTAATATTACCTAATAATTGTGTAATGCATTCATTCAATTGCGTAACTTTGTTATTAAGTATCAAACAGATCCAGGTAGACTGCCTCGTTGGTCTAGTTGTCGCAGTCGCCACTGCTGAGCATGAGGTTATAGGTTCGGTTCCCGGGTCGAGCGAAGTGTTATTGGGTTTTTCCATCAGAAATTTCTCAGTAGCAGCCATGGAGTCTGGATATGTGCCCAATTTACAGCAATAGGATGGCGACCTGTTACATGGGACGGCGAAATAATGTGGGTGTAGTGTTAGGTACACTTCAGAAATTACAGGTGTGATGTTATGTTATGATGAATCAGGGTTTAAATTTTAAAGTAATACATTTTGCATTATTTATGACAATGTTAATAATGGCAAAAATTGGCGCCAAATGTGAAGTCAGAAGTTATGATCATATTCAGTTTAAAAAAATAATGTCTCCTACGATTTGGGACACGGGTGATCGATCAATTACTTCTTTTAACTGTCTTTAGTGTCATGAACTTCTGTAGGTAGTTTTTGTTAACAATAATAAAACACCAAAAAAAACTACATGTAAGAGTACTCCTTCTCAAAAAAAAATTCTTATATCATATGTAAATGTCTCATTTGTCATCATTGTTATTTTGGAATACAAAATTTGTTTTACAAATATCTCATTCCATACGTCTACATTTTCCATTAGCCAAGTGTCATAGCTGACCCGCTGACCCGCACGACCCGCACTGATCCGAACCCTTTCAGCTGCCATGAGAAGACAAGCAGCTGTACTGTAACACCGATTTAAAACTTTTGTTCGGAACGAGGGACACGAGGGTACTTAAAACTTTTTGTCACGGCTTAGGAGTCAATGTCTTGATCATGATTCAAAGGAAAGTAAAAAGATACCCCCTTATCATAATCTGCCTAGCCTTTTCCCGACTATGTTGGGGTTGGTGTCCAGTCTAACTGGATGCAGCTGAATACCAATGTAATGGATGGACCAACCTAGGGAAGCACGGCCAATGGATGGACCGACCCCTTCAATCCTGCAGATTTAGCAGTGATAGCCTAATGATGTGACCGTCAGACTGCCAAGTCATGGTTCTCGAGTTTGTACCTATGACACGCACTTCTGCTTTTTCGGGTCTATGTGCGTATTGTATAATTATCACTTGCTCCGGTGAAGGGAAACATCGTGAGGAAACCAAACCAGCATGCCCGAGATATATTTTTCGACGGCATGTAAAGTCAAGTCAGAGGCAGAGGCGGAAAAAGAAGATCAGCCCGTGCGGCTGTTATTATTTAGCCACGAGGTCCTCCCACTCCTTGTCTATACCCTCCAGATACTTGGTAATAAGACTACTTGGTCTTTGATAAACCTGGTTGTCAGATTTATGGACTTCTGACGACCTGTAACGACTGTCATAGATCTACAAATGACAGGCACCGTCAGATCTCTACAGTAATTGTATATGTTTAGAGCGAGAGTACTTTACTTACCATGAGTATTTAACTGTCTATAGTCTAAACCTAGACTTAAATAATTAAGTACATGTAAATGAAATTCAGGCGCTTTACATGTTTACCTAAACAGACTGATGAACACAGCCCTCTTGATAATAATAATAACAGTGGTTAAATACCCCTTGGTATTTGGTAACAGGTAATATTGTTTTAGGTACATACATAACATAACATCACGCCTGTAATCCCCTAAGAGTTAGGCAGAGGTGTACTTATTAGTACACGCACATTTCGCCAATTATGTTTAAATCCCATGTAATAGGGGGCGAGCCTATTGTTAATGCTGCTACTGAGAAATCCTTGATGGGAAAACCCAATAGGACTTGGCCTGTCCTGGGAATCGGACCCGGGACCTTATGCGCTAGTCGCGCTTGCGCTCTCTAGACCAACGAGGATAGCCTCGAAAAGAAATCAAACTAAGATATAAGTATCACTTAAGTTTCACTCCTAATTTCAATCCACTCGTGGTCGAGTTATGAAGCTGGAACAAGTTCAGAAAACGTTTCACCTAAAATAGCACGCAAAGAATTGAATGGACGCTGCTGTAAAAGGAGCTGTTAGAAATTTAACCCTCGGAGTAGGTCCGAAACTTGACATTGCAACAGTGCGTTTTTATATAAGTATTCATTTAGATAGCCTTGTTGAAAATGTAATACTAGTTTTCACGACCACAAAATGAATGTAATATTGGCAAAGATAGCAAAGTCTCAGTTTCAACCGATAACAATTCCGTCAGGTAACAAAAACGTTTTGATAATGAACATCATAATTTAGGCATTAGTTTACCTAATAAAAAGATGGTTGGTTTTCTAAAAACAGAACCATTTTTTTAACACTCGATAAAAAAAAAAAAGACGCTTCATATTTTAAACCGTTTAACCATTGTTCAGTATTCCGAATAATCCTGGTATCAACCGGTTTTCCACGCTGAGATCCGGCTCGAACCGGTTCAATCTGGTTCAATTAAATAGTGCGCTTTGTTTAACACTCGTTTATTTGTATCGACAACCTATTCGTTGGATTTTTAGACGATATATTGTAATAGAATGGTTTGTTTGTTTATGGTATGTTTTGCTTGGATAAAAGGATTTGTTCGTTTTTTTTTAAGTTGGTGGTTCTTCTTGTTATTGATTTCGAGCCAGTAACTTGAATAGCTTCACTACAAGCAAAGATGTAGCTTCTTAATAAGAGATTGTTTTGAGTGATCAATGTTTGCTTTATCGATTTATGGATAAGACGGAGCTCGTTCACGATATTTTTATCTATTAGATTATGAAAGTACATTAGATATTAAAAATTAACGTGAACGGGCAGCAGCCCGTTATACAATACCACTTTTTTTTAACCCACAACTTAAGGGGGATAGATTATACCCCTTGGCTTGATACCCAAGGGGTATAATTTTAACCAGCAATTGGGTTGTCATATGTCACATAGGCAGTAACTCCGTGTTAAATACTGGTATTCTGCTGCAGCCAATTATTTAAAAAGAGCAAATCAGAGTCTTACCTAGACTTATTAAAATGATACTTTCCTTCTTTTAATATTAAAAGCTGTTGATGGCCATTTTTAATTCAAACACCAAGAAAAGGTAAGCAATTTCTCATCATGAAATCACATAGTAGCAAACAGAGTAATGCATTTACCTAATTAAAATACTTATGCAGCATTTTATTACTCACGATAAAACGCCCTCAGGAAAAAGTATTAATAAAAAGGAGTTCTTTTTTTTTCTTTTCTCCGTTAACAAAACACGCTTCTATAGGAGTGCGACTTATGAAAAATGCTTGCCATAGTTTTGCTTTTTTTAAATATTTCGCTTCAATATTTTTATGTTATTTTTCCTAGGAAGCTGTTTATTAGTTGCATAGTCCTAGTATTGCGCGCTTGAACACGTGTGCTGGGTAATACGGTATAGGGTAGCAGATGGTGTGGTGGATCGCGGGTTCCAACGAATCTAGTTTTTTAAAGTGTAATTTTGAACTTTTTTGTACTTAAATAAAACAAGCCAGTATCAGTAACGGACATTATATTTTTTAGAATTTTTTTAAAAGTATTGAATAAATCCAAACGTCGAAATATTCAAAAATATGTGGTCAAACAAACTCCATTCCTAGTAGTGATGGATCGGGTAAGGCTTTTACCAACCATCCGCCTAGCGATAGTGACTAAACTTATGGATGTATTTGATTAAATTTTTAAATGATAGATACGCTTTTGCCCGCGGTTTCGCCTACAAGGAGTTCGGGAATTGCCCACGTGATAATACTTCCAGGATAAAAGACTACTATGTGTAATTCCGGACTATAATATATCTTTGTGCGAAATTTCATCCAGATCTGTTAAGCCGTTCTGGCGTGATTGAGTAACAAACATCTATCCAAACTTTATAACAGTAGTAAGATTAGAAATGTCTTTATACATTTGCTGAATGAAACAGAATACATTAATTGTGCATGTTGTGGCTGTTGCATAACCTTTGTCGAATAATACAAAACACAAGTTATAAAAAGAAATTATATCCAAATAAACATAGAACCTAATATCTCGAAATTCTCGTACAAATGGGAACACTCCGAGATAATTTACAGCGACATCTATTCTCTTACTTTGTCCAGTGAGCAGCGGAATGTGCAATAATCTAGACGAGTCCGTTTCAAAGAATAGTGTCATTTACACTTGATAATATTTATTATAACTGTCTTATTAGAAGTTCACTGACCTTATCATTAACACTAAAAACGGGTTATTTACCATGTATCCTCAGTGCCTCATTGGTCTAGTGCTTGCAAATGCGATTGCTACGCAATAGGTCTGGGGTTCGATTCCCTGGTCGGGCAGTGTTATTGACTTTTTCCATTAGGATTTTTTCAGTAGCGGTCATGGAGTCTGCATTTGTGTCTGGTTGATGGCAATAGGCTCGCCGTTTATTACATGGGACTTAAACATAACTGGTAAAATGTGGGTGTATTATTAGGTTGAACACCTCTGCCTTACCCTTCGGGATTACAGGCGTGATGTTATGTTATGTAATGTTCACTAATTTCTGGAATCACTACTTCGTTTCTCATTAGTGTTATAGTTAAAATTATGGTGTAGTTAGATTCTGTTAGCAAGTTGAGCGTCAGCAACTTTCTCCAGAAAGTCGAGCGTTGACTATCAATTAAGAGCATGTTGTGAGTTCATTTAGATCATAATAATAGCAATAATAAAACTGCACCCGATGGTTTCACCCGTATGTGGTGCAAAGAAAACGTGCATTATACTGGCAATAATAATATTTGTTTGCTACTCTGCGCATTTTTTTTTTTATCCTTTACTGTCCCACTGCTGGGCAATGGCCTCCAACAATTCCTTCCATGTGCTCTTTTCCCGTATTACTTAGTGTAATTTATTTCATCACCACTGCTCTCAATAACGATGAAAGAAAACATCCTAAGGGAACGGCATGTTCTACGCACTTAGCCCGCGTGGTAGATTGTATATTAAAGCCCATTTCCTCTCATAAAGGGGAGGCCTGTGTCCCAGCAGTAAGAAATCGTAATGCTTATGCTATTTTGGAATATTGTCACAACTTTTTTAAATATAGGCACCTACAGATAGCTTAATCATTTTAAAAAACCATAGCCCGCTCCCGCCTCCGCCCCCACTAATCCCACAACCTAAAGCTTAAGTCTCCAGCGGAACAACTGCTAATTTTGTTGCGAGAAAAATGCGCCATAATCCAGCAGCTCTACCCACCCCCTCCCAACGGTTTAGCGTCATAAAAACTCTTGTTCAAGCTTCAACGTTTTATACTTTGAAAACTGGGGAACATGCAAACCGTTTTGAAGTAATCTTGGATGTTCTGCAGATTTTCGTGGGTGGAGGCGGACATTTGGGTCGTTAGTTGTACTTTGCTTATGTCGTGCTAACAAGAGGATGTACTTTTTTTCATTATTGGCCCAAACTTTGCGAAATCCGCTCGCTGATGAGTCGTAAGATCGTCAAGTGCGCAGGGCATGCAGCGCAAGATGGAAGGTGGGCAATTGTCTGTGGAGACACGTCTCATATACACTTGAGATCTGAGTCGTCCGTGAACCCCCATCTAAAGAGGCATATACTGAGATGAGTGAGCTCACTTATGGAAAGATTAATGTGATTTTTAGTTTGCGTGAATACTAGTAGCCGCCTTAGGAATCGAACCCAGGACCTCATGCTCAGCAGTCAGTCAGTGTTATTAAGTTAGGAGCGGAGCTGCTACTGAGAAATCCCCGACGGAATAACCCAATAACTCTTTGGCCGACCTGGGAATCGAATCCAGGACCTCATGCACAGCAGTCACGCTTGCGACTTCTACCGAATACCAGTCTGTGAAGCATCATGCCGTCAGACTTTCATCCTCCGTGACCCTCCTCTTTTGATACAAGATATGACCTAATGAAACTCAATTGAGTAAAGAAAATTACTTTAATCTAGAAAAGAAAGCCTAGAATTGCTAAGTAATATTCATTTAAGTTAAGAGCTTAATAATTCTAATAAACGTGGTCGAAAGATCTGGAACCCTCATAAGAATGTAATGAACTTAATTTTTATATGATCCGACTAAGAAAATCTAATAAAAATTGTACTTAGACTCTCTTATAAAGATAATGCGTAATGTACAGGTTTTTCAGATTTTTTTTTAGATCTTTGGCAGTCGTTGCGGGTACTGAGATTTCGAAAAGTCTGATAACCAGTTTTACCGATGGGTATCGTGTTACGTGTTAGTTAGAACGCCCTCAGACTAAGTCGAGCGACGATCTTCGCGGGGTGGCTGGTAGCAAGTGGATGAGAGTTGCCGAGAGTGGCGTGCGATTAAAGAGGCCTATCCAGCAGTGGACTGTTGTAAGCTGATGATCGTGTTACGTAGTAACTGAGTTCTGGAGGTCAGATAGGGCAACGCTCCATATAAAATATTTAAATTCAGCTGCATTGGGTTGCTCTGGTAGTCGATTTCAGCTTTATTGGGAGAGAGGCTAGGCGTGATGATGTCAGTTTGTCTTTAAAGCCTCTTATTAAAGTATTTTATTTAATTTCATTTAAAAACGAGCAAAACTAAGCTCAGTTAGGTTTTGGATTCGATTCCTTGGTCGTTACTTTATTTTTGTGGGTAACTTAAAGATCTCTAAAGGACTGCATAAAATAGCAGAAAATGTTTTTCAAGCAACATTAAACGAAAATATGAAAGCTTAATGTCGTCAAAACAATGTTATTATTGCCAAAAAACGTATAAAAACAGTCAATTTAACTGTAACAAACTTCTATCATCGAATAAGGACTCGATTCGTAACTTCCCGATTCCGCCCGAAGAATCCCGAAGTGGTACGAATGCCACATAAATTGTCGGCCAATTACATGCTACACGTTTATCGCCGAACTTTTGCAGAAATATATCTTTTTTATTGTCATAGTTTTTAAAAGGTTCACTGTTCCTATTATGGATGGGGTCCCTTGGATAAACGGCAGTTTTGTTCAACTGATTTAGAATTTTACTGAAAACTGTATTTTTTTTGTGGTGGTGGATTTGTATTTCCTTTTCTGAAAAGTGAGATAGTTCGTGTGAAAAGTGTCATCTGTTTCTTAAAAGCAAAGGCCCTTCTCGCTTAGTTCCGTATCGTGTCCCTTTGTGAATTAAATCAAAATAAGAAATAGCGATGTTAGCATGCCTAGTATCAGTGGTATTATTGCATTACAAGTACCTACTTATTTAT
Organism: Noctua janthe; assembly: GCA_910589295.1. Taxonomy (NCBI): domain Eukaryota; kingdom Metazoa; phylum Arthropoda; class Insecta; order Lepidoptera; family Noctuidae; genus Noctua; species Noctua janthe. Next base: position 11,884,228 of record OU342578.1, read on the forward strand.
TAAAATGCCTTATGTAAGAATCTACTTCGTGTAAATCTCGAAATCAAATTGACTCACAGACAACGCTCTTCTCTCTCTCGATTTCATGCTAGTAGACCCAGTGCTTTAGCACTGGGTCTACTAGCATGAAATCTTGCACAAGAATATAATCAGAACCAAGGAAATGCATCCACTACCCAGTTTAAACATGGAATGATAGTTTTATAGAGGTTCATCGTTTTGAGACATGGAAAATCTAATCGAGCACACTTATACAGCGTGTGCTAAAAAGCTGTGGTCATATTTAATTTCGCGATTAATATTTTTTTCGCGATTCTGATGGTGGTGCCATGGAGAAAGTTGTTCAGTTCAATGATCTGAACCACACCCTGAAATATGACTACACTTTTCTTGTACACGCTGTATTATTATACACGCGCATGATTTTAAGCAGGTTAAATGAATTCCCATATTAATTTGTATTCTCAACTCAAAACAATCAAACACAAGACAGCTCAACCGAAAAACAATCATAACATCGTCTACATATACACAAAATCGTCACATTTCCGGAAAACTCATCAAATCCATTTAGCTACCCCCCTCTCCATAATACCATGAACTGACAATAAATTGAGACATTAAGAACGCCAGATATAATTAGAACTCTCGTTACGAAACAATTTAAAATGTCATCTTCGGTAACAATTTCAATTTGGTGGAATGAAATTAACTGAACTTGTAGATTCCATTTTGAATTCATTATGGGACCGTATTTTCTGGGAATTGGTAGGTTTTCGCCAGTTAACGTGTAATGTCAGTTATTGTATTAGTTCAAAGTGTTTTGATTGGTCTGAATTAGGAACGGTTATTGGAAAAGTTGGGAGGTGATTTTGTTTTATTATATTTTGAATCCGGTGGCTGCGAGAAGCAGAGGGCCGCGCAATGTGGCGATGCTAGGGGGAGGCTTGTGTCCAGAGAGTTTCAGAATCACTCTTTAGTTACTCGAAGTATAGTTTACTCTAAGATATTGGATATAGCTAATATTCTTAATATTTATCTAAAGCTGAGACGTGTATGTATGTTATCAATGATTCTAAGTTTACGGCGTAATTAACAAGTACACAATGTAATGCTATAATGCAGAAATCTAGGTTTAATCCAGATTTTAATCTTGATAAACGTATCTAAGGTATTATACCACCAAGCCTTAACCATGGCAAAATATCTCTACCATCCACCCAAATACAGGATCATTAGGTTCGCTCTATTAAGTCAATAAGTTGTTCGTTTCCTTTACATTGTCTGGTTATGTTGGTATGAATAGTATCCACATAACATAACCTCACGCCTGTAATCCCAGGAGGGTTAGGCAGAGGTGTACACCCACATTTCGCCAGACATGTTCAAGTTCCATGAAATAGTAGCCTATAGCCTACTACATGTTACTTAAACATAACTGGCGGAATGTGAGTGTACTAGTAGGTACACCTCTGCCTAACCCTTCTGGGATTAAAAGCGTGATGTTGCACATCTTAAATTCTAACGTCAACTTCAATGTCAAGACCTCTCCTTGCCAATCTTCAAGACCTGTAAACTCACCTTCTTAAAACTTCACATCTAATTTGAATTTCATCTTCGTATTCATCAATTCTATTATTTCCTTTGAGAAACAGAACCGTGCCCGTTAAAATCAAAATAAGAAAAACATCTTTTAAAAGCATTCAAAAGATCTTAACTCAATTATTATCTTTAAAAAAATATTTTGCTAAGACCCCAAATTATTCTTTTCAAGGGTCGAAATAATACGCTTTTGTTAAACAGTCAACAATGCTTACAAAGGTGTTAATTTAAGAATACGGCCATTTGTTAAAACGAAATTACAATTCCAAATCTGTCGCCCTATGAACGTATTACGGTTGTAATCTGTAATTCAAAGACCTTTATGAATGTTATAATTTAACTGTGGGATCGGAGGTTACCGTTTTAATTTGTAATTAGGTGAAGATTTTAGTGTAACGTAATATATAATGGCGTGGGAGGTGCTTTCAGCTAAATAGCTACTCGGGGCGATTTTCAGGTTAAGTCGGGCTTGCCTAGATTGGTTCGTGGATGGGTGACCATTCATTATATACCGAGTTTCCTCCGTACCTCGGAAAGAAAGTTAAGCCGTTGGCCCCGGATGTCATTTGTAGATCTTTGACAGTCGTTACACGTAATGAGTGGCCCGAAAGTCTGATAGCCAGTCTTACTAAGGGGTATTGTATTACCCAGTACTAACCGGGTTGTGGAGTGACAAGCAGTCGCTCCATGTAAAGTGCTGGAACATATTCAATTGCCAGCATTTAAGCAACATAACAGCACACTAATTCACATTCAAAATTAATTGAACATGAAACAAAAAAATCCCCATCTTGAGAAACAATAAAATCATTCCCCAAACAATCTTGAGCGCCAAAAACAGAAACTACCAACTAAGTAACGGAACAACAATGAATTCATACACGCAGCAAAACGTCTGACAAGCGTACATTACACGCAACATTAAAAGTTTCACCGCTACATAAATATGCGGGTAATTTGCAAAGTTCCCAGCGATTTGGCACTCAACCCGCTTGTTGAGATATTATTTACAGCGACGAACTGAAAGTATTGCAGTTATCTTTTACCCTCCTTTTGGGGTAAGGGGTAGCTCGTTTACTAAAGTACCTTTTACTGACAATAAAAGAAAAGTTTAGAATCTGATGTTTAAAGAAACGTTAACGTGTAAACTTAGTATCGCTAAAAAGAAAATAAAGATAACCACTTAATGAAGACTCTTAGAATGATCTCCAAAAAGTTATTATAAATAAATAATTAACAATCTCGAGAGACTTCCTACCGTATCGACAATGAAAAGTTTCGTGAAACATCCTCCCCAATAATAATTAGATCCCAACTCTTTTACCCAAAGTTTACCCTAACAATATGCCCAAGGGTAAACCCAAAGGTAACGGGGCAATCATGAGACGAACTCATGATAATACAGTTAGACAGAAAAAAGTTTAAATCGTATGTTCACGCCGTGTGAGGGTTTTTTATTAGAAAACTTCGCTCATTTGTCCTCATGTATGTTTAGATGGCGCTATAGAATAAGCGAGTTTTAAACACAGAAGCGGGAGCGGCAAAATCGTGTAGGTAGATGCTGTAGAGAGTTCTGTGCTTGGACTTTTCATTGGCACAAAGAAACACACATTCGAGTATCTATGACAAAGCTGTAAGAGGCTGTACATTTTCTAGACCGTACGTTTTATAGAAGAGTTGTATGAAATATCTTTTTGACTGCCTGTTTGGACGAGTGCTCGCAAGCGAGACTGCTGAACATGAGGTCCTGGGTTCGATACCCGGGTTGGGCAAAGTGTTATTGGGGTTTTCCATCAGGAATTTCTCAGTAGCAGCTACGGAGTCTGGATTTGTGCCCGGATGATGGCAATAGGCTCGTCACCTCTACATGGGACTTAAAACATAACTGGCGAAATGTGGGTGTACTATAGGGGACACCTCTCCCCAACCGTTCCGGGATTACAGGCCTGATGCTATGTTATGTTATGTTATTTTATACCTACCTAATTCTTAAATTGAAATCCGCGTAGTATAGAAGCTCGAAGATTCCTGGTGGTGGTGTTCCTAAGGGAGAATTTTGTTAATTCGTCTTCTTGTTCTTCTTAATGCGCTAATGGCAAGCTAAATTTATTTGATCCTCTATAAGATACCAGTAAAATGGCATGAAGCTTCGTAGGGCAGTCCGCCAGTTTTTCCAATACGAAATTCCATGGGACACGTGGCTTGTTAGTTCCTTAAATATAATATTGTACCATCTTAATGTAATTATTAAAACTGACTTCTCAAAGAAACCAGGAAAGGTCAACTTTGAGTAAAAGATTGAAAATAAATTGTCCGCTTCACAATCAAATTTAATTATTAGTTTTGGAACGATCGAAGATTTTCAAATCTTAACTAGACAAATTAAGTAAAGAACCCTAAAGTTGTGACAAAAAGGGTTATTTTATCTTGTAATTTGTCCTACAAGGGTAACTTTGAGTAATATAATAATAACTTCAGAAAGGCACTAAGGATGACGGTAAAAGTTTGACGACTTTGATTTCCTGTAAAAAGTTGATGTGACCGCTGTCAAAGTATATCTTTAGATCCGAAGTTTTAAACAATAAAAGCTAAGACTGGACAATAAAGCTAGGCTGCCAGTACTCTTTGAAAGGCCTATATTTAGGGTCTTCAATAATTAAAAAAAATGGGTTTTCAGCCCATTCTATTGTGTTGGCGAAATGTGTTTGCGAAGTTTATGAATTAATTCTTCTTCTTCTTATCGCTGGTACACAATTTCTATATTTTCGGTAGCTAGTTAGAGAGCTCGTGGCTAAATAATAACTGCCGGTCGAGCCGATCTTTAGGTTAAGCTGCTGGTTGGTCCGTGGATGGGTTTTGGCCCATTACATATCGAGTTCCTCCGCGCCTCGGAAAGCACGGAAAGCCGTTGGTGCCGGCTGTCATTTGTAGATCTTTGACAGTCGTTACAGGTACTCAGTGGCCTGAAAATCTGATAACCAATCTTACCAAAGCTATACCCAGAACTAACTGGGTTGTGGAGGTCAGATAGGCAGTCGCTCCACAAAATACTAGTATTCAGCTGCATCCGGTTAGACTGGAAGCCGACCCTTGGGAAAAGGCTAGGCAGGTGATGTTAGCCCAAAACTTAGCCACTTCCACCGCGTCATCGGTGGCAGCGCAGAGGTCACTTGAGCTACATGTTATTATGCTAAGAGGGCTATAGGACATGGAGCATAGTTTGTAACACAGCTCCACAAGCACACCCCGCTGCTGTTTCTTTGCGGTGGTCCCTCGCTTTCACAAATTAATGAAGCGATGATAAATCATTGATTTCAATTCTGGGGAATAATTCGTTTTTCAATAAGCACTTCGTTGTAATAGCTTAGCACAACGCAATTTAATAGTCACAACTTACGACTGCAAATAACTAAAGTCGTGAAATAGGTGGTGTTATTCATGTAAACGCAACCGTCATACTAGAAAAATCCCGGTGTAGAAATAACACATTAGACTACGTAGACGGCAGTCAAAATCGTTAATCCTAAAAATCACAGTTATGTTGCCAATACAGAATTGTCACGATCCAACCAGCATTGGGTTCTTGCCGTGATAGTCTGACTTAAGACAATCTTTACTACAGGTCAGTAGCTTTTTTTTTGGACAATCTCGCCATCCTTTTTCCAAACTACTGCAACTCCTGAAAGCCAGAATCAACAGTGGCGACCACCAGAAAAGCACCGAGACAATGAAACTCGACGAAGTCGCAGAGAGACAATTTAACTGTCTTGGATCCCGCTACCAATAATATAATAAATAATAATATTAATCAGAAAAGAATACCTAGAGGAGGAGTAGGACAACCATAATTCCCACCAATAGGCACAAAGGGACTTTTACAACTGGGATAAGCTCACTTACCTAGATCATTAATATTGATGGGTCCTAAGTTGTGAGGTGTTATAGGTCAGACGGCTTGTCTTGCGTGAAATAGACACAACTAGACAAAAAAAAAAGGTCACGTAATAAAACGTACCTAATCGCCTGTTCACTGCCCCCACCGTATCATGTAACACTCGCTCGCATGTGTACCCCGCTCAACAACACAAGCTGCACCGGGAGCACTACATAGTTAGTTAACACACGCGTCTACCTCAGCTGTCTGATAGTAATTAGTAGCGTGTAGTAATTGTTGTAGTTTTCATAGTGGCAAGCCTTTGTTTGTAAGCGTTTGCGATGTTATTCTGTTTTAGAATTCAGTTATAATTAGGTATATATTTGTTATTATAATGTTATTAGTCTGTAAACTTGCCTAAAATAAAATGAAACAATAATAAAAAAATATTTTTTAGTGACTAAAGACAGTGCATTAGTCACTAAAAATTATTTTATTTATTTTAATTCTATTTTTTTACATTTTTTGCAGACTGAGTAAATGCAGATTTAGACAGACTTTAATCTGAAAACAATTATGTTTAGGCAGATATCATGGGGCCGAAAAGTTTTGGAGTGGGGAAGACGTTACGTTGGAAGTCCTCCCACTAGGTGGACCGATGACCTAGTAAAGGTTGCGAGGATCCGCTGGATGCGAGTCGTACGGGACCGGTCAATGTGGCGACACTTTTGGGAGGCCTATGTCCAGCAGTTACGTTTAAGTCACATGTAAAAAGGGTGAGCGTATTGCCATCAAACAACGTTCTTAGTGAGAAATTCCAGATGCGAAAACCCTATCACACTTTTTTTTTTTTTTCCGGATGGGAAATCATCAAATGACCCCCCCCCACTCTGGGCGGAGCGGAAGGGAGTGTCAGACTTGTACTGACTAAAACCCATCCATGTTCCTTCTTTGCCCTTTGTGTTCCAGGGCCACGGTATCTCTTTCGAACAGTCCCGCAGCCCGACCCTATCACACTTAGCCCGACCTGGAAATCAAACTCATGACCTCATGCTCAGCAGCTGTTTTTGCGACCACTAGACCACCGAGGCAGACAACGAGGAGAACATTTACAGTTAACAATTCGATACTGATAGTGCCACTCTATGTCGTAGTGCTAAGGTCGAATTTCATAGTACCTATAAGTGTTACCAAAGATATGCTGTAATATATTGACTATACTGAAATATAGTCAACAAGGGCTGCTAATATGTTAAGTTACCGATTAATCGCAAAGATAAGTTATCTTAAAGCACCTATTTTAGAGAACAGCCTTGTTTTCCCCTATCAGATAGATTAAGTTATAATTTGTGTAAAATAAAAAAATTGTAACCTCGCGGTCAAGTGTAAACTTTTTTAAACATAATTATGACATTTGCTTCGCGAATCGACATAGCGGGAATCGATATTAAGAGAATGTATCCTAGAAAGGTATCTAAAAGAAAGTTAAAATAAAGAAAAGAAAATAAAATAAAACCAGCTTCATTTGTTTTATTTCAACATTTATCTTTTACTTCAAAACAAATAAAATAGCGAACCGATATATAGAGAAACATTTCAGTTCAGTCTTGCATCTTCAGCAAAATAGTTTAATATTTCGTGTGGTTCCTACGAATGAACGAAATGAACGAGATCGAACTGCTCAACGGAACGCATCTCGTATGCTTCAAAATTTACAACGTATTGCCTTTTCAATGTGTGTTTGGGTAAAAGATACTATGCAGTGTAGTATTCGTCATGCAGTATTCCGTTTCTTGAATTTTTTTCTTCTCTTTTTAAAACTTCTGTGACTAAAAGAGTGATGAGTATAAATTGTTGCAATATCGATGACGAGATGACGAGCAATACAGAAGTATGGAAGATGAAAACATGTAATAATGGAACCCAAATAAATTGGAATAAGGATAGGAGAATGATGATGATTGGATTTGGAGAGGAAAACCATATAAAAGATGGTGCCAAATGATATGAACGAAAAGGGACTGAACGATATCGTGATGGTTATTATCTACAAACAACCATCACAGGCATTGAAGAAGAAAAGGTGTTGCGCAAATCCCTAGTAACATGGGACCTAACTAAATGGTTTTTCTTTAACAAACATATTTTTTTCCGTTTAACCCCTTGTCAAAGAAGAAAGACATTCACAAACCTGCACTGAACTTGCGTGTGCTGCTCACTCCTACAGAGAGGAGGCCTCCCAACAGTGGAAAGGTACGCTGCTAATGCTTTACTTTTGCTTATAAATGCGTACAACACCAGTTCAAAACGTTCCTCTGTATGTTTTACAGCGCGTTTTATTTTACCTTTTGTCGCCGATGTTCCGGATCATTGCTTACAACCGCTCCACTACGATAAGGACTCAAACGACTGTTCTATCGCTTTCTATGTCAACTTCTTACTGTTACTCGGAAACGTTGCTGTTTGGTATCTTTGAATTCTGTTAGCTTTTAAATGCTCTAAGATGTTTCTATAATTTAGTTGCTAATCGAAATCTCGTATGGTTTTGGAAATCACAGATTTTGGAACGTGGCTTTCATAATAAAAGTTCTTTTAACTCAACGTCGGATCATGCATATTGCACATTTTCGAAAAACATTATTTAGCTGCATTTTTCAGAACAAAGTGCATCCAATGTCAAAGTGAGCGTTTTTTTTTAAACCTATAAAGTTGATTATCATAATTATTTTCTATCTTAACAAAAACATTTTACATTCAGTTTAGTATTACAACCGAAAACGTCCCATTGACCTCCAAAGTACAATGTTTTTGTATATATTTTTATTGAGGCCGCTTTCGGTCAAGGGACATGGCTTATCACTTATAGAACAATAAGGGTTAAATAGGGCATGGCGGATGAGGAAGTGGGACAAAGCGCCAGTTTGTGTAGAAAAAATAAGATGGAAATAACTTAACGAAATTTTACTACAGGCATCAAAATGAAAAGATTTTCTTGGTTGTAATTGCGCTGTTGCAAATATACGAATCTTGGGCCGAGATCTATAAACTGTACTTAGCACATACTTCGGCTTATTGTTATTCCTGTCACTGTAGCACAATTTTCAAAGTACCAGCATAATTATAGAGGCAGGAACAAGAGAGAGAGCACTGTTCTTCCGAATTTCAACGTGAGCTAAAAATAATTTGTCAGATAGATAAAGCTACCGAAAACTTTATGTCTGTACTGTTCAAAGCGTTTGCTACTTTTCTAGATCCTGTTAATACTTTTTCCGAAACAATGGCAATGGAAAACAAAGCCAAACTATCGACAACTGCATTTACCACGACACGTGTTAAATTCTATGACAACAATAATTGCCCCTCCCTACCTATCGATATCCGCACGTCACTAGATTACGATAACACGGCAATTCGACATGAACTTGTTATCTGCAACCATATTTCAGATGTGAACTCAGAATGATCTATTACCGAATTAATGTTTTGGGTAAATAGTTGAAACAATTGAATTGTGAAACGGATTTCGGGCGTTTTGATTTTCCGATTTTCGAAATCTAATTTAATCTTGCTTACGTTCACAGGACAGGTAACACATTCATTGTGTTTTAAAGCAAGTGTTATTAAATACTATTTACTAGTATTTACTAGTAATTCCGGCGATTTTACTCGCGTTGAATTCGGAAATTACCCCTTAAGAATATTCTGTTGAAATACCTACAGACATCACAAAATCCTAATACTAACGAAAATAAATGAATTCCTCTCAATGTTACTGGGATTTTCACCAGAAATGTCTAAATAGCGGCCGGTAGTCTGAATTTGTGCCTAGTTGATGGCAGTAAGCTCTCCCTCTATTACTTGTAATTGAAAAATAACTGGTAATACCTCTCTGCTTAACCCTTTTAGGTATTGCGGGCGTGAAGTTGTGCTAGAATCTAGAAGTGTTCACATACATAATTATTAGATTGCCGATAAAATCTTTTTTTTCTAAAATTTATATCTGAAACATAATTATTGTCAAAACATCGACACTTCCCATCCCTACAGGCGACAGGACCGATGACGTCATTGATGACGTAACGCACATTTTTCTTCCATTATCGTTCTTAACGATAATGTTCGGGGGAATGGTCCAATTTTGGTTTATGAAAAAATCTCCCATAGCATGGTGATAATGCACGATGAAAGAACAATATCCATGGAGATTTGGATCTGGAGTAATATGGTGTCAACAGTATGGGGGTTTCTTGCTTTTTTATCAGGTTGTTGACCCAATTTCTGTAGATAAAGTGCGTATGTATGTATGAAGTGCGCAGTAGTCACCATGTGTGAATATGGAGGAAGTAAATAGGAGTTCGTATTTATGTAAGAGTAGCACGTGACTTTGAATAGATTCTGTCTGAGCATAATCATACTATATTTTTTCCACTTCTGATACCATAGAAATATAAATTAATATTTGTGGTTGGTACACAGGCCTCCTCTCTGCGAGATGTAGTGGGAAGTAATGTACCACGCGAGTCAGTTGTGTGTTGATAAATCAATACATGTTTTCTAAATTTAAATTTTTCATGATGTTTTCCTTCACCGTTTTGAGAGCTGTAGTGATGAAATAAATTTTACAAAGTGCCTAACACGTCTCCTGGGGTCGAACCCGTGATCTGCCAATGTTAAGTTGATTTCGATGCTATTGGGCCAGTCTGCTCCTTAGAGACATAAAGATCAGACCAAAACTCCAGAAGTTAATGGAAATTCCTATCTCCTCTTTACATTTCCTCAAGAGCAGTAACTCCCACAATTCCTAACAACATAAATTTATTAAAAAGGGCCACCCATTCGTTTCCTACCCATAAATAAACAGAGAAATACTTTTATCAAACGTTTCCAAACTTTTTCACTTCCGAGTGCCGAGTTCTGGGAACTTTTTAATTTGCTGTTAATCTCGGAACATAAATCTGTTCCTTGCATCTTTAGGGAGGGGGCTGCGAAGTCAGCGGGTGGACGCAGGCTTTCAAAGTGGAGCTGGTTTTGTATGGAAGACTACTTGCGAGTTTCTACTTTCCTGTTGGATTTGCAGGAATACATGTAACATAACATCACGTTATGTAATCCTCAAAGGGTTAGGCAGATATGTACCTAACAAGTACACCCACATTTCGCCAGTAATGTTTAAGACTCAATGCAATGCATGTCAGACTTTCGTGCCACTGACTACCCTGTAACGACTGTCAAAGATCTATAAATGACACCCGAACCAACAGCTTAACGTGCTTTCCGAGGCACGGAGTTAACTTGGTACTCTATCTTTAAAGATCGTTTATTATTAGAAAAGTGATGGCACACATCATCCCAGATAATACTAACTCTTGTATACTCTAGACTAACACTATTAATTTAACATCGTGTAAGTTAATCCTCTAGGAGGAGCTCTAACACTTACAACATTAGGTGCATTGTCCAGAAACTCGGAAACAAAGTTAAAAAGTCTGACGTACTTTTGAGCTTAATGGAGCCAGACCACACCTATGTTGCCACGTAGAGTAGTTTTTATTAAAGTGTGTTTTTTAACTCCTAGCACTTTCTAATGAGATTTGAGACTTACTAAGCTGGAATAGGAGCGTGTTTTAAATGCGTAGATTTGTTGTGGAATGCAAATAAATGAATATGTAGTTTTTTTTCATACACACAATAATATTTTTATTTTCACAATAGATTTAGCCTGATTCAAGTCTAACCAAATCATCATGTGCCTAGCCTTTTCCCAACCGTGTTTGATTCGATTTCCGGTCTAACCGGATGCAGCAGAATACCAAAATTTTACATGGTGTGTCTTCCTATCTGATCTCCACCTGGTAAGACTGAACCAGTCCAACCAAATGCACGAACAATATTGCCGTACGACCTTGACAAGTTTCCTACCCGCTGTTTTCGTGGCCTCAACAATTGTTGAGGCCACGCTAAACAGGAAGAGTGTTATGATTAATACGAGTTGTTAGCAAGTGGGGCGCCGAAACGAGCGTGGACTTAGCCATGATGCCCACTGTCTGGCTAGGTGATTGATTGCCTCAAGTCTAGCGATTCGTTTTAATTTTGATTAAGAGTATTTGTTTAAATGCTGTTGTAAATTATCTTATGTTTTCTAAGAGAGTAGATAGAGGAGTGTATAGGAAACCCACATTGCACCAACTACGTCTGAAACATATCGCAGTGATTCTTAAATGTTAGAATACTTTCTTCATAAATTGTATCCTCGTGTACCGCAGATTTGAAGAGTTCTGAGTTCTAGTAACTAACAACATTAAAATCTTTGATTATCGTAATACCTAAGGATACCAACTATACAGGTTAATAGTCGTCACAAGACAAATGAATCCAGCATCTGCAAACAGAAAAACCAAGTCATCACTCAAAAGTAATGATATAGTCTATTTGTCAAGGAAGTCATTTTTTGTATGTAGCGTAATGAACGCTGATGAGTTTGGCATCCAGCAGGGAAGGTGATTTATAGTTTTGCCGGTCAGAGGACAGTTTTTGGTGTTTTCCTTGGAGACTTCAAGAAAAAAGATTCGGAAAACGGTGTTATTTAATCGACGAAATAATCATTTGCAGATCAAGATTGTTGTTTACAGTCAGAGCACATTATACTCGTATAACATAACACTTTCGTCTTTTTGTCCTGTATAGCGAGTACTACACAAATTGTTTAGGGGTACTAAGGGTTCTTAGCAATGACTCTTATATAACAATTTACAACTTGAGATAATCTTAAACATTATTATACAGATCTAAAAATCCTAAAGCGCTTAGGTGCATACAGAATAAGTCATACTTGCGCATGAATTATTATAAAGGCGCTATTTTGCAATACAAATATTATTTGAATGTTATTGCCCTCGATCTTCGATTACAAATTAAGGTCCCTACACCTTAAACCTTACCCCTTTCTTTTCTTTATCGTGTGGTACACAGACCATTAGCAAAATCCATTAAAAATCCGTATCAAGATCCACACTTCGAATCTTAGAGAACAGCTCACCTCAATCCCGAACATTTAACCCTCTTCCTAACAAGCATAAATAACACTTTGCATCATCATGCAAATGTGGGGGTAAGCTTGTACGAGCGCTCTGCCAAGTCTGTGCCCCTAGTGTTAAGTTATGGCGGCAAGTTATGGACGACTTAAATGCTGTCATATGTTTTACTTAATGCTTGTGCTTAAGCAAACGGGGTTGCTGGAAGTTTGAGACGGGACGTGCATGTGATGGGTAAGCGGTGGGTTGTGTGCAGTTTTAGGTATCTTTCGTAAAAATATTAAAAAGAAATTATACAGCTACGGAGTCTGGATTTGTGCCTGGTTGATGGCAATAGGCTCGGCGTCTATTACATGGAACTTAAACATAACTGGCGAAATGTTTGTGTACGATAAGGTAGACCTCTACCTAACCCTTCGAGGATTACAGGCGTGATGTTATGTTATGTAATATTGTAGCCAGTCAGATCTAGGTTTGGATTATACACTCCCTTTTTGAAATTGTGTAATTTATTTCTTCGTCACTACTCAAAACTGTGAAGGAAACACTGAGGAAGCGGATAAGTCCTAGAAACTAAATAATCGAACATATTCTTTGAGACTTCTACCAACTTACACTGGGCACACGTGGTAGATTATGGCCTATTTCTTCTGACTGAGGGGACGATGGTATCCTAGCAATAAGATCGATAGACGAATATAAAAAAAAAAATTAGAAGACGTAGCTGAATTCAGAGAAACATCACTCAGCCTTACTCATATTAGTAAGGCAATTTTATTCCTGAAGAGTAAAAGAAGGCATGCTGTACCGATTAACTACAATAAACACAAGAGGATGACGAATTAAGTCAGTCTTAAGGTGCATCAAGAAAATTGTAAGATCCTTCCTTGAAATAACTTTCCTGAAAATGACTTATTCCAAATTATTCCTAGGGAGACGTTCATTAATTCAAATTTAATTGGAACTTCCAAGATATTAATATTTCACAAAACAAATCGACAAAATTAAATTTCTCAAATATCCTTCATAAGAATCCCTGCTAATATTATAAATAGAATGAGTTTCAAACTATTAATAAAAGCACATTCACAGCGACCGAACTAAAGGATTAAACATAATATTATGTCTATGAAATCCATTCTAACTGCTATCAAATTAATATCCCATTTGGGATTAGTACTGGCACAGAAGACCAACACATATTAGTGTTCACATACAGTATTTCAACTGGGAACAAATCGTCGGAATTGGCACACACACATGCAAAGCGTTAACACGAATAGGGGCTGTTGCACCAGTCATTATCTACCAAGTTTCTTCCCAACGAAGTTAGGGTCAGGCTTCCAGACTAATCGAATGCAGTTGAATACCAATATTTTACTGACAGAGCGACTGAGGTGTGTGGAGTTTTTGAAGACTTACACCAGTTATTGATGAACTGTGTTCCGTATGAGGCGGAGGGAAATTACCCGTTAAGGGTCTTGAGGGTGAACAGACTTGAAGTAGACACTTTCCATAAAATCCTGTCACAACCAAATGGCGTTGATGCAAAGAGTCTGTTTAGGTTCATGGCCCAGATATGAGCAATGTGTATTTAGGGCAAGATGGTCCTGTCATACGCATTGCGATCATAAATGCCCCGAAACAAATAAATAATATAAAATAAATAGAGCGACTGCCTATCTCCACAACCTAATTGCTGGAATATACACGATAGAATTCCCTTTTAACTGATTGTAAGACTTTTGGCCTTCTGATTAGCCGTAATGACATTCAAATAACATAAAATAAAGACATAGTTAACAACCATAACACTCGTGTTTGTTTTCACAAAAAATGCCTTAGTTGTTTTACTGTTAATCATTATACTGTGGTATTGGTTCAGTTACAAATTGCTACCTGAGCTGGCATGTTGTATCTTAGGGGAAATAAAGGTAGATGTAGGTAGATATATGTATAGAGGAGTTTTGGCTTTGGATGGCATATTTAGAGAAAGGCTGTGTATTCTATGGCAAATAAAAACATCAAATTAAAAAGTACAGAGCCTGTTAAAATTGCAGTAAGTCAGGCCCCGGCAAAGGCAAACTGTGATGACTTGTATGATGATTCACAACAGAGGATAAGCAACACTCTTGTTTCATAAATTGCAAATCTTGCTTTCACTTACATAATCCCAGCAGAGGTATATTCCACTAGACACCTTCTATGTGTCTATAAAGTTACAGCAATATCGTATTTGAAACCATTTATAAGACCCGTACATACAGCAGTAAAATCACCTTTCCAATTGGGCCCCCTGACCCAAAACTCATATAACCATGGAAATGAAATACGCCATCACATAAAACATACCACAATTCCCAATAACACCAGTCCCACACGATAACTCAACGAAAAATAAACTCAAAACTGTACCGAAAAACGCATTACAACGAGCAACATAATTTATATCTCGGTTCCACAACGATGCGACAAAAAACGGCGACAAATCGCCACTCCGCGCGACTATTCCCTTGAGTGGGTGATTTCTCACACAGATTGCCTCCTCCATGATATGTTGTAAGGAAATAGCTACTTCTAATAATGGCCAGTACTCTTGACTTTGCGAATATAATGCGACTAAGAAATATGTTGGCTCTGGATGTAAAGAATTGTTGAAGCAAGGAAAGGAGTGTGAATGATTTAGACGTCTGCAGTGTTGGTGGATGCTGCTGACATTTTTGTTTCAGTTCTTACTTCAACTGTCAGCTTAAAATAAAATAAAAAATCTGGAATCCCCAGAGTGTCTTACAGTACGTGCATATTTCGGCGATTATGTTTAAGTCCCATGTAATGTGCTGCGAGCCTATTGCCATCAACCGGCCACAAATCAAGACTCCGCGGCTACTGATGGAAAAACACAACTATTGGCCCGACCTCGGAATCGAACCCAACACCCCTGCCACTTGCCCACCCACTGCTCAACTGTAGTGCTTGCGACCTCTAGGCACGGCTCTTGTCCGCTAATCACAAGAAATTGCCTTCAGGAATCTATGCGATGTGGCAATTTTCCGACCTGACTTAACAGCAGCTTGATTGGTCTTATAAATAGGTAATGGTTGGAAAACTTGTTCTTAACACATTATTTTAAGTTAAATATCACGGTGTCAATTTATTCGTAGCTTCCAAAAACTTTTCAATCATCAAACAACAGCAAACTATTCTGAAACCTAAAATACCTCCTACCTTCCCAGCAAAATTCCAGTTTCCTGTGTATCCGTTTAAAAATTTCAAATTCTCAAAAAAGTATTTTCGTGCAACAACCGACCGTGTCGTGTCCACTCGCTTCCCGAATACATGAAAGTTTCAGTAACAATTCCTCTGAAGCTGACGTGGATGCAGTCAAAAATGGCGGGCAAAGTTTAGGACATGTCTGACTTGCTTCTAGCTGGTAATCGGTATTGACAGATGAAGGCTATTTTTGTATTAGTCCATTGAAAGTTGGTGTAGTTGCATTAGTAGCTGGGCTCCATTGTCGAATAGACGAGTTTATTTTCGTTATTGAATTTTAAACTTTGTCTTTTCTGTGTGTGGTATAAATTGGATTGACGGCAATGAATTGGTAGCATGACTGGCTTTCTTGGTTCGTAGTGGCAAAACTGACCACGATTCGTTTAGAATTTGCTGGACTTTGATTTGTCATTTTCATCTATCCATTGAAGTACGAGTATGTAAGAGGACATACGTCAGATTCAATTTACTAGAAATTTAATGTAGGTGTAGATTCAAAATGAGATAACATATTAATACAGGGTGTAAACAGACCCTTCACTTACCCGTCAACCAAGCATTCTGTACATCAAACTAAGTAACTTTACGCAAAAATTATTGCTGGGAATCGACTTTTTTTTTTTGGGGTCAAAAATCACGTTTTAAGGTAGGACTCGATGGAAAGCACTCAAAACGTTGTGCTGATGGATGGATTGAATAGTACGGGGGTCATGGAGGTGTGTAAAGTAAAAATGTTCCATTAAAAACATGTATTTAAAAAAAACTTGTTAAAAAGTTGGAACTTTGACCCCTAATATCTCCGTAACTAAAAGGTTCCCAGGTATGGTCTAACAAAAAAATGATCGCAAAGACGGGGAGAACAAGTGCCCTTCGTTTATGTTAAGGGTCTATTTACACCCTTTATAGTATTGAAAAGGCTGCTTCGTTGGTATAGTGGTTGAAAACGATACTGCTGAGAATCTGTAGAAATCTGTTGTTTTTATGTTTTGACTTTAGTTTTAGTTGGCATTTACGTTTCTTAACCTTTTGGTGGTTACATGCACGATGTAACGTTAACTATGTTGGATGTTAGGTCTGACACTGAGTTAAGAAGGACACGTTTTCATCCAATAAACCTACATTTTTTTTAATACGACGCACCCAACTAAAATCGGCATCCATCACAATTTAAAACGCTTTTTAACGGTTTATAGTCTAAAAATCTATCAGATCGACATGAACAAGTTTAATCGTCGATCGACGCTGCACTAACGAGTTGTGACGTCATGTGACGTTATGTGACGCGCTTTAACGTCAATTTGTCGAAACTGACGGAAAAATGCGACGCGATTTACGTGGAACTGAAGTGTATTGGGTGAGTGGTTTAGTGCTTTTCAAAAGAGTGCTAGGTACTGTTTGAATATTTTTGAATTAGCATATACTTATTAGGTGGATTAGACAATTACTTAGACAGCGAATTTAGTTTAAAAAGTTTCAGTGTAAGATAACTTTCTTAGTCAATAATCGTTGCAAAATAAAACAGATTTTGATGTTCCCGATGAAATTTTCTTGGCCACTAAAATACCGAAAATGGTGTTACTTACAAATTCGGCAGGTGCACTTGCTGACTGGCTAATCTCAACACAGCTTAAGCTTTCATCATTAAGCTCGTACCAGCATGTTTATGGAAAATGTTACTAAACACCAAGTGAGCATACTACCAGTTTATCACACAATAATAAGCAGTGATAGCTTAGTGGTGTGACCGTCAGACTGTTAAGTCGTAGGTCTCAAGTTCGAACACAAGACACGCACCTCTGATTTTTCGGATTCATGTGCGTATTGTATAATTATCACTTGCTTTGGTGAATTATAACATTGTGAGGAAACCAGCATGCCTGAGAGATATTTCACGACAGCATGTAAAGCAAAATCAGAGGCCCATGGGCGGCATAAAAACTCTGACACCAGTTAAGGCACTTAGCACACGATAAAGCAAAGGATAACATAATCACTTTAAACCGTTCCAGAATTTCAGCAGTCCACGTTCAGACCTACAAACAGTCAAATCTTCACAACATAACTGCTAACCACTCACATCATCTAACCGAATGACACCATGTCAGAATCAAAGCGATATGGTCACGTTTCGTCACGTAGACGACACACGTAGCGTGACCAGCTCGCCAGGCGTGACCAACATGAGCAAGTGTTGGACACTACAGACGTGATACAACAACTAGTTGGGGTTGAGATTGTGGGCTGACCGTGAGGAGGAAAAGGTAAATGATTTTATTCCCGTGAGTGTTTTAGAGGTGATTCCAGCGAGATTTTTATATTTTACCGGCTGTTATTTAAGTACCAAATGAAAATAGGTTGACAGTCGCGCTTGTGACCACTAGTCACAAGCGCGACTGCTGAGCATGAGGTCCTGGTACGATTCTCGGGTCGGGCAAAGTTATATTGGGTTTTCCACCAGGAATTTCTCAGTAGCAGCCACGGAGTCTGGATTAGTGCCCGGTTGATGGCAATAGGCTCGCCCCCTATTACATGGGACTTAAACATAACTAGCGAAATGTGTACAGGCGTGATATTATGTGAAAATAAGTTCTAAATTAACAATGAATGGCTTTTTTTTTTTTTTTTTTTTTTTTTTTTCCATGTTCCTTCTTTGCTCTTTGTGTTCCAGGCCCACGGTATCTCTTTCGAACAGTCCCGCAGCCCTGGCAGGCATCGGCCCTTGCGGACCCCTACTTATTTGCTGACATCTCTTTGAGGCGCACGTGGAATTGCGTCGGCCGCCGCCGGTACCCCGACCCTTGAGAGTGTCAGGAAGGGTCAGGGGTGCGTGGCAGCACGGTTCGGGGAGATCGTTGTAGTGGGAGTCTACTTCTCCCCGAGCCGAACTCTCGCCGAGTTCCACAACTCCCTCACGGAGTTGAGTGTCGTCATCGGAAGCCATTCCCTCCCCGTGCTTGTGCTCGGGGACTTCAATGCCAAGAACTTGGCTTGGGGTTCTCGTTACACGGACGTGCGGGGTAGGATGGTGGAGGACTGGGCTCTGGAGACAGGTCTAGTCGTCCTAAATCGGGGTTCTGTCCCCACGTGCGTGCGGATGCGGGGCGAGTCGGTGGTGGACATCTCGTTCGCTAGCCCCGCTCTGTCACCGCGTGTCGTCGACTGGCGCGTCATGGAGGGGGTGGAGACCTATTCCGACCACCGGTACATCCGGTTCGACGTCTCCACTCAGACCTCAAGCGCACCGGTCCTACAGGCCCCGAGTGGTCCGCGATGGGCGCTGAAGCAGCTGGACCGGGAGCTCCTCCTGGAAGCCTCAATCGTGCAGGCCTGGGTGTCATCACCGGTCAGGCCTGCCGACATCAACAACGAGGCGGGTTGGTTCCAGGAGGCCATGTCCGAGATTTGCGACGTGGCAATGCCCCGAGTTCGGCCAGGAAGCGCCCGGCGTCAGGTGTACTGGTGGTCGCAAGAGCTGACGTCTCTGCGCAAGGCGTGCGTTGCCGCGCGGCACCTGTACGCCAGGCATCGCAGGCTCCGCATCCGCCCTCCGGATGCGGCAGCCATTGAGGCGGAGCTGTACGAGGGGTACAGAGCGGCGAAGACCGCCCTCCAAGAGGCTGTCCGGCGGGCCAAGAATTTGGCCCGCGAGGAGATGCTGGAGTCTCTGAACGGAGATCCGTGGGGGCGCCCTTACAAGATGGTGCGGGACAAACTCCGCACCCGGGCCCCCCCGCTAACGCAGAGTCTCCGGCCTGAGCTCGTGGAGGACGTGGTGAGCGTTCTGTTCCCTTCGCGAGGGGAGCATCCTCCCCCGCCTATGGCTCCGTCACCGCGTGCGGTGCCGGAAGCGGACCACACCGATGACGACTATGACGTTCCGGAGGTGACTGGGGTAGACCTGAGAGTGGCGGTACGCAGGCTGAAAGCCAGAAATACCGCCCCGGGACCCGATGGCTTGCCTGGCAAAGCCTGGGTCCTGGCCTTTGAGGCTCTCGGGCCCCGACTGGAAGGGCTCCTAAGCGCATGCTTGGAGAGAGGCCAGTTCCCGCTTCGTTGGAAGACGGGGAAGCTGGTCCTAATCCGGAAGCCAGGGCGCCCTGCGGACTCTCCGTCCGCATACCGGCCCATCGTGTTGCTCGACGAGGTGGGCAAGCTCTTTGAAAGAGTCATTGCCAACCGCCTCGCCGGGCACCTTGCAGGGATGGGGCCGGATCTTGCGGAACACCAGTTTGGTTTCCGCAAGGGGCGCTCGACGGTGGACGCCATCATGCGCGTGAGAGCCCTCACGACGGGGGACGCGGTGTCCCGGGGCGGGGTTGTCTTGGCGGTGTCTCTTGACATCGCCAACGCCTTCAACTCCATGCCCTGGACCTGCATTGCGGAGGCACTCCGGTATCACGGGGTGCCGACCTACCTTCGTCGCGTGGTCGGGGACTACCTGACGGATAGAGCCGTCATCTACCCCAGTCGGAGCGGAGAATGGAACCGGCGACAGATGTCGTGCGGTGTTCCACAGGGTTCGGTTCTGGGGCCGGCCTTGTGGAACATCGGTTACGACTGGGTGCTGCGCGCCGACCTCCCTACCGGCGTCAGTGTAGTTTGCTACGCTGACGACACGCTGGTACTGGCGCAAGGGAGGTCGCACGAGGCGGCGGCCGAAAACATGACACGCGGGGTTGCGATAGTTGTGGAGAGGATCCGGCAATTGGGACTCGAGGTGGCATTGCACAAGTCCGAGGCCATGTGTTTTCATGGGCCTCGAAATGCGCCACCGTCGGGATCATTACTGATGGCAGGAGGGGTTCCCATCGGCGTCGGGTCGACGTTGAAATACCTAGGACTCGTCCTCGACAGTCGGTGGAACTTCGTGGAGCACTTCCGACGTTTGGCTCCCAAACTGGAACGGACGGGGGCTGCTTTCAAGCGGCTCTTGCCCAACCTGAGGGGTCCAAACGCCTCCTGCCGGAAGCTTTACGCGGAGGTCGTGCGGTCCATGGCCCTTTACGGGGCCCCGGTGTGGGCGCGTTCTTTGAGGCGGCAAGCCGCCCACTACCTGAACGCGCCCCAAAAGGTGATAGCCATAAGGCTAATCCGGGGGTACCGCACGATCTCTGGCGAGGCGGCTAGCCTCCTTGCCGGATTGCCGCCATGGGATCTGGAGGCGATAGTCCTCGCGCGCCTGCATGAATGGCGCGCGGAAGCACTATATAGGGGGGAAACTCCGCTGCCGCGACAAATTACCGCTCAGCGGACAGACCTCCGGCGTGATCTCATGGCGACATGGAGAGAGCGACTGTCGCAACCCCGTGCAGGGCACGCCACCATAGTGGCGATAAGTCCCCTCTTTGAGGAGTGGCTAGAGAGGCGCCACGGCGCCCTCACCTACCGTCTGACGCAGGTCCTCACCGGACACGGTTGTTTCGGGAGGTTCCTGCACCGAATCGGGCGGGAGGAAACGCCCGGGTGTTTCCACTGCGAGGATCGTCCGGAGGACACGGTGGAACACACCGTGGAGGTCTGCCCCGCTTGGGCGGAGCACCGCCGTGTCCTCATAGCGGCGATTGGCGGCGGCAATCTCTCGCGTCCGGCCTTGGTTCAAGCCATGGTCCGGAGCGAGAGAGAATGGGAAGCCGTCACCTCCTTCTGCGAAGCAGTCATGCTAGTGAAGGAGGTGGCAGGACGTGAGAGGGAAAGAACCTCACGTCCCAGCCGCCGCGGGAGACGCCCTGGGCGTCGGGGGTCACGTGGTGGCTTCCGACCACCGTAGGCGCTGGCCTGTGGACGGCGAGTTATGGGCTAGCTCGCCGTCCGGCCGTCTTATGACGACAGGCTGTGTCGACGGCGCGTTCGTGTTCCACGCGCGCCTCAAAGAGATGTCAGCAATCAAGTAGGGGTCCGCATGGGCCGACGCCTGCCAGGGCTGCGGGACTGTTCGAAAGAGATACCGTGGCCCTGGAACACAAAGGGCAGAGAAGGAACATGGATGGGTTTTAGTCAGTAAAAGTCTGACACTCCCCTCCGCTCCGCCCAGAGTGGGGGGGGTCATTTGATGATTTCCCATCCGGAAAAAAAAAAAAAAAAAAAAAAAAAAAGGCGCACGTGGAACACGAACGCGCCGTCGATACAGCCTGTCGTCATAAGACGGCTGGACGGCGAGCTGGCCCATAACTCGCCGTCCACAGGCCCGTGCCTACGGTGGCCGGGAGCCACCACGTGACCCCCGACGCCCAGGGCGTCTCCCGCGGCGACTGGGACGTGAGGTTCTTTCCCTCTCCCGTCCCGCCACCTCCTTCACTAGCATGACTGCTTCGCAGAAGGA
This sequence comes from Noctua janthe, assembly GCA_910589295.1. Taxonomy (NCBI): domain Eukaryota; kingdom Metazoa; phylum Arthropoda; class Insecta; order Lepidoptera; family Noctuidae; genus Noctua; species Noctua janthe. Next base: position 11,906,324 of record OU342578.1, read on the forward strand.
GGTGATCGCTTCCCGTTCCCTCTCGCTCCGGACCATGGCTTGAACCAAGGCCGGACGCACAATGAATGGCTTGAGACGTTGTCATTTCAACACATAATAACATCACTCCTGTAATCCCTGAAGGATTGTTCAGAGGTATATTTATAGTACACCCATATTTCGCCAGTTATATTTAAGTCTCATGAACTAGACGGCGAGCTTGTTGCACATTTTTTAAATCCGAACGCCTTCTGAAAAATTCCTGGTGGAAAAATCTTGGTACAATTCAGGAATCGAATCCAGGACATCATGTGTTCAGCAGTACCGCTTGTGTCCACTAGACCAACGAGGCAGTCGTTGTTTCAATCATTGAACTCACCCTATGGCAGCCCACTGCTGGACATATGCCAAGTTGATCCACAACACATCGTCACTGAGTCATTCAAAAACGTATTTATAATATTATAATAGTTTCGTGACTGACAACATATTCTTCAAAATCTTTTGCGACAATTTCGGCATAAATATCTACGGAAATTCTACACACTCGTAGGAATATCAGAAGGACTAGAGTCATCCTCTTAACTTGTAACTTGGCTCACTTTTAGGCCTATTTTTCTACCCGCTTTGGTAAGAAAGGAATCATAGTATGTTCAAGAGTGGCGGAAAGATTCATGATCTCTGGACACACTTTAGGCAAAATGATTGGAACGAAATGGTTGGTTATAATTAAGGCAATGTTTGTTTACCATACTTTGCAGCAATATCATCATCTTATCTGCCTAGCCTTTTCCCAACTATGTAAGGATCGACCAATCTAACCTGATGCAGCCGAATACCAGTATTTTACATGGAGCGATCTCCACAACCCAGCTAGTACTGGGTAACACGATAACCCTTGGTAAGACTGGTTGTCAGCTTTCGGGCCACTGAGTTTCTGTAACGGCTGTCGAAGATCTACAAATGACAGCCGGGATTAACGGTTTAACGTGCTTTCTGAGGCACGAAGGTAACTCGGTATGTAATGGGTTGCCACCCATCCACGAACCAACCTAGACAAGCGAAGATCATCCCGAGTGGCTACTACTGGAGCTACGAGCTCCTCATGTATATCAATACCGTGTAGCAATAAACTAACAAACTCTTCTACACAAACATACTACATGACACGTTCTTACCCACAAACACTAATCAATCATCCCGTGGCCTTAATCGGGTAACAAAAAGCCAGACGCACTACAATCCAAGATGGCTGCCGTGACAATAAACATGACAAGTAGCATTATAGTAATAAAATAGTTTCTGAGGAACGTAGTTAACAATGGAACGGACGTGATGCAATGAAATCTGAAGATAGACATTGTAGTGAAACTGTGAATGAATGAGCTCATCCGGGAAAGTACTAGCAGTGGTATGGATATATTTGACACCCGGAAACGTTGCTGTATTCCGGTATAAATGATACATGATTGGGTAATCATAGTTGGGAAAAGGCTCGGCAGATGATGACCTATCTTTAAAATGACTGCAACAGACGCAACCAAACAATAAGAATATTTCGTACAAAAAAACATGACCTAGTTGCCTACATTCTCGTGTATCGGAAAATTTGTCGCAAGTCGTTGCCGAACAATATTTACTTAAGTTAATAACTGCAATGTCTGCCTACCTCGCAAACACTATGGGTACTTGATAAATAAACAGAGTTATGATGCGGCGTTCATATCTGTATGGTTTTAGGTAACTATTGTTTTGTTGTAATGTTAAAGTTTAATTATGTTGAGTTAGGAGATTTTAGAACACATTACATCTGCTTGCTTTGTCCCAACTATGTTGGCGTCGGTTCCAGTCTAACCGGATGGTGTTTAATGCCAGTATTTTGCTTGAAACGACTGCTTATCTGACCTCCACAACTAAGTTACTGACCAAGTAACGCAATATACTTGGTAGTGCCAGACGCTTTACGTTCTGTTTATTTTTGTCTTTCATTCGGCATTTTTCACTCAAAATGAAACGTTTAAACACAAAATGAGTTAAAGTAAACGGTGAATGAAACAAAAATGGTCATTTTTATTTTGTTTTCTCGAGCAAACCATTCACTTAATTGAAGTGAATAATGTCAGATTAAGATGACATAGTCTGTTTTTGTTAGCCTGAACGTTCCACTCCAGTGCAAAGACTTCCTCTCATAGACACTCATATTCTTAGTGAACAAAAAAAAAACTTTTGTTTAGTCTATAAGCTTCGTCGTGGCGTATAAAAGGAGTACCTACAAAATAACTACTCGTACAACTACACTGCAATGACGCCAGTGACCGTGCGAGTAACTACGGCACTTAACTGACTACAAAGAGGCTACTTGCATATGCATCAGTGTGTATCGATCCTGACAGCGTGTGTAAGTGGATATATCGTCATTTTTTATGCTGAAGCAGCTTGGAAATAGTGGCCTAGGGGTTTTTATGGTACTTCTTAAAGGATGCTCATTAATTGCTTTCTTTTACGGAACTTATCGTGGTTCTCTGCAGGTTACAATTTTGTTTTTTTTCAGCTGCATCTGGTTAGACTGGAAGCTGAGCCCAAAATAGTTATTAAAGTTAGATGCAGATGATGATTTTAATACTTACACTTGTAAACTTTCATATCGAAAAAAACCTTTAACCAGTTTTACGTCTTTCATCAGTTACTATGTTGTAGAGAGCATAAAGGGTGTAAATAGATTCTTAACATATCCGAAAGACACTTGTTCTTCCCGTCTTTGCGATCATTTTTTTGTTCTAGACCATACCTGGGAACCTTCTAGTTGCGGAGATATTGGGGGTCAAAGTTCTAACTTTATTACAAGTTTTTTTTTTTAAAATAACATGTATTTAAAAAAAAAAACTTGTAATAAAGTTTTGTTTAATGTAAGATTTGTAATCTACACACTTCCACGACCCCCGTACTATTTAATCCATCCTTCAGAAAATACTATGAGTGCTTTCCATCGAGTCCTACCGTAGAACATGATTTTTCACCCCAAAAAAAAAAGTAGATTCCCAGCAATAATTTTTGCGTAAAATTACTTAGTTTGATGTACAGAATGCTTGGTTGACGGCTATGTGAAGGGTCTGTTTACACCCTGCATAGGCCATCGTTCCATGTAAAATACTGGTATGCAGCTATATCCGGTCAGACTGGAAGCCCGTCAATAGCTAGGAAAGGATTAGGTATATGATAATGATGTTCTTCATCAAGACAATACAACTTAGCTTCAGAAATGTAATATGCTGGATGTTAGATGCCATTTCTGTTTTCGGAGTCTCAGGAGATAATAGAGCAATATTGCCTATCCTTAGTCTAATACAATAGCTTATTGTCTATACGCCTTAGTTTGGCAAGTGGCCCGGGTAATGTAAAGTGGTTATCTGGTTATAGCCGTCTATAGACCTGTAATACCAAGGGATTTGCTTATGCTTTGCCACCCTGATAGTTATGGTTAAACGTCTCATGAACTTGTAAATATTATCGGTATCTTCTTATTGGAGTAACATAAGCAAAAAGAGTATTTAATGTCCCCACAGCTGGGACAGTGGCCTTCTCTTTGTAAGAAGGAGTGGGCCGTAAACCACCACGCCCAGTTCTGGTAGGTGGATGTCACATGATTTCGAATTTTAGATCTGGGGCAAACCAGTTTCACCACGATGTGTTCCTTTTAGTTTTTAAAAAGGTTGAGAACAGTAGTTATGAAAAAAAATGCTTAAAGTCTAGTGTCCCCCTGGACTCGTCCTCACGATCGTACGATATTCAGGGTCTTTATCGCTGTTCCACGAGTGTAGTAAAGTTCCCTTAATTGTGTTAATAAGTCTTTCAAAGTCAATTTAATCATATCTTATTATTAAACATACACCTTTACCACCAAACTTCTTACATGATAATTTACCAATAATGAACGTTCCAGAACATTCCTGAAACATGTGGAAAACTCTACAGATTTCGATACATGCCATGTTCTAAGAACTTAGTTTATTACAAGCACATAATCCCGTGAAAGTTCCAACAATGGCGGGTGAAGAAGTGTCTAAAATTTAATAAAGCCAGCCGTATACATACTTAGGGCTTTTGAGGGAAGGATATAAGTTGTTCTGGAAGAGGCAGCGTGGTTTTGTTAGTGGTTGAGCGTGGTTGGGTGTAGGCTTTGGTGGATAGTGTCGATAATTACAGTCCTTATCTAAATTTAAAATTGTGACGGGTTATGTGAAGGTTGATAATTAATTGAAGATGTTCTAATCTTAGACGGCATTTCACCTAAGCGACCATCATGCCAAATACTTGTCAAAAATAAAGGTTTTTTATTCCAGATCGAGACTGAGATGACTACCTCTAAAGACGAACCGCTTTATTGAGTCCTCGCGAAGGTATCAAGTTAAATGAAATATTTTAAAAGTTGATCACGTATTGGTTCAATTGGTATCGTTATACCTACGTGGATTATGGTTATTTTAAAGCAAATAACCTGTGGGATATTGTTACGACTTTGTGGACGCTTAATGTGCCTTTGATGGGGCAAGGCAGAGGACTCATTTAAGCGGTCGGTCTATACTTACCTTTATCAGTTCTAATAATCTAATATATTTCTTTCCATATAAATAACATCGGTTTTACTTAGTTTTTACATTGCGCCGTAGAAGTCATTCTGCAAATTGATAAAATAGCAGATTGTAGTTCACGCTTTGAGCGTGCGGAACGAACGTTTAAGTTACACCTTCCATTAACCCCGTACATCTGTGTGACATCCCAGTCTTTCGGCTGTATACTCAAAACGTAATCTCGTAAACTGAGGCTGCAAATTCACCCCCCCCCTCCCCTCTTACAGCCTTCCCCTCTCTCGCGTATAAATAGCATCTTAGTAGTACAACTTCCTTTGGAAAACGTGAACATCTTTTAAATGAACTCGACTTAATAAATGTTACGTACTTTATTAAGGAAACAGCTTTGAAGAGTAAGAGTTCAAGTTATTATGATATTATTCATTGTAAGCATATAACAGTCAAATCTTCAAAGAGAGGTTTGTTATTACATTCCTAAAACAATACAATGTAATCATGTCATCTAACACATCCTACACCAGTTTTTTTTTTACACTAAATCGACCGATTGCGATTGGTTGGAGGCCCAGTAACCGATTCACTCAAGCTTCGAAGAGATCCAGTTTATAATGATCGGAAAACAGAGAAGCCAACAGTGAATTCCACTGACTGGCCGTTCGCATAATAATTGTGAAAGCATAGAGCTTGGTTCGGGTCCGTGGAACTACAACCATATAACGGTGACGCTTCGCCGTATGTATGCTCGTCCGATGATAGAATGGGGATGGCTATCAATATCTACAACAACTTAAAACTTGCTTGTTAAATTAATTTTGTCTAGGTGCACTGATTTATTATACCCTGAAGTAATATCATGTATACGGTTGTGGTCAGTTACCGAAAGTAACAACATCCAATCAAATGCTTCGAAGTGATAACAGAATTAATAATTTATTAGGATTGCAGTAAACAGGACTAATATTTGTTGGCCAGGCGTACAAATACAAGCCAAATGCGCAATAGGATTTCCTATTGACAGAAATGACGAATTTTAAAATAAATTGCACACCTCTGGCTGCTAGTCAAAATACTACCATAATATCCTATTTTGAGAAGAAAATATTTTAGACTTCAACTTAGGCATTTTTTTTTTCTCGAGTCGATAACTCATATTTTGTCTGACCAATACGCAGCGACCTGGACAGTTCTGTCGCTTGCCTCATTCACGTCCAATGCGTGTGTGGAGCCCCAACAGAGGATACGCCATACCTTCTCTCCTGCCCGTCGTGTTAACTAATTGCACTCGCCAGGACTTGTAAGAGGTAAACTTAAGCACAGTTACACTAACACATAGATTATAACAGACTCAACTCTAGTTTATAATTCGTTGAAGCGAAGGCTTATAGTTTGAGATCCGTTAACCGATCGAACAATTTCCGTACTACCAGCTCGATCGGCTTAATAACTGCTTTAGTTTACTTCCTAATAGAATATCCGAGGATAGAATATATATAGAACGTTTCGAACGTTTATATGGCACATCTTAGAAAAACGTCCGCCTTTGTCTAGTGGTCGTAAGTGCTACTGTTAAGCATTAGGTTTTGGGATCGATTCTCAAAGTTATAATGGATTTTGCCATCAGGAACACCTTTGTAGCTGAACAGGGTCTAAATTTGCTTCTTGATGGCAATAGGCTCGCCCCCTATTCAATGAGATTTAAAAATAGCTGGTGAAATGTCCTAACCCCTCAAGTGCGATGACGTGAAGTCCTTCGTCCAGATCTGGGCGGGTTTTCACACAAAGATTTTTTAAACGAGAGGGTGATTTGATGAGCCCTGATAAGACTCTGGTTAATAAGCCCATTTCAAGAAACTATTATCATAGCTGGTCTTTTCCTTACCGTGTGGTTAGTGCCTGACCTGGTGTCAGAGGTTTTATGCCGCCCATGGCCCTCTGACTTGACTTTAGATGCCGTCGAGAAATATATCTCAGGCACGCTGGTTCCGTCACGATGTTTTCCTTCACCGAAGCAAGAGATATTAAAACAATACGCATATGAATCCGCGAAATCAGAGGTGCATGTCTTGGGTTCGAACTCGAGACCTATGACTTGGCAGTCCGACGGTCACACCACTAGACTATCACTGCTGCAACGTAGCTGGTGAAATGTGGACACATGAAACAGCCCGGCTTATTCCGGATCACAACTGCGATATTATCTATACATATCTGAAACATCTAATCCAAAGTCCTATTTCTTAATCCCCTAAAGCTACAGATTAAGCTAGTAAGCCGGCCGAGTAACCAATTAATGTTATTTCTTACCAAACTTTGGGAAACATAACTTTGAAGGATTTGCTTTAATGAGTACTTGTAGTTAAGTCTGGATTAGATTTTAAGTTGTGTTGTATGGTCTAGCATAACTTTGGTGGAGCTGGAGAAGGTGGGCTTACGTAAAGGGCTGAGATTATAACTGTGTGGTGCTTGGTTATTTATCTTCTTTGGGAGTTTGGAGTTATGAGATGGCTTTTGATGGAATGAAATTATAAATATTGGTTTCTTTTTCAGACTCCGTGGCTGCTACTGAGAAATTCCTGATAAAAACCCAGTAAAAATTTGTCCACCTCGGGAATCGAACCCAATACCTCAACAGTCGGTTGCGACCACTCGACCATTGAGGCAGAGTTATATTTAAGTTCCATGTAATAGAGCATGGACCATTACGTTGTGCATTTCAATTCAGCAAGATGTGATAGTGCACATCATCATCATCATCTGCCTAGCCTTTTTCCCAATTATGTCAGCGGTCGGCTTCCAGTCTACCAGAATGCAATATTGATTATCCAAGCGGTTTGAATAAAAGCATCGTGAAAGTCATGGGACGCCCTCCAACCATGGTTGGTGGCTACAGCAGGCGGAGCACTTCCTTTCATCAGTAGACGTATGCTTTTGCCCAAGCCAGTGATAACATCATCAGCTGATTTTTATTCTACCCACTCCTGGAGATATTCACAGGCAATTTAATATTCAACAGTTATAGAACCACATAAAATAATGTTTTACGAACTTATGTTTTATGAACTTAATGAGCTCACTGTGTCCGTTCGCCAACTTTTTTCGGCACTTTTTCGGTTTTTACACAGTTGAACCACTGGATTTCAGGCTCTCGACCGTTGAAACCCATCCTCCCGGTTAAAACAGTAACCATGGTAAAAATCTCGTTTCTAGTGTTAATGAGAATGTTAGTGACCTTGACAGTTTAAAAACTTAATGAGCGACTTTCTTTTAGGCTCTCGTTCCAGAAAAGTCCACGTGTAAAGTTTTAAAAATAAATGTAAGAAAATGTTGCCTTATTTAATAAGAGTCAACTTGGGACGAACTAGTTTAAAAGTTTTGAACTTTAGCGTGTTGTATGCGGCACATTTTGAGGCCTCGATTTATTATGTATCGACTTGTCAACTAGACTAGACTGAAGTTTTAATACAAGTTTGTATTGTTCATTTTTCGGGTTCTGTACCCAAAGGGTAACCAACGGTACCCTATCACTAAGCCTCCGCTGTCCGTCCGTCTGTCGGTCAGCGGGCTGTATCTCATGATCCGTAATAGGTAGACAGTTGAAATTTTTACAGAATGTGTATTTCTGTTGCCGCTATAACATAAATTAATTAAAATTAAATTAATTAAATTAAAATAAATTAAAGGGGGTTCCCCTACTACGATGGTACGGAACCCTCCATGCGCGAGGATATATTATTAAGCCTTTATTCAGAGGATATATTATTACGCCTGTATTTCTTGTAGGGATAGGCTGAGGTGTATGGTAGGTACTCCAATAGATTTCGTCTGTTATATTCAAATCCCATGTTTTAGGGGGGCCTTCAACCAGCCACAGATCCAAACTCCAGGCTGTAGTAAAAAAATCCTTCAGGAATACCTTAATAATACTTTGCCGGACCTGAGAATGAAACCCAGGCACTCACGGTCAGCAGACGAGCTTGAAGAGACCACTAAACCAACCAGCGTTGATTCCGATCGCTTCGGAATCAACGCTACGAAGTGGCTAAAAGCCATCATAAACACAGTTTGGAAGCCACTTTTAACGTTATTTGGCTTGTATTTTCAAGAAGTCTGCATTTGACAACAGGACAAGGCTTCAATTGTACACGATTCGAGTACTAAGTGTGCTCTCTAAAATTAGTGACGTAGACGTCATTGCTGGAAATATCGATAAATTAGAAAAAAAGACTTTCTAGGCCCCTAAATGAGATTTGGCATTTGTACTATTTATTGTATGATGCAAGCAGGTAGCGTTTTAGTAGTTTCTTCCTACCTTCGTGAGAAAAGGGGTGAACTTACGTAGGAATAGTATTTTAGGCTGCTACGGTATTTTTTTAAAGAGCAATTTAGCTACCCTGCCATACCATTTTTGACTGGACGAGCAACAAATCATTGTACTGTGCATTTGACAGCATTTTGACGAATAATGGTACTTGACTACTGACGCTCGTCGTACTTTTGACTGTCAGAAGCCCGTCACTTCCATCCTAGCTGACTGGTTCAACTTTTTATCATTGTAAAATATTATTTTATAAACTTTTTGTCGATACGTGAGAAAAGCGTCTTTTTCACCAACACTTGGCGATACTTATAATAATACCAGCCTATTACTGTCCCACTGCTGGCCAAAGCCTCTTCTCATACAGACAAGGCACGAGCATTGATCATCATGCTTGCTCAAGATGTGTTGGCGATTTCTGACTTATAATAATTATAAGTTCAGGTTTCCTCACGAAGTTTTCCTTCTCCGATGTCCTTCCAAGATAAATTATGAAAGTACATCTGATTTAAAAAAGTCACATTGGTACTTGCCCCGAATTTGCCACAATCTCAAGCATGAGAGAGGATCTTAATCTCTGGGCCATCACGACATTTATTTATTGACTTTCAAAGCTCATTTTTGCGATCCTAGAATGCAATAATATCTAGGAAAGACTACTGTTAAGTTCATTTCAAGCAGTCTGCATTAGAAAAATTAGTACAATACTAGTAAAGTGCAAGATTCGCTTTGCTAGCAGTAATTCATCAATCAACAAAAAAAATTATACATTTTCACAATAGGTAGGTAAATCAGTGACTAAAAGCAACAATGAACACAAATGAATGCAATTAACATAAATTCCGGATTATATTTTATCGATATAATCCAACACTACGCGTCAGCTTATCACGGTGCGATGGAATTAAATACTGACTATTATTTTATGGTGTTATATTATGAAGTTCATGGTGGTCTTGTGTGATGGCTGGCGGTTACTTTTTGAGTTCTTGTTTTAATAAGCTGGTATTCATCATCTGCCTAGTTTTTCCCAATAATGTTGCTGAATACCTTTATTTTACATGGAGTGACTGCCTATCTGACCTCCACAACCCAGTTAAATACGATATTTATTATTAAGACCGGTTGTCAGACTTTCGTTCCACCTGTAACGACTGTCAAAGATCCACAAATGACAGCCGGGATCAACGGCTTAACGTGCTTTCCGAGGCACGGAGGGAACTCGGTATGTAATGGAAGGTCACGCATCCACGGACCAACCTAGGCAAGCGCGGCTTAACCTAAAGATCGACACGAGTGGCTGTAATTATTTATCCACGAGATCCTCAGCCACAGTAACAACCTGGTATTATAAACCAACATCACGCGTCAGCTAATCACAATACGACGGAATTAAATGCTAATTAAGTATTATTTAACAGCGAATGTGCTGATAATAATTGGTTATCACTAATTAACAGATAGTTATAATTACACGTGTGTAGGAGCTAGTTATTTTGAGGCTTGGTTTCGGGCTCGTAACTTAATTAAAGACGGATTTCTGTGTCTAGCCTCAAAGCTAAGATTATCAATTTATTTTGTAGCTACCTACAATAAACCCATTACTTGCAAAGATGCAGGTAGGTACTAGGTAGTATTAGCGTATATACTTTAGAAAACATATCATAATATCACACCTGTAATCTATGAAGGGTTAGGCTAAGGTGAACCTAAAAGTACACCCACATTTCGCCAATTTTGTTTAAGACCCATATAATAGAGGGAGAGCCTATTGCAATCATCCTGGCACAAATCCAGACTCCGCGGCAGTTACCAAGAAATTCCTGATGGAAAAATCCAATCACACTTTACCCGACTCGGGAATCGAACCCAGTACATCATGCTCAGCAGTCGCGCTTGTGATCACTAGACCAAAGAGGCAATTTAAGACGAACATGACTAGTATGACAAAGTTATAGCTGTCAAATAAGTTTTGTTGTAACTGTTTCTGCAAATATGCTTATTGCCCTTTTTAACTGAAAACGTTCTTACAGAACTAGTGACTACTTACAGCAAAAACATTCAGTTCCGCAGCTAAAAGCCTACTTCTTCAACTGAAACATTATGAGGCTCTTTCAGGGATGCAAATATGAGAGGTGCATTATACGACCGCCATTTTGTAGCCATCAAGATAAATGAACGCTAACCTTAGGCTTTATGCTAGCCTGGTCGCTTGAGAGCGCGGAGTTTTAAAATAGGTATTCTTTTGTAAGTTTTTTCTAGATAGAGTTAAAAAAAAACTTAATATTAAGCGGTTCTTTTGCGAAGGTATAGGCAGAAGTGTGCAGTATACCAACATTTTGCAAATAATGTATTCTTTTTCGTGAAAAATTTATAGTTGAATGAATGAACGTGGATGAAGCTAAAAGTTGTAGTCGTCTTGCGTATTCCCATCTGTGATCAGTTGGGAAAGTCTGTGTTTCTGTTACCTGTTAACCTGTGTTTATTTACTTGGGAGTTAATTTTGGCTGGATCTTGCTGATGCGGATTTTAAGATGATAAGTACCTGTAACAAAGAAATATATTTAATTAAGTAACTGTTTATAATAGTTTAGTTTTTCTAATGGACTTCATACTTTTATAGTAACAGGTAAACCTATTAACAGGAACATAAAGAAGTTATTATATAAACCTAATTCTTTTCAATCGTAATATCAAAACTGACAGCTATGTAAGGGTTTTATTTTCAAAATAAACTACTGTTTAAAGTATTTCAAGAAAGAGAACTCATTTGCGTCAACATATTGTATTATTTTAGTTTAACCGCTATTAAATCAGAGCAGCGGTGGCCCAGTGGTGGCGGTCCCGACTTATGAGCAGTAAGTCGTGGGTTCGAACTCAGGCAGGCGCATTACTTTTTGTAATTTATTTCATCACCACTGCTCTCAAAACGGTGCAGGAAAACATCGTGAGGAAACCGGCATGTCCTAGAACCTAAAATTCGAAGACCTGTGACATCTACCAACCCGCACAGGGCCCGCGTGGTGGATTATAGCCCATTCCATCTCATAAAGAGGAGGTCTGTGTCCCAGCAGTGGGAACATTATAGGCTGCTGCTATGCTATGCTACTAAATCCAGTCCATTGCTAAATTTAACAGATACAAACTAACCAAAACATAACCAGAACACTCCCTACAAAATAAACATAACACCAACATAAAAATCTTTGACAACAACCCCTAATGCCGTCCACTTAGCATTTCTGTAAAAATCCTCATCTACATCGCGATAGCCAAAGGGTTGATAAAAGAAAGAAAGAAAGAAAGGGGATGACAATCAAAAATGTTATTTCGCGAGTAAGTACCGGCCGGGGGCGGCTGGGTAACTGTTGAGATAACGGGATACACGGACGGGCAGGATGGGGAGCTGCGATAGTTTGAGAACCAACATCTAAAGTAATTTATTTAAATTGAGCCGAGAATCAGCTCTTTAAACTTTTGAACGCCGTTGTCACATATAAGTGACAATCAAATGCGTGCCCTGTACGCCAACGACACAAATCATCATCATCATCATTTCAGCCGAAAGACGTCCACTGCTGGACATAGGCCTCCCCAAGTGTCGCCTCATTGACCGGTCCCGTGCGTCTCGCATCCAGCGGATCCCTGCGACACAAATATGTGATAAAAATTGGGGTGCACTGTAATAACACGAAATAAACAATTAAATAATTTTGGTATCCCTATTCATTTTGTAGGTATTTGCGGTTAAATTGTGGCTTGGCGTCGAGGGCACGCGCGTGCGTTTTCATAAACGGCAACGGCTCTAGCGTTTAAAAGGTTAAATAATTTCCCTGCACTTAATCGTTCCTAATGTTTTACCTGGGGAAAGAGAGTGGAGGGAAAAGTTCCTGCAGCTCAATATCAGTATTTTACAAGGAGCGACTGCCAATCTGACCTCCACAACCCAGTTAGTACTAGGGTGATACGACACCCCTTGGTAAGAGTGGTAGTAGAATTTACGGGTCAGCTTTCCGAGGCACCGAAGAAATTAGGTATGTAATGGATGCTCATCCATCCACGGACGAACCTCTGCAGGCGTTGCTTAACCTTTAAGATCGACCCGGGGAGCTGTTATTACTTAGCCACGAGCTCCTATGTTCTAAATAATTATAATATCAAGTACGATTCGATTTCAAAAACCTTCTCATTTTCCTAGTCCGTATGTCCCCAAGATAACGCGCTTAAGTCCTGTTGGATCTCAAGTCTTCTGTGTATTTTTCAGCAGCATAATTTATACCATGTTGCAGGGTTTAACCCTTTTTGCACTATTCTGTGAGTATTGCAGCGTTTTGTACGAGTGCGGAGTTTTATATGTGGTCTGTCTTATCGTTTTATTGTGGGGAAAGATGCATTTATTCCGGATATGTATGTGTTTGGGAAAATTTAGGGTAAAGTAGACTATGGTTTGTTTATGCCTGAAACTGTTTTGTGGGTGAATAAGTTTGATGTAGGGTTTCAAAGTGAGAGGAGGGTTTCACTTCAAGATCAGTAAAATAAAATAGTTTTAGGAATTTAGTTTTCGACCAAAAATTTATCTTTGGTAAGTACATAGATTTATGGGAACATAGGTCGCCCTTTGTAAAATATTGGTATTCAGCTGCATCCGGTTAGACTGGGAGCCGACCCCAACATAGTTGGAAAAGGGCTATGCAGATGATGACTTTGTATTAATAAGTCTTTACTTTGCTCATATTCGCTGTCATTTTCATAGAACCTCATTATAGTCGGTTTAATAAAGCAAAATATTAACATGAGCCTTTCACAGACAAAAGCTAAAAATAAAGTTCAGTAACACGACCTAGAAATTTTATATTTCTTATTTCTAGACTGAAAAGTAGGACGGTTTTAATAAATTCTAGACTAATTCCCCTGTTAGCGACAGCGGACCGTTAATTTGGAAGTCCAATTATATAAATTTAGGGACCTCAAAAATATTTAGGACATGAAAAATGAGCAAAAAGTTGTCGATGACTTTTTGGCCTAATTAGGGCTTTAGGAGAACAATTTGAATTTAATGCTTTGTCTAGAAAAAGTCACATAAGTCCTTTAGAGTATTTAATGATTATACATTATACTTTCTTTATAACAAAGGTCTGACAATAGCCACAATTTTAATGAATAATCACCTCTCTTGGCTGATGGATTGGTTCACACAGCAACATAGCAGAAGGTTTAGCTTAAATTATTTTGTCACTGTACGTCCTCGTTGATTTTGTCACACCAATAACTTAACAAAATGAGGACTGAGTTGGCTATAGAAAACGAAGGGCAATGAGTCTAACAGCTTCAAATGTGTTTGTATATCTATGCTAAGGTTCTCGGTTTTCCTTTATTATACTAATGTACATACTATCAGCTGGCTCGTTGGTCTAGTGATCGCAAGCACGAGTCAGCAGTCGGGATAATATCTTAATTATCGTATTTCACAGTTGGAGGGTTGTCGGTTTTATGGGAGAATGATACTTTTTAATTTATGAGGGATGTGTCAGATCATATTGTCATGCAAATTACTCATTATTTTTGTTGGGATTACGGCTTGACATCATTATTAAAGTTGGTATGCTTGTAACCTTGCTAATATTGCGTGGAACCTCTTAAATGTTATTGTAAAAAATCGAAATGTAGCAGGGCAGTCAGTTTTAAATACGATTAATTAACTTGACGCATTCTTGTTAATTAATTGCAATTTCACTGACTCGTTGGTCTAGTGGTCGCAAGCACAACTGCTGAGCTTGAGGTCCTGGGTTCGATTTCCGGGTCGGGCAAAGTGTTATTTGGTTTTTCCATAAAAAAATTCTCAGTAGCAGCCACGGGATATAGACTTAAGCCCATCATCATCATCATTTCAGCCGAAAGACGTGACATGACACTGCTGGCGACACTTGGGGGAGGCCTACCACCAAGTGTCGCCACTTTGATCGGTCCCGTGCGACTCGCATCCAGCAGATCCCCGCAAACTTCACCAGGTCATAGGTCCACCTAGTATGAGGCCTTTCAACGCAACGTCTTCACGGTCGCCACTCCAGAACTTTTCATCCCCATCGGCCATCCGTTCTGCGAGCAATATGCCCTGCCCACTACCACTTAAGTTTGGCAATTCTACGTCGGTAACCTTGCGGATGTCCTCATTTCGCCTGGACTTGACTGGACTTGAGCCCGGTTGATGGCAATAGGCTCGCCCTCTATTACATGGGACTTAAACATAACTGGCGAAATGTGGGTGTACTATTAGGTACTTCTCTGCCTAACCCTTCAGGGAATACCGGCGTAATGTTATGTTATCAGCCAGATTTTTTAAACTTCACCACAGAGAAGGATATCTTTTTTGACATAACACTTCATCACTCGTCGTGATATTAATAGGCTACTTCTGTCCACGGGTTGCTTGTGCGAAGGTACGGGAATGAACCACTGGAATAATTTTTATATGTAGAATATTTGTATGGATTGATAGTCTACCAAAGTTGCTTCTCCTCAAAACACCATCAATTGTACCCTTCACTCGAAACAGAACACTATCTTGTAAACTGCATCAACCCCCTGTCACCTTTGTACACCAATTTAAAGGCTGTTTACAACTTACAAGTAATCGTACACCCCCACCCACCCCCTCCAGTGGGGTTGAGTCATAAATCGCTAGCTCAGGACTGATTTGCGCGTTACCGTTGATGTATTAGTGTGTGGTGCAGTCTCATAAGCAGAGCGGAGTAGGAAATGTGAGCTGAGCTATATTTGGGATGAGTTGGGCGACAAAGGGGTAATCTAAGCAAATATGGTCAAATATGTATAATGTGTTTATTGTTTATGTATCCTTGGATACTATGGTGAACAGTAAAACTCTAACTTAAATTGAGTTGCTCTGAAAAGAGAACATTTTATTTAGTGACAAAAACTAGTTTTAACACTAATACATTCTTTAACCTTAATTAATAACAAACTCACCTGAAAAGAGAAACAACATTTAAAGCCATTTGTTTCACCAGTTCTTAATCAGTATTATTTAAATATTCATTTTTCAATCTAATTTTCATAACCTAATTCGCATGCGGTATTCATTACGTCAATCTGACAGACAGCTCAGAAACGACCAAGTTCACTCACAGATAACTTATACATCAAAGTTATTACGCGGCAAATTCAAACATACTTAAATAAAGTGTCAAGCACTTTGTTTACATATGTTTCATGTCGTCTTCTTGAAATAAATCGCTGGGTTTATGCCAAAAGACCATCATCATCATCATAGTCCACAGCCTGAATTTACCCACTGTTGGGTTTAGGTGGGCAGGACTTTTTTGTGCCACAAGACAAATTCCTACATAATTCAAGTGTCCGTAGAAGACAAAGCCCTTGAGTTTGTAATGTAAGAATCGTAGATCAATGATAAATTATGCTTATTATGCAAATAAGTTTTTACTAACACTTTTACACGTATTTTTTTTTTAAACTAGATGGGGCCAGTGTTTCCTACCTGACTAATCTGAGAAGAAACAGCCGAAACAAACTCAGAGGTCATTGTCTTTTTTAAGGTTCAGACATAATCAACAACGATAATGTTTTCCCCATGGTTTGTGTTTTTATTTTGGTATATTCGTGGAAATGTTTATTTACATTAATTTAAATTTTGATATATATTTATAGTATTTGATATATATTTATAGTATTTTATATATCCTTGTAGTTAATCTTATTATTATTTAAAATTATTTTCAGATTTACACCTACCACTGCTTGTCTCTGCATCACCCAAAGGTTGACTGGTAGAAAATGCCTATGGCATTAAGTCCGCCTCTGTACTTATGTGCTTGAAGTGTTAAATAAATAAATAAATAAATAATCTTGACAACTCACATGGGATGCAAAATTAGTGTCTGAAAAAAAATACTGAGCGCACTTTCAATAATAACTTTTTGTCTATTTAGTGGACACTAGAGATAAAATTGAAAAGTCAAATATTAAAGAGTAAATACCTACCTTTCAAAAAAGAAATTAATTAGTATTCTTTGTCAGATGCACACTTGTATCTACTAATTTTTTTAGTCAGGAGGCGGAGAACATTAAGAGGAGTTCCCACTCATAACTTGCACCAATCACCCCCCACGCCCCAGAGGCTCAGTTAATTGAAGAATTATTGCTACCTACTCACATTTCGAGCAAATTCTATTACGCACATAAAACGATAAAATTTGAACCTTATCACATTAGCAATACGATCGTAATTGACGGCAATTTCAAGTATGTAACGTAGTTATTTGGTACCTTTAATATAGTGAAGTGAAAGCTTATGGAAATACTGGTTTAAGTGGAAATTGTGTTACATAGTGGGACGCTTGTTCGGCGATAGGGACGGAGCAGGGATGGTAATGAAAGAGAACGTTGTTAACGGTTATAGGGAATACGGTTGCTATTCAATTTGATTATAAGTTACGGACGGAGCTCGTGGTTAAATAATAACAGCCGCTCGGATCAATCTTCAGGTTAAGTGGCTCTTGCTTAGGTTGGTCTGTGGATGGCTGACCACGCATTACATACTGAGTTTCGTCCGTGCCTCGGAAAGCACGTTAAGCCGTTGGTCCCGGCTCTCATTTGTAGATCTTTGACAGTCGTTATGTCATGTAGTCAGAGGCCCAAAAGTCTGACAAACCAGTCTTCTAAGGGGTATCATATTACCCAGTACTAACTGGGCAGTCGGTAGATGTAAAATACTGGTATTCAGCTACATTCGGTTAGACTGGAAGCCAACCATAATAGTTGAGAAGGCAGGCAGATGACAAGCATTATAAGTTACTGCATATTTACATGTCTCGCATAAGCAACCTACCCTGTTCCCAGTAAGCACTTTTGGCTTTGGACTGTGATGATGGAGTGGAAACTTGGGAAGCTATTATTGTCTATTGGTGGAACAACAAAGTAACTATGTATGTCAATCTATCGTTCGGAAATACTCTGATTATTTTGTCTCTCTTTCGCAAGGGTTTTTATGTAATCGTTACAGTATGATGGGCAAATACGTATCACAGACAAATAGTAAACACAAAACATAAAATCAAAACTATTGTGCCACGAAGAGGTGATCTTATATTAAGAATCTATGAAATAGGGTCGAGCTTATTGACATCAACTGCGTACAGGTCCAGACTCCTGACTTCTACTGATAAAAACATACAAACTCTTGTACCTTTTTACCGAGTTCAATGGATTTTTATTAACTAAGATTAAATTACGTACAATGTAACAAAATACATTCATATAATAACAAAAAATTGCTAAACCTAAGTTTTTGCATAAGAATGAAAATCTCATAATTTTGTAACTTTTTCGCGAGCTCGCACGCTTGCAGTAAAACTTAGAAGTGTCACTTGAAACTGGTTTGAACCGGTTACAACTTGCATTAGGGTTGCGAACTCAAAAAAGTTTTTCAAATATTTTTTGCTCCGAAAAAAGTTTCCGTGAACATAATTATACTTTTTGTAACTTTTTGCGTAGTTGGGCAAAGTTGTAGAACGGGTTGGCAAAGTTGGGAAAGTAATAATGCTTTGATGATTAAAGTTGTGTTATATTCATAGGTTTTTACGTCAGTTTAAAGAAATTGTCTGTGTTTTTTGTAAATGAGAATTGCCTATCATTTTTACGATTGTTTTTGTTATGATATCTTAGGTTAAAATCAGAACATTATTAAATTTTCAACATATTTGTCAACTGTGCCGTATGATGGACCGCCTCTATAAATTATCCTTATGGATTGGGAGTGCATCAAAAATATCCTAATTCAAAGCCATCAAAAACGAACTGACATTTAAAAGTATCCGTAAACGATATTTTTATTATTTTTAAGGTATTTACATAAAAGTGGCAATACCTTTTGGGCATTTTTCCCATTGACATCGATGTGGATAAAATTTTCGATGCCCAGCTGTAGCTGCACACCTTTTTGCTTTAGCCTGCTGGTTTTTTTTTATAGTTATTGTCAGGGTTTTATTTAAATAACTTTGGCCTGGTGATACTGGTTGAATAAATACTTCTGTTGGTATTATAGCAGTTAATTTAATGTGTAATTTAATGGTTATATTTGTGCCTGTCAACCCTACAAAAACCTTTCTACAGAACAGAGCAGGTTGCGTCTCGTACAAAGTTTGTCGCTTACCAATCTTATATTTTATACTTTGTTCTAAGAGTTTAGGTGAGCCGCACACTACTGTAGCCAGGGATGGAGTTTTATTGTTATTCGGCTAATAAACGAGAAGTAATGGTGTTTTAAGACCGGTGAAGGAATCTATGAAAATCTCACAAGGAAAATGAAATTATACGGTAGTGGGGACGAAAATTGCTAAAAGAATAAAACACAAACCATCAGACATGCATTTTGTGTAAAATTTCATAGCGTTTCTCGAAAAAAAAACTACAAAAAAAATGGGACTCTAAAAATAAGGCTATATTTTTACTGATATATGATACTAGCTGACCCGCGCAACTTCATCTTAAAAGGTATTAGGTAAACACGCGGTAATATTTTTATTTATTTAGAAATGCTTTTAATTACCTATTTGGTCATGTATTTTTATATGTACGTTTAATACCTTGGATATTTGAATTCGAATCTATAAAACCAAAAAAATATGTTAGACGGATCATTCATTATTTTAACGACGTAAAACTTTAATTACTTATATTACATATAACATGCATGTACCTGATACATAGATAATTCACGATATTAAACGATGCGTAGCGAACGACAACAGGGTTTTATTAGTTTGCTACGGCGTAGCGGCGTAGAGGTGATGTTTGCTACGGAGTAGCTTCACAATGGCATAATATCCGTTTTTCATAAAATTAATGTTTTAAAACGCCTTTTTTTTTCTTGATGTTCGCAATTGATATGATTATGGTGTATATTTATTTATACGTGAGATACTTTAAATAAAATTTGGTGGTTTAAAGAAACTTACAAATACGAATGAAATGACACCTAAACGAATGCGCTTTTTTTTCACAATCGAATTTTTACTCGCGGTGCACACACAAAAGTGTAATGTTTGATATTCAACGTTTTTCTTAAAATGCATACATACATAAACTGACGCCTTTTTCTCATGGGGGTAGGCAGAAACCACAGAACGCCACCTGCTACGATCCTTACATAATACTAGTTGCGCCTCATCCACGTTCATACATCTGGTCATAAACTTACGCCAGTTGCTAGTACTAGATACCTGACCTTTCTGACGAGCCTCACCAATAATAACAGTGTATGTCCTTCTAGGGCATTCCCTCTCGGCGCCTGCCCCTGCATTGTCTTAACAAACGTTGAAAATAGAGAAGTGCACTTTTAAGGAAGCATTTACTTAGATGTCACCTTATTTTTATAGTGAAAATGGACATACATATTTTATTCCACCACGAGAACATCAACAAACGCCTTATCAACCCCACACTACTATGAGATAACAAGTATCATGTTGAAGCTCAACACATCATAAATCAGCGTTCTTTTGTTACTAAATCTATCATATCAACTAATACGATTAGACTGAATACCGATAAAAAAAAACCATTCAGAAAATCCACTGAAACAAAATATAAAGGAATAACTTGGAAAATTAAATTAACACAATCATGATTAGTAAAGAACTTAATAATCTACTAGCTTATACCCGTGGCTTCGCCCGCGTGGGGTTCGGTACTAGTCCCACGGGATCATAAAAAGAACATCCTTAGTGTGAATCCAGGTTATAAACTTTCTTTGTTCTCTTCTAAATTTATTTAGTAGTTTTTGCGTGAAAGAGTAATAAACATCCATCCATCCAATCTCACAAACTTACGTATTTTCATAAGTAGTAAGATTGCTTGAAAAACTCATTGGCTCGTCAATAAAAATTACGCAAAGTATTGTTGAATTTTCATAATAGCGTACTGCAAGTTTGGTACGCAATAACCCCGCTCATCATCATCTGCCTAGCCTTTTCCCAACTATGTTGGGGTCGGCTTCCGGTCTAACCGGATGCAGCTGAATACCAGTATTTTACATGGAGCGACTGCCTATCTGACCTCCACAACCCAGTTAGTACTGGGTAATACGATACCCCTTGGTAAGACTGGTTGTCAGACTTTTTGGGCCACTGACTACCTAACGACTGTCAAAGATCTACAAATGACACCCGGGACCAACGGCTTTACGTGCTTTCCGAGGCACGGAGGAAACTCGGTATGTAATGGGTGGTCACCCATCCACAGACCGACCTAGGCAAGCGCGGCTTAACCTAAAGATCGATCCGGGCGGCTGTTATTACTTAGCCATGAGCTCCTCCAATACCCCCGCTATTTAATCTTAACTTTTCGCAGTCACCTTTTGGGAGCTGCGACAGGCTAGAAAACATGCCTTCTCACAAGTAGCTATGCCATTATGAACTGTTATGTCTGTAAATAACAATTAACTGCTCATCGCTATATTTTACAGTCAATACTTCAATATGGGTTACTAGAAAAAGAAAAAACAATCAAAATATCTATGACAAACGCATGGACGATTGTTTCACCTAGTTATTTCAACTTCATCAAAATAAAAACTGCTTAGAAGTGAAGGAATAAGCTTACCTAATGATCCTTCTGTTTCCTACCTACTCAGTGGGCCAGCCTGCTCCAGCCAATAATGACCTGCGTATGATTTATGGTAGGCGCGTCATCTATGACGTCATCCAGCGGTAGTTGATGTTTTTTATACCGAATCACCATTATCATTATGATTGGTTTTTTTTTGAGGAGCTCGTGGCTAAATAATAACAGCCGCTCGGGTCAATCTTTGGTTAAGCCGTGCTTGCCTAGGTTGGTCTGTGGATGGGTGACTACCCATTACATACCGAGTTTCCTCCGTGCCTCGGAAAGCACGTTAAGCCGTTGGTCCCGGCTGTCATTTATAGATCTTTGACAGTCGTTAGGTAGTCAGTGGCCGAAAAAGTCTGACAACCAGTCTTACCAAGGGGTATCGTATTACCCGGTACTAACTGGGTTGTGGGGGTCAGATAGGCAGTCGCTCCATGTAAAACACTGGTATTCAGCTGCATCCGGTTAGACTGGAAGCCGACCCCAACATAGTTGGGAAAAGGCTAGGCAGATGATGATGATGATGGTTTTTTTTTGAGTTCCAGGAAAATAGGTTACGACATTATAGTATTCTTTCTAGATATTTATGCTTAATAATGATGGCTTAATTTATTTTGAAAGACTGCGTTAGTCTAGTGTTAGTATTAATTTAATTCCCAGTTCGAGCAGTGTTATTAGGGTTTTCCATCAGGAATTTCTCAGTAGCAGCCCGAAGACTTTTTGTTCGACTGATGGCAATAGGCTCAACCCTAATTAAATTTACCGAATTGGTGAAATAAAGTGTGTTAAATACCAGCTCTGCCTAAACCTTTATAAAAAAACAGGCGTGTAGTTCTTTAAAACATTGTGGTTTGCTGTCGAACTAGTTTCTGTTTAAATTCGAAAGATTTTTTCTTGGGAGTGAAATGGTGCAATAGGAAAGAATTCTTCGTAATTCCCTGAGCAGGTCAATCGTAACGTCGAAATTTGTATGCAAAGCCTTGGCAGCTTTTTAGTTTTTCTGTCTCTCGTATATGAGAATATCTCTTGGCGAGGTAAGGCCGGTATTCAACACACGTCGTAATGTACCTACTTTTTAGTTTGTTTTTAACTAATTTAGTAGCTTTGGTCGTGTTAAATTAAAGTAACAACAAACACAAATAAATCAAGTATCGAATTTCGCGGTAACTATTTTTATACACCCTCTTAGCCATTAAAATAGAGAACATTTATTTGATGCGGGAGAATGTGGAAGGTTTCGGGTATAAATATGGATGTGCTGAGTAGAGGAAGACCAAAGACACAGTTCCTGTGTAAAAAATGATATGAATAGAAAGGGGGTGACTACCGAAATAATGGTGGATTAAAGATATATGGAAAAAGAAGACAATGCTGTGACCCCAAATAAATTGAGATAAGAATGATGGTGGATACCAAGGCCCGTCTCACCGTGTATGTTTAAAGCAGACAGTAACTTAGAAGATGACATACACAATTGGGGATGAATGGAAGAAGAAGACATGCCGTGCCGACTCTAAATTAAATTGGGATAAGGGCAGAAAGGATGACGGTAATTAAAGACAGGGGCAAAGTATAGAAAATAAGGCTTAAAAGAAACACCTTAAACAAACCCACAAATAAGCCTAACGCTACAAAATCTCTTCTAACTGTGGACAATGTTGCACTTTACTGCCGCGATCGTAAAGTAAACTTTTACTTGCCACACTTTGTCGCCGATCGTTACTTTTACGATTGTTGCGTATATTTACAATGTTGCCTGTACCTTTGTACTGAGGATGGGTAGGATTTGAAATGGTGACGAGACAAGATGGCCGCTGTGATTCCCAACTGCTGCGAGTCCTGTAAGGTGGAATCCATAGTGAGCACCACAAAAGGCGCTGTTACAATGAAGTTCGTCGAGACCGAGATGGCCCAACTTTCTTCATCTGTCTAGCCTGTTCCCAACTATGTTGGGATCGGCTTCCGGTTAAACTGAAACGGATGCAGCTGAATACAAGTATTTTCCGTGTTCCGTGTTGTATCATAGTACTGGGTAAAATGGTACCCCATGGCACAGATAATATAATACTACGTACCTATGGTAAGACTGGCTGACAGAATACCTAGTTATGGTTGCTAATTAGCAGTCTTCACTCTAGGACGCAGCTGCTCAACGGCCTCCGATCTTGAACTTTGATGGAATATGAAAGCCAGCTCGCCCATGGGACTTAACATAACTGGTGTAATGTGAGTGTACTAGTACACCTCTCCCTAATCCTTCGGAGATAACAGGTATGGTGTTATGTTATATTTTTAGCCTGTATTGTTCTCCTGTAGGGATTTAAAATTAGTAAAATCTCATTCCGTCGGTGTAGGCGTCAAGCTCGTCTCGCCGTCTTTGCATTAAAAATACATTGCTATTTTCGGTTTCCAGACGAAAATAGCAGAACAATTATATAACGTTTCAACTGTTTGTTGAATGGAAGGCATTTTAGTTGTAAACTATAACCAAGAATACATAAAGGGTTAAAGCTGTAACTATAAATGCATGTTTAATGTGTTGCCAAGCAGAAACGCCGCTCAAGTTGAAAAGGCGCACTTTTGTACACGTTGGTGAAATGGCAACTTAAACCTAATGATACACCATATTTGGATCTTTTCTCAGCATCATAATCATCATCACGTGCCCGCTTTTTCCCAACTATGTTGGGGTCGGCTTCCAGTCTAACCGAATGCAGCTGAATACCAGTATTTTACATACAGCGACTGCCTATCTGACCTCCACAACCCAGTTAGTACTGGGTAATACGATAATCCTTGGTAAGAGTGGACGTAGGACTTTCGGGCCACTGACTATCTGTAACGTTTGTCAAATATCTACGAATGACAGCCAGGACCAAATGGCTTAACGTACTTTCCGAAGCACGGAGGAACCTCGGTATGTAATGGGTGGTCACGGATCAACCTAGGCAAGCGTGGCTTAACCTAAAGATATAGCCAAGTGGCTGTTATTATTTAGCCACGAGCTCCTCTTCTCAGCGTCATGATCATGACCACGAAACATGGCAGTTATACCTATTCGGCAGAGATTAACCTTTCACATCAAGAGTAAGTATCTTTTTCCAGTTTAATTTGTCTACTATCTAAAGACCAAAGCTGAAATTGAAGGTACGCTAAGATCTAAAATAGTCTTTTTTTAACAATATTTGCAGTATTCGTTAAGTTTTCATCTACAATCGACAAGGTGTTAATTAAATGGTGTTGGGCCTGAATTTTAAGATAAGACCAACACTGAGTATACGACCAAAACAACTTTTTGATCCATATATGCCAAATGTTAAATTTGATAATAGTGATCATTTAAATCAAAGCTTTTGTATTTTATGCAATCCAAAAATATTTCTTTTCTTCATTCATACTGCCTAAAAACAATTCCTGTTTGCAAACTCAGCAGTAACCCAAGTGTAAACCCGCCACTTTCCGCCACTAGTGCTGCAAAAGTCTATTCCTCCCCAAGGACAGTAACGACCCAACAACTGACAAGTAAAAGATCATGAATGTGGGTAGTTACGTGTTTCCAGCCAGGTTTACGAGTTGACTTATATTTACGAGTTTTACGAGCTCATTCCGACGTCTAGTGTTCAGTGTAGGTGCTATTTCGTGTCTGGATTGGTTTTCACATTTTCTTTTTCAAGTGAAAAAAGTCGATTTTGGAAAATGTTTTAAATTCATAGGGCGTCAGATTTCATGCCTGGTTGATGGTAATAGGCTCGTCCGTGGGAGCTCGTCACATGAGGCTTTAGAACATAACTGGCAAAACATAGGTGTTTCTCCTAATAGCCAAACGTTTCAGGAAAAACAGGTGCATATTCAGGCAGTCAACATTATCATCTAAAAAAATAAGGTATTAACCTTGACTGCCTCGTTGGTGTAGTGGTCGCAAGCGCGACTGCTGAGAAGTAGGTCCTGGGTTGGTTTCCCGGGTCGGGAAAAATGCTATTGGATATATCCATAATACATTTATTAATAGCAGTCTGGATTTGTGCCTGGTTGATGGCAATAGCCTCGCCCCCTATTACATACGACAAGCATAACTGGCGAAATGTGGGTGTACTATTATGTACACCTCTGCTTAACCCTTCGATGATTACAGGCGTGATGTTATGTTATGTAAGCAAACGTGATTAACAACTTCAAAATAATCACATAAACCTACAAAGGTACTTATGATACGTCAAAACAGAAGGGCACGGTTCGGAATGGTCAGACGACCATGGAACACTTTTTTTGTAATTTGTTTTCAACAATGTGACTGATTATCCAACACCACCTACCCATATTTCGTGACTACTTTCAGTTTACACAACGCGATTACACCAACAAGATACAGGTCTAAGTGTGAACTACCGGTGTGAGGGCATGTAAGCTGAATGCAATAGTTTGAAGCGTTCGGTGATTGCTTCCTATTGATCTTGTAGATAGGAATATTTGGAGCAACTCTGTGAGATCCTATTTGATATGGTGGCGTAATAGCAGTACGTGTGTGGTGATGTTCGTCCTTGTATGTTAAGTTAGGGAAATTAGTTTTTGAATTGGTTATAACTGCGTGAATGGGCATAGTTTTTATTTGGTTAATATTCATTTTAAAGACTCTTCACATAGATATTTCTTCAACCTAAAAGTAAGTAAGTAATTTTATACAAATATCGGTTATTCTTCAAAACGTATAGAAAAACATCGTGAGAAAAAATCCTAGAAGCAATCATTTGAAGCAGGTGACATCTAACAACCTGGACTGGGTCTGTGTGGTGGCCTCTCGTTCTCACTGCGATGCACATTTGGGACAGCGCCCATAAAAGTGTAAGTTAAAGATCAGAGCAACAATATATTTAGATACATACATAAAGACGATTTTTACGCCATACAAGAAAAAGGACCGCTGACCTTTCTGAAGAACCGAGAATATATTATTTGTGTATGAAAAACTGTGAGTTATAATGCTGTGAGGTATAAAGCTCTGACATAAACGATCTTCAACGTACAGATACAACAAAAATTGTATTAAAGAAACCGTGCGAACAGAACTGTGATGCACGGTGCATTGAGGACATAACTCTTGTGCTGTGTTTACGAGGCGGCGGCAAATCGTAAACTTGCCTGAAATATGCTGTGCTGGCGTGTGCGGGGTTAGAGGCGCTGGATGGGGTGGGTTTGTGCTTCAGTTCGATGGTTTCTTTGTTGATATTGATAGGTGCGTGGAGGGGAGGTGTTTTCGGCTTATAGTAAGGCAAAGGTATTTAAATATACTTGCTATAGACGTGATCTACTTGCAGTAACCAACTGATTGGAGTCAAAGTAAGTTGGCAGTTATGTAATTTTTTATTCTGAAAACCTCTCATCTTTCTGTATCACCTACGAAACAGAACATAATGGATGTTCTGTTTCGTAGGTGATCAGTAATATTGCGCTTAGTAATTCTTCTTAGAATGTTCCAGTCCTTTAGTCTTTTTTTTCTAACTATTGAACTTAATTTAAAAAAAGGACTAATTTTAATAAAATAAAAAATAACTACTTAAAAGCAGATTAAATAAACAATAAGACGCTTAAGCGTCAAAGTACACCAAAGTACTAAAGTATTTGTACAAAATAACCTAATTCTAATAACATGCTTAAAACACTCTCTTAAAAGTCACAAACGATTTTAGGACTTAACAATTTAAAGTCACACAAATAAGCAAGAATATTCAGTGCATGTGCGAAATTCTGCACAAAAGAATGACTGCACTAGAAAAGTCCCGACCTTTTTATAACAACACCTGAAAATGCTGTAAAAACTCGACGCTGCCTTTCCTAGCATCTTTATACAAACAAACACGTTTCAAGGCACTTCTAGTACCAACAGATCGTGTTGACCTACATCTCAGTTCCGTTGTCAGCTGACTTTCTTTATACTGACTATTAAGAGCAATTGTTGGGAGCTTCTTGTTTGTAGTTGGTGCTGACACCCTGTATATGTTGTATATTTGAGATGTGAAGCTAATTGGTGGAGATTTTTTTTATATTTGTAACTTTAATTTCAGTTCCGATTACAATAAGTCATTCGTAAATTGCCAGACAATAGCTGGGCAAAAAAAAAATCGAATAGGTGCTAAAAGAGAGAACTCGACGTCTTGACAAGCCCAAGCGAAGATAGTGAGATGAGTTGACCGCTTTATGAAGGACTGGACCACAGCCGTGGACAGCCACGAGAAGTGGAAGGAGTGGAGGCAGGTCTCTGCCTAGCAGTGGGACACCATGGGCTCATATAATAAAATAAAATACTACTACTGAGAAATTCCTGATGGTAAAACCCAATGACACTTTGCCCGTCCCGGGAATCGAACCTAGGACCTCATGCTCAGCAGTCGTGAATACGACCACTATACCAACGAAGCAGCAAAATAAACGTCACAAAATATTGCCAATTTAAGCCATGACACTTTACCCACCAAAAAAGCACACTTTTTCACCATCAGCTCTCACAAAAGAAATGGCACCGAATAAATGATCACACACAAGGATTGATGTCTGATACATTCTCATACAAAAGATTCCCATATAAATCGTTTCTTTTAGTGATATTAATATGAGAAAGAGACAGCAATAAGGAAAAGGGATGAGTTAAAGCGAGACAGGCATATTTCCTCAGTTCCCACTACAGTTGAGAAGCAGAAATTTATTATTTTGACAAGACTAAGAGTGGTCTATTTATTTGAACGATATCGTAGTGTACTTATATAAATGTAAAGTAGGTTATTAATGGGTGCGTTAAGAGAAGTGGTAAAATGTAGAAAATGCTTCTTTTATTGTGCTTGAGATTATAGTAATTGTTGTTGATGTTTTTTGCTTACAGTTGTTGTGGTTCATGAGTTTATGATTTTTCTTATTCCATTGATATAGACTGTGTTTATATATTTTCGGAGTACCACAAATTAGGCTTTGTTTAAATATATAATGCCATAATTTGATGATACTTCTATTGATATTTTAAACAACAACAACTTTAACAACAATAACTTTGTGCCTTTAATTAAAACATTATTAAAATTTAACTTTTTTAGTCAAACATTAATCCTAAAAAATGATAGCTTCTATCATTGACACTCTATCCTATATTCTTAGTTATATTAAACTACAGAATATAACTACATTATCTGTATGCTTCACTTCATAAAGTTCCAAACACAATAAATCACCCCGCCTGCACTCTGCAATAATTTGTCGAAACATATTGTTCCTTCACCCTTTAATAGCACCCTCCTACAGCGGTACGGGGGTTACCCTATACACTAACATATCACATCAGAGCTATAAGGACAGTTTTATCACCGCACAACGATATTATTAAAAGACATCATTCCGAAATGCCTACTATAAACAACACATTTACGACGTGATTTCAAGCGGAACACCTAACATATATCTCTCTCTTTCACGCATACGAACTTACAATAGTCCCCTCTCCCTCATCCTTAAGTGTTCCGAATTTAATTTGGCTAAAAGCAACAATTTATAATCTTGCGCGGGAACGTCATAACCTACAGTTTAGCAAGTTTATTTTTGCAGTCCCCAGTGGCGCTAGTAGTCTTTATAAAATAACAAAAATGTAAGGATTTCTTTTAGTTCCAGATTTCGCCACGGGTTTATTAAAAGTTGCGGAATGTGAGTTCTGTGCCAAAATGTGTTCAGGACCGTGTTTTAGGTATTTTTTTTGTTTTGTTTTTTATTCTTTGTTTATGTTTATTGTTTTAAATTTTTACAATTTCATGCGGGAGGAGTTATTTTTGCATGAAACATGCGTAAATGGGGATCGTCGACGTTTTAACACATCGTTTGCGAGAGTATTGTGCCAAATTATTTTTGGAGTTTCAATCTAATGTTTTCGATAAAAAGTAATGTCTACAAATACAGTACGGTACGGTACGGTTTTATCTGAATTGGGAAGAGCTTTTTGTCATGGCTATGTAAATGTAGTTATTGGGTTTAGTGTACAGAACAGTATAACAGCAGAGTCTGGATTTGTTCCCGGTTAATGGGACATAGATTATAACTAGCGAAATGTGGGTGTACGATTTAAGTGCACCTCTGCCTAACCCTTCGGAGATTACAGGTGTGATGTTATGTTTGTATGTAATACAGAATACAGAATCAATTTTTCTTCCAACTTAAAAGACAGAATGATGTACATAAACAGTAAAATAAATAAATAAATGATGTGTTGCTGGGAAGCTTGGCCTTCCCAGCTAAAACACCTGAAACTGGGTGATTTGTCGAACTGTCTTATTTAATTTTTAGCGTTCAAAATATTCTGATTCTTATAGAGCTATAATAAGGCTCTATAAGAATCAGAATTATTAATTTACTTTTTGATATATAAATTACTTTTTGATTTTAATTTTGAGTAGCCACTAAGTTTCAGGGTTACATTTAATTGATAGTTTTCATGCAATTACATTTAACGTAAAGAGCTATTACTAAACTCTCAATCAAGCATGGTGATCTGATCACTCAACATCTGAGAGCCTGGACAGGTGACAAATCGCTAGGCCATACAAATATTTGTTCTGTGAGGAAATCGACACGGCGACACGTAGCGCATCAGTCAATCGCTCAGCCACTGCGCCATCCGTGCCAATATGAAATCAAGACTTTCTATCGTCGTTCTGCTGATAGAATGCCACTTTGTCAAAGACCTCTTCACACTCTAAATGCATATCACACAATGTCAAATGAAACCTCTAAACGTAAAACCAAGATGGCGAACATCAAACTTGCTTCCGAAACCTTACAATGTAACAACACTGTAACATTTTTACCTTCAGTTAACTTTAACGGTGGGGAATTAAACTTATATCTCGAGGAAATTACATTTGAATATATTGTTGGATAAATGAGTAATGAATACACAATGGGCTCTGGTGATTACGTTGTCTTAATGATTATCAGTAAAATATGAACACTCAAGGATCGAAATGGTTTAGCAATTTTTTTAATAATATCCTTTGTGAACAGCGGATACATACGAAACCATTTTCAACTTTCATTTTAATAGAATATGTCGGTAATTTTGGTTTTAATCCTTTTATTAATAACGAAACCTTGCAAAAGTAAACATTTTTCGTCACACATTTTTGACACAAGGTTTATTTTCTGTAAAAAAAAACCACACACCACCAATAACCAAAAACCTTCATCATCACCATCTGCCTAGCCTATTCCCAACTATGTTGGGGTCGGCTTTCATTCTATCGGGATGCAGTTAAATACCAGTATTTTACATGGACCGACTGTCTATCTGACCTCCGCAACCCAGTTAGTACTGGGTAATACGATATGTCTTGGTAAGACTGGTTGTTAGAATTTCAGGCCACTGACTACCTGTAACGACTGACAAAGATCTACAAATGACAGCCGGGACCAACGAAACTCGGAATGTAATGGATGACCACCCATCCACAGACCAACCTAGGCAAGCGCGGCTTAACCTGAAGATCGACCTGAGCGGCCGTTGTTATTTAGCCACGAGGTCCTTGAGGTTTGACACATCTATTGTTATAGAAAAAAACCTTATCGCAATAGAAGAAAGACCAATTTGTTTTCGCTAGTGCAAAATAACTGTAGACAATGACGTAGTACCACACTCAGTAATGTAGAATACCAAAAAACTTCAATAAATCTTCCAAAACAATTTAATAAAATGTCAAATTAATTGCAAATCGTAATAAACTCTTCCCTCTAATACTTTTAGAACTAAAATAAGTTAATTTAAAGTTTTATTTTCAGTTGTTCCCAAAGTTATCACATCGTAGGAACCGACTAAGTTTTAATCGAAGAACTAACTATAGATTTGAACGGTAATAAGCTTTGAACTTTCGACCATCGAACTTCTTTTAAATTGCTCATGTAATTTGACGTTTAAGGATATGTTTAGAGCAAAATGGTGGGAATGGGAGTGGACCTTCAATTATGTTCACTATGGACGTCGACCTTGAATGAGCTACCTCCATTGGAAAAGGTGAGTTCAAATTATTGTTAGGTAAGGCTTTATTACTTAAGAACTAATAGAGACAGTGTCCCAGGTCGGACAAAGTGTTATTGGGTTTTTTCATCAGGAATTACTCAGTAGCAGCTGCGGAGTCTAGATTTGTGCCCGGTTGATGGCAATAGGCTAGGCCCCTATTACATAGGACTTAAAAATAACTGGCGAAATGTGGATGTAATAGTGGGAACACTTCTGGCTAACCCTTCGGGGACTACAGTCGTGTTATGTAACTAAAAGTGAGAAAATCACGTTTACCGCTACGGAATAAGGACATGCGGTA
This sequence comes from Noctua janthe, assembly GCA_910589295.1. Taxonomy (NCBI): domain Eukaryota; kingdom Metazoa; phylum Arthropoda; class Insecta; order Lepidoptera; family Noctuidae; genus Noctua; species Noctua janthe. The sequence goes on from OU342578.1 coordinate 11,938,189, forward strand.
TCCTGCACAGTTGCGCAATAAGAAGGTTAAGCACGTTTAGTTAATTTTTTAGCTGCACAGCCTATCCTTCTTTTTCCGTTGTATGTAAGACATCGCACTTATACCTCAGACCGCCCATTGTCCAGTTATTTTCTAAGTCTTTATCTTGCACTCAATGTAAGCATTAACCCAGAATAAAAAGGGATTATGTAAGGATCGTAGCAGGTTACGTTTTGTCCGTCACATCACCATATCAGTTCCAGTTGAAAACCAGCGTCGGGCACTATCTGCTCGGCAGTTTGCTGAACTGGGCCTATTTGGCGCAGCCGTGAGACATACATTATAATCTCCTTTTTTTTTTGTTTTGTTTTAACATTTTTATTGTATAAATTTAAGATTTTTAATTTTTTATATTTTTTTTTGTGCTTGTTGTGTGCACTTGTGGCATGGACCAAATAAAAAGCTTTTCTTTCTTTGTATTTCTTTCTTTTGTTGTATCTGCCTACCCCTATGGGAAAAGGGCGTGAGTTTATGTATGTATGTATATCAAAGAGAATTTTATAGTTATCAAAATCCGTAAACAACTTACACAATACTCACTCCACAAATAACTCAATTACCATATTACCCATAGGTATCCTTCAAAATATATCCACAAGCTAGCTAGCGACAAAATCTAATTCAACGTATACATTTGGAACTACACAGCTAGTTCGGACGCTCGTGTCAAAGAGGCAAAGTTTTCAACATGGCGTCTGATTTTCAAATCAGTTTTATTGTATTAAAACTAAGTTTGGCTTTGAAAAATATATTGGAGGTAGTTTGTTGTTTGTTTATGGTAATTCTGGGGTTTTATCTGTTATTGTATGTATTTAAGGTTGTTTTAGGTGGAATTTCAACCATGCAGAAGCAGTTTGATGCTTAGTATATTATGCATCTCTGTGCCACTCGACAGCTAGGGCCTAGATCGATATGCAGTATTTGTGGCTATCTTTTCCAAAAAAAGCTTTAACTAAAATAAGTATTATGATCATCTGCATCTGCTTTTAACTATGTTGCGGTCGGCTTCCAGTCTCACTGGAAGCAGCTGAATACCAGTACCAATATTTTACATGGAGCGACTGCCTATCTGACCTTCAAAATCCAGTTACTACAAGGCAATACGAAACCCGAAAGGCCGGTTGTCAGGCTTTCGGGCTACTGACTATCTGTAAGGACTGTCATAGATCTACAAATAACAGCCGGCACCAACGGTTTTCCAAGGCACGGAGGGAACTCGATTTGTAATGCTTTGATTTGATCTTTGTTTCGACAATTTAAAAGTGCCTGTAACTGGCCTACTTGAAATAAATGATTTTATTTTGACTTTTGAAGGATGATATCCTTCCATCCACTTACCAATCTAGGCAAGAGGGGCTTAACCTTGAATATTGACCCTTGCGGCTGTTATTATTTAGCTACGAGCTCCTAACTATAAGAACTATTATATTATATCTACCTTAATATAAATACCCACTGAAAATAATATGAAACTGTAATGTTCCAACAGCTGCAACTCAGACCTCTGTGATACCAAACTTTTTAAAGATAATCAAGTAACTCACTCATGTAAAAACAGACCTGTACAGATTTGGATTTAACTAGGAAATTTTCAATCCAGACACACATGAGGTCGGTCTCCAGTGGTGGGGGGGGTGGGGCTACAGCTAGTAAATTGTATTTGGTCTCAGTACCCATGTCTGCAATAAGGCACAGGTATAATAACATATTGTAACAAACCCATACTTTTGCAACAAGATCGGGCATTGTCGGAATTTTCGCTCGATTTAATAAAAGTAACGCAAAAACATATCGTTGTATATGTTTTCTGTTTCCCTGTAATATTCGGTCTGTAGTGATGTCAATAAGTGTGTGCGGTTATCGGATATATCGTTACTTCTCGGATATTTGTGGATACCTGAGGGCTCTTCCACGAATTGTATTATGAAACAATTTTTATTATCTTGATTTACTTTCTGAATTAATGCTAGCTTACAGTTATGGTTTCAGGAATTTCATTTATTGTAATAAGGAAAAGATATTATTAACGAAAAAATACATTCTAACATAAATTCTACTTTGAAATAATATTATTGAGTGAGTACATAAATTCTGCTGAGTTAATTCACCGACAGAATTTAAAACCAATGCGGAACCGACGAAAGTAATTGCCTTCTATTTATTGTGTGAAGTTTCTGGGTATTTTAATCGGAAGCCCTCATATACAGGTTTCAACGGAAATAATACCATTTGTGTAGAGGGAAAATTCCTTCAATGCAAAGATTCTAATAATATTATCATTTCACAATAACCAAACATAGAAATCATCTAAGTCTAAAGCGTCCATTCCACGAATAACTCGGATACCCTTCCGGGAATCCAAATTCAAATTTCGATTCAGACTATTTCGGATATCCGAACCCGAAAGCTATACAACCCTATTTGGGTAAACGATACAATCAAAAATGGTCTCGAGGACTATTGTAATAAAGCCAGGATTGGTATAAAGATATTATTTACGGGCGTCACGTAAGTTTACGCGTCATTTCGTAAGCAATAACTTGCAGAGCAGTAATAAGCCAACAACCCTATATTAAGTGCTTCATCGACGTTCCGTTACAGTGTGGTGGGCCCTTAACTGAAGTTTTCTATGTTATTCGTTATTTTGTGCGTGTTTTTAACAACTTGTCAAGTGTGTTCACGCGGTTTTGACTTTATTGTTATAGGAGGTGGTTGAAGGCTCTTTTTTACGTTTTCAGCAGTTTTATATTTTTAGCAGAAATTAAATTCTATTGTGACCTAAAACTTGGGTAACTGCACGATATGCCCAAGATAATTGCTACTCTAATCAAGAGACTTTAAGTCTGTTAATGTAATTAGCGACACCTCCTTAGGTACAATCACTGGCTAAGATAATATATTATAGTGATTTACGAATTCTAACCACATAAACTAAAAAACACACTTTTTGGCACCAGCTTATGAGTTGGTCGTTTCCTATGGAGAAGAACCGGCAAGAAACTCCATGGAGTCCATTGTTAGTCACTTACAAGATTTTTCACGCCGTGTAGCTGTTAAAGCGTAAGAATTATATTCACCCATCCATCGTAAGGTTATAATGAAAACAGACATCAATGTAAAAGAAAGTGTAACTATATAATATATGTGTCCACCGTTTACTTAAACCGTGAAACACTCAGGCTGAACATATTCGTAACGACACAGATATAAGTACCAATCGATTGGCAAAAGCAGAAACGGTAAAAGCTATTGTATCATAAAAGTACTAGGCGAGCAGGAGTCGTAAAGACATGTTTTATACCTCCGCGTAAAAATTCAGAATGGCCCCTTTATTTGCGATACAACGATCTTCATTTTATTTGCCGTTCGAAAGCTTAAAATTGTACAAATCTCAACCTTGTCGGTACTAAAATAAGATCGTTGAGATCCGGATTGTGTGGTAGTAAGAATTTGGTTTGGTAAAGCGTTTTTATTGCGTTTAATGTGCGTTTTTATTTCAGTGCGTTTCGGTTTGATGTTCAGGGGTGGGCAGTGAAGGAAATCGTCGAAGCTTGAGATGTCGAACGTAATGAGAATGGAGGAGTTTTCCTTGACATTCTAATTTAAATGATTAAATTCGAAACTAATTGAAATAGCTTTGGTATTACATTCAGCTATGAAGAGAGATTTGAATGGATCTGATTTTTATTTTATACCTATGCAATTGCCGAAATTCACATTCAAGCTATGTAGATACACCTCTGCCAAACCTTTCGGGACGCAAACAAACGTGATATTTTATTTTGTTTATTTTTTCAAATATTTCTTTGAGAAGTTTGTGTCATTTAAAAATGATTTTCTTTCTTTTTAAAGTAAATTTTGAATAACCACCATAACAAGGAAATTCCCGTATCAAATCGTATATGCATTTGCCAACGCTATCAGAATTCTTGACACAATTTCCTCTTCCAAGAAATATGATACACAGTTATAAAGAATCAAAGGCACGATAGTATACTTGGGGGAGGCCAGTGTCCAGCAGTGGATGTCTTTCGGCTGAAATGATGATGACGATGGAGTAGTCCTCAACTTTCAGTAACCAAGTATTCCATAAACTCTTTTCACTGAATTCTTGTATATTTCCGACAGCTTACAACTTTACTGCTTGAAAAGACATGTCTTTCGTACCGATATTACGATCACGAGAAATTTAATTTATGATTCCTGGAAAAGATTGCTTTATTGCCGTGTCAAAGAAACCTGGAATTCTGTAAGTTGTAAGATTTTCATATTCATGGATGTTTTTTTGCTGTATTAATGATTGCGTAATCTTTTTGATGCATCTTGTATATGTCGCGGGATAAAAGGAATTAGTTTCTTTCGAAAATACTAGGATTAATGCATAATCATCTGCCTGCCTTTTCCCAACTATATTGGGGTCGGCTTCCAGTCTAACCGGATACAGCTGAATACCAGTATTTTACATGGAGCAACTGCCTATCTGACCTCCACAACCCAGTTACCCTTTGGTAAGACTGGTTGTCAGACTTTTTGGGCCACTGACTACCTAACGACTGTCAAAGATCTACAAATGACACCCGGGACCAACGACTTAACTTGCTTTCCGAAGCACTAAGGAAACTCGGTGTGTAATGGGCGGTCACCCATCCACAGACCAACTTAGGCAAGCACGGCTTAACCTAAAGATCGACCCGAGCGGCGTTTATTATTTAACCACGAGCACCTCCTTACTATGATTAATGCATGACCAAGATTAATGGATTATTAAAAAATACGAAAGGTAACTTAACATCACGCCTGTAATCCCCAGAGTTAGGCAGAGGATGCGTAACCCATTGCGTGATGACTATGGCCCATCGGTCCTGATGCATTCTATACACATGACCCGCCTAATCTCTCTTCAATCCAGCAGTCTTATTACCCATTATCATCACACATGCCAGGTTTTCTCCTACTTCCTAATAAGCTGTCCTATATACCTTAAAGCCATCTCACCTCAAGGTCACAGCATCTCTAAGCCCCACAATCTCAACTTCGTTCAAACTCCATGCATGTTAACGTAAGTTGAAGTTTTCTTTGAACAATATCAGGCGTTCATGTTGATCCGGTTATCTTGAACGATATTGTCTCTGAACGGCTACAGTTTGATGAGGTATTACACGTGGATAGTGTTATGTGTTGATAAGACTGTGATTAGTTGCTTCGATGCAGCTTGTTTATAGTAGAGATTTGTGTATATGTACGTTGGTAAGACAAGGTGACTAGAATGGAAAACAACGTATGATATTATTTTATTTATTTATTTTAAACTTCATGTACAATAGTGGTACATAGGTGGACTTAATGGCACAAGGCATTCTCTACCAGTCAACCGTTGGGTCAAATAGGACAGCATTGTGGTAGAGTACAAAAAAATAAATAAGAAAAATACCATTTTATTAACATAAATTGAGTGTGTATAATGCTTGTGCCTGCTCTGTATGAGAAGAGGCTTTAGCCCAGCAGTGGGCCAGTAATAGTCTGGTATTATTTATTATTACAAAACACGACGCCTGGCAAAGGCCTGGGGGAGGACTCTGCTAAAGTATAAAGAAATCTGATGATGAGGGTTCTAATGTCTAAACCTGTAATGTAAATAAATTGTAAAACCGCGAGGTTTACTTTATATTTCACCAGTTATGTTTTAATAAATGGCAAGCCTATTGCCATCAACCGGGCACATACAGTCTCCAGGCTGCTACTAAGAAATCCTTAATGGAAAAACCCAATTACACTTTGCCCAACGTGAGAATCGAATCTAGGACCTCATGTTCAGTAGTAGCGCTTGTGACCAAAAAACTAACGAGGCAGTCAAGGTGGATAATTTTATCGTTCACGCAATATATTAGAACTAGACATTCTCCGCCAGCAGTTATACCAAAACAAAAAGGCATTTTATAACGCAATAAAATTACAAAGGTATCCCATTATAATAAAGGTCGTACGTGGAAGCGATTATTTCTAACGGTCGCCTTATACTATGTTCCGATTTCGAAAAACATATTCGAATAAAGAATAGCCGTTTGACACGAAGCTACCGTTTTGAATTTAGATCGACTCCCGACAAACGACAGTGTTGCAAATTCAAAAATGTTCTATTAACATGGCGTTGGTATTTTTTTACTGGCAATGACGGTTCGCGTTAAAAATTCCACAGAAATATGCGAGCTTTGTCAGTTTTTTTGTCACGTTGGCTGTGTAGAGTGTTACATTTGCATCTTTTTTATTAAAAAAATATCGGTCAGCACGCCTATGGCAGTAGGGAACTGTAATGGACTTCAAATTCCATCACTTTAAAACTAATCCTTTTAAAAAGCGGTAAAAGGGTACTCCTTTGTGTGTTGCATTCGCCTTTGGGTATTTTTAAATCAATCAGTTTTTATTGAGAACAGTAGCAGCAGGGGCCTTATGGTATCAGTCTCAAACTACGAGTTGCAGCTCGTAGGATCGAACTCAAGCACTTGTACTTCATGACCGCTGCTGGCATGCATGTCCTAGAACCAAAAATTCAACGACAGTTGTGACATTCATCAAGCCGCACTAAACCCGCGTGGTGAATTACAGATACTCACAGAAAGTAGGACTATGTCCCAGCTGTGGGAAATTGAAGAAAAACATCGTAAGAAAACCTGAAATTATGATTAATTTAAGTCTCAAATCGCCAATCGGTTGAGCAAGCCTGAGTAATCAGTGACCATGCCTATTTGTATGAAAAGAGGCCTTTGCGTTGCAGTAGGACTGCTGTAATAGGCTGGTATCATACCATATAAATTTTATTATATGCCGGATACGGAAAGCATATTTTATCAATAAACTAACTTTTAAATTTACCATAATAACTAAACACAATCTCATTGGCAACCCTGATAACAAAATTTTCCAATAAAATTAATTTTAACAGCAACAGATAACAATTATCGCACAGATAATATATTCCAATGTTGCCATGAAAATAAATTCAAACTCTGGGGTTGCCAGTTAAAATGTTCTCATTAATTCTACTGCCGATGTTGGGTGATGTTAAAAATTAACGTGCAAAGGAATAAATTATAAGTCCTTGTTTCATTTTGGTATGTGTTCGCTCAGAGATTGATTTTCATATCTCTTTTATGGGGTGTTTGGTATTTCATGAGATTTTTGTCGCTATGTTAAAATTTTATTGTGCAATTGAATCGGATTCTGCTGACTGGATGATATTAAGAGTCTATTATAGACCTGAATATGATATAATATTATTGCAAAGATTGACTATAAAAAATTCAACGTTGCAACAAAATTTTAATATTACATCACGCCCGTTTTCCCCGGAGGATAAGGCAGAAGTGGAATTATTATTTAGTAGTCCTCGTATTTTAGGTTATTGCCAGCTTTCGGGTACAAATCCAGGCTCCGAGCTGCAACTGAGAGATTCTTGGCAAAAAACCCAAAAAAAAATTGGCACCCAAGTCCTGAGCTCGATCCCAAGATCGAGCTCAGGACTTGGGTGCCATGGACACTCAGCTGAGGTGGAATAATGCTTAGCCGACTCGAACATGCTTCAGCAATAGTCGGAATTTGCCAACATGAACCGAATGAACGCCGAATACGTGCAAAACTTGCTTTGGGTTGGATTTGTTGTTCAAAAAAACTGCAGAATCGATTGAAACTGCCTCGAAAAAGCATGCAGCAACCCCTAAACCTATAAAACCTAAAAAAAGACCTTAAACGTGAAATCCATATTCATTAACCAATTGAAACAAAAGTCCACAGCATACCTTACACTCGATGAAACTCTTTCCAAGCCCCGACTTCCGCTAATCTAACTTATTCAGGAACATAACATCACGCCTGTAATCCTACCCATGGTTAAGCAGAGGCATGCTTCAGTAGCTGCACCCACATTTCGCCAGTTATGTTTACCCCAGTATGTGATAGGAGGCGATCCTATTGCCACCGACCTGATATAAATCCTGACTCAGTGGCTCATACTGTGTGTTATACGCAGGTCTCGTACGGTGCTCTACGAGTCCAATATAATAACGCGTTCCGGATATTGCTGGGGATGCCGCGCTTCTGTAGCGCATCGGGGATGTTCGCGGAGGCACGCGTTCTGGATTCCGACTCGCTGCTGCGTCTGCGAATCGCATCACTGATGCGTCGGGTGCGCGGCAGCCCCAACAGCCTGTCGTGGCTACCTTAGCCGGCAGGGTGGGTGGCCTAATAATGTGTCACTGGATGGCGGCACAAAAACCATCATTCTGATATGTGCTGGCTGTTTGTGTATGTGAATTTAAAAGTTTGTAAACGCACCCATGATAGAGGAGAAATTCCTAGTGTGGGGCAAATTACTCTTTTTTTTTTTAAAGTAAGTTTGTTTAACGTGTGTTAGTAAGTGCCAAGTTGTTTATTTTTATTGATCTCTGGTCTAAAAATAAAGATATTATTTATTATTTGATACTAAGAAAAAAAACCTTTTAATACTTTGGCCGAACACGGATTCAAACCCTAGAAGTTGCACTTGTAACTAATAGCAAACGAGACAGTCTCGCCTCAAACTAAAAAATCTTAAACGTGATATTCATATTCATTCAAAACCAATCAAAACAAAAGCCCACAGCATACCTCTACCCGATGAACCTCCATCCAAGCCCCGACTTCCGCTAAACTAACTTATTCATGAACTCAATATGCGCTGAAACCGTCAAAATTTTTCACTTCCGTTAGAGAATTCCGAGTGGCGACCGATTCATTGTCAACACATTCAAATCTAGTTACGATTCACAATAGGAGCCGATGAAAAAATTTTGTTAAGCGAAAAAGCTTTTAAAAGTTTCACGGTTCTGTATGAATTTATGGCGTAAAGTTAGATACGGGATTTTAGGTGACAATACCATTATTGGATTATTTTTATATTGATTGTGTCTGGTGTTGGTCATGTGTTTTAAAACCTAAAAAAAAATAATCAAGGAAGAGACAAGTTATTTGGAAATGATAAGTTATTGTCCGGAAAAGTTAGGAATGTAGTAACACAATTTTTTTTTCAATCAGACTAAGAACCATCACTATTTAACATGTATGTTACTTAGCAAACTGAGAATGCTTCGCTACATCCTAGTGCTGGAGAGAAGAAATGGCGCGATTAGTTAGAATTGGATTTTACACAATTTTAATAGGTAGTAAGTATATTATAAGCTTTTATCTGACAACAAATGGCAACAACTTTACATTATAGTGGTAGACTTGACCAGGGTACCAGAGATATTTCAACTTGTCTCAAAGTCCCAAAACAAATATTAAGTACTTTCTTCCGAGGCAATTGGGTAAAATCTCATCAGCCAGTAACTCGACTAGCCACAGAACACTTACAGAACCCTACTCCTTCCATAAACATTACAAATTCGCGGCGCGTTCGGCAACAATGAATGGCGTCCGACTGTTCCTCGGAATCAATCTATTGTTTTTGCGTTATGCTGCGGATCAGCGTTTATTTGGAGACAGGGATGAATACTTGATGTTGGCATCTGCGCGTCTGATGGGGGAAGTCTTTTTTGTTCTTTGTTTGTTATGGAGTCAATAGGGGAGATATGCAGTTCGGTTTTGATACGGTGTTTAGGTAACGATGCGATGGCGTCTTGCAGGGGTGAATTTTCTGTCGTTTTCTGCTTTTTGCGGTATTCCTGACTTTAATTGTCTTTAATGGGTCCAGATTGTAACAGAATCAATTGAGTGAATGTTTGATATCATTATGCAGTTTGCTTTTAACATGGCGTTTAGGTAACGATGGAGTTTGACTTTTGAAGAGGTGGATTTTGTGTCGCTTATGACGTTTTAGGTTAATATGTCTATAATTGTTTTATATGAGTTAATTTTATCATGTTTCAAATAGATGTCTACTACTTCAAGATAAGGGAAGAGAACTGGCATTAAAGACGTAATTCAAATCATTCGACTGCCTCTTAAGACTCGCGGTTGCAGCCGCTACTGCTGAACACGAAGTCCTGTAGTTTATTCCAAGGTTGGGCAAAGTCTTGTTGAAATTTTACTACTATAACCCAGACCTCCAGATAAATTGGGATCAGAGCAAGAGGATGATGATGATGAGCTTAGTAACTCGGACACAGATATCTATAAATAAAATGGTAAACTGACTGCCTGACTGACTGACTGACTGGGTGATACATCAACACCCAAACCGCTGGTCCTAGAGACATGAAACTTGGTTGGTGTGTTCTTTGTAAAGAGTAAGTATCCACAAAGAACGGATTTTTGGGAATTCCACCCCTAAAGGGGTAAAATAGGGGATGGAAGTTTATATGAAAGTCCGTCAGTTTTGAAGTTAGGATCTTCAAATTTTGTGTTTAGGCTGACGATTGAAAATTAATTTATATGTGTTACAACTTTTTTGATAATTCTACCCCCGAAGGGTTAAAAAGGGGTATGAAGGTAAGTAATCGGATATTTTTCGACATCCACGCAGGCGCAGCCGCGGGCAAAAGCTAGTTATTTACATGGTTGATAACAAAAAGCTTGCCTTCTGATCCATGGGCGTTTAAACTTTTTGACAAAATAATAATACATAATAATGCTTTTTTTTTTTTTTTTTTTTTTTCCGGATGGGAAATCATCAAATGACCCCCCCCACTCTGGGCGGAGCGGAAGGGAGTGTCAGACTTGTACTGACTAAAACCCATCCATGTTCCTTCTTTGCCCTTTGTGTTCCAGGGCCACGGTATCTCTTTCGAACAGTCCCGCAGCCCTGGTAGGCATCGGCCCTTGCGGACCCCTACTTATTTGCTGACATCTCTTTGAGGCGCACGTGGAACACGAACGCGCCGTCGACACGGCCTGTCGTCATAAGACGGCCGGACGGCGAGCTAGCCCATAACTTGCCGTCCACAGGCCCGCGCCTACGGTGGCCGGGAGCCACCACGTGACCCCCGACGCCCAGGGCGTCTCCCGCGGCGGCTGGGACGTGAGGTTCTTTCCCTCTCACGTCCCGCCACCTCCTTCACTAGCATGACTGCTTCACAGAAGGTGGTGACGGCTTCCCATTCCCTCTCGCTCCGGACCATGGCTTGAACCAGGGCCGGACGCGAGAGATCGCCGCCGCCAATCGCCGCTACAAGGACACGGCGGTGCTCCGCCCAAGCGGAGCAGACCTCCACGGTGTGCTCCACCGTGTCCTCCGGACGATCCTCGCAGTGGAAACACCCGGGCGTTTCCTCCCGCCCGATTCGGTGCAGGAACCTCCCGAAACAACCGTGTCCGGTGAGGACCTGCGTCAGGCGGTAGGTGAGGGCGCCGTGGCGCCTCTCTAGCCACTCCTCAAAGAGGGGACTTATCGCCACTATGGTGGCGTGCCCTGCACGGGGTTGCGACAGTCGCTCTCTCCATGTCGCCATGAGATCACTCCGGAGGTCTGTCCGCTGAGCGGCAATTTGCCGCGGCAGCGGAGTTTCCTCCCGACGTAGTGCCTCCGCGCGCCATTCGTGCAGGCGTGCGAGGACTATCGCCTCCAGATCCCATGGCGGCAATCCGGCAAGGAGGCTAGCCGCTTCGCCGGAGATCGTGCGGTACCCCCGGATTAGCCTTATGGCTATTACCTTTTGGGGCGCGTTCAGGTAGTGGGCGGCTTGCCGCCTCAAAGAACGCGCCCACACCGGGGCCCCGTAAAGGGCCATGGACCGCACGACCCCCGCGTATAGCCTCCGGCAGGAGGCGTTTGGACCCCTCAGGTTGGGCAAGAGCCGCTTGAAGGCAGCCCCTGTCCGTTCCAGTTTGGGAGCCAAACGTCGGAAGTGCTCCACGAAGTTCCACCGGCTGTCGAGGACGAGTCCTAGGTACTTCAACGTCGACCCGACGCCGATGGAAACCCCTCCTGCCGTCAGTAGGGATCCCGACGGTGGCGCATTCCGAGGCCCATGAAAACACATGGCCTCGGACTTGTGCAGTGCCACCTCGAGACCCAATTGCCGGATCCTCTCCACGACTATCGCAACCCCGCGTGTCATGTTTTCGGCCGCCGCCTCGTGCGACCTCCCTTGTGCCAGTACCAGCGTGTCGTCAGCGTAGCAAACTACGCTGACGCCGGTAGGGAGGTCGGCGCGCAGCACCCAGTCGTAACCGATGTTCCACAAGGCCGGCCCCAGAACCGATCCCTGTGGAACACCGCACGACATCTCTCGCCGGTTCCATTCTCCGCTTCGACCAGGGTAGATGACGGCTCTATCCGTCAGGTAGTCCCCGACCACACGACGAAGGTAGGTCGGCACCCGGTGATACCGGAGTGCCTCCCTAATACAGCTCCAGGGCATGGAGTTGAAGGCGTTGGCGATGTCAAGAGACACCGCCAAGACGACCCCGCCCCGGGACACCGCGTCCCCCGTCGTGAGGGCTCTCACGCGCATGATGGCGTCCACCGTCGAGCGCCCCTTGCGGAAACCAAACTGGTGTTCCGCAAGATCCGGCCCCATCCCCGCAAGGTGCCCGGCGAGGCGGTTGGCAATGACTCTTTCAAAGAGCTTGCCCACCTCGTCGAGCAGCACGATGGGCCGGTATGCGGACGGAGAGTCCGCAGGGCGCCCTGGTTTCCGGATGAGGACCAGCTTCCCCGTCTTCCAACGAAGCGGAAACTGGCCTCTCTCCAAGCATGCGCTTAGGAGCCCTTCCAGTCGGGGCCCGAGAGCCTCAGAGGCCAGGACCCAGGCTTTGCCAGGCAAGCCATCGGGTCCCGGGGCGGTGTTTCTGGTTTTCAGCCTGCGTACCGCCACTCTCAGGTCTACCCCAGTCACCTCCGGAACGTCGTCATCGTCATCGGTGTGGTCCGCTTCCGGCACCGCACGCGGCGGCGGAGCCATAGGCGGGGGAGGATGCTCCCCTCGCGAAGGGAACAGAGCGCTCACCACGTCCTCCACGAGCTCAGGCCGGAGACTCTGCGTTAGCGGGGGGGCCCGGGTGCGGAGTTTGTCCCGCACCATCTTGTAAGGGCGCCCCCACGGATCTCCGTTCAGAGACTCCAGCATCTCCTCGCGGGCCAAGTTCTTGGCCCGCCGGACAGCCTCTTGGAGGGCGGTCTTCGCCGCTCTGTACCCCTCGTACAGCTCCGCCTCAATGGCTGCCGCATCCGGAGGGCGGATGCGGAGCCTGCGATGCCTGGCGTACAGGCGCCGCGTGGCAACGCACGCCTTGCGCAAAGACGTCAGCTCTCGCGACCACCAGTACACCTGACGCCGGGCGCTTCCTGGCCGAACTCGGGGCATTGCCACGTCGCAAATCTCGGACATGGCCTCCTGGAACCAACCCGCCTCGTTGTTGATGTCGGCAGGCCTGACTGGTGATGACACCCAGGCCTGCACGATCGAGGCTTCCAGGAGGAGCTCCCGGTCCAGCTGCTTCAGCGCCCATCGCGGACCACTCGGGGCCTGTAGGACCGGCACGCTTGAGGACTGGGTGGAGACGTCGAACCGGATGTACCGGTGGTCGGAATAGGTCTCCACCCCCTCCATGACGCACCAGTCAACGACACGCGGCGACAGAGCGGGGCTGGCGAACGAGATGTCCACCACCGACTCGCCCCGCATCCGCACGCACGTGGGGACAGAACCCCGATTTAGGACGACCAGGCCTGTCTCCAGAGCCCAGTCCTCCACCATTCTACCCCGCACGTCCGTGTAACGAGAACCCCAAGCCAAGTTCTTGGCATTGAAGTCCCCGAGCACAAGCACGGGGAGGGAATGGCTTCCGATGACGACACTCAACTCCGTGAGGGAGTTGTGGAACTCGGCGAGAGTTCGGCTCGGGGAGAAGTAGACTCCCACTACAACGATCTCCTGCTACGCACCCCTGACCCTTCCTGACACTCTCAAGGGTCGGGGTATCGGCGGCGACCGACGTAATTATGGTCACTGAGCCGCTAAGGTCCTCAACCCAGTCATCCCTGGGCGGGACAAAGTACGGCTCAGCGACCACGGCGATGTTAATCGACCACTGCGCCATGCTCTGGAGCAACAGATCCTGAGCGCAGGCGCAGTGGTTGATGTTCGCCTGGAGAAGGCGTAATGGGGCCGTTACTGGCACTCCATTTCAGCCCCCTCCCGGGCCCCCTGCGAGGGCCCCGCTGCGGAAGTTGCAGCAGTAGCGGCAGCGGCAGCGACAGTGGCGGCGGCTGCGGTGGTGGCGACGGTGGGGGTTTTGGTGGTGGTAGCGGAGGGCCTTCCCTTGCCCCTGGCCTTGGCGGGAGTACCGCAGGACTTGCTCCCTGCCCGGTGATCGGCCGGCTTGCCAGCTGCCGCACATGCGGCGCAGCGCGGCGCGGCGGAGCAAGCCGCGGCCATGTGACCAGGCTGGCCGCAGCGGAAGCACAGGCCGCTGCGGTCCACCTCCGAGGTGCACCGGACCGACACGTGGTGCCCCACATGGCAGCGGAAGCACCTCAGAGGTCTGGGTTCCAGCAGCTTCACCTGCGCCGAAACCCAGCCCACCAAGAGCCTTCGGCCCTCCACAATAACTTTCGCCGCTGTCACAGGGCAGCTTACCGTTATGGTTCGCATGCCCGACAGGTCCGGACGTAAGGTGCCTGCCTTGACTTGCTCGGCAGGGCACCCACCGGTCCTGGTGACGGCGGCCACCACCTCCTTCTCGGTCACCGAGTCGTCCAGACCCAGTATGCGCAGGTCTGCGCATTTGACGGGCCTGGACACTCGGGCCTCGTCCGCATTTAGGGACGCTCTAAGCTTTTCAGCCAGAGCGTCGGCGGACGAGCCACGGGTTTCGCCAGGGATCTCCAGCACTCGAGCCCCTGTTGCGGTGACTCTAAGCCGGAGGCCCCCGGTGATCCCGAGCTCTCCGAGATCCACCGTCGCTTTCGCCTTAGCGAGCACGTCGCGGTAGGTCACGCCCCTCTTTTCCGCGTCCGGCTGTAGTGTAATCACTACAGCTGCGGTCTTTGGGGTGCTGAGCCTAACCGCGACGCCCCGCTCCTTTTGCCGGCGTTTCTGCTCCTGCCTCCTGGCCTTTTTGGCCGCCGATCGCTCCCTCGCTTTTTCTCCGGCCACCTGCCACCCGGTCTCGGCCGCGGAAGGCTTAGGGGGCGGGGGGGGTGGCGATAGCGGCTGTCTCGCGGCTGGCGCTGGCATATTCGCCGCCTTGCCCTTCTTTTGGGCCGCCGCCTTGCCCTGTTTCAGGGCCGCCGCCTTGCCCTGTTTCAGGGCCGCCGCCTTCCTAACCGGAGCCGGTTTCGTCGGGGCCGACATAACCCTGCCGGGGGGCTGGCTGGACGGCCCCGGTACGGAGGCCGCAGCAGACGCATATGAGGCCGCCGTCGGGCCCGCGGGCGCCTTGTTTGCCGCTAGGGGGGGGCGCAGGACAATGCCCTCCAGGACGGAGAACCGCGCCTGGAAGGCAGCCAGCTCCTGCCGAACCAGATTCAGAACCTGGTTCTCCACCGGCACGGACTGGCTTGGATGCTTCTGGCCCCCATTTTGGGGCGCCTCGCGAGAGCCGGACTCGCGCAAACTGGCCAGGTCTGCTCGGAGCTTCATGTTCTCCTCTTTGAGAAGCTCCGTGGCGGCCGTCAGGCGAGCGACCTCCGCCCTCAGAATGGCCACGCCGTCTGGCGGGGGCCCCGCAAATCTGGCCTCCGCTGCCGCCATAATGGAGGCGACCGCTGCAGGTATAGCCCTTTGCCTGGTGGAGGGCTTTTGTTTCAAAGAGACAGCCCTCAGCGCCGCCTCCACCTCCTTCGCGAGTCCGGCCTTACGCTCCGCATCGGAGCCGCCATCTGCGCCCGCTTCGTCGCCAGAGGAGCCCGAACGGGTTACCCCGTGACCGGTGGCCACACATAATAATGCTCCAGTACCCTTTGGTACAGGCATGATGCTAATTTAATGTCTGTAAATAATGTCATAATTTACAGACATTATTATCTAGTCTTTTCCCAACTATGTTGAGATCAGGTTCCAGTCTATCCTGGATGTAGCTGAATACCAGTATTTTACAAGGAGTTCGGTATGGGTGGTCACCCATCCACGGATCAACCTAAGCAAGCACGGCTTAAACCAAAGATCGATCCGAGCGGCTGTTATTATTTAGCCACGAGCTCCAAATTTTTCATGTTCATGAAACTTTGTACACCATGGTTCTATTACAGTTATCAAGTGTTGCATCAAACGACGCGATCCTCCAATCTCGTCGTCGGTTTACGAGCTTCAAGCACGGCATTACTTAGAATTACTTAACAACACTGCTTGCGGTAACTTGGTAATTGAGTTGGTGGTTTTAAAATTTTTATTATAACGTGGCACAGGACGGAAAATGTTTTACACTTAGCTAGTAAATTAATATTACCTGGATACGATAATCCACTATTATTGTCTTGTTGATGTAGTGGTCGCAAGTGCAACTGCTGAACGTGTGGTCCTGGGTTCGGTTTCTAGGTCAGGTATAGTATTATTGGGTTTTTCCATCAGGATTTTCTTTATAGCAGCCACGGAGTCTGGATTTAAAACAATTAAAACATAACTGGCGAAATGTGTCAGTACTATTAGAATAGAATAGAATATATAATTTATTTGCTCAGAATGTAGGTAATAGTTAGGTTTTGTGGTTGTTAGGTACACCTCCGTCTTACCCTTCGAGTATTACAAGCGTGATGTTATGTTATTGTATGCAGTAGCAGCTGCAGCAGCCATGCCTGCGACCACAACACTAAACAACTTGAACAATTTATTGAACGTTATATTGTAACCAAACGTTCTACCAAAGTAAGTTCACTACTTTCACCACTGTTAGTTAATATACTTACACAAACGAAGCCAATTCTCTTTTTCGCAGAAATCAGCAAAAACATACCTGAGAAAGAATAATAATACGTTAGCTAGAATATAAGTCAATGACCCTTAATAAAATAGGTGAGCGAGAATTCTGAGAAATCTATTCGTAGGTATAGTAATGTTTTATTGTCATAGGTGGCTAATAAGTCAATAAAACAAACAAAGTCACTGAATTCTGAAAGTAAAGTTATTTTTTACACAAAATTATGTTCCCACGCAGCATTCTGGGTGTCAAAAGACAAGACAGGGTTCGAAACACCACCCTGCGTTCCAATACGGACATAGTAGATGTCGGCAAGAAGCCTGCTAGGCTAAACTGGGATTGGGCGGGTCACGTCAGCTGCATGCACGACGACCGCTGGTCAAAACTCTCCACACGATGATTGCCGGAAGACGGACGGTGCCGCTGAGGCCGGCTCAAAAAGAGGTGGCGAGACGATCTGGACGCCTACCGTGAGGGCTGGTTCGATGAGGTAAGGGAAAGTACACATGGAAGAAATCGGGGTAGGTCTTTGTCCAGCAGTGGGACAGTACAGGCTTCCTGTGTAACCAGTTGCAGCCGAATATTAGTATCTTACATGGAGTGACTGCCTCAGACCAGTTACTCACAGACTCGGTAGTCTGACTACCGGTAGAGGAGCTCGTGGCAAAATAATAAGAGCCACTCGTCGAACTACAGGTTACGCCGCGCTTGCCTCGGTTGGTCCGTGAATGGGTGACCACCCATTACATACAGAGTTTCCTCCGTGCCTCGGAAAGCACGTTAAGCCGTTGCTCCCAGCTGCCAGTTGTAGTACTTTGACAGTCGTTATGTAGTCGTGGCCCGAAAGTATGACAACCAGTCTTACCAAGGGGTCTTACTAACTGGGTTATGAAGGTCAGATAGGCAGTCGCTCCATGTAAAATACTGGTACTCAGCTGCATCCGGTTAGACTGGAAACTGACTCCAACATAATACCGAAAAGGCAGGCGGATGATGAGTCTGGCTGCCACAAAAGACTGACAGGTCTTTCCGGGCTATCCTTTATAATATTAACGGGGCGATATTAATAATTGTTTTAATTGTCAGGCTGCGCGTTGACAGTAATAATTCCAGAAAGGCTCATTTGAATGTAAATGTTCGCATTTACATTTGAATGAAAGAGCGGACGATGTTTTTCATTTATATATCATTCGTTCATTCACTCGCTAATTTTGAAGCAAAAATTAGGGCTTTTACATTTTCACTGTTTTTTGGATGCTTGTTTTTCTGTGAATATAATTTCGTAGATTTTCTTAACGTTGTCACTAAACCCATGTTTTTCTTTTAAATTCTTTCCCTTTTATTTTTGCTTTCAGATTCAAATATAAAACAATAATGTTTAATTAGCCTGTAATTTAACCTTCAAACCTAAATCCAGCAAATAAAAAACAAAAAATTGGACTGTGGAATATTCATCAAAATAGTAAATAAAGGATATTAACGATCAAGCCGTGTAAATATGTACAAATATTCCATGTAGACGATGAAAGTTGTTATTTACTACCGGATTATGTAAACAACGGTAATTAAAGAAATTGTATTAGTTATTTTGGAAATCAGCGAAACAAAAATACTTAAGTCGTTAGTATTTAACAAACCATGTTTTTAAGCAAATAAATATTATTCTATTCTATTCTATTCAAAATTACATAACATCACGCCTTGTAATCCACGAAGGGTTAGGCAAAGGTGTACCTAATAGTACACCCACGTTTCGCCAGTTATGTTTAAGTCCTATGCAATAGGGGGCGAACTTATTGCCCACAAATCCAGACTCCGTGGCTGCTCCTGAGAACTTCCCAATAACACTTTTCCCGACCCAGGAATCGAACCCAGGACCTTCATTCTCATCAGTCGGGCTTGCAACGACTAGACCTTTTTTATTTTCTCAATAAAAAACAACAACACAAAACTCTGTATCAAATTCTAAAGCCGCTTTCATAAATTTATCTAATCGAAAGTGAATTACCAATAAGTAGGGATATATTCCATAAATTATTATTATGTTTCATGAAAAAGATTTCCCTACAATACCAGTCAGGTACAACACTGATTATATTACTGTAAGCCAATCAATCTTGTATTATAAGAACTGAACAATTGGGTTTTTGTATCCGCTTTCAAGGCTAATGATTGATCATTTCCAAAGAAAAATTACTATTAGGGTATCTGCATAACATCACGCCTAAATTTTCAAAAAAAGGCAGAGTTTTGTAGCTGAATACACACATTTTGTGATTTAAGCCGTTAGTTCCGGCTGTCGTTTATAGATCTTTGACAGATATTACAGGTAGTCAGTGGCCCGAAAGTCTGACAACAAGTTTTACCAAGGGGTATCGTATTACCCAGTACTAACTGGGTGCATCCAGTTAGACTGAGAGCCTTGCGGTCGGCTTCCAGTCTAACCGGATGCAGCTAAATACCAGTATTTTACATGGAGTGACTGCCTATCTGACCTCCACAACCAGTTAGTTGGGAAAAGCAGATGATGAGTGTACAATTTCATCAAAATTCCTACTGTATATAGTGTATACAGTGATGAAAGTTCAAATAGTAAAATAATTATAATATCATTATCAAAGAAAAAAATATTCTTGAAATATTAACTCCGCGGTACCCATTGTACCACCCACATGCCGAACACTTGGAGCTTTTGCGGATAAAGAAAACCTAACCTCAAAGAAACATTAGAATATGTTAATATTTTATCATGAATAAAGAAAAACTACTTATAATAAACTAGAACTGCCTCGTTGGTCGACTGCTCACAAACGCGACTGCTGAGCATGAGATCTTGGGTTCGATTCCCAGGTCTTTTGGGTTTTTCTATCAGGAATTTATCAATATCAGCCACGGAGTCCGGATTCGTGCCCGATTGATGGCAATAGGCTCGCACCACACATGGGACTTAAACATACCTGTCGAAATGTAGCTGGACCATTGGGAACTCCTCTCCCTAACCCTGCGAGGATTCCAAGCGTGATGTTAAGTTATGTTAAAAAAAATTAGTAATAAACGTTTACAAAGTATCTGTTTTACCACAGGTTTATGTGATGTTTGTTACTCTTTCTCGCAAAAACTGCTGAAACGATTTTAGTGAAATTCGGCACATTTTTATTACCTGAATGAACGCATTACTCTTTATACCGGTAGTCCGATCCCGTGGGACATTAACCAAACTCCACGCGGGCGGAGCCGCGGTTATTTAAGCTAGTTATTAATATTAAGTACCATAAATTCTGTGGTGATGGAAGAAGAAGACATGCTGCGCCGACCCCAAATAAATTGGCATAAGAGCAGGAGAATGACGACGATAAATTTTGATGGATAATGTATACTAATATTATAAAGCTGAAGAGTTTGTTTGTTTAGTTGAACGCGCTAATCTCACGAACTAATGGTTCGAATTGAAAAATTATTTTAGTGTTGGATAGCCCACTTATCGAGGAAGGCTATAGCTATATAACATCACGCTACGCAAAAAGAAAACAACTCAGAAGCGGCGGGTGAAACCGCGGGGCACAGCTAGTGTATAATAACATAGCCTGAACATACAACTACTGCAGTGGACGTATTTTCATATGTCGTAAGAGGGTAGGCAGAAGCAACTGAGCGTCTACTGCTACACTGATTGATTCTTTTTCTTTCGTCCACGACTATGGGAATCACCATCATCATCTGCCTAGCCTTTTCCCAACTATGTTGGGGTCGGCTTCCAGTCTAACCGGATGTAACTACGGTAACTATGTTAAATATTATTTAAGTTCAAAACAAACATTAACTTTCCACTACTCTACCATAGTTTTGCATTTCACGAATATAATTTTCTCATTGAAATGTCAACCTTATTACAATTCACATAAAAGTCACAATGCATAAACCCACATGCCATAGAGCCTCTTGATAAAATTGCACGCTCTATGCTCTATATAGAGCCCTACACACAAGTGATGACATAGAGATGCTCTACATGGTTCTACGGGTTGGAAATAAATGTTTTTTTTTTTTTTATAAAAAGGTTCTTGTAAATAATCTTTGAAATTATATTTGATAGAGATGCGCGGAGTTGTAAGAGCCATTAGAGGTAAGAGTGTACTTTTCGTCGACAAGATGCACGATAAGTACCTACAGAGTCAAGAAAACTGATATAAATTAAATTAAAAACGGGCATTTCTTTATTTCAGTGTTTTTATTAAAACATTGAGGCATTTTTAATAGAATAAGTTGTTGGAAATTATCTAATATCGACTAAACCGCTATTAGATAAATCTTAACAACTTATTCTCAACTTAATACACAACTAATTGAGCTTATTATTAACCTTTTCAAGTTATTTGACAGTATTTGCTAGATAGTTCATCACCTGTAAATAATTTACTGTTATTATTTAGATACTTACGTGACGTGTCTGTAAACTCCCCAAAAACAAAACACAAATACCACCCCTCTAAAATATTCCACCCCAAACAACTATATATTACACCCCCCAACAGCCACCAACACAGTCTCACATAATAGGACTCATTAACCCTCTTTCAATAGGTTTTAAAAATAAAAGCAAAAACCCGTCGGACGTCCGAACGAGCGGTTCAATGGTGACCATAGGACAGGCTTGCCCCATGCGTTGTGCTACAAGATTCATGGCTTTAATTGAAAATTCTATGGGACTGCAATGAATGGCGTTTTTTTGCGACCTTCCTATGTGTTTTTGAGCACAATGGGTTTCATCCCGTTGTGTGTTATAGTCGTTAAAATCCTTATTGTTTGGATTTTAATAAATAATGATTGTATTTAGAGTTTTCATGACATCTATTCACGGAAAAGATGTGGGTATTATTATTTCTGATTTGATCCCATACTCGTGGAATCGCGGTAAGCCGCTCCGCATTTATAACGAGGAACACAACAAAAAAAACCACCAAAAATAACATCCTATAATTATCCTATAAAACCCCTTCATTCTTTAAGACCTTGTTTTCTTATCGTGTGGTCAGTGCCTAACCTGCTGTCAGAGTTTTATGCCGCCCATGGGCATCTGACTTGGCTTTACATGGTATCGAGAAGCATCTCTCAGGCATGCAGGTTTCCTCACGATGTTTTCCTTTCCACCGAAGCAAGTGAAAATTCGACAATACACATCCGACATGACTCCGAAAAATCAGAGGTGCATATGTCTTGGGAATTTGAGACCTATGACTTAGCAGTTCAACGGTTACACAACGAAGCTACGAGTATCACTGCTTGATGTTAAGACTTTGATAATACTCTAGAAAAAAAAACATCTTCTGCGCGCTTTACTTTACTACTTAAACCAATTACAAAAATAGCTGAGTTTCCATTATAAACAGTCTACGAGACCTATACAGCAAAGTTTCAAACTAATTCAAGTGCAGTCGTAAACAATACAGGAAAAAACAAAACAAAAAATCAATGGAAAATCGGAGCATTGTCGAGAATCCAATGAATGCTAACTACCCTCTTCCCAAGGGGTGAAGTGGCGCACAACCTGAATGCCTCAGTTTTAGGCTCAACCCCTAGGGGGTGAAATGAGCTCATTTTTTAAATCACCCACTCAAAACGATGGCTTTTACGGGATAATATTTTAATTATCGTATTTCACAGTTTGAGGGTTGTCGGTTTTATGGGAGAATGATACTTTTTAATTTATGAGGGATGTGTCAGATCATATTGTCATGCAATTTTGTGGTTGATAAAATTGCTCATTATTTTTGTGGTATTATGGCTTATCATTATTAAAGTTGGTATGCTTGTTACCATATTGCGTAGAACCTGTTCTATGTAATTGTAAAAAAATCAAAACATATCAGGGAAGTCAGTTTTGAATTGTTGTCATGTTAATTAATTGTAATTTGACTACCTCGTTGGTCTAGTGGTGGTCGCGAGCACATTTTCTGAGCATGAGTTCCTGGGTTCGATTCCCGTGTCGCGCAAAGTGTCATTGGGTTTTTACATCAAACTCTTCCTTCAAAAACTTTTAGAACTAAAATAAGTTATTTTAAGTTTTATTTTCAGTTATTTCCCAAAGTTATCACATCGCAGGAACCGAGTAACTTTTAATCGAAGAACTAACTATAGATTTGAACGGTAATAAGCTTTGAACTTTCGACCATCGAACTTCGTTTTAATTGATCGTGTAATTTGACGTTAAAGGATGTTTTTGAGCAAAATGGTGTGAATGGGGTTGGACAGATACTTTCAATGATGTCCACTATGGACGTCAAATTCGATGGTGCTACGTCCATTGGAAAGGGTGACTCCAAATTATTGTTAGGTAAGTCTTTTTCACTTAGGCATTAAAAGTGACAGTCTCTCAGGTCGGGCAAAGTGTTATTGGGTTTTTCCATCTGGAATTTTTCAGTAGTAGTATTTTATTTAATTATATGAGCCCATGGTGTCTGTCTGAGAAATCTCAGTAGCAGCACGGAGTCTGGATTTAACAATAAGCTTACCTCCTATTACATGGGACTTAAGCATAACTGGCGAAATGTGGGTGTACTATTAGGTACACCTCTGCCTAACCCTTCGGGCATTGCAGGCGTGTTATTTTATTATATTTATAAATCCGTATCGCAACTATAGAATCCCAATAAAAAACATTATTCAAGTCTCATGTATTGGTAATAAATAGCTTTTACAAAAGTGCTAGATATCCATCCAATAGCCCATACATACACAGAGGTATATAAAAGCCATTTTTCCTGAATCTCGGTCTAGGTTGAGAGCCGTATATTTTATTGTCAAAGTTTATTGCCTAGGCTATCGATTTGGGAAGGTAAGCAGAACTGGTGGACGGGTGAATAACCTGAACTCAAATCGTAACTAGACTTTAAAGAAATTCAATTTTGTCTAATTAATTGAAGTAGGTAGCTTTCGATTTCAGACTTTTATTATTGAAGATTCATTTAATCTGCTGTTTTAAGATAAGGCATCTAAAATGAGATTGCAAATTATTATAGTTTGAGCTAGTAAAGTTACAATGTCTAGCAAAAAAAAGGTTTAATCAGAAAATTTTCTTTTCTAGCCATCCATCAAATAAAACTTAAAAATATGCAAAGCAATATTATCAAAAACAAAAATAAACTACATAATTTGTATTCTAACTGCCAACGAACACACTCGTGCTTGAAATATTAAAATCAGAATGCAAATATTATTCTTGAAAAATGTTTTTACAAATAATTAATATTGCATCTCGATGCCGTTTTTACATATTTCTCTCATTTTGAGTTCACATTTTACATTTTCGAATCATTGAATAGGTTGTTTTGTATTATTTTGCCTTTGAAATATTAATAAATGTCAATGTACTACGTTTTTATTTTATTTTTTAAAGAATGGAAGTATAGTTTGATCAATAATTCAGAATTTTTTTATTTGATTTGCAAAAAATTGACTTACTTACTTACTTAAAATAAAAAAAAACAAATATTTCATTCCTTTTTTCAAAAACCCAATAATTAGCACCAAGTGGGTCCTACGCAAAGCTCATAGCATTCTGTAAGAAATAATTACCCACATTACATTTTAATGGAATGAAAAATAATTGTTAACCCCTGGATTTTCCTCCCTAATTAAATCGAATTCATAATTAAGAACTGAAACATAAAAACTATAATTACCTGGTGAATTTATAGGAGCAAGTGTAGTCATCTACCAATTACGTTGGAAAAAAATGCAGTTCCGTCAAATGTCTGGTACCCAAGGGTCCTCCCCATTCAGTAGCGGTCTCGACATAAGCACCACTTCTGCATACCCCTCTATTATTCCGCGAGAGGCTTTTACAATTTGAAGACTTAAGAAAAATAGGGAAAATGCTAGCAGCATTTTTCACGTCGATTTTTTTCATAGGCCTGTTAATTATGAGGGGGTGAAATGTAGTTGTTGATCTGTGGGGGTGTTGTTGTGAATGGTGAGGGGTGAAGTGGAGAATGGGCAGTTTGTGTTGTTGATAGTTGTTGGGTTGTGCGTGGGGTAGTTAGTGGCTTAGATTTTGTTTTTCAAGAATTTTTATTTGCAAACAGACTTTGTTTTTTAAATCCAACTCCATGTTCCTACACCATTTTTTTTTCTACATTTTCATGAGCTCTTAGAAAATACTTTATGAGTACCTAGTGCCATATTATAACCACATAGAAAGAGGTTTCAACCCTCTTGACACATATCTCACCCCCTTTTACAACCCCCACGAAAAAACCATTACATTAACTACCTCTTAAGCTATTTCTTTTACCTTACCATTTCTTTTCCCGCCCAACTATGCATAAACAACATTTCTTTATCTTCCATTATTTCTTTTACAGCAACTGTAAAATTGAATTTAACTCGAACGCAAGTTGTTTTCAATTCGGTAAAAGAAAAGTTGGCGGGAAGGTAAGCAGGGATTCCTAAGTACACTTTGTATTGAGACTTAAGTTGCAATGGGTTTTTACTTAGGAGAAGATGTTTTACTTGGTTCGGATCGGTCGGGAGATGTTGTGGTAATATTTGTTAAGCAAATGACTTCAACTTGTCTGTATTTTCAAATCACATCTGTCATTATTTGGCAGTTATGTGAAATGGCCATATCACGGCATATTGACGTATTAACCATTAATATCCCTGACTGCACATCTAAATCGTGAAGTTGTATGAATGCCTTTCTTATACTTCTTTCTTTATCGTGTGGTTAGTGCCTAACCTGGTGTCAGACTTTTTATGCCGGATCTCTGACTTGGCTTTACATGCAGTCGAGAAATATCTCTTAGGCATGTTTGGTTTGCTCACAATGTTTTCCTTCACCCAAGCAAGTGATAATTATACAATACGCACATTAATCCGAAAAATCAGAGGTACGTGCTTGGGGTTCGAACTCATGACCTATGACCTTAGTAGTCTGACGTATGACCTTAGTAGTCTGACGGTCACACCACTTGGCTATCACTGTTGCTCTTATACTAAGAATATACTTACATAAAGTCATGCCGTTTGGCAGAAACAACAGAACGCTACCTCCTTATACACTCCTTATGCTTCCTTTCCTTCGTCTACGTTCATACATCTGGTCATATACGTGCACCAGTTGCGTATTCTACGCACCTGACCATTCCGCAGAACATTACCTATAAAGTCAGTGTTAAGTGCCTTCTAAGGTGTCCCCCTCCACAGCTTCCACTCGGATCTGAATCGTAAATACCTTTTGTTAGTCGCCTTTCATTAAATAAAGACGGAAATGAAGAGAATTATTTTTGAATGGTTGTCTCTTGACCTATTGATCTGAACATTTTAAGAACTTTTTCATACATTTGACAGCATTTTACCACGAAAAGTTTGCCACTGACTACCTGTGACGACTGTCAAAGATCTACAAATGATAGTCGGAACCAAGAGCTTTACATGCTTACCAAGGCTCGATTTGTAATGAACGGTCACCCATCCTGGGCCCGACCTTGGCAACCGCTGCTTAACCGTAAGATCGCTTCTCAGAATTCTGATTAAATTTCAAATTGATGAGAAGTAATTATTTCAATAGGTAACTAACTAGAACTAATTAGTAACTAGCCAACCAGTTAACGTACCACTCAAGCCCCAGTGGTGGCGCTAACATACTTTCTAAATAATATCTAGAAATTCTAGAACGTTCCACCAGTTAGCGACCATTTTCAAATAGAATATTTTAATAATACATCAGTTGAGAATTGAATCAAGTCCCAAGAGGAGGCTACTTTGAGATAGAGGACAAATTGTAGCGTTTAATAGGAAATGTTGACAAGTCCTTGGATAAAGTTTGCAATCATGATAGTTTTACTTTTGTTTAAATAATATTTTTGGTTGGTAAAATGTGAACTTATAAGAAACTTTCTGATATTTAAGAAGATTTGACCAAGTCTCTGATAAATTAAAGGCGATGTCATGGCAACCCACCGTTATGCTATACATATCATCATTTCAGCCGAAAGACGTCCACTGCTGGACATAGGACTCCCCCAAGTGTCACCACATTGACCGGTCCCGTGCGTCTCGCATCCAGCGGATCCCTGCAACCTTTACCAGGTCATCGGTCCACCTAGTGGGAGGCCTTCATGCATATGCTTCAGATGTAACTTCGTTTTGTATTAAAATATAGGCAGGATCGCCTGCTGCATCAAATGTATGGCTGGCAAAACATGAACCACGTAGCTTATGTGGGTAACCTCTCCGTGAGCCTCCCACGCAACAGTGGACGGACGGTTTAACTCTGTCAAATAATCATTGTCTATGCATAGAACCAAGCCTGGTGTGACCAAGGCCGTTGGCTATCTAGCCTACTTTACGAACATGCAAATTATTCAAACTCAACATGAACTTAAGATAAAGATCAACTTTCATATTTTAAATTCGAGAAAGGGATATTTTTTAATAAATTCATATGCTCTTAGTAACAGAGGGTGAATATCAATCAATCGTGAAACAAAAAACCGTTCACAGTATCAATTTTTCATAAAAAAAAATCGAATCTAATAACTAATTCCAAAGGTTCTATTTCACCCTTTTAGTGCCCTTTTCTGTAAAAATCAACTAAAATATTCCATTAGTTGACATCGAACATCTTTCCAGAAGCGTTAATTCGCAGTAATTGTCAGAGTTTAATAAGAACGAATGAATGAATGATGGAGTTTTAAGCGAGTTGTTCGAAAGTTTCCAATCCTTACTTCCGCTTAGTTTTTAATTGCCAACTGAATCTTTTGAATTCGCTCGTTTTTAATGTATTATGTCGAAATGTATTGACAACAACTTTTCAATTGAAGAATGGTTCTTTTCTTTGGGCATTGAATAGTAAACTTTTATTTCTTTTCAATTTTGGACTTTTTTCGATACTTTACA
This sequence comes from Noctua janthe, assembly GCA_910589295.1. Lineage (NCBI taxonomy): Eukaryota > Metazoa > Arthropoda > Insecta > Lepidoptera > Noctuidae > Noctua > Noctua janthe. Next base: position 11,965,957 of record OU342578.1, read on the forward strand.
GGCCCAATTTTGTTCGTAATTAAGCAAAAAGTTTCTTTTGACAAGCAAAATACATTATAATTGGTAATGTCTTTCATTTGTGTTGCTAATTCTAAAACACCACGATTTATTTTTTTATAGGTGGCCCCGATTGCTATGTTAGTTTCCTCATTTCAGTTCATTGCCACTTACTCCTGGCTCCGAAAACTAAAGACCATATAATAACAACAAAACGTAACATCACGTCTGTAACACGCGAAAGGTTAGGCAGAGGTGTAGTAGATGAGTCCTACAGTTCACCCACATTCACCAGTAATACTTGAAAGGGCCATAAATAATAGTGGACAAGCGCATTGCCGTCAACCGGGCACAAATCCCAGCCTCCAGGTTTCTACTGAGAAATACCCAAAAACACTGCCCAACTTGGGAATCGAACACAACACCTCATGCTCAGCAGTAGCGTTTATGACCACTAGACCACCAAGACAGTTTAACAAACCAACAAATTAACTTATTATTAATTCCTCCCACAAATCAACTGACACGTCCCCAAAACGTCTTAAAGACAATACCCCACGTTTTTTACCTCATGGTTCCACTCGAGTGAACCAACGGTTTCCTGTCATCCTGCTCACCCCTTGCAGGAATCACGCGTGAACGAGCTTGAGGGTACAAGCGTCTGATAAGGATGTAGGTACAGTCATGAGCACCAATGTGTATACACATCTAAATTCAAATGCGATTCTGTCATGGAATAACGATTGCGACTTAAGTTCGTCGCAATAAGAAATTACAGCACTCGAAAAAATTCACTTTTGAAACTTGCCAAGTTACATATAAATATTTATGCTCGTGACTGTACTTATGTTGTGTAAGTAGTGATGAGACTTTTAACTTTTTTTAGTGGAGCTCGTGGCTAAATAATTACAGCCGCTTGGGTCGATTTTCTGGTAATGCCGTGCTTGCCTAGGTTGGTCCGTGGATGGGTGATAACCCATTACATACCGAGTTACCTCCATACCTTGAAAAGCACGTTAATCCGTTGGTTAATCCCGGCTGTCATTTATAGATCTTTGACAGTCGTTACAGGTCAGCAGCCGGAAAGTCTGACAGCCAGTCCTATTTATGGTTATTGTATTACCCCGGGATTTGAAAGCTAAACCTGTGTTTAGACAGTGTCTGCAAAATGACCTTGAAACTTGTTCTACAAACTAATACCTATTATTATGAATGTGTGTGATTAACATACAGCTTAGTTGAATTGACCTTGGGATCAATGTCAAGTTCACCTAACAAGAGTGAACAGAAAGCTATCAGCGTTGTCTGTCCGTATGTGTGTATGTATGCGTGCGTATAATAAAAACACAAAGCTTGTGTCCGCTGGGCCGTGGAGCGCGGTTATCCGCCACCGTGGGTATAAAACTTGGGAGATTTTTAAGCTATACGACTTGTCAGGGAGAAAGTTTTGACCGAATTTCGTGACGACTTATCGTGGGCAACTGCCAGTATATCTTTCCATCCATTTCAATTTATTAGAGAAACACTATCAGTTTTTAATTCTAGGGTTTATACTTCATTAATTACTTGTGTTGTGGCGCAACTTTGGAGAGACGTTTGTCCGGCTTAGCAGATTGAGAGGCGAAGTTAGTTGTTTGATGACCCCAAAAATGAGGTAGATGAGGTAGAAAAAAAGGGTGTAAGAATCAAGTTGATAGGTTAGTACCTATCAATTTGATTCTTACACCCTTTTTTTAAAACAATCGTCCGTTTGTATAAGTTTTCTTTAAATAATGTATTAAACTAGACTAAATATTGTGACTGTTTTACATTCACAGATGTGTGTAAAGTAAGAAAGTAATGAAGATAAATATTTACATCACATACCTATTACCGTTTATATACTTTACTCACCCGGGTGATATCACCCAGGTGAACATAGTGCAATAAACCTTTGCCTTACCAAAATATCATGAACAACAAATCACCCACGAAATCGTATCGCCCCCGTATCGAACAGTCTAAACGCATCATCAAGGAGTGTGCAGCGATGCGTGAATCCTCCTCACAAGGTCACAACACCCTGTGTACACCGACGGCATGGTCACGATATAATAACAGCTTATTTTTCATATTATAGAATGACACGGATGACATTGGTCAACTGCCAACGATGGTTGCAACAACTGCAACACCACGGGCATATGTTACCTATGTTAGGGAACATATGCCCGTGGTGTTGCAGTTTGAGAGAGATTCTTTGTTATTATATTGATAAGTGGTCCAGCTTAATTCACATGGGTCGTAGGTTCAAACCCAGGCAGACAATACCATTTTTTTATTATCACTGGTCTCATAACAGAGAAGGAAAACAAGGTAAGGAAACCAGAACAAAATAATCGAATGAGGGAGCGCGCGTGTTAGATTACGGTCTATTCCCTCTCGCAGAGATAAGGCCTGTATCCCACCAGTGGAAACATATATATATATACATATAGAAGTATATAGTACTATTCGGTTAGGTAGAGGTGTACCTAAGAAGAACACCCACATTTCGCCAGTTATGTTTAAGTCCCTTGTAATCCGGCCATAAATCCAGACTCCGTGGCTGCTACTGAGAAATTCTTAATGGAACAACCCAATAACACTTTGACCGTCCCGGGAATCGAACCCAGGACCTTACGCTCAGCAGTCGGGCTTGCGACCAGTAGACCAACGAGGCCGTTTTTCCGGACAAATTCCTTCACAAAAAGTCCTTGAAGTACATACCAAACTTGATAAAACTATTTTTGCTCTCATATTTTTCCGTTCAGGATTCTTTTAGGACGTTTTTGATTGATGATCCAATTAGATCTATAGAATACTCTTAGATAAACATTCGAGACGGTGAAATAACCTCCACGTGTGCCATTACTAATACAAACATTGGTTATAAAGAAAAATATATATATCAATTGGTACTTACCAAAGAAAGGTTACGAAAATAGTGTTCGTATTGTAAGGCAATAGTTTTGAAGAATAAAGAAGTTTCTTACAATAATATTAGGAAAAGTAAAAGGATACGTTCAAGGTGTGTCTACCCAAAAGTTCTGAATTATTTGTAAGAAAAAAATAGGCCGAAAAATCTATCTCTAGAGAGCCTAGACATTCAATCAGCGCGTGTCTTTGGGTTTTTGATCAGAACTTCTCAGTAGCAGCTGGGAGTCTGGATCAGTGCCTGGTTGATGGTAAACCTTAAACCAAACAAAGTAACTCTACGCAAAAATTATTGCTACCAAACGACTTTTTTTTGGGGTGAAAAATCACCTACGCTAGGACTCAATTTAACGCACTCAAAACATAATGCTGGTCCATTGGAGGCCGTGGAGGTATTTATTATAAAAATAACATAAAAAAAACTTGTATTTAAAAAAATGGAACTTTGACTCCCAATATCTCCGTAACTAGAAGGTTCCCGGGTATGGTCTAGACCAAAAAAAAATATCACAATGACGGGGTGAACAAGTGCCTTTCGGCTTCGTTAAGGGTATTTATAGACCCATTAAATACACCTAACAGCCCATCAAGAAAAATCTAGTGATGTTATAATACAAATAATAAACAAATAACCTTGCTAGTTATTAACAGTCTCTACTAACTAGAAGACTACACAATAACACTGGCCAATAATACACAATCCTTGTACTGCAGTAATATTTCAATTATAATAGGTACTACCAAATCCCTGACTGATTCCAATCCCTCCAGTCTCCACAGCGAACGTTCTAACAAGCCGGCATTGAACAGAATAAAGCATTTTATTTCAAAGGAGATATTTTACTTTAGCTTCGTCACTGTATCTGTTTGTCGTGTTATCTCAACCTTGAGAAATATTAAGACTTGTATCAGTTACAAATATCAAGGACTGGATTTGTGAAGGTAACGTAATAATAACTAAGGAATCTTGAAGCTAGAAGATATTGATATTGTCTTTCTGACAGCGATCTAAATCTGTTACTTTTCTATGTTTTATCTTGATGTCGTAGTGGCCCGTTTCTTATATGATCCGCTTCTTACGCTCCAAGTTGTGTTCAAACCCAGCAAGTACCAATGTGACGTTTTCAAAGTCTTACCACTGACTAACGGTGAAAGGAAACATCGTGAGGAAACCCTGGACTTCGGTCTGCATTTACCACTCCGCATCGAGCAAGCGTGGTGATCAAGCTGATTTCTCCTGTGTATTAGCAGTGGTCTTAGTCCGATATTCGGGACATTACAGGCAACCAAACTTGAAACCATAATCATTCTATATGTCAGAGGGGTAATTCTAACACTCTAATCTCGGTGTCAATCTGTCAAAAATACCGTTTTGGACGGTTTTTGACATTGATTGTCGCTGAGATAAGATTGCGGGTACATTTTGAACGTTTTAAATTACGAGAATAATTCGTCTTCTGGTCTTCATGTTACAAGACAATTTCATGATTGTGTTCTCGACAAAAATGGATGAACAAGATTTAAAAACAAGAATAGGAAGTGGTTGAAAAATGCACTCCCAAATACCCCGTGCCCCGTGCTCACCGTTTGAAGTAAGTAAAGGCCAACTACTACTATACTTTACTGTACCTTGGCGGTTCGGGACACAGAGGGGTGAAAGAACGGTAGGGAGGCCATTGCCCAGCTGTGGAACAATCATCATCTGCCTAGTCTTTTCCCAACTACAACTACATAATGTAGGGGTTGGTTTCCAGTCTAACCGGATGGTATGTTTCATGTAGGTACTAAGTAATACATACAATAAGTAAACCTGAAGGAAATAAATAAATGAAAAAAACCAACACCTTAATATAACACCGGTAACCTTCTCCTAGCGACAGTCACAGATATTCGTATTACTTCATAAAACCCGTGGCGTTCTTATTTCTCGGAGTCTCCGCCATCTTGTCGTTTAATCTTCCTGATGTCGTGTGACCCTGACCTTGGAATGTCAAGGTCTTAGGGTTGGGTACACATGTTTGTTTTGCTGTTTAGTTTATTTCAAGGAAACTTTAGAAGAGTTATGGAGAACTTACCTGTTCGAGAAGTCTTACTATGTTTTCTTTTTATTACCCCACTGCGGCGAAGCCCTGAAGGAGAGTTATTTGTTTGACCTGTATGTATGTATGTCCGTTTCTATGTTCCCTCGTAACTCTTAAACTGATGAAAGGATTTGGATAAATTGTCCGTCGTTAGACACAAAAAAAATTAGTTGAAAAACTACGTTTTTTGTATTCATTTCATGGCCGAAAATCTTGAATAGCACTAACGTTCTTTGTTTTTACGAGACCCCATGAACAAAATTAATAGCCGTTCAGACCACATGTGACTAGCAAAATGTCTAAAAACAATTTTTTTTTACTGACTATTATGTACATTTTTTTAATCCAAACCACCTGTAATGTGAAAAAACCACTTAGAATTTTTTTGGCATAGCGGAAATGCGTTTTTTGACTGATACTGCCCACCTAGTCGCGTTCAGATTTATCTCATCTCACGTTATTACCTTTATGGTTTTGGCCGTAAAATCATGCGACATGGTTTATATTCATCCAATAAAAACCAGAAAGCCGTCATGCGCCCGTTTCGATCTATTCAAGAGACCCGACTTTATACGGCACTGAACTAAATATGACAAACTGTGGTACATCTTGATCGGCTCAAGCCGTTCCACGTCGACAAGTTTGGTCACTCCCCACCATACATTATTACAGGTTAAGTTTGTCATAATTATACTCCACGTTTATTACTATTATGTGAGTGCAAGTTTAATACCTTTTGCTTTAACGTCCATTACTGTATTTACGCGAACCTGCACGTTTACAACCATAATTATTTTAATTGCAACGGTTTACGAGGGCACTAGTAATTAAAATGTGCAACCTATATTTCTAGTGTTATGTTATTTCATTTTGCAGTGAATTGCAAAACACCCACATTTACAATGTTTTATTTATTTTCACTAGTCTGTACCTACGTTTTAGTCTCATGTAATAGCTGCCGACCTTATTATCATAAACCGGGTACATATCCTTATTTCGGGCTAAGACTGAGAAATTCCTGATGGTAAAACCCAATAATTCTTTGTTCGAGCTGGGAATCGAAGCTATGATCTTATGCTCGGCAGTAGCCCTTGCAACCACTAGATCAGTGACACAGTCAAGCCAACCTTCGTAGTTATTAACTGACTGATAAATTCGACATAGAATCCCACCGCATAGTATTCTACTTGGTAATTGACACACTCTTTCATATACATAATACAGTACCTAATGTTAAAACAACGTTTAATAACAGTACCATATCTTAACTCATCTTTAAACGAACCAAGACGCAAATTCTTAGAAAATCACTTCATTATAAAGCCTCTTGGCTTTCATGTCTTCCTGGTACCAAAGCTAGCTGGTTAGTATAAAAGATAATCCATTCAGTACAAAGAAACAAGTATTGTTGGGAAACTAGAATACCCCTAAATAGGCTTATTTCACAGCCTATTTAGGGGTATTCTACATGTATAATTATGTATTCTTGGAAAATTCGATCGTTTTCCCTGAATGACCTTTGACCTTGTACTGTAATGTGTTTCTCGTGTTCGAACGAGGGTTTCGACAGTCGTATCTTGTTTAAAGGTTAACCAGCAAGGTTGTTGCTGGAGTGACTATAGACAGATGCAAAATTGCACAGTAAAAGGGAACGCAAATAAAGGCATTGTCAGATAATCATCATCTGCCTAGGCTTTTCTAATATAATTATGTGAGGATTGATTTCAAGTCCAAATCATTATGCAGTCGTATTTTACTGACTGATGTCTTATCTTCATAACCATTGAAAAAAAGATATCTTTTAGTCAGACAGGTTGTCTGACTTTCAGACTTCTGACTGACCGGAACGGCTATCAAAGATCAAGGATGACAGTCGGGATTAACTGCTAAACGTTCTTTGAGGTACGGAGTGCTCTCAGTGTGCTCAAAAGCTAATCGTATCATTTGAGTTGCGCTTGATTTTATCACGTCGATAATATTAGTAAGACAAAGCGGGTGCTAGTATCTTTATTCGTGCAATTATAAAACTCCAGAATTCTATTAGTAACATACATAACACATAACATCAGGCATGTAATCCCGAAGGGTTAGGCAGAGATGTAACTAAGAGCACACCTTTCATCAGTTATGTTTTAAGTCTTATGTTATTGGGGCGAGCCTATTGCCATCAACCGGGCACAAATCCAGACTCCGGGGCTGCTACTGAAAAATTCCTGCTGGAAAAACCACAATAACAATTGGCTCTACCTGGGAATCGAACACAGATCTGGAGGAGCTCATGTTCTGCAGTCGCAATTGCGACTAATGGACCAACGAGGCAGTCCATACTATTAGTAATCATGGCTAAATACCATCTAATAAAACTTACTCATACAACTTTTACCTTTAGCAGACTATTCGTAAACCTGTCAGTTGAGTGCGTCTCAATGTTCCCACGGGTGCGTTCATATTAATATCTGCCACGCTCCGCTTGCCACCGCCGGGTTCGAACCCACGGCCCGATGGGAAACGCTTTTTGTGATGCTTGTAATGATGTGTTTAACAAGAAGCGTGGATCAGAAAATGTATGGGTATAAGTTCTTCCCATAGTACTTGTATGGGTATAGTGGGAAACGATTTTAGGATCAAAGGACCAAAAAAACTTACCAATGTCTTTTTCCAAGTATTATTTTGTTTACTGTCGTTCCATGTGAAATACTGATTGTCTACAATTTAATTTAAGGTTATTTATTTCATAGGTTATAAATAAATTATTGTTACAGTGTGAAAGGTTTTTTATTCCCATAATATAGATAACTATTATTAATTTCTATTCAGCCCCATCATAATTGGGAAAAGTCTATGCTGATGATAATGATTTTTGTTTATTGTCAAGTTTTTGTCTATAAATGAATAACAATCATCTCACTGCTGTTTAATGATCTCCCTTATTATTACGAGGTTCCTATGGTTTGGTGTCCCGAGTTAAAGAAGCCAATGTTTTTTTGCTTTTGCCTCAGTCTGTTCACCATCTCCTTACTGATAAGTCACTCTACTAGACTTTACTAGATAAGGCTGGTATCCTAATACTCCTTTAGAATCCATTACTTAGCTCAGTTAAACTCACTCCGTATGATAACGGTTCAAAACGACCACCAAATCATATTCTTAGTCGCATTTGGCGGATCTTCGAATTTAACAGATGATTTCATAATTATGGAACTCTCGAGTCGTGAGAATTTTTGTCCATTTTGTAAACAAACATCTCAATGTGTCTAACGAGGTGGAGTTAGGGCGTGTCGAGTTTTCACTAAGTCTAGCAAGCGATTAAGAATAACAGCCCTAGGCCCCATCATTATCAACATCATCTGCCAGGCGATTTCCAAGATTTCCAGTTAAAGAAGATTTTCAGTAATGGGGTCAGCTCCCACTCGAACCAGATGCAGCTGAACAACGGTACTTTAGATGGAGCGACTGCCTGGCCCAACCTTTTGGTAAGACTAGTTGTCAGACTTTCAGAATTCTGACTTCTCGTAAACAAATATCTACGAACGGCGCGACTGCCTGGCCCAACCTTTTGGTAAGACTAGTTGTCAGACTTTCAGAATTCTGACTACTCAAAACAAATATTTACGAACGGCAACCGGAACAGATAGTTTAACGTGCCTTCCGAGCCACGACTTAGTACCCAATGACAGTCAAAAGTATCATGTTTTAATCCTCAATTTGGCTGTCTATAAGCGGTAAACCATGTTTTTATACAGATTACCAGCTATGTGCGTTTCACATTACTAATACTCATGTTAACCCCTGTAACAGGACTTGTTCATGTCGATTCAAAGTGCTTTGGGTGTGGGGTTCGAACTTAAGTGCTTCAAGTTGCAAGTTCATCGACCATATGGATAATTAAAACCAACAGCAACAGTCAACATGGTAAATATCCCGTTTCTAGAGTTAATGATAAATATCATATGAATATTTTCTAAAGGATTAATTAATATGAACTGACACCAAATTATTAATGACACGGTTGGAGAAGTGGCTCAGTGATTGGCTGTTGCGCTGCGTGTCGCGGATTCGATTGTCGCTGCTACTGAATGATGATGGATAAACCCAATAAGACTTCGCCCGACCCGGGAACATAACTCAGGACCTCATGCGCAGCAGTCGCGCTTGCGACCACTCATCCAACGAGGCAGTCGAACATATATTAGAATCTTCACAAAATAACAACAGATTAGCAGCACATGCCACAACCGTCTGCCAAACAAAAAAATCAAAGGTACACACACATCCCACCCAACTGGATACCAACATAAGGCTTCACCTATCTTGTTACCTCCCAACACCATTATAACAAGACCCATCTCTTTCATCACTAAAACCGTTTTTATTGGAGAGAATGGACGTGGTGAGGGAGGCAGGGTAGATCAGGGTAAATTGGTTGATAATCTGGAAACTACCGTATGGTGACTGTTATACGATATTGTTGGTTAAGGAAATCTGCCTTTGGCTTGGGAAAAAAGGAGATTAAATCAAATATCTAGGGAGGCACAGCTTGTTTATAAAAATAAAGAATCAATATTTCCTAGGTTTTTTACGATGTCAAATCATTTATCTTAATAATGCCGTTAAAATACACGACGTTTGAATGACAAATATGCAAGAAACTAGCATTGATAAAATAGTTGTAATATCTTATGGAGCAACATATTCATAGTAATCATTTCTTATCATATGGAGAAGAATGAGCAAGGAATTCAATTATACTTAGATTTGGTACTCAAATATTTTTTTAAGCAAAGATGACGAGAAAGAGATGGTCACCCATCTAAATACTAACCTCGCAGACCGTTGCTTAACTTCACACATTGATTCTGAAAGTTGATATTAAGCTGTTTTGGATTCCGGAAAAGCAGAATGCAACGAAAATATTATGAAACAATAAATAATGTTAAGCTTTTCAATGTATCTAAAGACTACTGATGATACATTTTCACACTGGAAAACAATGAAATTACATAACATTTAGCGTAAGGTAAGTAAATGTATCCGAATTCCGCTTGCGAAATACAAAATATCCAAGTCAGAACAAACAACATTGCACCCTAATGCTTAAACGATACGACTCACAATTGAAAAATCATTACCATTTCATATGAGAAGTGGAATTGCTTTTATTGAAAATTGAATTTTAAAACTATAGACGTAGAGTCTAATTTTCTATTTTCCATTTCTGGAGTCGTTTGCCTAAGGAATTTAAAGGTAAACAGCAAAGCAATAAGGTTGATTTTGGAGTGTTTGAAGGATTCTGATTCGCAATTCGCTTCGCTGCAGTGGGTAATATCGTTATATTGTGTTCTCGGAGATTTTGTTCATTCCTAGTTTTGAAGCAAGCTCTCGAGGTGTATTCTTATGAAAAAAAAAAATTGTATTTCCAAGGAAATAATATTCTTCAGTATTTTATATTTAATTTAAGGGCGCACTTCTGTAGAACAAGCTCTAATTAGGGATGTTTTGGTTTAACAATAGACGAACATAATCAATAATATTATGTACATCGTTTAACACATAACATCACGCCTATATTCCCCGAAGGGTTAGGCAGAGGTGCACCTCACAGTACACCCACATTTCGCCAGTTATGTTTACGTCCCATGTAATGGGGCGAGTCTATTGCCATCAACCGGGCACAAATCATCGTAACTCGTTTAACTTAATATAATTATTTTCTCTTTTCAGGTTTATGAATATGGAGAATGCCAATCCAGTATTTGTGAAAAACGTAGCATGTGGCGTTGTGTTGTTCCTGCCTACCCCAAAGAGAAAATGGAGTGAGTTTATCTAAGTATCTATGTAGCAATCTTCGAGAATTGATAAGCTCTCGTAATATAAAATTTAGACTGCCTCGTTGGTCTAGTGAACGCAAGCGCGACTGTTGAGCATGAGGTTCGATTCCCAGGTCGGGAAAAATGTTATCAGGAATTTCTCCCACGGAGTCTGGATTTCTGTTTGATTGATGGCAATAAGCTAGCCCCCTATTACATGGGACTTACCTGGCGAAAGGTGGGTGAAATAATATTAGAAACACCCCTGCTTTACCCTTCTGGGATAACAGGCGTGGTGTTTTGTTATGTAGTCTTAAAACTGGTCTAACCCAAGAATATCTGAATTTCCTAACGACTACAACGATTTTCTGCCAGGTAATGGTTTGCACTTCCAGTTAAGCGAGGGATGCAAATAGGTAGCAACTCAGGTAGTTGCCACCGACCCCACAAATCGATAGTTTATTTAGTTTCCGACTGATTCGAACTAGATTGGGGAGGTGCACCTGCAACTCGACTTAGACTGTAAATGGGGCTGGCTGAATGTTTTGCGTGTTAGTTACACTGATCTCACAATATCCTGTTGAGGTCTTCTTCCAGTCTAACCACCATCTGCCTAGCCTTTTCCCAATTATGTTGGGGTCGGCTTCCAGTTTAACCGGATGCAGCTGAATACCAGCCAACCAACCAACTAAGTTATTCCTGAGTAATACGATACCCCTTGGTAAGACTGGTTGTTAGACTTTCGGGACACTGACTACCTGTAACGACTGTTAAAGATCTACAAATGACAGCCGGGAACTAGGAGCTAACGTGCTTTCCAAGGCCCGGAGGGAACACGGTAAGAACTGTTAGTCAACTATTGACGAAAGACCCGTGCGGCTGTTATTATTTAGGTGTGAGGAGGAACCATAGCTACTCAGTATCAGTGACACCTTATGTCTGAATTGTTTTTTTTTTTTTTTTCAAAATGTTATTTTCCTTTTTTTTTTGTACTCTATCATAGTGCTGTCCTATTTGACCCAAAGGTTGACTGGTAGAGAATGACTTGTAGCATTAAGTCCGCCTATGTACCACTCTTGCATATAAAGTTTAAATAAATTAATTAATTAATTTACTGACTGTTTCAGTTTATCACGATTATTTAAGATTATTAATTGAAAAAATGAATGCATTTCTTGTTACGTCATAATTTTCCATTGAAATACAGTAGGCAAATTATTGCTAGGAATCTAATACTAAAATAAAACAACCAACATTGTTTAATATTGTTAAAAAGTTCCATCTATCCACTAAAAATAACTCAAATAACAATTCAAAAAAAAAAACTCGTGGAGCATATTTTTCATACTCAATTAAGCAGAAACCAATGCTTACTGACCCGACAACGATTCGTAGCTAATTTTGAGTTCTTCCACGAATAACTGACATTAATTTATTTGTGATAAAGAATAACAAAACATTGACCCACGCCTCGGGGAGCTCGTGGCTTAATAATAATAATCAATATGTGGATGGGTGACCACCCATTATATACCAAGTTTCCTCCGTGCCTCGGAAAGAACGTTGCCGTTGGTCTCGGGTGTCATTTGTAGATCTTTGATAGTCGTTACAGGTTTGCCCTAAAGTATGACAACCAATCTTACCAAGGCGTAGTACCCAGTACTAACTGAGTTGTAGAGGTTAGATAGGCAGTCGCTTTATGTAAAATGATGGTATTCCGCTGCACCCAGTTGGTCTGGAGGTCGACCCCAACTTGGTTGGGAAAAGGCTAGGCAGACGATGATGAAACTCACGGCTTTACTCTGCAAGTGTGAGCAGAAACCACAGAATGCCACCTGCTACGATCCTTACAATACTCCTTACGCTTCGTCCACGTTCATACATCTGGTCATACATACACGCTAGGGTGTCCCGTCCATGTATGGGTTTTTTTTTTTTCGAGTTACGCCTGTGCAAGAGGTATCAAAAGTTGCGTTTTGACACATAGATTACGATTATTATAAATTTTTATTAGATATCTGTCATCTTGAGGCCTCTACCGGTCCTTGAAGTTTTTAAAATTTGTCATTTTTAGGGATTCTTAGCATAAACTATAAATCAAACAAAAATAACATTTAAATGGTTTTTATTAAATTTAAGGATACAACAATGAGTCAAAGCATGGTATAAAATAGTTGAAAGACAAATAACCAATGGTCTCTTTAAAAACGGAACTGGTTTTTGTGCCCAAAATTAGGCATTTCCGCGCGAGATTTTAATCTGTTCCTAATGAAACCATCCCGAGATGTAGCGTCCATGACGCTTAGAGAAGCCTCCGTCACTAATATCACACATCTTTCCACTGACTGTGTGTGACAGGGAAAGTCAACAATGTCGAGGCTGTGTTCTTTAGCCTTAATTATAAGTTCATCGTTGGAGACGTGTCGCAAAATTGGTGGAGCTGATATCTCACACTCTTGCCAAAATATTATATCAGTGTAATCTTGCGCACAGAAGTTAAGCTTTGGTGCTTTAATACCCTGCGAGAGTTGCTCTTTTCTGCTTCTGTGGCCTTTAATATTTTGCGAGATGCAAGCTCTCGAATATGGTCTCTATTGTCGAATAACATGGCAGTCAGCAAGTTTTCTGGGTGCGCAAAAAAAGCGTTTCTTTCGATCACTGAATTTACAATAGATCTCTGACTATCAGGCAAAAATCGAGAGTACATAACCATTTGAAAAATATGCTTGGCTCCATCTTTAAATGATGAGTTTTGCTTGATGAGGAACCAAACAGGAGCGTACACTTTGACTACGTAGTTCACAAGTATCTGCAAATTATCTGACGGCGAAACAGTACTTACGTAAAGTCTGAGTAAGCGATTGGCAGTAGTGAGCCATCTCGAATGCGCCATTTTTCCAGGTTGGCGGCTAGCTAGCTCAGGGGAACATGAACCAGCCATCACAGCATGACACATTTCGTAGAGATACTTTTGATCCGTGCTTAGTTCCTTCACAATATCATCAGGTAATTCGAGCAAATTGCCAGACACTGCACAAAAAGATGCTAGAGGTTTACTTTCACAAACAGCTAGCTGTTTTCCAATAGGTCCTAAATATTCCTTTGGGCCAGATGTGCTACCATCCAGAGACATGAACAAATGGCGAAGCGGTAATTCATTCGCGTGAAGCATACAAACACACCATTGTAACGGTTTCTTTAAATAGTTTTCAAGGTATTGAATGACACCTCCCTTCCAACCTGTATTCGTAGGAGTACCATCGCACCCCACACAGATCACCTCTTCCAAGTTCAGCCCTTGATTTTCGAACAAAGATATGATAGAAGTGACAATCCCTTTGGCAGTGCCACGACTTGGCGTTGTATGTCCCAAATAAATAGATCCCGGCTCTGTGAGAACTGAAATGTGCTCTTGCAAGACTTCTCTGCGGTGGTATCGATTGCCTATTTTATCGTTTATGATTGTTTTGTCCTTTCGTCCATCAAAGTAGATACTTTTTGCTACAATTGCATCAATATCTTTGCTGGCCTTGGTCCGTGCTTTTGAAACAGCTCTATGAATTTTATTCTTATCAATAACAAGACTTATATCTCCGGAAGATACCAATCCTACGTCAGCTAAGACCGCTGAAGCGACCGCAGCCGCAGATCGCGTTGATAGTCCATACCGATCACATACCTTAGCTACTGTTGGCAGCGCCAGAGTGTTCCGATTCAATGAAGTAAATGGAGACTTATTCACAAGCACGTCACTATTCGGAGAAAGCTCTGTTGCAGGCAACTCGCGCACCGGAACAGGATTAGTTTCTTGTGACGTACTTGGAAAACATGCGTGCTCTAACTCTATCTGCTTCAAATTTTCTTGTCTCTGATGTTTCTTTAAAAGTCTTGCCGTTTCTTTTGTGTCTATACCGCTTATTGCCATTTTTCTATCACTTCTTTGGTCCAGTAAAAAGTCTCTTTCAGAAATAGGAACTTTCTTAGGTTTTATGCAGGAACAAATGTCAAACGAAGTGCACTTACAAGCAGCAATATCGAAGAGTTTGTTTGACGATTCCAAAAAGCCCTTCACTTTGCTTTCGTACCTATCATTTCTTTTATTTTTGGGATATCTTATCAATGACAGGTATTTTTCGAAATATGATTTCAGCAATTGGGTAATTCGTACGTTGGTAACGATGGGAATCGAAGCTTTGGCCCAAATTGTATCAAGTTTTCCAGAAACGATTGAAAAAACTTCTGTGTTAGAAGGATCTTTCCCATTCTTCTGTAATTTTAGTTCATTTTTAGTAAACAAAATGAATTTGATAACGTCACTTATCACTGGTAACTGGCGATCGTCAAGTTCTTTATATGATCCCAAAATAGAACAAGTAATCTCACTTCGTCTTGAACCCAATATTATATGTAACAAAAACACGTATTTTATCACAAGTAAGTGCAGAGCGACACCTTACAGCAATAAAACCGCAATAGAAATGAGACGAACTGCCTCCCGTTACAAGTAGAAAATTTAAGAAAACGAGTCAAAACATGAATTTTGCGAGTTTGATCCAAACCAATTCCTTACTGGAAACATCCTGTCGGTGCCTACAAATCATAACTTAGGCTTCCACTATCAGAGAATAAAAAAATAAAATGGGAATAATGTACATAAAATAGAATAGACAACTTTGACTGGAGGGTTATTTAAGTGTTTTTTTTTAAATAAAAATGCCGGTAGAACCCATAAGATATGTTTTTATATTTTTTTAATTATTTTTACGGTAATCTACAACTAATAACGCAACTTTTGAGAGGTCTTGAGAATAGGTAAATAAAAAAAAACAAAATCGGGACACCCTAATACACGCCGTTTGCAAGCACTACGCACCTGACCTTTCTGAAGAACCTCTCAGATAAGGTCCCTTATCATGTTAACGGATGTACCAATGTTTTCTATCGTTTACATTTATTCAGCTGTTTATGCGTGAGTACATCAAACTTCTTCTGTAAGGAGTAATATTATCGCTCCTGTAATCTCTGCAGGGTTAAGCAGATGTGTATCTTTTTTTTTTATTGGTAAAATCCTCATAGTTACCCTCCGTCTGGAGCCGGTGGAGGGTTATGTCGGACTCTAACCAACTAAAAACCCACTGTACCTACTACTACCATGTGTCGGGGGACCGAGAGATACGGGTACATTCACGCGCATCCCCCACTGTATCAGCTAGCCCACCATTCCTGGCGGGCCACAAAGCAGATATGTACTTACTTAAACCCCCCAGTTAGTTTAATTTCCTCATTTCAGCACTAACTAACATAACTTTATTTATTCACTACTAAAATACCTCATAACTGCAGAAACGTTACAAAGCGAAATATTTCATAATTTTATGCCGTTATAACCAAAAGTTTGGATCGATGAAACTGAATTTGCCGACGAAATAGGGCTGGCAAAACTATTTCGATTAAATTTTAGTCGAAACTCAGTGATTGTGTAATGGCTCGCATGATTTCTGGTTCAGTGCATGATGATAATCTGTTTTAATAACGAGTTATGTCAAAATTAAGGCTGAGGTTGGACGAATAATTGTTGATGTCAGTTACTCATTAATTATTTTAATGAAATACTAATAAGACTGACTCTGGCTGACTCAGTCAGGGATCATTAATAAAACAAACATAAAATCGTCATCTACCTAGCCTTTTCCCAACTATGATGAGGTCGGCTTCCAGTCTAACCGGATGCAGCTGAATACCAGTATGTTATATGGAGCGACTGCCTATCTGAACTCCACAACCCCGTTACCACTGGGTAATACGATACCGCTTGGCAAAACTACCAAGCGGTATCTACTAACCAACCCGCACTGGGCCCGCGTGGTGGATTATATCCCATTCCCTCTCATAGAGAGGAGGCCTGTATCCCAGCAGTTGGAACATTATAGGCTGCTGCTATGCTATGCTATGGTAAAACTGGTTGTCAGAATTTCGGGCCACTGCCTACCTTTAACGACTGTCAAAGATCTACAAACGACAGCCGGCACCAACGGCTTAACGTGATCTCAGAGGCACGGAGGAAACTCAGTATTCAAACTCCTTTCTGCTACTGGGAACCAACTAGGCCATGCGGAATCGGGTTTCGGTCCCGAAAAAACGATTTTTCACGGGTTTTACTATAACAAAGCCGGATTTCACATGCCCTAGAACCGACTCATAGAAACTCCCTATATAGTATTACTTTGCCCGTGTAGACTTCATGGTTACTCTTGCGACAGGCCGACAATGAGGCAGTCATTATTTATTCCATCAAAAATACTTGAAACTTTAACAAAAATTGGAACTGTGACCAATTTCTAGAACCACACTAAATTATTTATTAATACTAGATGCCAAAAATATAATAAAACTGCGCACTTTATAATAAACTCTATTATAATATTCATATAGCAATCTAATTCGTTACAGAAATTTCTTTTTTCCTAACCTCATTTGAAAGAATCACAGTAACAATTATTCCTCACATAAAAATATACATAGTTTCAAACTCATAATGAACTCATTACACAACTAAATTAAAATCTAATATTTTTTAACGTAACATTGCCAACCCTGGATCAGTTACAACCGGTTTCAACTGGTTTTAACTAGTTCACTCCGGTAGTGGGAATTTTAGTATTAACATGAACATGTTAATGTAAAATATGTAATTGCGGAGTGAGGATGGATTGTATCTTTAAGCTTTGTAGTAGACGATTTGGGGGTGAAAATAGAGAAGCAATTGTAAGAGATGAAAATGGGAGCATAAAATTCAGTTTTTTCTCCACTTTGTGTATGGCTACTGCTTCCAAGACGTTCAGATGTCATATTAGACAGGAAACACTATGAAGTAACAAAGAGGAAACTATGGTCCTTGGAGTTGTTAAACCACTAACTTAGGTACTTTCGATGAAAATGGACCTCTTATTTATTTAAACAGACATTTGCTGCACTTACAGTTTGCACCAAAGCGTGCAGTAAGCCAACAGCAAAACATTAACTAAAAAATTATATGCAATAATTAAGCATAGCTATATTGGTACTCGTAAACATATCAAGATCCGGTTCCTGAGCTATCATGGCGTTTAGTAGATTCATCGCCTGGGTTGTGGGCGCATTTCGAGCACCTTAAATACGCACAGAGTGATATGGTATGCTTCTAGACCCGGAATTTTAGACTGTGTGTCGGTGTGTGGTTTGTCAGTAAGTTGATCTAACGAAAGTAGAAAGAAAATTCATCCATACGGTTAATACGCAATAATGTGGTTATCAATAATTTACAATTGCCTAGAAGCAACCCATTCACCCGTGACGTTTTTCAGCTCACGGATACGGAAAACCTCGAAAAAAAATACAACAAAAGCAACAAAATTCAAAGCAGTATTTATTTAATCCAATCGCGTAACATTTGACATTCACGTACGGTCGCACACGCAAGTGTTATCGCCGAATTTTATTTTATTCATTGTACTGTGTTGTCATCAATTCTTTTTTGTGGACAATCACATTTGTCGCTCACTGTACCTATTTGTATAGGTTTATTGTTTCGCTGTATTTTTATGGGTTTATGTTAAACTTTTATGTTTTGTTTTTTTTACCGTATTTAGGTTAAATGGTGACCTAGATGATGTTGACCTGCAAGTAGTATGTTACGTCATTACGCACGCCGAGAACGAAAGTGACTCAACTCAAAATTGCTAATTTTTGGGAAAGAGCGAAAATGTGTCCGTCGTATTAAGCATTTTCTGTTCATTTTACAATAACACTAAAACATGGTAACAAAAGTTATGAATTTCTGTTGAAATTTATTGTTTCACTAAATAGCTTTAGAAACATTATATAGTTTTTGCAAAAAAATATGATTTTCTCGTATAAAATAAAGTTTAAAAAAAAAATCGAAAAAATAGGTCACTTTAGTATTAGAAGTTTTTTATTTCTACTGACCTTTTTAGGTAAAGGTCTGTTCATTTCTAACTTTGTTTTAAAAAAATATGTTTTTTCTAAAAATAAGTC
The DNA here is from genome assembly GCA_910589295.1 of Noctua janthe. Taxonomy (NCBI): domain Eukaryota; kingdom Metazoa; phylum Arthropoda; class Insecta; order Lepidoptera; family Noctuidae; genus Noctua; species Noctua janthe. The sequence goes on from OU342578.1 coordinate 11,984,831, forward strand.
AGTTTCATTCTTAAGATTTTGTTTATTTTTTCAAAAAAGCTAAATAAAACAGTGAAGTATGTGTAAGTATCATTTAATAAATCACTCCTTAGACTTAATAGAGATCAGTAATAATAATCACACTAAAAAAATTGTATCAAAATCGTGTCATAAAGTAGGAAACCAAACATTTACGTAAGTAATTCTTAAATATTATAACGAAACATAATCAATATCACTCTTCTATAACACTAATAAAATATTTATCCAAATCAACAATATTCCTATATTAGCACTAACTTTTCAGTTTAACATAGTAGTACTAGTACAGTCTTGTACATAGTTATAGTTCGGTTGTATTACCTAATCAAATTTTAATTACACTCTGCTTAACTCAGACAATCCAAATAATGAGACCTTCTGTTTTCACTGGTTTAAATAACGAATTCTTAAATTTAACGAAACATAACCAAAATAAAAATAGTTATTTTAAGTATTTGAATCACATCAAAATCAGTATTAATAGCATAACTTATCTATCAGTTTACCACAGTAACAGTATTCTGGTTATAATTCAGTTGTACTTAATCAACTATTAAACTCTGCCTATTGCACTAATTCAGACTTAGCTTTTTGGTACAACATACTTCTTTAATGTTGGTATTGTCGTATGTGTCCATGTTCTAGAACATGGACACATACGACAATTACCTATTATGAGATTATTTGAATTAAAGTTTCTTACAAAGTGTTGTAAAAACTAGCGTAAATACTAGGTATTAAATTTTTTCTGACTAAATCTTTGAGATCCCTTTTTTTATTTTCTTTTAACTCAAGTGCATGCTCATACAGCTGTTTAATTACAATTTCATTGAACCCCATCATTTTTTTACGTTTATTGCGCATGTCGATTTGAGAAAACATCTCATCGGAGTATGATGTTTTATAATAAAAGTGGAACATCTCCGCTTTGTCAAATTTCAGTACTTTAAGATCATTCCACAGTATTGTTTCTTTATGGAAGTTTTCGTTAAAGTTGTATCCCCACTGCTCTTGAAGTAGTTTGAGATTTAAGAAGAATTCATAATTAACTTCTTTGACTATGAAAGGTGGTCCAGACTTCCGAGCGCTTTTGATCAAGGTAGCAAATTGAACAGGTATGTATATAGGCCCTGCTTTTTCGTTCTTTTTAATTTCCTTTTCAATTAAGCTGTGCACATTATCCGCTTCATTTTGGGTGTGCCCTTTTATAAGATACTTATGGGTTATACTTTCGATGTTATCAAAATAAGCGACAGCATATGAATATAGGCTAGCAATAACTTTATTTTTGTTCTGCCCAGTGCAATTGTCAGAGTAAAATGTTACATGTAACTTTTTATCTGCGTTTTTTGCGCATAGGGTTCGTAAGTAATCGAAAATACATGAACCTATGTCATTGGCTCCCCTTTGCCCCTGAGTCTCGTCCCAAAAATAACAGTAAACGTCTCCGTAAGACTTTTTATCATCCTCTCCATTTTTTAATTCTGTAATTGTGAAATCAAGGCAGTTTATTTTTGAAGAATAGTAAAAATAACTTGGACTGGGACATAACATGACGGACTGTAAATCATAAATAGCACAAATGTGGGTCTCGTCAATGTTTCGACGGTCCGTCCGTTTTTCTTGGCGACACAGTTCTTTTTCTTCGAGGTGTTTATCATAGTTCGATTTGAGCAGTGTTTTAGTACTTTCAGGAGCAAGTTCATACGCAACACACGTTTCACACCTGTCTTTTTTCGGCTGAAAAAAACTTATATTGAATTCTTTATTAAAAGTATTCAAGTATAACCAATAGTCGCACTGTGGCAAACTTTTTTCTTTTTGATCATTGTTAAAATCAGTCCAGAGGTCCCTTATAGTTTTACTGTCGGAAATGTACTCTCTACTTGTAGTCGCTCTTAAATAATGGGGTTCTACCCTCGGTATCAACTCTATGTGGTTCCTGATGCTTTGGAGCAGTTCAGGGTCTACCCTTTTTTTGTTGTCATGTTTTCATCTAAGCTCAGGCTCTACGATACCATGGCTGTTGGTTTTACTTTTAACAGTTCTTAGCTGTCTGTCCGTTATGTCCAAAGTGTTTATGAAAAATAATTTACAAACACGTATCTTTTTGCCATCTATTGTGAAATAAAAGGAGTTGTTTGGAAGGCGAGGGTTTCGAGCATTTGAGTACCTGTACCTAGGTTGCACTTCCATCATGCAAGATCAAATAAAAGCACGCTGCAGTTCCAAATTTGATAATCCCCAATAGGCTTTGAACAGATTATACCTCTCATCCTCTTTTATATTGTCAAAACATTTAAGTCTACACTTGCTCGTACATGTTTCTTTCACATGCCTAGCTGGAATGTATTTTTTTGATATGGACATAGACCTGTAACTTTTTCCGGAGTTTCGTAACATTTTTGCTTGATTTTGTTTCCAGTTACTAGGGTTCCTTTTACGCTTCCTACTTTTTGAAGGTTCCGGTTGACCTGAAGAATCAGAAGAAGAAGAGCTAGTGCTGGAAACATGTCTACTTCTTTGATTGAAATTTACAGCATGGTATGTTGGATCTGAGTCACTGAGATCCACATCACTTTCATTCGGATGTATTGGTGATTGAACGTATGAACGTTGGTTACCTGTTTGAGATTTTAAATTGCTTGTACTAGGGCCCGGAGTGGCTGTATTTTGACATTCATTTGTAACAGATGTACTTGAAGATGATGAAGTACTGCTACTACTTGAGGATGAAGATGAACTGCTCGTACTGGAACTTCTTGAACGTGGTCGGACAGCAGATGTACTTTTTGAGGTTTTTTCAGTAATTTTTGATTCCGTATTTATTTCTTGACAAGCCTTTTCAGGGTCCTGAAACATGAATAATTTAACTTTTCATCACAAGATAAAACTTACATTAAAATGACTACCCATGACTTAAATAAAAATTAATAACTTACATTTAAAGGTTTTGTTTTTCGGCTTGGGATTTGAACATTGTTATATTCCTGGTCCAGACGTGGAGGTGTATTTTCGATAATTGATGGGCTAGATGGCATGTTTTCTTTGTCGATATCCAAAGCCTCGTCAGGGCTCTGCAAACAAGTACAATAGAGAATATGGAAAACAAATATAAACATTTTTACAAATAATTATAGTCCCTAGGTACTAATGAAAAACGAATAATAAACGAACAGTTTTCGTAATTACCTTATTCTGCTGTCTCTCTTCCACTAATTGAAGAATTAAAGCACTTCTTTTCATTTTAGTTTTGGGATTGCCGACTCAGTAGGGAATATTAAACACTGAAAAAAGTAATAAATTGCACTATTAATCAATAAGTCAATTGAAAACCAAACTAAAAAATGTTAAACAGACTTTCTTCTAAATAGTACAAAATACAGATGAGTACATTTAAAATTATACAGACCTGATTCAAAATTGGCCCATTATTTAGACTCATTTGTTAATAAATAAGTGACCGAATTTGTTATGTGTCACCTAATACGCTAATACTTATAATGTAAAAGGAACCTAAATCTGAATCGGTCAGTTTATGACTATAAATTGTAACTAAACTTACCTCCGAAATTGACAAACAAACAGACACAAAGCGTAATCGGTCACTACGTTGCTAAACTTGTCACGTCTTGTCACGACAACTCACGGTGCAACACTGATTTCGTCACTTTCATTCGGGCGCGGGGGGAGGGAACGGTTGAGTGACAAAGAGATCGAAATATACCTCTATCCTTTTCTTACCTTTATTGGCCAGTTTTCTAATATAATTATGATAGAAAATACTTTTTTAAGTCATTCTGTATACTTAACTCATTTAACCAAAATTTTGAAATCGGTCACTTTCGTTCTCAGCGTGCGATTAGTCGGGATTAAAAGTGAAATTATTCATCGAGTATAATTTCCGATTTATAGTTAGGTACTTACGTAAATTCAGTAACAGACAACGCATGGCTGAAAACATTGCGACTAGCGGCAGTACATTTTGCATGAGAGTTCCTTAAAGGAAGAAGGTGTTTTTCAAAAATTCTTTCAAAGGTGTTAAATCTGTAATTATTCTCTAAAACGTAGATAGGTAGATGAAAGTTTGTACCATGTCGAAGTTTGTCATTAGTGCCGATGGTATGTATCTAACTGTTATTAGTATTTTTTTATAAAACATATATTGATTGCTTTAAATTAAAATTTTATTTTATTTTATCGGGAACCAAGAACAAGTCGTTATATAAACCAAAAAACGCGGGGGTTGTCTGAAACATTAACTCAGTGTATTTTAATATTAATCAAAACAAAACTAAACTATTAGTTTTAAAGTTTTATTTTTTGCCTTTCAAAGTTCTCTCCGACAAAGAATAAGTTTTTCAAAAAACTTATATTAAGAAGAAAATTGTGTTTTAAAAGGAACACTAAAAACGAAAACTGTGAAACACTCTAAAGCAGACATTTTTAAAACTTTCCAAAGTTCAGGAATTGTTATAAAACGCAGAACTTCCCTTTTCATAATGTTAGCGACGATACGAGTAAATAACGTGATCTCTAATTAGTTCCTATTTTATTGTGATATTAATCTAATAAGACGTTAGTCCAGTAGGATGATAAGTGTTGATTTTTTCTAATTAGTAGTTTAAGTGTTGCGCATTCCTGCCACCTGGCGGCGCTACTTGTATTAAAAGGCTTAAGTACCTGAAAACTTTACCGTAACGAGAGCCGTTTCACATTTTTGTTATTTTAAGGTGTTAAATAAGAGAATATTGTATTGTTTTTAATTAATTTAAGGAAATTAAACTCATCCTGAGGTCAGGAAAGTAAGGGAATATTGTAAGGGATGTCTGATCACGAGAAACAACATAGTTCAAGATTTCTATAGAAAAGCCACCTGCGCTCTGATTGGTCGAAGGGCGGAGATTAGTGCCGTGTGCAAAATTGAGAGACTGTGATTGGTCAGAGCAGCCTATAAAAGGGAGCATTTTTCCGTGATCAGGCATTCCGAATCCAGCAGTATTATCAAGAACTTGAAGAAGCAACAAGAATAAATAAGAAGCTCTGAAGACTAGTGTTATTATTACTCCACCACCGCACTCTCTCCAGTCGACATCCCGCCAGCGAACCCTCTCCACCCAACATTACATGAGCGCAACACATAACATAGAAAATATATTTAAAATATAGAAAATCTAAAAGACTGTAGTTTTTATTGAAATAAAAACGTTTAAATAAACAGTTTTTAAAAACCAATATCACATTTTCAATATCATCATCATCATTTCAGCCGAAAGACGTCCACTGCTGGACATAGGCCTCCCCAAAGGGACCCCCCCTTTTTGCCATTATATTTTCAATTTACAAAAAAAAATACAGTGTTGGAAATACAACTCTGGGCGCTCTCTGGGCATTCACGTAACATAACATAACATTACGCCTGTAATTACCGAAGGGTTAGGCAGAGGTGTACCTAATTTGTACACCCACATTTCGCCAGTTATGTTTAAGTGCCATGTAAAAGGAGGGCGACGCCATTGCCATCAACCGGACGCAAATCCAGACTTTGTGGCTGCTACTGAGAAATTCCTGATGGAAAAACCCAATAACACTAACGAACAAATAATACAAACATAACCCATTATAATAATCCTCCCATTACCCACACTCCAATCACGTCTATAGAGGTGCGCCGACTCGCAGCACTACGTGGTACCACGAATGGGTGCACCTCTATAGTACCACGCCTTAGTCTTTATCTTGGCACTTACCTCGCCGAGAAGTGCCAACGCAATTAGTGTTAGTACTTGAGTACGTTTGTTTTGAAAGTCAATGACACTAAATAGTGTTTGGTAATGGTTTTGTAAGCTGGATGGTTTGGGTGTGCAAGGGTTGTAGAAAATAAGGGTGGAAACATTCTTCAATAAAAAAATAAGAATCTGGATATCCTAATTAATTGCAAGAAAACTCTGTACTTAATAATCAATTTATTTGAAAGTATTGGTATTTGACTTTTAATAAATTCACAAAAAACAGAAAAAACTCGTGAGATAACCAGCATGACTGAGAGATATTTCAGGACGCCGTAAAGCCAAGTCAGAGACCATGGGTGGCATAAAAATCCTGACCCCAGGTTAGGCACTAAACATACGAGAAGGAAGAATAAATTCACATTACAACACTCTTTATTATGTCTCAGCAGTCTCCTAATACAGGTATTTTTTACTTAAAGGAGGTTCCAATCATGAATCATCATCTTAATTTATTTAAGAAATAAACAATTTTTTTTTTCTTTCAATTGTTGAAACATTAACATCGCTTCTTTTTCAGTAAAGTCTCATCGTGTAAAATACGTCATCATCAATCAAATACCTACTTATTATCTAGATATCATACGAACCTTTCAAAACTAGCACTTTAATTTAACTAAAGCGTATTCAGTGCCCAAGCCTACTTCTGCATGCCAAAACTTAACGAAGCCATAAATCACGCAAAAACTCCAGGCCAAGGTTAGTCCAAACTAAAAACCTAACCTGTCACCCATACATCCCGAACTGCCCCCATCGATCACCCCCAAAAAGGAACAAAACTGTAGTTTCACCCCCATGGGAGTCGCAAATCCAGGTGTTCCGATGTTCGGGAACTTTGATGTAGAGCGCGGCGCGGCTACAAATCACGTGGACCTTTATAGGCGACGCGAGTTCAGGGTTGACAGCTTTGGGGGCGAGGGGGTACATGAGGGGGAGAAGGGGTTTTACTTAATTTTCTTTAAAGAAATTTTTGAACAGTACCTCGTATATGTATCCTTGTTAGGGTATTTTATAAGAAACTACTTTGATCTCTGTTCCTGTTAATGACTTAATGGGGGTGATTACCAAAATGGCGACTATGACGTCATGCTGCGTTAACACCCCTAAATAAATTACGATAATAAGGGCTGGAGGATGATTGATGATTGCCTAAAAATGCATAACTGTTTTGATTTAAAACTGTTAATCTTTACACCATAAGGGGCTCTTTATTACGACAGTTGATCATGATCTCATTATTACGACGTTTAAGTAAACGAATTTTTAACGTAATATTCGTAGAATCACATGATTCTAAACAAACCTCACCTACTTTCGCAAAACTAAAACACAATATTACAACAGCCCGAGACAGACTAGCCACACGTCAGTCAAACTGCAGACAATCGCGTGACATCCCTATTAGCCCCGCCGCGCTCACATGACACTGTTTAATACACATCATCATCATTATTCTCAGTGGGCTTACAAAATGGTGGACTAGGTATCCGGGGGATATTACTTGTAGTTTAAATTGTAATTGGCTAAGTAAGTAACATTCCAGAAGTGAAATTAGTGAAGAAGGACACTGTAATGCCAGCTTTTCTTACTTAGCTGAAACGCCTAGTTGAGGCTTCCCGTGACCTAAGGGCTGGCTTGTACGAGTACCTTGACCAGAATTAATGTTGCCATACAACGTGGCAACACCGCCAGTCTCTTGGGCACATTACCAGCTGACAGCGTTGAGGAGGAGTTTTTTGATGCCAATTTATAGTTTGTTGTTAGTTTATTTAATAGTTTTTAGATTATTGTAACTTAGTTGAATCTAATTACACCTCAATCAACCTCATTTAAACTAATTAAAAATGAACAAATATGTCATAATAACAGCCCGAGACGGACAAGCCACGCGTCACTCAACCAACAGACAATCGCGTGACGTCCCTATTAGACCCGCCACGGCCGGACGCGCTCACATGACACTGTTTAATTCACATTATCTCCCAGCTTCACTGATGCTTTTAAATCATTGGTGGGATTGCACAATGGTGGACTGGGTATCTGGGTATGCACACATTAATTGAAGCTTGAATTGTAATTGTCCTACTTCTGATTAGAAGTTGATTCTTATAAATAGAAGTAATGAGCATTTATCATCATCATTTTTCGTCGATGGATAATCATTCATTACATATCGAGTTTCCTCCGTGCTTCGGAAAGCATGTTAAGCCATTGGTTCCGGCTGTCATTTGTACATATTTAACAGTCGTTACAGTTGGTCAGGTGGCCCGAAAGTTTGACTACCAGTCTTACCAGGGGGTCTTGTATTGTCCAGAACTAACTGGGTTGTGGAGGCCAGATAGGCAGTCGCTCCATGTGAAACACTGGTATTCAGCTGCATCCGGTTAGACTGGAAACCATCGGACCCACCGGATCTTACTACCGGGATAAAAAATATCCTGTGTTAATCCAGGTTATGAACTATCTCTGTGCCAAACATCCAAATCCGTTCCGTAGTTATTGCGTGAAAGAGTAACAAACATCCATTGATCCAGGTATTCATCTTCACAAACTTTCGTAATTTTATTAATTTTTAGTAAAAGTAAGATAAGATAAGAAGATTGCAAATATTACTTCGCTTTAAGAATAATATGTAGATGACTTTCTTTCGTTTAATTGTAATTTCGTTTAATCACTTATTAATAAACATCCGCGAAAAACTTAATCTACTAACAGACAGGCCACTTTAATCAATTAGCCCTTTTACCCCTAATATAACTCATCCCCCACATAATCAATAGATACAATACATCTTCCTCCCGCCCAGTCATCACTCACGGTACGGTTAGCATAAAAACCGATGCTCGGTGACTAATGACAGTAGTTTTGGTGAACGCCCCGTGCGGCATAAATCAAGTGCTGCCGACGCTACCGACGGGCTATCCGATACTAAATTAGTTTTAACTATATTATGGGTAGTGGTTTAGGTGGGAATAAATTAATGTGGGTAGTTTTTAAAAGTGGAGTGAAGCTGCGAATTTTGTTATTTGGATATTTTTTGTCCACTGAATGATGAAACAAATATGTATAGGAACAGTAAAATGATGAAGATGCAAGATAGCCCGCGAGATGGACTGACGGCAAAAAAAAAGGTGGTTAGAACAGAACGGATGCTGAGGGGACAGAGTGTTGTGGCGCAAGTGAGATGCGTATGCCCAGCAGTGGACGGGGATAAGCTGTTTGGTGAATTAAGAATGCGTATTGACAACTTCTTCTTCACGAAAAATCATCGCTAGGCTAGGATAATAAACTTACACTGTCACTTACGGGATTCTTCCGTGATTTTCAATTATTCTGAGAGTAGATATCCCGTAAGTGACTGTAAGTTATAATCTGAGAAAGCTTAAAACAGTGTGTCCAGGGATATTGGTATTAAAGTACTCTTGAGGAACAGTCAATATAGAAAAATCATGGTTACTACTGGGCTACCACTGTTTAATACAATTCCGCCTACAGCAGACGAAACTATTCGACTCTCTGGCATTCCTACAGTTTAAACCACAGCCCCAAAAAAACGTCTGCCCAAACTCCAAACACTAATACATAACCCGACCACGTAGAATGAGCCCGCGTTAGTACGGACGTCCAAATTGATGAGGTGCCACTAAATTCTGCCGGGTTATTGCCAAAGTTCCGACTATGATGTCAGTTTCTTTGAAAAACTATTGCAGGGTGGCTCCAATGCTCGTTTTTGTGTGAATCCGAGGACTGTTGGAGTTTTTATTCTTTGGTGAGTTGGTTCAACCTTTTATTGATCAGCCTGTATTTTTTCGACTTCATGAACAATGGCCTCTTATCATTCTATGAAGTAACGGACATGTTCATCAAGCTTGCTTGTTGCATGTTGATTTTAGTGTCAATCTATTCGCTTCGCAAAGTTAGGATTGTATTGTGGTAAAATAACGTTAATAAATAATTTTACAATGTTTTATGACATTCCAAATTGGACTGCCTCGTTGGTCTAGTGATCAAAGCGCGATTGCTGAGTGTTATTTAATTTTTCCATCAGGAGTTTTTCAGTAGCAGACGTCACGGAGTCTGAATTTGTGGTCGGTTGATGGCAATAGGCTCGGCTCCTATTACATTCGACTTTAACATAACTGGAGAAATGTGGCTCTACTATTAGGTACACCTCTGCCTAACCTTTCGGGTGTAGTACCTACCCGTAGGCGTGATGTTATGGTATGTTTTATGTCATCACTTATTTAAAAACCATGTTTCTGGAAACCAAAATCATCATAACGAATGACGTACTAACATTTGAAGACCCATAGCGAATGACACCATCTCCAAAGTTTCTCAAAATCTTCTACTCTGATTATCAAGATAAGCCTCTTCATATTATCACCTTTACTTTCTATCAGTGCTGGCAAACCTCCAGAAGACTAAAAATTTGATATTTTAACTAAAAAATACAAGCCTAAATAAACTTAGAAAGATCCCTCAGTAATAACCACTCCGCCCACCTGTCAACTGAACCCAGGCTGAAATCCAGCTGTCCAATTCGCAGCCTCCTCTAATTTGCGCTGAAATAAAAAAAGGACGCCCCCTCTCCTCGCCTAATTGCATTATTTAATTTCTAGACTAATTTTATTTCTCTTTTTCCTTAACTGACGGTATCACTTGTTCTCGACTCGGTTTTGAGTCGTTTTTGTGAAACGAGAATTTTTCTCTTCTAAGTTTCAAATAGCCCGAAAGTCACCAGTCTTACCAAAGGGTATCGTATTAACCAATACTAACTGGGTTGTGGAGGTCAGATAGGCAGTCGCTCCATGTAAAATACTGGTATTCAACCGTATCTGGTTAGACTGGAAGCCGACCCCAACATGCAAAGCTACATTCATCCTCTCACATAGTTAGGTCTCCGAATGACCTTGGATTTGCACCAGTTATTCGAGATGCCTATTATCCATAGCCGGACTTCAAGTAATTACTGCTGGGTATAGACCTCTTCCTACCATTGTCACAACAACCGATCTTGTGATGTATCGAGAGGATCCCTTGTACCTTCACCAGGTCAAAAGTCCATCTTTTGGAGGCATTTCCCACACTGTTGCTTCCAAAGGAGAATGCTCATGAATGTACGGAATCCCGTACCATGCTGCATCAAAATCAAACTTTGTTTTTTATAGACTACACTGATCATATTAACTCCTACAAAAATTATTTTTGAAAAAAAATCCCGCTTTTCCGAGTTATTTTATAAAATCGAAAATAACCTACGAAGTAGGTCTATTTGTTCGACGCTACCAACGACGTTTTTACACGCACACATACATTACATTATTACTCTAAAAACTTATCTTACTTAATTGTTGCTGTTATTCAAAGAAAGCAAAGCAAATACATATAATTCGTGAAATGTTTTTCAAGCAATCGTTATAGTTATAATACACAAAAGAAACGATTACTGGTTAATCGATTCATCAAAAATCGATTCCATTGCATTCTACATCAATAAGACCGTCTGTGAACGGCCAAATAACCATAGACAAAATAATTATAATCTTTTAATTTTTATTGTATGCCCTACACGTTGGAGTAATCTGAAGCGAGGCAGGTATAGTTTTTCACATAAAATAACTGTCAAAAACAAAAGCGGCCGAATGCGGAATTCTCGACATATAGAGCATTTTTTGACAGGACTTTTAGAGTCCGCTCGACATTGAATTCGACAGACAAGGGTTTGTTCAATTGAAACGGAACATCATATAAAGGGAGTAAAACAATATCCATACTTTTAAACTCAAAAGTATATTTCCAGTTTAAAAATCAAATCCCCGACGCGTAATGCCGTAAAAAAATATGAAACTAATTACTATAAAACTTTGGTTTTGATGCGCGAGATGTTTTGGTACCACTTTTGGCCATTCTTCTTTCGGTCACAACTTTAGAACATTAAAACTCCATCGGTCATCGGTACTGAGATCTCTGTGCCCCGCCTATTGTCTTTGCCACTTAAGTTTAGGAATTGTTCGAACTATGACAGTAGCCTTAGTTCGGCTGCGAAACTCCACATTTCTGATTTGATCACGCAGGGAAACTTCCTATCTACCTAATGTTTCCCCAACTGTGTTGGGTCAGCTTCAAATCTAACCGGGTGTAGCAGAATACCAGTACATTACATGGAGCTACTGGGTACCTAACCTTCACAAACTTCGAGGAATTTATTTAAGTAAATGGAAAAGCATCAATAAAACATCTAAATTCGAGTTGTCATAGTAGTCAGCAGATCAGACGACTGCCCACGGGGGGTTACAACGAGGGACTGAACTAACACAATTACTCCGGTCATTACTGACGATACGTAGCTTTCGTTTTCACTTACCACGTGGGGGGTCGGCAGAATGGCAGATTTTGAAGCATAAGGATCCGTGGGTATGTGCTCTCCAGTTAACTGAATTAAGCTCTAATTGCGCGGTTGTTGACATATGTAGTTGACACTTTTTAAGATGATTTTAATGTCCATGTATGAAGAAGTTATTTAATTATGGTTTCTTCATCAACAAGTTAAAAATAATAGGAAGAAAAAAACCATTATTTACACTGTACTAAACGTGGCGCATAAAAAATGAGGTAAACAAAAAGAACAAGTTCAAAAAAAAGCGTTACATCCACGCAAAACGTTCTTCCAGAGAAGCTGACTACCATAATACCTTTGCCTGTGTCATCACTGATTAACGTCTGAGAATTGGGTATCAGTTGTCATCAGTTGTCGGAAACTATCGGCAGTTTTCTGATCATCAATCATTTTTGGCATCAGCGATCCTCAATTCAAAAGAAACAGAAAAACTCTTCTAAATGATTTTCATAAAGAATATTGAAGCCGATATATTTCTTTATTTTTAGAAGAGAGTATTATTTACCATAGAACCCTCTCTAAGCCTTACGCACCCCATAAAAATACACCCGAAATAAAATACCTAAATAAAAGAGTACAAGTAAGTACAAATTGAGTTCTCTCCCAAGTACAGCGGCAAAGATTGATGTCTATAATCTAGCGCAAGAAGAATTACTAACTCGTTAGTGTCAAACACAGAGGGGTTATATTTGCTTGGCATTATTTTGAGATTATGAGAATGAATATATTTGATATGGAAGTCATCATTTGCATAATCAGACTATGTTCCCACCGCTGGGACACTGGCCTCCTCTCTGTAAGAGAAAGCGAGCTGTAATTCACTATGCTGGCCGGGTTGGTAGATACCACATTAATTTCTTCGATTTTTTGGTTCTAGGACATGCCGGTTTCCTCACGATGTTTCCCTTCACCATTTAAAAGCAGTAATGATGAAATAAGTTACACAAAGTAATGTCTGGGTCCGAATCCACGACCTACCAATCATAAGTCGGGAGGGCCGTTACCACGGCTCCCATGAAAAGTAAATTCGAACAATTTTCTAATTGAAAATACTCGATTTACATATCTTTCTACTATTATAAATTAAACGTTTGTGACGATAAATGGATGGATGAATGTTTGTTACTGTTTTACGAAAAATTACTGAACAAATTTGGATGTAATAAAGAAACTGCGAGCTTGTGCTAGCCGCAGAGCAGAGAGAGCATTACAATTTAAATGTAAAATTAAATAATAAATCAGCAATAAGTCTACTGTAAATACATGATTGATTCCCACAAAGAACACATTAACATCATTCACATATCGATGTTTACCCACCCCACTAGTTCGAATATTAAAATGCTTATCGAATCGAATGCGCAACACAAATACAACACTATTAATTTCGGACAAAAGTCACAAATTACAGATTCGGCCAAACGTAAGTATACAGCGAAGTATCCGAATTGAACGATATATAATTCAATTGTTAATTAAAAATTGGGAACGCGACGTTGCACCAGAAATGCTTAATTGGAAACTATTGTGTTTTAATGTGTATCGTAGGATTGTAATTTGTAAATAATTGGAGAAGGGTACGTGTGCTGTTATTATGACCGACAGTGCACTGATGGATTAATTTTGATTGAGTTATTCTGGTTTTCGTTGAGCTGGATGAATGAGGTGTGCATCAGATTCTTTATTAATTACGTAGTCCCTTTTTTGTTGTGTTTCAGTTCAATTGGAGTTCTCTTTGTGAATTGAAATTGCAGATTTTTAAGTGAATGAAGTGATCTAATACGAGATCAGGTCTATGGTTAAGCTACACATAATATTAAGTGTACTGACTGGATAGATCAACTCAAATCTGTTTTTTTTCTCAATGGACCATCTCAGAAGCATTCTGCATGGTCCTCATATGACTTGATTAAGATTATGTTTGAACTTTAAAATAGAGGGTGTGGAAGGGACATCGAGGAACAAAGGAGTACGTATTCAGTACATCATTCTGAGCGCCCCTACCTCGAAATTCTTCATCGGTAATTAAAAAAAAAAACAGTTTTTTCTAACAAAAGTAATATATGGAACGACAGATTTTTTTAAAAATTATATCATTATCTCACAGTTGTTTCGGTATTACTTCTCAGAGTAGTGGAATACGAAACACCGAACTCATCTAGTTTTAAAACATAATTTTATGTGCGAAGTGTATGAGTGTTTTAATAGCCTATTTACAAAATAAATGTCACCGCATTTAACTAAAATAAATTGAGTCTGAGGTCAAAAGAATTCTGCTCAGTAGAGCGAGACAAAAATATTTGTTACCATTTTAAATAAGTCAAACAGCTAACCTTACAAACAATTCAAATTCTATTTCAGCACTAACATGTAAGTCTTTACTGAAAAAAAAACACGTCCATACCCAAATTATCCTTTACAAAATATTCGTAAACTTGAACAAATCAGTTTACTTGGTTTGCATAACAAAAACAACTTGAATCATAAATAACAAATGGCCGAACGGTTTTTCGTAGAAAATCTTTATATTTCATTATTCCACACATGACTATCCTAGGGGCACAAACTTGGACCCTCGTCAGTTTACGTCAAACTACAGATATTTGACTACGGGGCTCGAAAATATTGGTTCTGCCAACATACACTATAGGTATAACTGAAGGAATCTTAAAGTAGGTACTCAAGTTTGAATCAGAAGGGAAAAGATGAAGATTTTCGGAAAAACGTGTTCTCACCGTGTTTTGTCATGAAAAAATCATACATAAACATCACGCTTGTAAGTGTCAAAAGGGTATACCTATATTACACCCACATTTGGCAGGTTGTGTTTTAGTCCCATGTCAGGGGGCCAGCTTATTGCCAACAACTGAACAAAAATCATGATTCGGGGCTGCTACTGAGTAATTCTTAATGGAAAACCACAATATCTCTTGGGAATCGAATCCTGGAAGTTATGCTCAGTAGTGCAGTGCTAGTGTAGTGCTTTCAAACACTACATCAGCAAGATAGTTTCAAGGACAAACACAATTACAACAGAACTAAAATTGAATAAAGTTGTTCTTAAGTTATAACCAAACGAGACGTTGCGTTTGAATATGAAAGGAAGATGATCGTTCGTTTCTTAAGGGTAGACTACGAACCCGCTACCCTTGTCATTGCATGTCAAACTGTTGATACTTGGTCCGCAGTTCAAAATATATTGATTTTAGTTTCTGTGGAGAGAACTTCTGATATTGCTGTTGGGATTATGATGAATGTTTGTTTGCATATACCTCCATATATGTACATACTCGTACACATCCACTACGTTCATCAACTTAAGGTCTATTTTTGTTTGCTCCGTACATGATGGAATCTGCTTTATGTTTAACCGACTCAGTATTGTCGATTTGTTTAATCCCACTAATATTACAAATGTGAAAGTTTGTCATCATCATTTGCTTTGCCTGTTCCCAACTATGTTGGGGTCAGCGTTTCGGTTTTAAATAGATATCAACGAGGCATTCGCCAAATGTATTATAAGCTTGCATTTTTTGTTTATTATATGCAATCTTAAACAAAAATCAAGCGAATCTTGAAAACCCAACACCAAGTTTTTATATAGGCCTCCACTTATGTCACTTAGTCTTAATGAACACAGTCATAATCAAGATTATCGACTTGCCCACATCAAAATGTACCTATGTGAATGATCTGTAGGCACACACTTAACGTAGATACTAATCGACCCGATTCGTGTATTGACGCCTAGTATTAAAGGCCCTCAGGCGATAATCTATAGCGCTCTGTAAATGACATAGCTGTAATTACATTTGGCTGTTATTAATTATGTTTAGCCTATTAACTATGATTGTTAGTATTTGTCATAATATACATTGGTTATGCTCTTTGGTAAAGGGTTTGTCGTGGGAAGTTCACTATCGCCGTTGTTGTTTCTTTTCTTTTCTTTTTTTAAACTTTGCCTCACACTAGGATTTTCTCCTGTACCGTGGGTGCGTTGAAAAACATTTAAACTCACATACACAAACAGCCAGACCCGGAACAACTACCTGTAGGCCATACAAATATTTATCCGTGCGGGAATCGAACCCGCGACACGCAGCGCAGCAGTCAATCACTCAGCCACTGCGCCAACCGCGCCGCCAAATAAAGTACAGCATCAGGTGGGTAAAATTATAGGATTACCCAAGGGTGTCCAAGGTGCAATGTGGTATATTCCTGACTGACGACGGTCTTCTAATCGCTTGGTCGCGAGATAAGCCCATCTTACGACATCTATTCAAGAGGAAAAAATGAAAGTAATTTCTTAAAGTATGCGTCACCGAGACCACATTTGCGACGCGACAGAACTTCAGCACCTGCCTAACCTTTTCCTAACTATGTTGGGGTCGGCTTCCAGTCTAACCGAATGCAGCTAAATACCAGTGTTTTACAAGGAGCGACTGCCTATCTGATTGGGCAATCAGATAGGCAGTCGCTCCTTGTAAAACACTCGACTCTCGACTCGAGACTGGTTGTCAGACTTTTGGGCAACTATCTGTGACGACTGTCATAGATCTACAAATGACAGCCGGGGCTTAACGTGCTTTCAGAGGCACGGAGGAAACTTAGTTGTAATGTAAAAAATAATCCACAGACCAACCCAGGCAAGCGCGGCTTAACCTAATTATCTGCCCGAGCGGCTGTTATTATTTAGCCACGAGCTCCTTCGACTCGACAGAACCTACTTGAGGAAAATAAGTGACGCACGTGCGTGTCGCTAAACGCAAGTGAAATCACCTGGGTTCGTAACCAGGGCCTCATGCATCATTTTGGTAGGCCGTTTAAAACCCGAATAGTTCTAAAAATACAAAAAAACACTGCATCCTATGCTGAGTTGTAAAGATTTCACTTATGTTATGTTCATTTGAGAGTTTATACACAAAGGTATATGTTTTTTATGAGAAGTTTATTTCCATGTCATGTAGAAGAACTTGTAGAAGTTACTTTACAATAGCCAAACGACAACACAATTCAGACACCATCTTTACAAAAATCCTGATGGAATTTCACGGCCGATCGTGGCCCAAAACTGGGCGAACTAAACTAATTTATCACAAACATTGTACGAGTATGTACACAGAAAAACCTTCATTTTGTGAAGTTATTGGTGATTTTTCTATGATTTATGCGTCCCAACTGAGCACCTTTTGTTATTACTTGGTACAATGAATGGAAGATGGAGAAATCTTCCGAACTTCGGCGCAAGTTTGGCTCAAACTTTATTTTGTATTGTATCGTATTGGGAAAGTAATGATTTAGTAGCTTTGAGATGTTCCCTTGGCGGGGTGGGCAAAGGTTTACCTTGAGTTGGGATGTGGGTCTCCAGATTAAAAGCGTTTTTGGGTCATTACGCAGACACTAGACCGAAGTGAGTCTGAGTTGATACATAGAAGTCTTTGCGACAATTTTTTTAGAATAATGTTTTTGAACGACAGTATTTCTTTGTCTTTAGGTCGATAGACAATGTCGCATCGCAGCGGGTGATACGATACCTCTTAGACAGTCAGACTTTCGGGCCACTGACTACTTGTAATGACTCTCCAAGATCTACAAATGACAGCCGGGACGATTGGCTTAACGTGCTTTCCGAGGCACGGAGGAAACTCAGTATGTTATGGATGGTCACCCATCCACGGGCTGACCTTGGCAAGCATTATTTAACCTTAAAAATCGACCTACGCTGTCTTTCACAACGATTCTACTACAAAATGTCTTACATTATAAAATAAATCATGAATGCTGTCCTACACTTACTACCCAGCTATTATGTCCCACTTACTAGGACATAAGTGTCCAAGAAGCTATACTTAAGTTTGACATTTCAGTTTTCCAAGATATTTCATTTTAAATGCGGGTTTTACAGTTTTTAGAGCGAAAGGTCAAGAATTGTAAAACTGTAGGCGACCTTTTCAAAATGAATTAAGATTTCATTTCATAAAATTTTTAGAACCGGTTATAGTTCTGCGAATTCCTCAATAGCAGCCACGGAAGCCAGATTCGTGTCCGATTGATGGAAATAGGCTCGCCCCCTATTTCATGGGACTTTAACGTAACTAGCGAAATGTGCGTGTAGTATTGTCTGCCTAATTCTTCAGGGGTTATAGGCGGGCTGTTATGCTTATTCTTTTCAATAAGAGATCGTTTTCTTTGGGAGACGCTCTAGAAGGACATACCCTGAGCTTTATTGGTAATAATCTACAGAAAGGCCAGGAGCTTAGTAGGTACTCTAAACTGGCGTGCGTGTATGACCAGATGGATCGCAGGCGACGTGTTGTGGTTTATACCTACCGTCATGGCAAAAATTTTATGTATGAAGGTAGTTTTCAAACAGTTTTGTTTAAAAAAAAAAAATATTAGAGACTAAAAAAAAATTGTTCCTTCCTCAGTTAAGTTTTTTAATACTTTACGAAATACCATTACAAAACTCACCTCGTTAATAAGAAAACTTGATCGGTAGTTCAACGTTTTTCAGTTCACTTCAAAACAATGGATTATTACCTGAAACGATAAAACACAAAATTTAATTTCTACTTTAAACGTTTAAGTACAAAGCTTAAATTTGTGTGTTCATAAAAGAGAAATATAAACTAGATGAAGAATTGACATTCGAATTTCGGATTTAGAACTGAATAGCACGTACTTCGATTAGCTGTAACGAACCAAAAGCAACTGAATTCTCCAGAAGTTATAGTTGAAATTTCTTTGTCAAAAACTATACCCGTAAATCATTATCAGGGAGGGCCTATTAACTGTTACTAATGGTTCTTGACACGCTAATATTCAATTAAAACCTCTTTTATGCCTATTCGAGTCGCACTTCTCATAGAAATTGATACCTTATCACGTAGACATAAGATTTAAAACCGATATTTAAATGTTAATAGTTTTTATTTTTTGTAGCAATAATTTGGTTTGTTTGGGGAAAAATGTTATGGTTTTGTGAAGAAAAACATAATTAAATGGCGGTAAAGGGAACTTGATTGGCAGCTTACAATGACCTTCTACAAAGAACTATGAAAAACGTGATTCGTTTCCAGGAAAGCGAAATGAAAAATGGATTTGTATTTTCCAAGAAAAGTTTTTTTTTAAAAATAGCTTAGTCGGCTTTATGATTGTAGAGCTTTGAGCCAGGTTTATATTCATAGGTAGTTCTTTTTATGTTTTTTTTTCACCTAATTCAAATATTTATAATTTCTAGGAAGCACTGAGTCCCTTGCTATCTGATCATCTGCTTGTATGTTCCCAACTATGTTAGAGTCGGCTTCCAGTCTAACCATATGCAGCTGAATTCCAGTATTTTACATGGAGCGACTGCTTCTGATCTTCATAACTCAGTTAGTACTGGGACTGGGTAATACGATACCCCTTGGTATGACTGTTTGTCAGACTTTCGGGCTACTGACTACCCGTAACGACTGTCAAAGATCTACAAATGACAGATGGGATTAACGTGCTTTCCGAGGCACGAAGGATCCACAGAACAACCCAAGCAGACGTGACTTAACCTAAAGATCGACTCGCACGGCTTCTATTATTTAGATTGCGAGGAGGAGGAGCTCGTGCTCATGATCCAGGTATGTTTAAGTATCATGTAATAGGGGCGAGCTTATTGCCATCAATTAGGCACAACTCTAAACACCGTGGCTGCTACTGAGAAAATTCTGTTTTTGCTGTGGAATTATTAGGAAGCTCTTAAAGCTCTTGCTACTTATCCCCTCGTTGCCAGGTGGGCATCATATTTCCCTGGTTAACACATGTATAAATGCTATTATAATCTTACATAATCCTTGCCCCACATACCGTGTCATGCAAAAACACCACCTTTTTAATACAAGGCGATCAACCTGTGACATTTTCTATCCGAACTGATAAATTACTCCTAACAAACACCTGCCAATCAAATACTGACCTTAAA
This sequence comes from Noctua janthe, assembly GCA_910589295.1. Classification (NCBI taxonomy): domain Eukaryota; kingdom Metazoa; phylum Arthropoda; class Insecta; order Lepidoptera; family Noctuidae; genus Noctua; species Noctua janthe. The sequence goes on from OU342578.1 coordinate 12,004,998, forward strand.
CCGCTAAAAATAGATCTACAAATCGTTTGAGAAGGTAAACTCATTTGAAGTACCCTAATTTCGAATCTATGTCTTTGAACGTAAATCTGAATTTTGAATGAGTCTGATCTTTCAGATTGTTTCAAGGGAAAATGAAACTTGAGATTTGAGACAATAAGGTGGGTTTTCGTTTGTAATTAAGTATATTGGGATAAAATAGAACGCAGTTGACACCAGATAATTTATATTAGAGGGTACATCGAGTTTTTTCTGTTCGTTAAATATAAGAATTGGCTGAAATTCAGATGGGGATACCTTTTTCGGCCATTTTCTATTAAGCCTCTAAACCTGAAGGTTTTATAGGATAATTGGATTAAGTTTATTAAGATATTCCCAAGGTTTCAGGGCAAAAGATCTTTCTTCAATAAATGATAAAGTAACGGTTATTATTATTGATATTACTTTATTATTTAATACTATTGAAAGGAATTAAGTTTTACCGAGATTAAGGGACAGGATTATAGTATTAGGTTCTCATAATTTGGAGGGAGTGATCTCTTTACACGCCTTATAGATATAAGTGTCCATTAGCCTTCGATTTAAATTTGATTGGATCCTCGACGAGCCGGAGTGGCTGCCCTATGGACATCAGCAGGACCTAAAGTTTTATTAATGCGTAGTATGTCATTTCTCCTCCTTTCAAAACTAAATAAAACAATACTGCTTAGGTAAGTTTAGCACATTTAAGATACAATTCTATAGGTTACCGCAACGATACTTTTTTCAAAGGGGCTTTCAATTTGAAGATTTCGCTCCTGTAATATAAATTAAAAATTCTAACACACATTATTTCAAATAATCATACAGTAGAGTTACTAAAGATATTTATTTATTTATTTAAACTTCATGTACAATAGTGATATATAGATACTAAAGATACTCTATTTTGAATGCCCATTCGAGCAATCCTGTACTGCAATCTGGCCTCCCTTGACCAATGCTATATAATTTATCAATCTATTAATTTTAGTTTTTTATAAATTTTCTGAAGCTTTCGTGCCGGACACTCTCCATATTAATCTGTGGTAGACATCTTCTACCACATCGCATGAAACGACACGATTTATTTCTATGTAATTGTGAAAACGTATTACCTATGATGACTCTGTTCTTGTAGTCAAATTCAAGTAATCAGACGCCTATCTACCCACTACTAACACAAAGTAAATATTAACATCAAAAAATGTGTCATCAGTAAAATTACTGCTTACACCATAAAAATGTACCTCATAACATATTCATAACGTTAATTGCAGAGAAAATTACGGCGTCCATAATACCAATAATTTAAACGAAATCCGGCCGTTCATCGCCACACTCTAGTTATAGGTGATTGTTAATAAGGTCGGTTTTACACTGGCGATTATTTTTTACCTGAAAATAATTATAATTAACGAACTTGACAGATAACATAAACATAGAGGAGTATGGAAGAAGAAAACATGCGATGCAGATTAGAGTGAGTGAGTGAATGAGAAGTGGGTCCATGGAGTGTTTTGCCCGTTCTTCTCCATAGAGATCTACGCTTTGGAATGGGCAACTACAGTACTTTCACAGTTGCCTTCTGACTGGGACTGTTGCTTAATTTTATTGAAGTAAAATTCAAATGTTCCTGTAACTGGCCTACTTGAAATAAACGCTTTGATTTTGATTGATTATACGTCATCATTCGTCATCAGGAGCTCGTGGCTAAATAATAACAGCCACTCGGGTCGATGTTTAGGTTAAGCCGTGCTTACCTAGGTTGGTCTGTGGATGGGTGACCACTCATTACTTACCGAGTTTCCTCCGTGCCTCGGAAAGCACGTTAAGCCGTTGGTCTCGGCTGTCATTTGTAGATCTTTGACAGTCGTTAGGTAGTCAGTGGCCCAAAAAGTCTGACAACCAGTCTTACCAAGTGGTGTCGTATTACCCAGTACTAACGTCGTGGGTCGTGGGTCGTGGAGGTCAGATAGGCAGTCGCTCCATATAAAATACTGGTATTCACCTGCATCCGGTTAGACTGGAAGCCGACCACAAAATTTGGGAAAAGCACGCAGAAGATGATTCGTCATTATTTGCGTCCGAGCGGCTACACCTCCTCAGGAAGCCCCGTGGAGGGGTGAAACACGTGTCGAGTACAGGTGTCGGTGCATGCCATGCTGATTTCCTCTTCTGGCGGGAACTGTATTCTGCACCAAAGCCTGGATCATTTTTCGCGGAATTAACACAAAATGAAGTGCCCATTGCCATCAACCGGATACATAAAATATACGTTTAACAAAATGTATTTTCCACTAATTAATTATTATTCTCACTATTTGGTTTCAGGGAATCCGGTACACATCGTTGCTTTTATGCTATTACGGAAATCGTGATATTAAATGTTAATTATTATGCTTAATATATTGTTATGTATTATTAAATAGTTCAAACATTTAATTTATAAAGGGAAAAAGCTAAAGTATAGACACATGATAGATGGAAAGGCGGAGTCTGTGATGCACCACATTACGCTAGTTATATTTAAATTGCCATCAACCAGACACAAATCCGGTGAGTCCAGGCTGCAATTGAGAAATGTTTGATGAATAAAACCTAATAGCACTTTGCGGGATCTGGGAATAAAACCCATGACCTCGCGCTCAGCAGTAGCTGTTGTGACCGCTGACCACACATTGGTCTTTCTATCATACGATCATACCTGTATCTCCTCAGAGGATAAGGCACAGGTGTGCCTAATGCAATTCACCTTCAGTGAGCCTATTGCTAACGTTAGCTCGGTCATCATCATTTGCTTAGATTTCCCAACAAGGGTCGGCTTCCAGTCCAACCGGATGCAGCCGAATACCAGTATGTTACATGGAGTGACTGCCTATCTGACCTCTACAACCCAATTACTACTGGGTAATAAGATACCCCTTTTTAAGACTGGTTGTCAGACTTTCGGGCCACAGACGGCTGTCAAATACCTACAAATAACAGCCCGGACCAACGGCTTAACGTGCTTTCCTAGGCACGTTGGGAACTCGGTACGTAACGGTGGTCATCCATCGACTGATCGACCGTGGCAAGCGCTGCTTAACGTTGAAGATCGACCCGTGCGGCTGACGAAGATCGATGATTTCCGTCAATAACAACAAAAATACCCTCTACATTACAGACACATCCGTTTGGTCCCACCCTTAACCAACATTACTGATTGCAATGCATTGCGGCGAATACCTACACCACAGTTTGATAGGAATCCGTTTGCGGCCGCTTTGCTGTAGTTATTAATATTTTGTGTATGCAACGGTAATGTGTAGCCATGTCAAAGTGATTTAGGATTGTAAACTAGAGTATTGATGCAGCTTCGTAATGTATGTGGTGTTCGGATAGCGTTTATATTGACTGTGCTGTGTGTGCGGTATTTCCGCTAAACTGATTGGCTTTGTCCAGATTTTAAATCGCGTGCACATGTTTGGAACTGCTTACTGTCCGGAGATATACTGACAAAGAATTTGGACTACGAGCTAGTCGAGTGGCAAGTAGTGTAGTCGTTGTAAAAGTTGAAAGCGATTGCCACTAAATACGTCTAGGCTTTCAGAAGTCTGATTACGGTTTTCAAACAGAGCGGGAGTGTTTGAAAATATACGGCATGCGGCAGTATCGACGGTGCTGTCGGCAGCACGCTGTTTCTCACTCTAGCATATGACGGATCTGAGCAATGAAAAAGGATAGGAGCAGGGCAAAATGCGATTCTGTGCTGATAAAGCGAGATTTTGATAAAATTCAAGATGAATATCCCCAAATTACTCCTTAACAGGTAAATATAAGTTCCTATGAGTCTCCTTTCATGAAGAAATATCACTTAAACGTCTTCTTATCTTGTATTTCTCAGTACAGACAAAAATATGTCACAAAAAAACTTAATAAATAAGTCACTTTGTGTCTGCCACAGCCCACAATATTACGTTGTTATGTGTGAACGTTAACCTAATTTCCTTAACCTTTTGCGTGCAAAAATCTTCCCGCATTTTCCTTAATTCCCACAGACATCATATCAACCTAATTTATCTCCCGTTCGCCCCCTACACATCCCTTATTTGTCTTGTTACATCCCCTAACGTACTAGTCCGAAAAATTGCACCAACTGACAACAGAATTAAGCAGTTTCAAAGTTGAAATAATAAGAAATTAACCGACAAATTGCTCAGGGCAAGGAAACGGCATTTACTAAGACAAATATAACGTTACACTCTCTTAAACCTCTATTACAAGAGAGCAGAGTTTATATTTCCTTGAGTGGTACGTAAGTGGTATCTTGGCAACTCGCTACTAACCTATTTTGGAGGCGAAACATTACAATTTTTAAAGGTTAATTGTTCAAAAATGTTTGCCAAATGTGAAAAGTTGTGGCGGGGTACAGCGGGGTGATGTAAAGTTTGTTTTAATTCGGCTCAAATAGGAACATGCAATTAAAAATAAGAACACGCTAGCTGTTTCACAGATGGGTGACTGCAAAGTTTTGGTAAATACGTTAACTTAGAATAACCCCTTTTACAACCACTTTCGTGGTTGTAAAAGGGGTTATTCTTCGTAGTTCTGTGGTAGGTAACGTTAAGTCTATGACTTTTTATGAAAGACTGGTTTTTATTCGTGTTTTCGTTTTGTTTGGATGTCGGATATTACCCAATGAGAACTTATCGGGATAAAATGTTTCCAGAATTTCTTATCCCAGGTCATGGACAACCTATGCCTTTTTCGTCCACGTACAGTCCATCCATAGTTTCTTTCATCTTCCTCTACTTTTATAGCCATCTACATTCATACTCAACATTTTCCTCATTCCTCCAAATTACATGTCCATACCACGATAACCGATTCCCACACAACTTTTCAGTCACCGGCGCCACTTTCAGACTTCTATGAATTTTTCGTCTATCTAGTATAATGATTATCTACTCATTTGATGACCAATGAGAACTTAAATCAATCGGCATTTGTCTTTGCACGTGCTGTGACTTCAGTAAGATCTTCCAAGTTATAAAATCAAACTGTTATGTACAAGGTTTCGGTTTAAAAGACAACAGATTTACTCAATCACAGTATCTAAAACCATGAATGTAATTTAGTAAATCTGTCAATATCAATTATGGTGTCCAGTTAATAGGGGCGCATATTAAATGAAGGGGTTGTTTCACCCTCGGGCGCGGGGTGTCGTATTAATGACGGTTGTCACATGAAAATTGTTGCGTACTTAGTGTAATTTAAATTCTTTGTCTGTGGGACTTGTAGGGTAAGTAACAGGTTTGTGAGGATTTTACGGAATTTTATTTAATGTTAGGTTGTTCAGTTCTAGGATATTTGGGTGAAACAATATACGTTATTTTGTTAGATTTAATAACAAATTCTCTGTATAAAAAGAGAGCTAGTACAAAGTTTAGATTTGTGTCTGGTTAGTGCAAAATGGATCTATGTATCCATCCTGAAATGGTATACATTTGTATAAGTAATAACTGGCGAAATAATGCTATACAACGTTGTCCATCCTTTCTGGGGTAACAAGCGTGGTTTTAAGTAGTCACTAATAGGTGTATAGTACTTATACCCATTTCGCCTGTTATGTTTAAGTCCCGTGTAAAATGGGCGGGCCTATCAACCGGGCACAAATCCAAATTTTGTGGTTGCTACTGAAAAATTCCTGATGTTAAAACACTTTGCCCGACCCGGGAATTGGAACTAGGACCTCATGGTCAGCAGTCGCGCTTGCAACCACTAGACCAACGTGGCAGACTGACAAAACACTCATAAAAAAGTTCAAAATATATGTTACAACACAAAAAAAATATTCACACCGAATGATTTTACAGTGACAAAAAAGTGAATGAAATTAGACGCGCCGCGAGGGCCGTCAGACCGAATGAGTGAACGGCGACCGTGTGAATGAATGATTAAATTAAATAGCACGTTATTCGTCATTGTGAACGGAAGGTTTTAGCTACATTACGTACACTTCTGGTTTTTTAGTCCTTTAGGGGTTTTAAAGCTTTGAGCTATTAGTCTTTGTAAATCTCTTTTGTGGTGTTTTTGATAAGAACCTCTGATATATCAGTTCTGAGCCTTTTGTAGCTGTATGTTTTATTATTACTGCAGAATCTATGGGGGAGACATGGAACAAAATAATTCTGCTATAAGAGGTGGTACCTCCCTAAAGTAAACCTAATATACCTCTTTTTTTTTTTTTTTTTGGATGGGAAATCATCAAATGACCCCCCCCCCCCCCCCACTCTGGGCGGAGCGGAAGGGAGTGTCAGACTTGTACTGACTAAAACCCATCCATACTCCTTCTTTGCCCTTTGTGTTCCAGGGCCACGGTGTCTCTTTCGAACAGTCCCGCAGCTCTGGCAGGCATCGGCCCATGCGGACCCCTACTCGGTTGCTGACATCTCTTTGAGGCGCGCGTGGAACACGAACGCGCCGTCGACACGGCCTGTCGTCATAAGACGGCCGGACGGCGAGCTAGCCCATAACTCGCCGTCCACAGGCCCGCGCCTACGGTGGCCGGGAGCCACCACGTGACCCCCGACGCCCAGGGCGTCTCCCGCGGCGGCTGGGACGTGAGGTTCTTTCCCTCTCACGTCCCGCACCTAATATTACCTCTTTAGCTATTGAATACACGAAAACATGCTTATAAGTTGGTTGCCAGATTAGTAATTGACCTAATAAGCCCTCTCCCTCTCACAGAGATGAGGCGTGCGTCCCAGCAGTGGTAGTCTAGGCCAATTATATGACATACTTAGACTATGAGATCTAACAAGATTACCCTCCTCTCGGATTCCGGCACAGTGGGGTAACAAGATGACTTTGACGTCGGAACAAAACATGGTTATACGGTATAATGTAATGTTTAAATTCACGTGTGTAGTACACCTACATTGCGCCAGTTATGTTTAAGTCTCATTTAATGAGAAGCGGGTCTATTGCCATCAACCGGGCACGAATCCAGGCTCCGTGGCTGCTACTGAGAAATTCCTGATGGAAATACCCAATTTAATTCCCAGGTCAGGCAATAGCACTTTGCCTGACCTAGGAATCGAACCCAGGACCAACGACCAACATGGCAGTCAAACAAATAACAAAAAGCCAGACAAAATAACGTCTTCTTGATACTCTACAAGACACAAAAAAAACGAGAGTTAAGTACCCCATTCTTCGGAAAAACAGCTCATTTAATATACTCTCTATTTTCCCTAAACATACCCTACAAATTAATGATAACATGAAAAATATCGACCACAAAATATTCAACCCATTCACCCACCATTCGTCCCAACTCGTCCCCTTTCGTCCCAACTCGCCCCCTCGGCTAAGACAAAAGTATGAAACAATAACACAGGGTATGAAAACTCGCGCTTTACATATCATAGAAGAGGCTTTTAGCCGTCTTTGTCAAACATGAGTGTAATGATATTAAGTTGGTATATTAATGTAAGAATTTTGGGGCGGTAAAATGCTGCTGTGTGAATGCAAGTCCTGTACGTTACCTATAATGTAGACACAACGTTCATTTATCCGAAGGCATGTAGTATGTTCAAATATTTTACTTACTAATTTCTGAATTTTAATAATTTTGTTTTCTATTGTATAACTTTATATTTTTAAATGTCCTTCTATAAGTTAAACCTATTACCTTTTTTTATGGGAAACTTCAAACTTTTAATGAGCTGCTTTTATTTTAACAAAGTGAAATTTCAGGGTTTGACTTTTCAGACAAATTTGCTCAAAAACGTGACTTGCGTGATGACTAATTTTACAAACATCAGTTTTTCCTCTTTTGCACATCGTTTTTGACATAAGTGTCTAAGCATTTTGACCCAAAACCGCAAAGCAGACTAGCGTCATTTTAGCGCACTCTGTTTGCGTGTGTGCACATAATAAAAGCCATTTAAATGTGTGCAGAGTAAAGTATAACGTGTTTTGTTTCGAATGTGTGGGAAATTCGCGGGCAGCGCCAGGTGGAAAGATTGTATTGAAGGGATTGTACAGGTGGGTATTAAACGCCTTTATTGTATGTATGGCGGTTGTGAGAAAATTGTCGTTCATTTCCAGGAAGCCTTTTGATCGGAGGTTAGATGTTTTTGATTGATATGTAAAGGTTTAAAGTGACATTTTCCTTTGTGTAGTTACGTCAATTCCAGGCCTATTTAGAAGCTTATTTTAATGTTAACATCTATCTCACAGATTGGAAAAGTCTGAAAGGTTAAATGTTACCTGGCATAAATGTCAACTGTTTTCAGCGAGTCAATTACCAGACTAACAATCGCCAAAAATAGGATTAATAATCATATTTTCCGAGCTTCCGTCTGACAACTGTTATTTATTTGTCACCGGGTTTGAGCTACTACCGTTCAAAAGCCTTTCCTTTTTTGTTATTTCTGGCTTCAGGACAATAAAAATATTCCAGCAACATTTTAGTAATCTGAGGGCTTAGAAAAAGTGTCAGTTTATCGGCAATACCGATGAAGCTAGAAACGGTATGAAAATGATTGCTACTGGTCTCGGCCCTCTGGTCAGCTTATGACTGGCTCCACAACAGTGATGCTGAGTGAATCGAATGACGTCAGGAGGGACCTCTCCTCAATTTCAACTTTTAATTTTCTTTTAGTTTTCTCTATTTTCTCGGCCATCAATATCTTCAGTCTACCACTAAACTAGCTGTATTTTATTTTTATCTTGATGGGCGAAGGCCTATCCCTTCTCTTTCCCAACTTCTTTGTGTTGTTTTATTTCTGGCCACCTCTGCCCCGCGAACATGATCGTCAAACTAGCGGTCTATCGCATTATTAAACCCTGGTATAATATCGCAGAGCATAGTACGGGTATTGTCGCACCACATCGGGGCTACATCGTCGCACTCTCTCTGCTGAGCGTCGACGTAAGCTTACGTATGCAATGTCGCAAATGAAGGTATTATTTTAAGTGGGAGGTCGGAGGGTTAGCCGTGTGTTACACCGATAGGTAATGGTGTAACCAGATGGGTATGTCTGAAACAGAATTTGTGAACATGTACGAGTTTCAGGCTAGATGGAGCGAGTGTCTTTGCAGGGTGGCTAGGTGAGACTTTCAGAAGTGAATAGTGTGCCTTTGGAGAGGCCAATGTCCAGTAGTGGACTGATGTTGGTTGATTGATGATGATCAGTTTAAGTTAGTTTCATATCAATCCAAAATGCATTAAAGTTTACGATCATAAGTCTGATTGATTGTGATATAATAGTATCTACACGAAAAATACATGTTAATAACATGAACAACTAACTATTATAGGCTGTTCATTCTGCATTTTCAAATGCAGTTTAAGGTATTACGAAGTCAATTTTTTACTATTGCACTGCAGTAGCATACAAATCGTAACGGTGTAACCGGCCGCCTATCTCCAAGTTTTTCCTTTCAAAAACAAGAACGAATGCAAAGTATATGACGTGTAAAGTCCCGCTTGCCGGCTTACGCAGATTTAGACTACGGTGGTGTTATACATAGGTAAATATGCATATACATGGGTGGATGTAAATGTGTAGGGGTTGAGAGGTGTTCGTTTAAGTGATAATGGTGGGATTGGGCGATGGTGAAGAAAATAAATAAGTATTTATTGGGAAAGTAATAGTATCCACTGATTAGGAACTCTGTGGTGAGTCCAAAATTAGTGAATTAATATGGGATTACGTGAGTGTAGGCCGAAGACGGTTAAAATATCTAGGCTCTCAGTAAAATATCTTGCAAGTAGATTATGATTTCGTTCGCGATGTCCCTTCTGTCGTAGACGTACCTGTAAATGTCCTGGCCAACACCAAATTAATTAACGTGGAGTTCTGAATCTACTAGAAGCACAGAAAACCAAGAAGTTTACTTCTAAAACCCGAACAAACTCCACAAAAACAAAACACAAACCAAGAAACACGTGAACGAGATAAAAGTTTGAAAATCGAACTGAACGAAATCAACAAAGTCCGGTACATTGTGGAATCATTCCCTTATTGAATTTGGCCAATCAGATTCGAGTGTGAGACGCCTGGCGTGACGTCATAGGAGTAGAACAGATAAAATGCTGCTTGTGCTTGGATGTTTCTATTTTCTGTCGATAGATTTTTTTTAGTGATAATGGTGTGTTCTACAGAAAGTTTTTGTAAGTGACACTATAGCGTTAATTTATCATTGCTAAGTGCATAATATTGACATGCCTATTTTTTTTTTGTTTTCCTGCTATTGAAAAAATCCACCAGGTGATCTTTTGTGTGATGCAACTTTGAGAGGGATAACGAGAAAGGGTATCATTTTGGGTGTGTCTGTTATAATTTGTGGGCTCAAATGTACCCTATTGATCATATATTATAGATTGATTATGCAGTACACCTATATTAATTTTTAAACTTTGCCCCACACTATTAATTTCTCCTGTATCGTGGGTGCGTTTACAAACATTTAAACTTACATTCACAAACAGCTAGAACCGGAACAACACCTGTAGGCCATACAAATATTTGTTCCGTGTGGAAATCAAACCCGCGACTAGCAGCGCAGCAGCCATTTGCTTAACCACTGCACTAACCGTGCCGTCAATATGATCAACCTATACCGTTCCACCATCTGGAATGTGAGAGAGAATGGCCATTGCACCCTTGGACATGCTACATTCAGTAACATGTCTCATTCTATGTTATAGGAGAATCCAGTTCCCTCACGAAATTTCCTACAACTATTTGAAAGCTGATGCTAAAGAAATAAATTACGCAGATAAACGCGGCTACCTGGAGTTCGACCCAACGTATGAGAACATGTGAATCGGGGCTGTTATCACTGAACCACAAGCTCTACAATTCAACTTGAAGAGCATTGGTGACGTTGAGTTCAGAATTCTGCATTACTGTATTACAGAATTCTTAAACAACTAAAGATGATAAAAGAATCTCGTCAAAGCAATGAGAAACAGATTGTATGATGGCAGTATGTTTTCATAATCTCATTGTTGTAGGCACAAAGAGGGCGACCTTTCTTTGTGAGGGAACACAGAGAGGCCCTGTGCCCTCTCGCAATCTCCTAATAAAATAAAGAGTCGGTACCGACTACACTTTGGGCTTCATTTGTAGATATAGAGGCTGCCGAATGTGCCGCCATGTTGCTTTTCTCGCATTGTGACATTAGGAGCTTTTGCCTCGTTGGTTAGGCAGTTGTAAGTGCGACTTGTAAGAGTGGTTTACTGGGTTCGATCCGCAGGTTGTATTTTGTAATGTTTTTTAGTAGCAGTCATAATATGTAATTGTGCTCAATTTTTAACAAGCTTGCCACATATATAGTTTTATGACGTAAATGTAGTATATCTTGACTCTTCGAATACGGGTTTGTGAGTACCTACGGGTTACATAACTTCACACGTTACCACTATTGGTACGTTACCACGTACCAATAGTGTTCTTTATGAAACTGCCGATACTGATTAAAAACTTTTCTGCCAACTGTCAACTGACAAAATGGCGGACTGCCAAGTCACAGGTCTCAAGTTTGAACCCAAGACAACCTCTGATTTTTCGAATTCATGTGCGTATTGTACAATGATCACTTGCTTCCTTGATGTTTTCCTTCACCGAATGAAGGAAAACATCGTGAGGAAAGCAGCGTGCCGCAGAGATATTTCTCGCCGGCATGTAAAACCAAGTCAGACGCCCCCCATAAAAACTCTGACACCAGGGTAGGCACTAACCACACGATAAAAAAGAAAATGTTTTTTAGTTCACATTCCTAATCAAAATTCATCTTCGAACATCGTTTTAACATACCGACAGACAAAAGATTGAATTCAAGTCAGGACTATAAAATAATGAACTTGTTGTCATCTTCATCAAGCATTCACAAAGCATTATAATTACAATCGTCTTGAACAAGTTCCTGGCTTCTTCTCAAGAATCCACGCCTCAATACGGGCAACTCACTTTCCGACTGAGAGACATTTTGACAGTTCCGAAGTACTTGTAAATGTTTTAATTGAAATAAATGGTTTGGCTTTAACTTTGAACAGTTATCCTAGTACACACGCATAAATAAGAACATAACATATTTACTTCTCTGTCAAGTTGGTCTAGTGAACACAGGTGTAGCTGTGGAGTGCGGGATCCTGGGATGGATTCTCAAGTCGGACAGTCTATTATATATCAGTTATATTCCACTAGAAATATCGAAGTAGGAGCCCGGAGTTAAAATTTTATGCCTGTGATACATATTGGGGTGTTCCTCTCTATTTTTTCACTGGCATCAGTTTCTCAATGACTATAGACAGATAATGACATCATTATCTGTCTAGCCTTTCCCCAACTATGTTGGGGTCGCTTTTCAGTCTAACCAGATGCAGCTGAATACCAATATTTTACATGAAGCGATTGCCGCCTATCTACCTTCACATCCCAGGTAATACTGGGTAATTTGATATCCCTTGGTAAGACTGATTGTCAGACTTTCCGGCCACTAACTACCTGTAACAACTGTCAAAGATTTACAAATGACAGCCGAGACCAACGGCTTAAAAAGCTTTCCGAGGCACGGAGGAAACTCGCTAAGTAATGGGTGGTCACCCATCCACAGACCAACCTAGGTAAGTGTGGCTTAACCTGAAGGTTGATCCGAGAGGCTGTTATATTTTAGCGACGAGCTCCTCCCCCACTTGAAACTTATAATACTCATACAAGCGAAATGTAGCTTATTACTTTACACCTCTGCCTATCTCTTAGGAATACAGGCGCAATGAAACGTCGTCTAAAAGTAAGTAGGTAACTATTCTCTTGATTTACCAAAACCTTAGAAATCCGCTTAGGCATGGAAAAGCAAAGTACCGCCGAGTAGCAAAGTCAGAGGTTAAAGATGTAAGTTACATCAAAGGTTGAACAAGGCGGTGCCGAGTCAGTTAACACTGTGCTAACTGAAACACACCTCAAGGTTTTATTGTGTGGGACAAGTTATGATACCCTGGCGTTTAAGTAGCCGGCAAGAAAAGGAGGCGTTTGGTGCTTGCCAAAGAATATTTATACCACCTTGTTTTCTTCTCACCAGAGAAATCCTGGTGGCTATGCAATAACAGCAGCACGGGTTGAATTTTAAGGTTAAGCAACGTTTGCTGAGTTCGGTCCGTGGATGGGTGACCGGGCATATAACGAGATCCTTCTGTGCCTTCGGAAACTATGTTAAACCATTGGCTTCGGCTGGTATAATTTTGTAGACATTTGACAATTGTTAAGGGTACTCAGAAAACGGAACGTCTGACAATCGGTCATAACAAGCTGTGTCGTGTTATGCAGATGGAGTTCAGATAGGAAGTCGCTCGATGATTCAGCTTTATCTGGTTAGACTGGAACCAGGAACATAAAACTTGACCTTAGCTTAGATGGGTAAGACATGATGGGTAGGACAGGCAGATTTCTTTTTTTACCAGAAAAATAAATAAAATTAAAGTAAAGTATTTCGGAAGAATTCCTTTGTTAACTTAAACTGTTAAATTCTGAAACAATTCATCTTAAACCACACACAAAAAATCTTGCCCCAATTTTAAAGAGAATCCCTCAAAAAGTAGGTATGCTAACTAAACAGACGGCCTTGTCAAAGTTGAAGCTTAAACCCTAAAGCCTCCAGGTCTCAACACTACAAAGTTAACAGATAAAAGTAACATCAAAGGGTAGAAACAAGCAGTTACTTCTACCATCTGACTTAACTGGCACTTCAAAGATCCTGGGATTGGCACAAGTTAAGGATTTCAACGACTAAGGATTATCGTCCATGACGCCACTCGACAGTAAATTGTGGATCGGCTGCGGACACTGACGGAGACTTCAGTAGGTATTTGCATGGGAGTGCATGCCCGAAACTGTAATACTAATAACTGGGTAATTTGATATCCCTTAGTAAGACTGATTGTTAGACTTTCCGGCCACTAACTACCTGTAACAACTGTCAAAGATTTACAAATGACAGCCGAGACCAACGGCTTAAAGTGCTTTCCGAGGCACACCGGAAACTCGCTAAGTAATGGGTGGTCACCCATCCACAGACCAACCTAGGCAAGTGTGGCTTACCTGAAGGTTGATCCGAGATGCTGTTATCTTTTCTGTCACTCAGATATGAGCATGATATCGCACGCAGCAGCATCGACGGTGCGATCGGCAGCACAGATGCCAGCTGAGGTTCAACCCTTACAAACTCCAATCGCCAATCTTCCATATTTACCTTTAGCGCACTCTTCTAACGCACGAAATAAAGGTTGATATCGCTGTAGTATACTTTTAGTCCGTCTGCCCCATGTACCTATAGATAACTCTTAAAATTAGAAGACTATCCATCCACCAGACGTCATCTTGCTCTACATAAGTGCTGCTACCCGTGCGAAGCCGGGGCGGGGTGCTAGAGTAAAATATAAAATATTTTGAAATTGATGCTAACAATCACAAACTAATTAGCAACGCGTTAGTAAGTCGCATTGTGTGCAATATTGAACAATAGTGCAGTACATCCAGCAAAATGTCCGGTGTTCATAACTATTCCGTACCAGTTTGTCTATCCTAAACTAGATACATTTGAGTAGCGTCATGAACGATTGGCTTAAGCTTTGAGGATAACTAAATATTAAATAGGTACAAAGCTAAAACACGTGTATAAATCAAATTCTTCTCGTTGCTTCTTATTTATTTTAATGGGATGTCCATCATATTACAAGACAAGCAGCGGATTGTTCTGTTTTTGTTTTTTTCGAGAGATTATATTGGAACGTGGAGCCGTTTAGCTTTATTATGGACTAGCTTCTACCCGCCGCTTCGCTCTCGTGGAGTTCGGTAATTGTCTCGCGAGGTCGTATTACCGGGATAAAACGTATCCTATGTGTTAATCTAGGTTTTAAGCTATCTGTGCGCCACATTTAATCCCAATCCGTTCTGTAGTTTTTACGTGAAAGCGTAACAAACATTCATCCTCACAAACTGTCGCTTTTGTAATAGTAAGTAAGAATTACTAGATTCTGCCCGAGACTTTGTCCACATAAAGTATCTTGCTGTAACCTTAGCCATATCCTATACACTACACTCGGTAATAGCCTAGATGGCTATCAGTGAAAGATTTTTTTTTTAATTGGAGGCTACCTATTTCATACATCCAAACTTAAAATATCTGTACCACATTTAAAATTTGTATACATTATATTACTTGATGCTTGTTTAGACAACCATCTAACCAACATTGAGCGCGTATAGAAAGTTTCGTGTCCATGCTAGTAACCGTTGAGAAGTTATCTCATGAGGAGGCAATCCTGGCTGAAGGTATCAAGTCATGACTATCATAAAGATGTATTGTCACCAGAACCAAAAGTGTGTGCAAAATTTCAGCTCAATTGGTTGAGGGAAACTGGTTTGAAATTCTGTTGCAAGATTTGAGCGCAATAATGCTAAATAACCAGGCAAGTTAAATGAAAGCGTATAGAAACATCTTGTGGTACTAAATCAGTCTTAATCTATTATGCAAATTATAAGTGTATAGTATTAACTATATTCCTTCATAAATACCTTTAGTATTTCTACTGTCAAAATCGCTCTTTTCTCATAACTCAGCCCGTCTGTCTACACTCTACAGCGATCAAACTCGGCGTTTGCCTCCAGACTGTTAGCTCTCAATGTTTCGTTGGAACGTCTACTATAATTGCGCCACGGGCTTCGATTGATCCCTTTATTGACTTTGTTGGCAAAAATAACTAAACTGCTTACTTCTCTTTGTTTTTTCGTTGCTTGGTTTTTATGCTATTTGTGTTGGGGATATTCACCTTGTTTTTTTTTTTAAAGTTAAGGGTTTTTTGCAAGAGTAAGAGACAAATTGTAAATAGTTTACTGGGCAGTGATAAACGTGACAAAAGTTAATATTTTGCATGATGCGGTTTCAGATTAGCGTATTTTCGGCGCGTCTAAGCTCGTTTTTAGAAGCGCGTGTAGGCGCGTATTGGCGCGCCCTTTGCATTAATGCGTTTACATGTAAAAGCGAGAGCCGTCGGAAAAGCCAACCGCACGCCCTCTCACCCCGCATGTGACGACACGTCGGAATAAGCGCGTGTACGCGCGCTCGTCGTCCTAAACGTTTGGTCAAACCAGTATGCACAATTGCGGACGCGGCTCCGGACACAGGCACTTCTATGCTTAATACTTACTCAAGTTTCTCTCCTTACCAGATTGACTGCTCCTTAAATTATTCTCAGAAAGGTGAAAGAAAACTCTTTGAAGAAAGCAGCATGCTCCAGGACCAAAAATACAGTTAACTTAGATCTCTCAACGAGACAAAGTTTCCTTCCTAACTGGGAGTTAGGTATACATCGTGTAAACAGACCCTGCACATAGCCGTCAACCAAGCATTCTGGACATCAAACTAAGTAACTTTACGCAAAAATTATTGCTAGCAAACAACTTTTTTTTTTGGGGTGAAAAATCACGTTTACGGTAGGACTCGATGGAAAGCACTGAAAACATTGAGCTGATGGATGGATTGAATAGTAAGGGGTCGTGGAGGTGTGTAAAGTAAAAATCTTACATTAAAAACATGTATTTAAAAAAAAAACTTGTGAAAAACTTGGAACTTTGACCCCTAATATCTCCGTAACTAGAAGGTTCCAAGGTATGGTCTAGAACAAAAAAATGATCGCAAAGACGGGGAAAACAAGTGGTTTTCAGTTATGTTAAGGGTCTATTTACACCCTTTATAAACCAATTTCTCCTGCCACAAGAATCGACAAAATAACAGATAGTGCAAAGTCATCAGTCACTGTGTCGACACAATCTGTCATTTTGTCGATTCTTCCGTCAAAGAAATCTTTGTCTACGGTGGTCATGCTACGGAGGCGGGTGTTTACGCAGCCAAATTGTTTTAAATAAATCCAACAACATTCTTACCATGGTTGCAAAATGTAGCATTATACGTGCAGTTAAACTTAAACACAGAGCTAAGCTCCTTTTCTACAAGATCTCCATCCTCATTGACCGTAAATTCCTTACACACAAAGACAAAACAATTTAATCTTCCCACATTCCGGGATTTGGTTGAAATAAATTCACAATTTTAGCCTCTTGAATTTATTCACGGTTTTAAATTTAAGACATTGGCAACATCTTAACCCACGGTTGGTCAGAAACAAAATAATTTGGAGGAAGCAAACGTTACTTAAAATTTACAAAGGGAATGTCTTAATTTAAATTTACAGGGGCGAGAGGTCGGGACAAACGTTTTGGTGTTGCCAGTAAGTAAAAGGTGCTTGAATTGAGGAAGAATTTGTGTGTATTTGGGATGTTTGGTAGGTTTTGTTTATACATATACTATACATACTTTGTTTTGTTTTTTTCAATTTAAAAAAATTATATTTATATATATTAAAGAAACGAAAAGGAGGAAGTTGGTGTAGTAAGAGAAATAATTTTTTAAAAATATTAGATTGTACATTTAACACTCAAGCAACAATAACAATTAATAAAATAACTTTACTTGTTCCTGACATTTACTTACTAATCTTACTTCAGTTATTTTCCTGAAAACCTTACATGATTGTGCCATAATCATTAAATTGTGTCCCTATTCCAAATACTGCTATTTAAACCTCAATACTTCATACCGAGCTTGTTTAGTACTTTCCCCTCAAACTTTAATGATTGACGAATAAACTTTTACAAGAGCAAATTTGTCAATTAGGCGTATCATCGACTTTGTTCAAAACATTCCTCAATCTACCAAAAACTGTACTGCAAAGAAATAAAAATGTCTGTTTATATTATTATCGGCATAAAAAACGGTCCCACTATTGGGAAACAGGCCTCCTCTTTGAGAGAGGGAGCGGGAGATAATCCACCACGCGCCCGGCGTATAGCGCCTGAATATAGTCCTTTAAGCTCCAATCGCTGTCAAACTTCACTTTCGTATCAAGTGACTGTATGCCAATTTGTGGCCTGCCTTTTGATTAACTGTTGCTTCGAAAACCATTTCTGAACGAGAGATTTTGCAGATATTTAAGTAGACAATTGCCTGTACTCATTCTGATTTTGAAACTTGTGATTGAGAGGATAAAATAAGAATTTTATCCTCTCAATCACATTATTCCAAGGATTATAAAACTTATTACATACAATACACAGTAGTTACATAGTATGGAGATTTCATATTACTTCTATACTCAAATCTAGTTTTAATCTATCTAGTTTCACATTCCTGCTTGACTATTGCTCTAGCTAAAAAAATCTTGAAAGTGAATTTTAAAACATTCATCATGTTTAACCTCAAAAAATTGTTTAATGTCTGCAAATTCAATTCCCACGTAAAGATCATTTATATTTATCTTTATTTAACCAAAATTAGCACATTCCAACAAAAAATTTTGGCCATTCTCGTCACGCATTCCTTTCAGGGTATATTTTTAGCTAAATTCAAGGGACTCTTTAACAGTCGAACTTGGCATCCCCGTCTTAGCCGAAAAGTCGTAACTCTTGGTCGGTCGTAAAACGTCTCGGAATAAAACCGACGGCCTTGAGGGTTACTGGGACACAGGTTCGATCCCTGGCCGTAGTTTTTCTTAGTTTTTATGTAATTTCATGTTTTTCGCGGAGTTGTTGTAGAATTTATTGTGTTTTCAGTGTTGTTGTCTGTGATGAATGTTTGCCGAGTTTGTGGACTGGCTCTGTTCGGTATTTTATCAGTTTTAGGAGTAAGTGAGCGTAATTTTAAACTTGTTGGAGTTACTAGGTATTTTCTGGATGGGTGATGATTATGAAACAAGTGTGGTAAAATGGTCATTAGTGATGTATAAAGCAGTATTTTCTGGAAGTAATAGATCATGATGTTACGATATTCCTTAAAGTTTTATTCCAATATTCTCATGAAAGTAAGTTTGGCTAAAATGTTATTTTCGAATTGAGTAGTAAAATATTATTAGATTTATGCAGGTTTAAAAGAAAGTCTAGGTATAAAAGTCTTTTAAACGTAATAACAATTATTATCTTTTTTTAATTCTTTAGCCGAATCTAACTTTCTAGAAACAGTCAATATTCAGAAAAGTTTCACAAAAAAAAAACTTCTTCGAAAAATATTCAAATTTTTCAGATCACAAACTTAATATCAGCTGACAGAAAAACTGATCGAAGACCTACAATAAATTCTAAAGGAGACTTCCCCGAAAATAACTTCAGAAGGTCACCGACGTCGTGGGCCAAAGAGAATTCATTAAAACTCAAGGAAATTAGCCAAGTTTTACAAATCATTAATCTTGTAGGAAAAATATTCTGTCAGGGTTGTGTAACGTTTCGATGGGCATTGGGCAACGTTTTATTGGTAGACTGAGTTTTAAGTTTTTTAACTCTGGTGTTTTATTTTAGTGTTTTATTTTCTATTGATACTGTGATTTTTATTTTTGTTTATGGTTGTAACGACATCATCCTTTTAATAACTACCTTTATACTGCTGTTTTATCTCACTTCACTTGGGGTCGCAAAATATCTTCTTATCCACACCACACTTCTCTCCGTTCCTCTATTTGTAATTTTTTTTTCACACAGAATATCCATCGTTATTTCTTAATTTCCTACTTCCCGGTGTTTTAACTTTCTTTATATACCATTTACATCAATTATGTTATATGTTTTAAATACTAGGGAATCAACTACAAGTTTAACTTTACCGTCAATACTAACACTAGTCTCTTGAACTGACGAAAATTCAGCAGAATTTTTAACTTAGTAAAAGCAGGCAAACAATGTTATGAATCCTTGTTATTATTCAGTTCGATAATACTATCTCGTGGCAGAATGTTCCAGACGTTTTTATTTTCCTACCCACTGACATTAGACCAAAGAAGCCACCAAGAATATAATATTACGGGTAATTCAATTTACCACGACTGACGCTATATCTCCTGCTTTAACGACCTCGAGTCCCTCCCAGCCCAAAGCGCCCTTAAAATCACTGAGTCGACACCGACCTGATAATATTTTATACCTTCGCACAAACATAAAATCTTCATAAAGCTCTTCACAAATGCTTTATGTGTTCCTGTAATAAAACTATTTTATCTCACCTCTAAAATCCCCCTAACTTTCTGTTTTCCGTCTATGTCTACTGTCCATTGCAGGGTCTCTACGATATTACCCCTTGATAGACTATCGAAATAAACCAATGGAGATTGAAGTGGAAATCGAATCGTGATGCTCTTATCTTCCTGAATAAATGTGAGGTCTATTTCGGTAGGAGAAAGGCCTCCAAGGTAATAAAATGTATTAAATTGAACTCCTTTTTGCTGACCCATACCCGGAATAATGTTTTTATCCGTTTTTTGTTCGGATAAAGCCAATTGTAAGGGAGTCATAACTAGCTCCTTGCTTACTCGGAACGTATATTTTGGAAATGACTTTAGTCTTCAAAATTGGGTTTTTTTCGATTCTAAGTGAGTTTGCAGGGCTATACAGGGTCGTCCAAATAGTGACGTCTATAAAAAAAAATACAAGGTTCCTCTCGCCCAGGGGCATCCGAATAAACCTTATGTATGTATTTTTACACGGCTTCTTGTTAGAAGCTGTGTAAAAATAAAGATAGCTTTTTTTAAAGCGGTTTCTAAATAGTTTCAAGAAGCTATAACTCGAAAAGTATCAAGAATCGCGGAACATCCATAGGGTATTTTCGGATAGCCTTTGGCGTTTCTCACGCCCATCTATAGTTTATGACGTCACTATTTAGATCACCCAGTATAACCGGGGAAAAGTTTCAAGAATGTAGTCGTCGTGACAGTAATTCGATTATCTTAACACCTATGTATAATTTTTGATTACATTACAAGATAACGTAAAATAACTGGATGCCTGGTTTCCCCGAAGCGTCTGGAAAAGGTGAATTTATAGTACACTCACATTTCGTCAGCTAAGTTCACTGTAATAGGTGGAAGAAACCGATTACAATTTCAGACCCCGGACTCATAGGGACTGCTATTGACTACGTAATCTTTACTAAGCACACCGAGTGACCTTTATTTTGTTATTAAAATGAACATAATATATACCGAGAGATCATTTTAATAAACCACCAAATACGCTTCGGTCAATATTGACTTACTCATGACCGGCCCAAAGATAGAACCTTGAGGGACACAATGTGCCGAATCGTCTTCTCCCAATAAATTGTAACCTTTCTACTAATATTTTTCCTCATTCGCGTCAGCATGTGCTGAATTAAATTCACAACCACGTTTTTACTGCTTTCTAGCCTACGCACCTGTAACATGACATGTTTAAGAGACTGTCCTTACTTTTTTTCATGTACTTAACTGCATTCAAAGATTTCGAATAAGTCGTATCTTCAGCCAAAAAAACGTTATCTGTCGAAATTTATATTGATGATACTACCAATGGACAAAGTTAAGAAGCTTTGATGATTGGTATCATCATAAAACTAAAACGAAATAGGATTGGTCTTTGAAAAGATTAAAATATCCTCTAAAACCCATCCAGGTTAGAAAACTAGAAATGCCACAAATTTTCAAAAAACACCGGTTTTTCCCAAAGCCATACTGTGTACACATACGCCTAATAACCTTCTTTACAGACATATTTACCACTTCATAAGCTCACAAAAATGCTCGAAATGTTTAAGTTCGCAACTTTTATTATTTTCTCACAAAATTAATGTTATTTTACAACGGCGATATTGTCTTCCCCAGCAGACTTATGTACACTGAATTACTAAAAAGATTAACGCCCCAAACCATAAAAGAACCAGAAAAATCCACACAAAACTGCGCATTCTCTAAGAAATATAACTGCAATATTAAACTATAAAACCAAATCTTTCGTGAACCATACAAGCTCCGACTTTCAAAACCATTACTACATGACCTCTGTGTCCGAAGTATTTACTTTAAACCAGAGTTCTTTATTAAATCGCCCTCGTACGTTATGCCCAGTATACTTTGATCTATGAGTAGCGGTTTATGTTCCCGTTTTTGGTTTGTTTTGTCTGAAAGTGGAGAGGTGAGGTAGATCTTCACAAAATGGATGGTGTCAAAACATTGTTTCATGTCAAGAATTGCTCCTAAGAGACGAAACGTTTCTAAAAATGTGTTTTATACTGATGCTGGGTTTATTCTGCGGGAATGTTTGGGATATTACACATTTTCGAGATGTATAACAACACGTTTTTATGTTTGTTTTTGAGTGAATCCTGGGGAAAATTATGAAGTGTTAAGCGAGTGTTAAGCGATTAAACTTTGTATAAGACAGTGCACGACAGGGAAGAGGAAAATTTTATTGAAATAACCAACTAATCTAGCTTATTAAATTCTAAATGATCAGGTACCTGCAATTTCGTAATAAGAGAGTAGCTTCTCGTTGATCAAGTAATTAAATATCCAATTACACAAACAATTTTTGGATCTACATCAAAAAGCACTTGTTCGGTAATGTCATACACATAGTTAGTCTAACATTTTACATCGATAACAATATCAGCCAAGCTGAACTGGTAGTGGGCTGGCCGCGTCGCACAGATACACCCTGAGAGGTGGGCAAAGATCGTCACTCATTGGACACCTGAGGGTGGACATCGCCCTCGAGGTCGACCGCGGCGAAGGTAATGCGACAAGCTGATCATATTCGCGGGGCTATATGGATTTAATAATAATTTACCTAACTATCTTAATCTCTCAGTCTATTCTTGAAAATGTGGCTAGATTCCACTCTCAAAACTAAATCTTTAACTAGCTCTTCTAGCTAAAGCTTCTAGCCATCCTAGTTACAGTCATTACTGAAGCATGCGGCACTGACAGGTTGCTAGCCCATCTATTAGGAGTGTTATAGTCGTCAGTCTGTTTAAATAATCCAACAACGTTGAGTATGTGGTCCAAAACTAGGTAGGTACAGAAGACGGTACATCAGAGGTAACAATACCAGTACAAGCTGGCCTCGTATTTTAATGAATCTACATGCTGCGTTAGCCCAGCTCAAGGTGGGTATCGATGAAGTGCAGTACCGACACTTTTATTTATGATACATCGAGTTTTAGGAAGATATGTCATAGAGTCCTGTGTTGTCCACTGTGAGTACATAAATAGGACGCACTAAAAACCCGACTTTTTTCTGAAATTCTTCAAAAGTTCATTAGGGTTCATTGGTAACTGTGCAGGGGTAGACGGTGTGTCTGGTTTCTTCTTTTTACTTTTTTTAATTACTAACATTAGTTATAAGTAAAATTCTTGTTACTAACAACCTTGTCTTGCCTATGAACTTTTTTGTCTGAAATAAATGTTTTTTTATTGGACATATTGATCAATCATTTGGGTACTGGGTTCCCTTTTTTCTGTCAATAATTATTATTATTAGACTAGTGCAGTTACAGTTTGGTAACTGATTATTTCACTACAATACAAGGTGAAAATAAATTCGTTGACGAAACTTAACAGACTTGATGAGTATTAATATCTCATGAAGGTATAGCTATAAATCCTGACTAAGCCACTAGCGGTCGATCCGAAATAAAAATATTTATAGACTTTTCCATCATTAGTTCGATACCTAAGTATAACGTCGGGGGAGTTTCGTCATCTAATTTAACTGACGCTGTATACTATACGGAGAATCTTTCTGTTTACTAATTTGTTATCTTCAAACAGCTCAGATTTAAACCAACATTTTCCTACAATCTTTACTTATTTTTCTCGCTTAATCCCTTCAGGAGTTTGCATTAGTTTTAATGAACAAACCTTGTCCACTCAACTCTAATGAAGTGGTATTCCATTAAACCTACTTTTTTCTATTTCAGCAGTTTCCCTGAAAACACTGACATCATATTTTACATAATTATTACAAAGATACCGACTTTTTTCCTGGTACTCTACTTAATTGCCTCCAAAATACTTTCAACCAACCTCTCCCCGCATTTCACAAAACCCATTTTGCACCTTATTATGACAACGGTAAAAGTAATTTGCGTATTTTTTAACAGCATATACATTTTTGCCAACTCTTCAGTGGAACTCTTAGCAGAATTAAAAATTATTTCGTGGAAAGCTTTAAACTGGAGTGAATAAGGTTTATTTTGGGTTGAATGGACGGTAAATAGCAGTTGTTGAAAAGATTTTTTCATGAGTAAGCTTGGTAGCAATTTGAAGGGTTTCTGAATAATTAGCCAAAAGACAAATGTATCGGGAATTTGTTCAGCACTCGAGTCGATAGGGAATAATAAGGGATGAATAAGTACCTCTCCCGTCTGTTTACGATTGAGGGGAGGAAACTCTGCTCACCTGTATTATGTAATTAAATTACGATGAAATATTTGAATGTAAAATTTAACTGGCTGGAGGTACTTTTTATCTGAAGTTGTCAATTGACGCAATTGCAAGAGACTGAAGACGCTATTAATAAATGCGTTCATAATACGAAACAAAAATTAATGACGAAAATGAATGAACTGTTGGAAACATGGTTTCTGAATGTTGTCGTCGAAGGTCTCTTTCTGCGTAAGTGCTGTTAAGAAATCTTTTTTACATTATTTAACAGAACAATGTTCTTTTGAGAGGTTTGACTTACTTGATGAGTGATAGTAAGTGATAGTAGTGCTAAGTACATATTATAAAAAGTACAAAATAAATGTTTTAGTATAGTGTACGTCTTTAGTGTATAATTATGTTTACGGCCCAAAAAAACTATAGCAAATTCAAAGATTAACATACCTACATAAAGAATAGAATGCTTATTGTCCAAAAAATGTGTAGTCGGAACCATTTAGACAATGCAAGTATACAAATTCGTTGTTTGCCTTTATCTTGAACACGCGTGTCCAGATAACAGTCCAATTTATATGTATACACACAAACATACAACCGTTCCCACCCAATCGTCCTGAAACTTGTAAAAGTCATAACATTAAAACGCCATAGAAACATTGTTCTAGAAAATTCCTGCAGCCTCATAACACCATAACCCTCAAATAAACTTTTACGAGCTTTAAATTTTAACCCTCACGTGCTTGGTCGGTTGTACCATGCAATAGATAGGAACAGAAGGCCGGGTTTAAACAACGAGCGACACCGCACACACACAGACACGCTTCACGTACACCGGCATTTGTTTGACAACGCCGTACGTAGGTTTCTAAGTATACGTATCATAACATCTCCGAAGAGTAAAGCAGAGGTTTTCATAGCCCATCCACAATTGGCAAGTGATGATAACGTCCCATGTAACAGGGGTGAGCCTATAGTCATTAACTGGTCACTAATCCTGACTCCGGCTGTTACAGCCTATTCAAATCTCAGTGGTATTCGCTGCCGCTGTGGGTTGGTATACATACCGCTCGGGTTTCGCTACGGTATTTAGTATTAAGTTCCGCGGCTGGAGCGACCTGAGTAGAAGTGCATACAGACAGTAGCAAAATCCGCTTTGGTATGAACGGTAATATTACCGCATAACCACTAGGTTTTCTCTACCGCAGACGGTAGCGAATACCGCTTAGGTTTGAATAGGCTTTAACAGGTCTTTACTGAGATATTTCTAATGAAAGACCCACTCCTGAGCCAGGAATCGGCGACGAAACCAACGAAGCAGTCTATGTGTGCGTGCGCCTGATTCCGCTCATTGTATGGCTTACAACATTTTGAATGGTAAAGGAAAATATCTAAGAAGCTGGCGTATCTTAGAACCAAACAATGTGACATCTCCCAACCCGCACTGGGACCGCCTTGGATTACAGTCCACTCCCCTCTCATGCAGTACCCTGAGTCTCCCCACTGAGATCATTATAAGCTGATTATGTTTTGGGGCCATCCTTCTGGCTTCTATCTATTCTGTGGTTGCACCCTGTCCCATTATTGTTCGTCTTTAAGCGTCGGTTTCGGGTTGATTAGATTGAGCTATAACGGCGCCGGATTAGATGTTATGCCGTGTTTATGTCATTTTTTGAAGTAATTGTGTACTTAGGTGCGGGACATAAGGTGTGTTCTTTGGAGGGAAATTAGCAAAATATGAAGTAAGATCGTTGCGGAATACAGTCATGTCACACACATCAAAATACGGGTATTCAGTTGCATCAGGTTAAACTGGAAGCCGATGGGGTCGGCCAATTCATTTGTGGTCCGCGCAGCATTTCTTTTCCTTTTATACTTCTCTATTACTCGTCTACTCATCAGGATGAAGAAAGCTGAACCCAACATAGTTGGGAAAAAAGCAGGCAGATGTGTCATTTACGTAACAGCCAAATGCTTTTCCATGGTAACTGTATGACTGCCTCGTTGGTCTAGAAGTCGCAAGCGCGACTGCTGAGCATAAGGTCCTGGGTTCGATTTCCAGGTCGGGCAAAGTGTTATTGGGTTTTCCATCTGGAATTTCTCAGTAGCAGCTACGGAGTCTGGATTTGTACCCGGTTGATGACAATAGACTCAACCTCTATTACATGGAACTTAAACATAACTAGCGAAATGTGGGTGTTCTATTAGGTACCTCTCCACCCTTTCGGGGATTACAGACGTGATGTTATGATATGCGTGTCTTTAACAACAACTTTACTGAGTAGCGGTAGTGACATTCGTAGTTTAACTTGCTATTAACCGTGTCATTTCTTATTCATGAATTACTTCGTCTCATAAATAAATTTAGTGAACACACAAAAATAATGGATTCATCTTTGAACTTACCACTATCGTCAGCAATAATATCTTCTAGGCATGAGCATAATCATTGTTAACATTCCCACTGCTGGGACCTAAACTCTGTGAGAGGGTGTGGTGTACACCACGTGAGATGAGCGAGGATGCGTCAAAAGAAGCTATATTATTGTTTAGTTTCCCACACATCCCTCACTACGCATCCTCGCTCATATAAAGCACGCAAACGCAGCCTAACGCAGGTTGGTAGAAATCTTTTTTACTACGATCAATAGTTGTTCTACTGCCATTTGCTGCTTTTTTAGGCACACACCAAATTACCGAACACTCAATCCCACCCCTAAATTAAAGCATGATTTCACCCCCAACAACTTTTCTTTTATCTTCGGGGACGTTCCACGTTGTTAATATGTCTTTAAGGTGTGGGGCTGAAGTGGCGCATAAATTATGGCCCTATGACATGCAAATCTGTGCTGTGATGTTACAAGTGTCGTTTGGAGGGTGGGCAGAGTTTCAGTTGGTGGGAAATAATGGGAGGATGATGGAATACGTTTTGGGGAAATATTGGAAAAATATTAAGGTGAATTTTATGGTTTTAATGGTATTCGTGTGTAAAAGTACTAAAGATATCTTGTAGAGACAGTTTTCTAATTAATAAATCCCCCTCGGGCAAAAAAAGTATAAAACTATAGCTCATTATTTAATTCCAGATTTACAACGTTTAAATCGAGTTCTGTTTCGCTTTAGTACGACCAATTTCATTAATTTCAGTAATTATCAAGATTGCCATTACGTATGACCGCTTTGTTTGGTCCCCGTTTAAGGAACAGAAAAACTGGTACGAACGACAACGACACCGGACACAGAATAGAATAGAATATTCTTTATAATGTACACTATACAAATATCATTTTTAAAAGAAAACATTTTACGTAGGGTGACACAATGGGCGGTCTTTTCAAGACCGGACATTGACAAATACTTCAGTACGTATTCGTTTGGAAGTTTCTGTGTCCAGAAACGCATCCGCAATTTTTCTGTACCGGTTCGGACGACATTTTGATGGTCGTTAAAACCTACCTATATTTGCTGTGTTAAAAATTCATCCGAAAAAATTCAAAATTCTGCCGGTCCATAAACCCTCAATCATAACAAAAGAACAATATCTATAAATCAATATAATTGGCTAAATCACCGACACCTGTCATAACTCCAAAATTATAACTGGATTGAATTCTAATTGGATCACACGAATTTTTAACTTTTACCTTTATTTGGATCCGTTTGTAATCGAATTTCATGAAGTTTATGTTACCTGTAACAAATAAAAAGGGGTTAATTTACTATTGCGTATAACGGGGCATTTTAAACTGAGAAACTTAAAGATTTAAGAAAACTTAATTAAGCTTTGCGTAAATATTTAGGTTAATATCTGCTGAACTTCGATGCAGATAAGTTAAAACCTAGTAACAAGACACCGGATTCCCAGTATATACTAAGTTTATCACCCCGTTCTCACAAAATTAAATGGTGTGGTGGTTCAACTCAAGCCGTACATAAGAAAAACATGAATGGTCAACACCGTTCATTCATTGTGTCAAAATTGATCTGCAGCGGTTTGGTGTGTACCAAGGTTGTATTCCAGGTCCAAGCTTAATCATTCCTTTTTTCATTAAAAACTGGAACTTGTTTCAGTAATAAAGTTTAAATTAATCTCTCAGGCAACATTTTTGATTACTACGAGCTGACAAGCTACTTTACAAGTTAATTCTTTTAATCCCAGATCAGCGAAGTAAAGTATTAATAAAAAAAAGTTGTAAAAATTGTAATGGCAGGACACAGCTGTTTTCAAAGCTGAATGAATAGAAAATTTAATTCAGAAGTATAATGACAGGGGAAAAGGATTTAAAAAGAGCAAAGTTTACCCATGTAAGTAATGGTCTACATAGTACTACCTTAAGGCCAATTTGCAGGTCAGTGTCAGGCTGTATGTTCGACAAAATATGATTCGCGACCGTAACACTAATTACTATGTATTGACATAATTATATTCATTAAAATCATCAATTCAGCCCTAAGTTCATGTAATACCATTGAAAGACTTTTTCGTTGATTTCGCGGGCTACCCTGAGGCTGCTCTCTTAACCGAATAGCAAATGGCTAAAACACGGCAAATTGAAATATTGTATTTAAAAGTGCATGCAGGTATCTATGACTGCTGTGATGTACAGTAGGTACATCAGGATTATTTTAGTTAAAGATATTTTTTTTTAAATAAAGCAGAACTTTCAGGTTCATCTTTTGTAATCATACAAAAGCAATGTTCATAGCAAATGCTAAACATTCAACACGTTGATAACTACACACATAGCCTTTAGAAGGACACAAAACTGAAATACTTTCAAACAAAAACCAATAAAACTTGAGCCCTACCCAGTAGAACTTCAAAAGATTTAATCCTTCAAGTTATTTTGGTCATAAGAAAAACCTCGCGCAAGATTTCATTATATAAAAATTGTAAAGAAAATCATATAAGCGTTATTTAAAATTATCTCTTTCACATTTTCCTAGAAAATGTTTTGTAAAAGCACTTTGACAGTGATTGCTAATATTATAGTGCGTTAGTGCTGGTCCTAGAAGCTAGATGCTGTAGAATTATAGTTATGAAGATGAAACTAGACATCTTTTAGAAAATAATAAAAGTAATGTCTGTTTTCTCTGAAACGTTAAATAGGAGTGATAATATTTTTGTGTGACCGTTAATTTACGTGTTATGGCAAGCGAACTTACTGCTATTTGTATTAGGTATAATCATTTGGGCCTGTGATTTGATCACTGCAGGACAAATTTGTCTTTTCATTCAAATAAAAAATAGAACATTGATCACTAAGAGAATATAATATTTTTTGATATAACATATCTTTATCTAAAATGTCCATAATAGTGCTGCTGGGAGCCTCTTCTTTGTGGAGGGAGTGGGCCATACCGCCACGCGGGCCCAGTGCTGGTTAGTGAATATCATAATCAAGTAGAATTACTATTGTACCTACATATATTTAAAATAATTATTTTAAACATGAATATCACCATGTAACACGTGTCACGCCATGTGTCTTTGGTTCAAATAAACGAATTTTCTGAAGCAAAACATCAAAAACATAATCAGGAAAGCTTTCCGTTGAAATAATCAGATACAGTACTTATCTAAGTTGTAATTAAGTGAAAATAATGAGCCAATGTTCGTAAGATGATAACTCAGCATTCAGTGGGTTGCACCATGGTTTGATTGCCCGTTAACATGTAAAGGGAACTAAGATTACTGATAATAAAATTGTGCGTTGATGTTGTTGATTGAACTTTAGCAGTGGTTTAAGTACTCGTAGTAAATTTACCTATATTGCTTGGAACTTGTATAATATTATTTGAAATGTGTTTTAAGAAAATTGTTAATAAGTTTTCTACTAAGACTAAAAATTACATTTGATCAGTTTGATTCAGTCGAATGTTTACATCAACGTGTTTCATAAAAAAATATCTTTACGGTAATGCAACTAAATTAACATAAATAATTTCGCCGTTGTCATTTGCAAAAATGTCTTAAATCAAGGTCTTAGACCATTTAAAATAACCAAGAACAATCTTTAACAAATTAAAGACAAAATTTATAAGAATTCTTCATAAAATTTTGAATATTTTTTAACTTTGTCTCATTAATCTTGTTACATTGACGTAATACGTATTTTGTTTAGCCATGTCATTTGTATCGTATAAGAAGTTATTAGGTGAATATTGTTAAGGTTTCCATAATTCGACCGTACCCACTTCAGTAAGGTTCTCAAGCACCTACGTTTAACTAGAGTTAAACTAACCGGAGATTAGTTCCTCACAGGAATCGGTGTTATCAGACCGAAGCGGTAATTAACGGAACAATAGACGCCTTATCAGTGACGTCATTATTATTACATAGCACATTATGTACTGGTTATAAACAGCTTTGTTGTGTTGTGAGACTTCTTGGTGAAATGTAATATCAATTTGTTATTAAGGAAGTGTTGATTAGTTTCCTAATATTGGCAAAGTGCGAGACAGTTACTAAAAACCAGTATTATAATCTGCCATGAATAAATGATCTGACGTCAAAGACAAGACATGACATACTAATATATATCTACAAAAATAGTCATCATATTATAATTATTAAAATGTTCCCACTGGTGGGATACCTGAGTTCTCGCTGTGAGAGGACGTGACCCGTTATCCCGCGCGAGGGCCCAGTGTAGGTTGTCGCAAAAATAAACTGTGTTTCATCAACAAAAAAATACTTTTACCAGTTACGATTAATTACCCTTTAAAATAAACAAGTACAAAGAAAGAAAAACAAAACAATTATTTGCTCTAAATATAACAAAAAACACAAATGATGACGCAGAATAAAAAAAAAACAAAATCTTTCTTTTTGCCTAACACTTCTGGGAAAACAGGCCACCAACGTTCCTTATTTATTTGGCATAAAAATCTGGTGTAAACACACTTTGATATTCAAAACCTAGTTAAGACTTCTCTAAAAATCTCAACCAACATTACTTTGTCTATTGGAAACAGAATCAGCCACAAATCCCTCCCCTCTCTGTTCCCCTGTAACGTATAGAACCACCATATTTGTGTAATTTTTCTCTACCTCCTCTAAAAATTACGTGGCTTGAATTTTAAAGCTCGTTACACACAATTGTGCACTTTTTATTCATTTAAATGTTAATTCGACTCTTTTCATTTCAAAGGAATTATTTTTCCACTACCTGTTGGGTCCTTAAACTGTACGCTTAAAATACTAGTTTTCTTTTCATATTTTTTTTCTTTTTTTCTTCATAAACAGGTTTATGTAGACTCGACTTTAAATAACTTAGAATTACTAAGAATTTTGTGAAGGTAAAACTCCTTGGTTTAGAGGAATGCTGTGTTTATAAGTCTGTGTTGCTGGCATTGCATTGCAGCTGATTTTTTTTCAAACTTTGTCTGTAAGAGGCCAAGGCATTTCTTTTTTAATTGCCTTAACGCCATTTGAAGTTATAAAATAAATACTAACTAAATTTTTACAAATAAGACTAAAACTAAGTCCATAATGAACAACGACGACAACAGGACAATTCGGCGTCAAAGTACTCCTTCGCATCGTTGTCCTCCGAGAAGATCCAGAAGACTCGCCGCATTGCCATGTCTAATGTCAATGCTAATTCTTTGGCCAAAGAAACAGCCAGCCCTCTGGTCACGCGAAGTGTTGACCAGACGGCGAGAGATTTACTTAAAAAAAGAAACGCGCAATTTGAAGTTTAAGTTATAACCCGATGACAATGAATGATGACAAAATGAACAATAATTCAAAAATTCAAGAAAAACTTTGTATTGCTATTTACATTTTTTCTACGTGCATCGTAATATCTCGAAAAAAAACACGTTGTAATGTAGATAACCTTTATTTACTATACCCATTTAGGACCATTTACTACCTCCCCAGTCACTCCAAACAGTTCCTTTAATCACCAATAAAAAAGAATAAAAACAAAAAATAAGCAAAACTCAATACTACAGGAACAGGTATAAAGCTTACAATAAATTATTCGGCAGAGATCCGACCCGTAGCAAATGGCCCGCCATTTTCTTCCAAATGACTTTCAATACAAAATCAATGACTTTTTACAGAATCCGAGACGATTCTGTTTCCTGTGCTTAGTTTGGTATAATTTGTAAGAGGAAAGGCAATTTTGTTTTTCCTGGTTTCGGCAAAAACCACACTTATTACATGGGACCTAAGACATGGTTAGCGGGCCTAATGTGGATGTTGCCTAGCTCTTCGAGGAATACTGTTGTGATGTAATTTTGTAAAAGCAAGTCATACTTATTGATAGAGGTGCATTAAATATTCTTCCGGCGCAAATGCACAACATGGGCATTCACCCTTCATATCACCTTGGTGACTTGCATTTTTTTTACCATTGCATTCTTGCACAGTTCGTGTAGATATTGGAGAAGAAAATGGCTGGTAGTTTAATAAACAAAGCATAATCGACGGGTACTTTTATAGAAGCTGGCATAGTTGTGTGATTGACATTTTGTTTTTTTGGAGGAATATATGGCTTTCTAAATCTGTTGTTATAGAATATGTAACCCCAAAGTGTTATCTGCAATTATACTACTATTTTCATAGCGTGCCATATAATAACTTTTTAGAGAAATAAATATTGCTATTTACTGTTGTTGGTTCTATGCCATTTCGATTCCAAGCACTTTTTCCATGACAGTATGGAAAAAGTATATTATTAGCTAAGCGTTTGGCTAAAAATATACTTTTTTAGTCACTAGTTTGAAAAGAGGTCTTATTTTACGTATAGCCATTGCCAATAACATAATATCGTCCATGACATGATACGTCTCCTCAATAACCATTTTCGTCTCTCCAAAACACGCACACTTGGGCCACTCAAAATCGACATCGAATAACCAAATGAACATCGTTCAAAAAGCCCTCTGGGTCCTTAAATAAATCGCTTTATCGTATTTGTAGCATCAATTCGCTTAACAGGCCTACCTTGTGATTACAATTGAGTATTTATGTAAAAACGACAACTTGAATAACGAGATAGTATGGAGATTGGGTAAGGCTGGAGACACACAGGCGTACTGCGCTTCGAGACATGCTTCTGCAAACCAACGATTCATGGAACAATCCTCTAAACAAGTTATACACAGACACACACACACTCACACTCTTTTGGTTACATAGTGCACATATTCTAGACAATATACTATCCGATATCTGTAACCATACCTATGTTTAACAAAATAAATGATTGATTGATTGAGTTTTTTTGGATCTTAATGATTTTCTTTATGATTGATAGTATTTTTTACCCATTGATCTTTCTTTTAAGTTTGCTTAGTCACTAATCAAGGGAACTTCGACCAAATAGGTTAGGTTAAGACTGTAACAAACACACGCGAGCCGAGCGATCGAAGTGACGGCTGCGCGGTAACTTCTAGCGAATGCTACACCAAAAATGATTCCATGTACTAGACTAACACATGTCACAAAAAGACACAATATAAAAAGATTTATTAGTAGTTTTGGAAAATCAACATAAGAGTTATAATATGGATCACTAAATACACGTTTTTAATCCTTTCCTACTTCAGCAACACTGATGGCTTTAATGCTCATTTAATATTTGTTTGCCGACACCAGACATAGGCAGATACCTCAGTACAGCGGCTGTTGAGAGCCGCTTCTCCGATTTGCCCGCACCGTTCTGACCGAACCTTCAGCGTAGCGGAGCTCCTACTGTGTAACTTAAGCCTTACAGTTAAGATCCCGTTTTCATATTTCTAATTTTGCTGGAGTCTTTGAACGTTGAATGAATATCTATCGCTTGTTGTTTTGTTTTGTTGTCTATTTCATTTGTTTTAGCATCGTTTGATAAGATGTGATGGTTGAATGATTCTCAATTTATGTTTAGTCTTAAGTGTTATGAGTTTACTCTGTAGTGAGGGTTCAAGGTACTTTTAGCTTCTTTTTGGTGATTATGAAGTCTTTTCATGAAGATAACATGATGCGTGTTACCTTCAAGGTAAAGCAACGCTTGCCGAGTTCTGACAGTTGATGGGTTTCGTTCTCTTATCATAACGAGACCCCTCCGTGTCTCAGAAAATACGTTCAGCTGCTGGGTCCCGCCTGTCATTATTTTGGAGAACGAATTAACGGTTGTTACGAATAGTCAGAAGCCCGAAATTCTGGCAAGCAGTCCGCAAAGGAGTTATCGTGTTACCCAGTAAATGGCTTGTGGAGGTCAGATAGGCAGTCGTTCCATGTTAAATGCAGGTATTCAGCTGCTTCTGGTTAGACTGTGACGCCAAAAGTGTTTTCATCTCTCAGGTAGGTATTTAAACGATCTAGAGTAAATTCTTTACTTCTTAAGTGCGTCAATTTGTTCAACAGCGTGTAAATCATATATAATAATCATTTATTTTATCCCGTCATATCAAAATATTAAAAAACGAAAAGTAAATTGGACTGTGGAATATTCATCAAAATAGTAAATAAAGGATATTAACGATCAAGCCGTGTAAATATGTACAAATATTCCATGTAGACGATGAAAGCTGTTATTTACTACCGGATTATGTAAACAACGGTAATTAAAGAAATTGTATCAGTTATTTTGGAAATCAGCGAAACAAAAATACTTAAGTCGTTAGTATTTAACAAAATTACATAACATCACGCCTGTAATCTCCAAAGGGTTAGGCACAGGTGTACCTATAGTACACCCACATTTCGACAGTTATGTTTAAGTTCCATGTAATAGGGGGCGAGCCTATTGCCATCAACCGGGCACAAAGCCACACTCCGTGGTTGCTACTGAGAAATTCGTGATGGGAAAACCGAACTGCACTTTGCCCCACCTGGGAGTCAAATCCAGAAACTCATGCTCATTAGTATTGACAAGTCTTTATTAATAAGTTTGTAGAGGTCAGATTAACAGTCGTTTCACGTAAAATACGAATATTCAGTTGCATATCGTCAGACTCCGAAGCCGATCCCAACATAGTTTGGAAAAGGCTAGAAAAATTAACAGGTTTTAAGGTTTTAGATTTTGGTATTACCGCAGATAGCACACTAATAGATTTCAAATCAGCTGACAATGGGCTGCGGGACTGTTGGAAAGAGGCAAAGAAGGAACATGGATGGGTTTTAGTCAGTAGAAGTCTGACACTCCCTGATTATTTCCCATCCGAAAAAAATAAAAATAAAAGCAGCTGACTATTTAAAGATAAAGATCAAAATCATGGATCGTATAATGGTCAACAGTAACTGCTTTAGGAATAGATTTCCTGATTGATCAAAGGACGTTCATCATCATCTATATGCTGCCCTTATCCCAATTTATTTGGGGTCGCGTAGCATGTCTTCTTCTTTCATACTTCTCTATTACTCGTCTTCTCAGGAGTCACCTCATTTCTAGCCATATCATCCTTCACACAGTCCATTCATCGTTTCTATGGTCTTGCTCTACTCTTATAGCGATCTGCATTAATTGACGTTATGAGGTATTTTTTTTTCAAGATGTTACTGAAATGGTTAGAATAAGAGGAATTCTTAAAATCATTTATTAAGTAATATGCTTATTATTGTTTCTTGTATCTACATTACAAGTACATTTCGAAACATATGTTTTAGTGCAAACAGTTTTAAATGATGTCGGAAAAACATTGGCTTTATTAATAATTTATCTGTCGATATTATTAGCAATACATTAAAAACATCTGTTTTTTAGTCTTCCCGGCTGCCTGATTAAATTGGGTATAAATAGCCGACATCGACTGATTTGTAGTTTGGGAACTACTCACTCAATCGGTAAGTTAGCTTTTTTAGTATTTTATTCTATATTTGCACAAAAGGTGTTGTATTTCTCACGTGTGTAGTTATCGAAGACTTCAATGAAAAACGTCTATACTGTAACATCTTCATTTAGATCTTCAATAAAATGATTGCTGATGAAGCTTGTTTCCTGAAATTAGGTTGACTACTTACTCTTAACTAGGTTCCTACAGTTGCAGTTGCAGTAACACAAAAGGCAATCGGTTGAAAAGAGGTTGGGCTGTCTGTACAGATCATTATCATCATCTGTCTAGCCTTTTCCTAACTATGTTGACGTCGGCTTCCAGTCCAACCGAGGAGCTCGTGGCTAAGTAATAACAGCCGCCCGGATCGATCTTTAGGTTAAGCTGCGCTTGCCTAGGTTGGTCTGTGGATGGGTGACCACCCATTACATACCGAGTTTCCTCCGTGCCTCGGAAAGCACGTTAAGCCGTTGGTCCCGGGTGTCATTTGTAGATCTTTGACAGTCATTATAGGTAGTCAGTGGCCCAAAAAGTCTGACAACCAGTCTTACCAAGGGGTATCGTATTACCCAGTATCCTAGTAATCATGTGATATCCACCAACCCGCCTGAGCTTACTCCCTCTTACTTAGAGGAGTCCTAGCAGTAGGACTAGCAATGGGGACATTACATCCTAATTATGCTTAGGGAAGGCTGTGTCCCAGCTGATGGAACGATATAAAGATAGAAAAAAACGAAAGACATTACATTTATTTGGCACATGACAGAGCACAAAGCACACAATATAAAACAAAAATAATAAAATATAACAAACAAACTTGAAACCTAAATAGAAAGATAAAACGGTGTGCCTCACGGCTGCGCCAAATAGGTCCAGTTCAGCAAAATACCGGACAACAAGTGCCTGAAGCCGGTTTTCTACTGGACCTGAATTAGTATAGGCTGATTATGCTCATGCAGTCTATCCAGAAAATTTTATTAGAACCACGAGAACTGTTCTTAGACGGACAAGCTCACAACTTGAATAAAGTTTTTTTCCCCAAATACTCATTATCAATTCATGTACTTCACAGACATGGCTGTCCTGAATGCATCGCTGAACAGTAAAGGAAAAGTTAAGTTCAAGTTAATATTGACTTTCTGGAACTAAGTTACGGTTCCAACAAGTACATTTCGACCGGTAAGTTGAAGTAACGTCAGAGAAACCAATATTTTGTTTTTATTTTCACCATGTTTTGCTTCAGAAAGTAGAAATGTTTTTCAATCTGTGGGTGTCGTGAAATGCTTAGGTTTTATGTCAACTGCCTCGTTGGTACTGGGTGCAATTCCAGGTCAGGTAAAGTCACCATTATCTGCCTTGTCTTTTTCTCAGCTTTGTTGATCAAGCAAAGTTTATAGGGTAGACGCCTGGCGATATGACTTGTATCCCGTTGATCTGTCCGTTGACGGCTCACCCCCTACTAAATGGCAGAATGTAGGGGGGATATTAGAAACACCTCTGCTTTAACCGTCGGTAATAAAATGCATGATGTTATTCTTATGGTACGATTATAACTTTGTACTGCTATTTTACTATAAGTGCGAGTCGTACTCACACGCACACATCGTTCCGTAGCACCAAACAACATAATAAAAATATTTTGAAGGATCATTCATATACCTATAGATTATTGTATTACATTCAACAGCAAAATGAGCGAGTCGCACGGGACCGGTCAATGTGGCGATAGTTGGGGGAGTCCTATGTCCAGCAGTGGACGTCTTTCGGCTGAAATGATGATGATGATGATTCAACAGTAAAACTAAATATTTGTTTTTCATAGTATTTTAATGAAAAACAAAGTTACTGCTGCAGTTTGATGAAAAAATCCCATATCTCAAAAATTTAATTCAAATCGATTTTCGTTGAAAGTTTTTTTTACGTTCTACATTTTTCTGAATTTTCCTCTTCTTATTTTAGAAATTAGAGGGGACACACACACAGTTTACCACTTTGGAAGTGTCTATCTTTCAATCAATTGACATTGAGAAAAAATGGTTTAGGTACCTCAATGTCATTTTTAAAGACCTATCTAATGACCCGCACGTATAGGTTAGATGATTTTTTTTTTAGTTTTAGTTCCATGTATGGAACCCCCCCTTAATCTTTTATTTTTTTAAATTTTTGTATAAAAATCGTAAAGCCTTCACAGAATACATCTGCCTACCAAGGTTCAACTGAGTAGTCCTAACAGCTTCGGAATAAAGTGGCTGTGAGTGTGACATACGGACGGACAGATAGACAGATATGACGAATCTATAAGGGTTCCGTTTTTTGCCATTCGACTACAGAACCCTAAAAACCTATAAGCTAATACGAGTAAAATAGGTCATTTAGGTGGTGAGATTATTCCAATTTTTACATTACTGATGCGAAGATGCACCTTGATTGAGTATTTTATTATTTCAGATTAAATCTGCTAAACTAGAAATCTTCACAAAGGGCGACCGCTTCAAAGTGAATATGAGATAGATATTAGACGCAGAGCAGCAGAAACAATTTTGTGATAAAAGCTGATGGAAATTCACCAATATCCCGTAAGTGACAGTATATGTTTAGTTGTAAACCGTGAAAGCTTAAAACAGTGTTTAGGAAAGTTGTTTGTTACCATGAGTACAATCACGTGTTCGGTCTGTAAATTACCAGTCACCCTACAGATTATTTTAGCATGATCAGCCTAAAGGCAGTGACAGCCTAGTGGTGTGACCGTCGGATTGCCAATTCATAGGTCTCGAGTTCGAACCCAAGGCACGCACCTCTGATTTTTCTGATTCATTGGCGTATTGTATAATTATCACTTGCTTCGGTGAGGGAAAACATCGTGAGGAAACCAGCATTCCTGAGAGATATTTCTGTATTAGTATTTATTCTTATATGTTTTAGTTATAAATATTTTCTAGTCTTTTTTTTCTGTTATTGCACCTATTGTACATATATTGTCTCTGCATCACCCTAAGGTAGACTGGTAGAAAATGCCTATGACATTAAGTCCGCCTTTGTACAGTTTTTTACTTGTGCATAACGTTTTAATAAATAAATAAATATTTCTTCTATTAATGTTAAGCCAAGTCAGAGCCCATAGGCGGCATAAAAACTCTGACACCAGGTTAGGAACGAACCACACGATAAAGAAGAAAGAAGCCTATAATTGACTTGAAGAAATGATGAGACACGTGTATCACAGTTTTTCCAAAATCATCCCCCAACAGAGTCAAATAGGGGTTCGAAACTCACGTGGGCGGGCAGTTGGCGCGCAGTGTGGCGCAGGGAGCGCGGGAGTATTAACCTATTAGTAAGTAGGTAGGATTTTTTTGCTCGGCTCGTTGGCTCGTGAAACGGGGCATTTATTTATGTAAAAGTACTATGACTATAAATATATTTTAAATGAATCATTTGATTGTCGTCACCGGTGTCCAATCTCAAAGCAGTTATAAGTAAGTACATGTAAAAAACCGAATAAAATTAATATCAAATTAAATAGGTACTAACTTGTCTTGTACTAACTATTCTTTATTAAATATTCAACTTTAAAAGTAAAAACTAATATTACACATATATCTTACATGAACAAATGCGAAATTATGGATGGATAGATCTTTGTTACTCAATCACGCCAGAACGGTTAAACAAATCTGGATGAAACTTGGCACAGAGATAGATTATAGTCTGGTATAGCACATAGATTACTTATTATCCACGCGCATCAGCTAGTTTATGTATATCACTGCTGCTAACTATAATATTCCTAAATAATACCTCGATTACAAATATAAATTTTTAAATTTAGATCCTGCTCAACAACGTCTCGTCGCTCCTTTCGGAATCTCGTTCAAAAGAGCGTGCATCAGGTAACGCAGCACACGCAACCAACCTCGCCGGCGACTTTCAATCGTTCATCGACATATATATTTATTAGACGTGTTTCCAGATTGGAAACTAAAATAAAAGGGGCCTGAAATATTATGACCCCTTCCACTGATTTTCAACCAGAAAAAAAAGGATTTTCACATCACATGCGTGATGATGACATCAACAAACAGCCTCACACTCGGGGCCTCCAACCCATTCACCATTACTAATTCTTCATCATAAAATTCTGGTTTTATTTTCCAAATCAATAGTTGCTCTTTGAAGCTTGGCACACGAATGAAAAAAAATTAAAAAATAATCGTCTCTCCAAAAACAGTTTTCATTTCAAATTTAGAATTGACTATTAAAAGAAAAAATATTTGGCCTCTAGGTTCCACCAAAAAAAAAAAGGTTAGAATGAAGAGGTAACTCTGTAGGAGGTAATAGTAGACGTAGCTCGTATTCTGGACTCTTAGGGCGCTCTCTCACCAGGAGCATTCGCCAGTAATTATTCTATTTTGTATATAAAAGTAAATTTGAATTGTTACATTATAGGCTCCCGGTGTGGGAGCAATATTATATTGTAGATGTAATAATGAGCGGGATTGCTGAGCATGAGGTCCTGAGTTTGATTCTTTGGCTATGGCTTTTCCTTCAAGAATTTCTCAGTAGCAGCAACGGAGTTTGAATTTGTGCTCGGTTAATGGCGATAGGATCCCTCCCTATAGATGATGTTAAGTATATTATAATGTTGTATCTGTTAGTGGCCAGTGTCCACATTTGGTCCGCAATTTGTCCGTATAGTAGGGGTCCGTACAAAACCACAT
The DNA here is from genome assembly GCA_910589295.1 of Noctua janthe. Taxonomy (NCBI): domain Eukaryota; kingdom Metazoa; phylum Arthropoda; class Insecta; order Lepidoptera; family Noctuidae; genus Noctua; species Noctua janthe. The sequence goes on from OU342578.1 coordinate 12,045,789, forward strand.
CGTACGCTACGTTAAGTAAGATACAAAACACTTTTTTGTTTTCAGATACAAAAACAGAGATCCTGCTGCGAACCCTCGGGTGGGTTGGTATGGGTGTACCCGACCTGTCTTCAAGGCCAGTATACCAGTCTGTAAGACCAGTCTACTAGAACAGACTACCTGACCACTGGTCTTCTGTTGCAGGTCTACTCTACCTATGCCAGCCGTTAGCGTTGTTTCTCACATGATACACGTTTATAATTCCTCGCACCTGTTGGTAGGATTAACTGCCTTTGACTGGTGGAGCTCACATGTCTTAAGGATAACATACATTTTAAATTTTCCTCAAGTTTTTATTTAACTTGCAACGTTTGTATGTTTGTTTGTTTAGGTCAAATTTTGGAACTGAATTTTAAAACAGTTATCCCCAAAAGACCAGAAATTTTCCATACAAGTTTAGTTTGGATGACAATGCATGGTTAGCTAAGTGACGTCATTCTAAATCCAATATAGCGGACTCCCAAAGAAAGCGGGATAGTTGTTTTTTATGCACCCTCATGATATCAAACTCAAAGGGTTTGTTGAGAAGAAAACGAAAACGGCCGTCACACTCATATTTGTTTTTTAAAATGTTTTTTTACTTTAAGTTTTTTTCTCATCGTTTTGAGCTGTTTGAATGTAACTTTTTCTATACTCGGCACTTACGTTTATTTATTTTAGGATATGTAGGGAAAAAACAAAAAGATAATAAAACTGTTGGCTCAAGAATTTTATGAAAAGTGTCAAAAAGAAAACAAAGTGATATTTATTGTGTTATACATACGTTGAGTGTTAGTTTTTAGCTTTCTAGCTAGAAAGCCATTCATTGTTAGTATGTAATGAATTTTAAAATGGTTTATTTTAATACTCTGTGTAGGTTCGGTAAGACTAGTAACGGACAAATGGACACCGCACACTGACGGATATTTTGCTGAAGTATCTGTCCACCGGTCCACTATTTGTAAATTGTAATTTGACAGAACCTAAAGAGCTTCCTGTTATTTACTTATTTAATTAAACATTTAATTCACGATGACCAATTATTTTAATTAAATTTATATTATTCGTTTCTGTGAGTTCCTCTTTTCATGCCTCTTCGTCAACTATTCTGTAATCCTGTTTGTGGTCTGATTAAAAAAGAACGTCAGCAGCCAATTCATATTAAAGCCCCCATTCTTGGAGAATAAAGTCAGCCGCACGTTCAGCAACCATCAATATAGGGGCGTTAGGATTGCCCCTTACTTCTGTGGGGAGGGAGGAAGAGTCGGCCACCCGCAGTGCTTCTACGCCCTTAACCTTCAACCTACTGTCTAGAACTGATCCCATCGCGCAAGTACCGACATAGTGACATATGCTGGATGACGTAGCTAGTGCATAGCACTCCCAAAATTTGTCCTCAGTACTTGTGGCTGAACACAGCCCCGTATCTATAAGCTTAGCGTTCACGCTCTTAAAATAAGACGTTTGTAACACCTTGTTGAAGTCTTTCAAACTGTCCGCCATTAATTTCAAGTCAGTCCTGTTACTGTACGTTCCAGTATATACTACAGGATTGGCTCTGGGATCAGCACTAGCCAATAAAACTTTGCCAGTTGAATGTGGCATCATCAGATCGATTATAGTGAACATTGTATTCCTACCAATAGTCGCATTGTAAAACGTATCACACAGAGAATTCGAAAATTTTAAGACGTTGGAGCAAAGTTGAAGAAATCCAGCAGATTCATGCGGAAATAAGAGGTTGATTGACTGGTAGTCCGGATATGTCTGGTTAGGATCAAGGGCCACGTATCCGACTGTCATTTTGGCGGGAAACAAGCCTGGATTGGTTGTTGGGACAAGTGATGTGTCTTCCTCCATTAGGTAACTAAGCGACGCCGTTGGGTGGTCTTGTAAGTTCTTACCAACAGGCAGATCAGCAACCACGTCTATACCAAGCGATTCTAAGTGATCTTTAGGACCGATACCAGACAGCATCAATAGTTTGGGACTGTTAAATGTTCCCGCGGATACAATCACTTCTTTCTTTGCAAAATGTACTTGAGTGTCACCATTAGAATCTGTCACTAGCACACCGACAGCTTTGCCGCCTGTGATAAGAATCTTATCAACAGTCGTGTGAGTCGCAACGCACAAGTTAGGACGTGATTGGGCTTCTGTAAGGTAAGTGACCGAGCTGCTTTGACGAAGACCGTCAGCGTTGGCGTATATTGGCTCAGTGTACCCAAGTCTTGACTCCTTCGTACTGATATCATCAACTATATCATGACCAAGTTCTGCGAAGGCACATAAGTAAGGCTGGTTACTAGGGTGTAACTCTCTAGTTATTTTAATGAGTCCATTATTGCCATGCTGTCTTGCAGACGGCGACGCGAGTAAGCTTTCGTCTACTAATTTCTCTGGCTTTTTTAAGTATGGTTGGATGTTCTCGTAGTTCCAACAGGGGTCGTCTAACATCTCAGCCCAATGGTTGTAGTCTAGAGGGTGTCCTTGAACATGCATTACATGGTTCAGGGCGCTGCTGCCTCCTAACATCTTGCCTTGTATCAAACCAATATGGCCGCCCTGAAGGTTCTGCGCAGTATATCCATCATTCACTGATGTAAAATTGTAGTCGTATTTGGTGCTTGGTAGGATAGTGAATAACCCTGCCATCTGTAAAAATAAAGTGACGAAATTATTGTGTGATATTTTTTTGTGGGAAATTCATCTTGCCCCTTAGTAAAACCTACATCTGCTTCTATTGGTGAATGTCCTCCGGCCTCAAGCAGTAGTACGCTGGTCTTACTATTAGCTGATAGCCTGTTCGCGAGGACTGATCCTGCGGTGCCTGCACCTACCACGATGAAGTCATACGAACGATCTGTGAAACGTTTGTGAGAAAATATTTTATGAGCATGTGCATGACGTGTAATTATATCGAAATTTATTAAACGAATGTAGCATTGCCATCTGTAAGCAACCACGGGAAACAATTGTATATATTTTTATCATGGCCTAATAGAACCCCGATTATTCTAAAAAAAACAACAAAACAAGCCATTTTAGCCACTTTGGAACTCACTCAAGTGAATTGGACTGAATATCACTACAGTACTTACTATTAGGAGTGCAAGCAGGTGAAAACCGCCATGATGTAAGTCCCAGGGTCTGTACAACTTGCAGAGCTACTTGCACCGTCTGTATGCCAGACAAGGCGGCTGCCGAAGCTGACATTGCTGAAATTCATAAACCGGCTGACAGATGAAAACTGATATTCTTGGACCTATACTGGGAAGCTTTTTGCTTAATAAAAAAGATAATGTTGGTGATATGTTAGTACAATGCAGGAACTGACCTGGCTTTGTACTAAATTTGCTTAATTAAATAATCACATTCGATAGTCAAAGAGAACTACGAAAAAGTTGAAATGAAGGGTCCATGTCAATAAAAAAAAGCTGACTCTCAAAGCTCACTAAGTAAAGTATTTCATGAAAAATAGGAACGAAGAGTTACTACACTTAATTTCGTTAAGTCAGAATGATGACACAGACATACATAATCACAAATATACCGATCCAGTGTCGCTAGATATGATAATTAATTTTTTTGGATAGTCAGATGAATGTCTGTGTTTTCAATTATTTTCGTTAATGATAGAGGTACAAATAATGCATTATTATTAATAAAGAACGTTACATTAAAGACGGACTCACCAGGAGAATTTCGTTGTATTGACGCAATTGCGAAAAAATTCACTTTAATTTCTTAACATTGCGCCGGACATTTTATATAAAAAAAATTAAAGGGTAAGTATTGGCAACTTGGAATTTAGATTTGTTTTTTACAATTATGTATGTTAAAATATTGATATATCATCAAATTCATGTTTTTTATGTTGAACTGCATCCCAAATGCTAATTCATTAGCTCGCAAGATCAAGCTGATCTTATTGTTTTGGTTGTCTCGATGTTGTGCACATTAATGTCTAAATTAATTCTGAAAAGATATTTTAATTTACACCATTTCCTATGAAATCACAGTTCGTCTATCCGAACAGACAATGGAGAAAAGATCAATTATCCTTCCAGAAAAATAAGTCTTTTGAACATTGAGGCAATGGAAAGTTAACTGTCAATAATAAATGCCCATTTCACCCACAAAGATATTACCTTACACTAGTAATCATGATGAGGCATTTTCTTGAATCTATTTGTATAGGAGCAGCTGAAAGTAAGAATCAATAAAGGCAATTTAGCGTAACCATTAATTTTACTTTTATTACTCATTTTACTTAATTCGAGGTGAAACTTGCTATAAGCATAAGCATAGCATAGTATAATCAGCCTATTAATGTTCCCACTGCTGGGACGCAGGCCTCCTCTTTATGAGAGGGAATGGGCTATAATCCACCACGCGGGCCCAGTGCGGGTTGGTAGATGTCACATGTATTCGAATCTTTGGTTCTAGGACATGCCGGTTTCCTCACGATGTTTTCCTTCACCGTTTTGAGAGCAGTGGTGATGAAATAACTTACACAAAGTAATGCGCCTGGCTGGGTTCGAACCCACAACTTACTGCTCGTAAGTCGGGGTCTGCACCACTGGGCCACCGCTGCTCTCGAAACTTGCTATACTAAGCTCAAATAGTCTTATTCTTCTGTATCTTGCGGTTAGTGCCTAACCTGGTGTCAGAGTTTTTATGCCGCCCATGGGTCTCTGACTTGGCTTAAGAAATATCTCTCAGACATGCTGGTTTCCTCACGATGTTTTCCTTCACCGAAGCAAGTGAATGAATCAGAGGTCTTGTGTCCGAACTCGAACCGAACTTGGCAGTCCGACGGTCCACTAGGCTATAACAGCTCAGCTCAAATTGTGATAATAAACTAACACTATGTAGTTACTAGTGCTTAGTGCACGCAACTGACGAGCGTGTATAAACATGGAGTAAGCAAAATAAGTATTTACGGGCCGCAGCAGTTTCTGTAGTTTCTCCCCGACCCTTGCTCGAGTCAGCCCTGAGCCTGTAGTCCAAAATCAGTCCCCAAATAATGACACCACTCAGATCCAGCCTGTTCCTTTGCTGTCCTCGCCCAGCGACGCCCTAAGCCGAGGCTTGTACCCCTCAAGGGGCGCCCTCAGCGTGTAGTCGCTTAGTTTGTAAGTTATTTGCCCTGGCTGGAGGCTTTACACTCAAGGCAACTGGATAGTTAGGTTAAACAGGCGACAACGTCCCCCTTCCTTTTTGCTCGGTTAGCTAACCGAGCACGTAGCAACAAGATAAAATTTAATTATTAAGCAGCATGTTTTTGGTAAATTTTGGCACTTGTGTAAATTTGCTAAGAGTGAAATCGGCCAAATTGTGTATTACGGACAACGAAAAAAATCAGGGCTTTTTTTTATTTATACCATAATGAGTTAACCGTATGTCCGTAGTCGCTTTATGTAAAATTTTGGCAGTGAACAGTGAACTTTATTGAATAGTATCAAGGTATCCTATGGCATATTTCTGCGCTTGTATCAGCTTGATGACCTACGAGATCACTTTTTAATTACTTAATTTTATGAATATTCAAATTCAAATTCCTTATTTGACATAATAGATTACAGAAACTTGTTTGAAGCCTCTGACTCCTGAACTAGATGTACCTGTATGTCAGGTATCAGCGCACTCTCCCATATTATTTGGCTTAGATACTAATGTCAACATAAGATAGAATATTACTTGTTTGGTGTCCATAATAAAGAATATTCTATTCTGTTGATCGCGTATTTTGTTAATTTCTTAACTAATCCTTTAGCATCCCTTGATATTAATAGCATTCATTCGAGTTATCATAATTTAGTGAAAACAGTCAACTGTATACAAATATAATTTCCCTTTTTTTATTACAATCCACATAGCCACAATCTCCTCACTAAGCATATTATTATTAGTATATAAGAGGCTGTCGAAAAATTTGTTCATTTACTGTTATTTCAATTGCGTCTACACAAGGGACATTTCTTTAGTGAGTTTTTCATTATTTCTTGTGTCTTCAATTTAAAACACAGTTTTTCAGTCGTACCATCATCATTCTCTTGCCCTTATCCCAATTTATTTGGGGTGGGTGCAGCATGTCTGTTTCTTCCATACTTCTCTATCATCGTGATTTTCTGTTTTACTTACCAGTTAATGTATTTCAGCAATGTCAGCCTCGGCAGATGCCCTGTCGAGCATACAGACGGTGCAAGTAGCTCTGCAAGTTATACAGACCCTGGGACTTACATCATGGCGGTTCCCACCTGCTTGCACTCCTAATAGTAAGTACTGTAGTATTCTGTAAAGTTCATCTCAAGTGATTCCATACAGGTTGATAGTGAATTCATTTGTTTTTAAAGTGTCGTTTTCACAATTTGAATGTGGTTGTCACTCAGAATGTTGGCAACGTCGCAAACATCTGTCAAATGGTACGCTGTTTCCAATAATATCTGTCAATATTTTAAATTATTTTCATTTTGTAATTAATTCTAGAATAAAACCTTTAATATGATATCCTCCAGTTTTTGGTTGGTTTTCCCAAGTCAGGTCCTGTGATTGGTTAAATTAATAATATTATCAACAGGCCATTGCATCACTTAACCAGTCTTTAATTTTGAGGCGTTGAATACAGGGTGTGACCAAGCATTCTCTACATAAAACTAAGTACCACTGCGCAAAAATTATTGCTGGGAAATAACTTTTCTTTTTGGTGTGAAAAGCCACGGTTTACGGTTGCGCTCAATGTAACTCACTCAAAACATTGAGCTGTTGAATGCATTGAATAATATAGGGGTCATGGAGGTAGTTAAGGTAAAGTTGTAACATTTAAAACTTGTATTAAAAAAATTAGTGAAAGGATTTAACTTTGACTTTCAATAAGTGTCTTCGTAACTAGAAAGTTCTCAGGTTTTCATTGGTTTGCATTTACAGGAAAAACAAGTGTCCCTCGACTTCATTCAGTGTGTTTTACACCCTTCATTATACAATTTTCTCGTTTCACAGATGGCAGTTTCCATGACTTCATAATAGTAGGAGCTGGTACCGCAGGATCGGTCCTCGGGAACAGACTATCAGCTGACTGTGACTGCAGCGTACTACTGCTTGAGGCCGGAGGACCTTCACCAGCGGAAGCAAATGTAGGTATCATTGAAAAACAACATCATTTTTCTTTAACACAAAAACATGTTCTAAAAGCTATGATCATGACTGCCTCGTTGGTTAAGTTACGCTACTGCTAAGTATGAGGTTCTGGTTTCGATTCCTAGGTTAGGCAAAATGCTATCGGGTTTATCCAGCAGGAACTTCTCAGTAGCAGCTAAAGAGTTTAGATGTGTGCCTGGTTTGTGGCAATAGGCTCATCATTACATGGTACTTTTTGGCGAAATGTGGGTGTACTATTTGATTCACGTCTACCTAAGCCTTCGGGGATTACAAGCGTAATGTTAAGTTTTAAGTTCTAAAACTAACCAGATCCGTTTTTGTTTTTGCAGGATGCAGGAATGTTTCCTTACCTAGCAGACTCACGATACGATTACAATTTCACGTCAGTACCTGATAACTATTCTGCTCAATATCTTCAAGGTGGTCGCGTTGGGCTGACACAAGGCAAAATGTTGGGTGGCAGCAGTGCCCTGAACCATCACATACATGTACATGGACATCCTTTCGACTTTGACACATGGGCTGCCATGTTAAATGATTCAACCTGGGAGTATGAAAATGTCCTGCCTTACTTCAAAAAGGCAGAAAAATTAGTGGACCCAGGAATACTCGCGTCTTCTGTTGCTGATAAATATGGTACTGATGGACCCATTAAAATAACAAGGGAAAAAAACACTAAGAACAAACCCATCTTATATGCCTTTAATGAGCTTGGTCATAGCATTAGTGATGACGCGGACGAGATCCTCGGGTACACCGAACCATTGCTAGCGAACGCTGATGGTCTTCGTCAAAGCAGTTCTGTCACTTACCTTACAGAAGCTCAATCACGTCCTAACTTGTGCGTTGCGACGCACACGACTGTTGATAAGATTCTTATCACAGGCGGCAAAGCTGTCGGTGTGCTAGTGACAGATTCTAATGGTGACACTCAAGTACATTTTGCAAAGAAAGAAGTTATTGTATCCGCGGGAACATTTAACAGTCCCAAACTATTGATGCTGTCTGGTATCGGTCCTAAAGATCACTTAGAATCGCATGGTATAGACGTGGTTGCTGATCTGCCTGTTGGGAAGAACTTCTTAGACCATGTAGCTGCTATTCTTTTCTACCAGCTGGAAAATGATACATCACCTACCCCAGCGGCCAATCCGGGCAAGTTTCCTGTTCCAATAACAACAGGTTACGTGGCTCTTAATCCTGAGCAGACATACCCGGATTACCAGACGTTCAATCTTTTAATACCACACGAGTCAGCTGGATTCCTTCAATTATGTTCCAAGGTGTTTAAATACACCAATTCGTTTTGTGATAGGTTATACAATGCGACTGTTGGAAGAACTACTTTATTGGCTTGTGTCGGTCTCCTGATGCCAGAGTCAAGTGGTAAAGTTTTATTAGCAAGTGCAGATCCAAAGGACGCTCCTCTGATACACACTAACACGTATAGTAATAGCGCAGACTTGGAAATGATGGCAGCAAGTTTAAAGGACTACAACAAGGTGCTGGATACGACTTATTTCAGGAGTGTTAACGCTAATCTTGTCGATACTGGCTTGTGTAGGGATGCAACTACTGAGGATGAGTTCTGGAAGTGCTATGCATTAGGTGCTACATCGAGTTTACTGCACTATGTGGGTACTAATGCGATGGGGTCCGTGCTGGACAGCAAGATGAGGGTGAAGGGAGTGAAGCGTCTCCGCGTGATCGACTCATCTTCAATGCCGACGATAACAAGAGGGAACAACAATGCTGCTGTGTTGATGTTAGGTGAACGTGGAGCTGACTTCATTCTCGAAAAATGGGGTACTTGTACCAAGTGATGATTCGAAGATTTGTTAACAGTGACTACTAAAACAAAATATATAGAAACGCTGTTGTATTTTCAAATAAATTTTCATTTACTATCAATGTGGCTTTTTTTTTATTTACACCCTTATCCAGTTAGAATGTGCAGAATTGGCCACATAAAAAAATTTAAAATTTCTGGATAAAAAGGTTTTTTTTTACGTTATGGAAAAGGTACACCTGATAGAAAGTTATGAAGGTATAGCTACCTGACATCTTTTGCAAATTTTAGATAAATAGATACGTAAACACAAAAAAAAACGAATAGTTTACGATCACTTGAGTGAGGGGCCGGAAAGCTCTGGAGTGGCGACCGCGAACTGGAAGACGTTGCGTTGGAAGGCCTCCCACTAGGTGGACCGATGACCAGGTAAAGGTTGCAGGGATCCGCTGGATGCGAGACGCACGGGACCGGTCAATGTGGCGACACTTGGGGAGGCCTATGTCCAGCAGTGGACGTCTTTCGGCTGAAATGATGATGATGATGACTTGAGAGAAGTTAAGAGTACTCGATAATCTCTACCAACAAAACAATTATTGATGTGAATAAGTGAAAGTAATAGTGTGTGAGAGAGAAAGAAGAAGTTGGGTGTTAATAATGTTTTAAGACGATTTAAAAACCATATAAAACTTTAATGCCTGTGATGACTTTCTCGTTAATTGGCGAGAAGAGGTGCAACACTGAGAAAAGTGAAAGGAACCAAGGGAGACTATAGCCCAAGAGTGGGCCAGTTCAGGCTAACAAAAAAACTTTAAGTTTCTCGCTGCAAATGAACCACGAGCTTGTGCTGGAAATAATAGCCAAACGACAAGTCTAGAGTTAACTGCCTAGGGTATAATAAAATTTAAAGAATTAATTAAACTGATTTCTATGTATCCAAAGTGACGACTGCAACCTGAAATCAAAACTAGACAACTAGACATAGACACAGATATCAAAGTAAAAACCCAAATACTAGAATAAAATACCACTTACGTGATATCTACGAGGTGTACCAGCGAAAGAAAAGATATTTGAAAAAGTTAGTCTATAAACCCAGACGAGTCCTGCACATAACTACGATATTTTTATAGCGCACAAAACGAATTATAGCTTTATCGTTACTATCAATATTTACTTAGAACATTTTGGAACCCGGATGGTATTTAATGCATATACGGGGTTGAAATAATTTTCCTTTATTTAAAAAGAAAAAAAAAAAAAATATCGAGAGAAAAAATCCGGTGGAATATGATTCAAAATAAGGAGCTGAATACAACCCCTCAGTTTGTGGAGGGCTGGCCCTTACAACCTGTATTTTTTAAACTTTGACCAAAACTAGGAATTCCTCGTTTCGTGGGTGCGTATACAAAAATTTAAACTCACATACTCAAACAGCCAGACTCGGAACAACTACCTGTAGGCCGTACCAATGCGTCAGTCAGCGCATTAGCCAATCACTTAACCGCTGCGCCAACCGTGCCGTAAGTTAATTGATAAACATATTTTTGGTGACGTTAATGACTAGGTACTTGAGAGAATAGTCACTTGATATAGTAGTCTGTCAAAAAAATAAAACTTCTGAAAGAGAATAGACCGGCCCGAGCTGCCAAAAAATCAAAAATATTTTATCCTAATTACATTCTGATTGAGCACTTTTATAACGAAAAAATTACACAAAACAGGGGATAAAAAAGACTGTTAAAGATACGAACGCACTGACGCATCTAGCTAGAGGCTAGCGAGTAGCGTAGTATTTCGATACATGCTAGGTGACTAGTTAGCCTGTATTCAAGCTAGGCTGCTATGAGCACATGTGCTGATGGATGAGGAAAATGTCAATGAGTGAATGAGGAAAGTTTTAAGTGGATATGAATCTGGCTATAAGACCAAAGGAAAAGAATGGATGGACTAGGTGAAAGATGATACGGCTAAAAGGGGGGATAATAATTGCTGCACTAACCACAAATAAATTGGACTAAGGCAGGGGAATAATATTAAACAACTAACCCTGCCGAAGTCTATGAACTCGAAAATGAGTACCTTAAAAATGAGTCCTTTAAAAAATTAACCGAAATGACTGAAATATACTGTGATATCTACGAGATTTCTACAAATAAAGGCAAATTTTGATATCAGTCTCTATATATAAACATGGTAAACGTAACTTACAACTGTTTGGAAAATAAATTAAAATATTCCAGAAATATATTCTGGCCTTGAAACCGAAAAGAGCTTCATCATTAAAATAAATACTCTACTGAATTCAAGATTAAAAGATAATGCATCCATTTTCAACAAAGACAAAAGAAATATGCTAAATAAGCTTGTATAGAAATATCGAGAGTCGATGTTAATACATGCAAAAGCGGAAAATAAGAATTTTGAAAGACAACCTCACACCTGAACCTATATTTTTGGATCAGAGGAAGCTGGGCAATCGGATGCCTCCACTTAATGAGGTGACCAAGAGCCAAATAACTAACTAATAAATCAACACACAAAAAATAACTAAAACAAGAAATCAACGCATACACAACACACTATAAAAAAACTGATAAACTTCTTCTTGATATTGTGCATACCTTACCCTTTCTTCTCCATGAGATCTACGCTATGGAAAGGGGAACTGCAATCCTTCACAGTTTTTATGCGTGATTGGACTGCAGGTAGAAACGTCTTCTTGTCTTCGTCTATTCAATAGTGCCTGAACTGAGCTATTTGAAATAAATTATTTTGAATATTTTGTATCGAAGAGGCATTCTTCTTCTAAAAGACTGGCATTCAGCTGCATCCTGTTAGACTAGAAGCCGACCCCAACATAGTTGGTTGCAGATGATGTTAACGTTTACGAAATAGTATTGCGACTACTTAGTGTCATACTTCATAAACTGTCATCTACATAGTTAATCGGGAGCTTAATGTTTTTGTGTCAAATGTGAATTAAAATAAACCTGGATTTATATAATATTTTATAAAGAACGGCCATTCCAAAAGATAAGAAAAAAGTCGTATTAATAAACTAAATTCTAAAAGTCCAGTTTACCCCACTTTCCTCAAACAACAATCTCCTCCAAAATAGTATAAAAGATAAGGTTCAAATGAGGAATGTTATCTTCAGTACAAGACAGCACACCAATACATTCTTCAGGTAAGTCTTTAACTTTTAAATTAACTAGTTTTTTAAATTGTTTTTGTTTTCTTCAATTCAATTTAATTTTGTGCTAAATATTATTTCATTATCAGTATTATACACTATGTTAATAAATACTTGTTTAACGAAAAGGACAAACATCATTGCTATTTCATCTGCACTTGTAGGTTTCATCAGAATTTACTATAGCAATACTTTAAAAGGAAAGGCACTCACTTTTCTGTATGTGTAATACCTAATTTGTTGCTCACTTTAATACGATCATCACTCGTTAACACCGGCTAGTAATTAGTCCTAACCAGCTTTCAATGTACGCACGACATCATAATCAATCTAGTTGAACAGAAATCATATACAATGCCCTTCTTGATGTATGCATGATGAGACTTAATTAGTCTCATCATGCAGTGTCTTGATATTTACATATGTCAAACATGTTAGTTTTCTAGTCATGGCGGACGCGGCTGCTGCACTAGCCACCATTCAGTCTATGCAGCTAACGCTGCAGATGCTCCAGACTCTCACTCCCACTGCGTGGAAGTATCCAGCTCAAAGTACCATCCAAGGTATGTCGAAAGATTGTGTTACATTCACTAACTCTCATTGGGCCTGAGTGGTGGATTGCAGCCCATTTCTTCTTACAGAGATGAGGTGTGATTATTATAAATAGATTGTGGTACGCTTATTTGTATGGCTTCATCTCTTCTGGTGTTCCAAATGTGTCCAATTAGAATTATTGCTAATTTACTTGAAGTGACACCGGACTCCGACAACTACTGAACTCGCGGTCAGTGTCCGGGCCCCGCAGCCCGTCCGCAAATCTACGTTCCAATTTGACTGATGCTTTAATGTTTACATAAAATAACATCACGCCATTTTTATTTTAATGACGTTACCAAAGTATGCGTACATAAATTGCTATAACTATTTTGCACTTGGTTCACAGATGGCGATTCCTTTGACTTTATTGTCGTGGGTGGTGGCTCGGCAGGTTCTGTCGTTGCCAGTCGGCTTACAGAAAACAAAAATGTCAGCGTATTGCTGTTAGAAGCTGGAGGATATCCTCCGCTTGAATCAGAGGTAGCATAATCAATATTACTAAACTTTTTAGCTGAGGGTCTAAACAAGCCAAATATTGTTAAATCCTAAGTCACTTTATAAAAGAGCCCTCTTGGATAAACTCTTCTTTGTAAAATCAACAATTTTATTTATCTTTACAGCTACCCGCCTGGTTCACACTGCTAGCCCGCTCAGTATACGATTTCAACTTTACATCAGAGAATGACGGCAAAACGGCTCAGAACCTTCAGGGCAATGTCGTTACCCTGGTGCAAGGGAAGATGCTGGGCGGCAGTAGCGGTCTTCACCACATGATGCACACGAACGGGGATCCCGAAGACTACAACCAATGGGCAGAAATTGTTGGCGACGACAAATGGGCCTTTGACAACATTCAACAATACTTCAAGAAAATGGAGACATTCATCAACCCAGAACTTTTCGACGCAGATGTTTTAAGTTTCCACGGTTTCAAAGGTCCAATTAAAGTCGGCAAAGATACGTACGAGTCTAATGCTAAATACTTAGAAGCATTTTCAGAGCTCGGTCATAGGTTGGTGCCAGATATCAACGCAGAGATCCCGGCAATAGGTTATGGCGAGAATCTGTTCGAAATTGCAGATGACGTACGCCAGAGCAGTGCATTTGGGTACCTGGGTAAGGCGAAGAAACGCTTAAATCTGTACCTGTCATTGTTCACTACTGCCACAAATATCTTGTTTAAGGGTAAAAAAGCTACCGGAGTTCAAGTAACCACATCCAGTGGTAAAACTATGGAGGTATTTGCCAAAAACGAAGTAATTGTATCAGCTGGAGCGATCAACACTCCCAAATTACTTATGTTATCTGGTATCGGACCAAAAGACCACCTTAACTCATTAGATATCGAAGTGATCGCTGATCTACCAGTAGGCGAGAACTTTCAAGACCATGCGTGTGCTTCAATAGCATACCAGATGGGTAAGTGTGACGCTACTACACCAGCTGCAAATCCACACAAGTTTCCAGCACCTTCTTTCAACGGTTATGTGGCACTTGATAACGATTACGCAGACTACGATTCTATTAACTTAGAGTTTCAATGTCAATCCAGTGATCTTCTACAGTTAAGTGTCAATATGTTTAGTTATGCTTTCAACATCTCTGACACTTTCTTTGAAGCTAGTAATGACAGAAAAGTCTTGTTTACTTTACTTGGCCTGGTGATGCCGAAATCCCGTGGCTACATACTTTTAAATAGTAACGATCCTGCAGACAAGCCTATAGTACAAACAGGAATGTTTAGCAATAAAGAAGATATTGATCTGATTGCGAGAGCTTTCATGGACCATAACAGAGTTTTGGAGACCGAATACTTCAAAAGCGTTAATGCTTCATTGGTTGATGTTGGAGTATGTAAAGATTATGAGCCTAATTCTTACGAATTCTGGAGTTGCTATGCTGTGTCTATGTCTGCTACAATGTGGCACTATGCTGGTACTTGCGCTATGGGAGAGGTGCTGGATAGTCACCTGCGTGTACGAGACGTCGAAAATTTACGTGTGGTGGACGCTTCAGCGATGCCAACCGTGATTAGAGGCAAGATCTATGCTGGGGTGATGGTGTTGGCAGAACATGGCGCTGATATTATTCGTGAGGATTGGGGTATTTTATAGATTGCATACAAAGTTAAACTTTACTAAAGTTCCCAAAAGTCATTACTTTTGTAATATTGATTAAGGAATTTGCTGACAGTCTTAACGGTAAGATAATAATGTAATATTATTTTTCTGTACGTCTGTTGTTTAATTGCTGAGAAAGATTTTTTTTTACATTTTAAATAAAGTCTTTTCATTAAATTCTTGTTTTGTTATTTATAATGCATTGAATAAAAAATAGGCATAAATGACTACGCTCTAAATTGACTTATCCTATGTCAAAACACTAGTCAAAACCAGTAACGCTAAACACAATCATAATTGGACCAAACGAAGACCCCTGTGATACATCACAAGTAAAAATACAATTTGTCATTCACAAGTAAAAATACAATTTGTCATCCAAACAATGCAATGTAGGTGTTCAGTAAACAACGAATAAAGAGTAGAAACTAAGTTACATTTAAAATGCTTTTAAAGTAAAATAATAAAAGAGAGAAAACTCATTTACGTAGTTCCACTACTTTTATCCACTTCATTGTTTAATTAACAGTAAAAAGAAAAACTTTAAAGAAAATAACTCACACTCTAAAAAATCCACTGCCCTAGGGCATTTTATAAATACGACTCTCTGTTAAAACTATGTAGAAATATGTTGTATTTAACGTCCAACATTCACATTGGTACAAATGGACACTTCAAATTCTTCAAAGTTAAAAACGAGCGATTATAAGCATAAAAGTTAGGAATTTCACTGTTACTGTTAACCTGCGTCATCCCACTGCTGGGCAAAGGACTCTCCCCATGATTTCCAGGTCTTTTTATCAAGGGCTAACGTGGACCATTGGTCGTTTGTTTTGTCCAGCTCGTCCCGCCACCTACTGCGACGTCTGCCGCGACGCCTCCTGGCTATTATTGAAAGCTTTACCTGAATGAAATAGATTTAAAAAAAAACGTCGCATGATGGTATCTGCTCGGGTTTTGGCCGCTAATCTTTGTAATAAGAATGTAATAAGTATTTACACATGTTACATTTTGTTAAATCTTTCCGTTATTAAGCATTTAGTTGGTTATTGGAAAAATTCAAATATAATAAAGTCTCACGTATTTTATCAAAATACATAATTACATTCTCATAGTCAAGTTTCTCTTGATTTATTTGATCTTGCTTTAGAAAGCTCAATCTTTTTTGTATGTTTTCTTTTTCTAGAACTTCACGTGACTAAAATAGCTATTGAAATGGAGATTTTGACGTGGGTTTTTCTAAATTAAGAAGCTGGGCCCCTAACTTCGAGAAATTACGAAATTGTTCGTGCATTACTACAAGAAATTCGTCGGATAAATAGAAAAGATACTACTGACATTACTTTTACTGATGAAAAACACCCTTACATTTCCCAGGAAACACATAAAAAGGCAGAGTGCAACAAGAGATAAGCAATAATAAAAGTAATATGGGCCAACCTAATGGGAAAACTGCCTTCGTAGCAGTATCAAAAAAATAGAAAAATCGTTAACCTTTCTTTTTTGGGAACATTTACAAGAAAACCTAGCAAGAAAATGTGTTTAATTTTAATAGGTACAGAATTAGGAAATCTTTAACCGTACAGTAACCACTATACCATCCGAATCGTTGGTTTAGTGGTAGCAAGTGCTATTGCGGAGCATGAGATATAAGATTCGATTCCCACGTCGCACAAAGTGTTACTGGGTTTTGCCATTGATCTTCTCAGTACCTTGAGTTTGGACTTATGCCCGGTTGATGGCAATAGGCTCGCCCCTTATTGCATGGGACTTAAACATAACTGACCTGTGGGTGTATTGTACATCTCTGCCTAAACCTTCGGGAGATTCAAGAGTGATATAAAGTTATGTATTTTCATTTTATATTCCCTGAACATTGTCTTGAATTTGGTTAATTAGGTACTGATTTTTCGCATACGGAGGCTGAATAGCGCCTGTCAATATTTTCCCAGCACGTCACATTTTCGGTGAAAACTGAAAATAATACAACACAATAGTTTTCGCAAGATCATTTAATGCTGCGTGTTTTGGAACAGGCGTTTGATATACTCGCTGGTTATACATATAGTGACTTCAATATTAAATGCAAAAATAAATTACTAACACCCATCAAGCTGTAATTAATCTCTAGTATAGCTTGATTATATCTTATTCTTTATTTTAAACACAACTTTTACTTATAATTTGCATTGATATAGATTATGAACAAAGGCTAGCTTAATCTAGAATTGGGTGAATTGTCAGAATCCAGATCTAGGTTGGCCGAAACAAGGAATACTCTGCTCTGGTCTAAAAATCGTGTTTTTCCGCAAACAATGGAACACGAAATCCTGTTGTTTTTTCGTTACATTACTGCTGAACGCTCCTAAATGTTTGTCATCAACACGTTAAGAGAGAAGGTAGGCAATGCGGAAAATAATGACAGAGGCTTATGCCGTTTATGGGTAACATGTTTAAGGATGTAAAATTAATTCTGAAATATTTTTTTATTCAAATTATCCAAACCTTTGAAACCGTCTGCCACAGTCTGTGGTTCCTAATACGTAGTTACATCTTAGGGGTATTCTTTAGGACGGGATAGTTATATCCTGGGAGTTTTCTTTAAGAAGTTTAATTCCAGGAAGGCGTGTGTCACCATCGACCACATCATCGCTTAGCTTTTTCTTCCACTTACGTTTTTTTCTAATTCCACTTATTTTTACTATTATTATCGTATTTGAATTAGTAGATGAGTAATCCTGGTCCGGTTGAAAACCAGAGTCAGGCACGAGTTCCCAACATTTTTCTGAACTGTGTGTGAAAGTATTTTCTTTCTAGATTTAATTTTTTGAGTGAAAATGCCCTTATTTTTGCATTTGCTATTCTCAGTCTTGCCACGTGAGACGAAGATATCCACTAATCATGTTTGACGCTGTTTCTTTGAATGAATACAGGTGTTTTCATTGTAACTGTATTTGAAAACAAAAACCTTGAATTGTCAATATAACGGTAAAGTAACATACCGTACTTATCTAAATATGTTACAGTAATTGAGTTTTGAGGAAAATACTGATAGCTCATGTAGTCTATCGCAATTTTAATCCCCTATATTTTGACAATACAACAAAATCATAATCAACTTCTAGCCTAGCCTGTACCCACCTACCTTTTTACAACTTAAACGATTTTTATGAAATTCGGCACACGGGTACCTACATCATGACCTGGTTTCGGACATACAATGGTACTTTTTATCCCGGTAATACGTTTCCGTGCGATAATTACCGAAGTCTACGCGGGCGAAGCTGCGGGGAAAACCTGATGTTTTTTTGGCTATCTGGCCTCAACAAACCAGCACCATGAAACCCATTAGCAAGACTAGGATACGGAAAAATCCATGGATTCATATCTTTGCCAGCGTTATTTTAACATCATCATCAGCCTACAGCAGTCCACTGCTGGACATAGGCCTCCTCAATCGCACGCCACTCAATTCGATTCTCAGCAACTCTCATCCAGTTGCTACCAGCCACCCTGCGAAGATCGTCACTCCACCAGCCTGAGGGCGTCCCAACGTAAGGTGGGACGCCCTCAGGCTGCTACTTACGCAATGAATATTGATGATTACCTCGTTGGAGTAGTGGTTGCAAGCGCTACTGCTCGGTAAGAGGTCCTGGGTTCGATTCCCAGGTCGAGTAAAGTGTTATTGGGTTTTTCATTACTCAGCCACGGAGTCGGGATTTGTGCCCGGTTGATGGCAATAGGCTCGCCCCCTTTTAAATGAGACTCAAAACACAACGGTATAATTAGTGGTGATGTTATAGAACGAACATTGAAGAATGGTCAAAATGAAAGGCGGTGTTTTGACCAAATTCCGCGTAGTTAGTAATACTTTTTGCTCACACTAAAGAGTTTCTTTATGGCGGATTCCTGCCGAGACAAATATTAGTATAGCCCACAGGTGGTTGTTTCGGGTCTAGCTGTTTGTGTAAGTCAATTTTAAATGTTTGTAAACGCACCCACGATACAGGAGAAATTCCTAGTGTCCTGATTTTTTTTTTAAATTATTACGCCTACGTTACTTTCACAGACCATGGATCTGCGCCCCAGTGTTGGGAACGATACAGGCTGATTAAGCTATATTAATCTGTTAGACTTGTATGCAGTCATCCATATTGAAAAAATGACGTAACTAAAATACAAAAGAATCATAAAATATTTTCTCGCCACTTGTTTTAGTACTTCATAAAACAATGCTATAGAAATTGTAAACAGCTGAGTAAATTAGAGGAGGTGCGGCAACTATTAAACGTTTTTTTTTTCTAAAGTAACGGTGCCTAGAAGTCTACTGTACCGGGTACTGTACTTACAATAGCAAATTTTTGGGTAGTTATCAAAGATTTGCCAGTCAAAAAGCCTACTACTTTTCAAAGTTTTTCTAAAACACATCTTATAGTTTAGTAATAAGATTTATGCATTTATCATCATCACGATCACAGCCCGACTTCACACACTGTTAGTGCCAATTTCCACGCTCCTGTGCTTGTCTCGTTCAAGATTTACCCTGGATGGCAACAATACAGATTTTGGCTTTAGTTACTAGCTACCGATGTTATCCAGTCACATAACATTTAACTCCATGGGTTAAAATCGTATTGAAATCCACATTTCCACTGCTGCCAGTTCTACTCTTTTCACTGAAACTACTACACACACATGGTGCTACTTTTTTTTCTCTTTACACAAGTCTATCCGTCTGTTTCTACAACATGTCACTCATATCTTTTCTCTCTTTATTATGAAAAACAGGCTGTAGCTCTCGTGAAATAATTTGTAGCTAATCCCTTAATTATAAATTGTAATTTCTACAAAAAAAACAAGGTATGTAATTTACAGACAAAAGAGACTAAATTTCAATGACAAATTCAGATCAATTTCTTACAACCACAACAGTATAATACAGCATCATCTTCGATATCTACTCTAAAACTAAAACACCCATGTACAGGGTGTTTTAGTTTTCACACTAACAACACGCTCTGTGTAAACAATGATAGGTGTATAAAAACAGTCATTACAGTTATCCTTACAAAGTACCGCTAAGCACGTCGGAGCTACCAAGTGAGTCTAATACAATATTATCGTATTTTTCTTTTATTTTACACATTACAAAATCAGCCATAACAGTAATTATAACGTTCCCAATGCTGGAGAACAGGCCTCCCTACCCATTAATCCACTACGCGAGCCTAGTGCTGGCTGGTGGATGTCACATGACTGCCATCAAATGTTTTATTTCATGTTAAAATAGATTTATTTTATTCTGTTCATTATCTTCATCATTCTGTTGTCCTCATCCCAATTAATCTACGGTCGGCGCTTCTTCCAGTCAACGTATTAGTATTCACCCTTTTCCTAGCCATATCATCTTTTTTTTTGTTTTTTTGGATGGGACAGACTTGTACTGACTAAAACCCATCCATGTTCCTTCTTTTTCCTTTGTGTTCCAGGGCCACGGTATCTCTTTCGAACAGTCCCGCAGCCCTGGCAGGCATCGGCCGGGCAGGAGCTAGCCCATAACTCGCCGTCCACAGGCCCGCGCCTACGGTGGCCGGGAGCCACCACGTGACCCCCGACGCCCAGGGTGTCTCCCGCGACTGCTGAGCATGTGGTCCTGGGCTCGATTCCCGTGTCGGGCAAAGTGTTATTGGGGTTTTCAGTCAGGAATTTCTCAGTAGCAACCTCGGAGTCTGGGTTTGAATAGGCTCGCCTTGGGTGTACTATTAGGTACACCGCGGCCTAACTTTTCGGGGATTACAGGCGTAATGTTATGATATTTCCATAATGTTATTTTCATGCGTAAATTATTTAATCGATGACAGTCTTATTTAGTTGTTTTTTTACGCTCTAATATAATCGGTTTTCAAGCTTTATCGAACAATATGTGCCAACTTTCCGGAGAAGACTAAAATACCATCATCAGAAGATGTGCATTCCAGGACAAAGGCCTCCCCCCAAGCATTCAACAGTGACAATCCCAGAACTTTTCGGTCTGATTGGCCATCAATTCTGCTACCAAATGAAGAGCAAGAAGCACAGAAGAACATTCTAGAACCAGTGTTAATTTCAGCCACATGATACACGGACGTCTGTAATCATCGCACGTGTATCATGTGGTTGAGGCCGACCTGTTTCTGACACCAGGACAACATACGAAAGAAAAATCTTTAAACTGGAAGCAACGAAAACCTGAAGATCAGCCATATGATGCACGAGTGAGTGTGACCATCGCAAGTGTATCATGTGGTTGAGACCGACCTGTTTCTGATACCAGGAGAACATGCGAAACAAGAGCTTTGGAATAACTGAAGGAAGAAAGAAAGTAATTTAATTTTAAAATTGGGACTGGAGTAAGATTTTTTTGGCTTTTTTTTTTAAATCTATAGCTAATACGAAACAAATGTGTGAACGTGGACGAGGTGAAAAGATTAGGTAAGGATCGTAGTAGCCTTCTGTAGTTTCTGCCTACGCCCTTGGGAAAAACGCGTGAGTTTATGTATGTATGATGATAGTACTTAATACATCATTGTTATATTATTGCCGCCAGTTTGAAACGGCATTACGGTGTTGACGATTTCAGGTCATTCATTGTAAGCTTAGTTTTATCTTTCACCGTAAGTTATACCCGAGTTCACTACCAAATTGATGTTGTCTCAAGCTAAGATGCACCTAAAGTTTTTCTTTCTCGCTAGGCCGTAATCAAAGGATGACTCCTACGAATATTATAAATGCAAAAGTTTGTGAGGATGTCTGGATCTGTGTTATACTTTCAAGCTAAACAACTAGCTGGATTTGGATGAAATTTGGCACACCGATAGTTTATAACCTGAATTAACACATAGGACACTTTTTATCCCGGTAATACGATCCCGTGGGCTTTATCGAACTCGGCTCGGCAAAACTGCGGAACCGCTCATAAGCTAGTATTACATGTTTTTATGATAAGTTAGTTCGAGTATTTTTTTATCATAATATGAACATAACAATGACAATGTAAAAAGCAAGAACCACGTGAATTCAATTAGTCACGCTAAATATTATATTCACACAGTTTTTCTTACATTAAACAAGAAAATTGAATATGACATGTTACTAATTTATTTCTTTGAGGAAAACTCAGCTTTCCCAAGCACGTTAAAATAACTAATAAGGTTTTATATCATCTTTCTATACAACAGAGCTATCGTTTAGCAAAAACCTCGCGTTTTGTGTCACAGTCGACTGGCCTAGGTTCAGTGAACCAAAATGAACCTAAGGTTATGTAGAGAGTTTAAAAACAATAGCAAGAAAAATTCTCACGATTGTTTTAAAACACACACTTCTACTCCCAATCGAAAATCAACCTCAAAATCTAAACCATACAGTTCACATTTCTGTATCAGTGTATCTTAAATCTATTCAGGCAATTATAGACTGTTTGGTGAAAAAGATATGGAGTGTTTTCGTTTGAAAGTTATGCGTAAGGCAAGCAGGTTACCGCGTTCTCATAAGAATTATATGCTGGATTGTTAAAAAGTTGTCTCGTTGAAAAGACGAAGTAAAAATGATGGTACGAGAAAACTTTACAGACATCGTTTGTTAGGCATAAGATGTACTTTACCTACGTAATATTTTGACTGTGGTTAAAGGTCGCCCAGTCTGTCTGGGCCCTTAATAACCCAGCTTCTATCTACAATGTCGGAGAGAACAATAATAATTATTCAGTTAGAATATTTGAGAAAGGTCTTCGGGGAGAAATAGAGCAAAGTGATCAAATTCTTGGGGTTGTTTTTAGGGAAAACTTAAACTGTACTTAAATTTCAGCCCTGAGGTGTTCTTCGTAAACAGAGCAATGGAAAACGTTGTCAGAAAACAGGGCTGGATGCGCGTCTGAATAGATTCTTTTAGCATGGCTAATTTTATTAGATTTGCTATCTCCTACATATTGCAGGTGTCAAGGCAGGCATATAACTTTAAAATGTTCCAGCAGCAGATTTTCACTCTACGTTGAAGTAATGCATTCACTCCACACTCGAACCGATTTCTGGCTTATAGGTTACTAGAGTCCAAAAGTTTTCTTAAAGTTATTCAAATTATTCAAAACAACTTACGTACAAGTTTTGCATTTTAGAAACATCATCTGCCTAGCCTTTTCCCAACTTTGTTGGGGTCGGCTTTCAGTCTGACCGGATGCAGCTGAGTATTTTACATGGAGCGACTCGAGGCACGGAGGAAACTCGGTATGTTATGGGTCGTCACCCATCTACAGACCAACCTAGGCAAGCGCGGCTTAACCTTAAGATTGATCCGAGCAGTTTGATTACCACGAACTCCTTCGAAATAAATATCTTTATTGTGAACCAGTTATCAAAATTTGCACCCTCATAACATGTTGGGAACCATAACTAGCATATCATAATTGTTAACTTACAGTAAAGGCAGGGTAAATGCTACCAAGTAACACGTCAGCTTACAGTAGTGTTACATAGGGGTAGCGTGACGTGCACACACGAGGTAACATCTCCGGACAAGTCTGAAGGTGGATCTGTAGCGGCGAGTTTGCTCAGCTCGTCACTTACGTTCACTGTGTAAACTCAACGATTGGTTGTGGTATGAGGTACAGGAGGAAGCGATAGCGTCATCATACCCATTACAGAAAGGTAAAATTGTGTGATTTTATTAAAATAATTAATAATTTTGTTGGAAGGAATACAACTTAGTTTGCAGTTTTCTATATTTTGATATAAATCTCCGATCATGAATATTCATCCTGACACGAAGACTCATTGCATATTTTACAATAGCTTTCAACGATACAGTACCTACTGCTAAAATCAGATTTTCGGTGAGAGTCAGTAAAATAACCGTTAAAAAGTCGATACCAAACTCAGTTTCAATAGCATCACTAGATTTTTATCAGGAACTAGAAGAAAACTATTGCTTTATGACTGTGAATACAAAAACGTCAAACATCAACGGTTTTTTGGTTAACATCGCATTCGTCACCTCTTATGTTAAACACCACACAAACAACATGTTAGTGTACATTAATGGCGTCTAAGACCGTGCAGCGGGTGAACGTTGCGAATCACGCACTACGTCAGAATACATCGAACGCTGGTCGGAGCGATAAAGTCAGGGTACGGCAGTATATTATGGAAAGTAAGGACCAGGGTGTCATAAATAGGTAGGCGGCCTTCAAACAACATACGATATCATTCAGCGCTGATGTGGAGTTCGTAGAATAATTTCTGGGCTATTTATGGAGTTACCACACTCATCGATGCAGAATTGGCTTGTCTGTCGAAACGAGCTTTATTTCTATGCAATAAAAGCTAAAAGGCGTTATGCGTCTCGTTTTTCAATTCTAACGATGCGACTGAACACCGTATCGGACTAATCGTATGGACGCTTTCTGACAGGTGTAGTATTTATACTCCCGTCAGAAATTTTGAGTTTTGTTACAAACGCTACTGAAGTACTAGGCATTCATAAGTATTGATATGTTTTCTATTGAGGAGTTGCATCAAATTGGAAATCTCTTGCAGAGTGGTGTTCATTTCAAACTATTCATGATATTATCTTCTATCTGTTGCTTATAATGTTTATTTACCTTCTATAATCCCAGGATACTTATTGTTCTGCCAATATGGTGGAAATGGATATGAAGACATTACCTGGAAAAATACAGACAAAATATTAATTAAGTGTAAATTTTATGCAAGCATTACACGTGTGTCTGTGTTTAAAATTATTGTGTCATCATCTTCTACGCAACTCAGCTTCAGCTTTTTCGCAACTGTTGGGGTTAGCTTTCAGCTTTGTTGAATATTTGATTAGGCCTATGTCCAGCAGTAAAATGATGATGATCTTTCGGCTGAAATGATGATGATGATGAATATTTTATTTTATTTAGAAGCTACTTTTCGAACACGAATTTAATCACTGCTGGACAAAGGCCTCCCCCAAGAACGGTCAAAGGGACCTATTTTCTTTTGCTCGCATTTATCGAACATAGGTAAATTAATCAGGTACACACTCCATCCTTACAAACTACTGAATTTTGGCCCTCCTTCCAGGAATATTGCCTGAGCATAATGCTATGAATATACCG
Organism: Noctua janthe; assembly: GCA_910589295.1. Lineage (NCBI taxonomy): Eukaryota > Metazoa > Arthropoda > Insecta > Lepidoptera > Noctuidae > Noctua > Noctua janthe. Next base: position 12,070,802 of record OU342578.1, read on the forward strand.
AACTACCAGGAACACAAAATCACCGAGTATGTTCTCAAAACGAAAGTGATGTCCATATTAAAGGATAATAAACAATTTTGACGTCATCGCTCGAAGCATGAAAAATTAATTGTTCTGCTGCTATATAGGTACGCTACACCGGCTGTTTGAATTGCTCTGAGCAATAATGGTTAGTGGGACAACAAACTATCAAGATATTATGCTAACATTTGAATTGTTTTTTTTTAAATCGAGATCTATGTTGTTAAGCTGCTTGTCTCGGCTGTCATTTGTAGATTTTTGGAAGTCGTTACTGGTAGTCAGAAGAAGCCCGAAAGTCTGACAACGAGGCTTACTAAGGAGTATTATATTACCCAGTACCAACTGGGTTGTGGATGTCAGATAGGTAGCCACCCCCCTGGTTTTTTTTAGCCCGCTACCATTGCAGGCAAAGCAAGCAAGCATCGTTGAAAAAATCCCGTGCTTAACAATAGACATATAGATACGGGAACGTATCTACGTATAGACATGTCCGTCGAAACAACAGTGCCGAACCGGTCTGATTTCATTTATAAGGGATGTTTTTCATTATTTACTCCGTCTGATAACGCCCACACCCTTGCTGTTTTAAACGGAAAGAGATTTTTTTAATGTTTTAATTTTGTTTTTTACTTTTTTCGGGTCGTGGTTAACCGCAGGTTTGGGTGGGTCAATGTTTATGTACGTTGGTTGGAAGCCTTTTTAAGACCCGGATCTGTTGTGTGATGTGTCTAATACCTTGTTTAGATTGTTTGACCTGTCATTTATGATTTTTACTTAAATGATACCTGGAATTTCACTGACCATTGCATCATTTTTTCATTAAATAATTATTAAGGATAAGAAGAGTTTGTGCATTAAGTAAATTATATTAAGACAACGTATTCACAGAAATTTTTGTGAACTATGAAACCCCAGTTTACCAAATTTGTGTTGGAAGTTAATCATTGCAAAACAACAACTCCACAATAGCCCACTCCACAACATCCAGCTCGTCTGCTCAATTTTTTCAGTACAATCTTTGTTATTTTTCAGAGGCTCGCAATGCAGACTGATTCGCGATCGCCCTTCTAACAACCAACCCATATTTGCACCAGACAAAACAAAAACACGACCTTCTCTCAACAAAAATAAGGTTCAAATTACTTTTTAGTATTGTTAGATTAATTTGGCCGACCATTTTCATATAATTTTGATTAAATTAAAAAAGAGGCGAGTGAATATTTTTCTTTGTAATGGGCGCAGTTTATCAAGGGATGAATACATAAAGCTTGTGCCAACATACATCGCAAAGTAAATTTAATTCGTTTTTTAGTGGGTTTTTAAGGGGTGAAGTAGCGTGTTAAGGGGTGAAATTGATTGGTGTTTAACTTTTCTAATAAATGTAAATGTTGACCGTTTTGTTACATTGGAGAGATTGATTTCATTATCTTTTCGGGTTAGCGATAAAATATTTTTCCAGCCAATAAGAATAGGTGCGACTATACCATAGCAAAGATCTTCGAATTACTGATTAAACTAGTATTTGACAAATAAAGCTTTTTTTTTACTATGAAAACACTAGGTACTGATGACCTGTAGAGCCTATTTATCGTAGGTTTAATAACTTGATGATATCCCAAACCTCACACCCAAACACTAACCTCTGAAATTGAAATGAAAATGAAAACCATAATTGAACACTTTACACTTTACAGTGAAGCGACTACAAATGAATTCCAAACCACAACTTCTCAATCCCACTTGACCTACTCCGTTCAAAACGCAACAACACAATAAAAGTCCACTTTTCGCGTAAAAGCAAAAAATAATGGCTGCCTAAAAAAGATGTCACGTTCTGCCAATATTTCAGTTATTGGATAAAATTTTGACATAATAGTTGGTACGTGATCGCCGATAGGCGCTCCGTAGCATACGCTATCAAAATACGCCATATAAATGTATATTTTATATAGATTCGATTGATACAGTGACCTATTGGTTCAATAAAAATGTGTGAAAACACGAATGTAAATTTTTCTTTTTTTTTCTGAGTGTTATCGCAACTCTGGGATGAAACTGTGTCACTGAAATAATGGTTCCCCAATTCAATGAAAATATTGAATAAAAGTTTTTTAAGGGGTGCATAAGGGGGTGAATTTTTAACAGCTAATTAGCTCTTATACATGTCCTGGTGAACACAAATCTAAAGCTAACCACAAAGGTTGGCTAATTAAAGCAAGAAATGCATCAACTATCTACCTATCTACAGATTTTGTAAATATTGTTTGTTTTACGACCTTTTCTTTTGTATCCATATTCGCAAATGACTGCCTAAATTAAACTCGACAAACTTCAAACTAAATCTACCAGGAATGCATGTCATCTAAAGAGTTATTCGGTTGAAACTGCAAGTCAGCCCGGCGAGCTCGCAATAAGACGGATTATGTTCTGACATAGCACTGCAGCGGTACTAGGTCATCAAAGACTCTTCAAAGCTATTCCCTTCTAGAGAACTCTTGAATTATTCTTGAGCTAACGACAGAAGGTTTTCCAAAGCAATTCTTCGAGTGACCGCGATAGATTTACTAAGCCATTCTTTCTTCGTGACACGGCCAATACCTTTCAGTTTTATGGCGATACTGCCATCTTAAAGCAGTAATCATTAAGAATATAGACCAATGTCCTTACTGATATAAATATTTAACAAAACAATGTATATGAAACAGGATAGTCTATATTGGTCCTAGATTGACTATACGAAGCTCTTTAACTGACTGACCTAGACAAAGCTACTTTTGACCTGAAAAATTTATTTATTATGAGTTGAAAACCTAAGTAAACATTTACTTTCCAGGTATGAATGTCAAAGCTGCTCAAAACTGTCCATATAAACATTACTCTATTTTCACGTCAAAATAAACAGTCTAAAACCCAGCAAAGCATTCCAAAATGTGTACAGCTTGAACCAATATGTACGAAGCCCAAACACTCCCCGTACTACGTATAGGTACCAGGCTTCCACAACGCTCTAAGAGATGTATTTAGAAGTGCAAGTCAGCGAAGAGACGACACGACCGGACCGACTGCGCTCGCACTAAGATGTATTATGTGCTGACACGGCGTTTCTTCCTCAGACGTTATATAAAGGAAGCTCCAGTATTCAGGTAGCTAGATTTTACTGGCCATTTTGTGGGCGAATTAGATTTTTATTATTAAAATGGTGGTGCTTTCAGGTAAGTGGAAAACTTGAATCTTTTTGCCTATCGCATCGATACGATCGCTACCGCTCCTGGAGCCCTGGTTACGTAGTTTCATTTATAGTGAAATTATTCAAGAATGCATAGGTAATATGGGGTTTTTATTCATCCGCAATTTTCTTTCCCTTATAATTATCGTCATACTTTGAAATAATTATGTATTGACCTTAGATCTTTCATCTTTACGGTTAGAAAAATATTCAAAATCATGTCTCAACTCAAAATCGAGTAAACACAAACGAAATAGAAGACACCGAATTTTATTCTGCCAATGATTGAAACCAGGGGCCTTATCGAACCCATGGCGTCAGCGCCAATTTGGATTTGCGTCCAACGTACACCTTATCCCCACGACATAAAAGCCAATTTCATTTAAAAACGGTAAATTGTACTGGTGTCATGAAATGTACCGACGATTTTTTCTTTTACACCCGAAGTACTCTTTATTACCTGGGACTAAGGGTTGTTTTTGTTTATATCATCAGTATTTAAAGGATGTTTTGGAAAATGGAGGAACAAATCTCAATTTTCGGTTGTAACAAACGTTATTCTTAAAGAATTAAGGTTTGTTTTTGTTTGTTTAGAATTGAGATTAATATTGTCGTTTGAGATCGCTTTGTTTCTTCTAAATTAGGTCACGTTCGGGCGGAGGCACGGCTGCACCTCCTTTGAACTAATGTAATACATTATAGTTTCACATTGATTCGTTTTCTACAGAATTACGTTTCACCCCTGTCGATGACGACGGGGATTTGTTTGTGTTTCAAAGTAAGATACATCATGCGATAGGCAGGGATGAAACTCGAGGATAATAATGTTTTAGCGGTTTCATCCCGGGTTGATTCGTGGGGGTGAAAAAGATAATATCAAATAGAAAGTAAGGATAATATTGTGGTCTTATTTATACCTTGTCTACATCGTATTTATTTAAGTAGCTACACCCGTCATTTTTATTGAACTTTAATATGTCTGCAGTTTATCGTTTTACTTTTAAAAATAACAAACTCATCCCTCCATAAAACACTTCACATTTATCGGTTCTAAAAATACTCGAAGTATTTTATATACTACTCAAAATACGTACTGTATAAGCCAAAATATCAACTGCATTTTATAAATGAACACATGAAACACTTCAGAAGACTGAAATGTATTTTTTTTTATCATGTTCTGTTTCTTTTTATCGAATTTAGTGTAACAGTCCTATTGCCATTGAGAAGTAAAAATATTGTAGAAGAGCTCTGTAACAATTTGGGTGTGCAATAAAGCATACCTATCTGTGTGCACATATCTACGTAGCTTTTTTATTTTCCCTATCTGTAATAAACCCACTATTAATGTTCAACCCCGCTACAAAAAACTCCATCGATCTCCACAATGATTCATCTCAACACGTTACGTCTAATCTCCTTATCTTCCTTACAGCCTGGTACTCGGGGAACTCGATCAGCACCCAATGTCGCACTATTGTGAAATAAATTGTCGCTCAGCATTAAATTGATTGGATGTAAGCAACTAATGGGACTTGCATTCCATTAATTAAATCGGGGTTTAACTTTGATTAAGTTTAGTGCAAGTGATTTAGTTTTGGTAGATGTGCCTATAGCGTCATTGGGTTTGGAATTCGATCAGCTTAATGAGTATGTAGCCCTGGTACGTAAATGTCTTTTTCGTTAGATTTCAAATGGAGTTTGAACTGAAGGTTCTGTGGGATGGAATGTTTTTGTATTATTTCTGGCTTACTTGTACCAAATTAACTCCGAATCAAACCGATTTTTGTGAAAAGATTCAATCACGTTTTTTGACAGGGATGTATAATTTTCATGAATCGGTCACTTAACTATGACGCTCATAAGCATAGCATAATCAGCCTATTAATGTTCCCACTACTGGGACGCAGGCCTCCTCTCTATGAGAGGGAATGGGCTATAATAATCCACCACGCGGGCCCAGTGCGGGTTGGTAGATGTCACATGTCTTCGAATTTTTGGTTCTAGGACATGCCGGTTTCCTCACGATGTTTTCCGTCACCGTTTTGAGAGCAGTGGTGATGAAATAACTTACACAAAGTAATGCGCCAGGCTGGGTTCGAACCCACGACTTACTGTTCGTAAGTCGGGGTCTCCACCACTGGGCCACCGCTACTCTATGACGCAGTATTATATAACTAAAGTATTACTTACGTTCATTACATAAATTCCACGAAGTTAACGCGTAAGTTTTACACTACACAAAAAACTCAGCGCTCTTTCTCGTTCATTTCACCCCTTAACTCGTCACTAAACCCATTCGCCTTACACCCCGTAATACGCAATCTTAAGGGGGTGTTTATTTGTGGTTACAATGAAGTTACACAGATTATATCGAGCCTAATGTCCCGATATAAACGGCCTACGTTTAACGGACGTCCGTATCAAAATAACAGATAAGAAATGTAATCCAAGGGGTGAATGGATAATTTATGGTAATTGAATTTTTGTTAAATGTTTCGCTGGCATGGGGTTGAGTGCTGTGTCTAAGGGGCTTAATTAAGAAAACTGACAGAGTTAAATTGGGGAAGTAGTTCATTTTCTGTATGACTTATTTTGCAATTTGGATATCAATCACATTTTAAAGGAGAGTTTAATGAATTGATTAGGGTCCAAAAAATGTATGGTTTTTAAAGCTTTAATTTGTCTTACAACATTAGGTAAAATCTTACGAATCCTACCGAGACGAAAATGTATATGTTAGAACAGTTCCAATGCTAATGTAACATGTTTTTATAACCAGTATTGGCTCCAAATGAGATCTCCTCAACATTCACACGAATGTGAAAATTTTTAACGTGCGAAAAGCATATTATGATGCTTTTTTTAACTTTTATTTTTTAAAGTAATAAATAAATTGAAGAAAAATATAATATAGGTTCACAAAAAAATAAAATACAAAAAGCCAGAAAGATTTCAACACGTTACAAATTAAATAAGTCTCAAATAAATAAGTACAAAGTTATTCAGTAACTCGACTGAACTAAGGCTAGTTCAGACAGAACGAGAAACCGAATAATTGATAAACGGCTTAAACTCGACAAAAAAATGTCTAGACGGAACATTAGACCTGATAAAGTATGTAAGCAAATGTCGTTTAGAGGGATCTAATGATTTATGCAGCGGTATCAAAGACGGGCTTAAACACGGTAAGACTGTTTAATTTTTCGAGTTGTTCAGGTAAAAGCGCCAGACTAGCCCGCGAAATTCAAATTTTCTTAGGATTTTGGAGGTATGGATCGTACTTTTGAGACCCACTGTCGCTCTATACATCACTATCACTCGTGTTAGTATTAAAGATGTACAGAGCGACCTGCGACACACTGAGTCGAGTAGTGAGAACAATTAGTGTCTGAGAATAAGGCGGCAGTGGATATTCCTTCTACCAGAAACATTAAGTGTTGCCAATTAAAATATAAAATAGTGTGGTCACAGTACGCCAAACGTTTTTTGCAATTAGCAGGTCAGTTTCAGGTTGTATGTTGATGAAATATGATTCGTGGGGGTAACAAATATGGCTTTTCAGAGTTATAATCATTAAAATCATCAGTACAACCCCTTTAAGTTCATTTGATCCCACTGACTGACTATTACATGAAAAAGTCAATTAATGGGGTTAAATGAATTTAGAGGGTTGTATTGATGATTTTAATTCTGTAATTATACGTGTTACTTGCGCGAATCATAATTATTTATACCCTGGAGCTTTCCCCTTAAAGGAATCTTACCTAGGGTTCTCGTGTTATCCAGAAACTAGCATATAGACGTCAAAAAGGCAGGATCTCTCTGTTAAATACTGGTATCCAGTTCGACTGGAAGCCGACCCCAATATGATTGGGAAAAGGCTAGCAGATGATTAATTGTTCAAAGGAATGTAATTCTTCAACTGCCTCGTTGAAATGGTAGCAAGTGGGACTCCTGACTTTGGGAGTCCAGGGTTTCGATCGCTAGTCTGGCAAAGTACGCAATAGCTGTAGCGCTAGTATATTTTTCATCATTATAATATCACACGTGTTATCTCCAAAGGTTTAGGCAGAGGTGTACCTGACATTGTGCCTGTATTTCGCCAGTAGTTTTCAAGTGCCATGTGTTATAGGGGACGAGTCTACAGTCTTTAGGGAGTGACCCCATTTGTCTTGTATAATTAAAATAAGTTTGCCGCAAGAAAATACTGCGGTCGTTTCATACGACTTTCTTTTCAAAAGTAAGACCTAAGCAAGTAATCTCACTACAAACTTCGAACCATCCCTTCATCTCTAAATCACAGTATCTCCACAATACATCACCCCCCTTACATCCCAAACTAAGGCCGTATCCACACGTTTCATGTTCCTGCAATAAAGATAAACTGAGCAGATTATAACGGCCCTCAGCGAGGGTTGTGTGCACTAACCCTTAAAGGAAATTGTTAGGATAATGACATCTCTTCTTATTAGGGAAGTAAATGAGTAACGGTGACGCAGAATAGATACGTACAGAAGGACGACTCAATAAAACAATAGAAAACGCACGCACACAGAGAGTGTAAGCGAGAACGGACCAAGATAATGTCTCGACATAAAGAAATCTGAGTTTGTTTATCAGAGTAGTCGGATAGGAAACACCGACCTCGTGTTGTTTCAAAACAACGTTTATTATTTGTAAAAGTATTTTTTTTTAAATCAACTTACAGATACAAATATCATTAAATCATTGATCATTTGACGCACAAATTGTTACCATGAATTCAGCACTAACGTGACTCAAGACCTCCCGGCATAGAAATGTTTCTTCATGTATTAAAAAAATAGCAATTCCATACATTTACACAATATTATGTTTTTATTTTACATAGATTCTATATAACCACCGAAGAACTTCTACCCCGCTAAATGATGGTCACAGTTTGCGCGTCAATGTCTTCAACACCTAGTGACCAGTTTTTGCTTCACATAGAGTGAGTGCAAGTGTACTCGCGACTGGCATTTGTTTGAGATCGCCGTAAGTACGCGTCTAAGTGTGCGTGCGCCTGTTTTCCCTCGTTGTAGGTATGTAGCTGGCCTTCTGCAACTATCTATTTTGTGGCAAGGCCCTGATAGGGTACCCGGACTTGCCTGTGATTGGATGGTCATCTTATTAATGGGGATTTTAGTAATTATACTGGACAGACTGTAAGTTGTAGTTTTATAGCCAAATTGAATTTTGGTTGGATTAGTTGCGATCAGATTCGGTTATTAAATAGCTGTGCATTCATTTGCGATATAATTTGACGCCCTAAGCCGAAGCTCGTACACAGGGAGTGCCCGTACCGCGAAACGCACACACACAGGATAGTCCGGGTAAGGAGGCGACAACCTCCGAGGTTCAACGGACAGGGGCCATTAAAAAAAAATGCGTAAAATGACTGCAGAACATTCTACAGAAACTGTTCTAGTAATAAAACTTCAATACCTGCTCGACCCAAGAGGAGTAGCTCCTATATAAAAATAGCCGCTCGGGTCGATCGTTAGGTGAAGCCGCGCTTGCCAAGGTTGGTCGGTAGATGGGTGACCAACCATTACGTACCGATTTTCCTCTGTGCCTCGGAAAGCACGTTAAGCCGTTGGTCTCGGCTATCATTTCTAGATCTTTGACAGTCGTTACAGGTAGTAGCTAGCCTGAAAGTCACAACCAGTCTTACCAAGGCTATCGCATAACCCAGTAGGTACTGACTGGGTTATCGAGGTCTGAAAGGCAGTAGCTCCATGTAACATACTAGTATTCAGCTGGATCCAGTAAGACTGAAAGCCGTCCCCTACAAAGTTGGGAAAAGGCCAGACAGATGATGGCCTACTCGACCTAAATATACGGGACAGTAATTTTTTTGCGATTCCGTTACATCGACATCGCAATCCAACATCGCGATGTTGGTCCCATGGATGAAGTGGTTGTTGTTTGGTCTGTACTACACCTCAAATAAGACCACACCTTTCGGACATATATTTTATAGACCAACTATAGGGCAGGTTTATGAATAAATAAGAAACAATAATAAAAGTAATTAAAGCAATCCAATTACCAGCCCTAACAGTTACACTTGTTAGTTTAGACTTAAAATTCAAGGCTTTAGCTCAGTACACACAGACAGCCGTGTGCCTCAATTACGAGTATGTAACTACTTGAAATGTGCGTAATTCAGCCATGTAGGGTCTCGTATTATTGCGAGTACAGTCATGGGAAAAGTTATGGGTACATGGTCAAATCAAATTAACGGTCAATCTTCGTAGGGGTGATAAATAGATATTTTAAATCATGATGAACCAAATACCTGTTAAAATATAAAAATGGTTTAGTAAATTGAAAAGCACTTTCTAGAAAACGGTTTAAAAAAAAAAATTAAAGTGTTATCATCATCATACAAATATATGTGTAAGGTTACTATGCACAACACCCCATAATTTCGTTCTATAGAAAGCATAATCAGCCCATATGTTCCCACAGCTGGGACACAGACTAGTACTCTGTGACAGGGAGAGTGAAGTTAGTGATCCACCGTCCAAGTGTCACATTTTTTAGATTTTTCAGTTCTAGAACAAGCTGATTTCAATTTAATGTTTTGTTTCTCCGTTTTGAGAGCAGTAGTAATAAAAAAATACCTCAAAGTAAAGCGCACGCTTGGTTGAATAGTAGGTATTCAATTTAATAAATTGCACGTATTTCTGCCGTTGACTGTCCTCACACTGGGACAGACACAAACAATGGTCCCTGTTCTAAGTGTCCTATTAAGATTTCAACTACAAATGTTTTGTTCAAAGGACGTAGGATTGTAGGTATGTGTGGGATGCTGAGTGTAATTATGGAAACTACAGTGGGGAAATTCTTTAGTTGGAATAACGTATAATATCACGCACACACGTAGCACACCCGAATTTCGTCAGTTATGTTTAAGGTCCATGTAATATGGGGCGAGCCTATTGGCATAAACAAGGCACAATATTGGGCTGTCACTGAGAAATTCCTGATGAAAGAAACAATTACAAATATAATAATAGACGGAACAAACTTTACGTTTTTAGTTCCTGTCAAAGCTCACCCTATTGTGAAGCTACCACACTATAAAGTTATCAAAAATGACAACAACAAAAAATACTACATCGTCATCTGCCTAGCCTTTTCCCAACTATGTTGGGGTCGGCTTCCAGTCTAACCGGATGCAGCTGAATACCAGTATTTTTCATGGCGCGACTGCCTATCTGACCTCCACAACCCAGTTAGTACTGGGTAATACGATACCCCTTGGTAAGACTGGTTGTCAGACTTTTTGGGCCACTGACTACCTATAACGACTGTCAAAGATCTACAAATGACACCCGGGAACAACGGCTTAACGTGCTTTCCGAGGCACGGAGGAAACTCGGTATGTAATGGGTGGTCACCCATCCGCAGACCAACCTAGGCAAGCGCGGCTTAACCTAAAGATCGATCCGGGCGGCTGTTAGTACTTAGCCACGAGCTCCTCAAAAAATACTACATAATAAATAAAAATAACATTATGATCTCTATTCACCCGCTAAACAGATCAAGAGAAACGTTTCGTATTCTTTACGGTAATTCTACACCCTCTCTTTGTGCTGGCGTGAACATATTTCATGATAACACGGTTGTACTATTATGGTTTAAGCGAAAAAGGAGTGAAACTCGCAAAATGTATGTATCTTTTTAGTTTAGTACGGGAGATACTTCGAGACATTTACATAGATGATTCAAGGGGGTTTAGACAAAATGACATTAAGTATATTATTATCATTGAAAATAAATGTAATGCGATGTTAGTATTGTCACCCTTCTAAGGCCTCTGCTTTCTACCAAATAAATAAAAAAAAACGTTTTTTTTTTTTTTATAGACGTTGCCCCACTCTAGGAATTTCTCCTGTATCGTGGGTGCGTTTACAAACATTTAAGCTCACATACACAAACAGCCAGACCCGGAACAACCACCTGTAGGCCATGCAAATATTTTTTCCGTGCGGGAATCGAACCCGCGACACGATTAGACCGTTACCGTTAGTTTTGAAAGTCAAAAACAAAAGGATGAAGCTACAGTCCCAGCCAAAAGGCATAATAACTTGTGAAAGCAACCATAGTAGTATACCATAGTCACTCGTTGTATGATGTGTACATAAGTTATCTTAAAATATAAACACACGAACACGGAAAAATACAGACAGCAAGAAAAACTGATCGCGATCCGTTTTTTGTGAAAGACATTCACCGTATGCGTGTCATATTCGTAAAAGTTTTCATTAAACTTGTTATCAACATCAATATAAATTAATTCTCGATTAGACAGGTACAAAGGCACACACGTGTCTTCCGTATACCTCTTAAAAGTTAAGCCTCATCAAAATCGGTCAAGCATTTCCTGACATACGCCAACATAAACGGTCCAACGAGTTCGTTAAGACCAGATTATAAAGCTTCAATACGTCATTAGGGAGATCCAACAATGCCCCTAGCGTGGGGTTCGATTCCCGGGTGAAGCAGACTGGCACAATTTGATTTGATAACACGTAATCTCTTAGGGGTGAAAGTCGAAGGGTAGTTCCGTATTAAGGGGTAGTTATAGTGTCTCCGAATTTTATTTGTCGGGGTGCTTGCGTTTTAAATAAAGTGTTTTGCTTAGCTTTTGTAATCTTGCTTAAGGGGTATTTGTATTTTAAAGTGCAGGGGTACTTACGTTAAGTTAAAGCTATATGCAGTAGAATATTTTAAGCGGATGGTATTAGGAAGCCTGGGGACATACTTCGCAAATTGGTCAATAAAAACGGCCATCTTGCTATTAATACTGACAGCCAAATTGTTAATAGTACTACGCTTTTCGGTTGAATCGGTTATTGGAAAACGATCTTTCAATCTGAGGAGAATATCTAAATATCAAAATATAAATTAAACTCAGCTGAAAAAGAATAATTACAATTTGTCAGCAGTTCACATTATTCATTTTATTGTTAAAAGAGGTAGTTCTGGACTTTACAAAGCAATAACTAAACCGATTGTGGGCCCAGGTTGGCCGCTGTAGAAATAATTTGGCCAAATAGGGTTTCCTCAACCTATCCCAAACAGAATGCCAGTGTGGGGAGCCCTTCTGCAGGATATACCCCACCTCCTCCATCCTGCCCAGCCTGCACAACCACCTGCACCTTCCAGGATTTAAACGAAGTTAACGATTGAACCATCCCGTTACTGTTAATGTAACTGCATGTAATGTACACATGCCAGCACATCAAGCTACCCGCAACTGTCAAATTTTCCCAATCAACCTTGAGCCTAATGCTTTAGCGATAAAGCTGAACATCTATTAAGGAAATTTAACAGATTGTAGTAGCTTGATGTGCTGGTGTTTGTACATTAGGTACATGCAGTTACATTAACAGTAACGGGATGGTTTAGAACCTTTGCTGCCATTCAGCACTTGTGAACCAATAGAAAGCACTCCCTACTCCCTCGTACAGGAACGTGAATATAAGCTTAATTCAATTATCCTAACTAAAATAACTCCTAACATAATATGATTACGTCGTTACAGCTTTTTGTCATGTCGCAATGAAATCAGCGGGTTCACTTCGAACAATTATCCATGAGAAGTGTCAAATAAGTCGTAAGTATCAATTTTTTTTATCGTTTATCTGCCCACACCGCACTCCGTTCGCGCGGTATGTTCACACTGAGAAAAGTGGGGTCACCATCACTCATGGAACGATATTATACGTTTCCGTGTGAGTGTGCAGGACAATGTCAATGTTAACAACTATTCAAATGTCATGTTGGCATATTTTTGACGCGACAGAGCGAATCAACTTCAAGTGTTGGGAAAGTTAAAAAATATAAAGATGATATCATTATTCATGATATCTTAATTTTTATCTCTGTAATAACAAATCATATGAAGGAAATATTTACCTAAATACAATGGCGGCAAAAAGGATGTATTACCTAAATAACATCTAGAAACGTTTTCACCTTCTTTCTAGCGGGTAGGCTTACTCCTCACATAAACCTCTAGGTGATTATAAGCAGCGCATTACTAAAATTAATCTGAATCTTCTAGGCTAGTTCATTTTGTCCCTATAACGAGAAAATCCCAATCCTTCTGTTCAATTCTGTGCCGTCACCCATCTCAAGGGGAACCTCGTCTAAGAGGTATTATCGTGTACAAAACGCGGCAATTTCGCGACACTCCCCGACTTCCCCTAACATTGTACCATAGCACAAGAACGACTGCTTTACAAAACTACAATTTAGTACATTTCAACATACATCGGCGCATTTGTACCGAACTGTTTCTTTAACGTAGTAGAAAAACGGAAATCTATGAAGTGTGACTAAAATGTCAATGGGTTGAGGAGAAACTGCTGATATGACTGTTTCAAGAATCCATACCATTGCGGTGATAAATGTTTTTTTTTCTCCATTCGTGTGGGGATGGAAATTTTTATTTTTTCCCTCATTTCTGCGAGGGTTGTGATCGGTTGAACAAATTGAAGTTTTATTACAAGTGTTTGCAAGACTTACGATGGTGGTAGAAGTGGAATGTGTGGTATTTTGCGGTTATACTGAAGGGGTAAGCGGAAAGGGTGGATTGAATTGCCTATAAGCTATAAGAAAAACCATCTAGTTTTTTCGAGAGACAAAATTGAACCCCTGTGGACACAAAAATGAAAATGCCACATCTAAATTCTTATTGAAATGCACAAATCTTTTTTGTTTAAATCTTTATAAGTTTGTTCAACCGGTACGGACAAATCAGGGACGCGGCTCCGGACACTAAAACGTCTATTCTACTAATACTTTCTGAAGGTCAGTGTCCGGTTTCCACAGTTATTCCGCAATTTGATTCATTGATCGTACCAGTTCGACTGATCCGTTTAACTGGAATGCAGAAATATTGTCTTCCATCATAAATAAATAATACAAAATCGGCTTACTCATAAAGCATCTAATTACAATCAGACTAAAACCTTCTTGTCCCGAACTCATTATCTGGCGCCAAAAGCAAATCATTACGTAACTAGATAAGAAAAGTTCGTTAGCGGATTCAGCAAATCAACAAAACGATCTTATTTGACAATATAGTACGGAATCACGAGGAAATTCGTTTTGGGTGAGAAAACATTTGAGCAAATAGATGGAGGAGAGGAAAAAGCGAGACGGAAAACAATGGCGAGATTGTAAGAAGGTTTATATTTGGTGAAGAACTTATATTAGTTGTGGAAGAAGAAGAAATACTGCTCCTTGTAGGAGAAGTGTAAGATCTCGTAAAAGAGTTTGACCAGAAAAATACTGCACACAGTTTAGTGATTGTCTTTAAGGAGATCACTGGTCACCAAATAGTTCATTAAAATAATTTCGATCATGAAACCCAATATTGAACTACAATCGGTGGAAAACATGCTGATGATCAGTCCAAAAATAATGACTATCTTTAGTAAACGGATTGGTAATAGCAGTTTGTTGTGGTTAGCAGACAGTAATAGCAGTGTAATCCTCAAAAGGATCTGTAAGAGAAGGTCATAAGCTATAAAACAAGCTCAATAAAACTGAGGAGGATGATGATGGTGATGACAACACTACTCATTCCGTTGAACCCAAAGGTTACAAAAAGGTAGATTTATTTCTAAAAGCAGTTGACGATAATGGATCGCTTCATTGTGCCGATAAAAAGAGTTCATTAGCAGCATTCAGGGAACAACAACAAACGGACTAATTTAACAAAATAGTACGAATTACGGCGAATCTATCTGGGCACACACTTGAATACGGTTGGCTATCGGTTGTCGGGTCAGCGATACGAGTTCTTTGTTGATTTCTTTTATTTAGTGCTGATTTCGACAACGTTAAATACTAGATCTTTATCTGAATTGAATCATTCAGAGTCTTTGTGTGGAAAATTTTAACATTGTGGATTTGTGGAACCACGTCAATTTTACTTCAAGAATACAAGTTGTCTGATGTTCTACATTTCACACAGATATCCGAAATTTGAAAGTGAAAGTAACTGTGTCTGTCTATTTGCCTATGACGGTTGAGCTAGATTCAGACACAGGATACGTTATATCTCAGTTGTATATTCTTGTGGCAGTCTCTCCACCTTCTAGCTAAAAGCTAGCTAGCCTAAAGCTAGTTACATGCATATATTTGGTTACTAACAGTAATTTAGGAGTCAAACTTCAGAGATCAGAAGTCATTCCACATTACCAACGAAAACGCCAATTTCTAGATACATATTACACGCATTTCATAGTGTATAACAATAAAAGACACTATACAAATAAAAACTAGCTTAACTTTATTCAAAACGGAAAGAGGGTGTCACAAACAATTGAACATTCGACACGACACACCAACAATAATCTCCGAGACAATTCTTTTAAATCACGACAAGTCGCAGTCGCGTCGGATGCTGCGCGCGATTCCTTAGAGGGCCTGTCCATTGAGTTACGTGTGATTTGTGTTGCGGAAGCCGGAGGACAGAGGGCTGAGGACTGAGGGTTGAGGGCAACGCCTCCCTTCCCCATTTATCCCCACACGATAGTTAAATGCAATCTTCTTCCATTAATGTGGACCCTTCCTTTATCTTATATTTTCGTGAGTTATTTCACACATAAAAAACACTGTATTTTTTTCTTGTTTCCCGTAATATATGGCGGCGTTTTGTGCTATGGTGGAATGAGTTTTAGTTTCAACGCTTATTTTGTACTTAAAACTTGTTTTAAGACTGAGAAAGCACTTATTAAGGCTGGGATACAGATGGGACACACAGCGTTAATGAGGAAAGCTGCGAAAGAATCATTTTAAGGGCTTATTACAAGGACAAAAATGCGAACTTATCATTCAAACATGGAAAGTCAGATAAATAAGTTTACACGATCAGCAAATCTAATCAATCAATATAACAACTACTATTATTATTTATTTTTTTATTTAAACTTCATGTACAATAGTGATACATAGGCGGACTTAATGCCACCAGGCATTCTCTACTATTAATTATATTTACATTATATACAAAGTACAAATAGAACTAAACTAATGATAAAAACAAGACTAAAAGTTAGAAAATGAATGTCAATATCCTGAAAATATATCCTAATACAATGAATACATTGACTGCTCTTTAACGAAGTTTTAATGTACTGATCACGTTCAGTTCCTTTGGTTTATAGACCAAAGAGTCTAAACTAAACATCATACTAAATCCAGAAGTCATACAAATCTATACTCACAACCCCAATACCGAAACAATAATTGAAACAGCCAGCGAAATTTCAAACCACTATAAACCTCGTAACCAAAACATAACACTATAATATAACAGAACTAACTGACCTATAAAATCTTAAGGCTCATTGCCCGAACTTGTTGGAATAACAGTCCGAGCTGAATGTGTCCACAATTGCCCGTATCCCTCATAAGCCGGGGATCCCAGCAATACTACACTCGATACTCAACTCGAAATATTCGCAGAGATGGGTCAGAAGACCCATTAAACTTTAATGAGACTGAAGAATTATTCGCAACTTCGGTTGTGAATAGTTGACCAGAAATTGATAGTGTAGAAGAACTATTTGATAATGCATATAATAGGATGAGTAAAGAGTATCGAGATAAATGGCGAGTGATGTAACTGAACTTACATAGACTGACGATGATGATAATGATGAAGAATTAGAGCCTTTAAGTACAGTAGAAAAACTGATTCTACTGTTATAGAGGCTTGTAAAGCTGTTGGAAAAACTGTAGAACAAAATTTGGTCAAGGCGAAACGGGCTGAGAATACGACTCTTGGACTTTTGATGGCCAATCCTTATTATTGGGACAGGTTTAAATCCAGCAAAGGACGAGGACGTCTGTGACTTTGCATCCCAGTCAAATCACAGTGATCTTTAGTTGCGTAAGAATAAGGTATCTCATAGGTTGCTGTGTCAGAGCTAAAATAGTTTTTTTTTTGGGGGGTTGTACGAAATAAACCTTCCTCGTTTCCCTACCCCCTGGCATATATTTCTTATCCCCAGCCCCGGAGGGTGGGCAAGCTTTTAATCCGACGGTGCAAGATTGATGGTAAGTCAGTCGGAGGGTGGGCAGAGGTGTCCCTATCGAAGCTAGTTTCACGCTACGGATTAGGCGGATGTCTTATATTGATTTATTTCTGTTAACTTGTTAATAGTGATAATGTATTGGGGTGCGTTTTTATTTGTTTTAGGGGATGGGATTTTTGTGGACAGTAGCTGTTTAGGACAAGACTTGAAGATTTTTCTTCTTCGGAATGGTCTAGTGATTGCAAACGCTATTGCTGCTGGGCATGGGTTCAATCTTTAGTATTTTCCATAATACTAATTTTAGTTACCACAGCATTGCCTGATACTAGGGTATCATAGGCACCTGAAACGTTTCAAGTTACGGTTGCAATGTTACACTATCATTATTTTAGGCATTCATAATGTTTGTGAAATGCATAGGACCTATCAATATAGTTACGTGTGAGAGAGGCCTATGTCCAGCAGTGGATATCTTTTATCTGAATGATGATACTAATAATGATGAACTAGACAACTTGCTGCTGTTAGTGTCACCTGCCTCCGTCCATCACCTACCCTAGTAAACAAGACTTTCTCCTTAGTCAAACCTCCACAATAATAACTTCAGCCTTATTCCCCAAAGGTCTTAGCACTAAGAATACAGGACCATTTCCGAGCTACCTGCCAGTAATTCAGGAGGATCATTGGGTTACCATTAAATAAATTTATTTGGCTATTCACCGAGAAATTACGGCGAACGGGACTCGAAATGCTCTGCCCACAAATATTGGTCTGCCGTGATGAGAAATTATCTACTCAATATTCTAGATATAACCGGTTTGGTCTGGTTTCAACTGGAAATAACTAGTTTGGAGTTGTAACTAATGATTGGGGGAATTGTTTACGTTGTTCCTAGAAATCTAGATTTAGAATGAGATGTTTTAAATATTTTAATGAACAAACAGAATAATTTCACATTCCTAGAAAATGTTACAGTTGTCAGTAATTCTTCTAACTTGGCATACCAGTGTTAGGGTCTCTCATTATGACGTAGTTGTCAGTAAAAGTCGAGAGAATCTTGATATTTGCCAGCCAAGATTAACTTTTTCTGCTAAATGTGGGTTTTTGTCATCCTACCCCTACAGGGAGGACAGGTGTTAAGTTTATATCGGTCTTTACTTTAAATGATTCCCAGAAAAATATGTGAGGATGCATGTTTGTTACTCTTTCACGAAAAACTTCTGAATGGATTTGGATGCAATTTGGCACACAGATAGTTTAAAGCCTTTAGGATTAACACATAGGATACTTTTTATCCTGCTAGTACAATCTCTTGGGATAATTAGCTCACTTCACGCTGGTGAAGCCGCGGGTAAAAACAATTATGTACATATTTCCACTTCCCCAGTTTTCCAATCCCCCATAGCAGAAATACTAGTGATTGTTAAAAATCGACACACTTATACAGCCAGCCACAATGGCCAACCTTCTCCACAAAGGGTTACATTAACCCTCCATTGTTTCTGGCAACACCGACACACAATGCCGCTGAAATTCCCGCATTATTTACAGTTTATAATGCCAACATTGATATTATATCTGCTTTGGTTGGAACTTTAGATAGTGGTTGTCATTGTTTTGAAGTTCCATGACTTTTATTATGTTGTTGGTATTTTGAGGTTGAATCTTGTTTTTGTGGGATTTGTCAGTTCCTGTTTGTATCTCGTGGTTGCAGAGTCTTTGTAGGGTTCATTCTTCGAGTAAATACGCATGTGATGCGGAAGAATGTTGCTATATCATTTAAAGATTTACTTCTTTTTTTGGAGGAGGTAAAAAGCAACCGCTAATGCCTAATTCGGTTCGTAGATGGGTGACCAACCATTACACACCCATTGCAACAAATACTTTATTGATGAGTATGAAGTCTAGGCCCCGGGTGTCATTTGTAGATCTTTGACAGTCGTTACAGGTAGTAAGTGGCCCGAAAGTCTGACAACCGGTCTTACCAAGGGGTGTCGTATTACCCAGTACAAACTAGGTTGTGGAGGTCAGATAGGCAGTCGCTCCATGTAAAATACTGGTATTGTAGACTGGAAGCCGACCACAACGTAGTTAGGCAGGGGATGATTATTTAGTTCTTTTTTCGTAGTAAGTCGCTAGTTGAATTGTAAAAAAGTGAACAATTAACTCCACAAAATAAATAACGCAAAATAAAATTAATCGGTACTAGCTCCAACTCTCGACCTAAAATGGTTCCCTGCGGAACTACAACAAGTTGGTCAGACAGAACCATACATATCGGTAATGAATAGTATTTCAGGCATTGGCAGGCAAACAGTAACAGTTTCTTAATTAACAAGCTGTTTCGTGGAATGGATCGTGCTTTGTTTAATTGATTGGATATTTTGAAAAGAAAATATTATAGTGTTTATCGTGTTTACCCCAAGGTATTTCGTTCATCGTTTACACCTAAAACAAGTTGCAAAAACACAAAATACGCCAGGAGCGTCTAAAATGTGAACTAATTGGTTTACAATGCAAAAAGTCACCATACAGGGTATATTTTTGAGATGGGTTGCGTTTTTTCTCAACAATATTAATAGTTAACAAAAGTTAAAATATTTCTAATTTATTGATGAGTATGCAATATGCATATAGGGGCAAAGAAATTGGGCGACTGAGCTCTGCTCAGGTAAAAATAGAGAAAACAAATTTTCCCAGACATGAGACGTATCTAGATCGATTTTTCGCGCCTGAAAACCCCCATATTGCAACTGTCATCGAAATCGTAAGAGCCGTTTTCGAGAACGTGATTACAAACATTTAATAGTGCAGGATAAATGCATCCCTATATACAGGAGCATATTATCCTGATCAATCTAAACTCAAAACACTATGTTCCTCCCACCATTCGCCATTTTTCTTTCTCCAAACAAACCTGCTGGAACTGTAACTAGTCATCAGTTTAAATATGAACGGAGTGCCCCAGTCCCGTGCCTTAAATAACAAGTGTCTGGCCTTACAGGACAGCCGGACAGGCGGACAGCCGGACAGCTATACGAGCACCATTTGACCGGACCCCGGACGGAACATCCATTTTGATTTTAAATTTCGGGGTCAATTTGTAGGTTGTCGGGTGCTTCGGTGGAGGCAAGGGGATCGTATTGTTATTGCTGGAGGAAACCATTCTGTTTAAAATAAGGGGAAGCAGCAGTACGGATACAAGAGTGATGATGGAGGTTCTTGCCCATTGTTTTCCATACGAGACTACGAAAGCAGGTGACTGATTAAATGACAAGTAATAGAGAAGTATGGAAGAAGAAGCAATGCTGCGCGGACCCCTAATGAATTTTCCAATTAATTTGGGGTCGGCGCAGCATTGCTAAGAGCAGGAGAATGATGATGAATGATGACTACCTTTGCGAATGGCAAATAGAATCAATTATATGCCCTTATTAAGTTTGACGTTCAAAAGTACCTTCGAATGGCCTAATTGAAATAATAATATGACTTTGACTTTAATTTATTGGTGTCTTTCTATCAAAATAGTTCAAGGTTAGGCCAATGTTAACTTGTGTCAAATAATTGATCACATGTCGGTCTAAGGTTAAAGAACTTCTGAAGTTAGAAATTAATCAAATATTTGATTAATTTGTAACTTCAGAAGCCCTATTTGTCTTCTGTGGGTTGACACTATCTAAAATTATTGGTCTCATATTTTTACAGCGTACACAAAAATTGCTATACTTAAATCTATTAAACCTCTGTATCTCCGATTTATAGAAACTCACGGCTAAGCTTTGCACGTGTCGCTTCGATTTGTTTGAAAAGGTAGGCGTATCATCCACTGCGATCCACGATCATGCTGCGCACAGATGCGTGGCTAGCAATCCAATAAACCGCTCACCAAACTTAGCAAGCCTCTCCTTGCACATCCCACATACCACTAAGTGGACGGTCGGCTTGAAGCCTTGAGCGTTTCTGGACATCGGAACCGGGTCTCAAGTTGGTAATTTATGCCCACTTACACAATATAACACCGGCACACTTATTAGCATTAAAATGACCCACTTCAGCCGACATTTGAAACTAGGTTAAAGATTCTCAACAATGTTCTAAAGTAATTATAGATTTGAATTCTCATTTCGTGTGGTGAGTGTGGTGACCCGGTAAGAAGTTTTAATAATTTTGTATGCGTCACGTTAACCACTGAAATTTTCAGGTTTCGCAGTATAATTTCTACACAAGGACATACAAACGTGGGGTGCGTTGTCAGAATTCCTCCTCGTGTGCCTGATGGCTGCCGGTCCCTCTCGATACGTCTGGAGGGAATAGCAGCTGCTGGGCCGGTGCACCCTGGGCGTGGGCAGTATCCTTCCCCGAGGAATGGGAAGAGATTCTTATTCTTCGGGGAATGTTACTGTCCATGGCTAATATTCTGACATGGGAGGGGCCCATTGTGGGCCTAGGGGGCGTTGTTCCGCGTGACCCTCTGAAAAGCAGAGGGCACAGCGGAGGAGCAAGGGCGGGCTCGGTGTGCACTAACCCTGCCTCCGAGCAGACAGTGAAGGACACAGTCCTTCACTGTCCCCGTCGATATCGTAATCCCTCCGTCGAAGTGTCGTGGAACACGTCTCGCGGCTTCGATTGGGACCGAGGGTCTTGGCTTAACCGCCCGGATCACGAGGTAGAAAACCTCTATAAAAAGTTACCCCGAATCTCAAGCGGCGGCGCACCGCGAGGAGATGTATGGCTGACGGGTTCCTATGGAAAATCAGTTGCTAGTGCGAACCACTGCCGGGCCTGGCTATGGCTTATCTGGGCACAGGGGGCACTGCCCAGATGGACTTTTTATTTCCCCCATACTCGTGGGAACAGTATGGAAAATGACAATACCCAAAATACGGCCGATAACGGCGAAGGAAGGAAGGAGAGGGATGCGGGGTCGGAGTCCGGCGCCGCATCCAGCGACGTGAGCGCGGGAGGCTCAGAGAGCTCCCGGCGCGGGAGGCCCGGGGCTGCTGCGGGGAACAGGGAGTTCCTGCGCAAGCGATCCAGGCCGGTAGGCGACCGAGAGTCGTCGTCAGAGGGGGAGCTGGCTTCGGCTCGCAAGATCCCCACCAGCAAGCGTGGCGGGATCCGCGGCAAGGGGAGAGGCCTCTCTGTCACCGAGAGGTCGGCGCGGCTTGCCGAGGAGGGGCGCCACCCGGGGGTGGCCGGTCACGGGGTGGATCGTTCGGGCTCCTCTGGTGACGAGGCGGTCGCAGACGGCGGCTCAGATGCGGAGCGTAAGGCCGAGTTTGCGAAGGAGGTGGAGGTGGCGCTGAGGGCTCTGTCTTACAAGCAGAAGCCCTCTACTAGACAAAGGGCCATACCTGCAGCGGCCGCCTCCATCATAGCGGCAGCGAAGGCCAGATATGCGGGGCCTCCACCAGACGAAGTTGCCAAACTGCGGGCGGAGGTCGCTCGCCTGACGGCTGCTACGGAGCTTCTCCAAGAGGAGAACAGGAAGCTCCGAGCAGACCTGGCCGGTCTGCGCGAGTCCGGCTCTCGCAAGGCGCCCCAAAATGGGGGCCAGCAGCGACCAAGTCAGCCCGTGCCGGTGGAGAACCAGGTTCTGAACCTGGTTCGGCAGGAGCTGGCTGCCTTTCAGGCGCGGTTCTCCGTTCTGGAGGGCATTGTCCTGCGCCCCCCTCTGGCGGCAAACAAGGCGGCCACATATGCGGCTGCTGCGGCCTCCGCACCGGGGCCGTCCAGCCAGCGATCCGGCAGGGTTACGTCGGCCCCCGAAAAGCCGGCTCTGGCGAAACCAGCTCCAGTCGGGAGGGCGGCGGCCCTGAGGCAGAGCAAGGCGGTGGCCCAAAAAAAGGGCAAGGCGGCGTATGTACCGGCGCCAGCCGCGAGACAGCCGCCATCGCCACCTCCCCCGCCCAATAAGCCTTCTGTGGCCGAGCCCGGTTGGCAGGTGGCCGGAGAAAAAGCGATGGAGCGAAGGGCGGCAAAAAAGGCCAGGAAGCGGGAGCGGAAACGCCGGCAAAAGGAGCGGAGCGTCGCGGCTGGGCTCAGCGCCCCGAAAACCGCAGCTGTAGTGATAACGCTACAGCCGGATGCGGAAAAGAGGGGCGTCACCTACCGCGACGTGCTCGCTAAAGCGAAGGCGACGGTGGATCTCAGAGAGCTCGGGATCGCCGGGGGCCTCCGGCTTAGAGTGACCGCAACAGGGGCTCGAGTGCTAGAGATCCCTGGCGAAACCCGTGGCTCGTCCGCTGACGCTCTGGCCGAAAAGCTCAGAGCGTCCCTAAATGCGGACGAGGCCCGAGTGTCCAGGCCCGTCAAATGCGTAGACCTGCGCATCCTGGGTCTGGACGACTCGGTGACCGAGGAGGAGGTGGTGGCCGCCGTCACCAGGACCGGTGGGTGTCCTGCCGAGCAGGTCAAGGCAGGCACCTTACGTCCGGATCTGTCGGGCATGCGAACCGTAACGGTAAGCTGCCCTGTGACGGCGGCGAAAGCCATAGTGGAGGGCCGAAGGCTCTTGGTGGGCTGGGTGTCAGCGCAGGTGAAGCTGCTGGAGCCCAGACCTCTGAGGTGCTTCCGCTGTCATGTAGGGCACCACGTGTCGGTCCGGTGCACCTCGGAGGTGGACCGCAGTGGCCTGTGCTTCCGCTGCGGCCAGCCCGGTCACATGGCCGCGGCCTGCTCTGCCGCACCGCACTGCGCCGCATGTGCGGCAGCTGGCAAGCCAGCCGATCACCGGGCAGGGAGCAAGGCCTGCGGTACACCCGCCAAGGCCAGCAGCAAGGGAAGGCCCTCCGCCACCACCGCCAAAACCCCCACCGTCGCCACCACCGCAGCCGCCGCCACTGTTACCGCCGCTGCCGTTACTGCTGCAATTTCCGCAGCGGGGCCCTTGCAGAGGGCCCGGGAGGGGACTGAAATGGAGTGCCAGTAACGGCCCCATTGCGCCTTCTCCAGGCGAACATCAACCACTGCGCCTGTGCTCAGGATCTGTTGCTCCAGAGCATGGCGCAGTGGTCGATTAACATCGCCGTGGTCGCTGAGCCGTACTTTGTCCCGCCCAGGGATGACTGGGTGGAGGACCATAGCGGTTCGGTGACCATAATTGCGTCGGCCGCCGCCGGTACCCCGACCCTTGAGAGTGTCAGGAAGGGTCAGGGGTGCGTAGCAGCACGGTTCGGGGAGATCGTTGTAGTGGGAGTCTACTTCTCCCCGAGCCGAACTCTCGCCGAGTTCCACAACTCCCTCACGGAGTTGAGTGTCGTCATCGGAAGCCATTCCCTCCCCGTGCTTGTACTCGGGGACTTCAATGCCAAGAACTTGGCTTGGGGTTCTCGTTACACGGACGTGCGGGGTAGGATGGTGGAGGACTGGGCTCTGGAGACAGGTCTAGTCGTCCTAAATCGGGGTTCTGTCCCCACGTGCGTGCGGATGCGGGGCGACTCGGTGGTGGACATCTCGTTCGCTAGCCCCGCTCTGTCACCGCGTGTCGTCGACTGGCGCGTCATGGAGGGGGTGGAGACCTATTCCGACCACCGGTACATCCGGTTCGACGTCTCCACTCAGACCTCAAGCGCACCGGTCCTACAGGCCCCGAGTGGTCCGCGATGGGCGCTGAAGCAGCTGGACCGGGAGCTCCTCCTGGAAGCCTCAATCGTGCAGGCCTGGGTGTCATCACCGGTCAGGCCTGCCGACATCAACAACGAGGCGGGTTGGTTCCAGGAGGCCATGTCCGAGATTTGCGACGTGGCAATGCCCCGAGTTCGGCCAGGAAGCGCCCGGCGTCAGGTGTACTGGTGGTCGCAAGAGCTGACGTCTCTGCGCAAGGCGTGCGTTGCCGCGCGGCACCTGTACGCCAGGCATCGCAGGCTCCGCATCCGCCCTCCGGATGCGGCAGCCATTGAGGCGGAGCTGTACGAGGGGTACAGAGCGGCAAAGACCGCCCTCCAAGAGGCTGTCCGGCGGGCCAAGCATTTGGCCCGCGAGGAGATGCTGGAGTCTCTGAACGGAGATCCGTGGGGGCGCCCTTACAAGATGGTGCGGGACAAACTCCGCACCCGGGCCCCCCCGCTAACGCAGAGTCTCCGGCCTGAGCTCGTGGAGGACGTGGTGAGCGTTCTGTTCCCTTCGCGAGGGGAGCATCCTCCCCCGCCTATGGCTCCGTCACCGCATGCGGTGCCGGAAGCGGACCACACCGATGACGACGATGACGTTCCGGAGGTGACTGGGGTAGACCTGAGAGTGGCGGTACGCAGGCTGAAAGCCAGAAATACCGCCCCGGGACCCGATGGCTTGCCTGGCAAAGCCTGGGTCCTGGCCTCTGAGGCTCTCGGGCCCCGACTGGAAGGGCTCCTAAGCGCATGCTTGGAGAGAGGCCAGTTCCCGCTTCGTTGGAAGACGGGGAAGCTGGTCCTCATCCGGAAGCCAGGGCGCCCTGCGGACTCTCCGTCCGCATACCGGCCCATTGTGTTGCTCGACGAGGTGGGCAAGCTCTTTGAAAGAGTCATTGCCAACCGCCTCGCCGGGCACCTTGCAGGGATGGGGCCGGATCTTGCGGAACACCAATTTGGTTTCCGCAAGGGGCGCTCGACGGTGGACGCCATCATGCGCGTGAGAGCCCTCACGACGGGGGACGCGGTGTCCCGGGGCGGGGTTGTCTTGGCGGTGTCTCTTGACATCGCCAACGCCTTCAACTCCATGCCCTGGAGCTGCATTGGGGAGGCACTCCGGTATCACGGGGTGCCGACCTACCTTCGTCGTGTGGTCGGGGACTACCTGACGGATAGGGCCGTCATCTACCCCAGTCGGAGCGGAGAATGGAACCGGCGAGAGATGTCGTGCGGTGTTCCACAGGGTTCGGTTCTGGGGCCGGCCTTGTGGAACATCGGTTACGACTGGGTGCTGCGCGCCGACCTCCCTACCGGCGTCAGTGTAGTTTGCTACGCTGACGATACGCTGGTACTGGCACAAGGGAGGTCGCACGAGGCGGCGGCCGAAAACATGACACGCGGGGTTGCGATAGTTGTGGAGAGGATCCGGCAATTGGGTCTCGAGGTGGCATTGCACAAGTCCGAGGCCATGTGTTTTCATGGGCCTCGGAATGCGCCACCGTCGGGATCCCTACTGATGGCAGGAGGGGTTTCCATCGGCGTCGGGTCGACGTTGAAGTACCTAGGACTCGTCCTCGACAGCCGGTGGAACTTCGTGGAGCACTTCCGACGTTTGGCTCCCAAACTGGAACGGACAGGGGCTGCCTTCAAGCGGCTCTTGCCCAACCTGAGGGGTCCAAACGCCTCCTGCCGGAAGCTTTACGCGGGGGTCGTGCGGTCCATGGCCCTTTACGGGGCCCCGGTGTGGGCGCGTTCTTTGAGGCGGCAAGCCGCCCACTACCTGAACGCGCCCCAAAAGGTGATAGCCATAAGGCTAATCCGGGGGTACCGCACGATCTCCGGCGAGGCGGCTAGCCTCCTTGCCGGATTGCCGCCATGGGATCTGGAGGCGATAGTCCTCGCGCGCCTGCATGAATGGCGCGCGGAAGCACTATGTCGGGGAGAAACTCCGCTGCCGCGACAAATTGCCGCTCAGCGGACAGACCTCCGGCGTGATCTCATGGCGACATGGAGAGAGCGACTGTCGCAACCCCGTGCAGGGCACGCCACCATAGTGGCGATAAGTCCCCTCTTTGAGGAGTGGCTAGAGAGGCGCCACGGCGCCCTCACCTACCGCCTGACGCAGGTCCTCACCGGACACGGTTGTTTCGGGAGGTTCCTGCATCGAATCGGGCGGGAGGAAACGCCCGGGTGTTTCCACTGCGAGGATCGTCCGGAGGACATGGTGGAACACACCGTGGAGGTCTGCCCCACTTGGGCGGAGCACCGCCGTGTCCTCACAGCGGCGATTGGCGGCGGCGATCTCTCGCGTCCGGCCTTGGTTCAAGCCATGGTCCGGAGCGAGAGGGAATGGGAAGCCGTCACCTCCTTCTGCGAAGCAGTCATGCTAGTGAAGGAGGTGGCAGGACGTGAGAGGGAAAGAACCTCACGTCCCAGCCGCCGCGGGAGACGCCCTGGGCGTCGGGGGTCACGTGGTGGCTTCCGACCACCGTAGGCGCTGGCCTGTGGACGGCGAGTTATGGGCTAGCTCGCCGTCCGGCCGTCTTATGACGACGGGCCGTGTCGACGGCGCGTTCGTGTTCCACGCGCGCCTCAAAGAGATGTCAGCAATCAAGTAGGGGTCCGCATGGGCCAACGCCTGCCGGGGCTGCGGGACTGTTCGAAAGAGATACCGTGGCCCTGGAACATAACGGGCAAAGAAGGAACATGGATGGGTTTTAGTCAGTACAAGTCTGACACTCCCCTCCGCTCCGCCCAGAGTGGGGGGGGTCATTTGATGATTTCCCATCCGGAAAAAAAAAAAAAAAAAAAAAAAAAGGACATACAAACGTCAGCTAGAATGGATAAACTATGTTCTAGGTTTAACTACATGGATTAAAATGTTACGAAGTTTTATAATTGGGATGAAATAAAATACTTTAGAGCAGCGGTGGCCCAGTGGTGGAGACCCCGACTTACGAGCAGTAATTCGTGGGTTCAAACCCAGCCAGGCGCATTACTTTGTGTAAGTTATTTCATCACCACTGCTCTCAAAACGGTAAAGGAAAATATCGTGAGGAAACGTCCTAGAACCAAAAATTCGAAGACATGTGACATCTACCAACCTGCACTGAGCCCGCGTGGTGGATTATAGCCCATTCACTCTCATAGAGAGGAGGCCTGCGTCCCAGCAGTGGGAACATTAATAGGCTGATTATGCTTATGCTAAAATACTTTAGAAAAGACTGCTGGACCTCAAAAGCTTGAGATGAAGAGAAGTAGAAACAAAAGCAGGAGGTCTTTTGCTAAAGTGGGGACAATACATTCTTACAACAATCAGTAATACTTCCATCACAACTCCTAGCAGACACTGATGATTTAGTTGTTACTAATATAGAAGCATGGAACGAGAGGAGACGTCACGCTGTCGCGCCAACCCCAAATAAATGGGATAAGGGCAAGAGAACGGTAGGTAGTCGGAGGCTCGAAAGTCTGGCAATCAGTCTTACCGAGGGGCATCGTATTACCTAGTAACTGGGTTATGGGAGTCAGATAGGCAGTCATTCCATGTAAAATACTGAAATTCAGCTGCATCCGGTTAGACTGAAAGCCAACTCAGTTAGGAAAAGGCTATTTAGATGATGATGATTTAGAACGCTGAGAAACATCCTTTTAAAATATTACACTTAGACACCTTTTAAGACATTAATACCTATTAAATTCATAAAAATACTCACATAATTAGAGACCACCCTCAAATCAACATTACTCGAACAATTAAATTCAATATTATAATTAAAGGACCCGCGCTGTTACCGTGGCTGGCGGGTCAAAACGACCGCAAACAAAATGGCCGACTCAGAATACTTGGACAACTATTCCGTCTATTATACTGAAGCCCAAGGACGGCTGGCCCTGGCGTGACCTTGGAAAATTTTATGATTGTAATGTTGTGGCTATTAGGCCCAAAGGGATTACTATCAGAATGGACTGGTTGTATTAATCTAGTAAACTGAGATCATCTATTTAAATTGTGTTGATTTGGAGTTCAAATAACGTAACATAACGCTTATTGTCCCCAAAGGGCTTAGGCAGGAGGAGTACTTATTGTATCAATTTGCTTCAACTTTTCTACATCACTTGCGCTCTTTGGTGATATATGATACTGAGAAATTCCTAATGGATTCCCCATTCATTTAACAACACATTACCTGATCTGGGAATCAAACCCAGGAACAACGAAGCGGTCAAGTAGTTTTTTTTTTTTAGAAATCTGGGGACTCATCAGTCTGAAGTCAGTAACATGCGGAGAGCTTCTGCGATGATCAATATTAGGACAAGGACTGCTCTTCTTCTATTTAACAGCTTCGTTTACTCCTTTTTAACTACCAATCCTTGGTCCTCCTCATTCATATCAATGATTACAATAGACGTATTTATGTAATAAACTATCGCTAAACATAAACATTACTCACTGGATCTGATCACAAGCAGCTGTGCTGAACAAGGTCACACAAGAAACGTATTTTATTTTTATCTTCTTACAATTTCACAGTTGCGTTGTTAGATTATCATCTTAATGTGTTATCTCGACAACATCAGGACTGTGACTGGCTATCTTAAGACTAGATTGTTTCTGTAACATGATGATTTTAGACCTTCCAGACATTATCCTGCACAAATAGAAATAAAACACTGTTTCAGTTTTTCTAATGCCAATTTGGCTACTGTTTTTTAGTTTCCTAATGACCTTATTCAGAGTATTACGAAAATGGCATAAAAGTAACCAAATCGATTAAACCGCGCTCAAATGAGACGCTAATAGCATTTATAATTATATTGGGGTAAAACCTGCGACCCAAGATACTGAAGTCGGGATCACTTCCACTGAGTCGCCTCTGGGCTCTAAGTAAATCTGTATTTTGCACCTAGGTTCGGCATTTGCAATTCGATTTGGAATAGACACTAATATAGGTCTGTTAGGATCTTTCTTACGAATCATTCAGTATCCGTCACTTCCAGCATTCGTCTCCCCAAAATAAAACTTTATTGTTGTTCTACCTTCACTTATGTACACAATTTGTCTTTCCAAGTTTCATATGCGACCACAACTTTACAAATACGTCTCAAAAAACTTAATACACAAGCAACTTGAACCGTAAGTCAGGGAGTTAAGGTGTCATAGTTTTTTTTGAGGGTGGTAAAATAAGGTTGTTTTGCAAGTAGAATCGTCTGACTTATTTGAGAATAGTATGGGAAGTAATAATAGTTTGACAGATGAGAGAGTGATGCTTCTCAAACTTTTCTATTGAGTGGACTCGATGATGTTCTGTTATTTTTTTAATGAGTTTCTCGCCAATGTTCGGTTCGGCCTTGTGTGTCATATTTGTGTGATTTGGGTGTTAAAAGTTTGTTGGTAAGTTGTAATGAAATGTAACTACTTTGTGACAGTGGACAAGTTGGTTCAAGTCATTTATTATCTGTGGTTGCAAAAGTGAAAGCTAAAGATGTTTTATAGGACTATTGTCGTCGGGAATAGGCGACAACTACCAGGATTAGACAAAATAATGGTACGAGTAATTAGTCACCTAGACGTTATAGATCGAGAAGATATTTATAGAACTTTCTCATTAATTGGCGAGAAGAAGCGCAACATCGAGAGAAGTGAATGAATGGGGGGGCTAGGGGTGCCCAGAAGTGGGACAGTTCAGGCAAATACAAAGTTGTCATCTCAGTACTGCTACTGCCATATCCTCTCTCACACAGTCCAAAATCTTTGTGGTGGAAAACGGCAAAATAATAATAATAATAATAAGTTCTTTATTTCTCCTCACAATGACAAGCTTATTCTAGGTTTCACATATTATTTGTCTTTTTAGCAATGTGAGGAGCTGGTGTTTGAGTTAGGCGTATAATGCCTGTGTTACAAATCACCAGGTCCCCACCCCACGGAAGAACAGAAGTTTTACTTAAAAAATATGATATTACAATCCAATGTTACAGATAAGGAGATTTAGAACTAAAAACTTATAACAATTTAAGACTAAAAACTTATA
Organism: Noctua janthe; assembly: GCA_910589295.1. Lineage (NCBI taxonomy): Eukaryota > Metazoa > Arthropoda > Insecta > Lepidoptera > Noctuidae > Noctua > Noctua janthe. The sequence continues at coordinate 12,101,784 of OU342578.1, forward strand.
ACAATTTTGGGGGTAGAAGTTAAAAAGAAACTATGATCAAAAAGTTAATCAGAGCGCCTGTGGCTGTGCGTATGTGTGTGTCTATGAGAGTGTATAATGTTAGTGTGTAGTGTTGAGTGTCAGGTGAAGTGTGCGTATGTGTACGTGAGAGGGTTTTGGTGCAAGTTATAAACTTATATCGTAATAATTTAATTTGACTGAAGTAGACTTTCTGTAAAATTATAATCCAAATTTTTTAACCAGCCCGAAACCAAAGACTTACATTTAGTTTTTGGCAAGGGATATAGCGTTAGTGCTCGATTTACCTTATTGTATAGATTTGAACCCTGGTAGCAGAAAAACCGACGTGCAAACTTAGTTTTGAATGATGATGAAGAACAGACTGCATGTTTGCGACGTTTGTTTCTGATTTTTTCTGGTTCAAAAGATGTTACAGCATGTTGTTTCATAACCGTTCTCAAGATGAATAGCTGCCTCACAGTAAGTACCTCCCATTTCGAGTAGAGATCAGTAGTTGGGTGATAGAAAGGTAGAAACAAACTAACCTTAAGGAGTGCTCTTTGTGCTCTCTCAACTTTTAAGAGATGAGTTTTACATGTGCCACCCCATGTGGTGATACAGTATTCAAGCTGAGACTGACAGAGAGCATAGTAGACCGATTTTAAAACAGATTTTGGTGCAGTGTTTCTTAAGGCTTTAAATATTACTATAAGTCTACGCACTCTCGCTGATAGGAGATTAATATGATCATGAAATTTAAGATTTCTGTCAATAATTACTCCTAAATACTTCGTAGATTCAGTGTTTTTAAGCTTGGGACACTGACAATTTGTGTCATTTGCATTTGGGCACGAATGTGAGACAATACTCAAGGAGGGATCTGGTTTGTCATTAGTTTGGATGGAAAACGTGATGAAGGTCGTTTTTTCTACATTTAATGTAAGTAAATTCTTATTTAACCAACTGATCACAGTGTTCATACCTATCTGAGCTTTGACAAAAACTTCATGCCAGGAGAGACCACTGAAAAGTAAAGCCGTGTCATCAGCAAACGCAACAATTTTCGAGTCCGTAAACTTTAACTGACATAGGTCATTTATATAGACTAGGAAAAGAGTCGGTCCAAGAATACTGCCCTGTGGAACTCCAAAAGTCACTGGGACCTCTTCACTATTAATGTTACCTATTTTAACACATTGTGTCCTGTCGGTTAGGTAATCTTTAAAAAAATTAAGTTGAAGACCCCGGATACCCAAGCTTTCGAGTTTTGTTAACAGAATAGGGACAGAGACTGTGTCAAAGGCCTTTGCTAAATCTAAGAATATTCCAATGGTTTTCCTCTTCGAATCTATGTTCTTAACTATATAATTTGTTAGTTCTGACACAGCGTCGGCGGTGGATCTCTTGGCTCTGAAACCAAATTGTGCTTGTGAGAGGAGATTCTTATTTTCTAAATAGTTAACAAGTCTTTTGTTAATGATGCGCTCTAAAATTTTTGATAGGGTAGGGAGAATTGAGATTGACCTATAATTATTGACACAGTCTCTGTCACCATTTTTATGTATCGGGTGAACCCTTGATTTCTTATATATCTTTGGAAATATACCGGTTGTGAGCGACAAATTACAGATGTATGTTATAGGTATTGTTAGAATATCCATATTAGATTTCAAGATGTCACTAGATATCAAATCAAGGCCCACCGAGCAATCACTCTTTAACCCAGTTATTAAAGACCTAACCTCATCTTCGTCCGTAGGGAGCAGACAAAAAGAATGGCTACACGAATTAAAGGTGATGGGTTCCGTTTGTAGATTGTTCTTAATGATTTTTTCTGCTAGCGTTTTACCAACATTTGCAAAGTATTAATTAACATTGTTTGCTGAATTTAGGGGGTCATTGGTGCTTATAAGTTCAATCGGGCTGTCTTTGGGTTTAGTTGAGTATGTGATCTCTTTAACTATTTTCCAATTTTTTTTACTATTTTTGCCTGCGTTTTGAAATTGTAGCTTTTCATATTCTCTTTTAAGTTTTTTTAATAAAGACGAACAAAAATTTCGGTACCGTTTGTATGTAGTTTTATGTATCTCATTGTCTGGGTGTTTTTTAACTTTTTTATATAGCTTATCGCGGTTTCTAATGCACCTCAGAATGCCTGGGGTTATCCACGGTTTTAGAATCTTTTTCTTGTTTGATATTTTGACTTCTTTACTATTGTTTTTGATAGCCCTATATAGGATATTGTGAAAGAAATTAGCAGCCTCGTTGGCGTTTTTAATTGTGTATAGTGGACTAAAGTTAACACATTTAAGTTCCGCATTCAGAGAGCTGTGATCTAAGTAATTTATAGTTTTGGCAGGTTTTTGTTTAGGAAGACTAGCTATGTACAAAGCAACGCTATCATGATCTGTAATTGCTGTTTGGAGTATAAGACAACGAGCCGTTAGTTTGGTCTTTAGGAACGTGTGATCCAAACATGTTTTATTGTGCGTAGGAGATGTGTATGCAGGCATCATACCGTGGAATGCCATCATATCTAGATATGCAGAAAGGTTGCTGTCCGCACTGTGCTCGGCAATATTAATATTAATGTCCCCCAATAATATGACATTATGCATAAACGAATATTTTAATAGTACCTGATTAAGAGACTGCAAAAAGTTATCGATATTTCTGTACCCAGGTGGCCTATAAATAGCCAAGGCCACTGTATCCTTATTTAGGGTAATAACAATACAGTTTGCATCTTCAATTACAGGTTCTTCAACTGAGATAAACAAATCGTTCTTATAGTACACAACAACACCTTCATTCTGCGTAAGGTTGTTAGTGGTGGCGAAACTGTCATATCCATCCAGGGAGGGTAAGAACACAGTTGATGACAACCAGCACTCTGTCAAAACAATGCAATCCCAATCCACCGCAGTTCTGACTATTATCGGTAATAATCCAGGTAGATTACATTTAACACTCCGAATATTTTGTTGAAACATTTTAAGACATTTTTTGGAATTCGGTAACAGACTCGAGCAGTCCTCCGCATCACAGATGACAAAATCAGCAACATTAAAAGAGTCTATTTCACTTTGTAATTGCGTTAACTCGTTGAATTTCGTCCAAGTAACAATTTAGCAGGATCATACTTGTCGGTTAATTTGGGCATAGTATTATGTGCTGATATATTTTTATGTAAAACTATATTATTACATACGAATTCCAACCTTGTTAAATGGTTGAGACAAGAATTAAAACTGGTATTAGCTACGACATAATGTTTTAGAGACTGTGCGACACTTTGGAGGTGTGAATGTGTTATGTGAGTATATTTTGATAGAATATGGTGTAGAGTACTATTAATCAGTTGTAGTATGAGAGTTGTTTTATTGTTGTGTATGCGGTGTACATGAACAGTGTTGTGGTAGGCGCTTATTAAATAAGTTATGTAAAAAATAATGCATGCAGTTGGAATGTATACCAGCCGTTCAGAGAGGAAGACTAGTCAAATATTTTTTTCCATGTTTAGAAGATCTTCTTCGCAGTAAACGCGTTGACGGGGTTGGCCTTCCTTTTGTTTCAGAAACACCTTGCCAAACGAAGTCCAGCAGTGCTCGTAATTATGTTTTTTAGCAAATAATCTGGTTAGGTAGTGCAAAGGTGGCCATTCCACTGTAAAATTATGATTTACAGTGGAATGGCCACCTTTACCACTGTAAATCTAGAAACTGCTATCTGTACCAAAAATCATGAAAATCAATTTATTTTATTTATTTTATTTTATTGTGTTTGGGTGGCTTACAGCTAGCAATACAAAAATTAATAGCGAAGCAAACAACGGCAAGCCATTTACAAGCCTCCACAGTTAGCAATAAACTATTGTTGCACAAAGTAATAATAAAGCAAAATATCAGTAACTAAGCACAAGGCACCAAGTAACAAAGAATAGAAACTTAAAATTAAGTTAATTTAGAAGGGGAAACGTCGCGTCCTCGTTTTTAGACGGGCTACTGTTAAAAAGTCCTGAAAAATCTCCAAAACTGCCTGTAACAGGTGAAGCAGTAAAAAGTCCATTGCAAAAAACTTTTAAAATTCAATTGGTGAGGCTGCCATGGGTCTTCCCTGCAGATTCAAATAGGGGGACCTTCGTAACGACGTTATGTTAGGGCACTGGGCAGAGAGCAGGGGTAGAGTGGTCAGGGGGCGAAGTGGGCAGGGGGCACCATCGGGGGTAGGACGTAAGTCAATTGTTACACAGCTTTGGTTTTTATAGGGTTTTGGAGTTTGTATGTGATCATGTAGAATATAGATGGATAGATGGAGGTTTAGCTCTAGGCCTATATATATTTTAGGGGTGTCAGAAGTCAGTTATAACACGACTGAGTCTCCAAATAGGAAAGAGTGCTGCTCGGACCTTAAATTGGTTTGAAATAAAGAAGGATGGCTAGTTGTGCCAGTGATAATACGAAACTCGAAAAGCAAAACAACTATCCACATTGCAAACAGAAACGGAGGAAACACTACTATAGTAAACCAACGCACTCGGATACACAAAATTAAAATTACTTTAAAAGCTTCAGTCTACCATCAAAATAAAGAATAAAAAACTTCGCATTCGCATACGAATGTGTCGTTACTTAACATAATGAAATCAGATGTTAAGCCAGAAAATATACAATATGTACATTAAAAATATTGCAACATGAATGTATTTCTGAAGAAATTATTCTGTGCATAATATATTATCATGACGTGCGTGGACCCAATGCTGGGGTAAGCCGCCTTTAGCCATAAGTTATAAATAATATCAATGCAATTTGAATATGTCATGTTGTGTACAGTGAAGAATAAATATGGAGGAAAAAGGTGAAGGAAAACATCACATCATACATAACATCACGCTTGTAATCCCTGAAGGGTTGTGCAGAGGTGTACCTAATAGCACACCCACATTTCGCCAGTTATGTTTAAGTCGCATGTAAAAGGGATCGAGCCTATTGCCATCGACTGGGCAAAAATCCAGAATCCATGGCTGTTACTGAGAAATTCCTAATGGAAAACCCCAATAACAATATGATAGACCCGGAAATCGAGCCCAGGACCTCATGCACAGCAGGCGCGATTGCGATCACTAGACCAACGACGCAGTCAAGTGAAGGCAAACATCGTGTGGAAATCGTTAAATGTCCTATAACCAAATATTTGAAGACTTGATTTGACATCCACTAGCTCTAGGCCCACGTGGTGAATTACCTATAGCTGAGGAACTCACAGAGACGAGACTTGACTCTTAGTCATAGATTATTATCCTCTAGAGATTTAGAGTAGGGCAACGGTTTAAAAACACAAGAATCACCATCATCGTCTGCCTTAGCCTTTTTCCATTACGGTCCTGACCTTTACAACCAGTTACTGAGTCTCGATATTTCTCAGCCCCTATTACATGAAAATTAAATATAACTGTGAACTGTGTGGCGACATGTGGCTGTACTGCTAGGTACACCTCTGCCTAACCCCTTGGGGACTACAGTCGTGATTTTATGATGTAATTTATTATTTTACTGTTTCCTCGCGATGTTTTACTTCACTACGGTTTCGTTCTGAGAGCATCGTATGGTTCCAGACTGCAACACAATATTTTCAAAAACACTTTCCAAAAATCACGCTTCACCCACCCATAACGAGCCATCAAACTCCCCATAACCCAGATATAACGTGAATTGGCCGGAATATTTGGTAAATTTAATATATAAAACATATGAATCGTCCTCCCCAGGGCTTTTGCGTAATAACATATTACGCGTAGCGGTACCGACAGCAACACAGGCGGTTCATTAAAATCTTTTATTTATTGACATCAAAGCTTGTAAATTTCTGATGTCCCCAATGGTTTGACAGAATGTTCGTGCAGCAATTTGTTAATGTCCTGGTTTGATTTTAAATTATCTTTATTTAATATGGAGTGAAATTTTTTTACGAATCTAAAGTCTAATAGTCTAGTTTGTTTGTCTTTTTTAATTTTCATTTAATTTATTCAATAACAATTACATTGTGTCTGAATGTTACATTAAAAAAAATATATATATAGTTAAATAATAATAAATTAATAAATGTCTTTTAAGTTTAAAGCACTGTGTTTATCACATTTCAATGTAGGAAAGAAAAAAAAACAGTCACTTACAATTCAAATTGCGGGTGCGTTGCACGTGAAACGTTGGTTATCTATAGTTGAATAGTTCTAATGATTAAGATTTATGAAGGCTGAATATTAAACAATCTTGTTATATTTAAGCTGGTAATATTTATATGCGAACACAGTTTACCCCATAATCATATTTTTATCTTAAATCAAAACTAAAATTACGCACAACTCGTAGTTAAACCGCCTTTCAAATAAAATAAATCACGCAAAATCTGAGACTATAATTTGAACAAATAAAAACTTTTTTTACTTTATTGCCACGACCTCGCAGTGCCCTTAGCAAGGTGCGTAAAGAAAATAAGCGAATTTTTATTGCTAGCTTTAAGGTGGTATCTCACTTGTTCGATCTAAAGCGACGATCGAAGATATCAGCCAGCATTGCTGTCATTTGTAGATGACCGGCAGTGATACATCGCCAAAATGTTTATTAAGTCATTTGACAAAATGTACAACAGGAAATAATGTTCATGCGATTGTGAGAAACCTACATAAATTATATTGAACGGACTGGTAAATCGTTTAACAATTACTAACCACCATGCAAACTTTCATCCCCCACGAAACGTCAAAAACCGTTCCCAATACACTTTAGTTCCAAATAAGGAACACAAATGTGTATTTTTTTTTTCTAAATCCGGGTATTAGGTTGTGTCGTCGGTCAGTGAATTAAAGATTTTTATTTCTTGATGAAAACCACCACCCTAACTTTATCTTAAATTCTCACACACGCAAAGATTATCAAAAGATTATAAAACATTCTCTTTCATGTTATATCTAACAAAACGAGCTTTGATCTGATTATTTTAATAAAATTCTCTGAAAGGAAAACTTTCAATAGAATGAACGTTCAAACACGAAATTTCGGTTGAAATTTTAAATAAATAATCAAATAAAATAATTAAAGTACATTTTTTTGTCTGACGTTACCAAGACAAGTGTTTTTAGAAGATTAGGTAAATGTTTGACGTTTTCTAAAATATTAATATCTTTGTTTAGATAGGATCTTTTGTCCGGTATCTTGAAGGGAAATAGTCCTTTATTAATTAAATTCTTCTAGCTTTTGTTCAATTCATTATTACTATTTTTACAGTACTTATTACAAGCCTGCTATAACATCAGTCGTTGTACCATTTCTTAACGAAATTAAAAGATTCCTTTTCCATTTATTAAGACAGGCTGGTTTTATTTACTTTTTATTCACGTCCAACCACTTTTCAAATACGTTCTATCGATTTTCCCAAATATAGAATACCAAAAACAATTGTGTTCCCTCCACAGCGTCTTATTCTGAAAGCTATTTACCTTAAATGTGTCACATCAAACGATTTGAAGCCAATTCTTGGTTGGTTGTTTTACATCACAAATAGGACTATGCTGAACGAAATGTAATGGGATATTTAGTATTTTCTTTGTTGAGGTCACGTTAGATTGAAACGTTTAAGAATATTTAGACGGAGTCTGTCAAAACACTACACATACTAAATGTATCTTACGTGCTTATGAGACAACCACTCATCTTGGGCAAGTTGTCCATACTATAAATTGATTGCTACATACATACATAGCATCACGCCTGTAATCCCTGAAGGGTTAGGCAGAGATGTACCTAATAGTACACCCACACAATTAAAAAAATAAGTTAATTGATTGATTTGAATTATTTTTTTATTTATGACATTCAAAAGCACTTTTTAATGGCCTGCTTGAAATTGATGATTGACCTTGATTTTTACAAGCAATAAATGTCAAGAGAGTATTACAGAGTGATGATGTACTCGCCCAGATGAAGAGAAACGTTTTATGCATGCAAAGGTAACTAAGGCCATGCCTAAGTCTGCAATTACAAATATTAGGTGTAGAATAGCATTTAACTACTCAATTATTTTTAAGCTGTATTTAGTATCATTGTATTGTACTGTATAACGGTGGCCGCTGCTACCTGGTGGTAGCTGGTGTCCGCAACTCCACGTCCAAGCGCGCCTTTTCTTAAACTTAAAAATAAAGCATTCATCACTAGACTTTTACAATCATTTCAAATATTATTTGCTTACTATAAAAATCATCGTTTCATCACATTTGCAACCAGTACAGCATATGAAGCGTATCGTACGGAAATTGTAAAGTAAAATTGGGTAGTCATTTCATAAATTGCATTTGACCTGACCCGGCTGCGCCCCCCGGCTCCCCTCGCGATATTAAATCTGAATATTGCCTTGTTAATCATTTGATATATTATTTGACAATATTTAAATACGTTTCTAGGGGAAATACATATTTTTCATATACGTTTCCGGTGCCTTAACAAAATATTTGATAGGTATTTGCTTAACTTTCATTTTAAGGTAGAGAATATTTACCTATCCGGTAAGTTTGTCCCAATGAGCTAACTATTATGTACACATACTATATGCATATAGTTTGTTCAGAATGTTATATTTTGTACCAAAAATATTTAAAAAAGGTTACAAATGCCAAATTATTATTATCAATGAGCTCAAGACAACGCTGGCGGCGCGCACGCAGCTTTTCCGCGTGGTGATCAGGTTTTTGTGCGGACAACCAGGTAACAGAACAAGCTTATACCTTTGTGATTTTTCATGAGACAGTTTTAAAATTTTGTACATAGATTCTTTACATAAAAATACTAGACACGTGTTTCAGGTTTCGCATATACTAAAACTAATGTTGTATAAATATTTAATTGTGTTAGTAAGGAAAAAACCTTTCGGACTCGATGATGGAGCAGCGCTACCTAAACAAGACTGACGTAGATGCAGAAGACTAAATTGATGCAGATTGCAAAAAAACGTGATGGATAAATGAGCTTTCTTATCAGTCAATTAATCAATCATTTGACATTACTGTAGTTATAGATTACTTTGTAATGAAAGTTTGTAATACAATGAAGTTTCTCTATGAAGGTAATACAAGCATTTTACTAAGCCATAATATATTTGTTACCAAACGAGGTTGGTGTTTCTTATCTGAGTATAATCCTTCTAAACACTCCCCTATAAATATCTGCAAGAATTTTAGGTATTCTATTTGAATTTAGATAAACCGATTGTATATATTGTTCATTCATCATTTTCATTTTCATTTTTCAGGCTGTATCTACGAGGATAAAAAATAACACACATAGCCCCGTATGAAATCTAAAACTTCTATTTTTAGCTTTGCCGTAATTGGATAAAAACACAAACGTGTTTTTAGAACAAACAAATGAAAGGACGGATTAAAAAAACTGTACACTTTTTCCTTTTCACCACAATACATATCAGCGACAAACAATACAACAGAACTGAAAACGAGACTAGACTGAAACCTAGAGCAGACTGAAACCTAGACTCGATAGCGAAACTTTAATTAACTGAACGCAGCAAAAACGCAACAAAAACGCACTAACAAACGTCACTCGGCTTCTATCTTCAAAAGGATTGAAATAGAATTTAGACAGCAGAGTTGTCGTTGGGAGAGTGGGTTCCGTGTTCTCTTTTTATCTTTTGTAGCAGGTAGTAATTATCTTTAGTTTCGTATGCATCGGTAAATAAGTGGAGTAGTAGTTCGAGCTCGCAATTAGTACTAACTGTGTCCTGTTCAGTACAGTACTAAAACATATTTACTTTTTCTAAAAATTGGAAATTAGACATAGTGAAAGATTTAAAATCTTAGTGCCAGTCACAAAACGCATTAGGCATTGGCTTGGGGCCTGCAAAATTGTCAAAAAAATCATCAATAATTGCCTTAAAGGAATAATTATTACCTTGCACAATTACGTTCAACAACAACACTGCACTAGACAACTTGAACCTAAGACCTACGAATCTCTGAAACCAGTCAATTTTGTGAACGCACACGAACGAGCGCGCTCCCGAAATTGAATATCACAACTCACAATCACTGCCCACAGCCCGACAGACTCCATACATCACGACAAAAATACTGAGCGTACCGTAAACTTTGAACTTGATCTAGTTTACTGTTAGATACTCTGTGGGATTTCCATGTTCGAAGTTGATGGAGCTGATATAGGGAGTTTTGCAGACGAAGAGATGTTGTTGAGACTCTTTTATCAATCATCATCTGCCTAGCCTTCTCCCAACTATGGTAGGCTTCTAGTCAAACAGCACACAGCTGAATACCAGTATTTTACATGAAGTCATTGGCTATCTGACCTCCACAACGCAGTTGAGTAATACGAAACCTTCCATTAAGACAGCTTGTTCGACTTTCGGATCAACGAATTTCCGAATCAATGGTTTCATCAAATCAAATCAAATCATATTTATTTCTGTAAATTGGTTTAAAAAACTCTTTTACATGTCAACATGTTGTTTAAAACTAGATGGGGCCGGTGTTTCGAACCTGACTACTCTGAGAAGAAACATCCGAAACAAACTCAGAGGTCACCGTCTCTTTTAAAGTCCAGACATTGCTCAAGTCTTGCCATGGTCTTTTGAAGAAATAACCACACAGATTTGAGTGGACCTGTCCAGACAGTGCAAGCATTTGTCAGTGATCGTGTAGCTCGACTCATAATCCAAGGAGCTCAACGACACGACGAACAATACTAAAGAAGGGACATTTGGGTAGGCCGCTTAAAGTACTCAAACTGCCAGACAATCGTGAAACTAACTAAACTAAAAAATAATAATAACCACCCACGTAGTCCTCATATTCACAGTAGTAAACAAAATAATTATAAAACGACACTTGAAAAAGTAAATAAAGTCAAGAAACATAAAAATAAGGTGCTGGAGTTGTATAAAGTTGATGCAACTCTGCGTACCTTCCTGATGTTATGTATGGGGCACAGGAGAACGGTCTTTCGCTATCCAGGATGTTGACAGATCCAGGGGAACAGCGAACCGATAAAGATTGAGCGCGGTATATTCCAGGGTGATAGTCTGAGTCCGTTGTGGTTTTGTTTAGCCTTGAACCCTCTCAGCACACTGTTGGAGGGTTCAGGTCTAGGCTATCGGTTGAGGAGAGGTGGTCAGGTCATATCTCACCTTCTTTACATGGATGATCTGAAACTCTTTGCCCCCAACAACTTGCAACTGATGAAGCTACTGAAGGTAACGGAAACTTTCAGTAGCGCCATCAGGATGGAATTTGGTGTGGACAAATGTGCAGTCATGCATGTGAAGCGAGGGGAGATTATGGAATCCGTGGGAACTCAACTCTCGGATTCCGTACACCTTAGATCCCTCTCCTCAACAGAAACCTACAAGTATTTGGGTATATCGGAAGCATTAGGTATCAACACTGCCGACATGAAACAATCATTGAGGGACCGCTTCTTTGGCCGCCTGAACAAAGTACTAAGCAGTCTTTTGTCAGGTGGAAACAAGGTGCGCGCCTTCAATGGTTGGGTCATGCCGGTTTTGATGTATTCTTTCGGCATACTCAAATGGACTCAGACGGAACTTGATGCCCTGGATAGGAGGGTCCGCGCACTGCTGACCGCAAATCGAATGCATCACCCGCGGTCGTCGGTGATGAGACTGTATATCCCGCGGAAGTGCGGGGGTCGTGGCTTCTTAAATGCTAAGACCCTGCACAACCGTGAGGTATGCAGCCTCAGGGAATACTTCCTAGAAGTCGACGAGGGGATGCACCGAGATGTGGTCTCAGTGGACAAGGGCCTCACCCCGCTCTCTCTGGCTAACGAGAACTGGCGCAAACCTAGAGTATTAGACACTAATGAACGCAAGGAGGTATGGCAGGGCAAGGAGCTTCACGGACGCTTTTACCGGGCTCTACATGGACCCGATGTAGACTTCTTAGAGTCCGTATCTTGGCTGCGCTTCGGTGATCTATTCGGGGAAACCGAAGGTTTTGTCTGTGCAATAATGGACGAAGTTATGATGACGAATAACTACCAAAAATACATTGTGAAGGATGGCACGGTTGACATATGTCGGGCATGCCACCGTCCGGGAGAATCGATCCGACACATTATTTCTGGGTGTTCTCGTCTGGCTAACGGAGAGTACTTGCATAGACACAACCTCGTTGCCAGGATTATCCACCAGCAACTTGCTTTGAAGTACAATCTTGTGGAATCAGAAGTACCATACTATAAGTATGCGCCCGACCCAGTTCTCGATAATGGTAATATCACGTTGTATTGGGATCGATCTATCATCACTGACAGGACTATTGTTGCCAATAAACCTGATATTGTGGTGATAGATCGATTGGAGCGTCGCGCAATGATTGTTGATATAACGGTTCCGCATGACGAGAACCTCGTGAAAGCAGAGAAAGATAAACAATTCAAATATCTAGATCTGGCTCGCGAGGTTGTCGACATGTGGGACGTGAGTACAGCAGTCATTGTGCCGATAGTCGTGTCAGCCAATGGCTTAATAGCCAATAGCCTCGACAAACATCTGAGGAGGCTCTCGCTTGGCAGCTGGATCAAGGGCTTGATTCAGAAAGCAGTACTTCTGGACACGGCGCGTATAGTTAGGAGGTTCCTCTCTCAAGAGCCCTGACCACCGGTATTTCGGACCCTGTTCCCGATACCAGTGGACTACTATTTTTTATATTTTTAAATGGTTTTTTTATATTACTTTGTATAGAAATATTTAAAAATGTAAATTATATGTATAAAAATAAATAATGGACATAATAATAATACCATAGGTACTTGAAAAAGTAGGTAATGTCAACTAAAAAAAAAAAATTAAAAAAATGTCAAACTGTAATAAAATAAAATAAAATGGGTACAAATTCAATTTAATATCGATTTCAATTGGAGCAGTTCAATCCAAAGCTTTTTTGTCCTCAATATAATCTTTAACAGAATAGAAGGCTTTCTGGCAAAGTTTACGTTTTATAAAAAAATTGAATTTATTAAGGCTTAGTTCTTGAATGTAGCCTGGTAGTTTATTATAAAAGTGTATACATTGGCATCTAAATGATCTACCTATTTTCTTGAGCCTTGTTGTGGGTACAATAAATAAGTTTAACATGCTAAGCAAAGCATATGGTCTGTCGTTATGTAATAAACGGTTACCCATCGACCAGCGCTACCACTATTACTTAGCCACGAGCCCCTGAGTATGCAGGTGCACAGCTCATCTTCTCATCTGGCTCTCTTTTTCCCAACTATGTTGGGGTCAGATTCCAGTCTACCCGGATGCAACTGAATATCAATATTTTACATGGTGCGACTGCCTAGTTTTTTACATGGTATCGTATTAACTGAATTACGGAGGTCAGATACCTCCGTAATTCAGTTAATACGATACCTCTTGGTAAGAGAGGTTGTCAGCTATTCGGGTCACTGACTACCTGTGACGACTATCAAAGATCTACAAAAATGACAGCCGGGACCAACAGCTTAACGTGCTTTCCGAGACACAGAGGAAACTCGGTAGGTAATGGATGGTTCAAGGCTAGCGCGGCTTATCCTTGAAATAAGCCAGAAAAATTGACAAATGCGAGTGGTATGCTTCGTTAAAATGACATCTAAACTTTTGACCGCAGAGATCAATTATTCCCTAAATTTTCCTACACGTTTACACTGAGAGTCTATAGTGTCAGTGGTAGTTCTCTCCACGCTACAGAGATGGCGACACTAAAAATGCCGGAAAGCTTTTAAGCTCCCGTCACCGCGGTCACGGCAGAGAACTGATTGGCGGTAAGGTAGACGGGCGTGCGATGGGTATTGTATTCTATTCTGAGTGTTTCGTTACATTGTGACGGTTGTCGGTATGAACAGATTGCGGACCAGTTGCTGACACTAATAGATATCAGTACCCGTAATTTTGGTCTAATCTTAATGGTAACCTTTTTAGGCTACGATGTTGCAACTTAAAATCAGGGAAGCTGACAATTGGTCGCTGTGTTTATGTGAGAAAATGCCTAGGTGTTACCGGTTAGAATTTGCTTTATAACTAGAACTTTCAATAGCCTTTATTTCTACAGATAATAACAAAAGTTGCCCTCATGAGGAATTCTCGAAAATTCTCGTCTTTGGTTCAATAATTTATAACCAAACACTGAAGAAATTTAGTTCTTTAGAGTCAAACACTCACACAGATCAATTACGTTTATTTTAATTAACAATAAAAGCTATTTTGAAACAGTTCAACTGATAACCGGTCCACCTAATGTTCTGACCGCAGCGTTTCCATCGCCCGTCCGTACCCCACATCACACACGTCGGAGTTGGCATGCTTTATTGTTTTGTTGCGACTAACAGAACCCGCAACCGGCGATGGGCATACTCAATAATTCACCTAACTAATTTTAGCAGAATTAGACAGGTATTTTTAAATACAACAATGAACGGGGCAATAAATGAAGCCTGAAATCTAACTTTGTGAAAAAGTAACTAGAATCGACTCTATTCCTTTGTTTCAGTGATGTCCAAGATAAACATAGAATATTCATTCTTACAGGCTATTCTTACAAAATTCTGATGGTGGAATAAGGTAACAGATGCAGTAGATATATGTATGTACATGTAATAGAGTTACATTAAATAAAACCAAATCTAAACCGTCCTAGGGCCGAGATAAACTTGCTATCTATCAACGACGGCAGACGAAGTTAAAAATGTACCTTTGGAGCCGACACAAGCCACTGAAGCTTATATGAATCCTATTGGAAAGTTATTATTGAAATATTAAATAGTTTGAAAGCCATTGCACTTGTCTGGACCCTGCATCGGCTGGACTTATTAAAGTAATCGTCATCGTAAAATCTCTTTTATTACACCCCGTTCACAAAATAACGTGTTTATTTTAGCGTTCCCACATTGTTTTAATTTTGTTAAGTAATATTTTTTTAAGATAAAATGTTTGCATGGCACGAATAATGTGCAATGTCGGTAAAATACAAGCCCGTCGCGCGAGGGATACATTTTCGATAATTACATTATTTGGTGATACAACATGGGATCCGTAACGTTATTATACAAAAAGCCTGGAATAAATAAACAGTTTTCATTTATGGAGGGTTTTTTTCCGGGATTTAAATTTACGCAAGTATGTACTAAAGCCAAAATCAGGCTTTTATTTTTATCTTTCATCGTGCTAACTGTCATGCGGCAGCTGAACACAAAATTATTCAAAAGTTAAATGAAACAAAACTGTACATTCACTCAAGTGAAACGTCAGTTATCAGTTTTACGGAAAGGGAAAAGCCTCGATATTTTATTAAGCATTTATTAGTACCAACGGAGGAGGAGAACGGGATTTCCTCCTACGTTATACTTCACTGTAGCAGGGTTATGGAGATTAGATATTGGTATTCACTTGCAACTGGTAGCTGACACCACCAGTGTGAAAAGGTGGGAACTAAGTTGCTGTGAAAACACACAATTTATTTTATAAAAGTGTCTCATCTTTATTTTTTAAACCAATTATTGTTTTAAACACTGCTTTAAGCTTTCACGGTTTTAGGGTTTCAAATTGTCAAGTACGTGGAATCCAGTTTTGAGTTTGCTCAAAAGTAGCATCCGACATTGTAATAAGGACTCCACAAAACCTAGTGATACTGTGAGTGTGTTTTGCCGTGACTTAGTGTCGAGTTTCAGTAGTGCGCCTAGCAAAAACAAAGAAAGACAGATTTGTCTACACCTAACAATTTATTTTCCATCCACCCGCATTCTCCAGTCATACCGCGATCATGGCGGTTGCAACAGCGTCGAAATATCGGGAGCTCAAAATAATTAATAATCACGGAAAATATCCTGTGACAGTATAAGTTTAATTATTGTTTTGTTTTCATATCTTTCCAATTTCAGTAAATGTAATATTTCTGAATAAATAATTGAAAATTCTAATTTTAAATACTTGTCACTTTTGACATTTCATAAAGTTCCCGTTCGGTTGACAGACGTCAATGTCAGGTTGTGACGTTAGAATCCATGATTTTGTAATGACGCGCAATTTTCCATCACTGCCAGTTTGATTGAGTCAATAATCGCGTCAAAATGGAACAAAATAAAGCTTTAAATAAAAATTATGATGCAACGTGATTTTTAAAAACATTATTGTGATATTGATTTCTGGATTTTGTTGGGGAACATGTTTGATAAGCGGGTTCTTTTTAGATAGATCACATCATAACATCATGTCTGTCATCCCTGGGTCATAACCTGGGGATGACAGACAGAGGAGTACCTTATAGTACACCTACATCTTGCCAGCTATGTTTACGCCCCATGGAACGGGGGCAAACCTATTGCTATCAACCGAGAACAAATCCAGACTACGTGATTGCTACTAAGAGGAGAAACTCAATAACACTTTACCCGACCTGGGAATCGAACCCAGGATCTCATACTCAGCAGTCACAGTTACAATTACATACGTTGAAAGAATGTGAATTGTTGAAATTGCGACTGTGGTAAGTAATGCTTATTTTTATGAAGTAATTTTTGTTACATTTACAGATACAGTAAGATGAATAAGTCAAAAAGTGCAGCATCTTTAATAGGATGAGGAAGATCGTCTGACCTGTTGTATGTGGTGGGCTATTGCCCTGCGGCTGTTGTAAATATCCTACTGCCGCAGATAAATTTGCTTGACCCATGTAGGACATTGCGTGACGCCGCCATATTGTTAATTCATGTAGTCCCACTGCTGGCTTAAGTTCGCCTTCACATTTTTTCATGTACCTAATTTTAAAACAGACATAGTCCACATATTTCAATCCCCACAATGTACTACACTTGTAGTAAAGTAGAATTACTGCAACAAAGTAATTAATAACCTCATTTGTTAGCCAAACTCCTTAAAACTTTAAATACAGGAGAGTGGGTCAATGGTTCAATAGTTCGTAGTTTCGTGTGTTTTGCGTTTTACAACTAAAATTGCTTGACTAGGCAGCGTACGTAAGAGCTAAAATTACTCTATTAGCACTTTTAAACTCGGTATAAAAGCAAGTCTTCAAAAGAGTTTCAATTTGTTTTTTTTGGGATAATACATATACATGCTATTGTTATATTATATATAAAAGTAACTCGATGTGTCCGTTATCTTTTCATGTCTGAACGGCTGAACAGATTCAGCAAAGAGATAGATCATGGCCTTCGTTACTATATAGGATATTATCATCTCTGTAGTACAATATTCGGTCACGCAAATGAAGCCATGGGCAAAAGCCAGTCAAATGACTCGTATTACTAATTATCTATTTTCGTTGTAAATTATTTGATCTCGTAATTTCGTCTCTTCTGTATGATGCAAGTGTGACCTATTTATTCTTGATATAGTCCAAACTTGTAAATCTAGCAGTAAACTACGACCAACATCGCATTGACTGTCATTTATAAAAGTGAATATTTTTACCTATACTAATTGACTCTTGACTGTAGGTTCATTCGGTGTTCAGAGATAACTAGATATCCATCTCTACAAGTAACTTAATTAACAGGGTGAATACTGTTCTCCATCAACCGACATCTAATACTTAAAAAAGCCTCACCTCTTTCAGCAGCAGCATGAGCGCCCCCGACGGCGGCCAACACGAGAATGATGAGAACTTCTTTCAGCGCCATCTCGTGACTGTTTCACTAATCACACCATCACCACTACACACAAACCACTATTTTTATTCTATTTACACAACACTACTAAACTATTTAAAACATTTCTAGTCGTTTTTCATTCGGATTTATAACCTGCAAAGAGAGAAAAGTTTTATTAATAAAAGAGAAATCAGTTATTGAATTTATTCATTTGTAATTTATTGGATGATTGTTTTTAATTGTCACAGTGGGAATTGTGATTTGTTCTATATTTGATTCATTTGTATATTATAATCCGATTTGGTGCGCTCCGCTCTTAAAAATATTTCATGTCTATTCTCATTTAATGTACCTTATATCTGTAATTATGTATTTTCATCACATCAAAATAAAATAAATGGCAAAATTATTGTGATGTGTGTTATATTGCAAGACAACATAATAGAAAGGTACAGTTCAGGAACAGTAACAAAGTCCTAGAAATTTTTGGACACATCATAACAAGGTTGCAGATTGGTACCTAAAAATTATAAGTACATCTCTAGTTCTCTACACACCCCTTCAGAAAATACAGTCGTGACTTATAAGTCGTCGTGACGTATACTAAATTCAAGTAAATAAGGAAGTAAAATTAAAATAAACTCAGATTAAAATCAAATAGCCATGATAACAATGTTGTTTAAACTCTCAACTAAGTCAATTAAACTCATAATTTAACCCCGCTTCTAAATAATTGCCAGCTGATTGAGCAATGAAAACGGATCATTTTCTTTAAGCTCATTTTCAGTTGGATCAATTTAATTGGTTCACACACAAACTTATAGGCAGCTTGTAATCAAAGTTTCAGTTTTCGGTGAATCATAAGGATCAAATTTTGTTAATATTTTGTTACAAAATGTAGCCGAAATTTTAACATAAATAATAGCTTTCACGTGGCATTATAAACGTTGGTAATTCCAGCTCTGCCCAGGGATTGAGTTCCGGTAACACCTCGCTGACTGACTTATTTAAACAAAATATTGAAAAAAACATTTAAAAGAGTTTACTACGGAGTTTCTAGCCCATTCTTCTCCATACAAAACTGTCTTTGCGAATGAGCAACTAAAACCAATTCTGTTCCCTTGTTTTTGACATTCAACAGTGTATTGTGAGTACCTAATTTAAATAAATGGTTTGACTGACTTGGACTCTGCAAGCAAGAATTTTCTTTCATACCTACTGTAAGGGAAAAAATAAATGTTTTGACAAATTACATTCATTCACATCGTCGTTTCAACGATAACCTTATCCAGTTTTAATATATTTTTACCAGGAGGAAGTATTATTTACACAGAGCCATGTGTAAGTAATACTGGCCACCTCATCTATTCTTAGGTACAAGTTTTCCTACCTCATAAGTCAAGATACTAGTAGTAATAGCTAATGTATTCTATCAATCAGTGGCGAAGGTTCCATAGAACTCGATTCCTACCGGCTTCTCTTTGAAAAATTGCACAGTCAGTATTCTATAGACAAATAATACAATCTCATTAAAGATATGTACTCCGGCTTACCCCTTACAAAAATTGACCCTTCGGTACTGCTATCAATACTAACAAATATCAACAATAAACTTATTTCAATTAGGAAATCGCTTCCACTAGTATCTTCTATTATAAAACCTTCATCTCCCAATCCAAAGACCAAAGCTGCAACAATTTCATACATATTTACTTTGATCTAAATGAAATCTATATAAATAGTTCTTATTTTCGCGAATTACTCGATTCATAGTAATGCTGTGGTGACCTAATTTTATCTTCGTTGCCGTCGGTCACCTTTATAGCCGCATGCGATTGTCGTACAAAATTAGTATTAGCTGGAGAGCTGACATTTGGTACAGGATGACTAAATATATCTCTTGTTTCGCACTCAATGTTGTAATGAGAAAAGTAAAATTAGGACTTTCGTTTCCTTTCTAATATTTTAGAGACGAAAGTCACTGTTTGTCTATGACCTTTTCGCATCAAAATAACTGACCTTTTAGAAATTTGTCAATTAGTTAGGGAGCCTGGAGAAGGGCATGGTTTTGTCCTGGACATTTGTATTGAGAAATAAAAAACGCAGATAAAGTCGCGGCGACATCTCGTCGTTTGTAATAATAACATTATCGTGTTTAGGCAAATGCTTGGTTTACAATTTTAAACTTTATTTAAACTTTCACAAGTCTTTTTATATTTTAATACCAATTCACCAACTCCAAATAAAATTACTTTCAGACTATATTTAAATTATAATTTTCTAAATCTATGTATATTTAGTCCGTGTACTGTTCAAAAACAGTACAGGGACTGTCTATCTGCCGTTTCTCGTTGCTTTCGTCAGTTTTTATTCTTTTGCAATTTTGTTAGCATGAATCATCAGTGACGCAAGAGCTAAAAACTGTCTAGTACACACGTTTACCGGTATTAACGTTTTTTCAAGGTTCATCTTTACGAGGTATTGGCACTGTTCATAATGACACAAACGCTTGGACCAGGTTAAAGATCACAATAGTACTAGAAATGGCACGTTGCCAGTCTTTGCCAAATAACTATGAAGTCATTTCCCTTTGCACATTCTTGCAACTAGAAAAACTAATTGGCTTAGTAGCATTATCTGTAATACACCTTGTCATATCGCAAAAGTACTTTTATGTTTCTTTGGCACTTACTATTACTACACAGGTAGATAATCAATCAGCGGATTATTATGGTGTCACTGCACCTTACAAACACAAAGTAAATCTCGCCAATTTGATCTGACAAACGATTTGTTAAAACATTTGATCAGCATTACATCAGGGCCTTCTATGGTCCATGAGGAACTCTTTTTATTTTTATATTATTGGTGAAGTTCTGACTTCTATTTTTGAGTATTCAGCGATATTCTATACGAATAACAAACACAAATGCGAATCAAATGTTGGAAGACCGTTCAATATACTTTTCTATACTGATATCAAATATTGCATCACAGTATCGAATGCTCGACTAAAAGCATTTTCAACATGAAACTCAACCCTTCAATGAAGACCGATAACCGATTGTTCTGGAGCATCGTGGCATGCAGAACTCTATTTATAAACCCTCACCACATCACTTTGGTTCCGTTAAAATAAACGGTTGCAGACAGAAACTATTTATGTTCGAGCCAGATACGCGAATATCTTGTTGATATGATTACGTGAAGCTAAGTCTAGGTATTTTCACTTTCGTTTTTGTTTCGTGGTGAATCAAAATATAAGATATAATGTTTTTTGTGTGTGGGACATAATACGGTATTTGAGTGGTAGCTTGTTTGTTAGATTGTGAATAACTATGTTCAGTAAATGGCTAGACTGACGATAAATGATATTATTGTTAACACGTAATTTTTGTCTGCGAATATTTATTTCTGGAGATCAAAACCTAGGTTGGAAGAACAAATTGTTTGTCTACCTACACAACAGCTTAATAATATTATATGGCTAATTTCTCTTACATAGTTTTAATGCAGAACAAACAACGACTAACTTGAAATTAACCTTGAATTTTGACTCTAAGACAATTATTCTGTTTTTGTGAACTGTGAGAAAATTCTCAGAACAGTTTGGTGACTAATAAAAGTAATGACCCACGACTTTGAATCCTGTTACACGTAATCTTATACTGTTGTTAATAACTTTTGTATAGTAATTAGTAATGCCTACTACCACTTTTATTTTGCCAATAGCAGACTAGCATGATGGTGGTTTCATGTTTGGATTTGTCTAGATTTCAGTATCAAACCTTATACCAACCTAAGTCATGGCTGGGATGTAAGATCATTATACATCATCATGATCTATTTATTTATTTATTTATGTACACACAAAATACTTAACAAGACATTACATTAAGATAGAAGAGCACAAAGATACTGCTTATTTCATACGAAATCTCTTCCAGCAGACCTGCGAGAGGAAAGTAGGATTAGAAATGTAGACACAGTGTGTAGAAAAACAAAAAAAACAAAAAAGGAAAGTTGAAATGGGAACTTAAAACAAAGTTATACCTATATAAAATAAACATACATACAAATATACACATATAAAATAAATACTTGTACTGTTAATAATATATATCCAGACTATTACAGTATAGAGGAGAGGTAATGTTCTTTGACTTGCTTTTTAAACATAAATAAAGTTTTAGAATCACGAATGTTAGGCGGAAGTGAGTTCCACAAACGTACTGCGTGAACAGAGAAGGAGTTAGAATAGAATTCAGTTTTATGGGATGGGAAATTAAGATGATGCCTGAGGTGGGATCTACACAGAACATCAGAAGCACGGGTAAACGAAAAACGATCTCGCAAGTAGCTGGGATATGCAGGGTTATAGAGAATGTTGTAGAGGAGACATAATATTCGAGTGTTCCTGCGAAGACGGATAGGGAGCCACTTGAGTTCCTTGCGGAAGTGAGAAACATGGTCATATTTCCTCAGGCCAAACACAAAACGAATGCAAAGATTTTGCAGACGCTCCAGCTTATTCAACAGCTCCTCAGTGGCATCCAAATAACAGGCATCAGCGTAATCAATGATCGGCTGAATCAGAGTTTGAGCTAGGTAAATTTTGGTTTTAAAAGGCAAGAAGCTCTGTAAGGATTTAAGCGAGTGGAAAGAAAAATGCACCTTACGACTAACCTCATTCACCTGAGCTCGCCAAGAAAGATTGCTGTCTAATAAGACACCAAGGTCCTTAGCTGTTTCTGCATAGGCAATGGTCGAGCAGCCCAGAGATAATGGACTCAAAGATAACAAGTCGAGTGCAGTGCGATAGTATCTGCTGCCTATGATCACGGCCTGCGACTTAGTAGGGTTAATCTATAAGCCGTACGATTTAGCCCATTGATAGATACTTTCCAGGTCATGATTCATGGCACTGATTGCTGATTCCGCATCAGCCAGCAAGAAATGTCGATACAGCTGCAAATCGTCCGCGTAGAGATGGAAGCTGGAAATGATAATTTTGGTAACAGTATTAACGAAGATAGAGAAAAGAAGAGGAGAGAGAACGCCACCCTGAGGAACACCAGCAGTAAAATCACACCAATCAGAGTAAATCTCTTCTTGGCGAACACACTGAGAGCGACCCCGAAGATACGAGTCAAACCAGGCTAACGTAGAGGCAGAGAAGTTAAAAGATTGAAGGATCCCAAGAAGGATGTCGAAATTCACTGAGTTGAACGCGCAACTAAAGTCAAGTAACACTAAAACAGTCAGAGATTTATTGTCCATAGAACAGCGGATATCGTCAGTAACCTTCAGGAGTGCAGTAACAGTACTGTGCCCAGTACGAAAGCCAGATTGGAAAGGGGAAATAAGGGCATTAGATGATAGATATCTGGAAATTTGACCATGAACAATGTGTTCTAGAACTTTGGAAAGGAAAGGAAGAATGGAAATAAGTCTAAAGTGGGATAAGGAAGAAGGATTGCTAATTTTTGGAAGTGGTATTATGTGAGCCTGTTTCCAGGCTGACGGAAATATACCAGAGAATAAAGAAAAATTAACAATATGAGTAAGGATGGGGACCAGCTCTGAAATAATGTGTATTATCATTCTCGAACACAAATTATCATGGCCCGCAGCAGAGGAGGAAATAGAGAAAAGGGATTTTTTGACATCGTCTTCAGAGACAGGACTGAAATTAAAAAGTGTACAATGTGGTAACGGCACGTTAGAGAGCTCAAACAAAGTTGAAGCTTTAACGCTTGGGTCCAGAGAAACAGGTGGACAAGAAAAGTGCCTGTTAAAAGCGCACAAGTCGACATCTTTACAGGTACTCGTGGGAGATTTGCCGATACCTACAGACTTTAAAAATTTCCAGACATCAGAGGAGTTACGATTAACGAGAGATTCGTGGAAAAAGCGTCTCTTAGCATCTCGACACAGACGATTGCAGCGGTTACACAGAGCTTTAAAGTGAGTGAGATTAAGTTCCGTGGGTCTGCGCCTATACCTACCATCTAACCTTCTACCTATCTATCTAACCTTTTAATATCTATGTTTGGTCTGCTTCCAGTCTTAGCGGATGCAGCTTCATATAAGTATTTAACATGGAGCGACTGCCTATCTGGCCTCCACAACCTAGTAAGTACTAGGTAAAACGATACCCTTTTAGAGGTTAGACTTGTTGTCAGACTTTCGGTCTAATTACATGTAACGTCCGTCAAAGATCTATAAAACACTAACTAGAGACAAATACATAGAGATAGAATAACACAAACGTACTGCTTTTTTTTTTTTTTTTTTTCCGGATGGGAAATCATCAAATGACCCCCCCCACTCTGGGCGGAGCGGAAGGGAGTGTCAGACTTGTACTGACTAAAACCCATCCATGTTCCTTCTTTGCCCTTTGTGTTCCAGGGCCACGGTATCTCTTTCGAACAGTCCCGCAGCCCTGGCAGGCATCGGTCCTTGCGGACCCCTACTTATTTGCTGACATCTCTTTGAGGCGCACGTGGAACACGAACGCGCCGTCGACACGGCCTGTCGTCATAAGACGGCCGGACGGCGAGCTGGCCCATAACTCGCCGTCCACAGGCCCGCGCCTACGGTGGCCGGGAGCCACCAGCAAACGTACTGCTTATGTCAATATTTTGAAAGAAATGTCTTCCAGCCTACCTTTGTCTGTAGAGAAAGATAAAAAATACAGTGTATCAATGGACAACATCTACCTACAGATACGTATAGAACAAAACGAATACAAAGCTTGTACATCTTCAAGGTAATGCAAAAATTCTTACATCTAGCAACTCCGAGTATGTAAATTAAGTTCGTCCATTTAATTCCAGAGTCACATTCATGCCTCGAGTGAAACAATTTGCGGCGTCGACTCATTACAACAGACCAACTATCCCGTATGTGGGCCGAACAGACCAAGTTCTTGAATTTGTTGTGTGATGGGTGTATCGTGCTGATTTCAGGAGGTGGTTCGAGTTGGGTGTACTGAGAAAATTGGGGAACTGCGGTAATTGATGAATACAGTGATCTTATCATAGAAGTACATTGTAAGAGTAAAAGAAATCATGCCGAGTGCGAATTAAACGTTGCCATTTTAGGGTTCAAAACTATTATTTTCTATCTCCATCATCAGTATTTAGAAACAGAATCCTAAAAAGAGAATTGAGTTTTTTCAATTAATCCATTACACAAAAAAGGAGTATAGTAATCCGCTTGTGGATAATAACATTTGAGCTTGGCGTAGCGCCACGGAGCTTCAATAGTAGATGAGGCCGGCTTATACTAGTATCACAACCGAATACAGCCTACAGTACATGAGGTCAACACCTGAAAACGCAATAGGTTCTGAAGAAAATTCTAATCATTACCTTATGTCGCATAATAAAGTTGCAATAGAAGCTTTTTCTTTGAAAATCGAAAAAAAAAACATTAACACACAAAGTCACAAACCCTTGTAAACTCCAACGATTATAAACACAATCCTCCAAAGGAGACTCAATAAAGAATCCAATAAACCCAACTCTTTCGCCCCGACTCTCCCCCGTGGTATCAAAGGTAGCGTGGTGATAGCCGCATGTTTTCGCCGCGTGAGTGTTGTGACGCGAGCAAACAGAAGAATGGGGGATATTGACTCCCTTTGACGCGGATGCGGTGGGGGACAAGGTGGGGGAAGAAACGGGACAGATTCTGAAGAATCATGAAACATGGGAAATATTTTAAGAAGTGTATGAAATGATAGAGAGATAGATAAAGAGTTTGAAATGCGTTTCGAAGAAATAACGATCGCAAGAACTGAAGTCCACAGAGTGAACTGAGGGCAGAAGATTTTAAAATTATGTATAATATATATAGAAAAACGTGAATACGTAGTTAGCTTGCTTGTTAATAAATAAAATGATTATTATTTCAGGATTGGTAAATATATCACCATAAACAGTTAATTATGAAGAGAGTCCGGTCTTTTCTTTGAAAAACGAAGGTGAACTTTAATAATAATTAAGATGTATAAAGAAAGAACCGTTTCTGTAATTTGTAATTATAATGTATAATTTTATAATATATACATTTTTGACCATCAACAAACAACAACAATGAACACAAAACTTCTCAAATAAATTCATCTCTACTCGCATATAACTTGTACCCCAAACCCATCCCATGTCTACAAGTGCACCGATATTGTCTCTGCCTGTGATCACTCCGCAGCTAGCGTGATGGTACGGCGGTCGCGAATCAATCAGACATTGCTTTCAAGTCGAAGAGAAAGAATGTTCCTTTTATTGTGCGTCTTCATTTGTCTAGTCTTTGGTTAGGGAAAATGGCGGCGGAAAAAGTGATGCTTTTCAGTACGGAGAGAAGTGGTAATTTAATATTGGGTTGGCTTTGATGAAGAGTTCTTTCTTCAGTGTTGGATGTGAGCAAGATATTTCAGTATTATTTTAAAGGTTGAACATCAGATAGGCACTGTCATGAAAACTAAATTATCTGGGTCAGTATGAAATTATCGATCAGTTGAGAAAAAAATGGACTATCCTGATGTAGTATAGCCTTACTTTGATGGATGTTTCTTGTACTATTTAAGTTTTTTGGCAAAAATCTTTAAGACGATTTCTGTTTGATTATTATGGTTTGATTAAAATCATTGTTGATGTTAAGCTAGCGAAGATTTTCCAACAAACTTCTATCAGTACTAAGCATAAATTAGAGTCTAGACCTTGAATATCATCATTAGTTCTATGTGTTACTAGATAAACGACACAGCAGCCATTTCGATTTACTTATTCAGCAAAAACAACGTCGATTTAAATAAAATTCACATTACACACACTTAGGAGAGTGTCGCGACTGCAGATCATTACTCAAGCAGTCTTTAGACAAAGATTAATAGCTGGCATTAATTATTTTATTTTATTAATTTATATAGCCTCGCCTTGCCTCGCCTCTTAATTACCTGTATTGTAAGGTTAACGCGAGTAATTTCAGATTTGAGGATTTTATATTAAGTTTTTAGTGAAAGAGTGATAAATGATGCCTTTTTTGTAGTAATTTGATGCTGAAAACTTAGTTTGAATGATTGTTCTGAAACTAGAATCTGTTTTAGCAGTAAGAAAGGAGAATATTTATGTTGAATTTTGTTTTGTTGATAAATTAAACATTAGATGAGAGGTAAATAGGTACTGAGACGACAGTTGTAAGACATGGTTGGTCAACCTGAAAAACATTGATAGCAGAAGAGTGATGATTACCAGCACCCCAAGCGATCTTTTTAGATTTTATTGTACAAAGAGGTCCGGTCAGAACCGGTTTGATAAGTGTGGTTCCTCCCCAAATGCTCGGTGGCCTTAAAATGATTAAATTGACAAAAGTCATCATCTGCCACCTTTTCCCAACTATGTTGGGATCGGCTTCCAGTCTAACCAGTTTTTTTATATTAAATGAGCCTACTCTTGGTACCAATTTATCGTCACCAATGAGAGCAGCGGTGGCCCAGTGGTGGAGACCCCGACTTGCGAGCAGTAAGTCGTGGGTTACCCAGCCAGGCGCATTACTTTGTGTAAGTTATTTCATCACCACTGCTCTCAAAACGGTGAAGCAAAACATCGTGAGGAAACCGGCATGTCCTAGAACCAAAAATTCCCGCACTGGGCCCGCTTGGTAGATTATAGCCCATTCCCTCTCATAGAGAGGAGGCCTGCGTCCCAGCAGTGGGAACATTAATAGGCTGATTATGCTATGCTATGTTATGCTAATGAGCCTCTTGGCTCTGCGCTCAACAGAGTCGAGTGTGGCTAATTGGTATTTAGCTGAGCCATCCCAAAAGTTAAGAAGGATGCAGCTGAATACCAGTATTTTATATGGAGCTACTGCCTATCCGGCATACGGTACTCCTCGTTTTTATAATACTTTCGGGCCACTGACTACTTGTAACGACTGACAAAGATCTACAATTGACAGCCGGGACAGGTACGAAGGACACTCGGCATGTAATCCAAAGAGCGACCTAGCTGAGCGACCTAGCTGAGCGACCTAGCTGAGCGACCTAGCTGAGCGACCTAGCTGAGCGACCTAGCTGAGCGACCTAGCTGAGCGACCTAGCGCGGCTAAACCTTGATGTAAATTGACAAAACTAAAGGTAAAATAATTATGAGTGTGTTACGCAATTAGAATGCTAGTCTAGTATAATTAATTTAGGTTCTATATTGCCTTACCTTTGCTGTCCCAGTGAATCGTGAAGTCGAACTGAAACGTTACGCCTGAATGCTTTAACTTGAAACAATATTACACATGCTAGCTGCATACCTTGGAACACTGA
The DNA here is from genome assembly GCA_910589295.1 of Noctua janthe. Taxonomy (NCBI): domain Eukaryota; kingdom Metazoa; phylum Arthropoda; class Insecta; order Lepidoptera; family Noctuidae; genus Noctua; species Noctua janthe. The sequence goes on from OU342578.1 coordinate 12,129,795, forward strand.
ACAGAATTAATCGGTAGAAAAAACATCTCGAATAGCGACTGTCTTATTGTTTTAGACGTAGGAGCTGAGTACTATCAAGTGTAGATGGTCACAGAGTGATTTCATGACTGATTTCTAGTTCAGATATAGTTTAGCGAACTTTCCGAAGCACAGAGAGGTCTCGGTATTAATGAATGGTCACCCATCTATAGCCCAACCTCGGAAATCATTAATACTCGATACACTTGTACGGCTGTAATTACAAGCATAATAGGTGAGTGCAGTGTGTATGTGTTTCAGGCTACATTGGGTTTAAGAGAGACCCCAAACGATACCATTTCCCGAAAATTGTCTGTAAATACACAGTTAATAATCTCTAGCGCCCGTCAAGTTTTCACTTCCAACATCAAAGTATCCTTCAGGTTGTAGGGATATTGCCAAATTAAATTTCTACAGTACCTTCTAGAGCTACGGTCATTCCTTTAGTGCCATTTACTACAATTTACCTCATAATGTACCACTGAACCAAGTTACGAAGTTCACTACAAAAAAAAAGAAACATTCTATCATTTTACACCGCGATTCCCAACGTGGACACGTAAAATTTTCTAATTTGATTTTCACCCTTAAGAGATATTGCGAAATTATATTTCTGCAGTTCCTTCTAGAGCTACAGTCATTACTTTACTGCCATTTACTACAATTTACCTCATAATGTACTATTAGGTGATAAATACGTAACGTTTGTTTTTAATCCAACAGCTGATTAAACTGAAGTGCCTTTTTGCCATTAAATCAATTTGTGTAATATTCAGATTGTTCATTATAATTATAGGAGATTGGAATAGTATGTGTTAATTTGCCCCTTTTGAGGATAACGATTAAACAGATACTTCTACCAAAACTTACAATGCAAATCCAAATTAATCACCAGAGAATATTACAATAACTAATAATATTGGAACACCAAGTGTTCAACAATGCATAACACCTTATATTATTCATAGGCAATATAGCCGCCTCCCAAGGGATCCTCACGCCACGCAAATTTCCGGGGTTAAACAGAATCACTTAGATTTTACTCGCTGAGGGGAACTAACTAAATGTCGAAGATACGAAATTTAATTGATTTTGATACATAATTAAAGGAACAGTTAGGTCGGAACTGGAATGGAAAAAAACATGTGTGGTGACTTTGGAAATTGAATAGTGTGACTTTACTCCTTTAATCTCCGAATGGGTTTACTGAGGTGTGTATCACTCACTTTGCCAGTTACGGCTAACATAAACATAACATCACACCTGTAATGCCCGAAGGGTTAGGCAGAGAAGTACCTAATATCATCATCTGCCTAGGCTTTTCCCAACTATGTTGGGGTTCGGCTTTCAGTCTAACCGGATGCAGCTGAATACCAGTATTTTACATGGAGCGACTGCCTATCTGACCTCCACAACCCAGTTAATACTGGGTAATTTGATACCCCTTGGAAAGACTGGTTGTCAGACTTTTCGGGCCACTGAGATGTACCTAATAGCACACCCACATTTCGTCAGTTATATTCAAGTCCCATGTAATAGACAGCGAGCCTTGCCATCAACAACCGGACACAAATCCAAACTCCGTGGCTGCTACTGAGAAATTCCTGATGGAAAACCCAATAACACTTTGCCCGACCCGGGAACCGAACCCAGGACCTCATGCTCAGCAGTCGTGCTTGTGATCATTTGACCAACGAGGCAGTCAGTTATGGGCTGGGCACAAATCCAATCAACTCAGTGTATCGTAATCCACTGCTAGTCAAATGCCAGTCTCCCACAGCGACAAGAAAAGAAACAGAAAAATATCCAATATTACTGCCCAAGCTTGGAATCGGTCACAGGACCCCATTTTCAGCGGGGCTGGCTTCTATTGAGTAAATGAGGCAGTAGACCCCTTCAAACAAAATATTAATATGAGTAATTACACTTGTATGGCCCCAAAGTTGATTAGAGAACCCTTGAGACTTATTTATAGATTAACGACTAAGAAAATCTAATAATATTATATCCAATGGCTACAAGTCAAAAAACCACAAACAATAACATATTATTATTAGAAATACCTTTGACCCAAACCTTTTGATCAAAATAGGCTGTTCGGGCTTTCACAGTAGGTACAGGATTGAAACGAGACGAGACCTCGTTACCTCTTCAACAAATTACCAATTTAAGTTATTAATAACACAAATGTCTGGCTCGCAATTTGTAGCGTCTATGTTACTTTCTACCTTAGACACGACTTTCAAATCAATAGTGAACAGGAATTTTCTATGTTCACATGTTTTTGTGTTTCCTTAACGTATCCCAATGGTTTTAAACCGATGTCTGATCACAAGCCGACATCGAGGTGAAAAGTAACGATAGGGTCTATAAAAAACTGACTCGTCTGATCTTACGTTTTAGTCCATGAAAGCCCTATTTAAAACTATTCATAAGTCAACGTCTATGGGAGGAGCTCATGGCCAAGTAAAAACAGCCGCTCGCGTCGATCTTCAGGTTAAGCCGTGTTTGCCTACGTTAGTCCGGGATGGGTGACCACCAATTACATAGCAAGTTTCCTCCGTGCCTCGGAAAGCACTTTAAGCCGGCTGTGAATTGTAGATCATTAACAGTCGTTACAGGTAGTCAATGTCCCGAAAGTCTGACAACCAGTCTTACCAAGGGCTATCGTATTACCCAGTACTTACTGGGTTGTGGAAGTTAGATAGACAAATGCAAAATACTGGTATTCAGCTGCATCCGTTTAGAATGGAAGCCGACCCCATCATAGTTGGGAACAGGCGGGGCAGATGATGATAAGTCAACGTCGTAGTAACTTCATCACCATTTTCCTGCCCTTATGGTTAATAACTTGGGGTCGGCGCAACGCGTTTTGTTTTATATCATAAATCACATCACCACCCAATCCATTCATCTTTCATCGTCTACCAGAATCAACGTACGTCATAAATACATTCACTGCGTGAACTTTACTAGTGGCGTAGACGGTTGACGTCATGACACAAAGACACAATAGCGGAACAAGCCTACTCTAACAAGTTCAGGCTTGTTCACCGGCGGCCATTGTTCTGACCCGAACGGCACCCAATCGCTGTATCTCGATTGGCTGCCGATTCACTTCGGATCACTTCGGGAATTCAAAATTTCGAAGCGGATTCAATTTTGGAACTCCGATTAAGCTTCGTGTGGCTAAAATGATTGTTGAGGTGACTGTGTTAGGGGTCCAAGTGTTTCATGAAGCTGCAACTAATCAAGGTCAAAATTAAGTTAGCATTTTGTTATAGTGTTTCATGATAAAATAGGAAATATGTAATTCTGTTACGTTATTATAGTCATATTTGGATTGTTCTGTAAAAGTCATTATTAGAAACATACATAACAAACTCTGAGAAACAGCTCAATTAATTTATTTAGTACCTAAAAATATACACGCCTGTAATCGCCGAAAGTTAGGCAGAGATGTCCCTTATAGTGCCCACAATATATCGCCAGTTATATTTAAGTCCCAAGTAATAGGGGGCGAGTCTATTAGCATCAACCAGGCACAATTCCAACCTCCGCGGTGTCTAATAAATATTTCGAAATGGAAAAACAAAATAGCACTTTGTCTGACCTGGGAAACGATCCCAGGACTCAGCAGTCGGCTTGTAACCACTAAACTAACCAGTCAGACACCCCTTGTACGTAAAGTATGTTTTTCACGGACAAGGCGCTTTCTCCCCAAATAAACTTTGCGTGAGTTCACAGGTATTTTCAAAGGTGAACGACTCGCGTGGGTGTCTGCGCACACCTGCCTGTTCACCCTTCGGAATTGTCTAGCGTGACGATGTTACGTATGAGAACTTCTTTTGTGGGTAGAAAACTTGGAACGTTGAAACGAGGGCTTTTTGAAACTTATGAGCCGTTGTATATTAGTTAATGTTTTACATGTTTATGGAATTGTCACACTTCATAAAACCGTAGAAATAAAATCACACACACTTGAAGTGTGAGGCGCTGGTAGTTATTTTTATTCCACTACTACTTTTATATATGTTCTTTCTTATGATTTTTTATTGTGCTGAAGTTTTGAAATTTATTATACTTCCCTTCCGTGTGTCCTGATATGGCAGTTCTCTACTACTGTTTTAAAGCCTGTGTTAACTGAGTTGTTTATTTTGTTTCGGACTTAGGGCCAATTGACAAAATTGAAAGAAACTGATATCGATCAGCGCATCCAACACCGTGTTCAAGATTATTCAGTCTCAACATTCAATAACAATGAGTGACAGCTTTTTAACGAGGGTTAGAGCTCCAGATTTCGATCAGTTTTATTTGTCAAACTTGCCCTAAGTGGCACTCCTCTTCTTCTTCAGCCTTTGGCCACCCAATGCTGGACACTTCCAAATGTCTCCACTTTTAGCGGCTCCGTGTCATGGCTTTCCAGTTTCTTCCGGCAACTTTAATGAGATCCTCTGCCCACATTCCTCCGTACCCTCCGTGGTCTCACTTCTGCACTTTCTGCCCCCATCTTCCATCAAGTCAGCAGCATATATGGCCTGTCTTCTTCCTTTTTATTATAGCTTTTGCTATGTCCGTAAGCCTCTGTTCGTCGCCGTATTTCGATGAACTTTAAAAAAAAACATCGACCTATCAACTTAGTTATGAATCTTAATCCACTGCTAAACAAAACCCATTTACATCAAGATTACGTCTCTTAAACGCGAAAAAGAAACAAAACACGAAGAAACAAAAATATTCCTCCAGCGTTCTGCCCTTAACCTGCGGAGTTTATAAGGGGCACCCCTTATTCCGGCCATAATTGTACAACAGATTATAAATTAAGCCACCTGGCTTAATTAAGAGTAGCCTTTGGATTAGGGTGCCCATGATTTGAGGGAGACGCCGCGCCGTGTGTGATGGATGAGGTGGATGTTTGGTGGAAGTGGTAGTGAATGCTAGGCGTGATGGGTGATTTGTTTTTTATAAGAGTTGTATTTTGTTATTGGCCTATTGGGATATTTTTGTGTTTTAAATTGACCTTATGTACAATTTCAAGAGGGGAATGTCTAGCAATAAGCTTATGACGATAAATTCTATAGAGGCAAGAGAAATAGGATGCAAACTGTCACATGCTATATAGAAATGGCAGTATCTTCCGACCAGACAGGTCTTGTATCTGGTGGGTTACTGCCCGACGGCTGTTATTGGGCTTTTGCATACTAATCAATAAATGCAAAATAAACGCGTGGTGTTCTCTGAGATGTGTATGTGACGTTGGAGTTGAAAAAGAATAATAATAATTTATTTAAGAAGAAAAAGCTAGCAAAGAGAGTTAGTTCTTGGCTTTACTTTCCTATACATGAAGCTATTGCCATTTTCTTTGGTAAAATATTACAATTTATTGTCCCCGTCAGGCAAGACAAGTTTGTTTTCATTGTATCATGCATAATCTTGAATTTTTTTAAATATGATTTTATTCTTTCCTAGTGTTTTTATAAATCTGATCAGTTCAATCCTGATCTCTCTAGCCATGAGCTAAACACACAAGCGAGAAATGCGTGATAGCGAGTGTTGGGAGTGTTGTGGTAGCGAGAAAAACAAATAGGGTTTTAGAACACGAATCACCACGAAGCGACCTGCAGAGCGACGGTAGGTATCCAGGCAAAGGAAACAAATTACACGCGTGCGTTTCGCTTGACCCAAAGCCGTGAACGTGGCCTGGCGTTCAAATATTTCAGATATTTTTGTCCTGCGCTCCCTTCAAGCCATGGTCACTGTAACTTTATCTTAACCAGGTGCTTGTTAACTGTCACCTACACAAAGTTAAAGCAGTAACGGAATAACAACGATTGTCCAAACAATTATCGTTATCCGTTACATGAAGCAGAAGGCTTCTGAGGGGGTAAGCAGGGGGGGGCAATGTGGTAGTTAATGGATGAACTTGCGGTTAAGTTTGGATAGAATAGGGGATGGTTTTGGTTTATTTATTGTGCTTCTGTTATAGCCACGACTTTTAGGATTTATTATTAACGAGTGGTTGAACTTACCAATCCTAATGGTAACGAATCGTTTTCCTTACCAAGCGTGCGAGCGAGCGAGCGAGCCAGGCGAGGCATCGTTGCACCGCTTTTCATACTTTGGTTCACACCGCGAACTATCGCAAGAGCCGAATCGAAGTATTAAAAGAGGCTCGCCGGGCTCGCTCCCTCGCTCGCTAGCTGGCGGTGTGGCCTGCGCTTTATTGGGTACTTGGTAAAAAAGATTCTACGGGTTAATTTCAATAATGAAACTTAACGCAATTAGCATAATTATTATCTAGACCGCGTTCTGTCTAGACCTGTCAGTGCTGTGCGGTTAGGCAGAGGCATACCTAATATGTAGGACACCCACATTTTACCAGTTATGCTTTATTCCCATGTGATAGAGGGCGAGCCTGTTACCATCAACCGGCTACAAATTCAGACTCCGTGGCTGCTACTAGAAATTCCTAGTGGAAAAACCCAATAACACTTTGCCCGACCTGAGAATCGAACCCAGGACCTCATGCTCAGCAGTCGCGTTTGACCACTAGACCAACGAAGAAGTAACAATGTACTAATCGCGTTCAGTTTCACTTGTAAAATTTGCGCTAAGTATTCTGTAGTTACACCAGTTACTACACCACACTGCGTTACTAGACCACACTACGTTACTACACCACACTGCGTTACTAGACCACACTGCGTTACTAGACCACACTGCGTTACTACACCACACTGCGTTACTAGACCACACTACGTTACTACACCACACTGCGTTACTAGACCACACTGCGTTACTAGACCACACTGCGTTACTACACCACACTGCGTTACTAGACCACACTACGTTACTAGACCACACTACGTTACTACACCACACTGCGTTACTAGACCACACTACGTTACTAGACCACACTACGTTACTACACCACACTACGTTACTACACCACACTGCGTTACTAGACCACACTACGTTACTAGACCACACTACGTTACTACACCACACTACGTTACTACACCACACTGCGTTACTAGACCACACTACATTACTACACCACACTGCGTTACTAGACCACACTACGTTACTACACTACACTGCGTTACTAGACCACACTACGTTACTACACCACACTGCGTTACTAGGCCACACTACGTTTTGCTAATATTGTCTATTCACAAAAATAACAAGTTTTAAAAACAAGCCCAAAATGGTTGGTTGAATATTATTGGGAGCTGGACGTAGACAATGATAACTAAAGGTAAATGTAGCACATGGTTTCAAAGTGCTGTCAACAAGCATATATACATTAAATCCAATGGATACAATGTTCTAGACAAAGTTTTTATTGGCTTACGAAACTTTTAAATGCTATAAGGTTTCTATGTGAGATGTTTGAACATTTTTCTTGACAATAGTAGTTTCTGAGTTTACTTTTAAATTATATTGTTGGATGATAAAGTTCTGCTTCGAAAAGTTTTAGAATCTAAATCAGCGGAGGACCTATAATAAGGACTAAAATTCTCAAAAATTACCAACTGCCTGCCTTTGCCAAACTATGTAGGAAAACAACAAACAAAGTACATTGTTTCACAATGTTTCAAAGATTAATCTGCTCGGCGATAAAATTGATCAAATTGACAAAGTTCATCATATAACCGCCTAACCTTCAACTATGTTGGGATCGGCATCCAGTCTAACCGGATACAGCTGAATATGCAGTATTTTACATGGCGCGGCTGAATATCTGACCTCCACAACCCAGTTAGTACTGGGTAATACGACACTCCTTGGTAAGACTGGTTGTCAGACTTTCAGGCCAGTGACTACCTGTAACGACAATGATCTACAAATGACAGCCTGAACCAACGGTTTAACGTTTTTCTGAGGCATGGAGGAAACTCACTATGTAATGGGATCCACGGACCAACCTGGGCAAGCGCGGCTGGACCTGAAGATCGACCTGAGCGGCTGTTATTATTTAGCTACGAACTCCTCTTAATTCTCATGGATGTCTGAAAAACGACTCTTTGCCAATAAAGACTAAGATACGTGTGTAACCTGTACACACAGAGAACAGAAAATCAACGATGAAATAAAACGCAATCGCAATAAACAAAACAACAAACACTCGAAACGCTAATAGGTAGTCTTTTCAGATATTTTTCCTCCGACATAAATAAACCGTATGCAAACGAGAATAATTTCTCTGTCGTGCTGATGAAAAATAACTATGATAATACTGTTACAACAATCTCAATACTCTCCGTCACTGTCAATAAGGACGCGTTTAGCATGTCACACCTCTTCCTCCGCACTATCATCTCGAACCTTCCATTTAACGCCAGCTTCGTCTTCGAGAACACGATCTTTCATCGCATAATCAACATTTCTCCTTGAAACCATAGAAGAATGAACAGAAATGAAACTCTTGAAGGCACTGTTTGTGCCTACAGATTTGGGGTGTAAGGAACTTTTAAACAGTCGGGTGGCTAGTTTATTTGAAATATTGACACCACGGTTGTTGTTTAGACTTGGGTGTGCTCAAATCACAAATTGAAGGTCACTCAGTCCTATAGAGTTAGCTATGCTTATGGCCTTTACAAGACAAGGCCCGTGGCAATGTCGGCGACTTTCGTACAGATTCAGTTGACAGGGCGGCGGCGTTGGTATGTACAGGCATTAAAGATTTTTGAGGGATAAGACTAAAATATCCGAATAATAACTGGTGCTACTGAATTAGGACTGATATAAGTTGGAACAGACGAGTAATTATCGATTAGTTACAAGACCGTGAGCCGTGAATAAGCATTCTTAGCGTAAGATAGTAATCTATAAAATTCTATTATATGGATCGACTAGATGTGGAAGGCTAAGAACAAACTAATGTTATTCACTCGGGACAAGCTTAAGTTCAGCGGTAGACCGCAATAGACGAAATAGGCTTTTAGCGAAAAATCAAAAAAAACAAAATATTTTATTTCACATAGGCCTACATGGGCACTTATGAATCGTCGAGAAAAGGTGCACGGTACGGGTTGATCGTTTCCTATGGACAAGAACCGGCAAGAAACTCCATGGTTACTCTTTTACATACGAGAGTACATAGAAGAGTTTCGTTTCTATCCAATTGTATTATTCTTTGTCGCAACCTAGTGAGTGTGTTTATTCTCGCGCGACGACAGAGCCACAGATAAGCAACACTCTTGTTTATATAAATTACTCTTACATAAACGTCATGTGCCGGAGACGAAATGTGTTAGATCTGCGATGAAGTGATGAGTAACTGTCAACTGTGTTTCTTGTGGCGCTAAAGAGCTTTTATAAGTACATGCTTTTTTTAGTTTCGATTTCTTTTTTTCCCATCCATGTTTTCTACGTCTTATTAAATTATTTGAATCCTGTAGGTCGAAGTTCCCTAAACTTAAGTGTGTGTGATTTAGATTACCATTTTATTTTGAGCAGTAAGTAACTTGAAAAGTAGTCATGTTCGTTAGATTTACTGTCAAATTATGACTATTTTTCAAGTTTGATGGATGGATGGACGACAGAGTAAAGAAAATAGAAAAAAAAAACAAGAAAGTAACGAAGAGCTAAAACTAGAAGGCAACAGCTACAAACTTAATATTGTCCAAAAACTCACTAGTAAGTACATAGATGTTCTAGAGTCTTAATCTAAAATCAATTCTAAATTAGGTAGCGTAGAACGCCAGTAGAATACACAGTTTTAATTATAAATTTAAACCACGACTGTACTAATACTACAGAATCAATGCGCTTTGTGTATTGCAATACAAAATCCAAACGCAACCGAAGCCATTGCTAACAAAAGCATTATGATGAACATTATCCGACTAACAGTTATTCTACACAATGACCTAATCGACAACACAGAACGGCCATTGTTTACTATAACGAGATATATCCAGTAACAACCAGATATTACTAGTTATAACCGGCTATAACTGGATCGATCAGGTTCGGGCGCGCGGTGTTGGTAACAACGCTGTTTAGTTTTGGCGGGAGCTGTCAAATGCAACGATTTTGAGTGGTCGTGATATAGTTGATGTGGCGCCAAATTATATGAGACACGGTGCTAAATTTTGTCGTAAAATTAAATATTCGTTGAGGTATAATGTCGTTGCTAAAGCTGGGGATAGTGATTGATTTGAAGGTAGATTTAAAACTATGCTTAGATATCTGAATAGAAATATGAGGTAAAAGGCTTTTTAATACAGTTTTCCGTCTTTACTAAGAGTTACTAACAGTTGGTCAGTTATCTATCATCATACTAAGAGTTACTAACAGTTGGTCAGTTATCTATCATCATACTAAGAGTTACTAACAGTTGGTCAGTTATCTATCATCATACTAAGAGTTACTAACAGTTGGTCAGTTATCTATCATCATACCAAGAGTTACTAACAGTTGGTCAGTTATATATCATCATACTAAGAGTTACTAACAGTTGGTCAGTTATCTATCATCATACCAGAACACTACAACAGTCAGCCAGTAGCTTTCCCACGCCTGAGACACAAGCGTCCTCTCTATGGGAGATGTCCCAGTGCGGGATGAAACATGTGCTGCCACCAAATACCTATTTCAAAAACAAAATTACCCCAGTTTATTATGACTTATAATCTGGCTAGTGCAAATTAGGTGACATTGATAAAATAATTATTGCTCTTTCTAAATGAAACTTGAAAGCAAAACACGTTCATCTTAAATTAGATAAAATCTATGCTACAAACAAAATCGTTTACTAATGCAAATAAAATCACAGTATATTAGAAAAATCGCATCAAACATCAGTCTCCACTCAATCTATTACTCACAGAGGCACAAAGAAAACTAAATTCTATTTGTCTAGATACTCTTAGAAAAATCTAGTTTGAAAGGGGCAATGCTATGTTAAAAGTTGTATTAAGGCGAAGGCGCTAAAATTACATAAGAATAATGCGTATAGCTAGCTTGGACGAGGTACCTAGATGAGGGACGCATGGCAACGGGAAGTATAGCAGAAGACAGGTTACCAAGGTGTACCAAGAACTGGGTGATTCCAGACTGATATGATGATGACGGATGAATTGTCCAAATATCATCTAACTAGCTTTTGCCCGCGGCTTCGCTTGCGTTAATTTAGAATTTGACAATTAAACTCTTAACACACTGCTAAAGTTTCTATAACAATATAATTCAATCATGATTTGAACGACACGTGGCGCCATCTATTATCACAAGAGTGTTATTGTTGTTTTCTTCGAGAACAGTACCTTTTTTTGGGATGAAAGGTACACTATGTCCGTTTCTGTACATCTGACAATGTTTATAATTATGCAAAATTTCAGGATGATCGGTTCAGTGGTTGTTCAGTTTCAGAATCTTACAACTTTCTTAGTCATATTATATTATAATATGACTAAGAAACTTGTATTGATGATTCTACTGATGTGATACTGTAAGAAAAAGTTACTGTCGTAAATCAAACCAAGTAACTACTGGACAACAATTGGATTTTGTGGGGCCTAAGATCAGCCTCCAATCCGCACCAGGCCTGGACAAAGGCCTCCTTTAAAGAGGAAACTTTAGTCCCAGCAGTGGGAATATAACAGGCTGACTAAGCTAGGAGCATCCCCTTAACAGCCGTGATCTATCAAGACTAACACGGCCTGAATGGAATCGTAGCGGTAATTGTCGGCAATGACATGCTCTTTGCATTTAAGCTGTTATATTAAGCCACCCCTTTGTAACGACCCCAATGAGACCCCATTGAGGGACGAATGGAAATTATTTTTTGAAACTCCTTTGACTCTTGTTAGAGGTGATTTTATCCAAGATTTTGGGTTTTATTTGATAAATACTTTGTTATTTTCGTTGCAGTCTGGTGGCAGTTTGAATAATTTATTAAGTGTCCTTTTCTACCAGTGTATTTAAAAGAGCAGGCATTTTACTAATTAAATTCTGATGGGATGGTTCGATGCAAATCTCAAATTAGTTCTTATCAATTTATATCTTTTTCTAATTTTAATTAATTATTGTCTTCACAAAAATCTGCTAACTTCTGACATCTACTTAATTCTTGAAGCAAATTCTTTGTTCGACTCAAATAAGATGACAATAGATTAATATTAGACTCAATAATGCCAAATGTCCAGTTTGCAAAATCAAGATCTAATCTGATTGGAGAGAATTTCATCATCATCCGCCTTTTCTTCACTGCTGCATTTTAAACCGATTTTCATATAACATCACCAAAAATCAAATCAATAACTTGTTACCAACAGAAATCTCTCCAAGGTAAGAGTTTCGCGCAATCTTGCCTGCGTACCGCGAGCTATTTTCTCACAGAACCCATCGTTGGGGCAATAAACCGTTTATAGCTTCCGGTGTAGGCAGCAGTCAAGGTCGGGAGTGTAGTTATGCATACGATATCCACCAGTTTACTTTGATTCACGGGTTTATGGAGATTCTTTGACTTTCATTGCTTTTTTTTTGTATCTTTAAGGTCGGATATATCAGGTTTACTTAGTCTTTTCCCTTATCGCAATTAATTTGGGGTCGGCGCGGCATGTCTTCTTATTCCATATCTCTATTACTCATCATCTCAGCAGTCACTATTATCACACACACATTGACATTGTTATCATCCTTCACACAGTGCATCCATCATTTCTTTGGTCTTTCTCTGCTCTTATAAAAAATAAAATTCTTCTTCTTTATTGACATCCATTTTCATTCACATACAAAACTTTTTCACGACATTTTCCTCATTCCTAAGCATCACATGCCCATACCTTGGCACAACCGATTACCACACAACCTTTCAGGTTAACCTATATTAAAGAAACTAGTGCCGTTTAAAAGCGCGTTGGATTGACGATATTGTGAAAGTCGCGGGAACCACCTAGCTGCACGGAACCGAGAAGTATGGCGGAAGAAAGGGGAGGGCTATTCTCAGCAGTGATGATGATCGCAGGTTTAAGTGGAAGCTTAAGTAACGGCCCGCGCTTTATGTATGTCGTGTCTGTGAACCCAGGTAGGCACTTTATCTTGTCGCATTTATTTCGTAACATCGCTCTGAAAAGGCTTAACCAGCATGACCTAGAACCTAAATTTGAAGACATGTGATATCTATCGACTAGTCCCGTGGGTGGAATATGGATTATGGAAGTGTAGTGGGAAAATTATAGGCTGACAATTTAATCCATTGTTATAGTAAGTAGGTGCTAAATCATCAATGGATGATGAAGTTGGAGCAGTTTCTATGTCAGATTTTAATGAAGAAGATAAAAGAGTTATTACTGACGGATATTTTCGTCGACATTGACCTAAAATTGCGTGTTTATAGGTCAAGCTCGCCTAGTCATAGCGATTCTTGTGGCTATGAGTTCATTCTCAAACGCAGATATTTTTGTACAAGTAAGTCAAACAAATACATGTTTTCGGTGTTACAATACAACAATCCTAAGACGATTTGAGTTTTTTTCTAGAGATTCATCATCATCATCATCATCATCTTGCCCTTCATCTTAGCGTGTCGAAGGCAAAAAGTTCAAATGTTATGTTTAGCCCAAAACTCAGCTACGCGAACCTCACTCACTGATGCAGTAAGCAGATCATCAAGTGCGCAGGTGATATGGTGCAAGATGGAAGGTGGCCCTTGTCTGTGGGGAGAGATCTTGCCCTTATCCCAATTCATTTGGGGTCGGTGCAGCATGTCTTCTTCTTCCATCCTTCTCTATTATTTTTATTCTAAGATTAAGAAGACGATAAATTCAAGCTCGTAGCCACCTTTCATAAGTGTGATATAGACCGACTGTAAGAGAGCGAAAAGCCCGCACACATTTGTGCAATATAAAATGTGTCTATGGGTAGTCGTCGCTGAGACTGGTTGCCATGACCGTAAATATTCTGGAGATCATTAGTGCAGTACCGTATACCACGAGTATGTTATAATGTGTATCATTTCAATAAGTTGAATGAACGCCAAAATCGTACCTTCCTAGTGACGACAACCGCACCAATTTTATTTGAAACCAGCCACCATAGAATAACAAAAAGCATACATTTCTAAAAAATGCACAAATACACACATCGTTCTCCTGCAGTCACTCAGAGAACGAAAGCAAAGCTTTTAAGCTATGTAGCTTTCAACAAAAATGTCCCCCAGAAACATACCCACATAGATCCAGGTCATATGCGAATGTTTTCAGACCTATTCGTAAAAAGCTCTCGTCCTAGTTGGCGGATTGACAAAATGTGTGTAAACAATTATCGGATGCTGGGCCATGCTGGACCGTGCTGGCCCATCGCCGATAAACAGAACATTTATGTTTGGTTGACTTAATCTGCGTTGATAACATTTCATAATATAAATACACGCAGTAAACACGAAATTGTAATACCTAAATTCAGATTAACAAAAACTAGCAAGTCTTTTCTCACAAACAGTATACCTACGCTTTTATAACAAGTTGCCAAAGTCAGTTATTGAACTGACCGATGGAAAGTTCAAAAACTACATCAAACGTGTCCTTGTTAAAAAAGCGTATTACAAAATCAAGGACTACGTTCAAGATAAAGAAGTTTGGCTTTAGTTCCTTCTGCGCATGCGGCTTCCCTGGTAGCTCATAAACGGCACAAATATGTCTCTAACTATTCTCAATCTCATTTTTTCTCTTCTTTCGAATCAGATTTTTACAATAGTATTCAAATCATTTATACAACTTTTGCTCAGAACAGTTACAGCACTGATGACAATATTTGTGTCACTTGTTTAATTTAGTATTTTACAATTTTTATATAGATTCTTTTTCATCGATTGTTTGTGAATGTATGAAAGCAACGACTTATTGTCGGGCCTACGCTGTCCCCCCATACTTAAGTACAAATACTGTATCCATGATAATACTGTAAGACCAAATGATTTAAAAAAGTAACCATGGAGTTTCTTGCCGGTTCTTCTCCATAGGAAACGACCAACCCGAACCGTGCACCTTTTTATCGACGTTTTATAAGTGCCCATCTAGGCCTATGTGAAATAAAATATTTTGATTTTGATTTTGAACAAGGATAGACCCGGCCACGACCTAGACGCTTAAACAATGCGCTTGTTGCCGAGACGCGTCTTGAGGAGCTAAGGTAACAAGAAACGCACGCAACGTTTACTTGACGCAAATTGTATAGCATCGCATCTCGCTTAGACGGAGGTTGTGAACGGGGTGGAAAGGTAGGCATGTATGACATATATGACACCTATGATCCCCAACGGCATGGACACGTATGTTGTCTAGCACCCATGCGTTATGACAGTAGCGAATCTTACCGTATCTCCGGTGAAAGTTTGTGAGGATGGATGGGTGTTTGTTACTCTTCCACGCAAAAACTACTGAAAGGATTTGGATGAAATTGACACACAGATAGCTTATAACCTGGATTAACACATTTGCGTCCCGAAAGAACGATCCCGTGGGACAATCACCAACTCCACGCTGGCGAAGCAGCGGGCAAAAACTAGTCCTATTTTTGAGATATCCAGACCTATTGTTATTTAGATTGTTTCTCGAAATGTTGTTTTCCTTATCCAGTATTTCACTTAAAATCATTAATCTTCCAAAGAATCTTTCTTTTAACATCCAATTACTTCTTCAGTGCGAAAATCAAATAACCTATTTGGATTTTCACAGAATAAATCTCAGTATCCGTTTCCTATTAAGCTTTTCCAGTCAAATTACTTGAGACAACTCTCATCTTTCCCCTCATTTCTCAAAACGAGCAAAATCAATTAGTAATTCTATATGAAGCACAAATAAAATTCTAAAACGTTAAATAAATCTCATCATAAAGAAAACGTTTGTCCGAATCAAATAAAAGTATCATCTTAGTTTATTGAAAGAAAAATCGGTGCAAACTACGTGACCCGATTATAGTCTCTATCTCTTTGAAAATAAAAACGATTATTGTTTCAAAAGTTGCCGCTGGAAATTTTTCATTACTCGTCTAGCTTCATTTTGGTACCACGTTTGTTTTGTGGTGTGGTGCAAGGGAGGAGAGAAATGATCAAAATGTTTTTTCAAGTTTTACAAGACATTAACTATCTAAGATGGAAAATGAGAATTCTTCCTGATTGGACTGCTCAAAGAAACGATTCGAACATTTGAAAAAAACAGAGTATAATTATTTATTACGCCAGTCATAGAGTGGCCACAACAAAAAGAATATGACAGAAAAATAAAGGAATTAACAAGAATAATGAAGAAACAACATATAAAATAAAGATCAAAGCAAACAAAATACTTACCTCATGATTTGTCTAAATTAGTTAAGACGGCTAATATAACAACTAAAATGATACTAATGACCGATGCATCACCACTCATAATCACAGACGGAAATAATTTACATCAACACCGTGCGTTAATTTCCACGTCTGATACATCTTCATTAAAGATGAAAGAACACCTAATTATAACCCCAATCAGTTCAGTGAATAAATTAGACGGCGGAACAAATTTGATGAATATTTAGAAGCATCACCCCTTCAGAGCTATGCAGGGTCAGTGGTGGCCGCGACCTATGAGTTGTAGGTCGCGGATTCGTATCCAAGCAGATTTCTTTGTGTAATTTATTTCAAAGCCAATGCTCTCAGAATAGAAAAGGAAAACATTGTGAGGAAACCGGCAAACCTAGAACTCAAAATCAAAGACATGTTACATCCAGCTACCCGCACTGGGCCCTGTGGTATATCAACCCACTTCCTCTCACAAAGTGGACGTCTGTATCCCAGCAGTACATTATACGCTGATTTATGCTACTGGCAAATGTCCTGATTTCAAAGATCAACTTAGAACATCAATCTAAACAAATTTTGGACCTATTTCAAGCAAAAACGTTGAAAATATTGGAACAAAAACCTAACTTCACGGTACTATTAATTTATCAAATGATTCGCAACTTCTATTCAACCTTTGTTCAAAACTTTTCGACGTAAAATCATAGTTTACAAGTCTAATGTTTTAACCGTTTTAATTAAATCAACAAAGTAAATTATTAGCAGAGTAAGTTTTTGGAACAGTTCCAAATTCTATATTAAAATGTACGTTATCTTCGCATAGTAAGCGACCAAATTAATAAACTTGAATTAGTTTTTAAATGTACTGCGAACGTTCCTAGTAGAATCTGCTGGGACGTAATTGTATTACTTTACGCCTTTGTTCTGGCGCTTGGTACTATCTTGTTGTTTTGGTAGCGAAATATTTCCGCAATCTGAGATGGAATTATAATTTGATGAACTAAGTGATGAGGGGGATGTAAATGTGGATTCAAATGAATGATTTAAGGATGGATTTGTAGCTGCAGTCTCGATAAATACTGATTCTGGTAAATTGGGTGTCCCAATTCATGCTTTCTTTTATGACTGACAGATAAAAACCATAAAAAGAGCCAAAAATGTAAGCCGCTGATGAGATAATCAGGAAAATTATTATAAAAGCACTAATCCACTCTAGACTAGTGCAACAAGAAACAAATAGAACAAACCTATCATAGTCCAGTTGATGGAAATGCATTGGTACGGTTCCAAGCCACTTGCATTTAACAAATCAGAACTCCAATTTACAATATTGCAGAACTAAAGCGGATGAAAGGTAAAATATTAATATAATTCTACTTTCCCATCCGACTCAACTACCAGAAACGGAGCCTAATCAACGCTTTATATTCGCTACACAAATCAAGAGAAACAATGCAAAAATTCTCGAAGTCACCCATTTCATTTTCAACTTTACTTTCTCTGGAATAAAATTTACTTTCGCATGGATTGCATTTCGCAAAATGTTCATATTTGAAATCGCCGTCTCCTATGGCTTGGTTCTCTTCCTCGTTGGTTACATTTGGATGGACGCCAACTGACTGACCAAGACTGGCCTCGGGCGGTATTATTTCCACCATTTAGTCAGTTTCTTTCGTTAGGCAATTGATTAGTCATAAGTATTTTGGGGTTGGGATTCGAGGTCACCGGTACAGAAGGGTTGGTTTCTATAAAAGAATTTTGTTTGCTATTGTGAAGAGAAAAACGTGTTTGTGGGGGAAGAAATTGTATTGTTGAGTTCGGTGTGTTCATCAATGGTTACGTGTTGTGGTATTTCAAGTTGAAATGTCTTATGTTTTGAGTGTTGGAAATTTTGAAGATTTTCATTCAGATTACTGATTTAGAGATTCTACTCTCACAGGTTGGCTCAAAATTCAGAACTTCAAAGATTACTTTCGTAATTTTAGGTTTTACAAACTAATATTTAAAAACAGTACTAGAAAAATGAAAAGGCAATTTCTGCCGGACAGCCTTAAGATGGCCTACTCGCTCTTACGGACAGAAAACTTGTGTCCCAGCAATAGGAACATTATAGGCTGATCACGTCAAGTGTGTAACCTTACAATAAGACTTCAAACAAAGGTAAACCTGCAATACCAATAACCGAACGCAATAACGAGCAATAAACTTATAACGACACCGACCTTGTCCACCAAGGCTTACGATTCGGCACACAACGCTAGGTTTGTACTAAAAGCAGCTCACACGGCGGTCGTTACCCGGCAATGTACTCGTAACTCTGACGGGATTGAGGAAGGGCTATGTTATTATAGTGTTATGTTTAGATAAGAGATAGATGTAAGATTTAGATGATGATAGATGTTTCGGAGATTCGAATATAGATGTTGGTTTGTTTTAGGTTAATATTAGAATGAAATAGTATTTACGCAACTAGCAATAAGGAAACCTTTTTCGACTGGTATTTAATAAAATGCACTTAAGAAATTAGATTAGATTATGGAAAAGCAAATTCCCTTATGAAACAAAAACGTTGAAGTAATTTTGGCGCAATAATGGCTTATAGAAATGTATGACAGATAGAAACATACGGAGCTGATTGCAATTGGGATGAGGGCAAAAGGTTGGTGATTGCAAGATGTAAGATGAAATGAGATCATTTTGTAAACATAGACTCTTGAATATTATGCCCAGTAACTGGACAGCCAACTAAATCGTAGCTGGGAATAGGCTTGGTATATATTGAATCGCAAAGAAGGATAGTAAAAGTAACTAAAATAAAATAGTAGAGGATGAAAAAGCAATCCCTATTCAAAAAAGCACGACTCAAAACTTGCTACGTTCGACTCGGTAACTCAGTTAGTATCAAGCTAGACCTTTGCCCTAATTGCATAATCTTCTCTCAATCAGAATCGATTTCAACTCAATAAAATTAACTTATTCGACTTGAAAGGTGAAAGAGAGAGCAATGCAATTAATGAATGCTTGAATAATAAGAAAAGTAATTTTCTGATCGTCTTGAATTTATTTTTTCAATTATAGTTAAATGAATAAGATAATCTTCATAGAATTTTTGCCAAAGAATCAGAATTGTTATACGCTGCTAGCCTTCTGGGCACTTGTCGCTGGTAGTGACGTGGACCAATTTTATGAAGATTTTTTTTCTTTTTTAATACTTGTTAGAGTATAAGTGATATAAGTGTATAGTCTTACTATTTATTAAAGTTTGTATACTATAGTTCGTAAAAAACGTAAAAAAATAATAAGATTGAAAGCCACGATCTTAAAAATAATAAGTTGTATATTTAAGAGGTAGTTATTAAAGTAAACATAATAACTATTTTCAGCTGATATTCTGTAAGCCTGATATTTACCTACAAAGAATAACATTTTCCTTTTTTTATAACTTTGTTACCAAATATTTAATTCTTATTTGTAAAATTAGGTACTTAAGCATTATGTTTATCGATACGTAAAGGACAATAGTTTAAAAACGGTTGAAATAGATTCGTATCTTCCTTCCATAGTTCAGAAGCCAATCGATTGGCTACTACACTAATCATGCCGTATAAGTATTCAGCAAATGGTCAGTACAAAGAAAACCATACAGATGTATTCATAACATAGGTATCATTAGGTATGTATAAACATAATAGTTATGCATGACATATTCCTGGCTCGCTGCCTATTACACGAAAAACTATTTCTTTCAGCAAACGCACACGCATTCATGGATACACAAAACATTTTTTTTGTTCTTTTAGAATATTAGAATTATTCATTTTATGCTAATGTAATATCCATTTTTACTTCTTTGCTTGAGGCAAGCGATCGTGATGTCAAAGGTTCTATTCCTGGTCACTCGGTACCCATATACACAGATTATTGATAAACTTTACGTTTCAGTTAAACTTTTTTAATTAATGCATTTTTTTTTTGTAAAGTAAAAGAATACACCGACCACATAATAGCTAAAATATATTTATGGACGGTTAAAAGTGATTGTTAAAACCATAATTGAAAAATAAAAAAAATATTGATAAATTGGAAGTAGTTGTCTCTGAAATCGTTTCCCTAACATAGGAAACATTACAGACTAATACCTAATTACGTGGGACCACCGCGGCGCCGTGGCACTGAACTAATTACTGAATTAGATGTACATACGTAAACAAATGAGCGACTGAGCGTCGATGTGCGAATTCTGATGTTCGAAACTGTGAGGAAAATACAGGGTGTAAGGGACAGCCCTCCTCAAACAAAGGTTCATCGAACTCGTCGTTGCGCTTGCCATTCGCTACGTGCGCTTTGCCACGGTAACGATACATTGCGTATGAGGAAATAAAACAAATCTAAATTATTGGATTCCCATAACATTCCTGAAATAATTTCTTGTGCCGGTCATCTTAGAATGATATACTGAATTCACTCCTTCAGTTTGTGGGCTGTCCCTTACACCCAGTATAGGTGATGATGATTGTCCTAGCTATTGAATAAATTTTCTAGATGTATGGAATGCGCAGCACATGTATGTATGGATCGACGCAGGCGTTTTGCAGTTTCTGCCTGCCCTCATGGAATAAACGCATGAGTTTATTGTTTGCAATTTATTGTATGAATTAATTCGTGTAATAACTGAAGGATGGACAGCAGTAAAGACTTTTGGGGTACGTAGGATCACCAATCAAATAAATCATAATTTGACAAAGTAAGCGATAATGGCAACCTATTTTCTCTTATCAATCAATGTCTTTATGGGCCAAGTAATATTATTTTTAGCAGTGGATATTTCAAGGAAGGTCCTATCAAGAGAACAGTAACGTGTGTGGTTTGACACATATTACACATAAAATCACGCCTGTAATCCTTGAAGGTTTAGGCAGTAGGCTAATGCAGGGTAATATGCATTGGATGGGATTAATTATAAATTAATAAATATACGTCTGTATGAAATGAGATGTTATCAATGTCATACTGAAGAACTTTCCAAAAATGATGATAACGATGACTTCTTACAACAATTAATTTCAGCTCTCACTGATGAGTTAATAGCAAAATGTTTCATCTAAGTTCACGTCAAGGCAAAGCTTACCTTCGAAGGCTACCTCGAGTATTGCCGAAGTTAATACAAACTAACGGAGACATAGTTCGTAGACCAATCCTCCGGGGAATGCCGTCGACACGAAACAAGAATGTATCTGTTGGTCGAGTTTTTTATTTACATTTAGTTTGTTGTTGCTAGTAATAAATTAAATGAAATAAACATTATCAACTATCACAAGTACATCTGTCTGCATTTAATGGATGGATTGGTGAACGTGGTATGGCAATCTGATAATATTTGAGGGACAAACATTACCCGAGATCGCACAAGATAGAGGTCTGGAATAAAAAACAGAGGCCTTAAAACAACAATAATCTTACTGCGTGTCGATTTAATCTAAATTGTGTCATCCCAGACGGTTTTCAGTTGAGCGTTGTCTGTAGCGTCAGTAATTTTCTGTCACGTGCATTTATTTTAGGTTCAAACAACAACAACAGAGATGGGTTTGTTCCATCAGGAAATTCTAAGAAGTGGTCCGGATTTTGAATTTGTGGCCCGGTTGATGGCAATAAACGAGTTGATCGGGACAGAAACGTGGTCGCTCACAATCATCAGAAGCCTCATCAGAAGGCTTAAAGTCACCCAAAGGGCAATGGAGAGGGCTATGCTCGGAGTTTCCTTGCGTGATCAAATCAGAAATGAGGACTTCCGCAAGAGAACCAAGGTTACCAACGTAGCTCGAAGAATAGTCAAACTTAAGTGGCAGTGGGCAGGGCACATTGCTCGCAGAACGGATGGCCGACGGGGCCGAAAAGTTCTGGAGTGGCGACCGCGAACCGAAAGACATTGCGTTAGAAGGCCTCCCACTAGTTGGACCGATGACCTGGTGAAGGTTGCAGGGATCCGCTGGATACGAGTGGCACGGGACCGGTCAATGTGGCGATACTTGGGGGAGGCCTATGTCCAGCAGTGGACGTCTTTCGGCTGAAATGATGATGGCAATAGGCTCGGTCCTCATTACACGAGATTGTTACGTTCGCCCCTGCGTAATCCTCAGGGAAAATAGGCATGATGTTATGTTATGTAAAGCATATGACATGGATCTAGAAATAAAAAGAGAGCCATTAAAATTCCAAAAGCAGCAGTATCGGTGTTGGTTCCTATTGATTACATCCCTGCACAGCTAACTAGGCGTGTCGAGTGGTGCGATAGTGTCTGATAGCGCGTAGACATTAGCTCGCGCTGCAGTGTTACATAACGCTTCGATCTAAACTAGCACTGATTTTATACCTGTTTATTTATGACGTGTGTTGTAAAAGTTGCTCGACACGTGTTCATTGTAGAACCTAGGGAATTCGATATTAATTTGAATGTATTACAACGAACCATGTTTTGAAATATATTTTCCTTGCTATGTTAGGGTCGACTTCCAGCTAACTGCCTCGCATCTACTCTGAGAGTTTTGAAAATATTGATATATTTCATTTATCCAAGCCATCATTTCGGAGGCAAGTCAAGAAAATATTGTTTGATGAATGAATTGTGCCATCACTCATTTCATAAATAAGATCATAAATTAAATTAAAATTAAAACTGAAGACTGACTTATTTATAAGGGAATATAAATATAATTACATACCTTTCTAATATATACCTACTCTGTTTTGTATGGGTATTGTTTTCTTATTTATATCATATTCAACAAAGCACGTTCTCAATATCGGACTTTACGATACTGTGCTTTTTCCCAATGTTTAGTCGGTCATGTTATCACTTAAATATTTTGACTAAGATTTGTAAACAATTTGTCAACAATCCCACATTATTTTGCACTGTATTTTGTTCTTTCTTTTCTTTTAGCCACTTTCTAGTTAACCTAGCTTTGTCAATGCCGTGAATTTCTGTTATTGGCTTAAGAGATAATTGTCATCATCTCGCTGTCAATGTTCAGTGTATGCAGACTTTAAGATGCTAGTGACTTTTTCGCAACTTCATTGTGCTGTTCATTGATAGTGGGGTCCACAACCTCTACAACCCAGGCTGGTTGAGAGGTATCGGACTACCTGTAACAATTGTCAAAGATCTATGCATGACAACCGGGACCAACAGCTCAATGTTCTTGAAGCCTAGAAGACTCATCATCATCATCATCATCTCACCTTCTCGCCTTTTCCCAACTGTGTTGGGGTCGGCTTCCAGTCTAACCGGATGCAGCTGAATACCAGTATTTAACATGGAGCGACTGCCTTTTTGACCTCCACAACCCAGTAAGTACTGGGTAATACGATACCCCTTGGTGAGACTGCTTGTCAGACTTTCGGGCCTGTTTCGGGAGGTTCCTGCATCGAATCGGGCGGGAGGAAACGCCCGGGTGTTTCCACTGCGAGGATCGTCCGGAGGACACGGTGGAACACACCGTGGAGGTCTGCCCCACTTGGGCGGAGCACCGCCGTGTCCTCACAGCAGCGATTGGCGGCGGCGATCTCTCGCGTCCGGCCTTGGTTCAAGCCATGGTCCGGAGCGAGAGGGAATGGGAAGCCGTCACCTCCTTCTGCGAAGCAGTCATGCTAGTGAAGGAGGTGGCAGGACGTGAGAGGGAAAGAACCTCACGTCCCAGCCGCCGCGGGAGACGCCCTGGGCGTCGGGGGTCACGTGGTGGTTTCCGACCACCGTAGGCGCTGGCCTGTGGACGGCGAGTTATGGGCTAGCTCGCCGTCCGGCCGTCTTATGACGACGGGCCGTGTCGACGGCGCGTTCGTGTTCCACGCGCGCCTCAAAGAGATGTCAGCAATCAAGTAGGGGTCCGCATGGGCCAACGCCTGCCGGGGCTGCGGGACTGTTCGAAAGAGATACCGTGGCCCTGGAACATAACGGGCAAAGAAGGAACATGGATGGGTTTTAGTCAGTACAAGTCTGACACTCCCCTCCGCTCCGCCCAGAGTGGGGGGGGTCATTTGATGATTTCCCATCCGGAAAAAAAAAAAAAAAAAGACTTTCGGGCCAATGACTACCTATAACGATTTCAAAGATCTACAAATGACAGCCGGGACCAACGGCTTTCAGAGGCACGGAGGAAACTGGGTATGTAATGGGTAACCTAGGCAAGCGCGGCTTAACCTGAAGATTGATCCGAGCTGTTGTTGTTGTTATTGTTTAACCACGAGCTCCTCCTAAAGCTTAGAGGACTATTGGTACGAAATCGAAGGTCAATCATCGGCTTGATTGATAGGGCTGTGTTGCCGTTGTTGTTTAGCCAAGAACCTGTCAAAGCATTGTAATGTTATCAAAAAACATTCCGCCCAGTACCGGGTGTAGGGCGAAAAACATCAAAACACCGAACGGCCCAGCTATGAGACGTAATCGCCGATTTAACCCCGTAACACAAATAGTTGCGGCCACCACGACCCAGCTATAAATGTATCGCAATACTGTTGGGGCTACTTTTATTTCTGATATTTGACTCATTGCTTCATTGTAAAATGATTCCTTCCTTGATTGCTAATGTATGACTCACAATATTGAAAATATTCACCTGTTATCTTGCCCTGGGTTTCTTAATATTTTCTAATCTATGATTTGTAAAGAACCTAGTGATAATAGTTTTTGGGAATTATAGCAAGATTTCCAGTATGACCACTTTAAGTGTGCAGTTCATGTTGGCGTTGCTTGTCAAGAAAATTTGCATCGATATGTCAAACTTGCTACATTTAATTTTGTTCTGTGTTTTCCCGCCTGCACAGATAAGTTAGTTGAAGTGTACATAAGCTTTCCGGTAGCTTTTGTCAATTCATTACATTTTCGAGTTTTTCTTCATCATTATCACCGATAGAATACCATTCTCGGCCCTAAGATCCCTATTATTGCTTTCTAGTTCATAATAATTAATAACAACAGTTTCTGAAATTACCTTCAATTTTGACAAAGATGGTGTTAATGTCCTTATCATGCAGTAACCAGAAAAACATTTTATTACAAGACGTGCTCCAATGAACAATGAATAAAATACGCGATTGCTAGTAAAAGGGTTTACTACGGTATAAGAATAAACCTAAGATTTCTCCGAACCCCGAAAGGAATAATGCTCAAACCTAACCAATAAATACGCAACACTAAAAATAAACTCAAACCCCAAACAGTAAATAAAACGACAATGGTCTTTAGTAAAAACTAATTCAGGGACAAAAATATCTAACCGATATCCACAGTAGAGGTAAGTACAGTAGATTAACTCCATACAACATGCGAAAACTCGACGCACGCACACATAGACTCGTTCGTACGGCGATCTCAAACAAAAGCCGGTCGTGAGTACGCCTGCACTCGCTGTATATGAAGCGTAACTATGTGTGCGTGCGTTTTCGCTCGTTATTATGATCCCGGCCTTCTGTATTTATTTACTTCGTGCAGTCTACCCATAAAAAGAAATGGCGGCTTCAACCCCGACACGCAAATAGAAATGACCTACGAACGAATCGAATGTTTTTACAACTACATTTGAGTATATTTTTCGGTCAATTTCTTGTGAGGTTTATCGTGGTACAAGTAGTGGGTAATGTAGCGAAACATTAAAATTGATGTTGGAGATGTCTGCTTTCTTTGAAATAACTTTGTTTTTCTTTTTACTAAGTCAGCAAAAACGTTAATGTATTAGAATCTTTGTGTATTATCGTTATCTGTTTAAGATAAAGTTACAATAGATTCACAGCAAAAAGATTGTGCTCAGTAAAATCGTCAGCATTCATTTTGAAAGATTTTCAGTGATCTTTTCCTTTCTTTGCTTTTTATGCCTTTGATGGCAGTAATTTTTTTAAATTTACTTTTCATAACGAAATAACTAGTAACTAAATGTACCTTGCAGCGGAGCAAACATTAAAATACGCATGTATGTTTCATTGGCACATTACACCATGAAATAACACATACATAAATAACAGAATCGTTAAATTGTGATTAAACAAACTGGGATTGAACAAACCGACGACACAAACCCTATAGATTCTGCCAAATGTGTTCAGAAACAAACAAATGGACATCCATAGTTTTGTCATAATATTTTGAACTAGCTTTTGTAAGCGGCTTCGCTCACGTGGAGTTCGACAGTAATCCGACGTAAACGTACTAACGGGATGAAAATTATCACATAACATCATCACGCCTGTAATCCCCGAAGGGTTAGGCAGAGGTGTACCTAATAGTACACCTACTCTTCGCCAGTTAGGTTAAAGTCCCATATAATAGGGGGCGAGTCTATTGCCATTAACCGAACACAAATCCAGACCCCGTGACTGCTATTTAGAAATTCCTGATAGAAAACCCAATAACACTGCCCGGCCCGGAATTCGAACCTAGGACCTCTTGCTCAACAGTCGAGCTTGCGACCACTAGACCGACGAGACAGTCATAAAAAAGTATAATTTGTCATAATCCAGGTTATGGTCTACCTATCTGTAATATTTCATAACGGTCGGTTCTAAAGGTAGATCAGATAGACAAAGTAACTTTCGCATTTACAATATTAGTATGGAAATCATCGATGTGTGATGACGTCATCAAGTCTGACCTACATAGATACATCGTCGGCACTGCGCAGGAGTCTCGCTTGATTCGCTCTTCAGAATACACTTCCCACGGACAGCTTTCACTGGGTGACCGAACAATGGTTTGGAGACGGCCTACAACTACCTACCTACATTGTTATCAGGATGTTTTACTTGACTGTCCAAAACGTTATACTGAGAAAACATCTTAAATCCATTAAGAATATTCCTTTTAGAAAATAACACTATTCCGACAAGGGGTCCTCGTGCTTAACAGTCGCATTTGTGAGCGCTAGGCTATCGAGGCAGCATGAATCTAAACCGGCAGTGCCTAAGTATAAAAACTTGTTAATCATAGGAATTTTCCCATTGTGATTCCCATTGAGATCAATGGGAACTAAGATCATCGTATTGTTTAATTTCTATAAATCTCATAGCCTATCTTCTTGGAATAGAAACTTGCAAGAGTGGTTAAAAGAAGTTTTGTTATTACCTGCCTAACCGTTTCCCAACTGTATTGGGCTCGAATAGTCTAACCAGATGCAGCTGGATACCAGTATTTTATATGGAGCGACTGCCTATCTGACCTCCACAACCCAGTTACTGGTAAAATTAGTTTAATGTACTACCGCGTTCATTGGCGGTCGACCACTTTTCAACCTTATCACTCAAAGCATAATGGTGAAAAGTGGTCGACCGTCAATGAGCGCGATAACATATGTAAAAAAAATTGCGATTTTCAAATCAAACTAAAAGATGTGTCCAGTAGTGGCCCGAGGAACGCGTAAAAAAATCAAATCGACCAATGACATCGTCCCAAAAAATGTAATCAACATTTTAAGCTCATGACACAATCGCGTCTTCAAAATAGATCGAACGAACGCTGTCGCTTCATTCATACCGCTAAATATATTCCTACTAGTGATATCACCATGTGAAATCTTTCTAGGTCGACAGAATATTGAAGACTTGTGCTGCTAATGTTGATGTAATTGATAGCTCAGGGCTGTGGGGGTCGCTGGAGAAATCATTGTTTGGGGAATTTTGTATTGTTGTGTTTCGAACTTTCGATTTTGTGTTATAGAATTTTGGTGCTACAGTTCGGAATGTTTTTGGAGCCATATGTTTGAATTCAATGTATATGGGTATAAGAGCAGTGGAAGACCAAGGAAACGATGAATGGACTGTGTGAAGGATTATGTGGCACGAAAAGAGGTGTCTGATGAGATGACAAGTTATAGAGAAGTATTGAAGAAGAAGACATGCTGCGCCAACCCCAAATGAATTGACCACCAGTGTTTTACATGTTTGCAAATAACTAAATAAATAAATTTAGATAAGGACAAGAAAATGGTGATGATATTTGAATTCAGTATGTTTTTTATTAACGTTATTTAATTTTCTTACGATTGCGATAAAACCGCTCAGAGATGACAGAGTTTTTAATCAATGGATAACACTTCCACGGCCCTTAGATTTTCATCACTATACCTACGGAAAATTATAATTACAATAATGTACTACAACTTTACTTGAAGTTTATTAAATTAAACTAAATTATAATTCAATACAATTCGCCTGAGCTCCTGTAATGTCATTTTGCGGTGTTTAGTCACCTGCGCTTTGAAGCGAAACTAATTATTATAGAACCGTGTAATTAGTATTAACGTGATAGTGTTAGAGCGATGTTGGTATGAGATCGGCAGAATTAAGTGATGTTTTAGTAGGGATGCGATTGACAAAAACCATCATCTGCCCAGCCTCTCGGCTTCCAATCTAACTGGATGTTTCTAGTTACCAGTATTTAACATGGAACGACTGCATTTCTGAGCTGCACAACCCTCTGACCTCTTAGGACTGCTCTCGTCACATTTTAATTAATAACACGTTTTTATTTGCTAAGAAAATACGAGAAGCGTGTTATTTTTTCTATGATATTTTATTCATTTTCAACTGAAAAATGAGATTAACTCTATCTTGATCCATAGACAATGTGAGTTGAGGGTCTAGACCAGTGGCAATTACTTTCAAACCGTTTTAGTACAACGACTTCCAAAAGAATTGTATTGAGCTCCTCGGTAGCTTGTGACAATTCAATGCATTTTTGACTTTTCGTCTTCGTTATCGCTGATACAATGCCTCTTCGTTGGAGTGCTGTGGTCTTATTGGTATCCTTTAACAAAGTCAGGTTCTACTATAACAACCAGCTCGCGTGCGGACGTGGACTAAGCAAATTGTTGTACATTTAAGGATCACAGCACGTGGCGGTCTGTGGTTCCTGCATTCCCTTGGGAATAGCGTGAGGGTACGTATGTTTGTGTGCCTTGCCTCAAGGAAGTGAGCTTTCAACAAGATTATTTTATTATCTAAAAACAAAATATGACTTGGATTCTGTGAAGGAAAACAGCGTGTGGAAATCGGCATGTCTTAGAACCAACATTTAGAAAAAAAAAATACATCTGCCAACCTGCAGTGGGCCCGTGTAGAAAATCACGGCCCCTCTCATACACGCGTGTGTCCCAGCAGTGGGAACATTTACTGGCTTATAATGTTTTAGCTATGTTTATCTAGAAACAATTGTCCACACGACAGCCAAACAATAGATATAAACTTCACTTCATAAATAAGTGTAGATAAAGTCCACTACTGAAAAACTGTTGAAGAAAAAAAACGTGAGTATGTGTGTTTTTTGTATGTTGTTTGATAGTTTGGCAAACTAGTCAGACAGTAAATAAATTAAAGAAGCAATTTGAGATTTTACGTTCGCATTACAATCTGTTGAAGTCATCGGTGTAAACTGTGCAGGGCATAGTATGTCATCTTTATGACTAAAATAATTTACGTTTGTCACTTGTCATCTTCCTAAATGTTGCTTCGGCAATAACAAATGAAGCAATAACTAAATATGTAGACAACACATTGGTACTGAAGTCATGAGTATACATAGTAAAATGAATAAGGAAATTGTACAGAAAAGCTTCTGTATCTGAGCCAAAACAGGCGCAGACAATTTTCGACAAATTGCAAATACTATTAATTACTACCTTGATTATAATTAGAAACAGACAAACAAGGCCAGCAATAGGATTACAAAATAACGCTTATAGAAAAATACAATTTGACCACAAAGTCATTTTCATTAATCTGCAGCTCTGCATCCGAACTACAGTCGAACTAAGCAAAAGCCTGTATGGGCACTGATAGCTGAGTTCGGCTACAGATGATTAATTATTTTTTAAAGTGAAAATATAACCAGTAGCACTGTAATATTAAAATAAACTTTTTATTAAAAAAACCTCTCATCCAGACCATAATTACCATGCATAGCAAATAGATAAAAAATGTAATTAAACGAAAGAAAACAAAAGAACGTCGTTTCGCTTATTCCAAAAACACACCTGTTCAAATCATTATCAAAAACTTAAAACAAAGATGAGTGATATCCTCTAGACACACAAACACGCCAGCTGTCTATTCCGACACATGCACTCATGAGACATACCTCCGTGCAGTGCCAAGCGTTCTATCTGACACGAGATTATATACAGTCTAGTGACACTATCAGTTACAAGAACTAGATTATGATTGGTCATATAAAATGACTGATGTACCGTGAAGCTCATAACAGAGATTATAGAGAGAGACACTCTTGCAATCTGTCTCTCCCAAGGGGAGTGACTGACAACTTTAAAATAACTTATTATTTGGTTTAAGGCCTGATACACAGAGGACCGCTTTTCAAATACCTGAGTTAAGGTTTTTGATTGGCGAATCCGGCATACAAATATACAAAAGCTGAAAATACTGTTGGGCAGAAGCCCACCAGACAGGACACTCGTCTGGTCGGAGGATCCACGCTTTCCATGGAGTTTCTGTGGATTTAGATGTCTTTATGCAGGAAAAATTCTTTGCACCCTGTTCCTCATACCTCTAAGGTACACTAATGGCCGCCACTCATGGACGAGCTGTGTTCAAAATAATGCTCGTTCTTGTTACTCGTTCCTTATCTGCGAAAGTTTCTCTACGTTTTTTTTTCTTTATCCTATGTTGTCCAATTGCTGGGCAAAGGCCTTCGCCATATCCCCCCACTCTTCTCTCCGTGTGGTTTTCACTCCACGTAAGAGGATTAATTTTGTTTTAGATTAATACGCATAATTCAAACATTAATTATTAACCTCATTAGTAAAACTAAATTAAATAAAACAAACAAACACTTCCTAAATAACCACTGCCATAATAATCCCCGTTCAAGTGTTTCGGTAAAATTAATTTAATTTAATTTACAAATCCTAATTAATATCGTTTTGGGTTACACTAATTTGAGCGCAATGTTATTATCAGTGAACGTCCATTAGCTGATTATTGGCTTCACGGGATATACTGACGATAATTGTATGGCAAACAAACCAAATACCCTGTGGTCACAGTACCACGGGTACCGCAGATACGAGTACGTTGCCATCCAAAAGCTGTAATGTTTCATGCACCTGTCATACACTGACCTAACGAAGTGGTAATCGATTTCAAAAAGGTTTGTATTCCTTCAAAAACTTTTAACATCATAACATCACAGATGTAATCCTCGACGGGTTTAAGCCAGAGTTGTATGTACACCCACATTTCGCCAGGTGTGTGTACGTCCCACGATACAGGGAGTGAGCCTATTGCCATTCAATGGGCACAGATCTAGGCTCCGTGGTTGCTACTGATAAATTCCGGATAGAAAAACTCAATAACACTGCCCGACCCGGGAACCGAACCAAGCGCGACCACTAGACCAACGAAGCAATTCTCTCTCAACAGGATGGACATAAGCTTTTGAATATTTATCATCATCATCGTTTCCGCTGAACGGATTAAATAATGTAACTTTGTGTAGCTCCTCATGATGAACCGTAGCAGGAGCGTTGACATCCCAAAGACAAAACTAGACCATAACGTAGTTCATGCGGAAATGAAAGCAGGAGGTGAGAATCCATGGATTTCACTAAACTTGGAACTCATCTAACAAGTAAGCAGCGATAGCTAACTACGTGAATATTATAATGATATGATAAAAAGCAGTATAACAAATAATTTGTGCCAATTAAATAGATTACTTCTAAATGTTATAAATGCGAAAGTTTGTGAGATGTATACATAACAATTTATAAAATTATTGTGTTAGAAAAATACGGTATATTCTAGTAATATATAAAAGCAACGTTACTCGATATCTGTTGAGGACCATACCTACTAACACAGCTATTCTGAAGTTTTGTTTTCAATCATTCCCGTAATGTTTAGTCTGTCTAAGTTTAAACAAATACTAGAACATTGTAGGAGTAGCACTAGTTCCTACGACGAATATAGTAAAGTAAACGAGGATTTGTTTATTTACATTCCTAAGGGCATTGACCTTAACTTTGAGGAATTTCAGGTTTCCATTCAGCTTTCTCCGTGACAACGATGATGCTTATTCAGTTAGTTGTTGACAAAAGGTATCCATTCGATGTTTTAGCTGTTTAAGAATAATGGTTAAAAAAAAATTACACAGATAAAGTCACTTTGTATGAGTAACATTTAACCCCTGAATTCAGTATTACAAAAAAAAGTAAATCTTTTGGAGATAAGACACCATGTGGATTATGGCCCATCCCATCACCCACCGATGGGACTGGGAACATTATAAGCTGATTACGCCATGCTTATGCTATGTCTGCTCCCTTCTAAAAATGTTAAGACTAGCACACACAATCTCAAAGTCCTTTCCTGAATAAAACACAATTTTCTAAAGCAAGTTGTTCACTGCGCTCCCCATAAAGGCGCACTCACACGGTATTTGGGTCAAGCGTAGCTAAATGCGAGTAGTGCCGGGTTCGCGCGGGCTTAGTTCGAATGTAGGTGAAATTATTCATATTTATAGTAGGAATATGTGCGACTTTTGTGTGAGATTCCTTGGATAAGAGTGACTTTCGTGTGATTATTTTATTAGAGTAATCCTTTTTAGCTGATCTGTGAGAATCTGTAATAAGGTAAGGAAAGGATACACCATGCTGATTGACAACTAAAGGGAAAAGAAAGAATAATTATTTATGATTAGTAATTAATTAAAAGAGTATTTTTTAAGGTCTGATCATTTTATCTATATTTGTTGCGATACAACGTGACAGGGTACATTACCAGCTACCAGCGTTGAGGAGTTTTTTGATGCCCTTTTATAGTTTTTTGTTAGTTCATTTATTTTAGATTATTTAATAGTTTTTAACTAATGATTTATACAAGTTAGTTTACTCTACTTAATAAAAATTATATATATTTGTTATTGTCTTGTCTAGGTCAGATAGGCAGTCGCTCCATGTAAAATACTGGTATTCAGCTGCATCCGGCGACACTGGAAGCCGACCCCAACATAGTTGTGAAAAGGCTAGGCAGATGACGATCGCCCATGAAATATCTGCAGAAAATCGAGAGTCAGCAAAAACCTCATTTCGGGAAAACTCATATTAAACATTCATGCGAAAACTATATAAATCTCGTTACATTTAAATTGGAAAATGGATAACAGACAAGTTGCAGTTTGCCGAAATCAAAATGACACGTTTACTAACACGAACAATACTCATGTTTGTGAATATTTTCAGGAATAGTTAGTGTTTGTTTCAGCAACAGTTTGTATACTGTGAGCTAGTGAAACGCCACTAATACTCGTTTTCACTAACCGTCACCTAAATATTAATCCGCTGCGCTGTTGGAATTCCGACTCTCGGCGCTCAACCGAAATTTGAAAATCCAACAGTTTAATTCAGGCCTCACCTAGTGCTACTATCAACGGGCTGAAAACGCTGAATAAAGTATTTGCAACAAAAAAACAATGTCTAAATAATAGAAATGAAACAGTACGTTAGTTTTTTTCGTAAATAGTCGCTGTTATCAAGGCGTTCACGAAACAGAAACAAAAAAATATAAAACCCTACAAAAGACTACATAATATAATAATGTTAGTACACAAGCATAATCAGTCATAAGTTTTGCACCTCTTCTAGCAAACAGACGGACGGACGGAATCGTACCATTTTTCTTTGTTTTGTCCTGCTTGTCTAATAAATACTTTTTTTTCTTTCTAATCGTCGATGTTACCGCGTGCGATAACATTCCCGTTCTGTTCCTCGCTATAAAGAATAAGAGAACACATCTAGATGTGGGGCAACCCTAACGCTGAACAGTGGATGTCTCTGTAAGAGTGAGTGCGGATTTGAGGATGCCAGATATCGTCGAATTCTTGTTGCTGAGACTTGTCAGTTTCCTCACAATGTTTACCTTCATCATATTGAGAGGAGTGGTGAAGAAAAAAAAAATATACGAAGAGATAGGTTTTAACCCAGGAGCATCACTACTGTTCTACTACATCACGCCTGTAATTCTCGAAGGGTTAGCCAGTTATGTTTAAGTGTCTTGTAATAGGGGGCGAGACTATTTACATCAACCGGGTACAAATTCACACTTCGTGGCTAGTACTGACAAATTCCTCATGGAAAAATCCAATAACACAAGGCCCGACCCAGGAATTGAACCCAAGACCTCATGCTCAACAGTCGCGCTTGCAACTCTACCAACAAGGCACTGTCTACAAAAAAAAATGTTAACCAACTCAAGTTCATAACCCATTTAAGTTGCCACTTTTAAAAACTGCTCGTCAGATGTAACCTATATTTAAAGAATTTTTGGATTAAATTATAGCACATTATTATTATGTTTAATTCCGTTTCAGATCAAATCAGGTCAGATTCCGGATTCCGTGTAGCAACCGCAAAATTATATCTAATGATATATTTCTGTCGCCCCCGTTTCGGTTAGCGTCGAGATGCGTACAGGAAATACATTTGTGTTAATGTTCAGTTTCAGAAATGGACTGACCTGTGACAGTTTGGTTAAAGACGTTACTAGTTTTGTTTAGGAGAATAATATCGTTGACATAAATGTGCTCAGAAAACGGATAGGCTGCCGCCATACATCACAACGTCACGCTTGTATTTTCCTAAAGAATTACGCAAAACTCCATTTCGATTTGCGATTAGAATTCATTTGGGTTTCGTTTAGTAATAAAAGATAAAGATAATTTATTTGTCAAACATGCGTTTACATAAACTGACTAATCAGACAAGCAAGGTATTGAATTAATAGATGTTGTGTGCGTCCATGTTTTGCCACTAACGGAGTACAAATTTTGTAGGTTTTAAAAAAAAAAAAAAAATTAATTGCATTTTACATAATTATAGTCATTCTACAAAATACAAAATACAAAACAAATAAATAATAATTGATGTCAAGATATTATAGTATAAATATATAATAGTCAAAATAGATTAAATTATGTCCAGAATATTCAATAGTAAGCAATCAAACGCCAATTGATTTAAAATTCACATGATTAAATTGTTATTATTTACTATACATATTACTAGTCAGAATAAAAAAGTCCTTTTCATTTAAAAAATATTTAACATTGTACACTTTACTGACTAAAAAAATTCTTAGCTTATTTTTGAAAAGTGACTCTCCAACTTTTAGGTAATTTATTAAATATGATAGGAGCCATACAAAAGACACTTTTGCGCATGAGGGTAGTTCTCGTAGTATGAGAGCATATCCTACTGTTGTCGCGCCTATTACGCGGGACTACTTCATCTAATCGTTTAAATCGGTGTGGATTTGTTTTGACAAAAACAGCTACTTCTAAAAAAAAGAAAAGAAAGTCTAAAAGTCTGTAAGTGTAAACGGGAATAAGTCTCATGTAATAGGGGCAAGCTTATTGCCGTTATTCGAGAACATATCCAGACTTCTGGCTGTTCCAGAGAATTTCCCGGAACGTTATGACACTTGGTTTCACATCGCACGCAGACCAAACATCAACTAAAAAAAGAAGATCCAATAACAATTCAAATATTCCTCGCTACTGAAACCTCTACCAACCGCATCTTATCACTTATCCACCACACCAATTACAACTATCGAAAGCTGTATCTATAGTACTATATTTAAATTCAAACCTAAATTGTTGCATGCCGTAAGGTAAAATGTATCGGGACACTTAGCAAATATTCCAACTTATATGTATACCTACATTATCAGCAAATAAATGATTTCTTTCTTTCTTTTCTTTCTTTTATAAATTCTCTCACAGAAAAACATCAACACTATTCAACACCATATCTTTCCACGCACAAATCAAACTGAAACAAAATGGCGGCCACACGCACCATCGGCTAAAGTGCATCTAATACATAATAGAAACAACAACAAAGAGAGTGAACATAGAGGATGGTCATCGAAAACGTCTAGAGACGTCATGTATCCGAAATTGAGTTGGACGCATAACTATCTTTTTTTTTTGCGGAAACGCCAAGATTTTTGCTAGACAGCCAGCCTGTTACGTACGATTAGTAACTTAATTGCTGATAAGCTAATCTAAGAATCATTCATTATAACGGGTGTAAAAGCACACTTAACGAAAGCGAAAGGCAATCGTTCTTCCCGTCATTGCGATCATTTTATTGTACGGGAACATCTCTGGGAACCTTCTAGTTACGAAGATATAAGGTCAAAGTTCAAACTTTTCCAAACGTTCTTTTTTTAGTCCAAGTTTTAAATGTTGTAACTTTAAT
Source organism: Noctua janthe (assembly GCA_910589295.1). NCBI lineage: Eukaryota > Metazoa > Arthropoda > Insecta > Lepidoptera > Noctuidae > Noctua > Noctua janthe. Next base: position 12,166,368 of record OU342578.1, read on the forward strand.
CTAAAAACCCCAGCCTAATGAATCACAGCATAATGTTTTGAGTGCGTTACATGGAACGCTACCGTAAACCGTGATTTTTCACACCAAAAAAAGTCGTTTCCCAGCAATAATTTAGTCAGCTTAGTGCAACTTAGTTTGATGTATAGAATGCTCGGTTGACGGCTATGTGATGAGTCTTTTAACACTTTGTATATTTTTATTCTTGTTGGTCAGAAAATAGACCAGATGAAATATTTTTCAATAATTTTAATTGACTTGGGTACTGTATGTTTGCAAAATCCTAGAAATTTCCCTCAATAAAACGATGTTTCCAATTATCCTGCAAAATCTGTATGTCATTAATTTGTGTCGTAGTAGCGAGTAAACGGTAATTGGACATTTGGTTGGTATGAAAAGTGTTGACAATGGCGCTTCTAGCCGCGGCCGCCGAGGCGTCTCCTAGCTCTGTGGTGCACGTGGCTATTTTTACCCGCCTTCCTTTTGAACAGGAATCGATAACTGTCGAGTAAATGACGAGAACTAATGAGATGATGGAAATAGGCCGCTTTAAATACCAACAATCGTTTTACAAAAAAACGTTACGTTAATTAGTGGTAGTTATACCCAATTACTAATGTCTAATCAAACGAAACACGTGAAGTAATTTATTTCTTAACTTCAAACCCCTGTACCATTTACCTGAACTCTATTTCATGGGAATCAATCCCTTGATCTGCCATGAGCCTATTCCCACCAACAGGACATCCAGACTCCGCGCTCTAAATCTAGTCCGTCTTGGAAAAACCCAATAACACATTGCCTTAACTAGGATTTAGACAGGGCGTCATGCTCAATTGTACTTGCGACCACAAAAGCAAGGAGACAATCTCTTAATACTATTGAAAACGTAGTTCTCATATTATCTTATTATCATAGCACTCCATGAGCAGATTACTTCACCATCTAAAACTATTTACACTCAAAATTGTAGAAACTCCAATATGTAGGATCATAAAAATAAACAGACTCCAACGGAACGGTCCAAACGATTCAAACAAATTGTTGGTCGTTGAAATTGTATTAAAATATCTTTGGCAACTTGAAATCTACATCAACACATATCCTCAAGCTAGTTTTGTGATTATATTAGCCTTTCTATTGAGGGGTATCTTGATACACAGTAACTGGGTTGGGCAGATCAGTCGGTTCAGCTTCATCTGGGTAAACTGGAAGCCGACTCTAACATGGTAGAGGAAAAAGCGCAGCCGATGATGATAATGATAAGCCTGTCTGATACAAAATAGGCTAAAGTTTTATCAAAAAGAGATGGAAAGCGCGTTGAACAATAATTATGGTGATCAGGGATAACCTGTACAGGTGGAGATTCATAAGTGTTGCCCCACAAACGATGTGACACTTGATATCGTGTCCTGCCTGTCCTGTTGTTTGCTTATCACAGGAGCTGATGAACGCTACTGAAAGTCGTCGCCAAATTTTGGACTGACTCAATTTTGTTGTCATCGACACGCTAAGAAGAAATAATGATGGTTGACTCACTACTGATGGTTCCAGAACGAAGCACGTCAGCTTCAGGTCAACGCACAGTTATGAACGGCACGGATCAGCGTCACTTCAACTCAAGTCTTTTAGAATTCTACCTATGTAATTATCTGTGTTACATACTTTAACAAACGCTTGTAAGCACCATTACGGCATTCCATCGGATCAGATCAGCTAGTCGGTGCGGAGCCTACAGGTGTGTTGTTTTAGTAGCACTTGTCACTCTGTAAAACATGCTGACATAGCGCTTAGTATGAGTGAAAGTGGATAGAATCTGATCCGATTAGCGTCAGGCGTACAAGCTTAGCTACGAATTACAAGTACATACTAAGCTCATGTTAACTACACATTAGGCCAGAGGGCCACTAAACAAGCGGCAACCGCTTGCCGCTGTTGCTTATGACATCTCCATACACTTTTGACTTTTCCATCATCGTTCTCGCTTGGTGCTTCGGCCCTTACGCCCTTGGGCTTTTCTAAACGATTTTCTGTGAAGTTGTCTTTACTACGCAAAGTCTTACGGTGTTCAGTGGGTAAGCCACAGAAATAACCACACCGCTAAGAAGGTACTAATTACGAGTCAAGTCGACGAAAAAATCCTCAAAAATAAATCCAACATTAGAATCCTTATCCACCGCTTTAAGCTACAAGATCATCAAAGGTCTATTAATAACCCTAAAACTTTGACAGTCGGCTCGTCTGTCAATATACTTCAGTTAAAAACAAATAGACTAAAACTCAATGTTTCTCTTGAACCCAAACATGGCGGTTGCATCAAATTTAATATTTTAAAACAAACACCACAATGTCTGAATCTAATTTAACTTTTAAAATAACAAACAAGATAACATCGGGGATCAAATCAAAAAGCAAATCCTTTCATGTCGGACAGAGAGTAAATAATGTCACAGAGAGGACTAAATTGTGGTATTTCAAAAAAAGTTTTTATTTATAGAAATTGTGATTGCTGTATAAACAAACTAAAAGTCAAATCTTACCAAAAACTTGATAGGATAAAAATTGCTCACCGTATTTTATCTCTTATAGCCTTTTCCACACCAATGTTGCGGGTCAGCTTCCAGTCTGACTACGGCTTCAGTTGAGCATCAGTAGCTGTAAGTAAACGTCTGCTTATCTGTCCTCCACAACTCTTTTGCTGGGTAACACGATAAGTACTCCTTGGTAAGTTTGCTCGTGGTTGGTCAGTCTTTGGGACTTTTGACTACCTGTAACTACTGTCAAAGATCTAAAATGACAGCCGGGACCAATGGCTTGACATGCTTTTCGAGTAATCCCATTCATGGTAAGGCCTCTGCAAGCGTACCTTAACCCTTAATGCAGCAGTACAGCAGCTATTATTTAGAAGTGAGCTCTCGGCTGTCTCATACCTCTCTGATCTCCGCGATCCTCGATATAAAAGTACAGCTATATACAAAATTATACAAAAAAGGCGAAGCCGGGTAAGGCGGCGAGTTTGCGAGGGACAGGCGATGGACTAATATTAATGGTGCGCGCTGTGACACCGCCCTGAATAATTATACTTTGCTACTTTCACGACTAATATTGTTATAATCTGGGCTATTTCACAGGTTTTTGTAAGGACACAAGGACATCGTTTTTTTTTGGAATGAGCTGAAACTATAATTTTATGTCTGTGTATTTTATAGAGTTACCACACTTACTGACGTGGAATCGGCTTGATCTGATCATAAAAAGCATTTTGTCCATGAAATACTCAAAATGACGTCCTTCGCCTCGTCGCGAATACGTCAGACTGTTCGCTTTTACTGCATATACATAAACTTTTTCTGGTCAGCTCATGCCAATTTCACGTCATGAGTGTGGTCATTCTCTAAAACACAAAAACGTCAAATGCTCAAAAAATCTAGAAGAAACATGCTATACATATTCTTGATTACTTATCTATTGAAATTCAGCTACTCTTAGCCACAACAGAAGCCCGTGGCTAAGTAATAACAGCCGCACGGGTAGATCTTCAAGGTTAAAAAGAGCTTCTCATGGTAGGGCCGTGGATGTGTGACCCGAAAGTCCGACCAGTCTTACCAACATTACCCTGTACTGAGTTGTGGACGTCAGATAGGCAGTGCCGCTACATGTAAAATACAGGTATTCAGTCGTCTCCAACATAGTTGTCAAAGCAAGGCAGATGATGAACAACTGCTCGTAGGAAAAAATCGCCTGTAGCAACCGATCGAGTTCACATTACCATAATTCAATTTGTCACCATTACATTATTACGTCTAGGACCTATATTACCTTGACCTATATTACTTACACAATAAAACAACAATACGTAAATGTTATCTATAAATAAATACAATATGAGTACAAGATTAGTTAGGCGTGCTTTTCAGTTTCTCGGTATTCGTTGATAACCAACTCGAAATTAATACACATAATATCAAGTTTTATATGTTTTTTAAAACTTAATGTACAAAGGTAATACTTAGGCAGCCTTAGAAGTGTTGTGACCGTGGGTCTGGCAAGTCATAGGGTCTCGAGTTCGAACCCAGGACACGCACCTCTGAATTTTCGGATTCATGTGCGTATTGTATAATTTTATTATCACTTGCTTTGGTGAAGGAAAACATCGTGACGAAACCAGTACGCCTGAGAGATATTTCTTGATATTTAAGTCCATAGGCACATGGGCGGCATAAAAACTCTGACACCAGGTTAGGTACTAACCAGACTATAAAGAAAGAATAATGCCCCAAGGCATTCTCTACCTGTCAACCTTTGGGTTAAATAGGACAGCATTGGGATAGCATTCGGATCGTACTGAAAGGCAAACTCCGTTCGGTATCTACTAACGCTGAACCATGTTTCAGTCGGCATACTTCAAGTTCAGCCGAGTGGCTTTCCTCCGAATGTATGTCTTCATAATTACATTATATTCGATTTTGTCGCCCAGATGCCCCACCCCTAACATCACAAAGCGCTATTTTTCTTAACCATTTTCTAAAACACCTAACCCTTTATTATCTTCCATTCTCCCATTAAAACGCACCTCGTTATCACCTAATCTAAAACAACCCAATTATAGTTAAACGAACACCGTGTAACGTTCCACTCTGCCGGCCCCTCTGGGCGCGAGCGCGATGCATACATTAACGAGCTCTAGAACAAGCTCTACTTGCGATATCCAATAACGGTGCAATTACACTATTTTAAAGTAGGTAATACTTAAAGCTGTTTCATTAAAGTAAGAGAGTTCTTTTAAAAGCATTCAAGACTAGTAGGTGCCTAAGTCTAGGGACAAGTCTAAGTGACATTTTATGAGCAATAGCTATGATAGAAAATTGGAAATGTACAGGACTGACATATGATATCAACAGCTTCTGACAATTCTGTTGAAAGTCGTTGCTGAAATATGAAGCACCTTGGAACCGATCGGTACTTGTTTAGCCCCAGGTACACCTTGGCCGCTACAGCATCACCATCTTCTTGCCCTTGTCCCAAGTTACTTGGGGTTGGCGAAACACGTTTCTGCCATACTCCTCTGTCAACCGACACGCTATCATTTACTCCTTTTTCGTTCATATCATTCCTCAAACACAGTCTAGCTATTTAATGAATGTCGTTGTTTATTCTAGCTATTAAATTAAATCCTCAATTTTCCTATTATAGGGCAAGTGGCATGTCAATTATCAAATTCTAAGAAGAATATCAGATTCCCGACAAAATCCTAAGTTCAATGCTATCAAGAATTTTTGAGACAATTACTTAATAACACAATTTTCTGAACTGAAAATAACAATTAATATTGTTGTCTACATAGAATAACCTTTATTAAATACAAGTATTTGTCGACAAGCTTTTGGCCGCGGCGTCACATGCGTGAAGGTCGAATTTACATAACATAACATCACGCCTGTAACCCCCGAAGGGTTAGGCAGAACTGTACCTTAGACCCACATTTTGCCAGTTATGTTTAAATACCATGTTATGGCAAGCCTATTGCCATCAACCGGACGGAAATCCAGAATCCTTGGCTGCTACTGAGAAGTTCTCGATGGATAAACCCAATAACACTTTGCCCGACCTGGGAACAAACCCAGGACCTCATGCTCAGCAGTCGCACCTGCGACCACTGGACCAACGAGGCAGTCAAAAGTAACCCACGAATACATCCTACCGAAATACATATAACGTGAGGATCCTAGATGTCGATAAAATAATAGGGCGTGACAAATAAAGTCATTTTTATTTAAATCACTTAACTAAGGTTGACTAAAATCTACTAAATACTATAGGGGTCTGATTAGGATCCTTAATTCTGTTGATTATAACTCTTGTGATTGCCAATTGTTCGTTGTTGATACGGTTACAGGTAGTTAACGGTCTCACAGGAAACCAGGTGTTAAGCTGATCTTATCAGAAGTGAGGTGAATGCCACTGCCCTCTTTATGTATTCCGTATAGATAACTAACTATACACAGAGATAAATTGTAGATAATACATTCCCAAAATCATTCAAGAAAATAAATGTCCAGAACAACATAACATAACATCACGCCTGTAATTACTGAAGGGTTAGACAGGTGTAGCTGCAGTACACCCATGTAATAGACGGCGAGCTATATCAACCAGGCTAAAACTCTAATGGAAAAATCCAATTAAACTTATCCCGTCTTGGGAATCGAACTCAGGCCCTTATGCGCGGCAGTAACGCTTACGACCAACAAGCCAGTCAAAAATCATTTAACCAAAACAAAACTCCAAACCGTGAATGTTTATTTACCGAAATATTTACAGGCCCCCAGGACTCAATGTCAATCTATTTTGGATTGACGTTCGTACCTCAGGGACTGGATAACACAGGCAGGACAAATAAATTTTCTTTTTAAGAGTGATTTCAGATGTCACGTACCTCCTGGTTTTTATTTTCTGATGTACTATGCACCTTTTATTTATATTTCAAGATTGGTTATTGCTTACCACTGCTTAAATTGAAAAGAAGGAAATAAAAATGAGTTTATTGGCGTAAAAACAAACAATAAACGCCACAAAACCTAAAGGTAAACAATACTTTTACTGCCAATTGGGCCTCTGCTGAAAATCAGCGTCAGGTGTGACCAACCGCAGCCCTAAATTTAAAAACATAGTAAAAGTGTGGTCATTAAAGTTAATGTAGTCATAATTAATACAAACCAAAGAAAATTAAAATTAAAAAGTGTAAAACAGAATCGTTGTTGAAAGAGTAGTAGTTGCAAAATAATCGTGACAGATGGCTTGCTGTAGTATCTGCCTACCCACATGGAAAAAAAGCGTGAGTTGTATGAATGTAATTAAGCTGTTAAGCTGTTGGTCCCTGACTCTTGGCTATCGTTCGTAGATTTTTGATATTTGATACCATAAGCCAAAAGTCCGAATTCCGAAAGTCTGACAACTACTTAGTCTTTCCAAGGGGTATCACATTAGCTATTAGGTAATTAGACAGCCGTCCGATTCAGTTGCTTTGGGTTAGACTCGCAGCCGACCACACCATCGACATTTGGGAAGCAAAAATCAAGCAGATATGATGATGATGAATATTAATTAGGCGTTAGGATTTTTTAATTCTATAGAAACTAGACTAAGAGTAACTTTCACATCTATACTTATATTAATTATTAATATTATAAAGCTGAAGAGTTTGTTTGTTTAGTTGAACGCGCTAATCAGGAACTACTGGTTGGAATTAAAAAAAATCTTTTAATGTTGGATAGTCCATTTATTGAGGAAGGCTATACGCTATGTAACCACGCACCACGCTACGACCACTAGGAGCCGAGCAAAAAAACAAGTCAGAAGCGGTGAGTGAAATCGCGAGGCACAGCTAGTATCCAATATAAGCCAATCAAAAGACTAGATTGTAACTTCATATTAAACACTGCCCCAAACATACACAAAACGCGAATCAAAATCAAGATTTTGAAAGCACGACAACTGGAAACACATTATGGCAATGACGTCACTCGTACATAAATACCCACTGAGCGTACATTTAATTTGTGTCGGATTCCATGAGTTTCGGCGAAAGGTTTGCTCTGTAAATTACTGATATTCGGCACACATCTGTGCTCTGCCATCCAATGCCAGAAATGTGGTCTTAGCATACGCACATACTGTATTACTTTAGAAAAGGAATTAATTAAATATCTACATAATCAGCTGACTTGATTGAGATTTTAATATGCAGATGGTTTGTTGACAAAAGAAGCATAGCTTATAGGTAACGTTCCCAGTGCTGGGTCTATCTATAGATAGAGAGTGGCCCTGTATCCAACACGTGGGCCCAGTGCGTATAAGTTTGTGTGTTATAATATTATGTATTTTAATTTTCGTGGTTCTAGGACATGCCGGTTTCCCCAAGACGTTTTCTTTCACAGTTTTGAGAACAGCGGTGTAAGAACCTGCCTTGGTTCGAAATCTACGACCAACAAGTCGTAAATCGGTGCCGATACCATTGAGCCACTATTGCTCATAATGAAAAAGATTTCTCTAAAATCAACTGACTATGCAATAACACGCACGCCAACCTACCTTCACACTGAGGGATACATCTTGAATGATTTTGTAAAAACAAACTTACATTACTGTTTCGTTTTATTCTTCTATCTATTGGTTTTCTTTCAGTAAATACTTTATTGTACCCACCCACTTTGATCCGTCAAAACAAATACGATTATCTTCTTCTTATTTTATTCAACCCATTTTGATCCGAACCTATCGCATTATGTTAATACCCGCAAACACAACTACAGATGCATAAATACAAATCGATATCTTCGGTGCCTCTAAACCGAACTGATGAATACAAGCGATTTGTTTTACGCAGCATCGTAAATCTGTAACATAAACAAGATAAAGACATTCGCATGCTGATTTGAGTAGCGGTTTAGGAGAAATTTTTGACAGACGACTGGATTTTCGTTATGTTTCATAAATAGATGTATTTTTGTTGTTTTATTTTTGCTAGACAGGTTTATGGGTGTGAATATGATAACTGAAGTTGAAAAGAAATGCTTTGTTGGATATTTTATGAGGTTCTTTTGGTGGAAACAAGTGTCGTTTGAAATAATAATACGAGGCTTTAAAGTTATGAGATGGAACAAAATCTTACTTTATTAAAAATTTCATGTAACCTAATGGTTAAATAAAAAACATAACATAACGTCTGTAATCTCCGAAGGGATAAGGCTGAGGTGTACCTAATAATATACCCAGTTATGTTTACATTCCATGTAATAGAAGACGAGCCTAGTACCATCAGCCGGGCACAAATCCGTGTTACTGAGAAATTCCTGATGGAAAAACCCAATAACAGTTTGCCCGACCCGGCAATCGAACCCGAGACCTCATGCTCAGCAGTCGCGATTGCGACTACTGCACCAACGAGGCAGTCTAAGACCAAGTAGAAGTGACAACGACTACCATGGATATTTTTTTTTTTTTTAAATCAATTGTTACCAAGATGTTAAATGTCAGACAATGACAGTCAATTTCTCATTATTCCTGTCACGATAAACAGACAAGACATTATTTATACTGTGCTGCTTTGATTTTAAATATTCTGTCAATAAGGAAAAGTCACATATTTTCCTGAATAAAATTCTGGTCCTTACATCCAAAAATAGCGGTTTTTACCAACACAAATGGCGTATTTTTAATAGATTTGTTTTGGTTCTCTGACGTATTTGATACCTATTTTTATGTAAGTCTGAAGCAGATCTCACACACTTATAGTTAGAATTTATTGTTATCTTTAAGAATGATTGATATTAGTCTCGATATTTCTGTTTCTAAGATGTTGGTATTGACTGAGGAAGTGAATACATAAGAAGGGTATTATAACCCTTGGTGGTTGTGGACAATGAATCACATTCTGAATTCGCAATCGATCTGTTTAGACTTTAGAGGGTAGTTCCGAGCCTACAGATAATTCAAACTCACTATATGTCAATGAAATGTAAACAAATCATCATACAAAACAAACAACATGAAACACTCCACAAAACCATTTATATTTTCAACTAACGAACAAATTAAGGCACAACCGACAACCGTCCACGCTACCCCATCCCATATCCATTAAGAGAAAAAAATATGATCGAAATGGAAACAAAAATGTTTACTTTCCTTAAGCAAACGAAACAGATACATAACAACTGAACCGCGGAGATTTACCTAACAATTTGTGTTTACTTACATTTTCAGGAGGTATTTTGTACTTGAAAATATTTCCAATGGTATAAATAAAGAATTGAGTAAATGTGTTGCTACCTTCAACTTTTATTTTTAAAGGAATTCTGTAAAAAATATTTGTCATATTGTTAAGAAGAGTTTGATAACACGACATAACGTCACACCTGTTATCCCCGAAGGATTAAGCAGAGGTAACATGTAGTGGGTACATGTTTAAGTCCCATGTTTTGGAGGCGAGTTTATCGCCAACGACCAAGCACTAATCTAGACTCAGGGCATCTACTTTTAGATTCTCTAAATGACTGTGAAAACCACATCGAGATCCGTTACGCAGTTAACGAACAACACGATCATACAGAGAGACAAAAAGCTTAAAGTTATAAAATTAATGTTTAAGAAATTCTACGAAAACATTATTTTTATCATAATAAAGATAAATAAAGATCTTGATTTTTTTTTTAAATTAGGAATGCTTGAGAGCACATTTTGACAGTATTTGTATGGAGACAACTGTCAAATCTGCACTCAAGTAGTTTCATCATAAGGGCTTATGGATTTGAAAATTAAGTCTCTAAATCAATATACCAAATACGTAGTACTAGTGATACTGTGTGGTTAGACCTGTGATCAGCCGCAATGGAAGTCTTATAGTTGGGAAGATGAAGTATTGGAAATAATACGTCCCATTTATAAATAAAATAGTCTGTCTCTCGATTTAGAATAGAACCTTTTAGAAAACAATAAGCTTTGAGAAATACAATAATTCACTTTTCTGCTACACAACTACACAATTTATTTCAAACGCATTCTCTTCAACTGTTCCGCCATCCTAACATTTATTTGAATCAGAAATAGATTGAAGTCATTTCATATCAATGGCTGAATCGCGATAGAAGCAATAACTCGCTTATTGATACACCAGTGTATGGAGACTCAATTGCCTTTAATGGCAATATGTGGAGTCTACAAACAGCATTCACGAGTAGATTGATAATTATGGCTACGGGAAAATTACTATTGATTACCGCCTACCCTTGGTGACGTGAAGATAGGGTGATGTGGAAAACGAATCTCATTTAATTACAGGGTTATAGAACATCTAGCTTTTGACTGCGGGTTTGTCCGGGTTGAGGTCGAAACTTATCCCTCGGAATCGCACTATCGGAATAAAAAGCATATTATGTCCTATCTCAGGTCAGGTGCCAAATCCATTAAGCCGTTATGGCATAAAAAGGTCACGTAGAGTTAACTCCGAAATTATAAAATTAGGAAAATTCTTAAGGGTTTGTGTAAAAATAGACTTCAAATTGAGGTAGTTTACCCCTCAAAGAGTTAAGAAAAGTTTCTTTTTCCATCTAAGCGTACAATCAACTTAAATTCTCAAGCTTTTCTTATTAAAACTGGTCCTTTCAGAACACTTTCTGAAGAATCCAGGTTGGTTAAAGTGCATTATATTGTGTTCAAAAAGAAAGTCTAAAGAGATTCATGAGTTCATTAGAATCAGCTTGATTTATTGAATTTGTTAACTTTAACGTAGGTAGTTCACATGTAGAACGAATTCCGAGTAAATTAATTCGAAATACTTCGTAAAGCCAAGTTGCTAATTTGTACTGAAAATGTTGTCTCGTGTGCTGTGATTAAATAAAGTCTTTATAAACAGACATTAATTCAATACAGGACAAAGTTTTGTGGATTATTTGACGTTCGTTTTCCAAAATTTGCGTCCCACATTTACGATAAAATATGTAAACATTACTATGTTCGCAGTCAAAAGGCTATCAACAAAATTCTATTTGGGCCCACAGTGCAAAGCAAATAAAATTTTATTTTACATGTCGTTTTATGCGACGCTCAATTCTGTTAATACTGGATTTGAGTTTGGATTCGTTCGAATATTTTTTCGTCAAATTACAGTTTTCCTTCAGTAAATGTTTTGGTTGCATGAATTCTGCTCTTTTCGCTAAATATAACATGGCATTCATAATATAGAGAGTTTGAAAAAATTGTATCTGGTTGGTAACTATCTTCAATATAGTTCGTGTAACCATCAAAGACTTGACCAAACAAAATTGGTTAAAGGCACTGTTTGCTTGTTTAGCGAAAGTGGTTCGTGTAACAGATACCGTTAGTGTCCCAGATGGGACTGAGGGACTGTCAACATCCCCCATAATATTCAATATCGTTTATCGACTTGTTTTTTTTTTCTGAGAAAAATTTCGGGTCAATGGACCAACTTTTCAGGAAGAGAATTTTGGGAGAAATGTGAAATGACGGATCAATCTATTAACATTATTGGCTGGGTGTTATGAAAATTCCTGAACACTCAATATTGTCAGAGATGATAAATGTGCCGAAAAAATACTAAAGCAGCATCCCACCGAACGTCATCAATCTAATCTGCCCAACAAACGTAAGACGAGAATATATCCCAACCAACTAGCCGGTCGAGCGGAGCGGACCCAGAGAAAAATAATATAAATCATTCAAAATAGCTTACGGTCGACGATTGCGTAGCAGTACACTGAAATCACAAAAATTTGACACTTCCTCGGGTAATAGTTACACCCGAAAATCACACCTCACTGAATGAAACCTGAGTTTCGCACACTGGATCCGAACAGGCACAATTCCCGCTGTGACGTTATTATGTTATTAGGATAATAATAAATACTGACACAAAGCATCGACGTTTAGTAATCCGGGTACGAAAACATTCGGCGCGATGGCTCGTTCGGGAGGGGCAGAAGCGACGTGCGCTCCTCGCGACTGCTCCGCGGGTACTGGCGAGGCTGGTTGTGCAGGGGCGGTGTGCCCCTGTGTGGGTGCGAGTGTGCCTACAGGGGTGGTTCTGTCGGGGTGTGCGAGCTCTTCAGGTCACCAGAATTCGGTGAAGACAAGCGTTGTGAAGTGGCGTGCCCTATTTTTACTGCCTCTTTTAGGTTTTAGGCCGCGGAAATTGCACGCAAGTCCTAACTTTAGAACGTCGACTAACCTCTCTATTTATCCGCATTTACTCCCAAAACGTTAGTGTATTAACAGAATGCGGTTTTTAACGAATGAATTTTAATTCTTCGGGACTCGAGTTTAATTACATGAATTCCTTTCGTGCTCAGAATGAGTAGTGGCGTTAAATCTTTGTGGTTTTACATTAGGGACCCTTTTACTGTTGTGACTGTTCTACGGTAATGTGTTTGGGAATAAAACTGTATAAATAAAAGCTTTAGAGATGATGTTTGGCCATATAACGTCAGCGACAAATTACTATTTCAACGATACAATCGGTCCCAAAATAAACACACTTCGGGTGAGGATTCCGTTTTTCGATTAAGTTTTTGCTGTATATTTACTGCGTTCGTGCAAGTGGAAGCGGAATTACAATTAGTGCTAAAACACTGTTTAAAACTTCGTTTAGTATGAATATGTAAGTTGGATGTTGATTAAATTGCACTTTGCAGGGAGTAGAGACAGGTAACCGGGTCAGAGCTCCACTTCGCTTCAAAACATATGAATGGTTAAAATAGTGAAGCTCTACATACGCGTACTAGAACTTTTACTTGTTAATTCTTTGATATTGCTCTTATGGGAGTAAGTAGCATGAGTGTTGTTTGGTGTAATATGGATATTGTTCATTAGGGATCTATTATGGATACAAAATCGATTACTTTCTTTTGCGCTGTTAGGTCATAAAATATTTTCTCATCATCATCCACAGCCTGGTTTCACTCACTGCTTTAAAAGTTAGTAGGTTTTGCAACCTACTAACTTTTATAGCAGTGAGTTTTTTGGCTTTGCTTGTCCTAATGTCCACGTGCCAGCCTCATCCATGTTTTACCCACGATTTCAAAAATGTCATTTCCTTTATAAAGTGATAGTACAATCGCTTCTCTAAAGCTCCATAAATTATAGACCAATCACACTGTGCCAGCATAGTCAACCTCAAAGTTACCAGTTTTTTTTTTAAACAGACTCTTTAATTTGGTCCTTTAAGCCGCATAGAAGCTTGCAGCCGTTCAACCACAAATTAGAACCCTCAAACTGTATCGAGTAAAACCCAATTTCACTTTGTTTGATCTGAAAATCGACACCGGGGACCTAACGACCGGTATTCTGGCTAACAGAGGACGACACGGACGAATTTGTCCGGTGGTCAAGCAAGTATGTACAAAGGCAGTGGCTAGTGTTGCCAAGTCTTGTATGACAATTTTCGGGACGAGAAAGGATAAAAAAAGATTATATTATGGCTAGGTAACTAAGACAGATGACGAATAATAGAGAAGGATGGAGGAAAAAGATATGCTGCGCCGACCACAAGTATTTGGGAAATGTGGCAGGAAAATGATGATGATGATAAAGGTTAAAATCAGGAATTTGATTCTCAAATCGGGACAGCTGGTCTTAATAAAATGGTATTTCTTACCATTGGTAAGAAATAAAAACTAGGATGGCTATTTAGTTAGAATTTGATGTGAGAATAATTTATGAACATGTGAAAGCAAAAACGGAGACTATCTTTAGAGATTGCATTAATTTTTCTTTTTATTGTCAAAATTTTGATATTAAGTTGCTAACTAAAGAAATAGATAGATTTAAGCACCTAGTGGAAAATGTAGACATTTGCCGTCGATTAAGAGTGAATAAAATAATCTAAAACCGGGACGGCCCGAGTGCATTAGGACGCCTGACAACGCTATCAGCAGCTAACCGCCAAGCATCACAAAGGACTAAATTTTGACAGATTATTTCATTATTCCTAGTTTCAGGCTTTAGTTAAGCTTTGTTGTAAACGTTCTAGTAATTTATTTTTGTGTGGATTAAGTTGTAAGCTTTTATCTTAGTCCAGGCTTTACGTGGGTAAATATAAATCTCTCATGCTTGTCCTACTGTGTACTATTAGATTTATAATGTTTGTTGTAAAAATAAATTCAGTTCGCTTTTACTCTGTGGGTATCATTTAATTGATCAAGTGATTATGTTTAGTAAAAAAGTCTGCAATAAACAATCCTTTAGCCGGGAAAATACTTACAACATTCTTACGGTTTGGAGTCGCTTGTTTATGTTTTTACGTTTATAGTAAGATTATTTATTATAAATCTTTTATTTTCAGACAGCATGGCCCATATTGTTACGATCTGCTTCGGTGGTTTAGTGATCGTACATGCTACAGTTTAGAATAAAGTTCTGAGTTTGATTTCCAGGTGATTCAAAGTGTTATTGGGTTTTTCCATCAAATTTTTTTCATTAACAGCCGGGACCTTGGATTTGTGATCGGTAGATGAAGCTCACCCCTATTACGTGGGCCTTAAACGTAACTGGTGAAATGTGGGTATACTGTACCAATAGTATAATATCTCTGCCTAACTCTTCCTTGCTTATAGGCGTGATGTTATGTTATGTAATCAAGATAATTTACGGAATCTGGTGTTATTTTGCGGAAATCTATGACATTAAATTTATCCAAAATATTATGTGTTAATTCCGCGAAAGTATCGGTTTGGGTTTATCATTTTTGCGGACAGGAGGGTGGTGCTACGTGCTGCATACAAGCCTAGATGTATTTCGCAGAATTGTAACTGAATATTTACATAATATTTACCGTGGATATTTTATTTATTTATTCAAACTTCATATTTTATTTCTTTGAGGACCTCGTGGCTAAGTAATAACAGCCGCTCGGATCGATCTTTAGGTTAAGCCACGCTTCCCTAGGTTGGTCTGTGGATGGGTGACCACTCATTACATACCGAGTTTCCTCCGTGCCTCGGAAAGCACGTTAAGCCGTTGGTCCCGGCTGTCATTTGTAGATCTTTGACAGCCGTTATAGGTAGTCAGTGGCCCAAAAAGTCTGACAACCAGTCTTACCAAGGAGTATCGTATTACCCAGTACTAACTGGGTTGTGGAGGTCAGATAGGCAGACGCTCCATGTAAAATACTGGTATTCAACTGCATCCGGTTAGACTGGAAGCCGACCCCAACATAGTTGGGAAAAGGCTAGGCAGATGATGATGATGATGATTCAAACTTCATGTATAATAGTGGTACATAGGCCGACTTAACAGCACAAGGCATTCTCTACCAGTCAACCTTTGGTTTAAATATTCTGGCAACATTCCCAACATTCATATACCTTGGAGTTGATAAAAAGATAATTAAAACTATGATAGTGAAGAATGTTAAAACAAACCAAATAAATCAACTCCGACGACCAAAATCCTTACTCTAGGGAGGTTCACACAGGTGAGCGGAGGTGAGTACATGATCTATCTCGGGATATTTCTAATCAGGCAACAGATCCCAGATCTTGAGGGTCGGGATCGGTCGCCCGATTAATCCCTAACCCTACAGATTTGGGGTGGAATTGGGTCATTTGCACCTTTAGGATTCTAGTTTTCAGAATCAATCTCACAACAAACCGTGGTTTGGTTCAGAAATTTAAATTAAATCAAGGATTGGAGTATTTGTGGCTGTAACAAAACTAATCTATGAAACAGTTCAGATGATAGGGGACTTCATAATTTTCTTCTACAAAGTTACAAAGACGTAACGATAAAAGTATACACACTTCCCAAGTTTAAAGTCAAATTTCGTTTTCATAAACATCATATTATCACTCCGGTTATCCCCGAAGGGTAAGCAGAGGTGTTCTTATACTACATCCACATGTCCAATTATGTTGAGGTCTCATGGAATGGGGGGCGAGCATGTCGCCATCAATTTGTAAATTCCCTATTCAATTTAGAACATGTCATGACAAATATTACTTCTATTTCTATTGATTTTGTTTCTATTTAAGAACCTTAAACTCTTTACTTGCTTTGACTAATAAAACAATTCACCACACACTAACATCTCAATTACTACAGGACCAAAGTAATAGACTTAATTGGTTCTTAGTAACTCGGCACACAGTCTAGGTTTAAATATTGTAGCCTAGGCTTTGGTCTCACTCCAGATCTGCCTGTGGCCGCGCCATAACTTCTATGAATAATAAATAAAGCGGGTAAGCAGATTGCACAGTGCACTACCTGAGTATAATCTGAGATGTGTATCCAATTTCGTATTGTTATAAATTCTGCGTGGGTGTGTGTATTTTCTCGTGCTTCCTGTGAGAATAAATAAAAAAAAAGAATATTTCATATTAATATGTTTCAAGGTTTTTCATTCAAAGTTTTAGTGTTAGTTTACAGAGAAATCAATCTGTGATTCTACAGAATAAATTATAGCAATGTCGCTTAAAGACATAACATAACATCAAGTCTGTAATCCCCGAAGGGTTAGGCAGAGGTAGAGGTAGGGTAACTGATAGTACACCCACATTTCCCCAGTTATGTTTAAGTCCCATGTAACATGGGGCGAGCCTACAGCCATCATCCGGGCACAAATCCAAACTCCGTGGCTGCTACTGAGAAATTCCTGAAGAAAGAACCCAATAACACTTTGCCCGACCCGGGAATAGGACCCAGGGCCTCATGGCCCTGGGTCCTATTCAACAGTCGTTTAAAGACATTAATAATTTAACTATTCATTCGATTTTATGTATGCTTTGAACACTCGCTATGCCACACCAAGAAAAAAAAATGCAAAAGCAGTGACAGCCTAGTGGTGTGACCGTCGGACTGCCAAGTCATAGGTGTCGAGTTCGGACACAAGACACGCACCTCTGATTTTTCGGATTCATGTGCGTATTGTATAATCATCACTTGTTTCGATGAGGAAAACATCGTGAGAAAACCAGCATGCCTGAGAGATGTTTCTTCACGGCATGTTAAGTCAATGCCCATGGGCGGCATAAAAACTCTGACACCAGGTTAGGAACTAACCACACGA
The DNA here is from genome assembly GCA_910589295.1 of Noctua janthe. Taxonomy (NCBI): domain Eukaryota; kingdom Metazoa; phylum Arthropoda; class Insecta; order Lepidoptera; family Noctuidae; genus Noctua; species Noctua janthe. The sequence continues at coordinate 12,183,943 of OU342578.1, forward strand.
TAAAGAAAGAACCAAGAAAACATTTACCGATTGACAACTCAAAATTTAATTAAAGGCACGTACGTCGTACAGCGATTAAAAATCTCAAAATAAAACTAGTGGTCGCAATTCATAAAGCAAACACTAGCCTGCGATTTGAAAGACCCATTTCAGAGAAGTGTTAAAAAGATATCAACAATAGGCATATAATAACTGATTGTATTGATTACTATATTGCTCGGTTCCTTTGTTTATTCGATCGTTTAAGGTTTAAAAATCATTAATCTTTAATTGAATGTTTTCATAGCTTGTTAAGAAAGCCTTTTTATCTGTTACAACCGTTTGAAGATAAAACTGTTTTCAGAATTTCATAAAAGACTATTTAGACATTATAAAATGCTAAGAGCGTTTAAAAAACAATTTAGTTTTAGACATTTATCTAGGGCCAAGGACAAAAGAACTTCACAGATGAAATGTAAAAGACGTTTATTAATGTTTTTTTTTTATGATCGGCCAAGGTTAAAGGGTGTTCAACTCAGATTCAGGGTTAGGGCTATGAGGAACAGGGAGTAAAGTTCCTCATCCCCCGTTGAAAAGAGAGGACCGATACTGCCCGAGGTTCTTGTATTTGGGCTCAACTCACGGATAACTCTGATTGCGTGATGCAGGATTTTAGTTCTTAAATTGCGTCATAGATGATATGATGATTAGATAAAGCTGACCGGCAAAATCGAAAATAAAGGTATGTTGATATACGTTCGGACACAAGCTGCTCGGTTTATTTTTAATCGTACCGACCCAAACATGGTTCAGCGATGGTAACTCCCGAACAGACTGAACCGAATGTATATGTTTAGCAGCTTTGTTGTTCTACAAATACTGCCGATATGAACACAGCCAAGTGAACACACCTCATGGTCATCTTACATACGAGGTATAAATACATCAAACTAAGTAACTTTACGCAAAAATTATTGCAAAGAAACGATTTTTTTTCGGGGTGAAAAATCACGTTTTCATGACTCAATGTAACGCACTCAAAACATTGTGCTGTTGGATGGATTAAATAGTAAGGGGGTCGTAGAGGTATTTTAAGTAAAAATCTTACATTATATAAATACATTTGTAATTTAAAAAAAACTTGTGAAAATGTCGAAACTTTGACCCCAAATATTTCGGTTACTAGAAGGTTCCCGGTATAGCCTAGAACAAAAAAAAATATCGCAATGACGGGGACAACAAGTGCCTTTAGGCTTCGTTAAAGGTGTTGTTACACCCTTTAGATCTGACCCATCTTGACAAGTATAAGTAAAACCTGTGGTAAACTATAAATGTCAGTTGTCCAGTTTCCCATGGTCGTGAGAAGGGTTAAGGCACGGTGTCCCGGTGACTGACGGGTTGACGGTCACACCCCGTATGTTTGGCACACCGTATGTGACAAGAATTAGAATCCAGGTATGTGTGGGTGTTAAAAATTGTACCTAGGTTGACATGACGTAACATCATGTTCCCTGAAGGGATACTCAGAGGTTAGATGGGTAGGTAGTAGGTACCCTTACATTTTTTCCGTCATTTTATGAAACAGCTGTGGTGAGCAGCGGTGGCCCAGTCGAGGCGTCACCATCTTACGAGCAGTAACACCAATGCTCTCAAAACTGTTAAGGAAAACATCGTGAAGAAACTGGCATGTCCAAGAACCGAAACAAAAAAATGGGCCAAGAATCCGGTGGCAGGGAAACGTATGCATATTATGAAGAACACAACTTTTTCAACTTTTTCAATAGCCATATATCAGAAATGGTGATTCTTAGGAAAAAGACTAAAGTCAATTATTATAGATAATTGCACGATCTTCAATTTTAGTCTGACCTATTTTTATAATAATACTTTTTGGCTGAATAACGCAAAAAACCCATATTTGCGAACATTGATCTTGAATATTTTTTTTGCAAATGTCGGATCGTTGGGGACTTTTAACATTTCATTTGTAATGGTGTTGCCAACATTGGTACAAATCAGCTCTATGGCAATATTTGTAACCTTGCATGTCTAACTTGACCGGGCCACTAATAGAAAAGAAACCCAATTACGTAATAGCCAATTTGATCTGTTAATCACAGTAAGAATACCTCTCTTTCCAATTCGATTGATAATCATCAGCTTGAAGCATTTTATATAGAGGAACTGCCTATCTGACAAGCACTGAGTCATACAGTAGGTACCCCTTGGTAAGACTGGTTGTCAGACTTTCGGGCCACTGACTACCTGTAACGACTAAAAGATTTACAAATGACAGCCAGGACCAACGGCTTAACGAGCTTTCCGAGGCACGGAGGAAATTCGGTATGTAATTGATGCTCACCCATCCACGGACCGACCTAAGCAAGTGTTGCTTAACTTTTAAGATTGACCCGTGTGACTGTTATTATTTAGCCACAAAATGTTAATTCCTACCTGTTATAATAAAAGCTCAGCTATGACAATATAAAGTATTAAACTAAGTAACAAAAAAATACAAAGAAAACAATGAAACAAAAATATTATTTGAAAATATAAAATTCAATCGTGTATTTTGAAAGTTTCATCTTTTAACCGAAAGAAAGTTGAATACCGTTTTACTGAAAGCTTTTAGAGTTGCCACTTGTAAAATAATATAAATTGTATTCGAATTATTATTGTATTCAAATCTCTTTGCTGTTATTTTTACGTGTAGAGCCTTTTTACGATATAATAAAAAACAATAGATAGTGTTTTGATTTGATATTTTAATAAAAATAAGAAGTTACGTAGAAGATCGAATACCGGAGATATTACAGACTTATTACTTTAGAATTATTAAGAAATGTATTACATTTTGAATTCACTGTTACCGTAGCATAACATCAGACTTGTAATCCCCGAAGGGTCAGGCAGAGGTACTCTACAGGAGCCACATCCATAACACCAGTTTTGTTTAAGTACCATTTATTATTTTATTTTTACCCTAACCACAGATAAAACTATGTACATGCCGTTCTATATCAGAAATCCTAATAAACCACTAACACAACTAACCCTAAAATCACACTCTGATGATATTCAGCCAACAAACGGTAGTACCTGTAATTGTCCTTCTCTAATCACGAAATCTGAGGTGATATACTTGGGCATTATTCTGGACTCATCTCTGAACTTCAACGCACATATATCATTGCTTCAGTCCAGACTAAGAAAATTGATATATGTCTTTAAAAACTTACGTCATGTGGCCGACATTGTGATACTGAAGAAAGTTTATAAGGCATTATGCCAATCAGTACTAACCTATTGCATTTCATGTTGGGGTGGAGCTTCGAAAACCACTCTTCTTCCGCTAGAAATAGCACAACGGGCAATCCTTAAAGTTAGCTCCTTTCGACCCATATAATATCCTACATACTTATTATATCAATCCTGGAAATTACCTACCGTCCGCCAACACTTCATTATAGCTACGATCCTCAAACAACACACTCTCACACCTTTAGACAGCAGTATTGTACTTAAACGACGTCGCAATGCCGTGGTACCAAGATCCAATAAATTTAAACACATATTTACTCATAGGTTCTTCTGTTTCTCCGGTCCTTTCCTTTACAACAAACTCAATTCCATACTCAACATCTACACACTAAACAAACAAGAATGCAAAATCAAACTAATAGATTTTCTGCTTACATGCGATTACCATACTACTGAGGATCTTCTTAAAATTTTAATATAACATAATAATCCAACACCCGTCCATATAAACAATACACACACCCACAACACCCACACCCACACCCACACCCACACCCACAACACAACACAACACTCACAATCACCTCAACATACACCCACAAACACAACACACATCAAACCAACTTTTTTTGAAAATTCATTTTTATAAACAAATTTGATTTATTATTTCTGGACGCAGAAAGCGATAAACTGAATTGTGAATTGTTAATATCGCTCATAATAATGGGAAGAGAACTGTGACCTGAAATACAGGCTCAGCCTAGCTCAGGCACAGCTGCTCATATTACTCTTTGTGCTTATTCTTAACTACACTTAAATATTGTTCAATATGTTATATCTTTAAGGAGCAATAAATAAACTTATTATTAAACTTATTATTATTATTAATAGGAGATAACCTTATTGCCTTGCCGCTAAACTGGTACAGATCCAGACTCTTATTTAGAAATCCCTGGTGGAAAGAACTTATAAAACTTTCCCTGACTCAGGAAACGAAAGGCTAGTTTTTTGAAGTTGTATCCAGCATGAAAGTTCTTAAGAAAACACGATACAAGTTCTAACATACATACATAAACTCACGCTTTGTTCCCGTGGAGGTAGGCAGAAACTACAGAACACTACGATCCTTACATAGTCCTCTTGCTTCGTCCACGTTCTTACATCTGATCATACATGCCCGCCAGCTGCGAGTACTGCGCACATGATTTTTCTGAAGTAAATCACCCATAGGGATCTTTCTAGGGCGTCCTATCCCGACGCATCTACTTATTATTGCCTTTAGTACGCCGTCTATCACTAAATCTTCTCAACATAACCAATCCATTTTTAGCCACTACATCCTCTTTTAACAACAAATTAAATCACATCTAAACATCAAGTTCTTCAGACCCCACGTAACTAGTTCTAACATGTGAGCTAACACACAATCGTGTTAACACATCACACGGAGGCACACGGTCAGACAAGTCGACTCGTTTGACTGACGTGTCCATTTGTTACATCACTAGAGGCAACGCGTGATTGGACGCTGTGATACACGATGTCTATTGTATAGCTGATAATGCATGTGTATGTAACGTTGTACGTTTGGCTGCCTCGTTGGTGAAGTGGTCGGGTTTGATTCCCAGGTCGAGCAATGCTATTTAGTTTCTCAGTAGCAGTCACGGAATCTGCATTTGTGCCCAGTTGATGACAGTTTCGCCCCCTGTTAGAAGGGATTTAAACTCTGCCTAACCCGTTGTAAACATATACATAACGTTGTATGTAGGTACCCGGTTGCTGGTTAAACGACTGACCGCTGAAATGAGACGTACTTTAATGAGTAAAGTACTCATTACTTTACGAAAAAGAAAGAAATCAGCTATTCTCCACACAGTGCAATACCTAAGCACCACACTGTGGGAAGGAACACGGATATCGGTAAGCTTATTTTGTTAACACTTAACCCTTACCAGTTTTGAGTTTTATTTTTGACTTTCAAACATACAAACTTCACCTCTTTATATAGAAATATCTCACTCCGCACGTTCGAGCTAGACCCACAGGTAAGGGTAATAATTATAATTAGTTTTGGTGACACCGTAGCATCACGGAAGGAGAGGTTTGAAGTAAATTGTCCTCTTCCTGTCAACAATATTCCTTACCTGACTCGGATGAAGTAAAACAACGAGATGTTCTTAATTTATCTCTTTTTTTTGCTAAAGTCTGCGGTTTTGACGTACGGGTTGTAATATAAGACGAGTTACTGTGGGATCTTGTTGCAACTTGGGTGTGGGTTCGATGCCGGACGTAGGAATTTATTTTTAGTTGATCATCAGCGTAAGCTTGATACGCACGAGCGGTTTATTAGTGTAATTTATGTAATAGTTACAAAGGAGCTTCCTCCTCCATTTCGTGTTCGTGTACAGTTTCTTTTCTTCTTGATATGATTTCATCAAAAGCTTTTTTGCAGGTTCGTGCAAGTTTGGTTTCCTTAAAATCGTAGCTACCGAAAACAGCATCAGAAAACCACAGACTGATAAGGTGGTGGATCAAGATATTACAAATAAATTTTCCAGTCCACAAACTTCCTACACAACAACCAAAAGACGAACTGCTATCAATGAATATAAAAAAAAAAAACTTTTTTCTAAAACGTTTACACATCAGCGCACGCGCCTAACAGCTGTTTCCACCCTACTATACAAAAACACACACATAGCATAAAAATATTCCGTACCATTCAACCTTCATATAGGCAGTATACTAAAAAACGTAAAAGGAATAATTTCATTCTGTGGCATGAGTGTAACGGTCTCAGCCACCTGTCATGACGTACCGCGTCAGGTGCAAGCGTGAAATAGAAGATGTTGGTGTCTCTTTTTTTTAAGGATTTGCACCTGTATTTTTTGTTTTGTTAGAAATTTGATAGTTTTATAATCTTCTTTTATTAGTGTTATTGATTGCTTGTGGTGCATCAATTTTAAATGACCTGTTTATGAGGGCAATGCTAAGTGAAACCCGTGAATGATCTGTGAGGTTAAGCCGGTCAAATTTTAGATAGGTGACCGCCGACCATCTTTACCATTGGTAGCTGAGTCAGACTGGATAAGAAGACCCCCGTCTTTTTATTGCAAAGGTAAGGTATTGTAGCGGAACTTAGAAGAGGCCCAGCTGTGGACTGCAATACGCAATAGGCTTAGTTAATTGACCAACTTGTACAATATGAGGCCTTTCATTCATACCCTGGAACTTTCTTTTGAGCTGCCAGGCAGCAAAAGAAAATCATTTAGCATAAGCATAGCATAATCAGCCTATAATGTTCCCACTGCTGGGACACAGGCCTCCTCTCTATGAGAGGGAATGGGCTATAATCCACCATGCGGGCCCAGTGCGGGTTGGTAGATGTCACACAAAGCTTGTTTGGTTGGCGTTACATAAAGTAATGCACCTGCCTGGGTTCGAACCCACAACTTACTGTTCGTAAGTCGGTGCTGTCACCACTGGGCCAACGCTGCTCGATAATCCCGACATAATTACTTCTTTTATTTCTATTATGACTAGGAAGTCATAATAGTAATAAATGAGTCTTAATTTCTTCCATATCTCACATAGTTGTTGACACTTTAAATAATATTTATTACAGTATGTTGGTTTATTTATACCTATTTGTTTAGCATATTAATAGTTTTAAGTTTCAAAAATTGAGTTTGAGATGGGGTTCACCCCCATCATGGGAAAAGCCTTTTATAGTATTTTTTCGGTCTGAGCATATCTTATCTAAATTCGGTATCAGGCATTTCTACGTTAGACTTTTGGGGGTATGAAGAACAGGGTGTAAAGATCTTCATCCCCCAAAGAAAAGGGAGGAACCTCCGACCAGACAGGTGTTGTGTCTGGTGGGCTACTGCTCGACAATTGTTGTCAGTTTCTCCTATATAGTCTTAAGTCGCGGACAACTTGCGCGATGTAGATGTATTTCGATGTTTTAGTTCATGCTCAGTGTCATAGATGGCGCGGTAGTACATTTTGTTCTATTCTGCTATAGTACTCTTTGTAGTGCCGCTACAGACTAGCGACAATGAAATCTTATTGGAAGCAAAGGTATACCTATACTAAACCAAAATTTCGTCATTTATAAGTCCCATGTAAAAGTAGGCGAGTCTACTGCCACCAACCGACCAAAAGCTTGACTCTAAGACGCTACGGGGAAATTAATGATGAAAAACATCACTACCTGACCTGGGAATTAAACCCAGGACCTCATGCTCAGCAGTAGTATTTACAACCACTACATCAACGAGACAAGTTCTAACCACAAAATAGACACAACCCTAATACTGCTCATTCACCAACACTTAACAATTTTAAACTTGCAAATGAACCCACGACGAAGTGCCAGTTAACGCAAAAACGCGCAATATTTCACGTTGCCATGCACTATGGTAATCGGTACAGGATGTATCAGCTGCTCTGTGTAGTTACCTATAGTTTAGTTAATGTAGAGGGGTGAAGCATGTGGATGTGGACGCATGGCTTGGGATTGATAACTACGTAATTGCTACAATTACTAAATTATGTGTTTTGATTTGATTTGAATGTTTAAATGCTACTATAACTTTGTTAGCTTAGTTATACATCTTATTATGCATGCTGTGGTCTCCTGTAAGTGAAGGAGTACACCTACGTAATACTTTTGTCGTCGATTATTTATTTCGTGTTTGTGTATATCCTTTGTTGGAGATCCTAAAAAAATTAATTAATTAATTATTATTAATTATCCAGTATCGTTGAGTTTGCTGTTATGCAAGAGAGACAGAATGCTTTAAGTAATAAATCAATAACATAATTATTATGCATTTCTTTTGTGTCGACGGTACGTAATTTTAACTATTTTATGTTGTTTAAGCCCAGCAGGTGGCCAGGTTCATTGCGACATCAGTGGTATTCATTAGGCGGTTTACCGCGCGGAGAGCCCGACGCAGTCCGATCACAGATATTGAAATGAATGGACTCTGAAGTGGTAGCAACAATTTGGTTACTATACAACACACCGCTATGCCTCAGTAATCCGCGCTGTAATGTGGTGTACGTGCGTTAGGAATCAACGAATTTCACATAAACCAATGCAAGGATGGTCCACCTCCGTCGTGTTAAAATCGACGTAAGGTCCTCCAACGTACTAAACTACTTATGACACTCCAGCGAGTAGGAGATGGTCAGATCAGAAGCACCGCATTAGGTGACTGTTGGTGGCCAAACAGTAAGATAATTCAGCTACATATTGGATGTTTAAATATGTCATGTTTTCAAATTCTCGCTGATGGGATATGCCAATTTCCTCTCGATGTTTTTCTTCATTGGCCTTTAAAAAAATTGTGAAGTAATTTACCCTGGGTTCAAATACACGCGAACCAAAAACGACTTAATTCGGGGCTGTTCCTACACAAGGGTATGTATGACCACGTTCATTACTTAAATTTCTTCATTTTACCTTACCGGGAACACACACTCCATAATTATTACGACCATTATCATCAGCGTGCCTTTTCGCTACTTTGTTGGAGTCGGCTTCCAGTCTAACCAGATGCAACTCGATACCAGTATTTCATATGGAGCGACTGGTTATCTGACCTCCACAACACATGATAATCTTTAGTAAGACTGGTTGAAAGATCTAAAAATCGTATGGTCATGTTCAGAAGTTTAAAAGTAATAACTCAGGCAATAATAAACTATGTATGTTCAAAACTACAAAATAACACTAGTGTGTATCAAAACTAGAAGTGCTTCCATAACATTGTCTATTCGTAACGAGCGCGACGGACGAAAGGAGCAAGTTTTTTATAGCGGCCATAAAGCTGACGATGAGTGACAGTGGCTCAAGGACGAGATAAATATGTGTGGGTTACCAGGGGAGGGCAATATGGTAGTTGTACCATTTTTGAGGAGATAGAGTCAGTGGTGGCCTTGTATAGTGTCAAAAGTCAAAGTTTTTTTATTTGCTAAACATAGTGTAAAAGGTATAAATATAAAGATAAGAGATCTCTATGTTGTGCCGTCAACGGAATACAAATATTAAAATAAAATTAACAGAATTAAGTTTTGACTATAATAAGTTATTTCTTAGTGTTTGTTCATTGTTTCCCAAACAACAAAACAAATGGTTATCGAGTTCTTTTTTACATAATTTACATAACTTAAATTAATAATTAAAATATGTAAATTTGTATTAAAAGCAGAAAAGAACAAAGGGGCGTCAAAGAATTCGACGTGGCAATGTTGCCAGCCTTATAGAATAGTGCCCTATTCTCGTTGACAGCGATGCGGACGAAATGTTTGACGCCCTTAATTTTTTTCTGCTTTTATACATGACTTCTTTTAACTATTTACCAACGTATGTGTGAAATTAATGTTATTTAATTTATGTTGTTAAAATACTATAATAGCTTAGGTGCAATTTTCTCATGTGACCGAGTGCCTCCACCGATAGGAAAGGATGTAAGTACCAGATATCACTAGATTTTTAACCACGTCAGTTCAAACATTAGACCACAGAATAAATTAAGAGTTGCGTTAATGCTGATATGAAATAGATAATTATCTTCCGCTGAGGTAAAACATGACGTCAACTTGAAACTTTGGTGTGGTGAAATAAAAAAAACCGGCCAAGTGCGAGTCGTACTCGCAAACAAAGGGTTCCGTAGCACCAAACAATATAATAACCATATTCTTCAACTAAAACTTCAACTATTTGTAAAAGTGAAACTCACAGATTTTCACTTTTACATCCACATTTGCATTTATATGTATTATGCAACACATGTTTACAAATAAATATATCTTTATCTTTATCTTATCTTATCTTATCTTAACGCTCATTATCAAAGGTCTATTTACACTCAACAAAAAACAAAAATTGTTTTCATAGTATGTTAATGAAAAACATAGTTACTGCGGCAGTTTCACGAAAAAGTTCAATATCTAAACAGCTAAATATCAATTTTTATTCAAACCGCTTCCGTTCACACCGTTCTACAAACCTACATTTTTTCAGAATTTTCCTTCTCTATACGAATAGATAAGTTTACCGTTTTTGCCATTTGGCAACGATACCCTAAAAAAGCTTTCACGTTGACGTCAGCCGTTTTCGCTTCCTATTTACTTTCTTTCTACGACATTAATTATTTCGAACATTTTCCGTCCAATTATTATCAATCCACAAAAAAAATCTTCAAATGTCACATAATACTCGTATTTACGTCGAACGCTGGCAACCCCCACGTTCCATATGATCCGCGGGTCGCCTGCATTGTCACGAGCGCTATTTTTATTTCCTTCATATTATTATATCGTATAAAAAGTCGCCAATGTATTATCATGTCGTGGAATTTATGAGGAATGAGGCGGAAGCATAGGTTTTGGACTGAAATTATAAATATTGGTCAGTTTCCCAAAGTATTTGTTGATTTGTATCAATTTTATTATGATCATCAGCCTAGAGTGGGTAGATTACTACTGGATGTAGGCCTCTGCAATCACTCGCTGATATCAGCGAAGATCGTCGCTTCACATAGCCTGAGGGCTACCTACGTTTGCCGAGTCGCTGTATCCGTTCAAGAACAAGGCTATTCTAAAGGCTGTGTCAGCTCGCTTTATGTTTAACTCAACCCTATTGATCACGAGTGCAGCTGAGCTGTTGCACCTCGGAAAGTATGAATAGAAATATTCGGAGTTGCCAATTGGAATTGGTTAAGACTTTTAATTCATCACAACATTACATCACGCCTGTTATCCCCGAAGGGATATGCAGAGGTGTACCTAACGGTACACCCACATTTCGCCAGTTATGTTTAAGTCCTATGAAATGGGGCGAGCATATTGCTACACATTCAGACTCCGTGGCAAATACTGATAAATTCCTAATGGAAAAACCCAATAATACTTTGCCCGACCTGGGAATCGAACCCAGGACCGCATGCTCAGCAGTCGCGTTTAATTCATCATCTATTCTAAGTAAGCATTGACCGTTAACGTCGTACTATTGTTTGCCTAATTAAAGCTCATTTTTTTTTTTTCGGTATCTCGGTATTCCAATATTAATTGATCGTTTAAAGTAAACTAACATGTGAATGAGTATTCGCGATGCAAATTTTTTATTTTTATTTTTATCAAAGTAATAAAACGTTACTACTACGTAGTTACCATAATTATGTTTGGCGATTAAAGGAGATTGACCATAGATGACTACACATACGATACAGTGGACCACTATGAGAGACACCTTTGCGTAGTACTGAAACAAAAGTTGATGTATAGTTTTGTAATTAATTATAGTCAAAAAAAAATACTCATGCAACCGAGTATCAACGAAACAGTACAATATTACTTCCGAGAATCTCCTAACTAGCAACGCTACAAAATTACAACAATATTTTAATTTGTGCTCTCGTTTGTCGGTACATGTTTAATTTAGAAGCGCAGTCCCGGGGGGCGGAGCTATGCTTGCCAAATATACCAACATTTACATTTTATGTACAAGTTTTCAATCATAAATAGCTTTAATTTCATTTTAAAAAACGGCATAAAGATTTTGTATTTGTTGTCGTTCCCCAATAATGAATCTCCTAATATAATTTAATTTAAATGAACCCACTTCATTTTAAGCTAGAAATTAATTCTGTGATGTCACTGCAGATTGTCTCAAACTAATCTGTACAAAACAAATGTAACCCATCCGTGCGCTGACCGTGGCAAACGTATCCTTTAACCACTAGAGAACACATGAAAGAGCAGCACACCAAAGCTCTCAACAACCACACTAGAAAGCCATCGAATGCAGTAGTTATGGCCGAAATCAGCTAGATGGCATCATCATCATCAACATCAACCCTCAAGCAGCAATCGATCGATTTCCGAGGTCCTTAGAGAGTCATGAATCTCCATAATGTAATTTTACTGATGTACCAAATCATGAAATCAATCCCATGCTATAGAAAGCTAAAGAAAACATATCAATTTACCAAATCAAAAATATATTTTATAACATTCAAAATCATAACGATTTACTATGAACCTAATACTCGCGTGTCCCATCACTATGAAATCCGGACATCCTTAGGGAGACGATTATTTACACTTTCAATTGTTTGGGCACGGTACGCACAATAGAAACAGCAAACAGTATTTCAACATGGAACAAATGGTGGAAATCGACGCACACACGTCTAAACAGAGAAGATAACTATATTTTGTGACGCCTATCTTGTAACTGTTTGCATAAATAAACGTATTTGATTTGATTTACATGTGTAGCGGAATATCACCCTCACAGTAACATTTTAGTATGTAGGGTACATCGACAATATTGTGCCCAAACTAAGTTGTCGATGTACCCACTATGCATTGATTTTTAGATGACAAACTTTGTATAAAAGGGACCGCCTTTTTCTAAATAGATTCATTCCACATTCCAATAAGCTTCAGCACTGCAACTTAAATATACTACGTCGTCATCATCTGGAGTATTATTCCACACCACCTAAGCGCTACATTGGTGACCCCGACGTGATTATTAAGAAGATACCTCCAGATCAAGATCTCGACGAAATCTCCGACATAATTCTCCGTCCACCTGAGAAAAACCGATACGAAGCATTGAAGAGTCGGTTGTTCCAAGTTTACGAAGAATCCGAGCAACTGCTATCTGAAATGGAACTCGGCGACATGAAGCCTTCACAGCTACTACGCCGCATGAAAAACCTCGCCGCCGACAATATCTATGACTCAGCACTGCGGATTATGTGGACCAACCATCTACCACAATCTGTTCGAGCAGTCTTCGCCGTCAGTGAAAACATCGCGAAACACTCCGATATCCACGAGCTGGCAACGATGGCAGATAAAATCCTCGAGCAGACACAACCACTCGGCGCAGTCGCTGCAGTTTCCTCCGTTCCCACTACCCCACGTGCATCTACGTCAATTGAAGAGGAAATTGACGCGCTCACCAAAGAAATCGCAGAGCTGAAAGCATACCGATCGCATCAAAATCGACGTAGATCGTTCGACAGACGACGCTCAAGATCGCGTTCATCGAGCAGACCCAATCACAATCGCGCCCGAAACGACCAATCAGCAACCTGCTTTTATCATCGCAAGTTCGGCAAAGAGGCGCGAAAGTGTACGCGTCCGTGTAACTACGAAGACAGCAGCGCCCCCTCGGGAAACTAACGCCTGCGTTGGCTGAGGCGGGAACCAGCGCAAACCACACTTCCTACCGCCTATTTATAACAGACAAAAACTCACGTCTGTCATTTCTGATTGATACTGGCGCCAACGTCTCCGTAATACCAAGAAGAAAAGGCGGGAAAGCTACGCCAACAGACTTTTGCTTGTATGCAGCGAACAACACGGTAATCCCAACGTACGGAGAGAAAACACTACAACTGGATCTCAACCTACGAAGATCATACACCTGGAAGTTCATCATCGCTGCAGTCAGCAGACCCATCATCGGTGCCGACTTCTTGAAAAAACATCAACTTCTTGTCGACATAGCCGGCCGATGTCTAGTCGACAAAGTTACCAACCTCGTAGTCAAGGCACCAGTCACCTACTCCGCTGAGCCTACCGTAAGAAGTATCGACGTTGATCAACCATATCACCAGCTACTCAGCAAGTTTCCTGACATCCTATGACCATCATGCATGAAGGATGCTCCCAAACACCGTGTAGAACATCACATTGAAACTACCGGTCCACCAGTACACAGCAAGAGCAGACCACTACCACCACATCGGTACATGTCCGTAAAGAAGGAATTCGAGTCGATGATGCAGCAAGGATTCTGCCGTCCAAGCAAAAGTCCTTGGTCCAGCCCGCTACACGTCGTACCAAAGAAAAACGGCGACCTTCGTGTTTGTGGCGACTACCGCAGACTCAATGACGTCACGAAACCAGACCGCTATCCAGTGCCACGTCTCAAAGATTTCACCTACCTACTTCACGGCAAGAAGATTTTCACAACACTCGACCTAAATCGTGCTTACCAACAACTGCCTGTGTACGAACCGGACATCGAGAAGACAGCCATCACAACACCCTTCGGCTTGTTCGAATTTCCTCGAATGTGTCCTGGTCTCAAAAATGCTGGACAGACATTCCAACGATTCATTCATCAAGTACTCATCGGGTTAGACTACGCATTTCCATTCATTGATGACGTCATCATCGCATCAGATAATGAAACCAGTCACTTAGAAGATCTACAGGAGGTGTTACGCAGATTAGACGAGTATGGCATCACTGTAAATCCATCAAAATGCGTCTTCGGTAAAGAAAATGTCAAGTTCCTGGGTTATCAAGTGTCGAGCAACGGACTCAAGCCACCACAAGATAAAGTCACTGCTATCACTGCTTACCCCAAACCCGAGACAATTGAAGACTTACGTCGATTTATTGGCATGGTAAACTTCTATCGTGACAGCATACCGAACGCAGCCCACATACAAGCACCTCTCAACGCGTTCCTGCACAATTCGAAGAAACGCGACAAGACAAAAATCGACTGGAACACAGAAGCGTCACAAGCATTCGAGTTGTGTAAAGTTAGCATCCAAAACGCAGCTTTACTCGCTCATCCATCTCCATCACCAACCGACGCCATCTCCCTTATGTGCGACGCATCAAATACCTGCGCAGGAGCTGTACTTCAACAACTTGTAAACAAGAAATGAATACCGCTTGGATACTTCTCAAAGAAATTCTCCGAAACACAACAGCGATATAGTACATTCGACAGAGAATTATTATCAATCTACATGGCAATCAAACACTTCAGAAAAATGTTCGAAGGAAGAGAACTTATTGTTTACACCGACCACAAACCGCTGACTTACGCTATACGCAAGCCTCCGTCCGATAACGATACGCAACGGCGCACGCGTCAGCTGTTATTTATCAGCGAGTTCACGATGGACATTCGACACGTCAGCGGAGTAAACAACGTTGTCGCCGACGCACTCTCTCGTATCGAAACCATCGAATTACCATCACCAATCAACTACGAAGAACTATCACAAGAGCAAGAAAAAGACAGGAATATACCAATCTTATCACAACAAACAAATATTCAACTCAAGAAAATCGTCATACCCGGCACTAACAAGCCAATATTCTGCGAAACGTCTACGTCACACATTCGTCCATACCTACCAGCTGACTTTCGCCGCATCGCATTCAACGCCGTGCACAATGTAAGTCACCCTGGAATACGAACTACGCGCAAACTTATGCAAGATCGTTACTTTTGGCCAGCAATGAATACAGACATTGGCGAGTGGACGAAAGCATGCACTTCGTGTCAGCAGTCCAAAGTTCAACGACACAACAACAGTGACGTCACAGCATTCCCACCGAGCGAACGATTTCAACACATCCACGTTGATATTGTTGGACCACTACCTACATCTTCGTGTGGACATCGATACCTACTCACGATGATCGACCGCTGTACACGTTGGCCCGAAGCAGTACCCCTTCATGAGATAACCGCCGAAATCGTCGCAAGAAAGCTGTACGAAACATGGATATCTCGTTTCGGTTGTCCTACAAAAATAACGACTGATCAAGGACGACAGTTTGAAAGTCGACTATTTCAAGACCTCGCACAACTACTTGGAGTAGAAAGAACCCGTACTACTGCCTACCACCCGCAGAGTAACGGCATCGTCGAACGCTGGCACCGAACACTGAAGGCCGCACTCATGACACGACTAGCAAACAGCAACAAATGGATCAACGAGTTACCTATTGTTTTGATGGGGCTACGAGCCGCCACGCGCACCGATACCAACACAAGTGCCGCGCAGCTCACCTACGGCCAAGCAATACGGCTACCCGGCGATTTTATATCACCATCACCAGCCGCAACGAAGATTGACCACACCTACGTCGATCAGTTACACGACGTGATTACGAAGCTGACACCTACATACAAGCCGCATTCAAACAAGCGATGTATGTTCGTGCACAACGACCTACCAACATGCAGCCACGTGTTTGTACGCGATGACACCGTCCGAAAACCACTGCAGCATCCATACAAAGGTCCATACAAGGTCATCGAACGCAACGAGAAGTATTTCACGATACAGCTACCAGGCAGATCGAGCAACATATCGATCGACCGTCTCAAGCCGGCATACACTATCAACATCGAAGATAATCACGAATACACGAGTACTGAGACACGCCAACCAGCTGCAGCTACCACTGAAGATCACTCCAGCCTGCTTCCAGCCTCGAACACCAACGACCAACGTACAAGATCAGGCAGGATCGTCAAGATGCCCGTACGCTTCGCTAAGGGGGGAGTACTGTAGCGGAATATCACCCTCACAGTAACATTTTAGTATGTAGGGTACATCGACAATATTGTGCCCAAACTAAGTTGTCGATGTACCCACTATGCATTGATTTTTAGATGACAAACTTTGTATAAAAGGGACCGCCTTTTTCTAAATAGATTCATTCCACATTCCAATAAGCTTCAGCACTGCAACTTAAATATACTACGTCGTCATCATCTGGAGTATTATTCCACACCACCTAAGCGCTACACATGTATTTAGTGCACGTTTCAGGTAACTAGCTATTGTGAGTAAGTCGGGGCTGTCGCATTGAGACTAGTGGTGTCGCTGAGCTAATAGTGAATAAAAAGCTTAGTTGACAACCCTAAAATTCGCGAGTGGTCACAATCGCGACTGTTGAGCATGAGGTCCTGGGTTTGATTCCCAGGTCGGGCAAAGCATTATTGGGTTTTTTCCACCTGGAATTTCTCAGTAGCAGCCCCGAAGTCTGGATTCATGTCCGGTTGACGGCAAAATGCTCGCCCCCTATTACATGGGACTTAAAACATTACTGTGTGGGTGTTCCTTTTGACATTGCCACAGTCGTGGAAAAAGCTTTAGTTGGTTTACTGGTTATCTTTATTCTGTGGTTTGGGGGACTCACGGAAACGATATCGGGAACTAAATGACGTTTATACGGCTTTTCATTAGTTTATTGTGACAGTGTTCTGTTTATATGTCAAGATATGGGGGGGGGAGGGGGCAATCGAACGAGGGATTTTAAATGCAACGAAGGGAACTTTCTGAAGCATTACTGTGTTAAAACATTACAACCAATTTACGACAAGTATATCTCTGACTGTCTCGTAGGTCAAGTAGCTCACAGCTCATGTTCAGCTGTGAGCTACTTGACCTACGAGACAGTCTCAATTTATATAATAAGTGTTACTGGGCCTATTTGGCGCAGCCGTGAAGCACACAGTGCTACATTTTTCGTTTAGTTTTAAGTTTTGTTTTTCTTCTTGTATTTTTAGAGGAGTATAAGGACCGTATAGCAGTTGACATTCTGTTTCTGTCTATCCCCACAGTAAAAAGGCGTGAGTTTATGTATATTGTAGATAGAGCGCAGTTCGTATCCATAGTGCAGGTGCACTCCGCAGTATCAGCACATTCCGTGCGTCGAGCTAGTTTAATTAATATTCTAATTCGCGAACCTCGCTTATCTGGGGCCATGTTGAATACTAACCGATTGCGGCGCAAATGTGAGGCATGCGCTTATCGTGCGATTTGGCAACGGAGACACATAGATACCTTGCACTTCGGTTGGTTTGGTGAATAAGAGTACGTACTTATACTCGAATGGAGCTCGTGGCTGAATAATAACGGCGATTGATCTTCCAAGTTAAGCAACGCTAGCCAAGGTCAGTCTGTTGATAGGTGACCATCCATTACATACCAAGTATCTTTCGTGCCTCGGACACACGTTGAGCCGTTGGTCGCGGCTGTCGTTTGTAGATCTTTGGCAGTCGTTATAGGAACTCAGTGACCGAAATTCTGACAACCAGTCTTACAATGGGGTATCGTATTGCCCAGGGCTAACTGGGTTTTGGAGGTCAGATAAGCAGTCGCTCCATGTAAAATACTAGTATCAGCTGCATCCGGTAAGACTGGACGCCGAGCCCAATATAGTTGGGAAAAGGTTAGACAGACGATGATAATGATGACCGATGATTAGGTAATTAAACTTATCCAGTTCTCTTACTTAAGCACCGCACGTCTCTGTTAACAATACCGGAATAAGTTGGTCTCTTATTCTATTGTAGCTCCATAATAAGTTCGGTCAGCTAAGATTTAAAGTATTGCCACCGTCGCGCGTCGTACTTAAAACGTCTTGTTGAAGACTGTCTAAATGCCCTTTCTCGACTTATTTAATATTTTAGTAAGTGTATAGCTAACTCAAATGGCTAGTTGGCGTGAGAGTCTGGTAATTGTTACGGATGGATGTTAGATTTCTGGATCCTACCAGAAAATTCTCAGATTTTTTTAATTTGGATTTGTGCCCAGTTTACGCGACTATAAGCTCCATATTTCAATACAAGCTTAAAATGTCTATGTGCGGTAAAATAACAAGACTACTTCGTTGGTCGTGGTGATCGGCGTGTAGTCCTGGATTTGATTGCTAGGCCCGGCAAAGTGGTATTGGGTTTTTGGATAAGGAAATTCTCAATGGCGTCAGCGTCATACATGAATTATGTTCGATGGCAATATCTTCATTAATTCAGACTAAAACATAACTGGCGCAGGTGTTCTTATTATAGGTACACTCTGCCTAACCCTTCAGGGATTACAGACAATTTATGTTAATTTCACAAAATTTAGTAATTCTGTAACAGAATACACAAATTGCCTCATCGAACAATATCAAGAACTTAATACACAATTGCTAACACAATTTGAGCTACGATAAATGTTACTATTATTAACCATAGCTCAGATATCGAGTTCGTCGACATAGCGGCCGCTAAATAACTGTTATAATAACGTTACGTTAACGTTAACGTTACGATACTGGAGAGCTTAGTAATTTGTTACGTAATCCTGTTTTTAACTTGGAAATTAAGCTTTGCTTGAGCGTTTAGATTTTGTGTTTGTTTACCTATAAAGTACTATTGTTCTTTGATGTTTTTGAGCTTATTGACGGGGCGTTCGTTGATTTAGAGGTGGAAGGGTGTGGAATGGAATAGGATTATAATATCAGCCTGTGCTGGCCGAATTTGTGCCCTGTTGGACGCCAATAGACTTGG
The DNA here is from genome assembly GCA_910589295.1 of Noctua janthe. Taxonomy (NCBI): domain Eukaryota; kingdom Metazoa; phylum Arthropoda; class Insecta; order Lepidoptera; family Noctuidae; genus Noctua; species Noctua janthe. The sequence continues at coordinate 12,203,318 of OU342578.1, forward strand.
CTCTATTACATTAAGCTTAAACAAAACTGTCGAATTGTGGGTGTACCTACTATAAATTCGCGTCAGCCTATCCCTAATGGCATTACAGACGTGATGTTATGTTATGTTTTGTCCACCTGTGGGTTAGAGGCGTCTTCTTAGGAAATGTTATACTAATTAAGTTTCAATATACTGGCAATCGTTGTCAACGGACATAAGGAATACGAAATTGACTTTAGTGTATTTGAGTGGTGTTTGGGTATCGGCATCAAAACCGTTCGAACTGGAAATGTTGGTTGACGTTAGCAATAGATACCTGCCCTAGACAAATTCCCCAGAAGCTCAAACTAAATATAGACTTAATATTTTGCCTTCTTCAACATCGCTCCGCAATATTTTGTGGAAGGACTAATAATAGTGATGTGACGCTAAGCCACAATTCTTGCAGGTACGTCACTAGCGTGGCGTGCCGCGATACGGCTAATCCCGTCGTTTGTGTCATTTGACGACACCGCGCGAAAACGGCGGAGTGCATACTCGCGGGGAATGCGAATGATTTATATATAGATAGATTCGGTTTCGGTTTTCAGGATTTGTGAGTGCAAGTCAATGGCGTTGAGTGATACTGAATCTTGTTTATATGTATGTAATAGCGCAACAAGTTAGAAGCAAGCTAGTTTCTACCTTCTTAACAGTACCTACTGTTAACGCCCGAAGGCATTTAATTTATTCTTGACCAGATAATCCAGAAGATTTGCAATCGGTTTTTCTTGAAAAAACTTTGACCTCGTGCAACATAGTTAACTTTTTCATCTATCCAAGAAGAATTCAACAACCCATAATATTCCTTATAGCATTTTAAAACGAGATCACATTATTTTGTATTTTATTGTTTCACAAAGTCATCCCAATATCTTACAGTTCACCTTGTGTCTACCTTCTTACTTTGTACTCTGGCTAAGCGATGGTGTTGGCGTCTATATCCAGACTCAGCCGCTGTGTCATTTGCTGTGCATGTATGCAATAGCATTTATATTAGTTATAATACATACATAACATCACGTCCTTCCCAAAGGGTTAGGCAGAGGTGTATCTAATAGTACATCCAAATTACACCAGTTATGTTTAAGACCCATGTAATAGGGGGCGAGCCTATTGTCATCAATCGGGCACAAATACAGACTCCGTGGCTGCTACTTAGAAATTCCTGATGGAAAACCCAATGACACTCTTCCCGACCTGAGAATTGAACCCAGGACCTCATGCTCAGCAGTAGCAATTGCGAGCAATAGACCAATGAGGCAGTCCATAGTTATAAATTTATTATAACACTTGAAAGGAATTGGGGGAGGCCTTTGGCCAGATGTGGGACAGTAGGTACAGGCTAATATAAAAATAGTTTCGCTATTAACACAACCACAATGTTTCGCGTGAATTTCGCATTCTCAGCCATTGTACCCTCATCTTAACTCTCATCGCTGGCTAAGCTGTAGTCTGTATCGAGACTCAGCCGCGGTTTTGTCATGTTGCTTTCTTATTTATGTTAGACTCAAGAGTGCGGCTGATGCTGACGAGGGAAGGAATAAATTCAGTGTCAACTAGTGTTGTGGTGAAAGATGACGCAGACGTAACTGCTGGCTGTACTTAATTATTTCCGTAGTTAGCACTTAACTGATTTAATAGTGGGTAATTTAGATGTTTTTATCCGTAGTTACGAAAGTAGCATAATAATGAATGAGTTTAATAAATATAAAGTTACAACTGGTGGGTTACAGGCTCCATCTCACTCTCCGTCTACCTGTATTTTGTTCGCACTTCTTATTTATATTTATTTAGTTTACAAGAAGTTTGTTTGTAAAAAACCTCGCCCTCGAAATACTAAATCGATGTGCAACTAGATAATAATTCGTCTTATTGTGATGTACTCTAGTTTGGTTATTGTCGTCAACATTAAAAATAGCCCAGAAGAGTTATCATCATTAGAAAATCAAATAGCTTTTAGCGGTTAAATTAAGGTAGTCCGCGGAATTAAAGTTTATATTTATTTATTTATTTAATTATTACTTTTTCATGAAATAGTCATTCAATGGAATTCAATGCACTTAGAGGGTTGTATTGATCGATTATAAATTTTATTTTTTATTAAAACAAAATATGATTCGTGACCGTAACACGTGTGTATACACACGTGTTACGGTCGCGAATCATATTTTGTTCAACATACCGTCTGATACTGACCTGCATATTGCAAAAAAAATAATTATTTCAATGCAATAAAGTACATTAAGTGTACCCAAAGACGTACTTACAATACAAGACGTGCCAGAAACACCCCAACAATTTTATTCGCCCTTCAATTCCAAACAAGTCCATGCATTTTATTGCTAATTAATTGCGAGGTTTTTCTAATTAAGACCGTCCGGGGTTCTTACGAGCGGCCGAACGGCCACTATGCCGGGAATAGGCTATTAAAACGCTAAGATTTCAGGCTATAGCCGACTAATTAAGCATTTCGATCGACGCCACTAAATAAAACATGAGCCCAATAAATTGAGCCTACAGTTGAATATGTAGGTTCTGTATAACTATGGGTTCTATGAGAATTTCCTGGTTTTGAGACCAACATTGTGTATCTAGCAAGGATGAGTATTGCGCGACGTTAGGCAATCAAGTAGATTTCTTTTTAAATCTCTGTTCTAAATAGCATATAGATATAGTGGCGTTCTAGAAGCGGTAACGATGGTGGAAAAATCAAAAATGTATATGATTGACGTCCATTATGTTACTCCTCTTGTAAGTCTGCTGAAATATGAAACGCTTTGAAAGCGATAGACACTTATCTTATTATTGAGACTAATTAGGGTAGACTACCTCGTTGGTCTAGAGGTGTCAAGCCACTGCTGAGGATGAGTTTTTTCATTCGGAATTTCTCTGTAGCAGCCAAGGAGTCTAGATATGTGCCCGGTTGATGGCAATAGGCTTGCCCGCTGTTACATGGGACTTAAACATAACTGGCGAAATGTACTATTAGGTACACCTCTGCCTAACCATTCGGGGATTACATGTGTGATGTTATGTTATGTTTATTCGGGTTTCTAAAATGGAAAAAGATTAGTAGTCTTGAGACAGAATCTTATGGGAATTTTGAAGATTCTAAATCGTAATAGGCTAGGCTTCATTGCTAACATGTCGAGGAATCTTGAAACTAACAAAGGCGACAGAATTAGGAAAGAAAACTGAAGATTTTCGAACTAAAAAATAATGAGGTAAAGTAGAAGCTTATTTATTAATTATCTCATTATTTGTTTGACCTTCATTTCGAAAAACATCTTTCTAATTAAAACGAACACCACGCCTACCATTCATTGTAATATTTTCCTTTTAAATATCCAAAAATAATGGCCCTTATTTTTGGATACCCTAAAATACATGAATAATTATATAAAAGCTAGTTTCCGCTTGAATAGCGACAAAGTAAGCTTGACTCTAGCTGGGCCGTGCCGATATACCTACGCCAGCTCAATAAGGCTCATTAGGCATGTTAATTAGATTGCAGCTGAAATAAGTACTAGGAATCGACCACATCATAGCTAATTGCTGATATTTGGAAGGTCAAAGAACACAGTTCTTCTTTTGTTTCGACGCAAACTATAATAAGCTCATTAGTCTTGATCAAGTACGTGTGTGGTGGATGTCACATATCTCTGATACAATAATTTGCCAGTTTTCTCACGATATCTTCCTTTACCGTTTTGAGAGCAATGGTGATTAAACAAATTACAGAAAGTGGCGTGTCTGCCTGGGGTCGGGCCCACAATCTGCAGGGGTCGTAACTTGGGGGCCACCGATCCTCTTTTCACTGCTACCGTCAGTCTACGCCTTCCCGCTGCTAGGCAAACGCCTCGCCATATGACCTTCAGTTCTTCTGATCCAGGGGTGATGTGGACCACTGGTGATTGGTTTTGACCACTTTATGCATAGTTATCATTCTTCATACTTTTTAGCATAGTTAAAAAGTCTCGTAAAATTCCAAATTTATCATCTATTTTTCTATTCGCTACATCTCTGCGTCTCCCGAACACCACGCTATGACGTCACGATCTATAAATAAGCGCCGTCGCACACCGCGGCGCGCTTATTATTGTTAATACCGATCTATTCGTGATTTGTGCGCGTTCAGTGCGTTGCTAGGGGATCTACAGCTGATTTAGTGGGTTATTGAGTTTGGGTGTTAACAGATGTGGTTTCGAAGTTATAAATTGATACCTAGTTAAATAGTTTGATACATAGTACTGTAATACAGTCGATCCCAAGTAGATGTACAGAGACCTGCACATCAAGCTACAAGAAACTCAAATTTTCTCAATCAACCTTGATATCGCAAGTCAAATCAACCAACCAATTTAAAAAGGTTCTTATAAAACACTACCTCTCATTGTGTCTATAGCTTATTTTGCATCTATCATGTATGGGTGTAAAATATGAGAATGTAATCTGTAAATTCACTTTCATTTTCAAAACTTTATTTTGGTTATTTTATAAAAAAATCGAAATTTGTTTTAATTGTTATTGTGAAACGAGAACAACTGCCGACAAACTGTTTTGCAGTTTGGCAGATTTTTATATGTTACTGTATTACATATACTGAATAAATAAAAATAAAAAAAACCTAATGCTTTAGCGATTTTGAAAATCTATAAAAGAAATTTGACAGATTGAAGCAGTTTGATGTGCTGGCGTCTGTACTTTGAACTTGAGTTGGCTTAGCGTAGTACGGGAGTTCAATAGAAGCTTATATTGCTTCGGTTACCTCTGACGGCGCTCTACTGTATGTATGATTCCTTGTGAGTGCTGAATTATTACTTTTATTCCACTTCTGTTTGCCTTGAAAATGACTCAAATCAAAGGAATCAAAGAAGAACACAGGAAGCTGCTGTAAAGTCATTGTATGAAAAGTGATAAAACTGCTGTAGATGGCAATATTGCCGCCTGTTGCTGTTTTGTAAAGTTACATGGAAACCTGTCGTGTAAAACCAATGCATTTTCCGATGCGATTAGAGGTAAATGTCCACTTCGGATTAACATAACAAAACATCACGCCTGTAATCCCGAGTTAGACAGTGGTCACACTTATGTACACCAACATTTCGCCAGTTATATTTAAGTTCCATATTATAGTGGGCGAGCCTATTGCCATCAACACAGAATCAGACTCCGTGGCTGCAACTGAGAAATTCCTGACGAAAAACCCAACAACACTTGGACAGGCTTCGGAATTGTAACTTGTTTTCTAAGCAGATTACTTTTTGTGGAAAACTGTAAACGTAATGGAAGACACCTGAAACAAAACCCAAGGCTATTTGAGATTAGTTATTTAAAAATTTCATTATACAAAAATTAATATACGGACAGTCCGTTAACAACCTAATTCCAAACACAAAGATTATTTGAACTCCCTAAGTCCCAAACAGTGGCACACTACATCACAATACTAAGTACGGAACGAGTAAGCAGTGCGTACTTGAGTAGGGTATTGTAACATTGTTCCTGAGGAGAGCTGTCTGCGGCCGACGTGGAGAGCTCATTGCCGACGCTGACTTACAAGCTGACGTGTACTCGAGGGCAACTTATAATTATGTTGTTGGCCAAGATGTGGATTTAATTAGTCAGATGTGAAGTAGCTTGAAGTTATCAGCTTTCAGAAGTTCTTTCTAAAACTGGTTAATTAACAATATAATTATCTTCAATATTTTGAAATATGAACAATTTTCGTAGCATTTCACAATTTAAGTATGAAGAAAGAGGTACTTGTTTAGGGGTTGGCACATTTGATATTCGGCTTTCATTCGGACCGTGCTGTTTAGAAAACTCCGTTCGGCTTCTGTTGTCGCTGCATCATGATCGAGTCAGTTCGGCTCCAGTCAAGCTTCGCCCATAGAGTTTTTCCCGAGGAGAGATTTTTGTCATTCTTACCGTATTATACACTACTATCGGTAAGACAAGGCAATCATGTTGGTTGGACATAAGGAACTGGGCATATCGTGATATGGATAATATTTCCGTGTATTTTATAGAAGCCAGACTACATCTTCTGTGAAATACACGGAAATATTGTAAACAATGCTAACTAGGGTCGACTGATGTGGTTTAATTTTACAAATTCCATGCTTGCCAGTATAACCCACAATTCTTTGTTTCATAGCAAACTATTTTCATTACACACGTACTCGTAGGAATTTAAATACATAAGTATATGTATGTACTTCCATGGTATATAAATATAGTGCGGGAAAACCTTCTGCAAACATAGGAACCAGATGCGAGCCGTCCGTCTGTTTGTTATTCAAATATTACACATATTTCATTCACCTTGTACATGTGTGTGTGTGGGAAATGCACACATATTTTAGTATTTGTGAGTGTGTGTGTGTTTAAAGGCGAGTACTTATCGCGAAGCTAAGGTAAACTTTGTCAAGCTATTTTTTGGCTCTTAAGGGTAAATGAAAACATCGTGAGGAAATCGTCATGTCCTACAACCAAATGTGACAGCCACCAACCTGCCTTGGGCCCACGTGATGGATAACGGTCCCCTTCCTCTTACAAAGGCCAGTTGCTCGTTGTGTTCCAGCAGTGACCGTTATAGCCTGCTGTTGATGAAGTTTGTGCTACATAAAGGGTGTAGAAGTACCCTTAACGAAGCCGAAAGGTACTTGTTCTCCTCGTCATTGCAGCAGAAGATTGTAAAATATCCTTGCTTTGTATAGATTCCATATGTTAGTATTATATAATTGCATATCACATGTGTGAGTACTATGTACTGTAAGGCTACAATTTATATTTTATTATCTTTCATTGACTTGAATGTGCCTTGGTGGCTGAGAGAATGTCATGCGCACTAAAATGTCTAGCTGATGGTGGCGGGTGTGTCGGGTCATTTAGTTCCCTTCAATATGGTTGAGTTTTTTTTTGACATTCAAAAGTGCCTGTGATGGTCTAATTGAAATAAATGCTTTGATTTTGAGTTTGAGTTTAATAATAATAATAATAAAGCTTTATTTGTTCTCACAGTATAAAACCTTAAGATTAGATAGTTACAAAAATAACAGTGATCGTGATTTTATAGTCACAGTACGGATCGCAACTGGCATCTTAGCTAGATTACAGAGTAACCTGTGTTAAAGATACCAGTCCCTTTTCCCTATAAAATTTTAAGACAATTTCACACGAGATTCAAAGTTTTTTTTATGCAATCTAGATTTTATTAACAATGCGAGAAAACAAAAGATAAAATAAAGTAGAAATTAAAAACTAAAGGAAAATTTTCTTTGCATGCATGCGCGTGTGAGCGAGAGTTTTAATAGAGATGTGTAAGTGTGGGTGTAATTGCGTTTAGATATGTGTGTGTGTGTCTCTGTGTGTGTGTGTGTCTGTGTGTATTTGTGTATGTAATTATACTACGACATTGTACTTAAGAGGTTTTCCGTCTCTTGGTAGGTCAGTCCCTGAAGCCATTTAGTTACTGAGTTTGATTGCAATTTTTTTTTTTGGTTCTAGAGTCTAGTAGACCATACCTTCTAGTTATGGAGATATTTCAACAAGTTTTTAAAAAATACCAGTTTTTAATGTTATGACTTTACTTTAAACACCTCCACGACCCCTAACTATTCAATGCATCCATCAGCACAATGTTTTGATTGCGTTACATTGAGTCCTACCGTAAAACCTTATTTTTCACCCCAAAAAAAATTCATTTCCCAGCAATAATTTTTGCGTAGAGTTACTTAGTTTGATGTACAGAATGCTTGGCGGTTTCGGGAAGGGTCTGTTTACACCCTGTATAACTTTGCTTTAGCAGGTATGCTGTGCAAGCCAGGTAGCACTAATGTGACTGTATGATAAAAGAGCAATGTGAGATAGATTGTAGAAGCTGTGTTGGGACACGTGGTGACAACACTGAAGGCACGTTTGATGAAGTTGCAGCAGCAAAAGAACCACTTTTTTGGCGCTTGAATTACATTGTCAGGATGGCGCCATTGGTAAACATTCCTGAATTGTCTGTTCTCGGTAATTGGCGACGTTAGCTCTGAAAAAGATACAAGCCACGTTTTGATTGATTTGTTAGCGAAGGACACATTATAATCTATGAGGAGCGACTGGAGCGAGTTATCAAAAGAGAGCGCAGCATAGCATAGCTTAATGCTGGTTACCCACCTTGAAGGGGTCTGTATATGTGTGTTTAGAGGAGTGTGTGCGTGCGGTCAGTTTTGTTAGACAAACGTAATTACACGTATTTAATATAATGTAATTTACGAGTTACGCTGTTACGTGATATTATACAATTTCTGCTAAATCTGTGCAAATGTGCGCAGAATTAATAGTGTAAACAATAGACAAATGACGATGCGATTGGCGCAGTGAATGTATTGGATTGGGTGTTAGGAACTAATCATCAGTTTACCCGTAAGCCCTCATTAATTCAGTGCAAAAGTAGTACTTTGTGCACTTATGCAGTAGAACGATGACGAGTACATACGTATGTGAGAGGATTAAATTATAAACTAAACATAAGTAGCAGCCGTAGCCTCACATTGTAGAAAACTGTAATTTTTTTGTTGTTTGACTTTCCTATTGTTGTGGGAGTTCCATTGAACTGCAATGTTAGAAATGTTCACTAAATTAAATATTGGTATCCAACAACACATTTACTTGGCAATCACTTGTAAAGGTAGCGTTGCCTACTGTTAGTGGAAACGGGCAACAATGTCTTCTTCACAAAAAAGCCAATCGCGAAGTGATTGCACCTTCGGGACAGATAACAAACTTAGCTACTTTAAGAAGGTAAAACACCTTTATCTTAACACGACCAATGTATCGGAGGCTGCGCGCACGCCTCTCCCGCGCCAGCCAATCAGAGCGCGCGCTTCAGTAAGGGGTGGTGACATGTTGAAAGACGACTGTGTTCTGTTTTATTTGGTTTGGTGATCTCTGCTTTGTGAATGTTCTATGGTCTTTGTTGGGTTTTCGTTTAGGAGATAGGTGTTTCCGTGTGTTCTTGCTTTTTTTCTTTGATGTCATTGTAGGTACTAGATTATTTCTTAACTGTATTGCTATTCAAAGAAGAAGAAGAGAAAAACTCATAGCATGTATACCAATATTTATCAAAGTATGAAAAGGGCGTCGTTCGCGTCTCTCACCCGCGTGCTGCCTGCCGCCCGCTGGCGGTGTGACCTGCGATTAATTCGCTCATTTTAAGAAGAAGAATAGGTAGATGACTATCAACCTATTGCTCTTCTAAACATTACTTCACAAATATTTCTTTTATTTTGATTTTCAAATATTGACGACCGCAGTGGCTGAGCGATTGGGTGCTGTGCTGCGTGTCGTGGTTTCGATCCCCACACGAAACAAACATTTGTATGGCATACAGGTAGTGGTTCCGGGTCTGGCTGTTTTTGTTTGTGAGTTTAAATGTTTGTAAACGCATATACGATACAGGAGAAAGTCCTAATGTGAGGCAAAATAAAAAATACAAATTAGTGTTACCACAGAATACATAATAGTAAAAGTACTCGTATAATACGCATCTCACACAATAACTGCAATTGCATCGATAGCCAAAAACTTCAAACAAACCTAGGAAAGTTGAAAGGCAACTCGAAATGAACTGCCACAGAAACACTCTCAAACCAATGTCCCTAATAAAGGCGTATCTTCACGCTTTAAACTTAAGTAGGTACAGCATTACAAGAGGACGTCGGCGTCGGCAAAGAACACAGACACAGATAGCCGTTATCAAAGACATATCAGAGCTAGATGAGCTCCGTCTGAGGGCACTCGAACGGACTGAATCGTGTTCCGTCTAACTATCTGGCTAGATCTAACAGACTGGCGTTCAGTCTAACTATCTAGACATTTCTAGATAATCTCTTTGATCGTGTTGTTATATTAGGTAGGTTAGGGGTCCAGGGGTTCTTCTTAGAAAAGTGATTTGTCCATTCGGTTTATATCACTTTATATTGCAAAATGCCTCATCCAAAAACAATCTCCTGTTCACACGTGTTGCTACAACTTTACTAGAGATAAGAAGTAACTCACTATCATCACTCATCGTTATCATCAGTAATTTATTTAACACATCATCTCTGCCTGCCTCTTCCTACTATGTTGGGGTCGGATTTCGGTCTAACCGGATGCAGATGAATGCTGGTATTTTACATGGACCAACTGCCTATCTGAATAGGCAGTCGCTCTGTGTAAAATACACACAGTTTATATACACCGTGACTTTTTAGTCGTCTTACAACGGCAGCCTACTTCATGTATCCAACGAATACTAAACATCCATAAAAAAAGGTAGTTATGAGATTTTATGAATATAAAAATAAAAATATGAGTCAGTATTATGACGCATGACGTAGTAAAAACACCCTGTTGCGAGCGATGATCTACTGGACTCGAGTGCTGGGTAGGTAATGTTCTCCCGTTTGAGACGTAAACATCATTAACAGGATGTTTCATAATTTTATTCTAATTTTTTTTGTACCTATTATGGAAGAAAAAAAAAATCGCGCCTATAGCTATTTTTTGTGGGTACATTGAGTGGACGACCTTTGTAAGACGACTAAAAAATCACGGTGTATGTAAATATAGGTCAACCTCCACAACCCAGTTAGTATTGGGTTACACGATACCCCTTGGTTAGACTGGTTGGCAGACTATCGGGCCTCTGACTACCTGTAATGACTGTCAAAAATCTACAAATCACAGCCCGCACTAACAGCTTAACGTGCTTTAGGTATGAATTGGATTGTTACCTATCCACGGACCGACCTTGGCAAGTGATGCTTTACCTAGATGATAAAGCTGTGATGCTATTATTTAACTCACCTCCCTTCAAATCTTGTTAGGTGAGTACCTTATAATTACCATCATCATTTCAGCCGAAAGACGTCCACTGCTGGACATAGGCCTCCCCCAACTATCGCCACATTGTCATTCACCAGGTCATCGGTCCACCTAGTGGGAGGCCTTCCAACGCAACGTCATCCGGTTCGCGGTCGCCACTCCAGAACTTTTCGGCCCCATCGGCCATCCGTTCTGCGGGCAACGTGCCCCGCCCACTGCCACTTAAGTTGCGTGGTATCATCTCGTCCAACTTACCGCAGTGTCTCAAGACAAAAGTCTTATGACCAGTGTGTGTTGCCAGTGATTGCATACGGGACCGAAACGTGGTCACTCACAGTGGGCCTCATCAGAAGGCTTAAAGTCACCCAAAGGTCAATGGAGAGGGCTATGCTCGGAGTTTCCTTACGTCATCAAATCAAAAATGAGGACATCCGCAAGAGAACCAAGGTTACCGACGTAGCCTGAAGAATTGCCAAAGTTAAATAAAATAGTTTGGCGAAAAAATATATAGTTCGGTCAGTACTTTGTACCATGTGGCGACGTTTCGTTGTAAAACAACACTTCCAACAATTAATTTAATTGTCTTCCCTTTGTGTTCCATTATATTGTATCAGTTTGTATCTAGAATTAATAGCTTACTGGCTTATTTATAGCTTGTTGGCTTCAATATGACACAATATTATGACACAAAGAAACAAGACAATGAAACGTACAAAGTGAATCGTAATGAATTATGTATTAGTCGGTGTATACATCGATTTAAGGCTGATTGTACCTATGTACTTACCAGTTAAGACATCGACCACTGGGCACAACTCTCCCCTATAGATTCCTACATCCAAAAGACAGTACACCAGACCGACAAACGTAACATCGACTACACGTAACGAGTTCTCGTTAAATTCACGCTCCGATACGTTTTTTGTTCAGAGCCTTTCTTTGTAAGAGTTTTGTTAAAAAATTATATGTTATACGTTCAATAGTATGTAGTAGTGAGGGTCTGTTTGATTCGAGGGTAGTTGATGTCCAGTGGTGCATGGAGTTTGCTTTTTAAAGGGGTGTCTTTGATTTGGAGTAATCGTCTTCCTTGCCCTTACTGTGTTTACTTTTGGTGTTATCTGGTAGTAATAATAATAATCCTACAAGGTTACAAAAAAATTGTATAGAACAGGTTTCTGGTTTATTGTATACAGGGTGGTGCTGACAATACGACAATAAATTTTACTGCGTATACCTCATGTCTTTTCCAGTCTAAATACAAAGAACCATGCCCATCTGTGCCCCAGAAATGCCCAGATAAAGTAAATTACAAGATAGTACAAATAAATGAAAACTAGAATTAAGTTGTTAATTTTGAAACTTATTAAGCACTGGATAAAAAAACTAAAAAAAAAAGACTTCTTGTTTACATTGCAGTACTTAGTACCTTTGATAATTAATGTATGTTTCATTCATTTATTCATGCACTAAAAGTGCAGTTTATTACGGTCTAGAATCACGTCCTTTGGTCCATTTATTAATTCGTTGTGATAGTGTTGTTACTTGTTACCGATGATAACGAATATCTACCTACTATTAGTGTTGCGGTTTTATAATATATATGCGGTTTTTTTAATATAAATCAACGCTTCAAATAAACAAATATAATTCAAGCAAAAATCTAATAAAGTAATGGCTCAAAAGACTTAGCTCCAAGTCAAAAACATTCCAAAAAACTATCGGGTGAGTGGTGACTCCAGACTGTCAAGTGTCAATCATTCATTCAGTCTGCGTCGATACTATGGAGACAGACTAGATAAATCCAAATAACTGAAATGTTTACAGACATTTAAGTGTATAAAAGAACACTGATCTGGCCAAGCTTATGTGATGATTATGAAGTTCCTAGTGGAAAACTAATAGCAATGCTGTCTGTAAACGATAAAATGTATAAACAATACGTAGGCAGTTATCACGTTTAACGTCCAATAACTTTTCAATCAGTGCTTTATATGACATTAAATCTAGATATCATAAAAATACTGTTATTAAGTTATCGTATGACATAGAGCTGCAATTTGGGCATTGCTTGGCATTGCTGACTTTCACCTCCATACTAATATGGGCATGGTCCTTTCAATCGAATATATCGAGTAGTTGAGTCACAGAACATTACTTTTTCATTTTCAGCATTTTCTATGATGTAGATTGATAGGTTAGCACCGACAGGTTAACGACCCCCGCACCGGTAAAAACACTGAAAACATGTTGCCAGCTCGCTACTTCAAAAATCATTTCAAAATTTGTTCCTTAAATTGTATTTCCAGGTGCGAATTAGTGCAAGTTATAACTAAGGTTAATGAACCAATATTTATAAATGTTGTTCTATTTCGTTAACAGTCTTTTGCTATTTAGTTTGCTTGAAAAAATATTTTTTATATTTCTATGTTAGGATTTATTTGATAATTTCAAATTATTCCTATGAACTAGTATTACCAGTGTTTTTATTTATTGTCGTATTGTCAGCGCCGTATTGGAGGAGCTCGTGGCTAAATAATAACAGCCGCTCGGGTCGATCTTTAGGTTAAGCCGTGCTTGCCTAGGTTGGTCTGTGGATGGGTGACCGCCCTTTACATACCGAGTTTCCTCCGTGCCTCGGAAAGCACGTTAAGCCGTTGGTCCCGGCTGTCATTTGTAGATCTTTGACAGTCGTTAGGCAGTCAGTGGCCCAAAAAGTCTGACAACCAGTCTTACCAAGGGGAATCGTATTACCCAGTACTGACTGGGTTGTGGAGGTCAGATAGGCAGTCGCTCCATATAAAATACTGGTATTCAGCTGCATCCGGTTGAACTGTAAGCCGACCCCAACATAGTTGGGAAAAGGCTAGGCAGATGATGTCGGCACCACCCTGTAAATGTAAGCGTGCGTTTCCACTGAGGTGGAGCGGAGCCAAGACATACAGAAGTCGACCAATCGCAGATGATACGAGAGAAGTGTTGTGTGCCTTTCAACTAATACAATGGACCGATTCTTGTTGTCTCCTCTCTCTTCAGTGGCAACACACCCTGAATAGTATCGTTGCACACTGAATGTTCAGCATCCCTTAAGAAACTCTTTTCTCTAATCAGTACAAATTCTCATTCTGCTTTGAAATCTCTTGTAATTATGCTATCGTAACTGGTTCACCAAATACACAAACATACAATCAAATTCCATAAAAGAAACTGAATAAAGTAGTCATTGGTGTTCAGAAGCAGGGGTAAAGTAATTTTTTGTTAAAATCAAGTGGAATCAATTTCCAGAACATCATTGGAATAACCATAATAATTTCCGATAACATACCATAAAATAAAAATCACTCAATAATAAATAATTAAAGCGTCCGCAACGCCGCGCCGCAGCAACCGCATAATGCTGCGGGCTGCAACCCGCAACGCGTGACGTTATCAACGCGGCGCCTGTGCTGCATCGATGTGCCCCGATATCAGGGTAAGATGTATATAATGTCTATTGATTGTCGAAATCATAATTTTCAGTAACGATAGAAAAACTAACATTGTTATGCCAAAACTTGGCCCAAACCAGAGAAGCCTCTGTAGTATTAAAAGGAATAAAAATTAATAATTATGAGGGATGTAATGACATACATACGTAAATAATGTTACACAGAAAGGCGAGGAAGAACGTTTATTTCAGTCAACTGAGCAAAATGCAAAATAGTTGCTGCTGCGAGATTAGGGTAATAATTATCAAAACTGAAAATTTCTTGTACCATTGCGATAAAAATATAATATTATGAATCACAAAAACACTTTGAAAATATAAACGATTAAAGAATGTTGTGCTCAGTACGAATCAAATCAGCAGCACGTTCAGCCATCATAGTGACTGGAGCAACGATCTTCCCGCTGATCAGGATTGGCATGGCGGAAGCGTCGATCACTCGTAAGTTATCTATGGCTTTGACCTTCATGTCCTTTTCCAGCACCAGTCCAATGGAACAAGTCCCTCCGAAGTGCCACATAGTCGTCGACATAGCAACTGAGTAACATTCCCAGAATTCAACGTCACTTGTCGCATTTTTGCAAACATCTAAGTCCAGAATAGTCGCGTTTATGCTTTTCATGTAAGTCGAGTCCAGCAATCGAATGTGGTCTAAGAAGGCTCGTCCCATAGTCTTCAAATCAGCTTCGTCGCTGTACATACCTGCGTTCACAATCGGGGCAGCGAAAGGGTCCGCGCTTGCAAGCAACACCTCCCCTCGAGATTTCGGTAACGTCAAACCTACTAAAGAAAACCAGGTTTTTCTGTTAAAACTAGCTTCGTAAACCTTTTGGGAGATTTCGTTTGAGTAGCTAAACATTTGACTAAATAGACCTAACAGATCAGTCGAGTTCGCTGGGAACAGTAAGTTGATCGTTTGATAATCTGGCCGAGTTGAGTTAAGTGCTATATTCCCACTGAATGCTGGCACAGGGAACTTGTGAGGGTTACTTGCTCCAGAGACTTCTGTAGTTTCTTCCAGTTGGATAATAATTGGAGCAGCTGCTTGGTCCATGTAGTTCTGTCCGACAGGAAGATCAGCGATCACATCGATACCAAATGACTCGAGTTGCTCTCGAGGTCCGATACCAGACAGCATCAATAGTTTGGGGCTGTTGAATACACCAGCGGAAACAATAACCTCCTTTTTTGCATACAATACATACGTTTCATTGTTAGATGTGATCACCTGTACACCGACAGCTTTATTGTTTTCGATCAGGATCTTAGTGACAGTTTTGTGCAACGACACGCATAGATTAGGGCGTTTCTTGGCGGGCCAAGGTAGGCTAACGCGTGGTTTTGTCGGACACCGTCATCAATGGCATACAGCACCTGCGTGTAGCCCAGAGCGGAGTCTAAAGACGTTGAGTCCAACACGATATCATGACCGACCTCCTCCAACGCCCCAAATATATTGTCAAGGAGAGGGCTTGTTTCTCTTTTTATTTTGATCATCCCGTCGATGCCGTGGAGATCAGCATAGTTAGAGTCTAGCAGTTCCTCGTCTGTCAGTTTTTCTTGTTTCTGGAAGTACTTGAGGGTGTTAGTTACGTTCCAGGCTGTGTCGTTAGTCGTCTCCACCCACGCATCATAGTCCTGTGGGTCGCCGCGAGTGTACATCATGTGATAGATGGCGCTGCTGCCACCCAGCATCTTGCCTTGCGTCAGGCCGCAGTTCTTGCCTTGCATGTTCTGCATGGTGTAGTTGTCGTTTACTGTTCGGAAATTGTAGTCGTACTCTGACTCTTTTAGCAGCATGAATGTTCCGGGGAGCTGGAAACAGGAGAAAACTTTATTTAATGTTCTTCAGATTTGGCCACGTCAATATTGATAAAAAGATAATATTCTGAACTAAATCTTACATGGAAAGGAATGCATGACAAGGCTTCGAATGCCTTACTCGTTTAAAGTTACCTTGCTATTTTTTTAACTTTAAATTAACTTTTAATGCTCTTAGTGAAACCTAAACTAAAATCATCAAGTGTGTCAAGTTTAGAGACATTGTTTGTAATTGCGAAAACCACTAGAAGTCCTAATCCGATTGCAAAAATACTTTCACTGATAGAACGCCGATATGCCATTGGCATAAGGCATGTTTTAAGGTTTAGTTGACTTTCATGTGGTAGTCAACACAGATAAAATGTACCTCTGACTCGATAGGTGGATATCCTCCTGCTTCGAGCACTAAAACGTTGTAGCTCTCGTTGGCTGACAGTCTGTTCGCGAGCACTGAACCTGCAGTACCGCCGCCCACAACAATGAAGTCAAAGCAACTGCCATCTGTTGAACATAATATTTAGTGAATCACTTAAAAAGGTTATAGAAATTTTAAATCTTCGGTTAAGAAAAAGGCGTACTACCAAATAAACCCCAAAAAACACCAAGCGAATTTATACTTCAACGTTATGAATGGAAAACCTTGTACTGAGTCAGTGCTATTCAGATCATGATCACGATATATTTGCTCCCTCCAGTTCTGACGGAACCATTCCAGTTCTTCCCATCATCTCCTTAGTGACCTGCCGCGACTCCGCCTGACAGTCTCAGGGCACTAGTTTTGTGCTTTTTGACCCACGGTTTGTCTGGCCGAGCCAAAACTAGAACGGGTTTCGGACTTTTGGTCACAGCGGCCTATCTCAACGGGGACTAGCCAAGTACGCAGGAGATACATATAATACTGCTCTTTTTTGTTTTTTTTCGGGTGGGGTATCAACAAATGTTAACGCCCCCCCTTCCCCGCTCTGGGCGTAGTGGAAGGGAGTGTCAGACTTCTACTAACTAAAACTCCTCCATGTTCCTTATTTGCCCTTTGTGTTCCTGGGCCGCGGTATCTCTTTGGAACAGTCCTGCAGCCCAATATAATGCTGCTCAACTGTGTGCGCAGACACAGGTGGTGTGCACTCTTCGTTCCTCAACTTTCATTTATTTCGATGGAAATAAGATGACGTGATGTTGAGAATGTTGAGATGGACGTGTGGAATGATAAGAATGGATAAAGTGAGGAATGAGAATATTAGAGAAAGTTTGACAGGAAGTTTGAAAGGAGGTTTGAAATCAACATAGTTGAAGCCTGTTACAGAAAAATTGAAAGCGAGTCGTCTGTCCTGGTATATACATACACGTGATGAGGAAAGATGAAACGCATGTGACTAAAACAGTGATAAAATATGACTATTGATGGATGGGGCGAGGGAAAGACGGCCAAAGAAAGTATGGATGCGTGAGGAATGATATGAAAGAGAATTGAGTTAAAGGTGCCGTGATGTCTGACAGGTGAGAATGGAAGAAGAAAACGTAAAGAGCCGACTTCAATGGAATAGAATGGGACAAGCGCAGGACGATGATGATGATGAAGATGAAGTGATGATTACTGGGATGAGGAATACACTTACTGGTTAGACTGCAGTCAGCCGGGAACTGCCACGACGTGAGGCTCAGAGTCTGCACCACCTGCAGCGCCAGCTTCACCGCCTGCGCGCTGTCCAGAGAGCTCGCTGCATCCGCCATTCCTGTTACGTCCTTAAATATTGGTTTAATGCTTCAGAGTACTATTCAGTTTTATGTACTGTTTGTAATCTGAAGTAACTGCAACAAAATCAATTCTTGATTCACCAGTTAATTCCGTACCTTTCCCAAGAGTGGATTTTTTTTTCGTATATTGACTTGAAGCCAGAATTGTCTGGTTTCTTGCAACACCAGTCATTTAGGATAACCGGATGCAACTGAACAGTATTTTACATGAAGTGACTGCCTATCTAACCTCTACAACCCTTCCCAAGAATCTATTTCTTAGATACAGAAAACCATGTTATAGTAAGGTAATAAAAAATATCTAACTTAGAATAGAATAGAATAGAATAGAATATTTATTTGCGTAAAACATGGTATACAAGGGTGTTAAATACAAATTGAGGCACAAGCATGTTTAGCTAGGATAAAACATAGCATGCAAAATTTTAAAGACAAGTTAAGGCAACAACAATCATTTTTTTTTAATTTTTTTTAAACATCAACATTTTTTATCTTCAAATTCTTTTAAACTATAAAAACTACACTCGAGTAACCACTTATGAAATTTAATTTTAAATAATTTTGCATTTAAAGCTTTGAAATGCCTAGGTATTTTATTATAAATGCGCACACACATTGCCAAGCAGTTACTATTGTACTTAGATAGTCTAGGCAAATCATTTAACACTAGTTTATATGGATCTCGTCGGTTCCGAGGATTTCTTTTTTTTTTTTTTTTTTTTTTTTTTTTTTTTTTTTTTTTTTTTTTTTTTCATTTGCAGTCTTAAATAGTTGCTTATTTTTCATAACAAACACACATATTTCGTGAATGTAAAGTGACGGTAACGGTAACAAACCAAGTTTTTTAAATATTGGTCGACATGAGTCGTCGGGCTTAAGTCCACAAATTGCTCTCATGCACTTTTTTTGAGCGATGAATGCTCTTTGGAAGTCAGTCAGTCTTACCTGGTTTAGTTGTCTGGTTTCGAAGTAAAAATATAATATGATCCGTCGATTCAAGTAGCAGCCTTTTATATCATAATTAGTAAAAAATGGCGTCAAAGAAAAATTGGTCAAATAGCTATTTAAAACAATATAATTTTGATACATTATTCATTATCTTTTTATTATAATTAAATGTTAATTGGTCACAGTATAATATCCTGAATTCAGCAGCTGTGTCAATTTTTCTAGAAAAATTCTGTCTTTTTCATAAAATGTTTTTCTCTGCGAATGACATTTTTTTTGTGGGCTGCCGCGGTTTCTCCACCAATTTTAGCCCACTAGCTAGATCAACCGTGTTAAACATCGACCTATGAATTGCACAATCATAATGGCCGACTAGAGGTCCTAGATCAATTTTATTGACATTCTATCAGTAAATAGCTGTTACCCGCGACTTCGTATGCGTTAGGTTCGCGATTTGCTTAAAATAAGTTGTTTAGTCAGAAGGTCAACAATCCGTTATTATCTGGTACCACACGATCTTCGCCAATTTTCAGAAGAGCTATCGTATATTGCCCCGTTTGTGTATCGTTGAATATTTTTATCACCATCTATGTATGTTATGATCTATGTTAAAAGTTTTGGGTTCCTTAGTCCTTAAAGTAGACCATTGTGCGTGAGCCATGGTGGCCGTTACTCCAACCAGCCCAACGCCCTCCAGAAGCACATCAAACTTCCCGGTCTTTTCAAGACAGAACGAAGAAGAGTCCCTCGGGGACTTTTTATCACCATTCATTTGAAATACTTACCCTACCGCCACCATTGACCAAGTAAAACTAACTTACATGTTAGCCAAGCAATTCTGTGATTTATTTATTGTAATAACATTTCACCGAGGGGAGCGATTTTTCGATACTAGTAAAGATAATATTAATATCGAAAATTATATTATATATTATATCTGTGGCCCGAGTGTCAAATTGACAGCACGTATTTTTATCATACTATTTAATTTTTATCGATTTAACCCATATTTAAAATATACTAAACTAATTTTATCAATAATTATGATAAAGAATAAAAAAACAGATACTTCAGAAAACTGGACCCTAAAATCGAATATATTGGAAAATATGTATGTACGACGTACGTCATAAACAATGTTGACGGGCCAAATTACTCGAGACACACCCACCATCTCCGGGCTCGTCGCTCAGCTCCGCCTCGCAGCCGCCGGGACGCGCCACATCCGTGAGCGCTGCGTCGCCGGCCATTGCAGTTGCGTCGAGCTCGAGTGACGAGTTTTTCTCCCCGCCGTCGACACCACCGCCACCACGACGAGGAAGAGGACGGCCACTAGTGGGCTTGGGACCTCGAGGCCAACAGGCCACGAACAGGTTCCCAGCTGCCGGTGGAAAGGTGTCGCGCATTCGATGGACGCAGTCCATGAACGAAAATGTAATGCGCGCATATTATGGGGCTACAGAGGGAGGAATTAACCTGACCGCGTACCGTGTTCGGATGCTATCTTTGTTTTAGGTGCTTGAGCCAGCTGTCAACGTGTCGGCGCAACGACTATCGGATCAGGTGCGAGTCATCCAGCGTAATCGTATGTTGGATGACACTGTACTTGATCGCTTGCGGACTGAAATGCAGAGTAGCCATGTCATTGCCACGCCGCCGCAGGCTGTGGTTCCACCACAGTCTACCATAATACCAAATCGCGATAACGACGTGAGTAATGACATGGTTACTAATATAAGTACCCAGTGCAATGAAGAAATGAGGAGTGCTTTGGAGGGTGCGATTCGAGAATATCGGTTCATGCAACCCGATCTTAGACCACGCATACCTCGTTTGCCCATGCATAACAAAAATAGGGTGCTGGTGGCTGTTCTGGACTCGCAGTTGTCAAACTATTTTGATAACTGCGAAGACCTCACCGATGCTCACTCAATCCTGTATTGTGCGGCTGTAGTGGCATGTCGTGTAGCTCATGTCAAATTTTCTGATGACAGAGCTACACGACCTAAACCAGCCCCACCAGCATGGCAGTACAGGATTGAACGACGTATTGGTGAGGCCAGAGCACTCATCGGCAAACTGATCTGCTTCAGGGAGGGCAATACTCGCCCTAGAGTGATGCGTTTTGTGAGGCGGGCGTTCTTGGGGACTGATATCAGTCCTCGAGACTACATGTCCCGTGTCACAAAGCGCATCGACTTCCTGAAGCAGAAAGTGTATACATGGGCAAACCGTATTCGTAGGTATAAGCGGCGGGTGGACCGATACACTCAGAATCACACATTCCAAAGAGATAATCATCATAATCATAATCATAAATCTTTGTTTATCTCAACATCAGAAGTAACAGGTACTGGTATATGCACAATCTTAAATAGAGAAAGGTGTCTGAAGTAGGTATATCCTGAGGTACAGATGAAATGTGGGTTTATAGTGCTTGGGAGCGACCGGACCAAGGTGTGGCTGACATGCGCTTGCCGGATGATGATACCATGTGTTCGTCCTGGCGCAGCATCTGGTCGGTGCCTGTTAGCCATACCGAGGGTGAATGAACTCGGGAGGTCGAGCGAGCGTGCGATCTAGTACCAGAAATGGAGGCAATTACTATCAGCCCCCAAGACTTAGTTCGTGCAGTCCGTCCGTTGCCTAACTCGAAATCTCCAGGGCCGGATGGGCTGCGCAACTTCTGGATTAAATGGTTTACAAGGTCGCACGCTCGCCTGGCGATCCTGTTCCAGTCAACCTTAGAGTCAGGGTCGCTGCCAGAGTTCCTGACAACAGGTATAACCCACCTGCTCCATAAATCGGGTAGTACTGCGGAGCCCAAAAATTACCTGTCTTCCGACGGTCTATAAAGTTCTTACATCCATTTTGAGAGCTAAAATTAACAAACACATTAATGACAATTCTGTCATGTCCGCTTCTCAAAATGGATGTAGGAACGGGTCCCGCGGTACTAAAGAGCTACTCCTCATTGATATGGCCATTAGTCAACAGGTTCGCCGTTCCCGAAAGGATCTGTCGACATGTTGGACAGACTATAAGAAGGCCTATGACTTGGTGCCACATACATGTCTCACGAGGGTGCTAGAGTTGTATAAAGTTGATCCAACTCTGCGCACCTTCCTGATATCATGTATGGGGCAATGGAGGACAGTCCTTCCCTATCCAGGATGTCGGCAAATCCAGAGGAATAGCGAGCCGATAAGGATAGAGCGAGGTATATTTCAGGGCGATAGTTTGAGTCCACTTTGGTTCTGCTTAGCCTTGAATCCTCTTAGCACGCTGCTGGAGGATTTAGGTCTAGGCTATGGTTGAGGAGAGGTGGTCAAGTCATATCTCACCTCCTTTACATGGATGACCTGAAACTCTTTGCCCCCAACGATTTGCAACTGATGGAGCTACTGAAAGTAACTGAAACTTTCAGTAGCGCCATCAGGATGGAATTTGGTGTGGACAAATGTGCGGTCATGCATGTAAAGCGAGAGAGATTGTGGAATCATAAATCTTGGATCCCTCTCAGCAACCGAAACCTATAAGTATTTGGGTATGTCGGAAGCGCTGGGCATCAATGTTGCTGACATGAAGCAATCTTTGAAGGAGCGCTTCTTTGGCCGCCTGAAAAAAGTATTTAATAGTCTTTTATCAGGCGGCAATAAGGTACGTACCTTCAACGGTTGGGTCATGCCGGTTTTGATGTACTCTTTCGGCATACTCAAATGGACTCAGACAGAACTAGACGCCCTGGATAGGAGGGTCAGTACATTGTTGACGGCATATCGAATTCGTCACCCGCGTTCTTCGGTTATGAGACTGTATATCCCGCGGAGGTGTGGGGGTCGAGGCTTTTTAAACGCTAAGACTCTCCACAATCGCGAGATTTGCATTCTCAGGGAATATTTCCTTGATACCGACGTGGGGATGCATCGAGATGTGGTCGCGGTGGACAAGGGCCTTACCCCGCTCTCCTTGGCTGAAGAGAACTGGCGCAAACCTGTAGTGCTTGACACTAACGACCGCATGGAGGTATGGCAGAGTAAGGAACTTCACGGACGCTTTTTCCGAGCCCTGCATGGACCTGATGTAGACCTATCAGCGTCCGTAGCCTAGCTATGTTCCGGGGACCTCTTCGGAGAAACCGAAGGTTTTGTCTGTGCAATTATGGATGAAGTTATGATGACGAATAACTACAGAAGATTTATTGTGAAGGACGGTACGGTTGACATATGTCGGGTATGCCAGGCGAATCAATCCGTCACATTATCTCCGGGTGTTCTCGTCTGGCTAACGGAGAGTACTTGCATAGACACAACCTTGTAGCCAGGATTATCCATCAGCAACTTGCTCTAAAATACAACCTTGTGGAATCGGAAGTACCGTACTATAAGTATGTGCCCGACCCAGTTCTCGAAAATGGCAGTATCACATTGTACTGGGATCGATCCATCATCACTGACAGGACCATTGTAGCCAATAAGCCTGATATAGTGGTGTTGGATCGGTCAGAGCGACGCGCAATGATTGTTGACATAACGGTCCCGCATGATGAGAACCTTATGAAAGCCGAGAAAGATCAAATTAAGTATCTTGATTTGGCTTATGAGGTTGTCGACATGTGGGATGTGGACTCAGCGATCATTGTGCCGATAGTTGTATCAGCCCATAGCTTAATTGCCAAGAGCCTCGACCAATACCTGAGGAGGCTCTCGCCTCCGCCACCTTTTGGGGCGCGTACAGGTAGTGGGCGGCTTGCCGCCTCAAAGAACGCGCCCACACCGGGCCCCGTAAAGGACCATGGACCGCACGACCCCCGCATAGAGCCTCCGACAGGAGGCGTTTGGACCCCTCAGGTTGGTCAAGAGCCGCTTGAAGGCAGCCCCTGTCCGTTCCAGTTTGGGAGCCAACGTCGGAAGTGCTCCACGAAGTTCCACGGGCTGTCGAGGACGAGTCCTAGGTACTTCTACGTCGACCCGACGCCGATGGAAACCGCTCCTGCCATCAGTAAAGATCCCGACGGTGGCGCATTCCGAGGCCATTGAAAACACATGGCCTCGGACTTGTGCAATGCCACCTCGAGACCCAATTGCCGGATCCTCTCCACGACTATCGCAAACCCGCGTGTCATGTTTTCGGCCACCGCCTCGTGCGACCTCCCTTGTACCAGCACCAGCGTGTCATCAGCGTAGCAAACTACGCTGTCACCGGTAGGGAGGTCAGCGCGCAGCACCCAGTTGTAACCGATGTTGCACAAGGCCGGCCCCAGAACCGATCCCTGTGGAACATCGCACGACATCTCTCGCCGGTTCCATTCTCCACTCCGACCGGGGTAGGTGACGGCCCTAACTGTCAGGTAGTCCCCGACCACACGACCATCGCGAGCTCCCCGAGATCCACCGTCGCCTTCGCCTTAGCGAGCACGTCGCGATAGATCATGCCCCTCTTTTCCTCGTCCGGCTGTAGTGTTATCCCTACAGCTGCTGTCTTCGGGGCGCTGAGCCTAGCCGCGCCGCTCCGCTCCTTCTGTCGGCGCTTCCGCTCCCGCTTCCTGGCCTTTTTCGCCGCCCTTCGCTCCCTCGCTCTCTTTCCGGCCACCTGCCACCCGGTCTCGGCCCCGGAAGGCTTAGAGGGCGATAGGAGCGGCGGTAGCGGCTGTTTCGCGGCTGGTGGTGGCACATTCGCCGCCTTGCCCTTCTTTTGGGCCGCCGCCTTGCCCTGCCTCAGGGCCGCCGCTCTCCCAACCGGGCTGGCTGGACGACCCCGGTGCGGAGGCCGCAGCAGCCGCATATGTGGCCGAACTCGGGCCCGGGGGCGCCTTGTTTGCCGCCAGGGGGGGGGGCTCAGGACAATGCCCTCCAGGACGGAGAACCGCGCCTGGAAGGCAGCCAGCTCCTGCCGAATCAGGTTCAGGACCTGGTTCTCCACCGGCACGGCCTGGCTTGGTTGCTGCTGGCCCCCATTTTGGGGCGCCTCGCGAAAGCCGGACTCGCACTGGCGAGGTCTGCTCTGAGCTTCCTGTTCTCTTCTTGGAGAAGCTCCGTGGCGGCCGTCAGTCGAGCGATCTCCTCCCGCAGTTTGACCACGCCGTCTGGCGGGGGCCCCGCATATCTGGCCTCCGCTGCCGCCATGATAGAGGCGATCGCTGCGAGTATAGCTCTTTGCCTAGTGGAGGGCTTTTGCTTAGATGGCCAAATTAAAAAAATATCGTTGAATGTCTTATGGCCTAAACAAATACTAGAACCCAATACGGTGCTGCCGCTATTTTATGGCTTTTACATAATTGTAAGGCACCATCACGCGACGTCGCGTGATGCGGCAATTAACGTGATGAAAAAACAAAATTACTGAACCGATTTTGATGAAATTCTATGGGAAAAACGGGAAGTATATCCTTTCACTGAAAAACAAACTTAAAAAAAATACAACCGAATTGAGAACCTCCTCCTTTTTGAAGAAAGTCGGTTAATTTTTTTTTCAAATTGATCCACTAGTTCCTGATATTAGCGCGTTCAACCAAACAAACACTCTTCAACTTTATAATATTCTTTAATATATAAAGTATCGATTATTGATCATCAAAAGACTTTTTAAGTAAAGTCTAGTGCATAGTGCAGCTGTTTCAATATTTTTTAGCAAATATAACACATAATATTGTTAATATCGTAATAAAATTTTTCGCATATTCATGGTGACTGTTAAGTCATCACTAAAATTAAATATCTTGGGCTCACAGTGTCGAGGTGGAACTTTTTGATGGAATTTTATAGTTTATGAATAATTTAGTAATTTGAGTTTATTTAATAGATTTTTTAACGGACGATAAAAAAGATGGAGGTTCTCAGTTCGACACGTATTTTATTTACCTCGCTTAACTTTTTACAGAGAAGTCCGATTTGATATTTCTTCTATTGGAGAGAGTATAACTCAAAGTTGGGCTCATTTAAAAATGAAAAAAAAAACCACCACTAAGAGTAGAAAAACACCTTCTGTGAAGCAGTCATGCTAGTGAAGGAGGTGGCGGGACGTGAGAGGGAAAGAACCTCACGTCCCAGCCGCCGCGGGAGACGCCCTGGGCGTCGGGGGTCACGTGGTGGCTCCCGGCCACCGTAGGCGCGGGCCTGTGGACGGCGAGTTATGGGCTAGCTCGCCGTCCGGCCGTCTTATGACGACAGGCCGTGTCGACGGCGCGTTTGTGTTCTACGCGCGCCTCAAAGAGATGTCAGCAACCGAGTAGGGGTCCGCATGGGCCGATGCCTGCCAGAGCTGCGGGACTGTTCGAAAGAGACACCGTGGCCCTGGAACACAAAGGGCAAAGAAGGAACATGGATGGGTTTTAGTCAGTACAAGTCTGACACTCCCTTCCGCTCCGCCCAGAGTGGGGGGGGTCATTTGATGATTTCCCGTCCAAAAAAAAAAAAAAAAAAAGGGTAGAAAAACAGGGGTTGATTAATTTTTTACTACTGCATTTTCAATTACTAATTGATTCTGTTTAAAGGCACTCATATGTAGTTCTGATGACAATACATCATAATAAAGATCTGAATTTTATCTGATGATGAAGACGGAAGGCATGAGGTCCTCAACAGTCCTCAACAGCAGCTATACCGTGTTTGGGCTCATTTCATGCACGTTGATGAGAACTTTAGACTTAGCTAGAGTGTGACTGTCATCGAAGGTCTGACGATGGAGGCGGAAGGCAGTTGCAAGATGTCCGTAACATTTTACAGCAGCTTTATCGTGTTTGGGCTCATTTCATGCACCCTGATGAGAACTTTAAACCTAGTTGGGCTATGTATGTCATCGAGTGTCTGAGGATGAAGACATAAGGCTGTCAAGATATTTTCGAGACATCAAATTGTAACTACTTGAAAATATACAACATTATTTTTAGTATATGAGAAACCTAAATATAGTCGAGATGAAGAACAGTAACTGTGTGTACCCAAGAGCAGACTCAAGAGACGTCGAGTCTAGCACGATATTGTAACCGACCTCTTTCAAGGCTTCAAAGATGTTGTCAAGAAGAGGACTTGTATCTCTCCTTATTGTGATCATACCGTTGATTCCATGGACGTTGGCATACTCTGACTGGAGTATCTCCTCGAAATGCTTGGTTCAATGCCGGTCCTGCTCCACAAGAACAGGAGCGCCTAAATTGATAGCATTAAATAGTATTGTTGGAGCTGCTGAAGATTGTATAACTATCTTTGCATTGTATAAATTCAATCTCTTTTGTATTATATAGCCGCCTAGCCCATATTGTGTGAGTACTATGTACTAGAAAGCTGTCATTCGCTGGAAACCTGCGTCTTTTCTTGACTTGAATGTGCCCTGGCGGTTAGGAGTATGTCATGCTCACTCAAATGTCTCGCTGATGGTGGCACGTGTGTCGGATCATTTAGTTCCCTTCAAAATAGTTGAGTTGATGGTGCAGATACATGCGTCATGTTCGTGAACGGGCGCTGTCAGTTGTGACTGGTCATCTCTTATTTGCCACGGCTTATTTGAATTAATTATTTTATTTTTGAATTGTTTTTACTATGGACACTTAACGTACACATCTTGCTGCATCGTTCTCACATAATGTACCATCTCAAAATGAATGATGTAACCAAGGTTTTGTTAAAGTATTCTGATTTAAAAGAGTGTCCATGGAGTTTCTTGCCCGTTCTTCTCCATAGAGATCTACGTTAGGGAATGGGTTGGGTTAACACTAGTTTATATGGATCTCGTCGGTTCCGAGGATTTCTTTTTTTTTTTTTTTTTTTTTTTTTTTTTTTTTTTTTTTTTTTTTTTCATTTGCAGTCTTAAATAGTTGCTTATTTTTCATAACAAACACACATATTTCGTGAATGTAAAGTGACGGTAACGGTAACAAACCAAGTTTTTTAAATATTGGTCGACATGAGTCGTCGGGCTTAAGTCCACAAATTGCTCTCATGCACTTTTTTTGAGCGATGAATGCTCTTTGGAAGTCAGTCAGTCTTACCTGGTTTAGTTGTCTGGTTTCGAAGTAAAAAT
This sequence comes from Noctua janthe, assembly GCA_910589295.1. NCBI lineage: Eukaryota > Metazoa > Arthropoda > Insecta > Lepidoptera > Noctuidae > Noctua > Noctua janthe. The sequence continues at coordinate 12,231,225 of OU342578.1, forward strand.
ATAATATGATCCGTCGATTCAAGTAGCAGCCTTTTATATCATAATTAGTAAAAAATGGCGTCAAAGAAAAATTGGTCAAATAGCTATTTAAAACAATATAATTTTGATACATTATTCATTATCTTTTTATTATAATTAAATGTTAATTGGTCACAGTATAATATCCTGAATTCAGCAGCTGTGTCAATTTTTCTAGAAAAATTCTGTCTTTTTCATAAAATGTTTTTCTCTGCGAATGACATTTTTTTTGTGGGCTGCCGCGGTTTCTCCACCAATTTTAGCCCACTAGCTAGATCAACCGTGTTAAACATCGACCTATGAATTGCACAATCATAATGGCCGACTAGAGGTCCTAGATCAATTTTATTGACATTCTATCAGTAAATAGCTGTTACCCGCGACTTCGTATGCGTTAGGTTCGCGATTTGCTTAAAATAAGTTGTTTAGTCAGAAGGTCAACAATCCGTTATTATCTGGTACCACACGATCTTCGCCAATTTTCAGAAGAGCTATCGTATATTGCCCCGTTTGTGTATCGTTGAATATTTTTATCACCATCTATGTATGTTATGATCTATGTTAAAAGTTTTGGGTTCCTTAGTCCTTAAAGTAGACCATTGTGCGTGAGCCATGGTGGCCGTTACTCCAACCAGCCCAACGCCCTCCAGAAGCACATCAAACTTCCCGGTCTTTTCAAGACAGAACGAAGAAGAGTCCCTCGGGGACTTTTTATCACCATTCATTTGAAATACTTACCCTACCGCCACCATTGACCAAGTAAAACTAACTTACATGTTAGCCAAGCAATTCTGTGATTTATTTATTGTAATAACATTTCACCGAGGGGAGCGATTTTTCGATACTAGTAAAGATAATATTAATATCGAAAATTATATTATATATTATATCTGTGGCCCGAGTGTCAAATTGACAGCACGTATTTTTATCATACTATTTAATTTTTATCGATTTAACCCATATTTAAAATATACTAAACTAATTTTATCAATAATTATGATAAAGAATAAAAAAACAGATACTTCAGAAAACTGGACCCTAAAATCGAATATATTGGAAAATATGTATGTACGACGTACGTCATAAACAATGTTGACGGGCCAAATTACTCGAGACACACCCACCATCTCCGGGCTCGTCGCTCAGCTCCGCCTCGCAGCCGCCGGGACGCGCCACATCCGTGAGCGCTGCGTCGCCGGCCATTGCAGTTGCGTCGAGCTCGAGTGACGAGTTTTTCTCCCCGCCGTCGACACCACCGCCACCACGACGAGGAAGAGGACGGCCACTAGTGGGCTTGGGACCTCGAGGCCAACAGGCCACGAACAGGTTCCCAGCTGCCGGTGGAAAGGTGTCGCGCATTCGATGGACGCAGTCCATGAACGAAAATGTAATGCGCGCATATTATGGGGCTACAGAGGGAGGAATTAACCTGACCGCGTACCGTGTTCGGATGCTATCTTTGTTTTAGGTGCTTGAGCCAGCTGTCAACGTGTCGGCGCAACGACTATCGGATCAGGTGCGAGTCATCCAGCGTAATCGTATGTTGGATGACACTGTACTTGATCGCTTGCGGACTGAAATGCAGAGTAGCCATGTCATTGCCACGCCGCCGCAGGCTGTGGTTCCACCACAGTCTACCATAATACCAAATCGCGATAACGACGTGAGTAATGACATGGTTACTAATATAAGTACCCAGTGCAATGAAGAAATGAGGAGTGCTTTGGAGGGTGCGATTCGAGAATATCGGTTCATGCAACCCGATCTTAGACCACGCATACCTCGTTTGCCCATGCATAACAAAAATAGGGTGCTGGTGGCTGTTCTGGACTCGCAGTTGTCAAACTATTTTGATAACTGCGAAGACCTCACCGATGCTCACTCAATCCTGTATTGTGCGGCTGTAGTGGCATGTCGTGTAGCTCATGTCAAATTTTCTGATGACAGAGCTACACGACCTAAACCAGCCCCACCAGCATGGCAGTACAGGATTGAACGACGTATTGGTGAGGCCAGAGCACTCATCGGCAAACTGATCTGCTTCAGGGAGGGCAATACTCGCCCTAGAGTGATGCGTTTTGTGAGGCGGGCGTTCTTGGGGACTGATATCAGTCCTCGAGACTACATGTCCCGTGTCACAAAGCGCATCGACTTCCTGAAGCAGAAAGTGTATACATGGGCAAACCGTATTCGTAGGTATAAGCGGCGGGTGGACCGATACACTCAGAATCACACATTCCAAAGAGATAATCATCATAATCATAATCATAAATCTTTGTTTATCTCAACATCAGAAGTAACAGGTACTGGTATATGCACAATCTTAAATAGAGAAAGGTGTCTGAAGTAGGTATATCCTGAGGTACAGATGAAATGTGGGTTTATAGTGCTTGGGAGCGACCGGACCAAGGTGTGGCTGACATGCGCTTGCCGGATGATGATACCATGTGTTCGTCCTGGCGCAGCATCTGGTCGGTGCCTGTTAGCCATACCGAGGGTGAATGAACTCGGGAGGTCGAGCGAGCGTGCGATCTAGTACCAGAAATGGAGGCAATTACTATCAGCCCCCAAGACTTAGTTCGTGCAGTCCGTCCGTTGCCTAACTCGAAATCTCCAGGGCCGGATGGGCTGCGCAACTTCTGGATTAAATGGTTTACAAGGTCGCACGCTCGCCTGGCGATCCTGTTCCAGTCAACCTTAGAGTCAGGGTCGCTGCCAGAGTTCCTGACAACAGGTATAACCCACCTGCTCCATAAATCGGGTAGTACTGCGGAGCCCAAAAATTACCTGTCTTCCGACGGTCTATAAAGTTCTTACATCCATTTTGAGAGCTAAAATTAACAAACACATTAATGACAATTCTGTCATGTCCGCTTCTCAAAATGGATGTAGGAACGGGTCCCGCGGTACTAAAGAGCTACTCCTCATTGATATGGCCATTAGTCAACAGGTTCGCCGTTCCCGAAAGGATCTGTCGACATGTTGGACAGACTATAAGAAGGCCTATGACTTGGTGCCACATACATGTCTCACGAGGGTGCTAGAGTTGTATAAAGTTGATCCAACTCTGCGCACCTTCCTGATATCATGTATGGGGCAATGGAGGACAGTCCTTCCCTATCCAGGATGTCGGCAAATCCAGAGGAATAGCGAGCCGATAAGGATAGAGCGAGGTATATTTCAGGGCGATAGTTTGAGTCCACTTTGGTTCTGCTTAGCCTTGAATCCTCTTAGCACGCTGCTGGAGGATTTAGGTCTAGGCTATGGTTGAGGAGAGGTGGTCAAGTCATATCTCACCTCCTTTACATGGATGACCTGAAACTCTTTGCCCCCAACGATTTGCAACTGATGGAGCTACTGAAAGTAACTGAAACTTTCAGTAGCGCCATCAGGATGGAATTTGGTGTGGACAAATGTGCGGTCATGCATGTAAAGCGAGAGAGATTGTGGAATCATAAATCTTGGATCCCTCTCAGCAACCGAAACCTATAAGTATTTGGGTATGTCGGAAGCGCTGGGCATCAATGTTGCTGACATGAAGCAATCTTTGAAGGAGCGCTTCTTTGGCCGCCTGAAAAAAGTATTTAATAGTCTTTTATCAGGCGGCAATAAGGTACGTACCTTCAACGGTTGGGTCATGCCGGTTTTGATGTACTCTTTCGGCATACTCAAATGGACTCAGACAGAACTAGACGCCCTGGATAGGAGGGTCAGTACATTGTTGACGGCATATCGAATTCGTCACCCGCGTTCTTCGGTTATGAGACTGTATATCCCGCGGAGGTGTGGGGGTCGAGGCTTTTTAAACGCTAAGACTCTCCACAATCGCGAGATTTGCATTCTCAGGGAATATTTCCTTGATACCGACGTGGGGATGCATCGAGATGTGGTCGCGGTGGACAAGGGCCTTACCCCGCTCTCCTTGGCTGAAGAGAACTGGCGCAAACCTGTAGTGCTTGACACTAACGACCGCATGGAGGTATGGCAGAGTAAGGAACTTCACGGACGCTTTTTCCGAGCCCTGCATGGACCTGATGTAGACCTATCAGCGTCCGTAGCCTAGCTATGTTCCGGGGACCTCTTCGGAGAAACCGAAGGTTTTGTCTGTGCAATTATGGATGAAGTTATGATGACGAATAACTACAGAAGATTTATTGTGAAGGACGGTACGGTTGACATATGTCGGGTATGCCAGGCGAATCAATCCGTCACATTATCTCCGGGTGTTCTCGTCTGGCTAACGGAGAGTACTTGCATAGACACAACCTTGTAGCCAGGATTATCCATCAGCAACTTGCTCTAAAATACAACCTTGTGGAATCGGAAGTACCGTACTATAAGTATGTGCCCGACCCAGTTCTCGAAAATGGCAGTATCACATTGTACTGGGATCGATCCATCATCACTGACAGGACCATTGTAGCCAATAAGCCTGATATAGTGGTGTTGGATCGGTCAGAGCGACGCGCAATGATTGTTGACATAACGGTCCCGCATGATGAGAACCTTATGAAAGCCGAGAAAGATCAAATTAAGTATCTTGATTTGGCTTATGAGGTTGTCGACATGTGGGATGTGGACTCAGCGATCATTGTGCCGATAGTTGTATCAGCCCATAGCTTAATTGCCAAGAGCCTCGACCAATACCTGAGGAGGCTCTCGCCTCCGCCACCTTTTGGGGCGCGTACAGGTAGTGGGCGGCTTGCCGCCTCAAAGAACGCGCCCACACCGGGCCCCGTAAAGGACCATGGACCGCACGACCCCCGCATAGAGCCTCCGACAGGAGGCGTTTGGACCCCTCAGGTTGGTCAAGAGCCGCTTGAAGGCAGCCCCTGTCCGTTCCAGTTTGGGAGCCAACGTCGGAAGTGCTCCACGAAGTTCCACGGGCTGTCGAGGACGAGTCCTAGGTACTTCTACGTCGACCCGACGCCGATGGAAACCGCTCCTGCCATCAGTAAAGATCCCGACGGTGGCGCATTCCGAGGCCATTGAAAACACATGGCCTCGGACTTGTGCAATGCCACCTCGAGACCCAATTGCCGGATCCTCTCCACGACTATCGCAAACCCGCGTGTCATGTTTTCGGCCACCGCCTCGTGCGACCTCCCTTGTACCAGCACCAGCGTGTCATCAGCGTAGCAAACTACGCTGTCACCGGTAGGGAGGTCAGCGCGCAGCACCCAGTTGTAACCGATGTTGCACAAGGCCGGCCCCAGAACCGATCCCTGTGGAACATCGCACGACATCTCTCGCCGGTTCCATTCTCCACTCCGACCGGGGTAGGTGACGGCCCTAACTGTCAGGTAGTCCCCGACCACACGACCATCGCGAGCTCCCCGAGATCCACCGTCGCCTTCGCCTTAGCGAGCACGTCGCGATAGATCATGCCCCTCTTTTCCTCGTCCGGCTGTAGTGTTATCCCTACAGCTGCTGTCTTCGGGGCGCTGAGCCTAGCCGCGCCGCTCCGCTCCTTCTGTCGGCGCTTCCGCTCCCGCTTCCTGGCCTTTTTCGCCGCCCTTCGCTCCCTCGCTCTCTTTCCGGCCACCTGCCACCCGGTCTCGGCCCCGGAAGGCTTAGAGGGCGATAGGAGCGGCGGTAGCGGCTGTTTCGCGGCTGGTGGTGGCACATTCGCCGCCTTGCCCTTCTTTTGGGCCGCCGCCTTGCCCTGCCTCAGGGCCGCCGCTCTCCCAACCGGGCTGGCTGGACGACCCCGGTGCGGAGGCCGCAGCAGCCGCATATGTGGCCGAACTCGGGCCCGGGGGCGCCTTGTTTGCCGCCAGGGGGGGGGGCTCAGGACAATGCCCTCCAGGACGGAGAACCGCGCCTGGAAGGCAGCCAGCTCCTGCCGAATCAGGTTCAGGACCTGGTTCTCCACCGGCACGGCCTGGCTTGGTTGCTGCTGGCCCCCATTTTGGGGCGCCTCGCGAAAGCCGGACTCGCACTGGCGAGGTCTGCTCTGAGCTTCCTGTTCTCTTCTTGGAGAAGCTCCGTGGCGGCCGTCAGTCGAGCGATCTCCTCCCGCAGTTTGACCACGCCGTCTGGCGGGGGCCCCGCATATCTGGCCTCCGCTGCCGCCATGATAGAGGCGATCGCTGCGAGTATAGCTCTTTGCCTAGTGGAGGGCTTTTGCTTAGATGGCCAAATTAAAAAAATATCGTTGAATGTCTTATGGCCTAAACAAATACTAGAACCCAATACGGTGCTGCCGCTATTTTATGGCTTTTACATAATTGTAAGGCACCATCACGCGACGTCGCGTGATGCGGCAATTAACGTGATGAAAAAACAAAATTACTGAACCGATTTTGATGAAATTCTATGGGAAAAACGGGAAGTATATCCTTTCACTGAAAAACAAACTTAAAAAAAATACAACCGAATTGAGAACCTCCTCCTTTTTGAAGAAAGTCGGTTAATTTTTTTTTCAAATTGATCCACTAGTTCCTGATATTAGCGCGTTCAACCAAACAAACACTCTTCAACTTTATAATATTCTTTAATATATAAAGTATCGATTATTGATCATCAAAAGACTTTTTAAGTAAAGTCTAGTGCATAGTGCAGCTGTTTCAATATTTTTTAGCAAATATAACACATAATATTGTTAATATCGTAATAAAATTTTTCGCATATTCATGGTGACTGTTAAGTCATCACTAAAATTAAATATCTTGGGCTCACAGTGTCGAGGTGGAACTTTTTGATGGAATTTTATAGTTTATGAATAATTTAGTAATTTGAGTTTATTTAATAGATTTTTTAACGGACGATAAAAAAGATGGAGGTTCTCAGTTCGACACGTATTTTATTTACCTCGCTTAACTTTTTACAGAGAAGTCCGATTTGATATTTCTTCTATTGGAGAGAGTATAACTCAAAGTTGGGCTCATTTAAAAATGAAAAAAAAAACCACCACTAAGAGTAGAAAAACACCTTCTGTGAAGCAGTCATGCTAGTGAAGGAGGTGGCGGGACGTGAGAGGGAAAGAACCTCACGTCCCAGCCGCCGCGGGAGACGCCCTGGGCGTCGGGGGTCACGTGGTGGCTCCCGGCCACCGTAGGCGCGGGCCTGTGGACGGCGAGTTATGGGCTAGCTCGCCGTCCGGCCGTCTTATGACGACAGGCCGTGTCGACGGCGCGTTTGTGTTCTACGCGCGCCTCAAAGAGATGTCAGCAACCGAGTAGGGGTCCGCATGGGCCGATGCCTGCCAGAGCTGCGGGACTGTTCGAAAGAGACACCGTGGCCCTGGAACACAAAGGGCAAAGAAGGAACATGGATGGGTTTTAGTCAGTACAAGTCTGACACTCCCTTCCGCTCCGCCCAGAGTGGGGGGGGTCATTTGATGATTTCCCGTCCAAAAAAAAAAAAAAAAAAAGGGTAGAAAAACAGGGGTTGATTAATTTTTTACTACTGCATTTTCAATTACTAATTGATTCTGTTTAAAGGCACTCATATGTAGTTCTGATGACAATACATCATAATAAAGATCTGAATTTTATCTGATGATGAAGACGGAAGGCATGAGGTCCTCAACAGTCCTCAACAGCAGCTATACCGTGTTTGGGCTCATTTCATGCACGTTGATGAGAACTTTAGACTTAGCTAGAGTGTGACTGTCATCGAAGGTCTGACGATGGAGGCGGAAGGCAGTTGCAAGATGTCCGTAACATTTTACAGCAGCTTTATCGTGTTTGGGCTCATTTCATGCACCCTGATGAGAACTTTAAACCTAGTTGGGCTATGTATGTCATCGAGTGTCTGAGGATGAAGACATAAGGCTGTCAAGATATTTTCGAGACATCAAATTGTAACTACTTGAAAATATACAACATTATTTTTAGTATATGAGAAACCTAAATATAGTCGAGATGAAGAACAGTAACTGTGTGTACCCAAGAGCAGACTCAAGAGACGTCGAGTCTAGCACGATATTGTAACCGACCTCTTTCAAGGCTTCAAAGATGTTGTCAAGAAGAGGACTTGTATCTCTCCTTATTGTGATCATACCGTTGATTCCATGGACGTTGGCATACTCTGACTGGAGTATCTCCTCGAAATGCTTGGTTCAATGCCGGTCCTGCTCCACAAGAACAGGAGCGCCTAAATTGATAGCATTAAATAGTATTGTTGGAGCTGCTGAAGATTGTATAACTATCTTTGCATTGTATAAATTCAATCTCTTTTGTATTATATAGCCGCCTAGCCCATATTGTGTGAGTACTATGTACTAGAAAGCTGTCATTCGCTGGAAACCTGCGTCTTTTCTTGACTTGAATGTGCCCTGGCGGTTAGGAGTATGTCATGCTCACTCAAATGTCTCGCTGATGGTGGCACGTGTGTCGGATCATTTAGTTCCCTTCAAAATAGTTGAGTTGATGGTGCAGATACATGCGTCATGTTCGTGAACGGGCGCTGTCAGTTGTGACTGGTCATCTCTTATTTGCCACGGCTTATTTGAATTAATTATTTTATTTTTGAATTGTTTTTACTATGGACACTTAACGTACACATCTTGCTGCATCGTTCTCACATAATGTACCATCTCAAAATGAATGATGTAACCAAGGTTTTGTTAAAGTATTCTGATTTAAAAGAGTGTCCATGGAGTTTCTTGCCCGTTCTTCTCCATAGAGATCTACGTTAGGGAATGGGCAACTACAGTACTTTCACAGTTTTTGTGCCTTGTGACTGGGGCTGTAGCTATTTTTTACTGTTGTCTTTGTTTCGACAATTCAAAAGTGCCTATAACTGGCCTACTTGAAATAAATGCTTTGATTTTGATTTTGATTCAGTTAGTTTCTCTTGCTTCTTGAAGTACTGAAGGGTATTAGTTACGTTCCAAGCTGTGTCGTTAGTCTTCTCCACCCACCCACACGTCATAGTCCTGTGGGTCACCGCGAGTGTACATCATGAGGTACATAGAACTAGTACCACCTAACATTTTGCCTTGCGTCAGAAAGCTGATCTTGGCTTTCATGTTCTGCATTGTGTAGTTGTCGTTTACAGAACGGTAGTTGTAATCGTAGTCTGACTCCTTCAGAAACTTGAATAGGCCCGGTAACTAAAAAACAAATTGACTACACACCAGTTGTACGAAACTTGATAAAAAATATTGAAACATGTTAAAACCAACTGTCTCAACTCTTATCTTATGTTACTTATACAACATTACTTTTAGTATATGCGGAACCTGAATATAGTTTGTTTAGAATAAGTAACTAAATCGATTCCAATCATTTTTAAACCATGTTATATTTTGTTCCCAAAATAATTAAAAAAGGTTACAAGTTGGACCGAGGCACCGAGCGATACTAAGTTCCTATCGGTACCTACTGCCAAATTATTATTATCAATGAGCTCAAGGCGACGCTGAAGGCGCACTCGCGGCTGTGTGGCGTGGTGACCACGTTTTTGTGCGAACAACCAGGTAACAAAACAAGCTTATAACTTTGTAATTTTTCATGATACAGTTTTGAAATTTAGTTCTTTACTTTTTTTTTATTTATTTATTTATTTATTATTAACTTACACACACTATCTTTACAGGATGACCCCAATACAATAGTGGTTACCAAATAAAATCAACTTACGGCTAATACTTAAAATCTAACAACAAAAATCTTAACACAGAATATTAATATCTAAATATAACTAACACAATTCAACAACACTTTTGCGAATTCACTCAGATTGCACGAAAATATGTCAATTCTCTCATGAACTTCGTTTAATACACATATTGTGCGGGTGAGGGGTGTTTTTGACAGCAGATTGGTTCTGGCAGACTTAAAAATACTAGACACGTGTTTCAGGTGTCGCATATACTAAAACTAATGTTGTATATGTTTAGGGTACAGTGAGTAAATTTTTCAGTCTTTGCATTTCAGCCAGCGCTCGTTCATCACTCGAGTGTTTTCACTCTGCTTAATTCACATAATTTAGCAAAAACTTTTTTTCCCAGGTCGATTACTGTTTTATCACGGGTTGCCCCTTGTAGTTTATGTACCGTGACAGCCCAGCAACTAAAAAAAAACGTTAACTTGATAAAAATGTTAGGGAGCACATTCACGTAAACTCGGAAGCAACGGAATGACGTAAATTATTTCTGCCACTGTCTATAAAATGGCCGGCCTATGGAATTGAGCAGGCTGCGATGAAGTATTGTGGGATTATCTGAAGTCCGAAGAGAAGAGTAGGACACGATAATTCTGAAATCCGGCAACTTGCTTTATTTTCGAGAGGGTGATCAGCAGTCCCAGGGTGGTGTTGGGTTTATCGTCAACAAGTCCCTCGTGAATAACGTGGTGAAGATCGAGAGTGTGTCGACCAGGGTGGCGTACCTTATACTCAGAATATCCTCAAGATATTCGCTGAAGGTCATACAGTTCTACGCCCCGACCTCGGCACACCCCGACGATGAAGTGGAGACCATGTATGTGGATATTTCCAAAGCCCTGCATGGTTTCAAAACTCACTTCACCGTTGTCATGGGGGACTTCAATGCGAAACTGAGCATACGAGACGTGGATGAGCTGCTGGTAAGGCAATTTGGGTTTGGACGTTGGAACCACCGGGGTCACCAACTGGCTAGTTTTATGGAGAAGAAGGGCTTCTATATGATGAACTCCTTCTTCAAAAAGCGTAAGCACAGGAAATGGACCTCGCAGAGTCCCGATGGTGCAACTATAAATGAGAATGACTTCGTCATGTCAATCAAAAAGCAAATGTTCAATGATGTCTCTGTGATCAATTCGGTGAAAACCGGGAACTTTCACCGCACGGTAAGAGGCACATTGAACATCAATATAAAGCTTAAAAGGTCTCGACTGATGAAGTCTACGCTCCGTCCAGCACAGATCCAGATCCAAAACCCCGAGAGCTTTCAGCTTGAACTCCAGAATCGAGTGCCTAGGAAGCTCAGTGGATGAATACAACGATGGGTTCGTGGAAACTGTCCATACGACTGGGTCTAAGTTCTTCAAGACACGTCGTGCACACAAGAACAAAAGACTTTCTGATCATACTTTCGAGCTCATGAAGGAGAGGCGTGAGATGTTCCTGCAGTCTTCAGACGAGGCGTGGAAATACCGGCAGCTCAATAGACGGATCTCTAAATCCTTGAAGAGCGACCTCCGCCTCTTTAATGCCGAGAGTATTAAAGACGCTATTGAGCGGATTTAGGGCTCCAATGTATTTTCTAAACATCTGGCTATTGAGCAGAGCCAGCTCACGAAACTGAAGACCGACGATGGCAGGATCGTATCCACCAAACCGGAGCTGCTGAGGGAGATCGAGAGTTTTTATGGGTAGTTGTACACATCAACCAGTAAACCCGTTGCAAATCTAGCTAACGACCCAAGAGCTAGACTGACCCGACACTATACCGAAGAAATTCCGGATGTCAGCCTGTATGAGATTAGAATGGCTCTGAAACAGCTTAAAAACATCAAGGCACCGAGTGATAACGGAATTACGGCCGAACTCCTGAAGGCAGGTGGAAAACCGGTACATAAGGCCCTTCAGAAGTTGTTTGATTCCGTCATACTCGAGGGGAAAACGCCGCAGGCATGGTGCAGGGGTGTGGTGGTACTCTTCTTCAAAAAGGGCGACAATACCCGGCTGAAGAGGCCCATCTCACTTCTAAGCCATGTCTATAAGTTGTTTTCAAAAGTCATTACGACTCGTTTCGCGCGCAGGTTTCACGATTTTCAGCCTCCCGAACAAGCCGGATTCCGAAAAGTATACAGAAGACCAAAGAGTATAACCTGCCTCTCTGTTTAGCGTTTGTGAACTACGAGAAAGCCTTCGATTCGATCGAGACTTGGGCTGTACTGCAGTCTCTCCAACGGTGCCAAATTGACTATCGGTACATCGCGGTGTTAAAGTGTTTGTACGAAAACGCCACCATGTCAGTCCGACTTCAGGACCTATCCTTCTGCAGCGAGGTGTGAGACAGGGAGACGTCACATCTCCGACACTGTTCACCGCTGCACTGGAGGATGTCTTCAAGGTTCTGGTCTGTAGAGGGCTAGGCATCAACGTCAATGGCGAGTATATCTCTCACCTTCGGTTTACCGACGATATAGTGGTCATAGCTGAGACCATGGAGGACCTCAGTACAATGCTCGGTGACCTCAGTAGAGCTTCCCAAAGAGTGGGTCTTAAAATGTAATGTGTGTGTAATGTATTTCTGAATAAATAAATAAATAAAATGAACATGGACAAAACCAGAGTCATGTTGATGCATGCAGGTAGACATAATCGTCTACACTCGAAGTTGTAGACGATTATGTCTACCTGGGAGAAACGATCCAGTTAGGTAGGTCTAACTTCGAGAAAGAGGTCAATCGTCGAATCCGACTCGGCTGGGCAGCGTTCGGGAAGTTGGTATCTTCTCGTCCAACTTACCGCAGTGTCTCAAGACGAAAGTCCATGTCCAGTGTGTGTTGCCAGTGATTACATACGGGACCAAAACGTGGTCGCTCACAATGGGTTTCATCAGAAGGTTTAAAGTCACCCAAAGGGCTATGCTCGGAGTTTCCTTGCGTGATCAAATCAGAAATGAGGAAATCCGCAAGAGAACCAAGGTTACCGACGTAGCCCGAAGAATAGCTAAACTTAAATGGCAGTGGGCAGGGCACATTGCTCGCAGAACGGATGGCCGATGGGGTCGGAAAGTTCTGGAGTGGCGACCGCGAACTGGAAGACGTTGCGTTGGAAGGCCTCCCACTAGGTGGACCGATGACCTGGTAAAGGTTCCAGGGATCCGCTGAATGCGAGGCGCACGGGACCGGTCAATGTGGCGACACTTGGGGTAGGCCAGCAGTGGACGTCTTTTGGCTGAAATGATGTTGATGATGATGAAGTGATTACTATTCACAAAATATTATGTTCAACAGATGGCAGTTGCTTTGACTTCATTATTGTGGGTAGCGGTACTTCAGGATCAGTGCTCGCGAACAGACTGTCAGCCAACGGGAGCTTCAGCGTGCTGCTGCTCGAAGCAGGAGGATACCCACCTATAGAATCGGAGGTAACTAGATCATTTTTTATTTTAAAATAACAATATCATGAACTTATGTAACACTATCTAATGCCCGCGCCATTGCCTGCGTGGAGTTGAGTAATTGTCCTATGGGATCGTAATGCTGGGGCAAAACGTATCACATGTGTTAGGTTATAAACTATATGTGTGCAAAATTTTAACCAAATCCATTCAGTAGTTTTTGCGTGAAAGAGTAACAAATAAACTTATGCTGTCACTTACAGGATATCTTACGTGATTTTTCTTTATTTGGAGCTCCCAAAACGAACAATCACGGAAGATAATTAAATTAAATTATATTTATTGACACACACAAGTTAGGTAACATACAGTTATAGAAAAACAAGAAACATGAGCAAAGTTAAAAGAGTACAAAAGTAAATAGAAGTAGCCGTGGGCCCCAACAGCAGTAAAGGCAGATTGCATTCGAATGTTCAGTGTGTCAAGGCACAGCGAGACACAAGTTAAAATTCATTATGATTTTAAAATTATTCAGAAATAAGAAGAAATAATAATAACAATCATAAAATTAAAATTAAATTCATAAAATTGGTGGACATGCATAATTAAAAACGTAAACATGATGACATTATTAAAAGGAAGTTTGAAAGTGTGTAGTATTCGTGCGAGTGTGTGTATGTATGTGTGTGTGAGTTTAAATGAAGGGACACGGAGGGTTTTGACTATCTGAGTGTGTTTGTGTTAAGTGCTAGTCACTTCGAGGGACACAAGATATTTTCTGTTTCATGATAGGTCAAGTTCTGAAGCCATGTTTTTTAAATCTTAGCTTCGAGTATATTTCCAGGGACTCTTAGTGTGGATTTATTGATTGAGTTAAAGACTCGAATAGGGAGAAAGAAGAAATTATCCCGTAAGTGACAGTATAAGTTTAGTTTTAAACCGTGAAAGCTTAAAACGAGTCAGAAATATCCATGGATGTATCCTACGTCCATCCATCCGCACAAACTTTCGCATTTATGCAATATTTGTTTTTATGCGAAACCTGAAACAAGTGTCTAGTATTTTTATGCAGAGAATCTATGTACTAAATTTCAAAACTGTATCATGAAAAATCACAAAGTTATAAGCTTGTTCTGTTACCTGGTTGTCCGCACAAAAACGTAGTCACCACGCGGCGCCGTCGTGCCTCCAGCGTCGTCTTGAGCTCATTGATAATAATAAATTGGCAGTAGGTACCTACATGATTGCGATAGGTTCTTAGTGTCGCTCGGTGTCCAACGTGTAGCCTTTTTAAATATTTTTGGGACAAAATATAACAAGGTTTAAAATTTATTGGAATGGATTCATTTACTTATTCTAAACAAACTATATTCAGGTTCCGCATATACTAAAAATAATGTTGTATAAGTGACATAAGATAAGAGTTGAGACAGTTTGTTTTAACATGTTTCAATATTTTTTATCAAGTTTTGTACAACTGGTCTGTAGTCAATTTCTTTTTTAGTTACCGGGCCTATTCAAGTTTCTGAAGGAGTCAGACTACGACTACAACTACCGTTCTGTAAACGACAACTACACAATGCAGAACATGAAAGCCAAGATCAGCTTTCTGACGCAAGGCAAAATGTTAGGTGGTACTAGTTCTATGTACTTCATGATGTACACTCGCGGTGACCCACAGGACTATGACGTGTGGGTGGAGAAGACTAACAACACAGCTTGGAACGTAACTAATAAAACCCTCCAGTACTTCAAGAAGCAAGAGAAACTAACTGACGAGGAGATACTCGAGTCAGAGTATGCCAACGTCCATGGAATCAACGGTATGATCAAAATAAGGAGAGATACAAGCCCTCTTCTTGACAACATCTTTGAAGCCTTGAAAGAAGTCGGTTACAATATCGTGCTAGACTCGACGTCTCTTGAGTCTGCTCTTGGGTACACACAGTTACTGTTCTCCATCGATGACGGTGTTCGACAAGGCAACGCGTACGCCTACCTCAGCCCTGCCAGGCATCGCCCCAATCTATGTGTGTCATTATTTACTACCGCTACTAAAATCCTGATCCATGACAAAAAAGCTGTCGGTGTGCAGGTGACCACCTCTTGCGACAAAACATATGTATTGTATGCAAAAAAGGAGGTTATTGTTTCCGCTGGTGTATTCAACAGCCCCAAACTATTGATGATGATTGATATTATTGATGCTGTCTGGTGTCGGACCTCGAGAGCAACTCGAGTCATTTGGTATCGATGTGATCGCTGATCTACCTGTCGGACAAAACTACATGGACCAGGCAGCTGCCCCAATTATTATCCAAATGGAAGAAAGTTCAGAAGTCTCTGGACAGGTGAATCCGCACAAATTCCCTGTACCAGTATTTAGTGGGAATGTAGCACTCAACTCGACTAGACCCGATTATCATGCGATTAACTTACTGTTTCCGCCGAACTCGACTGACCTGCTGGATTTAGTTTCAGAAATTTTCGGCTACTCACATGAAGTCTCTCAAAAGGTTTACGAAGCTAGTATAAACAGGAAGACTTGGTTTTCTTTATTAGGTTTAACTTTACCTGAATCTCGAGGTGAGGTGTTGCTTACGAGCACTGATCCAACTGCCGCCCCGATCGTAAACGCAGGTATGTTCAGCAACAAAGCTGACCTGAATACTCTGACACACGCATTTTTGGACCACGTCCGAGTATTGAACTCGACTTACTTGAAGAGCATAAACGCGACTATCCTGGACTTGGGTTTCTGCAAAGCCACGACAAGTGATATTGAATTCTGGGAGTGTTACTCAGTTGCTATGTCCACGACTATGTGGCACTTTGGAGGGACTTGTGCCATGGGAATGGTGCTGGACAGTCACATGAAGGTCAAGGGCATCGATAACTTGCGAGTGGTGGACTCTGCCGCCATGCCAGCTCTAGTCACTGGCAAAACCTTTGCTACAGTTACTATGCTCGGGGAACGCGGTGCCGATCTGATCCGGACTGCGCATAACATCTTGTAAGCATCGTTATTTTTAATGTGATGGTGTTTTCAAAATAAGATCAATGAAAGTAAGGCTTATTAAATTCTTAATTTAAATAATTGTTTCGTCATTATCATCTGCTTAGCGTTTGCCCAACTGTGTTGGAGTTTGCTTTCAAGTGGGGTGATTAACTTTATGGCTTTTTACTATCCGTAACGACTGTCAAAGGCAAAACACACTCACTAAATTAATTTTAGATTCTATTTTAATAGGTATTTCCTAATCCAATATTGGGTAAGTCTTACTAAAATAAAAGTATACCTACTGAAACACATTTCATACTTCTATAATGAGGTATAATTCAAATCGAATTCCCAGAGCAAGAACACAAGTTTTTCAATACTAACAAACCCGATTCGAGTTGATAATTGGAAAAGTTGATACCTTTACGTGAACGGTGAGCGTACAGTCTACCGCACGTCGATAGTTAACATTTGACTTAAACAGTGCCTTTATTTCATAGCTGTAAGAGTGGTTATTGTAGATCAACGTGAGGTTGCCCGTACCTAGCCTCTCTATGTTTACTTAAGGTTCTGCTGCATTGGATGGGTACCGGTAATGAAGGGATTTACACTTCTCTATGTATGTTTTGTAATTTGTGACATAAATTAGAGTAGGTAAGTCATCGTTTCCCTGCCTTCATCTCAAATTATTCTGGGTCGACGCAATGTATCTTCTTTTTCCATACGTTTCTTTTATTAAATTAGTCATCATTACGTTAGTATCGTAATTTGTATTTTCGTCTCTAAAACTATACAAAATAATAATAACACACAGGCAGCTTTGACATTGTTTCGGCGGTTTTAGGGTAAAATAAAATAATTTTAACAATTATTGAGTAAGCAATCCCAATCATGATTACGTAGTAAGTATACGTAATTGAAAATTACCTTCGTCAATGATACTGAACTGGACAGTAAGTATCGTAAATCTAGGTCAAACGATTTAAGATTGATTTTAGCGGAAGTATTTATAGTGCCAAAGAAAATTAAATTCATATTTGGATACAACCATCCACCTCTTACCTCGCTAATTAAATTTTCTATTCTCATTGAAATTTTAATTGCTACAGGTCCCGATAGGAGCAGTAAAAACCGCCGTAAACCGGTTGTGCATAACGCCATCTATTGGCAGGGGTATTAAACGTTTAGTGCCGTAGCTCCATCTATCGGTGGGAGGTAGTAAACTTTACTGCCGCGGCAGTCACGCTGTATACGTCAATTTTAATTTATGTCGATGTTCAACGAATTGAAGATTGTTTTAATGGGAGGGGTGAGATTGTTCTACGATACTCCATGTATTGGTATGTGGGGGTGATAAAATTATATTGTTCCCGAGTTTAATACTTTCTGTCGTAAGTTGAAGAGTTTAGCGATACTTGATCTTAACTCGGCTATAAATGCCGCGTTCCTATATTCGTAAACGAACGTAATATTGTGTACGTGGGGCAGTAAAAGCGCTGTTAAAACCGATTCGTAAATATTGCTTACGGGTTCTGTTTTTTGGAATACTATTGATAGAATAAAAAGTAGAAATTTTATTTACATGTGGTGGCCTCGTTGATCAATATCCCCAGGTAACGCTTAATTATTTTTCATTTGTTTCGTAGTTGCAGCCCAATGATTTTATAACACCGAACAGTAACGAGAAAAATGTTGGTGTACTATGGGTACGCGCTCGCCCTCCTTCAGGGAAGACAACATCACAATTATTTTGTAACTAATTCACAAGTTCTTACAGGAAAATGTCGTCGTAACTTTAATATAAAGTATCCATATAAATCTTTAAGTTTTCAAAGTACACTCTACTTACATTCTCACTCTTCACAAGAAAATCTCCAAGACAAGACAACATCGTCTTAAATAAAGGCAAGAGTCGATAATAGAAGTCCAAAGTACAAACTAAGTCGCTCCGTCGTCCTTAGTTGAAATGCAGTTCACTAACTATGTGGTAACACGAAAACACGACTCGTGCGAGTGAACTGATGTGAACACGGAGAGGTTGTTATGAAGATGTGGACTGACGGATTGGCAGATTGATATTTTGACGGTTCCGCGTAGTGCATGGTGATTTTACAGTAAATGTTAGTCCGTGTAGGTAGTAGAGATTGTGTGTCAGTAACATGATAGCATAGTTTTGTTACGAAACAAACCTTCTTTCAGTTCATTGTCATACCTAAATGTTGAAATAACGGAAAGTCAATGATGCTTCCTTGCGGTTACCGTAGTGTAGGGCGCCCCCAGTAGGTAGAGGACAGATTGGATGTGAAAAGCGGGGAACAGGGTATTGTGGCATAGCTTGGGAGAGACATGTCCAGCAGCGGACTACGATAAGCTGAGTTGATTGATGAAATCATGGTATACGGTTTACCTATACTTTACACGAATTAAGGTCGATATTTCAATTATCTTACGACTAATCTAATTTAAACTGTTTTACTGTCAACTAATTGAAGAATACATGACATAACATTAGACAGCAGATTTATCAATGAGTCTTCCATAAATCCAACCTGAAGCAAATGTTTCGTACCTAAGTGAGACTTCAAATACTAATAGCAGCCCCAATTTCCGGCAGTGTAATCGATAACCGTAGTAGTTGGCATCAAACAGTCTTACTTAGTTGGGCTGCACTTTGTTAACTATGTGGTTACCGCTCACCGGCTCAGCAGCGTAATGGCGTAGTGATTTGGTGACGCCATCGTTGTGGCGTACTTTGATGTTTGACCAGAGCTATAAAGGTTTGCGGTTAGTGAACTTGGTCCACTAAATAATAACCCAAATAAGGTTCGGGTTTATAATAAGTTTTTTCTTAAAAACTTTAAGGTGTTGAAAGTTAAAAACAAAACGGACTGTAATTCAGGCCCCTGGTACAAATCCCTTACTTACTTACTTAATTAAAGAAAAGTAATGAAAGGTTTGGGTATATTGGATGTTGATGATGCGAGATTAACGGTTGTCGAGTTCTTATTATTTATTATAAATGCGCAAAAGATTTTATCTTTTGTCACTTTTTTACAAATTAAACAATCAAACTGATTTTCATAATACTGGGTGATTATTTAGGTATTCATTTTATCAATCTACCCGTATGGTGGCGGTTCTGTGTTATTTTTAAAAATTACACAACTGACCCGTCTGTTGAAGCAACATAAAATTCGAAACGCACAAGGCGATATTGTTTCAACATTGATTTTCAGAAAGCGCCTTAAGATTTTCAGGTAACGTTATTGTGTACGGATGAATTCACAGGAAACTGCTATTCAATATTACAACACGTCTACAATACCTTGTAATATTTGCATGCAGAACTCCCCGAGAGGGTACCTATGTAGTTAATACTGATTGACGGGATTGGAACTAAGTTGGCGTGTAGTGGCGTACCGTGGTGCGTAGTAGCGTATCGTGGCGTGTAGTGGCTGGTGAGAGATGAGCGATCGTGTTGCATACTTTTCAGTGGTTAGTCCTGTTGGTGATACGGGTTGTCTTGTTATTTTAGTTTACCAAGAATATGTGCAGGTTGTGAATAAATCTAACCGTAAAGGTATTTTTATGTACATTTTTCTTCATCATATTCTAATATTATTATTATTTGAATATGTTATTTAATATTTTTATGTTTTGTCGATTTTGTATATGACATTATGGATATTTTAATTTGGCTGACTAAATAAATGAATTGCATTGAATTGAATTTTAATTATAAAGTTTTCCTTATCTTAAACCTGTAACGGCGGAAAGGATTTGGATGTTTGACCTGGGTTAAGACATGGGATATTTTTTAACCCAGTAGTAAAAAAAAATTGTTCCGAAATTAAGCGAAGCTACGGGCAAAAGTTAATTGACTGATTGAGGTATAGATAAAGTTAAATATCGTAAACGCAATGTTATTAAGTCGCGATACACGTGATGTTTGTGGTCAATGTCACCTCACCGTGACACAAATGACGGTCAGGTAGGGACATTACCTTCTGAAGTCAATCTAGGAACGAAGTTTGATATCACAAGTGAATAACTCATTATTGGTGTTAATAACTTTTATCTCATGAACCTTAGAAGCTATACTGTAATCCTTCGGAGCGACTTTCAGTGTTCACAAAAATTGTAGACACATGAGGACGTTACACAACATGTAGGTGCATACATCTAGATGTCATTACATAACTACAACTGATCCACACACATAGTATACTGAATTGAACAGCGAGTCGGGTATGGCACTCGAAGTCGCCAATTAATTTGAACAATATTGCAGACAATGACTGACGGGCTATTGTTGCTTACAGCCGACCAGGATAGTGGAGGATCAACGACACAGAATAGGCAGGAACAGAAAGCTTCGTACAACGAGAGGAAACGCATGGACATGGCATGGATATGGCTCATTACATGGAGTGTAGTAGTTTTCATGGAGCGACTGCCTATCCGCCCTCTACACCCCAGGTATTTAGTAACACGATACCGCTCGGTAAGGCTTAATTGGTGTCAGACTTTCGGCCTTCTGTCTATGAAATGAGTCTCGCTGTAATGGAAGGTCGACCTCGATCCTCGACTTCGACAAAAATCGGAGTCGACCCGTGCGGTTGTTGTCATTTTGCTACTAGCTGTACCCGGCATGCTTTGCAATGCCACGCAATGTAAAACAGTAAGTAGTTTGGTGGTTTTATTTTTTGGACCAGAAATCAAATAGGACCACTGGTTCAGGTACGCATAGAATACAAACATTCTATTTAATTTATATGGATAACATAGATGGTTAAAGAAAACAGGCGCACTCACACAGATGCCAACGTACAGCGATCTCAAACAAATGCCGGTCGCGCGTACGCTTGCTTTCGCTGTACGTGAAACGTATTTATGTGTGCGTGCGTTTTCACTCGTTGTATGGAGCCTTCTGAACCTCTATTTACTCTGTGCCAACGGTAGGTACGATCACTTCACGCTCTGCGCTAGGATTGACGGATTTGATTAGTTTGTGTTACGGTGGGTTTGTGTAGAGATTTGGGTTTCAGGATGTGGGTGCGTGACTCTAATTGGATAGAGAAATATGAAATTCGAGATTTAGAAAAATTACTACTGCTATTCAACTCAACAACGTTATTGAGCACAACTCTCGTTTAGTGAGGGCTTGCAGTCAGAAAAAGTCCAACTAAAAAGGTTTATTGCTAAGTAAGTATACAAATATTGCTCTTTCATTTTGGTGCTACTTGTGGTTTAGTTGCTCCTGAATCTAAATGGTCAAGTATCGGAGTCGACCAGCACTGCGTTTGACTGGGTATAAGACTATAAGCTGTAGGTTTCAGTTGGTTTGATTGCCTAAACAAATGAATGTTAACGCACTTATAAAAAGTAGAAGTAAAACCTTTTTATACTTAAAAATATATCTGGGTCAGTAACACCCATAAATTTAGGTTTGACGGTATGGAGTTTATAGAATTAGAATTAGAGAGGTCTGAAAATAAATTTTAGCCCAGCCTCCTTGCTGACTACCGAGGCCTACAACAAATATATCTAAAATCATTATAAAGATAAATCTAAGTCACGTACACCCCAAAGATTAAATTTGACTATTTTAAGTTCAAGAAAAGAGGAAAGAAAGTGAAAGAGAAGCCTCATCGCAGCTTTTCACACCGACACCGACAACTAATATCACTGATCCTGGAACTACTGCTAGAAGCACGCACACTACAGGTGGTACTTTACATACAATTCAATCACAATAAAGCAAATCCCCTTCATTTCCTCTCGAAAATTACGAATAAATTCGCTTTGCGTTTGTGTGCGAGTAGGTCAAGCTCCTACTAGGAGTGAAGTAGTTCTACAGCTGGTAGGTCTTAAGGACTCGGACAGCATGTGTCATGTCATAGATGGTGACACACTGGCGAGTTACTGGAGCGAGTGAAATGGTTTAGTACGAGTAAAGGTAGCATCACATCATAAGCGACGGAGATTGAAATGTGGCACCAGGTTATTCAATGTAATGTGGATGTCTTGAAATTGTACCGACTCGGGAAAAATTAAAGGCAAACTGGTCTAGCAGTTATAACCGCGATTACTGAGCTTGTGGTCTTGGGTTCAACCCTGGGTGTGGTCAGAATTTTTCTCTTGCCATCTGTTGCAGAAAAGGGCTTATGAGGAATTCAAAATTTGAGATTTCTTCACATCTTGAGACAAGAGCATGGACAACAAAACCCACAGTGGGCTCGCGGAGCAAGAAACAGCCGATTACCTTTTCTGCCTACGTCGCAACAGTGCGAACATTATAGGTTCGATGAATATATACGTGGTTAATATCCAAGGCCTAAGAGATACTTAAAACCTTCCCATTTTATTTTGTTAGCCTATTGAGTGTCCCACTGCTGGGCATAGGTCTCTCCAAACCTCTCTATCCTCTGCAATCTCTAACCATATTTGCTCCGAAAATCTTCCCATATTAAAAATAAACAATGGTGTGACCAGTTTATTTTGAATCAGTCCAAGCACATTTTCCAGCAAAGTCGCTCCCGCTACCGCCTCCTCCTACACCCTCTCTCGTAATATCAGGCCAGCTCAGCCGCTCACAGTTGTCAAGACACGGACTACACTAAAGTGAAGGGTATATACCTACCAACCTACTCTTATATACACGTCTGTATACAGGCTGAAATATGACGTCAGACTGACAGTCGGACACTGTACATGGTAAGGACGGAAAAGTAAAGCACCTCAAGAATTATTATGTTTATTTTTCTTACAAAATGTTTCTTGTTTTGTAACCTTACCTATAAAAAAAATTACCAGGAATTTCCGTACCGTAAGAATACAGCATGTTTACACAATATTTTTAGTATTTCTCCAAATAAACTCCTTCATAAAAATGTATACCTCCATAATTGAGTATTATTAAGTTCTAAACAAGAATTTCTACATTCAAAATATCATATCACAATTTAAGGGTTACTTTTGTACAAATACAGAGAGGGTTAGGTAAAATTGTATCAATAGTACCTATGTACTCCCAGCATGCCGCGAGTGATGTTTCAGATTAGAAGTAGTAATAGAAGCCGAGTCTGTTACCCTTAGCCGGGCTCCTACTACCTCCGGACTGTAACTAACACATTCCTGATGCAATAATACAATAACACCTTACCCGACCTTGGAATTAAACCCGGAACCTCACGCCTAATAGTAGCGCTTTCGACCAGTACACCAGCGAGCCAGGGTTAGCATATTGTGCGAAAATATCAGAAAACATCTCCCATTAAACTTACAAAAAGCCACATCCACCACGCCATTGTACTAATATCGACATCAATACACAAATACATTAGTACACAGAATACACGGTTATAACTAAGTTATGATTGGAATGCTCGCTAAATACCCGAGCACTACAGGTGCGGTGGCTCCACTACTTCTACCTACCAATAGATACAGTGGCTGGTAACTGCGGTACAGTGTGTAGTACCTAGTATTGTTTGTTTCTATTGTAACGACTAAACTTATAGTGTTGCTAATTGTATTGAACAGGTGTTATGGGAAAGAGATGGGACATAATGAGGTTATTTTTAATAATAACTGTTTCATTGGTCTAGTGGTTGCAGACGCACTGCTGAACACAAAGTCTTGGATTCAATTCCCAGGTCTAGCAAATCGTAACTGTGTTTTTCATCTGGAATGTCTCAGTAGCAGACAAGATTTTGATTTAGCTTATGGCGTAAATATGGCGCACTAAATATCCGACATACACCAGATGAATCTAGCCCAATTCCATTTTAACGGTCATTAAGTAACTCGGTTTAAACAATACAAACCTAAAGATTAACCATGAATCAAAATTAATACGTTGTTTTTGACATGATAACTAAATAATTAAATGTTAACGCTCATTCGGTGTAAGCACACACAAGTTATTACTATAGTAGTAGGTACTGTGACATTGAGCAGGATTCCAACGAAAAAGCTTAAAGAGTAAATTAATCTTGTTAGCAGTAAATTCCTGGCACTTGTATCTGTAATTATTTCGAAATTTGTAGAATTTTATAAATATGTTTAACATTATGAAGAACAGGGTGTTAAGTTCTTCATCCTCCATAGAAAAGTGAAGATCCTCCGACCAGGCCGGGTGTTGTGCCTAGTGTGGCTAAAATACCTACAATGTTTCCTCTGGGACACGGGCCTTGTCCTTATGAGAGGGAACAAACTGAAATTCACCACTCGGACCCAGTACGAGTTTGATAGATGTCATATGTCTTCGAATTAATCAAAATGATTAAATAAAAATTGTGTGAGACTCTAGCCTTGCCAAGGTCGGTCCATGGATGGGAGACCATTCATTACAGTCATATACCCCTCCGTGTTTTGGAAAGCACGTAAAGCTGTTGTTTCCGGCTGACATTCATATGTTTGATTGTCGTTAAGGGTAGTGCGAAGCCCGACAGTCTACAGTCTGACAACCAAGGGGTATCGTATGGACCAATAACTGGGTTGTGCAGCTTAAACGGTCATCTTAGGCATTCAATAAAAATCTGTGAGTTTTTCATTGCGTCCTGCAAAAAGTGATTAGTAACAAATGGCACTCTGTCAAAGTGTTTCGCATTTCTGCAACGATTTTCAACAAGACAGACGTACATCAGCTTTTCGATAGCTTACGTCAATCTAATACATTTTTAACTTTTCCATATTGGTGTTAGAATGTCACTCTATCTCTAAGAACATTGCACCAATAAAAAACAAATGAAACCCGCTTCACTATGAACTCATTGTTATTTATCCACGCGACATCCGTCAACAGTCACCGATACACAATCAAACAGGAGTATTTCAAACACTGTCCAATGTCCTGTGTGCACTACGTCCAGCTGTGGACAGTGGGCTGCGAGCCCACATGGAGCCTGTTTGTTATCTTTATTTGTGCGTGGATTGTTTGCGTCATTGAGTTTGTTCGCCATTGTGTGCTGTGCAGGGTTTTGTACTGCGGTGGACTGTGAATGTAAATATCATGATTATTGGCTGTTACCTGTGGTTTTACTTACATCGACGGGAAAGTAGACATGACACAAGCTTCCTATCTGTGACATCGAATCGGTTATTATTTACCACGCATGGCCCCTGCGGGTAGGTGCAGGTCCTGTCTTGTGATGTTAGGTTCTAGCTCATGCCGGTTTCCTCACGATGTTTTACTTCATCATTTTAAAAGTAAAGTGATTAAATAAATAATGCAAAGTAAAGTGCCTCCTGTGTCGATTAACGACGTATCGGGGCCGTTAACACTCAGCCAGCGCTGGTCCGAAGGATTACTTGCCAACAAAGTATTTAGCCCCGTCCAAAACCTCAGGCTATGCGAGTTGCTACGTGACTTGGCGTCAAGCGACAAGCGCGTGCTTTACTTGTTTCCTTTGCGTGACACCTTGCTACGCGACGTACCGTCGTCGCGGACTTGTAGCTTGCTTGAGTGTGTAAATCGTGGCCACGCGGTTAGGTTCAGTATATGTGACATCTGCACATTTCAGACAGTAATTTCCACACTGCATTTACATTAGCTAAAACAGACTAATCAGTAGCACGACAGCTACACATCGCTTCTCAGTAGTAAACACTCACTGTACACTACACACTACTCAGTGGTGCAGTGGCACATTGGTATGTACACACTCCCCAACACACGCAACAAATACGTGCGAATATACTGCGCGAGAGACACGTGTAGGGGAGGAGCGAATGTTGTGGCTTAGCAGGTTAATAAAATAAAATAAGTATCTTATTGAACGCGGCATCAATTACGATATATTTTAGAGATCACCATTTTCTTCGTAATGTCGATGATTCTTAGATGAACTTCGACCAGAAATCTGCCTCATTTACAGTCTGTTTTGCGTTGTTTTGATCTGACGACTGAAAGTACAAGTGAAGTTGCGGAAAAAGCAGAACAGGAGGTGTGATATCTATCTTTGTGTGGCAATAAAGAAGAAAAACGCGCCAACAATGTCGTTTGTGGAATCACCTCAAGGTGTCATGTTATTTTAAAGTTTTATTTTTTAATTTCAAAAAAGGCGTGTGAGGTCAGGTGACTAGCATTTTAGTCAAGGATTCAGATTATAATTTAGAGCGTAATGAAACTGATTTAATCAATACTAACATCCTTTTGAACTCTGCTGTAGTCGGGTAGTAACTGAATAACGTAATTAGAAGGTCAATTTCCTAGAACACAAAAATAACGACGTCCCAAATGAAGGGTAAATAATATCGCATCAATGATCAAAGGCGATCCAATAGAAATAAATACGATACCCGACCCCACGTGATGCTAATGATGAAATAACGCTGTCTGACTGTTACCTTAGTAGCTAAGCGGATTTCGCATAATACACACCTCCTTGAAGTTATACTCACTACTTTTTGCTAAGTTATAATAAACTAGACAATTTCAGTTACCTTGCCACTGGTGACAAAGTTGGTGGTGACAACTGGGAATAGACGGAAATAAATATGTACTTTTTAAATAATAAGTAAATAACAATCGGAGATATCGACAACCAGGATTATGGCCAGGGGTAAGAGGATCTACCTACCGTACCACCAGCAGTTTACATCCACCTTCCAACGTACTACCAGGACTATGGCCCGGTACGGTGAGCCTGTAACGGACACACAGCCTCGGGTAGACTTTGACCTCGGACAGGATTTATAGGATACTTTTTATCCCGGTTTTACTTTCGCGTGGGATGATTTCCGACCTCCACGCGGGCAAAGTCGTGGGCAGAAGCTATAGAAACATAAATATTAACAGTAAATCAATATGGAAAGCGTCCCTTTCGAAAAAGGACGAATAAGTCCGCATCAGTGATCACACATACGCACCGGTGACAGGGTGCCTGTGAATAAACATTATCATTTCGGTGAATAAATATTCGTGGCTATCTTGGTACTCGCTATGCATGTAACAGCTAGCATTCCACAGCTTGTTGAAAGGTTTTTCATTTTTCGAGTAAAGAAAAAGCCTTATTCTTTCCTTGGGTAATCAAGTTCCGTGTCTAACGCACTAACGAAACCAATAGATTTTGGAACTCTACTGAAAATAATATGTCGGCTGAATTATCTAACCCAGTACAAAAGATTAGACACATGAAATCATTCACTATCAAAATCAATTATCTCACTTCACCAAATGAATGATTATCATTTACTATTCCAATAACAGTGTCACCCACCATACCTAGGCCACGAGCACACCGACGCGACGCGATATTTGCTCGCGTGTTTAGCGTGCGTTAATTGTTAGTAATGTGCCACTGAACGGGTCAGCCAGCTATTTTGGAGTGGATTGCCTTTTAATGATTGATTGCAATTGGTATTGAAAGTTATGGGTGCGTATTATGTTATGCCACTTCATTTCTCCCGAAAATATAAATGTTCAGTGTAGTTTTGACAACAATCTACCTTGTCTTTGAGCTCAGCACACATTGGTGCGGGCCGCGCTGCACCTATACATATCCTCCTAACTCCCTCATAACAGGTGGGTTGTGCTTCTTTTCTAAGGGCGTACGTAAATTCGCGCGGCTGTATGGTTGCGTGACTGCATTGAAAAACTGTATGAGTGGCGCTAACAGGTGCGTGTGCGGCGTCGGGTTTTCTAAGGATAATAATTAACAGAACGTTCGCAGCGGAACCCGCGCGATTTTAAGCGTACGCCCTAAGGATACGCTGTTGCTCGTTGACGTTGTAGACTGTGCGCCAGAGCCTTTAAATGCAAAACGAAGATATATGACGTCTTACAGAATTCGTTCACGATCTCAGCGGAAACGACTTGGGATTGAACCTCACTGTTTCCTTTGCGTGTTATTTCTTTCATTTGTTTTTACCACAGTTGCTGTAACACGTATGTCACTTGAGTGTGTAGCTCGTGGCCAAGCGGTTATTATTAAAAACACAACATAGTCTTAAGGCCCAGCACTACCTAGCTAATATAATCTGTACGGCATACGTCCGCGCGTCCACACAAACGCGTGACCGCGCGACCGCCACGGCCCACAACACCATACTATCTTCGGCTTTCTGTATTCAGTCTTTTTTTTTGTTTCGGGGTGGAAAATCCTCACGGATGTCCTCCGCCCTGCAGCGGGCGGAGGGGTCTGTCAGACTTAAACTGACTAAAAACCACCCCGGTGTTCCCTTCCCACACTTGCACCGGCGATCATGGGAACTAGTGCGCCTTCCACGATCCCCGGCTAGTGCCGGCCTCCTCAAATCCACAGGGGGAGTGAGGAGTACACCCCCCGCGACTTTCATTAGGGGCGCGCGTTGAACACTACGCGCCACCGCCTCGGGTCCAGTTATATGGGGGGGCGGCGGACGTCCCCAAGTCCGCCGTCCCTCTGCACCCGTTGGGGGCTGGAAGAGGGCATTGTCTGCCCTCCGCCGACGCCCGGTACGTCTGCTGCGGGTCGGGAGAGTGGTCTCGACCTCCCTCATTCTGTATCCAGTCTGACCCTTAGCGTACCGACACAGTCTTTGTTCCAGGACTCTTTTGCTCTTTCAGCCATCGGTCCTTCGACAAACACGGCCAGCCCATTGCCACTTCAGGTGACTTACTCTGCAAGTTACGGTGGTAACTTGAGTTCTCCTTCGGGTAGTTTCATTTGGAATATTATCCAGCCACGAAAAGTTTCTGAATCTTTCTCAAGTCCTTTAGTACGACGTTAAAATATATTTTATTTAAGTGAAAACCCTAGCGTATGCACTCGTGACCATACAAATGGAATAGATAATATTGTTTGTTAGATTTTCACAACAAATGTTTAGTTTTCACTGTGTCAATAATTTGTTTAAATGGTAGAATGTTTGTCGTCGTCTGTTGGTCGATTGTTTGATTGGAGTTCAGTTGCAGTGATTATGCTATTTGATTAGTGATTTTGCAATTATTAGTTATTATTATTAGTTATTATTTCGGTGGTTTTTAATTAGTTTGATTAGTTCTGGTTTGTTTTTTAAATATTTACTATTTTATACCAATTCGATATTATCTAAGAAATTGGTGCAAAAATATACCCTTTTCCACAGTTATCGTAAAAGTTAAGTTAGTAGGACGTAAACTAGTTAAAAACCAGAATGACGTCACCACGAACCACACTTATAATTCCATTCACTCTTAATAAAAATAAACGTTCACAAAAAGCTGTTTACAGAGCTGCGCAGAAAAGGGACTTTTATCCACAGAAGACAAAAATCCAAGAAATATGGTGTCTCCACCGGACCCTTCGGGGAATACAGACGTTATGTTCTGTAACTTAACTAACTAGTATTCATCTGAAAAATGCATAGGTACATAAGACAACAAGTCAGCACACACGTATCCCGCAAACTTTAGGCTGCGTTTCCACCGGAGATGTGCAAGGATGCGTAGCAAAGAATGTGTGTGTTTTATCTCATTGTGTGCTTATAGCCTAAGACCAACAAAAGTCCGTCGTCTGCACAGGCCTTAAACATTAATTAATTACATTCAAAGAGCGCACGTATTTAACTAAATGTCCTTTTTCCGATCTTCCTCTATAGCTGTCCCGCTCTTGAATATGACGTTTGTGTTAGACAAGGAGAGAGTTACAACAGCGGTCCGTCAATTACTAGACGATACTCGATTGGCTTTTGTCTCGCGAGTCGCGTCTACGGATGTTACGCGGTACAAAAATTCGAGAATGAATTTAAGTTTTGCAAGTTGACACACATACATATAATATCTGTCTCACAGTTCTGTTCACCTACGTTTTACGATCCTTTTTTTGCCTAGATTAATAGTTTTCTAAAGTGTAGCACATGATTCGCAAGCATAATATTATGCTGAGCGATCACAGGTTTCACAACATAGATAGGCATAAATAACTAATAAAGTTTCAGCTTCATGAAATGCTGTCAACATTTATATTGTGACCTGCATCCTACAACAACATCCGTCACGGTCGCAAATTGGTCGCGCTGCGTTTTGTGGACACCAATCGACGCGGCGTGGCGCGGCTAGCGGGCGCGGTGCTACGGTGGGTGAGTGCCTTTATCATTAATATATTTTTTAGACTAGGTTAGTTTTTTTTTGTTCACATTTTTAAAGGTAAAAAAATAGAATTGGAAGGCAGCCTTTAATCAGATAACACTTTTGGGCTTCCAAGTACCTGTAACGAAATTCAGTTATTCTTTGACCCCAGACCACGTCGACCATCGGTGGAAGTACTTTCGCTGTACTACTGTTAAAGCGGTGACTAAAGCGACATATCCTAAAACTAATTACGAGTATTTTATATAGGTATAACTTTGTTTTAAGTTCCCATTTCAATTTTCCTTTTTTGTCTTTTCTACACACTGTGTCTACATTTCTAATCCTACTTTCCTCTCGCAGGTCTACTGGAAGAGATTTCGTATGAAATAAGCAGTACCTTTGTGCTCTTCTATCTTAATGTAATGTCTTGTTAAGTATTTTGTGTGTACATAAATAAATAAATAAATAAATAAATAATTGGTGCATACCAGACCACTCTCTCTTACACAAAGCAGTCCGGTCTATTACTGATTGTGCCTTTAATAAAACTTCCATAAGTGATAACTCCTGACCAAAACTGGTGCCCCACAAGCAGTCATCATCACCGCTACACCCGTACTGGTTGTCCACTTGTCCTATGTCAGACATTTGTCTCGCAAGCCTATTCTTGCCAGGATACCTAATCCCCTTATAATCTAACACCTTTGTCACTGCGCAAATGCGCAACTGTACACTGTACAGCAAACTGGCTCATTGTCCTAATTGTGCTAATTTCGTCGAATTATCTAGATTGGCGTAAACCACGAACACTAGTAACAATTTGGGATCAAATGTAATGTTGCACCAATCTGCAGCTACCGGAACCTATTGGTTTTTATGATGTCTTGGAATCCATTTACTCAATCCAGCTTACTGTTGCGTTCAATTATACTTCGTTAAAATATAATAAACCTTGAGAACTCATAATTATGCTTCTAGACCCAACGGAATAGGACTTGCTTTGTCTGTCAGTGAACTTAATATTTTTATTATTGAGGTTCAATGTGCGCAACAAAAGACACCTCAGTTACAAATACAGATTTGTATGTGACTTCTTGCATTAGACAATCAAATAGTGCACTGACAGTAGTACTAGCTACCAGCGGCGTGCGTGTATGAACGTGACGAAAGGAGTGATGTAAGGATCGTAACACATTCTGTGGTTTCTGCCTACGCCCTCACCCATGGGAAAAAAGCGTGAGTTTATTTATATATTTGTGTGTAAATAACACCTACATCACCTCAGATAAACAGAGGCCAAAACCCACAGATATTTATAAAGCAATATTTCGCTTTCCTCGTTTGTTTTCATAACTGGATATCCTTTTAAATTTCCCATACGAGAACATTAGACAATACCTGCCGACGACATTTTCGATTTACCTTCGTGTGTTTGTTTTGAAAAAAAAATCCAATTCCGACTGCCATTTGGGGATATTCACTTAATACATTTGTTTATTGCCGCGGGTGCCATTAAATCAAACCTTTGCTGCCCATGTAGGACAAAGGGTGGGGACAACTAACAGTTAGGCGGAGAAGGTTCATTGAAACATGTGAACGTTTCCTTCTTGTGTATTTTTCATTGCTAAAGATTTCTCCCATGAGGTTACGTTATTGAAACCTTCGCTATAAACCATAATAAATAGGCTGGTACTTTATTATTTACGTTACTAAATAATAAAGTACCAGCCTGATGTAGTGATGTAGGTGTTATTTACACACAAATATACACCTACCAAGCATATTTTTCATACTTAAATACAGCAGCGCTTAAAAATTTCTTCAAAATAACGGGGATAGTGATAGCTATACCATCGATAGCTTTCGCTATCACTAAGTCACGTTACAGAACCAGGCGTTCATATGGGTATTCCCTGCCATTAGCGAATTTCTTTAATGAACTAATTTCTACTGCAGACTGGACCATCTGTATATTTCCTTGTTCGATGACTCTCACTAAGGATGTAGATCCACGCTGTGTGAATACAAAGTCATATTTATTTATGAAAACAACACTTTTTTGTTCGATTTTAATGTTTCGTTATTAACGGGGCTCGGTTATTTGTTGGTTTTTTGTTTATTCATACTCCACCGTTTTAAATGTTTGTTACAATAATTAGAGTTATAGAAGACAAATCATAGGTATTGTATTTTTCAACGACAGTGTATACCTAGACTATATTAATATTTTATTAATTACAAAGTTTCATTTTCACAAAGTAGGCCCTATAAAAATATAAAATACAATCATTCACGTGTACATAAGTTAGAGTGAAATGCAGTTCTTTGTACTGGAAAATGTTGCAATTAAATGTATATTATTATAAAGGGTGTAAAAAGACCCTTATCGAAGCTGAAAAGCACTTGTTCTCCCCGTCACTGCGATCATTTTTTTGTTCTGGACCATACCTGGGAACCTTCTAGTTACGGAGATATTTCAGGGCAAAATTCCAATAAAAAATTGGAATTTTGCCCTAAAATATCAGTTTTTTTTTAAGTTTATAAATTGACTTTAATTATCTCAATGACCTGTTTACTATCTAATCCAAAGCATCCATCAGCACAATGTTTTGAGTGCGTTACATTGAGTTTTACCGTAAAACGTGATATTTCACCCCCAAAAAAAAAGCCGTTTCCGAGCAATCATTTTTGCG
This sequence comes from Noctua janthe, assembly GCA_910589295.1. NCBI lineage: Eukaryota > Metazoa > Arthropoda > Insecta > Lepidoptera > Noctuidae > Noctua > Noctua janthe. The sequence continues at coordinate 12,263,981 of OU342578.1, forward strand.
TAGGGTTACTTAGTTTAATGTACAGAATGCTTGGTTGACGGCTGTGTGAAGGGTCCCTTTACACCCTGTATAATTGCTTGGCATAAGGGTTTGGTTCGAGGTGGCGCTGGAGAGATGGAAGGATATGGGGGAGGGCTTTGCCCAGCAGTGGGACATACAGGGCTATTAAAAAAAAGGGTTTAGTTCCCTCTCATACCTCTAGTTATAATTTCCATGTACAGAAGTATTTTTTTGGTCCTGGTGTTACATTCGGTGAATCTATAACCATTTTTAATACCAATTGAAAGTCCTTCGCTCATGAACACCACAAAGACAATGATTTCAATTGGCTGGCTGTCAGACTGTCAGTGTCAGACGAAGGTCAGACAGTCAGCACAGACGAGCTCTTAGTCAGCGTCACATTTCCTGCGATGTCTCGCGAACGAGTGCGGAGGCTCTAGGACACTTTGTAATATAGGGACTTGGGACAACGTCAAAAATGAATGTGGTCGCAGTATTCACTGAAATAAGGAGTATTAATTTTATTAAAGTTACACAGATTCTATGTATGTTTTCCACAACAATTATTGAAATGGATCGAAATAATGATTGGACAAAAAACTTTCCAATTACCTATGTATTCCACAGCTGCTGGGCATGGCGTCCCCGAAATTACCAAAAATTTGTTTTTTAAATTCCGCCAATAAATTAATTTTTACATTCAGCAAAGTTCAAATCATAATAGGTATTTCAATACTAAAAGTTCTTAATTCTTAATATTTAAAGCCCAACCGCCTCTCTTAAAAAAAGTTATACCGTTACTGATGATATCATTATCATCATCATCATCGAGATGATGATAAACTCTGAAAATAAAAACAAATCAGATTCATATACAGCTAAAACTAATAATGAAATATAGTCTGAGCTCCCCACTCTTCTCACTCACCACAAACAAAGCATCGTTCAAGCTATTACTCAATTTCCTCACTTCCGTCGATTGTCGATTGACAATAAAACGATCGAAAAATCAAATATTTTGCTTCGCCCCCTTTCACCCCCGTCTTTGCCCCCGTTCGCCCCCTTTCACACCTCTCAACCCCTGACAATAAATAAGGAAATTAGTTTTTGTTTGCCTATTTGCAGGACAGATTATTGAGTGATTTCTCTCCCATCTTGGAAGGTATTGCCATGGTTATAGGGTTCCGTACCGTAAGGGAGGCGTCTGTCTGGCTGTATGTTTAAAACTGTAACAGCTGCTCAAAAATCCAGAGAAGAGAGGCTTCTCATAACAAGAGACCTCGGAAAAAATGTTTTAATTTTGTTCTGTTTAGAAAACACAAGGGTCGTGCTACTTTTTACTTTTATAATCATCTAGCTTTCTAGACATTAAACTATAACAGTGTTTTATGCTGTCACGGTGTACAACTAAACTTACACTGTCACTTACGGGATATCTTCCGTGATTGGGAGATATCCCGTAAGTGACTGTATAAGTTTATTAAACTATGAATTCCTGGACATGTACCATTATTATGATGGTACGGGACCTTTAGTCACTGTGTCTAAATCACACTTGGACTGCCTTCTTGTATTTGTATATTGTAGTAAAGGAAGTCTGTGGGGCCTCCTGATTTATTCAAACATTTTCAGATGGTTATTCTTGATTGGTAATATTGATAAAATGATGGAATTTATTTTTGTGGCTTTGGCAGGTAATTTATTTACTAATCATAATAAAAAAGGTTTTAACTGTGGCTTTGTTTATTTGTTGTTCTTGGCTTTCATGTATCAACATGATCGGAAACATCACATAGTTTTACGACTAGGAAATAGACAAAAGTGGGATTCTGTGAGTGGTATTAATGAAAAAGTCAAAAACGTATTGTCTTTTTCATTAATGCTGATTGACATTTATTAGCTATCGAAAAGCTTCTGTCAATCATGTTAAAAGCTTTTCTAGAAATACGAAACGCTTGGCTTGCCTTTTTCAGGTTCTAGGTGAACTTTTTTGTATACTTGTGAAATTCAGCTAATGCAAAAAAAAAATAACTAATAGGACGGTTTTTACTAAAAAAACCATCATCATCTGCAAAGTTTTTCCGATCTACATAATTTGCACTCGAAGTCGCTAATTAATTTGAACAATATTACAGACAACGGCTGGCGGGCTATTGTTGCCTGCAGCCGACCAGGATGGTGGAGCATCAACGACACAGAATAAACAGGCACAGAAAGCTTCATACAACTGAAAACGCATGCACAGAAGCTGAACACCAGTATTTAACACGGAGCGGCTGCTCCGCCCACAACCCAGTTAGTACTGGGTAATACAATACCTCTTGATAAGACTGGTTGTCAGACTTTTGGACCACTGACTACCTGTAACGACTATTAAAGATCTACAAATTAATGACAGCCCGGACCGGGCTTAACGTGCTTTCCGAGGCACGGAAGAAACTCGGTACGTAATGGAAGCTCCTCAAATTCAGTTAAAACTACGAAATATGAAAATAAGACTAATTATAAAAAGACCTTTTTTGATCACTGCATATATTTCGATATTTTACGACCCATTACTAATTTTCTCTGAAAATGTTCTTACAGAAAACCCCATTAAATCATTGCATTTCTACGAAATTACAGCTCACGTTCAGCAACTATACTTGTTATTTCTTCATTTATTTACAAGCTGTTCGCGAAAACGCTAACGAACTTCCATCTAATGTAGACCCTGGTAATCAAATATAATATAGCTAAAAATCGCAATCGTCGACTAGTAGACAAAAAAGGTGTCCTCAAAAGATGTTTTTCCAAATAAAAACAAAATCAAACCCTTGTAAGAACCTTCAGAGTAACAACATCACAATAGGAACAGCGTTTCCTTTGTCCGGCCATCGCTTTAGGATGAATATTTAAATTACATGGAACGGACGGTATTCGGTGTATTCAGCCTTTTGATCTTGACAATCGCGGGGTAATGTAGTAGTTATTGTGGTACCAAGGATACATGGACCCCGCATGTACGGAACCTAAGTATATTGAACTCAGGCTAGGAAATAGGAATTGTACATTATTATAATACAGCAAGTCCTAAACATTTTGAAATAATTTAACTCAGTGTGACTGTTGAGCTAAGGATCCTGGGTTCGATTACCGGGCCATGAAAGGATTTTTGGACTTTTCTATAAAGAACTATCAGAAAAAGCCTGTTTTCCGGATTTTTGTATAAGGTATTGGAATGTAACTGGCAAAATGTGGGTGCATTCTGTGCTTAGTATTTGTCATGAATATTTGTGATGTTATACTTAAATTAAAAACATTCAAATTGAACAAATTATTCTTAGATAAATTAACAACGAAGAGTTTTAAAATGTATAAATATTTGCTAAGATAATTCAGGCTACGATTTTAGTCAATTGGTCAATTAACCCCGGATTTAGTAACTCGTATGTATGGACATAAATTAATACAAGTACCTTCACCTAAATTAACATTTATTAAAAAAACTGTCTCAAAGGGACAGACCCATTCAGTGGTACAAAGACGCGGGACCCTGAAGATGTATGCTCATCCGCACTTATCTAGATAGGCTCAAATAAATCTAGACTTAGTAGTTGTGTCTGATGGGATGCGGGCAATGACCTGGTTAGGTAGTGCCGCAGTAATCTGCTATTGTAATTTGGATGTGTTCTAATTGATGGAGCCGACCTCGTAAACGATGCTTTACCGCTTTTGATAACTGAACAGTTCCCTGCAAATTGGAACTTCACTAAGGTTAGAATTATTTTGAAACTATCACATCAATAAATAGACCTTAAAACTATGAAAAGTGGTATTCAACCAGCGTTATGATGTTAGAAAAGTGAGAAGAAAAGTCAGAAATCAGGAATCTAGTGTTGCCCAAATGCAAGAACAAGACGAGACTTAGCCAGTTTTGGTCTTGGTCTTGCGCCAATACACCTGGTCTTGGTCTTGGTCTTGGTCTTGCGCTCCCAGTCTTGGTCTTGGTCTTGGTCTTGCAGCAAGAGTCTTGCAAGTCTTGCAATTACCTATTAGTCTATTACTATTTATTAAAGTTTACTTTAAATCTTAGAAAAACGTATTAGAATTGGAACATTGTGAGCTTGAATTAACATAGCCATAGTAAAGATCAAGCAGATTAATAAATAACTGAAGATTTGATAAGAAATTCGAAAAATCAACTGACCTATATGTCGTTTTCCATGGAAGTAACTGTTTCTTAATAAACATTTATGATTTATAAGCTTACATTTGCTAAAACATGTAAAAAAACAAATTAATTACAATAACTTGACTGTATTTTAAAGAACAATACTTATCTGTCTAGAAAGAGATTGAACCCTCAACTTATAAGAAATTTAATAAAAGAGTTTTACGATTTATCATTTATTTGAATAAAAAATAAAATACAACACAAATCAACAGCTTTATCATTAGGTTATGATACTTTATATCAATTTTTTTGACCAAGAATTAATACAAAGTAACCATCTGGCTGACTCATCACTTAACCTATTTCTATGTTTTCTAATTACTAATGATGCTTTAAAAAATAACCTCTCAGCAGGTACTGAAGTTGCAGGTATTGAGAGAAAATCACGGGCCATTTTCGATAAAATCGGATACTCAGTCTCATGCGTCCTCCACCAATCTAAAATGTCTTCCGAGCTGGCAGTTCTTGGTTTTCTCAGGTACTCCTCCAACTCGTCTATCACTAAGCCTTGAAGACAAGATCCAGATGACGTCGAGGGACATTCATAGAGTTTATCAAAGTCTATTACGTCTTCATCTTCATCACATACTTTATTTTCTTTTTCTGGTAATTCCAGAGATTTGTTCAGTGAGTGTAGACTTTTATATTCTTCATAAAGTTCATTGAACTTGCGCAGACTTTCTGTTTTAAGTTGCTTCCCCCACATTGTCAGGTCAAAAGTCTGAGCCTTATGCCTTGGGTCTAAAATTAAAGAAGTACAATAAATCCAGTTGCTCTTCTTGTAATGTTTAAGCATTTTGTCTCGAGCTGCTTGGAAAGCTAGAATGAGCCTTTCATCCACTTCAGATCGATTAGGTTTCTCATCTAACTGTTTTACCATGGATTCAATTTTATCTAGCAAGAGATTAAATGATACAATGACTAGCGGTAATGTAACATATTTGTCTCCACCAAGTTTTGTACTTAAAAGTTTAAAGTTTATTAGAAATTTATGTAATTTTTCGAGTACCTGCCATTCATTAGCTGTGATTTGAAAATCATTTAATTCGGTGACAGAACTGCACAATATGTCAATGCCCGCTCTCACTTTTAAACCAAATCCAATCATGTCATGTGTAGAATTCCATCTCGTTGGACAGTCAAGAATGGCATTTAGATTTGATGGCACGCCAGCTGCTTCACAAGCAGACTGAAACTTCTTCTTCACTATCTCACTTCTTTTTATTTTACTGGAAACACTGCGTAACTTTGTTACAGATGTACGCGAGTCAGCAATATTTGGTGCAGATTCTTCATCTTCCTCATCCTCAGTTTCGTCTGCATAGTCTTCGTACTGCTGATCTTGCGCGTTAGTGTCAGACTCACAGTGTAATGCTAAGGTCTTTAATAAATCTTGTACACCAAGGTTTAAAATGTGAGCAAAGCACCGGAAATGTTGATTGTCTGAATCAAAGTGTGGCGGCAGCTGTTTGCCCAGTTCATACATAAATTTGGTATTTGCAGTTGCGTTGTCGACCGTGATACCTTGTATTTTATCAATTATGCCATATTCCAATAAACATTCATGGAAAATCGTTGCAATATCTTCCCCAGTATGTCGACCGCGTGATGGTATAAAATCAAGAACTCAGATTGATACTTCCATTCGTTGTCTATATAATGAATAGTAACCCCGTAGTAACTCCTACCAGCAATTGACGTCTACCCATCAATGGTAAAAGACATTTTAGATGATAATTGTTGAAGTCGTTCCTTGAGATTCAATTGGAGCTCTTCAAATCGCTCTTTGACTTTCCTTCTAAGTGTAGACCTTTTAGGAAACACCATATTAGGGCAAATACGTCGAAAATATACTTGTGTAGCTTCGTCATCGAAAAATGAGAAGGGAAGATATTTTTTCACCACCCAATCAACTGTAGCTGTCGTGATGTTGTCACTGCTGTTTTCCGACTGAAACAAAACAATAAATCTTGTGTTATTATTTAAAACATACTAGGTTTGAGCGTATAAGAGGAGGAGGTTTGTTGTTGTTAAATCGAGAAAATCGTTAAATTGATATTTGTTATATTAAGGTTGCACTGTACTGTAATTTACCAAAATAAAGTACTTAGTTGTTACTGGCCGATTAAAAGAAAATATGGGTGTTTATAAAAAATATTTAAGACGATAATTACATACTTAATATGTCGCACCCCTAGATGAAAACACCACTAACTCAAAAATACTTACGTAAGTTAATGGCGTTTTTGAAAGTATCGCATGAATAGCTACGCGGAGTTAAAATTCTTTTAACTGTTAAAAAAATATTCTTACCTGTCCACTTCTTCCAGCGGTTACTAAAAAGCTTGTGATATCTCCACTTAATTTTGGTTTAACAGGAAGAAATATTTCTGATTCCTTTTTGTGGAAAGATATTAGATGTTTCCTTAAGCCTGAAGTGTTTCTGTTTTTCATTTTTATTTCAATCTTTTTATGTTGGCACAATTTACAGAAGGCAGTTTGGGATGCATGAATTATTTCGAAAAACTCCTCAAATTTGCTTTTGGGTCTTTTAGATCTGTGACTCAAACTCTCGTTACTCGGACTAGAATAATTTGAATCTTCGTCACTCATATTAAATTGTACACGTGATACGTTTTTAGAAAACAACGAGAATTAGTAAAAACAATTATTAAGTTAGACTCGAAGCACAGCTCAATTGGAAATGACTGGAATTAAAATAATTCCTTTATTTATAGTACGTTTCCTTGCTTTCTACCGCGCCGCCTCGCCACGTGCCGGCTCTATGAAAAGGATGCCGCCGCAAATCAAACAATGCCGCGTGCGGCGTACAAACACACACTAAATATTACCTACTTGTACAGACGCGACGCGTGAATAAAATAGAATTAGTGCCAATCACTATTCTTTACATATAAGTGAATGTTTTGGCGTACATCTATACTAATATTATAAAGCTGAAGAGTTCGTTTGTATGTTTGATGACAGAAGTTTTAAAATAAATAAATAAGTCCTGAACGTCACTATACCTCCAAAGTTACTATTCCTCGTGGACGAAGTCGCGGGCACAGCTAGTAAATACTTACTCTCATCATCTCTCTCAGAGATATTCGGGCTGGTAAGTAATACAAAACTCTTATCGCAGGCTTTTTATTTTATTAGTAGGTAAGTACCTACGCTTTTTATATTATTTTATTAGTTTTGTAGAATTTTTTTACACGTTTCAAGTATATTTAAAAGTGGCTACAATATTTATTAAACGGGTGATATTTGAACACTTTTTTGCTATTTTTTCTTGTAAAAACTTAAGAAATATAATGACTAAATGTACAATAATAGTACCTAAGTAATTAGTTTAAAACCATATAAGTAATCAATATTATAATATATACTTACTAGAATGAATTAATATGACATCTACTACCTATCCTTACCATTTTATCCTAATCATAATACTACTTGCGTGATCAGTATAATGTATTCATTTTCATTCTAAGCACTCTGAAACTTATTTATTCTTTGGAACACCTGTAGGTACTCTTAAAAAAATTCGAAATTATTTTGCATGAGTATACCTACGCCCTATGGCGGCAATCAAATAGTGTCACAAATGTTATGATTTCGGCGTGGCGGCAACGATTGTTTTAGATTTCAAAAGAAGCCGCCGGCGCGTGTATCATAACCATGTACTTCCGAAAAGCGGCAAATTTCTTTGAGAAGTAAGTACAAAACCTTTGATGCCGCATTATCAAAGTGCCGATGGTTAAAACATAACTATGCATGCACTCAGTTTGATTTTAATAGATATTTTTTTATTCGCTATGTTTATGGTATTAGTCGTAATGCGCATAGGTCCAGTTTTTCATATTCTTTGATACAGTTTTTTGCGTCTCATAGAATTCCTAAGCGTACCTACCTATACACCGAACTGTTACACCTAACTACTCAGTGAAATAGCGCTAAGTCCTAGCTGCAAGACGCAAGAGTCTTGCAGGCTATGTCTTGTTCTTGCTCAAGTCTTGCACGGTCAGTCTTGGTCTTGGTCTTGCTAAAAATACGCGGTCTTGTTCTTGGTCTTGGTCTTGCAAAAACGCAAGAACAAGACCAAGACTGCAAGACCAAGACTGAATTTGGGCAACACTACAGGAATCTATTATTTCCAAATTGTGACGTGGCTACTCGACCAGAACCAGCCGCACCAGCCATGCTTCTTAAGCACAATCTACATCAAAATATTTGTATACCCCTAAAAACTCTCCAAAAACAAATCTGAACACCGGACATCCCGAATCCACTCGAGCGCACCCGAACGCTTCCGATTGAATTCGATCTTCTACTGTCCAACAATACAAATAGGTGAGCAGTGAGCCATCTTATCAACCGGGTCTATTGGAGCCAACATTTGTATTGTGCATATCAGCTGGGTAGGTTGGACCCAACATTTGTATTGGGCTTATCAATTTACGTGGAATTTACGGTAGAGTAGGTCACGCGTCAGTTCGGAGTTTCAATGGAAACAGAGGCTGGCTTATACTGATCCTGTTCCTGGATTATCTACTACCCGTTAGTCAGTGGTAAGCGAGATTGCAGAGTAGAGAGTCTTGTCTTAAGATTTAATCACCGTGTCGGCCTGTGTGTTATTTTGCCATTAGCTAAAAAAAACAGAACAGAACAAAGGCGGACTTAATACCTTAAAGCATGTTCTCTCAGTCAACCATTGCGTGGTTGTGTGTGCCAGTAAATTATTTGATAATGCAGGTAGCGCTATAATTTGAGGGCGTTAGTGACGATGTTATCAACGTGCCTATTTTAAGGACGCTGTTAGTACATACGAGTACCTTCTTACGTGAAGTAGTTTCACCTAGCCTATGTCTGAACGCAGCAGGTTCATTATCTCTTTCAAAAAATCAATAAAACTTCTCAGAATTCCACAAACACTCTTTCTTATCACTCACAAAAGTCCAACCTCAAATAAAAAATCCCTCCCCGACCTCAAGGAGACGTATCTCTGGGTACTATCAGGCACCCTGCCTACCCCCCAGGCAACGAGCGTTACATACAAATGATATCTCTTCACCGTGTCGATATGTCCGTCTGTGCGAAAAAACGCCGAAACCCGGCCAGATAACAGCGGATGTACGTATTGCGGAAAATCCACCCTTAAGTAGATAAGGGGATGATTCTTTTTTTAAACAAAAAATTGGGTTGTCTGAGTAGAAATTGTGGTAGCGGGTTCCATTGCTGAACATGACTATGCCTCACCGTATGACGTTGCCGAGTGGAGCTTATCTGTCAGTTTGTTTCACTTCCGTATGTAAATAAAATTGTGTTAAGGTTAAGTAGGCCTTACATTTTTTGAAATAAGCGTTTTTTTTAAATGAGCATTTTTGGTCCGAAAATATCTGAAAATCTATTTTCTATAAATTCGCATCAAAACATCACACCAGCTTCCCCCACGGGTTAGGCACTGCTGGTACCATAATAAACACATTTCACCAGTTAGGGTTGCGCCTCATCTAGCACCACGGAATCGCACCGTCGATGCTGTCGCGTGCTATAATAGCTCTCGCGCCCTGTTTCTCGCTCGAGGAATTGAACCCTTATGATACATCATGCTCAGCAGTTGCGCTTGTGACCACTAGAACAACGAAGACCTCTAAAATAATAACGTTTCCTTTCTTCCGTACGGAACCTTAAAACCGACCACAATGGCGGTTCTGGCGTCAATTGAACGTGTTCTAACAGAGCGGTAACATCGGGACATCGGGGTAGGCAGATAACAACATGTCATTTGACAATATATGAAACAAAATCAACGTTGATGAGATTATCAGAATATTTTGTTTTTGTTATATAACATCACGCCCATTACCCTAAAAGAGATAGGCACCTCGAAATGTAGGTCTACAGTACACAGTAACGGCGACATACCGAGCATATTTATTTATTTTGTTTTATTTTAAAGTAATCTTACAGACTATACGTATATGACATGTATATGTCATGCATAAGGTGGGAATCTTTGATAATAAAAAACTTCAAATCATACTCCTGGCCCGAATCCCGACTCCGAGAAACTTCTACGAAAATCTCAATAAATGTTACTTGACCTGAGAATCTGTTAAGCATGAGCGTAACAGTTACACCCTCATGAAATCACCAGATCAATGAGGCAAGCAAGTGCTCATAAACAGCGTAATGAGGAAACCAAGCTGTAATTCACTGCTAAACGATCCCTCAGGCCCATCTCCCGTAGATATTCCCTGGAGCACGACTCACACCTGATGAAGCGCGACGAAGCGCATCGAAACGCATTATTCAATTAAATATTGTGAAAAGTATTGAATCAGATTCTTTTGGGTACCAACTTATCTCACTTTAGGATAATGTGACTAATGTTTCCTTGCAAATATCCCATTTCATGGTGATTAGCATATTCATCCGTATAGTTGCGGAACGGAATGGTGTTTACAAAAAAACATCTCATTGGTCTAGGAGTCGCAAGTGTGACTGCTGAACATGAGATCCTGAGTTCGATTCCCACTTGGCTAAACACTTCACCAATGTAAAAGGCGTTTGTGTGCCACTATCGCTTGTTATGTGCCTTAAAGTTTGATGACACTCACAAATAACACAAGCACACATGATAAGTGCTAACTAAGCAGCCACATGAATGCGACCACAGCCTACACGACGCGGCTCACGCGACTTAACATGCTCATGTTTCAGATTAGCCGCCGTTCAAACAGTGATTAGGCTATGTGCTTTGCTGCGGTTCTGCAGGGGCATTGGCAATGACGTTACTTTGATGACAGCCGGTATCATTTGGTCAGGAGCTGCACGCTCAAGCAACACGCGTGTTGTAATAGCGATGGTGGACAAAACAAATGTAGCATGTTGTTAATACGAGTAGTCAACACGATCCAACTTGTGGAGCGTCGATTGTCACGTGAACGAAACAATTGACGCGCACCGAGTGTCGGTTGTCGCAATTTTACCAACGCCTGAGGTCATGAATAGCAATAAAATTAGTTTAAATATTATGTAATTTTATTTTGTATCAAGTGAAGTCATCTCAAACAAAATCAAAATAAAAAATCTCCTAGTCGTTGGAATAACGCATAAATAAATATTAACGTACTTTTAGCCACAAACATTATTGAATACAACTAACGAAATAAAACACTAAACAGCATAAGGAATATTCAATATCTATTTTCTCAAGCATCCTAAATAAGACTTTTTACAACATTTCCTACAGCATGGATATGTTTTCACCCCAACCGAATCTTTCTTCTTCTTCTTCTTGCTCGACTGCCCAAAATTGGGGCATTCTTCAGTAACTGTACCATATCTGCCAGAAACCTGTCTTTCTTTATACAGTTTAATCTTCTGTTTCTCCGCTTCTCTTAATTTCATCCACTCGTCTAATTTCTTCTGGAGTTTGAGTATATTCTTCACCTTCTCTTCTTTAATCCTAGTTAAATCCTCTGTACAGTAGAGACCATAAGTGCAGTAGCAGTTTCACAAAAAGATCGCATCAAAACAAGTCGCACTTACGACCTTTTTCCATAACAAATATTTTGCACACATACACGATCTCGTATATCGCTCTCTTTTATAATTATCTAGTCAGAAAGAGTGCGATATAATGATCATTTGCCTTAGTGACAAGCCTGTCATGTCGCGACGGAGTATTAAGTTAGTGATATTTAATTTCAAACAAACAATTATGTGTCTATCTGGCTTAGCGGTTAACGCTATAGACAAAATGTCTCGCACTGTATACTCTGCGTTCGAACCCAAGTGACATTACTCTTTTTGTGTTTTAATTATAAATGATACGTTAGACCCGATGAGATATGGTTTTCTAAATATTAGTTGGAACTTATTATTAACAAAAAAGATGAGGGTGAATGTGAAACAAAATAAACTTCTGGATTGAACAAAGTAGTTAGTTATGACGTTGTTAGTTGGTGAACTTTGTTTCGAGCGTTTGTGTTATTATTACGATTAGCGTATTGTTTGATTGTCTTTATTCAAGATGCAAGCTAATATTAGTATTGATGACAGGGCAAATATTGTCACTTTGCGTAAAAATGGGCTTAATATTTCTCAAATTTCAACTGAAACTGGCTTAAAATGTGTAAGTTATTTTTAAAAATTATAATTATTATGATGATAGTTGTGGTGTGTGATTTTCTTATTATTAAATAAATTGCTAGTTGCAAGTGTGTAATCATATTTTGTTTTTTTTTAGAAATTCTGTTAGCCGTTGGGTAAAGAGGTTTGAGGAAGAAGGTAGTCTGAAGAGTCGTCTAAGAAGTGAAAGGCCGCCGCTTATTAACCCGACTCAGCGACGTTTTATGGTGGAAGAATATGAAACAAATGGTTTCATTCCAACTATAATGTTTGCAGAGCAATTGGATACTACATTACAGACTGTTCGCCATGCATTCCATGCTGAAGGTTTACATCATCGGAAGCCAGCTAAAAACCATTTTTGACACAAAAACACAGGGAGGAAAGACTACGTTTTGCTCGAGATTATTTACATTTTAACTGGGAGGTGACTGTATTTTCTGACGAGAAGACTTTCAAGTCTTGCCAAAAGGAAGACTTAATTTATGGCGAAAAAATAATAATACTTAATTTAATAAGTAGACCGGGTAACTAAATATTTAGTAATATTAACATAACCGTAAATAAAAAAATAAAAAATTAAGAAATAAATTTTAAATTTAATGATCTTAAATTGGGGTTTAGTTTCAATATTCTTTTCGTCAAGAAAATGAACACTTAAGCTATAACCTCAATACATTCAATGTGACGTTACATTAAAAAAACACGTTCATAAAGTCTAACTCATATATTATACTCATACTCATAGTATTCAATTAACTCTGCTGAATACTGATACCTATAATAAGCGGGTATCAACAATTATATTTGTGTTATTAGAATATCCTTTCCGTGTTATGTTATTCTTATTATGAATTGACTAAGTGGGTATACAACAAAAAATCTTATGAACGGTGATAAGAGAACTTTTTTTTGCCTAGATAGGAATGTGACGTCACATTCTCATAAAAGTTTGTTAATTTTATAAATAAATAAAACGAATAAACATTTTTGTTATCATTCAGCATGATTTTTTTATTTCCACTTTCCAACACCGAAATCATAAAATAAAAATCATTTAATGAGGTTAAATAATAATACAATAACTATCTAATATTTAACTTCTTATAAAAAATAAATAATAAGCATAACTATATCATAAATAAACATAAATACCTAACGACTTTCTGCTTAAAATACAAATATAATTAAGGTTTCAAAGAAACAAAAAACAGCCACACATTGTAATAACATGGATTCGAACTTGGACTTCATTGATCGTGAACCCATGCTCAGCCCAAACAGCTACCAACTCATGTTAATACTACGCGAATTTTAACAATGCAATGGTAAGAACAGGTCATCACTATGATGTGTATTCTAAATGCAACAGAAATATAATGCTATTTCGCGTAGTGTGACGACAGTTCATTAGTGTGTGTTATGTGTAGAATGTTGAGACATCACTCATACACGCACACGCACACACACTGCTGTATCGCGCTCGCACAGTTCATAGCAATGTAATCTTTAGCATGGTGCTGCACTTTTGAGGTCTACTGTACCTACACTTTGAAATTGTTCAGATTTTATTATGGCGTGTTTGATGTGGTCATAGCCTTGGTTTGAGGTTCTTAACTTACTTTTTTCAACTTTGACTAATTGTCTTCTTGTATCATTTGACAAATTTGAGTTCTTAGTTTTTAGAATAAGTATTTCGTTGGTGCATTCTGTAGACCCGTTGCACGCTGTATGATGTTGTGCAAGTTCTGTTCCGTTGAAGCTGTCTACAAGTGCTAGCAGGTCATGCATGTATGTGATGCCTTGTCTAGCATCGGTGTCGTTACTTTTCTCTAAAGTTTGTATGGTATCTGCAATGGCATCATTGAGTTGCTTATATATTGCTGACCTTTCTTTTTCTAAGTATTGTACTTGCTGTGTTTTATTCCCTTCGACCACATCTCTTATTGTTACGCTTGCACACTTTATTTCACAGATGGAATGCAGTATTACAATTAACAGCCAAGTTTTCATTTTTGTTATATCCTTGAGTGGCATATTAAACTTATGTGTGGAGCTCAGTACATTTTATATCTTTAATCAAAATTATGTAGTTCTCGATACGATATATTATTTATTTCCGTAATGTATTTCAATTTTACAATTTATTTTATTGCCGGTGATTTGGTTTTACAGTTGACTCGTTTTCCTCTTTGACTGTATTTTGCATGTATTGGATTCATTTCGATTATTTACATTCCTGAATGCGTTTGGAACTTCCCTGTGTATTTCGTAGCCCTTAATTTTGACCCATTATAGAGAGGTATCACCAAACACTTAACACACTGTCGCACTATCACACTAAAGCACACATGACACCACTCATGACATCACTTTACGCATACGCACTCACTTTCCTGAAGGTTCTACTACACCCACTCTACGATCAGCAGCCATCGTTACGGATGTCCTGCGTCTCAATGAGGCTTGGAAGCTCCGGGACATAGCGTGGAACACTTCCTGCCTAATCCACCGTTTATGGCATTTTTTTTTTTTTTTTTTTTTTTTTCCGGATGGGAAATCATCAAATGACCCCCCCCACTCTGGGCGGAGCGGAAGGGAGTGTCAGACTTGTACTGACTAAAACCCATCCATGTTCCTTCTTTGCCCTTTGTGTTCCAGGGCCACGGTATCTCTTTCGAACAGTCCCGCAGCCCTGGCAGGCATCGGTCCTTGCGGACCCCTACTTATTTGCTGACATCTCTTTGAGGCGCACGTGGAACACGAACGCGCCGTCGACACGGCCTGTCGTCATAAGACGGCCGGACGGCGAGCTGGCCCATAACTCGCCATCCACAGGCCCGCGCCTACGGTGGCCGGGAGCCACCACGTGACCCCCGACGCCCAGGGCGTCTCCCGCGGCGACTGGGACGTGAGGATCTTTCCCTCTCACGTCCCGCCACCTCCTTCACTAGCATGACTGCTTCGCAGAAGGAGGTGACGGCTTCCCATTCCCTCTCGCTCCGGACCATGGCTTGAACCAAGGCCTGACGCGAGAGATCGCCGCCGCCAATCGCCGCTACGAGGACACGGCGGTGCTCCGCCCAAGCGGGGCAGACTTCCACGGTGTGCTCCACCGTGTCCTCCGGACGATCCTCGCAGTGGAAACACCCGGGCGTTTCCTCCCGCCCGATTCGGTGCAGGAACCTCCCGAAACAACCGTGTCCGGTGAGGACCTGCGTCAGGCGGTAGGTGAGGGCGCCGTGGCGCCTCTCTAGCCACTCCTCAAAGAGGGGACTTATCGCCACTATGGTGGCGTGCCCTGCACGGGGTTGCGACAGTCGCTCTCTCCATGTCGCCATGAGATCACGCCGGAGGTCTGTCCGCTGAGCAGCAATTTGCCGCGACCGTTTATGGCATTTCTCGTAGAATTTAAGAAAAAAATCAGGTCTATAACAGCCAAAATAGACAGAATCAGGCTATTTATTCCCAGATGCCAGCCAAGGTCTTGCAGCGCATTTCCATTTCCGTATTTTGCGTTGAATAAAACATTTTTCACGAGTCGAACGTTTATGACAAGTCCGTCATTAGAAGTAATGTCCTAAGCACACATTGTCACAACTATTGTTTTAAAATTCCGAATTAAGTGCGGTAGGTGGTCGCGGTTGTTCCAGCGCCCGTTACAGGCAGGGTCGCCACGTACTGTTCGATGCTCGGGAGACAATCACAGTAGCGTCTAGCTTGAAGTAGGTACTAATGTTTAATGATCCCACTTACATACTAAAGTGCATTTATATAGGGAGGATATCTTACAGACTACAATTACAAAAAATAAGTAGGTACTTACTCGTATTTCACTGCATCGTTGCAGGGTGCTGTCGCAATGATACGCCTTAAGGTTATAAATTTAATTAAAGCTGGAGCATCATTATCTGCCTAGTCTTTTGCACTATGCTGGAGTCGGCTTCCAGTCTAACCGGATATCAGTATTTTGCTATTTTGTCTTGTGGAGGTTAGATGGGGAGATAGATGATGCCTTAACACGATGCCTTTTACTCCTTGGTAAGACTGTGCGTCAGATATTCGGCTTCAACTACCAGTAATGACTGGCTTAAATGCAGTCACCACAAAAAAACCTCCTTAAACTAACAACAAACCTGAACATACCGTTTCTATTGTAAAATGCAAATCAAAGATGGCGTCGTTAGCAAATCTTTAATTTCCAGCCGCGAATTTGCCTTTGTAATGGACATTTGTGGGCATAGAAACAGCGATCATCAAAATATTTTTGACTGTGTAATTCTTAAGCCAGACAGCCTCGTGGATTTTAAAAGTAGCAGTTACTCTTACAATTGACTGACTCAAAAAACAAATTTTCTCGATCGGGAAAATTTGTTTTTTTTTATTAGTCTCTCAGAAGCAGCGCTTAATCTGCATCTACGCCCGTTTGATGGCAATAGGCTCGCTCCCTGCATAGGACTCGAATAACAATATAACTGGCCACATGTGTGTGTAGAGAGGAGAAATTGCTGGTGTGCTTTCGGGTAATAGAGGCGAGATGTTAATAATATAATCAGCCTACAATGTTCCAGCAGAAGACGGGCGTCGTCGCCGAGGGACGCCTAGAAAACGCTGGCGTGACGACTTAGAGGCGTTTGTGAGAAGTTCGCCGGAGAAAACCGCACAGAGAGAAAACTGAAAGGTTATGGGGGAGACCTTAGTCCAGCAGTGGGACAATATGGGTAAAAATAAATGTTCCACTCGCCGGGACACAGATCTCCTCTCTATTAGACGGAATGGACTGTAAACCACCATGCGAACCCAGTCTGCGGGTTGAAACATGTCTCCTAGCTTAGAACTTTTGGTTCAAGGTGCAAAGTAATGTTAAGTAAAGTAAGCCTTTCATGGCCCAACAATTGACATCAACAAACAAAACCCAATCTTGCGTCTATCGCCGTCGATAAAGACGTCGCTAATCGAATCACACCGACGTTGCGGTGATCGAAGTGATCGACGCGAACGGGTTGACGCGGGGCTGGGCAGACGAGCGAGTGATCTGCATAATGCTGTTATTTCAATAATGACATTAAGTTTTACAAGATTGTGTGATGGGCTATGAATAAATTTAGTATCGTTTTCTTAGAGATTCTTAGGTTAAGATTAAGATTTCACTCAAATTTTAATGCGATTAACTTAGTGAACATCATATAGCCATTGAACGGGACGACATGTATTATTTAGTTCCTTTTCTGTAATCAATGAACGTTAGGTACCATTTAAAACCGACAAAATATTTTTTTCGCTAATTATTCATATTATTCACAGAATCAAGTTCTTCTAAATTGTAACAAACAGATGTGCTGCTCTTGGGAGTTTGTTGTGCCATTCCTGCTTCCCAGCTAAACACCAGGAAGATAATATGATATGATAATTTAATTAAATTAAATATTTTTTATTTGAATTTATCAATCTGTCAAGAAAGTTGATCAAGTTCACTAGCAACTTCTTGTCAACAAAAAAGTTGCCCATGTGCACAGAAACATAAATCATCGTCAATATTAATTTGTTAACCGACTGGAGCGTTCGACGAGGTAATGGGTAATGGCGAGTCTAAGCAAGATTGACGCAAAGCTTTATTTAATCAACTAGACGTTTTGTTCGTTTTATGAGTTAATGGGCTTTCGGTGAAATAGGGGTGAGAGGTGACAGGACTTAAGATGTTTAAAATGGAATGTAGTCATTTTACTTGGTTACGAGAAAATGCTTTACTATTTGCTGATTAAGAAATATAAGTGTTGAAAGTTCCGACCATAGACGAACAGATAGATCGCTACACGGTGTCACATTAACTAATTTGAAATGGGGCATTTACTTATTTGGTTTCCAACTATAAATTATATACCTACCTGTGAATGTGGTTTAGTAATTTTCTAACAGGGAAGACGTTAGATTCATCTCCCAGTGACTGGGAAAATGTCAGCGTTCAGTTTTAGGGCACATCATAACCTCACGCTATTTCCCATGGGCGTAGGCAGAACCACAGAGCGCCACCTGCTACAATCCTTACATTGTCCTTGCGCCTCGTCCACGTTCATACACGCATTCGGGTTGCAAGTACTACGCACCCGAGCACATAATTATCATAAAATTAAATGTTCACTTGTGTTTTCTTGTTATTAACTCAAAACATTCGTTTGTTCCTCCCTCAAGTTCCGGGACCAGACGCGAAGCAACACTTGAGACGTGAATGCACTTGTAAACAATTGAACGCTGGCACCGCTGCAGGTAGTAGCGGCGAGACAGACGGGCAGCAGCTCGCCACTCATTGTCGATGTTCATTAATTTATTTTGACGGCCTACTTAGTGCGCCTTAACATTCAAGTATTTTATATTATTTGGCGGTGGAGGTGTATTTTTGCTCCCCTGCAAGGGGTGTCATGTTACTCAATTAACTGCAGTTGTTCCATGTAACATAATTATGTTCTTGTATTTAGCTGCAAACGATAACTGGAAGCTAAATAATATTATATATGATCAGTGTATTCAAACGGCGTTCGAGAGCGTTCAGAATGAATCTGACAGCTCTTGAACGGGGTTTAGATGTATTGAAATACGCTCGTAGGTGGGAAAAGTAGGTAGTTCATCTGTAGTAACACCGTCTATGATATTTGCTATACTTCATTAAATTTATTTTACGGATATCGAACTGGCTACACGAAGCCTAAAAGTAAACAAATTGCTCGGGTGCTGCCCAAGTTAGGCCTTTAAAAAGCACATAATGGGTGTAAAAAGACCGTTAATGACGCCGAAAGGTACTTGTTTTCCCCGTCATTGTGATTTTTGTTTTATCCTGGACCATTCCTACGAACCTTCTAGTTACGGAGATATTGGAGGTCAAGGTTCGAACAATTTTATAATTAAAAAAAACTAATTTCTAATATTATAACTTTACATTAAATACCTCCATGATCCCTATACTGTTCAATGCATCCGCCAATACAATGTTCTGAGTGCGTTACGTCGTGTCCTACAGTAACGTCATTTTTCACTTTAAAAAAAAGTAATTTTCCAGGAATAATTTAAGCTTACAGTTAGTTGGTTTGAAGTACACAATGCTTCGTTGACGGCTTCGTGGCGGTCCGTTTACACCTCGTAGATAACTCTTAAAAAGATGGTGTTACAAACAATGTAAACCACGCTTAATAAATCTTAATTAACAAATTACTCTAGTTGGACAGATTGAAGCACGATAGCGCATTGTACTCCAGCTAGTAGCTATCTGCGAGTACTGGCGGCTAGTAAAACAGTCTGGTGTACGGCGGCTCTGTTGAGACAAGAACCACGTTATCTTATAACTAGATGAATTTAGGTAAATGACTGTACGGGGGAGGCAGAAGTTGAAACGGTTCATTGAATATTTTTCAAAATCAAAAGTCATTTATTCGAATTAGGCTGATAATCAGCACTTTTTAATATCACAGTGTACAATAGACAGTTCGGCACAACGATAGCCCTTCGCCACTTCCTAGCGTATTCGTTTTTGCCTAGTTTTTTGCTTTCAGGAGTTTATTTTAAACTGCATCTTTGGTCCAGTGGTCGTACAGGTCGTTTGAGATCCGGTTTTGGACGGGTATAGTGTTATTTAGTTTTTCAATAACACATTTTGCTTCCAGCACAAAAATTTTGAGATTTCCACCATACCTGGTAAAATGTTGCTTGCCTTATAAACTTCGCACTGTTGGGACACAGGCCTTTTCTCCATGGGAGTGACTGTGTATGTACCCACCAAGCGGGTCCAGTGCGGATTTGTGGATGTAACAGGTCTTTGAATTTTAGGTTCCAGGACATGCCGTCTTCACGAGTTTCTTCACGATGTTTTCTTTCACTTTTTGAGAGCTGTGATAATGAAATAAAATAAGTACAAAGGAAAGTGTTCGCTCAGGTTCATGCCCACTTACAAGTCCGTCACGACTGTTGCCAGCGGGCCACCACTAGTACGCTCATGAGAAGTTAACCCCATACAACCACCAACATTACACACCCCAATAAACTTACAAACAAATCGACATGCTTTAAACTTCTGCAAATGCCTTTCATACATAAGACGGTCGGGCAGGCGAGGTGCAGAGGCGCGGGGGGCTGCAATTACCGGAATGCAATTAGAGCGAGCGAAGCTGCGACAGCCCCGAACCCACAGGACAGGTGCGAGTGCGCCGGTACTGAACAGAGGTAGTAGTAACCAGTAACAGTGTTGACGTACTGATACTTTGTCTTCTGAACGAACTGATGGTTCCTTAGACTGTGGCGAGATATGACTGGAGATAGATTCAGTTAGGACAAGCGATGCCACAGGACGGGAGTGTTTCGCTGATACTCCACAGGAGTAGAAGTAACATGTTACACTGTTGACGTAATCGCTACTTAGTCTTCTTCAACACATATTTCTAGAAATTTTGCAAATCTTTGAAACTGGAAAATTGTTCACGAAATTCTATAACATTATTACCAACCGCCAACTTTGAATCAATACAAAAGGTGAAGAAAGCAAATCTACCGTTCGTGCGCGCAGTAGATACGCTCAAATCTTCGCTGATCTCTTAAAGGCACAATCTTGAATAGTGAACACATCTAGTATTCAAATCCCGGAAAACACGATTGGTATGAACTCAGATGTTGTAAAGCAATAAAATACAACAATGTGGCTTTCGTATGAACGTAGTGTGCATAGGTATAAAGCAATCGATTGAAAACTTTGACTTATGCTCTGTGGCCTTATACATAAAGTTCGATTGTCGTCTAATAGGTTGACTTTTTTTTTTTTTACTGACATTTCACGTGATGTTTCCGCCTCATCCTAAGGAATTTGGTTAAAATTGGACAAATTCTATCTAGTTAAAATACAGTTTATAACTATTTGTGTGCCCAGCCAAATTCGTTCAGTATTTTTTGAGTGAAAGAGTAACAAACATCCTCACAAATGTTTGCTTTACAATAGTAGTAAGAAAACCAGGATTATCATTTACTGTAATATTGTATTGTATAACTACTGCAACTTCTCTACAACGTTGTATTACATTCTATTATGATCCTGGTAGTACGATCCTGTAGGACAATACAATTACAATGACAAAAACCATGGGCAAACGCCAATATGGAATACTTGCAATGTTTCAAGGTATCTGCTGATTCGTCTACATTCTTATAAAGACATTCTGATTCTCCCAATCGGTTTCTATTAGTCGCCATCACGATCCACGTAACTTGCTACTTTCACATTGAAAATCACCCATAAATATTTCACTCAGTTTGTCATATCTTCCTCACTTCTATGCTCTGTGCCCACAGTGCCCACACAGAGCTAAAGTACAGCTTTGTGGATAACTTGAACCGGCAAACGACCACATCACAGCCAGTAGGTCTTACACACACGACACCAAAGACATGACAACCGTAGGTCTAGAACACATGACGGCAAAGCCCTTTGCACATCTCTCGGTGCAAACTGGATAATCTACTGCAGAGTGTCGTAAGCCTTTGCACTTGTCTGTCCTGTGACGGAAGGTAGTCGCAATGTTTAAGAGTGTATATAGGAGTGGTTACTTTGGAAGACTTGCCACCCTGGCTTGTGCAAAGAGTAATACTCTAATCTTTTTATTTGCAGTAACGAAATGAATGGAAATATGATCCAGCTTTGCTCGACTAAGTGGGCAATGTGGGCATGGCCTACATGCTTGGAGGCTTTTGTTTGAGTATTGTGTTCTGTTCAAGTTTTAATTTTGTGCTTGAATTTAGCTTTCAATGTTTTGTTGGTAAATTGGAATGCGCTAGCTGGAGGAGCGCGTGACTAAATAATAACAGGCACTCAGACTGATCTTCAAGGTTAAGACGTGCTTCACTTAGGTCGGTCCATAGATGGATGAGCATCCATAACATACCGAGTTTCTTTCGTACCTCGGAAAAGGCCCTTGGTTCCGGCTGTCATTTGTAGATCTTTAATAGTCGTTACAAGCAGTCAGAGTCCCGAAAGTCTGACAAACGGTTTTACCAAAGAGTATCATATTACCCAGTCCTAACTGGGATGTGGATTAGATAGACAGTCACTCCATGTAAAATACTGGTATTCAGCTGCATCTGGTTAGACTGGAAGCCGTGAAGTTGGGAAAAGGCAGGTCGATTATGAGTGGCATGCGCTAGTTGACATTTGGCAAATAATTAATTGTGTCGTTTGTTTTCTTGTTTGTTCTCTACTAACAATATATTTAGCTATTCTATTTTTTTTCTCTCCAGCTGGAATACTAATAAGTGATGAAGGGTTTGGTTTAGTATTTTGGGGTATATCTTATGTTATTTTGAAGTTTAAAAACAAGGCGATTCTAAACCTAATAAATTGAACAAATTACAAAAATAACAGTACCAGTACCAGTGCAGTACCTATGTACTCAAGTATTAAAATGTAATTTTCCTGTGTTGCATTGTGTGTACATAAACAGTAAACAGTTTCGTTCATTCACGTAAATATTTTTTTTGAAAACAAAGTTGAATACTTACTAATAATAAATCTATAGTAAAACGAAATCACCCGCAATGAAAATAAATCACAAAATTGTAATACGTTACGAAAGTAAATAAAATTCCGTATCGCGAATGAGCTACATAAAAATGTTAAAAGATATAAAATGCTTGAGGCCACGCGCTCTGTAACATGAAAATAATACAAGCAATAGACATGAGAATTGCACTGTTAATCGTAATGGGATATAATACCATCTACACAGTAACATGTGAGGATAACGAAACAGAAACACCAAAATCACAAATACTTCTAGAAGGTAATCAAACACCCCGTACACGACCTCAAGCGTTGAGATTTGCGACGCGACTTGCGTTAAGCCCGCCATACACGATAGGTCTTACGTGACAGTTTTAAATGTCACAGTTTTAAACCTTCATGAAAAACCGAATTCCACAGAGGACACATACGTAACTGCAAGCCTGTCGGTTGGGTCATTTGCAAGCATGTCATGACCGGCAACACACGACAATATGGTTGCTTCACTACTTGCCATAAAAAGATGAAAAGACTGTTTTAAGCTTTCACGGTTTACAACTAAACTTATAGTGTCAATTACTGGGATATTCCGTGATTGTTCATTATTTTGAACTCCCGGTATTCGGACTCTAAGATATCCCGTAAGTGACAGTATAAGTTTAAGATGAAAAGCCCTGCCCCACACGCTCGGAAAATATTCTTTTCGAGATTCTCTAGGTTGCATGTACAGGCCAGAACAAGTGTACAGTTTCCTGTTACACATAAAATATTCTTGCATGCGTGCACAGTTTGACTGTACAGGCAAAACTGCTCATGTCCATGGCCGATGGCCGTCTTACCTTGTTTCCGTCGCATGAGCATCATCTCTCCGCAAATCTAAACAACTTGTTCATTCATTTTCTCCGCAGCCGCAACTCGCATGTCACTTGAACACAGAGCACAAGATGCAATAAAAACCTTACAAACAAACAACAACACATTTTTTGAAGAAATGGAAGCGTTGACAAAACAAAATAAATCGCTAATCGAAGAATATAATGTAACAGGACTTTACATTGAGAGGAACCAAAGTGGAGCTGTAAATATAAGTTCAGGAGAAAGTGGAAACTCGTTAAATATTAAAAGAAATCAAGCGTTAACTGGATACGAACAGTTGAAATACTTAATAGCATCGCATTGGTCGTTTACTACAAAGATACCGGTAGATAAGATAGAAGCTGACAAAAAACAGTCTATCAAAGATGGATTTAAGTTCATTGATGACTTTTTGGCTAAACATAAAGATAATTTAATTAAATTGGATTAAACTAAATTGAAAAGGATTGAATCGAGTTATATCTAAAAGTTGTACTAACATAGTTCTTAAGCGCTCACTACTAACCCATAATATGGACTCTTGTTCGAAATAAACGTTTGGATTTGATTTGATAAAGCTCTTTCAGATCGACTTTAACCAATTCCGCGTCAATGAGTGTGGCATATAAACTAACTGTGATCAATAACCCCTAAAAAATCGATTATTTATTGACCTTGTATACCTATGCTTTCACTAGCACTAGGTGTCACCTATACAGATGCCTAAATAAAATCGCATTGTTTTCAACGCTCGACTAAACGAGTCTCAAAATTCCGAGAAAATTTAGGCATTTATTTGGGTGTTAGTGAAAACGCGTAACTGTAATCAGTTGTCCGACCAGTGTGTGTGCGACCTCTATATTAATTAAATGATCCATGTACAGTAGAGACCATAAGTGCAGTAGCAGTTTCACAAAACGATCGCATCAAAACAAGTCGCACTTACGACCTTTTTCCATAACAAACATTTTGCACACATACACGATCTCGTATATCGCTCTCTTTCATAATTATCTAGTCAGAAAGAGTGCGATATAATGATCATTTGCCTTAGTGACAAGCCTGTCATGTCGCGACGGAGTATTAAGTTAGTGATATTTAATTTCAAACAAACAATTATGTGTCTATCTGGCTTAGCGGTTAACGCTATAGATAAAATGTCTCGCACAGTATACTCTGCGTTCGAACCCAAGTGACATTACACTTTTTGTGTTTTAATTATAAATGATACGTTAGACCCGATGAGATATGTTTTTCTAAATATTAGTTGGAACTTATTATTAACAAAAAAGATGAGGGTGAATGTGAAACAAAATAAACTTCTGGATTGAACAAAGTAGTTAGTTATGACGTTGTTAGTTGGTGAACTTTGTTACGAGCGTTTGTGTTATTATTACGATTATCGTATTGTTTGATTGTCTTTATTCAAGATGCAAGCTAGTATTAGTATTGATGACAGGGCAAATATTGTCACTTTGCGTAAAAATGGGCTTAATATTTCTCAAATTTCAACTGAAACTGGCTTAACATGTGTAAGTTATTTTTAAAAATTATAATTACTATGATGATAGTTGTAGTGTGTGATTTTCGTATTATTAAATAAATTGCTAGTTGCAAGTGTGTAATCATATTTTGTTTTTTTTTTTGAAATTCTGTTAGCCGTTGGGTAAAGAGGTTTGAGGAAGAAGGTAGTCTGAAGAGTCGTCTAAGAAGTGAAAGGCCGCCGCTTATTAACCCGACTCAGCGACGTTTTATGGTGGAAGAATATGAAACAAATGGTTTCATTCCAACTATAATGTTTGCAGAGCAATTGGATACTACATTACAGACTGTTCGCCATGCAGTCCATGCTGAAGGTTTACATCATCGGAAGCCAGCTAAAAACCATTTTTGACACAAAAACACAGGGAGGAAAGACTACGTTTTGCTCGAGATTATTTACGTTTTAACTGGGAGGTGACTGTATTTTCTGACGAGAAGACTTTCAAGTCTTGCCAAAAGGAAGACTTAAATTATGGCGAAAAAATAATAATACTTAATTTAATAAGTAGACCGGGTAACTAAATATTTAGTAATATTAACATAACCGTAAATAAAAATAAAAAAAATTAAGAAATAAATTTTAAATTTAATGATCTTAAATTCCGGTTTAGTTTCAATATTCTTTTCGTCAAGAAAATGAACACTTAAGCTATAACCTCAATACATTCAATGTGACGTTACATTAAAAAAACACGTTCATAAAGTCTAACTCATATATTAGTATTCAATTAACTCTGCTGAATACTGATACCTATAATAAGCGGGTATCAACAATTATATTTGTGTTATTAGAATATCCTTTCCGTGTTATGTTATTCTTATTATGAATTGACTAAGTGGGTATACAACAAAAAATCTTATGAACGGTGATAAGAGAACTTTTTTTGCCTAGATAGGAATGTGACGTCACATTCTCATAAAAGTTTGTTAATTTTATAAATAAATAAAACGAATAAACATTTTTGTTATCATTCAGCATGATTTTTTATTTCCACCTTCCAACACCGAAAACATAAAATAAAAATCAATTAATGAGGTTAAATAATAATACAATAACTATCTAATATTTAACTTCTTATAAAAAATAAATAATAAGCATGACTATATTATAAATAAACATAAATACCTAACGACTTTCTGCTTAAAATACAAATATAATTAAGGTTTCAAAGAAACAAAAAACAGCCACACATTGTAATAACATGGATTCGAACTTGGACTTCATTGATCGTGAACCCATGCTCAGCCCAAACAGCTACCAACACATGTTAATACTACGCGAATTTTAACAATGCAATGGTAAGAACAGGTCATCACTATGATGTGTATTCTAAATGCAACAGAAATATAATGCTATTTCGCGTAGTGTGACGACAGTTCATTAGTGTGTGTTATGTGTAGAATGTTGAGACATCACTCATACACGATTACGCACACACACTGCTGTATCGCGCTCGCACAGTTCATAGCAATGTAATCTTTAGTATGGTACTGCACTTTTGAGGTCTACTGTACAGTTAGTTCTTGCCAGCTAATAATTGGGTGATAAACACTAATCAAACAGTATGAATCTACTTATTGTACAGGGTGTTTTCAAATAATTGTTGTCTCACGACTAATTAGTCTAATATATAAATCCATAGAGAATATTGTTTACTAATATAAGTGGTTTTTTTCGCTAGTGTTCAGGTCGAAAAATATCCTACAGAATCGTGCTTTCGGAAGAAATACCTGTTGATCTACATGAGTAAAAAATCTAAAAATTCGCCGAAATTCTGTTCTATTCTCAGCACTAAAGGCGAAAAATGTACAACATACCGTTAGAGGTACTTCTGAAACCTGAAAACTAAATAATTCATGTGAATAATTTAATTATACTATAACTAGACATTACATCATCATTGGCACCACAAGCCTATAAGATTAAATGTCAAAATATTATAAAGGTCACTGTGACATTTCCATCAGAAGAGGATTATAATTAATCATTCTGTTAGCCTTTTAGCCAAACTACGTTGTAATAGGCTTCCAATGTTCGCAGTCTACGACAACGTGGTTCAATCTATATATAAGGTCTATCTTTTCATACACAGAATATTTTAAGAGTAACTTCTATAAGTCGTAAAGTCGCCAGAGCAACGAAAAAATAAATTATTTGAGTGTTTTTTTTTTAATTTTTTTTATAATTCTATAATTTTTTGCGACTTTTTGCATAAAACCTTTACTCCCATATTCTAACAATGACAGTAGGTAAATACGACGTAGTAAACTAGCGTAATGGATGCTTAAAACTAAGGAGCCAGTATTTATTTTGTGGGTCAAGTAATTTTAAATTATTTATTTTTATAAAAAATATACTCAGATAAAAAAAAATCCATTGTTATAGCCGTTAGATAATTCCCTGAAAATATTTCGTGTATGAATAGTTAGACTATATATAAAATGGTAAACTGATTGACTGACTAACTGCGTGATATACACACAGCCCAAACCGCTGGTCGTAAGAGTAAGTATCCACTGAGAAAAGATTTTTGGGAATTCCACCCCTAAAGGGGTAAAATAAGGGGATGGAAGTTTGTATGATAGTCCGTCAGTTTTGAAGTTAGGATCTTCAAATTTTGTGTTTAAGCTGACGATTGAAAATTAATTTATACGTGTCTCAGCGGTTTTGATAATTCTACCCCCGAAGGGTTAAAAAGGAGGATGAAGGTTCGATGATTCGGATATTTTTCGACATCCATGAGGGCGAAGCCGCGGGCAAAAGCTAGTATAATACAAAATCATTTTAATACGACAAGTCGTCTTGTGGCTATCTGCTTAACAATGACCCGACAATCCTGACTGTACCTCCATGTACAAAAAAAATAGGTAGTTTTTTGTACATTTTCCATGCAAAATAAAAAAAAAAATTAACTGATCAGTTGCTCACTTATTTTTGTATACGACTGTAAAAGTTAGCATAAGCACATTATACTCAGCCTAAGTTGATAAGTTCCTACTCTCGGTGCGAAGGAGTGGGCGGAGTGGGCCGCACGCGCCACCACCGCGCCACCACGTGTGCCCAGTGCGGTTAGGTGGACGTCACAAGTCATCGATTTTTGGTTTTTGTTCACCGTGCTCTCAAAAAGAGCAGTGGTGATAAAAAAAAAAAGTATAAAATAAAAATATTACATTTTATGATTACTCACGATGTCTACAATAAACATTTAACAAATTAGGTTACGACTATCGAATTTGGTATCCAAAATTATATTTATTATTATATTATATTGAGGATGAGAAAAAGTGATAATCTAGCAAACAACGCAGGTACGTCGCAGTTAGTTCAAACTCCACAAATTTAGCAACACCCTGTATTCAACGATGAAACATTATTATATGTCAATCATTACAGTTTAATTACTCGGCAGTAATCCTCTCGTAGCCTGTCGTGTCGGCGCCGGCGCACAGCTCAGCCGCGGATGAGATGTGTTGTACAAGCACTTTAGCAAGGCAAGTAGGATTTCATCATAATTAGTCATTATGATGTCACCGAAAGTCATTGCTGAAATACGAAACTTTTTGAAAGCATTTCTCCGGGTCCTCTAGTGAGTCCTAAGATTAAGAATTCTTGGATTATTTGATCATCAGAACGTTCATAAAGATAATAAGTTATTCATTTAACACATATAAAAACAGCAACCGTTTTTTTTCTTTCTTTTGCAACTCTATAACTTAAAACGAAGGTGTCACAGAAATAGATTCCTAAGGGAACGCCCCTGCATTATAAGTGATTTGTCCTGTTTGATCGTGAGAAATGTGCAGCTGTGGGAGTTTCCCCCTAGGTGCAGTTTATTTCATGTAATAATCACGTACTGAAGTAAAATCTGTTTGTGATTCACTTTGATTTCTTTTCTTGTCTTGAATTCCAAAATTATTTACACTCAACATTTTTAAGACAATAGTTAGAATCAGCCTATAATGTTCCCACAGCTGGACACAGGCCTCCTTCCTGCAAGGATATACCATAATCACGTTCTCAATCCAGTTGGACAAGCCATCAAGAAGTAGGTTCTGGGATATGCCGGTTTCCTCACTATGTTTTCCTTTCTTCGCCGTTTTGAGAGCAGAGAAGTAGGCGAAGTAAAGTGCCTGCCTGGGTTCAAACCCGGGCAGGCACTTTACTTACAAACGTTAGGCTGAACTGTCCCACTCCTGGGCAAAAGTCTCCTCCCATTCTTACCACTTCTCTCAATGTTGCGCCTCTCATCGGAAGGCGTCCGCGCTCTTCTCGGTCTGCCGCGACCCCGTCTAGTTCTCTCAGGGCTTCAGTTTTGAGATGTACGTGCCCACAGCCGGTCTCCGGCAGAAATGGCCTGCCCAGTCCCATTTTAGTTTAGCAGCTTTATGCGACCAGCACATACAACCATAACCATCACATACAACTATTAAATCTCGGCTATTACCACGGGAGTACCACTGCTCACAAACAGACTACAATGAATGCCAATCGCTTCCGTTTTTATAAAAGCCGTCTCTTAATCTATTGGAATCTAAGAAATTCCTTATAGAAAAAAGTTATGACTATACTATGATAGAGGCCTATGCTTTTTTTTTTTTTTTTTTTTTCCGGATGGGAAATCATCAAATGACCCCCCCCACTCTGGGCGGAGCGGAGGGGAGTGTCAGACTTGTACTGACTAAAACCCATCCATGTTCCTTCTTTGCCCTTTATGTTCCAGGGCCACGGTATCTCTTTCGAACAGTCCCGCAGCCCTGGCAGGCATCGGTCCATGCGGACCCCTACTTGATTGCTGACATCTCTTTGAGGCGCGCGTGGAACACGAACGCGCCGTCGACACGGCCTGTAGTCATAAGACGGCCGGACGGCGAGCTAGCCCATAACTCGCCGTCCACAGGCCAGCGCCTACGGTGGTCGGAAGCCACCACGTGACCCCCGACGCCCAGGGCGTCTCCCGCGGCGGCTGGGACGTGAGGTTCTTTCCCTCTCACGTCCTGCCACCTCCTTCACTAGCATGACTGCTTCGCAGAAGGAGGTGACGGCTTCCCATTCCCTCTCGCTCCGGACCATGGCTTGAACCAGGGCCGGACGCGAGAGATCGTCGCCGCCAATCGCCGCTATGAGGACACGGCGGTGCTCCGCCCAAGCGGGGCAGACCTCCACGGTGTGTTCCACCGTGTCCTCCGGACGATCCTCGCAGTGGAAACACCCGGGCGTTTCCTCCCGCCCGATTCGGTGCAGGAACCTCCCGAAACAACCGTGTCCGGTGAGGACCTGCGTCAGGCGGTAGGTGAGGGCGCCGTGGCGCCTCTCTAGCCACTCCTCAAAGAGGGGACTTATCGCCACTATGGTGGCGTGCCCTTAGAGGCCTATGCTTACCTACGTGACACGTGTGCCTATCGATGCAGTGCAAACACCTCACCAGGATACCTTGTCGCCTCCTCATCGCAAACAAAGCAGCCATAATTATGCACGAGCCTGTAATCCGTCACTCAGAATGTGCCCAGAGACAATAGTCTCGACTCGATACCGGTACCGTGTGCTGTGGTATCGGTACCGGAGGGGAGTGGTATCGATTACCGAGCGTCAATTACTTGCAGTCAGCCGTCTATGCCCGCGGGACACCGCTGAATAGTTTATGGTCGTATACACCTATGCTTTCATGTCAGTGTAAGTTCAGGCTTAGGTGTTATTCGTGAGTAACTACTACAAGTGTCGATTCAGATTTGAGTTTTGTTTCAATGTCGAATCTTTATTGGCAGTCTAATTGATGTATATAGTGGTTACATATACGACTGCTGAGCGCTAGAGGTCCTAGGTTGAATTCCCAGGTCGAGCAGTGTTATAAAAGGTTTTTCCATCAGGAATTTCTCAGTATCAATAACACAGTACAATCGGACACGAATACTTACTACGGGCTGAAGTAAGGATTTGTGTCACGTTATTGCCACACATTTTAACAGACTGCGGTCTTATTAACTGCCGTCTGTTAATATAACAGGTGAAATGTGGGTGTATCACCGGTCTCTGCATAACCCTCACGGGAATTATAGGCGTGATATTGAATATTGATAGAAAAGACATATGACATGACTGTAATTATCTACTTTCAGCTATGGTAAATTGTAATCAAGCTATATTTTCGTTCTTCTTTGTAATCTGTGTCTTGCGTCTAAGCATTAAACAGCTGCTACGGCGTAGCTTACGGGACAAACGCGCCTCTACGCTTGCTACAGCTACGTCTGCTACGCGGCTCGTAGCAAGTTGCTACGCGTAGGTCAAATCAATACTTCTATACAAATAAATAAAACTGAAGTGTCTGTTTGCAATTTCAAAATAACAGCTTTTTACTAAATGCATAATTATGAAAGTATATACGGTACTTATCATGTACACTTTTTTAAAATTTTTGTTTTTCTGTTTGTTCCGGCTAATCTCCGAAACAACTAAACCGATTTTGACGGTACTTTTACTAGCTGATAGCTAATGTTATAAGAACTAACTTAGGCTTTTATTTTAGAAAAAGGATTAGGATTCCGTACAAATAAATTTATCTCTTCAAATTTTTAATAAAATTTGATTCTGAAAAGGAATATTTTAATAATAATTTCACGCGGATGACGATCATGGGCAACAGCTAGTAATAATTATTATTATAATTATTAATGAATTCTTGAGTTATAGAAATTAAGCGTTTAATTAGAAATGAAACGATATTTTGCCTGCCTTTGCCTCTACTGCTGATCACAAGGTCCTGGTTTCGTCATCGGTTTTTGTGTATTCCCATCAGGAATTTCTCAGAAAAAGCCAGAAGTTTGTATTATTTTGCCCCGTTCTTAGGCTCGCCCTCTATTACATAGGACTAAACATCCCTGGCGAAATGTGGAAGGTGTACTGAAGTACCACTTCTACCTATCCAGCAAAGGCGTGATGTTTTATACAAAAAACCATACTAAAAATACATAAATAATTTGCTTCCCACTTCCGCAAGCAAAATAGTTCTTTTCACCATGTCCCTCGTACCTGTCACCTCGAGCAACTCGTCAGGACCGAGCTAGCCGTCACGTGTCACGTGTCACTTGTCATGTCATCACAAAGACGCAGCGACAGTTTATAAAGGGTTGTGACGAGTGACGGGTGACAGGGAACGAAACTGGACCGAGTGAGAATATACCTGGAGAATGTTGGCAAGGTCGTCTGGACAGATGTACAGGGAGATTTATAAATATGAGACGCTACTAACCTTTTATTTATCGACGAGGGGAGCACGGCAGAACGGATAGAACAAAGGCTGCCAATGTTGATGATAAATTCTTTTTTTTTTATTTACATGCCTAATGCTCACAGCGTTTAAATTTTCTTTCAATCATTTTAACTTTTTTATTTTCAAACAAAAAATAGTGTACGTTTTTGTATGTCTTTACGGAGTGATGACTTAAAGGCGTATTATGATTGTGAAACATCACTAACTGGGTTGTAGACGTCTGGTTGGTTGTAGACGTCTGGTAGGCATTCGCTCCTCCCATATTCAGCTGCATCTGGTTAGATTGGAAGTTGAACTCAACATAGTTGGGAAAAGTCTATGCAGATGATGAAGAACAGTGGACTTAAACATTAGGTATGTACTTGCTTTGTTAAAGGTAATTTGTTGGAAGTTTCAAAGTTATAAACCTTATAAATAAACACATAAATAAGAAAATTAGAATCGTGTAGAATCTTTGTCTTTGTCTTCTAAAGCAGTGTATTAGAAGTTTATAAAATCACAATACTTAATATTTAGCTGCACGCTGTATAAAGAGTTAAGAGTGACAGGCCTTATATAGCAACTCCTGACACTTCAATGGAGGGACCTAAAATGTAGGTTAGACAGACGAACAGACTGAGACCTTACAGAATGAAGTAATACCTAGTTTAGTCAAGAGTAACAACATGAAAGTTAGTTACAGCAGTTTGACAACACGTGTAGACGATAACGGATATCTACGAACCCCCCTTCCCCCCGTCGGTAACACTGGTTGTCAGGTTTTCGGGCCACTGACAACCTGTAACTACTTTTACGTTGTGTTTATGTTACAATAATAAAACGAGTATTGTGCACTACACTGGACTAATTAACAGATCAGTTCTTTGATTTTCTTGTCGCCTGCAATTTGATCTGTTAGTGCCGGCCAATATATGTAAACACGTTACAATGTTTCACATAGATATTGAGTTCATAATTAATATTAACATGAGCAGAATATTTCGCCAATCTGTGCATATGTTACGGCTAAAAGCCAAAGTAAGGTTACACCTAGTTCTAGCCGGCTAAACCTAGGTGCGGCCGGTAACAGTAGTGTATCTTTTTATTGCTAGGACACACTGACCAAAGGGAATTAGGTTAGGTTAGGTTAGAACTGTGCCTAAACGCGCGCGAGCCGTGCCAGCGTCGCTTAGCTTGGTCGGCTCGCGCGTAGTGCCGCGGCAGCGGCCGGTGAGCGCTACATCCAAATTGGTTGCATGTTTTAACCGAAGATAAGTAGGATACATCTAAGTTTAACCAGCTGCACCTAGTTGTACCCGGCAAAAACTAGGTGTAGCCGTACTTCGGCTATTAGCCGTAACATATATTTATAACCTACAACTTGTACACGATACACCGAGAGTATATAAGTAAATACAAGTAGTACTTCTTGTGCCAGAACTAACATGGCGGATTGCGGTGCGGGCAACAAGTTAGTCTGAGTAATCACACGGCGGCTTCGATGCGACGCCAGCAAGGTGGGTTCGGTACACTGTAAAAGTAAACTCGCAAACGTTTCAACAAAATCAGAGACCAATAGCAGGCGGAAAATGCATGTATGTACATGCACATCATTTCACATTACATGTTGGTACTCCAAGCACATAATTGATTCTTAACTATTAATGGGTGCTACAGAATCATGTTTGATTATGATTCGACACAGGCCAGCGGGAAAATCGAATCGAATGTTTCCGATATTTTTATTGAATCGATTCACACCGACTACAACATGAAGCACTCTAACTCAATAGCGTATGTTCAGTATTTGTCAAGTAACAAAATGCTTTACAAACAAGACATGGTTTTCTACCGGAGACACCAATAATGCACCTGTAAGGAAACCATAGTAAGAAAAGAAAAGAAAAAAAGAAAGAAGCATTGGAAGGCCCCACAGCTAGCTACCTGGGAACGTGAGGAGGTGGTTGGGTCAGACTGAATGTAGAAGGGTATCATGGCGCAGCTTGGGAGAGGCTGTGACTGTTCGTAAATTACCCTAGGCTGATAAAATTTTCGTTTTTCCTAAATCATGCACATATTAGTATTAATGTCGGCTCCCCCCGAAGGAGGAGAGGCCGTGCCCCTCCGTCCGCACGGCCTTGTAAGACTCGACACCAAACTGGTCATCTTTCCACCGACTACTAAATTGAACTCCAGCCCTGTCCCGACTTTAGAAGCTAAGGGACAGGGAGGGGTACAAGGTGTAGTTTAATATTGGGAGGTCACAGTTAAGACATATACATGAATAATATCAAATTCTATAAAACTAAATCAGTAATAAAGTATGAAGCTAATAAGGCAAGAGGGCGCAAAGATATATATATATGATTAAAGGTTGGTGAAAGGAAACGTTACGCTTGTGCTTAAGAGATTCACTATTTACAGTTACGTTAATTTAGTGGTTCAAACGTATTACGAACCCAACTCTATGGCATGTAACCGGTTACAATAACTGCCTCAGTACGTGACGGTTAGACCTAAGCGCATAGGCCCACTAAGGATCCTGCTACGAATTCTAACCGAACACGTTTCCTAAGCATCATTCACTTGTCTTTTTCAATCCTAAGACAGAGTACTGAGAAGTCCTACTGCCATTGAGGAAGACACGTTTTAATAGTTCTCCCTACACGCGTATTCATGTTAGTAACACTCTTTACGGCAATCTACCCCTTGTCTAAGATAACACACAACTTGCGCAAGCGCACCGTAGATTCAGTCTGTAGCAGAACATATTGCGTTTGTTATTGGTGGACGCCGAAGTGGTGATATATCGTCACTTCACATTTCTTTACTCTTCCCCATGTCGTGGTTGCGTATCTCGTTAGTAATGTCGATTCAGTAATTTGCCAACCAGTGGCCGGGTTTGGGTTTAACGAGATAAACAGCCGGGGTTTGACTTTCTGTCCCTAGCGTTCCTTAGAACGGAGTTATCGATGTGGTTTGAGATATTTCGTGATGCCTACCCCCGCTCCCTGAAATGTGCGCCAACAATCTCTACGCAATGTTTCTGAGCTAGACCTTTACAGGAAGCAGTATTCATCAGCAACGTTTGGTTGATTTGTACCACAAGTACAAGTCGGCATTATATAACTGAGCAGTATAATTTGTCTTAATAAATTCGTGAATATTACGGTGTTGCCTTCACTACTGAACAATATATTTTATCTCAATTTTAATGTGAATATTACGGTTCGGCCTTTCATGTGTAGTGAGTCAGATAAAAGTCAACTTTCGTCAATAGTTGGGTGTGTTGGTGTATAGTGTGTTTGTCGTATGCATGAAATGTGTGTATAGTGTTGCGAAAGGCGGTCTCCGTCCCTATAACCAAACGCAGATGAAGAATATGTGCCAAGGTTAGGAGTTATTAGGACACATAACACAGGACATAATATTATACATTGTGATGATAAAGCGGCTCTGCCGTCATGCTGAAATAAATAATTATTAACATCGCTGCGTTTCCGCCAAACTGCTACTTAAGCTAGGAGTTAATTATAGTTAACACTTACCACGTGTTCATTGTTCATTGAAGAGGATTAATCCCCGAGCTACTTACTGCACACTTTACCAGCCTCGCCTCCGCTACAGCATCTCCTTCAGGATCTCGTCACTCACTTTAACTAGGCATATAGCTTCTACTTATATTTAAATTATAAAATGCTAATCGCTCTCTTACGACAGTCCTCTGGGACATGTCCATCTTGGTACCAAGATTACGCTAACTACATGAACCTAACCTACTTCGTCCTAGCTTTTTAACCGTTTTTAGACCGACTCCCTGACTTAACTCGACTCCACGTGTCGACACTTCCGCGACTTAAAACCAACTGCCTTGAATCCACCCAGCTTTCTCCCGCCCAGCCTCCAAAAGCCACCACGCTTGGGTCGCCTTTTCAGAATCCGTTTCTTTTTTGTGCAAACGTCTCAATTCTATTAAGTGAGCTTCGAACGCCTAAGAGCGGCGTAAATTGCAACCACATGTCGCACTAGCATTCAGAACTACGTATTGAAATTAGATATTTTTTTATATTTGGCCTGTCAATCCCTAGTCCCTTTACCATTAAGTAAAGAATTTATGCGTTTCTAAGTGTGCAATATTGTTTTACAATTCAAGGAAGAAAGCTCACTAAATCTTTATTAATTACGGTCACTTGCCAGCCTGTCAAGCCATAAAATAGAAGTTTAATGTGTTTATAAGCGGCCCAAACCGTGGGATGATTTTAAATAAAAATCAATACTAAAATATCTACTTAATAATTAGGAGTACGTGACAGACAGTCACATTCCCCCCTCTGAAAATCAGACGCGTAACGCAGTACAGCGGATGAGCTTTCACAATAGGATAAGCTGTGCCGTTTCATGACAGTACTAAAGAATACATTAAGTACTCCCGTCTGCCATGTTCACCTGAACAGATTATTTTAATTGTTCCAACTGGAACTGTAATCTAATAAGATGCATCGTCTGCTATAATTTGATTAGTTTCGCAGAAGTATCTTTTAATCGATACACAATTCCTCTATTTTAAATTATTCTCTTTCAAAATACTTTTACCATTTATCACATTTCAGGTAATTGCAGAAGACCTGCGCATGCTTATAATTTAGTTTTACATACCAGAGTCTCTTTTAAGAGTATTTGTGCTATCGGGCGACGCTACCTACGGTGCTTCCTCGTTCTAAACTCAGCCTACCGCAGCTGCTGCTGGACAGAGGCCTTCCCCAATGCAACTCAACGCTGAGTCAGCTTAGTCAGTTGAGTTGCTCGTAGTTGTAGGATTAGCTGAAATAGTCCGCACATAGACATATTAGACTTTATTCCAATTAGTCGCCCCCCTCGGTTTCGAAGAGGAAAGAGCCGTTCTGAAATCCAACTAGATTTGGAAAGTTGTATTAGAAAATGAATGTTATGTAATTTGAAATAACGATCATTTGCAAGAATAGGGGCCTACCTAAAATTAAAATCTCAATACATTTTGTGCACCTTCATTGAGCAAATAAGAATCTTGACTTTGGCATTAACTTTGAAATGTGGACACCATAGATTATTTTAACGGTTATTGACCTATTAGGACACAGTGTTGTAATCTCCTGACTTGGATATTAAAATATTGGCAAGAGTATTACCTGACAGCTTCCAATATTGAAACTGCTTAGGTAGGTTTGTAAAGTACTATAGCTCAAAACAATATAAAATATGTATTGTCGAGATAACAAAGTCATAACGCGTGACAACGGGTAATATTAGCGTCTAATAAAAATAGAACTTAGCTTCGTAACTGGAGCCATGGTGCGGCTGCCGTTGGAGTCGGCCGACGTCAGCTGAATTTGGTGAAACTTTGACCCAAGCGCAACGCACAACCCAAAGGTTTAGACATAGCGTAGTGACAGCCAAGCGAAGATTTGAAATATCCTGGAATTCGAAATAAGTCCACACGAGTATCTGTCCAATTATATGACATACGCTACAAAAATATGTATAAGAGTTGGAAAGTTTTAGGTTAACTTCCTATGAAATTAATTTAATTAAACTCTTAGTAAATTGATTGCCTATTTGTAGGATTCATGCTTCTTTGTATCTAAGCAATAATAATCTAAAGTTTACCCATAGCTGAGGGCGTGTCTTACAACTACTTTCACTCATCCACGCACTCATACTCGTACCAATACAAATTGTGCAATTGCAAACATGTATCAAAATCTGTTAGAGTACTATCGGGCACTAAACCTTCATCAACAGGGACTCGAACCCATCATTAAAGTCGCACTGGAACAAAAGCAACAGCCTTTTGGATTGTTATCCACTTAAAAGCAGATAAAGCTCCACATATAGTATACGGGAATCGAACCCACTTTTACTAGCATCGGGACCAAAACCGTTTAAACCAACGAAACACGCGGGAATTAAACTCACAAACCGTGACATAATCTATTTACTTATCAACTATTGTGTCAGGCGGGAATCGAACCCAAAATCCATGACAATGGAGTGCAAGTATATCAACTGATAAATCATGCGGGAATTGAACCCACTACCAGTGGTTGAAGAATTCAATCACCTCAATCAAACCGTGACTTAATTAAAAATATGTTTATTTAGCCGTTGTAACTCTAGCTGTTTCTTACATTTTCTAGAACCATAAAATTACGTTGTGTTTTATTGTAGTAACCCATAAATTGTTCTTTCTCGTTGCACTGAAGTGAATCAGTACATTTAATGACGAGAATCCTGGTCACGGCACCACATGTGACTGTTCGTAAATTACCCTAGGCTGATAAAATTTTCGTTTTTCCTAAATCATGCACATATTAGTATTAATGTCGGCTCCCCCCGAAGGAGGAGAGGCCGTGCCCCTCCGTCCGCACGGCCTTGTAAGACTCGACACCAAACTGGTCATCTTTCCACCGACTACTAAATTGAACTCCAGCCCTGTCCCGACTTTAGAAGCTAAGGGACAGGGAGGGGTACAAGGTGTAGTTTAATATTGGGAGGTCACAGTTAAGACATATACATGAATAATATCAAATCCTATAAAACTAAATCAGTAATAAAGTATGAAGCTAATAAGGCAAGAGGGCGCAAAGATATATATATATGATTAAAGGTTGGTGAAAGGAAACGTTACGCTTGTGCTTAAGAGATTCACTATTTACAGTTACGTTAATTTAGTGGTTCAAACGTATTACGAACCCAACTCTATGGCATGTAACCGGTTACAATAACTGCCTCAGTACGTGACGGTTAGACCTAAGCGCATAGGCCCACTAAGGATCCTGCTACGAATTCTAACCGAACACGTTTCCTAAGCATCATTCACTTGTCTTTTTCAATCCTAAGACAGAGTACTGAGAAGTCCTACTGCCATTGAGGAAGACACGTTTTAATAGTTCTCCCTACACGCGTATTCATGTTAGTAACACTCTTTACGGCAATCTACCCCTTGTCTAAGATAACACACAACTTGCGCAAGCGCACCGTAGATTCAGTCTGTAGCAGAACATATTGCGTTTGTTATTGGTGGACGCCGAAGTGGTGATATATCGTCACTTCACATTTCTTTACTCTTCCCCATGTCGTGGTTGCGTATCTCGTTAGTAATGTCGATTCAGTAATTTGCCAACCAGTGGCCGGGTTTGGGTTTAACGAGATAAACAGCCGGGGTTTGACTTTCTGTCCCTAGCGTTCCTTAGAACGGAGTTATCGATGTGGTTTGAGATATTTCGTGATGCCTACCCCCGCTCCCTGAAATGTGCGCCAACAATCTCTACGCAATGTTTCTGAGCTAGACCTTTACAGGAAGCAGTATTCATCAGCAACGTTTGGTTGATTTGTACCACAAGTACAAGTCGGCATTATATAACTGAGCAGTATAATTTGTCTTAATAAATTCGTGAATATTACGGTGTTGCCTTCACTACTGAACAATATATTTTATCTCAATTTTAATGTGAATATTACGGTTCGGCCTTTCATGTGTAGTGAGTCAGATAAAAGTCAACTTTCGTCAATAGTTGGGTGTGTTGGTGTATAGTGTGTTTGTCGTATGCATGAAATGTGTGTATAGTGTTGCGAAAGGCGGTCTCCGTCCCTATAACCAAACGCAGATGAAGAATATGTGCCAAGGTTAGGAGTTATTAGGACACATAACACAGGACATAATATTATACATTGTGATGATAAAGCGGCTCTGCCGTCATGCTGAAATAAATAATTATTAACATCGCTGCGTTTCCGCCAAACTGCTACTTAAGCTAGGAGTTAATTATAGTTAACACTTACCACGTGTTCATTGTTCATTGAAGAGGATTAATCCCCGAGCTACTTACTGCACACTTTACCAGCCTCGCCTCCGCTACAGCATCTCCTTCAGGATCTCGTCACTCACTTTAACTAGGCATATAGCTTCTACTTATATTTAAATTATAAAATGCTAATCGCTCTCTTACGACAGTCCTCTGGGACATGTCCATCTTGGTACCAAGATTACGCTAACTACATGAACCTAACCTACTTCGTCCTAGCTTTTTAACCGTTTTTAGACCGACTCCCTGACTTAACTCGACTCCACGTGTCGACACTTCCGCGACTTAAAACCAACTGCCTTGAATCCACCCAGCTTTCTCCCGCCCAGCCTCCAAAAGCCACCACGCTTGGGTCGCCTTTTCAGAATCCGTTTCTTTTTTGTGCAAACGTCTCAATTCTATTAAGTGAGCTTCGAACGCCTAAGAGCGGCGTAAATTGCAACCACATGTCGCACTAGCATTCAGAACTACGTATTGAAATTAGATATTTTTTTATATTTGGCCTGTCAATCCCTAGTCCCTTTACCATTAAGTAAAGAATTTATGCGTTTCTAAGTGTGCAATATTGTTTTACAATTCAAGGAAGAAAGCTCACTAAATCTTTATTAATTACGGTCACTTGCCAGCCTGTCAAGCCATAAAATAGAAGTTTAATGTGTTTATAAGCGGCCCAAACCGTGGGATGATTTTAAATAAAAATCAATACTAAAATATCTACTTAATAATTAGGAGTACGTGACAGACAGTCACAAGGCCTATGCCCAAAAGTGGACTGCGAATCACTACGATCGTTCCAGTAAGACAGCTGAGTTGGTCGCGTTTGATGTTCATTCTTCACTTCCGCTTACTTGCCCATGATGTTAATTCTAATCAGATATTAATCTCCTACACCAGCCCACTCAATACAACCTCATAATGAACACAACACGCTTACATTACCTCCGCGTGATTGCAGCCGACTTGCTTCTGTTGTTATCTACTGACTTGTGACTACATAACGCTTATTGTTTCACTAATTGAAATCAATGCGCTGCAGTTGTTCTATCTATCAACGTTATGTAATAATTCTCAGGTACAATGGAGTACGGTCGATTGGAATTCAATAACAATACTTGATCTGCGGTAACCGCATTACAATATAATCAGCCTAGAATGTTCCCGCTGCTGGGACACCGACCTACTCTCTGTAAGACGAAGTGGGCCATAACCTACCACGCGGGCCCAGTACGGGTTGGTGGATGTCACATCATGTCTTCAATCTTTCGGTTCTAGGACATGCCAGTTTCCTCACGATTTATCGTAGACCACCAGTCTTACCAAGGGATATAGTATTATCTAACACTGTTTTAAGCTTTCACGGTTTACAACCAAACTTATACTGTCACTTACGGGATATCTTCCGTGTCTCTTTCTTCGTAAATATTGGGAGCTCAAAATAATGAAC
Source organism: Noctua janthe (assembly GCA_910589295.1). Classification (NCBI taxonomy): domain Eukaryota; kingdom Metazoa; phylum Arthropoda; class Insecta; order Lepidoptera; family Noctuidae; genus Noctua; species Noctua janthe. The sequence continues at coordinate 12,305,793 of OU342578.1, forward strand.
TATCACGGAAGATATCCCGTAAGTGACAGTATAAGTTTAGTATAATCTAGTAAAAGAGTAAAAGAGCTATGGAAGTCAGACAGGAACCCATGTAAAATGCTAGTATTAAGCTGCATCCGGGTAGACTGGGAGACGACCTCAACATAGTTGGGGAAGGCTAGACAGAATTTATTATTAAACGATGCCGTCGATTTTCTATCATGTGACATTATTTAATTTACATATATCTCATTTTGTCCGTTTTTCTTTTTTCTCAAGGAACTCTAAAATAAAACTCTTAGCAAACCGAAGTACACAACAAAGTTACACGTACCGCTAAGACTCAGCTCTCGATGCACACCTGCACAAGGTTGCACTCGAACATCAAACGTATTGAACACGCCACTCGATGCAACTTTGTCGAACTCACTCGTATGTAATGCGGCTTCAAAACATGAATGTTTCTTTTTATGTTTTTATGACGAGTATTCCTCTTATCCGATTCCAGTAAGCTAAGTTTTGCTTTGGCTAGGAGGCGAGGTTTTACGTCAGTATTGTATAGGGTGGGAATCGAATTCACGAGCTCTAATCAACTGTTTAGTTGCGCTCAAATTGGGGTAGAAAATGTAGTTATAATAGAGAAATCATCAGCGTTGGTAGAACAATATTATAGGTGATCACAGTTTGTTGAAGTTAGCAGAACCGAGGGTGCTGTTACATATTTTAAGACAAACCAAGTAAGTGACGATCTATTCTTCACGAACAAAAACTTAAAATTTGGAACTCTACTCTAGTTCGACCTCTCGAAAGGGAAGACCCCCTTTAAATTCTTGCATAATATTCCTGATGAGTGGTAGTTGTGTTCAAATTAGAAAATCCACTATTTCTTCTTCTTCTTCTTTAGTTACCAATCATGATACATAGGTAGATATTCTGCGGGGTGGTAGTGTGGTGATCAATGCTCGTGCCTGCTATACTTTATCTGCAGTTGGACAATTATACGCTGGTATTAATATGTATTATAATAAAGCTCCGCCTACTAAATTACCTGTAAACCGTGCTTCAAGCACGTATAGTAACTACATCGGCATGTGCCAGCATGTGGCATGTATGTCGATGGGAATCAATAGAGATGTACCGTGACAGAATCGGAAAATAAGCGCCGTGCTCACAGGGTACGAGTGTCCCCAGCTAGAGGTGGGGTAATGTCGATGTCGGCTTTTATATAGCCATCGAATTGACGGAGTTTTAGAATTAAAATAGTGACGCGCCAACAAATTGAAGAAGAAGACATAGTCTTGTCTTCTAACTAGAGTAAGCGTCCCGTAAAATAGAATACCTCAGACAGAGTAAAACTAAAATAAGCTGCAACTCGCCGTAGAAGTTAAACTCACAAAAAATAAATTATGAAATATTTTGCCGTGAATGCTGTTCCGGAACTCTCATAGGTTCGATGTTGGCTATCGCGTTATGGAACTCAATGAGTTGGGCGGGACACCTAGCAAGGTGCGGTGATGGTAGGTGGAGTAAAGTTGTGACCGACTGGCGTCCAAGGATTGCAAGGAGATTTTTATTGTTGTTTGTCTGGCGGCGAGACACGCAAACGACATCATTGCCATTGCGGGTATATCCTGCATGAGGCTGGCACAAGAACGTGGAACTTGGCACAAGCAAAGGGAGGCCTATACCCAGCAACGGTCAATCAGGCTGTGGATGATTATGATAAATACTGTTCCAGAAAGAAACCATTCATTGCATTTGCGGTGTGCTTCATGTTGCGGCGATTCAGGGGTAGCCCGAACAGTATTCTAGCTACACTGGGCTGGCAGACGTGTGCGTGCACATGTTCATGTAGCCCATTAATGTATTTTTACGTTATTTTTATTTGTTATTTACTAACATAGGATAAGTTCATACTAACACTATATGGGTCAATTGACCTGAACTAAAAATTTTGAATTTGAATTTTTGAATTGCGTAGATTTATCATAACAGCCAACCAACCCTTCAATGAAACAGGTAGTTACAGGTGTGTTTCATCGAAGGGTTGGGTAGAGCTGTATTAATAGTTCGTCCACATTTCATTCGTTATGTTTAAGTCCCATTAAAAAAGGAAGCGAGTCAAAATTCTGAGCTGCTACTGAGAAATTATTGATGGAAAAACCCAATAACACTTTGCCCGACCTGGGGAATGAATCAAAGACCTCATGCACAGCAGCAGGTAGCATTTGCGACCACTAGAACGTCGAGCAAGGAAGTCACTATTTGCATTTCTTATCGATACTTTACCTATCGCTGTGTCCCCGCTCTAGCTAACCCGTTTACTGACACAGGTAGTGCGTGGCGGCAGCTACGGAAATCAAACAATCGGCAGCGCGACACTACATCCTTACTCTTGCTCCCACACACACAGAATAAACACGAGTGAGCGAGACAGAATGTGTTCGGGAAAATGTAACCGACAATAATTGCTTGTCGAATGGTTGGCACAATTGTTTTGTAGTCGATTATTGGAAGCGAGTATGGGTGTGTGAAATCTCTTGTGGAGTCTCGACTTACTTGTGATCATTAATTTTATGAAGAGTGTTTATTGGTTTTGTGGTTATGTGAATCAGTTGGGATTCTGGTATTGAGTACAGTTTGTTTTGTATTTTAATCTTGTATTATCGTTAAGCAGATTAATAATTTTGTTTTCTTAGAGAACTTATTATTATTTTTGAAAGTCGTTGTAGGAATATGAAACGCTGTAGACCGCTTGTAGACCCTCTGGACAAGACGTCGGGTACTGCTTATATTTTGATAACCCATTCTTCTGTTTTGACCATGTACAAGTTCGGAGCTCACATCAATCAAAGTCAGTCGTCATTCTACATATTTTGCTGAAAGCAATAAACTACTTTTCATTGAATATATGTAGGTAGCGGGAGCATTCGCCTGTAATGTAACTGTTCAGATTCGAGCATTACACCAGTGAGTGACGAGAACCGAGCATTACAGTGCGCAACATGTAACGATACAATCTGTAACAATAATATTGTTTCTGTGCAAATGGAATCTTGTATTGTTACATTACAAGCGAATGGCCGGTTTGGGATTTTTCTCTGATGAAATAATAGCAATAACCTTAACAAAAAGTCTGTAAATATTCCTTAACAAACCCACGTCTATCAAATAACCTCACATACCCAACTCTTCAAGTAACTTCGCAAACCCGAAGTCCACTCACACTCGACCATTTAATTTCGATACTCAGACGAAACAACGCTTTCGATCTAATAATGTTCGAAATAAACAAAAAACTGGAGCAAGACAAACACTCATGACGCCCAAACGACGAGAGACTTTAAACTTTTAGTGCCGCAAAACAAATGAAGACGCAGAAGTTTAATGAACCACAAGCGATCACAGATGGTGAATTATATCAAAATTGTTAAAAGATCAAACCCAACTATTTATCTTCTGATGCTAGAGCTCCGTTTTTTTCAATGAATCGTGCGTTGCGTTTGATCACGATTTAAAGTGTTCCAAACATGGACTTTAAGGTTACCATCATGATGATCATCACTCATCAGCCTTACTCTCGATTGTATTTTATTTATGTTTGTATTATTGATGTAGTGAACTTGGGTGGTACGAATGTGTAAGGTTGCCATTTTCATCAACATTACCATTTAAAAGTCAAACCAACGTTTGGACAATCCTTTTGATGTTGCAAGTCTTCAAATGTGATCTAGATAAGATCTCTCCACATGAGATTTATTCGAGGCAGTAGTTTTAACTAAATCCTTCTTATACTATCGTGATCCTAGTGTCGTTGCACCTTCTGATATCTTCGTCTTGTCATCCACAGGGTCGCCTTCAACACTGAGGATGTTTGTTTAGGAACTAATCGATGGCTGAAGTCGCACGCGACGGGGACGTGGCAAAATATTGGCGGGAACCCGACGCGTGTGTGAAGGGTCTTCAGCAGTCGATTAACTTGAAAGGTTCTTGGGGAGGAATCAGATAACCACTGGCGAAGTTTTGGAGGTTACTCCAAAAGTCATGGTTTGAAATTGTTGTTATATAGACGGCTGGATTAGTGTTTATCACGCAATTATGCAATGGAATAAAAACAGAATGCCCTAAAACCAAAAATTCGAAAAAGTGTAATAACTACCAGCCCGCAATGGGTCCGCACAGTGGAACGTTATAAGCTGATCACGCTTATACAATTTCTGATATCGGTTTGAGATATCTTATTTGATGGCTAAGATTACCTCAGCCTGGGTTTTCTTTTGGTGACTCTCCTATTAATTTAGGTTGGTAATCAACTCCAAATATTTCTCCTTGTACTGGAGAGGTAGTTTTCTCAGGATGGCTGGCCAAGTAAGAGAAGCTTAGATTTGAATTCACTAGCGTGCGACTAGAAAGACAAATACCCTGTTGTACACTACCATAGGCCGAAGAACTGATGACGATTAATTGATGTTCAATCTCTTAGGGACTTCAATGATTGTTTCCCTTCCATGCAAATAATACAAAGCTAGTTCTTGAACAACAATAAAATCTTCTCAGGTTCTATTCCCGTTCGTTGACTGAGAACTTTCCGCATATAAATAGATTGCACATCATTAGTATTCGTGTGAACGCTTCAGTGTAACTTGTAATAAGAGTCGATTTACATCAACATGCACCGCCCACTCATTGCGTTACTAATGTAACGACGATATGCCTACTCGCTCGTACACGGCTTTCTTATAGATATTTGAATGTCAATAGCATGACGTATTTTCAAGGGGTATGTTCTGTTTGGGTCCTGTGTAATAGGGGGTGAACCTATTACAATCATCTATCTCAATTAATAACTTGAAGGCCAAATAGATAAGTATCTCCTTGAACTTTCAAAGACTTATTTCACCCAGCACTTCAGCAGTCAGACAATCCATTTCCAATTGATCTAAAGATCTCACCTCGCAGTCAATTGCTCTAACTGCTCGATAACTTGCGTCGGTCCAAGTCACTCAAACTTCGGCACTTTAACTGCAGTTTCTGACTTGACCTGAGTCTAGGTTTGGAAGTCAATTAAGCTTGGAGTGTTCAATAGTTAATCTGTAGTAAGGACTATGAGTTTGAACATATTAGCGTGCACTTTTCTAATTTAGGGTTGAACCTCATTATCAAACAGAGCGTTATTGCTATCGCACACGGCAGCATCGACAGTGCGATCGTATCTCGTTGTAGCGAATGACGATTCTGAGTGACAGAAAGAGATAGGAGCATGAAAAAGCGCGATGCCGTGCTGCCAGATGAGGTTCAACGCTTAAAGGGCCAATGTCAGTAGAGGCAGTGACTATTTGTTGTTGGTATTTTAGAACAGTAAAGCCCGTTTTGGTCAACACCTTTCTTCTTCTTCTTCTGTTCTTCAACCTTTGGCCACCTAGTACTGAGTAGATATCTTCCAAATCTCTTAATTTTTGGCGAATTTGTGTCATGGTTATCCAGTTTCTTCCGGCCACTTTAATAATAGTCTGTCCACCTACTCGGTTGTCTTCCCACATTCCTCCGTCCTGCTCGTGCGGTGGTGTCAATACTCATAATCTGTCTCTCCCGGAGTTGTGAATCCAACTCGTCTACGGCATCTTCGGTGGCAGCTCAGAGGTCACTGACACACTTGCTTTGACTACATGTTTTGGGGCACGCAAGGCACACCCAACCTTGCTGCCGTTCGATCGAGGTAGCCCCTTTACGAGGTTGGAGTAACTAGTTATTCAGCGTATATTGAGAATACATTAATATATGTCTGCCTCGTTGGTTTAGAGTCTTGAGGTCGCAAGAGCGACAGCTGAGCATAAGGTCTTGGGTTCGTTCCCCAGAACGGGCAAAATGTTATTGGGTTTTTCTATCAATAATTTATCAGTAGCAGCCACAGAGTATAGATTTCTGCCCGGTTGATGGCAATAAGCTCGCCCCATTACATGGGACCGGGAAATGTGTGTAGTGCCTCACACACCTCTGCCTAATCTTTCGGGGATTACAGACGTGATGTTATGTTATTAATATGTCTGTTCAGCACCCAACAGCTACCTAACCACGGAATAAATTCTTATCTGACTAGACAACCTTGAAACTAATTCACCAGGAGCACATAACTATACATTACAACACACATACATCACCTCACATACAACATCACATCTCCTTCGGATGTGCGCGCCGCTAATAAACGAGTTGCGGTGAGTTAATACATTAAATTTATTCACGGCGGGACCCGCGGGTGGCCTTGTCAGGTACCCGGGTACCCGGGTAGGGACTTTGTGACGGCGGGACACATCCGGGTACACCTTTGTAGATCAGCCGGGCTAAACAAGCGACAATACTTTCAAAGCGTTCCGTATTTCTATTACGGGTTTCAAAATATTTGGAATCAGCTTTTCGATAGGTTGCTTAATGTCAATCTTGTATATTGTAGACATTTTCATCCACGTTATTACTGGTAGAATGTCACTAGAGGGTTGTAGTTAACTTTGTATTTTTTAGTCCTCACCAGTCTCTCTCGTGTCACCGTGACTCACTTGTGTCATATCGTCAGTCTCTCGTCTATAATAAAGGTGTCCATCTGGAGACGTTTTGGTGTTACCATTTGAGTAACAAAACTTTCAAAGACCTACAAGGCTAGCCTGATGGTGTAACTGCGACTATCGTACTACTATTATAAATGCGAAAGTTTGTAGGGATGGATTGATGTATACATGGCATCATATTTTAATTAACATACAACCTAACCTGAAAATTGCAAAAAACGTAAGTAATTTCGCGGGCTACCCAGGCGTTTTACCTTAACGTGATTTAAGCCCTTTAAAATTTGGTAAAATTGTAACTTATTCAGTCTCTCGACAAGAATCACCATCAGTAAGAATCAGAATCAGAATCAGAATTTTATTTGCGATGAAAGTAGGTACAGGTTAGGTGTACATAAATTAATGAGATCGGCGAGTCTCACTATTCTTATCATTTCAATATGATTTATTCACTCTGTTCTCATAGCAAAGTTATTTAAATCCATACATAAAGTGTAGTAAATACGCAGTAGTTCATTTCCCGGCGTGATGGCGCCATTAGTGGGCGCTTGATGGTCCATGTGATGGATGTGCTGACGATGAGCACTCACTCGCACTGGACAGGTCAGCGCACTTTAATGAGGTTGCAATAATATCAGTTGTGACTAACTGTATCGTGTACTATCGAACAAAAGGATTTTATGTGACGTAACTTTATGGATGCAAAATAGGAATCTGGAAAGTTAAAGGAGCATAAGCGGCTTTCAGTGTAATACATTTTGGAAAACGTACAATTGGAGCTACTATAACGACGACCCGTGCACGGCCTCAAGCGATGTACTCGTAACTTGCGCCGACAGCAACGCGCGTGTGGTGGCACTGGTTCCTTCACGCCGCACCGTCTGTGTGTCCGCCAATGCAGCGAAATCGTTGCGGTGCGGTGACGCACCGCATCGTGTGCCGTTCACACAGTATGCGTGTAGCTTAACTGGTCAAGCGGTAAAGCCGCAAAAAATACCATAATGAAATTGAGGATGTTTGCAAAAATAAACGCAACTGACGTGTACTTACAAAATTAAATAAATAATTTGGTTCCAATCACTTTTTGCCTAGACTCCTGAAGTTCCTGTACGATACGCGACATGTCAGTAAACTCGTTTCCCGCCGTCAGTGGCACGCATCTCGTCTGCTTTAAGAAGTGTCTTTAGGAGGAGTCGCCCGATTTCCGCCTGCTTTCACGAAATCCCTTCAAATCTCCAAACACCGATCACCTACACACTAGAACCAACTTTACTGCGTGCAAAATAGGGTTTAGTATAGATTGATAGTAAAATGACATTTCTTTGCGTAAAATTGGAAAGGTCACATTTAGGTGTGGTGATAAGAATTTAGTGTTAGTACGGAGATGTGCGATATATAGGCCTTTGGATTTTCTATGTAATGTGTGGTAAGGCAGGCTAAATAACAACCGCCGCATGGGTCGGTCTCCCAGGGTTAACAGCGCTTGTCGAGGTTGGTCTATGGATGGGTGTCCATGTAGAATTTCCTCCGTACCTCGGAAATCACGTTAAGCCGTTAGTCCTGGCTGTAATTTGTAGATCTTGGACAGTCGGTAAAGGTAGTCAGTGGCCCGAATGTATGACAAATAATCTTCCCAAATGATATCGTATTACCTAGAATTAACTGGGTTGTGGAAGTCAGATAGGCAGTCGCTCTATATATATATATAATCAAAATCATTAGTATTTTTTTCAAATTAGGTTGATAATCAGCACTTTTTGTACGTTAAAGTTTACAAGAGATAGTCCCCCAAACCCTTTCGCCTTTCAAGGTACATCCGGTTAGACTTAAAGACGACCCCAACGTAGTTGAGAAAAGGCAGGCAGATGATGGTGTGGTGAGGCATTCAACATATGGGATGAATAAGTAGGAATATCTTGTTGGCCCAGTGGTCCCATCTTTCTGAGCATATATGGGTGAGACCAATTCCCAGTTCATGCGCTGGGTTTGGGACTTCATGAAATATTGTCTATGTCCATAGTCTGGATCTGTGTCTGGTAAATCATTATTCTCCTGCCCTTATCCCAATTCATTTGGGGTCGGCGCAGCATGTTTTCTTCTTCCATAGTTCTCTATTACTCGTCATCTCAGCAGTCACCTCCTTTGTAGCCATATCTTCCTTCACACAGCCCATCCATCGTTTCTTTTATCTTCTTCTACTCTCACAGTCATCAATAATCGTACTCAACATTTTTCTCACTCCTCCGCATCACATGTCCACACCAAGACCACCGATTTCCACACAATTTTTCAGTCACCGGCGCCACTTTCAGACTTTCTCTTATGTACTTATTTTATCCATTCGTGTTACACCACACCTCTGTGTCCACGTCCAGTAAATGACAACAGGTTATTATTACATGTCTTTAACAGAACTGACAAAATGTGGAGGTCGTGTAATCTGCGCGTCCTGTTAGGGAATACAAGCGCGGTGTAGTGGTTCAGTTGTTGTTGTACTCTAATGGGTGTTGTAGAAAACTACACAGGGTGTAAACGGACCTATCACAAAGCCGTTAACCAAGCATTCTGTACATGAAACTAAGTAACACTGCTCAAATTATTGATGGAAAACGACTTTTTTTAAAAATCACGTATTACGGTATGACTTGATGAAACGCACTCAAAACGTTGTGCTGATATTGAATAGTACCGGGGTCATTTATAACATATAAAAGTTGTGTTTTTTATACGTTTAAAAATGTGCAACTCTAACCTTCAATATCTCCGTCACTAGGAGGTTCCCGGGTATGGTCCAGTAAAAAATATATCAATGTCAGGAAGCACAAGTGCCTCTCGGCTTCGTTAAGGGTGTATTTACACCCTCTCTTTTCTCTACCCAGGACACTGCGGTCGCCTACATAGATTCACTTATCATAGTTAAAAAGTACCTACCTTTTCATAAACTAAACTTTAATGGCTCAATTAAATTCAAACAAATTTTAACATAAACCATGAATAAGACTGCCACTTTACCGTTAATCGTTGGGACAATGTTTGCGCCAACACACCGGGGAACAATAAGTTTCCCAAACAGTTTGATCAAACGTTCGGGCCAACTCATGCATTAAACATATGAATTGAGACTAAATGGATGTGGTTGAGTTGAAATTGAACGGGAAGGATTTGAAATAGTGTGTAAACTAATACAATATGAATATCAAACAGAAGTCCCTAAATATGGGCGAGCCTATTACTATCAACAATATATTTAAAAAAAATCTAAGATTCACGTTTCAAAATTTGAAATATATAAAACTAGATAGGGCGACGGACGTCCTCGAATCCTTCGCCCCTGGACCTGTTGAGGGAGGCCCGAAGAGGACGTTGTCCGCTCTCTGCCGCCGCCCAGTGCATCTGCTGTGGGATGAGCGGGAGCTCGTCATCTCCCTCGCCCTTACCGCAGCTTCGTTCTGCAATCTGTCGGTTTCGCAGAAAGGCATCACGCTTCTTGCTCGATCTGGGGATTGAACCCGTTATGAACGTGCAAAAGCAGAATATTAGAATCGTAGCAGGTGTGTCTACCATGGGGGTCCATGGGAAGAAGGCGAGAGATGATTAAAGCATGCATTTCCACGGCCTGCCTCATTAGGTTACTGGTGACAAGCGCTACTGCTGAGTATGAGGTCCCGGCTTTGATTCCCTTGTCAGACAAAGCAACTCGGACTTTGAATTTACGCCCGGTTGGTGGCAATTGATTCGCCCATTATTATAAGAGACTTTAACTTAACTGGCGAAATATGGGCGTATTGTGGGAACACCTCTGCCTAACCCTTTGGTGAATTACAGGCGTGATTTTATGATATGTTATTATCAGGTAAAGTTTCCTCACTGCGCACTACCTATAAAAATATCCAGCCGTCTTCACTGAGGTCTCCCGGAAGTGAACTCAATAGCGTTGTTGACCTTACGTTAGGAGCTACTTGGGTACTCCTGGGGTCTTGATACACACTTGACATGTGTAGTGCACTCTGACGAGAAAGGATTCGCTGTGTAATACTGTATGATAAGCTTAGCCTCTTAAGACAGTGGGTGTGTATGGATGTTTGTTATTCCTTCACGCAAAAACTGCTGAACAGATTTGGATGAAATTTGGCAGGTAGATAGTTTATAATCTAAATCACATCACATCGGATACTTTTTTTATAACGTTACAGACGAGTTGGTTTTCGTTTTAGTGGATAAACGCACTTATTTAGCGGATAACTACACATACCCAAAAAAATGACATGTATTTTATTTATTTTAAAACTTCTTTATAAACGGAAGTATTTCTTGACAAATACTGATATATTTAATGTTTTAGTAACGTTATTGTTTGTTGATCCACACTGCTTAAAATATACTGTAGAGAAATGTAGTATTAATATTTGATGCATGTTAAATATTAATATCACAGACTCCCACCTACAGATTTATATAACGTTGTTTAGTGGTAATCTCATAATTATATAACATTTTTAAATAATTGTTTCTTAAAAGACCTACAGGCCTTTTGGTGGAAGGTATGTTGTGACGTAATAAATGCGATCAACGCTAAACCTACCTAGTAACAGCTGTGTACGAGTACGTCATAATTATAGATGTATAAGACATTTCTCCAAACCAAACTAGTTGCTCAATACACTTGTAGTAGAACACAAAGTGAACCTTACACCAATCAACAGTATGTAAAGATGGTCACCCATCCCAGGGGCGACCTCTGAAAGTAATAGCGCAAATGAAAGAAAAGATAGAAAATACCACAAGTGCATGTCCTTGTGTATTTTCTTTCTTAAATGGATAATAAATGTTTTAGTTAAATGCAAGAAAAATTGGCTATCAAGGAGAAAAATATTTGGTTTCTGAAGGGAAACTAGATCGGAAATGTCAGGCTTAGCTGACAGCTGCCAATTGAAAGAATCTAGATTAAAGTTCGAGATCACGAAAATTGAAAATGTAAAAAACCTGTCGGTCTGAATTTTGAATTAAGTTTAGTGATTTGCTATCAGTCCCAGACACAACCTTTTTATGTGTTCGGTTAGGAAACAATAGTCAGCAGTCTGTCACTGCACCCTGATGGCGTGGCACAGCTTCTGTAACAATCCAAACGGTTCTTGAATCTGTAAGATAATCCCAACTTCAAGATTTGAAAGTAAATAATAATAATTTCCACCCAAAGGCATGCCAAAACCTATCCACAGTAAACTACCCGAAACTTATTTAATCCCGGTCGCTGTCGAATTGTTTTTGCGTGTAAGTTTAGAAATCATAACGATTTAGTTCCGACGCAGTTTCGTGTAGTCTGCTGTAAAGTTAGTCTCTCCGTGTTGGACGAACTTTAGTTAGGGCATTTCGGGACTAGCGCCGATAGGTGGCGCCATATGCGAACGTGCACGAAAGGATACAGAAACGTTATAGTATCTAAATTATAATTAGATGGTATGTAGAGGTGTAATAAATAACACTTGTGCAAGTATTAAGAATATTTCTTGCAACACGTAATGCCCACATTTTGCAAGAAATAATATCCGTGATCCATTTCTAAATTTCTAATTGGTGTCGCGATGATGATTGATGTTTCTGTTGATTGTTGTTGTGTGCGTAGGGAGCAAAGGGCGCTCACCACCTTGTTTTCTTTTCTTGTTTCTCCCACTTCCCCTAGTTACCTTGCTCCCCACTTTCAGTATATATTATACATTCGGAAGAAGCTAGCAGTTTCGTCACAACGGTAATATTTTCCCCATTGTTTGTGTTTTTATTTTAGTATATTCGTGTAAATGCCTATTTACATTAATCTAAATTTTGATATATATTTATAGTATTTTATATATCCTTGTGGCTAATCTTAGTATTAATTAAAATTATTTTGAGATATACACCTACCACTGCTTGTCTCTGGATCACCCAAAGGTTGACTGGTAGAAAATGTCTATGGCATTAAGTCCGCCTCTGTACTTTTGCGCTTGAAGTGTTAAATAAATAATAAATAAATGGTGGAAGTCTAATTGTTGAAGTTACTTTAACAGGTAATATGGTTAGAATTAAGATAATTAAACATATTTTAAAAAGCGTAAGTTGCAGGGCTAATTGAACGTGATGTATAGGAATTAAAGATATTTTTCACACGCAGTTAACATTTTTGTTAATAAATTTAATAACACACGCAGAAGTGGTACCTGTAGGTTCAAAGTAAAGCCTTCGAGTGTAATGCCATTTATCGGACGTTTTAAATCATAATGTAGTTTACTTTTCATTGGCATTTGGCAGTTTAGTTGTGAGGTACACTTCTGTTTTTACCTTTTGTGGAATACAGCCGTTATCGTACACATAACCTATGTACCTATGTTTGATCTTTAAGAAATACCTCAATACAACCTAAACCAAAAGCATAACCCTTTGAATCCGCAGCAGTTAAGCGCGAACCGTCGTAACACATCGTTCTCGTCTGATATGATTGATGAGCCTTCTGCCATGTTTACAGATCACAACGTTTTTTGATAGGCTGTATTTATAGTACGGACGACATAGGCGGTCACTTGTACCTATAGGTGATACGTGCGTCTTGGACATAAATAAGGTTTTTATTTTGAGGATATGAATGCGTGACTCATGATTTATGAAATTTTGAAGGAAATTCCAAAATCTGTGGATCGTCATCACAACCAAATTAGTACTAGGTACTTAATGAAATGATTTCCCATGGAAAGACTAAAGATCAATCGTATTTAAAATCATAATAGATCGTAATTAAACGTCATGTAGATTCCTAATTTATTTATTCCTGTGAAGGTTTCTTTAAGAAAATACCTCTCGTGAAATAACAACTAGATATATCATCTGTGCCTACTCTCAAGAAACTGTTTAAATGTAATTTGAAAAATAATTAAGTTTAAGTTTAATTCTGTTTGGCTTACCTTACCTTACGTAATAGTATCGATACTGATGTTCAGTTCTTCTTTTTTTTTTCATTGTTTAATTAGATATTAAGGCGCACAATATAGTGCATGTAGTGCTCTTTTTTAAGTAATGGGGCACTTAGACTTAAGTTTGTAATGTTTTACTTTATTATATGTAATAGTGTACTCATTGTTGAAGAGCCTAATAAATATAGAAAAATAAATAGAAAATGGTTTATGATTCAAGTAATAAAGAAGCAGGTACAAGTATACACAAGACATGTTAAAATATTACTAGTTAGCATAATAGAGTGTTGTTGCCAGTGCCCTGTAACTAGACAGTTAGTCTGTATCTTGGTGCTCGGTATCTGATATCAAGGTTCTTATAGAAAAAAGAAATTGCTAAGTGTGACAAATATTTATCTTCGTGTCTACCTAAATGTACGTGTAGAAACGTATAAACTACGGCAGTCGGTGTCCCGCGCCGATGCCGCGACAAATGGGCCGTTTAGATAAAACCTCTCCCACCACATTACATACATCGCGCGGGACATCGCATGAATCTGCCTAAACACACGCCAGCGTCGTTAACTATCGTGTTAGGGACAGGACACAACTAACATTGCGACTCTTGATATCCGAAGAAAAAAGCGAAGAAAAGTAATTTCACTTTTTTTAAATCTTCATCAATTGCTGAGTGCTTTTCCCTGTGGCCGTCGGTTTCCAATCTAACAAACTACAGCAATACCTGTATTTAACACCCACATCCCAGTTACTTGGTAATAAGATACCCCTTGGTAAGACTGAATGTCAAAGGTCTACAAATGTTAGCCTGGATCAACGGCGACGGTTTCGTATTGTAATGAATGGTCACCTATCCTCGGACGTCACCTAAGCAAGCATAGCTTAACTTTCGATCAGCCCTAAATTTCCCAGCAGCCCTAAATTTTATCATTAACACACAATCCCCCGTTCGAACGACTGACTACAGACACTACTTCTAAAAACAGTCGCCAGCAGCAGTAATATGCCGCGTACCTATGTGAAGTCAGGTGAAGGGAAACTACTTCTTCAGTAATCTTTTGAGTCCTACGGTCAGGAAATAAAAGCTTTAGCAAGTAAAGTACCTATTAAAGAAGGATCGGGACCGGTTCCATAATTACTGCGATAGAAAAAGGTTGGATTTAAATATTTCCAAATGTTATGAATGTACTTTTAGTCGTAGGCCAAACCCTATCAGGTATGTTAACAAATTATCCAATACCTCAATTGGCAGAGTCAACGTCATCAACGATCTTTGAGTAATTTTTGAGTCAAAGCTTTTGTTTGATGCGCACATTGACAATGTAGCCAACAAGGCTTAGGGTCTCCTCTGAGTTTAAGAATGAACACCATGAAAATTCTTTAGTGTGTCCATAGCCATCTCGAATAAATTATGCTTCGCAAATTTGAAACTCAAATCACAATGTTTATATTAATCGCCTTGAAAGCATACAAAGGTGTTTTTTAAGGTACACTCAATATCGTTTAATTACTATCTTCCTAAATAAACTAGTCGGTGTAAGAAATTTCATATTCTTCCTTTACACGAACGAAGAAAAATTGCAGATCTTACTTTCCTATTTAGTGTAATGAACGGATCTCCTGATATCCCTGAGCTGGTGGCCAAGATTAGACTTCGTTTACCGTCTCTGTTTCTACGGAGACCTCATCTCCTTCATGTACCTATTATGACAGGCAAAATTCATATATTTTAAGAGCATGTGGAATGTTTAATATGATTTATTTACAAATAGTATCCAGAAATTTAAAAAAAAATGTTAAGTAACTTTTTCTTTGAAGTGTAACTTTATTGTTAAATGTATTTTAGTTTTCTTTATTCTCTTCAGATATTTAGGTTTAACTCTCATGCTGTTTATGTCGTTTTGTCAATTTTATACATAAATTTATAGAAGTGGAAACTTGTACTTGGCCTTCTGCTACATATTACTTCGACTACTCGAATGCTGTAAGCTGTAGCTGTAAGTTTAATAAAATAAAATAGATTTTAATAAATTTATTCATTCTTTGACTAGCAGACAACGCGCAAGTATAAATGCATAACTTTTGTCACAACACTTAAATATAACAAAACTGAGCATTTGGGAGGGAGTTTTGAAAATGGATCCCCGTTAGGTGATGCAAGATTGTATGAATGGTCGTGGAAATTTCATCGGGCGATCGGCTAAACATAACATAACATCACACCTAAGCAGGGGTGAACCTAATAGTACACCCACGTTTCACCAGTTATGTTTAAGTCACATGTAATAGGGGGCAAACCTATTGCCGGGCACAAATCCAGACTCCGTAGCACCACATTGTATGCTTTAGAACAAATAAACATATCTGATACAATCAGAAGTGCTTGCACAACTGACACTATCCCGGGATTGAGAGCCAATATCTGCACATTGGAATTGATTCTCAATACAATCTAGATACCTTCCGGTAGGCGGGTACGTCTGTATCAATGTCAGACCTTTGGAAAATAAATTTGATCTGCACTTGTAACGATTGTCGTTCAGGCGAACGACAATCGTTACAAGTGTGATGCTAGATTGTATGCCTCGGAAAGACGTTACGCCGTTGGTTCTGCGCCTGATCTATCTCCGGTCGAGGTGGATCCTGATCCATCGGACTATGAGGGTGAGTGAAGAGAGAGTTCACCTGTGTCGCGCACACGCGTGCACAATAGTCCACTGAGATTGACCGCTGTGGTCGAACATGGTCAGGAGGATTATTATTACAAACACTCGCACTTAATTTATATGTTTTCTTTCATTTAGTTTTTTTTTTTTATTTTTTTTTATTCAAAGTAGAAGTTGCCATAAAACAAATGTATCATTTCATTAGGGGAGGTCACTGGCTCTTGCAACACAGTTTCAAATATCGCAGGAGTCAGAGAATGCCGCATACCGTGTACAATGTTTTTATGACAATAAATAATCTTGAATTTATTGTATGATTAAATTTAAACTTAGTTCTTTCCCATATTCATTCGTTTATTATTTATTAGAAAACGTTTCTTTTCATTAAATACACTTCTTATTCTTAACGTTAAAAAGTTTACAAATAAAAAGTTTTCGTTTGATACAATAACCGAGAAATTGATCAAATGATTCGACTTCGTTGTTGAGTGAAATGTTAATGTTTCGTCTATTTATTTATTTGAAACAGAAATAGCCCAGATGTCTTATTGTAAATATCATTAACTTAATAAGGTTATTAGTTGTCTTGAATGTCCCACTGCTGGGCATTGGCTTTTCGGGTTCCTTTCGCGTACCCTTCTCGTGCGCCACTTTGAACCAGCGTTCGTGATGCGCGTCCAGGTAATCTCGCCACTTTGCCTTATGGATTCAGTTAAAATCAAAATAATTCCCCACCCTCATTCACAACACTTTAACACCTGTTTGTTGAAAGACAAAACAAGTTAACAAGTAAGTGAACACGAAGTGCTAACTATGCCAGTTCTGATTAATAACATCGAATAGTTCGCCGAAGGGAAAGTATGAATATTCAATTAGCAAAACTGAACAGTGTTCTATGCTATTCATTATAGTTTGGTGAAGAGTGTCGATTTTTTTATTTGATACATTAGTATCATACAGTCCTCTTACAGTTCAGGCAACTGCAGGGGTTTCACGGTTGTTTTGTCTTGTGGTTGGTTCAATCTACCTTTGTTTGAAAATAGTGCCCATGCAGTTTCTTGTCCATTCTTCTTAATGAGATCTATGCTTTGCAATGGCCAACTGGCAAATGGCTGTACTGTAGGTAGATCTATGCCTACGCGGTCGAAGTCCCGGGCACAGCTAGTTTACAATAGATGCGTTGAGTTTGACGACATACCTATTATTGTGCATTATACCAATATAACCAAGAAAAAAATAAAATTGTTGTTGCATTTCATGAAGTATTCATTTATGTTGGCCCTTAACTGTATGGTCCACCTACGGTAACCGTGGCCGGTACACTCGTCAAAGGAATGTGCCCATTGAATACCGAGATTTTATCGCGGAGTGTTTTTCACATTGAATATTATTTTAATAGAAGTTGCTATTGTACAGTGAGGATACGAATCTATTTGGTACAGTTCAAAATTAACCGTACACGGAGACTGTGTAAAGAAAGCTGACGTGCAAACGGTTACAGTGAATTCAGCACATTCGTAATTAATATTATAAAATAATCTGCTGTTTTATCTTAAGAGCAATACCTACACGGTATGTACCTACATGTACAGAACATTTTTTTATGTATTCAGAATCATTTACTGAAGCCATAGTTATAGTTAGCGCGTCTATACGTTTATTTTTGAAAAAAGAGAAAGTTGAAGAAACTTTTATCGATAATTTTGTAATAAGTAGCAGCTTCTGAGAATTTCCAATGACACTACCCGACCGCCGCACTATGGCCAATCTGATAACCTCTGTGCCATGGAGACAATTCTTCAATTACTTCTTTTTTATTCCTTTTTTACAAGATTTTGTAACGCCTCCAACACCATGTACTTTTGCATAAACTCAACGAATTTTAATAACTTACATAACAACTACAATGGGTACCTTTAGTATTCGTACATTATTTTAAAATCTCATGTAATAAAAACCGGCCAAGTGCGTGTCGGGCCACGCACAATGTAGGTTTCCGTAGTTGCCCATCAAATTATACAGCTGGTGTTTAAAAAAACATTGACTTAACAAAAATATCTTGTATAAGTATATCAGACGTTATTTATTTATACAGATACTTGCTGCACTTACAGTTTGCACCAAAGCGTGCAGCAAGCCAACAACATGACATTAACTAAATAACTTTATGCAATAATTAAGCATACCTTTATTGCTCGTAAACATATCAAGATCCGTTTACTGAGCAATCAGGGTGTTTAGAAGATTCATCGCTTGGTTTGTAAGGCACATCGAGCAGTTTGAGTACGCTGTCGACTGGCTGCGGCGGTCGCAGGCCCGCGACCGCCGCAGACAGTCGACAGCAAACAATGAACAACGACCTAGAGTAGTCGCGTCATCGATTTTATTACAGATTAATAGATATAGATTATTATTGCGTATGCATCAACAGCGCACACTTACGTCTCAGTTCTAACGTATTGATGCCTACCACTCCAGCGACAAAAAGAGGCGGATACCAATAATAGTGGTCCATAAATCTATATTAATTACAGCATTCAGAAGAATAATTAACACTAGAAACGGGATTTACACAATTACACATGAACACACGGGAACATGGTAAATATCCCGTTTCTAGTGTTAGTGATCATGACAGTTTAAAATGTTATTCAGAAGAACGTCCGCTGCCCAACATTCAAATATATATTATGTCGGATCCGGTCATTGGTACGGACATAAAATGAATCACAAGCGCGCCACAGTGGTGACATCACGCGATCTACTTACAAGTCTACCACACCTACAGCGCGCTTCTAAAGATTCATGATGTTTTAAGCCTGTTGCGAGGGCGAAATTGAGTGACTGATCGCAGCGGAGTTGAGACGTCCCGAAACTGTACCCGATTCATTGTACCCCGTGTTAGCGTGTTAAATTCTAATTTCAAGTAATTTGTTAGTTTAATAAAAACAGTGTATCGCACCCAGTGTTTTCATTGCACGAAACCCATCTCGTGCCAAATTATGTACGAGCCTAACGGAATAAATCCTGACAATTACATATAAAACATTATCACATTGACACAAAATATAAAACTGCTTCACATCCGGGACCTCACTAATTTCAGGTCCAGTTGAAAACCAGCGTCAGGCACTAGTTGTCCGGCATTTTGCTGAACTGGGCCTATTTGGCGCAGTGTCACACTATTTTATTTTTTTTGTTTAGATTTTAAGTTTTTTTAATTTTTTGTGTTTAATTTGTTATATTTTTTTTTTTTTATACTTTGTGAACTTGAGGCATGTGCCAAATAAATGTATTTTCTTTCTTTCTTCTTTCTTTCTTTCTTTCTAAGTATTATTAAGAATCCATTTAAGGTACAAAAGGGAACTACAATTTTGATATACTAAAAACTAAAAGTTGCATGAATTACGTACTAAAATTGAAGGTTGGTATAGGGCACTGACGGTTAAAAGTGCGCTGATGGGTTAGGGGCAGCTAATTATGAGTCTAGATGTGGTGAAAGAGGCTGTCTGGAACTAAACAATAATAATTTATCTATAATACATTGGAACTAACTGCAATCTCAGAAGTTGTAACTTATGCGATAAAGCAGTTATACATATTTACAGATAGCAAGAGTGCCCTACAGCATATAGCTCGATGCGCCTCTGGCCAAAAGCCCCTTACTAATTTTATTAAAGATTTAAAAAAAGAATCCATTTTTTTAGGGAAATTATTAAACTGGCGAATAAAAATTTAATTGGTGACCAATATACTGAATGGGCGACTATTGTACCAAGTAAGCTACTATTTATCCGGTCTCTGCGGCAAGGAGAATATAGAAAGCAAGAGCGAGCGAAGGCTGAGAGAGACTTGTGGCACCCCGACTCGAACAGGTTAGGTTCGAAGGGGATGGCGGGGTCTAGTGAGCGAGCGAAGAGAGCAAACTAAGACCCCTGAAACCCCTTTGTGTTAGGTATAAACCCTGCAAACAGAAATAGGAGAGCCGCGCAGCGGGACTACGTCAACTACGCCTTATCTACAATCTAGTGGTTAATAACCTTGTTTTAGATTTTTTTTCAGAGACCTTAAATGATTACACTCATCGTATTGAACAACTAGTAACTCAAATTTCTATTTTCAAGCCGCTCTATCTGCCTGCCTTTTTGCCAAACTATGTTGGGATTGGGTTCCAGTCTAACGAGATGCAGCTGAATACTAGTATTTTACATGGACCTGCACAGCCCAGTTAACAATGGGTAATACGATACCCCTGTTTGTAACGTGTTTTCCGAGGCACAGAAGGAACTCGGTATGTCAAGAATGGCCAGCCATCCAAGGACCGACATCGGCAAGCACTGCTTAACCTTGAAGATAGACCCCTAAGGCTGTTATTATTTAGCCACGAGCTCCTCTCTCTCTTAGTCAAATAAGAGATATTCACTTTAATATCGCTTCAAGTCAATATGTTTGACGGCAGTTGATGAGTCGTAGAGACAAATACAAACATGCGACTTATGAAAGATATTCATTTCTCGAAAGAGGGAATGGGAATTATTGTTTCTTTTAAACTTTTTCGTGTTTTACGAAGATGCAAGATATTGCTTATGCGTTTTTTTTTCCGTTAGTCCTGAATGTCCTACTGCTGGGCAAAGGCATCATATCCCATTAGGTGCTATTTTCCTCCTTTACAGCCCCTCCCCCTCTTTTACTATTTTATTAACGAGCTCTCTTCAAAAAAATTAAAAAAAATCACATTCCCCAACGGAGCAGCGGTGGCCCAGAGGTGGCGGCCCGACTTACGAGCAGTAAGCCGTGAGTTCGAATCCAGGCAGGCGCTAAGGCGCTTGGCGTAATTTATTTCATCACCACTGCTCTCAAAACGGTGAAGGAAAATATCGTGAGGAAACTAGCTCGTCCTAGAACTACAAATTCAAAGACATGTGACATGTACCAACCCTCCACTGGGTCCCTGTACTGGGTCCGCATGGTGGATAATAGCCCTTTTCCTCTCATAGAGAGGAAGCCTGTGTCCCAGCAGTGGGAACATTATAGGCTACATACCCCAACACAACCAATAAATTCATCCAACCCTTACTTATACATTTCGCCCTGTAGACAAACATTAGTTGTCACAAATATCGACATATCGATAAAAGACATCTCTAGTACCGGGCATCGATATCTTGGTAATAGAGAGCGTCATTTGTCTTGTAAAAACGAATTGTTTGGGGCGTCGTATCATGGACCTAACATGATTTTTATGAGAAAGAACGAATTTGTTGTAAGGCGTCGTTCATTCATGCCAGCGAAGGAGGTGGTGGGACCTGAGAAGGAAAGAACCTCACGTCCCAGCAGCCGCGGTGGCGTCGGAAGTCACGTGGTGGCTCCCGGCCATCGTAGGCGCGGGCCTGTGGACGGTGAGTAATGGGCTAGCTCGTCGTCCGTCCGTCTTATGACGACAGGCCGTGTTGATGGCGCATTCGTGTTCCACGCACGCCTCAAAGAGATGTCAGCACGCAGGAAGGTCCGCAAGGGCCGATGCCTGCCGGGGCTGCGAGACTGTTCGAAAGAGATACCGCGGCCCTGAAACAC
Organism: Noctua janthe; assembly: GCA_910589295.1. Taxonomy (NCBI): domain Eukaryota; kingdom Metazoa; phylum Arthropoda; class Insecta; order Lepidoptera; family Noctuidae; genus Noctua; species Noctua janthe. The sequence goes on from OU342578.1 coordinate 12,327,510, forward strand.
AAAGGGCAGAAGGAACATGGATGGGTTTTAGTCAGTGCAAGTCTGACACTACCTTCCACTCTGCCCAGAGCGTCATTTTATGATTTTCCATCCGAAAAAAAAGGCTTCGTTCATATCCCCAGGAAATGCGACTTACGAAGCGATTTGTTGCAACACTCGTGTCAACTAAGCGTGTAGCTCTTGTGTGGCAAAGAGGTAACATGATATTTATGAGAAAAAACCAATTTGTTCCAAGATAGATCCATGATGTTAAATTCCTTTTGAACTTTTTTTTCGTTTATGAACAACTTGCAATTCGACGAATTTATATTGTAGCGCAACACTGCGCAACAATTTGGTCTGTTTATTTGTTATCGATGAAATGAATATTACTAGTTTTTTTTTTAAATTACCTATTTTATTCAATTATTTTTAAAATACCGAATTTTAAAACTAACAGCTAAGTAGTGACTAAAACTAAGAGCTAAGGTAGATGCTACTATGTCAATAACAGACTTAGCAACTTCTATAGAATTGCCTCACAGATCCGCAGTCTTCTTTACATTTAAAGAGTGAAAGGTTTTGATTATAATATTTCTACAAGTGACATGTTCAAAATGAAATTCTGAGTCGCGAACTTTAACATTTTCCGTAAGCAAAGCTTCGGCAACAGTAGGTGATGAGTTCAGCCGTAGTCGAAACGGGGAATATCAGAAAAGATATTTTCGTAGGCCGCGCCAACTTCTGAACCTGATTTAATTACGCTATCACGACGACTAGACGTTCCCGTACTTACATATACAGGGTGTTAGTGTAAACACTGTTATCCTTGAAACCAATGGTTTGGTTTCACTTATAGAACGTAAAATCAATGAAAAAGCAACCTTTTTTTTTGAAGAAAATCTACTATTTCCCTTTGAACTTTTTAAATGCGCCAAAAATACCTACCCAATGGTTTGGATTACTTTTTCATTTTCTTTGTTGTCAAATCATATTTACATTTAGACTCGTCTCGCAACACCTAAGATAGGTATTTTTTCCTGTCCTAAGCCAGGAAAAGTATGAAGGAAAAGTTGCATCACAGGTTATGTTACGAGTATTGTGTAGCTGTAGGTAGTTAGGACGGGCGGCGATTACGTCTCTCGGGCGCATACCATGAATTCGCGAACGGTGTGGGATAATTTATTGTTATTTATTTTTAAAGTAAATTAATTATTCTGTTTTTTTAACTCGGTCCTATATTTTTTTATTAATTCAACTACCCGTGGTTTGAGTGACAACGGTGTTAACCCTTTTTTTTCGGTTCGGAAATCATCAAATGGCCCCTCCACTCTGGGCGGAGCGGAAGGGAGTGTCAGACTGGTACTGACTAAAACCCATCCATGTTCCTCCTTTGCCCTTTGTGTTCCAGGGCCGCGGTATCTCTTTCGAACAGTCCCGCAGCAACGGTGCGGTCCCTTACACCCTGTATAGATAAATATCGTGTATAAGTTGGAGCTGCATTTAGTTGTTGTTTCATCGCAATCGCTTCATTCTATGAAAAGATAGAAACGGTACAGGTGTACTTTTATTATTTTTACTTGAATACAACATTTACGAACGAACAACTTCAATACAAAACTCCATCCCCCTTTTCAACCCCTTGTCGGTTGAAATAAAAAAAAAAAACAATAATAATACGTTGTGTTAGTTTCCAATCATAAGCCGAAATATTAGTGATTTTAACTTAAAAATACCTTTTTAAAAACGCTAGTAACCGTTGAGGTGTTCCTTCGTGAGAAGACGATCCTGGCTGTAGGATGAGGTCATGATAAAAATCATCTTTATCTATGAAACTTGAACACGTATACAAAGTTTCGTGTCCGTGCTACTAACCGTTGAAGAGTTCTCTCTTGAGGAGACGATCCTAGCTGCCGGATTAAGGAATGTCTTTCATATAAATGTATTGTCATCAGAACAAAAGGTGTGTGCAAAATGTCAGCACAATCGGTTGTTCAAAATTGAGTTGCAAGATTCCACCCGAACAAACATAGTTATTTACCTTCATCGCCCTTTTTAACCTCTCGGGGGTAGAATTATCAAAAACGCTGAGACACGTATAAATTAATTTTCAACCGTCAGCCTAACCACAAAATTTGAAGATCCTAATTTCAAAACTGACGGACTTTCGTGTAAACTTGCATCCCCTATTTTACCCCTTTAGGGGTGGAATTCCCTTAAATCCTTTCGTAGATACTTATTCTTCACAAAGAACACAACCTCCAAGTTTCATAGCTCTAGGACCAGTGGTTTGGGCTGTGTGTTGATATATCACCCAGTCATCTACGGGTCGATTGACTTGAAAATGTGTGTACATACTCTTCAATTAAAATTATGAGACAAATGGATTACAGTTTTTTCAAAATCATCCCCCAATATTAGATACAAAGTGCTGACGGACTGATATATCAACGCACAGCCTAAACAGCTGGTCTTAAAGAAATGAAATTAGAAGAGTGTATTCTTTGTGAAGAGTATGAGTCCAGTAAGAAAGGGTTTTTTTTAAATTCCATCCTTAAGAGGGTGAAATGGGGGGTTGAATTTTCTGTGAAACTTAATATTCTCTGGATCGATTGACTCGAAAATTGGTGTACACACTCTTTTATTAAAATTATGAGACACGTGTATCACAGTTTTTCCAAAATAATCCCCCAAAAGAGTCAAATAGGGCTTCGAAACTCACGTGGGCGGGCAGATGGCGCGCAGTGTGGCGCAGGGCGTGCGGGACGCTGGAGTATTTACGATATTAGTAAGTAGGTAGGAATTTTTTGAGGTAGACGTTTCTTTAAATATTATGTGAAATCCCGATTTTGGCATTAGCGAATATAGATGCGAAAGGTTGTGGGGATGGATGGATGTTGTCTCTTTGTTACTTGTATGAAATTTAGCACATAGATAGTAGATAGATAGAAGTGTAGATAGTTTATAATCTGGATTAACACATACGACAGTTCCTCTCTCTACTTATAAAAAAATTGCTATTCCCGACAGGGTCCATAATTGTTTCTATTTTTTTTTTATTTATCACCTGTAAGTGTACATTATGGATATAGCAATAAACGATTTGATTTGATTTGATTTGACACTTACCCGGTAGTATGATCCCGAAGGACAATTATTGAACACCACGCGGGCGAAGCCGCGGTCATAAGCTAGTCTTGCATTTCTTTTCTCGAATAAATAAATTAGATTAACATAATACCTGAACCGGTATAGATCTACAGAACTTAACACAAAATATTACCTAACAACACACGTTATTAAGGTACTTACTTCCGCTACTATCAAACTAGAGATGCACGGTACTCGCATTTGTTTTTTTTTAGCTTATATTGTCAAGGGCAAAAAGATGATTGTCCCACTGCTGGGCAAAGGCATTTGTATCGATACAAAATTAAATCGATCCCAGGGGATAGGTGGTATTGGTTTTATTAGTGTAAATAGTTTTTAAATAAGTGAAAAATCGAAATATTATGTCCAAAATAAGAAGTAAAAAGACAACACTCAACACATCACGCACCGCCACTGAAATGGGGTCTTGGCCGTATCATAAGCACCGTGCCAGGCAGCGACGGAATTGGTTTAGTTTAGTTTAGTTTATTTATTAATAATTATCAAAAATTACAGGTCATATTTTGAAAAAAGTAAAACACAAATCATAATACATTAAAAAAAAAAAAAAAAACAAGTCATTATACATTAAAAAGAGCATTTAACACAAATTATCATAAATTAAAAAAAAATAATAATACACAATAAACAGAATAATAGAACCTTACAGTATACTACTACTACTACTACACCATGCATCATGGGCATCATGAGAAGGGCATTTTCTAAGATTAGTCCACTGTGGGAGAATGAAGCTAAGTGAACACGTTGAAAAACCATCTTTCAAGGATGTTTACGCATGATGTTGACGACGTGCTCATTTGCCATCACCAAACTGATTTTAATAAAAAAACTTAATATCGGTGACTAATTTTCTGCCGCTTTTAAACTATCTTCACTCAGTATGAGCGGATAGAATGGCATGAAATTGTGTCGTTCAACAATATTTTGAATTGTTTTTTAAGACAATAAAATACCAGTCAAACCCATGTGTGTTCTCGGCTTTGACTTGTTTGAAGCGAGCAAGACAGAATTTAATAAAATTGTTATTGAAGAAGAAAACGTTTTAATAGATATTTTTTCATAAGCAGGTTCACAGTACGTATTCACGTATCTTATTCAATATTTATTGATAATTTCTTATTGTAAATATGTTTCATTTAACTGTGCTTGAATTTACATCTGATAAGTTACATGTTTTTTCGAATAAATAAATCAAAAGATTTACAGGACTAAACGCAAAATATAATTATAATGGGTGTAAAAAGGCCCTTAACGAAACCGTAATGCACTTGTTGTCTCTGTGACCGCTATATTTTTTGTTGTTCTGGGCCATACCTGGAAACGGTATCAGGACACTAGCGCGAAAGACATTTGCGCGAAGGACACTTGCGCGAATCCACATGCGCGAAAAGACATATGCGCGCATGGACTTTTGGGCGATTAGACTTTTGCGCGAATGGACCTTTGGGCGCATAGACAGTTGCGCGCATAGACACTTGAGCGAATGGAACGGCCATTTACGCACAAAGACACATGCGCGTAAGGACTTATGCGCGAATGGTTAGGTTAGGTTAGCTGTAGAGTAAACATAACACTGAGGTTCTTCTAAATCGGAATCGATTGATTAATCTTTTTTGTACAAAGTAACAAGAATGTTCTATACATCAATTTATATTTGTCATAATAGACATTAAAACAACTGAATGACCTTAAAAATCGACATTAATGAAACCCAAAAGCTTGAACAGAGAGTAAAATTATTTTGTTCAAAATCGATATTGTAAATCGATTAAACAATAATTATATCTGGCAACACTATTCATGGTAGATACGAAAAAATAATTTGACATGTCTCTCGGGCAGTGTTGCCACTTCCCTCGCTCTATCTCATTGAAAATAAGAAATAATATGATGTTATGTTTACTCTAAAGATTAACCGTAGCCAGTCGCGAGTAAATCTAGTCGCGGAAGTGTCCTTTTGCGCAAAAGTTCATTCGCGCAAGTGTCCATTCGCGCAAGTGTCCATTCGCGCAAGTGTCTCCGCACGCATGTGTCTCCGCACGCATGTGTCTATGCGCGTAAGTGTCTATGGGCGCAAAAGTTCGAACTCGGGACCTATAAATTGTGACGTACTGACAGGCAGACAGACAGGGCGAGTCCGTAAGGGTTCTGTTTTTTGCCATTTGGCAACGGAACCATAAAACCGATTTCCATTTTACCTAAATCAATGACAAAAAAACCTAATGCTGGTATAAGGTATGTGTTGTGTGAGCGTGTTGGTGTTGTAATAGAATCTTGATTTAATTATCAAGAATTTCCCCAGATCCACCACCACATGTGTATTCCACCTCACCTGTTAAATGTCTAAACGTCACCGCTCATCTAAAACCACCCGACCTTTGCCGACCTCTGCCGAAATCGCCCGACGTCACCCGACTGCGCACGAAACCAACTCAATTTAATTCTCAACCATGTGAATTATTCAATGTATCTGATACATATTCAAGAGTATTCTAAGAGGCTCTTTTTGCATTCTCATATAAATCTTAGCATCGGAATAAATTAAAACAGGTGTCGTGTGTGACATTGAGACAAAACGAGCAAATATACATAAAACATTGCAGTGAGTCGAGTTTCAGACGCGACTGGAATGAAGGCGCTTCATGGAGAGTTTATTTTCTATTATTTAGAAGTTTAAGCTGTGAAGATGTTAAGTGTTTATTGGATAGGGAGAAGAATACAGCATGATTCATTATAGGTGAACTGGTACACAGGTGCACTCTTTGTCCCCTTACTCTCATAGTACGATGAGAGAGCAACCCGACACGACCGGTGGCAGATTGGGCGCAGGACCGACGGTTTGACGTACTTTCCGGGTATCATACCGCCGATTTCTAAACTCCATCCTGCTACTCAGAATTCCTTATGGAAAAAACCAATAACACTTTTTGCCCTACCGACCAATTCGAAACAAATATCGACACTTGGGGGTCGACACATGTGGCGATACTTGGGGAGGCCTATGTCTACCAGTGGACGTCTTTCGGCTGAAATGATGACGTTGATGATGTATGTTACGTAGGTACTCAAGTGAAGGTTACCGTAGCTCGAAGTAGGCCTCTTTGGAATCTTTCGCCCTCGAACTGTACCAAAACCGTGTCACGGATAGGGTTTACGTGGTGCAAAGTTAGATAATACCACAAAACTTGTCAACATAAAAATATATTTACAAAAAAGAGAGAAGAGAAGGAAAAAGATTTGTGATCTACCTACCAGGGGGTAGGTAGATCACAAATCTTTTCTCTTCTCTTCTTTAAAATCCCTTAAGAGTAGCGTAAAGCTTTACACAATGCATACAATCAGTATAAAGTCACGAATGCCCCGCACTGACGAACGAACGTTGTGATGGTTTTGTGAGCAGTAAGCGTGTGATTTGTGAATATTTGATTGTAATAAGAACAAGTATTGGAGGCCATGTCCAGCAGTGGACGTCTTTCTCACAATGGGCCTCATCAGAAGGCTTAAAGTCACCCAAAGGGCAATGGAGAGGGCTATGCTCGGAGTTTCCTTGCGTGATCAAATCAGAAATGAGGAAATCCGTAAGAGAACCAAGGTTACCGACGTAGCTCGAAGAATAGCCAAACTTAAGTGGCAGTGGGCAGGGCACATTGCTCGCAGAACGGATGGCCGATGGGGCCGGAAAGTTCTGGAGTGGCGACCGCGAACTAGAAAACGTTGCGTTGGAAGGCCTCCCACTAGGTGGACTGATGACCTGGTAAAGGTTGCGGGGATCCGCTGGATGCGAGACGCACGGGACCGGTCAATGTGGCGATGCTTGGAGGAGGCCTATGTCCAGCAGTGGACGTCTTTCGGCTGAAATGATGATGACGAATGATTATATCTTATCAATCTTACTTATCAAAAAACACAACTTGTATTTTTTATTGAACACTTCCTATTTCATTCACAATTAATTTCATTTTTTTAAATAAAAAAATTAATATTTCATCACAAAACTAAAAAGAAACTCAAAACTCAGATTGCCGCGCCTACAGTATTTTAATTTCATCTACTTATGAAATTAAAATACTGTAGGCGCGGCAATCTCCTCTCGCTTGCGAACGTACCGCCCGGCTGTAGGTAATTATTGCAAGGACAGGGCCGAGTCACAATCTATAATCTATACTAATAGTATAAAGAAGAAAGATTTTTTTGTTTGTTTGTATCGAATAGGCTCCGAAACTCCTTGACCGATTTTTACCATTTTTTCACCAATAGAAAGCTAAATTATCAGGAAGTAACATAGGCTATAATTTATTTGAAAAAAGAATTTTCTTAAAGATCCCTTCGTTAAGAAAATTGCAATACTGTAACCCACAGTAGCAAAATTTTGGATATAAAATTCATTATTTGGCGTGCGCTGAGAAAACTATTGATGATACTTAAAATTTATGTACTATATGATTAAAGTACTCATTATTACCTACAAAAAAAGTCCGCGAGGGAATATAATTATCTATCGGAGTTTAGTCACAATAGCAGCTTTTGTGTTCCAAAATTTAATGTGATCGCCGGTAGAAACAAAAGTTGGTTACATTCATATCGTAGTATTAATTCTTACACAAATAAATAGTTTTATCATCAAGGGTATTTATATAGCAGTAAAATACTGACTGTTCAAGAAGAACTTATCATTGATATGTAAGATACATGCAGCGTCATCTATTGAACCAAAATGGTACTAATGAATAAAAACCGCCAAAGTGCGAGACATATATAATAAAAATATTTTGAAGGTTCATTCATGTGTTGTATTGTGTTACATTCAACAGCAAAACTAAATTTGTTTTTCATAGTATGTTAATGGATACCTAAGTTACTGCTGCAGTTTTATGAAAAAGTGCCATATCTCAAAAACGAAACATAAACATATCTTATTCAAATCAATTTTCGTTGAAAGTTTTTTTTACGTTCTACAATCCGACATTTTTTTCAGAATTTTCCTCTTCTTACTTTAGAAATTAGAGGAGGTGGACACACATTTTACCACTTTGGAAGTGTCTATCTTTCAAACGATTTACTGTGAGAAAAAATGATTTTAGGAATCTCAACGACATTTAAAGATCTATCTATAGACACCCCGCACGTATAGGTTTAATGTTTTTTTTTTTTAGTTGCAAGTCCATGTATGGGCAGGGCAGCCTCCGTTGCGCGGGTCAGCTAGTACTGTATGTATTTACACTGTGGCCATGTTTATCGACTGATGACCGACATTCGCTCACAATAGAGTAGTCCCAGCATCGACATCGATACAACTCCACATGTTCTCGAAATGGCCAGCAGACACAGTGACATCTATCGTTTAATTGTCGGCGATTTGTCGGCGTGTCGTCGGCGATTTGTCGGCGTTGATAGCGGTGATCAGTGATCGCTGTATTGTATGCCCCGGCCCCCGGTCGGTAATTGTGTAAGTGCTGTTGTTTTGCGTGAATCACTGTAGTGTGATAGAGATGGAAATCAATACTTTTGTTGGGAGTTTCGGCTAAATAGCGTACTGGATCGTATCTGTATAGTGAGCAGAGCAATTGAAATGAGATTGATGTTCAGAAGATAAACGATGAAAATAAATAGTAACATTCTTCTGAAGAATAAAATTTAGGTGACTATTGCTATTGTTAAATGGCAATGCAAGCTGATTTAAGTTATTATTAAAAACAGTTGATTTATGTCAAATACAGGCATTCAGCTGCATCCGGTAACTTGGGAAGATGAACCGCAACATACTTGGGCAAAAGCGAAGGGGGAATAATAAAGGTACATCCCTAGCTTTCAAAAATAATCTGGCTGTTAGCATCGAATCAGTTTCAGAGAGGTTAACCTTACCTCTGTCCCGCGGTGTACGGTCGGTGGCGCAGGGCGCGCGCTCTGCACTCGATGGATGCGCACACTGCGTGAAAGGTGTACATGTGACGTCACACACTGATGTGCATCAGAGAACACGGTGCAATCCAAGTGATGAAAAACTAGCTGGTCCCAAAATAGTATAGTTTTTTTGTAATAGGTCCTAGGTTTCCTTGAAGGATAAAACCCCAAATGAAATAAAATCAGGAGAGAACTGGAGCTACCGACATACTGGAGGTGAGCGTGTCTACCTTCTGGGGCTTACACCGACATTTCGCTTGTTATCTAGAAGTTCTGATCAAGGGACGAGTCTATTCCCAATTACTGATCACTTTTACTAAGAATACTCTAATGGCAAAACCTAGTAATACTATTCGTCTTCATTTCATCAAACCATAAATACCATCAGGGAAACGACCCGAGAACCTCGTGCTTGTGGCGGTATCTTCATACCCTAAAAGCTTGGCTTACATTCATTATAACTTACTTCCCTTCATAATTTAAAGGTTTTTGGACAGTCTACATGCCCTAACTTGTCATAATGTTGATCTGTAGGCCCGCCGCTGCCTCATGCTCAGCATTCAAGCTTGCAACCATCCAACAAATGAGACTTTTGGCCCAAATGTTGGTGTAACACCTCTAGGGAATACGAACGTGATGTTGTGTCCATGAGCGCTGCCGCCAACAAAGTGACATGTGACGTCAAAATATAAAGTCAATACGTCAGCGTGTGTTGACGTATGATACACGAGTGACGTCGGTATCAGTATTCCCATGTAGATACTCCATCACGTAGTAACTAACCCATTTTGTGCAAATAATGTTATATAAGAGCAGTGGGGGCCCAGAAGTAACAGGCTCGACAACGTCGAGTTGACGAACGTGGGTTCGAATCGAATCTTAGCAAAAACTTTTTAGAAATTATTCCATAACCACTGCTCTCGAAACGGGTGGAGGAAATCATGGTGAGTAAATCAGCATGTACTAGGATCAAAAAATCGAAAACATGTGACATCTACCCACCCACCCCCTCTGAGCCTTCGTGTTGAATTACAGCAAATTCACAGAGTGGGGACCTAAATCCCAGCGGTGGGCATGTTACACGCTGATTATGCTTATGCTAAGTCATCGTCGGTCTACAAAAGCATAATTTTGCTAGAAAATGTTCTTACAAACAGCGGTCTAAACGTTTTCTAAGTATTTCCTTACACGGAATGATTCCCCCCACTCGGTATTCAAGCTTGTTGTTAAATAAAACGTGCAACAGCAACGGTTTGATTAGCCTAACCGCATGAAAAGAAACAGCGATCAGATCTCGGCATAAGTAAAAACGAGTGTATTAACTCGTATCGAGTGGAATATCTTTCTCATTACCAGAGATAGGGATCTAGGGCAGAACAACATTAAAGGGAAAGCAGAAGGACAACTCCAACGAGTAAAAAGTGATCTTACAGACAGATCGTTTAAACCGTGGAAGTATTAACGAAAAATAGGTACGATTTAAATATAAGTCTTTCAACAGTCCAGTATAATCAATATTTTTATAAACTATGTTATCGATTGCTGAATTAAATCAGGCGGTCTATCTGTTACCTGTTCACACTGTTCAGGCGAATGCACGCTCAAATATCCATTGATGAACGAAAACTTCTCTAACTGCATGACCTCAATCCTCAGCCACTTGGATGCATTTACAAACTCAAATCTCATATTCTGAAACACCGCGAGTTCTAACTGTCTGTGACTGTACAAACATTTGTTTCCAAAAGGTATTGAATCCGAGATCCATGGCAGGACAGTGCTACTGTGCCAATCGTTTTGCCGGTGTTTACTTTTCGTAACAACTAAGCTTTTATTCCCTGAAGGAGTAAGCATAGGCGGTACACTGTATAGTACACACTTATATTTCGCCGGTAACGTTTAAGTCCAATATACGGCTTCCGCCAAAATCGGTCCACTAGAGATCTTCTAGAGTACGTCACTCACATCTGGAGTGAGGGCATTGAGAAATATGGGGAAGCGATTGCCGTCTCCCTGGACATCTCGAAGGCCTCTGATAGGGTTTGGCATGATGGCCTTATTAACAATCATCAAAGCTTCCATCGTTTGGCTTGCCCAATGGTTTCTGTGAGTTCATATCGGACTTCCTTAGAGAACGGTCAATACGAGAAGTTATTGATGGCTGCTCGTCTGATCGAATGGCTATAAATAACAGAGTCCCTCAGGGTGCGGTACTCTCTGCAACCCCTTTTTTGCTTCATTTTAACGAACTACAAAATTCCAGTACCTCTGGGTAAGCAGACGCAGGGTTGTAGAGAGTTACGTATCTAGTGCACGTGCCAGTGCGGTCGAAATCCAATCACTCAGAGAGGCAATGGTCGAGGGCTTGAACTTGTGTCTCGAGGCAGTCTCCGACTGGGGCGAAGCGAATCTGGTCAAGTTCAATGCAGACAAGACCCAGGCGTATCTTTTCTCCACCAAGACGAGGCCTTTTGACCCGGCCCGTACTTTCCGAAATGTATCCGTCCCGATTACTGACTATCTCGAGCTTCTTATTGTTACTCTGGCCTCGACCCCCAACTTTGAGTCAAAGGAAAATTAGACGCTAGAAAGCTGGGTGTTCTAGCAAAGGTACGAAAGCACATCACGCCGGAACACCTGCTCACGTTATACCAAGCATAAGTTCGATCGTGCATGGAGTACTGTTCGCACTTTTGGGATGGATCAGCCAAGTACCAGCTGCAAGAGTTAGAAGCCATTAAGCGACGGGCCAAGAGGCTCATTGACAACGACTCCCTTGTCAAAGCCAACCTCCAAAGCCTTGAACATCATCGCAAAGTTATAGCCTATCGGTTTTTATCGGTAGCATTTCGGGGAGTGTGGTATTACACAATCTAATTCCCCATCCCCATTCTATCATCGGACGAGCAGAGATACGGCGAAGCGTCACCATTATATGGTTAAAGTTCCACGGCCCTGAACAAAGCGCTATGCTTCCACATTTGTTGTGCGAACCGCCAGTCTGTGGAAATCACTGCCGGCTTCTCTATTCCCCGATCATTAATATAATCTGGATTTATTCAAAATTCGAGTGAATCGGTTTCTTCTAGGTAAGCGTGCTCTATCCTAGGCCGCCTCATCACTTCACATCGGGCGAGTTTCGGCCAAACACAAACTTATAAGAAAAAATATGTAGGTATAATATTAGTAGGTAAGCCGATTGCCATTAACCAGTCACAAATCGAAATTCCGGGCAACTGGTGAAAAATTCTTGGCAGAAAATCTAGAACCACTTTTGTCGATCTGGAAAATGGACCCAGAACGTTATGTTGGCGACCGCAAGATCAATGCTTGCTACTTATGATAACGAGTTTTCTTTTACATATTGAGCTTTGGATTTGGTGAAGCTCGCGATACAAGAAGCACATTATGGGGTGGTGTGGCGACGTGAGCGCTGTGGCCTGGGTAACAGAGGACGGCTTTCGGCGATGATAATAATGATGAGCCTACTGCACCTTCTTGCCGCATGATTGGAGGGCAGACGGTATCTCCCGCGCGCCGGTGGATCCGGTGCTAACTCTGCCGGTGGGCGGGGCGGAGTGGCAGCAGACTATCACGATCCGTGCGGAATCCCGCCATCAATAGCGCCGGGCCATCGCGATAACATACTGTGGAGGTGATCCGCTAGATGGTGCTGTTAGGTGTTTTGATGTTTTTATAAACTCCCTAAAACCCACATCGAATTCATTTAAATTAGCACTTACTTTTACCCGCGGTTTCACTTAGGTCGCCAATTATCCCAAGGGTACGTACTACCGGGATAAAATGTCCTATGTCTTAACCCATGTCGTGGTCTAACCGTGTGCGAGATTTAACCCAAATCCGTTCAGCTCTTAAGGGATGAAAGAATCACAGACACACTGAATTACTTTTGCATTTATAATAAGTACGGTATGGATGTTATCGGAGACTAGACTGTTCAAAAGAAAAAAGTCAAAAGAAAAAGTAATTTTTTTGTAAAATACATGTAAAAACAGATGTTTTAAATAAAATAAATATCACTACGTTTTGCCATTTACGGAGAAGAGAGAAATATCTTGTATAAGAAACAAATAGTAACAAGTTCTATATCTACACAGTACTTGTGATATTCCCAAATCAACATAAATCACGTCGCCCAAGCAACCCCAATACATAAGTAATGCCCTTGCGGTAGATGGGCGCGAAGTAGCCGCTAACACCGTTGTTACCGAGTGTACCGCTGTAATTAGCAACTGATACACATCGGAGCAGCTATCAGTAGCGTGGTACTGACGAGCACAGCGGTGCGTTATGTCGGTACTAACTAGTATAAGTAGGAGGAAAAGATAGGTACAGTTTACAGCGTTAATACAAGGTGTAAGGGACAGCCCTCCGTAAACTGACAGGGTGCATTCAGCACCTTATTTTGAATCATATTCCACCGGAATTTTTCTCAGGATTTTTTTTGTATTTTTATTGTTTTTTGAGTTACTATTCCTTTATTTCAATGTAAAATTACGTTGTCTGTACGCAGCACTTCTTTTATATTTATAATACGGCTTAAATACGTGTACGTGTACTATTGAATAAATAAATAAATATTAATAAATAAAATAAAAATCACAAGGGATGTTGAAATACTCCAATGAGCGACGTGAGAAATCAGCTTCTTTCATATTTTTCATCATTTACGTCGTCGCGCTTGCCGTTCGCTACGTGCATTGCCAATAAAATAAGTCATATTCATTGTGTTCCCATAACGTACGTGAAATAATTTCTTGTACCATTTAGTGTGATAAACTGAATTCATCCCATCAGTCTGCGGAGGGCTGTCCCCCTTACACCCTGTATAGCAAGGCACTCTAGTAATAGACTGTCACACAGGTGCCTATGCCTGCGTGACAGATTCTATATATCACTCATAATAATTACTAGGTAATAGAGACAAAGCCTACAAAGGCGATCTTTTTGAAACTTATTATCTTAATAATAATATAAATCTCCGGAACCACCCAACCGATTTCAATAAAATGTTGTGACGTCATGCGAAGCAGGGGCGGGTCCCTAATTACATAAATTATTCGACAGTGATAGGCACACACAGTCCAAATGGTTTCTGTAGTAGGCGTAGGATCAATCCCGCACCCCCAGGAAAATATTTAATTATTTATTTTTGTCAACTTCTATTGAAAAAGTAAGCAATTCGTCGCGACAGTCCTGTCAACTATTGCCTACGATAAACTTCGCCTTATTGAGATTTACGCCCACCTTGTAATCTTCTACAATATTCATTCAGTCAATCAACAAACACAAACACATTATCGAAACATTTCCCGGAATCTCGATACCGCCCCATCGGGCGTGTGACGGTGTGACGTAGTCATCACTACGTCACACCTCCGAAATGACCTTCCCATCAAAATGTTCTACTTCCACTACCGTCTTTGTTCACTTAGCGGAGCACAAGCTTCTAAGGAAGCGCGCAAGTGAACGCGTGTAATGAGAGCAGGGTCTGTTGGAATCCTAGTTGTTCCCAATTTTACTTGAAATAAATATCAACTTTATGCACAATAATCAAAATGGAAAAAGAATTACAGGGCATCAAAAAATTCTTCCACATCGTTGTCAATAGGAAAAGCTATTGCTATTGTTGTTGGCTATTTGTATATATTTTCTATTTGTTTCTATTTTCTGTTTGTCTATTTGTGATATTGCTACGTTAGATGGCAATGCTGATTCTTTGCCCGCTACACTAAGGCCAGCCCTCTGGTCACGTGAAGAGTCGACCAACCGCTTGGCGATATCCCGAAACTAGGTGGGCACTCGAACTCCGCGACCCTAGTGTTTCATTTCTATTATTATTTTAGATATTTTAGATCTATTTGTAGTTTAAATAATGTACATCATCATCCACAGCCTGAATTCACTGCTGGGTCTCCCTTTTCTTGTGCCAACCTCACCACGGTCCTGTGCCAACCTCACCACGGTCCTGTGCCAGCCTCATCCAGGTTCTTCCTCCGATGGCAACTATGTCGTCTACCCATCTCGCCACCACACGACCCACCTGTCATAACTGCGCCTTGCTAGGTGTATTACAAATCTTAATAACGTACATACTGAATTCAAATGAACTTTATGTGTTTAGATGAACTTAGCATGACTAGTACAGTAACAGTAAGCCGCACGTCGGGAGTAATACCGTGACATTGATTGTCTTTCGTAACTTAACATGACTAGTACAGTAACAGTAAGCCGCACGTCGGGAGTAATACCGTGACATTGATTGTCTTTCGTAACTTAACATGACTAGTACAGTAACAGTAAGCCGCACGTCGGGAGTAATACCGTGACATTGATTGTCTTTCGTAACTTAACATGACTAGTACAGTAACAGTAAGCCGCACGTCGGGAGTAATACCGTGACATTGATTGTCTTTCGTAACTTAACATGACTAGTACAGTAACAGTAAGCCGCACGTCGGGAGTAATACCGTGACATTGATTGTCTTTCGTAACTTTCGTGGGCATTGAAATTTAAAAAAAATAGAATATCTCTGTAGTTTATGCACCGATTTACACATAATAAACATTTTAACTTATTATATTTACAGCGTCTTAGATATGTGTCCATTTATTTGAAGATTACTCTAAAAAAAATTCACCACGTGTTGCGCGAAGAATACTTTTTGAAGAACTACCCCCAACAAGGTTCACTTTGAATAAAAAGTTGTATAGCGCCAAAATACACCAATTTTTAAAGCCATATCGTCGCCTCAACGCCATTTTATTTTGTTTCAGACCTCTGCCGCCCAGAATTACAGCACCCAAAAGGACGCCTTTTGTAGTCAAGTCAGTATCACATCACATCACGCCTTAAAGCCCCGAAGGGTTGGGCAGACGTGTACCTAATCGTACACACATTTTGCCAGTAATATTGAAGTCCCATGTAATAGGGAGTGAGCCTATTGCCATCAACCGGGAACAAATCCAGATTCCGTGGCTGCTACTGAGAAATTCCTAATGGGATAACCCAATAACACTATTATTTATAGTATTTTTTCAATTGCATCATCATCTGCCTAGCCTTTTCCCAACTATATTGGGGTCGGCTTCCAGTCTAACCGGATGCAGCTGAATACCAGTATTTTACATGGAGCGACTGCCTATCTGACCTCCACAACCCAGTTAGTCACCTAAGGGGGCGTCCATTAATTACGTGAGGCGTTTAAGGGGGGGGGGGGGGTACGCAATCATGCACAGATTACCGTATTTATACTAAACTACGCATTTTGAAAAATGTCACGTGAGGTTAGGAGGGAGATGAGGGGTCAACTCAAATCTCACGACATCCCACCAAGGGTGGAGGGGGGTCGAAAAATCGCCTCACGACAACTTTATGTAATTGAAATAAACATATTTTTTTGTAACACTTTGCCCGACCCGGGAATCGATCCCCACGCTTAGTAGTCGGCGCTTGCGACCACTCGACCAACGAGGCAGTTTCACACATGCACACCAAAATTTCCACGCGAACGAAGTCGCAGGCAACAGCTAGTATTGAATACGTCACAATATTTGCTGAAATTGCAGCACAAACTGAACCTTAAAATTTTAAAGTTACTTTTCATAATATCATATTTGTTCACATTTTCGGAAAGTAAATAGTGAACACAGCGCAGACAAGCTATCGGGCCGATACGAAGAAACCCGCCAATTCGCCGTCGCCGCGCGCTCTCTCGCTCTACATATAAACTAGCTCCACCGAATACATTAAGCTGTTTACTGATTGAATCCCTTGTTTCCTATTATTACTTCTTGTTTTCATTTACCGCTGCATAAATGATTTGTTCAGAGAAGATGGGTTGCTGTATGTTTTATCTGTATTGTGACTTGCGACAAAGCTGTTTAAATAGATAGTGGTTATCCTTGGCACAACCCCGCTGGTTTGTGGTGGACCCTCTTGGTCGCAAGCGCGACTGCTGAGCATGAGCTCCTGAATTCCCGACTCGGGCAAAGTGCTGATAGGTTATTTCAATGTTGCAGTGACAGCCCGGAGTCTGTGCCCGTGCACCCGAAGCCGGCTGCGAGTGCTACTCAGATGAGCTTCCTCGATGATTTTTAATTTAAATAGTAACAGCTGTTAAATTATATCAGTCTTACCAAGGGGTATTGGAGGTCAGATAGGCAGTTGCTATAACTGGTATTGAGTTGCATTCGGTTAGACTAGAAGCCGACCCCAACATACACATTTTGAGGCGGCGCCAATCTTCTACACACTATTAGTAAATAGGTAGGATTTTTCTGAGGTAGACATGTGTATTGTGTATATACGCGGAATCCCGATTTTCGCGATGTAAAAATATGATGTTCAAAACAAAGTCCAAACCAAGGTATCAATGTTTCGCCCGGGTGTTTCCATTGCGAGGATTGTCCGGAGGACATGGTGGAGCATACCGTGGAGGTCTGCCCCGCTTGGGCGGAGCATTGCCGTGTCCTCGTAGCGGCGATTGGTGGCGGCGATCTCTCACGTCCGTTCCTGGTTCAAGCCATGGTCCGGAGCGAGAGGGAATGGGAAGCCGTCACCTCCTTATGCGAAGCAGTCATGCTAGTGAAGGAGATGGCGGGACGTGAGAGGAAAAGAGCCTCACGTCCCAGCCGCCGCGGGAGACGCCCCTGTCGGAGGTCACGTGATGGCTCCCGGCCACCGTAGGCGCGGGCCTGTGGACGGCGAGTTATGGGCTAGCTCGCCGTCCGGCTGACTTTTGACGACGAGCCGTGTCGACAGCGCGTTCGTGTTCCACGCGCGCCTCAAAGAGGTGTCAGCAACCACGTAGTGGTCCGCATGGGCCGATGCCTGCCAGGGCTGCGGGACTGTTCGAAAGAGATACCGTGGCCCTGGAACATAAAGGGCAAAGAAGGAACATGGGTGGGTTTTAGTCAGTACAAGTCTGACACTACCTTCCACTTCGCCCAGAGCGGGGGGGGGGGGGTAATTGATATTAACTAATATTTGCAAGTTATAAGTAAGTACATGTAAAAAATGCGAATGTGCCACCTTACTTTACCTTTATTCTTTTTTAACCTAAACTAAAAACTAATTTAACATATTATATTTATGTATGTCTTACATAAGCTATTATAAATGCGAAAGTTTAAAAGGATGTTTGTTACTCAATCACGTCAGAACTGCTGAACAGATCTCGATGAACTTGGCACAAAGATAGATTATAGTCTGGTATAGCACATAGATTACTTATTATCCCAGAAGTAAGATCCCGTGGGCAGTTCCCGAACTCCACGCGGGCAAAGCCGTGGGCATAAGCTAGTAAACAATAAGCGAAGACTAATCAAGCTACCATCATTTCACGCTTTATTTAATTAATATTCTGGTTTATTTGGTTGGCGCCGAGTCTAAATTAGTTACTTACTTTAACTATGGAGCTTAGCTAGACGAAAAGGTTTTTATTTATTTTTCGCTTTTGAATTTGTGTTTTCGTCGGTTTAGTTTATTGCTAAAAAGTCTTTAACAAAAAATATATACGCGTCGATTTGAGAACCACCTCCTTTTTTCCGTCGGTTAAAAGAATTACATGAATAGAATCGAATTTCGATACATAATAATACGTTCACAGATCGGACAGGGTTTTGATAACCTATTGTTTAAGACACATCGGGTTGGAATGGGACTGTTACACATTGTTTTTATCTAAAAAACCGAACTTTTTTCTTACATAAATAGATAGTCAAGCAATCTATGGTACTTGCGTCTACGTAGAAACAATGTCGTGAGAGTACTGAGTACTCGATACTTTTACATCCCTCTATTAATAGTGTGCTGTGGGCTTTAATTTTTTTTACGCAAATTAGCAGTGTAGTGGAAAGATGAATATTTTTACCGATAAAATAGATTGTATACCTGTAGAATATTATTATTTGTCACCTTTTGGACTGATTGAAACTGATGTAGTTTTTTCAGTGGCTGTACTCTATATGAGTAACTAACCCTAATAATGTTTGTAGTGCAAAACTTAAATGTTTGTAGATCTAAACTGATATGTAGAATAGGTTGAACGCCTTCTCGGTTTGCTACTATTGGCGAATTTCTTTAAAGATCATACGCAGCATCTTGTTAGCTGTGTAATTTACTAATCACCACTGCTCTCAAAACCGTGAATGAAAACATGTAGAGGAGCAAGTTAAAGACGTGCCAACCCTCACTGCCTAGCAAGGGGTAACTGTGTCCAATCCACAAACCTGAAAATTCTTAAACCACCCCCACTAGGTACCACCCTGCCCTATTATTCATTTACTTTTTATCTCTCACTCAGTCGGCGTTCGTATCTTGCTCCGATGTAAACCAAGTGATAAGGGTCGCACAATTGAAATGTTTACAGCGCAGCTAAGTGAGAGATACACCGACACCCGCTGATCTGCTGGAACTTGCTCTCAACCAAGTTTACAGGGTTTTGGAGGCCGAAAAGTACAATAGACGGTGGAACGGCCAGTGTTTGTTACTGTCACAAAGTACAATAGACGGTGGAACGGCCAGTGTTTGTTACTGTCACTAAGTAAAGAAACAAACCCCATTTATTTGCGAAAAAATCATTACAAGCGAGATCGAAATCCTCATATTATCATCCACCAGGTTGGAATCTCGATATCTTGTAAGATCTTGAAGCAAATTTCGAGATTGCATTCCCAAGTCAGGTTTAACCAAATAAGTGGTCGGTCATCGACAGCGATAAGCACACAACTTTAAAGGCCATGAAAATCAATACTTTTATAGATTGCACCAACATACGGATTAACACAACATTATTATAATTAAAAACTATTAACTAACTAAGCTGGACTTAAGTCCAGCAGTGGATGTCTTTCGGCTGAAATGAGGATGATGATGATGATGGTGAAATAAACTAAAATAACTAAACTAACAACAAACTAAGGGCATAAAAAAACTCCTCCTCAACGTTGACAGCTGGTAATGTGATGTGCCCAAGGTGGCGTTGGCGCACGTTGTATACACACTCAGCCTCTGGCCTGGGTGAAACCCAGCTCTCGGGAAGCGTCAACTACGCGTTTAAATTTTTTTGTAATAAGGCTGTGAGTACTCGGACTCCACGGCCCCAGAGTTTCAACGGCTAGAAAATATAGTTTCCATAAATTTTACCTATTTTTACGCTGCTTGAGCTATGTTCCCCGCAGCTGCAGTGGCAGCGCCAGCACAGCAAGATGAGCTTGGAAGATGTGATTGTGCAAGAGTATCGACACGTCATGCAGCGTCCCACTCTAAAGGCCTTCTCATCTTCCAGGGAAACAAAGACATGCCGACCGGTCTTTTGCCATAGCGTGCCAAGCCATTGAGTTCCAGCTGTCTTACAGCTGGAACGCCGAAGGTGACAAGAGCTCGTCGGTTGATGTCGTTGTACCATCATACGTAGGTAAGCATTCAGAATAAAAATATTTTTTCATAGCTACTTTGCATCTCTTCACTCACAGCCATCACTGGAATAGCTTGCTCTAACAAGTCTGCAGTATTCTATTACCAAGCAGATCGCTACAATCTTCAGACATGCGCCCGGGGGCGCCCTTACAAGATGGTGCGGGACAAACTCCGCACCCGGGCCCCCCCGCTGACGCAGAGTCTCCGGCCTGAGCTCGTGAAGGACGTGGTGAGCGTTCTGTTCCTTTCGCGGGGGGAGCATCCTCCCCCGCCTATGGCTCCGGTGCCGGAAGCGGACCACACCGATGACGATGACGACGTTCCGGAGGTGACTGGGGTAGACCTGAGAGTGGCGGTACGCAATCTGAAAACCAGAAACACCGCCCCGGGACCCGATGGCTTGCCTGGCAAAGCCTGGGTCCTGGCCTCTGAGGCTCTCGGGCCCCGACTGGAAGGGCTCCTAAGCGCACGCTTGGAGAGAGGCCAGTTTCCGCTTCGTTGGAAGACGGGGAAGCTGGTCCTCATCCGGAAACCAGGGCGCCCTGCGGACTCTCCGTCCACATACCGGCCCATCGTGTTGCTCGATAAGGTGGGCAAGCTCTTCGAAAGAGTCATTGCCAACCGCCTCGCCGAGCACCTTGCGGGGGTGGGGCCGGATCTTGCGGAACACCAGTTTGGTTTCCGCAAGGGGCGCTCCACGGTGGACGCCATCATGCGCGTGAGAGCCCTCACGACGGGGGACGCGGTGTCCCGGGGTGGGGTCGTCTTGGCGGTGTCTCTTGACATCGCCAACGCCTTCAACTCCATGCCCTGGAGCTGCATTAGGGAGGCACTCCGGTATCACCGGGTGCCAACCTACCTTCGTCGTGTGGTCGGGGACTACTTGACGGATAGGGCTGTCATCTACCCCGGTCGGAGCGGAGAATGGAACCGGCGAGAGATGTCGTGCGGTGTTCCACAGGGATCGGTTCTGGGACCGGCCCTGTGGAACATCGGTTACGACTGGGTGCTGAGCGCCGACCTCCCTACCGGCGTCAGCGTAGTTTGCTATGCTGACGACACGCTGGTACTGGCACAAGGGAGGTCGCACAAGGCGGCGGCCGAAAACATGACACGCGGGGTTGCGATAGTAAATAAAATAAATATATAAAATAATTACCTAATTTATAATTTAGAAAATATCTATTAATAATAAATAAATAAATATATAAATAAATAAATAAATATAGAAATATTAATAATAAACAAAATTAATATAAATCTACTCATAAATAATATCTACTTAAATATCTAAATATAAGATTTACTCCTTAATTTCAATATTATTATGTTTTTAAACAAAAAGCGCTTCATCCTCTCCTCTAAAAACTAACTTGCTGTGCCCGACAGGGTCCATAATTGTTTCTCTATAATTTACCTACCAGCCTTGTATACATTATGGAATGCAATAAAGTATTGAGTATTGAGTATTGAGTATAGTCGTGGAGAGGATCCGGCAATTGGGTCTCAAGGTGGCATTGCACAAGTCCGAGGCCATGTGTTTTCATGGGCCTCGGAATTCGCCACTGGCGGGATCCCTACTGACGGCAGGAGGGGTATCCATCGGCGTCGGGTCGACGTTGAAATACCTAGGACTCGTCCTCGACAGCCGGTGGAACTTCGTGGAGCACTTCCGACGTTTGGCTCCCAAACTGGAACGGACAGGGGCTGCCTTCAAGCGGCTCTTGCCCAACCTGAGGGGTCCAAACGCCTCCTGCCGGAGGCTCTACACGGGGGTCGTGCGGTCCATGGCTTTTTACGGGGCCCCGGTGTGGGCGCGTTCTTTGAGGCGGCAAGCCGCCCACTACCTGAACGCGCCCCAAAAGGTGATAGCCATAAGGCTAATCCGGGGGTACCGCACGATCTCCGGCGAGGCAGCTAGCCTCCTTGCCGGATTGCCGCCATGGGATCTGGAGGCGATAGTCCTCGCGCGCCTGCATGAATGGCGCGCGGAGGCACTACGTCGGGGGGAAACTCCGCTGCCGCGGCAAATTGCCGCTCAGTGGACAGACCTCCGGCGTGATCTCATGGCGACATGGAGAGAGCGACTGTTGCAACCCCGTGCAGGGCACGCTACCATAGTGGCGATAAGTCCCCTCTTTGAGGAGTGGCTAGAGAGGCGCCACGGCGCCCTCACCTACCGCCTGACGCAGATCCTCACCGGACACGGTTGTTTCGGGAGGTTCCTGCACCGAATCGGGCGGGAGGAAACGCCCGGGTGTTTCCACTGCAAGGATCATCCGGAGGACACGGTGGAGCACACCGTAGAGGTCTGCCCCGCTTGGGCGGAGCACCGCCGTGTCCTTGTAGCGGCGATTGGCGGCGGCGATCTCTCGCGTCCGGTTCTGGTTCAAGCCATGGTCCGGAGCGAGAGGGAATGGGAAGCCGTCACCACCTTCTGTGAAGCAGTCATGCTAGTGAAGGAGGTGGTGGGACGTGAGAGGGAAAGTACCTCACGTCCCAGCCACCGCGGGAGACACCCTGGGCGTCGGGGGTCACGTGGTGGCTCCCGGCCACCGTAGGCGCGGGCCTGTGGACGGCGAGTTAAGGGCTAGCTCGCCGTCCGGCCGTCTTATGACGACAGGCCGTGTCGACGGCGCGTTCGTGTTCCACGCGCGCCTCAAAGAGATGTCAGCAACCGAGTAGGGGTACACATGGGCCGATGCCTGCCAGAGCTGCGGGACTGTTCGAAAGAGACACCGTGGCCCTGGAACACAAAGGGCAAAGAAGGAACATGGATGGGTTTTAGTCAGTACAAGTCTGACACTCCCTTCCGCTCCGCCAGAGTGGGGGGGGGGGGGGGAAAGGGCTTCGCTACACGGGACGACTTTACTTCCCAACCCGTCTCGCGTGATCTTTACAACTTCGTTGAAAGTTCCAAGTGTGAGCTTATTCATTTAAATATTTAATAATGCTATTTTTGTGTATTAAAATTCGTATAGTATTTTATTTGTACGGTTTACGTACATTCCGTCAGGCTGCAAACGCAGCAACCTACTTTTCTCTTTGGTATTTAAAACAATGTTTAATATGATTTTAAGTTAGTTGACGAATTACATACTTACGCGAACACCGCGGATTAGCATCCAACCCACTTTTACTTTGTTGTGATCGGTACTCTAATAAACCTTTAGTGTTACCAAATCTGTGTGTGTTTACATCAACTCGCCTAACTCCAAGTACTGACTTACCACTTCTCACTAAAGCTACAAGTGTAAGGTACCAACTACTACGGGACCTTACATTTAATGGTCCTTCGAGCATTTCACAGTTTGGGGTAATTGTATCTCTTGGAACGACAGCGAATCGGCTTGGCTGGCCTTCCACAAGCGGAGCTCACCAGTCAAGTTGAGAAAGCGCGCATATTCGTAAAAAGAGTACAAGAGCTCTGAGCAATCAACGAAGAGGGGATACTTTGGAACTTCTTCGTGAATCAAGCGGAAAAACAAGACTCAACTGCGGCAACAAGCCAACTACTACTACGACTACTGCTACTACAGCTTCCGGACTACAACGTGAACTGCGGGTAATACGAGGCCTACAAACTAGAAGACACCGAACTACGTGTTCTTCAATACCTACTTTACTACTACATCTTACTACTACTACTACTTTCGATTACCGAAACGACTACATCAAGATGAGCGAAATCACTGCACAAAACGAAGTCTTCGAGTCAATCAAACGTCTCTGTACTAACTACCAAAAGGACAGCGCGTCTCGGAAAGGAAAGGAGTACCTGACTCAAAGGTTAGTGTCATTGGAAAACCTCTGGCAAGACTTTGGCAATAGACACAATGTATTACTTGAACGAGAGGACAAAGAAATCCAATATTTTACTGGAAACATTTATGAAAAGACGAAACATATGTATGAATCCACCAGGATTGATATACTGCAGCGGTTGTTGGTCTGGGAAGGAAAACAGGCTGAAGTTGTCATTCCTCATCCTACGGGAGTAGATACCAAGACCAAGGAACTGCTTGATCGACAAGAATGTCACATTAAAGCACTAGAACGGGCGATGTCCAAAATAGAAATTGACTCCATAACTGAAAAATGGGAGTTAGAGGATCACCTGAGCGTCCTGAAAACCAAGTGGGACACTGTAGTGAACTTATAACTGGGTAGCTATCAACAACTAAGAGAAATAATCACCTTCCACTGTACTACTGTAACTTACTCTTAACTTAAATAAACTTAACTACTTAGTGCATTTTAGTGGAACGTGTTTCTCTATACTAACTAAACTTACAAACCTTCACGACAAATCGGTGTACGGAGTTAACTACTGCAGCCCGTACATTTAACTACAACTACTGGAAGAGCCTTCGACTTCTGGAAGAGCCTTCGACTTCTGGAAGAGCCTTTGACTGCTGGAAGAGCCTTCGACTGCTGGAAGAGCCTTCGACTGCTGGAAGAGCCTTCAACTACTGGAAATAACTACAACTATTGGAAGAGCCGTCGATTACTGGAAAACTTCAAAACATTATGCACCGAGGATTCAACTACCGGAATTCACTGGAAACTACAGTCAGTGGATTACGTTCAAGGATATGTTTCTGGAGACAATCCACAACAATGCAAATTCTTCGAAAGCGCAGAAAATGCAACACTTAAAATCTAAGCTTAAAGGAGAGCCGGAACGATTAGTTCAACATTTGGTCGGCGCTGAAAACTATGAAACTTGTTGGGATATTCTTATTCAGCGATACGACAACAAGAGACTCCAATTTACGAACTTGATGAATACTTTGATGGAGTTACCATCCATCCAGCAGGTCAATGCTGCTGTCTTGAAGAGAATGCATGACGTAATCAACGAATGCATGAATGGCCTACATAACATCGGTCTAAATACATCAAGCTGGGATCCAATAATCGTGTACTTGATGGCACAGAAGTTGGACTCAACATCATATACTGAATACACTAGAGAATTAGAGCATCCAAAGCAAGTCCCGGAGCTGAGTGAATTTTTGGGGTTCTTGGAGACCAAATTCATGGCGTTGGAAGCAGCAAAGGGTTACCAAAAAGATGCATCTAACCAACATAAACAAATATTCAGCAACAAAACGAAATTTAACTCCAATAAACCATCATATGAACCACATAGAAAAGAAACATCAAGAATATACCATGCGTCATACGGTAAATGCCTTCTGTGCAGCGGTTTTCACGTGATCATGCAGTGTCCAAAGTTCATTGAAATGGACACACGGCAACGGAATGACACAGTAAGGAAATTACAAATATGCAAAAACTGTTTGTATAAGCATGGAGACACAGAATGCACGTCGAACAAAACTTGCAAAGAGTGCAATAAACCACATCATACGATGTTACACTATTCAGCGCAAAAACTGTCGCCAAGTTCCAATATGAACAATATGGGTCAACGTTCTCAACAACGGGAACATCAACCTTCAACATCAACAAACCAACATAGTTCGAACCATTTATCAAACAACTACGAGTACATTATGGAAATATTACTTACTACAGTAGAACTTCAAGTAAAGACATCAACAGAAGACATCATTCAGAATACTGAGGACACATCTAAAGACGACTGGTGCGAAAACTACTACAAAATGACTACTGAAAGAGATCGCGACGGAAAATACATTGTAAAGATGCCACTGATTCCTCGTTATGAAGAAAAAATTGGGAAACTCAAAGTCGATCGCAATCTCTCAATTCTTACAACTGGAAAGAAAATTCGACAGAAACCCTAAACTTGCATCAATGTACAAAGATTTCATCCGCGAGTACATTGATTTAGGTCACATGAAGCTTTCAAACACGACACCCGCCAAAGATGCAATCTTCTTACCGCATCATGGAGTACTGAGAGAACAATCAACAACAACAAAACTACGAGCTGTTTTTAATGCTTCCCAGAAGACCATGGGTGGATGTAGCCTAAATGACGTAATGGAAAAAGGTCCTAATCTGCAAAAGGACATCCAAGCATTGATATTACAATGGCGTGGCTATAGATACGTCTACACAGCGGACATTGAAAAAATGTACCGTTCCATATGGTGTCATCCGGCTCGAAGGACCATTAAATGTAAGGTCCCGTAGTAGTTGGTACCTTACACTTGTAGCTTTAGTGAGAAGTGGTAAGTCAGTACTTGGAGTTAGGCGAGTTGATGTAAACACACACAGATTTGGTAACACTAAAGGTTTATTAGAGTACCGATCACAACAAAGTAAAAGTGGGTTGGATGCTAATCCGCGGTGTTCGCGTAAGTATGTAATTCGTCAACTAACTATAATAAAATATGTTCAACAAAGCGAGTTTGCGCAAGAACACAAACAGTTGAAACAAAATAAAACTGTGTCACCAAAAAGCAACATTTACAAACTCAAACCTTATCTGGATAGCAAGGGAATCATTCGCGTAGGCGGAAGACTACAGCACTCTGATCTTCCTGCAAATATGAAGAATCCCGCAGTGGTACCCTACTCCAGCCGCTTCACTGAACTACTGATCGACCAAGCACATTCGATGACGCTTCATGGAGGAGCCCGTCTGACCCTTACTTACATACGGCAACGATACTGGATAGTCTCTGGAAATCGGGCGGTAAAGGGAAGAATACGACGCTGTGTGAAATGTCATCGTTACAATTCTACGGACAATGCTCAACTAATGGCCGATCTGCCAAAACAAAGAGTAACACCAAGCCGTCCATTCACTCACACTGGTGTTGACTTTACTGGTCACGTAGACGTGAAACTTAACAAAGGAAGAGGAGTGAAGACCTCAAAAGCATACATCGCGGTCTTCGTCTGTATGGCTACGAAAGCTGTACATATCGAATTAGTCTCAGAACTAAGCACGGAAGCGTTTATTGCGGCCCTTCAGAGAATGTGCGCGAGGCGCGGAACGCCTGCTCACATGTACTCAGACAACGGCACGAACTTCGTTGGAGCATCCAAAGTACTGAGAGAGGATTTCAGTAACTTCAAGAAGCTACTCTCTCCTGAGTTCTTTGACGAGATTGGGAAACTAGAAATTCATTGGCACTTCAACGCCCCTGCTTGGCCTAGTGCGGGGGGGAAGCAGCCGTCAAATCATTAAAACACCACTTGAAGCGGGTTCTTGGGGATCAAAAACTGACCTGGGAAGAATTCACTACGTTACTAGCGAAAATAGAAGCCTGCCTAAACTCGAGGCCTCTATGTCAGCTAACAGAAGATCCGGAGGAATTTTACAGCACTCTCACTCCTGGCCACTTTCTAACTGGCAGTGCTACGTTGTCTCTACCTCAACCGGAGCCTGACAACAGAAAGATGGATCTGAGAAAACGTTGGCAACTAACGGAGCACATGCTGGATCAATTCTGGAAAGCTTGGTCCAATGACTACCTGAACACCTTACAGTCTAGAAGCAAGTGGAACAGAACTGTACAAAACCTCAAACTAAACGACGTGGTCCTAATCAAGGAAACAAACTTACCTCCTGGCAAATGGGCCATGGGACGAGTGATGGAAACTCATCCCGGTAAGGATGGTCTAGTACGAGTGGCCACCCTTAAAACAAAAACTGGAGTGATAAAACGACCCACTGTTAAACTAACTCCATTACCACAGCAAGAAACACTGCTACCTACCGAAGAAACAACAAATAACAAAAGAGAAGAAGATACAATAACTGAAAACCAAAGAAGAAAAAGGAGCACGCGAACCAACAAGTACAGTTTCCTGACTTTCGCTCTTATAACTTTAATAGGAATGTTAGGAACTGCACAATCGTCACCAGTAACAAACAACTATAAGGTGACCTCTATACCCAACAATCAACCTATTTATTTCGATGAAGCCGGAAAACTGCAACTTATACATGATGAATGGACTCTACTGATCTATTACAACCTAACGTCCTACTGGCAAGCTGCGAATAACATGAACGACTACATAAACCAAATTGATAAACTCTGTCAAAGAATCGCGCACGAGTTTACACCATGCGAAGCAGTTGTCAGACACCTACGTCATGAAATGCATCACCTTGAGAATTATAACACTATGTTACTTTCTCAGCATTCGCGACAAAAACGAGGCTACTTTGATGGAATCGGAAAATTAGCCAGAACACTTTTCGGGGTTTTGGATGAAGACTTTGCGCAAAAGTACGAGAAGGATATCCAAAACTTGCAAATCAACGATAATTACTTGTTACAGTTGATGAAGAATCAAACTTTGATCATAGAGGCTGAAAACAATGTAATTAAAAACAATACGGAATTTATGGACAAACAATTTCACGCAATACAAACCTACATAAATCAGACTTGCAACATAATCACAAAAATTGAGAACAGAGCACAAATTTTATACACAGCAAATGACGTGAACTCTGCCGCTTTATCATCAACTTTAATTTTGAGCGACTTGCATAGAATTCAAGAAATGCTAATGAATGCTCTCGCCAACATTTATCGAGGTCATTTGGATACACACTTGTTTCCTGCATCTCAAATAATAGAACAGCTGAACATCATCTCTGGAAAACTTCCACAGGGACTAGCCTTACCGATAAAGGACATACAAAAAGATTTCCGTGACATCTACGAACTAATCCATGTCAAGGCTCGGATTACAAACAACTTTCTACTTTTCGAATTGCATATTCCACTTTTGAGCGATGAGGACTACAAAATATACCGGGTAATACCTATACCATTCCAGAAACAAGGACAATTGAGAATCGTGCAGCCTTTCTCCAATTATTTCGCCATAAACTTCGTGAAAAATTCGTACATCACTATGGAAGAGCAAGACATGCGCCAATGCACGCCATACGGAGAAGACGAGTACACATGCATTTCACGTCAGCCGGTATTTAGCTTACAAGACAAGGACGCACCTTGCGAGGCCAAGGTATTCAGTCAACAAACTTCATTATCCTGTGTCATCAATGATGTAACTTGCAAAGAAACTTGGATCCAATTACATAAACCTAACTGGTGGTTGTTTACATTATGCGACAGACAGCTGATGCGCGTCATATGTAGCGATCAAGTTACGCCAGCAGTCATCAACGGTACTGGGGTGATTGCCTTGAAACCAAAATGCATACTACAAAAGAAAGATGCGACAATATTCACCTATAACCACTTAGGAAGCAAATTTCACATGGAGGCGGATATTGAAGTACCTACACTTAACACGACTATCAACAATTTATTTGATCTAAGTTGGAAAAACGCACAGCTGAATATGACAGAACTGGATACATCTGCAATAAATATCAGAAACATAGATAAGCAAATAATTCAGCAGAAAGAGCAGGAAAGACTACCACAAGGGATAGATATATCGAGTCACGACATATATCTCTACTCTGTGACTTCTCTGCTGTTGGGAGGAGCTGCTTCGTTTGCTGTCTACATTTGGATTAGGAGACTATGGCATAAGAAAACTAAAAGGCCACCTACAAGACAACCTACAGGAATCGACAACAAAGTCGAAATCGAGATGCAAGAAATACGCCATTCGACACCGCCGGAGCCACTATACAGCGACGCGAGGCCGAAACAACTGTTTCACTTTGAGGAGCAGTAAAGCTTATTGTTTTTATGTGTACATGTTTAATTTTACTTACTTACTAATGTTTACTTTACTGTCTTTACTTTTTATTGTGACGTTCTGGGATGTCTTACTTTTATATTTTTACTTACTTAACCTACTTTTATACGGTCTATACTTTTTTATTATTGCGTTTTGGAATTTTTACTTTAAAACGTTTTATGTACTGGATGCTCATCCCGCCTTTTCCCTCGGGAGCATGTACGGTTTACGTACATTCCGTCAGGTTGCAAACGCAGCAACCTACTTTTCTCTTTGGTATTTAAAACAATGTTTAATATGATTTTGAGTTAGTTGACGAATTACATACTTACGCGAACACCGCGGATTAGCATCCAACCCACTTTTACTTTGTTGTGATCGGTACTCTAATAAACCTTTAGTGTTACCAAATCTGTGTGTGTTTACATCAACTCGCCTAACTCCAAGTACTGACTTACCACTTCTCACTAAAGCTACAAGTGTAAGGTACCAACTACTACGGGACCTTACATTATTTATTCGATTTTATCTGCTTAAATAAGTTTGTTTTTGTTTTTAAGTGTCTCGTGGATCTAGTGTTTTCCTGCTCTACAGCAGAACTGAGCATGAGGTCCTGCCTAGGTTCGATTCTCAGGTCATTCAAAGAGATCATAATCTGCCTAGCTTTTCCCGAACTATGTTGGCTTCCAGTCTAACCGAATGTAGCTGAATACCAGTATTTTACATGGAGCGACTGCCTCTATAACCAAGTTATTCTGAGTAATACAGTATGATACCGTATACAGTATTATGGTTGTCAGACTTTCGGACCACCGACTACTAGTTACCACTGCAAAGATCTACAAATGACAGCCGGGTCCAACGGCTTAACGTGCTTTTCGAGGCACGGGGGAACTCGGTAGGTAATGAATGGTCACCCATCCGCGGTCTGGCCTAGGCAAGTGTGGCTAAACCTTTAAGTTCGATTCATACGGACGCGGCAGTTATTATTTATCCACGAGTTCTATTTAACAAAGAGATATTGGGTTATTTCGTTAGCTAGAATTTAGCATTGGTGGCAGTATCCTTGCGGTAAATACATACGTGATGTAATTCTAACATTTAGTAGAAACACAAGACCACATGCCGCTGCTAATCAATAACACAATTACAACGACTTCAAGTGATGTCAGATGACGTCAGGTGTCGGACGCAGGTGCGACAAGCGCGCCACAATGTTTGCGGCCGCGCTTACGACACGCTTACGTCGCGTTTACGACACGCGCGTCAATCACCGCGCGTCTGTAAACAGCTTAACATAATTATTGGGTGTTGTGCTAATGATTTATGACGAAGTGGATTATTGTTTGTTTATATTTGTTACTTGGCATTACAGTTTATGTGACAGTTTGCTGGCTGTCAAAAGTTTTCATATACGAATTATATTATAGCCTTCGCAAGTTCTAAAGCTGTAAGTTCTTATTTTATTCTTCCGAAAATTTGGCTTGCTGGTAGAAACTAGCCATAGAACATAGGGCTCTTCCATGACTGTTTTAGTAGGGACTTTATTACCTAGAGAATTATTAACAAAATTTTTAGTAGGCAGTAGGCACAGCTAAATTAATTGTTCTTAAACGTTTTTAACATCCGCAAGCGGTGGTTTCAAGTATATTTTAATTTTAAGTTTAAGATTGTACAAATTACACAAAATTTTGCTGTGCCCCGACGGGGCCTACAACGGCTCTTAGCTCTAAGCCTTTTGTAAAACACCATGTTTTTACCTTGTAGAACGCAAATAAATAAATAAATAAAAATAAATAAAGCGTCCACTGCTAACAGCGATCCCAAAGTGAGACAGTAAAATATACCGAAACTGCAACTTGTGCCAAAATTCTAGTTCCAAAATTATTTCACTTCGCTCCACATGATCTTAATGACATAAGCAGCATGTACAACAGCAATGAGCATGTAATCTCGCACCTGTTATCAGTTCTACTCAGTACATAACGGCACATTAATAATCCTCGCGCGGCTATGTGATATAATGACGAGCGCGTAGTTACCCGGCGCCGCCGGTGCAGTGACGCGGAATAACTTTGAGTAGTGTGGCAGTTCAACAGGTGTGCACTTTAATTATAGGTAAGTTTTAAATACGATTGCCTTACTATAAAGCGGGTGACTTCTTCTCATTTTAATTATTTTTAGTTATCTCGTGTTTCACACAGTCCATCCATCGTTTCTTTGGTCTTCCCGCACTCTTAAAGCATAGAGAAGTATGGGAGAAGAAAACATGCTGTGCCTATCCCAAATAGGTAAATAAAGATTATTATGGCAGAGGAATAATTCATTCCGCCTCGAATGCAGTAACAGGGTTTCCCCACTTATATCAAGATGTACTATGATATGATTAAACCATAACAGTAGAATTTATAAGAAATAGCTATTTAAGTAAGGTGGTTCATTGTTATGTAAAAGAGCGCCTCTCGCCATCAAACGTAAAAGTTTGGCGAGTTTAGACTTAAGCAACACCTCTGTACTGTAGTCTCATTAAATAAATAAAAAAAATAAAAAATAAAAAAAAAATAAAAAATATTTATTAACTCGAGAAAACATGTACAAAATAAGAGACGTGAATCCAAGCTATTGCACTGTTACAAGAAACATATTTTACAGAACTTAGTGTGTTCTTTGTTCTCTTGGAGCGAACTGTAGACTTACTTAAGTCGACTCCCTCATTGAGATCATTGGAAATAGCGGAAAAATTACTCTTTTTGACATACAGTCATACCCACGGCTTTTATCCCATGAGTGCAGGCAGAAAGTAAGGAGTGCCCACTGTGATGTTAGTTTATTGTCGTGAGAACTTTCACCACTTGGAAAGAAGTAATTTACGTATCGTCACTTACAATAGTCACACGTCGCGCGTCGCCTGGGTAACTGCACCGTGTGTATCGACTACGAGTACGCCGTATCTCGCTGATGCGAGTGATGCGCGTCACTCATCGCCGATGATTGGCGTTCCATTTGCGCCGTGTCGCCTTGTCGGTCGCACGCAGTGTCAGTAGTGTGTCGGGCATGTTGCGACACTGAACTGTATCTGTGGGTAATGTGACAGCTGAAATTATGATGAATCGGCTTGAACCGGTCAGAAAAAGCTTTATGTCCAATCCATAAAAGCGAGAAAGACGTCATTCGCCTTGTTGCGATTGGATACGCCCGTCGGACTATTCGCTTTTTTGCATGGACGTACCTATTCCTCTTTGTTAGTTCCTCGTCGATACGTCGATAGGTGTGATCACTCTCTCAATGATTAGGAAGTCATGCGACTATTCACTCCAGTTTGTTCACCTATTTACAAAGTATGTAACACACATGCATCTTTTATTAGTCTCTTTTGAAATCCTGCCTGTTGTAAATCGCTTTTTAGTAAAGGGTCGGTACATTTAATTATTATGTATCGGCTGTTATCAGCTCAAAACAAAAGATCGAATTCAAAATGCGAAAAATTTAAACTGACAACTGAAGTTAAATACATGTTTTTAATGTAAGACTTTTACTTTACACACCTCCACGACCCCCGTACTGTTCAATCCATCCATCAGCACAATGCTTTGAGTGCTTTCCATCAAGTCTTACCGTAAAACGTGATTTTTCACCCCAAAAAAAAAGTCGATTCACAGCAATAATTTTTGCGTAAAGTTACTTAGTTTGATGCACAGAACGCTTTTTTTTTCGGATGGGGAATCATCAAATGACCCCCCCCCCCCCCACTCTGGGCGGAGCGGAAGGGAGTGTCAGACTGGTACTGACTAAAACCCATCCATGTTCCTTCTTTGCCCTTTGTGTTCCAGGGCCACGGTATCTCTTTCGAACAGTCCCGCAGCCCTGGCAGGATGTACAGAATGCTTGGTTGACGGTTATGTGAAGGGTCTGTTTACACCCTGTATACAAATTAATATAATTGAAGTGTCTGTTTGTAATATCAAAATAAAAACCAGCTTTTTAGCGAATACATATGAAAGTATAATAAAGTTTTAATTCAAAAAATAAAGTTTTTATTTTTATTTTTCTGTGTGTCCGTTTGTTCCGGCTAATCTCCGAAACGGCTGGACCGATTTTGACGGGACTGATAGCCGATATTATAAGCAGTAAGGTAAGGTGTAAAAACACCTTTAATGACGCCAGGACGCACTTGACTGTTTTTCCCGTCATTGCGATATTTTTTTGTTCTAGACCCCGTTACTATTCAATGCATTCATCAGCACAATGTTTTGAGTGCGTTAAATTAAACGCTATCGTAAACCGTGATTTTTCACCCCAAAAAAATCGTTACTTAGTCTGATGTACAAATTGCTTGCTTGACTGCTTCGTGAAAGGTCTGTTCGTTTACACCCTGTGTGTAAATGTTTACATTGGTAGGTACTGTGTGTGCAATAATTGCAGGTAATCGCCGCGATCGGTGCATTAATCGCAGACAACTACAGCAACGTAATTGGCTCCCAGTCGCAGTGAGCCGCCTGAGTTAACTGTGACCACACCGTGCTACCGTGCCACGGCGGTGGGAGAATTAGGTCGTTGTGGGGAACCGTTCGAGGACACTGTTGATTGTATTGACATGGAACTTAGAGTATTGAAAGCCAATTAATGTCACTGAAGTTAATCTAAACGTTGAATAAAGCTTAAAACATACAAAATCAGTATAGTACAAAATCAGGACGGTTTAACTGGAAACATTATTTATACCAAGTTCAAGAAAAGAAAGTTCTATTTTCCTCCATAATAGCGCTTTCCTGTAACACATCAACACAACTTCATTTCACCGTAATCTTGTTCTAAGAACAGAAGCAAAACAACAAGCAATTGCCTTTCGATAAAAAAAGCGGAGCAGGTCGCATAGACGCCGATGACATTAACTTGAGCGGTGATAGCATTGGGGGCAATCTGTGCGGCGTCGAACGAAGCCGTAGCACGTAGCACGGAGCGCGTAGTCGTGTAGCGCCGTAGCGATAGTGTATGCTAAGTACGCGGGCGGCACACATTACATGGAAAACTTGCTTATGTTAAACCGGGGGGTAGGGCGTGGACCTGGGCGATGTTATCTAATACTGACTTCTTTTTAATCTGTGAATATTATTCAGCAGTCATGAATAATTATGACTAGTATAATTTGACATATTCGACGCATTATTCCGCCATTGTACAATTATTTAATTACCGAACTCGCCGCCAGAGACAAGCCGCGGTCATAAGTTAGTAAATAATAAAATAACCTACTCTGAAAAGAAGAAATCGTTACTCAATAAATAGAATAGTTGATATTACTTATAACTACTAAATATTAAAAGAACGTCCGTGTTTGAAAGTAATCAAACTAAGTACAAAAATAGAAGGGAAAGAAATTATTTCGAATCTTCGTTTTATTCTTTTATTATTCTTAGAAAATGGTTCGTTCAGTTTAATTTTCTCCGTTACTTGAAACATTTTATTTCATACTTTTAGTAAGAACAAATTAAATCCTTTTAAAGCAGTGCAATTGTATCTTTTCAAGGAAGTGGACATTGCATAGGTGCTATTGTTACTGCTTTCTTCGTCGCAACGTCGTCGTCCGGTATTGTCTATGGTCACGTACGGGTTTAAAGTCGTCATAACTTCACGCAAGACTTTTCATCTCAAGGAAAACAGTCCACCAGACGTTCAACAGTTGGAAGTATACGTCCCATTTATAATTTTCAAATAGAACTTCACTCGATTTTGTACCCTGATGAAAAGCGTTCTTCTGCATTTTATGCTACATGTACATCATGATCTCTGTATTCTCCGAAGGTTTAATCACAAATTACCTGCAGTAATATACCCATTTGTGTAATTTATCTCATCACCACTGCTCACAAAACGGTAAAGGAAAACATCGTGAGGAACCGAGAATGTCCTAGAACCAAAAATTCGAAGACATCTGATAATCTAACAACCCGCACTGGGCCCGTGTGGTGGATGATAGACCATTCCCTAATGTTTTACACAGGGCCAGCCCATATTACACAGGGCGATCACATCAACACACAGGCCCATACACTGGGCTGCTACGGAGGCATTCCTGGTGGCAAAACCCAACAACAGTATGCCCTACCTGAGAATCCAACCTAAGACAGCTCAGCAGTAGCTTGCGACCAGCCGACCAGCCGACCACTATACCAATGAGGCCGTCATCGATTGTTGTTTAATTTTGTTTCTGTGACCATGATCTTGTATCTGCAGCAAACATTCACGCCGCATATCTTCATCGAGAAACACTCGGGAGCACAATATTCCACTCAATTAATTTCTGTACACAATATACGCGCCCTCACAATAAGCTGAATTCTTTGCCAATAAAACACACTCAGCATCAAAAAACATTTTCTGCATTCATTATGAACTCTATTTCCTTCTACATAAAGTTTATAAACATCAATTGTTGTACAATGATCGAAATTGGCGTCCTTCTCAGTGAAAATATTTGCTCAACATAATTGTCATGATTGAATATTCTTCTTTTGAATCGTTTCTTGAATGAATATAAAACGCGCGCGTTTGTATGACGCCTCCAATCTGTTGTGATTGACGGCGTATTGTGCTGAACAAATGGCTCGGAGCCACGCCTTCGCGCCCGCCAGTCACGACGAACTGTCACTAACAGGCAGGCTGCTGCAGCAACGGTATTCAAGGGTAGTTTCGTTATTTTAATTCGTGGTAAAATGTCTGTATTGTTGTAAAAGGAGTGGGGTTCTCTGAAAGTAGGTTAATAAAATCAACGAGTCATGATTTAATTTAATTAACCACATTCATAATATAATGCCCTAAAGGATAAGCGAAGCCTTTATTTAGCCTTCTTATATGGTTACAATCAACCGGCACAATACCAAACGGTGGAGAGACTGAGAAATACCTGAAAAAATAAAAACAACAACACTCACTGAAAAATCTAACAACAATCTGTCCGACATGGGAATCGAAGAAAAATCTGTCCGACATGACATCGTGAGGATCACCCCAGCCCTCATTCACGGGCAGCAGTAGCGGATCAGTTCATTTAACATTACTATTTTATACGATTCATACTTAAGTCATTCTAAAAGAAACAATAGCTCTAGGGTTTATTGAAATTTTTATTATTTTAAAAGCCCTTTCACAGCTTTTGCGATCCTTTGAAACCATAAAAGCGTCTGTTACCAAAAGTCAATGAAACCATTTCCAGAAAATGTGAAACGAATTTAGCAAAGATTTAAATGCAATGTGGTCGTATCTCTGGAAATAATTTATAGATGGAAGTAGCGCGGGGTTAAACCGAGACAAATTGATAGCAGTCACTGCGATCACCGTAAAACTCAGTGATGCACAGTAAATAGACATACTACCAATAATAATTAATCTCTACCTACACGAATAATTTATGATAGGAATTGTTAAATAATATCCGCGGCTCCGTCTGCTTGGAATTCAGATTACTCGACGGGGCTGTACCTCCGGGGTGAAAAGTATCCTTTCTCCTAACCAATTCAAAGGTATACCTGTTAGCGAATTTCGTCGAAATACGATCAGCTGTAGAAGCTGCGTTGGCACAAAAAAGTAACATCTATTGCTTTCGCATTTATAATATTAGTATGGAAGTATGAAATATACAAGCAGCATATAAACTTTGCAAAAAGTAACTTGAATTTTAAGCAAGTAACCTTTAGATAGCCAACTGTTAGAACCTTTAGATAGCCAACTGTTAGAACTTGACATAAAAGAACGACATCGTATAGTAGTTCGTGATTTTAATATAATAAATAGGTTCAGATAAATAAAAAAACCTTTTTATCACATCTATTCTAAAAAAGCTAGTTTCGTTTGATAAGATGCATTTTCATAATTTGTCAAATATATACATTAGCCTATAATAATTTCTATGTATGTCTTATTGTTCCTAATTGTATGTACATAAATAAGTAAACTTACTATTTTGATTCATAAGTTGCACTTTCTATTTTACTCATAGAGGGTTTTAAAAACTAGAGTGTTCACCTCGGAAGCAACACTATTTTACACTCGAGTGACGTACTTCTCTTTACAGGCCGAAGTGTGACTTATAAAATAGCAATAGCTGTTTATATTTGACTGCAGACCTTAATGGCGTTTCGAAAGGTCCAATTATTTCAGAGTGACCGCTGAGCTTGCGGTCAGAATCGCAGCATCAGCAGCGGGCTCCACCGGTGACGCTGTTGACCGACAACCGCTCGGTTTGTGTCACTGTAAATTATTGTATCGCTCTAGTTGGTTATGAGCTAGGTACGGACGCTTGTAGGGATTAAGATTAGTAGGTTATGCAATATCTAAGGCGTTTTTTGTGACGACGAAAATGAAGTCGATCAACGTCGACGAGTCCTTAATCAATCGTACATAACGATCGATCTACGACTGATTAAGGGATCTTGAATGTTTAACTTCGTCGATCTAACGTAATCCATATACCATGAACCATACTCGTTCGTTCTGATCAGTCGACACTGACTGTCACCCTCGCCTCGAGCTGGACATCGGGGCTCTGTACAAGCACACCTTGTGGTTGGTAGACAGGTTAGTCAGTCGTGTGATGTCACCACTGCACACTGGCGCGCTTTCCAATTCATTTTATGTGCGTACTAATGACCGGATCCGACACATACATTATATATATATGTGTCTTTAAAACTACGCAACGGATTTTGATGCGGTTTTTAGTAATAGATAGAGTTATTCAAGAGGAAGGTTTATATATATAAATATATGTACTCTATCTGTTACTGAAAACCGCATCAAATTCCGTTGCGCAGTTTTAAAGATCTAAGCATACATAAGAACAGACAGTCAGCGGGATTTTGTTTTATACTATGTAGTGATAATGCCACATCGGGATCGTCGCTTATGGCTGTAGAAATGATGTCAGTAAATAATTACATACACCCACGCCAGGGCGCAGTGGTGGCAACTCACAGACGTCCCCACACGCGGAGATGACGCGAATGCAATAAACCAAACTGTGTCAAACACATTACCGTAACTGCTAGGGCTGGTTGCGTCATCAATCAGTGAGATATTACGAGGTTTTATATTCACCCGGGGACACGACTTTCTGTGTTCTTGTATGCTATATGTTTTTTTCTAAATTTAAAATGATGCTTGGTAAAGCTGGTAACAAGGTAAACTAAAGCTAATTTATTTAGTGAAGACCCCTCTTTTCGTTAAAGTGTCTGGCGCTAGTTAAGCTTCTATGCCTTGTGTGTGTTCTTCGCTGCAATCAAAATTCAATTGGTCAAAAGTTAGCGCCTTCAGTACCGCCCATCAGTCCTTTAACGTGCAGACGTTAAATTGAAACATTGTTTGTCATAAACACATTCCAGGACGGAGTAATCATTGAAGCTCTACCTTAACAGGTTTTCCTTACTTCAGCCCCTTAGTTCGGAGTCTGAGCTTAAAGACTTAGTTTAGCCGAGGAAACTGATACTCAGGGAGGAGATTTCTATGAATTTATAACTACAATTGTACATGACTTGCCCGTTACTGTCATAGATATGACAATGGCAATAATCTTCAACATCTTTCAGCCCACAGTGGCTAACTTCTCTATTGGGTCCTCGATCCCTTCAGTTCATAGCCTTATACACATTGTCATCTCCTGACCGACCAGACCAACTCCTCTATAAGTCGACAGCCCTATTGCACCGCGAAGGGTACCCCTAGCTACCTGCGATTTACGTACGTAAGGTGCGCAGCATACGTCCGACAAATTGAAACGCCGCGATTGCTCATTTACGAAGAGATGGCGACGTCTTCGAGTTTACAGCTCCTTAGAGTGCGGGAGTACAACTTACTTTAAAGTTTTATGTGGTGATGCAACCTGAACAGGTAGTGGTACGAGTTTTGGTGATGATAGATTGTTTAATAGAAAACCGTTTGTGAAGCAAAAGACGTTCGCCACTACATTGCTAACTGCCTGTTAATATTAATTGCTATAATACCTTTACAATGTTTTTCATTTTGGTGTTCAAATGAGCCTTTTAATGGCCTAATAGAACTAAATGGTTTGACTTTGAAAAATTAGACAACGTACGCACGGACAGGTGGCTTGATGGCGCCTAGAGGCTAGCGAGTCGCGAAGCATCCGGCACTGCACGCTGTATCCAAGTGCGGCCGGATGTTAGGTTAGTGTGAACATAGCCATAGTCACCGCGTTAATAAAATTGTCAACCAGACGTTTTGTCAAACATATGAAGATTGGACTGGTAGATTTTTTCAAAATCCTTCTGTTTCGCAATCGCAGTGATCGATCTCCTAGATCGACACTCCGTTTAACGCATTATTTTTATAAATTCTCTACAAGTTAGGCTTACAAAATGCATATAACACATCAAATATATTAACTGCTTTGTTTTATATACCAATACATTATTTTAAGTAGGTTTTCAACAGCGTACTGTAAAGCACTGAATAGTGTTTGTTACGAAACACTAAAACAAGTTTCAACTATAATACAAAATTTTGCAATTAACATGACTGACGAAAGTACTGTGGTATAAAAACCATTTACTTTACATGAAACATACTAAAACAGCATTAAAAGTGCAAGGCAGAACATTTTGTGACCACCGCAATTAACATACCTGTGTGTATACAGATAGAGTACTAAAATAAAACAATTACTTAAATCCAGTATTGAATAATATAATAGTGGTAATTCAATCTTTAAAGAAAATACTACGGCTATCATAATACTTTCAAGTCCGCCTACGATGCTACGAAAGTGCTACGCTCGTAGCATCTCACTGCGTAACTTTCACTTATCTTCTATGAAAGAAAGAAGTAAAAGTCTTAAGTGAAGGATTTGGATTGCGAACACCAATGTTAAAAAAATAATAGAATCAGAATCAAAATCAGAATATTTATTTGTGAAACATAGGTATTTACATAAAGGTCTTACGTTAATTATATGGGCGCTATGTTTTGCCGTGAAGGTGTGACTGTTCGTAAATTACCCTAGGCTGATAAAATTTTCGTTTTTCCTAAATCATGCACATATTAGTATTAATGTCGGCTCCCCCCGAAGGGGGAGAGGCCGCGCACCACCATCCGCATGGCCTTGTAAGACTCGACACCAAACTGGTCATCTTTTCACCAACTACTAAACTGAACTCCAGCCCTGTCCCGACTTTAGAAGCTAGGGGACAAGGAGGGGTACAAGGTGTAGTTAATATTGGGGATTCAAAGTAAAGACATATGAACAATACACATACATGAATAATATCAAATCTTTTAAAACTAAATCAGTAATAATGTATAAAGCTAATAAGTCAAGAGGGCGCAAAGATATATATATGATAAAATGTTTGGTAAAGGAAACGTTCCGCTTGCGCTTAAGAATTTATTTATTCGTTACGTTAATTTATTTGATTCCAAAATACTAGTTGCCGGTTCGCAAACGCAAACGATTCCATGTTACAACATGGAACCTTTTTACAGCGTTTGCTCGGCGTACGTGTACTGTTAGACCTAAGTGCATAGTCCTACTGAGAACAATGCTACGAACTCTAACAGATCACGTTCCCTAAGCTCTATCTACATGTCTTTCCCAATCCTAAAGCAGTGGGTTGTGAGGCCACTGCCATTGAGGTATACAGGTTTCTAGTATTTCTACCCCAATTACTATATTGTAAAACAATTTGCACAAGCGTACCGTAGACTCAGTCTGTAGCAGAACATATTGCGATTGTTATTGGTGGACGCCGAAGTGGTTATTGCATCGTCACTTTACATTTCTTTACTCTGCCCCATGTCGTGGTTGCGTGTCTCGCTAAATAGTGTCGATT
This sequence comes from Noctua janthe, assembly GCA_910589295.1. Classification (NCBI taxonomy): domain Eukaryota; kingdom Metazoa; phylum Arthropoda; class Insecta; order Lepidoptera; family Noctuidae; genus Noctua; species Noctua janthe. Next base: position 12,369,471 of record OU342578.1, read on the forward strand.
CAGTAATAGGCCTATAAGTGGCCGGGGTTAATTTTAACGAGACACAGTCCCTAGCGTTCCTTAGAACGTAGCTATTAAAAAAAAAAAAAAAACATTTATTTCTGGTCTTTAACCCATATAAAATTAAAAAAGAATTTATGACTATCCATGCTTGCACTATAAATGTTACATACTTTTACAATTAAATTTATTATTATTTTCAGCTATGAATTCAGTTTAGGGTACTTGGTGAAACCTACCCCCGCTCCCTGAAATGTGCGCCAACAATCTCTACGCAATGTTTCTGAGCTAGACCTTACAGGAAGCAGTTTTCATCAGCAGCGTTTGGTTGATTTGTACCACCAGTACAAGTCGGCATTTTATCACTCAACAATATAATTTGTTTTAATCAATCCGTGAATATTACGGTGTTGCCTTCACCACTGAACAATATATTTTATCCCAATTGGGATGCGAATATTACGGTTCTGCCTTTCATTTGTAGTGAGTCAGATAAAGTCAACATTCGTCAATAGTCGGGTGTGTTGGTGTATAGTGTGCATGTCGTATGCATGAAATGTGTATATAGTGTAGCGAAAGGTGGTCTCCGTCCCTATAACCAAACGCAGATGAAGAATATGTGCCAAGGTTAGGAGTTATTAGGACACATAACAAATGACATAAAAATATACATTGTGATGATAAAGCGGCTCTGCTGTCATGCTGAAATAAGTGATTATTAATATCGCTGCATTTCCGCCAAACTGCTACTTAAGCTAGGAGTTAATTATAGTTAACACTTACCACGTGTTCATTGAGGAGGATCAGTCACCAGCTACTTACAGAGGACTGTACACGTTACCATTCTCGCCTCCGCTACAGCGTCTCCTTCAGGATTTTGTCACTCACTTTAACTAGGCATATAGCTACTACTTATATTTAACTTATAAAATACTAATCGCTCTCTTACGACAGTCCTCTGGGACATGTCCATCTTGGTACCAAGATTACGCTAACTTTACGGACCTAACCTAGGACGTCCTAGCTCTTTAACCGTTTTTAGACTGACTCCCTGACTTAACTCGACTCCACGTGTGGACTCTTTCGCGATTTCAAACCAACTGCCTCAAATCCACCAAGCTTTCCCCGGCCCAGCCTCCAAAAAGCACCACGCTTGGTTTTTTCCCATACTTTTTACATCGCCTCTTTTTTTGTGCAAACGTCTCAATTGTTTTAAGTACCCTTCGAACGCCCCCAAGAACGGAGTAAATTGCAACCACATGTCGCACTAGCATTCAGAACTACGTATAGAAATTAGATATTTTTTTATATTTGGCCTGTCAGTTCCTAGTCCCTTTACCATTATGTAAAGAATTTATGCGTTTCCAAGTGATGCAATATTGTTTTAAAAGTCAAATGACGAAAGGATACTTCGTTATTAATTACGGTAACTTGTCAACCTGTAAAGCCATAAAATAGAAGTTTAATGTGTTTGTAAGTGGCCCATACCGTGTAATGATTTTAAATAAAAATCAATACTAAAATATCTACTTAATAATTAGGAGTACGTGACAGACAGTCACAAAGGCATACAAATATTATAGAAAATAAAAGTAAACAGTAAAACAATTAAAAGGCAAATAAACAAAATTAAACACTTACAAGAAAAAAACACAAAACAAACAACTATTTTAAATTTAACCTAACAAATTTCGAATATTCCATGTTAGTTTACTGTCAAACATTATACCTAAAAATTTTGCCTTGTTTGTATCTTCTATTTGGCACTTATCATAAGTAACATGAACTGGTGCGAAGTGCATTACTTTTGTTTTGTTTAAATTAATCACAAGGCTACTGCTATTAAACCAGTTAATAGAGACACTAATTTATATCATTCTCGTTATAGACAGGATTATTACACTTTACAACAGCTGTAGTGTCATCGGCAAAAAAAACCATATTCTGAGAAATGTGTATTGGGAGATCATTTATATATTTAAAAAAGTAACGGCCCTAGCACGCTACCTTGAGGCACACCGTATTTTATAGCTCTTGGTTGAGATGTGTAAATGGTTACTTAAGTGCTTTTTTGGCATAGTTGTGAAATTTCTGTGCATCTGATCTGATCTGTTATCCAGATATGATTCCAAAAGTTTTAAAATATTACCTCGAATGCCATAGCCATACAGTTTTTTTTAGTAAAATCTTATGATTCACATCGTCAAACGCTTTCGTCATATCACATACCGGAGCTCTTTCATCGACAGATGTCATAATATAAGAAAGTAGATCGTACAATGCCATATTTATTAGTACAATATACAACATTAGTTTTAATATATGCGAAAACTGAAACACGCGTGTCTAGTATTTTTATGTTCTAGTGCGAGCAGGATTTGAACCTGCGACCTTCCGATTCAGTACACCGAATGTCTTAACCAATTAGACCATCGCACCCTGCTCACAGCTCTCGAAATCTCTCTCTGTTGCTGTGAGCAGGGTGCGATGGTCTAATTGGTTAAGACATCCGGTGTACTGAATCGGAAGGTCGCAGGTTCAAACCCTGCTCGCACTTGATTTTTTCTTTCCATGTCAAAACAGCTATAGTTCCCTACGCAGGGTTTGCGTATAAAAATATTAAAAAATAGTATTTTTATGTAAAGCGTCTATGTACCACAAAACTGTATGAAAAATCACAAAGTTATAAGCTTGTTCTGTTACCTGGTTGTTCGCACAAAAGCGTGGTCACCACGTGGTTCCGCCTCGCGCGCGTCTCCAACGTCGTCTTAAGCTCATTGATAATAATAATTTGGCAGTAGGTACCTAAATGATTGCGATAGGTACTTAGTGTCGCTCGGTGTCCAACTTGTAACCTTTTTAAATATTTTTGGGACAAAATATAACATGGTTTAAAAAATATTGGAATCGATTCAGTTACTTATTCTGAACAAACTATATTCAGGTTTCGCATAGACTAAAAATAATGTTGTTTTGAATTAATATTTTTACGAAATCCTTTTTGTTCGTTTCAAAATAACTTTTTTTTTCAAAATAATTATAAATGCAATTGTAAATTACTTTTTCGATAACTTTTGAAATAATAGGAATTATGACAATGGTTCTAAAATTTTTAACATCTGATTTATCCTCTCTTTTAAACAAGGGCTTAGTAATTACTTTTTTCAGACTATTAGGAAAAATACCATTAGTTATGCATAAATTAATAATGTGCGTTAGTGGTGGTGCTATAACTTCTTTGACATATTTTAAAACTTGAGTGCACACTCCATCGTAGCCAACAGTATTTGTATTTTTAAGATCATTCATTATTTTTAAGATCATTAATTATTTTTATTAGATCAATAGGTAAAACTGGTTGCATATAATAATTGTGAAGTTAAGTTGTTATTTGTATTTTTACTAGTCAAAGTAACGTTACTTTTATATTTTTTTCAACTACATCTACCAAAAAGTTATTAAATTCGTTTGCGAAATCAGTGGGATGTGTGATTGTGGAATTACCTCTCTTTAAGGACGGTATTAGATGTTGTGGAAGGCGAAATTTGGATTTCTTAATTACTTGCCATGCAGCTTTTGCTTTGTTTTGAGAAGTATTTATGAAGTAGTTATTTTGAGTTTTCTGTGTTAGTCGTATAACTTTTTTGTAAATCTTAGTATAATTCTTAAAATCAAGTTTCTTTTTACAGTCAGGGTTAAATCTATACCACCAAAGTAATTTTTTCTGCTTTTGACTACAGATTTTTATTCCACGCGAAATCCATTTGATTTTAGTATTCGTTTTTATCGTAACATATTTTGTTAGAAAACAGTTTGTATTGTATTGTATTGTATAACGGGCTGGTGTCCGCAACTCCACGTCAAAGCGCGTATTTTGCGTGCAGGTGGGAAATTTATTCGATCCATCCTAACTTCCCGAGAAAGGCCAGCAGCGCCTTGATGTTGCTGACAATCTCGCGTAGAGTACCTGGGTACCGAAGTACTTTGCCCTGTATGTTGCTGCTGTTTCGTCTTCCTCCATGCAGGCTCGGCACAGGGGACTGTCTGTGACTCCTATGACAAAGAGGGGTTTACTAAAAGAGCCGTGTCCAGTGATAGCGGCTGTAAGTCCGCGCAACTGTAGTTTGGTGAGGCGGCCATCGATAGTAGGAAGTGCTTCCTTGGCCTGCCTGCACTCGCCATGGTCCAGCCACAGCTTGTGGTGTTGCTCACTGGTTCTTTTTTTACCAGTTTGCGTAGATACCCGAAAGGGAGTGGCACGATGGGTTCGGGTTCCACTGCTGCCATGCTCGATCCCCTTCTAGCGAGATTGTCCGCTGCATCATTGCCTCGGGAATCGTTGTGTCCTTGGATCCATTGGATGGTTATATTATTGAGATTACCAACCTGGTTCAGGCGTTGATGACACTCGTATATTAACCCGGAGTTTACTGCGTGGTTGTTTAGCGCTAGCAGTACAGCCATGCTGTCTGAGAGTATGCGAATTGAGTGGCCCTTAACCTCCCTGGTTAAGATGGCCGATGAAGCCAGAGAAATGCCCATGCATTCTGCCGGAAATACTGTGTTGTGGGCCCTCAGTGTTGTGGCTATGTGGATGTTGAGATCCTCCGAGAAGACTCCAGCTCCAGTACCACTACCTGTTTTTGATCCATCCTTGAAGATCCGTACTTCTGCGGAGCTTAAACCCTCGCAGCGGTGGTCCTCGTGGAATTGGATTTTGTATTTTTTGTCGAATACGAACTGCTTAGGTATCCGATCGTTTATGGCTTTCGCTAGGGGGAACTCGTTATAGAATCCCTCCAGTATTGCGGTGTGCTGTGTGTCCGTCTTACCCCAGAGTTGAAGTGTTTTGAGGCGTACTGCCACCATCGTTGTTTCCTGTTGTATGAACAGATGGAGCGGTGGGAGCCCCAACATGGCTCCGAGAGCCGCGGTCGGAGTAGTCCACATACAGCCTGTAGTCGCCGTGCAAGCGAGTCTCTGCATACGTTGCAGTTTGATGGAGGCTGTAGTTAGTTTGGTGCGGGGCCACCAGACCACTGACCCGTAAGTGATCATGGGACGGATCACGGCGAAGTATAACCATAGTATAATTTTAGAGGATAAGCCCCACTTCTTACCTATCATCCTCCTGCATTGCCAAAAGGTTAAGCAGGCCCTGTTTAGTTTGTTGTCTAAATGTCTGCTCCAGTTTAACTTAGGTACTGTCAAGGATGACTCCCAGGTATTTGACTTCTTCAGCTAACTGGAGTTCTGTATCGAATAGTTTGGGTAGGCGATAAGGGCCCAGTGCTCTTTTTTGGGTAAACATCACCGTCACTTTCCCCGATATGAGGATGGCGAGGTCATCTGCGTACCCAATTATGTAGAAGTGGTTTGCGTTGAGCTTCGTGATGAGATCATTTATCACCAGATTCCAGAGGAGGTGGGATAGTACTCCTCCTTGGGGCAGCCTCTGACTATCACGGCCATCTGCTGTTCTTCAGACGACAGAGGCCCCACCCCACTGCAGTAAGGTGGGAAATACTTCGGCCGGACCGGCCGCCTTAAAAGGATAGAAGCACCGGATCGCCCACTGGAGTTTTTCCAGAGTTATCACTTTGTGTGCGTAGCGCCAGTCGTTATCTAATGGTATTTGAAATACCTCTGTCTGTCAATAGTCTGTGCGAAAGCGCAACCTGGGAAGTGAGTTTCGATAAGGATGCGCATCGCCTCTTCTGGTGAAGTGCTAAGTGTGTTGTCGGGTTTGCGGAGAACATCGGGCCCATTTAGGTTCTGTTGTGCCAGAATTTTCCTTACCCTGCTTGTTGGCGGGATTCTATGCTGCCACAGTATTTTCGCCATCTGGTAGAGCTCCTGAATCTGATGCATTTTTTGTTGCTGGATTTGGCCGCGTAGTACGCGTCCCTATCCTTGTCAGCACAGGTGTTCATGGCTCTGTTTAGAGCTGCCCTTACCTTCCCGCGCTTTCGTTCCAAATCCGCTCCCTACCAAGATTGCTTCCCTGGTGTTATGGGCGGAGTGGTTTCCGGGCAGGATGATTGGTAGTTGTCCAGCATTGATTTCGTGAGATGACTTACTCTCCCGTCGATCTGCGACGTGTCCTCGAAGGTCATCCAGTAGTCGAGGAGTCGAGGATGCGCGTATATGCAGCACGGTCTGTGTTGCGTGAGTTGCGCCGTGGCAGTGTTGGTGTAATACAGACCTGAATTTCGAAGCGGATCCATCTGTGGTCGGAGCAGGAGGCCTCTTTGGAGACCTGCCAGCCGGTGGTGATGGCCGCTGCACCCTTCGATGCCAAAGTGAGGCCTATGATTGTTTGGCCTCGTCTGTTTACGAAGGTTGGTTCAGAACCTGTTTTCAGTAGGGTTAAGTTTGTAGTGAATAAGTAATCAACTAAAGTCTTACCCCTTGCATTCTGCGTGTCTATGCCCCACAGAGGATGATAGGCGTTTGCGTCAGCGCCTATGATGACTTCCACCCTGTTCTCGCAATGTCTTACGAGGTGGGCTAGTTCATGCGTGGGCGGCTCCTCTGCATCGGGCATATATAAGACTACTGCCACCTCCGTGTCCCCACGCTGTATGAGCAGCCTAGCTGCAGAGAGATCTCTGCAACAGAAATCTGTTAGTGGCTGTGTTTTAATGTTACGTGTCGTATAGATACACGATCTTGGTTGATCGTGATCTGTGGAAACTAATAGCTTACCACCAAGATTGGAGAGACCTTGTATACGGCGGCCCTGATCCACGGCTCCTGGATCAAGGCAATGGCCGTTTGTTGAACCTCCAGCCACTTCCGCAGCTGAGCCGTCGCGGTCTGATTGTGGTGGAGGTTGGTCTGCAGGACTTTACAGGTCGACGAAGGGGACGCCATCGCTGGTCGATCCTTCCTCGTCGCCTACTAGTCGCAGCCCGGCAAACAGGTCGCCCGCGTCGAAGCCGTCCCTCCAGGTCCGAGGCCGACGACAAAAACGACAAGATGTCATCGTCGAGCTCATCGCCCGAGGAGAGGACGGCACCCACGCTGTGGCAGTAGGGGCGGCCGACGCTGCTGCTGCAGGAGCATCCGCGGGTGTAGCCGTGGTGTTTGTAGTGCCACCTCCTCCTGTGTCACGATTATGGATTCCGTGGCTGGATCCCATCCCTGAGGGGCATCGGCATATCTGCCGTTCGGACATGAAACCTCATGTACACCGTCCCTACACCAAAACAAAGACGGCGATCAGCCATCATCAGGGTCGGAACTAGGTCCTCAAGGACCCCGACCACCATAAACCATGCATCGACCTGTTTATTGATGTGCAGCAACATCCATCGCTTGATGTCCACCCAGGGATTTTGGTAACACAGAGCGCGCCCAATATTGGTCGGCTCTGCGAAAATACCTTGCTCATCTGGAATGAGTATGCCGCATCTTCCTGTTTGGGGGAGCAGGCCTCGTCGACTATCTTCCTCTGGATAGCCGCGAGAACCAGCTCCGACACCTCCCTGCTGATCAGCCCCGTGCGGCCGCAAGTGACTGCAACGTCTAAGTCGGAGCTTACAGCTTGGGCGTATTTATGATTGGTGGCCCGCTTGGATTTATCAAGCAGCGGCCGCTTGCGTTCCCCTCGAGGTGAGGAGGTCTCATTGAGAGCTCGAAAAAAGAAAAGCTAGAAAACAGTTTTATAGCATCAAAAAATAGATTGAAATAATAAATTGATTGCACAAGTATTAGCAATTTACCTTAAGATTAATCTCGTGCAATGATGCTACGAGACAGCTACGTAGTACCTTGTATCAAACTAGCGAGCTTTGCTGTAAGTTCAATTTCACAGTTTTGGAAACAATGAATAAACTGCCAGGTAAGGTAACTTATTTGAAGTTAATGTTACAAAACTGTATAGAATAGAAACAATCATTGTATTAGAAACGGAACGTACATCTTGTCTTCTTGTCAATGTCATTGTCATTGTAACCTGAGCGAGGAAATGTCAGGGCGCTTGTGAGTTGCGCGGACATATCCGCGGAGACAGTTGTGAGATCGTATTAATATTAATATTAAAACCTGTGATAATTACTCAAATAAAACCACTGAAGATCACAACAATCTTTCTTTCAAATATTACAATCATAAACAATCATACAATATTGGTATTACGCTTAGGTATCAATACCTAACATTACATAATCGCTACACAAACAATACAAACAATAGCTAATTCATGAGCCAGTCGTAAACTAAGCTGGATGCAGATAGAACAGCGAGCCTCTCGTTATAGTTGCCGACCGCAATCGCCACGCTCCCGCTCCGCAGTCGCCCTGCAGTCGTCGCTGTGACGTCTTTATTGAATTCCAAGTATTTCAGACGCAATCGCTTTATGGAATCATATCTTATTAGAATGACACTTTCGAGATATGGATAGTTTGCTTCGCTAACGAGACGAAGAAATTGTGTATCTACTACAACTATTTTATGATATTTTGTTATTGAACGAAGATCCATAAGATATATACAAATTACAGACCGTTTCCTGAAGTAAATTATGAATTCAGATGTAACATGTAATAGAGTTGTGTGGAATATATACTAGATGTGGAGACACCAAATAAATTGGGATTACCCGTAACACACTCCTGCTAGACATTCTAAATTCCTAGTAAATTGTTGTCAATGTAATTCCAATTTAGGATTGACATCAAAATAGTAACGAAAAGTGAGGTTAGATTCCGACCCATGATGTTATGCTGGTCAGGATTAGTCAGAGGACTACCAACATAGTACACCCTCATTTAGTCAGATGTGTTTAGGTCCCATTCAACACTACTACACTTTGCCCAACCTGGGAATCGAACCTGATCCTAAACAGTAGCGCTTGCAACCACTAGGCCAACGAGGCAGTCACCGTCAGACTATTAGTTTCAATAATAACCTAGCACCCTCTCTATTGTCCTCTCATCTAGTTACATGCCGCCTCACAACTTCAACCACCTCTCAAACAGCATCCCAACAGCTGTGACCGCGTAAATCTGTGCTGAATAATTCATACACGCCTGTCCCGGGCCCGGCCATTGTCCGCACTGTCCGGCTTTGTGCGCCGGTGTCCGGACCGCGGACAATGTAGGTAACCCTACAAATGATAATTAAACCGGCACGTTTCGGTTACTGTTCAGATTGCCGGTGATCGCGACCTAGAGAATCAGTGGGCTAAACGTGTGTAAGTGTAGGTAGCATGTCGGTAGCTTTGAAAGCCAAAGTTATTTTATAACTCAACATCACTCCTGTATTCCCTGAGGCATATAATATGTGTAATTGTGTATTGGTGTATACGAAGAGGAGCTCCAAGTCAAATATATGTCAGATATGTCAGGATTTATTCAGGTGCTATGAAAAAACACTTGGTGCGATACACTGTTTCTAGCAAAAGTAACGAATTACTCGATTTTGAGATTACAACTTACACAATAACACGGGGCACAATGAATCGGGTACAGTCCCAAAACGTCTCAACTCTGCTGCGATCAGACATTGACTGTCACCCTCACCTCGAGCTGGACATCAGGGCTCTGTAGAAGCACGCTGTGTGGTGGGTAGACTGGTAAGTAAGTCGCGTGATGTCACCATTGCACATTGGCGCGCTTTCCAATTCATTTTATGTCCGTACTGACGACCGGATCCGACATATATGTTAATCAGCTACATTCGATTAGAATAGAAATTGACCACAAAATTGTTGAAAAAGACTAAGTAGTTGATGATAAAGTGTAGGGGGCGAACCAATCGCCTATGTAGCTGCAATACATCAACACATCTTTCCGCTTGCACAGCGAAAGCTTCATCGTTGAGAACAGCGCGCGACCGCTGAGTCTCGATACGTCGGTGTCGCGTCAACCCAGCGGTCGCGCGCTGTGCCACTCATATAAATAACTCACAGCGCCACGGATTCGCCAGTGAAGCTTTCTCTGTGCCGGCGGACGAATGTGTTGATGTCTTGCAGCTACACCTTTAACTAGAATCAAAACCAGACCGCGGGCTGTTCCAGAAAATTTTGTTATTAATTTGACACCAGTTGCCGGCTCAGGATTAAACCGGCTCAAAAACACGAAAGCTGATCATTGCTCCAATCGTTCCTTCGCTGACTTTGATCTCTCGCTCGAAGAAAAGATACAAAACTTTTCTCAACAAAATTCACAACTCACTTACAATGTTCTATCGTCAAACGATTCCAATTTCCCGAAAAACAAAGTATTCAATAAACCGCTCTCAAGTTTCCTATTGATCTCCTGAATCTTCTCAAACTTGTGAAACTTGGAGCCATTCATCTATTCTAGCGGTTTTTCGCAAGCGAAACATTTAATTTGTAAAGTGTTCAATCATTTTTTCCCTATTCACGAGTTCAATGGGGGGTAAAATTACCCCTTTCTAAGGGTAAGTGGGCTATTTGTGTGGAAGTGCTGCCATCTAGGTCGGGACGGCGGCGGCGGTTATGTAAATAACGTGTGCTTTATTATTATGGGAAGATGTAAGATTATCTGTTAGTGTATAATATTGCAGTGGGGCTTGAAAGCAATATATTATTACTAACTGACCCGCGCAACTTCGGCTGCGTCACATAAGAGAGAGAAAGGGTTAGAGCGAGTGTGAGTCAACCTTAAAAGATAGACATAAACATGGACCTATGCTATCGCGGACTTTTTTTTCATCATCACCATCATCATTTCATCCGAAAGACGTCCACTGCTGGACATAGGCCTCCCACAAGTGTCGCCACGTTGACCGGTTCCGTGCTACTCGCATCCAGCGGATCCCAGCAACCTTCACCACGTCATCGGTCCACCTAGTGGGAGGTCTTTCAACGCAACGTCTTCCGGACTTTTTTTTAGAACTTTTTAAAACGACCAATTCCGTCACACATGATTGTTACGTAACTTTAACAGTTTCCTAAAATTAGCACGTTCAAACAACCAAACAAGCAAACTCTTCAGCTTTATAATCTATATACAACGTGTAACAGATTAAGCGCAATACCTCAGACACCCCAATTAGAATATTAAATTATAAGTCTAAAACAACATCCGTAATTAAATAAATTTAAACCATTTTTTATCATTTTTTGTAATTTTTTATCAAATAGTTATCCTTACTAAACGTAAAACGTGTGTGCAACAACATCGCACACACACACTCATGCAATGTTAGCGGCCGACGCGACACGCACACTCGAGCGCCCGCCAGCTGACCATAGCTGTAGGCATTAAATGTGCGTTAGTTCAATGAACGAAATTTTCTAGTAAGACGTGAAATTATCTACACGAATCTAAGACTAGGCTTAGTAACGGGGATGCATTTAAAACAGCGACTTTATCTTTCGAGATTGCACACCCGCGAATCCCTCGATCCCTCTGATAAGTTGTGTTTAGGTACAGTTTATTGTTTGTACTACAAAAATATTCAAAGACGGAAAGATTAAAAGATTTGAATCATAATATTTACAGTGATAAGAATACAATCGTATTGATAGGTAGAAGTAGGTAGGTACTTACGTACAGAACTTGACTATTTACACTTAGGTTATTAATTTGCACTATTTCTGCGATCCACTTTCATTAAAGTTTCAAAATAACCACCGCCTTGTTCTATGCACTTATTTGCACGCTTTCTTTAATTGTATTTCAATTTTGTAAGCACTTCAGTATCACTTTTCACCGTCACAAATGCTTGTTAAATTTTTGTTTTTAGTTCCTCGACACTTGTAGATTGACTGACGTACACGAGCGATTTTATGCGCCCCACAAATAAAAGTCTAATGGTGTAAGTCAGGCGATCTGGGAGGCCACGGCACAGATCCTCCGCGACCTATCCAACGACTGCCTTACTCCGCATCCAGATGCCTCTGTCACTGAGTTGCAGCCAGAATCATCCTGGCGCTCACACTGCAGCCAAAACGGTCATTGAACTCCCGACAAGCTAACGCGACATTATCAAGACAGCGAGCTAGTGTCCTCACCATCTCCGTGTATTGTATGTTGGTATACCGGAAAGCCATCGCTCTCGGAAACAAAAATATCACGGAAGTAAATTAAAGAACAACTACACTAGATCACTGCCGGCGGGTGACTAGCAATGCAATGTTAGGTACTCGTGGTTTTCGGCGGTAGCGGCGGCGTGTGTGTCGGCATGTCGCATAACCGTCAAAGAGGTTGCCGACAAATGCTTTATCTCTTTGCAATAAGTTCTAAATTTATTCAAATTAAATAATTTTATTTGGTAAAAATTGTTTGTAGGGATACTCTGATGACCAACTAAGTTAGGTCGTGTATTCAAATAAGCCTTACTCATTGGAGATAAAGTTGGATTTCCTTTAAATTACCTCTTTATTTGACGCACACTACTTTTTATGTAAAATGCATTGATATTATTTACGTGTGTGTATTACGAGCTATGAGCGAACTACAAATAATGTCGTGCGTTTTAGTAGCCTTTATTGCTCTGAGTTAAGGTTTCAATTTCCTTGAATTAAGGATTGTATTAATTTGTCATGATACTGTGTTTCTAATTTAAGTTATTTAAAAGATTTTTAGTCAAAATATAACACCTATTTTTTATGACGGAAATCGATTCAGAAGCCGATTCTGAACCAACTACTTTCAGGAATTGCGTTTATTCTGTTACACGTTGTATATAAAAATGAATCCCAATTTCACTTGGTCACGGCATTACGCGTGAACGGCTGGACCGATTTCAGAATTATTCTTTTTGTTGTGTTTGTTACTATCAGGAGAAGGTTCTTAGGTAGGTAGCAGGTAGGTAGCAGGTAGGCAGCAGGTAGGTAGTAGGAAAAGGTGCAATGCAACGCATGTCGGGAACAGCTAGTATTAATACAGGGTGTAAACAGACCCTTCACATAGCCGTCAACCAAGCATTCTGTACATCAAACTAAGTACCTTTACGCAAAAATTATTGCTGGCAATCGACTTTTTGTTTTGGCGTTAAAAATCACGTTTTACGGTAGGACTCGATGGAGAGCACTCAAAGCATTGTGCTGATGGATGGATTGAATAGTACAGGGGTCATGGAGGTGTGTAAAGTAAAAAAAATGCATTAAAAACATGTATTTAAAAAAAACTTGTTAAAAATTTGGAACTTTGACCCCCAATATCTCCGTAACTAGAAGGTTCCCAGTTATGGTCTAGCTAGAACAAAAAAAATGATCGCAAAAACGGGGAGAACAAGTGCCTTTCGTTATGTTAAGGGTCTATTTACACCCTTTATAGATTCAAGTAGTAACAATTTAATGTCTCGGAAATATTTGCATTAATCGCTAAATATTCTACTTATGTTTTTCCCTCGACAGCCATACGTCTTCATCCTTAGACACTCGATGACAGTTATACTCCAGCTAGGTCTAAAGTTCTCACCGAGGTGCATGAAATGAGCCCAATAGCAATATAGCTGCTGTAAACTTTAGAGAACCTCTTGTAACTGACTTCCGATTCCATCGTTATACCGTCAATGACAGCCATATGCTAGTTAGATTTAAAGTTCTCATCAAAGTGCATGAAATGAGCCGAGACACGATATAGCTGCTGTAAACTGTTGCGGAACTCTTGCAACTGCTTTCCGTCTCCGTCGTTTGACCGTCGATGATAGTCATACTCCAGCTAGGTCTAAAGTTCTCATCAAGGTGCATGAAATGAGCCCAATAACAATATAGCTTCTGTAAACTGTTAAAAACCTCTTGCAACTGCCTTCCGTCCCCATCGTTAGACCGTCGATGACAGTCGTAAACCAGCTGGGTCTAAATTTCTAATCAAGGTGCATGAAATGAGCCCAAATACGATGTTTTAATTTTAAATGGGACTAACTTTGAGATATACGCTTTTAATTTATAAAAAATATCATGCAATAATCGGACTTCTCTGTTGAAAGATATGCGTGGTCATACATAAAAAAATATAAGCGTCGAATTAAGAACCTCTTCCATTTCTTTCGTCGGTTAAAAAACCAAACTTGTGACAACTGACACAGGTGATGGTCATTCTTTCACAGAAAATCTTAACACCGCGATTCAGAAAATGGACTCAAAAGTACAACGCCATCTATCGAGCACGAAGTTAAACTGCTAAAATATTATGCATGGAAAGCGATCGAACACATACTCTACACTCTACAGGGTATATAGATGGTATATATATATATGGTTTATAAGGTCTAACTATTCATACACGAAATATTTTCAGGGAATCATCTAACGGCTATAACAAAGCCATTTCAAGGGATTTTTTTTTGTCTGTGTATATTTTTTTTTAAATAAATAATTTAAAATTACTTGACCCACAAAATAAATGCTGGCTCCTTATTTTAAAACATCCATTACGCTAGTTTACTACGTCGTATTTACCTACTGTCATTGTTAGAATAAGGGAGTAAAGGTTTTATGCAAAAAGTCTCAAAACATTTTAAAATTATAATAATTTCGTAAAAAAAAAAACAATCAGATAATTTTTTTTTTCGTTGCTATGGCGGCTTTACGACTTATAGGAGTTACTCTTAAAATATTTCGTGTATGAAAAGATAGACCTTATATATATAGGCTATATAGATGCTTTCTTCTTTCCTTTTGCTATCATAACTTTTTTTAAAAATCGGTCAGTCGATTTATAAGTTATCTTGTGAGCTAATTTTTATTTATTAGTACCATTTTGGTTCAATAGATGTCGTTGCATGTATCTTACATAATCATGATAACTTCTTCTTGAACACTTTAAATTCATATATCTTTAATACAGAGCACCGATTACAATGAAACGAAAACTAAAACCTTCTCTAAGTTATGCACAGTATTTGTGCATTGAATCTAACCACATTGGTTTTGTAATTTACACGAGATGTTTTACCAAAAAATTCTCGGAGACACTCAAATATCTTTTGATAGAGAGCACCGATTACAATTAACCATCGTTTGAATGGTTTAAAAAAAATAAAAGTATGTATAAAACTATTTGGTAATGATTTGGAAATCTTAAAGCTTTAAAAAAAAAAACAACATACCTATTTACTAAAACTAGTGCTGCCAAGTCTGTCCACATTACCTTCGCCCTAAGAAGCAGGGACTGCCCACCAGTGACACTTGATGCAGAGGGTCTGCCTCGGAAAAGTACTGCCAAATACCTAGGTATGCACATCTATAGAAGACTTACCTGCCGTGAACATATTAAGACCAAAAGGGACCAAGCAAGCAGAAAACTGGGAGACATTTGCTGGCTAATAGGCAGATAGTCGTCACTCAGCTTGGAAAATAAACTTCTCATCTACAAATGCATCCTAACACCTATATGAGCCTATGGTATAGAGCTGTGGGGATCGGCAAGCCATTCAAATGTTGAAATACTACAACGCTTTCAAAATAAAGCACTGAAAACCTTGAGCAGCGCAACATGTCAGGAACATTGAAGTACATGAGTACCAACAATCAAGGAAGTTGTAGAAAAGTCATATAAGACTTACAAGCAAAGACTCCAGCGACTTGAAAATGAACTCGCTGTGACACTACTGAAGTCCTCAGACTCTACCTACCGACTTAAAAGAAAACGCATAATAAGAATAGCGTCAATCTGATTATCATCAATACATAACGGGATGACGCATCGCAGGATGCGAAGAATCTCAAACTGCCAATCAAGCAACAACCAATCTGTTTAAAGCCTAAGGGCTGATTGCAGATGTTTTGAAAATTAAAATATTAAAAAAAAGAGATAGAGCCACCCTAATCACCTAGCGGTGAGAAATATAGTTAAAACCTATTCCCATAAAAACCAAATCTATCTTCTATACATATAAAATTCAAAGTCCTGACTGACTGACTGACGGACTGATATATCAATGCACAGCCCAAACCGCTGGTCCTAGAGACATGAAATTTAGACGGTGTACTCTTTGTGAAGAGTAGGTATCCACTAAGAAAGGGCTTTTCGAAATTCCACCCCTAAAAGGGTGAAATGGGGTGTTGCATTTTCTGTGATACTTTTTATTCTCGGGGTCGATTGACTCGAAAATTTGTGTCACACTCTTCAATTAAAATTATAGAATAGAATAGAATAGAATTTCTCTTTATTCGAGTATCCATGACTCAAAAACTGTTAGTAAATCTTACGACTATGTTAGTGAGCACTGATAAAAAGCGGGGCGTGCGGGGTGCGGAATTATTTACCTTATTAGTAAGTAGGTAGGATTTTTCTGAGTAAACGTGTCTGTAAATATGGTTTATTCCACCGATTTTCTCGTTGGCTCTTGGTACGCGACATTGATATTAAATATTATGTAAAAGTATTATGTCTATAAATAGATTCCTAATTAATCATTTGATTGATGTCACCGGTGTCCAATCTCAAACCAAGATATCAATATTTCACATATGTAATTTAATTGATATTACTATGAGAATATATTATGGAACGAAAATTTCGAGAGCTGTGAGCAGGGTGCGATGGTCTAATTGGTTAAGACATCCGGTGTACTGAATCGGAAGGTCGCAGGTTCAAACCCTGCTCGCACTAGAATTTTTCTTTCCATGTCAAAAACAGCGATATTACTATGAACTAATATTTGCAAGTTATAAGCAAGTACATGTAAATCTTTAAATGTACTATACATACATAGATTACTGATTATCCTAGAAGTAAGATCCCGTGGGCAATTCCCGAACTCCACGCGGGCGAAGCCGCGGGCATAAGCTAGTATACATAAAAAAAATCATCAAAATCTGTCGATCCGTTTCTGAGGAGTGCGACCACTAACACCGTGACACAAGATTTGTATATGTATACTAGCTGTTCCCGGCATGCGTTGCAATTCCTACTAGTTCGCGGCATGCGTTGCAATTCCTACTACCTACCTGCGACCTACCTGCTACCTACCTCCTACCAACCTACTACCAACCTACTACCTACCTGCTACCTACCTGTTACCTACCTGCTACGTACCTGCTACCTACCTGCTACCTACCTGTTATCTACCTGCTACATACCTGCTACCTACCTCTTACCAACCTACTACCTACCTGAGAACCTTCTCCTGACAGTAACAAACAGAATAAAAAAAGAATTAGCGAAATCGGTCTAGCCGTTTACGCGTGATGTCCAAGGGAAATAGGGATTAATTTTTATATATATAGATAAGAAGAAGAAGTGCACAGTGCACTGATTCGTGTTATTGCAATCTGCAGTGAATTTCTTATCTAGACAAATCTATTAAAAAAACGACAAAAAGTCATTTTTTATTAGTCTGTTCTGTCCCACTGCTGGACAAAGGCATCCTTCATTAGTTTCCAGTTCTCCCTGTGTTTTGCCTACTCCGGGCAACCAGTCAGTAACGGGTACAAATCGTCACGCCAGAGTTCCTTGGGCCTGTCTCGGTGACGACGACCGACTTCAGGCATCCGTGTGGCGGTTTTGGCCCACCTGTCTGTTAAAATCACGATTATTTCTAAAATGTAGCGTTAGTAAGCCTTATTCAGTTCAGAATAACTCTTAACGTAGAAGTTTGTTTAGTCTTTTCTGTTTTCTGGCATTAGAAGTTATCTACTGATTGCTTCTCTTATACGAAACCAGCAAGTAATAACTACATGATAAATGTGATGGTTAGTTTTTGCCAAACATTTGCCACCTGTATAATGTACTTACCTATAACATAACATCACAACAACTCGGGTTAGGCAGACGAGAATCATAGTACACCCACATTTCAGCAGTTATGCTTAAGCCCCAAGTAATAGGGGGCGAGCCCATTGCCATCAACCGGGCGTAAATCCAAACTCCGTGGCTGCTACTGAGAAATTCCTAAAAGAAAAACCTAATGGATAACACTTTGATCGACCCGAGAATCCAACCCAGAACCTCATGCGCAGCATTTGCGCTGGCCACCACTAACCACCGAGGCCTAAATAATGATTTTGTAATTATTCCCAGCATCACTAATAACGCCTAGAACCCTGTATACTCACACCACAACACCACATTACAGCGGTGGTCAAGTTATCAGAACCTAATACCGCAGTAACTAGATTCACAAGCCCGGCCTGCCGCCTGCCCGCCTCATCCCCCGGGCGCTCGCAGCGGATGCCTCCGCCACGCCAGTGGAATGATGATTGAAATCTGTTAGAGATACACACAAGTGGGTCAGTGTGGTGTACATACGACAGGATATTCAGATGAAAGTGTGACGTCAAATAGTACGCGGACTGATGAGATAATAGGTTCCGACTGATCTAGTAAAGAACAATGGTGACTCAGTAGTAACGGCTACGACTTACAAGTTCCGTGTAGGCATAGATTCTAACCCAGGTAGGCGCGTTACTTTGTGTATTTATTTCATCATCTCTGCTCTAAAAACGGTAATGGATTGCATTGATAAGAAACCCACATCTTTTATAGCCAAACATTCATCATCATCATCATTCTCTTGCCCTTATCCCAATTCATTTGGGGTCGGCGCAGCATGTCTTCTTCTTCCATACTTCTCTATTACTCGTCATCTCGCCAGACACCTCCTTTCTTGCCATATCATTCTTTACACAGTCCATCCATCGTTTCTTTGGTCTTCCTCTTCTCATATACCCATCCACATTCATACTCAAAACTTTCCTCACAACATTTTCCTCATTCCTCCGCATCACATGCCCATACCACGACAACCGATTACCATACAACTTTTCAGTCACCGGCGCCACTTTCAAACTTCCTCTTATATACTCATTTCTTATTTTATCCATTCGCGTAACACCACACATCCCCCTTAGCATTCTCATCTCCGCCACATGCAAATGCCTTTCATTCATCCCTTTTGTGGCCCAACATTCTGATCCATCCCGTGTTAATTCTGTGCTTTACACTACGATCTATTTCGCCATCGCTTTGCACGAGTGAATCGAGACACCGAAAGTCGGAGCAGACAGGAAGAAACGCGCCATTAAGCGCTATGGCTCCAGAACTAGAGAGACCGCCGAAATCGCAGATTAGAAGACATACTAACGTCTTCTATTTTTTGGTTACCTATAAGAAATGTAGCTAGAACAAGCTAGAATGACTGCAGTCATCAGCATACCTAATCATGATTATGCTTTATTTACTTAACTTAATAGTTCTTATAACACGGCTAGATTAAGATGGAAACAATCCATTTTGACAGTACGTATTACAGAAGGTCGGTACTAGACGTTTTTCTCTCGACTTAATATGTATGATGGTAACATCAACAGCCACCCACGACACCGAAGCCTTGAGCACGTCTGTACTAATGTGTCGTTACAAAGTTATAATGACAACATTGGAAAAACATTCCAACAAATCCACTCAAAATATCTTCTTTGATGAGATACGTCAATAACAATGATTTCCTCATCTCTAGGGGGGGGGGGGGGCGAGGCTCGCTGCGAGGAGGTAAGGGGAGTGCACTTAAATAATTAACTAGAAATAAATACTCGTCGTTTGAATTAGTCGCACAATGGCAACTGGGGGTTAGCAGGGAGCGGGGAAGACTTACAAAGATTAAAAATATAAGTTGTTGTTGGTGGTGGCGAGTTGTAGCCCAAAAGGAGGGTTATTTGTCTGACCTGTATGTATGTATGTATTTTTTTCCTCCAATACCATCGAGTGGGGTATGACAATAAAGGATTTTAAAAATATTTGCAATTTATATGGTAAAATTAATTCGAAGTGACAAATCGTATAAAGAAAGGGATATATTAAGAACATATTCAATATTTAACACTTTCTCATTTCTATCGACAAATACACGATTATAAATACTCCTAACCCAGCTCCCCACGAATGGCAGCCATCTGGTTTTTTTTATAATAATAATAATAATTGCTTCGCTTCTCAAAATGGATGTAGGAACGGGTCCCCGGTACTAAAAACCTACTCCTTATTGATATGGTCATTAGTCAACAAGCTCGCCGTTCCCGAAGGTGTCTGTCGACATGTTAGATAGGCTATAAGAAACTGGCAAAACTTGCAGTCAGTGATAAACCTATAATTATTTGTGGTGATTTCAATATCAATATTTTAGAAGAAAATTCTAATAGCAGTCGATTATTAAATCTTTTCAAGTCATTTGACTTGACTAACATTTTTATTGAACCTACGAGAGTCACTTCATCTTCTGCTACTTGTATAGATAATGTTTTCTGCAATTGTGATTACTTAGATATAACCATAGTAAATTGTTTGCCGTCTGACCATAGCGGACAAACTGTAACTTTTAGGTGTAACATACCATTGCAAAAAGTTCAGATTCAATTTAGACCTATAACTACTAATCATTTAAAGAGGTATAATATTTCCCTACAGAACAAATTAAGTGTTATGAGCCATCATATGGACGATATTAATATAAATCAATTGTATGATAATTTCTTTTCAATAGTTCACACTGAATTTAACAAAACTTTTGAAAAGAAGACAAAATGTATTTGCCCTAAATTTATATTTAGTGATTGGGCAACTAGAAGTATCAGAAAAAGTAGGGAAAGACTATTTGAGCTTTATGGCCTTAAGCCTTATATAAACTCTGAAACTTTTAACAAGTATATTGCTAAGTATTCAAAAATTTTTATAAATACATGCAAGGTTGCCAAAGCCTTGCACATTAGCAACAAGATCAAAACAGCAGAAAACAAAATTAAGACAGTTTGGAAAGTCATAAATAACGAGACTAACAGGAAGAAAATACGTAACACTAGCTACACATTAGATACAGCATGTGGTCCTAAAAGCTCTAATCAGGAAGTAGTTCATGAGTTTGTAAATTTCTTTACCGATATACCGTTAAAAACTACGGAGGCTCTTAATTCCTCTCCTGAAGTCTCAATTGGTTTATTAAAGGCGAATGTGTCTGACTGCCCGGCTGAATTTAAATTTAAACACATAAACCCTATGATAGTTATTAAAGCTTTCCGGCAAATAAAAGTCAAACTGACCGAAGATTTTTGGGGAATGTCTATCAAAGTTTGTACATCCATAGTTGAGACTATAGCACCATACTTAGCTTTAATTTTTAATTTGTGTGTAGATCAAGGAGTTTTCCCGGACTTAATAAAATACAGTAAAGTCATACCTCTGTTTAAATCCGGAGATAGTAAAGATACAAATAATTATAGACCTGTATCCGTGTTGCCAGTTTTTAGCAAAGTGTTTGAAAAGGTAATGCTAAATCAAATGCTCAATCATTTTAACACCAACAGATTCTTACACGATCAACCGTATGGTTTCACCAAGGGACGTTCTACAACTGACGCCGGTGTAACCTTATTAAAGCACATATTTACTGCGTGGGAAGAGTCCCAAGACGCCATTGGAATTTTTTGTGACCTCTCCAAAGCATTTGATTGCGTAAATCACGACACATTACTTTTGAAACTTGAGCATTACGGACTAGGGAAACTTGCACTTAGTTTGGTAAAATCTTATTTGAGTGATAGACAACAACATGTGTAAATAAATGATGTTAATTCACAGGGTTTAAAAGTGAAAACGGGGGTACCGCAAGGCTCAATATTGGGTCCTTTCCTCTTTCTAGTATATATAAATGATCTCCCCTATTTATTGAAAAACCAACCTCAAAATATGGTGTTATTCGCTGATGACACTTCCCTAATTTTTAAGATAAATAGACGGGCCCAAAATCTAGATGACGTGAATAATGCCCTACTTCAGGTCCATAATTGGTTCACAGCAAACAATTTAGTGTTAAATGAAAAAAAAACGAAATGTGTAAGATTTGCTTTACCGAATGTTAAAAGTAGCGATTGTGGTATAGTATTGAATAAAGAGAAACTTGAATTTGTATATAAAACGGTTTTCCTGGGGATTACGCTTGATTCAAGGCTACAATGGGGTTCTCATTTAACATCTCTTGCGGGGCGGCTAAGTTCAGCAGCGTATGCTATAAGAAAAATCCGTCAATGTACTGATGTAGATACCGCTAGACTGGTCTATTTTAGTTACTTTCATAGTATTATGTCTTATGGCATTTTAATGAGGGGACGGGCTGCAGACATTGAGTCTATATTTATTCTGCAAAAAAGAGCCATCAGAGCCATATATAATCTTCGTAGGCGCGATTCTCTAAGGGAACTGTTTAAGGAAATTAACATCATGACGCTACATTGTCAATACATCTACGAAAACATAATGTATGTAAGAAAATATTTTACTGTTGCCTTTGTTTCGACAATTCAAAAGTGCCTGTAACTGGCCTACTTGAAATAAATGCTTTGATTTTGATTTTTGATTTTTAGAAGGCCTATACTCTCGGTGACTGACTCGGTGCCACATACATGGCTCATGAGAGAGTAGAGTTGTTCAAAGTTGATGCAACTCTGTGTGGGCAATGGAGAACAGGCCTTCGCTATCCAGGACGTCGGCAAATCCAGAGGAATAGCGAACCGATAAGGATAGAGCGAGGAATATTTCAGGGCGATAGTTTGAGCCCACTTTGGTTCTGCTTAGCCTGGAATCCTCTTAGGACGCTACTGGAGGATTCAGGTCTAGGCTATCGGTTGAAGAGAGGTGGTGAAGTTATATCTCACCTCTTTTACATGGATGACATGAAACTCTTTGCCCCCAACGATTTGCAACTGATGGAACTACTGAAGGTAACTGAAACTTTTAGTAGGGCCATCAGGATCGAATTTGGTGTGGACAAATGTGCGGTCATGCATGTAAAGAGAGGGGATATTGAAGAATCTTTGGGAACCCAGTTCTCGAATTCCATAAATCTTAGATCCCTCACAGCAACCGAAACCTAAAAGTATTTGGGTATGTCGGAAGTGCTGGGCATAAATGTTGCTGACATGAAGCACTCGCTGAAGAAGCGCTTCTTTGGTCGCCTGAGAAAAGTATTTAATAGTCTTTTATCAGGAGCGAATAAGGTGCGGTCCTTTAACGGTTGGGTCATGCCGGTTTTGATGTACTCTTTTGGCGTACCCAAATAGATTTAAACAGAACTAGACGCCCTGGATAGGAAGGTCCGTAAATTGTCGACGGCATATCGAATGCACCACCCACGTTCTTCGGTTATGAGACTGTATATCCCGCGGAAGGGTGGGGGTCGAGGCTTTTTAAACGCTAAGACTCTCCACAATCGCGAGATGTGCAGTTTCAGGGAATAATTATTTCCTAGAAACCGACGTGGGGTTGCATCGAGAATTCGAGATGTGTTCGCGGTGGACAAGGGCCTTACCCCGCTCTCCTTGGCTAAAGAGACCTGGCACAAACCTGTAATGCCGATGTAGAGATATCAGCGTCCGTGCTACGATCCGGTGACCTCTTCGGAGAAACCGAGGTTTTTGTTTGTGCAATTATGGATGAAGTTATGATGACGAATAACTACCAGAGATTTATTGTGAAGTAAAGTAAAATTTATTTGCTTAGAAGGCCAGCACGGTTGACATATGTCGGGCATGCCACCGTCCAGGCAAATCAATCCGTCACATTATCTCCGGGTGTTCTCGTCTGGCTAACGGAGAGTACTTGCATAGACACAACCTTGTAGCCAGGATTATCCATCAGCAACTTGCTCTAAAATACAACCTTGTGGAATCGGAAGTGCCGTTCTATAGATATGTGCCCGACCCAGTTCTCGAAAATGGCAACAAAAATTATATAAAAACATTTAAAATGTTAAAAATAGTAGCCCACCGGTATCGGAAACAGGGTCCAAGCTGCCGGCAGTCAGGGCTCCAGAGAGAGGAACCTCCTAACAATACGCGCCGTGTCCAGGAGTACCGCTTTCTGAATCAAGCCCTTGATCCAGACATCGAATCCAGATCCAGATATCAAAACATCGAATGACCATGTCCATTCATTGTTTGATATCCAAATGGGCCCCGGCTGCTTCCAACTTTTGTTTAATTTTAAATGTAGTTATTTTTTGCTTATCTTCCGTAATAATAAACAAGCCTTATTCAACAGAAGCGTTATGGCTTTTTGGATCACTATCCAAAAAGCTCTAAATAAGTTACCTAAAAGTAACTACTATAACTAAAATGTCAGTTTTACATCTATTGGGTAACTTTATCAGTTTTTCAGTAAAGTTTTTTTACACCTTTTATAAAGATTTTTGTGCCGATTTTATTTTATTTCAGTTTAATATTCCAAGCACATACATAGAAACAATTTTTTATTAACCGATTTCAAAAAGGAGGAGGTTATCAAATCGGATGTTTACATTTTTTTTTCTTTTTTGTACGTTCAGGCATCACTCCGTCATATACACCGTAACTTTTTAGTCGTCTTACAAAGGTCGAGCTCTCAATGTACCCGACATTAAATAGCTCTAGGCGCGATTTTTTTTTATCTGCCATAATAGGTACAAAGAAAAATAATAATAAAAAATTAGAATTAAAAATATGAAACATCCTGTTAATGATGTTTACGTGTCAAACAGAAGAACATTACCTACCCAGCAATCGAGTCTAATAGATCATCGCTCGCAACAGAGTGTTTGAACTACGTCATGCGTCATAATACTGAATAATATTTTTATTTTATTAAAATCTCATAAATACCTTTTTTTTATGAATGGTAAGTATTCATTGGATACATGAAGTGGGCTGCCGTTGTAAGACGACTAAAAAGTCACGGTGTATAGACGGATTTGCCAAATATTTTTTTTGTTCGAAAGGAGTTTATTCCGAAATGGTCCCATTTAAATTTCATATAGATCTGATAATGAGTTTCGGAGACAGACAACGACGGAACTTTTCAAAAAATGACAGCAAATGAACCGCGATTGCTGCTATCGCATAAAAATGCATTGTTTACGCAATCACACAACATAAAATCACGCCTGTACACTCGAAAGGATTACGCCGATGTATTCAGTATATCAGGGTACACCCACATTTTCTATCAAAGTTAGTACCGTAGTAGTTGCATATTTTTTCACGACTGGAAGCTAGTTAACCGACTTCAAAAATGGAGAAGAGTTTCTCAATAAGTCGGAATCTATTTTTATGTATGTTTACCGATTACTCGAATAGGCCTGAACCGATTTGGAAAATATACTCCCAAGTTGGTCCCATAGAAATATTGTCATGATCTGATCATGAACTTCGGAGATATAGAACGGAACTCTTCAATAATAGACGGCATATCTGTCGTGATTGCTGCAATCGCTTGGATGTTTATTGTTTACACAATATCATAACATAACATCACGCCTGTATGCTCTGAGGGGGTACACAGATGTGTACAGTACACCCACATTTCGACAGTTAGGTACGTTAAGTTCCATTTTATTGGGGAAATACCCATGACGGATAAAATGTATTGTTAACAATGTAAAATAAATGCATAGCAGATATTTCTATAGGATATTACAAGTAAAAATTTAAAAAAAATGGAATAATAAAAACCTTTTAGCTTCAGAAGTCGGTGACAAAAAAACTAAATCAAACAAACAAAAGCCACCGACTTCTGAAGCTAAAGTTATTTTTCACGTTTTTGTGTTTTTGAAGCCGGTTTTATTTTTTGCAAAGAAGTAATTCAAATTTGTCAAAAAATGAATTTATGTTGCTGTCTGGGGTTCTATACAACATTAGTTTTAGTATATGCGAAACCAGAAACACGTGTCTAGTACTCGTATTTTTATGTAAAGAATCTATGTACAAAAATTCAAAACTGTATCATGAAAAATCACAAAGTTATAAGCTTGCTCTGTTACCTAGTTGTCCCCACAAAAATGTGGTCACCACGCAGCGCGCGCTTCCAGCGTCGTCTTGAGCTCATTGAATAATAACAATTTGGCAGTAGGTACCTAAATTATTGCGATAGGTACTTAAAGTCGCTCGGTGTCCAACTTTTAACTTTTTTAAATATTTTTGGAAAAAAATATAACATGGTTTAAAAACTATTGGAATCGATTCAGTCACTTATTCTGAACAAACTATATTCAGGTTTCGCATATACTAAAAATAATGTTGTATAAGTAAATAATAATACAATTGAGAGCGGGAAATTCTACTCCGCAACATTCAAATACTTTGCCAAAAGCCAAATCTTTATAGTCTATAGAATCTCTTGCAAGAATACAAACACCACCTCTTTTTTCTTATATCCAGTATAATTTACTACGTTAAAAATCCTCACGACACTTGATTTTCTACCATCTCCCTTTTTCCGTTGTGAGTCCAGACGTCCTGCAAACCTGCAGGACGCCTGGACGCCCATACCTGGCCGATGTTCCACGCAACGCACAAATTCGCACGAAGCGCTTTGCTACATCGTTTATTATGCGCACAGCCAAGGAGTGGAAATCCCTGCCTGCGTCGGTGTTCCCAAGTTCATATGACCCCAAACCATTTAAGTCGCTAGTTAATAGGCTTCTTTTGGGTTAGCTCGTTCCATCGTCGATCATCTCTGTCCTCAGCACAAGATTGAGTTCAAGAGGCCTATTTAATATTTTTTTTTAAATTGAAACTGGCGACTATTAGCGCCTCATCAAAGCTTTACGAATCGAAACCGTGCGGGTGGTAAGGGTAAATTTAGAATAGAATAGAATATTCTTTTTTATGTACACCATACAAAAAGAAGAGATGTCACATGGGGTGACGCGATGTCACCAATCAGATGAAACAGCAAACGGGAGCTGTCAGTGTCATCATTGATCTAGAACATCGACATCAGCTCTTGAGCACGGCTTAGAGATGCTGATCGGGTTCAATTGTATTGGTGAATTTCGCCCGACGTTATTCGAGTAAATTATTTCTATCTCTATGTGAGGCGGCTTTAGTTAGAAACTAGTGTCGTCTGGGGCGCGCGGGCCGTGCCGGCGGTGCGGTGGCCGCGCAGACTAATTCCGTTGAGTAGCTGTCGTCACCCGCACAAAGGCTGGCAGCACGGAGCGACTGCGTTAGGGCTGCCAGTGTTCTTTTCTCATTCTGATAATTGATTTCCAAAAGTGCTTGTTATTTTTTATTGTTTGAAATCATCCTAAATATTGACAGCGTAGCGTGTGGCGATAAATTTTTGTGCACCAACATCATCATCATCATTTCAGCCGAAAGACGTCCACTGCTGGACATAGGCCTCCCCCAAGTGTCGCCACATTGACCGGTCCCGTGCGACCCGCATCCAATGTGCACCAACAATGTTTACTAATTCACAAACAACCTGCATTTCAAGGATTGATAAAAATATAGGTCAACATACACAAGTACGTATATGCACTGCTTCGCGATCAGAATTGCCTCAACTCGAGCCGTTCCGCACTCCTATGAATCTCCATCCTGCAATGCTAACAAACATGCATCATATTTGCATCGCCTCAGATCGGGATGAACTATTTAGACTGACCCGTGAACCGAAGAGGGTCCCGTGCAATGCTTATAAGTGTGCGTTAATGTTAAAACACACTACTGCTAGACTTGTACTGGGACACATCACTGTCAAATAGCAACATATTGTAGTCCTACCTGTTCTGCTCTGCACTTTCTGCCGATCCTCCCGGGTGCCTCGCACTATACTATGCACTCTATCCAGACATATACAAGTAATATCTCAGCACTCCGCCTCACTGTCAATTCACATTCAATGCTTAATGCACGCAAACTCCCAAAGAGCTCGGCCGTCAATGTCGCGCGTCTGTGCGAGTCGCGCGTCTCGCTAAAATGTTTCCCGTGTCGCGATATTGATGCTTCGTCGATCGTAGTTTACTATTCTGTTGAACGCGAGTATTTTTGAGCAGAACACAGGATTCCCATATAATGTAGACAGCTGCTTAACATTGCAAAGTTGGACAGAGGAATGCTCTCCAGTGTGAGCCCGGCTTTAATTTGCGCGTTCGTCTGAACCGCTCTTATGTATAGATCATATACTCGTAAGTATGACACCGATGACGTGACCTGTACATATACTCCTCCTTACTAGCAATTCAGAATGGAAAACATAATAATAACACTTTGCCTAACCCGGTAATAGAACCACCCAGTACCGCAAAGGTAGGTCAGGTACGGTTAGGAAAATATATTATTTATCAAATTAACTACTGCACAGTGGTTGTCCGTATATTCAAATCGCAACTGTCTATACTTAGTCTGCGTCAGGATGGCTGGTTGCCTGTATCGGTTCGCGTCAGGCTGGTGACCAAAAATTGCTACCTATTTGCTACCTTAATGGTTAGAATATTAACAAATATCAAAGAAACAGACTCCTGTAAGCCCCACTTTAAAGAACTTCAAATATTAACACTGCCTTGCCTCTACATACGGTACTTGAAATTTGTAAATTTGTACGAAAATATCCCCAGTTCTATACCAAAAGAGGAGACATCCAAAATAAAATTTTACTCAGACATGAAAATAGACTTAACATACCCACTTCAAGATTAAAAATGCACTCTTCTAGTTCATTTGTTATGTCTATAAAAATATACAACAAACTACCGGAAGACATTAAAAATATTAAAAACAATAATATATTCACCAATAAACTTAAACAATTACTAATCAATAAAAGCTACTACACCATTAACGAATACTTTGACGATAAATTTAAACAATAATAAAAACCATTGTGACATTTTTCTGATATAATACCGACATTTCAATTTAAATTTGACTTTGAATTAATTAATTAATTTATTTTAAAACTTGAAAATACTGTTCATTTAAAATAACTATATTAAATAGCGCACCTTTCAATCCAATTATCCAATTTATTTAAAAAATACTGTAAAAAAAAGTTAATTTTAGATTATTATTATAACTTATAATTTTAGTATGTAATGGTGCAATAAAATAAAGTAAAACCAAATATTACATTTAAGACTTACAAATTTATTAGTAGTCAATTAAATATAATTATGATCTATAATGTCCACAAAAGCCATTTTACTATTTTAATTTAATATTTCTTAACTTTTTAAAAAGCGCCTTCATCCTCTCTCCTATTACCAATTAATTTAACTTTGCTGTGCCCGACAGGGTCCATAATTGATTCAATGTTTTAACATACCAACTGTTTTATTTAACATTATGGAATGCAATAAAGTATTGAGTATTGAGTATTGAGTACCTTTTACTACCTATAGTCAATTAATTGCTACCTAACTTGGAAACAAAATAATGGGACTTCAAAATGACCAGCCATTCTGATATCAGGATGGCTGGTCAACCCTCCGTTTGTGTGAACTATTCAAATTCGTGTTATTATTTTTACTTGAATAATTGCTACCTAATTGCTACCCTCACGTATTTCAATGTCCACCTTGTAAGTTGTGACCATTTGATTTTTTTACAGGGAATGGATTATAGTAGGAGAGCCGACTGCAAAATTTCCAACCTACTTGATACCGCGATAAAATGCACAATAATCATCTGCCTAGCCTTTTCCCAACTATGTTGGGGTCGGCTTCCAGTCTAACCGGATGCAGCTGAATAACAGGAAAAATGCACAACGGGTTCTCATAAAAGTGATGCTAAGTCCGAATTTGATAGTCTGCCGCGGCGGAACTTGCCGAAAGTAAAAAAAAAACATTTTCGGTGCGAAAAAGGGGGCGTTACTTTACCCATCTGATACTGAAATAATAGTTATGGCATCAGTTAGAAATTTACTGGTAGATACAGAAAAGCGAAATCTGTCAGTATTTTTTTTGCCGGAAGTGCTTGGCAGACGCTCTCAATGGTGACCCCATCGGGACCCCTAAATATACCCATCTGATACCAGCATGAAACCAATTCCAGTCGGTAGGTATGAATCCTCATTTCTGGATGAAATAAGTCTGCCGCCAACGCTTTTTCTGCCGAAACACCTTGACAGACGAGATTATGTAAGCAACATCCGTAGAACCCGTATTTTGGAATTGTACAGATTACGGACATTTTAATTACTGAAGGCTTATTGTATTGTTTGTATAATCATTATGAAGATCTGTCTTCTTCTTCTTCTTCTTCTTATAGTATCGATGTTCCTTCCATATTAGACGGTTTGGGCCCAGTAGGTGGCCACGTTTATTGCAGCGGCAGAGGCGCTATTCAGGTCGTCAAGAGACACCTGGGACACTCCAGCAGGTGGGGCATAGTTTGATCCGGAGCGCCGCACTCGCACTAGGTGTTGGAGGGACCAGTAATACCCCAATTTTGCCAGATTATGTTTGCAGCGGCCTAATTAGGTACGCAGTCGATTCAGAGCTTTCCAAATAGGCCACTGTAGTTCACTGCCCGGAGCCAGGTGTTCTTGGAGCTTTAAGAAGTCGTGGGGTGGTGGACACTTCTCTTGCCATAACTTACCGCGTACTTTGGGTGGCCTGTTTTGGATTGCCTGAGTGGAGCGTAAGAAGATTTTACAGCTTTTTAGTCTTCCCGGGTTAGGTGTGTGGTCGTAGAGGGGATGTCGGGAATAATATTCTTGGTTCTTTTTTTCCAGCGCGCATGCGACATACCTTCGTACAGCAGATGGTGCGATACCTACTTGCGAGTACAGCTTATTGAGAGGAGTCGGTTTTAGGCAGCCCGATATTATCCGACACGTCTCGTTTAGAGCAGTATCTACTTGTTTTGCGTGAACGGATCGATACCACACTGGGCACGCAAATTCGCTAGCAGAAAAACATAGGGACATGCCGGTTATTCTAAGAACTTCGGGTGCTGCTCCCTAGCTCGTGGAAACTAAGCGACGTAACAAGTTGTTTCGGGTCGCGACTTTCTGTTTTGTACTATGACAATGTGACTTATACGTTAAGGCCCTGTCCAACGTGACACCTAGGTACTTTGGAAGGTATATGTTAGGTAGTAAGTTATAAAAATATCTACAGGTGAGTTTTTTTTTCACTAGCTGTTTTTAATATTAGCAATTCTGGTTTAGCAATTAGTTTGGTATGTCCTCTTTATCGCGTTCCCGTAAGTTTTGTTTTGTTTTGAGAGTAATTATATCGAAATGACACTTTTTTATTTAATTTTTTTCGGATGGGAAGTCATCGAATGACCCCGTTCTCTCTAGCCACTCCTCAAAGAGGGGACTTATAGCCACTACAGTGCCATGCCCTGCATTGGATTGCAACAGTTGCTCTCTCCATGTCGCCATGAAATCGCGCCGTAGGTCTGTCCGCAGAGCGACGATTTGCCGCGGCAGCGGAGTTTCCCCCCGACTTAGTGCCTCCGCGCGCCATTCGTGCAGGCGCGTGAGGACTATCGCCTCCAGAGCCCATGGCGACAATCGTGCGGTACCCCCGGACTAGCCTTACGGCTACCACCTTTTGGGGCGCGTTCAGGTAGTAGGCGGCTCGCCGCCTCAAAGAACACACCGGGGCTCCGTAAAGGGCCATGAACCGAACGACCCCCGCGTAGAGCCTCCGACAGGAGGCCTTTGGACACCTCAGGTTGGCCAAGAGCCGCGTGAAGGCAGAAAATACTCGGATCCCGACGGTGGCGCATTTCGAGGCCCATGAAAGCACATGGGCTCGGACTTGTGCAATGCCACCTCGAGACCCAATTGCCGGATCCTCTCCACGATTATCGCAACCCCGCGTGTCATGTATTCGACCGCCGCCTCGTGCCACCTCCGTTGTGCCAGCACCAGCATGTCGTCAGCGTAGTAAACCACGCTGACGGCACTAGGGAGGTCGGTACGCAGCACCCAGACATTCCAAACAACCAAACATTCTGTCATTGTAACAAAACAGTTCCCAGTACCAAGTCAAGCGGCAATGCAAATGGCGGGCGGTGGCGTTAACCGTCTGTCTTTTTTTTTATGGCTATACCTAAAGATTAAGCCAGGTATCATGTCGATATAATTACAATCAAAACTTTGCGGGAACGCGTTAAAGAGGATATACTAAACTAGCTGCTAAACCAGAATTGCTAATATTCTCCAAACCTACTACTAGTGAAAAAAACTCACCTGTAGATATTTTTATAAGTTACTACCTAACACAGACCTTCATAATGATTATACATGCAATATAATAAGCCTTCAGTAATTAAAATGTCCGTAATCTGTACAATTCCAAAATACGGGTTCTACGGATGTTGCTTACATAATCTCGTCTGTCAAGGTGTTTCGGCAGAAAAAGCGTTGGCAGACTTATATATTCCAGAAATGAGGATTCATACCTACCGACTGCAATTGGTTTCATGCTGGTATCAGATGGGTATATTTAGGGGTCCCGATGGGGTCACCATTGAGAGCGTCTGCCAAGCACTTCTGGCAAAAAAAATACTGACAGATTTCGCTTTTCTGTATCTACCAGTAAATTTCTAACTGATGCCATAACTATTATTTCAGTATCAGATGGGTAAAGTAACGCCCCCTTTTTCGCACTGAAAATGTTTTTTTTTACTTTTGGCAAGTTCCGCCGCGGCAGACTATCAAATTCGGACTTAGCATCACTTTTATGAGAACCCATTGTGCATTTTTCCTGTTATTCAGCTGCATCCGGTTAGACTGGAAGCCGACCCCAACATAGTTGGGAAAAGGCTAGGCAGATGATGATTGTGCATTTTATCGCGGCATCAAGTAGGTTGGAAATTTTGCAGTCGGCTCTCCTACTATAATCCATTCCCTGTAAAAAAATCAAATGGTCACAACTTTTTACTCGTTAAAGTTACAAGGTGGACATTGAAATACGTGAGGGTAGCAATTAGGTAGCAATTATTCAAGTAAAAATAATAACACGAATTTGAATAGTTCACACAAACGGAGGGTTGACCAGCCATCCTGATATCAGAATGGCTGGTCATTTTGAAGTCCCATTATTTTGTTTCCAAGTTAGGTAGCAATTAATTGACTATAGGTAGTAAAAGGTAACAAATAGGTAGCAATTTTTGGTCACCAGCCTGACGCGAACCGATACAGGCAACCAGCCATCCTGACGCAGACTATACTTAGTCAGTCATAGTTATGTAGTGACTATAACACCTGACTGCACCACGCCACCACGCCACCACGCCACCACGGCCGCGGCCGGGCGTCAACCTGAAAGCTATTTAACTTATTCTCTTCGTTAAGTAGGAATTTATCATATTCTTTATTCAAAACACAACAAAAATTTCGTTCTGTCATTAAATAAAAACTCTGGAAAAACAAGAACGTTACATAAAATAAAATAAAATTGAAATTAAATATGTACAACGACTAAATTATGACAAGTGAAATCATAATTGTGGGAATTTCCGTATTTCTGCGTGAACGAGACCGAGGGTCGACTTGGAGCAGGTAGTGAAATTAAGTACACTGGACTGGTTTTAAATCACGGATAATAAACCAAACCGTAATCACAATGTACTGGATGTACTGCTCGCAACAATCACATCAACAAAAACAAAAATAATCTCTTAGACCTTATACTATCGGCGGTAACGAAACCATAGTGACTTCTATCTCGACTACAACGCCATCTATCGAGCGAGGTGGTACTATTTCTCGAAACTTTTAATAAATATTGTTCGTTGTGATTCCATTCTCACTGATTAAACCTAAACACTGCGAACTTGATACTAACTAGTGTATTAAATTAAATTGGCCATATACAACATTATTTTTAGAATATGCGAAACCTGAATATAGTTTGTTCAGAATAAGTAACTGAATTGATTCCAATAATTTTTAAACCATTTTACATTTTGTCCCAAAAATATTTAAAAAAGGTAACAAGTTGTACCTACTGTCAAATTATTATTATCAATGAGCTCAAGACAACGCTTTAGGTGCGCGCGCGGCGGCGCCGCGTGGTGACCACGTTTTTGTACGGACAACCAGGTAAGAAAACAAGCCTAACCTTGTGATTTTTCATGATACAGTTTTGAAATTTTGTACATAGATTCTTTACATAAAAATACTAGACACGTGTTTCAGGTTTCGCATATACTAAAATTAATTTTATATACAGGGTGTAAACAGACCCTTCACATAGCCGTCAACCAAGCATTCTGTACATCAAACTAAGTAACTTTACGCAAAAATTATCGGAGGAAATCGACTTTTTTTTTTGGGGTGAAATATCACGGTTTAAGTTAGGACTCGATGGAAAGCACTTAAAGCATTGTGCTGATGGATGGATTGAATAGTATGGGGGTCGTGTGGTAAGATAAAAAGTTAATGGAGAAATGTAAAAATCTTACATTAAAAACAAGTATTTAAAAAAAAAAAATTGTTAAAAAGTTGGAACTTTGACCCACAATATCTCCGTAACTGGAAGGTTCCCAGGTATGGTCTAGAATAAAAAAAAATATCGCAAAGACGGGGAGAACAAGTGCCTTTCGGTTATGTTAAGGGTCTGTTTACACCCTTTATACACTAACTATTGCCCGCGACTTCGTTCGCATGGAAATTTTGATGTATATGACGGCGCCTCCGTCAACGTCAGACATCAGACTTTTAGCTGTCAAAGTCAGCCTAGCGAAGCGTCATTGTCGATGGTTGTGAGGACGGCCATCTTGACACACTGTTGTTCGAGACGGCGCCCGCACACCACGCTTGTGACGAATCGCTTTGCATCCGAGTGATAGTTTAAATCTAGTGTTTTAATTACGTTGGTGTCGTGTTGCATAGACTGTACGTACATTGTTCGGTTGACTGTGTATTTCGATTATTAAACCCTGTGCTGATTAAATAACTGTGATTGTAACGAGGACTTGTGATTTTTCTGCTCACGCCCACCTGCCTACCTACCTACCCACATACATCACAAGATGAGTTCTGTAGGCTAATGAAGGCCCTCCTGCCCCTTCATATATGTATGTGTGAGACTGCCTCGTTGGTTGAGTGGTCGCAAGCGCGACTACTGAGCATGAGGTCCTGGGTTCGATTCCCGGGTCGGACAAAGTGTTATTGGGTTATACCATCAGGAATTTCTCAGTAACAGCCACGGAGTCTGAATTTGTGCCCGGTTGATGGCAATAGGCTCGCCCCCTATTACATTGGACTGAAACATAACTGGCAAAATGTGCATATACGATTAGGTACACCTCTGCCAAACCCTTCAGGGATTACAGGCGTGATGTTATGTTTTCCCCGTCATGATATGTTATGTGTGAGAACTGACGGCCTGATGAAAATGTGATATTGTGGGTGATGACTACAAAAGGCGTGCTTTTCGGCGCTGCAATTCTGGGCAGCAGAGGTCCGATACAAAAAAAAACCGGCCATAGCGTTATACAACACTTGTTATTTTCCGTCAGTACGTGCAAATTTTGGGCACTTAAAACACGTGAACAACCAACATATAATTAACCATGTGAGAAGCATGGTGTGCACAAATTTGAAGATTTGTTGATCGTCATTGTAAAAGCAAATTTTAAGGGACATTGCAACCTCTCAAATTGAAATGGCAAGTTATTTGGAATAATGAGTATGCGGGGAATTAAACCGCTCTCTCCTTTAGCAGCTCCTGTAATAATGGTGGCTTTTATAATATTACTGGCCAGCTCTGTGATACGAAGCCTGGTGGCGTTGAACAGTCTGGGTGCATCAAGGTTTTGCATCAGCAGAACCGGAATGCCAACTTTAAGCTCCAGCTTATGGAACGGCACGCCCGTTAACTCCAGAGAGTTGAGAAATTCAACGGGGTAGGCAGTACTATAGCCATCACAGTATCTATGGATGTGTACACTTTTGAATCGCCGACGATTTTTCTCACACAACCACTCTTAATTTTTATATTGACCTATAAATTGAGAAAACCGTGCATGATAAGTTCATCCGCTGTAGCCACTGGATGGGAAAATACTTAGGAAAATAGAATTTTCCCATCTGCGTCCCATTCTAGACGACCCTCACCCATTTCTTTTTATTTATTTTTTATTCCATAATGTTACTGTCGGTTTTGTACATGAACCCTGTCGGGGCACTGCAAAGCACAATGCTGGTTTGCTGTTGAGTTTATGATACAGATGCCCAGTTAACAGTATTAAATAATTATTATACACTATACAATAACAAATATACATAAAGTCATATTTAAAGTCAGATTGTGGGTAGATATAAAAAAAATAAAAAGTAGCATAAATTAATAACAATAATAAGAAATAAGTGATAATAACAATCATGTCATGTCAATATCATTAGTGATTAAATTGGATTATTTAATTGTTTATTATAATCCAATTTAATCAAGATAAAGAAACAAAATAAAAATAAAAATTCACTGAAATAAACAATATTTATGCCTTTGACCAGACCGGATCTTACAGAAAAAGAAAAAATATATATAAATTGGGTTAATAAAGTGGGTATAAATTTGCAGCAGCTTATGTGCAAAGACACCTGCTTCGTGGTCGTTGTACAGTTGGACGCGCATGTTGCACTTAGGATGGAGTTTTTCGATCCTGGACCACAGTCGCGACGCGACGCTCTCTAAAAATTGGCAGTCTCGTCTGTCTAAAGTCGCCTGTGAGCCAAACGACAACGCCACCCTTCAGCGCCTGGTTGCCGCGGATGTCCTGCAAGCTGCTGTTCAACGCCTCTAATGTATACTTGTGCAACATTTTGCACCAGTCTCATTCTATTAACTTGCAAAAGGGGGGAGTCCTTTTGCAAGTTAGGCCGCTGTTTTTAGTGATGTTGCATGTTGGGGTATCTTCGCTTGCAAGATACAGCGGCAATTTGAAAACGCAATGTGCAGTCCGGCCACTGTTAAGCAAAGTTGCAGAAATGACCGAGCAACAGCCATAGCGATATAACGGCACGATTGGCGCAGTGGCTGAGCGAATAAAACTATAAAGCTGTATATTACGGTCTTTGCGGAGTTGGGCCAGCAGAAGATTCAGCAAAAATGCAATCTGACGGCACATCTGGCACTGTAGCAACTAAATAGCGCAGATTAGCGACGGGCAGCAACGTCACTGGTGCGAGGAGTTGTGATCTGCGATCGCTAACCCGTATGCCCAGCGTGGCGATAATGGGCAAACCCCTTAAATGGCAACCCAGAATCAACCACGGCTCCCAGTTAATTTTGGCGGTGGTCACGGTAACGGCAAGGTAGGTGCTAAGAATCCCCGGGTTACAAATGGCCGCCAAACCCAACTGACCTTGGCGACGTACAATGGACGCACGTTACGGCTCGACGAACACCTAGTATAGCAGCTGGACGAAGAACTCGAAAAGTAAGGTGGCACATTCTTGGGTGGAGTGAAGTCCGAAGAGAGGGGAAGGACAAAATAATCCTTGAATCGGGCCACCTGATGTATTTTTGAGAGGGAGACCAGCTATCTCAAGGCGGAGTCGGGTGCCTGGTACACAAATACCTTTGTGTCAACGTGGTAGAAGTATCTAGTGTCTCGAATAGGGTAGCGTACGTCATAGTGAAGCTAACAGAGAGGTATAGCCTCAAGATTGTTAAGGTCTACGTACCGATTTCGGCATATTCGGACGACATGGTCGAGGAAATGTTTGAGGACATCTCAAAGGTCTTGCACTCCACTACTAAGGCCCACTACAACGTTGTCATGGGGAATTTTAACGCTACAGTGGGTGTACAGAATGGCAGTGCATCGGTAGTAGGATCCTACGGGTTTGGTAGCAGAAATCATAGAATTAATTATTTCTTTAAGAAACAGCCTTTTTTTTCGGATGCGAAATCATCAAATAACCCCCCTACTCTGGGCGGAGCGGAAGGGAGTATCAGACTTGTACTGACTAAAACCCATCCATGTTCCTTCTTTGCCCTTTGTATTCCAGGGCCACGGTATCTCTTTCGAACAGCCCCGCAGTCCTGGCAGGCATCGGCCCATGCGGACCCCTACGTGGTTGCTGACATCTCTTTGAGGCGCGCGTGGAACACGAACGCGCCGGCGACACGGCCTGTCGTCATAAGACGGCCGGACGGCGAGCTAGCCCATAACTCGCCGTCCACAGGCCCGCGCCTACGGTGGCCGGGATCCACCACGTGACCCCCGACGCCCAGGGCGTATTCCGCGAGGGCTGGGACGTGAGGTTCTTTCCCTCTCACGTCCCGCTTAAGAAACAGCCTCAAAGGAAGGACGTGGCGAAGCCCCAACACTATGACGAAAAACCCCATAGACTTCATCATAGCGGATAAAAAGCATATATTCAGTGATTTCTCGTTGATCAACAGGTTCAACACCGGTAGCGATCACAGACTTGGCACTTTGAATATTAATTTCAAGCTGGAGCGAACCCGTTTGATGAAGTCTAAACTCCGTTCAAATATGCTCCAAACTATGCTAGGGTCTGAAGCATTCCAGTCAGATCTGGAGAACCGATTCGCGGCCGTGGAAACCACAAATGACGTTGACCAGGCGCTCGACCAAATGGTGGAAATCCTCAGGGAGGAAGGGACGCGTTTTTGTAAAATGCGGCGTACGGGCAAGAAGTATAAACTTTCGGAGGAGACTCTGGAGCTTATGAAGGAACGACGTGAAAACCCACCCATCACTTCGTAAGAACTATAGGCGCTCAGTAATAAAATTAGGAAATTTTTACGACGCGACCTTCGATAAAAAATAAAAATAAAAATAAAAAAATCTTTATTAACAGGTGATTGTTAGTAACATCAGTGTAGCTCTGGCTCTTGTACTAGGATTCCCTGTATCACAAGAGCCAAATGCTCCAGCACACGCTCAATAGAACAAGCGATTCTACAGCCAGTTTATGCATCGTATGCATCTCGACCTGATCCCGAAAACGAGGATTCCAGATCCAGCTTAACCCACCATTTCACAGAAGACCTGCCAGAAGTCAGCCAAGACGAAATCGATTCAGCTCTTAGACAGGTTAAGAATGGAAAAGCCCTTGGCGAGGTTGGGATAACGACTGAGCTAGCTTGTAGAGAAAGCGGGAGGAAGTCTTGTATTAAGAAAGCTTCTGGAGCTCTTTAACTCGGTCCTGTTCTCTGGAAGAACTCCAGAAGCGTGGAGAAGGAGCGTGTTCGTTCTTTTCTTTAAAAAGGGGAACAAGACGCTATTAAAAAATTACAGACCCATTTCGCTCCTTAACCACGTGTATAAACTGTTTTCAAGAGTCACCACGAATCGTCTGGCGCGTAGACTCGACGACCTTCAGGCACCGGAGCAAGCCGGGTTTCGAAGAGTATACAGCACCATAGACCACATCCACGCAGTGCGGTAGATCATACAGATGTCCGAAGAGTATAATCGGCCTCTGTGTCTTGCATTTGTGGACTATGAGAAGGCTTTTGACTCTGTCAAGACCTGGTCAGTTCTGGAGTCTCTGCAGCGATGCCAAGTCGACTGGCGATACATCCAAGTGTTGAGAATCGCAGCACGACTTGCAGCAGATGCTGAATGGACTAGTTGATTCTTCAATACGCATTGGTCTCCTGGCGAACTTGGACAAAACCCGGGTGATGTTCAACGAACACGGGGGACCTGTTGTTGTTAATGGCGGTCCTCTCGAGGTTGTTCGAGAATGTGTTTACCTCGGGCAATCTCTGCAGTTTGGTAAGAACGTCTTTGAGAGGGAGGCTAACAGAGGAAACCAGCTGGGCTGGGCAGCATTTGGGAAGGTTCGCCAGGTCTTTTCGTCGCGTATTCCTTAGAGTATAAAGACTAAGGTCTTCAATCAGTGCGTCCTGCCTGTGACTACTTACGGAGCCGAAACGTGAACACTCACGGTACGGATGGTCCATAAATTTAAGGTCCCTCAGCGAGCTATGGAACAGGCTATGCTTTGAGTCTCACTGAGATATCGCATCCAGAACGAGGTGATCCTTCAGAGAACCAGAGTTGTCGACATAGCTCACAGAATAAGTAAGCTGAAGTGGCAATGGGCCGGTCATATTACCCGTAGAACCGATGACCGTTGGGGTAGACGTGTTCTTGAGTGGAGACCGCGAATCGGCAAACGTAAGGTGGGACGCCCTCAGGCTCGGTGGAGTGACGATCTTCGCAGGGTGGCTGGTAGCAACTGGATGAGATTTGCTGAAAATCGAGTGAATGGCGTGCGATTGAGAAGGCCTATGTCCAGCAGTGGAGTGCTATAGGCTGATGATGATGAATCTATTTTGTAATGATTTGAAAATCATAAAGCATTAAAATAAAACAAAATACCTAGTTACAAAAAGCTGTCTAGTTGAAAACCGGTTGGCGATCGAACTCGCGAACCATGTTTATTATTTTCGGAAATGTTACAGCATTAAAAAAAACAATAAAATCACAAAAAGTGAATACTGGCTGCGATTCGTACTTACGAACGCTGGTTTACAGGGAGGTCGCTAAACCACTAACCTTACTAGGATGATAAATGGTCAAAAATAGCCGTTCTATTCTAACGCATGTTATGGTAGTTGTCAGCTGTCAAATAGTTGAGGAATACGGACTTAATGCAATATTGCTCATCCCCCTAAGGTGTTAGTGCAATAATATATGCCTATGTGCTATTCCAAACTATAATCTATCTCGGTGCCAAATTTCATCCAGATCCGTTCAGCCGTTCTGGCGTGATTGAGTAACAAACATCCATCCATCCAAACTTTCGCATTTATAATAGTAGTTTTATAGTTTTATAATTATAGTAAATCATAAATAAATCATAAATCATATTTATTTCTGTAAATTGGTTTACAAAACTCTTTTACATGTCCACATGTTATGTTTTAAAACTAGATGTGGCCGGTGTTTCGTACCTGACTACTTTGAGAAGAAACATCCGAAACCAACTCAGAGGTCACCGTCTCTTTTAAAGTCCAGACATTGCTTAAGGCATATGAGGACCATGTAGATTAATGTCTGAGATGGTATTTTGAAGAAATAACCACACAGATTTGAGTGGACCTGTCCAGACAGTGCAAGCATTTGTCAGTGATCGTGTAGCTCGACTCAGAATCCAAGGAGCTCAACGACACTACGAACAATACCAAAGAAAGGATATTTGGGTAGGCCGCTTAAAGTACTCAAACTGCCAGACAATCGTGAAACTAACTAAACTAAAAAATAATAATAATAGTATGACCCACGTAGTCCTCATATTCACAGTAATAAACAAAATAATTATAAAACGACACTTGAAAAAGTAAATAAAGTCAAGAAAAATAATAATAATAATAATTTGTCGTGTAGCCAATGCGGCATGTCGTGTAGCCAATGTCAAATTTCCAAACACTGACAGTCCTACACGACCAAAATCTGCCGTACCAGCCTGGCAATGCAGGATTGAGCGTCGTATTAATGAGGCCAGGGCACTCATCGGGAAGCTCATCTGCTTCAGGGAGGGCAATACACGCCCAAGGGTGATGCGCTTTGTGAGGCGGGCATTCTCGGGAACTGATATCAGTCCCCGAGAATACATGTCATGAGTCACAGAGCGCATCGACTTCCTGAAGCAGAAAGTTTATGCATGGGCCAACCGTATCCGTCGGTATAGGCGAAGAGTAGATCGATACACTCAGAACCGCATGTTCCAGAGTGACGAAAGGTGGGTGTACAGAACATGGGAGCGGCCCGTTACCATTCAAGGAGTGACTGACGCGCATCTGCCGGATAACGACGCCATGAATGCTTTTTGGCGAAGTATTTGGTCGGTGCCC
Organism: Noctua janthe; assembly: GCA_910589295.1. NCBI lineage: Eukaryota > Metazoa > Arthropoda > Insecta > Lepidoptera > Noctuidae > Noctua > Noctua janthe. The sequence continues at coordinate 12,410,952 of OU342578.1, forward strand.
GTCGGCCACACTGAGGGTGATTGGATGCGTGTTGTTGAGCGAGCGTGTGACTCAATTCCGGAAATGGAGGTAATTTCTATTAGTCCACTGGACGTGGCCTGTGCAGTCCGTCCGTTACCTAAATGGAAATCTCCAGGGCCGGACGGACTGCACAATTTTTGGATTAAATGGCTACAAAGGTCACACGCTTGCTTAGCCTCACAATTCCAATCATCCTTAGAGACTGGGTCGCTACCACCATTCTTTACAACAGGAGTTACCCACCTGCTCTACAAATCGGGTAGTACTGTGGAACCTAAAAACTATAGACCAATTACGTGTTTACCGAAGGTCTATAAAGTTCTAACATCCATTCTGAGAGCAAAAATTGTTCGTCATATAGATAGCAATTCAATTATGTCTGTCTCTCAGAATGGATGTAAGAATGGGTCCCGCGGTACTAAGGAGCTGCTCCTTATCGACATGGCCATAAGCTAACAGGTTCGTCGATCCCGGAGGGATCTGTCGACGTGTTGGATAGATTATAAGTAGGCCTATGACTCGGTGCCACAGACATGGCTCATGAGGGTGCTGGGATTGTACAAAATAGATGCAACTCTTCGCACCTTCTTGATGTCGTGTATAGGGCAGTGGAGGACGGTCCTTCTTTATCCAGGATGTCGGCAGGTTCTTGGGAACGATGAACCGGTCAGGATTGAGCGAGGAATATTTCAGGGTGACAGTTTGAGTCCGCTTTGGTTTTGCTTGGCCTTGAATCCTCTGAGCACACTGCTGGAGGATTCAGGTCTAGGCTACCGGTTGAGGAAAAGTGGTCAGGTTATATCTCACCTCCTTTACATGGATAATTTGAAAATATTTGCTCCCAGCAATTTGCAACTGATGGAGCTACTAAAAGTGACTGAAACTTTTAGTAGCGCCATCAGGATAGAATTTGGCTTGGACAAATGTGCAGTCATGCATGTAAGCGAGGGGAGATTATGAAATCCGTGGGAACTCTACTCTCGGATTCCATATCCCTTAGATCCCTCTCATCAACCGAGACCTACAAGTATTTGGGTATGTCGGAAGCATTAGGCATCAATGCTGCCGACATGAAACAATCATTAAAGGAGCGCTTCTTTGGCCGCCTGAATAAAGTGTTAAACAGTCTTTTATCAGGCGGAAACAAGGTGCGCGCCTTTAATGGTTGGGTCATGCGGTATTGATGTATTCTTACGGCATACTCAAATGGACTCAGACGGAACTTGACGCCCTGGATAGAAAGATCCGCACTCTACTGACCGCAAATCGGATGCATCACCCAAGGTCATCGGTGATGAGACTGTATATCCCGCGGAAGTGCGGAGGTCGTGGATTCTTAAATGCTAAGACCTTGCACAACCGCGAGGTATGCAGTCTCAGGGAATACTTTCTCGAAACCGACGTGGGGATGCACCGAGATGTGGTCTCAGTGGACAAGAGCTTTACCCCGCTCTCCTTGGCTAACCAGAACTGGCACAAACCTGTGGTATTGGATACTAATAACCGTAGGGAGGTATGGCAGAGCAAGGAGCTACACGGACTCTTTTTCCGGGCCTTACATGGGCCTGATGTAGACTTTTTGGCGTCCGTATCCTGGCTACGATTCGGTGACCTCTTTGGGGAAACTGATGATTTCGTCTGTGCGATTATGGACGAACAACTATCGGAAATATATTATTAAGGACGGTACGGTTGACATCTGTCGGGCATGCCACCGTCCCATATATCGGTGAATCCATCCGACATATTGTTCACATTCCCCCCGCGGGCCCAAACGCGTAAACACGCAAATCTGCTGCGCTCGCACACGATAATTCCCTGCTAATTGAAAAGCAACTGTTTATCCGTGTAATGTAATTACGATTCAACTAAGTGACCACTAAATAATCAAAGTTTTAAATACTACGGGCTGCGAAATTTAACATGCTATTCTTTTGTCAACGACTCCAACGTGCGGCGCACCGAGGTCAAAGTCCGTCCTCGACACTCACTCAAGGACGAACGCTATTCGTCGATCGGCTGTTGCTCGGCCGTGATCGGGAACCGAAGATCTACGGAAGTGTTGACAACGGACCTGTGTGATACTCGTGCGCAGTAGACAAGTTTATGTTGTGATCGCTGAGTGAGTAAGGCGCTTCATCCATACATAAGTACACCAAGTACACTATACGATCTTATTCCGAGTTGTGCTTATTATATTGAGTACATACATTCAAATATAGTTATTAGAAAACCATACAACAGAAATGTTCTGTTCACCTGGGCAAACTGCATCACCGCCTTTTCACAGCTCGGAACCTGATTTAACCACAAGTTCCAATACAGAAACAAATGAATAACATCAGAGAAAAAGGAAGCAAGGTGATGACGTTGAATTGCAACGTATAGAATCTATGATGATGGAGATGAAGTCCATGTTCTCTGATTTTGTCCGTGATCAAACACACCACAATAAAAAAATTGACACCCTACACTTGGTCCTTGAGGAAATTAGGTCTCAAAACAGCCTAATTCGTAACCAAAACTTAGAAATACAAAACCAAAATGATGAGATCCGAACTCAAAATACTCAAATTCAAAACGCTGTACAATTCTTGTCCGATAAATACGAGGATGCCATGCTAGAAATAAATAAACTACAAACGGAGTGTCAAGACAATCAGAAAACCATAAAAACACTAGAACTGAGGGTAGACTTTCTGGAGAGAAACCTAAAAGCTGCAACAATTGAAATAAAAAATATCCCAACCTCAAACCCCGAGACTAAAGAATCCCTGACTGCGTTAATTAAAGAACTCGGTACTATTATTAATCAACCAGTGCCGCCATCTGAGGTCAAGAATGTGTTTCGTTTAAGAAACAAGAAACAACTTATGAATACAATCATTGTTGAATTCTCATCCGCATTACTGAAAGAAAAATTTATACAGTCCACTAAAAACTTTAACAAACAAAATATTCATAATCGTCTTAACACTACCCACTTGCAAGCTGCAGGACCTAAGAAACCGATCTACGTATCGGAAGCCCTTACTTCTTCAGCCAAACACCTGCACTATCTCTCCAGAGAGTTTATAAAAAGCAGTGAGTACCAACAATGTTGGACTGCTAATGGGGAGGTATATGTACGCGAAAAAGAAGGGATGCCCAGCCGGCTCATAAAATTCGAAGAAGACCTGGCTAAATTACGTCACGAAAAAACTAAATGACTACCTATTCTACCTCTCCATACCATATTTGCTAAAAATGTTTTCTTCTACCTGTTAATATGTTACGTAAATATGTTAAAATCTGTTATTATCTTACTTATTTACAAATACCCACAAAATTATCATACATATTTGAATACAATTACTAACTGCAATCTGCTAATAACGTTAGTTCTAAATGTACAAAAATTAATTACTAACCCACTTATTTACCTACAAACACATCTACAATACTACACCTACAATAATAATACATCTACAATACTACTACTTACATATACAATCTACACATTTCTTTCATTATTTACGGATGCTTCTAAAGCACAACACTCACATGAAATGAAAGCCTGTGCACTAAATTCTAATCTAGTATCACTAATTGTCCATATCACATCATGCCTTAGCAGTACTAATAGAATGAATTGCTCAAAACCCAGCAATACACAAAAAATGCAAATGTTGATTAAATTAACTAAAATTCGATAATACACAAAATAACATAAACAACATAGATGCTGTCTCTGTGTCTGACTCATCTACCTGTGATTTGGATAACTGTGTCCCACCCAACCTCAATCAGAATCATTCGCTCAAAATCCTTAACCAAAATATTAGAAGTATTACAAAAAATATGGCAGGGCTACACACTATTCTCGCTAGAAAAAAAGTTGAATGGGATGTAATAACGTTAACGGAATGCTGGCTTCTGAATACTAACTACATTCCAGACCTCCAAGGCTATAACTACTTCAAAACTGATAATAATCTGACACAAAATGAGGGCGTAGTTGTTTATGTCAATAAAAATCTGAACGTGTCCGTGGAGGAACCATCGATTGAAGACGCTAATTGCCGACTGATAAAAATTGACGTTAGCACTATCCTATTGGCTATTTATCGACGGCCAGCCAACAAAGATATTACCAACTTTGTTAACTCACTTGATATGATCCTGTTGAGTATCGCGAACTATAAAAACATAATCATCACCGGCGATCTAAACATAAACATCAGTGATCAGTGTCCTGACCCAACCAAACACAGCTACCTAAATCTACTTGCTTCACATGGCCTATTACCAGCACGCACTTTGCCCACACGACTTCAAGCTTGCCTTGACCACTTTATTTTAAAAACTACCCTACCGGCGTCTACTTATGTCGCCCACTCTGCACTGACTGATCATGAAACTACGTTACTGTTCCTAGTCAAAAAAATTACTAAAATAACTGTAAATAAAACGTCTGTTCGAACCAATTACGACCTACTAGACGCTGCATTTAAGCAAATTGACTTTGAACCAGTTTTTCGAACTGAAAACCCCCACATAGCAGCAGAACTGATGATCAGCCTTATAACACAGGTGATTGATTCTAACTCAAAAATTGTTAAAATATCAAATCGGAAAAAAATCTTAAAACCTTGGCTAACACCGGGTCTCCTCCGATGTATTAGGCACAGAGACAACCTACACAAAAAAACTAAAACGACACCCGACAACGAAATCTTAAAAACAACTTTTACTAGATATAGAAACTTCTGCAATAAGACACTGAAAAGGACTAAACTAGAATTTGAGAAAAAAGAAATTAACAACGCAGACACTAATACTAAAAAAATCTGGGCAGCCATCAACACAATATCCAATCGTACTAATAAGAAAGACAGCTCGTCACAATTATTAAATATGTCAGCTTCACCACTGCAATCTGTTAACCAGGCTAACAAAATTTTCGCAGAAATTGGTAAAAATCTAGCAGAACAAATAGTCTCTAGACCTACTCTTGAAGCACCGCAGGCAATCAACAACAGCTTATTACATTCTATGTCACTTTTACCTACGGACGAAAATGAAGTTGTTAATCTTATACTGTCCCTACGTAACGACTGTTCTGTGGGGTGGGATAGAATCTCTAATGGTCTAATAAAAAAGCACATGGCTATAATTGTACCGCCACTTACATACATTTGCAACCTCGCTCTCAAACTAGGGCAATTTCCCAAACCATTAAAAAAATCCATCATTCATCCTATTTTTAAGGATGGGGACAGAAACAGTGTCAACAACTACAGACCTATTGCTGTACTCCCTGCCTTATCCAAAATTCTAGAGAAGATCATGAACAAAAGGCTCGTTGACTACTTAGAAAAATTTAACATACTGTCACACTCACAATATGGCTTTCGGGCTGGTAGATCAACGTCTGATGCGGTACATGACCTGACTAACTTTGTTGTCACAAACATGGATGAGGGGCAGAAGGTCCTGGGTATCATTCTAGATCTTGCCAAAGCGTTTGACACTGTTTCTGTTCCCATGCTCATTCACAAAATGGAAAGAATTGGCATAAGGGGGGTTCAACTCAAACTTTTTGAGGACTACCTGAGTGAGCGTACACAGTTCGTTAAAATAGATGATATCGTCAGTGAAGAGCGCACCGTCACCTATGGTGTGCCACAAGGTAGCGTACTCGGTCCGACTCTTTTTCTCATATATATTAACGAGCTGGGTATGCTCACTGTCCCCAATGGTAAAATTATAACTTTTGCGGATGACACTGCCCTTCTCTTTAGCGCAAATTCATGGCATGAAGTTTACGCGCATGCACAGACAGGTTTTGATGATGTAATGAGGTGGCTTCATAGCAATGTACTTACACTAAACACAGATAAAACAAAATATATTGCCTTTTCCCTAAAGTTCAATACACATGTATCTCAAACAACACCATCATATTCCATAATAGCTATTGCAACTTGAGATTTAACGAACAAATCAACACCCTCAGCAATAGACTACGTAAATTAATATTTGTTTTTAAGACCCTGCGACATGTGGCTGACGTCAAACTGATGAAATCGATCTACTTTCCCCTCGCCCAGTCTCTATTAACTTACTGTATAACGTCCTGGGGCGGTGCACCTAAATACACAATCTTGCAACTGGAAAGAACGCAGAGAGCTATTTTGAAGGTATCTTCCTTTCTACCATTTCGATATCCCACAGCAATCTTATATAAAGAGGCTAAAGTCCTAACTGTGCGTCAACTCTTTGTTTTACAAACGGCCCTGAAACAGCATGGACTCCTTATCTTTAACTCCTCACTTTTAAGTAAAAGACGTTTTGACCCAGTAGATCGCCATGGTAAACGACTAACTACAATGTTTTCGAAACGTTTCTTCTGTTATCTGGGTCGTTTTCTCTAAAATAAAATAAATAGGACGCTCCCGATCTACGATCTTACCAAAATAAAGTGAAAATCTAAAATTACGAGTTGGCTTCTGGAGTTAAGTTATGACGCTACGGAAAAACTTCTAGCTGCCCCGAAATAACTTACAATATATATATACCACAATTCTGTGCATCCAGCTATTTAAACAATTTTTCCCTTTCCTTATTCACACGCACACACACCCACCACATACACACACCCTCCACTTACACTCACAATAATTAGATATCGCCATTGTTGGTATATTTTTATCCTTTATTTTTTCTTACTCAATAATATTTACTGCATTAATTTGTGTACGAGTGCATAATCCTGTTTAAATGTGCTTCCGAAGGGGTGGAGACCTGGTGTCCTGAAATACAGGCTTTTCACCTAGCTTAGGCACCAGTCTCCCACAGTATAAAAACGTATGTATTGTTCACGATACCTAATAATAAAACCTATGTATTGTGGTGAGAAATAAATCTTTATATTATATTATTTATATATTATATTATTGTTTCTGGTTGTTCTCGTCTTGCTAACGGTGAGTACTTGCACAGACACAATCTAGTAGCTAGGATTATTCACCAGCAACTTGCCTTGCAATACAACCTTGTGAGTTCTGAAGTACCATACTACAAGTATGTGCCCGACCCAGTTCTCGAGAATGGTCATGTCACATTGTATTGGGATCGATCTATCATCACAGACAGGACTATTTTAGCAAATAAACCTGATATTGTGGTGATAGATCGCCGAGAGCGCCGTGCAATGATTGTTGATATCACTGTCCCTCATGACGAGAATCTCGTGAAAGCTGAAAATGATAAAAAAAATCAAGTATCTTGATTTAGCACACGAGGTTGTCGACATGTGGGACGTGGACTCTGCAATCATTGTACCGATAGTCGTTACGGTTAATGGACTAATAGCAGAGAGCCTCGACCAACACCTTAGGAGGCTCTCATTGCGCGGCTGGGTCAAGGGCTTGATTCAGAAAGCAGTACTCCTGGACACGGCACGCATAGCGAGGCGGTTCCTCTCTCTTGAGCCCTGACCACCGGCAACCTGGACCTTGTTACTGATGCCGATGGGCCATCTATTTTTTATATTTTTAAATGTTTTGTTTACTTTTCTTTGTAAAAATATTTAAAAATGTATTAGATAAGAGAAAGAATGAATAAAAGAAATAATAATTTGGTGTGGACAAATGTGCGGTCATGCATGTAAAGCGAGGGGAGATTGTGGAATCTGTGGGAACCCAGCTCTCGGATTCCATAAATCTTAGATCCCTCTCAGCAACTGAAACCTATAAGTATTTGGGTATGTCGGAAGCGCTGAGCATAAATGTTGCTGACATGAAGCAATCGTTGAAGGAGCGCTTCTTTGGCCGTCTGAAAAAAGTATTTAATAGTCTTTTATCAGGCAACAATAAGGTGCGTGCCTTCAACGGTTGGGTCATGCCGGTTTTGATGTATTCTTTCGGCATACTCAAATGGACTCAGACAGAACTAGACGCCCTGGATAGGAGGGTCCGTACATTGTTGACGGCATATCGAATGCATCACCCGCGTCATCTTCTGTTATGAGACTGTATATCCCGCGGAGGTGTGGGGGTCGAGGCTTTTTAAACGCTAACACTCTCCACAATCGCGAGATATGCAGTCTCATGGAATATTTTCTTGAAACCGACGTGGGGATGCATCGAGAATAGATGTGGTCGCGGTGGACAAGGGGCTCACCCCGCTCTCCTTGGCTAAAGAGAACTGGCGCAAACCTGTAGTGCTTGACACTAACGACCGCATGGAGGTATGGCAGAGTAAGGAGCTTCACGGACGCTTTTTCCGGGCCCTGCATGGGCCCGATGTAGACCTATCAGCGTCCGTAGCCTGGCTACGTTCCGGGGACCTCTTCGGAGAAACTAAAGGTTTTGTCTGTGCAATTATGGATGAAGTTATGATGACGAATAACTACCGGAGATTTATTGTGAAGGACGGTACGGTTGACATATGTCGGGCATGCCACCGTCCAGGCGAATCAATCCGTCACATTATCTCCGGGTGTTCTCGTCTGGCTAACGGAGAGTACTTGCATAGACACAACCTTGTAGCCAGGATTATCCATCAGCAACTTGCTCTAAAATACAACCTTGTGGAATCGGAAGTATCGTACTATAAATATGTGCCCGACCCAGTTCTTCCATCCATCATCACTGACAGGACTATTGTAACCAATAAACCTGATATAGTGGTGGTGGATCGGTCAGAGCGGCGCGCAATGGTATAACGCGTAGATATAACGGTCCCGCATGATGAGAACCTCGTGAAAGCCGAGAAAGACAAACAAATCAAGTATCTTGACTTGGCTCACGAGGTTGTCGACATGTGGGATGTGGACTCAGCGATCATTGTGCCGATAGTTGTATCAGCCCATGGCTTAATTGCCAAGAGCCTCGACCAATACCTGAGGAGGCTCTCGGTAGGCAGCTAGATCAAGGGTTTGATTCAGAAAGCGGTACTCCTGGACACGGCTCGTATTGTTAGGAGGTTCCTCTCTCTGGAGCCCTGACCGCCGGTAGCTTGGACCCTGTTCCCGATACCGGTGGGCTACAATTTTTTATATTTTTAAATGTTTTTTATATGGTTTTTAGTTTATGAAATATTTAAAAATGTAGAAGATTTGTATAAAAATAAATAAAGGAAATAATAATACCATAGGTACTTGAAAAAGTAAATAATGTCAACTAAAAAAAAAATTTTTTTGTCCTCAATATAATCTTTAACAGAATAGAAATGCAATAAAAATTTGAGTATTTGTCTTATAAAAAATTTGAATTTATTAAGGCTTAGTTCTTGAATGTGGCCTGGTAGTTTGTTATAAAAGTGGCATTGGCATCTAAATGATCTATCTATTTTCTTGAGCCTTGTTGTGGGTACAATAAATTTATGTTTATTCCTATTTACATTATATACAGACTACAAATAGAACTAAAAACAATGTTTATTCCTTGTATTTATATTGTGAATATTACAATATTTCTTAAAAAACTTTATATTTTTGTGAGCATACAAAAGGTTATCATAAATATATTGAGAAGGAACAGTCATTACATTAATCTTCTTAAACTTTTCTCTGTGAGAGTGTCTCGGACTCAACTTATAAATTGATCGAACAGCCCTTTTCTGCAAAACAAAGATGGTCTGAATATCGGCGGCATTCCCCCACAACAGAATACCGTACGACATTACGCTATGAAAATAGCTGAAGTAAACTAATCGAGCTGTCTCTACATCGGTTAAATTACGAATTTTTCTAACTGCGTATGCTGCGGAGCTCAGTTTCTTCGACAATTTATCTATGTGTGGGCCCCACTGAAGCTTAGCGTCTAAAGTTAAGCCCAAGAACACCGTGCTATCTTCAGGATTCAACTCTTCGCCCTTCACCAACACACTAGTTTTCACCTGCCTAACGTGAGGTAGTGCAAACTTAATGCATTTGGTTTTTTTTTCATTAAAAAGTAAATTATTAGCGTTAAACCAATGCACTACTTTTGAAATTGCGCTATTTACATTGTCAGTGACTAGCTGCTGACGTTTAAGTTTAAACAAAAGCGAAGTGTCATCTGCAAACAACACTATATCGTGGTTATCCTTTACGAGGTAAGGTAAGTCATTAATATAAATAAGGAATAAGAAAGGACCAGGAATTGAGCCCTGTGGGACTCCCATTGTTACTAAAGATCCGGGAGATATTTTTCCGTTGACGTCAACTCTCTGGATCCTATTACTCAGGTATGAGGTAAGAAGATCCAGAGCGCTGTTCCGGATTCCGTAGTGGCGGAGTTTCCTGATTAACGTTTCATGAAGAACGCAATCAAATGCCTTAGATAAATCGCAAAAAATGCCCAAAGCATTGCATTTATCTTCCCATGCACTATAAATATGTCCTAAAAGTTCTACACGATCAGTAGTTGAACGACCCCTCGTAAAACCGAACTGTTTGCTATGTAATAATTTATGTCTATTAAAAACCTTTGCAATTGTTCTAGAATTCATTTCTCAAAAAGTTTACTAAAAGTAGGTAGTATTGAAATAGGTCTATAATTTGTGGGGTCTGCTGTACTACCCGTTTTGAATAAAGGAATTATTTTCTTTACGAAATTCCAAGTCGCAAACGTTAACATTTTCCTTAAGCAAAATTCGGCAACAGTAGGTGATGAATTTAGGGATGTATGATAGGGGAGTAGTAAGATATACAAATGTGTATATTTAGTGGTGACGACAGTAAAAAAACTATAGTAATAGCCTAGGTGTTCTAAGAATTAGCGACGCGGTGTGTGGGACAAATTCGAAGTGACTGCGATTATTTACAGGCATACTCGCAATACCAGTGACGATTGTTATGTAGCGTAAAATTGATGCAACATTGTTTCAGCTACATGTTTTGGAGTAGTGAGGACCATAAATAGTGCCTATCAGCGGGGACTAGCCATCGACACAAGCAAGATATATAAAATATGGTGCACAATTGTGCGCGCAAAGACACACACACACGGCACAAACTCCTCCACTTTATTCTTCTCGTTCCTTAATTAAAGACGGTGTGATATCCCCGGGTCAGGTAATATCTCGAACTAAGACCTCTATGTTCTCATGTGCTGCTCTGGCATCTGGCGCAAGCGATCAACATTAAAACACCATTACTTGTAGATCGCTATGAAACCACCGGCGACACATGAGGCATCACACTAGCTACCGATGAAAAATGCAAGAAAGATACATGTATTTTTCAATAAAATAAAATTATTATTGGTTAGTATTTTTTTTCGTTCTTATCTTAATATAATTATGTATGTTCTAGGAACATACATAATCACATAATAATAATAATAATCCTGGATCGATCAGAGCGGCGCGCAATGATTGTTGACATAACGGTCCCGCTGATGAGAACCTATTGAAAGCCGAGAAAGATAAGCAAATCAAGTATCTTAACTTGGCTCGCGAGGTTGTCGACATATGGGATGTGGACTCAGCGATCATTGTGCCGATAATTGCCAAGAGCCTCGACCAATACCTGAGGAGGCTCTCGTTAGGCAGCTGGATCAGGGGCTTGATTCAGAAAGCGGTACTCCTGGACACGACTCGTATTGTTAGGAGTTTCCTCTTTCTGGAGCTCTGACCGCCGGTAGCTTGGGCCCTGTTCCCGATACCGGTGGGCTACAATTTTTATACTTATAAATGTTTTTTTTATATTGTTTTTAGTAAGGAATATTTAAAAATATAATTGATTTGTATATAAATAAATAAAGAAAATATTTTTTTTTATTGCTATACTGCGTAGCAATGCTGCCAGTCTTCTGGGCACGTATTCAGATAACAGCAATGCGGAGGAGTACTTTAACGCCTAAGTGACATGTTATCGTCGTTGTATATAAATATGTATAGGTACTTACTTGTAGTCTTCTTTTTATCATAATTTTAGTTCTATTTGTGGTCTGTAGATAATGTACATAATATAGATTTTTTTTATAATATATTAAAATTTTAAGATTTATGTATAGTTTTATGTGCAATATGTGTCAAGGGTTTTTTTTTTATTTTTACATTGTATTTAATATTTAATTTTACTTTAAATTTTTGCATGCCCCAAAAAGGTAAAATATGATTTGTGGCTAAACCACCAATTTTAACAACTGGTCACACCTGTATTTTAAGCAAATAAATTATTCTTATTCATATGATGACATGACTTCACTCGATGCAACACGACTCGCGGTATCTGTCCAAAGGTATGCGATCTAATGCTAATACCAGAAATAAGTGAAAATATTCACAAAAGCTAGGGACTTTAATTAAAATACAATTAATTTGTTTACCATTACAACCACGTACCGTACCGTACCACCATATTTTGAGACAACTCCACGGAGATGAACAACTCTTAATAATTTGCAGAGCAGTTACCTATATCAAGTGTTGCTTAGACGATATGGAGAACTAAGTGAAAACCCAGTGAACTACAAGACTTTTTCTAAAACGAAAGCATAACGATCAACCGTGTTCTGTTAAGTGTCAAGTGAATCAAAACATTAGCTGGTGACCTAAGTTTGTTAGATAAACGATTTAGTGCAAGAAGAGCAACTCGAACTAAAAACTCCATGCATAAAGTGCGAAAAACAAACAATTAGTGCAAAAGAAAATACCAAATAACCTTAAAAGTGCTTATCATCAACTTAGACCAAAGGACACACAAGGCAGGTCAACTAACGCCATCTATCCAAAAGCTTGAACACTACGTAACTAGCCGCTATTGATCGAATTAACCAAGCTATCTATTTCACCACATAACCAACAGAGGGCGCTATTCACAAAACAAACTATTTGAGTTGTTACAAAGATACCATAATAAAAAATCATGGAGGAAATAAAAAACATACTGGTAAACTACAAAAAGAAATGAAACAAAAGATTGATTGCTCGAAATGAAAGAAGACATAAAAACTACAATTATCAATAATATAAAAGACAAGTTCAGGAGCTTGGAAATTAAAAGTGAACATCTAGAAAGAAATTAGAGGAGCATTTTTCAGCTATCCACAATTTGGAAAGATACATGAGACGGAAAAACCTTGTCATATTTGGAGTGGAAAAACGAGAAAATTCCTATCACGATTCAGAAAAAGTATTAGACATAATAAAAAACTATCTTAATTTACAATATGAAAATTGTATAGAAGCGTTCAAAACACTTGGGGAAAAAAAGGCGACAAAATACGACCTGTTGTGGTTCAGCACAATGTGACTGAAAATAAAAATCCTTCAAAACCAAAAAACTCTGAAAAACTCACCATTCTATATTAAACAAGACTACCCCTTAGAAGTCTTGAACAAACGCAGAGACCTACAAACCCAATTGAAAGAATAAAGAGAGTTGGGCAATAAAGCATTAATAAAATACGACAAGCTCGTTGTATTACCCAACAAAAATAAAATCATACCACAATACCATACACACAAAAGAATCCTATCTGAATCATCCGAAACAGTGATTTTGTCTCAATAGCCAAAAAACCACAGAAAACAAAAAATAACCTATAAAGAAAACTACTATGAACAACTACATCCTACAAAAACCTAAACTTTTTCACAACAAGGAAAGTACTTCGCACGAACCAAAAATGGACCTCGCGATCTCCAGACGGTACCACTAAAATTGAACTTATACATATGCTGACAAACTTACAGAAAAACGTGCAGAATTTACAAGTCATTAACTTGAATTTCCCTACTGATCACAGATTCGTAAGAGCAACATTTATTTTACAAAACTAAAGGTAAACAGAATTAATTATACCAACAACTCAAGAAGCTTACTTAGAAACGAAAAGGAAATATCGAGATATAAACAATCACTCCATGAATGTAGCAAAGACCTTATGAGCTGCCAAGATACCAACTCGGTACAAGAATGCTACGACAAAATAGAAACAAGTTTAAAGAAAGCGCTCATCCATAATAAAGATAAAGAAAGAAGCAGCGTGATATCATCTCACACTACAAGGCTAATACAACGCAAAGTGTTTTACAAAAATTAAAACCTAAGACGCGAGCTATGAAAAATGAGTTGAACTGAGTTGAGCACTTTATAAACTAGTTAGTAAATATGTTCGAAAAGATTATTCAAACCATCGAAAACATACCATTTAAAGACACCAAAATTCCACAGGAAGTATAAAAAAGCGTACGAGGAACTGCGATCCCATAAAACATGGATAGAAGGACTTCACGGCCCTCAAAAATAACACATGCCCGAAAAGAGATCCTACACATAGCAACCAACTTTTATGAAAACTTGTACAGTGCCCCACTACGCCAAGGCACAGACCAAAGTGAATAAGAAAATGATGACAATGATGTAGAAATAAACCCTTATCGCCTCTAATCTTCATAGAAGTACTGGAATCGATTATCGAACAACGAAATTGGGATAGAACAGATATATGCATAGAAGGGAAACATAGTAGTCACCCATGGTTCGCCGACGACATTTTCCTTCTATCAGAAAATAGCACAGAGCTGGAGTCAATGCTACAAGCGTTACAACAAGCAAGCACGGAGGTAGGACTAGAAATTAATCTGAGAAAAACAAAACTCATGACAAATGCTGCACAAAACTCCATATGCCTGAACAACACACCAGTAGAGTACGTTACCAGCTATACGCTACGTTACCTAGGCAAACAAATTTCTTTTCAAAAACTAAATAACGATCAAAACAAGCCAAAAAACAGTACTCTCCTCTATACTGTGATATTCTGGATATATATTATAGGTATATATTTACAGTACAAGTATTTATTTTATATGTGTATATTTGGATGTATGTTTATTTTATACATATAGGTATAACTTTGTTTTAAGTTCCAATTTCAATTTTCCTGTTTTGTCTTTTCTACACACTGTGTCTACATTTCTAATCCTACTTTCCTCTCGCAGGTCTGCTGGAAGAGATTTCGCATGAAATAAGCAGTACCTTTGTGCTCTTCTATCTTAATGTTATGTTTTGTTGAGTATTTTGTGTGTACATAAACAAATAAATAAACGATGCAGAAGTAGATAGAAGAATAATTACGGCATGAGAAATTTTAAAAAATTCAGTTTGCAATGAAAATCAAGAGCAAAGTCAGACTCTTGTCTTTTGTCTTCATTAACCTATGCCTGTCAAACGTGGAAGTTTACACGGAGAGTCAAAATAAAATCACGTCCTACCAGCGAAGCAGGAAGAGAAGTGTCATAAAAATTAGGAAAAGTCAGAAAATTCGTCACACTACCATCACGCAAAAAACAGGAGTGCTCTCACTTACGCTCTAAAGTTAAAATGGAGATGGGCAGGACACGTAGCGAGAATGAGCGACGAACGTTGAACAATTCGCATGACATCATAGTCAGGTCCGAAAGGCACTCGGAAAAGAGGAAGACCTCACTAACTCGTAACTAGATGAACTGACGACATCACACGAGTTGTAGGGAAAAACTGGCTGACAGAAGCCAAAGACCGAGACCGCTGCGGTTCTCTGGAGGAGGCCTTCACCCTCACTACCTGAGGGGTTTATGCATGCATGTCATTTTAATTTGATCCATTTTAATTAATGTAATTCTAATTTATTAATCTATTAATTCATTTATTTCAGTTAATTATAATTCATACTATAAATTTAATTAAAAATCAATTTGGACATCTATACTTACATTAAATTCAAATCAATTTATACAACTATTATCATTATGTTATATAAAATTTAATAATTTACAATTCAAATAATAATTAAATCAAAATTGTGTTAGCATACGACAACTTTAAATCTAGGTATATGTTTAACTTTTAACGCATGAAACAAAAGGCAGTTTTATTTTTATTTTATTTTATTTTACAACCACGTAACATTAATATGTTAACAAAACTACGTTATTTCACCAAACATATGTTAGCGTTTAATATTCTAACATTTAATTCTACTGAAAACTGAGAAGAACTAATTTTAAAATAATATGAAGAGGTATGAAAATATTGAGCTAGAGGTGCAATATGTGGGTGTAATTACAACCAAATGTTTCTTTTATGGAAAATAAGTGGAGTCGCGCAAAGCGGTTTGCGCGGGCAGTCGTTAAAACAGCCCACCGAGCGTAAACAAGCGCCGGGAACCGAAGTTCCACTGTCGCATGACATACGAGATCTCGTGTGACCTACCAGAGTCTTTACTTTATCTTGACTGCCTTGTTTACTAGCTCAAGCGTTCGCATATGCCCAACTGCTGGGACTTCCTGGATTCGTGGAAAGTGGTACCGGGTTTTACCATTGGGACACCTCATCATAATCAGCCTACAGCAGTCCACTGCTGGACATAGGCTTCTCTAATAGTACGTTAGCTTAGCTGAGTTCTCGGCAACTCTTATCCAACTACTACCAGCCACCCTGCGGAGATCGTCGTTTCACCGAATCCCACCTGAGGGCGTCCATTCGCGGCGTCAATTCGCGATCTCCACTAAAGAACGTGCCTGCGAGCATCGGTTCTTCGGCTAATGTGGCCGGCCCATTGCCAATTCTGCTAGCTTGTTCTGTGAGCTATGTTGACAATGTTAGTTCTCTGTCGTATATCCTCGTTCCGGATTCGATCTCTCAGAGAAACTCCAAGCAAAGCCCGTTGCATATCTCACTGAGTTGGGACATCTCAGTAGCATGATACTCGTATTATTACTCCACCGAGTCGGGATTTCTGCCCGATAAATGATTTTTTATAATATTTATTAATAAAAACAGACAACTGTAACTGATCAACGACCACCTCTCCTTACCCATTCTTGACCACTGTACCAATTTGGGAACACTTAATAAATGAAGGTAGATAAAAAAAGTTTTGACAATAGTTAATATTGTGTCACTGTGTTATGCAGTCGAGAGTGTGTTCAATAAGTAATAACAACGAGTTATACAATTTTGTTCAAAAATCTGTCTTTTTGGGGTCACTGAAGTTGGTTATCTGGAGGACAGTACAGGTAAGCGTGCTTATGTTATTATTACAGATGATGAAAATCCTGAATATTTTTTATATTTTCATAAAATAAGTAACAGTACAGTTATCACAGTCATTACAGTTATTTTACATGTATGTAAAAATATAGTGACATAAATATTGGTGTGTAAATTTTGGTACAACGGCTACAAGTGTACTAAAAATAACCATTTTATTTACAGAATCAATATGAATCGCAAGCAATATTTTAGTGGCACTAATGACTTCAGGGGTTTAGAAGCTATCAGCAGAATAGCAGAGGATTGTGTCGAAGACGTGTAGTATGATTTAGCCATCATTCCACCAGAGCCAAGCGTCGTGACTGACGAAAAAGAAGGTGATGTGACACCTTGTACCCTACCAAACGATGTCCTAGGTAGTATCGAAGTATTTGTTCGCTACGTGAATACTCTTTCGGAATCCGAGAATAGCAGCAAAGATAAACCTTTGGCTGTGAAAAGGTCACCATCTTCCTTTAGAACGGCCCAACCAGAGCAGCCCACTGTCTCTGTGCGCTGGCAGTCATCGAGTCTCCCGCTTTGGCGAAAGTGTTTACCAAATTACTCGACAAACTTCGAACAAACTGACGATATATTAGTTCTCGAAAATCGCGTCAAGCAGGAACTACAAGATTTGACACCTGTTTCTATATTTGAGAAGCTTTTTGACGAAGAAGTTTTTACAATGATTGCTGAGCTTAGCAAGTTGTATGCCACTCAAAATAATCGTCACAATTTCAATGTCACTGCTGCAGAGCTGAAATTATCTTGGGTATACTCATAATGTCGGGCTATCACAAACTACCTCGAGAACATATGTATTGGTTTTTAGATGAGGATATTGGTGTTGCAGTGATGTCAAAATCTATGTCCAGAACAGATTTAGAGAAATAAAACGAAATTTACATAAAACAGTATTTGCACAATGGCGACCAAACACGATTCGTACGAGCCAGTAGGATCCACAAAAACATGGTGCAGTGAAAAAAAAGAAAAGGCCGATGTGAACATTCCTCATCTGTGCCAAAATTATAATAAAGATATGGGCGGAGTGGATGGACTATATCAATCTATATCTCTATATAGAATTGGCGTACACATATGACCATGTCAAATGAATGGCGATTGCACGAAATCGCTAAGGAAGAACCAATGAACCAATTGTCCAATTGTCAAACCGCCGAAGTGTCGCCTGACCATACCTCAAACTGTCATCGCAAAGATGTTCAGCTCGCCTTTCATCATCCAATATTGCAAGTTTACAGTTGGATGGGGTTGACCACGTCCCTGAAAAGCTTCCAAAACGAGTGCGATTTGCTTTATGCCATATCAGAGGCCGCTTGGCTTGCAAGAAGTGCAAGAAAACCCTGTGTATTGAAAAATCGTGTATCGCTAATTTTCACTCATAAGGAGCCATTGTGCCAATTTGGGTACACCACTGTAATAAATTCATGAAAAAAAAAAAGTTTTTTTGTAATACTATTTACTCTTGTAGCTACTAAATTTCAATTAATAAAATGATTTTGAAAATCCGCTCATCAGTTTTGATTTGGCCACTAATGAGTTAAAACCCACGAGAATTAGAGAATGAAAGGAAGCATTACTTCTTTATTAAAAAGTATTACACAGTACGGCAAAGATTATTAAATGTCGAGGCTCCCTACGTGTGACTGACAACGTGAACGCGCTCAGCAAAATGCGCGGCTGAAGGGTCGTGCAAGTGTTGTTCAAAGAAGTAGTGGAGCGCGACCGCTGTGCAATGTGTCCCTCTAATGTGAAGCTGGCAGCTGATCCTATCCGTCACGAGAATGGCAAGAAAGTAACCATACGAATGTGTTATTACCGTAAATTATAAAGAATTATACATTTTCATTTTGGTTTCTCCGGAAGATTTAGAAACCTAATTAACATCTGATCTATACCATCTGTACTAACGTTTGTAAGTTTGGTTGTAGGAGATCTCCAATACCTACTTCGCATGCGATTTCAAGACT
This sequence comes from Noctua janthe, assembly GCA_910589295.1. Taxonomy (NCBI): domain Eukaryota; kingdom Metazoa; phylum Arthropoda; class Insecta; order Lepidoptera; family Noctuidae; genus Noctua; species Noctua janthe. The sequence goes on from OU342578.1 coordinate 12,429,963, forward strand.
TATTTCACTGATGGATAGCTACACTACAACCGTGTGCCATAGCCCCATCGGTTCTTCGGCTAATGTGGCCGGCCCATTGCCAATTCTGCTAGCTTGTTCTGTGAGCTATGTTGACAATGTTAGTTCTCTGTCGTATATCCTCGTTCCGGATTCGATCTCTCAGAGAAACTCCAAGCAAAGCCCGTTGCATATCTCACTGAGTTGGGACATCTCAGTAGCATGATACTCGTATTATTACTCCACCGAGTCGGGATTTCTGCCCGATAAATGATTTTTTATAATATTTATTAATAAAAACAGACAACTGTAACTGATCAACGACCACCTCTCCTTACCCATTCTTGACCACTGTACCAATTTGGGAACACTTAATAAATGAAGGTAGATAAAAAAAGTTTTGACAATAGTTAATATTGTGTCACTGTGTTATGCAGTCGAGAGTGTGTTCAATAAGTAATAACAACGAGTTATACAATTTTGTTCAAAAATCTGTCTTTTTGGGGTCACTGAAGTTGGTTATCTGGAGGACAGTACAGGTAAGCGTGCTTATGTTATTATTACAGATGATGAAAATCCTGAATATTTTTTATATTTTCATAAAATAAGTAACAGTACAGTTATCACAGTCATTACAGTTATTTTACATGTATGTAAAAATATAGTGACATAAATATTGGTGTGTAAATTTTGGTACAACGGCTACAAGTGTACTAAAAAGAAGCTGGCAGCTGATCCTATCCGTCACGAGAATGGCAAGAAAGTAACCATACGAATGTGTTATTACCGTAAATTATAAAGAATTATACATTTTCATTTTGGTTTCTCCGGAAGATTTAGAAACCTAATTAACATCTGATCTATACCATCTGTACTAACGTTTGTAAGTTTGGTTGTAGGAGATCTCCAATACCTACTTCGCATGCGATTTCAAGACTTATTTCACTGATGGATAGCTACACTACAACCGTGTGCCATAGCCCCATACGATATATATGTTCTAAGTGGCGGCCAGAAGCTAGTGCGTGATAAAATAATAAACTTTATATTTACATTTTATGTTCATATAATACATAGTTTGGCACGTGTGGCAACACTGCAGTCTACTCGTAACAATTTGTAAGAATAAGTTGAGTCAAAGTTCAAGTGAAGTGTTAGCAACACACTCAACTTGCTCAAACCATGCTCATCACGAGCGAACCAACAACTGTGTGAGCAAATGAAAAGAAATATAAGAGCTTTTTAAGTGTTGAAATAAAAGCGAATTTTCATCCAGTGATGTTTGTGCAGCGTACTTTAAGCCGCGTACAGACATCGCGAGGCATACGTTGCGAATGTTTCGTCTCGCATGCCTCGGGCTGTGTGGACGTGTGTGCTCACAGTGAGTATTCGCGTCATACGATCGTTGCGAACGCCGCCTCAGTGCGAGCCGGCATGGTTGTTTGCGTGCTCAGTTTAAGCATGTGACGTTCGGGATGCATGCATAAATGTACCGAAGTATGCCTGAGGTTGAGGCATGCGTGACGAATCATTCGTGACGCACGCCTTGCGATGTCTGTACGCGGCTTTACAAGAACTTGTTTATTTTCGTGTTTTCTTAAATCTAGAGAGGTTTAAATATTTCTTTCATGGCTAAAATGAGATTCAATTTTTGAGCCTTTTGTTGAGAAACTGACTGGTAATGGGGATTTTTGATGAGGGTAAAAAGTCATCAGTTTGGTTTTATTATAATTAATCTTAAAGTTGTGTTCGTCCATCCATTTTGTTGTTTTATTGAAAATCGAGTTTAGTTGATCATTTAAATTACTATTGGTTTGGCATGTGGTAAGTAAAGAAATATCGTCTGCGAATAGCCCACATGGTTCTTCCATGATTTTGGGAAGGTCATTGATGTAGAATAAGAATAAGAAACTTTTATTTGTAAACATAGGTAGTATCTCACACGGTGTGTGAGATATTACAATATACAAGTCAGATTCTCTATGTTTTGCCGTGAAGCGTACAAATATGAACGAAATAAATATATTAATTTAAAAACAATTGCATGCCGTCATTATCTTATGAAGTTGTTACAAGAACTGGAATTTAAGATTACGATAACATATTCAAATAAATACAGAAATTAAATTATAATTATTAAACACAATATTAAAAATTAGAAATCTATAATAAATTTTATCAATTAATTAGCAATCAAGATTAGATGTCATATATAAGAGAAAATAAAACAATTAAACAGAGGTCAAATATAAAATATCATTAAATAATAGATGACAGTAAAAAAAAAAGTGTCAAATATTAAATCATATTTCGTCTTAAAAATAAACAAATATTATCAAAATACGCAATTGGATGTTAAAACAATAAATTGCAATAATAAAATAATAAAGAATTAAACAGTCATGTCAATCATTAAAAAATTATAGTAGTATTTTTTCCTTCAGAAACTCATTTACATTATAATAGGATCTACTTACCAGAAAATTCTTTAAATGTTTTTTGAAGAGGTGAATATTTAATATTTTAATTGTTTCTGGTATATCATAAATAATTGGTGCCATACAAAAAACACTATTATGCATCAGAGCTGTTTTCGACTGTCTCGAGCACAACATATTGATGTGTCGTCGACTCCGGTTATTTCTGTCAGATAGCTTGGGATATAAAATTTGAGTTTTTTTAACGAATACTGCAATTTCGAATATGTACATACAAGGTAATGTCAGGATTTTACATTTAATAAAAAAAGGTTTACATGTATCTGTACATTTTAGCCCAAACATTGCCGTGATGCACATTTTTTGGGCTTTAAATATAAGTTCCCTATTGGATGAGTTTCCCCAAAAAATAACTCCATATCTTAATATTGAACTAGCCATGCCATGATATGCTGTAACAATAGCGTCCGCTCCTATGACTGTCGCAGGTTTAAAGCAAATGCGGATTTACTAAGTCTCTTCGCCAAATCTATCGCATGTACTTTCCAGTCTAGCCGTTGGTCTATGGTTAACCCTAGGAATTTGGTAATGTCAACTTGATTTATTTTATTGTTCTCGTAAAGAATATTCATAGTCAAATTTTTGCGTTGAGTAAATGTCATTAATTTGGTCTTGTCAATATTTATATTAAGGTTTATTGATTTTGTAGTGTTAGTAACGTCATTTTCATACATTTGTTTGTCATATTTTAGTTTATCTTAACAATCAATGGTGACTGTACTGTCGTCCGCAAATAGTGTCATGTGATGTTTCGTTGCTTTTTGGTCATTTATGTAAAGTATAAATAGAGGGGGGCCAAGCACGCTCCCCTGCGGTACACTATATTTGTTTGTTTTATCACGCGACCGATTGGCTCTTTCGTTCTTTGATTTTTGATCCACTTGTGTAATTTCCACATATTGTTTTCGGTTTTTTAGATAGGACTCAATAAGTTGTAGGATGTTGCATCTTATTCCGTACGCGTCTAATTTATTAAGTAATACATTGTGATCGACGTAGTCAAAGGCTTAAGTCATATCAGAATTCATCCGGGAATACATAGATTTGAGTCAAATGAGACCAGCGACAGAATTGGAAAGTCGAGTAGAAGCCTACCTACCACACCACGGTGTAGTAAGGGAGTGCTCATCAACAACGAAACTACGATCGTTTTAACGATGTTTTTAACGCATCAATACAAACAGACTCCGGATACAGCCTAAACGATTTGATGGAAAAAGGGCCAAATCTACAAAAGGACATACTATCCCTGATCATAAAATGGCGAACCTATAAATATGTTCTAACGGCGGACATTGAGAAAATGTACCGTCAAAGACTTATACATTAAGATCAACAATGTCTTCAAAAAATAATTTGGAGAGAATCCAAGAGAGAACCACTGAGAGCTATGCAGCTGTGTACCCTAACAAACGAGACCAAAGTCGCATCGATCATAGCGATGCGCACTCTCCAACAGCTGGCCAAAGATGAAGGCAACGCTTTCCCTCTAGCCGAAAAGGCGCTACTTAACGAATTTTATATGGACGACGCCATCACGGGCCATCATACCATAGATTCAACAAAGCTACTGCAAAAAGAGCTAAGCGAACTACTGAAGAAAGGTACTTTTGTTTTACGGAAATGGTCCACGCACGAACCACCAATTCTCCAAAGAGTCAATGACACCAAATACCTTGGTATCGTTATAGACCAATTCCTGACATTCAAACCGCATATTAAAGCCCTAGTAACCCGTTTGCGTAAACTAATCTACATATTCAAAACTCTTAGAAACGCAGCAGACCGACGGGTTACTAAGATGGTCTACGATGCCTTATGTCAATCGCTTATCGGCTATTGCATTACCTTCTGGGGAGGCGCCGCTAAGACTCACCTAATTGATGTCGAAAGGGCACAGCGCGCTATTCTGAAAGTTGACGCCGGGCTTCCATATTTATTCCCTACTGTAGACCTTTTTAAAGACTGGGATGTGCTTACTGTAAGACAGTCCTTCGTATTCCGTACAGTACTGAAAAGACACTCCTTATTGCAATACAACCCGAATCTCCAAAAGGATGACCGCTGGAAAGGCAGGGTATGCCAAACAAAAGCTTGCAAATCTTCTCACTCTCATAATTTCTTCGTGTTTCTCGGACCATTCCTATATAATAAGCTAAACAAAATTCTTAATATATTTTCTCTAACAAAATATAAATGTAAAACCTTAGTCACTACTTATTTGAAAACTTTAGACTACCAGGAAACAGAAAAACTGTTAATCCCTCTCAGATAGACAATCCCCACTAGATAATCATCCTCTCTGCCGCTTTTACAAACTACTGTTCTCGAATCGCAGTCTTCCCTCAATCATGCTCGCACTAAATATTCTATCAACCATCCTCACACAACAGTTACTCAAGCCACGTCTACATATACACCTAATCACATTTTGTTCATACACACTCTCCAGCTACTCACACGCGTTCTATTATTTCCACACTAATTTTTGTTTATTTTTTTGTTTTTTTTATTTTTTTGTGTTTTAACTTAGTTTCCTGCACTATTCTTACCATGAAAACCTATCACATTTAAAGTAGGACATAGCAGGCAAATAGCTGCGGGAAGGCCCTGGTGACTTGTAATACAGGTTCTTATAGAGACCTACTTCAGGCCCCAGTCTCTCACAAAGTTAATTTTATGTTCGTGCGCCTCTGTAACCCTAGTATTAAGTAACTTGTGTAGAGAAAATAAATTATTTATATTTATATTATATTCTCAAAGACCTTCAAAAGAAAGAGACAAGTAACAATAACGAATTTAACTTTAAACAACAAGAGTTCAGCAAAACATTAGGACTCACATGGAATGACGCAAGCGACACATTACATTTTATTAGAGAAGGACCTAATGACAACAAAAATGTATCATACATAAAACGCAGGCTATTTTCAGATCCACTCGATTGGTTGGCTCCAATCACCCTACAAGCAAAACTGCTTTTTCAAAACCAAAACATTGGTTGAGACCAAAATGGATGGAAATGGATTCCATAGAAAAGGAATGGAGGCAAATGAAATCCGACCTGCCCAACATAAAATACATAAATTTACCAAGATGAATAAAAAACGAAAACAATGGTACGATGAATTGCAAGCCTTGTGTGACGCGAGCGAGAAAGCCTACGCATGCGTTATCTAGAGCCGAAACTACGTCACCCAGTGGCGCTTACGAAACAACACTACTCGCGGCAAAAACTAAGGTGGCACCAATCAAGAAGAAAACTACGATACCGAGGTTGAAATTATGCGCCGCAGTTTTGCTAGCAAAACTCCTATGACAAAAATACTTGAAGATTGCGATCTAATGATTACCTGCTAGACCGACTCTAAAGTTGTTCTAGCATGGCTTCAGGGAAGTCAAACTTAATACGAGAAGTACGTAACTAATAGAACCGCACAAATACCTAACATGGTACCTGCGATCAACTGGGGTTACGTGAAGACAAACGAAAATCCTGCCGACTGTGCCACAAGAGCACTGACATCAACCAAACTGGTCAACTTTTCTCTTTAAGTATCCCTTTTGGTGTCTTAACTCGTACTAAGTTATCGCTGCCTAGATGCAGTTCCATTACTCGTCCCATAGCCAATCTGCTTGGGGGTAGATTACTTTCCTTGACGAGAACTAGCTGCCCCTTCTATATGTTTTCTTTATTTGTTGCCATTTGTTTCGGTTTTGTAGTGAATGAAGGTATTCTTTCGACTAGCGACCAAATAAATAGTGTCGACGACATCGGCAACTACACTATAAGCTCTTTGCTGGTGGGAGGAATCGTCGCCGCTATAATAGTTTGGCGAATAAGAAAATATCTTCAGGCGCGTACGAAGAGCAATACCGCAGCCAACGCGAACAAGACTTAAGAAAGGAAAGATGCTATAGAACTAAAGGAGATTCGTGTCTACGCCAAAATACGACGTGGACATTCGAAGAACCACCGTCCACCACAACAGGCAATTGGAACAAGATTCAAACTATGATTATTTATTATTTAAGAATTATGTCGTGCTTATTGTTTTGATTGCTTAATAACATGTATAATGTCGCCGCAAGAGTGTCTATCTGCTAAGAATATTAGTTAATCTAATTAATAACCAACTTATAATGTCTCATCCATCATAATATCGATCCTGCCATCTGTGGGTTGCAAGTACAACTATTACAATGATCTGTATCGATTGACAGAAGAGATAAGCGCCATCTATTGGTCTCTGTATTAACTAGTACTGAGATAGTTCGTGACTAGATCTTCTGAAGATTAATTTACTAAACGAAAGTCTTTAGCTAGAACTATAGTTAAAATTATGATAAGCAAATATTTGACAATTGGGATTTTAACAATTGCTCATTTAACACTAAGATTTGTTTTGAGGCAACATTCCACAGTATTGTGGAAGATGTCGCCGAATACGATTTTAATGATCAATAACTCAATTTATAATTTGAAACTACAACTAAATCAGTTACTGTAGCTAATTACAAACTAAAAAGTAACAAGATTATTTTACAGAGCAATGTATTAGTGAAAGACCTGTTTGTATTAAATCCTTTGATCTGCCGGAAATGGTTTTAAGCAAGATCCCATTGTTGTAAAAAGTCATGAAGCCACTAATTAGTTTTAACTCAATAACGCCTTTGCATTTATGAATATTGGCATTGTTTAATTATTAGAGTAATTAATTGTGAAGTATTCTAGTATTGTTTGTAAGTTTTAATGAACTTACTATGTTATAAATTACTGTACTGGGTGTGTGGCACTTCAGCCCAGACAGAGAACGCGCGTAGTTAGAACGAAAGGTCGAGTTAGTAGCTCGCGATTGGAAAACAATTGAAGCATGTAATTGAAAGTGGTTTTTCAAGTGAACAATATTAAGTTGTGTAAATGAGAACTGTAACACGATTTAAAAGAGTGTGTAAGGAGTTTCTTAGCCCGTTCTTCTCCTTATTAACAATCATGTTCGCGAACGGGTGGCTCAACTTATAAATCGTTTAATATAAATAAACGTTTGAAGTTTGATTCAAGTATTGTGTGTGATTTAAACTACCCACCTACCTATCTACCAACAAAAACAATGGAGAATCATGTCCTACGGTTAAAGATGCGAAGACAATATGGCGGCTGGCGGATGGCGTCAATATTTGGGATTAGCGTTTCTTCTAATCCGTTCCCTGTCATAGCATATACTATTTAAGTTGTAACTCAAGTTTGGTAATCTGAGAGCGTACATATTTTTCCCGCGGAAGCATGTGCGAGCCAATAAGGCTCATTACAGCAAAAGTACGTTTCTGCGCACGCAATGAATTACGCTAAACGTACTTTATGAATTATATTTTAACATAAATTCAGTCGTCACTAAAACATAGCCACGAGCGGGTCGATCAATAATAACATTGTATCAATTGCGGCTCAGATAACTAAACAACCATAACGTAATTAAACTATTGAACCTAACAGTGGTTTGGTGTGAATTAACTACCTTCCTACAACAACTACCGGGGCATCAGTCAACGACGAGGATACCCCAACACAATCTCTCTTTATAAATCTTCTTCCAGTGCTAGGTAGAGGACTACTGAGAAATCATCATCATGGCCACGTTGATACATTTGACATTCATATTATATCAGAAACACAGGTCCTGTAAACTTGGTCGGTATGACTGTGTACATTATGTAGATACTATTTAAGTAAGCACTGTCCTTCGCACTAATTAGTAACCCACACGCTCCCCGGAGAATAAACATAAAGTTGAAGCAAATTTTATTTTAATGTACAATATTATAATATTTGGCGCAAGCCTCGAACCGAACCGTCCGCTCATTAGTAGCCCCCCGTGCATTCCCACACACACACACTCACACACACACACACACACACACACACTCACACTGCGGGTGCCACAGTGTGGACCACCACAGAAGTATAGTTCTGCGGAGATGTAGGAACTGTGTCACATAAAAGTCCTCTGACTGCAAGAGTTTAGCGGCAACTAAACTACGCAGCATGCTGTGCTGTGTGTGACCGGCTGTTGCGCAGTCGTAGATATTGCAGATAATATAGAGAAGTTGTCCTAAGAAATGTCACATCAAAACTGTGCATATAGCAAAACTCCGTTATTGTCCAATTTGACTCGTTAAACTTGTACCATGTCGATCGGTTTGTCTCATCTATCCTAAGTAGATTTTTTAATGTCTTTGACTGCAGTCGATCGAAGACATCAACTGACCGATTCAGCGTTGAAGACCCTTGCCAAACGGGGCGTGATAGAGGTACTCGTAACAATCGCCTAACCAATCGATTTTGTGAATTTGTTCACCGTGTGTTTTTCAACCTCTGTACCTGCATCGAATTACGAAACGAAACACGGCGGACAAAAACATAACGTAATTATACAGCATTACAGTTTAGAATTCATTAAAGAGACGCCACCGGTGGTGGGCGGCGCGCGGCGGCCGGCGGTATACTTTGTTTTTAATCAAATCAAATCAGCGCCCGCGCCGTAGCGGTGTTACGAGCTACGTAGCCGTGCTACGAGTGCTACGCCACTGCTCTACAGATATTATTATGAAGTGTTATGATATGAAAATATTTTATACTATTCTGATCTCTTTTGTTGCTAAGGGTTTATTCCGATCTGCCCCCTCCGGTCTGTCACCAGTGATGACTAAGTAGGGGCCTATTTTAACTAAAACCAGTACCGATTGATTTCGACAATCGTGATTCATCATTATCTGCTAACGCATATTTTCCACGTGACCTTTTTCTTGTTGCCCCGCACTAGGACTAGTCCTGTATCGTGGGTGCCTTTACAAACATTTAAACTCACATACGCAAACAGCCAGACCCGGAACAACTACGTGTAAGTAAAACAAAGATTTTGTTAGAATCAGAATCATTTATTCATAAACATAGGTAGTAATTTCAAACAAGATCTTAAAAATTAGGTTGTGCGCTATGTTTTGCCAATTGACACACAAATAATTAAAAAAAAAAAAACGATTATACAAATTGGTACTTAAAAACACAGACAGTAAACATGTTAAATATCCCGTTTCTAGTGGTAATGATAAGTGGGTACCTACCATTAAATAAAAAAATAAAAAAAATATTACAAGATAATTATTAACTTATTTGAACACCATAATATGATTGTGTTAATAAAAAAAACAATAAAACAATTTAAATTTTTTAAACTTTCATGGTCACTAAAATTATTATAACTAGAAGACGGGATATTTACCATGTTTATTGTTTTCTTTGAGTTCCCGATATTTCGGCGCTGTTGCAAGCACCATGATCACGGATAAACTGAAGTTATTGCGGGTGGGTGTTTATGAGCAGACAAATCGGTCTACCCTCTTTCTTGTTCGTTTTTTGCACTCAGTACCGCTACCACTGTCACTCACAACTCGATTCTGTTCCCGACACACGAAACTCACTGTGTCTGCTCGCGAACTTTTTTCGGCACTATTCCGCTTTTTACACAGCTGGACCACTGGTTTCCAGGCTTTCGACAGTTGAAACCCATCCTCCCGATTGAAGTTCTTATATTTGGTGATTTCAATAGCTTCTCTAACGAGTCTAGGGATATAGTGGCGTTCTGTCGAGATGACCTGAGGGTTGTGTAACTCAATCCAGTGGTTCGATCCTGATTCCAGGAGATGCTGAGCTATGGCTGATTTTTGGGTGTCGTTGTTCTTCACCGCCCTGATATGTTCCGATATTCGACAAGCCACCGTACGTTTCGTCTGACCGATATAAGACTTGCCGCAACTGCAGTCCACTTTGTAAACACCGGGCTTTTCCAGTGGAAAATTATCCTTCGGCGAACGCAGCATCTGAGACACTTTTTTGAAAGGAGTGAAGATAGTCTTTACGGCGTATTTCCGAAGAATGTTGGCAACCTTATCTGTCACTCCCCTCACGTATGGCAAAAATGCCGGCTGCCTCTCAACCTCGCACTTCCGGTGCTTACAACCAGGGTTTGGTTTAGGTTGCGCGGGTTTCCCTGTATATCCGTTTCTCTGTAGGACCCTCTGCACATGTGTTAACTCAGCACGTAAATGTTCCTCGTCGCATAGATCATATGCGCGGTTGGTAAGTGAAGTCACTACAGAGTACAGCTGTCTGGGATGGTGGTGAGAATCAGCGTGTAGATATAGATCCGTGTGAGTTTGGGGGGCTGTACTGCGGTTCGTTACGTGTGGTGCGTTTCGAACGAACCGCAGTACACGCAAAATAATAAAGGAGTATCAACATATTTTCACAGATGATACAGCCAAGTACTTGCTCCGTCCTAGAAATATACAGCCCCCCAAACTATACGGCTTACCAAAAGTACACAAGCAAAATGTTCCGTTACGGCCCATAGTCAGTCAGATTGACTCACCCACCTACTACCTAGCGAAACACGTAGCTTCTGTTCTTCAACCATTAGTTGGACATTCAACATCTTATGTGAAAGACTCTCGACATCTCATTGACATCTTGCAATCCATTAATCTCCAAACAAATGACGTAATGGTCAGCTTCGATGTTGAGTCCCTATTTACCAATGTACCAGTGGCGGACTGCATGGAAGTAGTTAAGGTAAAATTGCAAGAAAATAACATCCCTGTGGAATACGTGAAATTACTACATCACTGCTTATCTACCAGTTACTTCATATATCAAGGTCAGTACTACCTGCAGATTGATGGTGTAGCCATGGGTAGTCCAGTGGCTCCAGTGGTAGCCAACATTTGGATGGAACATTTTGAAGAGTTGGCGGTCTCTACTGCATGCACACCTATAAAACTGTGGAAAAGGTATGTTGATGACGTCTTTGGGATCATTGAAGGAGACCAACAAGAGGTAGAACTATGCTTGGCACACCTTAACAGCATACATGCTAAAATAAAATTTACCTACGAGATGGAAAATGAGAGGACAATTCCATTCTTGGACGTGAAAATAGGGGTCCGTACTGACGGTTCTCTAAGCCACTCAGTCTATAGGAAATTGACTCACACGGATCTATATCTACACGCTGATTCTCACCACCATCCCAGACAGCTGTACTCTGTAGTGACTTCACTTACCAACCGCGCATATGATCTATGCGACGAGGAACATTTACGTGCTGAGTTAACACATGTGCAGAGGGTCCTACAGAGAAACGGATATACAGGGAAACCCGCGCAACCTAAACCAAACCCTGGTTGTAAGCACCGGAAGTGCGAGGTTGAGAGGCAGCCGGCATTTTTGCCATACGTGAGGGGAGTGACAGATAAGGTTGCCAACATTCTTCGGAAATACGCCGTAAAGACTATCTTCACTCCTTTCAAAAAAGTGTCTCAGATGCTGCGTTCGCCGAAGGATAATTTTCCACTGGAAAAGCCCGGTGTTTACAAAGTGGACTGCAGTTGCGGCAAGTCTTATATCGGTCAGACGAAACGTACGGTGGCTTGTCGAATATCGGAACATATCAGGGCGGTGAAGAACAACGACACCCAAAAATCAGCCATAGCTCAGCATCTCCTGGAATCAGGATCGAACCACTGGATTGAGTTACACAACCCTCAGGTCATCTCGACAGAACGCCACTATATCCCTAGACTCGTTAGAGAAGCTATTGAAATCACCAAATATAAGAACTTCAATCGGGAGGATGGGTTTCAACTGTCGAAAGCCTGGAAACCAGTGGTCCAGCTGTGTAAAAAGCGGAATAGTGCCGAAAAAAGTTCGCGAGCAGACACAGTGAGTTTCGTGTGTCGGGAACAGAATCGAGTTGTGAGTGACAGTGGTAGCGGTACTGAGTGCAAAAAACGAACAAGAAAGAGGGTAGACCGATTTGTCTGCTCATAAACACCCACCCGCAATAACTTCAGTTTATCCGTGATCATGGTGCTTGCAACAGCGCCGAAATATCGGGAACTCAAAGAAAACAATAAACATGGTAAATATCCCGTCTTCTAGTTATAATAATTTAAATTTTATTATTTATAATCAATGTCAAAATATAAAGTCAATTCAATTCGCAAGATTAAAAGATTACTTTAAGATTAACATATTAATGTAAAATATTAAAATATATGTCAACATTAACAGATAATATAATACTACGTACAGATACCCAATCCCATACAAAGAAATGATACCTCCCTAAAACTGGCAATCGGACCGGCTATTTATTGTCCTCCATTTTTTCAACAGATGGTAGCACCAACATCTCACTGATTACCAGAGGCAGTAGTTTTACAACGACATCTAGCAGTAGGCCTAGTTTCTAGGTGGCATCGATTCTAAGTGGCATCGATACTACTAGATGGCGCTGCTTTTATATAGATTCTCTACATCGCACCGTGCGTTCAAGGACAAAATAATAGGTAATAACAATACAACAAAAAATATCCCGAGTTGGCGAAACGGTTTCATTTGTGTGAGTGAGCTAACAAACATCTCTTTGCGGCGAATGCGTCTTCATTTGTTTTTGAATATTTTTACTTTTAGAGCGTTTACTACTTACGGCATTTCGTATAAACTTTCAAGTTCTTTTTTTTCGAAATGACTGACCCGATTTTAATGAAACTTTATACGCTTAAGCAAGATACATAGTTCTAAAAAGTTATCAGAGAACATTTTCGAAAAATAGTATTACAGCTAAATTAGGACGATTTTAGATTTTCCATAGAAACAGAAATTTCCAATTATCTCATTTTTTAAAAAGACATTTCGAAAATGTTCTCTGAGAACTTTTCGAACTTAAGTATCCTGCTTATGCGTATGAAGTTTCATTTAAATCGGTTCAGAAATTTCGAAAAAAAAAGTTTGTATGAAATGCCGTAAGTCGTAAACGTTCTTAGAGCCAAACCACACGGCACGGTGCAGCGCCGTACCGCAAGCCATTTCGCCGCACTGACAAACACACGGGAAATGCGGCATCGCAGCGGCGATGAAAAAACTATTGGCTTGCCCTACATACTACAGTCTGTAATGACAATGGATCGCAAACAACTGTGCGGTGCCACGCCGGCGCCGCTCTGTTTATCCATTCCCGCCTCGTCTCGATTCAGGCACGCGCGCGGTGCGGTGCCGGAGAGCACCGCACAGCGCCGTGTGGCTACAACACATTTTTGTATGTATAAAACCGGAGCGGCAACGCTCGGGCGCCGCGCCGGAGCTGCACCGCGCCCTGTGGTTTGGCTGGAGAAAACGCCAGAGCAGCCCGCGAATTTTTTTTTTTTACCATTTTCCAATGTGCAGGTCACTGTCAGGCTGGATGTTGAACAAAATATGATGCGCGACCGTAACACGTATGTATTTACAGTATTATAATAATTAAAATCGTCAATACAATCCTCAATTGGATTGTATTGACGATTTTAATAACTATTTCATGAAAAAGTCATTCAATGGTATTAAATGAACTTAGTGGGTTGTATTGATCATTTTAATTATTACAATTCTGTAACTACATACATGTTACAGCCGCGAATCATATTTTAATCAACATACAACCTGACACCGACCTGCAAATTGCAAAAAACGTAAGAAAATTTACTTACGTTAGATACTCCAAACCGCCATAAAGTTTGCAGATCGTCACTTGCAGCTCATTATAGGTACTCAAATCAATCAAATCTAGGTATACAATTGCTTTTAATTTAATGTAGTTACTGCGGCAAGGAAATGATATGAAAAGGTAGGTACTAGGAGTAGGAGGATGAAAGATGGAAGTAGGTACTAAGTACCAACTTACATAAATAACAAAAAACAAACGGAATAATTTGATAAAAATATTTTAATACTTCAATCAAATACCTACCTTATCAAAACTACGAACGCACGCGTTCGTATTAACTGCTTTTGTAGTTTAATTTTTGTCTTTTAGTTTGTTTTAATTGCATAACTGTTAGGTTTTAACAAAAGAAGCGCGAAGTCATTTGGAGTAAAAACTAAAATTATCCTTTTCAAGGCATTGGTACGTTGTCATCTAGTGTATGCCAGTATAGCATGGAATCCTATGTATGCTGTACATTCGCAGCACCTCGAGAACATCCAGCGAGCGTTTACGAGACATAATTGCATACATGTCCACAGGAATATCCCACCGACGTCCATACGAAGAACGTTTGACTTTCTTTAAACTTGAGTCGCTTCGAAACCGTCGCACTGTCCATGACTTAGTTTTTCTCCATAAGGTTGTCAATAGTCAAATTGAATGCGAACAGTTGCTAGAACGTGTAATGTTGCCAGTCCCAAACAATCGTCCTAGACAGCCAATTTATAGACTTTTTCAACCGCCAACCAACTCACCAGTATCAAGAATGTGCGATACTACGAACTCAACTGTAAATTACCAGACTTGGATGTGTTCTTTGGTTCCCTACCGAAGTTCAAAAGCCTTTTGCGCTCTCATATGAACCTACATTAAATGGCTATAATTAGTTTCTTATCAGGTTTATTTGGATTTTTTTTATTTTGTTTTGTGTTTATTAGTGTAAGTCAGTTTTTTGATCTCTTCTTCAGTTTAAGGCAAAGATGTTTTGTTTTCTATTTAATGTTACATTTTATTTCTTTAACTTTACGATAAAATAGCTATATTGTACTTAAGAGAATGTTGTGTACACCTGTAATTGGTACCTACATAAGAACCCTAACCTGTATATTTCTATTGTTAAATGTAAAATGTATGTACTGTTGGTGTACCTATTGTAAATAAATAAATAACTAAAAATTCTTGAAGCATTACTTTTGAAGTGATGTTTTCCTAAATTTATTATGTTACTAGCGACCCGCCCCGGCTTCGCACGGCTGCAGTATATATGTATATATAAACCTTCCTCTTGAATCACTCTATCTATTAATGAAAACCACATCAAAATCCGTTGCGTAGTTTTAAAGATCTAAGCATACACAGGGACAGACAGACGGTGGGAAGTAACATTGTTTTATACTATGAAGTAATTAGTTTTACTACATTTTTTTTTACAGTTTGTTATATTTGATTTTTTCTTTTTTGATCAACCTTGAAGACATTTGAAGGCTCATTTTTAATTTCTTGCACTTTGGAGTGTTCGTTGATTTCCTTTTCTTTTATGTGTCAAAACATAAAAGTGCACTAGATGCAGTTGGTTCTTCAACATTCGGTCTGTTACAAGTCAGTGTGTTGTGTCTTATACACTTTGGTTGCGAGTCAAAATTTTCAGTACAGGTGAAGTTTCTTGAGCTAAAAAAACAGATATAAAGGTAACGTAAACTCTATGTTACAAACTATTGACGACCTGTAAGAACAGTTCTTGTCATTCTTAAAAACTTACACACAGAATTCCCATAAATGAGGGTACAATAAAATTGTGATTGTTTAAAAAAATACCTTGTGATGTTGATGGACATGGTGAATGCAGTGTCATGACCGAGCATTGCACATTGTTGTGGTTTTGAGGCACTGCCATTTTTGATAATTTTTTCCTTTTGCCAGTTTTAGTCTGAATGAACTTATCACCGCAGTTCCTGATGATTAAGGTGAGCTACCGTCATGTTTCCTAAAATCACAAACAATATGTTATTGACTAATATATGGCCACATTTTAGATGTTTATTGTTGAGTTTTCAGTTAGTTCTCAACATTTATAAAAACAATTTGGAGTAACCATTGGCTATAGACGTTAGTAGTAAGTACATATTTTATTTTATGGAGTCTTTATCACACAATACTTATTAATGTTACATTATAATTATTTGATCATACTATGTACTCCTAAGTTAATTAGTTTGTGTAAGGAGTAGTTAAAACTGAAAATCAGTGTATGTGCGAGTTCAGGAGACGTTTAACACCAGTTATATTTGATATATTTCGTCATTAATTTGATTTTTATTTTTAGTATCTCAAAAGTGACTACATAATATTTTAGCCGTAAATACACTTACCACAATTGCTCAACCAAACTGCAAACGACTTGCATGTCCAGTTGGAATCCGACACATTGAGAAATCTTTCGATGACTGTTCGCTTAAATATGGGCACTTGATAGGAGCCATATTGAGTGTACTTTCTAAAATCAAAATCCCAAGTTTTTACAAGCATAAGTCGTCTTATGTGCAAGATTCGTTGTTGTACAGTATCCAGGGTCCAGGTCTAGACATAGGGAGGTGTCTTTTCTAAAATCCATAATTAGAACCGAGGTCGGTTAGAAGAAAAGAAAAATGCATTCAAAGCAGACGGCTACTGGGAGTCAGACATGACCAAAACAGAATTGACATTGACATTGACAGACAGAGTAACTACCTACTTTGAAAACGTTTCGTGCAATGCTAGTTCCGGTTTCAGTTAAATGAAAAAATATATAATTATGTACCATAAACATGTTAGAAAGATTTCTTACATTTCTTTGAACAGTAATAGATTTAAAAAAAAATACTGAATTTCCTTTAAATGAATTAACTAAACGTATTTAGCAACGATTGTGGTTACATTGTATGTGACGAATTGAGTAAAACGCCATCTATTGCAAAGAGCTATAGACAAAATCGAAAACAGATAGCTCCTTTAACTAACTTTATCATTCTATGGGTTCGAATGAATTAGAAAAGTCTTCAGTTTTCTTTCTTGTCGAAATTACGTGATTTGTGAGTATAAATAGATAAATCAGCATTAATCAAGGAAGTTTTGATTTTTACTAATCTTACTTCAGCCAAAATCTGCCGTTTAACTCATTTTAGTGGTTGTTAATTTCATAACTGTTACCTATGCTGCCATCTATGATCTTTTTTCAAGAGTAATTATAATTTGCTCGAGTTGGGACCCCATGACATTATATAGTCATAGAGATGCGTCATTAAGAAACTCATCTAGAGTATAATAACATTTTTCGAGTAGTAACCCATTAAGCGTTTTTTTAAACTTCTGCAAAGACATACATTTTATTTCATCGGGTATTTTATTGTATATTTGTGGTGCAACACCAAAGAAGTTTTTCTTCATAAGAGAAGTTTTACATTTCACATGGCATAGTTCGGTAATATATTGAGCACGCATAGGAGTTTTCTTAACAGAACATATTTTTTTGAATAACTGGGAATTCATTTTTACAAACAATGCTGTTTCCAGGATGTATAAAGCCGGTAGAGGTAAAATTTTAACTTTTTAAAATATGGAATGCAACTATCAGTTGTTTTTAGACCACATATACATCGTAAACATCTTTTCTACTACTAGTCCATGATTTAAGCCGTTAACAGTGTATCGGTATTTACTTTCTTTGCAAGTTGAGATAAAAAATATGCTGATTTACTTAATCGCTTGCAAATTTCCTCCAAATGAGGTTTCCAAGTCAGTTTATCATCTACAGTTATACCTAAGAACTTCGCAGTACTAATATCAGAAATAATTATCATAAGCCACATTTACTAGTGGTTTCTCAAACCGTTGGTGGAAGTGCATCACTTTGGTTTTATTTAAATTAATTATAAGATTATTATCATTAAGCCAATATATTATTTTATTTAAAGAATTATTAATGTCATTTTGATAATTATTTGGATTATTACATTCTATAATAGCCGTGCTATCGTCTGCAAAGAGTACCATTTTTTGCCCTATGAATTTTGGGAGGTCATTTATATAGATCAAGAAAAACGGTGATCCCAGAACGCTACCTTATGTATATTTTATGTACCTTGGTTCAGAGATATATGTGGTTTCTAATCTTGTTGTAGGACATTAGAGAGACATCCTAGAGATTTCCGTACATTGTAATCTATGACTTAAGTATAATTCTAAAAGCTTAAGGATGTTGAAAATTACATGGTTGGCATTGGATGGCATTAGAGAATGCCATAACCATGTAATTTTTGCAGTAAAATGTTATGATCAACAAAATCGAACGCCTTCGTCATATCTGTATATATCGCACAAACATGTTTTTTTTTTATCGACAGTTGACAAGACACTTGATAGTAGGTCAAACAGTGCCATATTAATATTAACATTTCGTCTGAATCCCTTTTGTTCATTACAAAAAAAAAAAAAAATTCTTACTAAGCATAAATGGAATTATAAATTACTTTCTCTAATATTTTTGAAAATACTGAGATTTTAGAAATTGGTCTATAATTTTTAACATCAGTTCTATCATTTCTTTTAAAAAGGGGCTTAATTATTACTTTCTTTAAACTATTTGGAAATATACCATCAGCAATACAGAGATTGATTACATGTGACAGTGGTGGCGCTATAACTTCTTTGACATATTTGATTACTTTCGTTGATATGCCATCGTGTCCGACAGTATTTGTGTTCTTGAGGCTTTTAATTATTTTAACTATGTCATCATCTGCAACAGGCAGCATTAATAATGAATGGGATTGTGACGGTCTGTCACGTACCCTTAATTATAAAGCAAATATTTTAGCCTTGATAGTTACTTCAAATCATCACATGGTATGGGCCACTTACAAACACATTAAACTTCTATTTTATGGCTTGACAGGCTGACAAGTTACCGTAATTAATAACGAAATGTCCTTTCTTTCTTTGAATATTGCATCACTTGGAAATGCATAAATTCTTTATTTAATGGGACAGGTCAAAAGTAATATGTCAACAGATTCTTAAGAAACAACAAAAAAATAACCGATTTATTTTATTTATTTATTTTTAGTGATACTAACGCCACATCTGCTTATCATGTTTTGGGTTTCGCACGGCCCGGGACCCTTTGAAACACTTGAGACGGTTGTACAAAAACTAAACGAATTCTGAACCGTGGTGGTTTTTAGAGGCTGAGGCCGGGGAAAGCTTGGTGGATTCGTGGCAGTTGGTTTTAAATCGCTGAAGGGTCCACGCGTGGAGTCGAGCTAAGTCAGGGAGTCGGTCTAAAAACGGTGAAAGAGCTAGGACCTCCTAGGTTAGGTTCATGCAGTTAGCGTAATCTTGGTACCAAGATGGACATGTCCCAGAGGACTGTCGTAAGAGGGCGATTAGTATTTTATAAGTTAAATATAAGTAGTAGTAATAAGTCTAGTTGAAGTAAGTGTCGAGACGCGGGAGAAGACAAGTTGTGGCAGAGGCGAAACTGGTAATGTGTGCAGTACTCTGTAAGTTAGTTGGAGACTAATCCTCTTCAATGAACAATGAATACGTAGTAAATGTTAACTATAATTAACTCCTAGCTTAAGTAGCAGTTTGGCGGAAATGCAGCGATGTTATTAATCATTTATTTCAGCATGACGAAACAGCCACTTTATCATCACAATGTATACTATTATCTCATGTGTTATATGTCCACTTCCTAAACCGAACCTTGGCACATATTCGTCATCTGCGTTTGGTTATAGGGAACGGAGACCGCCTTTCGCTACACTATACACACATTTCATGCTCATTCATTCCTCTGCTGCATCAGTATCAGATGGAAGCCGTGGTCATGTCACGAGTCACGCATGTGCGGGACCTGGGCGTGGAAATTGTTCCAGAATTAATGTTTTGTGAGCACATCTTAGACAAATGCGGCAAGTCCTTCTGAAATCTTGGATTTATACTCAGACAGTGCAAAGACTTTCAGAATACGGCAGTGGTTAGAATCCTGTATAATTCGTTGGTACGGAGCCATCTTGAAACGAGTGCGATCGTTTGGAACCCTCATGAGGCTAAATACAGTGTCATGGTGGAAAGAATTCAAAATAAATTCACTCGTTTTTTGTTTTTTAAACAGTACGGCGTCTATCCCTTCTTCCCGCTCATGTACCCAAGTCTCTTCGTAATAGGGATGGTGGGGTACAGCAGGCTGGCGGTGCGGAGGGACTTCGATCTGTGTAGCTTTGTGTTTCGGGTGCTGCGCGGCTGGCTACACCACCCCGATCTGTTAGCGGAGCTGGGGCTGCGCGCGCCATCCGGTTGCGGGGGCGCGCGTCGCCCCACGCCTATGCTACTGGAGCCATCCTCTAGGACTAACCTTAACAAGTTTGCCCCCTTGTCACGCGCCATAAGACTGTTAAATATTATCTCAGATGAGGTAGATATATTTCACTGCAGTCTGATGAAGTTCACAGGAGTAGCACTGAAGTGCATTGAAAATATTTGGAGGTGTGCCTATTGTTTTAATTTTATTGTATTTTTATTAGCTTATGTAAGTTATTGTATCTTGGTGGTGGTAACATCGCATTGGCGTTATAGCTGTAAAGGTGTTATTTCATAATTTTAAATAAATAAATTTCATGCATACGACATGTACACTAAACATCAACACACCCGACTATTGACGAATGTTGACTTTTATCTGACTCACCACAAATGAAAGGCAGAACCGTAATAATTCGCATTCCAATTGGAATAAACTATATTGTTCAGTGGTGGTGGCAGCATCAAATTTCAAAGTACGTTGTTCAGTAATATAATGCCGACTTGTACACGAGGCCCAGCTAAGTAGTTTACATAGCACACATCGGTAACTGTCATTGTTTACAGTTTATATGTGTGGGTGAAGTCATAGTTATGCACACAAACACAAAATAAAACGAGTTAGCTCGGTTTTTATTGGTATGCGTGTGGCACATCAATTACCATATACCAATATATAGTCATCGTTCACATGATGCTGAAGGAGATATAATATTTTACATAATGCTAATATAGCAATCATGGCACAATGGGTATCATCTTTGGTCACTTAACTAAAAGCCTTAAGTTCAAACCACACATGCAACAATAATATTCTTTTTCTTTTTGTATTCATTATTTTGTTAAAACATTACTTAAAGTAGAATTTATAACGATTCGATCCGGTTCATGGTTGTGTAAAGAAATTTGCAACGCTTGAGACAAACATGGAACTCTCAGGCCATTTTATTTTGACTGTTTAGAAAATAACTACCGGTAATTAAAAAAAATATTGTTTTCAAACACCTTCATTTATTAAAAATGAGCGTTCTTAGTTGTCAATCTACGAGTATTTGCATTATTGAGTTTATTGATTACTACTGTTCGGCATGTGTGCGGATTTATTTCTATGGATCCAACCATGCAACATTTATCAATGTTCAAAAAAGTGAAAATCGTTGTTTTGGATGAGCAAAACGTATCTATATTATGTGAAATTGTGAGTGTAAATGTGGTGCTGCCCCACAAACGATCGGTCACTTTATATCGTGCCCTGCCTGTCCTGTTGTATGCTCCTGTGAAGTGCATCACAGGATGCTACTGAAAGTGCCAAACTCGTCGCCAAATTTTGGGCTGACTCAATTTGAATAGTCATCGATATGCTAAGAAGAAGTGAAATTGCAAGGCGCTTAATAATATCGGTGAGGGTAACACACACACAATAATAATGAGCGGCTGTATGAACATTACTGGCTCGTAAAATGACAGTTACAGATGTGTGGGATGTAAACTATTTAGCTGGGCCTCGTGTACTTGTGGTACAAATCAACCAAACGCTGCTGATAAATACTGCTTCCTGTAAAGGTCTAGCTCCGAAACATTGCGTAGAGATTGTTGGCGCACATTTCAGGGAGCGGGGCTAGGCATCACGAAATATCTCAAACCACATCGATAACTCCGTTCTAAGGAACAATAGGGACAGAAAGTCAAACCCCGGCTGTTTATCTCGTTAAAAACAAACCCGGCCACTGGTTGGCCTATTACTGAATCGACACTACTAACGAGATACGCAACCACGACATGGGGAAGATTAAGGAAATGTGAAGTGACGATATATCACCACTTCGGCGTCCACCAATAACAAACGCAATATGTTCTGCTACAGACTGAGTCTACGGTGCGCTTGTGCAAGTTGTGAGTTATCTTAGATAAGGTGTACATTGTCGTAAAGAGTGTTACTAACATGAATACGCGTGTAGGGAGAACTATTAAAACGTGCCTTCTTCAATGGCAGCAGGACTTCTCAGTACTCTGTCTTAGGATTGAGAAAGACATGTGAATAATGCTTAGGGAGCGTGATCTGTTAGAATTCGTAGCAGGATCCTTAGTGGGCCTATGCGCTTAGGTCTAACAGTCACGTACTGAGGCAGTTATTGTAACCGGTTACATGCCACAGAGATGGGTTCGTAGTACATTTGAATCATAAAATTAACGTAACTGTAAATAATGAATCTCTTAAGCGCAAGCGTAACGTTTCCTTTACCAAACTTTCATCTTATATATATCTTTGCGCCCTCTTGTCTTATTAGCTTCATACTTTATTATTGATTTAGTTTTATAAGAGTTAATTTTATTATTATCCTGTAAAGTGTGGAATATTTTTTTTAAGCAAGTTTATTTTTCGAGTTAGGATTAAGTCTATACACCCAGAGTGTTTGTCTCTTTTTTACTACATAATTTAATTCCACGAGATAGCCATTTAGTCTTTTTATTAGTAAATATAGTGACATATTTTTCCGGAAAGCATAAACGATACAATAACGAAAAGTCATCTTTAAAGTTTTCGTAAGACTCGTTTGCATCTTTGGCGTTGTACACTTGCAAGAAAGAGACACTTTAAGTGATTTTTGAATTTGGATAAATTGCATTCTGAAATGTCCTGCTTTTTAGTTTTCCAGAATTTTAGAGTACAGACATTATTAATAGGTACTTTGAGTAACTGAGAAGTATGATCCGAAAGAACTAGATCCATTATTTCCGCTTTGCTTTCCTTTCGGTAAGAGTGTGCAAAATTATCGATGCAAGAATTACTACTTAATCTAGTCGGTTCATAGAGAGCAAGTTTAACATTATCTTGTAAAAGAAAATTTTCAAATTCTAATGTACTTTTGTTTCTTTTTAGTACATCGATATTAAAGTCTTATATATGTATATTCGTTATAGTTAAATTTTGGTATTCTATATACCAAAATTTATAATATAAGTGTTCCGTGCAGGAATCGAACCCGCGACACGCAGCGCAGCAGCCAACCGCTCAGCAACTGCGCCAACCGTGTCCTCAACTGACACATGTTATACGTCATGTTACAGCGGAAATAAATGTTTTTCTTCTTTCGGTCTAGTGGTGCTTACAGCTGAGCGTCAGGTTCTGGGTTCGATCCCCAGGTAATCCAAACTCTTAGGTTGCATTGGGTTCTTTTTTTGGTTAAATAGGAATTTCTCGTTTGTACTGTAATACGGGACTTTACGACAACTGCCGAAACGGGTTATATTGCCGCACATGCAAGACATCTCATTTCGTTATCTAACGTTTGAACATCTTGATAACTCGTACTCCTGAGAAACCGCCTAGTTAATTTGGTATCGCGGGTCTCCTGCCGAGGCAGCCACAGTCTACACGGCGAGTGCCCGCTGTGTGGACATCTTCAGCTACCCACAAATAACCAAGTTTTTCATTGTCTGCCTTTGTTGGACTCACATATTATTGTAAGCGTTAACGCTTTTTTTGTTCGCGGCCTTTACCAATGCGCCTTTCCTTTGCGTGCGGACAGCATTTCGCTCGAGTGTGGCTCGAGGCTAATGGGTAACGTGGTAGAAAATATAGTTGTAGAGTTTTCTTTAGTTATCGATATGAATAATTAATAATCAATGATATAACGAGAACTTACGATTAATTACAAAGTAAATTATAAGTGTATTCATATCGAACTGATGTTTAGAGTAATACACTAAATTCTCGGAAGTTAAAAAACTATAGCGCGTCACTATTTTTATGTTGTAAATATTATTTTTCGCGCACACACATACACGTCACCTGTAAACCGGTTTATATTTATTTATTGAGCTAGTTTTGCACGAACGAATCGCATCGCTCGTGTAAGTTTTACTGTACAGCCATAGCACTAATATGTATGCACGTAGCAAGTGTTACAAGTGATTTTCAACTAATTTATAGATTGCAATTTTATGCTGTTATAAACAAAGTAACCTGAAATTCATACTAGTACTAAATTGGTCTGATCTCACAGCTTCAATCTCTTTCGCTATTTCGTCATACACTTACAGTTGAGATACTAGTGTAAACTGACTGGTATCCTCGTCGAGCAGTCTTCGTCGAGAGTCGTGAGTTGTGTGCCATGTTGTGTACAGTAGTGGTAGTGTTCACACTCACTGGATTATGTCGGGGGAAGAGCGATAACTGTGAGTATTTCTTTAATTATAAGTTTGTGATTTGGTCCTCCTGACCGAATTTCGGCCGTGGCGGCCAATCTTAGCAGATACTAGACAGTGCACGCGTTTGTGGGCACCCGCTCTCCGCTGTCTCATAGTCTGTTGGGACGGCAATCCGACACGGGCGGTGCTATCGCATACCTCAATTTCGGTTGAGGTCCTTTGGATGGACGACAATAAATTCTATCAAGGAGCTCTTGAGCAGCTGGCAGTGTGACGCCAATGTGTCTGGGAGACATTGCAGCGTCGTGCTTCTTTAGGTACTTTGGAGGCACACTATCCAGCCATCAGCCTTATGTCTGGAGCAGTCAGATACTAAATATCGACTTCACTATCTTATTTTAAAAAAATGTTCGTACGACGAAACGATTCCCGTCCCATCAGACTGTGAGAGCCCACATTCACGCGGCGTTCAACTGTACGATATTAAGGAGAACAGTTCGAGGAAATGTGCTGTGGATACTCTTACATGATCCTATCTATAGAAAGGGAGAGATTTACTGGATTCGTTATTTTTTAGCCGACTACCAAGGGTTATGTTTTATAAAATTTGTCATTTAAAATTGATTGTCCCCAATTATTGAGCAGAATCGAAATCCGTGAGCGCACGAAAAGTGAACGAGCTCCTATAACCCCCTTACGTCCTCCTCTTCGCGGAACCGTCCTTGGTGCTAATACTCCTATCCCCCCCGCCTATATAAATTATTAAAAAGCTGCAGTGATCTCATTGATGTGCACTTTGGCTCACTTAGTAAGTTTAGAAACATTATGTAATATACAAACCTGTAAAATCATTTAGGTGTTGAGGATCGCATGTAAGTTTTAAATTTAAAACCTATTATTATGTTTGGTGAGTAATTAAGAACTCATCTAATTTTAAGTAGAAACTCAACATCAAACAAGTAATGCATGATGTGCTTACCTGTAAAACACTGGTATACTAATCTATAAGTCTATCTCCTAAATTTGTATAAGTGTATTCAATTGTTGGTGAGCCAAATAAATATAATAAATGATCACAGTGCCCATAGCTAGTTAGTCTTCTCTGAGATTAGTCACGGTCAGGCAGATAGATTTATTGTGACATGTAATGTTGCAGCGTTGCCTCTGCCGCTGCTGCCGCCGCCACCGACAATGTCGCAGCGCATGTCGCAGGCGCAGGTGGCGTCGCTGCGGCGCCAGCTCATGCACGACAACTATGACTACCAGCACCCCGATTATGAACGGAGACATCAGGACGTCACCGAAAGAAAAGTCGACGACGCAGCTGTATGTTTATCTTGTGTTCTCATCTCTAGCGGTTTCTGCATATAACAGTAGGTGCAGGGTATCCATTTTAAAGCAAGATCCCAGGCCTCACGACCCTACTTATTTTCTGATTAACAAAATGTGTGGGATCGACTAGTGGTATGTACTATACTCAGGGAATTATTTCATTACTTGTTGTGAGCAGCCACACTCATCGTAGGGGTAAACATACCCCAGTCACAAATCAATTGTTCCTGTATCTTCTTCTTTCTGTTATCGTGTGGTTAGTAGTTAACTGATGTGTGAGATGGTGTCCCACCGCGCCATCGTGACGGGACTAAGAAAAGCATACAGGACATCATCACGCTGCTAAAGGACACCATCCCTGACGATGTGCTAACTTTCGTGGCGAAGGCCTTACACAAGCTCCTTCCCGTCACATTCGACCACGTCGATGTAACTAGCCTGTTGAAAGACATCGTTCTTCTTAAGGCAAGTCCAGTGGATGTGCAGAAGAAGTTAGATGCATTCCAAAATGACGTTGCCAAATTACGCAATGAACTCAATGAGTGGAGTCAAAAGGCAACGGTCTCTGGGTCACCGTCGGGTGCGTCGGCTGACATGTGCCGCGGACCTGGCTTTGGTGTATCGTCGGCTAGTTTCGCGTCAGCAGTTTTTTCTTCGTCGTCACCGAAGAATGCTGAGCCAGCAGATTCCGCTCCTCGTGCGCCCCGCTGCCCCGCTTCCGTCCCGCCGCGCCGGCTCCTTCCCGCACCGCCACAAAACCGCTCGACGTGCTGCCTGTTTCTATAGCCCCTGCAAAATCTCGACGTGTTCCTGGAGTTTTCGCTAGCGTAGTTAACTGCTCCCGCTGGGAAGCCCGTGCATGAAAAGGCATCGTTTCGGGCTAATGATGGTTTTGTGACGGTATTGAGGAGGAAGCGCCGTCAACGTACCAATAAGAACCGCTGCGGTACGGCTCCGTTGGAGCCCAACGTGCCTATTCGTGCCGTGAAGCCAAACACTCCGATGGACATCTCCCGAGTACACTATACTACTACGGCGGAGGAAATCATGGAGTACGTGCGTAAGAAGAACAAGTACGAGGCGAGAGTGCAGCTGCTTGAGTCGCGCCACAACAACAACTTTAAGGCGTTCGTGGTGCGAATACCAACGTGTTATCTGCACTTGGTCTTGGAGGAGGAGTTTTGGCCGCAAGGAGTATTGTTCCATAGCTTCCACGGGCAAGTGCCACAGAAGGCACAGTGACATAGTGCACAAGTGAAGTGTTACTAACATAGTTTTAAGGTTCTATATTTACTAACACAATTTGTATTTTAACATATGTACGTTAGTCTGTAAGGTGTATATCTAAGGGCCAAAATAGCTTGAAAATAAATGAATATTGTTGTTGTTATTTATGCCGCCCACGGGCCCTTTTTTTTTTTTTTTTTTTTTTCCGGATGGGAAATCATCAAATGACCCCCCTCCCCCCGCTCTGGGCGGAGCGGAAGGGAGTGTCAGCTTGTACTGACTAAAACCCATCCATGTTCCTTCTTTGCCTTTGTGTTCCAGGGCCACGGTATCTCTTTCGAACAGTCCCGCAGCCCTGGCAGGCATCGGCCCTTGCGGACCTCTACTTATTTGCTGACAACTCTTTGAGGCGCGCGTGGAACACGAACGCGCCGTCGGCACGGCCTGTCGACATAAGACGGCCGGACGGCGAGCTAGCCCATAACTCGCCGACCACAGGCCCGCGCCTACGGTGGCCGGGAGCCACTACGTGACCCCCGACGCCCAGGGCGTCTCCCGCGGCGGCTGGGACGTGAGGTTCTTTCCCTCTCACGTCCCGCCACCTCCTTCACTAGCATGACTGCTTCACAGAAGGTGGTGACGGCTTCCCATTCCCTCTCGCTCCGGACCATGGCTTGAACCAGGGCCTGACGCGAGAGATCGCCGCCGTCAATCGCCGCTACAAGGACACGGCGGTGCTCCGCCCAAGCGGGGCAAACCTCTACGGTGTGCTCCACCGTGTCCTCCGAACGATCCTCGCAGTGGAAACACCCGGGCGTTTCCTCCCGCCCGATTCGGTGCAGGAACCTCCCGAAACAACCGTGTCCGGTGAGGACCTGCGTCAGACGGTAGGTGAGGGCGCCGTGGCGCCTCTCTAGCCACTCCTCAAAGAGGGGACTTATCGCCACTATGGTGACGTGCCCTGCACGGGGTTGCGACAGTCGCTCTCTCCATGTCACCATGAGATCACGCCGGAGGTCTATCCGCTGAGCGGCAATTTGCCGCGGCAGCGGAGATTCCTCCCGACGTCGTGCCTCCGCGCGCCATTCGTGCAGGCGTGCGAGGACTATCGCCTCCAGATCCCATGGCGGCAATCCGGCAAGGAGGCTAGCCGCTTCGCCGGAGGTCGTGCGGTACCCCCGGATTAGCCTTATGGCTATTACCTTTTGGGGCGCGTTCAGGTAGTGGGCGGCTTGCCGCCTCAAAGAACGCGCCCACACCGGGGCCCCGTAAAGGGCCATGGACCGCACGACCCCCGCGTATAGCCTCCGGCAGGAGGCGTTTGGACCCCTCAGGTTGGGCAAGAGCCGCTTGAAGGCAGCCCCTGTCCGTTCCAGTTTGGGAGCCAAACGTCGGAAGTGCTCCACGAAGTTCCACCGGCTGTCGAGGACGAGTCCTAGGTACTTCAACGTCGACCCGACGCCGATGGAAACCCCTCCTGCCGTCAGTAGGGATCCCGACGGTGGCGCATTCCGTGGCCCATGAAAACACATGGCCTCGGACTTGTGCAGTGCCACCTCGAGACCCAATTGCCGGATCCTCTCCACGACTATCGCAACCCCGCGTGTCATGTTTTCGGCCGCCGCCTCGTGCGACCTCCCTTGTGCCAGTACCAGTGTGTCGTCAGCGTAGCAAACTACGCTGACGCCGGTAGGGAGGTCGGCGCGCAGCACCCAGTCGTAACCGATGTTCCACAAGGCCGGCCCCAGAACCGATCCCTGTGGAACACCGCACGACATCTCTCGCCGGTTCCATTCTCCGCTTCGACCAGGGTAAATGACGGCTCTATCCGTCAGGTAGTCCCCGACCACACGACGAAGGTAGTTTGGCACCCGGTGATACCGGAGTGCCTCCCTAATGCAGCTCCAGGGCATAGAGTTGAAGGCGTTGGCGATGTCAAGAGACACCGCCAAGACGACCCCGCCCCGGGACACCGCGTCCCCCGTCGTGAGGGCTCTCACGCGCATGATGGCGTCCACCGTCGAGCGCCCCTTGCGGAAACCAAACTGGTGTTCCGCAAGATCCGGCCCCATCCCCGCAAGGTGCCCGGCGAGGCGGTTGGCAATGACTCTTTCAAAGAGCTTGCCCACCTCGTCGAGTAGCACGATGGGCCGTTATGCGGACGGAGAGTCCGCAGGGCGCCCTGGTTTCCGGATGAGGACCAGCTTCCCCGTCTTTCAACGAAGCGGAAACTGGCCTCTCTCCAAGCATGTGCTTTGGAGCCCTTCCAGTCGGGGCCCGAGAGCCTCAGAGGCCAGGACCCAGGCTTTGCCAGGCAAGCCATCGGGTCCCGGGGCAGTGTTTCTGGTTTTCAGCCTGCGTACCGCCAGCCCACGGGCCCTTGACTTGGCTTTAAATGCCATCAAGAAATATCTATCAGGCGTGCTGGTTTCCTCACGATGATCCTGTATGAGCATTGGTTTTATTAACATATTCAAAAATAATTTATTGCGACCCTGATGGACGGGATGTTCGGCCCCTACGATTAGTCTGATGCATTACAGCCAACATACAGTCTTATTTACTTGAAAGTATGTGTTCAAATTGGATGTCTAGATTCCACCTTGTATGCGCTAGCCGCGGTGGCCACATGCCCGAAATCATATTCAAACATAAACGGCATAAAATTATCAGTCAAATACCTTACTACCTCTAAATGAACACCCATTAGAGCAAATCTTCCCTATGGCTTAAAAAAAGATGGCAGTATTTCAAAGTTTCGTTTTGGCTGCCACGCTATCCAGAGACGTAATAAATCGATATTTTTTATTATTTATTGCTCTAGATGAAACTAGTAGGTACTTAAGAAGTAGTATTAATACTCTCAAATATTGTTTACAAAGTTGTTCTTCTTTTTTTAATTCGCAGAAGTTTTACAATCCGCAAAGTGGTGCCGACCACTTGCACCGAGCTTCGGAGCTGGATCAAGCGAAGGTTAACTCGTTCAGCGCAGAACTTCACCAACAAGACCAGGATGATCCACAACAGCAGGGTGGGAAACATGACCAGCCAGTCAAATACGAGCCGCGTCGTCGGCGCGGGCCAGGTCACCCACATGAACAACTTGGCAACAATGAGAACCATAGTCAAACCGAACCACCTACCGAACACGAGCAGCCTGACCAATACGATCAGCAAGAACCACGTAAGCAGCAACACCAACTCCAGCAACGAGGTCAAAATGAGCAGCTTGGCAAGTACAAGCACCGTGGCCTAAACAAACAACCTGACCAACACAAGCAACGTGGACAACTCGAGCAGCGTGGTCAACTCGAGCACAGATACCAACACGTGGAACGAGGCCCTCATGAGCAGCGTGGACAAAACGCAAAGCGTAGACAACACATGGAGCTTGGAATACACCTGGAGCGTAGACAGAACGATCAGCGAGAGTTCGATGAGCCGCAAGAGCAGCTCGGCCAGTTTGATGAGCAAGAGCCGTCGATGGAACGCTCAGACCATGCCGCGCCACCGCTCGCCGATATGCCCCCTGCGCCCTATGATGACCTCACCGAACGCGAGGTGCACGAGCGCGAATACCCGCAGGCCCAGCTTACCGCCAATTCAGACTGGCCGGTAGAGTACTACAACAACGACAAGTACAACCCCAAACCGATGCAGCGAAGACCCTTCGGTGACCTTCGGGGTAACCACGAGGAGCCATTTCCACGAGGTGACGCGACCAACGGCCAGCGAGTGCAAAAGGAACAGGTGACGGAGAACGATGCACAGTCGCTGGAGCGGGAGCTCTCCCCTGCCAAGCTCACCGTGCGCGACATGCGCGAGCGTGAATACCCGCCAGCTCAGCACGCCCCCCATCCAGACTGGCCGGTGGAGTACTACAACAAGCGGCACGACACATACGACCCCAAACCAATGCAGCTAAGTTCCTTCGGTAACCTTCGGGGTAACTACGAGGAGCCATTTCTACGAGCTGACGCGGCCAACGACCAGCGAGTGCAAAAGGAACAAATGACAGAGAAAGACGCACAGTCGCCAGAGCAGGAGCTCTCCCCTGAAGATAGGGCGGCCTTCGATCAGCTGGAAATGTCCGGGTCGGAAAACGAAGGGTCAGACATTTCTGGAAGCCAGAAGCTACCGGATGCTAGATACGACGAGTTCCGACCGCAAAGCAGGCAGTATTCACGGGTGACGCGCTCCACTCGCGCCAACCACGTGCATTACTACACGCCGCCGCCCACGCGCAAGGCACCGTTTTCGCAGTACGACCGTGTGCAGAACGCACCGCCGTACCGCCACCGTGACACGCCACTTGGCCGCCACCACAGCGCACCACGAGACCTAAACATCTCTAAGAAGGACCCGCTGTACTACATGGATGACGATCGGCTGAGTCGCTTCAGCAACCATACGAGATCACCCGACGTGCCAGATGAAGACCAGTCGACCGGTGATGAGCCTCTCTCTCCGCAAATAACTGCCGGTAGCTTACACAGCACTACTGGTATCCACTCCAATCCCGCCAGTAGCCAACACAGCACCGTCAGCGCGCGACCGAGCTCTGTCGGCATCCGACCCAGTAATGTTGTCTCCCGGGCCGGTCCTATTGGCCCTCGAGTGAACCCCGCTGGCTCCCAAGCCAGTCCCACAGGCTCCCGACGCAGTCTCGTCGGTTCCTGGGCCAGCCCCACTAGCGCCCACAGCAAGCCCCCACGCCATGCTGGGTCTACCGGACCTTCTGAGCTCCCCCGCATTGAGCGCGCGCGTAGTTTCGTCATCACCGTGTCACCCAACAACGTCACGTACAAGCTATTAACGGTAAGTAGGTATTACATACAGCGTCTACCAGGAAGGTGTGTGTGGTCATATTTCAGGGTGTCATTTGGACCATCAATCTGAGCAGCTGATTTTATTTCACGAGTTTGATGTAAGTCCCATGGAGAAAGTAAATAAAATAAAATAAACAAAACTTCAAAATAGCAACCTTTTTCCCGAGTAGGCATTTAGGTAATAAGGCAACCATTTTGAACTTGTTTACAATGCGGTTAACGCTTTTTTTTTTTGAATTGTAACAACAAATCTGCTATTTGGCAAAGCTCTGTACTCATTTAGAACTGCTGCTATCAATATTGGTGTGTTGTGATGTGTTACAGCTGAAGTCGCGCGAGGGGCGCCGACGGGCAGACCGGCGCCTGCTGGAAGAGAGGGGACCGGAGGGCGTAGCCATCATCAGCCTGGACCGCGCGCCGCTGCCCGCCTTCCGCCTACCGCGCGCGCGCCGCCAGTACATGCACCACCAACACCTCCACCGCCACAAGCCCGCCTAGATCAACACATCCTACCACACAACACACACCCCACACTCATAGCTCACCACCTTTTTTTTTCAAGCCGCCACGTGCCTGCCTGCCCACACGTCACTTCTGCACCCTACGCAGCAGAGCACCCACGTTACACTCATATATTCATTACTCCCTCTCGTTATACAATACGCATACAATTACTTAGTTCTCTTCCCTTTGAACCGACGAAAAAAAGGAGGAGGTTCTCAATACGACTCGTATATTTTTTTATGTATGGCCCCTCATAACTTTTTACAGAGAAGTCAGATTTGAATGATTCTTTTTTTATTGGAGAGTGTATTATCTCAAAGTTGGCCTCATTTAAAAATAAAACCCAACCTTAAGGGTAGAAAAACTCCAAACTGGAACGGACAGGGGCTGCCTTCAAGCGGCTCTTGCCCAAACTAAGGGGCCCAAACGCCTCCTGCTGGAGGCTCTACGCGGGGGTCGTGCGGTCCATGGCCGTTCTTTGAGGCGGCAAGCCGCCCACTACCTGAACGCGCCCCGAAAGGTGATAGCCATAAGGCTAATCCGGGGGTACCGCCCGATCTCCGGCGAGGCGACTAGCCTCCTTGCCGGATTGCCACCATGGGATCTGGAGGCGATAGTCCTCGCGCGCCTGCACGAATGGCGCGCGGAGGCACTACGTCGGGGGGAAACTCCGCTGCCGCGGCAAATTGCTGCTCAGCGGGGAAACCTCCGGCGTGATCTCATGGCGACATGGAGAGAACCACTGTCGCAACCCCGTGCAGGGCACGCCACCATAGTGGCGATAAGTCCCCTCTTTGAGGAGTGGCTAGAGAGGCGCCACGGCGCCCTCAGCTACCGCCTGACGCAGGTCCTCACCGGACACGGTTGTTTCGGGAGGTTCCGGCACCGAATCGGCGGGAGAAAACGCCCGGGCGTTTCCACTTAGAGGATCGTCCGGAGGACACGATGGAGCACACCGTGGAGGTCTGTCCCGCTTGGGCGGAGCACCGCCGTGTAGCGGCGATTGGCGGCGGCGATCTCTCGCGTCCGGCCCTGGTCCAAGCCATGGTCCGGAGCGAGAGGCAATGGGAAGCCGTTACCTCCTTCTGCGAAAAAATCTGGAGGTGGCGGGACGTGAGAGGGAAAGAAACTCACGTCCCAGCCACCGCGGAAGACGCCCTGGGTGTCGGGGGTCACGTGGTGGCTCCCGGCCACCGTAGGCGCGAGCCTGTTAACGGCAAGTTATAGGCCAGCTCGCCGTCCGGCCGTTTTATGACGACAGGCCGTGTCGACGGCGCGTTCGTGTTCCACGCGCGCCTTAAAGAGATGTCAGCAACCACGAAGGGGTCCGCATGGGCCGATGCCTGCCAGGGCTGCGGGACTGTTCGAAAGAGATACCGTGGCCCTGGAACACAAAGGGCAAAGGAGGAACATGGATGGGTTTTAGTCAGTACAAGTCTGACACTCCCTTTCGCTCCGCCCAGAGTGGGGGGGGGTCATTTGATGATTTCAAATCCGAAAATAAAAAAAATAGGGTAGAAAAACAGGAGAATTCCTAAATAATTTTTAATTGTGCAAATCTCGATTTTTGCGTTAAAAAAATAGAAGCTTTAAACTTGTACGAGATATATTGCAAAGTTGTTCATAATTTTGGGCTCCCGATATTACAGTATAAGTTTAGTTTTAAACCATAATAATAATATAATAATAATTTATTTATTGGCATAAACACGCAAATACACGGTTGTGAATCACTGGTGCCTGTGGTAGGTAGTGAAACACCTGTGTTACAGGTCACCAGGTTTCCACTCCGAAAACATTTTACAATAAATCAATGTTTTGTACCAATATTTAAGGATGGTTAGCAAATTAAAAGAAACAAAAGTATAACATTAGAGAATTAAAAATAAAAAGCAATATAAGAACAAAAACAATTTAGAATAATTACTTTCATGGTGAGGATGTGTGTGTGTGTATGAGTGTGTGTGGGCTTGCGCGTGTGTGTTCATGATCATGAGTGTGTGTAAGTGTGTATGTGTATGATGTGCCTGTAAATTGGAGATTGATTATGCCAACACCTGCAACAGACTCTCTGTTGCAGTATATGACTGCTGAAGTAGCCAATCTTGTAGTTACTTTAAGGTCGTATTGGTTTAGTTGGTGCACAAGTAGAATTTTATGAATTTTATTATAAAGGTATGGTCCGAGGAAAACAAAGAAGCGACGGCTGAATGATGTTTTGGTTGGGAAAGATGTGGCAACAAGGCGGTTTCGACGCACTGGTCCCGGTGTGAACTGTGACAGAGAGTGCTGTTTGATGACTGTGGCCAGAATGAATCAGAACTTGGCAGTATTCGTACAGTTGACAGTCAGTCAGTACAGCTTGACAGTCAGAACTTGGCAGTATTCGTACAGTTCATCTGTGGGAAATAGGCGGGGTTTGAAACAACAAACTTTGAGGACCGCTCTTTGAGCGCGCTCGACTTTTATCATGTTAGATTTGGCGGCACCTCCCCAGGTCGTGTTGCAATAGTTTAAAATCGATTGACACAGCGCCTGATAGACCATCTTCATAATGTCTGCTCCTGCGGATTCGCGCAATTGCTTAAATATATAAATGAGCTTCCGTACACGGTTAGAGAGGTGATCGATATATTTTTTGAATGTCAGATGACTGTCTATCACGACGCCGAGATACTTGACGTGAGTGACTTTATCTATACTATAAGTGTTATTAGTAGTAGTAATTTGAAGGAGTGCATGAGATGGAATTGCGGTACTGCGAATGGAGAAGTTAAGCAACTTGGTTTTGGAGACGTTCAGGGTTAGTAAATTTTTGCTAAGCCAGTCACTAACAGCATTAAAGCCTCTCTGTGCAAGGCGATACGTTTCAGCCCAATTATTCGAGGAAAATACAAGCGCTGTATCATCCGCATAAGAAAATATCGTCCCGTTTTCAATTAAAAGATTACACAAATCATTTATATAGCATATGAAGAGGCTTGGTCCAAGGATGCTACCCTGGGGCACACCGTAAACAATTGGCATCTCAGAACTAGTGTGCGGCCCTATTTTCACACATTGGGTTCTATCGCTGAGATAGCTCTGGAATAGGGACAATTGAGTGCCTCTAATCCCCACATTCTCCAACTTTTTCAAAAGGATTGGGATCGAAACCGTGTCCATGAAAGCTTAAAACAATGTCTACAGTAGATTTGTTTAAAAAAAAAAAATTACAAAGTTTATTGTGCGCTAGTTATTATTAGCTATGCGTTCATTAAAAAACTCCGCTTTTCAATTATTAGCGATGCATCACGAACTCAAATTGTTGCTAAAATAATAACATTTTGAGGTAACTATTTTGCTGTGCAATCAGTATTTTTGATTAGCATTGGGATTTTTTTGAATATATAAAAAAGGAAGATTTTTTGATTAACGGTTAAATACTAGCCAAAAGTTCGCTTATTGTTTGTTGGCGGCGCCTCAAAATTAATTACATACTTACTTTAACTTTGGAGTTATGCTTGGCTAAAAGGTTTTTTTTTATTTTTCGCTCTTGAGTTAGTGGTCAGTCGTTTCGTTCGTCGGTTAAGTTTTTGTTAAAAAAAAAATATTAATAAATGAGTCGTACGATGATTGGTCAATCAGAAGTTATCACTGGTTTATCTATAAGAGGGAAATAGTTCAACAACTCTACGAGTGTAGGTACACGGGTTAACGGTACGCTCGAACCTGCATCTACTATCAGTACTACTCAATCTACTTTTCAATAGTCCCTGAAATAGAAATTGTTTTAGCATTCAAATCAAATATTTTTATAATTTTTTTGACCCACGGAGACTCGCGCGCTGACCGCAAACATTGTAGACGTAACATAACATGTTACTTTAGATATTTGAAGTTTCACAAGCGAGTATTTTATTGCAGAGTTTATAGAGCACTTTAAAATGTCCTAGCAAAGAATTACTTATAAGGCGATAAGGCGCAAACAGCCGCACGTAGCGAGCATGATGAGGATCCTACCGACGGCGCTTGTCGGTCTCTGCCAGTGGCACTGTATGCTGGCATACATGCACTTCACCACCACCGCGCAACAGATCAACACAGGTCAGTGACATACCTATGCATTCCAAAGTAGACTGCATCATCACCCCATCTCAAATTAAGTGTGAATGTGGAGTCCCGTCTCAACATCTTCTGACCGTGTCGTGCACAACCATCTGCAACCTCCAAGACATGCATGAGGCAAACCAAAGAGCTGTCCAGGTACTGATCAGATAGAATTTAATTGATCGACACGAGAAGTGGTAAATCGCACGGCAGAGCACGGCATCCTCATTTGCAGTACAGTGAAAGATCAGTTAAAGGTCAGAACAGTAATAGTACGGAGCATGGTTCAAAAAATCTTCGACAGTTATTATAACTCTGCTTTTCTTGTCTCATATTTAGCATACTGTCAGAGTATGCTAAACACCAACCACTGTGATCAGCGTATTTTTTCAGACAAAGAGAATTCGAACACCGCCAACAAAAGTCTAGAGTTCGTGAATATAATCAGAGATGACCTGCGACGGAATAATGATGACTACGAGCTGCTCGATGAAGCGAACCATCTTGCGGACACCGCGCCCCTCGTACATCACGTTAAATCCTCTCATCCCGTTCATCCCGCACATCCTGTTCAACCCGTGCACCAAGCATACCCTGTGCTTCCCGGACGACCCACGCCCCGACAACCGAACCGCAACATAATATCCCCACCAGTACCTCGTTTACAACCGGCACACCCACCGCCCGCGCGGTCAGCCCGCCCTGCCCACCCTCGCGCGCGACCAGCCCACTCTCCCGCACGAGCAGGGCCCCTACGCCGCTTTGACACGCGGCAAGAAGAGGCCGACCTGAACCAACCAGCCGCTATCAACACCAACCAGTTCAGGAGCTACACGCGCTCCAAGCACTACAAGAATCTGCGCCTCAACAAGCTTAAGCAGCTGTTGAACAAGGACAAAATTAACATGCGCCAGGAGGACCTGGTTAAGGATGAACCCCAGGCTGAGGGTCAGCCAGAGGCGGAAGATACGACGACCGCCTTGCCGCCGGCCACCGAGCTAACGACTCAGTCGTCACCGCCGCCAACGAACCCCGAGTACAAACCGTCGCCTTCGCCCGTCACCCAAGCGCCCGCCATTCTACGCCAACCCTTCCAACCGCACCAGGTTAGGAGGGAGCCGCGCCCAATGCCGCGGAGCAGGAAGGGTAGCTCGCCGTCACCCGAACAGCTCGACATGGCTCCCGCGGTCAACCCGCAATTAATCGGCATCCGACTCAAGGTACTGCTCTCGTTCCACCACCATCCACCCAATGCTATGAGTAGTTCTCCTCCATAGCACTCCACTTTACAAGGGTCTGGGCCTCCCAGATCCAAATGTTGCCTGGCACTTCAACCAGGTAGTCTGTTTGCTTAAGCTTCTATGACCAGTTCTAGGTAAAGGTTATCATCATCATCATAATTTCAGACGAAAGACGTCCACTGCTGGACATAGGCCTCCCCCAAGTGTCGCCACATTGACCGATCCCG
This sequence comes from Noctua janthe, assembly GCA_910589295.1. Taxonomy (NCBI): domain Eukaryota; kingdom Metazoa; phylum Arthropoda; class Insecta; order Lepidoptera; family Noctuidae; genus Noctua; species Noctua janthe. The sequence goes on from OU342578.1 coordinate 12,467,980, forward strand.
TGCGTCTCGCATCCAGCGGATCCCCGCAACCTTTACCAGGTCATCGGTCCACCTAGTGGGAGGCCTTCCAACGCGACGTCTTCCAGTTCGCGGTCGCCACTCCAGAACTTTCCAGCCCCATCGGCCATCCGTTCTGCGAGCAATATGCCCTGCCCACTGCTACTTAAGTTTGGCTATTGTTCGGGCTACGTCGGTAACCTTGGTTCTCTTACGGATTTCCTCATTTCTGATTTGATCACGCAAGGAAACTCCGAGCATAGCCCTCTCCATTGCCCTTTGCGTGACTTTAAGCCTTCTGATGAGGCCCATTGTAAGCGACCACGTTTCGGTCCCGTATACTTAGGTAAAGGTACTTACTCCATATTTTTTAGCGTTAGACGGAACAGAGCGAGGAAATAAAATATAATATATCTAATAGATTGAATCGATTTCATTTTGTAGTAAGTGACGAATATTTTTTTAAACTGTAATAATATCTTTGTAATCGCATAATATTTGTTAAGGATTATTTTTTCCTCGCTTTATAGGCTAAACACTAATAGTGTTCAAAACTTGAAGCTTGTATGTCAGCTCACAACACAGCAATCACATTAGAATTATGATGATCGGTGAGTGAGTCAGTGACAAAATGAAGGAACTTTGACTTAGTAGTTAGTATAGTTCATAACTTAAGAGTTCAAATTGAATATAATTCAGGTATATACTTTGGTATAGTAATGCCCTCTTAGTCACTGAAAAATCAGGCTTCTAGCTTTGTCTAAAACAAAGTTACGGGGGGTCAAAAATGCCCTGAATAGCTCTCGCTTTCTTTATCAGAAATTTCTCAATAGCAGCCGTTAGTCCGAATTTGTGCAATAAGCCACTTCCTACTACAAATAGGACTCAAACATGACTGCCACGGCCAGAAAGATGTAGGTACATACCCATTTACTGCATTCTAGTAGTAGAAATAATAGGAAATATTGATAGGGGTAGGGTAGGGAGGTAGGAATAGTAGTTTGGGTTGCTCCTAATATTGATAGGGGTAGGGTAGGGAGGTAGGAATAGTAGTTTGGGTTGCTCCTAATATTGATAGGGGTAGGGTAGGGAGGTAGGAATAGTAGTTTGGGTTGCTCCTAATATTGATAGGGGTAGGGTAGGGAGGTAGGAATAGTAGTTTGGGTTGCTCCTAATATTGATAGGGGTAGGGTAGGGAGGTAGGAATAGTAGTTTGGGTTGCTCCTAATATTGTGCGTGTATATATGTCTTTAATATTCTTTATTATTTGGTTAAATGAATATTTAGATGCGTTTATGTTGTGTTTACAGTATTATAGTTTTGTTTAATGATGGTCTGCTATATTCTACGTTAGATAGGTACGTACCTATGCTGTTCTTTTTAATGTACTTAGCTTATGTAAAAAGATGATTTTGCATGCTATTATTATGGCGGAATGTGTCCTACTCTATAACATTTTTATAACATTCTGTATATACCACATTTTATGCAAATAAATACGCTCGGGTCGATCTTTAGGTTAAGCCGTGCTTACCTAGGTTGGTCTGTGGATGGGTGACTGCCCATTATATACCGACTTTCCTCCGTGCCTCGGAAAGCACGTTAAGCCGTTGGTCCCGGCTGTCATCTGTAGATCTTTGACAATATAATATGTATGTAAAATACTGGTATTCAGCTGCATCCGGTTAGACCCCAACATAGTTGGGAAAAGGCTAGGCAGATGATGATGATGACTTACTTACTACCTACGCCAACATAGAATGAGATCGTTATTATTATTTTTTTAGAATAATTTATTTATTTAAAGTATTACAAAAAAGTGTACATTTAGGCGCAGTAGTATTATTTCTCTTACAATGGTATAATTAGTACTTATACGTAAACTATAACTAAAATATATTCAACAGTTGCAAGTAATGATAGTTCAATCAGATGTTTGGTAGCGACCTACTCGATTGTGTACCTTGTCGGACAAAGCAAACATACTTCCTAGTATGTTTGTATGTTTGTTGTATGGTAGAGGGCTCCTGCCCTCTACCTAACCTTTCGAACATCTGTATGAGCCCTCTGCCCCTTCTCTTTCGAGGAAAATGACAATTTGTTTGTTGTGTTTGCGTGCAGGGGCGACTGTGCCAGCGCAGCCTGATGAACGCGGAAGGCCCCACGTACGACAAGCTGGGCAACGTGCTGGAGCCGGCGTTCCGGCCCAAGGCTTTCCGCGGCCGCAAGTTCCACCAGACACGCGCGCCCTCACTCGTGCTACCGCGCTGCTGCAACTGCTGCAAGAAGTCCGTGCTCGGCTGTCAGTAGCCCGAGCTCGTACAATGTGAACGGAAAACATTGCCAAGTTAGCTGCGTGGAACGTAAACTATTTCGAGAGTAACGTACAGCCGCGGTGCAGCATCATATGGCTCGTCCACTACATTTCATAATTCGTGGTTAATAGGTTGATAGGGACTCTTAAATAATCATTAAAACTTTTATTTTTGAATGGTTGACTTTTCTTTAATCTGTTACATTTAAGTAATTATGTATTAGTTGGGTTCCTAGCATTTCTTGAGCTTGCGAGTAGGTATTCCTGACCGAGGTCTGGTCGATGCGGCCTTCTGTAACAAAAACTAATCTAAATCTATCTATCTAAATATATCTATCTTCTATCTAAGTATATAAAAGGTCACTCACTCATCACGAAATATCAAAATCCGCTTGACGAATAAAGATTAAATTTGGCAGCGAGGTAGTTTTAGTCTGCTAAGAACTGATTTTGTGACAGGGCCGGATTAAGGAGGTCTAAGAGTTCTCTCAAGTTTGTATGCAAATTCTTCATTTTTCCTACTACAAACTTGAAATTTGGGCGAGAGGTAGTTAATAGTTAGCGGACGTTCATTAAGAACGGATTTTGCGACAGAGCCTGATTAAGGAGGTCTAAGGGCTCTCGAAGTTTGTACGAAAGCCCTTAATTTTTTGTGTTACAAACTTGAAATTTGGCAGGGAGGTAGTTAATAGTTCGTAGACGTCCGCTAAGAACGGATTTTGAGACAGGACCGGGCTAAAGAGGTCTAAGCACTCTCGCATGTTTGTATGAAAGTTCTGATTATTATTGTACTACCGACCTGAAATTTAGCAAGTCTAGAGTTCATGAGTAGGAGACATAAGCTAAGAAAGAATTTTGTGACAGCCTAGACTAAGAACTCTCACAACTTTATATGAAATCCTTGGCTTTTTGTACCTAAAAATTGGTAGAGAGATAGAATATAGTTAAGACATGTCTGGTAGGAACAGATTTCATGACAGGGCCGGTTTAAGGGAATATAATCGCTTTTGTAACTCTGTGTTCAACAAACATTTATTATTGACTTTTAATACCACAAACAGAAAATACAACTAAATTCAATTCAAATGTAGATAGGTAGGTACCTATTTTTAAGGTGAAAAATTAGAGGGCGAGCCTATTGCCATCAACCGGGCACAAATCCGGATTCCGTGGCTGGTTCTGAGAAATTCCTGATAACCCAATAACACTATTAATTACAGTATTTTTAACCGACTTCAAAAAGGAGGAGGTTATCAAGTCGATTGAATTTTTATTTTTTTTTTGTTTTATGTTCATCCTTTTTTTCGCCAATTGTAAACCGATTTCGATGATTCTTTTTTTTGTTTGGTAGAGTTTTATTCCGCGGTGGTCCCGTTTAATTTTTTGAAGTTCTGATGATGATCTTCGGAGATATACAACGGAACTCTTCTTTAATAGACGGCAAATCTGTCGAGATTGCTGCAATCGCTTGGATATTTATTGTTTACACAATTTCATAACGTAACATTACGCCTGTATTCTCCGAAGGGGTGCGCAGACATGTACAGTACACACACATTTCGCCAGTTATGTATGTTCAGCGATATCTTCGGTATTTGTTAACAATTTTTGATCATATTTTATTTGGAATTATTTATATGGAAGAAGATTCTTTTGCTGTGGTGTCGTTGGATTTTGTGTTTAAAATGTTCGGAGGTAGACAATGGAACTCTTCAGCTGCAATCACTTGGTTATGTATTTTTGACACAATTCCATAACGTAACATCCCGCCTCTATCTTTGAATGTGTACGCGTTGTACAGAACACCCAAATTTATATTATGTTTTGACCCCCGACGCAAAAAGCGGGGTGTTATAAGTTTGACCGCAATGTGTGTGTGTGTGTGTAAGTGTCTGTCTCTGTCACCGTAGCTCTTAAACGAGTGAACCGATTTGGATGCAGTTTTTTTATTTGAAAGCTAGTTTCTTGGCGATGGTTCTTACATACGTTTTATCAAAATCGGTGCAGCCATTAACTAGTTATTGGAGGTGAAAGTGGGTATAAAAATCGAATATTTTCAAATATACCCAAGTATCAAATTAAATGGCATGATGTGTATATTACAATTAGATATGTTTTATCAAAACCAGCTCAGCCATTTTATTGACTTTTTAAATGTTTATTCCCTTTTCTTTGTTGCGATGGGGGTTTTTTATTAAATTTAATTTTCTATTATGTACTTACTACTTAAATCAAAGGTAATTTAAAGGACAAAAAAAACACGTTAAAAGGTTTCATGGTTGTGGATTTTAAACCCACGAATAATAATCAAGTACTTTCAAACCTGATATTGCCATTATTTTGTGTACACTTTTTAGTAAAAGGTTTTATGGTATCATAGTGACAGCAGAACACTGACTCCTAAGTCACAGGATCTCCTTGTTTGGGAGTCAGGGTTTACTCTATCTGTATGACCTTTAATTCACTTAATTCATGTGACTAGTTTTTAAGCAATGTTGAAGGTTTTTTGTATAAATAAAGATTTTTGTTATTATTATACAAACGGTCGGAACGCGAGTCATACCTACACACCTCGAGTCTGGTACACACTCGGTACCCAAGAAGTCACGAATGTTCCAAACTGACGAACGAACGTTGTAATGGTTTTGTAAGCTGTAAGTATGCGATTTGTGAATATTTGATTGAAATAAGAACAAGTATTTTAAATATGGCAAAGAGTTATAATAGACTATATTGTACTGTTTTTGGTTGCTGCTGAATTCTTCAACAACACATCCAGAGATAAAAAAAAAAAATTACCTGGAAACTCCGAAAGGTAAGATTATAAAATAATTTATATAAACCTACTAGTAGATACGTAATTTGTTTATTTTTTAATAGGTAGGTATTAGGTATTACGAGTAAAATAGGTACCTGGATTAATTAATAAATAAGTGAATAGGGTGAAAAAGGTGACACACGATGACACGAGTGATTTGGGTAGGTACCCAAATCACACGTGTCGCTCGCGTTAAAAAAAATATATTTTTTATTAAATCTACTAATCAAAAGACACAACTTGTATTTTTATTGAACACTTCTTATTTCATTCACAACTAACTTCATTTTTTTTTAAATCTAAAATATTTCATCAAAAAACTAAAAAGAAACTCAACTAAGTAGATGCAATTAAAATTAACAGCGCGATCGAACAGGCTCTAGTGGTCTCTTACTTGCGTGGAGCCTTCATGTAGTTCTGCAGCCTGAAACAACACACACATGAGTCGCTCGCGAGCCATGGCCGCGTCACATCACCACGTAGCTGTCACACGTGGCTACCAAACGTCGGCATTAAAGCACTAAGCTACGCGCGAGTACTCAGCTTGGTTTTAGTAGGATCGGCAACATAACGTTCGAATGCGAGACGGGAACAGCAGCTCTATACGCGTGTGGCCGCAGACAAATAAACAGACAAAACAAACTACAACAAAATCCTGCATTGCCGCTCATAGTTTAACGTCTTCATGCGGCCTATTCTGAAGACAAGTTTACATGGTTCCTGTATCTGTATTTTTTTTTTCCTACTAACAAAATAAATATCAATCTTGACCCGTACTGTGAACTCACCAGTAGCTGTTTTCTCCTATAGTCATGAACTCGCGACGCGCGCGCATCGCCGCCGGCTCCAACCACAGCGGCGCGGTCTGTGCGCAGCACGGGCAGTCGGGCAGGGGCGCGGGGGGCGCGCTCGGTGCGGGGGGAGGAACAGGTGCCGCGTCCAGCAGCTCGGAGCACAGCACCAGCAGCAACTCGTGCTGGTGCCTCGACTGCGCCCACACCAGGCGTGAGCACGCGCGCCAGATGTCCCTGGCGAGCTCGCCCAGCTCACTGCGCTCTTCGCTCCCGTCGCTCTCTTCGTTCTTGAGGTAGGCAGAATGCGGCAGGGACGTTAGATCCTGCTTGCGGCTGTGTTTGTGTCCGCGTTTGTGTTTATGTGACGAGGAAGGGCGAGTCTGGTCGAGGACGAATGCGCTCGAGGGGATGTTACTGAAAGGCATGTCTTCGTCGAGGTGCGCACGCTCGTAGCGCTCGCCTGCCGCTCTCGAGTCGCTCGCGTCGTCCGCCACCAGGGGGATAAGCAGCTCTATGTTCGAGAGGGAACGTGGCTGCAAATAATTTGCCCTCCATGAAGTTATACCTACTTTTTAGGTAGACATAATGTAATGCAAACTACCTGCCTAGGACATAGCCAGCTAGCAGGAGCGAAGGGTCAATTTTTGTAAGAGGTAAGCTGGAGTAGAAATCTTGAATGTGTTTTTATTATTTATCTATAAAATACTGACTGTGCCAGTTTTCAAAGGGAAGCCGGTAGGAATCGAGTTGTATGGAACCTTCGCCACTGCCAGCTAGTAGATAATTATTGTTATTTGTATAGCTATTTAACCTCTCATATTTCTAGAGGACGCCAAAGCAAGAGCTGGGAAGATGACTTACCAAAAGGATGGAGAAGATTGGCTCGTCACAGAGATGAGTGGCAGAAACTATGTCGAAAGACAACTTGACTAACAAACTGGTTGCTGAACATTGTAGTATTACTTAGGTACCTAATAGAATTCAGTTTGTTTTTCTTTATTAACTAGATTGAAAAACTACATTTACATAAATTTAAAATGGACTATATTTTGGTCGGCGAATAAAGGCTTGTCTTGTCGCGCGCTCGGCATTTTTCGCGGCTGACAACGCATTCGGTGCGCGAAGTCGCCTACCAGAGACATACAAGAGGCTAAAACCTATGTAGGAATAAGACAGATCTATACTCACTATTTCATCGTAACTTTGTTGCATCATTGGGACGCAGTCGGCCAGCATTACCTGCCACTATAAGCATACATTACTGGTTACTTTAGTACCTATCTAACCTCGCCAAACAAATAAGATCTACCAGACACACATGCTAGTGTTCTAGAATATATAATCAAGCAAGAATAGATTATGCCTTGCGGTATACGGCATTTTTGAACTTATAATTATTAATTATGGTCTGCTATGGAATCAACTATGTTTCAGTACCCTCGCGCCGTAAATCATATTTAAATTGGTTTGAAACGATTTAATCTGGGATATTTCATTAAAAAAAACTACAAATCAAACTATCTCAAAGAACTACGGAATTTCGACAGTACATTTAGTAGCTTGATTTGTTGCATTTAACCCTACTATGACGTTTGGCAAGGAATACGTCAAGTTTCCAGTAACCCTGTATATACAATTAGGAATTCAAAAGCGATTTAATCGTGAAATAATGGTTTCTACGTTGAGATAAAGCCTATTTCGTTAAATATGGTTTCGAAATAGTATGTTCGAGAAAACCTAATAAAACTTTAATAAATACAGTAGAAGATAATCACTTTTAAAAGTTGCTGCGTGTAGTTATACATTTTATTGCTCGTGATTGTACAAGTTTAAATAAATCAACGTTTATGCTGCCAGCATTACATCTAGTATAACGCGCTTTTTCAGCATTAAACGTGGGTCCTCCAGACTCTAGGTTTCTTCTAGAAGAGTTGCTAGGCGCTGGTTCTGTACTGCTGTATGGAACCCGTGGTAGATACTATGTATGAGAGTGAGGAGCTCACCGCGATTAGCCCCAGTAGAGCGCCGCTCCCCATGGCGACGTCTGATGAACGTGGCGGCTGCGTGACGGTTGAATTGCGGTTGCGTGACGGGTAGTAAACGCGTCGAGCGTGCGCGCGCGCTTTATACCGGTGGGGCGTGGAGAATCATCTCGTTAGCGAGTTCGACACGCTCACTTGCAGTAGACATTCGCGACGCTGTCCTACTGTAGATGAGCATTCAATTGTTCTTATCTATTTACTTGTATTAAGTATTTCTTATATTGGTAGCTGTCTATAAAGATGAGAACTTACCTACGATGTCCAACAGTGTTCACATCAGTCACAGTGAAAGTTCTAAACTAAGCCTGTGAAACGCATATAAATGATTTCGTTACGTTGGGGAAGAGTCGTTGGACGCAGTTTTTCTCAGTCAAGCCTCTGGCGGTACCTCGTGCACCATGCAGCTATGACCACGACTAGTCGTAGTCGTAGTTGTAAGGTATAGTGCGCGCGGTTCAGACTTGTCTGCCTCGCGGCCGCAGCACTGCCACTTGGCATTCGTTGGCGTCAGATGAATAAACTTTTTTTTGTGTATGGAAATTTCTTGGATTTCGTCTACCCTGGTGTGAGCGGAGGGATCTGTCAGATTCTTACTGACTAAATGATGTCACCAATCCGGACCGATATCCAGTACCACGCCTCAGAGATTTCACCTACCTCCTACACGGCAATGAAAACTTCACTACCCTCGACTTAAATCGTGCATACCAACAACTACCAGTGTATGAACCGGAAATCGAGAAGACAGCCATCACAACACCCTTCGGCCTGTACGAATTTCCCCGAATGTGTCCAGGACTGAAGAATACCGGACAGACATTCCAACGGTTCATACATCAAGTGCTTATCGGATTGGATTACGCATTCCCATTTATTGATGACGTCAAAATTGCATGAGCTAATAAAGCACGACATATCGAAGACTTACAAGAAGTACTGCGCAGATTAGACGAGCACGGTATTACTATAAACCCGTCCAAATGCGTCTTTGGCAAAGAAAACGTCAAGTTCCTGGGATACGGAGTATTAAGCGATGGAATCAAACCGCCAATTGACAAGGTCAGTGCTATCACTGCTTACCCCAAACCAGAGACGATTCAAGACTTACGTTGATTTATTGGCATGGTTAAATTTTACCGACACATTTTTGACAGTATACCAAACGCAGTGCACATATAAACACCTCTCAACGCATTCCTGCATAATTCGAAGAAGCGTGACAAAACGAAAATCAACTGGAACCTGGAAGCACTTCAAGCATTCGAGTTGTGTAAAGTCAGCATACAAAATGCAGCTTTACTCGCTTACCCATCTCCATCACCAACGGACGCCATCTCCCTCATGTGCGACGCGTCTAATACATACATGCACTGGAGCCGTGCTACAACAACGTGTAAACAACAAATTTTAATGGTGTCGGCGCCTCACATATGCGTGGATAACCGCCGGGAGGGCGCGGGGCTCGGGGTACCGAACCCGGCTGCGCGAGCGCCGCTGCGCGCCCTACCACGACACTGAGCTCACAGACGCCGGCCACTCCGGGCATTTCATTGTACGGTCTTCAAATAATAATAATAAAATTAGTTGTGGTATTACACCTATAAATCATACAGTCCACTAGTTTCATTATAAAGTCCCAACCGAGTCTAATCATTGGTCCTTCGATTGGGCAAAAATAATTACCGGTATTGCCGTAATTAACGCCGTCAAAATCATCGGTCGACGTGTTCACCTGTGCGGACTTTGACCGCGCGCGAGCGCCACGCGGTTCGACCACGAAGATAGAACTAAGGAGTCGTTCCCGAAGCAGCCTGCATCGTCATCGTGGGAGCTCATGTCATGCTTACGGGAGTATAATACTGTATTTGAGTGAGTCCGTTCCAATTAGTTATTTTTCTGCTTTCTTTTCATGCCGAAAAATCGTCGTTTTATCTTCTATTTTTTATAGTGTTCATATAGTGCTTCAAAATAAGTGCTTTCCCATCATTATCTATACCACTGCTTGTAAGACACGCATATTTTGTATCGAGACGCGTGGTAAATGGCTAATTTGCACGACATTGACACGTGTTGAGCAAGTGACCTTGACAGTGATTCTCGATCCCTTTCGCTAACGCACAGCTGTTTTGTAGTTTTTTATCTATTAAGTTCATTAGCATTGGTGCGTTCGGCTTTTCTTTTTCCAATGGCAGATAACTTAAAAACATTGATCAAGAAACGTAGTTCAATTAAATCGAAGCTTACTATTTACAGCAACTATTTCAATCTAGTATAAAGTAGTTCCGCAGTATCAGAGTTGCAACGTTTAGATTTAGAGGAGCGTCTTAATAAATTCGAAAACTTACACAACGAATTTGACGCCTTTCAGACACAGATCGAAGTGCTTTCCGATGACGACGAGTCTGCGTTGGCTGAGCGTGAGGACTTTGACCGTCAGTTCTTCAACCTGGTGGCACTCACGCGCAGCCTGCTCGGTGTCTCGGCCAACGGTGCTGCGTCGGAGGCGGGCTTCAAAGATGCTGACTCAGGTGCACATGTTACTTATAGGAATTATTTTGTTCGTTTGTCTAAGATCGATTTGCCTCATTTTCATGGGGATTACCAATGCTGGCTTGAATTTAGAGATACCTTTGGGTCATTGATTCACGACAACACTAGCATAAGTGACATCAACAAGTTCCACTACCTGCGAGCTTCACTCCAGGGACATGTGGCTTTAATTATTAAAAATATTGATTTTAAAGCCGATCATTATAATCTTGCGTGGGACCTGTTGTGTGAACGTTACAATAACAACCGTCTTTTAGTGAATAACCACTTTCAAGCGTTATTTGATGTCGAACCCATAACTAATGAGTCAAGTGTTTCCATCAGAAACCTTGTTAACATTATTAATAAGAATGTAAGGGCATTAACTACATTGAAAAAGCCTACTCAATACTGGGATGATCTAATTATTTATTTTATGGTAAAAAAATTAGATTTAACAACAAGACGTGTCTGGGAGGAACATCGAAACAATACTTTTAAAGAAGATCCTACTTTAACACAATTTTGTTCTTTTTTAAGCAGAAAAGCGGACTGGTTAGAATCAGTGGAGTCCAATCATGGTACTTCTGATAGGAATACTATTGTCGCCTTAAATAATAGCCATAATTCCAACAAAACTGAGTCTAAGCCTAACCAACCAAATAAAAAATCAGATAATCATATTAATAAAAACGGTAAATGTCCACTTTGCTCCCAAGCACATACATTATTTAAATGTGAATCTTTCAGAAACTTAACAATCGAAAATCGCTTACAAAAGGCAATTGAATTAAAAGTATGTATTAATTGCTTACGCTTTGGACATAATTCAAACAAATTTTAATGTAGATTTTCACATTGCAAATACTGCAAAACAAAACACAACACGCTTTTACATTTAGAAAGTAACGAGCCTAAACTTGCTTCCAATCCATTGCCTTCTGCCTTGCCTGATGCTTCGCCTTCTGCAAATGTGGTGCTTTCAGCCAATTCCATGCAGCTTGCTACTTCTGCGCATGTATTACTGTCCACAGCGATGGTGAACGTGACTGGCGTGACGGGTAAGAAGTAGACTGCGCGCCTACTACTGGACAACGGCAGTACGGCGAACTTTGTTACGCAGAGCTAGTCAGAGTAGCTGGGTTTGTTTTTGACATGGAAAGAAAAATTCCAGTGCGAGCAGGGTTTGAACCTGCGACCTTCCGATTCAGTACACCGGATGTCTTAACCAACTAGACAATCGCACCCCGCTCACAGATCCCGAAATTTTCGTTCCATTAATAACGTCTTACGGTGACGTTAGCGCCATCTATTTAAGAAAGTATCGAACTAACTTAAACCAACACGTTGACATTGCAGTCAAATCAATGTTGTATAGAAGTCGCCATACCAAACTAATTTTTAATATTTTATACGCAAACCCTGCGTAGGGAACATAGCTGTTTTTGACATGGAAAGAAAAATTCCAGTGCGAGCAGGGTTTGAACCTGCGACCTTCCGATTCAGTACACCGGATGTCTTAACCAACTAGACTAGTCTAGTTGGTTAAGCAGCTATGTTCCCTACGCAGGGTTTGCGTATAAAATATTAAAAATTAGCTGGGTTTGTTACGACGCGGTACGAGCACCAAGGTAACGGGTATTAATAATCACATATCCACCAGTACACAGTCTTGTCACCTCTCAATAGAGTCTTTATGCTGTGCCTTTACTGTCGATATCGAGTGTCATATTTTGCCTGAAATCACAAAGGTTCTACCGTCTTCATTCATAAATATTAAACACGTCCCTATTCCTTCAGGTCTTAAGCTAGCAGACCCGAACTTCAATGTTCCGTCGGTCGTAGATATCCTGGTAGGGGCTGAAGTTTTCTGGAATGTCTTAGGTAGCACAACGATTGACTTAGGGAAAAACCTACCTAAACTATGCGAGACCAAGTTAGGATGGTTAGTTTCAGGTAGTATTTCGCGCCAATCATGTTTTTCCGCTATTCATTCGTGCCACCATTCCAATGTCACTCCCGACCTTACTCATTTTTGGGAGCTTGACAACGTCACTTCAAAACATTCACTCTCACTTGAAGAGAGAATGTGTGAGCAATATTTTGCTCAAACCACTGTTCTTAATGATGGTGGAGGATTCGTCGTCACTATGCCGTTAAAAGGGGATCCTAGTACAATAGGTCATTCTTTTACTAATGCTAGAAATCGTTTTCTTTCCCTTGAACGGCGATTTAGACGCGATCCATTATATCATAAAAAATACAACGAGTTCATGAGAGAATATGAGCGCCTAGGTCATATGACATTGGACTCAGACTGTACTCCTTCACCAGAAAACTCTGCGAATAAATATTACATTCCACATCATGGAGTTATTCGCAGTTCTAGCACCACAACACAACTACGCGTAGTATTCGACGCATCAGCTCCTACCAGTTCGGGCGTGTCGCTTAACGACATTCAGATGGTCGGTCCCGTAGTTCAAGACGATTTGTTTTCCATTCTAACACGTTTTCGTCAGCATAGGTACGTGGTCTCAGGTGACGTAGAGAAGATGTACAGGGCCATTGAGATAAATCCAGTTCAAAGACCTCTTCAAAAAATAATTTACAGGTTTGAAACTTCAGAACCTCTTAGGACCTACACTTTGAACACGGTTACTTATGGTACCGCTTCTGCACCCTATTGAGCCACTAAGTGTCTTGTAAGTCTGGCAGATAACATTGAGGATAGTCGTGCCCAACGTGCCATACGACGTGACTTCTACGTTGATGACTTTCTTAGTGGAGGGGATACCATAGCTGACACTGTAGAAATTTCTAAAAAGGTACATTCGGTTCTATCATCTGCAAAATTCAATTTACGTAAATGGCGGTCAAATAATCCTCAAATTCTTAAACAAATCACACATAGCAACGAGTTACATAATACTTTACATTTTTCTGAGCAAGGTTCAAACTCATCACAAACCAAAACTTTAGGTCTTAACTGGGTTTGTGACTCAGATTCACTTACTTATAATATAAATATCACCTCCACTACTAAAGTCACCAAACGTCATGTCCTTTCTGTCATCAGTATGATCTTTGACCCACTAGGCCTCGTAGGTCCGTGCGTCGTCGAAGCAAAGATGATCATGCAGCGTCTCTGGCTAGATAAGTATGACTGGGATGACGAAGTATCGCATGAAATCAAAAACCTTTGGTCTACATTTGAAGGCACAATAACAGCATTCAACAATTTAAACATTCCTCGTTGGATTTTGCTTGAAGACTCTATTACGCATGAAGTACACGTCTTTACCGATGCGTCCGAGAGGGCGTATGGCGCTTGTGTGTACATTCGGTCTTGTAATGGCAGCGGATCCATAGGCGTTCAACTTCTAGTCTCTAGAAATCGTGTAGCGCCCATCAAACCAACGACGATACCGAGGCTTGAACTTTGTGGAGCTTTGTTAGGTGCAAGGCTGTGTACTAAGGTTCAGGAATCACTTACCATGCCCATTCATAAATGTAGATTCTGGTGTGATTCAACCATAGTCCTGGGTTGGCTCTCTACAGGAGTAGGATGAATGAAGGATTCAAATCAATTAAAGCCTTTTGTCAGACACAGAGTCAATGAAATACAGGAAAGTACATGTGGTCATACCTGGAGCTACGTACGGTCAAAGGACAACCCGGCGGATCTTGTTTCACGTGGTCTGAGGGCCGACGTTCTCATAAACGAGCCTCTGTGGTGGTCTGGATCCTCATTTTTACAGCATAGTGAAAATGAGTGGCCCAGCATGCCAAACACCGGGAAGGATAGTCTGCCGGAAGTAGTGACTCATTTCATTAGTGGTGATAGCAACAGTCTTTCATTCAGTAGTAATCATTCAGAGCTTCATTCATCAGCCATTCATTCATCAATTATTCATGATTTATTAGTAAAGTATTCTAGCCTAACAAAAATACAAAATATATTTACATATGTACAACGCTTTATTTACAATGTAAAAAATAAAAATAAATTGCAAGGTAATTTTACAATAACAGAACTTGAAAATTCATTAAATTTTATTATACACCATTCACAGCTTGAAATGTTTCCTGAAGAGTATAATTTGTTAAAGTCTGGACGAAAATTACCACGCAAAAGTAGATTGCTTCCTTTGACACCGTTTATTTATTTATTTAAACTTCATGTACAATAGTGATACATAGGCGGACTTAATGCCACAAGGCATTCTCTACCAGTCAACCTTTGGGTTAAATAAGAAAACATTGTGATAGGGTACAAAATAAATATATAAAAATAACTTCTTGCTATCGAAAATTTATATAGGCACTTATAATGATACTAATACTTATATACAAATAAAATAAACTAATACATATTTTAACAAATACCAAAATTAAAAACGAGAAACCTAATAATAATTACCATGACTCGACTTCTAATAGAGAGAGAGCTATTTATTCTGACTTAAATAGTGGTTACGCACTTTTCTTTTAAAACAGAATTTGCTTTCAGCTTTTTTAATGCCAAAAGGTAGCGCGTTCCAGAGCTTTATAGTAGAGATAGCGTAAGAATTTGACATAAATCCAGTGCGGTGTGAAGGAATTTAGAGAAGTAGATTCTTGGAAGCTCGAAGGTTACGACTGTGAGAACTGCCCAACACTTTGAAATAAGTTTTTAGGTAATCAGGAGCACATTGATCGTTCATAATCGTGAAGAGCATGCAGAGAGATCTGAGGGATCTCCTGAGTCGGATAGGCAACCATTTAAGCTGAGAACGGAAGGAAGAAACGTGATCGTATTTACGAAGGCCAAAAACAAAGCGAATACAATTGTTGAGAAGACGATCCAATTTATTTAGAAGTTCTTGGGAAAGATCAGAATAACAAACATCAGCATAGTCGATGATGGACACCGTTCATTGACAATCATAACCTCATTCGCGTGTGCGGGAGGCTCGATAACTCCCCCTACGAATTTAATGTTAAACATCCTATTGTTTTATGCAGTAAGCACGTACTTACAAAACTTATATTTCACATGCAACATTTAAAGCTTGCGCACGCTGGTCCACAGTTGTTATTGTCACATATACGACAAACTTATTGGCCTCTAGGTGGCAGAAACTTGTCTAGGTTTGTCGTGAGTAAGTGTCTTAAATGTTGCATGTGAAATATAAGTTTTGTAAGTACGTGCTTACTGCATAAAACAATAGGATGTAGAAGGCTCAGAACGTACAGCCTATACCAACTACCTAGTTCAAGAACAAATCTTGAGTTTCCTTTTTTGAATAGTTACGTTGACTATGCTGGGCCAGTATTGGTGGCCAATCGTAAAGGCCGAGGATGCAAACTTACAAAGTCCTATATGTGCATCTTTGTTTGCTCGGCAGTAAAAGCCATACATTTGGAGCTCGTCACCGACCTCACCACTGAGGCCTACATGGCCGCTCTAAATCGTTTCGTGGCGCGTCGTGGCAAGCCTCGAAGCATCACGTCCGATAACGGAACCAACTTCGTAGGCGCATCAAATGAGATGTGTAGGTTCTTACAATCATCAAATGTTGCATCTGAAATGGCGCAGGAAGGTATTGAATTCATTTTCACGCCTGCATACAGCCCTCATTTCAATTCATTGGCTGAAGCTGCTGTAAAATCCTGTAAGCATCATTTAAAACGGTTACTGCATCTTACGCACTTCACTTTCGAGGCTACCTGTCTCACTCACATAGAGGCGGTGTTGAACTCACGCCCTCTTACTCCTCTTTCTTCTGACCCTAACGATTTTTCGGCTCTCACTCCCTTTCACTTCCTAATTGGACGACCATTCTTATCGGTACCACATCCTCAGTTGACTGAAGCCAACATCACGCGGCTGGATCGTTGGAAGCGGATTCAGCTCATTAAGCAACACTTCTGGGGACGATTTCATAATGAGTACATTTCTCTGCTGCAGGCGAAATCAAAGTGGTTTGTTTCCAAAGGTGAAGTGAAGCCGGGGTCATTAGTCCTGATCAAGGACAAAGCAACGCCACCTCTGCTCTGGTCCCTGGGTCGGGTCACAAAGACCCATCCCGGCGTAGACGGGGTCACGAGAGTGGCTGAATTGAAGACGAAGCGGGGCACCATTCGCCGTGCCTTCAACAGCATCTGCCCCCTACCAGAAGAAGATTGAAGAGGAGTCTTCAACCCGGGGAATATGTCGGCGCCTCACATATGCGTGGATAACCGCGGGGAGGGCGCGGGGCTCGGGGTACCGAACCCGGCTGCGCGAGCGCCGCTGCGCGCCCTACCACGACACTGAGCTCACAGACGCCGGCCACTCCGGGCATTTCACTAGAGACCATAAGTGCAGTAGCAGTTTCACAAAACGATCGCATCAAAACAAGTCGCACTTACGACCTTTTTCCATAACAAATATTTTGCACACATACACGATCTCGTATATCGCTCTCTTTCATAATTATCTAGTCAGAAAGAGTGCGATATAATGATCATTTGCCTTAGTGACAAGCCTGTCATGTCGCGACGGAGTATTAAGTTAGTGATATTTAATTTCAAACAAACAATTATGTGTCTATCTGGCTTAGCGGTTAACGCTATAGATAAAATGTCTCGCACAGTATACTCTGCGTTCGAACCCAAGTGACATTACTCTTTTTGTGTTTTAATTATAAATGATACGTTAGACCCGATGAGATATGTTTTTCTAAATATTAGTTGGAACTTATTATTAACAAAAAAGATGAGGGTGAATGTGAAACAAAATAAACTTCTGGATTGAACAAAGTAGTTAGTTATGACTTTGTTAGTTGGTGAACTTTGTTTCGAGCGTTTGTGTTATTATTACGATTAGCGTATTGTTTGATTGTCTTTATTCAAGATGCAAGCTAATATTAGTATTGATGACAGGGCAAATATTGTCACTTTGCGTAAAAATGGGCTTAATATTTCTCAAATTTCAACTGAAACTGGCTTAAAATGTGTAAGTTATTTTTAAAAATTATAATTATTATGATGATAGTTGTGGTGTGTGATTTTCTTATTATTAAATAAATTGCTAGTTGCAAGTGTGTAATCATATTTTGTTTTTTTTTAGAAATTCTGTTAGCCGTTGGGTAAAGAGGTTTGAGGAAGAAGGTAGTCTGAAGAGTCGTCTAAGAAGTGAAAGGCCGCCGCTTATTAACCCGACTCAGCGACGTTTTATGGTGGAAGAATATGAAACAAATGGTTTCATTCCAACTATAAAGTTTGTAGAGCAATTGGATACTACATTACAGACTGTTCGCCATGCATTCCATGCTGAAGGTTTACATCATCGGAAGCCAGCTAAAAACCATTTTTGACACAAAAACACAGTGAGGAAAGACTTACATTTTAACTGGGAGGTGACTGTATTTTCTGACCAGAAGACTTTCAAGTCTTGCCAAAAGGAAGACTTAATTTATGGCGAAAAAATAATAATACTTAATTTAATAAGTAGACCGGGTAACTAAATATTTAGTAATATTAACATAACCGTAAATAAAAAAATAAAAAATTAAGAAATAAATTTTAAATTTAATGATCTTAAATTGGGGTTTAGTTTCAATATTCTTTTCGTCAAGAAAATGAACACTTAAGCTATAACCTCAATACATTCAATGTGACGTTACATTAAAAAAACACGTTCATAAAGTCTAACTCATATATTATACTCATACTTATAGTATTCAATTAACTCTGCTGAATACTGATACCTATAATAAGCGGGTATCAACAATTATATTTGTGTTATTAGAATATCCTTTCCGTGTTATGTTATTCTTATTATGAATTGACTAAGTGGGTATACAACAAAAAATCTTATGAACGGTGATAAGAGAACTTTTTTTGCCTAGATAGGAATGTGACGTCACATTCTCATAAAAGTTTGTTAATTTTATAAATAAATAAAACGAATAAACATTTTTGTTATCACTCAGCATGATTTTTTTATTTCCACCTTCCAACACCGAAAACATAAAATAAAAATCAACTAATGAGGTTAAATAATAATACAATAACTATCTAATATTTAACTTCTTATAAAAAATAAATAATAAGCATAACTATATCATAAATAAACATAAATACCTAACGACTTTCTGCTTAAAATACAAATATAATTAAGGTTTCAAAGAAACAAAAAACAGCCACACATTGTAATAACATGGATTCGAACTTGGACTTCATTGATCGTGAACCCATGCTCAGCCCAAACAGCTACCAACTCATGTTAATACTACGCGAATTTTAACAATGCAATGGTAAGAACAGGTCATCACTATGATGTGTATTCTAAATGCAACAGAAATATAATGCTATTTCGCGTAGTGTGACGACAGTTCATTAGTGTGTGTTATGTGTAGAATGTTGAGACATCACTCATACACGCACACGCACACACACTGCTGTATCGCGCTCGCACAGTTCATAGCAATGTAATCTTTAGCATGGTGCTGCACTTTTGAGGTCTACTGTACGGTCTTCAAATAATAATAATAAAATTAGTTGTGGTATTACACCTATAAATCATACAGTCCACTAGTTTCATTATAAAGTCCCAACCGAGTCTATGGTTGAGTTGAATGGCGCTGATTCATGCGTCATGTTCGTAAACGGGCGCTGTCAGTTGGGACTGGTCACTTCTTAGCTGCCACGGTTTATTTTAATTACTTTTTTCTTAGTTTTTATTGTTGGTTTAATCTTTTACTCTGGACGCTGTTAATGTGCAAGTATTTCTACATCGTTCTCACATATATGTATAATCTCAATATGAATGATGTAACCAAGATTTTGTAACAATATTTTGATTTAAAATAGTGTCCATGGAGTTTCTTGCCCATTCTTTTCCATAGAGAACTACACTTTGGAATGTGCAACCACAATACTTTCTCAAGTTATTATGTCTTGTGACTGTGACTGTAGCTTCGCTTCTTTTTGTTTTTTTGACATTCAAAAGTGCCTGTGATGGTCTAATTGAAATAAATGCTTTTGACTTTGACTTTGAATTACGACAAATTAGCACATGCCCAAGACAGGACAGCAACATACCCACTTTATCAAAACAAACGAACATCCAACTCAAGAAAATTGTCGTACCCGGTACAAACAAACCAATCATCTGCGAAACGTCGACGCCGCACATTCGCCCATATCTACCAGAGATCTATCGTCGCATCGCATTTAACGCCGTGCATATACAAGTCGCCCTGGAATAAGAACTAACTCATGTAACAGCGTTACTTCTGGCCAGCAATGAATACCGACATTGGCGAGTGGGCCAAGACATGTACTGCGTGTCAACAATCGAAGGTACAGCGACATAATCACAGTGACATCACGACGTTCCCGCAAAGTGAACGTTTCCAACACATACACATACCTAGATAATGTTGGAAAACTACCTACATCTTTGTGTGGACATCGGTACCTGCTCACCATCATTGATCGATGTTCACGTTGGGCAGAAGCAGTACCACTGCAGGAGATAACAGCTGAAGTCGCAAGAAAATTGTACGAAACATGGATTACACGTTTTGGTTCTCCTATCAGAATAATAACCGATCGACTGTTTCAAGACCTTGCACTAGAGCAAGGAGTGAAAAAAAACCCGTACTACGGCTTACCACCCGCAGAGTAATGGCATCGTGGAACGCTGGCACAGAATATTGAAAGCCGCGCTCATGTCACGACTAACGAGTAGCAGCAACCAATACCAGCGCCGCGCAGCCCACATACGGACAAGCAATAAGACTGCCCGGCGATTTCATATCACCATCGCCAACAGCAACGAAGCTGGACCACAACTATGTCGACATTATCACCCGACTCACGCCGACATACCAACCGCATTCAAACAAGCAATGTATGTTCGTGCACAAGGACTTACAAACATGCAGTCACGTGTTCGTACGTGATGATACTGTCCGCTAGCCGCTGCAACGCCCGTATAAAGGTCCGTACCAGATTAACGAGAGGAACGAGAAGTACTTCACGATACAGTTACCTGGACGAGTCGCCAACATATCGACCGACTAAAACCGGCGTACAGGATGAACACTGAAGATCAACAGGAACACAGATGTAAGACAACACCATCAGCACCAGCTACCACAGAAGGTCACTCCAACCAACTTCCAACGAGCAAAAGCGACGCTGCACACCGCATTAGATCAGGCAGGAACGTCAGAATGCCAGTACGCTTCGCTTGAGGGGGAGTACTGTAGCTGCAAGACATCAACACATCCGTCCGCCGGCACAACGAAAGCTTCACTGGCGAATCCGTGGCACTGTGAGTTATTTATGTGTGGCACAGCGCGCGACAATATTTATTACTGGTTTCCTATTGGTTAGTTTAGTGTAAAGTAAGTTTTGCACCATCACCTACCTGGATAATATTTTAGCATTAAGTCTGTACATATTTTGATCTTAAATATATACGTAAAAACTATCATCTGGAGTTTCACTTTAATACTTTCCAAGCGCTACAAATGAATACCCACGTAACGTAATTCACTTCATAAAAATCTCACAGACAACTGAGACAACCCACACCTAAACCGCTGGCTCTGGAAACCTGAGTTCCATATACAATGAAAGTGAGGAAGTATTTTTGAACATTCACATTTAAGAGGAAAAGGAGATGAACGTTTGGTATAGAATATCGTTAGATATTGTAATGGGTATGTCACCATAAATTGTAAATACCGTTAGATTATAATCTATCTCGCGAAATTGTAAACCGTCAAAAGATTGTGAACCGTAACATACTGCTTACAATTTAACGCATTATATTTCAGTAGATTATAATCTATCGAAGTTAAACCGTCAAACTGTGAAATGGCATGCGATGGAACGCACCACGCGCGCTGATTGGTTGAACGTCATGCGCCCCGCGGCGCCATATTTGTTTGTTAATTCTTATGTTGTCGAATGTAAACAAACAGTGTTTTGGTGATTGTAAATTGATTTCGTGTTGAATATAACTCAAAGCTGTAGAATTAGTTACATGAAAGTGTTGTGGAAGTATAAGGAATCTGTGATTAACCAAAGAAGTGCAGTTTGAATGATAAATAAGTTAGTGTTAGTCACCGGCCGTAATGAACACAGAACGGCCTACTGTAAGACCGACCAATCAGGGACAGCCTTCGGACAGTTGACAATTTAACGCGCGACCAAGGAAATTATATACTAACTGGAATGAGGACGTGCAGCGGAAAGCTGTTCCGAGCGAGAAAAATTCGAGAGTGGATGTCATCCCTTTCTAATAGGTTATCCAATATTTGTTTACTTTTGGGACAGTTATTCTTTTATAATCAAAAACAGGGCGAAGCCGAAGCCTACGCATACTGTAAAACTCAGTAATGGGATAAGTCTATGAAGTGAAGAATACGTTACACTTGGTTACATCCTTCATTTGTAAAGAGATTTTAAAGCGTACAGGGCTGCAAAATTCACATAGATGAAGCATGAGCATGCAGCATTTTCAAACAACATAATATGTAGTACTTGATAAATTTATTAATCACACGATACAGTTAAAAACAAAACAACAATTATAAAACTTATGGTTTTATGTTATTGTTGGTTTTAGTATGAGTCAGTTATCTTAAATTTAAGTACGAAGATTCTGATGATGGAAGACAGTTGCAAACTAGGCAATAGGTTGAGATGGCAGAGGGCAAACGGAAGCATGGCGGTCAACATCTCCGCTATAAGGACGTGCTCAAGAGGCATCTTAACGCTTGCGCTATTGATCCGACCGGTTGGGAGAGGCTCGCTTTGCATAGGTCGTCTTGGCACTCTACTATCAACAAAAATGTAAAAACCATCGAAAACCAGCGACTCGATACATAGAACGAAAAGCGCCAAATACGTAAAGAGAGACCTAAGCCCTCCTACACCTACACCTATAACTCCACCGGTTAACTCTACTGCTTTAGTTGCGACCGGGTATTTAAAAGCAATTCGGTCTGGCCAGCCATATTAGGGCACACGCAAGGAAATAGCATTAAAGGGTCGCTATTACCGAAATCGGTAAGGAGGACTATATATAATAGGTTGAATACTTCTACTTTAAATGGACAACTTCAAGCCCGTTGCTGAAGATTCTTATTGTTAGGGAGTCTGCATGGAAATAAAACAGTATTATTAATACACAAACAATAAACAGAGAAAATAAATTGAAGCCAATAAAGAAAACCATGAAACCAATGATTGATTTGACACAATGTGTCATTGTGTGTCAAAAATTTTCCGAAATATATAAAAAGAAATGAAGATATGACGATGATATCTTGACGAGATCAGCGGCACGACGGGCACGCCTATCGCCTCCGGACCCGTCGCTCAGCTCCGCCTCGCCGCCGCCGGAATCCAGCCCCGTCGATCGTCGTCTGTGACACCGGCCGTGGCAGTTGCGTCGAGCTCGAGCGACGAGTATTTCTCTCCACCCACGACGCCACCACCTGTTCGTCGGCGGGGAGGACGCCGGCCGCCGGACGGCTTAGGACCTCGAGGCCCACCGGCCTCTGATAGGATCCCAGCTCCCGGCGGGAGTGTGCAGCGCATGCGATGGACGCAATCCATCAATGAAAACGTCATGCGCTTGTTAAAATAAAAGGAATAAAAGCAACAATAAAAAGCAATTAATTAGCACATACTTATTTACTCAAAGAATATTATCATTTTAGGACAGAATAGTGAAATGAAAGTACTTTGTTAAGGAAACATATATTTTATTTTAATATTTCATAACAACTAAGTATATAGTATTTATACATATAACTACACATTTATTGATTTAAAAATAGCCTTTCATAGTTATCATCATAGTTATACTTATCTATTATTTTCTTCGGGAGCTCCGTACCAGTCAACGTTTCAAGCCAAAGTGATCCGATGAAGTCGGAACACTCGCTTTTATAGGCGACGACAAACAAGTATTATTCACGTTTCCATAAACGATGACAAGCAAACATGATTCACACCTATTTGCTATCCAATATTTAAAAACACCTTTAAAATGATGTTATTTACTATACTTTTACTGCATTTAATTAGAAATTAATTATTACTTTATATTACAACACGAAATACGTTGTTATGTATTAATTACATCGGTATAAATCTAACACGCTCATACTATGGGGCTACA
Source organism: Noctua janthe (assembly GCA_910589295.1). Taxonomy (NCBI): domain Eukaryota; kingdom Metazoa; phylum Arthropoda; class Insecta; order Lepidoptera; family Noctuidae; genus Noctua; species Noctua janthe. The sequence goes on from OU342578.1 coordinate 12,491,651, forward strand.
AAGGGAGGAAACAACCTGACCGCGTACCGTGTTCGGATGCTCTCTCTGTTTCAGGTGCTTGAGCCAGCTGTCAACATGTCGGCGCAACGACTATCGGATCAGGTGCGAGTCATCCAGCGTAATCGTATGTTGGATGACACTGTACTTGCTCGCCTGCGAACTGAAATGCAGAGTAGCCATGACATTACCCCGTCGGTGCAGGCTGTGGTTCTACCACAGTCTAGTACAATATCTAATCGTGCTAATGACGTGAATAATGACATGGTTACTAATGTAAGTACCCAGTGCAATGAGGAAATGAGGAGTGCTTTGGAAGGTGCGATTCGAGAGTATCGGTTCATGCAACCCGACCTTAGACCACGCATATCTCGTTTGCCCATGCATAACAAAAATAGGGCGCTGGTGGCTGTTCTGGATTCGTAGTTGTCAAACTATTTTGACAACTGCGAAGACCTCACCGATGCTCACTCAATCCTGTATTGTGCGGCTGTAGCGGCATGTCGTGTAGCTCATGTCAAATTTTCTGATGACAGAGCTACACGACCTAAACCAGCCGTACCAGCATGGCAGTACAGGATTGAACGACGTATTGGTGGGGCCAGAGCACTCATCGGCAAACTTATCTGCTTCAGGGAGGGCAATACTCGCCCTAGAGTGATGCGTTTTGTGAGGCGGGCATTCTCGGGGACTGATATTAGTCCTCGAGACTACATGTCCCGTGTCACAGAGCGCATCGACTTCCTGAAGCAGAAAGTGTATGCATGGGCAAACCGTATTCGTAGGTATAAGCGGCGGGTGGACCGATACACTCAGAATAGCACATTCCAAAGAGATGAAAGGTGGGTTTATAGGGCTTGGGAGCGACTGGATCAAGGTGTGGCTGACACGCGCCTACCGGATGATGATGCCATGTGTTCATTCTGGCGCAGCATTTGGTCGGTGCCTGTTAGCCATACCGAGGGTGAATGGACTCGGGGGGTCGAGCGAGCGTGCGATCTAGTACCAGAAATGGGGGCAATCAATATCAGCCCCCAAGACGTAGTTCGTGCAGTCCGTCCGTTGCCTAACTGGAAATCTCCAGGGCCGGATGGGCTGCACAACTTCTGGATTAAATGGTTTACAAGATCGCACGCTTGCCTGGCGATCCTGTTCCAGTCAGCCTTAGAGTCAGGGTCGCTGCCAGAGTTCCTGACAACAGGTATAACTCACCTGCTCCATAAATCGGGTAGTACTGCGGAACCCAAAAATTATAGACCGATTACCTATCTTCCGACGGTCTATAAAGTTCTTACATCTATTTTGAGAGTTAAAATTAACAAACACATTGATGACAATTTTGTAATGTCCGCTTCTCAAAATGGATGTAGGAACGGATCCCGCGGTACTAAGGAGCTACTCCTCATTGATATGGCCATTAGTCAACAGGTTCGCCGTTCCCGAAAGGATCTGTCGACATGTTGGATAGACTATAAGAAGGCCTATGACTCGGTGCCACATACATGGCTCATGAGGGTGCTAGAGTTGTATAAAATTGATGCAACTCTGCGCACCTTCCTGATGTCATGTATGGGGCAATGGAGGACAGTCCTTCGCTATCCAGGATGTCGGCAAATCCAGAGGAATAGCGAGCCGATAAGGATAGAGCGAGGTATATTTCAGGGCGATAGTTTGAGTCCGCTTTGGTTCTGCTTAGCCTTGAATCCTCTTAGCACGCTGCTGGAGGATTCAGGTCTAGGCTATCGGTTGAGGAGAGGTGGTCAAGTTATATCTCACCTCCTTTACATGGATGACCTGAAACTCTTTGCCCCCAACGATTTGCAACTGATGGAGCTACTGAAAGTAACTGAAACTTTCAGTAGCGCCATCAGGATGGAATTTGGTGTGGACAAATGTGCGGTCATGCATGTAAAGCGAGGGGAGATTGTGGAATCTGTGGGAACCCAGCTCTCGGATTCCATAAATCTTAGATCCCTCTCAGCAACTGAAACCTATAAATATTTGGGTATGTCGGAAGCGCTGGGCATCAATGTTGCTGACATGAAGCAATCGTTGAAGGAGCGCTTCTTTGGCCGTCTGAAAAAAGTATTTAATAGTCTTTTATCAGGCGGCAATAAGGTGCGTGCCTTCAACGGTTGGGTCATGCCGGTTTTGATGTATTCTTTCGGCATACTCAAATGGACTCGGACAGAACTAGACGCCCTGGATAGGAGGGTCCGTACATTGTTGACGGCATATCGAATGCATCACCCGCGTTCTTCTGTTATGAGACTGTATATCCCGCGGAGGTGTGGGGGTCGAGGCTTTTTAAACGCTAAGACTCTCCACAATCGCGAGATATGCAGTCTCAGGGAATATTTCCTTGAAACCGACGTGGGGATGCATCGAGATGTGGTCGTGGTGGACAAGGGGCTCACCCCGCTCTCCTTGGCTAAAGAGAACTGGCGCAAACCTGTAGTGCTTGACACTAACGACCGCATGGAGGTATGGCAGAGTAAGGAGCTTCACGGACGCTTTTTCCGGGCCCTGCATGGGACCGATGTAGACCAGCGTCTGTAGCCTGGCTACGTTCCGGGGACCGCTTCGGAGAAACCGAAGGTTTTGTCTGTGCAATTATGGATGAAGTTATGATGACGAATAACTACCGGAGATTTATTGTGATGGACGGTACGGTTGACATATGTCGGGCATGCCACCGTCCAGGCGAATCAATCCGTCACATTATCTCCGGGTGTTCTTGTCTGGCTAACGGAGAGTACTTGCATAGACACAACCTTGTAGCCAGGATTATCCATCAGCAACTTGCTCTAAAATACAACCTTGTGCAATCGGAAGTACCGTACTATAAGTATGTGCCCGACCCAGTTCTCGAAAATGGCAGTATCACATTGTACTGGGATCGATCCATCATCACTGACAGGACTATTGTAGCCAATAAACCTGATATAGTGGTAATGGATCGGTCAGAGCGGCGCGCAATGATTGTAGACATAACGGTCCCGCATGATGAGAACCTCGTGAAAGCCGAAAAAGATAAGCAAATCAAGTATCTTGACTTGGCTCACGAGGTTGTCGACATGTGGGATGTGGACTCAGCGATCATTGTGCCGATAGTTGTATCAGTCCATGGCTTGTCCATGGCCAAGAGCCTCGACCAATACCTGAGGAGGCTCTCGTTAGGCAGCTGGATCAAGGGTTTGATTCAGAAAGCGGTACTCCTGGACACGGCACGTATTGTTAGGAGGTTCCTCTCTCTGGAGCCCTGACCGCCGGTAGCTTGGACCCTGTTCCCGATACCGGTGGGCTACAATTTTTTATATTTTTAAATGTTTTTTATATTGTTTTTAGTTTATGAAATATTTAAAAATGTAGAAGATTTGTATAAAAATAAACAGTATTTAAAAAAGTAAAGATAGAATTCGTTTATTTTCAAAAAGTTATTTTTGTTATTATTAAAATGGAGTAATTGATTAAGTTTTGCTACTGCATTATAAATGATGTATTTTGTACACATTTTCACAAGACTATAAATACCCATATGGATAATAGAAAAGGCGTATTCTTTAGAATATTTTCTTGATCCCCGTTTACATGTCTAGAACATTGTCACCCTAGTCGTAATTTGTAAACAAAGTTATACGAACTTACCTTAAAAAAGAAATTCCACATCCAGCAAACCCTTTCACACAACTCGATTTCACGACATATAAAGAGGAAGATTTCACTTAAGTAATGTAAAAACAACTTGATAACGCAAAAAAAATGACTACAGCGCGAAATTGTATCGGCCATATTGTTTGTTTATATGAGTGTCATCTATGTTGCCATTCAGAAATAACATAAATCATAAATAATTTAATTTATTTAAGCTTACTGTATTTCGCAAGAAATTATTATTTTAATATTTAGTATTTGAATATTAAATTAATCCCGATATACGACTTATGTGTTAGTTTAGCTATCAACGAGATTTCCGAAAAATTTACTAAAAAAAAAATTTTTATTTTTTGTGTACTGGCAATTATTAGACAAGGACACAATCCACACTTGATCGCGTTCTCGCTCTGAAGTATTCTTCCCCTTTGAATTAGTAATAAGTACTCTATTCATTTGAGATAAAGTTCATTTTCAAACGGTTTTTTGATATCATAATTTTGTTCGTACTCATTCCAGTTAGTATATACTCGTAAGTTTTTTTGCGCGCGACAGATTGTGATTTAACATGAACGTCAAGATGACGGGACCCCGCCCAATTGACGAAAAACACATGGCGTGATCTTAAACTGAACACACAAAATTTGAATACGATATAGTACGACTACGTTTAAATCGTTATTATACTTTTAAAACTGAAATTTCAATAAAGAAATATATCATATTTACATCAGAAAAGCGCCTGAAGAGCAAGTATAATTTTAAGCCATGAAGTATAATTTTATTGCTCATACAATTTATTAAAGGGTTTAGTTTGTTACTGTTACTGTGTGCTTTGGGAGGTTATTTTAAAGGGCATTTATATTAGTAAGAATTTAAGTTTGTTTGCCTAAAAATTAAAAGTGATTTGAATACAAAACCAAAATATTGAAAAAGATATTGCCTTTTAATGTTGTAAATTATTGGAGATTTAATTACTTCATTTATTAATAAAAATTGGTCCCAAGAAAAAAAAACAGGTATTTAGTTATCCTATTTCCGACAATCTGAGAAACTGCACTTTTTATGAGTAATTGAATATTTTTGTAATTGTTAAAGTAAATAATCGCAGGTTATTCTTATAAAAGGATATTTCGAGAAAAATACAAATATACTTAATAGAAGTCGGGAAAAGTATACGTATTTCTATATTGGCATTGCTTTCTGTAGAGAATAATGAATAACAAATTAATTTAAAAAATTAAATCGAATTCGGTTTTATGGAAACTGTTCCAAAGCGCCAAGTGCATGGTTTCCTTGTAACCTTCCACAATTCTTCCCGTACCTAATAACCCATGTATGTTTCTGTAAACACCATTTTTTCATGATACTTACTAGATGGTTTTTTAGGGTCATTTCTTTTTACATAATTATGTAACAATATGCTGAATTTTTTGCCAAGCGTAGATATCTAAATGAAAAGTAATATACTCTTAGTTCGATTTTGTCGAAGACGTAGAAGAACTGTTTATCTCATTCCAGGCGATCTCTTCAATATTTTCAGATTTAGATGTTGCAGAATCACTCTCAGAAAAATAGTCATAATTTTGTTTTAGTGTTATACAACGAGTAACAGATTAAGCGCAATACCTCAGACACCCCAATTAGAATATTAAATTATAAGTCTAAAACAACATCCGTAATTATATAAATTTAAACAAAACCTAGTCTTTTTTTATAAAATAGTTATCTTTTTTTATATTGTAGATCATCAAGCTGTTTTACTAACAATGCAAATAAATTCACCCAGAAAAAACTGCGAGCGTAGCTTCACTAAAGTCAATATGACAAACCTTGAAAGTGACATACGCGGCATTAATTTTAACCGTATTTACGATTCTGTTGATGCAAATATTTCTTTACAATATTTCATAAATTCTTTACAATATGCAATTAGGAAAAACTCTTACACTGAGATAATCCCTAGAAAGTATAGTTGTATTAAACCTTGGATCACACCCGGTCTCGTTCGTTGTATAAGACACAGAGACAAACTTCACCTAAAATCCAAACTTGCACCGGATGACGTAATAATTTCTATTACCTATAAAAGATATCGAAATTTCTGTAATAATCTTTTGAAAAAACTAAAAAACCAGTACGATAAACATGAACTACAGAAGGCGGGAAAAAATAGTAAACTTGTGTGGAAATTTATAAAAACCAATACATTGAGGTCGAAAAATTCCGAACCTCCGCTTGATTTACTATCAATAGATATAAACCCATCGGAAGCAACGAATAGGGTAAACCACTATTTTGTCAACGTTGGTAAAAACTTGGCTGAAAAATCCTCAAGTATTAGTCATCCACCCACTCAAAACCCAACTAGGTCATCTTCCGCATTAAATTCTTTTGTTTTACTAGATACTGACGTCAACGAAGTAATTAGAATAATAAACGGGTTAAAGGATGTCTGCGCAACTGGGTGGGATGATATACCCAATAATATACTTAAAAGATTTAAATACCTTCTGGCCCCTCCGCTGACCCACATTTTTCAGCTATGTTTATCTAAAGGGATATTTCCAAAATTGCTAAAAAAGTCTGTCGTCACACCAATTTTCAAGTCTGGAGATAAAATGAGCGTGAATAACTACAGACCCATTTCAGTGCTAACGGGCCTTTCAAAAATTTTAGAAAAAATCATTAACAGTAGATTGATAAAATATCTGGAAGATAATAAACTACTTTCTGACAATCAGTTTGGGTTTAGGCCTAAAAAATCAACAAGCCAAGCAGTAAACAAATTGACCAACTACATTGCTACAAATCTGGATAGTGGAATGCATACAGTTGGGATCTTTCTAGACCTTGCCAAGGCCTTCGACACTATTTCTTGCACTACTCTTTTGCAAAAGCTTGAAACACTTGGAGTAAGAGGAGCACAGCTTCTACTATTGTCAGATTATCTAAGGGATCGACAGCAAACTGTAAAAATTGGCTCGCATACAAGTTCTGACCTTTCTAATACTTGTTTCGGAATTCCACAAGGCAGTATTCTAGGCCCTACATTATTTTTGATCTATATTAATGATCTTTGCTGCCTGCCACTCCAAAATGGTGTTATTATGTCTTATGCAGATGATACTGCTTTGTTGTTTGCAGCTAAAACTAGAGCTGAGGCCTATGAACATGCTCAGAATGGCTTCAACTTTGTGTCTAATTGGCTCCAGAATAATCTACTTACATTAAATGCTGAAAAAACAAAATACATTTTATTTACAATGAGAAATACTAACACACCGCTTACTAATCTAAACATTTACGCGCATAACTGTAGCACGTTCGCTGACACTGTATGTTCTTGCCCTACTTTAGATAAAGCTGACCACTTGAAATATCTAGGTGTCACTATTGACTCCAATCTAAATTTCCGTAAACATATCGAGTTACTGTGTACTAGAGTGCGAAAATTAATATATGTTTTTAAGAATTTACGTAATGTAGCTAACTATAATTTGATAAAACAGGTTTATTTAGCGTTGTGTCAATCTATTCTAACATATTGTATAATATCCTGGGGTGGCGCGGGAAATTCAATTCTTCTCCCTCTAGAACGTGCTCAAAGAGCAATTCTAAAAGTTGCTACCTTCCGTCCTTTTAGATTCCCTACACACCAGCTCTACAAAACATGTAATGTACTTACAGTACGGCAATTATTTATTCTTCACATAATACTGCACCAGCACTCTACACTTCCCTATCACCCAGTTCCTTCCGATAGGAGAAGGAAGGACCTAGTTTGCACAAAACCTCAAACTAGACATGCGTTTGCGAATCGATTTTATGTGTTTTTAGGACCTTTTCTTTACAATAGACTCAACAAGATACTAAACTTCTACAGTTTAAGTAATAAAAAATGTAGTTTGGTAATGTCAGATTATTTAGCGGTACTTAATTACACAGACACAGAAAAACTTCTAGAAGTTGTGGTTTGATTATGTTATCGTATCTATTTGTACATATTTACTTAAGCTAGTTTTAGTGTTTTTCTTTTATACCAACTTGATGCATAGTTATAATTGTTAATAGATTAATTTAATTTTATTGTCCTTATTGAATTGTGCTAGGTAAAGTGATGGCCTGAAACACAGGTTTAAATAAACCTAGATCGGGCAGGTCGCTGACATCTAAATTGAACTATTGAATACTTGCGACTGTAGGATATATTTTAGTTATAGTTTACTTATAAGTACTTATAATTAGTATGAGAAATAATACTACTGCGCTTAAATGTACACTTTTTGTAATACTTTTTAAATAAATTATTCTTATTCTTATTCTTATCCTTACTAAACGCAAAACGTATGTACATCAACATCCCTGTACACTCATGCAATGTTAGCGGCCGACGCGACACGCAAACTCTAGCGCCCGCCAGCTGACCATAGCTGTAGGCATTAGATGTGCTTTAGTTCAATGAACGATTTTACGTACCTAAACTGTCACTGGCTCATTGGTGACGATAAGCTGGTTGGTACCAGGCTTCATAGCCTAGCCCACCGGCGCAAAGTTGCATGTTTGTCGGTCTTTTACAGATTGTACTTCGGTGAGTGTGCCCAAGAGCTCCACGAGCTCATTCCACCATCTCCCTTCTACCATCGGGAGTCCAGACGTACTGCAGGTTATCACCCATACCTTGTCGATGTTCCACATATTCGCACTGAGCGCTTTGCTGCATCATTTATTATGCGCACAGCCAAGGAGTGGAATTCCCTGCCTACGTCGGTGTTCCCAAGTTCATATGACCCCAATCTATTTAAGTCGCGAGTTAATAGGCTTCTTTTGGGTTAGCTCGTTCCATCGTCGACCTCATCTCTGTCCTCTGGACTAGATTGAGGTCAAGAGTAAGCCCATTCATTATAAAAAAAAAAAAAAAACAGGCTGATATTATGAATAACTTTTGATACTTCATTGAGTTTACCGTGTAATGATTGATAATTTTAAGTGAAATTATCAACACGAATCTAACACTTTAGGCTTGGTAACGGGGATGCATTTAAAACAGCGACTTTTTACCCGAACTACGAAACTAACGAAGGGCGAAGCGCCCAGACTCCGTACGGCACACGCGGGTAAAAAATGTATCTCAGATGCGTAACTTTCGCGATATCAACTACCCCCTGATAAGTCGTGTTTAGGTACGTTTATTGTTTGTACTACAAAAATATTCAAAGAGCCGCGTGTTTAAAAGATTTAAATCATAATATTTACAGTGATAAGAATAAAATCGTATTGATAGGAAGAAGTAGGTACTTACAGAAGTGGACTATTTACACTTTACACTTAGGTTATTAATTTGCACTATTTCTGCGAGCCACTTTCATTAAAGTTTAAAAATGACCACTGCCTTGTTCTATGCACTTATTTGCACGCTTTGTTAAATTGTATTTCAATTTTGTAAGCACTTCAGTATCACTTTTCACCGTCACAAATGCTTGTTCAATTTTCGTTTTAAATACCTCGACACTTGTAGATTGACTGACGTGCACGAGCGATTTTATGCGACTCCACAAATAAAAGTCTAATGGTGTTAAGTCAGGCGATCTGGGAGGCCACGGCACAGGTCCTCCGCGACCTATCCAACGATTGCCATACTCCGCAACCAGATGCCGTCGAACGGTCCACGTGAAATGCGCGGGAGCACCGTCTTGCTGGTAAAACATGTCACGTGAAAGACCGACAGGGACGTCATCCAGTAAGTCCGGCTATGTCTCTTGCAGGAACTGCAGGTAGGTATCTCCGGTCAACCGTGGAAGGAAAACGGGGCCGAGTATGAATGTTCCGAGTATACCAGCCCACACGTTGACGGAGAACCTATGCTGGAACGAATCCACACGGCAAGCATATGGATTCTCATGCCGCCACAAATGCTGGTTGTGCTGGTTGTACATGCCAACACGCGTGAAAGTACTCTCGTCCGTCCAAAGAATGTTCTGTTGCCAGTTCTCCAACAACCACCTACTGAGTTCCAGTCGTGGCAAGTTGTCGACCGGCGTTAGGTCTTGACACCGTCGAAGATGGAATGGGTGTTCACCATCAGCACGCAACGTTCGCCACACGTACATGTGGCTGCAGTCGAACTGGGGTGCTGCTTCTCTCGAGCTGTCTTCTGAATGTTCGTCGAAATGGTCGAGAATACGCTCTTGCAGACGAGTAGTCCGCACATTTGTCCCTCTGTCCAAAGCCGTATTAGGAAGGAACGACCCAGAGTCCCTCAGTCGCTGAGTTGCAGCCAGCATCGTCCTAGCGCTCACACTTCAGTCAAAACGGTCATTGAACTCCCAACAAGCTAACGCGACATTATCAAGACAGCGAGCCAGTGTCCTCACCATCTCCGTGTATTGAATGTAGTTATACCGGAAAGCCATCGCGCGCGGAAACATAAATGTCACGGAATTAAATTCAACTACACTAGATCACTACCGGCGGATGACTGGCTTAATGTTAGGTACTCGTGCCACTCGTGGTATTCGGCGGCGTGTGTGTGCGGCGGCATTTCGCATAACCGTCAAAGAGGTTGCCGACAAATGCTTTATCTCTTTGCAATAAGTTCTAAATTTCTTGAAATTAAATTATTTTATTTTGTAAAAATTGTTTGTAGGGATACTCTGATGACCAACTAAGTTAGGTCGTGTATTCAAATAAGCCTTACTCATTGGAGATAAAGTTGGAATTCCTTTAAATTACCACTTTATTTGACGCACACTACTTTTAATGTAAATTGCTCTGAGTTAAGGTTTCAATTTCCTTGAATTAAGGATTGTATTAATTTGTCATGATACTGTGTTTCTAATTTAAGTTATTTAAAAGATTATTCCGTCAAAATTTAACACCTGTTTTTTATGACGGAAATCGATTCAGAAGCCGATTCTGAACCAACTACTTTCTGGAATTGCGATTATTCTGTTACACGTTGTATATCTATCTACCCAAAAATAATGCATTAAATTGTATGTTACGGTTCACAATTTTTGTCAGTTTACAATCTCGCGAGAAGATTATAATCTAACGGTATTTACAATTTTACGGTGACAGATATAAATGAAAGGCTAGAGATCTGATATAATATTGTATTGTATGTTATTCTAGACTAGGAGGTACAGCTATCTATTCACTTGTGTAAGCCGGCGCGCTTGGCTTCCAGCTCGTAGATGAGCAGGCGCCACATCTTCACCACGAACACTTCCGCCTCCTCGTCCAGCACCTGCACAACAGTACACGATCAGTCTAAACCGTTCCCATTACTGGGACTCAGCACAGGCCTCCTCCCTGAGGGAGCGAGTGGGCTCTGTGCGGGATTGGGATGTCACATTTGAGTTGATAAATATCAAACGCCAATATGTGCAAAAAAGACAAAAGAATACTATTTAACATTAACGTATAGTAAAAAAAAACTGAACATTTACACATTTAGTAAATTCAAAAATGTCCACGTATTACCTACGAAAATGTTGGGTAAAAACTATATTTCGGTTCAAAGTTCACAGAGACAAAGCTGTTCAAAAGGAGGTCAAAGCAATGAATTCTCTTCTGAATGAAAAAAAAAACTGCAGTTTCTAAGCGCCAAGCATGATGAAATGGAGACAGGATGACACACACGTCACACTCACCATCTGCACGTCGTCCAGGATGCCCTGCGGCGCGGAACCAGCCACCACCTTGCTACAGATGAAGTCCACGAGTGTCGGCTCGGGCTCACCGATGTACTCGATGATCTTCTTGTTGATCCACGGTCGGATCTTCTTCTCCATCAACACGTTGTCGATCTGTAGATGCAAGGTGTACACATCACTCACTGCTGTACTTACTACAGCCGGCTCGTCTGCGTCAGGATGGCTGGACCAAGAGAGATTTTGGAGGTTTGAGCAATACCAAGCTTTTGTACCTATTTTGTACTATTTGGTACCTGACATCGAATTACTAGTACCTCGCTAAAGACGGAAAACTATTACGATGAAAGTGGCCAGCCATTCTGACTTCAGAATGGCTGGACCAAACCGGTTTCACCTAGTTGTAGGCGTTATAACTAGTTCATCTTTTCGTTAAAATATAGTACCTCATCTGTACCTCAACATATGTTTTTCTTATATTTTTTCGATAAGCCATAAATAAGTTACGCCTACAAGAAGAAGAACTCGTATTTGCCAGATTTTTTTATCCGACTGCGGCGAAACCCAAACGGAGTGTTATTTAAGCCAGTAATGAAAAAGTTAATAGAAAATAGAAATAGCAATAATTTCTATTTTCCAAACAATTTATACGTGCGTTCAGAAATAGAAATTACAAAATTTAAGAAAACTTGACGACTATGTAGGTTACTGCCTACATAGTCGTCAAGTTTTGGCAAGGAACTTATATACTAACTGGAATGATTACGAACTAAATTTTTATATCAAAAAACCGTTTGAAAATGAACCTTAAGTCATACGCATAGAGATCGTATTACTATAATTAATTCAAAGGGGGAAGAAAACTTCAAAGCGAGAAAGCGACCAGAGTGGATTGTGTCCTTGTCTAACAATTGCCAGAAAACAAAAAAAAAAAATTTTTTTTTTACATGAAGAAAATTTTTTTTTCCATTTAATAATAACAAAAATAACTTCAAAATAAATGAATTCTATCTTTACTTTTTTAAATAGTGTTATTATTTCCTTTATTTATTTCCATACAAATTATGTATATTTTTAAATATTCCTTAAAAAACAATATGAAAAAAAATCATTTAAAAATATAAAAATTGTAACCCACCGGTATCGGGATCAGGGTCCAAGCTACCGGCGGTCGGGGTCCAGAGAGAGGAACCTCCTAACAATACGAGCCGTGTCCAGGAGTACGGCTTTCTGAATCAAGCCCTTGATCCAGCTGCCTAACGAGAGCCTCCTCAGGTATTGGTCGAGGCTCTTGGCAATTAAGCCGTGGGCTGAAACAACTATCGGCACAACGATCGCTGAGTCCACATCCCACATGTCGACAACCTCGTGAGCCAAATCAAGATGCTTGATTTGCTTATCTTTCTCGGCTTTCACGAGGTGAAACACCACTATCCACCATATCAGGCTTATTGGCTACAATAGTCCTGACAGTGATGATGGATCGATCCCAGTACAATGTGATAATGCCATTTTCGAGAACTGGGTTGGGCACACACTTATAGTACGGCATTTCCGATTCCACAAGGTTGTATTTTAGAGCAAGTTGCTGATGGATAATCCTGGCTACAAGGTTGTGTCTATGCAAGTACTCTCCGTTAGCCAGACGAGAACACCCGGAGATAATGTGACGGATTGATTCACCTGGACGGTGGCATGCCCGACATATGTCAACCGTACCGTCCTTCACAATAAATTTCCGGTAGTTATTCGTCATCCTAACTTCATCCATAATTGCGCAGACAAAACCTTCGGTTTCTCCGAAGAGGTCCCCGGAACGTAGCCAGGCTACGGACGCTGATAGGTCTACATCGGGCCCATACAGGGCCCGGAAAAAGCGTCCGTGAAGCTCCGTACTCTGCCATACCTCCATGCGGTCGTTAGTGTCAAGCACTACAGGTTTGCGCCAGTTCTCTTTAGCCAAGGAGAGCGGGGTGAGGCCCTTGTCCACCGCGACCACATCTCGATGCATCCCCAAGTCGGCTTCAAGGAAATATTCCCTGAGACTGCATATCTCGCGATTGTAGATAGTCTTAGCGTTTAAAAAGCCTCGGTCCCCACACCTCGGCGGGATATACAGTCTCATAACCGAAGAACGCGGGTGATGCATTCGATATGCCGTCAACAATGTACGGACCCTCCTATCCATGGCGTCTAGTTCTGTTTCAGTCCATTTGAGTATGCCGAAAGAGTATATCAAAACTGGCATGACCCAACCGTTGAAGGCACGTACCTTATTTCTACCTGATAAAAGACTATTAAATACTTTTTACAGGCGGCAAAAGAAGCGTTCCTTCAACGATTGCTTCATGTCAGCAACATTGATGTCCAGCGCTTCCGACATATCCAAATACTTATAGGTTTCGGTTGCTGAGAGAGATCTAAGATTTATGGAATCTGAGAGCTGGGTTCGCACATTTGTCCACACCAAATTCCATCCTGATGGCGCTACTGAAAGTTTCAGTTACCTTCAGTAGCTCCATCAGTTCCAAATCGTTGGGGGCAAAGAGTTTCAGGTCATACATGTAAAGGAGGTGAGATATAACTTGACTACCTCTCCTCAACCGATAGTCTAGACCTGAATCCTCCAGCAGCGTGCTAAGAGGATTCAAGGCTAAGCAGAACTAAAGTGGACGCAAACTATCGCCCTGAAATATACCTCGCTCTATCCTTTTCGGCTCGCTATTCCTCTGGATTTGCCGACATCCTGGATAGCGAAGGACTGTCCTCCATTGCCCCATACATGATATCAGGAAGGTGCGCAGAGTTATATCAACTTTATACAACTCTAGCACCCTCATGAGCCATGTATGTAGCACCGAGTCATAGGCCTCCTTATAGTCTATCCAACATGTCAACAGATCCTTTCGGGAACGGCGAAAAAAACAGTATTACTAATACACAAACAATAAACAGTATTTAAAAAAGTAAAGATAGAAATCGTTTATTTTCAAGAAGTTATTTTTTTATTTTTGTTATTATTAAAATGGAGTAATTGATTAAGTTTTGCTACTGTATTATAAATACAAGACTATAAATACCGATATGGATAATAGAAAAGGCGTATTCTTTACAATATTTTCTAATCCCCGTTTACATATATAGAACATTGTCACTCTAGTCGTAATTTGTAAACAAAGCTAAAAGAACTGACCTGAAAAAAGAAATTCCACATCCAGCAAACCCCTCACTATTATACCCCTTCACACAACTCGATTTCATCACATTTAAAGAGGAAGAATTCATTTAAGTAATGTAAAAAGAACTTTAACGCAAAAATATGACTTCAGCGCGAAATTAAATCGGCCATATTGTTTGTTTATATGAGTGTCATCTATGTTGCCATTCAGAAATAACTTAATTCATAAATAATTTAATTTATATTACACTTACTTTATTTCGTAAGAATTTATTTTTTTAATATCTAGTTTTTGAATATTAAATTAATCCCGTTACGATTTATGTGCTAGTTTAGCTATCAACGTGATTTCCGATATTAATGTAAAAAAAAACTTTTTATTTTAAGGACACAATCCACTCTGGTCGCTTTCTCGCTCTGAAGTTTTTCCCCCTTTGAATTAATTAAAGTAATACGAACTCTATGCGTATGACATAAGGTTCATTTTCAAACGGTTTTTTGATATAAAAATTTAGTTCGTAATCACTCCAGTTAGTATATAAGTTCTTTGCCTACCACCTACATAGTCGTCAAGTTTTCTTAAATTTTGTAATTTCTATTTCTGAACGCACGCATAAATTGTTTGATAGGTAGGAACAGTTTGTATGGGTAAATAAAATTGTTGCTATTTCGATTTTCCTTGCCATTTTTCCATCATATCTCAATAACTTTTTCACTACTGGCTTAAATAACACTCCGTTTGGGTTTCGCCGCAGTCGGATAAAAAAATCTGGCAAATACGAGTTCTTCTTCTTGTAGGCGTAACTTATTTATGGCTTATCGAAAAAATATAAGAAAAACATATGTTGAGGTACAGATGAGGTACTATATTTTAACGAAAAGATGAACTAGTTATAACGCCTACAACTAGGTGAAACCGGTTTGGTCCAGCCATTCTGAAGTCAGAATGGCTGGCCACTTTCATCGTAATAGTTTTCCCTCTTTAGCGAGGTACTAGTAATTCGATGTCAGGTACCAAATAGTACAAAATAGGTACAAAATCTTGGTATTGCTCAAACCTCCAAAATCTCTCTTGGTCCAGCCATCCTGACTCTGACGGCTGAACATAAGGAAAGCGCTACTGCCTATTCGCTAGTCCAGTTCGACCATAATGAATGCGAGCTAGCGCGGACGGGCGAGGCTGTGCTACTGTGTTGTCTATGCACAGGATGCAGGATGAGGACATGATAGTGTAGTATGTGTCCACTATAACGTATATTAGTTATGTTTATCCTAAAATATAGTCAGTGTACCGCAACTCGTCTTTCATTCAACTCGCCTCAAAAAACATGGCACCCTGCCAGGATCTGCCACGGGTGAGCATTCCTGTGCCCATATTAAGAGTACGATACATCTAAATGATCTAAAATTACGAAGATAGCTATAATGATTAATTACGATATCGTAATTAATCATTATAGCATTTGACTTTGTTCTGTTATCTTGCGTACAACTGCAAATATGTGTCCCGAAAATTTCCCCAATTTCCAGTCACCATTATGGGAGGCTCTACATCCAAATCAGAGGAAGTGATCTTGCCGCAAACTGCTTCTGGTGGCGTAGAGAATATTGCGCACCTGGAGACTTTGATAAATCACGTTGGTGCTATTAACTATACCCTGGGCGGTCTAGTGATACAAGTGATTTACAGGTGATAAGGCTTCGGTTATACAGCTATTATCATTGTGTGAATTTTTGAATTGAGGTATATATTTATTTTTCTCTATTGTATCTTTTAATCTCTAATAACCAGTGCGCAGTGGCATATTATTTATTTATTATGAACTAGCTGACCCGCGCAACTTCGTCTGCGCCACATAATAGAGAGGGTTAGAGAGAGTGTGAGTCAACCTTAAAAGATAGACATAGACTCATGATTGTTGCGTAACTTTAACCGTTTACACAGCGCACGCAACGGAAGCTCTCAAAAGGAATACGTTTTCCTGTATTTGCAATATTTTTCATTGATGCTCCGCTCCTATTGGTTGTAGCGTGATGTTATACAACCTATAGCCTTCCTCGATAAATGGGCTATCCAACACTAATACAATTTTTCAATTCGAACCAGCAGTTCCTGAAATTAGCTCGTTCAACCAATCAAACAAACAAACTCTTCATCTTTATAATATTGGTAAAAATTCAATATTTGCATTAATCGCTAAAATATTCTACTTATGTTTTTCCAAAAAAGGGCTTCCCCCGACAGCCTAAAGTCTTCATCTTTAGACACTTGAAGACAGTCTTGACACACTTCCAGCTAGGTCGAAAGTTCTCATCAAGGTGCATGATATGAACCGAGACACGATTAGGTAAGCTTCTGTAGACTGTTGCGGGCCTCTTGCAACTGCCTTCCGTTTCCATCGTCAGTCCTTCGATGACAGTCATACTCAAGGCAGGTTTAAAGTTCTCACCAAGGTGCATGAAATGAGCCCAATAACAATATAGCTAATCTGTTATAGCTATAATCTGTTGAGGACCTCTTGCAACTGCCTTCCGTTTCCATCGGTAGAACGTCGATGACAGTCATACTCCAGCTAGATCTAAAGTTCTCATCAAGGAGCATGAAATGAGCCGCTGTAAACTGTTGAGGACCTCTTGCAACTGCCTTCCGCCTCCATCGTTAGACCGTCGATGAAAGTCATACTCTAGTTAGGTTTAATGTTCTCATCAAGGTGCATGAAATGAGCCCGAACACGATATAGCTGCTGTAAACTGTTGCGGACCTCATGCAACTGCGATCGAACACACTCTACAGGGTATAGGCTATGTAGATTTTCAAAGCAGTGTCATGTAGACTAATCTAAAGTACGCTATCATAACTTTTTAGTATCTTGTATCATAAGTTATCTTGTGAGCACATTTTTATTCATTAGTACCATTTTGGTTCAATAGATGTCGCTGCATGTATCTTACATATTGATGATAAGTTCTTCTTGAACACTCAGTATATTACTGCTACATTATCTTGATAATAAAACTTTTTGAATAAAAATTAATACTACGATACGAATGTAACCAACTTTTTTTTTCTACCGGAGCGATCTAATTAAATTTTAGAACACAAAAGCTGTTATTGTGACTTAACTATGATAGTGAGTTACATGCACTCGCGGACTTTTTTGAAGGTAATAATGAGTACTTTAATCATGTAGTACATCATTTTTAAGTATCATCAATAGTTTTCTCAGCGCACGCCAAATAATGAATTTTATAGGAAAAATTTGATACTTTGGGTTACATTATTTCAATTTTCTGAAGGATCTCAAATTTTTTGGAAATAAATTATAGTCTATGTTACTTCCTGAAAATTTAGCTTTCAAGTTATCAAGATATTATAAGGTAATATAACATGTATTAATTGTGACATGGCTGTTTACCTAATATGTATTAGAGTATATTATGGCTGATATACTAGAGTGCCTATATAAAGAATTAAAAGAGGTTTACCCGAAAAAATAGGTCCTGAGCGACGACGGAGGCATATAAGAATATCCAAACAAGCCGAGGCAAATATGTTATATGGCCAATATACGTCCTTAATAAATAATTTGCAGGGTGTCATAGATAAAAATCTAAAGAGTTAATTAATATTTTTTTTCGACTTTGAGAATCTTCAGGACACTAGTGTCTTCATTGCAGACAGAGTTGGCCTCAACAAAGCTCGAGCTTTCTTCGTTTGATCAGCGATCCAGGCTACACAATGTGGAGATTAAGGGTGTCCCTCTAAAGAAGGATGAGAACTTATTCTCAATCGTCGACGCCATCAGCAGCTAAATCAGTTACAAGTGTTCTAAGAGCCAGATTAACTACACTTCGAGTGTGCCTATACATAATACCAAAGAAAAATTAGTGATAGTGAGCTTCCTAAACAGATATATAAAAGAAGATTTTTGAAGATTAAGGATCTCTCCACCTCTGACATAGGTTTTCAAGAAGCGCCACAACGTATATATGTCAACGACCATTTAAGTGTGGAATCCAAAAAACTTCTCAATATTACTAAAATCGCCGCTAAAGAGAAACGCTATTTAACGCTAATTCGTTTGGGTGAAACATGGTCAAATCTATGTGCGCAAGGATGCTAATTGTAAAACCTTTATAATAAGAGATATTCCTTTAATAGTATCGGTTTATAATCGGTATACTATTTACATTCAAGATTGGTTTGTTGCTTTTCTACTTTTAAAATGTATCGAAGTTTGCACGTCAATTGTTATTTGTTTTGTTTTTGTAAAAGGTTTCGCACCTCGGCACTGCTAATGAGCTTCTATTGTACTCCTTACCGCGCTGTTCGTCTTCAAGTACCAATACTTAATTATACATTTGTCTCGCTTACGCATATGCATGATATATTGCTGCTTGCTTGCTCGCACAGTCATGTCCTGCCTAACATCGGATGATTTATACATTCTTGCTAACTTTATTTACTTTTACCCACATTATAAATTCATGCCTCTTTTATGCGTAACTTGTCTCGAAATGAATTGGCAATTTGTATCATATCTAATTGTTGTTGATGTTTATTCAATTATTGTTGGACATAAGTGCAATGGCTAACAACAGTGAACAGTGTCTTACTGTCTTTTATCAGAACGTACGGGGATTGCGAACAAAGACAGACTCGTTCTACCGTCAGGTTTTACATAATTCCTACGATGTTATTGTTTTAACGGAGACGTGGTTAATAGATGGTGTGTTAAACTCGGAGTTGTTTGATGATCGTTATTTAGTGTGACGCCGTGACCGGGATTATGCTATGACTGGACAAACGAGAGGTGGTGGTGTGCTTACAGCGACGCGTAGGAAATTACCTGTCACTCTTCAACCGCTCCTACACTCCTCGGCAGAGGATCTCTGGATCAACTTACAGCTTAAAAAATCGAAGTCACGAGAATACGTAAACCAATATATTTGCGCTGTTTACTTGTGTAAACAAAACAAAGGGTATTCGTTTTCTGAACAACTAAATAACTTTCTGACCAAACTGAACCATACAGCTGAATAAAACTTCAGATGTGTTTTTAGTTTTAGGCGATTTTAATATGAGTGGAATCTCGTGGGCTCAATCTAATAACATTTCGTTGGTTCCAGTGAATCCCGCGACTAGTGACGAATGTTTGTTCGCGGACGAGTTATGTACGCTGGACTTTGGACAGTATAACGGGGTAGCTAACGGGTACGGGAAACTGTTGGACTTAGTCCTCTCAAATATGTCAGCCTGGGTTAATGAGTGTGTTGACCCTCTAGTGCCCATTGATTCCAATTATCCTGCGCTGTTAATCAATGTTGACATCTTTGAAATACCTCCCCTTGACCATGCGCCGCAGTTGCGATACATCTATAGCAAAGGCGATTTTGATTCCATAAATAATGAGATTTCAGGCACTAATTGGGAACATGAGTTTTCAATCCGATCATTGGATGAGTCGGTCGAGTACTTTATTGACACTATATAATAAAATTAAACCAAGTATATACCACAAAAGCTAGTACTTAATAAAAAAATACACGGTCTGGTACAGCTCATCACTCGTCAAAACAATTAAAGAGAAACATAAATATCTAAAAAAATTCAAGATCTACGGCAATAAATCTGACGAGTTAACTTTTAATTATTTGCGTGACGGAGTCAAGACTATGGAAGCCTGATGTTATAAATATTATCTTAATCAAACTGAAAAATCCATTAAAGATAACCCTAAACACTTTTGGTCCTTTGTTAAAAATCGCTACAATTCTAATGCTATACCTAATACATTAAATTATAACGATGAATCATTACTCACCGGAGATTCTATTTGTGAGGCTTTTTCGTTCTATTTCATGTCGACTTTCCTCAACCCCACTTCATCTAATGCTCCCAGTCCACCTCCTGTTTTCCCTTTTGATACTAACAGAACTTCGTCTGACATTTGTCACATAGAAGTGAATGTTGATGTTGTGACCGGTTTACTTCGTAACTTGTATCCCCGATAACATATCATCTAAATGTTTAAAGAAATGCGCGCCTTCCATAGCCTGCCTATCTCAATCTTGTTTTCCAAGTCTTTGACTCAAGGTGTTGTCCCCAAAGTATGGAAATCTGCTTTTATTACACCCGTGCATAAGCAGGGGTCTAAAACCGACTGACAGATTATTAATTATAGGCCTATATCGAAGCTGTGCATTATAGCTAAAATATTTGAGAGGACTGTCTATAACCAGTTATATCTCGCCCTTGCTAGCTCGTTCAGCTCCTTCCAGCACGGATTTTTAAAAGGACGGTCTACCACTTCTAACTTAATTTTATTTAACGACTTCATCACGGATGCTATGGATAATGGTAAGCAGGTTGTTGTGGTCTACACAGAATATAGCAAGGCGTTTGATCGGATCGACCACGACACCCCGATAAAGAAGCTAAGCTACATGGGTATCCGTGGGGATCTTTTGAGGTTCTCTTCCTACATTGATAAAAGGTCACAAGCAGAAGCGTGCCCAGCGGAGTGCCTCAGGGTTCGTGGCTCGGTCCTTTTTTATTGGTAGTCTATGTGAACGACATCGATCAGTGCCTCCATTCATCCAAACTATTATGCTTTGCCGATGACATGAAAATCTTTGCCACTATTTCAACGCTCGAAGATGTACTAGCAGTTCAGGCTGACTTGTATCGGCTTGAAGAGTATTGTCGGGCTAATAAACTTGATCTCAACCCATGCAAGTGTTCGGTGATCACTTACACTAGAAAACGTGCAGTCCTAGCCACTACTTATACTCTGGCGGGTCAGATCTTGCCAAGGTGCAGTACTATTCGTGACTTGGGCGTTCATCAAGACAGTAAGATAGTTTTTGACACCCACATTGATGCAATTGTCAAAAAATCTTCTAAACTGCTTGGGTTTATAATACGTCTATCTAAGTGTTTTACAGATGCTAAAACACTAAAAATTTTGTATTACACTTTTGTAAGAGGTCAGCTTGAGTATGCGTCTTAGATATGGAATCCACGTTCTCATAAATATATTGACCGCATTGAAAACGTCCAAAGATGTTTCATAAAATATCTTTGCTTTCATCAAAAGATTTCACATCAGTCAACAGATTATCTTGGACTTTGTAAGAAGTATCATCTGCTATCACTGGTAGATCGACGTAAAATTGCTGACTGTTTATTCTTGCTCAAAATCCTCAATAACAATATTGATAACCCTAAGTTAGTTATTGTCAAAATTTTATTTTAATGTGCCAAGTAAAACATTTCGTTTTAATTTAATCCACCCATACGTGTACCTCATACATCTTTAAATTATAGGCAGAACAGTTATATTGTGCGCGCAAGCAGAGATTTCAATGACATATGCAGGGAATATGATTTAGATCCATTCACAATTAGGGTGAATTCGGCCAGAAGGTGCTTAAGCCTCAAATTTTTCAAGTAGCGGTAGGTTATAGATTGTTGTTTTTATTATTTTACTTTTTCTGTATTATTTTAGTCATATAATTGCAAGCCAAGTATTTATATTCTTCTTACTTTGATTAAAGCGGTGTATTTTCTGTTTTTGTGCTCACACCATAAATTTTGATTCAAAGTTTATACGTGAGTATTCGTAATTGGCTTTCTGGTGACTATGGTTTCCTTTTTTGTTTGTTTATTATTTAAAGCTTATTTCTGCACCAAAAAGAAGTTTCTTAAAAAAAATTAAGGTCCGCATCCGCGGATGTGAGCCTACAAAAATGGCCATCCGCATTCAATGTCAAAAATTCTACAACTGCAACATCCTTGATAGAAATCATCTTTATCTATCAAAACTGAACGCGTATACAAAATGTTGAGTCCGCGCTGTTAACCATTGATGAAGTTTCTCGTGAGGAGACGACCCTGGCTGCAGGATCAAGTTATGCGTGTCATAAAAATGTATAGTTGTTTTTAAAGGTGTGTGCAAAATTTCAACACAATTTGTTGGGGGAACTGCATGGTTTGAAATTGAGTTGCAAGATTTGACCAATTCATACTAACAAGCTAACTATCAAGGCAAGTAAAATAAAAGCTTATAAAATGGACTTTTGAATGTAAGTGTCCTAAGTGTAAATCTCATTTTCCTTAAACATAAAACTGTGATTTGATTCGTTGTTTCTTAACGTCATCCAGTTGTCATTACAAAGTCAATTAAAGTAGATATGATACCTGTGCAGTGTCGAGCTTGTACTGGAACAGCTGCTCCTTCTGCGTGGGGATCTTGTCGATGAGGCTCTTGATGTGCTTGCGCTTCTCCTCGGCGCTGCGGCTCTCCTTGTCGCCGCCCTCCCCGCCCCCGCCCCCGCCCCCGCCCCCGCCCCCGCCCCCTGCCCCGCCCCCGGCCCCACCCCCGCCGCCCTTCTTGCCTTTGTCTTTCTTCTCTTTAGCTGTAATAGAAACAAATGTGAAGACTTGTTGAAATTATAATCCCGTTTATTCATTCTTTTATATATCACATATCATATATTTTATATTTTTACACTAGCTGACTCGCGCAACTTCGTCTGCGTCACATAAGAGAAAGTGTGAGTCAACCTCAAAAGATAGACATATGCTTACGCGGACTTTTGTTTAGAACTTTTTAACACGAACGATATCCATCATACATGATTGTTGCGTAACTTTAACCGTTTACGCAGCGCACGCAACGGAAGCACTATTAATAAATTTTCCCTTTTTTGCAACATTTTTCATTCTCCTCTCCTAATGGTTTTAGCGTGATGTTATAGATGCCTTCCTTGATAAATAAAAGATTCTTTCAAATCGAACCAGTAGTTCCTAAAATTAGCGCGTTCAAACAAACAAACTTCAGCTTTATAATATTAGTTTAGATTCAAGTAGGTAACAATTTAATTTCTCGGAAATATTTGAATTAATCGCAAAAATATTCTACTTATGTTTTTCCAAATAAGGGCCTTCCTAGACAGCCTTATGTCTTCATCCTGAGACACTCCATGACAGTCATACTCCAGCTAGGTCGAAAGTTCTCATCAAGGTGCATGAAATGAGCCGAGACACGAAAAAACTGCTGTAAACTTTTGCGGACCTCTTGCAACTCCCTTTACGTTCAGGGGCAAAATGTCCAATTCTCAAGATGTCCAACGGTGTCAAAATGTCCAAATCCCAAAATATCCAATTCTCAAAACATCCAACTCCCAAAATGTCCAATCCAAAATGCCCAACAAAGCCCAAGTCAGAGGCCCATGGGCGGCATAAAAACTGTGACACCAGGTTAGGAACTAACCACACGATAAAAAAAAAAATGTCCAACTCCCTAAATGTCCAACGGTGGATATAGATCTAGGCTACCGGGCCTAGACCTGAATCCACCAGCAATGTGTTTAGAGGATTCAGGCCTAGACAGAACCAAAGTGGACTTAGACCGTCACCCTGGAAAATCCCCCGTCTAATCCATACAGGCTCACCGTTCCCGTGGATCTGTCGACATCCTGGATATCGAAGGACTATCCTACATGCTACATCGCGGCGGAACATCTACTACACGCGGCGCAACATACACAAGGCTATACTCACGCCTCGTGTGCTCGGTCGGGTGCGGGGGGTGCGGGTGGGGGGGCGGGGCTACATCGCGGCGGAACATCTACTACACGCGGCGCAACATACACAAGGCTATACTCACGCCTCGTGTGCTCGGTCGGGTGCGGGGGGTGCGGGTGGGGGGGCGGGGCTACATCGCGGCGGAACATCTACTACACGCGGCGCAACATACACAAGGCTATACTCACGCCTCGTGTGCTCGGTCGGGTGCGGGGGGTGCGGGTGGGGGGGCGGGGCTACATCGCGGCGGAACATCTACTACACGCGGCGCAACATACACAAGGCTATACTCACGCCTCGTGTGCTCGGTCGGGTGCGGGGGGTGCGGGTGGGGGGGCGGGGCTACATCGCGGCGGAACATCTACTACACGCGGCGCAACATACACAAGGCTATACTCACGCCTCGTGTGCTCGGTCGGGTGCGGGGGGTGCGGGTGGGGGGGCGGGGCTACATCGCGGCGGAACATCTACTACACGCGGCGCAACATACACAAGGCTATACTCACGCCTCGTGTGCTCGGTCGGGTGCGGGGGGTGCGGGTGGGGGGGCGGGGCTACATCGCGGCGGAACATCTACTACACGCGGCGCAACATACACAAGGCTATACTCACGCCTCGTGTGCTCGGTCGGGTGCGGGGGGTGCGGGTGGGGGGGCGGGGCTACATCGCGGCGGAACATCTACTACACGCGGCGCAACATACACAAGGCTATACTCACGCCTCGTGTGCTCGGTCGGGTGCGGGGGGTGCGGGTGGGGGGGCGGGGCTACATCGCGGCGGAACATCTACTACACGCGGCGCAACATACACAAGGCTATACTCACGCCTCGTGTGCTCGGTCGGGTGCGGGGGGTGCGGGTGGGGGGGCGGGGCTACATCGCGGCGGAACATCTACTACACGCGGCGCAACATACACAAGGCTATACTCACGCCTCGTGTGCTCGGTCGGGTGCGGAGGGTGCGGGTGGGGGGGCGGTATCTCGTCGTCGTCGCCCGCGAAGGCCGCGTGTACGCGCCTCACCCTGCACGCGTCAGCTGCAACAAATACGGATATACGTTATATTAGCATCTTCAACCCTCTTCTACAACTAAATGAAGCAACAAAGGCAACTCAACAGATCAAACAAAATCAGTCCTTTCATAGCTATCAGCAGTGATTTTTATACTAGTAGGTAACTATAAGGTTGCTGTTCAATTGCGACCATCAGAAGTCTGTGAAAAGACTAGGCTCAGGCCGAAGTGAGATAATATATGATTATGCATAAAATGTTCATTTCTCGTTTCGGCGACAGAGAACGGTATTCTGTCTTCTTACACAAATCACTACTTAAACGGTAAATTAATTTAAATCATGGTTCTGTTTATGTCAATCGAAGATGACTAAGTCAGAATGATGATTTAAGGTGGAAGCGCCAGGGTAGCCCGCGGAATTCAAATTTTCTTACGTTATTTTTGTGGGAAATTTTTATGGAGTTCTTAGAGGTGTGAAAAACTGTTTTTTTTTAATTCCTATTGATTTTATTTCATCTTGATACCTCCACGCGTTTCTGAGACCAAGGGTTTTGACAGACGGACAACAAAGTGATACTATAAGGGTTCCGTTTTTGGCGAAAGACATACGGAACTTTAAAAACCTAGGAAAAACCATTACTAAACAAAACAACCAACCAAAAACAGTGTACCCAAAACAGAAAATCAATGTCAATTAAAACATCACGTACTGCGTTCTTACTGACAGCAGCCGCACCCGCGGGGCTAAACTCGCGCCAAAGCGAAGGTTTATCCAACACAGTAATGAATATTAATTCAGAACTACAAACCTAACAGACAATTAACTATTGGATACCCCGAAAGTCTATTTTATAGTCGAGAAATCAGAATAGGAAAGTCAGTATTTTTTGTTCTTTTTTGATGTGTGTAGTTTATTAGTGAAACCGGCCTTAGTATCAAAACAATCGGTTAGACCGATATCAAAAGCTTCACTTTTTGTAAATCTATACTTTCCATTCGGTATCTTCTACACTGATTACAAAATAAAAAGTATAAAATGAATTCATTAGTGAACGATTCGATTTCGGCACTCAGCATCATTGAGTCGAGTGAAGCGTCTGACATCAGCTCTAAGTGTTACCTCTGCCCATGTAGGTCGGCGCCGGCCTCCAGGCTATCCGAGTGCCGCACAAACAGGAAGTCACAAGCAAGTGTTCATTAGTAGTACAATGTCTTATTACAAAACTAAAGGAATTCTTAACTCAGTCTAAGCCCAAACCTCCAATCATTGTAATTTGCTTTATTCCGACCGCCATTAGTTCTTTAAACAACATTTTAAAATACTTGGTGCGATCAGTTTTGTACTAAGAACTTTTTAATCGTTGGAATAAAATTCAAATTACAATAACTGGACCGAAGGTTTGGGTTTGAAGTATAGCGAGAACTCGATGTGTCAGTGAGTTTCCAACGGCTCCTTGCAGAATACGGTGATGTTGTAAGTTCAGTCAGACTTACGAGTTTCCATAAAGATGGCGAGTTAACAATAACAATATCACATTTATTAGCAAAGCTTGAGAATGTGCATAAGAGCGCTATGAATATAAATATTGATAGGAGAAGAATGTATGTAAGAGCGCTATGAATGTAAATATTGATAGGTAAGGAACGAAAAGATGACGGCTAAGACCGATTTCAAAGCGAAGCCGAAGCCGGCCACGTGCGCTGAAGACCGGACGTTACATGATTTCACAGCGTGTGAGCTGTGACAGGGCGGCGGTCCCGACGTGTGTGAACTGTGGCCGGGCAGCGGTCCCGACGTGTGTGAACTGTGGCCGGGCAGCGGTCCCGACGTGTGTGAGCTGTGGCCGGGCGGCGGTTCTGACGTGTGTAAGCTGTGGCCGGGCGGCGGTACTGACGTGTGTGAGCTGTGGCCGGGCGGCGGTCCCGACGTGTGTGAGCTGTGGCCGGGCGGCGGTCCCGACGTGTGTGAGCTGTGGCCGGGCGGCGGTCCCGACGTCTGTGAGCTGTGGCCGGGCGGCGGTCCCGACGTGTGTGAGCTGTGGCCGGGCGGCGGTCCCGACGTGTGTGAGCTGTGGCCGGGCGGCGGTCCCGACGTGTGTAAGCTGTGGCCGGGCGGCGGTACTGATGTGTGTGAGCTGTGGCCGGGTGGCGGTCCCGACGTGTGTGAGCTTCGGCCGGGCGGCGGTGTCAACGTGTGTGAGCTGTGGCCGGGCGGCGGTCCCGACGTGTTTGAGCTGTGGCCGGGCGGCGGTCCCGACGTGTTTGAGCTGTGGCCGGGCGGCGGTCCCGACGTGTGTGAGCTGTGGCCGGGCGGCGATCCCGACGTGTTTGAGCTGTGGCCGGGCGGCGGTCCCGACGTGTTTGAGCTGTGGCCGGGCGGCGGTCCCGACGTGTGTGAGCTGTAGCCGGGCAGCGGTCCCGACGTGTGTGAGCTGTGGCCGGGCGGCGGTCTCGACGTGTGTGAGCTGTGGCCGGGCGGCGGTCCCGACGTGTTTGAGCTGTGGCCGGGCGGCGGTCCCGACGTGTGTGAGCTGTGGCCGGGCGGCGGTCCCGACGTGTGTGAGCTGTGGCCGGGTGGCGGTCCCGACGTGTGTGAGCTGTGGCCGGGCGG
Organism: Noctua janthe; assembly: GCA_910589295.1. Taxonomy (NCBI): domain Eukaryota; kingdom Metazoa; phylum Arthropoda; class Insecta; order Lepidoptera; family Noctuidae; genus Noctua; species Noctua janthe. The sequence goes on from OU342578.1 coordinate 12,519,349, forward strand.
CGGTCCCGACGTGTTTGAGCTGTGGCCGGGCGGCGGTCCCGACGTGTTTGAGCTGTGGCCGGGCGGCGGTCCCGACGTGTTTGAGCTGTGGCCGGGCGATGGTCCCGACATGTCGCCGAACAGTGAACACTGTCATACAATTCTTTAAATATCGAAACATGCGGCCGGCGCCGGTTGCGTGCGCCTGTTTCGCTCCGAAATATGCCTAAGGCAGACCACACTCAGTGACGCGAAATCAGTTTAACCCAGTAAGGAACGAGTTTTCTGTCCGTGCAATAAAAGAAAATACGTCATTCGTCTCATGTCGGTTCAGACCACGCGATTCGATCCGCATCGGACTATTATTAGCTTTATTGCAAGGGCATGAAAATATTTCTGTCCGGTCCAAACTTACCAATGCTCGAGACATTGGTCGCTCGCTAAAATGGAAAAATCGAAGAGAAAACATTTTTATTGGAAACCAAGTATGGATCTATCGAATAAGGTGATTAGTGGTAGATGGTGGTGGAAGTGTGGTAGATGTGTGATGGATGTGTAGTGGCGACTCACCGTTGGGCGTGTCGGTGCAATTGTTGGGGCTGAGCTTGTGGTGGTTCTTGAAGCTGATGGTGATGGGCGAGCTGCCCGTCGACGTCACGCTCTGCAACATAGCACGCGGGAGGGTGAACGGCTTGCTTGTATGAACACGACACATGTACACAAAGCGTCAGTATGTGCTAACCTCTCAAGTTTTAAAATGTTACACTGCTACAACATTGAATTCGTTATGAATAATCTAAATAATACTTCAAAAAGAGTTCATTGTTTCGACTTGGATTCGAACCATCGCATCACCGAACTACGCCGTAGCATGCAACTGCACACAGCAAACACACACAGCGGTGTGTGTATACTCACGTGTCGCGGGTCGGTCGGAGGAGGGCGGGGAGGCGCGGCGGTGTGTGTGTGTGTGTATACTCACGTGTCGCGGGTCGGGCGGGTGCGCGGGCGAGGGCGGGCGCGGCGGTGTGTGTGTGTGTATACTCACGTGTCGCGGGTCGGGCGGGTGCGCGGGCGAGGGCGGGCGCGGCGGTGTGTGTGTGTGTATACTCACGTGTCGCGGGTCGGGCGGGTGCGCGGGCGAGGGCGGGCGCGGCGGTGTGTGTGTGTGTATACTCACGTGTCGCGGGTCGGGCGGGTGCGCGGGCGAGGGCGGGCGCGGCGGTGTGTGTGTGTGTATACTCACGTGTCGCGGGTCGGGCGGGTGCGCGGGCGAGGGCGGGCGCGGCGGTGTGTGTGTGTGTATACTCACGTGTCGCGGGTCGGGCGGGTGCGCGGGCGAGGGCGGGCGCGGCGGTGTGTGTGTGTGTATACTCACGTGTCGCGGGTCGGGCGGGTGCGCGGGCGAGGGCGGGCGCGGCGGTGTGTGTGTGTGTATACTCACGTGTCGCGGGTCGGGCGGGTGCGCGGGCGAGGGCGGGCGCGGCGGTGTGTGTGTGTGTATACTCACGTGTCGCGGGTCGGGCGGGTGCGCGGGCGAGGGCGGGCGCGGCGGCGTGTGTGTGTGTATACTCACGTGTCGCGGGTCGGGCGGGTGCGCGGGCGAGGGCGGGCGCGGCGGTGTGTGTGTGTGTATACTCACGTGTCGCGGGTCGGGCGGGTGCGCGGGCGAGGGCGGGCGCGGCGGTGTGTGTGTGTGTATACTCACGTGTCGCGGGTCGGGCGGGTGCGCGGGCGAGGGCGGGCGCGGCGGTGTGTGTGTGTGTATACTCACGTGTCGCGGGTCGGGCGGGTGCGCGGGCGAGGGCGGGCGCGGCGGTGTGTGTGTGTGTATACTCACGTGTCGCGGGTCGGGCGGGTGCGCGGGCGAGGGCGGGCGCGGCGGTGTGTGTGTGTGTATACTCACGTGTCGCGGGTCGGGCGGGTGCGCGGGCGAGGGCGGGCGCGGCGGTGTGTGTGTGTGTATACTCACGTGTCGCGGGTCGGGCGGGTGCGCGGGCGAGGGCGGGCGCGGCGGTGTGTGTGTGTGTATACTCACGTGTCGCGGGTCGGGCGGGTGCGCGGGCGAGGGCGGGCGCGGCGGTGTGTGTGTGTGTATACTCACGTGTCGCGGGTCGGGCGGGTGCGCGGGCGAGGGCGGGCGCGGCGGTGTGTGTGTGTGTATACTCACGTGTCGCGGGTCGGGCGGGTGCGCGGGCGAGGGCGGGCGCGGCGGCGTGGTGGCGCCGTCGGAGGAGGGCGGGGAGGCGCGGCGGTGTGTGTGTGTGTATACTCACGTGTCGCGGGTCGGGCGGGTGCGCGGGCGAGGGCGGGCGCGGCGGTGTGTGTGTGTGTGTATACTCACGTGTCGCGGGTCGGGCGGGTGCGCGGGCGAGGGCGGGCGCGGCGGTGTGTGTGTGTGTATACTCACGTGTCGCGGGTCGGGCGGGTGCGCGGGCGAGGGCGGGCGCGGCGGTGTGTGTGTGTGTATACTCACGTGTCGCGGGTCGGGCGGGTGCGCGGGCGAGGGCGGGCGCGGCGGCGTGGTGGCGCCGTCGGAGGAGGGCGGGGAGGCGCGGCGGTGGTGGCGGTGGTGGCGCGGCGGCGTGGCGGGCGGGGACGCGGGCGGCGGGGAGGCGGCGGGGTCGCTGTCGCTGTCGATGGGCTCGGCCTCGGTGGGCAGCTGGCGCGACGCGGCCAGGCGCAGGTAGCGCTCCCGCTCGCGCGCCGCTCGCTCGCGCGCCTGCAAGGGGCAGAGGGTGAGTGCGTGCGGACGGGCCGGCGCAGGCGGCAGGGCGGCACGTACCTCTCGCCGCGCCTCCTCGCGCTGCTGCGCTCGCTGCTGCTCGCGCGCGCGCTGCTGCTCCAGCTGCAGGCTGACGTCGATGAGCAGGCGCGGCGCGTACTGCGCGTCGTGCTCGGCTCGCGCTCGCTCGTAGGCGGCGAGCGCGGCGGGGTCGTCGGCCGGGCGCGCGCCCCACACCTGGCGGCGCAACGTTGCCAGCTCGCTCTGCTCGCGCGCCCGCTCGCGCGCATCGCCGGACGCTTCGCGCACGCGCAGTCCGAGACGTCGCTGCAACTCCTTGCCCCTGCGACGCGACACACGTGATACTTAACCGACATTGCTCGACATCGAGGTGGTAGTGCTTAAAACATTAACACCAGAAACGGGATATTTACCATGTTTAGTGATTTTTTTGAGATCCTGATAAAAAAGAAATCGGAAATACGCCGTAAAGACTATCTTCACTCCATTAAAAAAAGTGTCTTAGATGCTGTGTTTGCCGAAGGACAACTTTCCACTGGAAAACCCCGGTGTTTATAAAGTAGACTGCAGTTGCGGCAAGTCGTATATCGGTCTGACTAAACGTACGGCAGCTTCTCGAATATCGGAACATATCAGGGCGGTGAGGAACAACGACACCCAAAAATCGGCCATAGCTCAACATCTCCTGGAATCAGGATAAACCACTGGATTGAGTTGCATAACCCTGAGATCATCTCGACAGAACGCCATTACATACCTAGACTGGCTAGAGAAGTTATTGAGATTACCAAATATAGGAACTTCAACCGGAAGGATGGGTTACAATTGTCGAGCCTGGAATCCAGTGGTCCAGCTGTGTAAAAAGCGTGAAAAAGTGCCGAAGAAAGTTCGCGAGCGGACACAGTGAGTTTCGTGTGTCGGGAACAGAATCGAGTTGCGAGTGAAGTGGTAGCGGTACTGAGCGCAAAAAACGAACAAGAAAGAGGGTAGACCGATTTGTCTGCTCATAAACACCCACCCGCAATAACTTCAGTTTATCCGTGATCATGGTGCTTGCAACAGCGCCGAAAAATCGGGAACTCAAAGAAATCAGTAAACATGGTAAATATGCAGTTTCCAGTGTTAGTGACCATGATAGTTTAAAATGTAATGTGTCAATGCTTGCTTAGAAAAACGTCATCCACGTGTCAAATCCAGTACATTTAAACGTAGTTTCAAATTCTACCGCGTATAGTAGTATACTCGGAAAGTACATTCAAGGCCAAACTATTAACACATTCTATTCTATTCATTCGCTCTCTCTCAGATCTTAGTTGGAAGCGTACATCACATGAAACAACATGTTTTTATGCGAATTTAAACACCAACGTCCCACTGATGATACATACACTGCCGTGTGATCGAAAAATTATAACAATAATATTTCGCACTGATGAACGTTGTATGAACGATTTATGCAAGTTTTTTTTCATCAACTGCAACATTTCTCAAACCCCTTCAAACGTGCGTATAAGCGAACGGCTGTAAGTAACACTTGACACCTTTGAACCCTGATTCACTCACTTGTAGTATTTGTGGTCGTCCCTCTCGTCGTCGTAGTCCTCTAGAAACTCTTTGAGTCTCTTTGCCTCTCGCTCCCTCTCCTCCTCGCGACACCTCTCTCTCTCTCGCTCTTTCTCATACTCCTTCTGTTTGCGCCGCTCGCGACTCTCCCAGTTCCGTAACCTGAGGGAATGACAATCAACAAAGAGCTTTATGGCCATGTAATAAAGCTATTAAACGTTACGGCTTAGATATTATTATATTATATACTTAGATATATTTTTTTTCCTTTTTGTGTCGAGGGTTTTTTTTATAATTTTTTTTCATGCTTTTTAAACTTGTCTTACTGGTAGACACGCTACCACCGACTCTATCAAAGAAAGCTATTTAAAAGTCGTCATGATAGATCGGCTTAAGTAGAATTGCAAAGACTGAGATCAAGTACTTCAATACTTTAATTTTGTACTCTTTTTTCATCGGGGGTTAAAAACAAGATAGCTGAATTATTTCCGACTATAGCCATGCGCAAATGTACCCTGCAGCGATGCAGCACCGTAGCTACGTACCTCTCTTGGTAGGCAGCCTCCTTCTCCCGCGCCTTCTTCTCGAGGCGCTTCTTCTCGCGCGTCTCGTCCTCCACCTCCTTGTCACGCCGCGCATCGGCCTCGCTGCGTGAGCGACCGCGCGACCGCTCGCGCTCTCGTTCACGCTCGCGGGAACGTTCGCGTTCGCGTTCTCGCTCGCGCTCGCGTTCACTGAAGAACAAAGTATGGGTAAACAACAAGGTAAAGTAAGAGGCAATTGATATGACACATGCAGGGTTTGACTGCCACTCTGTCATACATGTACGAATGCACACGCTACTACTACAGTACCACATGTATGAATGACAGCAGAAACACTACGGTTTAATAATCTAATAAATAAAGGGCAATGCTGCCAGTTTTTTGCAATTATTTGTGCAAAAGTTAAAATATTTATTTTAATTAGGCCATTCAAAGGCTCTTTTGAATGTCAAACTTAACAAGGAAATTGAATTGATTATTTTAGATTAATCAACAAATGCCCACTGCCACTTAAGTTTGGGAATTTCGGCTGACTACGTTGGTAACCTTGGTTCTCTTGCGGTCGTCTTCATTTCTGTTTCGAGCACGCAAGCAAACTCCGAGCATAGCCGTCTCCATTGCCCTTTGGGTGACTTTAAGCCTTTTGATGAGGCAATTGTAAGCGACCGCGAACCGGAAGACGTTGCGTTGGAAGGCCTCCCACTAGGTGGACCGATGACCTGGTCAAGGTTGCGGGCATCCGCTGGATGCGAATCGCACGGGACCGATCAATGTGGGGACACTTGGGGGTGGCCTATGCCCAGCACTGGACGTCTTTCGGCTGGAATGTTGATGATGATGATAAATCAACAAATTGATGATCAATACCAAAATCACTGACAATCAAGGCAGTTTACATTTATAAACATGAATGAATGTAATATCACTTCACTCATAATATTAAACAGTTTGCAAGTGTAACACAACAGTTATTTTAACGAGGACGGATATTTGACGAGAATCCAATATCCGGGCGGATATTGATACGTACTCGCGTCGGATCTCGTAGCGTGTGCGGATGTACGGGTGTAAGGCCAGCATGGCGCGTACTGCCACTGTTATCGCGACTCGTAAAACTGAACCTACAGCTCCTTCTGATATACTTCCCTCATAAGCCAATAGGCGGTATCTCAAAAACCACGAAAATTTTGCTTTTTTTACATCTGACAGCTTGGAACACTCATCTATCAATAAATTCAGAAGATCAGTTTCAGAGGTACGGGAGCGCACTAATCGTGTAACTAGTTAACAAAAATGTAAATTAAAATCTTTAGATATCACACTCATCTATACTTATTAATATTATAAAGTTAAAGAGTTTGTTTGTTTGTATGGTTGAACGCGCTAATCTGAGGAACTACTGGTTCGATCTGAAAAATTCTTTTAGTGTTGGATAGTTCATTTATCGAGGAAGGTTATAGGCTATAAAATTTCACGCGGACGAAGGTCGCGGGCAACAGCTAGTAATACATTTATGATTATAACTCATATCATCTCATTGAGTTTTAAGAAAATTTTATATTGTATTCAATTTGTATTATTTTATTATTAAGATATGAGAACTTTATGGTGAATGCTGCGTATACCTATAATAGGCATACATACCAGCACTGTTATGTTATTTTTATCGTTTCACATTGATATTACTTAGTATGTACTGCTGTTGGTGTACCAAATATATATCTATCTATGTGGTCCCAACCCGCACTGGGCCCGCGTGGTGGATTATAGCCCATTCCCTCTCATAGAGAGGAGGCCTGTGTCCCAGCAGTGGGAACATTATAGGCTGATTATGCTATGCTTATATTTGCTATGTGGTCTAATCTTTATCACATTCGTCGTGAAATCAAAATATCGGTACCTTCATTGGAACATTTAAAAAACCAGTAAGAAAAATATGCATTTGCAAATCTCATTTAAGTACTGAATAAGATAATTTAATAATATATATTATGTACATTATATACGGTCTGCAGTCTCTCCAACGGTGCCAAATTGACTATCGGTACATCGAGGTGTTGAAGTGTTTGTACAAAAACGCCACCAGGTCAGTCCGACTTCAGGACCAGACCTCGGAACCTATCCTTCTGCAGCGAGGTGTGAGACAGGGAAACGTCATATCTCCAAAACTGTTCACCGCTGCACTGGAGGATGTCTTCAAGGTTCTGGACTGGAGAGGGCTAGGCATCAACGTCAATGGCCAATAAATCTCTCACTTTCGGTTTGCCGACGATATAGTGGTCATGACTGAGACCATGGACGACCTCAGTACAATGCTCGATGACCTCAGTAGAGCTTCCGAAAGAGTGGGTCTTAAAATGAACATGGACAAAACCAAAGTCATATTGAATGCCCATGTAACACCCACTCCTATCAAGATCGGAGACCCTACACTCGAAGTTGTAGACGATTATGTCTACCTGGGACAAACGATCCAGTTAGGTAGGACTAACTTCGAGAAAGAGATCAATCGTCGAATCCGACTCGGCTGGGCAGCGTTCGGGAAGTTGCGTTGTATCTTCTCGTCCAACTTACCGCAGTGTCTCAAGACGAAAGTCTATAACCAGTGTGTGTTGCCAGTGATTACATACGGGACCGAAACGTGGTCGCTCACAATGGGCCTCATCAGAAGGATTAAAGTCACCCAAAGGGCAATGGTGAGGGCTATGCTCGGAGTTTCCTTGCGTGATCAAATCAGAAATGAGGAAATCCGCAAGAGAACCAAGGTTACCGACGTAGCCCGAAGAATAGCTAAACTTAAGTGGCAGAGGGCAGGGCACATTGCTCGCAGAACGGATGGCCGATGGGGCCGAAAAGTTCTGGAGTGGCGACCGCGAACCGGAAGACGATGCGTTGGAAAGCCTCCCACTAGGTGGACCGATGACCTGGTAAAGGATAAAACCAAAGTCTGAAAATCGTCAAACCTGCGCGCGTGACGATTCGTGAAGACTCTTGAAAACAACTTGTAGACATGGCTTAGAAGTGAGATGGGCCTATAGTTCTTCAGCCGGGCATTGTCGCCCTTTTTGAAGAAGAGTACCACCACACCTCTGCACCATGCCTGCGGCGTTTTCCCCTCGAGTATGACAGAATCAAACAGCTTCTGAAGGGCCTTAATAACCGGTTTTCCACCTGCCTTCAGGAGTTCGGCCGTAATTCCGTCATCACCCGGTGCCTTGTTGTTTTTAGGCTGTTTCAGAGCCATCCTAATCTCGTACAGGCTGACATCCGGAATGTCTTCGGTATAGTGTCGGGTCAGTCTAGCTCTTGGGTCGTTAGCTAGATTTGCAACGGGTTTACTGGTTGAAGTGTAAGTAAATATAAACATATAAACAACGACGACAATAGGACACTTAGCGTTAAAGTACTCCTCCGCATCGCTATCATCTGGAAACGTGCCCAGAAAACTGGCAGCATTGCCACGCTGAACGGTAATGCTAATTCTTTGGCCAAAGAACCAGCCCTCTGGTCACGCGAAGTGTCGACCAGTCGGCGAGAGATTTCCTTAAAGAGGAGACGCGCACTCGGGCCTCATGACCCAAACGTTTTGACTTCAAATGGCTCAAAATTGTAGTTACCAATAAGGTTACCGTATTTGCGCCGCTTTAGGATCTCAGCAGCCGCAGCAGCAGCGCCCGCACAACCCGCCGTCCTTGCACCGTGAGATGGCGCAAGGGCGACACAGGTTGCGTCCCACACCAAAGGCCTACGCTCCTTCCAAGGCACTAACGTCATACCGTCTGGTCTCTTCCCATCGTCATGTACCAAGCTTTTTGGTTCTAAAACCGCTGGTACGCCGGCGCTGGCAAGGGCTCGACGAATAACGTCGTTAATGCTGGCGTGCCGTGCAATGCGAGCTGCGCACCTGTAGCAAGACAGGCCGTAATGTCCGAGTGAGACTCGTAGCGACCCGGATCGATGCGTCATCCATCATAGTGCCAATGGTGGATGACGGAAGTGCCTGAAGCCACAAGCCCGACTTCCATTCCCCCATGGCCAGCAGACGGAAACGCTCCACAGTATTGTTTGACCGTATTGGGATAAGCCATTTTCCAAGCGTTCAACGCATCGGTCAAATACGGCACCTCAAAATCAACCAGTGAGGAAGACATAATATCCTTGGTTATTTTTTTCGGTACCGTAGACCGAGGAGAGGAAGGCTGGTAAACTTATACTTGATATTTTGCGGACGCCGAGACCACCCAAGCGAATGGAAAGTGTGGCTTGCTTCCGAGCTCGGTCGTCCCGGGCCACATTAAGAGAGTGTTCCTATTCATTTGGACTACTTTTTGTAAAAGCTGTGGATGCTTCCAAAGATAAGAGGAGCGAAGGCTATACGTAAATTTTGGTCCAAAACAACAGTATCGAATAAGTGGGAAGGCCGAATGAATGTTAATTTTGAAAAGTCTCTCCGAAACATTAAAATTTTGAATTTTTTCTTCAATGAACGAAGGAAAAGATTCGTCCAATATTGGTGACCCTAGGAGATGAAGAGAATTTTTTCCGGTATTTTTAAGATAAATGTTCACAATCATATTTCCTGTTTTAGATTTGTTGAGTTACTGCTTGTTGGCTTACGCGAGCAGTATAGCAGTTATTATAAAAGCCGACAAAACGTAGGTAGTACGTATGTGACGCAATGTTATACTCGCTGTTATGACCTAAATATTATTATGGCTGTTGCAACAATTCAATGTTTACGTTTTATTTACAATCCATTTTTATTGACGCCTACGAATTGGTGCAGTGTTTAATTGTTCAACGATTTTCGCGTGGAATAACGGTTCCTGGTTTGAGATAAAACCTATTTCGTAAAAGTATGTTTAGTGTTTACATATTAGTGCTCGTTACTGTATGTGTTTGTGCATTCAGAAAATATTTTTATCTTTTTACTTCACTGCCTGAATTCATTTTCGAACATCAAACATAACGTCACGCCTATACTCCTCAGAGGATTGGGGCAGACATTCATCTTATTTCACAGAATTAGACTGCGGCATTCAATAAACATTATTACAAATTATTTTGAAATAAACATACTCATAACCAACCCAAACCATAGTGGGTTTAATAGCGGTATGCCAGACACGGCAACTCTTTGCCACAACATAATACTATTATGATATAGTGTCTTCTGATCGTATCAGAACAACCCTAGCCATTAATTTGTGTGTGCCTACTGTTCGGATCCCGAAAGACGCTGCATCAGCAAGCTTGATCTAAGCCAGGACAAGAACGAGGCTAAAGGTTAGTGGAGTCAAATTGCCTTTTCTAGTCAAGGATCTCAATTTTAGCCAGTTTACACCATAATTATTACTGACTCTTAAGCCCTCTAAAGATCTCATAAAGCCCACTATTCCAGATTAAAGGCCCACGTGCCATTTTTCTTAGAAACCAAGAACCTTGGCCTTTCTCCACTCCACTAACCTTTTTTAGCTTCACCCTTGTCCTGGCTAAGATCAAGCTTGCTGATGCAGCGTCTTTCGGGATCCGAATAGTAGACACACAAAAATTAATGTCTAGGGTTGTTCTGAACTTCTGATAAAATGAGAAGGCACGATATCACAATAGTAGACGAAAAGTCAAGTTGTACAATGTGGTAATCGACACATGCACGGCAACGCAATCCTGCTTCCCTTTCGAACTTCGTTAGGCATTTGCAATCAGTGCCGTTAACTACTCAATCATACACAATTACATGACGTTTTAATCTTGTAATCCGGTGGACGCACATCTGAAATAATCATAAAAATTTAAAATACTGGTATTCAGCTGTATCCGGTCAGACGGGTAGGTAACCGCAATATAGTTCTGAAAGGACTTGGCAGATGAGTTGTGATGTTCTTCAATAATGAGTGAAATGACTGTGTCATAATTACCGTTCTCTTTCTCGTTCCCTCTCTCTCTCGCGTATCTCCCTCTCCCGCTCGCGCTCGCGCTGCTCTCTGCAACAAATATTTCAATTTAGATTCGTCAAAATGATTCATTATTCCTTTCTAACAATTACAAAGGAAGTTTTATTAAATTATAAAGGTACATGTCGCCGCAAGATTATTAGTTAATCTAATTAATAACCATACATATAAAGAGACTACTGCTATATATTGGCTTGTTTGTTAACTACTACTGAGATGGTTCGTGATTAGATCTTCTAATTTATTAAACAAAAGTCTAGCCAAAGTTAGAACTATAGTTAAAATTAAGATAAGCAAATATTTTGTGACATCTCCCATGAAATCCGCTAACTTTATACATAAATATTTTTGCAAGTATAGGCGGAGGTACTAACTTATTTAGCAAACTCCAAAAAAAAAAACACCATCACACACAACCCGAAGTCTCTACTACGCTTATGAATCTTCGATCTGACAGTGCCCCCGGATGAAACAATATACCCTTTTGCTTCTTGAAACTTGCTAAAAACGACGTTATACCAATTATCACGAACCTTGCCAATCTATGTTTCCAATAAGGTGTTTTTCCAGCCCCATTAAAAAAAATCTATAATCACACCTGTGTATAAGGGTGGTGAAACAGACGATGTTAATAATTATCGACCTATTTCGGTATTAACTGCAATTTCAGAGATTATAGAAAAAATGATAAATACTCGCCTCTTGCAGTATCTAAATAGATTTGATATTCTGTCACCTTTTCAATTTGAATTTAGGCAAAAAAAAAGTCAACTGAAGATGCTGTTATAGCACTAAGTTCTTTAGTAACCGAACAACTCGATAAAGGAAACAAATGTATGGCAGCCTTTCTAGATTTAAGAAAAGCCTTTGACACCGTCTCTACTCCCATTCTCTCACACAAGCTTGAAGCTATAGAATACCAATAGCACTTTTTAAGGATTATCTATCTTTCAGGTAGAACACAAAAATTGAAACTTGAACAAATTGTTGGTGAGGCGCAAATGTATCATACGGCGTACCACAAGAAAGTGTATTAGGACCTACGCTGATTTTAATTTATATAAATGACCTCTGCAACATGGGAATTAATAATACCAAAATTTTCTCATACGCCGATGATACAGCTATCGTCTTCTCAGGGAAAACATGGGAGGATGTTAAAAATAGTGCAGGAAGAGGGCTAGCTCTTGTTGCAAATTGGTTAAAAAAATCTGCTCACCCTGAATACTAGCAAAACTAACTTCATTTGTTTTAATATTGATAATCAGCTTCAACCAGATAAAGAATTTAATTTAACAATCCACACGGTCAACATTACTACAGATAGAACTTGCTGCAATTGCCCTACTATTCAACAAGTTACCCAAACAAAATATCTGGGAGTGATTATTGACCAGCGTCTTTCCTGGTATCCTCAACTGTAACAAGTCATGAGTAGAGTACGAAAACTTATCTGAATATTCAAATAGCTGAGATATGTTGTACCAAGGAGAATAAATATAAGTAAAAATAAAAATAATGACATCAAAGAAATCTATTAAATGAAATTTATGTATCTTTGGGCATAACTGTATGGGGTGGAGCAACGAAATCTAGTTTTCAAGAGTTAGAACGCGCTCAAAGAGGGATACTTAAGGTGATGTGCATCAAAAAAATATATTCTCCACTGAAAAGTTTTATGAATCAAAGCTTGAGCTTTATCAATCTGCTGTCAGTGAGAAAATTGTACATCCTTCTTACCATCCCCAAAACGCACAGAGATACCATGTGATCCTAAAATACTAGAAAAGAGAAATAAACACTGGATAGTAAAAGTTCCCACAACTAGAACAGAATTTGCCAGCAGACAATATAAAAAACACTCAGCCTTTTTATACAATAACATTAATAAACTAATATATTTATGATGAAAAAATATTAATGCAAAAAAAAGTTAATAATATGGCTACACAATTTAAATTATGATGATACTGAGTTACTATTGCAACGTGTGATTTACTGATACTGATACTGTTAGCCTGCGTCATCCCACAGCTGGGCAAAGGCTCCAGGGCCAATGTGGACCACTGGTCGTTAGTTTTGTCCAGCTCGTCCCGCCATCTCCTGCAAGGTCTACCGCGTCGCCTTCCGGCGTTGTCAGGGCTCCGTTCGTGGTTATTTTGGCCCACGTATGATTTATTAAGTCACCCATATTCACTCAAAATCTCTCTCTCACACACGCACACACACACACCCACAAACACACATGCATGCACACACTCCTAAAATTGATCGTGTTTTCTTTTTCTTTCTTTTTTTGTCGTTTTGTTATTCACCTATTTGAAAGTTTATAATGTAAGGGAAGAGCGGAACCTTCAACTACAGACATTTTCTATGCCTAAATGGAGACTCCTCGACATGCAATGAAGCCAAAATGATATGAAATAAACTTATTTAATTTTTTTAAACGTTTTAAGTTCGAGTCAAGTGTTGTGTGTGATTTCAACTACCCACCTACCGATCTACCAACAATGAAGAATCGTGTCACACCACACGGTTAGAGACTCGAAGACAACATGGCGGATGGCGTTGATATTTGGGGATAGTGTTCCTCCTACCGCTTTGCCTGCCTTAACATATACAGTGTCCGGTAATTAATGGATAACCTTGAAAAGGGTCATCGTAATACTAAGGGCCATTCTGAAAAAAAATACAAATAAAAAAAGCAAGTAGTACAACAGAATTTTTTTTTTAAAATAATAATCGATGTTTTTTGTTACCTTATTTTACATTATTGTACATCAAGACCACAAACTAATCAATTCCATCGGTTTTTTAATGTTATAGTTTCGGACGTTAACTGACCTGACAGATAAGCATTAATTAGTATGACTGCTATGGCTATATGTCACGGCTTTTAAAAAAGAAATACTTGAATTACTGTTCTAGTGAAAAAATTGTAAAAATAAATAATTTTGACAAACTTTGCGTTAGCGTCCTTAGTATAAGAAGAGAATAATAAGTACCGAAACCAAAGTGACCAATAATTTTAAAATAATATGTGTTTAAAGCCGATTTCAAAATGGTATTATTCATTATTGTACTTAACTTGAAAATTGAATTATTGCTCAAAAGGAGTGAAATTTGGTTAAACAATGCAGTTTGCAATATTGGAATATATATTGTGCCTGATCATTGGGGTTTACATAAAATTTATAGACGTCAGACGATTGCTTACGCCTAACATTCGCCAATTGGTTAGTCTGTTTTGGGTTTTTTTAGTACTTTTTTATATTTGTATTTTTTTTCTGATTAGCCATTCGTTTTATGATGACCCATTTTTATTATTCATTAATTACCGGACACCCTATATATTGAAAATATTTGTGTACAGGAGTTTTAGCGGAACTATACATTTAGAAAACGAATCCCTTGGTTACCTTTCCCTCTCTCGTTCTCTTTCCCGCTCGCGTTCTCTGTCTCGCTCTCTCTCCTCACGTTCGCGTTCCCGCTCCTTGTCGCGCTCTTCGCGTCTGTCCTTATTCCTGTAACGTGAAACATTGTCAGAATAATTTTTACAACACATTTCTGATTTTGACGAAATAATTATTAAAGTTATGAATGAAATGATGAATAAACACAACTCATGAGTTAAATACTCAATAAAATCATGAGTGAAATACTTCAGTATTTGAATCAAATTATGAAACAATAGTATCAATAATTGATCCGCTACCTTGAAGTACTCCGTCGGCGGCGGTCTTTTTCTCTGCCTTCTCGTTCCCTCTCCTTATCTCGTTCTCTCTCTCGCTCGCGGTCACGATCCCGGTCGCGGTCCCGCTCGCGCTCCCGCTCACGCTCCCGCTCGGCGGGGCGCTCGGTGCGCTCGTTGCGCTCGGGGCGCTCGGCGCGCTCGGGGCGCTCGGGGCGCTCGGGACGCTCGGGCCGCTCGGGGCGCTCGCGGCGCTCGTTGCGCTCAGGCTCATCCTTGTTGTCGCGCTTGCGTCGCACCACCACCTCGGCCTCCTCCTGCGCCCAAACGAGCTCCGTGAGTGCGCGCTCGGACACACACGGCCACTGTCCGCACACGAACCAATATAACACATCGCCGCGCCGCGCTCACGTGACGCGCTAGTAACTGTTACGTGTTGCAGCGGTGCGGGGTCGCGTGAACGCGGGCAGCTCAAGATAAGTCGGACAAGTTCAGTTGCATACGATTGAGGGTGTGGGCGCGCGCTAGTCGAGTGGCCGCTCCCCGCCGCCGCCGCTGGCCGCACCTGAAAATCGCCACCTACTGACACTCGCACTGACGCGTCGCTATACACACGCACTCGCTCGCTCGCACCGCACGCCACGCATACGCGTCCCCCTCCCGCGCACCATTAGCCACTGAGTCTACCTCCCCTGTCCCTGATACTCCCCGTTCCTTACTTGTGTTGAGAACCACTCATATCAATCACAAATGTTAGCGGAACACTTTGAAAACTACATATCGTTTCATTGCGCGGTGTGGTGACTTCGGCTTTGCACCGGTCCACAGACTTTGTAAATACGACTACAAAGTGAATTACCTTGGTTTCAAAACTTTTTGCAATAGACAATGGAAAGGAAGGAACTGATACGTTTCTTGCTCGAGTATTAATGTGCTACTTAAGACGAACTATCAACTTCCCGAAATGCAAAATCACTATACCGCGCATTGAAGTCCTAAAAATCATAAGATATTGAGTCACAAGAGAAGCTTTTTGTTAAAATTAAATTTAGCTTTCCGTATGGTTCAGTAGCATCGTTCGTTCAATAAGTGCTCGGTCGGGCGACTAGCGTGGAGTGGGCGCCCAGTCGCGCCAGCTACTTACTGCAGTCCGGCGGCGCGCAGTCCCCCGCGCCCGGCGCCGTCCCGTGCGGCGCGGCGCTGTCGGCGGGTCGCTCGACCACAACTCACGAATATGGACGAGCGACCGACGGCGCGTCGTTTCGGAGCGGCTAGGAACACGTCACTTGCAGCGTTCTTTGGCTGCACGCCTCAAACGACCCACATAAACCAATATCAACTTTAATATTATCTAAATTTTTTGAAAAATGATTTAAAGGAATGACTTCTTCTCCTTGCCCTTTTTTCCCAAATAAATTGGTTTAAGGGCTTGATAATGATGATGATTGTGTAAATAAAGTTGATTTTGTTTTAGTCCAACGACATTGTCTATTGAAGCGCAGAGCGTAAACACAACAAACGTTCGTGGCCTCGAGTTAGCGGGCATGGTTACGTCACGGGCGCCGCTCCGAGCGGACTGAGGCCGCTTACACGCTATATTATATTATACCACATCAGTCGAGAACCCTAAAGGCGTGTGCCGTCCTTCTGGAGGAGTCTAGTGCAGACGATGCAATGTGGCCGATATGCATGCAAATATCGGCCGTATAGCAATGCTTCGTTACGTCACGAACGGACAAAGCCCGCGGAGGGGCGAAGGAGACGCGAAAAACAAACAGGACGGCGGTACAACAGGCAAGCACGGTGGCCCTTATAGCAAACACTGTGTGTGTGTGTGTGTGCTTTTGTTTGTGTGTGTTGTCTGGCACGTGTTCGTCTGTAGGTGTGTGGGCGGGGGAGGGGGGAGTAGGTTTTCGTGATGTGGGTGTAATCTGTCATGGTATGGAAATGTCATGAGAAGGGATGAGTGGTGACTAAGAGAGTGATTCGTATAAATGTTGCTGGACGGAGAGGGAGAAGAATGATATGAAAGATAAGGAGTAAACGATAGAGTGACAGGGGAGAGTAGAAGAAAGTTACGAGTGCGTGTACTTTGTAGAGTGTGTGCTGTGTACGTGTTCATTGTGTGTTTTGTCCACGAGATGGCGCTTTAACAGTAGCGGTAGTCCTGGGTGGCGTGTGAGTGACTCACCTCAGTCCGGGCGGCGAGGCGTCACCTAGGGCGCGGCACCTACCGCGACAACAAACACTGCACCGCTTTATTACACAACACGAAGCACTCACGCACTACTTCATTACCTACACCTGTCTAGACACTCCATAGTTACTACGTCACGATTTCCGCCTTGTTCATCAATTGAAATTGAAATTGTTTATTGATTAGGTTTACAAAAATATTTACAAAATTAGGGCCTTAAAAACTTTGAGGCGTTTATACAGGTTATTGCTAATTGGGTGCATTCCTTGAAATGTAATACATAACCTAATTTGCAACAATTTAGATGACTTGGGGTCCAAACTGGGTTGTTTTGGGTAAACCGAACTTGACCGACTTGTAAGTGAAGTGTTTTGGAAATTTTCCACCTCTCCACAGTCGAAGCAATGCTTCGCTCTGGAACGATTGGCGCAAACGCTCCCACGTAAAATGATGAGGTGCTGATTTCACGTTGGTACACTTGGTTCAAGGTTACCGACGTAGCCCGAAGAATAGCCAAACTTAAGTGGCAGTGGGCAGAGGACATTGCTCGCAGAACGGATGGCCGATGGGGCCGAAAAGTTCTGGAGTGGCGACCGCGAACCGGAAGACGATGCGTTGGAAGGCCTCCCACTAGGTGGACCGATGACCTGGTAAAGGTAGCAGGGATCCGCTGGATGCGAGACGCACGGTACCGGTCAATGTGGCTTGGGGGAGGCCTATGTCCAGCAGTGGACGTCTTTCGGCTGAAATGATGATGATGATGATGATGACACTCGATTCTTCAGAATAGAGTTGAGTTCTGGGGCCGAGCTGCCCGTTGGGAACAGCCTTCAGGATACAGAAGCGTGCCGTGAGAGCTATGTCATGGTCACAACGGGATGCAACCGCGAGACCACTTTTTATAGCGTTGAAAATATTGAACGTTCCTGCTATGGTGATATTAGGTCTTTACCTATGAAATTGGAGATTTAATAACCAGCATTTTCAGATTCAATTATCTGTGGATTGGCGAGCAATTCGAAATTCAAATAAATTTTATTCGAAAGCCGTGTTCTTTTAATTTCAAAATCAGGCATTTGTTTTTAGCTAGTTTTTTGTTTTTGTGACCTATTATTACAGGCGGCGGTACACGTTAGGTAACATTTAACCGAATACAATAAACGCGGAGATAGACATAACTACCATACTCGTGGTAGAAACAAATTAGCTGGTTACCCACAAACCCTATTTAAATCTGGAAAGTTAATTCATGTCATGGGTCCATCGGTATACAACCGGCTACCGGACGATATTTAAAGCGCGACGTCTGACAATGCTTTCATAGCTAAACTTAAAGGCTGGCTAACCGACCAGGCATTATATGATTTATAATAATGGTTTTGATTTAATTATCATTTGTTTCTTTTAGTTCACTGTATGTTCTCAATCATGTAACTTTTGATAATCATTAATAAATAAACTAATTTTCTTCTGTTTGAACATCGTTTTAAGCGGGATCATGACCAGTAGGGTGGCGGAGTATCTTTTTGCTTTCGTTCGAACAGCAAATGAGCACAAATGTCTCTGATGCGAGAAAGCTAAAGCTCTGGCACAGAGGACAGTTACAAGGCCACTTGTTCCTTGTAACTGTCCCCTGGGGTCTGTTCTGTCAACAGTTTAACATCCTGAACGGCGTACATTTCTCACAATCAGCAGTTTCCGGAATGCAACCAATTACCAATCACACTCTATAATACTTGGATTCTATCTGAAATGGGAATAAATGGTCTTAGACAACTCACTCACATGCTTACATAACTTAATATCATCAATTTATTGCCTGTGAACTTTACTAAAATCAATCTTACTCTCATTATATGCCTAGCCTTTCCCAACTATGTTGGAAACAGCTTCCAGTCTAACCGGATGCAGCTGAATACCAGTATAAATCAATCTTACTTTATTGGAATTTTGAAATCATACAAACCTGATTAGTGTGTTAGAGTATTTCTTGATGTGTAATAGTTTTTTTATCATTGTTTGACATTGTATTTATTCAAGTAAATGCCGCAATCACACTTGGTTATTTACCAGGATTCGGATATCTTTGTTAATGTCAAGAGTTTTGGGTAAAATCACAATAAATTGGATAACCGATGCCCGATATAAAGTAAACAATCAATTGTAATTACGGCTTTTTGATCTACTTTGATGGTAATTTTACAGCATCACTTTACAGGCTGTTTTTTTTATTTTGCTTTAATTTTTTTTTCACTTTTACTTCAATGTTTTGTCCAAAATATTTTTTTTTATGATTTTCAATACTTAGCTCAAGTAGAAGTAAATGATTATCGTGCTGAACGCTTGTCAAGCCTTCTAACTTGTATCACTCTGATCGACTTTTATAGTATGACTTTTCTAATCTACTTGTTGGGACCTAGTACCCACTAACTTAGGATTTCGATATGAAACGATAATACTTCGCGTTAATTGTACAGTCAGTGCCTTGCATTACTTGACTAGTTTTGCAGCAGAAAAGAGAAACATGTGTCAAGTAAAACAGCCCACTGACTGTACTTTATTAGAACAAAAAAGTGTCAGAGACCTCAGCCCTGGAATGGGCAGCTTCAGTCCTTTCGCAGTTATTATGTTTTCAGAATGGACTGTGGCTTCACCTTTGACTTTTTAATGATACTTCGACAATTCAAGTGCCTGTAACTGGTCTATTTGAAATAAATGTTTTGAGGTTGAAACAAAAGACGAGCCCGTCTCTTAGATAGTTTACCATCAGTACAACTACATCGGCGTGAATCGTGTAATAAAGCGGTGCTTCAAGAGACCGTTGATTGCAAAACCATTAGTTAGACATGTACGACATCCACGTGATCGGCTCCTGGGCAGTGAGGGCGCGGGGCCCGGGGCGGGGGTGGGGGAGGGGGAGGGGAGGGAGACGGGAGCGGGAGCGGGCGCGGGCGGGGAGGGCAGCGGGAGGGGGGCGCGCGGCGGGCGCGGGCTTACCTTCATGCTCTCACGGAACTTGCCGATCTCGCGATGGATGACATCGCGCTTCTCCTCCGAGATGTCAGCCTCTTCCAGCACGCGGGCCGTCTTCGAAATCGCCTCCTCTGCGGAGGAGACGGGTTACTTATTAATTCTAATATTTGTGCACTTATGCATTTGTGTGTTCTTATGTTTATCATTGAGTCACAGTAAACATAATCAAAACCACATTACACTTTCAGACCAAAGCTACTATTATTTCACGAGACATTTTGTGCGTAGATCAAAGTTACAATTTTCGGCCTCAGCACAACTTTGATAGCTTATATTTCGGATTTTTTACGCTTTAGAAGATTTGTCTCATATAAAACAACAACACTCAATACTTCAACACTTGTTTGAAAAAAAGCAGCAGTTTTTTTTGTATTGTCTCTTTAATACTTGTTTGTTTGAAGCCATCTATTGATTAATACAGTTGTTATGCGTGGCCGCTATTTTGAAAATAAAATAAACTGAGGAAGGCAGGCCACGGTTCATACAAAAATCTATCAATTCATTTGTTCCAATTTAATGTTCGGTCGAACGAAACCGGCATGTCCGGCAGCCCGCACTGAGTGACCGGTGTGGGCGTGTAGCGTACCTTTCTGCAGCATCTCGTAGTTGTTGATATCGTCCTGGTAGTCGCGCATGATCTGCTGCAGGCGGCGCTCGGCGGCGTCGTCCAGCGCCCGCTGGCGCGCGTCCAGGTACGACGCCTCGCCCTCCGTGCCCGGCGCGCCCTCCTCGGCCGACAGCCGCGACCGCTGCTCCGCTGTTCCACAACACGCAACGTTAGCGAACGAAAAGAACAATCAGAAAGGTACTCGTATTTCTTCATTTAAAATTACAACTAAAAACTATAATGAAGAATAAACTAATGAATAGGTTCTTCATTAGTGCAAAATTTCGCTAAGAGGTAGGCAAAGAAGCGAAAGGAGAGGGGAAATCCTGGGCTCAGCAGTTAACTACACTGGTCATCAAAAAAATCGACCCACCTTGTTTTTGTTGAGTATTTGTGGATTGTGTCACAGATAAGCCGTTTCACACGTTTGTTTATTATTTTGAGGGTCGGTATGATGTTTGACATCTTGTTTGTCGTAAATCTTGTTGCACTTGAAGGGACTTAACAGTTTTTTATACAGAAATACTGTTGAGTGCTGTTTTGATGGTTTTACGTCGGAATAAATTGCAACCGTTCTTTCAGTTCCAAACAGCCTTTTGTAAGAATTTGTTGTTAATAACGTGACGATTATTTACCTAGGTTGTAGTTTTGATTACTTTGTTTAAAAATAATGGACACTACTGAAGCTGAGGCGGCTCAAGTGGTGGCTTTGCTCCAACAAGGCTTAAATCAACGTGTCGTGGCCAGGAGGTTTAATTTGAGCCATTAGTGCGGTGAGTTTACCAAAGGTTTCTAGAGTCTGGGCAGTATCGAAGAAGATCAGAATCTGTAAGATATAGGGTGACAACTCAAAGGGATGACCGCTTTATAGTGGTATCAGCTCTACGAAATCGACGCCCACCTGGTGTTGATCTCCAGCGACGCTTACGTGAAGATCGGGGTGTGGCTGCACTGTAAGATGGAGGCTTCATGAGCAGAATTCAAGACCTCACGAGCCAGCAACAGGACCACAATTGACCACAGCTCATCAACAAGCCTGACTGAAATTTGCTCGTAATCATTTAAACTGGACTATTGGCCAATGGAAGTCAGTTCTGTTTAGTGATGAGAGTTGAATGACTTTATACGGTTCTGATGGACGCCATAATGTCATGCGACAACCAGGTGCACGTTATACCCAGTGTTGCATAAGAGAAACTGTCAGTTATGGTGGGGGCTCTGTAATTTTTTGGGTTGGGATATCTTTGAATGGACGCACGGAGCTGGTTTTCAAACGAAGAGGTGCTTTAACTGCAGCATGTTACATCACAAAGATCTTAAAAGACCATGTGGTGCCATATGGAAACTTTTTTGGAGAGAACTTTGAATTAAAGCTTGATAATGCACGATCACACGTAGCGCGTATCGCCACCGATTACCTTGAAGAGCTTGGCATTTGGGTTATGTCATAACCAGCAAGAAGTTCTGATCTCAACCCTACAGAGCACATGTGGCACACCCTATAACAAAATGTAAGAGCCCGTAATTCAGTCCCTACAACATTAGGGGACCTGTAAACCGCCATCAGGGAAGAATGGAACCGAATTCCTCAAAAGACTATCAAAATCTTGATAAGGTCATTAAAACTGCGAATGCTGGCCATCATTCGAGCAAGAGGAGGACATACGCAAATTTAAATTGCAACAATTGTGTACATAACATTTAAGACTAAAACACTAGAGCGTATTTAAAATTAATCAAAAAATGGTGTAAAATTAATAATTTAGATTTTTTAAGCATAATGATTTCCAAAAAGTCATTGTGATGTTTTAATCGTGATTAAATTGGTGTAAATAAATCAGTTAAATAAAACATTACAGTACTAAAATATTTTGTTTGGTTTTGATTAAGAAAAACGTGATTTGCGGTAAAAACGCAGGTGGGCCGATTTTTTTGATGACCAGTGTAGTTGAAATGTGTATTAAAAAAACCGTTATCTAACGGAAATCACAAAATACAGTACCATGTTTCTATCTAGGAAGCGAGAAAAGTTAAATTAAGTTACGAAACTATATACTCGATTAAATACATGCCTGAATTCTTAGTAATCGATAACAAATGAATCGGTAAAATCTTAGAAAATGTATGAAAATCAAGTGACAAGCATGGAACTAGCAGTGCTTATCAATCGTTTCGTGGAATCGATGTCATCGAGTTCATTTAATTTTTCTTCAGTTAGCAACACTGGTCACCGACTGACAGATGACAGGCAGAAAAAAAAACCAGCACTCGTTCGTTTTCTTTCGTTCTTAGTTTTTGCATGTTTTATTGTATAACCACGACCTCAGTTTTGCATATTATACAGAACTATTCGACAGATCTTGCTACTTTGAATTACCCGGCTATAAAATATGATGCTCTGTGTCCGGCTCTCTGTTTTGGACAACTGATTTGACACCTATCGATCGGATGTTGTCGACATGGATCGCTGTGTGAATAATCTTTTCTGGTCGCAGTAATACTATTGGCAGAAGAGTCTTGGACGATAAGGCGATTTTATCGGTTATTCTTATTTTGGTTAACATTTGCGGGGAAATGATGGGTTTATCATACAAGTATGCAGCAGCTTTCTTCGACAGCTGTTGGCTTCAAATACTTCATGGTCATTGCGGGGACGTATACAATCCGGCCAAATAAGTCGCAAAACATATATATTTTGTTTACATTGTAGTTGACAGCTGTTGAAGAGGACGAGATTCAATATTAGGCTATTATTGTAATTTTATTGTAGGTAGAATGACAACCTACGAAATGATACCAAAATATTAACTCAACACCAATTATTTTAAGATTTGAAGCCATTTGAACATAGCCCTGTCCCAGCGCATATACTCCAGAATGTTGCAAGTTCTTCGTTTGAGGTAGGTATATAGTTCACGTTTACGAGTTGGAGTCCGACGGCAGAAAGTAAGTGAGTGAGTGAAGTGGCTAAACAATAACAGCCGCACGGGTCGATCTTCAAGGTTAAGCTGTGATTGCCTTGGTCGGTCCGTGGATGGGTGACCATCTATTGCATAACGAGTTTCCTCTGTGCCGTCCTCTCACTTACTTACCATACTGGCATCTCACTCCCACTCGTAAAAGACATTGGGACCTTTCTGACCCGCTAGCCGAATTTTTACAAACATTAATGAAACATGGTAGTTTTTAGATATTATTACGTACATCCTAAATGTATTTTTATTTCATCAAAACGAAAATTGTTATCTGTGGTCCGATCGTTGGCGATTTATTCTTTAACTACTACGGCGTTTTTTTTCTTTTATCAACATTTGTAGGTAAAGGTCAAATCATTCTTATAAAAATAAATAAAGGTAACGTAATCTTCTTATGGGTTAATAAATAGTACAATGAACAATCACGGAAGATATCCCGTAAGTGACAGTATAAGTTTAATAAATAGGAAGCAAATAAATGATATTCTATTATATTCTAAAGACGACTAATAGAAAAGTATGGAACAAGACATGCTGCACCAACCCCAAATAAATTGAAATACAGAACAATACGCTGCGCTCAAAAACAGGAATTACAGAGGTAGGCAAAAAAGCTGCCAGGCTCAAATGGGATTGGGCAGGTCACGTCAGGCGAGATGATTTAGACGCGCATCACAAAGCCCGGTTCGAAGTGGCGCAGGAGAAGAGAACCTGGAAGCATATGGGGGAGGCCTTTGCCCAGCAGTGGGACAGCCAAGGCTATTTGAAAAAAAAGGGCAGGAGAACGATGATGGAGTGTAGGGTGTGGGTTTTTTTTTTAATATTAAATGGGCTTACTCTTGTATGTGTCGACGAGTGCCTGCATCTTGCCGTCGGTCTTGGCCAGTAGTTGTTTGTCGGCGACGGCGCGGCTGTTGAGCAGGCGCACACAGCGCAACGCCGCCTCAGGGCTGGCAAACTCGCTGAAGCCGAAAGTAGACACGCGCTTCCAGCTCAGCACGGGCCCGCACGCGCCCAGCAGCGAGCGGATCATCGCGTCCGGCGCGCGCGACGATATGTTACCTGCCCACAGACACACATATATACGCACAGACACACATATACTCACAGACACACACAGCCCAACAATATCGTGATCTACGTGTCACTGTCGATATAAGTGTAATGTCATACTTAGAAATCATGTCATTTTGCTTTAAGGCAGGTGTGTCCAACATAATTTTATGGAGGGCCAGGTTTAGTATTCTTGTAACCGCAACAGGCCAAAAGAAATGCTGTGACCTCAAGCTGCAACGCTGCGACGATGCAGTCTGCATTCGCCGATAGGTGAGGTGGGGCGGGTAGGAAAATATGGCGCGGAAATAACTGACTTAGGGACATTTTTTAAACAATGTTCGTGCAATATTTATTCATGTCTTACAAAGTTTTAAATAGCTCGCGGGCCGGATGAAAGACCTCTATGCAGCCGCTAGGTGGCCCGGGGGCCGTATGTTGGACCGGCTTGCTTTAAGGTGTTACTGAGACATGGCACCACAGTTATTTTATGAAATTTCTTTCAAAGGCTCTCCCTATATTATAATATCTTAAATCCTTCCACATTGCAACTATCATTGTCTGCACTAATAGCTTGAACAAGGGACCAGCACCTTCTAGAAGTACCAGTTGGAGATAATTATACCAGGTTAAAAGGTTCGACATTATGTGATTGAAATTAATACTAATGATGAGTGTTAAGATGCTACACCAACAAGTAAATCAGGCTCAATTGGCTGTGTCTTTAAACATAATGTTCCAGACCACAATGTTCTACAGTTTATAATCCAGTCCAATCAGATTGGTAGTGGAGCAGCTAGTGTTAAGTGTTACCTATGAAGACTGTGACGGGTGGCCCTTCAGGCTCCTTGGCACCGTTGGAGATGCGCGTAGGGCCGCGCGCGATCACGGCCTTGCCGGGCGGTGGCGCGGGCAGCAGAGCGCCGCGCCCGCCGCCCGCGCCGCTCGCGCTGTACGCGCCCACCATCACCTGCCGCACATCACACATGTCAGTACAAACGTTACAATAGCCCTTTATTCCCGCTGGTGGGACACAGGCCTGCTCTATGTGAGGAATAATGTAACAAATTTGGAAGGATTCTTAGCATTCCAACACATAAACTCCGTTACAAAAAAAAGAGCGGTTTTGATTTTTCAACATTATTGATAATAATTTAGTTCTAAAGAGGTTTTTATACCCAAACTATGTTACTGGCACTTAATAAAGAGTCTGAGTATAAAAAAGTTTATTCCAAATTCAAAACTTCTGTTTTTTAAAATAATAATCCCTTTTCAGTTTGTGACTTTTTACTAATTTTTCACAGGTTTGCGGTTAAAAGGTTATCAGGCAACTAAAACTAACTACTCATTATTTTTAGTAGAATAATTTGTTTGTCACATAATCCGGCCTTATTGTGGCTTAAAACAGATATTGTAATGGCAGAAAAAGCAATAAGACCTAGTAAAATGATAGCACTGGTGGAAGAGGGGTGTAGCTAATGTTACATCTCACAGCAGTTAAATGTGAGTCATTCAACTGCCCAAAGAACCTGGACTCGATACTAAGAGACAGGTTCCGTTCAGAGAAGGCAAGGTTCTGGGAGAATGACTGCAGAAGTCACTCAGGTGATACCACAAATGCAGTTACATAGGCCTCAAAAGAAACCTTGAAGACGTACGAGGAGCACAAGTTAGCCTATGGACTGTGAGGAGGCTTTTAGCGGCTGAAATACGCAGTTGACTACCAGCGCGGGCCCCCAAGTTCCTCCGTGAGCACCGGATTGCTCGATTGAGGTTTGCTAGGAATTGTCTATCTTGAAAACTAGGTAACTGAAGTAGCGTATTCTTCTCCAATGAGGCTTGAATTTGTCTGCATGGTGAGGACCGACGTCGGCGAGTGTTAAGAAGACCAGGGGAACGCTATGCCGACATGTGTTTTGAAATCACCACATATGGTTGAGGGTCCGTTATGTTTTGGGCGGGCATAACTTCCAGCTATTGTACCAAAATACTATGAGCCATTTTCAATAAATAGTATTCACTGAAAATGGCTCACTAAATGCGCAAAGGTACATAACAGAAATCTTTTGTCAACATGCACATTGCACAACCTGCACTGACTGTAATTGGTGAAGACGCCATTTACACGGACAACAATGCTCAGGCCCACCGTTCTGGCGACATTGATGCTTATATGCAAGACGTCGGTATTCATGGTTTGGATTGGCCAGTGCGGAGCACCGACCTTAACCCCATCGAGCACGTCTGAGACCTCCTAAAACAGCGAGTGTGAACTTTCCAAACACCTCCACAAAACATCAGGGAGATTGAACATGTGATCTCGGCTAAGGGGGAACACATTCCACAGGACACAATCAAAAGCCTGATGGGAAGCACGCCAAGACGATTACATGCCGTAATCGCTGCAATGGGAGGTCATACACATTATTAATTTTAATTTTTAATTTCTTTTTTTATTAAAGTACCATAAAAGTACTCAGTCTTATTTTATTATACCCATAAAAATATCCATTTTAACACGGCTCTCTGTTTACATTGACTAAAACACCGATTCGAGGACATAAGTGTTAAAAACTAGAATCTCATTAATAATAAGAAATTTCTAATCATCTAAGCTAATGACAAGCATCCATAGAAAAGCCGATGACAGTAAGGTGCCAATTTTTTTTTCAAAGAAGGTTTATGTTTTGTGTTAATGTAACTTGATTTGTATGTTTATCATGATTATTAAATTGACATGGTACACAAAAAAGCCACCTTTTACACTCATGACAGTTTCCTTCTTAAAAATTTAAAATGTTTAGCTGAATTTCTTATTTTCACTGAGCTTTGAAATGTCTCATAAACAGTTGAACTTATTGGATAACTCTGCACGTGAAATTATTAGTCATTTTTTGAGGTTTTCTCTACAAAAACGGCAAAAGGCTCTAAAGTTGATGTTATTATCATCATCAAGATAATAAGACTAAACATATTAAAATGAATAAATTTAATTATCACAGATTTACAAAGATGTTAACATGTCAGTCACCAGTCGACAGGGATGGCTGTTTGAAAGCCCAAGACTGCTCTCAATGTTTCTGAGATGATTTATATATTTATTGAATGACGGATTACACATCATCACTGCGTCGGGTCGACGACTACCAGTGTGGTTCCGTCAGCGCTACTGCTGGCGAGGTTACGTCCTGCGGTACTTACGTGTGTGGGCATCTGCATCGTGACGACGCCCGGTGCGATCCCATACGGCACCAGCGGCGGCCGGGGCGGGAACGACATCTTACCGCTTAACACCTGTCCTTACTACTGTTTGCTCCACTGTAGAACGGCAGATTTCTGAGGTTTTACCACAAAACCACCACCGGTGACGCGTACACTTTTTGCAATAATTTTACGAAGCGAGCAGAAACTACTACTCACATAAATTTAAAAAAAAACTTTAATAATTAGGATTTACTAGAAAATCAACTAAAAATCTCACATTAAACCCCAATTTACTAGATCCACTTTTATCACCAACATGGTTACTTTGGCAGCCATATTGTTTTTACTGAATTTAATCTGTGGTTCTAAAGTTGTCGTTTTACAATTCGTTCAGAAAAAGCTATAAACTATAATAGCCTTTAAACTATACTGCCACTTGCCGAAAAGGGCGAAACTACCGAAACCCATGTTGATAAAACGTAAATTGTTAAATAACAATATGTGATGATCAAAAATCAAAATCAAAATCAAAGCATTTATTTCAAGTAGGCCAGTTACAGGCACTTTTGAATTGTCGAAACAACGGCAACAGTAAAATAAAGCTACAGTCCCAGTCACAAGGCACAAAAACTGTGAAAGTACTGTAGTTGCCCATTCCCTAACGTAGATCTCTATGGAGAAGAACGGGCAAGAAACTCCATGGACACTCTTTTAAATCAGAATACTTTAACAAAACCTTGGTTACATCATTCATTTTGAGATGGTACATTATGTGAGAACGATGCAGCAAGATGTGTACGTTAAAAGTGTCCATAGTAAAAACAATTCAAAAATAAAATAATTAATTCAAATAAGCCGTGGCAAATAAGAGATGACCAGTCACAACTGACAGCGCCCGTTCACGAACATGACGCATGTATCAGCACCATTCAACTCAACCATTTTGAAGGGAACTAAATGATCCGACACACGTGCCACCATCAGCGAGACATTTGAGTGAGCATGACATACTCCTAACCGCCAGGGCACATTCAAGTCAAGAAAAGACGCAGGTTTCCAGCGAATGACAGCTTTCTAGTACATAGTACTCACACAATATGGGCTAGGCGGCTATATAATACAAAAGAGATTGAATCTATACAATGCAAAGATAGTTATACAATCTTCAGCACCTCCAACAATACTATTTAATGCTATCAATTTAGGCGCCCCTGTTCTTGTGGAGCAGGACCGGCATTGAGCCAAGCATTTTTATCAGTGATATAATCGTCCAACTTGTAATATGCTTTCTTGTGTGCGTTTAATGCATGTTTTAAATTTCGTTTCATTCAGTTCAAGAATACTTTGTGGAATTTTATTATAGCATCTCAAACAGTACCCCATGAAAGATGAGTCTACTTTAGCGAGTCTGAAGCCCGGCTGAACTAATTGGTCTCTATTTCTAGTACTGTAACTGTGTCTGTCACCTCTTTTATTAAAAAGATGTAGATTTTTTCTTACATACATTATGTTTTCGTAGATGTATTGACAATGTAGCATCATGATGTTAATTTCCTTAAACAGTTCCCTTAGAGAATCGCGCCTACGAAGATTATATATGGCTCTGATGGCTCTTTTTTGCAGAATAAATATAGACTCAAAGTCTGCAGCCCGTCCCCACATTAAAATGCCATAAGACATAATACTATGAAAGTAACTAAAATAGACCAGTCTAGCGGTATCTACATCAGTATATTGACGGATTTTTCTTATAGCATACGCTGCTGAACTTAACCGCCCCGCAAGAGATGTTAAATGAGAACCCCATTGTAGCCTTGAATCAAGCGTAATCCCCAGGAAAACCGTTTTATCTACAAATTCAAGTTTCTCTTTATTCAATACTATATCACAATCGCTACTTTTAACATTCGATAAAGCAAATCTTACGCATTTCGTTTTTTTTTTCATTTAACACTAAATTGTTTGCTGTGAACCAATTATGGACCTGAAGTAGGGCATTATTCACGTCATCTAGATTTTGGGCCCGTCTATTTATCTTAAAAATTAGGGAAGTGTCATCAGCGAATAACACCATATTTTGAGGTTGGTTTTTCAATAAATAGGGGAGATCATTTATATATACTAGAAAGAGGAAAGGACCCAATATTGAGCCTTGCGGTACCCCCATTTTTACTTTTAAACCCTGTGAATTAACACCATTTATTTGCACATGTTGTTGTCTATCACTCAAATAAGATTTTACCAAACTAAGTGCAAGTTTCCCTAGTCCGTAATGCTCAAGTTTCAAAAGTAATGTGTCGTGATTTACGCAATCAAATGCTTTGGAGAGGTCACAAAATATTCCAATGGCGTCTTGGGACTCTTCCCACGCAGTAAATATGTGCTTTAATAAGGTTACACCGGCGTCAGTTGTACAACGTCCCTTGGTGAAACCATACTGTTGATCGTGTAAGATTCTGTTGGTGTTAAATTGATTGAGCATTTGATTTAGCATTACCTTTTCAAACACTTTGCTAAAAATTGGCAACACGGATACAGGTCTATAATTATTTGTATCTTTACTATCTCCGGATTTAAACAGAGGTGATGTGATGTGCATGTCCGCTTTGTATTTTAATTAGGCGTGCTCTCGTCCATGTATCTGTGCACTTACAGTTACGTTTGTAAAATTATTTAATTATATTAAATAGTTATATCTTTCAAATTGTCTTTCGCCTTATTTCATCGATATTGTAAAACAACTTTTTGCCTACAGTATCCTACGCATAAATGTCTTTGTCACTGTCAGTAACCCAACAGCATCCTTTAGTAACAATATTAAAGATCACCACGGTTTTGACAGTCTTGCCAAATGTGAGGCAAATTATTTGTAACAGGACTGTACTTATCGTGCATGGACGGATCGATTCGTGAGCCGAGAAGCAAAGATAAGACAGGAAGGAAGACCATGAGAGGAGCAAATAAAAACGCTTGTTACGTAACCAAAATATATTGTCAAATAGATTTATGTGTATAGCTAGATATTATATTCCTACAACAAACTATTTACAATATTATATTGATATGTTATTGTTTCAGCGAGCTGCAATCTATTTTTATAGAACACTACACCACATTCATAGACAAAGGTCTAGAATTTATATTTTCTTTACAAGCAACATTTTACTAAACATCAGAGAACTGAGGAAGCGCTTAAACTGAATAAAACATGGTGTACTAAATTTTTTTACAGTTATAATATACGCTCATGACTTCCTGATACAAGTCCTAGTAATATTAAGGCCATTATGGGATTATCATTTTGATTTGTAAAATACAAAAATTATTTACTGTAGCAAAATATTATGCTGACGCGGAGTCAAAGAATGTCTATCTTTAACCTCTAACTGAAGGTTAAATTGGTTGCAAGTTTACTCCGCGTTTTATCAGCTGATCCCACTGCTGGGTCACACGCCTCCTCACAGTAGAAGGGGAAGCTAATAAATCACAGGTCTGTTGGCAACATGATCAGGGCTGTACTACGACGTAAAAACACGATTTTACTCTGTGTTAGAGAGAGATGGAGTTGTTCAACACGAATAACACTATCCCTTTTTACCCGACTTAGGGTGGGTAATGTGTTATCAGCCTATATATACCTACTACGTTTGTTTTTTTGTCACGATTGCTCCAACAGCTTAACACGTCATAGTTTGGCCCCTGGTCCCAGATACAGTTCCTTCCTTACACTTTAAAATATTTATGTCACCGTAAAATTGTAAAAACCGTTAGATTATAATCTATCTAGCGAGATTGTAAACTGTCGAAAGATTGTGAACCGTAGAATACTGATTAAAATTTAACGCTTTATTTTTCGGTAGTTTATAATCTATCGAAGTCATCATCATCTGCCTAGCCTTTTCGCAACTATGTTGGGGTCGGCGTCCAGTCTACCGGATGCAGCTAAATATCAGTATTTTACATGGAGCGACTGCCTATCTGACCTCCCATAACCCAGTTAGTTATGGGTAATACGATGAAGACTGGTTGTCAGACTTTTTGGGCCACTGACTACCTAACGACTGTCAAAGATCTACAAATGACACCCGGGACCAACCCCTTAACGTGTTTTCCGAGGCACGGAGGAAACTCGGTATGTAGTGGGTGGTCACCCATCCGCATACCAACCTAGGCAAGCACGGCTTAACCTAAATATCGACCCGTGCGGCTATTATTATTTACTCACGAGCTCCTCTTTATAACCTATCGAAGTGAAACCGTCAAATTGTGAAATGGCATGCGACGGAGCGCACCTCGTTCGCGCACTGGTTGAATGTCATGTGCCCCGCGCCGCCATATTTGTTTCAAATTCAAAATCATCTAATTGCTAATATGGGTAATTATATAAAGTTGTTAACTCGTTTGTTGTCTATGTAAACTAATAGTGTTTTTAATGGACAGACTCAATAAATTATAAATATTATCAAATGAGATCACATAAGTTCACACGCATAAAAATATAAAAACATGGAAAATGTATGTAACTTAGGCTACCTTCGGTGACTAACACTAACTTATTTATCATTCACACTGGACTTCTTTGGTTCATCACAGATTAATTTTACTTCCACAACAATTTTATATAGCTAATTCTAAACCTTTGAGTTATTGTCACTAAAACATTTAACAAACAAATATGGCGGCACGGGGCACATGACGTTCAACCAATCAGCTCGCGAGGTGCGATCCGTCGCATGCCATTTCACAATTTGACGGTTTTATTTGGATAGATTATAATCTACCGAAAAGTAAAGCGTTAAATTGTAAACAGTATGTTACGGTTCACAATTTTTCGAAAGATTACAATCTCGCGAGATTGATTATTATCTAACGGTTTTTACAATTTTACGGTGACATTTACATTAGACTATCAACCAGCTTCTTGAAGAGGCACAAACTGTACTAAGTTATATGTGGAGATCCCGTGACCGCTAGACCTACGTCATTTATAAAAACTGAAACTTTTTGTGTGGAAATAAATTACTATAGGTAAGAACAACAACTAACAACAAGAAACTATTTAGGACACCTTTGTTATCCGATATCTACCAAAGCCACCACGACCGAGTTTTCATAATATCCAAGTGTTCTTACCTATAGTAAAAATTTCAGCTTTTATAAAATGACGTAGGTTTGGCGGTCATGAAGACCTGGGATCTTGGTCCATTACAACATTAACGTTAATGACTAAAACATGTCTCATTGATGAGGATTCAATTATACGTCTACTTTACATAAACAAAAAATAAAGTTTAAAGTTGTGTATTCACGACGATAGGTAGTCAACCTCGTAATTCAATTGACATTTGGCAAAATCTGCCAGTAAATTGAAATTTCACTATAGTAGAAAAAATCTGACCATCACATTAGTCTTAAGGTCAGCGCACACCGGGGACGGCACCGAAGGGCATTTTATCTTTACGTAACGTAAACTCATACGTAGCTAGTGGTAATCAAGATACAAATCATGTTTAGATATCGACCCCAAGGCACCACAAGCAGCATTGAACATTGTAATCTGTATCTTGTTACGACCATAGTTAGTAGCTTTACATTATAAAGCTGCATTTGAATTTACTTTGGGTAAAGGTAAAATGCCTTGCCGTGCAGTCCGCGGGTTGCGCTGCCCTATAATTCAAAACTTAATAGACGTGTCATTCAATTTTAGGGTGCTATAGCATTTTTTTAATTTTTTTAATTTATTGATTGGCTCACCAACAATTGAATACACTGCTTCAAAGACATGAGAAACATTCAATAGACTCACCGACAAGTGTATCGAACTATTACACGTAAGCACATCAAACACTACTTATTTGTCGTTGGGTGCCTACTTGAAATCAGATGAGTATATACATATATAGTTTAGTTTAGTTTAGTTTATTTATTAATAATTATCAAAAATTACAGGTCATATTTTGAAAAAAGTAAAAACACAAATCATAATACATTAAAAAAAAAAACAAGTCATTATACATTAAAAAGAGCATATACTCACCGCACACAACTATGGTTTTAAATACATAATTAAAATTAAATCAAAATCAAATCAAATAAAAATCAAAATCACAATCAGTATCAAAATTAAAATTAAATCAACATCAGAATCTAAATTAAAAAAAATAATATTAAGAGCTCAACTGTACATGTTTTACTTTACAGTGGACCTACCTCTGCTTACACGTCAGAGTGATAACACAATCATTGCATTAAGGCTACTATAAATAAATAAATACATTTGTACAGGACATACAGTGAAACAAGTTTAAGAAGGTGCATTTTGAAAGTTGGCTACGTCGCAAATAGTTGTCAAATATATCTATTACTAAATGAAAATGGAATGTCGCTCTATGTTGCACTGAATACTCAGTTTTAGGTGCAAAAAAAACACTCGCATATCTATCAAATGTTTTTTTTACATCTAAATCTGCTACAACGCCTTATCCAGTGTTATTTTTGCAATGATTAGTCAATATTTTAGTGCAACACAGAGCCATATTTATTCATAAAATTCAGATTTATATTTATTAAATAAATCAAAACAGCGAAATATTTGACAGGTATTTGCGACGTTGCCAACTTTCAGAATGCACCCTTTTAAGAATCTATAAGTGGGGCCGCTCACCGGAGCCACACGCTACATGCTCGCAACATTTACGTCGCCAAAATTGTCGTAATACAAGTGAATCTTTGGTGTGCGGCGCGTCTACATCTGCGCGCAAGCACGCACACCAAAGGCACGTTTGTAGCGAGTCCACTTTGTGGCGAAACGTTTGCCACGCAACACGAATTCAAGATCGAACACAAAAATCACTCTTATTGCTAATACCAAGGTCGCGGCTAACAGCTAGTTTAAAATAACATTAAAAACTTATAATTATGTTAGTAAAGTTGGCACCTTGACCTCCAATATCTCCGTTACTAGAAGGTTCCCAAGTATGGTCCAGAAGAAAAAAAAATAGCAATGTTGGGGAAAACAAGTGCCTTTCGGCTTCGTTAAGGTCTTTTTACACCCAATCACCCATTATTGTACTCGTCTATTGTTTTTTTTTTTTTTTTAATCTTGTGCTAGGAACATCACACACACGGACGAGGAACTATTTTATTGTCTACAACCGTTATACCATAATTGTATATACAATGAAAAGCTACAAACAAAAAAAAACATAACAAACAATTAATTTCACCAAAACCTCCTACACAGGCTGGATATGGATATCTATGTCACCGTAAAATTGTAAAAACCGTTAGATTATAATCTATCTCGCGAGATTGTAGACTGTCGAAAGAGTCACCGTAAAATCGTAAATACAAACGTACGTGCGTTAGTGTGAACGAAATGAGTGATACAAAGGATATTGCGAACCTTTTTAAAAATAATTTTGTTTTAAAATCACCGCTAGCTCTTGTGTGATGTTGGATACTGAGCCCCGTTGTGGCGAGGTAAGCACGCGCTTCAGCGCCAAAGATGTGGCTAAGATAATCAGGTCAACGACTAGAGTAAGTCCGCTGGTCATAATGGGCTCAGTATCGAGCATTTACAATAACCGGCCCTCACTTACCTAGGGCTTTGGCGCTGCTGTATAATTTATGTGTTGGTCATTCGTACCTGCCTTCCGACCTAATGAGGACGATCGTGGTTCCTATTGTTAAAGTAAAATAGGTGATCTTTCGGATAAGGAGGACTATATACCTATTTCTCTAGCGACCACAGTCGATAAAGTGCTTGATGGTCTACTTGATGCACAACTAAACGTCGCATGATGCACGTCTGGTGTTGCACGACAATCAGTCCGGGTTTCGGCCGGGACTTTCTACAGAAACTGCAGTTCTGTGCCTCAAGCAGGCCGTCAGGTACTACACAAAAAGAACACCTGTTTTCACTTGCTTCCTCGATCTGTCTAGGGCTTTTGACCTGAATTCCTACGATATATTATGGGAGAAACTTGAAGCTATAAGCTTGCCTATCGAGCTTATTAGTATCTTCAAGCAAACCAGGTCAACAATATTCGGTGGGCGGGTGTGCTGTCAGAGCCAAAACATTTGGAGTGCGGAGAGAGACAGGGGGAGGGTTGACCTACCCTGCCCTCTTCAATTTGTATACAACATGTAACATAATTAACGCACATCCTGAAATTACTTTGTTCAGAATCGTTTACTGAATCAATTTCTATAATTCTTATTATAGGTATTTTTTTTCCCAAAAATAATGAAAACTGCGTAAATTACAGTAAAAACTCGTTAACTCGTTTCGAACGCGAGCGAATACTTGCTAGGCTAACAAAACCCTCATACCTACGTGTGCGACTGTCTGCGTTCGTGGATTTGTACTGTGACCACAACATTCTTCCGGAATTAGTATAACTAAATCAATCAATAATCAATGCTCATATATGTTTAACTAAAAATTCAGTGTATGTATTGTGATTATAACATAATATACTAATTGGGGTGTCTGAGGGTGTGCGTTAATTACGTTCCATGTTGTATAAATGCCCTGATTGAGGAGCTTAGTAGTCATCATGTCGGTTGTTATACTGACGGTGTCTGTGTCAATAATTTAAGTTACGTGGACAAGTAGACAGTAGTACAAGGACGCTACGTGGCAGAGCATGGCTTATTGTACAATGTTCAGAAGAGTCAGTACATTGTTTTTGAGGCGGTGACCAAGTACCATCTTGATGTGCCTCCCATACGTTTAAGCGGTATACTTCTTGAGCGAGTGGAACAATTTAAATACTTAGGTCACTTGGTCACCAGTGACCTTAAGGACAATGCTGACATTGAAATGGAACGGAGGGCTCTGTCCATACGCGCGAATATGATAGCCCGCAGCTTTGCTCGTTGTACGGCCGACGTGAAGGTGACGCTCTTTAGAGCATTCTGCACAACTTTCTACACTTGCAGCTTGTGGGAAAATTATTCGCAAGCGTCGTATGCAGCCCTTCGTGTTCAATTCAATAATGCGTTCCGGAAACTGATGGGGTTGCCATGGCGTTGCAGTGCATCAGGGATGTTTGGGGCGGCGTTTGTATATTGTTTCTACACAATGCTGCGAAAGCGCGCAGCATCGATGGTGGCTCGCGTCATGGCCAGCCCTTACAGGGTTCAGAAAAATGATTGCTGGCAGAGTGGATTGTCCGTATGTGGTTCACTGCTGTTGGTTACATGTGTCACCGTGTCGTGTTGTTTACTAACACTTAGTTTTTAAGGATTGTGTTACTAACCTTATGAGCCTATCGAATTAAAGAATTTGAATTTAAATACCGTTAGATTATAATCTATCTCGGGAGATTGTAAACTGTCGAAAGATTGTGAACGGTAAAATACTGATTACAATTTAACGCATTATTTTTTGGTAGATTATAATCTATGTACACACAAAATACTTAACAAGACATTACATTAAGATAGAAGAGCACAAAGGTACTGCTTATTTCATACGAAATCTCTTCCAGCAGACCTGCGAGAGGAAAGTAGGATTAGAAATGTAGACACAGTGTGTAGAAAAGACAAAAAAGGAAAATTGAAATGGGAACTTAAAACAAAGTTATACCTATATAAAATAAACATACATACAAATATACACATATAAAATAAATACTTGTACTGTTAATATATACTTATAATATATATCCAGACTATTACAGTATAGAGGAGAGGTAATGTTCTTTGACTTGCTTTTTAAACATAAATAAAGTTTTAGAATCACGAATGTTAGGCGGAAGTGAGTTCCACAAACGTACTGCGTGAACAGAGAAGGAGTTAGAATAGAATTCAGTTTTATGGGATGGGAAATTAAGATGATGCCTGAGGTGGGATCTACACAGAGCATCAGAAGCACGGGTAAACGAAAAACGATCTCGCAAGTAGCTGGGATATGCAGGGTTATAGAGAATGTTGTAGAGGAGACATAATATTCGAGTGTTCCTGCGAAGACGGATAGGGAGCCACTTGACTTCCTTGCGGAAGTGAGAAACATGGTCATATTTCCTCAGGCCAAACACAAAACGAATGCAAAGATTTTGCAGACGCTCCAGCTTATTCAACAGCTCCTCAGTGGCATCCAAATAGCAGGCATCAGCGTAATCAATGATCGGCTGAATCAGAGTTTGAGCTAGGTAAATTTTGGTTCTCTATCGAAGTGAAACCGTCAAATTGTGAAATTGCGTGCGACACGAAACAGTGTTTTTGATGGACAGGCTCAATGTCCGACATTGTAAATATTATCAAATGAGATCGCATAGGTTCACACGCTTAAAAATATTAAAACACGGAAAATGTATGTAAATTAGGTAGGTAGGGTAGGTAAGGTAGGGTAGGGTAGGGTAGGATAGACAGGTAGGTAGGTAGGTAGGTAGGGTAGGGTAGGGTAGGGTAGGTAGGGTAGGGTAGGGTAGGTAGGGTAGGGTAGGGTAGGTAAGTAAGTAGGTAGGTAGGGTAGGGTAGGTAGGTGGGTAGGGTACGATTGAGTATGAAAAGGCACCTTTTCATACCCATCTTTGCAACACATTCCGGGCAATACAAATACTAAAAACACCCTATGTCCAAGACGGGATAATCCTCATAAGTCTCACAAACGTGTAAACAACATTAATTCCAAAACGAGGTAAACGATCTAAAAGGCTGTTAGAAATAAGTATTTAATGGAAAATACTGTATCATAGACTATCTATTTACTCTTACGCGAACATATTATAAATTGTCATCACAACGATCACATTTTAAGGTAGTCACTGCATCACGCCGACCCCAAATAAATTGGGAAAAGGGCAGGAGAATGATGACACAGTTATGGAATAATGGTTGTAGATAATAT
This sequence comes from Noctua janthe, assembly GCA_910589295.1. Lineage (NCBI taxonomy): Eukaryota > Metazoa > Arthropoda > Insecta > Lepidoptera > Noctuidae > Noctua > Noctua janthe. The sequence continues at coordinate 12,557,754 of OU342578.1, forward strand.
AATGTTTCCTTGTCTGTATTTACATCGTTTTGCGAAAATCTATGCAATTTTGACATCGTGTGACTGCGTGTGTATCCAGCATAAGGATTGGTTTCCACAAAAGCGAAGATGAGCGGAGTGGTGCGGAGACGTGAAAGATTTCATCAATCACAGCAGAGACATGATGTGGACTTCAATCAATGTGGTCGGTCTGAGCCTGAACACGAACTGCAGACCCAGGTTGTTCGATCTTGTTGGGCTGATGATATGCCTCACCTCTTTTCCTGTTTATCTTGCACAACCACCTGCGCCTTCCAGGGTTTAAACAAAGTCAATATTAGGGCCGTGTAGGTGGCTATATTTACATACTTACTGGTCGGAAATGGTAGGTAGGCGTTAAATCGACACATAAAGAAGACGAATGTGATCGGTCGATTCCCGCACGTCTCGTCTCAACGCAGGAGCTCTCTTAACCCGCCAACAATATAACTACATTTGCCAGTAACATAACAATCCAAGATTCGATTTTGTACAGAAACAAGTGAATCTGAACTGTCACATTATAGGCGAACGCTCCCGGTGTTCACTCGTCTCCGCTGTGGTGGGCTAGTCGTCCTTCGGGCCCTGTCGGTCGCGGCGCCGGCCCAGCACGCGCGCGCCCAGGTAGCCCAGCAGCGAGCCGGCCGCGGCCGCCAGCGCGCCCGCCTTGGCGCCCACGGCCAGCCCCACGGGCCCGCCCGCCAGCAGCCCCAGCGCCGCGCCGCCCGCGCCCCACGCGCCCGCCCGCAGCCTGCGTGTAATGCAATATACTGTTTTTGTTTTTTTTTCTCTGATTTAGACTTGAGTTCAGTTGACATCAAACCAAGGAAATAAACTGCAGGATACGTTGTTTTAAGCGGTTTTTGAGTGGCTAATCTACGTGTTTTCCTTAAAATGCTTAACTTTATAATTCAGATGTTTCAAACCTTTTGTAATATTTATTTCATTTAAACTTCATGTACAAGAGTGGTACAATGCTACAAGGCATTCTATACCAGTGAACGGGTCAAATAGGACAATATTGTTTATTCTTTTTTTGTTGTGATAATATTATTATAAAGTGGGTTAAAGGAATAGGTAACATCTCGTTAATTAAATAAAATTGCTGTTCGAGTTAGACGTAAAGTAACGCAGAAGTCTGCAGTCACTTTGTAAGCGTTTGGTGTAGGTAACTTAATTTATATAAAATAAAAAGTTTTAAAATTTTTGTATGGAGCGTGGCATAGTCCCCATCCGCCATTTTTTTTTAGACCTTGTCGCACTATAAATCTACATAATATTATTAGATGGCATTTTTAATTTTTAGAATTAACTATTTTTTTCACAAAATAAGATGAATAAGATGTGACTGAATGAGCTATTTAAAATCTTTACATATAAAATTCAAAGTCCTGACTGACTGATATATCAACGCACAGCCCAAACCGCTGGTCCTAGAGACATGAAATTTGGAGTGTGTATTCCTTGTGAAGAGTAGGTATCCACTAAGAAAGCGTTTTTCGAAATTCCACCCCTGAGAGGGTGAAATGGGGTGATGAACGTTCTGTGAAAATTAATATTCTCTGGGTCGATTGACTCGAAAATTACTCATCATTTAAAATTATGAGACCAGTGTATCACAGTTTTTCAAAGTCATCCACCAACAGAGTCAAATAGGGCTTCGAAACTCACGTAGACGGGCGCATGGCCGAACTCCACGCGGGCGAAGCCGCGGGCATAAGCTATCATTTACATATAATTTCAAGTTAAATTCAAACTTTATTCTATATCAATAAGAAGATATCATCGTTAATTTTTAAATACATAATACTTATTAAGTTATGTTATAGTCGTAAAAATAATGCAACTTGAAAAGGTTGTTAACCACTGTTTTTTTTAATCTAAACAATATCCAGAAACGAAGGCTTGTTCTACGTGAAAACCAATGACAGTTTTTAGTTCCGGGTAAATCCTTCTGAAACGAAATTTTAATATGGTAATCGATTTAAAAATGGCACGCTTCTCGAGTCACATGCCACAGGTTAAAAAAATTGATGACACCACTGTCGTGCCATCCGCAACGAATCGGTTAATAAAGCAGCCCATTTTGAACTTAAGAGTTTTTTACGAGACTTGTAAGAGTGTAACAAACAGCTTTTGTATCTAAAAGAGAATATTTTTTTGGTTTTATGGTTTTTATTCTAGGGTTGTGGTTAATATTTTATGGTTTTTATTTTTAAAACAGAATAAAAAAATAAAAAGCACCTTAAGAGAATATTACAACACTATTAAACAGCGTTAAATGTTTTGTGACACTTCAAGCTGTGTTTTATTTTTAAAACTGTTTACAGGCTGCATTTTAGTATTACGCAAACCTGTTTCGGTACAATGATATAGAATTACATAAGTCATCATAATTCATCATTCTCCTGCCCTTATCCCAGCTTATTTGGGGTCGGCGCAGCATGTCTTCTTCTTCCACACTTTTCTATTACTTGTCATCTCAGCAGTCACCTCCTTTCTAGCCATATCATCCTTCACACACTCCATCCATCGTTTCTTTGGTCTTCCTCTACTCTTATAGCCATCTACATTCATACTCAACATTTTCTTCACCACATTTTCCTCATTCCTCCGCATCACATGTCCTTACCACGATAACCGATTACCACACATCTTTTCAGTCACCGGCGCCACTTTCAAACTTCCTCTTATGTACTCATTTCTTATTTTATCCATTCGAGTTACACCACACATCCGCCTTAGCATAGTCATCTCAGCCAGATGCAAATGCCTTTCATTCATCCCTTTTCTATAAGTATAAGTTTTAAACTAGACTAAAACTAAATGTCAGTATAAAGCAGCTTTAGTCTTTACTACAGACCGAGTCGATTGAATACATAATATGTATTTTCATTGTGAACAATAAATGAAGTATTGAAAGGCAATATTTGTTATTATACATTACCATCATTTATTAAGGACTAGCTTATGTCCACGGCTTCGCCCGTGAGGAGTTTGGGAATTGCCCACGGGATCTTAATCTATGTATGTATAGTACAGGGTTTTTAAATAAGGGCGGGCAGATGTTGAAATGAAATAAAACAAGCTGTGTGTGAGGTATTAACATTCAAAAACATTCAATTCTTTTCTTAATTGAAAGAAGCCCACATGTGCCATTAAGTGTGGAATATGACATCGTTTAAATGCCCGCCTCGGCTTCTTACAGTGGCACGGATCCGAGTGGTCTAATATCAATGTCTTTTTGACTTTTTTGACTTTCACCGCCTTGCGGCCGATCTTCAGTTCCTTGAGTGTACGGGTGTTGGCTGATTAATTACCGAAAACAGGTCGTCTCATATTTGGCCATTAAACGTGAAGAGTCGACTGTGAAGAGCCCATACGTCTGCCGTAAAATGGGCGCAATGCGCGCATTTGCACTAACGAACACTCATTTTGATAATAAAGTTTTATCATTAGAACGTGCTGTGCAATTGTGTAACTTTCCATGGTGATTTGGTATAAGTAACTGAATAATAAACAAAAGATTATTGAAAAACCCTTTACATTCATAAATTTACATGTACTTGCTTATAACTTGCAAATATTAGTTCATGGTAACATTAATTAAATTATATTATGTGAAATATTAGTACCTTTTTTTTCGGTTAGGAAATCATCAAATGACAGTAGGTACACTAATTTTCAAGTCAATCGACCCCGAGAATAAAAAGTTTCACAGAAAATTCAACACCCCATGTCACCCTCTTAGGGGTGGAATTTCAAAAAACCATTTCTTAGGGGTTACTTACTTTTCACAAAGAATACACCCTCCAAATTTCATGTCTCTAGGTGCAGCGGTTTGTCAGCCAGTCAGCACTTTGTATATAATATTGGGGATGATTTTGGAAAAACTGTGATACATTTTACTTTTTATTTGACTTTTCTTTTTATTTATACAACATTACTTTAGTATATGAGAAACCTGAAACACGTGTTTAATATTTTTATGTAAAGAATCTATGTACAACATTTCAAAACTTTATCATGAAAAATCACACAAAGTTATAAGCTTGTTCGGCGATAATAATTTGGCAATAAGTACAAATGATTGCGATAGGTACTTAGTATCGCTCGGTATTCAACTTGTAGCCTTTTTTAAATATTTTTGGGACAAAATAAATAAATTTAAATGGTTTAAAAATTTTTTCAAGTCGGTTAAAAATTGTCAAAGGAGTTTTGGTGAAACATTAGTGAACAGTTAACCATACATGTCATGGTAATAGGCTTATCCCCAATGAAATGGAACTTAACATTTCTAACTGTTGAAATGTGGGTGTAATGTAGACTACACATCTCAGAGCATTCAGGCGTGATGTTATGTTATGATGTTGTGTAAACAATGAAAATCCAAGCGATTGCAGCCATCGCGACAGATTTGCTGTCTATTATTGAAGAGTTCCATTGCAAGTCTCCGAAGATCAGCATCAGATCTTCACCAAATTTAAATGCGACCACCGCGTAATAATGTTCTTCCAAACAAAAAAAGAATCATCAAAATCGGTTCACAATTGGCGAAAATATAGCTGAACATACACACAAAAAAAAAAATTCAGTCGACTTGATACCCTCCTCTTTTTGGAAGTCGGTTAAAAAGAATACATTTTTCCCGTTTTTGCAACATTTTTCATTGATGCTCCGCTCTTATTGGTTGTAGCGTGCAGGCGCGGTCCCAGGGGGGGGGTCACAGGGGTAATGACCCCCCCTCCCCCAAATCATACACGCCAAATTGATAAAACCTTCTTAAAATAGCTATTTTCGGATATAAATTATTACCTAATTTCCTGCTTAATCGTTCAACAAGAGAAATTAACCTTTTTCGAGACAGAATTCTAAAATTTTCGAGCTCGCTTTGCTCGCTAATGCTTCTGAGTTACTTTTATTCTGATCTCATCTCTGTATGAATGAACAAATAGAACCTAATACACGGGGTGAAGACGGGCTGCTTCAATTTTGAGCTCTCATCTCTTGCATTTGCGTTCTATTCATTTTAATACTTGAAAAATGTAACTATCTCAGGGGCAGGGCCGTAGGCGGAGGAGGGGGGGGGGGGATGGTTCAAGCTCCCGAAATCTCCGACAACTATTATGAATCAACCTATCCGAGGCGGAATGCAAAGATTTTCTCGCTCGCTTCGCTCGCGAATACATCCTATACTTTTTCAGTACTGCAAAAGTTGACAGATTGCTCCTATTCTCATTTCTATATAAATTAAAAAAAGAAGTGGTGCTAAAATTTTCCAGCCCGCTTCACTCGCTAATACATCCTGTACTTTTGAATTCACCACAAGTTGACAGAGTTCCTCCTCTCAATGAACAAAAAGAACTTAATTTATCCGAGGAGGGGTGCTAAAATTTTCGAGCTCGCTTCGCTCGCTCTTGCGTCCTGAATACCTACACAACTCCTGTATGGTCAAAAGAAATGTAACCTACCCGATGTAGTGCTAAGATTTGCGAGCTCGCTTTGTTCGCTCTGACATTCTGCGTTCTTTTCAATCTCTATGAACTGACACAATTTCTGAAAGCTAAAGATGCACCCCCCCCGAAATAAACCTTAGGCGCCCTTGATTGTTTTGTTTATTTAAATCCAGAGATGGTTGTTTTTTTTAAGATTTTTCGGTTTGGGTTCTTTCTTTGCCCTTTGTGTTTTTTGTGGGCCACGGTATCTCTTTCGAACAGTCCCGCAGCCCTGGCAGGCATCGGCTCATGCGGACCCCTACTTATTTGCTGACATCTCTTTGAGGCGCACGTGGAACACGAACCCCCACCACGTGACCCCCGACGCCCAGGGCGTGTCCCACGGCGGCTAGGACGTGACCCCCCCCCCCCCTTAATCGGTCCTAATGACTGGCTGTGGTCCTTTGTGACCGTCCCTCCCAAAGACTTAGGCTGGGTGTTGATTACAACGTGTAACAGAATAAACGCAATTCCTGAAAGTAGTTGGTTCAGAATTGGCATCTGAATCGATTTCCGTCATAAAAATAGGTGTTAAATTTTGACGGAAAAATCTTTTAAATAACTTAAATTAGAAACACAGTATCACAAATTAATACAATCCTTAATTCAAGGAAATTGAAACCTTAACTCAGAGCAATAAAGGCTACTAAAACGCACGACATTATTTGTAGTTCGCTCATAGCTCGTAATACACACGCGTAAATAATATCAATGCATTTTACATTTAAAGTAGTGTGCGTCAAATAAATAGGTAATTTGAAGGAATTCCAACTTTATCTCCAATGAGTAAGGCTTATTTGAATGCACGACCAAATTTAGTTGGTCATCAGACTAACAAAAAATTTTTAGGAATTTTTACAATAAAAAATTTGAAGAAATTTAGAACTTATTGCAAAAAGATAAAGCATTTGTCGGCAACATCTTTGACTTTATGCGAAATGCCGACACACACGCCGCCGTTACCGCCGAATAATGCACAAAAGCTAGTCATCCGCCGGTAGTGATCTAGTGTAGTTGTTGTAGTTGTTGTGCGCGCGATGGCTTTCCGGTATACCAACATACAATACACGGAGATGGTGATGACCCTGGCTCGCTGTCTTGATAATGTCGCGTTAGCTTGTCGGGAGTTCAATGACCGTTTTGGCTGCAGTGTCAGCGACAGGACGATGCAGGCTGCAACGCAGCGACTGAGGGACTCTGAGACGTTCCTTCCTAATACGACTTTGGACAGAGGGACGAATGTGCGGACTACTCGTCTGCAAGAGCGTATTCTCGACCATTTTGACGAGCACCCCAGTTCGACTGCAGCCACATGTACGTGTAGCGAACGTTGTGTGCTGATGGTAAACACCCATTCCATCTTCGACGGTGTCAAGACCTAACGCCGGCCGACAACTTGCCACGACTGGAATTCAGTAGGTGGTTGTTGGAGAACTGGCAACAGAACTTTCTTTGGACGGACGAGAGTACCTTCACGCGTGTTGGCATGTACAACCAGCACAGCCAAATCTCTCGTGTACGTCAGTCAATCTACAAGTGTCGAGGAACTAAAAACAAAAATTGAACAAGCATTTGTGACGGTGAAAAGTGATACTGAAATGCTTACAAAATTGAAATATAATTTAAGAAAGCGTGCAAATAAATGCATAGAACAAGGTGGTAGTCATTTTGAAACTTTAATGAAAGTGGCTCGCAGAAATAGTGCAAATTAATAACCTAAGTGTAAAGTGTAAATAGTCCACTTCTGTAAGTACCTACTTCTTCCTATCAATACGATTGTATTCTTATCACTGTAAATATTATGATTCAAATCTTTCCGGGCGCTTCGCCCTTCGTTAGTCGTTGTTTTAAGTCTTAGATTCGTGTTAATATTTTACTTACTAGAAAATTATCAATCATTACACGGTAAACTCAATGAAGTATCAAAAGTTATTCATAATATCAGTCTGTGACATTTTAGTTACGTAAAATGCGTTCATTGAACTAACGCACATCTAATGCCTGCAGCTATGGTCAGCTGGCCTCGAGTGTGCGTGTCGCGTCGGCCGCTAATATTGCATGAGTGTGTGTGCAGATATGTTGTTGCACATGCGTTTTACGTTTAGTAAGGATAACTATTTTATAAAAAAAGACTAGGTTTTGTTTTAAATTTATTTAATTACGGATGTTGTTTTAGACTTATAATTTAATATTCTAATTGGGGTATCTGAGGTATTGCGCTTAATCTGTTACGCGTTGTATAGCCTATAGCCTTACTCGATAAATGGGCTATCCAACACTAAAATAATTTTTCAATTCGAACCAGCAGTTCCTTAGATTAGCGCGTTCAACCAAACAAACAAACAAACTCTTCAGCTTTATAAAATTAAAGTATAGCTATGTTCACAAGAAACTTATCTCCGCAACTTATCTCATCCAACTCCAGCATTACTTATTATTTCACGTAGTTTATTAAATATTAGTAACGTTGCTATTCAGTTCGTGTCAGCGAAAATATTCTCATGTAATTTTAAAAAGATTATTCCGAACTCTTATCTTTAAAATATAATAATCTGAGTGTTATGGTTTATTATACAGCTATTATACTTAAGTAACGAAAAAAAGAAGCTGTATACTATGGGCCGTGTTTTTTATTCTAAGGGCTGTACGCGGTTATATAGCCACAATGCAGCTTGATATACACCTTATAGTATAAAAACAAACTTAAATACAGTTTGTATACAGCCTATTATGCTGCTTGTGTAGGCTCGTCCCTTATTACGTGGGACTTAAATAACCGGCAAGGCACAGGTACACCTAACGCTTCCACAATAACAGGCGTGATGTTACGTTACCTCTCCCCGGCGGCGAGGTGCTGGCGCGCGGTGCTCACGTTGTCGGCCGCCAGCTCCACGCTGCCGGCCGCCGCCGCCACCTGTACACGCCAATGATTATGTCACGTCTTAGCTCAGGCGCGCTTCATCCGAAAATAAACGATATTTGTATACAGGCTGATTGGTAATTGGTGAAAAAAGACCTTATTTGTAACAATTTTGACTCGATAAGTAGATAGTGTGGACAGTAGTCCATAAATTAATTATCGCTCAGCGATATGGAGATACTAAGCATAGCCCGTTCCACAGCACGCTGAGCCTAAACTTTCCAAATAAAAAAATGCAAAATAGTATGACATAATTATAAACGCGACCATCGCTTACACGGACGCGGCCCAAGGGGTAAAGCAATAAAATAAAATAAAAAGTACCTAAGCTTTTGTTAACTAAAACATTTAAGTAGATATAAAGAATTCATAGGGAAAGACTCGATTAAACGAAAAATACCGGATTCGTTCTTTTATTTTTAGTCTTAAGTCTATGCATTGTCGTCGCTGTGGTCGCTACCAGCACTTTGATAGTTTCAATGTCGGAAACGTGACGCTTTGGAACATTTAGTCTTACACAAAACTTGTTTGTATTGATTCCAACTTTCAGTTGATACAGGTTTTATGCGTGACTAATCAAATCAAAGATGTGTTGCCGTCAGTAAATGGACTTTGAAAGCTTAAATTTGATAGCTTATATCTCGGAAACGTGACACTGTAGAACATTTTATCTCATACACAACTTGATGGTATTGATACCAGCTATCGATTAATATGGGTTGTATGACTGGCCGCTACTTTGAAAAATAAATGGCGGAAGTTAGGCCGGTCATTAAATTCAAACCCCTTTTCACAGACTATAACAACAAATAATGAAAATAAATTAAAAAATAAAGGGGGCTCCCCTACTACGACGGTACGGAACCCTTCATGCGCGAGTCCGACTCGCACTTGGCCGGGTTTTCAATCTTGTATATTAGATCTTAGATCAGGACACAATTTGGTTTCATTTCAATTTCAACCCTATCAGTGTTCAAACAAGTGTGTTAGTCTAACAATACCAGCTCGGTAGTAAACACATATCAGCTCGAATATCGTTTAATAAACTGTCGTGCATAAAAACTAGGCGACTGAAACGATGGCAAATTTTGTAAAGATTGAGACATTTTGTCATTTAAAACAATAACGTGCGTTATATCTTTATCAAATCTTTAATTATCTTTATAAATGACAAATAAAAATTTGATGCTTAGTTTTTGATATGGGACTTTTTCATCAAACTGCAGCAGTAACTTTGTTTTTCATTAACATACTATGAAAAACAAATTTAATTTTGCTGTTGAATGTAATACAATACAACATAATGAATGTAACACTAGAAACGGGATATTTACCATGTTTACTGTACATGGTAAATATCCCGTTTCTAGTGTTAATGACAATGTTAGTGACCATGACAGTTTAAAAACTTAAATAACATATGAAATTATGAATGAGCTTTCAATATTTTTATTAAATTGTTTGGTCCTATTTTGTTGTGAGTTTGCTGACCTGTTCGCGCTGCGCCAGCGCGGCGGCCTGCGCGCTCTGCCAAACGTCGTGCAGCGCGCGAAGCTCCGCCTGCAGCTCGGTCCAGCCGCGCAGCAGCGCCTCGCGCTCCGCTAGCTGCACCGCCTGCAACACGCACTCACTCTCGACAATAATCCCCGCAAGGCGTTGAACTCCCATGTAACAGACAGCAGGCCTAATGCCATCAACCGAGCATAAGTCCTCCAGATTGCTGCTACTGAGGAATTCCTGATTGATAAACCACATTGCCCAACCTGGAAATCAAACCCAGAACCTTATGCTTAGCAATACAGCTAGCGATCGCTAGACCATAGAGGCAGTAATTTTGAGGCAATATGTTCAAATTGTATCTTAAATCATCAAATTGAAAGTGAAATTATCCTCACATGGTCGTCGACTTGGAGTTGGATCTGCGACGCAAACTCTGGCGGCGCGACGTCCGCGTCGTGCTCGACGACGATGTCACGTCGCGAGTGCGCGACCAAACCCACCGAGTCCGTGGACACGGCACTCGCCGCCGCGGGCGCAGTTTCCGGCGGACTGCGGTTTATTGACAGCGGGGACGTTCCTGAAGACAGACCGACATCGCCGGGTCAGAACGCTCCTCACACGAAGCACTTCTAAGTCCGAATAGTTACACATGTAAGTCCGCGACGGGTCACGCAGCCAACGCGAGCCCTTGTACAGTCACGAGCACCAATATGTATACACTTTCCTAAATTTAAAAGCAATTTTCGCGAGAAATAACGATTGTAACTTGGCGATAGGATCTTTTTCATAAAAATATGAGTTCCAGAATACTATGTTCGTAACAACATGACATTGTAATCAGAACAGTAGGAGAAAAACACTTTTAAAAGTTTTTAACTGTTTACATATTGGTGCTCGTGACTGTACGCACGAGGGGTCTGCCGGGCCACCAGCTTTCTGCAGGCTTGAATATATTATGCAACTGCTCATACTGTGCGCCATAAAATGTCTGCTGTCGGCTGGCCGCTAGTGCGTATAGGCTACCGCGTGGGATGGTTGGCTGCTCAGTGGTCAGTCGTAGACGATGCAGTACACACGCGACGCAGTGAGGCATGCATCTCGCTCCAGCGACATCGAAACGGAATGATCAGAACACATAATTTAGTTAAGCCGATAGCACACCAAACGTACCTACGAACAATTAAAATGTAATGATGTGCTACACCGTTAGTAGCGCGACACTCCAGGCCTGGTCATTGGTCAGTTAGCACGAGCATGCGGCGGGCTCAGTGGGCTCACCCGTCAGTCGACTGCGCCCCACCGACGACACCAGCTCCCTACAGCTGTCCTCTATCAAACCTACAAGATAACACATAACATCACCCCTGTAGTCTGAAAGTTATGCTCGGCTCCCATGTAATAGGACTACGGGCTGCTACGAGGAATTCTGCGAGGAAAACCCAATAACATTTTTCCCGACCTGAGGAGCAAGCAAACAAAGAACTCATCTTCAGCAGTAACGCTTACAACAACTTAACCAACGAGGCAGTGAACCAAGACAGCCTTGTTCAACACTGTTGACCTGAAACTGAATCTGTTTCACCAACTCTTTTTTAAGCATAAATATGCGCAATTCTGGTTGAAGAGCCCTAGTCATGTCAATAAAACTTTTTAAAAAATTACCGGAAATTATTAAAAATGAACAAAAATTTAATTCATTCATAAATAAATTACAACAATTTTAATTATAAATGTTATTATACTATTAATGAATATCTAAATTACATATTTTAAATTAATATGATTAACTAAATAGTTTTATAAATATTGCTACGTTTGTATGCAACTAATTACTTCCTCTCTCCTACCTTGCTGTGCCCAAACAGGGTCCAGATTTATGTACCTAGCTTTAAGGCGAGGTTATCCAGATAAACGTCGTTTTGTATTGTGTTTTATTCCTATATAGCATGGATTTAAATTCTGAAAAAAACATATTACATATTTCACACTTCGATCTAGATATTCCGGCAAAGCGATACACGATTACTTGCACTTTGTTGCAATGATGGTTTTTAATATTATATCATTTGAGTTGTTATTAGATTTTTCACAATAAAACTTATACCATTATAAAGATCGTAAAAAATGTGACAGTAAACGGCAATCATAATTTGAAATATTTAAAAAAACCTAAACAACCATTTCCAAAATTTGCTGTTTTCATCATTTCTTACTCGCATCGCGTGCTTCAGTCCCGAGCAGGCTGTACAATCTTAGAACATTTTACCATGCAACTAGGAGAAAATAATGTTACCAAATTAAAAGACTACCGTAATCTAGTAACAGGTCCTTCTCCTAATGCATTTTTAATTTTGTCGTATTATAAAATCATGTATCGCTGGTTTGTGAATACAGATGGCGTTTGCTGACGCTAACCGACTAAATTGAAAATAGATTGCAATATACTACAGCTTCACTGACGAAGTGACTATTTTATTCTTGCTTCATTATACTCCATCAAATGAACGCCAAATGTTACCATTAATAAAATAAATATTCTGTTTAGTAGTTTATTTTATTATAATTGAACTAAATAAACTACCAAACTTTTTATCTAAATTCGAAATACGCGTAATATAAGAAATAAAATCATAAAATATGTTTTTAACAAATAAAACATTACTACGGGCATACATAATTAATGTAAGTGATACTCTAAATAAAACCTGCTAAATTGGTGTCGTAGTAGTTATTTTGTACTTTTTACTTGCATCAATGAAGCAAGCTGTCAAACAATCAATCTGACGGTCGTTTTTGTTATTTTTCAAGAAATTGGAATTGGAATTTTGAATGGAAGACAATATTTGTTACCCTTAAGATTTGGAGATATCATCCAGTCTGTTCTTGAAGGCATTCAATGTGTTATTCAACAACAACAAATGTGTTAACGACAAACTATATATTATTATTATTGTTTGACGAAATATCGCTAAAAGCTAACATTACTAACAATAAAAGAAGAGATTTGATTCTATTATGTATGACCTACTACGACGACTGTTGCACCAATGCTTAGGCCAAAATAAATGACTATGATTATAATAATATGGGTTTAATTTTCTGCAGCCAAGTAATTCCTTAATTTATTCATATACGTTAGTCTATGAGTAAATTACGGGGTTAATAAACATAAATTCCCTAATTTTAAAATAAAAACCTGCCTGGAAGCAAGAATGATGGTAGACGTATACATCTACACAATTATATACATATCAGGAAAGTTGTAGGTTTGTGGATACAGATGGCGCCACCAAACGCTTTCCTTCTGAACCCGTTGAGTAAAGCCTCTATACCTATATATAAAAGTACTCTGTGGTCCCGAGCGGAACGCGTTGGAGGTCGGACGTGTGCCAATTTTTCGAACCCGCCACCCCACCCCCGCTAAGTTCGGTTACGAGCTGAGCCAAAAATAGTTTGTAAAAAATAATACTTAGTAAACACCGAGCCTAGGTTTATTTGAAATGTCATTTGTTCACAAAAGTACAGTAGGTACCTAATAGGGATTACTCAGGTACTTACCGGGCACGGTTGCATCGGTGAGTACCTGAATAAAATTGGGCGAGAGGCCACAGCAAATTGCCATCATTGTGGAGGCAACCTGGACTCAGCACAGCACACGCTCGAGGAGTGCCCTGCATGGGACTCTGAACGACGGGTCTTGGTAGCCAAGATCGGGCAAGACCTGTCTCTGCCAGCCATAGTTGGGGCTATGCTGGCGGAGTCTGATAACTGGAGGGAGGTGACCTCGTTCTGCGAGACCGTGATGGTTCAAAAGGAGGCTGCCGAGCGGGATCGTGAGAGAGCCGATCCCAATAGAAGAAGTCGTCGGGGAGGCAACCGCCTCGCCGCTTAACACGCCGAAACCCCGCCTGCATTAACTAAAGCAGGTGGGACACTGGGTCACGGGCGTCCAGAGTGGGGACTCTGTGCGCTCACCAAGTGACCTTGGATATGACCGGCAGCACAGTGGTCACGTGCTGCCGTGCACACTTGCACAGCGAGGCTCAGGGGAGATCTCTGCATAGTCGCCCCAGGGATGTGCCTTAACAGGCGTTGCACAGAGGGGGCTCTGGACAGGTCTTTTAAGAGGAAACGGTGCCTCCTCTCATGTGTGGATGGTGACCACGGGGGTGGTTTTAGTGCGGTAAAAATCCCACACTCCCCGGTCTTATCCTCAAAGACCGGTCGCCTTTTGAAGGTTTCCCGCCGAAAACAAAAAAAAAAAAAAAAAAAAAAAAAAAAAAAAAAAAAAAAAATGGTACCTAATAGGGAACGTAGTCAGAAGGTAGAAGATAAGAGTTACGCAATAGAAAGAGAGGCAGCTTCTAGGAGAATATAACTGTAGGTAGGTAATTATAACTTTGGAATGGGCAACTACAGTACTTTCACAGTTATTATGCCTTTTGAATGGGACTGTAGCTTCATTTCACTATCTTTTTGCGACAATTCAAAACTGCCTGTAACTGGCCTACTAAAATCAAAACATTTATTCCACTAATTTTTTTTTTGTAAGGAGTTCTAAAAAGTTTTGTAGGGAGCCCGGTAAGCCGAAGATTACACATGGGCGTCATGGGCAGAAAAAGAAAGTATGTAGGGGAGAACGAGATAGAATGAGTAATGGTCGTGGTCGATATCGTATTTTGTACGCACGACGGCCGATCAAGCTGTAAAAAACCAGTTTATGCGGATCTCTCATTGTATAGGAAATCTATACAAAGCGAGGGCAATTTATACTGGAAATGACAGCTTCATGTGCCGCCGTGTGTACCTACTAGTTTTTTTTATTTAGTTGACTTATTTACATATTATTTAAGATAAAATCACTTTATTTTTTTTATTTTACTTCCTCTGCATTTTATGCTTTACTTTTTTTCGGTTTTTTCGTCATGGGTGTCATTTTCATGGTTTTCGGGGTCACTGATAACGAAAATGAGGTCAAAATGAAAATCCAAGATGGCGCCGACGAAAATTTTTGGTTTTTTCGTCATGGGTGTCATTTTCATGGTTTTCGGGGTTGCTGATATCGAAAATTAGGTCAAAATGAAAATCCAAGATGGCGCCGACCAAAATTTTCGGTTTTTTCATCATGGGTGTCATTTTCATGGTTTTCTGGGTCGCTGATAACGAAAATGAGGTCAAAATTAAAATTCAAGATGGCACCAATGAAAATTTTCGGTTTTGTCGTCATGGGTGTCATTTTCGTGCTTTTCAGGGTCGCTGATAACAAAAAAGATGTCAAATGATGATGAATAAGGTGAATTTAAAATCTGACTGACACTAAGATCATGAATACGGGTATGATTCAAAACTACACGCCACGCGCCATTTGGTTTTAAAAAAAAATATGCTTTACTTTTTTTCGGTTTTGTTATCATGGGTTTCGTTTTCATGGTTTTTGGGGTCGCTGATAACTAAAATTAGGTCAAAATAAAAATCCAAGATGGCGCCAATTAAAATTTTCAGCTTTGTCGTCATCAGTGTCATTTTCATGGTTTTCGGGGTCGCTGATAACGAAAATGAGGACAAAATGAAAATCCAAGATGGCACCGACGAAAATTTTCGGTTTTTTCGTCATGGGTTTCCGAAAAGCACGAAAATGACACCTATGACGACAAAGCTAAAATTTTCATTGCCACCATCTTGAATTTTAATTTTGACCTTATTTTCGTTATCAGCGACCACGAAAACCATGAAAATGACACCCATGACGAAAATACCGAAAATTTTCGTCGGCGCCAGCTTGGATTTTCATTTTGAGCTCAGTTTCGTTATTAGCGATAGCGACCACAAAAACCACGAAAATGACACTCATGAAGAAAAAATCAAAAATTTTACGTGGCCGCCATTTTGGATTTTCATTTTGACCTAATTTTAGTTATCAGCGACCCCAAAAAACACGAAAATGACACTCATGAAGAAAAAATCGAAAATTTTACGTCGCCGCCATCTTGGATTTTTATTTTGACCTAATTATAGTTATCAGCGACCCCAAAAACCACGAAAACGAAACCCATGACAACAAAACCGAAAAAAAAGTAAAGCATAATTTTTTTTAAAACCGAATGGCGCGTGGCCTGTAGTTTTGAATCATACCCGTATTCATGATCTTAGTGTCAGTCAGATTTTAAATTCACCTTATTCACAAAAATAAATAAGTATACCTTCTTATTTTTAATTATATCTACTTATTTTAATTGTTACTAATTAGGTTCAGGATCTCTATCTATCTATAACCAATACTTTCTAGAAAAATAAAACAAAGTGAACTTATACATATATCAATTCAAGTTGTTTTACTGCATTGCTCTACCCTGTAACGCAACTTAGTACCTACCCGAGTTCGTGAACTCGACCAGTGCGCTAAGCGCGCGCGTTCTCGCGCCGCGTAATTTGTTACAAATCGCCTCTCCGTGCGGGGGCTGGGGTAAGCGATTGATGCATACGGCGCTCGGGTTAACCTCGCCTTAAGCCCTTTGTAAAATCTTTTTTACAATATGGAGTTCACTTTTTCAGAAAAAAATGTTTTCTCACTTTAAAAGTTTGCTGGAAAATCGACGCTGTGTAATCTGGTCGAATATGTTTCATATAATATCATCTGCATTAGATGACGGTAGAGAAGTTCATGCAATATACACGATCACGACTTACTAATTACTAAATTAGAAAGTATGGGCGATTATGGGTCGTTGCTGCGTTTGTGCGAATCGTACTTAAAAAATCGCTCACAACTGGTGTATCTCAAGGGATCTCTTTGGAAATGTTTTAAATCGAAACAATATTACATACCATCAGGGGTGCCGTAGGGTTCACACTTGTGGCCTCTATTTTTCTTAGTTTTTATAAATGATTTGTGTTTCAAAATTAGTTCGGAATATAAACTTTTTGCTGATGATTTAAATATATATCGAACTGTATACAACGAATCTGATATTATTCAGCTTCAGCTAGATTTAAATAACAATTGGTGCATACAAAATAAAATGTCATTTAATCAAAACAAATGTTACTTCATCTAATTTAGCAGAAAAAGTAAACCATATGAATATTATTACTCGATTAATAACAGCCCGCTCCAAGAAGTTGATACTATTAGGGACCTCGGTGTTTTAGTAGATAGTAGTTTAAGTTTTAGGAGTCATTACGACCAAATTATTAGTCGGGCATCTAAATTTTCGGGTTTAATCGTCAAGGAAACGAAAATTTTTAAAGAACTAATTCTGACTATTTACATTTACAACAGCGTTATTCGAAGTATTCTGGAGTATTGTAGTACGGTGTGGAACCCGTTTTATCAGGTACACTCTGATCGAATTGAACGTGTTCAAAAAAGATCCTTATACCACTTAAGTTTCTCGGATAACAAGTGTCGTAGTCTGAACTCGTATAACTCTAGGCTGAGCCATTATAAAATGAAATCTCTGAGCGCTCGAAGGAAATCTCTAGACTTCATGTTTTTGTTTAAACTAATAAATGGTAAAATAGATTCTCCTGAGCTTTTAGAAAAGGTGAAATTTTGTATCCCACGTAGTAGTAGCCGCTTAATTAACCGAAGGACTTTCGTACTGCCTCATAGTCGAACTAATATAGGCAATTTTTCTCCCATTTACCGCATGCTTTCTCTTGCCAACTCCATTCGTAGTGAAATAGATGTCTTTGCTGGTTCTGTAGCCTCAGTTAGGACTAAACTTAAGTCTTAATTTAATTTTTCTTTTCCAAAACTTTTTCATTATTTTTGGTAAAGATGACAATTTGTATGTTTCGTTTACTTAATTGTCTGTTTTTTTTTTTAAATAGTAAGTGTTTAACATAAAATATGCATGCTAGATTCACATCTAGTAGTTGTCATTCAGAAATATTTTTGTAACTTTTGTGATTGTACATCGGTTTTGTGAATTAAATAAAATAAAAAATGGCATGCAAAATAAATGAATATGAATGTCCTAACAAAATGTCAGATATAAAGGCGTTTAGTTCAGATTCACTTGTATTTGTAAATGGTATCTTGGCCTGTTGCATTGCATTCGAATGTTCTCGGTTAGGGAGCACCGTTAGGTTTTAGTATTTTACAAAAGTGAACTACCACCGAACCATTGAATGATCCAGGAGCTGGTTTAGGGAGATTCACAGATCACACTTTGACTTCACTAAATATAATAAGCGCGTGCATAATCGTATGAAACTTTACTCAGCTAACTAAAGTCAAAGTGCGGTGTGAGTGTTCAGTTCAATGCTCTCATCACGTCAAGTACGAGGACAACGTGACGGGTACGGTATGGCGGCAGTGAGCAGATGTAAGTTGTATAATCCTCATTGTCACCGGCTATCGCCACAACCATCGGCCAGAGCCAAAGGTTTAATAACGCTAAGAAATTCAGTTCAAGATGTATTAAAAGTGAATAATTTAATGTTTTTATTTTTATTTTTGAAAATTTATGTTGACTGAATATCAACTTAACAAGGCAATTAAAATTACCTTGCAACTTGGCAAAAATAACAACACTTCCAAATGTGTAACCCCTGGCCCCTGGCCGAGCATTCGTACAGTTTATTCAATTTCGGCAATTTTGGCCGAAGCCGAAGGTTTAGCCACTAATATGTAGTTACCGAGGTAGTCGACGATGGCGCGCAGCGTGGTGTCCCGCGAGCGCTGCGTGAGCTCATCGAAGCGCGCGCGGTCAACCTCCCGCACCTGCCGGCGCAGCGCCTCCAGCTCCAGCAGAAGCCCGCGCAGCTGCGCCGCCACGCGACGCGCGTGCGTCTGCTCGGCGCGCGCGCGCACGTACGCGCCCGTCTCCTCGTACTGCCCCCATCAATTTATATTATACATATCGCATGTGTTGCATGCACACATTAGTTTATACTGAAGCTTTTAATTGTCTGCTCTTTTTCTGTAATAAAATTCTACTGGGTAATGTGTTAAGCTAGCCTATAGCGATAAGTAATGACCCGCCCCGGCTTCGCACGGGTGCAACATATTTATATAAACCTTCCTCTTGAATCACGCTATCTATTACTGAAAACCGCATCAAAATCCGTTGCGGAGTTTTAAAGATCTAAGCATACATAGGAATAGACAGAGGGAAGCGACTTTGTTTTATTGTAGTGATAGTGAAACTGTAATATTTAAAAAAATATATACATACACAATAATGAACAAGAAAACCTGATTAACGGTCCAAGCAGACTGGCTTTAGTTCAAGGACAAAAATCACCATTGCATGGAAAAATACTCAACCATTATGAAACACCATATGGTATGTGGTCATATGTCTGCCGTGTCATCCTGCATGAGTATGTCACTCTTGAACATTCATTGTCATGGTGAACTAAATTCCACTGTATGTGCTGATGTGCCTTAGCATGTCAAATTATTTTTAAGGAAATTCTGCATATTTTTGTGTCATCTGTCAATGTCCTCGGTGTTGCTTTTAGGTTCTTGTGTGCATTATTCAATGCACTTTTCCAAGGTATTTAAAACTCCATCATTTGAATAAAAATATTATTAGGACAAAGAGAGACAACATTCTCTTGTTTGAAACGAGATATAAAGTTTTACATTGAAAGCTAATGCAGACTTTAATATTCGAAACTATTTTAGGGACAGCTTTCAAACAGGCCTCTCAAATACCCATGAAAATATATACACAATGATGCAAAGATATGTGTGCCAAAGTCTTCATAGAGTAATTTCCTATCAGTAGCCAATTTTTTAAGAAGTTTTATTTTTGTTAATTAATGTTTCATGTATTACGCGGGTTTATTTTCTATATCTATTACGCATTAATGTTAACGTTATGCAAACATGTGAGACGACGGACCGATACCGCAGAGGCACAGGCACAGCACGGTCCCGACTGCTTCAGCTAAACAAAGGGTATAGAAATAGAGCAACACGTTACCTTGATAATATTCGCCTTATGTTGCCGCAGCAAGTCTAAATGGTGTGGAATTGCAACATCGTTGAACTTTGTCAATGAGAACTCCACTCGCTTCAGAGGCAACTTATTCTCGTCATCCATTATGCTTAAATAAGTTCACAATAATAGAAAAATAATCTTAATATTATTTATTTTGAAATAAACCTTTACGTACAAATATCAACATTCATATTTATTCTAAAAGATAGATGACACTGACAATGACTTTGACGGTAACCACTGACATTGACTGATGTTAGATGTTTTTTTTTTTTTTTTTTTAATTTTCCCTGAAGGGAAGGCTATATAGTCTTTCGAGACCATACTGCCTTGTCTTACGTCCATAAATATTTTCTTCTGTGATAGATTTTATACAATAATGTCTTTCGTATTTTTCCATATTTAGTTTTTTTAGTTTTCTTATACTGTCTTTAGTAAGTCCATTAAAAGTTTGTCATATCCTTTTTTATCAAATCCAAGGTAATTAAACGTCATTTTGATGTCAACTCAACGACTTGAACAACATGTCAAGTCAAAACGTACTAACAAAAAATGCTATGTATAAACAACTTAAAAAGTTCAATTAAAATATATTATACAATTAATATACTTATAATAACACAAACATCTCTCTACATGTGATATGTTCAAAACAAAATTCTGAGTCACAAATGTTAACATTTTCCTTAAGCCAAGATTCGACAACAGTAGGTGATGAGTTTAGGGATTTCGTAATTGACACGGGAATATCAGAAAAGAAACTCTCGAAAGCTGCGGCGACGTCTGAATCTGATTTGATTACTCTATCGTTAATAGTTAAGCTATAATCCCTATTTCGGTTACTAGACCTTCCCGTTTCATTATTAATAATATTCCATGTCGTTTTAATTACATTATTGCTATTCTTAATTTTCGAGCTCAAATACTGTGACTTAGCCACACAACACACTTTTTTAAATAGTTTTGAGTAATTTCTCACATATAAATTAAATTCGGCCGTATTTACAAGCATTCTTTTGTTGTACAACTCATAAAGCCGTGTTCTACTTTTGTGAATACCAATGGTAGACCAGTCACTGAAAGATGCGTTACAATTTACTGAGATAGTCTTGGGAATGAAGGTGGAATTAAATAGCTTACAATACATATTAAAAAAATCATCATTTAGACGATGAGGATTGCCACTAGACCAAAGTGGTAAGTTATTCACGTGTTTACTTTTAAATAATTCCAAGCGTCTTGCAGTTTTGAGGTTAACAGTGATATCATTTTTTGCCACTTTGATGTTTTGGATTTCAATGGAATACCATTGAAATCCAAAACATCAAAGTGGCATTTGTCCGCAATGATCAGAGTCTAAAACATTTATGATTTCTTTATGATTCGGAATAACATCAGTATAAATATTGTCTAGACATGTGGCACTAGTAGGTGTTATTCTTGTGGGCTCCATAAATAGGTTAACGAGATTGTAGGACTGAAACAGAAATAATAATTTAAATACATGAACCAGAGTTTTCTAATAAATTTACATTAAAATCACCACAAGTGATAATCGACTTGTTTGTGTTACAAATCTTGTGTAAAACTTCATCCATTACCTTCTCAAAGCAGTCATACAATCCCGAGGGTGGTCTGTACACACTTAATCAAAACTTTTCACTCCTTAAATGTCAACAAGACTGCGGATGTATGGGGTAATTTTGTAGAAGTTGCCAAGTCTATTATAGACATTGTAGCACCTACCTTAGTTCTTATCTTTAATAATTGTATTGATTGTGGGGAGTTTCCTGATCTTATAAAGAATAGTAAAATAATTGCTTTATTCAAAACGGGTAGTACAGCAGACCCCACAAATTATAGACCTATTTCAATACTACCTACTTTTAGCAAAATTTTTGAGAAATTAATTCTAGAACAATTGCAAAGATTTTTTAATAGACATAAATTATTACATAGCAAACAGTTCGGTTTTACGAGGGGTTATATCTCCCGGATCTTTAGTAACAATGGGAGTCCCACAGGGCTCAATTCTTGGTCCTTTCTTATTCCTTATTTATATTAATGACTTACCTTACCTCGTAAAGGATAACCACGATATAGTGTTGTTTGCGGATGACACTTCGCTTTTGTTTAAACTTAAACGTCAGCAGCTAGTCACTGACGATGTAATTAGCGCGATTTCAAAGTAGTGCATTGGTTTAACGCTAATAATTCACTTCTTAATGAAAAAAAAACCAAATCATGCATTAAGTTTGCACTACCTCACGTTAGGCAGGTGAAAACTAGTGTGTTGGTGAAGGGCGAAGAGTTGAATCCTGAAGATAGCACGATGTTCTTGGGCTTAACTTTAGACGCTAAGCTTCAGTGGGGCCCACACATAGATAAATTGTCAAAGAAACTGAGCTCCGCAGCATAGGTAGTTAGAAAATTTTTTAATTTAACCGATGTAGAGACAGCTCGATTAGTTTACTTCAGCTATTTTCATAGCGTAATGTCGTACGGTATTCAGTTGTGGGGGAATGCCGCCGATATTCAGACCATCTTTGTTTTGCAGAAAAGGACTGTTCGATCAATTTATAAGTTGAGTCCGAGACATTCTCTCAGAGAAAAGTTTAAGGAGATTAATGTAATGACTGTTCCTTCTCAATATATTTATGAAAACCTTTTGTATGCTCACAAAAATATAAAGCTTTAATATTGTAATATTCACAATATAAATACAAGGAATAAACATAAATTTATTGTACCCACAACAAGGCTCAAGAAAATAGGTATATCATTTAGATGCCAATGTATACACTTTTATAATAAACTACCAGGCCACATTCAAGAACTAAATAAATTCGAATACATGCCTTAATAAATTCAATTTTTTTATAAATCGTAAACTTTGCCAGAAAGCCTTTTATTCTGTTAAAGATTATATTGAGGACAAAAAAGCTTGGGATTGAACTGCTCCAATTGAAATCGATATTAAATTGAATTTGTACCCATTTTATTTTATTTTATTACAGTTTGACATTTTTTTAGTTGACATTATTTACTTTTTGAAGTGTCGTTTTATAATTATTTTGTTTATTACTGTGAATATGAGGACTACGTGGGTCATACTATTATTATTATTTTTTAGTTTAGTTAGTTTCACGATTGTCTGGCAGTTTGAGTGCTTTAAGCGGCCTACCCAAATGTCGTTGAGCTCCTTGGATTATGAGTCGAGCTACACGATCACTGACAAATGCTTGCACTGTCTGGACAGGTCCACTCAAATCTGTGTGGTTATTTCTTCAAAAGACCATCTCAGACATTAATCTACATGGTCCTCATATGACTTGAGCAATGTCTGGACTTTAAAAGAGACGGTGACCTCTGAGTTTGTTTCGGATGTTTCTTCTCAGAGTAGTCAAGTACGAAACACCGGCCCCATCTAGTTTTAAACATAACATGTTGACATGTAAAAGAGTTTTGTAAACCAATTTACAGAAGTAAATATGATTTGATGATTTGATTTGATTTGAAGCCGGTGGGCTACTATTTTTACCCGACTGCGGCGAAGCCTAAAAGGAGGATTATGTGTTTGACCTGTATGTATGTATGTCTGTTTCTATGTTTCCTCGTAACTCCTAAACGGATGAACGGATTTGGATAAATTATACGTCGTTGGATTCGTCTTAGTGGCGCGAGTGTCACTGGTTACATTGAAATAAAAAACATTCAAGAAAATGAAGGATTTTGGGTGCCATATCGTAGCGTTTGAATTTCTTTTTTCTTCTTTTGCCATCGAGTGGGGTATCAAAATGAAATTTTTTAAAGGGTGATCAAAAATAAATATGCAACTTTTAAGTTTAACAGTATTTCAAAGAGACAAATCGTATAAAAAAAGATAGAAGATCACAAACTGGGCGTTCCACGGCTATGCCACACGGAATGAAAGTGCCTTAAATATTGTACATAGGAAGTTTTACTAAAAAAGAAGACTTTGTTTTGATGTTAAAAATAGTTAGAATTGCTTTCAAAGATTTTTAAATTATCGCCTGCCTAAACCTCAATCCAAGCCGCCAATAATGTGAAAAAAACACGTATTTTATGATAACGGCCGAAGGGGGAAGGGGCTGAAGGATATTTTTTTTTCCCATTTTCATAACCTCTAAAATAAAAGGAAAACCATGATATTTAATATTTCATTTAAAATTTTATTTCCTACAAACAAAATTTAAGGTACTTTCGTGTGGCATAGCCGTGAGGCACCCCATTATTAAAAAAAAGTTAAATCGTCTGCGAATTCTTTCACGTTACTACTAAAAAGATGGAAATAAAAAAAGTAGTTGAAAAAACTAAAAAAACCCGACTGAAAAAACTGAAATTAAGTTAAAACACATTTTAAATTAAACAAAAGTTGGAAGCAGGCGGGGCCCATTTGAATATAAAATTATAAATTATAAATGTAAAGTTTTTTTTTAATATAATTTTTATTGATATAAATCTAAATAAAATACACGAGATTGTTGACATGTGGAATATGAACTCGGCTATCATTGTGCCGATGGTCGTAATGGCCAATTGGCCTTTTGGAAAAGAGCCTCGACGACCACCTTTCGAGGCTCTCCTTAGGCGGTTGGATTAAGGGCTTCATTCAGAAGGCAGTACTCCTCGATACGGCTTGCATTGTGAGGAGGTTCCTGTCTCTGGAGCCCTACCGCCGGTAGCTTGGACCCTGATCGCGACACCGGCGGACCACCATTTTTTTATTTTTTTTAATGTTTTTACAACATTTTTTTTAAAGAAATTTAAGAAGTTTAAAATGTGTATGTAGAATGAATAAAGGATGTAAATAATATGTAAAGAAAAGAAAAAAAGAAAAAATAATTTACGTTACGTTTTTACACCATGCGCTCGTCTTAGGGCCCCTGTTGGTGGTCTTTTTAAATGGTAACCCTGAAGATTGTTGTCAAAGAGGCCGTCTGAAGTTTCTTGGCCGTCTGAGTTTGTCGTTCGTGGTGTCAAAAAGTAAAGTCGGTCGTTCATTAAGTTGCACATAAAATACCTCCTTTTCGATTTTGCTGTTGTGTGGTGGTTTTTGTTACGTTTGGCGTTATTTTCACTGTTATTTATGCCGCTCAATTAGTTTAACGGAGCACATTACTGTGTTCGCAATCTAAAAGCAAAAATGGACGTGGATACAGGTACATTAGTTTAGTGTTTTCTAACCTCAATAACACATTATACAATTATTATTATCACAAGATACAATGCCGAAATGCTGCCGAGGAACACGCTACCTAGTGCCGTACTTGAAGTTTCGTCAGCTAATGCTACTCGTTAAGTTATGTTATCTCAGTATGAACGCAGTAGCAAACAGTTCTGATGTTGGATAACGATTTACCTACTTATATGTCATTGTTTTGTCAACAATCTATCTAAGTATGAAACAGTACAGTGGTGATTGCGATTAGTACTATTTATTAATATGCATCTTGCAACTACACCAAGTGAGGAGCCCCTTTAAAAATACTCTTTTCATATTTTACATTAATTTTATTCATGTAAAATACTGTTATTCAGCTGCATCCGCTTAGAGTGGAAGCCGACCCCAACATACCTAGGAAAAGGCTAGGCAGATGATGCCATCATGGTACAGTCACAAGTACAAATAACATGCAATAAGCAAATTTTCGAAGTGATTTTGTTCTCTTGCTTTTATTGTAATCTTATGTTGTTAGAAAAATAATATATTAGAATCCGTTCTATTAAGTATTCATTTAAATTGCAAAGCTGCAATTTTGTTGTTATTCTACCTAAATTTTGCTAAGTGCAAACATATTCTGCTTGTGACTGTAGGTATTAAAGTGTGTATTGTGGTGGATAGTTACTCCGTCATTCTCTGAGCTGCCACTGGCAGTGGCGAAGGTTCCGTACAACTTGATTCTTACTGGCTTCCATTTGAAAAATGGCACATTCAGTATTCTATAGACAAATAATATAATCATGAAAAATGGCACATTCAGCATTCCATAGACAAATAATACAATCATGAAAAATGGCACATTCAGTATTCTATAAACAAATAATATAATCATCAAAAATGGCACATTCAGTATTCTATAGACAAATAATATAATCATATTAAGAGAGCCCTTCCCGGTCCGTCTATCGTCAACATGAGCATGGTCTAAAACCTTGTTGTTTCATCCAGAGCCACAGCGACGATGTTTTTTCAACTCCCCCATCTCAGGTGGCCACGACCCCGCACGACTTGTCTTCCGCGCACTTCATACCGCCTAATGCGACAACATTGAACGAAAAATTGTGCGAAGATTTCATTAAGTACATGTTTTTGAATAAGGCTTACAAGTTTGGGAAATAAATGTTTGTCATTTAGAATCTCCATTACATGTGCAAGGTTTCTATTGCAATGTTTTCTATACTTTTACAATTTATGAGTACATTATGAACGGCCAAAGTTTAGGTAAAATATATGCAAAATAGCAGATTTTTGGAGCCTTCTACTGAATTTGTTTCTCCAAATTTTTATTTTTTGCTTTTATAGAAACCTAGATATAGTGCAAAAGATACCTATCAGTTAAAAAAAACCAAAGATAGATGTGTTACAACCATAATCACATTGATTGGCCGCTCTTAAGGATATCTACTCTGGCTTACCTCTTACAAAAATTGACCCTTCGCTACTGGCCACTCGGCAGTGCAGTGTGTTCCATGGAGCTTGTTTGTGCAGGTGGTGTGCGCTCCCGCTCTGGCTCGCACAGCCGCAGCCCCTCTGTAAGTATTATATTTTATTATTAAGTTAAATAAATCTTATTGCTAACACCTACAGCGTAATCAGTAGCAATATGTAGAAGGCTAATTACAAAATTTCCACTTATACTTATAAATTTATGTATGAAATTGACAAAATGGTGTAAACAGCGTGAAATAATTAGAACAGAAAAGAAAAAAGAAAAACATTACACCACAAAACACATTTTAAACAAAAAGTTACTAAACCATTTTATTAATTTTTGGACTGTGGTTGTAAATAAATCAAACTAAATATCCTGGAACACCATATTGAATTAATAACATGCTCTTAAGATATATAAGCTTTTGTAAAAGGTACATGAAGGAGATGTAGTCTTTGAAGAAAATCAAAATCAAAGCATTTCAAGTAGGCCAATCACAGGCACAGAAACACAGATGGTACAAACACAGATGGTACACGAAACGCAATCTTGGCCATCAGCTCAGTAATGTCAGTAGGTCCATTTATAACACTAAATTAGAGAGCTAGTGTACAATTTTTCTTTGCTTGCGTAAAGGGAGAATGCGAAATTGTCACATGTTCTAGTATAGTTAGGAAGATTAGAATTTGAATGAAATTGAGTGTACCTAAAAAACGCTTTTGTATACTTTCAAGGCGATTAATTAATATAAACATTGTAATTTTGATCCAAACTTGAGCAACAAATTCACACACAGGAAGCGTCCCAACATAGTTGGAAAAAGGCTAGCCAGATGATGATGAACATGATAAAGTAGGCATTGTGCAAGCTAGCTACAGTGCCCTCCTCGTCCAGTATAACAATGCGTTCAGGGCAGTGTTGGGGCTGCCTCGTTTTTGCTGTGCCTCGGGCATGTTTGCGGAAGCGCGCACCGACTGTTTCCACGCCACCATGCGCAAGCGGTGCGCGTCCTTGGTGCGCAGGGTGCGAGCCAGCTCCAACGCTGTCCTGGCAATGATTGCGGGGAGACTTGATTGTCCCACTGATGAGGCACTGTTGTGACCGGCATGTTGTTAAGCTCTTATAGCTATTGTCCTATTAATTTGACATTCAATCGAATCTTTAATTTCACATTTTGGTTTAATTATTTTTTTTTAATAATATGATAATTTATTTTGACTTTTTTTTTTTTTAATTTATTCTGTATTGGTATTTAATTTATTTTTGACTATTTAATTTAATAAAGTTTCTTATTTAATGTAATGTAATTCTGATATTTAGGTTTTAGTTATAATTTATGTGTTTGTATTTGTATTTTTGTCTATTTTTGGTTTTTATGTGGGCCTTGGACCTGAAATAAATGGAATTTATTTATTTATTTTTATTTATTGTAATTTGTATTGTAAATTATCTTCCTTTAGCCATTGTAGGTAGTATCAGATCAGCTAAGTATAACATTGTGTGTCTGTGTGTGCAGGCGGGCTCTGTGTCTAAGATGTCACACGACGGATCCACACATTCAAGACGCAACTCCAGATCAGCTTCGCGTTCAAAGTCTCGATCGCGCTCTAGATCCAAGTCAAGAGCACGCTCAAAGTCGCGGTCGCGTTCCAAGTCGCGTTCGCGGTCCAAGTCGCGTTCGCGGTCCAAGTCGCATTCGCGGTCCAAGTCTCGTTCGCGGTCCAAGTCCCGCTCGCGTTCCAAGTCACAATCGAGGTCGAAGTCAAGATCTCGTTCCAAATCGCGGTCTAGGTCTAAATCGAGTTCGCGGTCTCGTAGTGGGTCACACAAGTCGGCGCGCTCCCGCAGCTCGTCACCGGCCAAGTCTCGCTCTCGCTCCCGGTCCGGTTCAGGGGTTCGATCTCGTTCCGGCTCGCGCGCTCGCTCCCGGTCCGGCTCGCGCGCCGGCTCCCGGTCCGGCTCGCGCGCCCGCTCCCGGTCCGGCTCGCGAGCCCGCTCCCGGTCGGGCTCGCGTGCCCGCTCCCGGTCCGGCTCGCACGCCCGCTCCCGGTCCGGCTCGCGTGCACGCTCTCGCTCCGGGAGTGGTTCGCGCCCCAACTCAGCCCGCGGCCGCTCCGCAGCGAGATCACATTCGAAAAGCCGCTCTCGGTCCAAGAGTGGGTCCGCGGCCAAGACCCGCAGTAAGTCACGCAGCAAATCGCACTCGCCCGCCCACATGGAGGTAGACGTCGCCACCGTGCGAGCGCGCTCCAAGTCCCCTGCAGGTGAGGATATAATTATTGCATTGTGCATGTGCTTGTTTTAATACGTAACGGGTGATTCATTTGCAGGTACTTTTTTCAAAACTAAGTAGTATATAAAAAAATGGGTTATTCTTATTATCATACACTAGCTGACCCGCGCAACTTCGTCTGCGTCTCATAAGAGAGAGAGAGAGGGTTAAAGAGAGTGGGTCGTAGACACCTATAATCATAGACTAATATATATAATATGAGACCTATAATACAATTTTAAAGGATCACATCACCACACACATTATTCCGCATAATAAAAATGCGCGCGCGGTACTTGATCATTATTGTGCTGCGGAGTTAATTTAAAACTGTGATATCTCTTAAGAAATTCGTTGAAATCAAATGATGTATGGGCAATTTTGTTCAAAATAAAATACTTGTCATGAATAACTTATTTATTTGGATAAGGATTAATACCATGTTTATAAAAACACCTTCGCAAATAATGAATTATTTTAGAACAATTTTTTTTTTAATAAGCCTATTCTGTCTTACTGCTGGGCAAAGGCCTCCCCCATTCCTTTTCAACTCTCCCGATGTTTTGCCTCCTCTGGCAATCGTCACGCCAGCGCTTCTTGGGCCTGCCTCGGTGACGACGACCGTCTTCAGGCACCCACTGTGCGACGATTCTGGCGCATCAGCAATTTTACGTCGATCTACCAGTGGTAGCAGATGATACTTCTTACAGAGTCCAAGATAATCGGTTGACTGATGTGGAATCTTTTGATGAAAGCAAAGATATTTTATGAAACGTCTTTGGATCTTTTCAATGCGGTCAATGTATTTATGAGAACGTGGATTTTATATCTGAGACGCATGCTCTGGCTGACCTCTTACAAAAGTGAAATACAATATTTTTATGTTTAGCATCTGTAAATCACGTTGACCATAGGTTGCTCTAAGTGCACGAAACACAATCCTGGAACTCTGATGTTCTTAATAGAGCTGAATAATTTGTAGACGCTGTGCCGGGCTAAGTCTTTCCACGATTAAATGACAAACTATACCGAACAAAAATGCCATGATAGGTTAACACGATTCACGCTTCAGCTGTGAAAAAATTCATACACAAAAATAAACCTGCAAATGCATCACTCATTAGTAATATGATGTTTTCTCCCGACGATACTTGTTCCTGTGTAACGAGCTCGTGACTTACTTCCAGAGAATCGCTCGCGCTCTGCCTCGCGCAGATCCAAGTCGAAGTCACGCTCGCGGTCGAGATCCAAATCTAAATCACTCGACAAAGGTAACAACTTTATATTCTCGCTTTGCTACTCTTATATTTTAAACCACCAAGGAACACAATTTCTTTTTTGGTGTAGTCTGAATTGGTTCAATGGTTATTTTTAATTCTGTACTTTATGTTTCAGCTCGTAAAAGTAGGAGTCGCTCTCGGTCCGGGTCACGTGCTCGCAAGTCCGCTTCGCGGTCGCGCTCCGGCTCTCGTTCCAAGTCAAGGTCGCGGTCGAGGTCTCGTTCAGGGTCCCGCTCTAAGTCGCGGTCACGTTCCAAGTCCAAATCCCGCTCGCGGTCTCGCTCTAAATCGGCCTCGCGTTCGCGATCCGGCTCGGCGAAGTCTCGCTCTAGGTAAGTCGTCTACGGAAAGGTCGGCGTGTCAATAAATATACCTATGCGCACGTGTGTAACATGCTCGTCCTTGCAGGTCGCGCTCGCGCTCCAGCTCCCGCTCTGGCTCCGGCTCGCCGTCGCGACGAGGTGAGCAGCGGATCATTACGACGCACTCCAAACCTCGGCGTGTACTCATAATCCGGCGCTACTCGTTGCAGGCAAGAAGCGGCGCGCCGTGCGCCTGTCGTCGGACGAGGAAACGGGCGCGGGCGGGGCCGAGGGGACGGCGGCGCGGGAGGGGGGCGCGGCGCCCGTCGCCTCGCCGCGCGCCGCCGACAAGCCCGTCGTGAACGAGTCGTCGGACGACGAGCTGGCGCCCGACTTGGCGTCGGCCGAAATGGCGTCGGGCATGTCTGACTTTGAGCTGATGCTGGCGCGCAAGCGCGAGGAGCGGCGCGGGCGCCGCCGCCGCCGGGACATCGACATCATCAACGACAACGACGACCTCATCGCGCAGCTGCTGCAGCAGATGCGCCACGCCGCCGAGGAGGACCGCGACCTCAACAAGCGCAACCAGCCTGCCGTGCGCAAGGTGCCTGTGACGAACTCCTCGATCGATTATAGTTTTTAACTTTTTCTTTGTTCGTTTGTAATGGATTTGGTGTGCGGGGTGTGGCAGGTGTCGATGCTGAAGTCGGCGATGTCGCAGCTGATCAAGAAGGACCTGCAGCTGGCCTTCCTGGAGCACAACGTGCTGAACGTGCTGTGTGACTGGCTGGCGCCGATGCCCAACCGCGCGCTGCCGTGCCTGCTCATCCGCGAGAGCATACTGAAGTTGCTCATGGACGTAAGTGAGGACCAGTGGAGCGCGTCTGCGAGACCCGCGAGAGGGAATGTTTCCTAGATAGGTGTTCAAATCAGGGACCGAAAAAGTGGGTTATAGGGGTTATAATCAGGTTATTTTTAAGGTAGGTGAAACACCCTCGTTAAGGTGAAGCCGTATTATAGGGATAATCAGCCCATAATAACCAGTTCACGCAAAGAGTTCATTTTTGTACAAAAAATATGCAAGAAAGTGACAGAGTTAGCCCGCGCTCGGTGCTTTGTCTCTTTCATACTGGTTAATCTGCAATATTTAATTGGTTAACTCTTATATAATATGGGTTAACCAGTATAATTGTTAATCAGTATGGGTTATAGGGTCTAACTGGTTAAACCTCTAACCCGATTAATCGGTCCCTGGTTCAAAATGGTGAAGGGAACTGGAGCCACTAGACTACCAGCTACACAACGTGTCACAGCTTGGCTACGCATCCTCGCACCGCCTTCACTACATATCTCAGGTGATAAACGAGTCTCAATTTATGCTCTGTCTGCGGATTGTTTTATTTTATTAAACATCTCCTGGACTCTTTCCTTCTGGCCCGGTACTTTGATGAGCGAACTACTGAACCGTGAGGAAAACAGGATACATTATTTCCACTATAAATTTCTGCGTGCCCGGTTGGTGGCAATAGGATCGCAACCTAATTAGTGTCGGGCAAAGTATATAAAAAAAAACATGGGACTTCATTTATTTATTTTATTTATTTATTTATTATTCCTTAACACACACATTTGTTTTTACAGGTAAGACCCAAGCTAACAAATTCGTCATAAATTGCAAAAATCCAGCCCCAAGTAACGGGACTGGGAAGAGGCATAAGTTAAACAGTAGACAATATACTAAGTGCCACCCTCTGGAATTCCGCCAAAGAGCAAGAAAATATGTTCAATCGCCGAGAGACACTATTTATCATTCTTAATGCACAAAATACAGGCGCAAACTTTAATAAGTTTGTACGGGTTGCCGGAACTTTAAAAGGCCTCTCTCTCGGTCCTAACCGTAGCGTCCTGCTTGGAACAAGCAATCCCAACGATTCCAGTATTTGTGGATTATTTAGCATACCACGAAAAACCATAAAAACAAATTTTACGAGAGCGAGGTTGCGCCTTACTTCTAACTTATAGTACCCAACCATCCCAATAACAAAGAGAGTTGGATACATAAGTGGGTAAAAAGGGTAGACACCAAACTGCTTCCAGTACAGGTATCGGGTAAATTTGTTCTGCATCTTTTCCAGCATCTGGGAATACTTAGTACATGGAGGACTTACAGCTAATAAAAACAAACAAAACAGGTAAACCATAGTCACCAGGAAGCCAATTACAAATCCAATTTAAAACATAACTATTGAAATGTGGGTTTACTATTAGGTACAAGGTTCCGCATCCGGTTAACAGGCGTGATGTTATGTCGCTTGCAGTTCCCGTCGATTGACAAGTCGCTGCTGAAGCAATCGGGAATCGGCAAGGCGGTGATGTACCTGTACAAGCACCCCAAGGAGACCAAGAACAACCGCGAGCGTGCCGGCCGGCTCATCTCCGAGTGGGCCAGACCCATCTTCAACCTCTCCACGGACTTCAAAGGTATGCTCGACACATTAACGGCTATTTATGTCTGCTCACCGCAAAATACAATCAGTTTGACTTTAAGCTGGTGTCACACTAGCGTATTTTTCGCCGTAAATAAGTTTGTATCGTCTTACGCGTGTACAGACGCGCCACATTTTGTGCTTCAAAAAACGCGCGTACACGCGCTCATTCAGCGTGTTCGCTCACACCGGTGGCTTCTATCAGAATCAGTCAGAAATTCAACAGCCATTCCACATACTATGAAAGGAGGCTGTATTATGTATAGGATAGTAATGTCAACTTCCCTTAGCCACGCCACCTGTCTGTAAACACGGGAATTTGTTGATCGTCTCAAGTATATTTGTAACTAGGAAATCCAATCTCACATCCTAAAGATCCCGCAGGCCTGCGGGATTGAAGTCAACAATCTCGCAGATCCCGCGGGATTTGCGGGATTGAGATTTTTTAAACATTCTTTTATTTTGAGTAGTTATTTAAGAAAAATTATGAAATTAAGACAAGTAAATGTTTGTTTTATTATATTTCTTTATTTATACCATTTCAAATCAATTAAATTTTCAAATAGTCCTTAGAAAAAACAATATCGAAAATATTTAAAAATATAAAAAAATGTAGCCCACCGGTATCGGGAACAGGGTCCAAGCTACCGGCGGTCAGGGCTGCAGAGAGAGGAACCTCTTAACAGTACGAGCCGTGTCCAGGAGTACCGCTTTCTGAATCAAGCCCTTGATCCAGCTATCTAACGAGAGCCTCCTCAGGTATTGGTCGAGGCTCTTGGCAATTAAGCCATGGGCTGATACGACTATCGGCACAATGATCGCTGAGTCCACATTCCACATGTCGACAACCTCGCGAGTTAAGTCAAGATACTTTGATTTGCTTATCTTTCTCGGCTTTCACGAGGTTCTCATCATGCGGGACCGTTATGTCAACAATCATTGTGCGCCGCTCGGATCGATCCACCACCACTACATCAGGCTTATTAGCTAGAATAGTCCTGTCAGTGATGATGGATTGATCCCAGTACAATGTGAGATTGCCATTTTCGAGAACTGGGTCGGACACATACCTATAGTACGGCACTTCCGATTCCACAAGCTGTATTTTATTTTATTTTAAGATTAAGTAGAGTTATGAACTATTGAATTAAATGATGCTTAAAGGTAAAAAAATAATCAGAACACAAGTAATTTTTTTCTCGTTTAACGTGTTATGAAAACTTTTATAACAAAAAATAATTGTATCGTTGTATCGTACCTTTTCAAAACACAAGTAACAGGCAAATAACGCAATAACTTTCTTTGACAATCAACCACGCGCGAAGGTAAATCCCCGTGCCGTGGGGGAATCCCTAGTCATAAAGTATTTGAACTGACATTGATTACGTTCCGTTCCGAAATTGGATTCACAAAATTTAAAATTTAAATTCAATTTTTTTAGCTGTTAGTTAAAAACTTAAGTATTTTCCATACAAATGCCATAGAAAAGTCACGCACGAGTTCCATGAGAAAGTTGTTAAATCACTTATTAATGAGGCAGTGCTGGGTCTTAAAAATAATCAGAACGTCGTCTGAGCTCATATATAATTTTTTTTCAATCTCGCATGAGTAATCCCACATTTCATATTCCGCAAAAAAGGTGCGGGATCCTGCATTTGCATTGGATTCCCTATTTGTAACTAGCAATTCGTCCGCGACTTCGTCTGCGTGTTCACGTCGCCCGCTGCGAGACGGAATAAGACGAAACACTCCCCTCGCCCTTCTGGCTGCCCCCGCGCTCGCCCGCCCGCCCGAAGTTTTCGGTGTGAACCCACATAGTTTAACTCGCCATATCTTTGCGTTGTTTATATAGTTGGCATCGCCTGGCGTGGCCTGCGCTTTGCTCACTGATATTGTAGCTTTCTATAAGTGAAAGAATTTTATAAAATTTAAGTAAGGTAGGTACCTAACTAAATTAAATAGGTATTTAATTTAAAGCTTCTCTGTATACAATGTTCGAGGTTGTTTTATTTTCCGGTAACTAAATAATCTGGTTTTCGGGTGATCCAACTCGTGATAAACTAACATTTGTAACAGCCCATGGGTAAAACATTCTTTGCTTTGGTGAATGCCAACCAAAGAGAATGTTTGTTAATAGTTAGGGCAAATGATATTTTTACAGGAAACGAGTCGCTTGAACAATATAGGCTGGTCCGTGGGCATTATTGGAATTCTGGGGATCTGCGCCAACTGGCCAGCTCCGGGTCCGATGGGAATGATCGCTATAATTAAGTTATCTTTTAAATCATTTATTAGTAGGCTTGTGCCATTGCACAGCTTAGGTGGGCTTAAATTTCTTAAAAGCATGATAGGCGTTCCGATTTTCAATGGCAGTTCGTGAGGTGGCAGGCCAGGTGATTAAGGGAGTTCAAAAATTGTTGCGGATAGTGGACTGCATCCTCGATATTACACTCTGTATCAATGGATTTGAACATTTTGACTTGGCCGGGGACTTTTGTAAAAATTACGTTATTGATTTCATTGACTGTATCGTTCCTAGGTGAGACGATAGCCCTTGAACAAAGCCAATGAACGTCTCTAGTAAATATTCAAGGTCTAGTAATCTATACTAATACACGTTCTCGACAACGGCTGTAACGATTTCGATGAAGGTTGCAATAGGCGGGTTTACGAGGGCGAAAAATTGTTGTAGCTAGGTCTCATATTCGGGAAAATTCGTCTTCTCTATGTTCACCCGAGCAGAGCTCGTTTGCCCAGGTATATATATTTTCTAGATTTATGTTACACTTGTCAATCTTTTTTTTCCTTTTTGTATTTCCGTTGTATAGATTTATTCATATAAAGAACGGTATGTTGTTACAGCTATGACGCGCGAGGAGCGGCAGGCGCGGGATGAGGCCATGGCGGGCGGGCGGCGGCGGGATGAGCCCGGCCCGTCCGGCCCGTCCGGCGCGACCGGCCCGCCTGGCGCCAAGCGCGCGCGCGACGAGCCGGACCCGGACAAGTGAGTGTGCTTGCGATGCGTTATACACAGAGGGCATGGCGGGCGGGCGGCGGCGGGACGAGCTCGGCCCGTCCGGCCCGTCCGGCCCGCCAGGCGCCAAGCGCGCACTGCACCCTAGCCCGTCCTACACAGTGTGTGTGAACGACTTCGCTGGCCGTCTTAGTCCTCAGCCTTCTCCTAATATCGTGCCACTTGTGAGCGAAGTCCTTGAGCCGCCGGAGGTTCGCTTCAAAAAATGTTCCGTCGTCCCCAGTGCCCGATCACATTACTTTGCCGTTTCACACCAATAGTTACAGCGAGTCTGCTCAACTGTGTGACTGTTGGCGGACGAGGCGCTGACCTAAGCTCCACCGACGGCTCGGCCTGTGTTGTTACTTGCAATGCTATAATGGTGTTGGTCGTCCCGCAGAGTGGCGCGGCCGGGCGAGAAGGGCTGGGTGGCGCGGGCGCGGGTGCCGCTGCCGTCCAACAAGGACTACGTGTTCCGGCCCAAGTCCACCTGCGACACCGACATGTCCCGGGTACGTACTGCAGCTCCCCGGACCTTGTGGGCGTAGTTCGTAGTTCCAGATAGCGGCCGGCCATGCGACCATGCGACCATGCGGTCGTAGCCGCGTAGTGCGCGAGCTGCCAAAGTGTTAGTCGGCCCATCTCTAAGTACCAGTCAACAACCAATGATCTTATTCTATTTGTTAGCCAGTCAGGATTTATTTTGTTACATAGGCTAAAAATATGGCCTCTTTAAACATCAAAACATGTTATTATTACCTAATTAGGTGTTGACTAAACATATTGATTAACATCGATTAACTAAGTATGTGCAGATCTCAGTAATGACCCACATAATATTTACAATAACTCACATACAATATGTACGTTTTATTATAATGGTAAGTTATAATAATATAAGGTAGGTAGCGGGTAGTTTTGTGCAAAGATTGCGAATACACAGCCGGTCAAGCGGCGTCGGCCAGTAAGCGAGCTATCGTCCTGACACGTCACGGAGGAAGTAGTGATGGGGGACTCGATATCGATGGTACGTTCGAGCGTAAGGCAGTGTCGATAATCTACTGTTGCCAATGGCTGATATTAGTATGTTTCTGTGTGATGGGTTTTTGTGCAAATAAAATTTACGAGAAATCTTGTATTGTAGGATAATTTTAAGGCTTTATTTTGTATGGTTTGAAGCTTATTATACTTAGTTTTAGCCACACTGGACCAGACAGGTGCTGCGTATGTTAAACAAGGTCTGAGCAATGCTGAATAAATAAGCAGTTTACTTCTGGGACTGAGAATGGATTTTCGATTTAAGATTGGTTTTAGTGAATCAAGGGCTTTCGCACCTTTATTTATTGTTAGTTCAGTGTTTTTGTTCCAGTTAAGCGTCTTATCTAAAATTATGCCTAAATATTTTATCGATTCCCGCCACGCAATTTGGAAGTCATCAATTTTAACGAGTCTAGTAGGTAGTGTTCGCTTACCGGTAGATAGTATTCCTTCGGTTTTTTCAGAATTTACTTTCAATTTCCAGGTCTTAAAATATTGGCCAAGTAATTCTAATGAAAATTGTAGCCGCCCCGCAATTATGTCGACATCTTTGTCTGTCGTGAATGTGGCTGTATCATCGGCATAGATAGCAAGGTGTGTGTGAGCTTGTTTAGGTATATCATTCAGGAAAAGTATGAACAGGTTAGGACCCACGAGCGAACCCTGAGGCACACAGGCAGGAATGGTTTTGGGAGCAGAATGGTCTTTACCTGTATAGACAGAGAAAGATCGATCACGCAAGTAACTTTGATTTTTACTAGACAAATGTACCTATTTGTCTTCATGTTTCAATAACTTGTGTAAAAGACCATCGTGCCAAACAGAATCGAAGGCTTTTTCTATGTCTAGTAAGATCATGCCTGTGGAAAGACCGTGGTTTAATCCATGAGCTACGTGTTCAGCAACTCTGGCTAGCTGTTGCGTGGTCGAGTGTGAACTTCGAAATCCAAATTGTTCAGGGATCAAGATTTGCGCAGTGGCTTTAGAGAGGCGGGATAGGATGACAGACTCTAGTAGTTTCCCTAAACAACAACCAATTGCTTAACACAATCACGATGCCTTTCATTTCACATTAAAACAATATTCACTGCGTTATTTCGGTTGCGGAGCCGGCGAATTTCTTTCAAAAGTCTGAAGCAGTGATTATAAAATGACGATGTTGCAGGCTACCAAGAAGAAGATGACGCGCTACGAGAAGCAAATGAAGCGCTTCATGGACCAGAAGCGCCTGAAGTCGGGCTCGCGCCGCGCCGTCGAGATCTCCATCGAGGGCCGCAAGATGGCGCTGTGACGAGCTTCCATCGACCATTCACTGGGATATTTGTATGGCCATCACACCTTGTTCAAATATGAATGCGGGGAAGGAATGTGTGGCTTTTATACCCGTTTATAAAATTATGTAGATAATGAAACATAGAGTTATACAGAGTGAATTTTTCTAATGGGCGTGAACGATGGCCAAACTGTCATAGTTATGAGGAATAGCGAAAAATATTCAAAGGAGTCTCGGGCCCAAGTTTTAGTTTTCATCAAAATTGGGCCCGATATTCTTCTAAGTATATTTAGCTATTCCATATACTTTCGATTTTGGCCATCCACGTCCACTTGACAAAAATAAAAATTCACCTGTATTCACAAGCCCAAATTTGATTAGCTAGCGAGAGAGCAGGCATCAGGTGCATGGGCATCAGTATCTAAATACGTCTAACAAAAAAAAAAATCTAATTTTTTTGGGTCAATAATCGCTGGATGCGTTTACTTACTTGAAGTATCAGTTTTTATTTGTTTTATCGTATTTACGTATCTACACCACCTACCACGTCTGCCAATTCAGATATTGAATTTGACCCTGTGTATAAAAATATAAAGTGGTAAAATTGGTCGTTTGTTTGGAGAGTTAGTCTTTAGGAGGCCTTATCCGATAGAAAACATTCACTGATGGTAAGCTGCACTATTATTGCCGACTGCCATAGGATGATAGGATATGTTTCCTCCACGCGGATGAAGTCACGGGCTGAAGCTAGTTTAAAACAAATGAGAATCAGCGCGGGATGACCTGTTGTTTGTGGATCTTGAATGAAATAATTAAAATGAAAAATATCGCGATAGTTTATCTTTGCGCGACCTACGTGCGACAGCCCTAGCGTCCGACGCGACGCAACGTGTACACATAAGTCATAGCATAAGTTACTACTTAATAAGGAACTGAATAAATTAATTATGAGACGAAGTGCTGTTTCATTTAAGGCCCCAGTCCGGTTACATTGACATCCCGTCGAAATATTCGTGCAGGTTTACAATGTTTTTTTGACTAAAATTATTAATGAATTGCAATTATTTTTAGTGCACCATAATATTGGTTATATGCTTAACCAAGCCAGTACCACGGTTGAGTCGGTCCGAGCACGTAGGTTAGTTTTTGGTTTGTTTAAGACTACTGAGACTTCTTGTAGCAATTTAGCTAATAAGACAGCTCCAAGAATAATAAGGAATACTTACTTGCTTAATTGGCTACTTTGGTTTTGGAAGTGACCAGATGAACGTAGATGTTTCCTGAATCGTCTACAACACATATATAGTATAGACCACAGCAGCATAAGCCTCACTAGATGCGTCGCTGATCCCATGAAGTTCCATGGTGCAGTTTTCCTTGACATTAATCCATCGTGGGAGTCGACATTTGGTAAGTTCAACAAGTCCTGCACGGTAAGTAATCCATTCATTTAATAGCATAGATAGTAGTTTATCATCCCATTCTATTCCTGCAAGCCAAAGTTTTTTAATTATAATTTTAGCTTTTATGATTGCTGGTGATATCCAACCCATTGGGTCAAAAAACTTTGCAATATTATAGATATTACTTTCCTTTTTGTTACAGGTTCGGAGATTGATGGTAGCTGAACGGAGTACTCGAAGTCATCGGTTCGTCGATTCCAGGTAAGTCCCAATATTTTCATTGTTTCACTTTCTTTCAGTTCTAGGTTCTTTGTTATGCTTTCTTTGCTTATTTCCTTATGTAATTCATCATCATTGCTTGCCCATTTTTGCAGTTCGAAGCCTCCTTTGCTTAGTAGTTTAGTCATTTCTGAGAATATTTATTTTCCTTCTGATACACTTTGACAGCCAGTAATGAGATCATCCATGTAGAAATCTTGTAATACTTTTTCAGATGCTAGTGGAAATTGAGCTCCTTCATCATAAGCAACTTGGTGAAGCGCTCTTTCCGCCAGGTATGGAGCTGAAGCAGTCCCGAACGTTACTCGTACTAAACGAAAATGTTGTATGTCTTTTGCAGAGTCAGATCTCCACACTAAACGTTGATAATCTGCATCATGGTCAGTCACCTTCACCTGTCGATACATCTTCACGATGTCAGCTACTAAGCAAATAGGGTGAAGCCTCCATCTCATAACAATGTGCCTAAGACCGTCTTGTAATGTCGGTTCTACCATAAGGTTACTGTTCAGAGAAACACCGTTGTTACCGCGACTAGAAGTATTAAATACGATCCTGAATTTGGTTGTGGTTTTATCGTCCCTAACTACTTCATGATAAGGCAAGTAAACAGCTTCTGGATTATCAATTTCCTTTACAGGTATTATTTGCATATGACCGAGCTTTAAATATTCTGAAAAAACATCCGAATATTTAGTTTTTAAATCCGGTGATTTTAAGAAACGTTTTTCTAAGGAAAATAATCGTTTTACGGCAACGTTGCGTGAATTGCCATATTTACTGCTCGGGTCATTATCTTTAAAGGGTAACTTTACAATATACCTACCAGAACTAACGCGTTTGGTCGTTTCCTCAAAGATTTCTTCCAACGTTTTTCTTCTTTTTTCTAGACCTTGCCAAGGCCTTCGACACTATTTCTTGCACTACTCTTTTGCAGAAGCTTGAAACACTTGGAATAAGAGGAGCACAGCTTCTACTATTGTCAGATTATCTAAGGGATCGACAGCGAAGTGTAAAAATTGGCCCGCATACAAGTTCTGACCTTTCTAATACTTGTTGACCTTTGTTGCTTGCCACTCCAAAATGGTGTTATTATGTCTTATGCAGATGATACTGCTTTGTTGTTTGCAGCTAAAACTAGAGCTGAGGCCTATGAACATGCTCAGAATGGCTGCAACATTGTGTCTAATTTTTTATATTTTTATACGCAAACCCTGCGTAGGGAAAAAAAGGAGAGAGGGGGGGGGGGTTCTTTTTCTTTCCATATCAAAACATTGTGTCTAATTGGCTCCAGAATAATCTACTTACATTAAATGCTGAAAAACAAAATACATTTTATTTACAATGAGAAATACTAACACACCGCTTACTAATCTAATAATTTACGCGCATAACTGTAGCACGTACGCTGACACTGCATGTTCTTGCCCTACTTTAGATAAAGCTGACCACTTGAAATATCTAGGTGTCACTATTGACTCCAATCTAAATTTCCGTAAACATATCGAGTTACTATGTACTAGAGTGCGAAAATTAATATTTGTTTTTAAGAATTTAAGTAAAGTAGCTAACGCTTCCGATAGGAGAAGGAAGGACCTAGTTTGCACAAAACCTCAAACTAGACATGCGTTTGCAAATCGTTTTTATGTGTTTTTAGGACCTTTTCTTTACAATAGACTCAACAAGATACTAAACTTCTACAGTTTAAGTTATAAAAATGTATTTTGGTAAAGTCAGATTATTTAGCGGTAGGTACTTAATTACACAGACACAGAAAAACTTCTAGAAGTTGTGGTTTGATTATGTTATCGTATCTATTTGTACATATTTACTTAAGCTAGTTTTAGAGTTTTTCTTTTATACCAACTTGATGCATAGCTATAATTGTTAATAGATTAATTTATATTTAAAATTTTACTAGCGGACCCGACAGACTTCGTCCTGTCAAAAAGATTTGTAATGTGGCAGTTTTTTGTTCCTACGTATTTTATAGTCGGGGCAAAAAATTCTCCTGAACAGAACCGTCACAGTGGTGATAGGGTGTTGTGAATAAAAAATAATTAAATAAAACATTATATAAGGATTTAAAAGTAATCGCTTTATTGTTAATCATGTGAATCATAATTATTAACAAAAAATAGTTTTATTATCACTGTAGTGCTTTATGATATACGATGTTTTTTGTTTGATTACCTGGCGCATATACAAACAAATCTGATGGTTTTCCAACACGGGAACAGGCAACATACAATTGATCATGTGAGAAACATGGGTTTTCCAGATTAATACCACAAACACTTAATGATTGCCCCTGGGACTTGTTTATGGTCATAGCAAAAGCAAGCCGCACTGGAAACTAGTCGTTTAAACTGAAATGGCACATCATTAGGAATCATTGGGATGCGCGGTATGAGAACATCTTCTCCTTTATACTTTCCTTTGAGTATAGTTGCTTCTATCACGTTGTTTAGTAATTTTTTTATCGCTAACCGTGTTCCGTTGCAAAGACGCGGTTGGTTGATATTTCGCAACATTATAACAACCGATCCAACCTTTAATTGAAGATTGTGAGGTGGCAATCCTGGCAAGTCCAGCGAGTTTAAAAATTCCGGTGGATAGTTGACTACATCATCTTGGTTAGTAGCCGAATCAACTGATTTATATATCCTCGATTCGCCTGTAATTTGTTCTTGAATTTTGAAATTTAATTCATTTACATCAATGTTTTTTGCAGCCAATATAGCTCGTTCGCTCAACCAATCATGGTTTCTGTAATTTTGAGAAACATCTGGAAAAACCTTCTGAATGAGTTCATCTTTTGATCGAGTTAACTGACAAAAACTTTGAGGAAAGTTAATGCAACCAGTCAACGTGTCTATAGGGAATGTGCCATTACCAATGTCAATGAGTTGTTTAGAGAATATGTTTCCAGATTGGTCATTTTGCAACTCGACACGCATATTCTTGCTTAAATGAAGTAGTTTGACATGTTTCCACAAATTGGAGGACTTTAGACATGCATTGAGTTCATCTGCTGGCGTTGATCGTGGAATCACTGGCAATGTTTGACGTAAAACTCCTGCTAATAAAATCAATGCACCACCAAATCGGTTATAATTGCTCCGTAGATCTTTTAAGGTTCTGTCTAAAGCCTCCAAAGATTTTTTATGTGCCATCGTGCATTCATCCCAAACAATAATTTTACATTGCTGCAAAACATTTGCCATTGCAGAGTTCTTCGAAATGTTGCAGGTTGGAGTTTCATTGCTATGCATATTTAATGGCAATTTTAGTGCTGAATGGGCTGTCCGACCACCTTCAAGCAAAGTTGCTGCAATTCCCGACGAAGCGAGTGCAAGTGCAATTTTATTTTGTGAGCGAATTGTTGCTAATATTATAGAAATCAAAAAAGTTTTTCGTGTACCACAAGGTGCATCTAAGAAGTAAATCCCGCCAGTTTCATCATTTGTTATTTTCATAAGAGTATCAAATACATACTTCTGTTGTTCATTCAACAGTGGAAAATTTGTTTGAATTAATTCTTTCAAAGTGTTGAGATCATACAGTTTTTCTCGATGCAACTCTTGGTTAAAAGCATCATGCATTGGACGATTAGGCGCGGCCAGACCTAATTGAATTAATAGTTTGTTTGATATCATCAAGCACATGTCCTCAATTGAAATCAATGCTTCATTGTAAATTTCTTCACTGATTTGTATATTTGGATTTCCCATTCTATTCCGTATTTGATACAAAATATCATCACACATATAATCCTTGTACTTGATCCACAAATCAATTGGGTTTGATGGGAAGCATGTAGATATGATTATTGAAAACAATGTTCGTA
Source organism: Noctua janthe (assembly GCA_910589295.1). Taxonomy (NCBI): domain Eukaryota; kingdom Metazoa; phylum Arthropoda; class Insecta; order Lepidoptera; family Noctuidae; genus Noctua; species Noctua janthe. The sequence goes on from OU342578.1 coordinate 12,601,516, forward strand.
TTTGATGAGCGTGTGATGATATTACAGCATCATTGAGAGTTTGATCCCAATGAGCGTCATTTTCTAGCAATTGCAAACGTTGACAGGCTTCTCTGTAGGATCCACACAATTCACCATCAACAGTTCGTAAATGTTGGAACGATGTTGGGCCACGTACGTACATTGACTAATAGCAGCCGTAAATAAAAACATTCATCATTAAGAATAAGAATAAGAATAATTTATTTAAAAAGTATTACAAAAAGTGTACATTTAAGCGCAGTAGTATTATTTCTCATACTAATTATAAGTACTTATAAGTAATCTATAACTAAAATATATTTTACAGTCGCAAGTATTCAATAGTTCAATTTAGATGTCAGCGACCTGCCCGAACTAGGTTTATTTAAACCTGTGTTTCAGGCCATCACTTTACCTAGCACAATTCAATAAGGACAATAAAATTATAAAATTAAATTAATCTATTAACAATTATAACTATGCATCAAGTTGGTTTAAAGAAAAACCCTAAAACTAGCTTAAGTAAATATGTACAAATAGATACGATAACATAATCAAACCACAACTTCTAGAAGTTTTTCTGTGTCTGTGTAATTAAGTACCGCTAAATAATCTGACATTACCAAACTACATTTTTTATAACTTAAACTGTAGAAGTTTAGTATCTTGTTGAGTCTATTGTAAAGAAAAGGTCCTAAAAACACATAAAAACGATTTGCAAACGCATGTCTAGTTTGAGGTTTTGTGCAAACTAGGTCCTTCCTTCTCCTATCGGAAGGAACTGGGTGATAGGGAAGTGTAGAGTGCTGGTGCAGTATTATGTGAAGAATAAATAATTGCCGTACTGTAAGTACATTACATGTTTTATAGAGCTGGTGTGTAGGGAATCTAAAAGGACGGAAGGTAGCAACTTTTAGAACTGCTCTTTGAGCACGTTCTAGAGGGAGAAGAATTGAATTTCCCGCCCCACCCCAGGATATTATACAATATGTTAGAATAGATTGACACAACGCTAAATAAATCTGTTTTATCAAATTATAGTTAGCTACATTACGTAAATTCTTAAAAACATATATTAATTTTCGCACTCTAGTACACAGTAACTCGATATGTTTACGGAAATTTAGATTGGAGTCAATAGTGACACCTAGATATTTCAAGTGGTCAGCTTTATCTAAAGTAGGGCAAGAACATACAGTGTCAGCGAACGTGCTACAGTTATGCGCGTAAATGTTTAGATTAGTAAGCGGTGTGTTAGTATTTCTCATTGTAAATAAAATGTATTTTGTTTTTTCAGCATTTAATGTAAGTAGATTATTCTGGAGCCAATTAGACACAATGTTGAAGCCATTCTGAGCATGTTCATAGGCCTCAGCTCTAGTTTTAGCTGCAAACAACAAAGCAGTATCATCTGCATAAGACATAATAACACCTTTTTGGAGTGGCAGGCAGCAAAGGTCATTAATATAGATCAAAAATAATGTAGGGCCTAGAATACTGCCTTGTGGAATTCCGAAACAAGTATTAGAAAGGTCAGAACTTGTATGCGGGCCAATTTTTACAGTTTGCTGTCGATCCCTTAGATAATCTGACAATAGTAGAAGCTGTGCTCCTCTTACTCCAAGTGTTTCAAGCTTCTGCAAAAGAGTAGTGCAAGAAATAGTGTCGAAGGCCTTGGCAAGGTCTAGAAAGATCCCAACTGTATGCATTCCACTATCCAGATTTGTAGCAATGTAGTTGGTCAATTTGTTTACTGCTTGGCTTGTTGATTTTTTAGGCCTAAACCCAAACTGATTGTCTGAAAGTAGTTTATTATCTTCCAGATATTTTATCAATCTACTGTTAATGATTTTTTCTAAAATTTTTGAAAGGCCTGTTAGCACTGAAATGGGTCTGTAGTTATTCACACTCATTTTGTCTCCAGACTTGAAAATTGCTTGGATGTACTGAATAAATTAGTTATTGCCGATAGTAAAACGAAAGAAATTTAATATGAACTTTATACAATAGCAATAAAGCTCAAATTGACTACATTTTAGTTAGAAAATGTTTGTATAGGAAAAAAAAAATGGCTGTTTTAAGGGTTTTTCCGGAAATTATTAGAATTTTTCTCGCCGTAAAAACCATCCTTGAACTCCAACGAACATTTAAAAAAAAAATTGGCCAAATTGGTCCAGGCGTTGTTGAGTTATGCGCTTACCAACACATTTTGCGATTCATTTTTATATTATAGAAGATAGATTGTCCTTATAAAATCGTGCTAGGTAAAGTGATGGCCTGAAACACAGGTTTAAATAAACCTAGATCGGGCAGGTCGCTGACATCAAAATTGAACTATTGAATACTTGCGACTGTACAATATATTTTAGTTACAGTTTACTTATAAGTACTTATAATAAGTATGAGAAATAATACTACTGCGCTTAAATGTACACTTTTTGTAATACTTTTAAATAAATTATTCTTATTCTACTGGAGTCAATTGATTTTTACTCAGACTAAAGTTATCAGATTCGAGCTCCCAAAATTGTTTAAGATTAAAATCTTCATTGCAAATGTTAGTATGCACGGTAATGATAGTACTATTGCAGCTCAAAGTATTGGTTTCACTATCAATCACTTTGCCAGATAAAATCCAACCCAACCTGGCGTTCTGTGCTATCGGTGTTCCTGGTGGACCTCTAATCAATGCTACGGTTATAATTTGGCAATAGACTTCTTCACCAAGCAATAGGTCGATTTTGTTTGGTATGTTAAATTTCGGATCTGCGAACTTCATAACTGGTAAGTTGGGCCACAGCTGAACGACAATTTTAAGAGAAGTATTGTTTAAATTATTTTTTTAGCTTCTATTAACGTTGTAGAGCTGTTCTGATTCATTTTTGAAATTAATATAGCACGAATGTCTTGAATTCGGCTACAAAACTGTAAGTATGACTCGCCTTGTTTGATTTTTAGGGTCTCCAGTTCGATGGCAACGCATTCCTCGCTCCTGGGATATCCCAAAATGTTGGATCAATAAAGATTTTAATTCGCTATACGTCTCAAAGTCACCTCTTTCGCTAATTAAGGCTGCCGCTTTACCTTTTAATTTACTCGTAACTAGTTGTTGCCCGCGACTTCGTTCGTGTGGAATTTTTGTTATGTATGCGTGTTCGATTCCCGGGTTGGGTAAAGTGTTATTTGGGTATTCCGTCAGGAATTTCTCAGTAGTAGCTACGAAGTCTGAATTTGTGCCCGATTGATGGATTGCCATCAATCGGGCACGATTCCAGACTCCGTAGCTTTCTCCAGTTATGTTGAAGTCCTATGTAATCATAGGACTTCAACATAACTGGTGAAATGTGGGTGTACTATTAGGTATACACCTGTGCCAAACCCTTCGGGGATTACAGACGGCATGTTATGTGTGAGAACTGATGATACTATGATGAACTATGGATGTCGACGCCGACGATCATATATATTTTTTTAATTTGATTGATACACTCGTTCTTTGGCGACAGCACTACCCCTTACACAACCACCCTTCATTTTTTATATTACCCTCCAAATTGGGAAAAACGTGCATGATGTGATGATGTGGATGTGCGTGCATCCTCTGTAGCCACTGGATGGGAAAATACATCGGAAAATAGAATTTTGCCATCTGCGGCCAATTCCAGACGACCCACTCCCATTTGCAGCAGCATATTCGCAAAGACACCTGCTTCGTGGTCGTTGTACAGTCGGACGCGCATGTTGCGAGAAAGATGGATCTTTTCGATCCAAGACAACAGTGGCGACGCCTTGAGATATGCGTTTATTTCATCCACCGGTATGCCCCTCTCAGTAACTGGCAGTATCTGTCTAAAGTCGCCTGCGAGCAAAACGACAACGCCACCCATCAGCGCCTGGTTGCCGCGGATGTCCTGCAAGCTGCGGTTCAACGCCTCTTATGCACTTCACCGGCAATATGAAAACGGAATATGCAGTCCGACCACCGTTGAGCAAAGTTGCAGCAATGTCCGAGGGAGCCACAGCCACAGCTATGTGACCGCACGGTTGGCGCAGTGGCTGAGCGAATGGCTGCGAGTATCGGGTTCAATTCCATTGTATTCATTCAATTCAAATTCACGATACAAGAGTAATTCCAAGTGTGGGCCTGGACTGGGGCAAGGTTAAAAAAAAAAATAGCTTCATAATTGTTCGGCACTCGACAACTTCCCGAGGATTGATATTAAATAAAACAATCTGTTTCCAAAGCAAGTACAAAAAAATTATTTTATTCAATCACTATGTAATCTGAGCGGAGAATCTCGACACCGCGATTCAGAAATATGGCCAAATTGTACAACGCCATCTATCGAGCTTAGGGGAAAACTCGCGATCGAACATCCCGCCCACCATGGACAGCGTGTCCAGAACTAGGGTTAAATATAATAAAAAACTAACTGACCGCCCACCACAAAATACAAATAATTTGGTGGGAAGTGAAAACAATAATGGACTGTATGTAAACAACAAAATAACAACTAAACAAAAATCTTAATGTTAAACTTAAATTGTAAATTGAGCAACAATTAATTATCCTTAACATTAATAAAAAATATAAAAACATGAAAGTACTACATATCTACTAGGTGATAGGAAGTACAATTAATTTCGACACAGGTCTCTTAATCATAGAACCTTTACAGCGCAATGTAACCACTCTTGTGATTTTATCCGAGCCAGTATGCTTTTCGGTAATAAGTAGTGACGTCACGGATGTCAATCTAGTGACGTCACGGATGTCAATCAGCCATAAGCTCTTTGTGTTCTCCTCGCGAATTAATAAAAAAAAACTCGGTTTAATTTCGCTAAGTGTTGTGTAAATACTTTGTAAATACATCTGCCAGTGCAACTTACAAGTAACATTATTGTCCAGTGTTTATATGCTGTGTATATGTAAAATAAACTCAAATTAACGTTTTAGTGGACTCCAGCAAGTACATAAATACCCGAAACCGAAATTATATAAACAGTAATTTTCTGGGGAACTCAAAATCAGCTTGAGACCTTACTGTACTGATCTTACTGTGGTGTCTGTCTGTACTATAAACACCGTGGAAATACACCATAGACGTGTTTCTGCAGATAGCGCCATCTGTTGCCTAGTCGGTGTACTATTTGGACAGATCAATTGTGCTGCGTTTGGTAAACAATCAAGTTCAACACACCATGGCTAAGTGCGGTGCTTGTGGGAAATTTCTCTCGTCGGCAGAGGCAGCTAATTGCAGCAAATGTAGGCAATGGTACCACAGAGGGTGCGTAGACATTCAGAAAGCTGGTCCTGTAACCACCCCCTGGCACTGCCCTGAGTGCACGAAGAACCAGGTGAGGGATAACCGGGCTGAAACACCGGTACGGGGTCGGGCACCAACACCAGCTCCGCACGAGGAAAGCCTGGTCAACCTGATGGACACCAGCCCCATAAACAGCACAGCCCTAGATGCCACACAGGAGCTCAACCTAGACATCCTTAGGGCAGAGCTAACTAATTTTAAAGAGGATTTTTTGAAAATCGTACGTAATGAGTTCCAGCAGCTGCGTGACGATCTATCTCAGCTAAGGTCCTCTGTAAAATCAACAAATGACAGGATGAGTAACCTGGAGGAAAGGGTAGCAGAAATGGAGACGAAACTGGCTCAGCCCCAAGGTACGCGATCGTCGGATATGGATGAGCTTATAAGCCAGTTAAGAAGCGATATTAATGACCGTGACCAGGAGTTGCTCGCAAATGATCTCCAGATTTCAAACATACCTGAGATCAGCGGCGAAAACCCTACCCATACAGCCATGTTGGTGGCGGCTAAGATTGGCGTAAAAATCAAAGCGCGCGATATTGTGAGTGCCGAGCGTGTCGGAGGCAGGCGTATCAACGCTACGCAGGCGACGGCGCCGGTGGTGACCCGCTCCCGCTTCCTGATCGTGCGCCTCGCGCGCCGCGACTTACGGGACGAGCTGCTGGAGGGAGCACGAGTGCGTCGTGGCATGACCACAGCGGATCTCGACCTGCCGGGCCCTGCGACGCGCTTCTACGTCAACGAGCGCCTTACGAAGGTGAACCGGGACTTGTTTCGGAGCGCGCGTGAGGCGGGCAGTCGCCTCGGTTGGCAGTTCGTGTGGTCAAAACGTGGCCGTATACTCGCCCGGTACAAACCCGGTGATGCCACTTGCCACATCCGCGGTGAGGCTGATATACTGCGCACCTTCAGCGCGCCACCCGGGACTAGCGCAAATGGTGCACTTTAGAGAAGCCGTCATGTTTGTTTTTGTCTGTTTGTTTGTCTTTTTTTTGTTTCTGAAGTTTGTTGTAGTTTTTTTTCTAGATCAAGTCTTTCAATACACATATTTAATCATGCGGACTTTAAAAGTAAGTTCAGTAAAAGTGAGTGACAGCCTGTCAATGTTAATATTAATTTTGTTTTCACGTGTTAAGCTAAGTTTTGTATCGGCAGGTGTGTGTCTCGCGGCACACCTTAGTGAACTACGTGTTAACCAGTTTTATAACACTACACTTATTATTTACCTCCACCTACCCATCACACAACTTCTATTACTAACATACCACAGTTTAAAACGACTGTTTAATTTTATATTATACACTATCTACCTATTTACAATTCGACTTAGACTAATAATATATCAAATTACAATTGTATGTGCACTAATGATAATATTGATTTTGCTAAATAACGGTATTTATTTTATAGCATCTTAATGGCGACTAAAGGAGAAAAGTGTTTTAAAGTTGGTTTTCTTAATGCCGGATCACTGGGTACGGGTCATGATGACTTGATTGGTGCACTGAACAGGCATTGTTTTGATGTTATGGCCATTAACGAAACTTGGCTCCGACCTGGCGAGGAGGGGCGCGCTCCGGTGGTGCCGGGTTATCGTCTGCGTCACAAGCCGCGGCCAGCGAGTGTTCGCGCGGGCCGTGGTGGGGGCGTTGGGTTTTATGTGCGGCGGGGACTCAGCGCGCGTACTTGGACCAGCACGGTCGATCCCAGGTTCGAATCGTTTGAACAAATGTGGTTAACGCTCTCACTGAAAGGCAAAAAAATTGCGATAGGAACAGCTTACCGTCCACCATGGCTTGACCTGGTCCTATTCCTGGATGCCATAACAGATTCTGTGAGTTCATTGGGAAATTGCGACCATTATATTCTACTTGGCGACTTTAATGTTAATTTTCTGGACACAATGGGGATAAAAACGAAAACAATTAATGAATTTCTAAATTGCCTTAATCTCACCCAGTTGGTCACAACCCCCACTCACTTCACAGCATCCAGTGAAACTCTAATCGATCTTCTATGTACTGACCTGAGAGCAAGATACACTGGGGTAGAATCTTTCGGTTCACTCAATGGCCATTCTATTGTAGTAGGGGAATTTAACATCAAGCGGGATAAATTCAAACCGTACTGGGTAAAGTTTCGACCTCTTAAAAACGTGTGCATGGAAACATTTAATGTGGACTTATCGCTGTTAAATCTTGGAATTGTCCCGTCGCTTGACACTGTCAATGATATGGTGTATGTCTTTAACACCCATCTTACTTCCTTGTTTGATGTCCACGCGCCGATCAAGACGTGTACTATAAAGGAACAATCGTCTCCGTGGATTACGGATACAATCAAAATTATGATGCGTTTACGCGACGACGCACTAAGTAGTTATAGGAAAACAAAATCCGACTCTAAGGAAAAATACTACAAAGAATTGAAACACTTGGTGATTGGTTCGCTGTACAATGAAAAAATTGCGTACTTCAAACAGAATATAAATAATAAAATACAAAACCCTAAATTGCTATGGAAAAATTTGAAATCCATCGTATCGTCCTATAAACCCAGACAAGACCTTCCGTCGCATTTTACAGATCCTGATTTAATTAATAAAAACTTCTTGATTGTTCCCGGTAACCCCATAGCAAACGCATCGCTTTTAAGTTATTATGACAATCATAGCCACGGTGAAGCAATTTTTACAATCACTCCAGTGGACCAGAACAATGTCTCACGTACTATTGCTAGTCTTAAAAGTAATGCCGAAGGGTACGACAACATTACCCTGGACATGATTAATATGACTTTGCCGCACACGTTAGATGTTGTTACGGACATAATAAATCGCTCTATAGTGACGTCAACATTCCCTGATCTATGGAAAATTGCCTCCATTAGGCCTTTGCCAAAAAATTCAAATCCATTATCCTTAAAAGATCTGCGCCCTATTAGTATATTACCATGCTTATCCAAAGTACTAGAGAAAATCGTCAGTCATCAACTTACGCTTTTTCTGGAACAACATAACGTTTTACCTGATTTACAGTCAGGGTTCAGAAAACAGCGCAGTACATCTACGGCTCTACTGGATGTTACTGACAACATTTTATCGGCCCAAGATAGGGGAATGTGCACGTTACTTGTTCTACTAGACTTTTCCAGGGCTTTTGACGCTATTAATATACCGTTGCTATTGTCAAAGCTAAAATATTATGGTTTCGACCAAGGAGCTGTACAATGGTTCCGCAGCTACTTAAATAATAGGGAACAACTAGTAGACCTGCGTTTGAGTGACGGCACTGCTCTTAGATCGGCACCTATACCTGTAGAAAGAGGAGTCCCGCAGGGCTCTATTTTAGGTCCCATTATCTTTATTCTGTACTGCGCAGACATAATAAGATGTCTACAGAAATGCAAGTACCACATATACGCCGACGATGTACAATTATATATTTCCTTTAGACCGGAAGAGTATGACAGCGCCATTAAGGATCTTAATGAAGATCTCCGACGAATCGCTGATTGGTCCGAAGAGAACTGTCTGTCACTAAACCCTACAAAAACTAAGTATATGGTATTTGGTACTAGACAACAGCTGGTTCGACTACCTTTGACTTTTGATTTAGAACTAATGGGCGAACCAATTGAGCGAGTGTATGAGGCGCGTAATCTGGGTCTAACCATGGACAAAAATCTTCGTTTTGAGAAACACGTAGCAGACTCAGTAAGAAACTGTTTTTATCGCCTGAAGGTTTTGTACAAGATGAGGCCTTATTTATCCGAATCGCTACGGGAACAACTTGTAGAAACCTTAGTCCTGTCTCGGTTGAACTACGCCGACACTGTGTACGGCCCGCGCCTATTAGCTCGTACAGATCGGCTCATACAAAGGGTACAAAACGCGTGCGCTCGATTTTGTTACAACATACCTCGTAGAAATCATGTCACACCTTTTATTAACAAGCATTTCACGCTAAAAATGAAGTCCAGACGCAAGCTACACCTGGCTTGCCTTTTATTCGGTGTGGTCAAATATCAAAAACCGGACTACTTGTATAATAAATTGAGTTGGATAACAAATCAAATCAAATCAAATATCTTTATTGGAACAAAAACACATTTCACAAAGTAATTGCGTACGGAAATAGCTGCATTAGTTAAAAACTGTGTCACAGCTATTAACGCCCACCTCCAGGAGGGAGACGACAACGTTCCAGATACAAACATTAAAATAGTAAAAAATAAAATAGTAAACAATTAAAATAGTAAAAAAATAAAATAGTAAACAATTAAAATAGTAAAAAATTAACATGGCAAAAAATAAATTAAATATTATGTAAGTAATTGATGTGCATGTGGGAGTGTTGTATGTGAGTGTAGTGCGTGTCTGTGGAATGTGAGTGTAGAGTGTGTGCTTGTGGAACCCCACAAGTAGGCGGGAATGTGGCAGAAGACAATGTTCGCAACAACTCTCGGGTCAGTTACATAATACAGCTGCTTTCAGAGGTAGCTTTCGTTATGCGGCTTCTAAAGTATGGAATAACCTGCCACCACCGATAAGACTAGTCAAGTCGATTGGCACTTTCAGAAGTCGTTTGCGGCAGTTTCTCATAGAAGCGCAACGCAAGCTGGATATGATTGCTCTAAATGAATCCATAATATGATGTGCGTTCCTACCTGGGAGGTGGGAACATCCGCATCCGCATCCTAATTAACTTGAGCATGATACGGTATCTGGGACAAAAAAAAAAAAAAAAAAAAAAAAAACTTTGTCGGTATAGAAATATTTAAGGTCAAGGTTCCTTTTTCACAAGTTTTTTTATTATGTAATAGCTTTACTTAATATACCTCCATAATCCCTGTACTGTCAATACATCCATCAGCACAATGTTTTGAGTGCGTTACCTTGAATCTCAAGGTAATCCGTGAACATAATGTGCGTTCCTACCTGGGAAGGTAGGAACGCGAATCCTAATTAACTTGAGCATGACACGGTTTCTGGGTCAAAAAAAAAAAAAAGAAACATTATTTATTGACCTATTTATCTATCTGTTTTCCTATATATTTTTGTTTCGCACCTTCGTTAAGTCGCTCTAGTTTATTTTAATGTTTGTTTATTTTATTTTATTATTATTATTTTTTGTGTGCAGATCCATTTTTCATATTTAAGTACCTATTCACTACCACCATTGACACAAAATATAAAGCTGCTTCACATCCGGGACCTCACTAATTTCAGGTCCAGTTGAAAACCAGCGTCGGGCACTAGTTGTCCGGCATTTTTGCTGAACTGGGCCTATTTGGCGCAGCCGTGAGGCACACAGTGTCACACTATTTTATTTTATTTTTATTTTTTTTTGTTTAGATTTTAAGTTTTTTAATTTTTTGTTTTTTATTTGTTATATTTTTATTTTTTTTATACTGTGTGCACTTGTGGCATGTGCCAAATAAATGTATTTTCTTTCTTCTTCTTTCTTTCTAAGACCGTAAAGCCATCTTGCGGGTGGAAGATCATCTTCCATAACCAACACTACGTCACCCAAGTTCGGTTCTACGGTTTGATGTGCCCATTTGTTCCTCTGGTGAAATTGAACCAGATATTCTCGCGACCACCTACGCCAGAAATCCTGCACCATGCGTTGAGTCAACTGCCATCTTCTCAATGTACTAATATTAGAATTTTCAAAATTAAGTTCGGGTACGAGAAGCAAAGGCTCGCCTACTAAGAAATGACCCGGCGTTAATGGGCATGGATCTTCTGGATTTGTACTGATGGTGGAAATGGGCCTAGAGTTTAGACAGGCTTCTATCTGGGCAAGCACTGTTGTCAATTCCTCAAAAGTGAGAGTGCTTGTACCAACCACTCCTTTGAGATGGTGTTTGGTTGACTTCACTCCAGCCTCCCAAAGCCCTCCGAAGTTTGGGGAGTGAGGTGGAATGAAGCTCCAAGTTGTTCCGTTGGTCGCCAACCAATCGGCAATGTCAGTAGCTACACCGGACCTTTCGTGGTTGAACAACGCCTTCAATTCCTTGTTAGCTCCGACAAAAGTAGTGCCATTATCGCTCCACATCTCACCGCAATGGCCTCTCCTCGCTGTAAAGCGCTTAAAGGCAGCTATAAAGGCTTGGGATGTCATATCACTGACGACTTCTAAATGTATGGCCCGAGTGGCCATACACACGAACAAACATATGTAACCTTTGGTGGAGTGATAACCGCGACCCTTAGTAGGACGGATGCTAATAGGACCTGCATAGTCCACGCCACTTCTAAAGAAAGGTCGGCCAGCGTTGACCCTAGCAGAGGGCAATGACCCCATTAAAGGATGTACAGACCGAGCGGAATGACGGATGCAAATTACGCATTTGCGGACGTATTGTCTGACTACACTCTTCGCATTTATTATCCAATATTTGGATCTTATATAATTAAGAACTAACTGAGGCCCACCGTGCAACGTGCTCTCATGAGCATCAGCTACCAGGAGGTGGGTTAAACCCGACTTTCGAGGAAGAATTATTGGATGCTTCGAGTCTTCGTGAAGGTTCGCCCTGTGTAACCTACCACCAACTCTCAAAATCTGTTCTTGATCCAAGTAAGGATTGAGCGAGGTAAGTACCCCTTTTTTATTTATTTCTCCCTTTGTTTTTAAACTATCTATCTCCGATTCAAAATTTTCCCTTTGACATAGTTTAATGCAGGTAAGTAATGCCCCTTGAATTTCAGTATGAGTTAGATAATTATCGAATTTAGTAATATAATTTTTATTTTTAAACTTTAAGAACCTTTTACAATAAGCTATTACTCTGGTCAGTTTTCTAAGAGATGAATATTTTGAAATTATAGAATCCTCACTTGTTTCTTTTACTACTGTGTTGCATGCTAATACTGATTTTCTTTCCTCTAAGTTAGTTTCCTTAATTTCCCTTCTACTATAATTAATTTCTTTATTTTTCAGCCAATCAGGTCCCTGTATCCACAATTCTAGGCCGGCGCACTCAGAAGGATTCACGCCGCGCGACGCGCAATCTGCAGGATTATCACTGGACTGGACGTGCGACCACTGGTTGTTTTCCATAACGGTAAGTATTTCGGACACTCTGTTACCTACGAATGTCTTCCAGCGGCTAGGGTGGCTGCTCAACCAGGCGAGCACCACTGTCGAGTCAGTCCAGGCATGTATTTTTTCTTTACAGATACCCAAGGTGTCGGAAACTTCACGCAGAAGTTTTGAGAGCAACAAGGCGCCACATAACTCCAAACGAGGTATGGACACTTGTTTGACAGGAGCCACCTTGGTCTTAGCCGCAACTAGACTAACATGAACTCGACCACTAACATCAATACACCGAACATAGACAGCGGCTGCGTAAGCAACATTGGATGCGTCAGAGAATCCGTGCAACTCTAGCAAGACGTCGAGTTGACTCGTGTGTATCCACCGTGGCAGGCGGAAATCCCTAAGATGGTAAAGGTTATTTCTATAATTAAGCCATTCCTTTATCAGGTGATCTGGAAGTGCATCGTCCCATTCAGATCCTGCTAGCCATAAGCGTTGAATAAAAACCTTAGCTGTAACTATCACTGGCGCAAGCCAGCCAAGAGGGTCAAACAAGCGAGCGATGTCAGAGATAACCTTTCGCTTGGTTATGTGTTAGCGACGATACGAGTAAATAACGTGATCTCTAATTAGTTCTCATTTAATTGTGAAATTAATCTAATAAGACGTTAGTCCAGTAGGATGATAAGTGTTGATTTTTTCTAATTAGTAGTTTAAGTGTTGCGCATTCCTGCCACCTGGCGGCGCTACTTGTATTAAAAGGCTTAAGTACCTGAAAACTTTACCGTAACGAGAGCCGTTTCACATTTTTGTTATTTTAAGGTGTTAAATAAGAGAATATTGTATTGTTTTTAATTAATTTAAGGAAATTAAACTCATCCTGAGGTCAGGAAAGTAAGGGAATATTGTAAGGGATGTCTGATCACGAGAAACAACATAGTTCAAGATTTCTATAGAAAAGCCACCTGCGCTCTGATTGGTCGAAGGGCGGAGATTAGTGCCGTGTGCAAAATTGAGAGACTGTGATTGGTCAGAGCAGCCTATAAAAGGGAGCATTTTTCCGTGATCAGGCATTCCGAATCCAGCAGTATTATGAAGAACTTGAAGAAGCAACAAGAATAAATAAGAAGCTCTGAAGACTAGTGTTATTATTACTCCACCACCGCACTCTCTCCAGTCGAAATCCCGCCAGCGAACCCTCTCCGCCCAACATTACATGAGCGCAACATTTGGTCCTTCGAGAGCCGGATTGGGTTCAAGAAACTAGGAAGATGCCTGCGAATACGAGATCAAGATTAGTGCAGTCGAAGACTATAACTACGAGTGAAAGTAACGCTACCACGGAGACTACGGGTACCGGTACGACGGATTGGAGTATGAATACGCCGAGTGAACCTACAAGCGCGACGACTACGAACACGTCGATTTCAAACCGATCGACACTTACAAGAAGATCGCCGCCGGGCAGCGTACAAGAACGTCAGCAACCCGTACATCATCCCAAAAATACTACTGGAGAAGAATCAACACCGGGGGAAGTGACTCGTACCATCCCCCCGACCCGCACCATCGAAACGTCGATTCCCGTCCGCCAAGAAGAGAGTCATCCAACGCCGCAGATTCAAGAAAGAAGTGTCGCAGTGAAAACGCGTCTGAACGATGGAAGCACACCAACGTCCAGAGAAGAGAGTCTGCAGCGGCCTCACCCTAAGAAGACGACCCGCGATCCAGACACACATTCTGTTCGCTCGTCGCATAGGAAGAGAGCAGAAGCGCAAGCAAAAATGACAGTAGCACTAAGGGAATTAGAACTGGCAGAAGCACGATCGAAAGTGGCTCAAGCTGAACTGGAACTCCTAGCAGCAGAGTCAGAAGAAGAAGATGGTGCCGGGGAAGAGCTGTACGAACGAACTCAAGAGGTCGAGCAGTGGTTCATAACGACCGGGGACAGGCCTAACAAGGGTCAGAGGCCAATCGAGACAAAAGAAAAACAGAGCGACATCCAGGAATTGGCTTCAGTCATACTCAAGTTATCCGAGAAGTCACGTGACCCCGTTTCATCGAAGCACATCGAACTCCCTCACTTCAACGGAACCTGTGAAGAATGGTTGGCGTTCAAGAGATCATACTAAGATATGGCCGCTTCCTTCAGTAACAATCAGAACCTAGCGCGCCTTAGAATAGCAATCCAAGGAAAAGCTAGAGAAGCCGTCCAAAGCCAGTTGAAGATCCACGCGAAGTAATCAAGGGACTTGAAGCAAGATTCGGAAGACCTGGAGCGCTGGCATTAGCAGAACTAGAAAAAATGAAGAACCTGTCAAAAGTTGGCGAGAACCCAAGCGACATATGCGTATTTGCAAGCAAAGTGAAGAACGCCGTTGAGACAATCAAAGCCTTAAAGAAACCACAGTACCTCAGTTCTCCTGAAACACTGAGAATTATAGTAGACAAGATGCCAACATCCATGAAGTTTCGTTGGTTCGCCTACCACAGAAGCAGAAGAGATGAAGAAATCCAAGAACTATTACTCGTCGAAGCGTTTTTAGAAACAGAAGCCGACATGTGTGGGGACTTTGCTCCACCTGAAGTGCCATCGGAGCAAAAGAAGCAAATAAGAAGACCTGTACATAATATGGTACAAGAAGCGTCGCAAGAGAAATACAAGAAGTCATGTCCATTCTGTGAAGAAGAGCATTTCGCAATAGAATGCAAGAAGTTTAAAGAAGCTAACCTAAATGAAAAATGGGATATGATCAAGAAGGCAAAAATATGCTTCAAGTGCCTTCGTTTCAAGCACTCAAGAATCAACTGTAAAGCTCCAGTCTGCAAGCAGTGTAAAAGATGGCATCATACCATCCTGCATTCTGACAAGCCACCAGTACCAGTAGAAAAAGAAGCGAAGAAAGAAGACACAGGAAGCACGTCAGAAGAAAAGGTCGCCTCAATCCACAACGCAAAAGGAGAAGAGAAGGCATACCTGAAGATCATCCCAGTGGACCTTTATGGTCCAAAAGGCCAAGTCCGCGTGCTAGCATTGTTGGACGAAGGGTCAACAGTCACACTCCTAGACGCATCAGTTGCTGAGAACATTGGAGTCGAAGGGAAGCAAGAAAAACTCACAATTGAAACAGTCGGCGGGAAGGTGCTAAGAAAAGATAGTTCACAGAAGATCGAGTTCAAGATAAAAGGGGCTCATAAAAGGGAAAAGAGAACTATCATTGCAAGAACCATCGACGACCTGAAGCTGTCCAAGCAATACATCAACAAGGACACCGTGAGAAACTGCCAGCATCTAAGGGCAATTGAAAGTCAACTCCTCTACGTCACCGAAAGGCCCAAGCTGCTGATAGGTCAAGACAATTGGGGGCTGATAGTAACAAGAAGACTGAAGAAGGGCAAACCATCCGATCCTGTAGCCTCCCTCACCAACCTAGGGTGGGTGTTACACGGATGCGAAACAGGGGCGACTGCCTTAGTAAACTTCACCCACTACGGCAGATCGTCCACTGACGAAGAAAGCATAGAAGAAATCGTCCGAGAACACTTTCAGTTGGAATCTCTCGGGATTCAGAATCGGTCGCCAACCAATGACAGCGATAGAAGAGCTCTAGAAACCCTCGAGAAGACTACAAAGAAACTGTCAAGCGAAACAGGACTCCTGTGGAAGAAAGAAGACGAAATTCTACCCAACAATTACAGTCAAGCCATCCGACGCCTGGTCAACATTGAAAAGAAGTTGGATCAAGACCAAGAAGCTAAAGAGCACTACGAGAAGCAGATCCAGAATCTAATTGAAAAAGAATACGCAGAAAAAGCTCCAAAAACCTCAAGCAAAGGAAGAATATTCTACTTACTCCACTTCGCCGTTGTACATCCAGTTAAGAAGAAGCTGAGGATAGTGTTCGACGCAGCTGCCAAGTTTGAAGGGAAGAGCCTCAACGACGCCTTGCTCACGGGCCCAGACCTATTGCAGTCACTATTTGGCGTACTGCTACGCTTCAGGGAAGGACCAGTAGCTGTCATGGCCGACATCCAAGATATGTTCCTTCGGGTCAAAGTAAGAGAAGATGACCGAGACAGCCTCAGGTTCCTGTGGCGCGGAAACCGAAGAACTGGCAAGCCCGAAGAGTATAGAATGTCGTCAATCATCTTTGGAGCAGCGTCATCACCAGCAACAGCTATTTATGTGATGAACAAGAACGCAGAAGAATTCAAGAACACTCATCCCGAAGCAGTAAAAGCAATAAACAGAAACCATTACATGGACGACTATCTACAGAGCTTCGCGTCGGCAGCTGAAGCAAAGAAGATATCAAAAGAAGTAAAAGATATTCACGCAAGAGCAAACTTTCATCTGAAGGGGTGGGCCAGTAACATTTCGGGGGTACTATCGGAAGTAGAAGACACCAATAAAGAAGATTCTTTGCAACTAACGAAAGATGAGAAGATTCTGGGGCTAAGATGGCTGGTAAAAGAAGATACACTAGCCTTCAATGTTGGTCTGCGTAACACGTCAAAGGACCTGCAAAATGGTAGAAGAACTCCAACGAAGAGAGAAGTCACGAGCGCAGTGATGTCTACCTTTGATCCGATGGGTTTCGCAACACCAGTCTTGATACAAGGGAAGAAATTAATTCAAGACATTTGGCGAACGAAGATAGACTGGGACGAATTAATCAACGAACCACAAAAAGAAGCCTGGATGAACTACCTAGAAGAAGTATCGGCGTTAGCAAAACTGAAGATTCCAAGGTGCGTCTCACCCCGCGGCAGAAAAGGACAACTGCACACGTTCACCGACGCGAGTGAAGAAGCCTACGCAGCAGTAGTCTACTGGAGGACAGTCGAGCCCGGAGGAAAAGTCCACGTCTCCATGATCGCCGGCAAAGCAAGAGTAACGCCAACGAAACCAGTTTCGATTCCGAGGTTGGAGCTACAAGCGGCGTTACTCGGCAGCAGACTAGCAGCCACGATCGAAGAAGAGTCTGAGCTCGAAATATCAAAGAAGACCTACTGGACAGACTCTAGCACAGTACTGCAGTGGATAAAGGCGGAACCAAGGAAGTTTAAAACTTTCGTGGCCAATCGACTAGCAGAAATTGAAGAAAAGTCTAAGCCAGAAGACTGGAGATGGGTACCAACTAAAGAAAATCCAGCAGACGACGCCACGAGGGGAACTCCAATCGAGTTTGACCACAACGCTAGATGGTTCAAAGGTCCGTCATTTCTCCGTCATCCAGAAGAAGAGTGGCCGATTCACGACTTCAAACCAGAGGGTATCATGCAAGAAGAGAAGAACAAGCAAAAGGTGATGGCGATTAAGGCTACTGAAGACACGCTTCTGGACCTAGAGAGGTTCTCAAACTGGGAGCGACTACTGCGCACAACGGCCAGAGTGGTTACCTTCGCACACCACTTATTGAAGAAGACCCGCAAAGCAACCGCCACCGCTGCGCGTCAGAAGGAAGAACCCTGGAAACCTCAAAGAAAAACCCAGAAGAAAGACACGAGAACCTTACATCGATCCGCCAACAAAGATGAAAACAAGCGGCTGTACCTACCCCTGGAAGAAGACCACTTGAAGAAGGCCGAAGAGTTATTAATGAAGATGAGCCAGAACGATAGTTTCGCAACAGAAATGAAGAGTTTGAAAGCGGAAAAATCCTTAGAAACCTCAAGTCGGCTCAAAAAGATCGACGTTTATATAGGAGACGACGGAATCATCAAGTTAAGAAGTAGGACGTCAAAGTTCCACGATAACAATGAAAGAAGAATGAACCCCATCATACTAGATGGAAAACAGAAGATAACGCGTCTTCTCATACAACATTACCACAAGAAGTTTCTTCACGGAAATACAGCTACAGTAATGAACGAGATTCGACAAAAGTATTGGATCCTGAGTTTAAGAGCGACTTTAAAGGCGGTCGCACACAGCTGTCAATGGTGCAAGACAAGGAAGAGTTTACCAGAAATACCCCCGACGGGGGACCTACCGAGCGAGAGACTACAGCATCATCAGTTCCCGTTCTCTTGCACGGCCGTAGATTACTTTGGGCCAATGCAAGTCACTATTGGGAGAAGAACCGAGAAGCGCTGGGGGGCATTGTTTACTTGCCTCACCACAAGAGCCGTACATCTAGAGTTAGTGCCCTCACTTAGCACGAGCTCGATGATTATGGCACTTCGACGAATGGCAGCCAGAAGAGGAACCCCGAAAACCATATTCAGCGATAACGGGACCAACTTCGTCGGGGCCAAAAGGGAATTGGAAGAGGCAGCGCAAGAGAAGGGCATCAAGTGGAAGTTTATTCCCCCGGGAGCTCCGAATATGGGAGGCGCCTGGGAAAGACTTGTGCGAACAGTCAAGACCGCACTATCAGTGGTTCTCAACGAAAGAAACCCACCCGAAGAAGTACTCCACACGTTAATGACCGAGGTCGAACACATTGTCAATTCTAGACCTCTCACCTCAGTTAGCATGGACCCCAAAGACGAAGAGGGTCTGACCCCGAACCACTTCCTACTGGGGAGATCCTGCGGAGCTATGGCACCGGGAGAATTCGACGACACAGAGTTAATTGGGAAAGCAAACTGGAGAACCACCCAAAGACTTGCAGATCATTTCTGGAAAAGATGGATCAAAGAGTACCTTCCCCTCCTAATGCCGAGGAAGCTCGAAGGGAAAGAAACCAAAGACCCTAAAGAGGGAGATATCGTGCTAATAGTGGACGCCACATTACCACGAAATTCGTGGCCTCGCGGAGAAGTCATCAAGACGTATCCTGGGCCAGACGGAAGAACCAGAGTGCTGGACGTGCGGACATCGGGAGGAGTACTTCGCCGCCCAACTCGACGGATCGTCGTGCTGGTTCCTGCCGCATCGTCGCCTCCAGAGGATGAAGTGCTGCGCACCGTGG